>QXEO01000291.1:6018726-8470205 GCA_007115705.1 Dactylis glomerata
GATCTACCCAGGTTCGGGGCTCTCGTAAGGAGATAACACCCCTACTCCTGCTCTACTGATTGGTATATTTGGGTCGATGTAGTACACACAATGGTGCTTCCAAGCTCTCTGCTAGAGAAGGAAGATGAACTGCTAAGTGTAGGAACACAGAGTGACCAACCCTTTACCAGGGCTCCCTATGCCACCTTATATAGTGGTGGCCAGGGTTACAACGGTCATACAAGACCACAAGACACGGGCTACACTCCAAACAGGAGCTGGTGACGATGGCAGAGACCCTTGACTTCGCCCCTGATTGCTCTCGATGGGACGCCATATCCCTGTACCTTGTACCTCTTGAACTGTTGCCTTACCTCTGTGCGGTAAGCTCGTACTTGTGCACAGTGAGGGTAGGTAACCTCCACTGTGCACCCTGCCATCTTACTCTGCTACCATGCTTGGATGTTTTCTTCCTTGATTGTAGGGATGTGACACCTTGGTTGACTTAAGTATCCCGGATATGACCGTTGGCCATACCCAGGACTTATATGCCGGACCAACGACCTACGAGGGTCGGGTAATCCGGCCTCCCCTGCTCCTGCACAACACATCAAATGGTTAGGCCGGCATATCTAAGTATATGCCGGCACACATATACCAGTATTCCGGCTATACCGACATATCCAAGTATTAGCCGGGATACACACATATGCCGGCCTGGCCGATGCTCTCATATTCCGGCCAGGCCCTTTCTTGATAACTAGACACAAGTCAACCATAGACTTTGTGTCTTTCTAGTCTCTTGACCCTACCGGGGGTTATCCCCCGACACTAGTCCCCGAAGCTGCCGAGGTTCCCCAGTCATAGCTGTGGAGCCTCGACAGGTTCAACATACCTTTCTTCATTATGTCCCGGTGATCAGATTATATCCCGGCCTCTGTTCCTGTTCCAAAACTTATTCCGGCCGGTCCCGAGGATATTCCGGACGGAACATATACATCGGGCAGTTAATCCGACATATAGACGAGTCTTCCTCGAGAAGCCATGCCTGACAGCTTTGCATCGAAACTTGTAACTGTCCTGCCACCTCGAACGGTCACCCACGATGTGACGGTTCACAGTGCAGTTACTCCTTGCCATCATTGCGTCATGGCACGGTTACCGGAACCGCCGCCCCACTCTGTGCCGCCACGTGGCGACTCTCTGCAGGAACGGTCGGGGGAGTGGAACACTACCCACGATCCCCACGACCCTGCCTCTTCGGTATAAATATGGGGTGGGGGTAAACTTGCTCTTTTTACCCCCGCCACAGTGCCTTCTTCCTCTTCTGCTCTCCTGCCCCTTGCGCTTCGCCGCCGGACCGAGGGACAGAGAAGGAGCGCCGCCGACGACCCGCTCTACTCCGGCGCCGACGCCCGACGACGCACGGCATCACCATTGACGCCGCCGCCGCCGCCTCTTCTCTCTGCAGCATTGCAGGGAGATTGGATCTTCTTCTGTACGCTCGCCGTCGTCGTTCTTTCGCCGTCGGCCAAACTCCGGTGAGTTCCTCTCTCCCTCTGTTCTTCCTCTTTGATGCTTCTTCATAGCTTCTCATTGGTAGCCATATCCGCATAGATCTAGTGCAGTTCCTCTCTGGATTTGACTAGCATTGCTAACAGCGCTCACAGGTGTTCTTCCTTAGAATTTTTACCCTTATTTGTTTCCTGTTTTAACTGGCTCGGTAGATCTTTGATTTCTGCTAACCTTGGGGAGAGTGGTATGCCGGAGAGACTAACCTCCCTCTTTTCTCCGGCCTTGATAGGAATATCATCACGGGACTCCGGCTCTCACGCCTTGTCCCGGCCACTAAGATGGCATCTTCAAGCACGACGGGCACCTCGGCCTCTGAGGAAGATACCTCGGCCCGAGCCCAAGGACGCTCCGGCTGGGAGGGGTCGGAGGTTACTCCGGCCGACATATCCTGGGTCACCTCCACCAGGAGAGTCCCGGAGGGCGTAGCATGCCGGCTACCAGCAGGAGAAACTGTGCCGGCACCTGAACCTGGCGAACGCGTCGTCTTCATCGCCCACTTCGAGCGTGGCTTCGGCCTGCCGGCATCGGACTTCTTCCGGGACTTCCTCAACACCTACGACCTACAACCTCATCATATCCCGGCCAATGCCGTGATGATCCTCTCCGCCTTCGCTGCTTTTTGTGAGGGCTATGCCGGCATAGTGCCCCTTACTCAAGGCTGGGCGAAGTACTTCCAACTGCGGAAGCAAGTCGTCCAAGAGCCGCCCCGGAGCAAGGACGACCCGCCGGAGACGGCCCAGGAAAAGAAGGACCGCCCCATGACCCTCTGCGGCGCGGCCACCATCATGTCCCGAAAGGGCTCGGACTTCCCCAAGGTGGAACTCCTGGAATCTTGCAAGAAGTGGCAGAAAAGCTTCTTCTACGTCAAGAACACCACCGACGAGGATCTGCTCAACCTGCCGCCATTTGTGGACGAGCCACCCTTGGCTATGACGAACTGGACCTACAACCCGAAGAACTCGGTGATGCCGGTGAATGCGCTTCACCGGGTTAAGGGCAAGCTCCGGGATGCCGGTCTTACTCCTCAAGACCTGGTGGCCTGCTATATAAGCCGGTGCGTCTCCCCTCTGTAGCGCCGGTCGCACAAGATCTGCCAGATGAGCGGGCCAATGGACCCCAACCGGCACTCCACACACGAGCTGACTCCGGCCGACATTCTGCGCCGGATTAAGGATGTCTGCAAGTCCTCTCAGGCCACTTTTGCCTGGGGGCTAGAACCATACAGCCGGGATAGGCCCGCCCCAACGGTAAACCATCTTATCCAATACATAAAGTCCATGTTCGGCACATAGATACTTAAGCCGACACATGTCTGTTTGCCGACACATATCATATTGATCCGACATACCTCTTCCACCGGCATATTTCCTTGTCTGAATACTTTGACTTTGCTGTTTATACAGAAATTCAGCTTCCAAGCCATGGAGAACTCCCGGATCAAGATCGCGGCGGACCGCACTGTTGCGGATGTTGAAGATCCGGATCATTGGGATAAGCTTCCCAGGAGCACCCGTGCTGCAGCTGCCATGGGTAAGGGCTCTTCATCCCGGCATTATACTCAAGACCGGAGTGAGATTGATTCTGACGAGGAGATCCTGCTGTACTATGACCCGATGCCACTTGCGTATGCCTTTCCAGAAACACCTATTGCTTACGAGTTTGCAATGCCGTCCTCAGCTATCCCGGACGATATGGTTATCGACGCCGCCCCTCTGAACCAGGGACCTCCTTCCACCGGCGGACGTGCCGGCCGGAAGCGAGGGGTGAAGCCCCAGTCCGACACACCTCAGAAGTCGAAGAGGCAGAAGGTCGGCGTGCCCATACCGAAGAAACCGAGACCTGTCGCCGCGGGGTAAGTTCCTTCTGCTTGTTTCATTTCCGACATATCTCTTGCTTGCATTATTGACTTGGCGTTTTTTCTCTTTCAGAGCTCCTCTTGCGCCGGAACAAGCTTCTGGCTCGAGTGGCGACCCGAAAGTTACCAATCCCGCGGCCACTGCTACCTCCGACATACCCTCTGCCAGCCACATGACCTCCCCAGCGCCGGCATCCTCGCCTGCGCCCGACAAGACCTCTTCCCCGGCGAAGGACGTTCCTCCGCCGGAACAAGACACCTCTGCCCCCGACGTCCACATGGACTTAGGGGCTCAACAGGAACCTCCGGCTCCTGATGTCCACATGGACACAGGAGCCCACCAAGAAGCACCAGACTCCGGCGCGCCCACCAGCGACGCCGACACAACTGAAGACGCCGGAGCCGACATCAAGGGTAAAGGCCCTTTAGTGCCGGAAGTCCGGACTATTCCGGATCCTGCCTCTGCTGGCCAAGATGCACCGGCCGCACCGGAACAGCCCGTGCCCAAAACTCCTTCTGCTGAAACGACTCCTGCACCGGCCAAGACCACGGCGCCGGCCAAGACCTCTGCCCCGGCCAAGTCCGGCACATTGAAGATCCAGCCGACCAAGTCCGGCACTCCATCCGCCGCCACTGCTCCTCCTAAGGCAACGCCTCGGACCAGCTCTGCTCTGGCCCTGCATCTTGGCAGGGCAGCAGCCCGGCCTGGCTACCGGCGCAACTTCTTCGACACGCCAGAACTTGAGGGCATCATCCCCCTGGTGACAAAGAGTGACCAAAGCCTCGGGTCTCTCAAGGAGCGCTGCGAGAAATGGAATGACGCCGGCTCCCTGGACACAGCTGAATCCAAGAAGAAGAAACAGGCCGAAGCTTCGGCCACCGGCAACCCAGCTGATATCCTGGCCGCTAAGCCCATTCCTATTGCCTGCGAACTTCTCAGTCTTCAGCAACGACTTCATCGCCTGGCCGATGCCACCAACGTAAGTCCTTTACATATAGATATCCCCAGTCCCCGAAAATGTCGGCTGTCCGGGATACGGACATCCGGGATTTTCCAAGACCTTTTGCACTTAGCTGCTTTTGCAATTAACTTTCCGACATATGAGCTCGATTCGAGCTTCAAATCCTAGTCACCGAGAGCCGGGATAGGTGCGCAGCACCTGTGCCGGATCTCCTATAGCATAAATAGTTCGTATAATCTTCAACTGTACTGGCATGCTTTAGTTATCTCATATCCCTTCAAATCCTAATACTTTTGCAGCGCATGAATAACGCCCGTGCCGACATGTTCCATGACTTGGTGTGCGAGCATCGGAAGCTTTCCGACGCACACAGCAAGCTCTAGCTGGAACTGTCCCAGAAAGGTAATTTCAGCCGACATACCTTGCCCCTTCTCAATAGACCTCTGGCCGGTACATCTTAATATGCCGACACCTAATCTTTGTCTGACATTTGGCAGCTCGTGCCGAAGCACAAGTCACCGAGCTTACCAAGAGAGTGAAGGAACTTACTGGTATGCCGGATCCCCTTAATCTTCAACTAATCCTTCTGTACTTCAAATCCTTTAATATTTTCACTGTTTTCTTTCTTCAAATCCTTGTTTTGACTTCAAATCTTTTCAGACGAGAAGCTGCACTGGAGGCCCGCCACCAGGACTGTGTGTCCTCAGTGGACGCAGCCAAGCAACTGGACGACCGAGATGCTGCTCACAAGGCCGAGATAGAGCAGCTGAAGGGCCGGATCACCGAGCTTCTGGACGAAAAGGAACAGAGGGAGGGCCTACTGAAGAAAACCCAGACCCTGCTTGTCACCTCCGAGACTGATGCCTCCAACGCCCACGCTGAACTGGATAGCCTGAAGGAGCAGGCCACCAAATGGGAGGTTACAGTTGCACAGCTGAATGCCGACCTTGCCAGTAAGCTTCAAATCCTTTCCCTTTATCCTTCCCGACATAGTGTAATTCTCTCTGGCATATTCTCCTTTTGCTAACATTGTTTCTATTCCTCAGACATGTTTCCCGCTTCCGTCAAAGACGTTGAGAGGGCTTTGCAGTTGGATCGAGAAAACCGGGGTGTTCCGGTTGACTCGCCCAACTGGGACATGTCGGAGCAGCTGTTGGCTCTGCAGTCCCGGAAGAACGCCATGACGCTCTACACTGAAGAACTCTTCTATGGCGCCCAGGAGGCATTCTCTGCCCTCTGGCCGGGACAAAGGACTCCCACTGATCCCGTCGACCTCGGCAACGATCTGCAGCTGGCCAAGGTTCGCCTCCGGGAGTGGCGAGATTCCGGCGTGAGGGTTGGAGCTGACGAAGCTCTCAGCTACTTCTTGTCCTGGTATGAAAAGGCTGACTTGGAGACTTTGCGCACTGTGCGCGAAGGATCCATCTGGACCACGGATCCGGAACACATCCGGCGCCGACGGGAGCTGGCCCATAGCTATGTGGACTATGCCGACACCGACGCCTTCGTTCGGGATATCCGTGAGCCGGAGAAGAAGGACGATGCCGGGACATCCGCCGCTGCTGAGGGCTCCGACTCCAGCCAGGATGAAGATGAAGCTGAAGAGGCCGACACTGATGTCCCGGAACAGGCATCTGCCCCGGGTGGAGGTGATGGCTCCATTCCATCTGCTGGGTCCGGCACTCCTAAAGCCGACATCTCCACCGCCACTGCTCCACCAGCCGGCGCCTCTGCTTCTGCCCCTGGTCCTTGACTTTGCAGCATAAAAACTTTAAGTTTTATCAGATCCCCGGTATACCGGGTGCAGATGTAATATACACGCTTAATTTCCTTTGGTTTGCTTCCTGAACAAGTTTTATCTTGGTTTGCTTGTTACTAATGCCGGATCATCTTTTGGCTAAGTCACCGAGTTGTTTTCCTGTTTCCTCAATTTCACAACCTTGGCTGCTTGTCTACCTCAATTGGCTTTCGACGTATGAGTCTCAAGGTTGCTTCCTCGAACATACAGTACTTTAACTTTGAGACTTAGACTTCAAATCATCCGACACTTTAAATTTTAACTTTAGTTTTAACGAAAATGTCGGTTCGCTTGCTTTGTATTTCCTTAGCCGTTTTCCATGTGTAGACAATCTCCGGCATCTACTCTTGCTAGCCATGAAGCCGGGTTTCGGACAGCAGCTGAGTCGAAGAGTGGCCTTTGGTGCCGACACATTACTAGGCCGACATAGGAAACATTCAAATAAAGCCAGCCGGCATATAACAAAAAACTGTAAATAAACAACAAATATACCTCGGAGCTAGTTACCCGGCTTCTTCGGGATGCCGGTATTTCATTCATTAGTCTTGTGCCGGCACAACACGCCGACATACAAAGGAAAATATGGAAATACATACATTGTGTTGCTCAGGAGTAAAAGGGGCGCAGTAGAGCTATGTTCCATGGCCTCTTGGTTTCTTCTCCGGACCTGTCCGCCTTATTCTTCTTGGGGTCCTGCGCATCTATAAGATAATAGGCATCATTGTGCAGAGCTCTGCTCACAATGAATGGCCCCTCCCATGGAGGAGTTAACTTATGCCGGCCTTCTGTTCCTTGCTTTAGCCGGAGTACTAGATCTCCCTCTTGAAATCTCCTTGGATTTACCTTCTGCGCATGATAGCGTCTGAGGTTCTGCTGATATACTGCTGTTCTTGACAGAGTTATTTCCCTTGCTTCCTCTAGCAGATCAACATCATTTTCTCTGGCTTCTTTAGCCTCTTCCTCAGTATATAGCACTATTCTTGGTGCATCATGTATTACATCTGTTGGAAGCACAGCTTCTGCTCCATACACCAGGAAAAATGGTGTGTAGCCTGTTGATCTATTCGGAGTTGTTCTTAAACTCCACAGCACTGCTGGCAGCTCATCTAGCCAACATCCCGGAGTTTTCTCCAGGGGCTCTATCAGCCGGGGTTTTATGCCGGGTAATACTAGCCCATTCGATCTCTCTACTTGGCCATTGGCACAAGGGTGGGCAACCGACGCAACGTCCAGCCGGATTCCCACTTCCTCACAAAATCTGGCAAATGGCCCTTGGGCAAAGTTTGACCCATTGTCAGTGATGATGCTATGAGGAACACCATATCTCAAGATTATATCCTTTAAGAATTTCACTGCTGTGTGACCATCACACTTGCTTATGGGCTTCACTTCAATCCACTTGGTGAACTTGTCCACCATGACCAGGATATGGGTCATTTTCCCTCTGGCCGGCTTAAAAGCCCCGACCATATCCAGGCCCCAAACAGCAAAGGGCCGGGTTATTGGGATAGTTTTCAGGGCAGATGCCGGCTGATGAATCTGGTGGGCATATCTTTGACACCCATTACATTTCCGGACCAAGTTTTCTGCCTCTTGCAGTGCCGTTGGCCAATAGAAGCCATGCCGGAATACCTTTGCCACCAATGCCCTGGACGAAGCATGGTGACCACACTCCCCCTGGTGAATTTCCCGGAGCATCTCCAGACCCTCCGCAGATTCGACACATCTCTGCAATACTCCGGTGGTACTTCTCTTGTATATTTCTTTGTTGATGATGGTATACGCTTTGGATCTCCTTATAACCCGGCGGGCCTCGGTTTCATCCGCCGGCACTTGACCATTCACCATGAAGTTCATGATAGGACGTGCCCATGAGGGCACTTCCCTGACAGTGAACACTGCCTGATCTATTTCCATCATTTCGACCGACACATAATCGATCTCCATGGGCTGCGAAGTCCCCGGGACTGAAGAATCAGTCCCCGGGTATGCCGGAGCAGTCCCCGGGTATACCGGCACAACCTCTTGGCACATTTTACCCTTGCCTTTAGTTTTGCTCCGGAATACTGTACTAACAGCATATGCCGGCCCAGTCCCCGGGACTGAGGAAACAGTCCCCGGGTTATCCGTCCTGGCTCCGGCATCTATCTCCATTGGAACTGCTTCGTCTGGACCTGGCGGGACATAAATGGAGGATGACTCCGGCGAGGGTTTGATCGATGGCTTCCTCAGATGCTCCAGCGAAATGCCGGGCGGGATTGAATCTCGGGAAGACCCCAGCTTGGATAATGCATCGGCTGCATCGTTCTGAGCCCGGAGAACGTGCCGGAACTCACAACCTTCAAAGTAACCACTTAACTGCTGCACTAGGAAACGGTATGATGCCATGTTAGCATAATGCGCGTCCCATATGCCGGAGCACTGCTGAATCACTAAGTCAGAATCCCCGAAGCACATAATCCGGCGAATTCCTATGTCCTTAGACACCTTCAGGCCATGCACAAGTGCCTCATACTCCGCCACATTATTTGATGCTGCAAAGTGAATCTGCAGGACGTATCTCAGCTGGTCATTCTTTGGTGAACTGAGAACTATGCCGGCACCCAAGCCATGGATTGTCTTGGACCCATCGAAATGCATCCTCCAATAATTGGCATCTGGCAATGGTGGCTCATACTGTATCTCGGCCCAGTCAATAAAGAAATCAGCCAAGACCTGGGACTTGATTGTATCCCTCTTATCGTACTGCGGTGTATATGGTGAAAGCTCTATTGCCCACTTTGCTATCCGGCCGCTGGCATCTTTGTTGCCTATAATTTCCGAGATAGGGGCCTTGGCCACTACCCGGATTGGATGCTCTTGGAAGTAATGCTTGAGCTTCTTGGCCGCCATATAGACACCATAGGTCATCTTCTGATAGTGGGGGTAATTTTGCTTTGAGGTGGAGAGGACTTCACTCAGATAATATACCGGCCGCTGCACGGTTTTGCCTCCTTCCTCTCGCTCTACTACCACCACAGCACTGACAACTCGGTTGGTTGCCGCTATATAGAGCAACATTGGCTCCCGGGGCATCGGAGACGCTAATACCGGCGCTATTGACAACAACTGTTTCAATTCTTTGAAAGCTGCATCTGCTTGCGTTGTCCAGACAAATGTGTCGGACTTTTTCATCAACTGATATAACGGCAGAGCTTTCTCTCCCAGCCAGCTTATGAAGCGGCTCAGGGATGCGAGGCACCCAGTGAACTTCTGTACTTCCCTCAAATCTGTCGGCGGCTTCATCCTTTCTATGGCACGAATCTTGCCGGGATTCACCTCAATACCCCAGCTGGAAACAAGGAAACCGAGCAACTTGCCCGCCGGCACACCAAAGGTGCACTTAGCCGGTGATCCACAGCTGCAACTTGTGCTGCCCCATACCGGTGATCCGGCCTTTCATCTCTTCTCTTGTTCCGGTTATCAGTGCGATAATATTGCCCTGATCTCCCGGCATTGCTGGTGTTCCCCTGGGTTTGCCCCTGTCCTTGTGAATCGAGACTGGGCTGCATGGGATCTCCCAGAGCATAACTATCAGCGATCTTGATTGTTTCGGCTAGCGTGGCCGGCATTTGCCTCTGAAGCTTTTGCCACAGCATGGTGCCATGCCGGCACCCATGAGCGAACCACATGATGGCCTGCTGCTCATTGATTCCTTCGCAGGAATTGCGCAACGTGCACCACCTGGTCAGATAGTCACGGTCAGTCTCATTCACTCCTTGCCGGCAGTTAGCCAGCTGCTGCGGACGGTTGGGCCTCTTGTATGTACTGGTAAAGTTCGACACAAACTGCTCTTCGAAATCAATCCAGCCGTTGATACTCCCGGCCGGCAAATTATTCAACCATATCCTGGCTGGACCTTCCAACATCTGCGGCACATGTCGTACCGCCCATCTGAGGTTTCCTCCGGCGATGTTCACCGCTGTGGAGTAATCCTCCAACCAATCTTCCAGCTTCGTACTGCCATTATATGTCCTCGCGCCACGCGCGAGCTGGAAGAAGTAAGGCACCGGCTCCCCCATAATCCGGGGTCCGAAACACATAGGGCCCGGAGCTCCTTGTCTCTCCACCAACTCTGATTGGTGGATCTTGTCCAGCTTGAAACGTGCATCATTGGCTTCCAAGGACCGAGGTCCAAGCCGGGATGCTATTGGGCCTGCGATCATCTGCTGCTGCTGCTCCGGCTGATGCTGCTCACTATGCCGGCCTTGCTGGTGCTGCTGCTGATATCCCGCCCTGGCAAGGGCGGAATTGCCGTCATCCTCTCGATGTCCCGGATGGCCTGCACCCTGCTGCTGCGCTGCACCTCCGGCGCCCTGTTGCTGACGCCGGGCTGCACTGTTACTCCGGCCACCACCGGCCGCGCCTGCTTCATGCCCGGCCGGCACACTCTGGCCGGGCTTCTTGCTGCCGACATACTTGTCAGCTTGGCCGACATTCTTCTGCACCATCGCCTGCTTTCCGGCGATAGCCGGATCGTACACCTGGATCTGCTTGTCCCGGCGGCCAGAGGTCACACTTCCGGCACGCCGGGCGCTAGGATGCGGGGACGAGGCTTGGCCCCTCGACCTCGCGCCGGCACCTCCCGCCGACACAATGTACTGAGACGCCCCGGCACCCGGGTTTGCCTTCTTAAAGGCCTCCTGCTGCTTTGTAGCTTCAGACAAAAGTTGGTTAAGCCGGGCTTGCTGCTCACGCAGTGCTTCGCCGGATAAACAAGATAAATCCTTAGCTACCTCGGCCGCCGCTCTAAGGTTCTTTACTGGCGAACTATAGACTACCTTAGGCACAGTACTAGTTGCGGTATGACTCTTATCTCTAGCATCTTTTCCTATCTCAGCATTAAGATTTCTGCCTCTAGTTCTAACCTCTTCTATCCGGCTAGGCCGGATTACTACAGGAGTAAAACCATGGGCTGCCTCATACTCACGGAGTTGCCGGTTAAACCGTTCGCGCTCCTGGTTCATGGCCAGGGCCTCGTCGACGAGGGCCTGACGAGATCCCTCCAGGACCTCCCTTGTCTGCTCCGGATCAACGCCGGATCGCACCGGCTCGAGAAGCCGGTCGATGATGGGAAGAAGAACCTCGCCCCTAGCCGGCACACCGGAAGTGCCGGCCAGGTTCTCCGCACGCTCCAACGGAGGACGCGCCGACCTCTTGACCTTCGGCGGCTCCGGAGGAGAAGCTCCGGCCGCTGCTGCTTTGCCGGCATCTTCCGCCGGCGGCACGGATGTGCCGGCCATCATCACCTCAGCCGGCTCTACTGAGCGAGCGCTACGCCCAGCGTGAGCCAGCCGATGTGACGGAGGATCCGACGCCACCAGCACCTCCTTCCTGCAAATTCTCTCAGTCCCCACGTACACCTCGTGGGAACCGAAAGACATAATCCGGCCATCCCTGGGGAACGGCCGGCCACCGAGACAACCGGCGTTGTCACTGACGAAACTGAGCGAGCCTAGCCTCTGGACGAGGCCAGAGACCACGCGCACTCCCGAAGCTGCTATCACAGACCCCGTCCGAATGAACACTCCGCCCAGCATATCGATGAGCCCCACGGTGGGCGCCAAATGTCGTCGTGGTGAAACAACATATGCCATAGGATGGCTTAAATGGGGGCCGAACTAGATGCTGGAGGATTTGGGAGAGGGGAACGAGCTAAAAAGCACGACAGAAAGAGGCACTGATCTACCCAGGTTCGGGGCTCTCGTAAGGAGATAACACCCCTACTCCTGCTCTACTGATTGTATATTTGGGTCGATGTAGTACACAACAATGGTGCTTCCAAGCTCTCTGCTAGAGAAGGAAGATGAACTGCTAAGTGTAGGAACACAGAGTGACCAACCCTTTACCAGGGCTCCCTATGCCACCTTATATAGTGGTGGCCAGGGTTACAACGGTCATACAAGACCACAAGACACGGGCTACACTCCAAACAGGAGCTGGTGACGATGGCAGAGACCCTTGACTTCGCCCCTGATTGCTCTCGATGGGACGCCATATCCCTGTACCTTGTACCTCTTGAACTGTTGCCTTACCTCTGTGCGGTAAGCTCGTACTTGTGCACAGTGAGGGTAGGTAACCTCCACTGTGCACCCTGCCATCTTACTCTGCTACCATGCTTGGATGTTTTCTTCCTTGATTGTAGGGATGTGACACCTTGGTTGACTTAAGTATCCCGGATATGACCGTTGGCCATACCCAGGACTTATATGCCGGACCAACGACCTACGAGGGTCGGGTAATCCGGCCTCCCCTGCTCCTGCACAACACATCAAATGGTTAGGCCGGCATATCTAAGTATATGCCGGCACACATATACCAGTATTCCGGCTATACCGGCATATCCAAGTATTAGCCGGGATACACACATATGTCGGCCTGGCCGATGCTCTCATATTCCGGCCAGGCCCTTTCTTGATAACTAGACACAAGTCAACCATAGACTTTGTGTCTTTCTAGTCTCTTGACCCTACCGGGGGTTATCCCCCCGACATGTGCAAATGAAGACCATAGTCGGGGACTTCATTACAGCGACTGACTCCACAATCATAGATGGCATCTGCGCCTCAAATGTAGCGTTCAATGTCTTTGTGAGTGGGTTCAAAAGCCGTATTTGTGCGGCTGGTTCCTCTGGCCAAGCACGATGACGCCACGGTAAAAGCCGACGAAGTAGTATCTAAAAGGGAGTTGATGAAGATAACATTCAGCACTAAGATATTTATGATTGAAAATAAAAATAGATTAACTCTATAGCTATGGAGGAATTTGAACCTTGCATGAACTTCCGTTAGATCGATGGTGACGTAGCGGGATGTGCGGAGGTTGAGGAAGGAGAACTCAGCGGCACGTGGAAGGGCGTGTTCTACCATGATCCATTCGTGCAGGTGCACGTCGGGCTCAGGTAGATCTGAGCGCCAATTTGTACAAACTTGCCTCAAAGCAGCGTAGGTGTCCACGTACTCCTCGTTCGCCAGTAAGCAGGCGCCGATCTTGTGAAGTGGTCCGTCAGCCCTGAGAGAGGCCCAGTTCATGGAGGCGCCGCGCCTGGATGCGCCGCCCTCGGAGGCCACGGGCTCGGCGGCGACAGGCTCGGATGCGACGGGCTCGGAGGCGACGGGCTCGGGGGCGACGGCCGCTGGCGCATTCTTCTTCTCCATCGCCGGCAGGGGAGCGCGCGTAGGGTGGCTGGTTTTTTTTGGAGAAGGTGATGGGACGTGAGAGGCGTGGTTGCGTGCGTGTGCAGAGGGAGGGAGAGAGGGGCTCTGTACTGGCAAAGTGACGGTTCGTCTCAGCAGTTGACGTTTGGTCTCAACACGTGCACCGCGCGGCTAACCGCTGCTCACCGCGACACGCGTCCGTGGGACTGCACGTCAGCACCGTTACGTGTACTCTGTTCTACCCTCGAGTCTTACACTGGAAAAATATTTGTACTGAGTTTTCCCCTCGAGTACTAATACTGGCTAGTGCAATATACTCAGTTTTACCCTCAAGTGGCTGGTTAACAGAGAGTCAACAAATGGGATTAAGCTATCTAATTGAGTCATTTCATGCGCAAAGAAATTCAAAAAAATAAAATCATAGTGCCTCCTACTCATGGAATCTTGTTACGCGACCTGCCACGTAGACAATCATATATAAATCAAGTTTTATCACAAATGGCCACTTCTCAAATCACTAGTAGCTATGAAGGTTCATGGCTTTCCACTCAAAACCCTTCTCAAAACATCTATACCCAAAACATAGTTTGTCTGAATGAGGCCATAATTTTTACACTCATGTATATTTGAATTGCTAATACTTTGAGGTAGGCCAACCTGGGTTTCATTGTACAAAACATGTGTTTTTCTTTTTCTAAATCTCTTATTTGAATTCCTTAGCCTGTTTACTATTTACTTGCCCTTGTATCCTTGATACTACTCAGTTTTACCCTCTCCCTTCTCACAGAAGCCTAAACTTGGCCTGATTGGTCGAGCTATTGTCACACGGATCGTGCCCACCTATCGTCGATCCTATGATCTAACGGGCAGGATCGTGCCACCCTCTCTCTATCTGTCGGTGGCAAACTACTACCCCTCTATGTATGCTAAATGACGAGTTTGCCACCGGATTCAACAAGTTGGGTAATCATGAATTTCTTGTAGGCATTACTTTTCACGGTAAAATGATAAACTATCACGAATTTCCATTTCTTGTAGGCTTTACGTTTCACGGTAAAATGATGAACTATCACGAATTTCCATTTCTTTTAGGCATTACTTTTCACGGTAAAATGATAAACTATCACGAATTTCCATTTCTTGTAGGCATTACTTTTCACGTTGAAATGATAAACTTTCACGAATTTCCATTTCTTGTAGGCTTTACTTTTCACGGTAAAATGATGAACTATCATGAATTTCCATTTCTTTTAGGCATTACTTTTTTGTTGAGATATAAACCACCCCCACAACGGTCATCTCCTCCTTAATTTATTGTGTAAACCCCACAACGGTCATCTCTACCTTAATTTATGGTGTAAACCCCACAACGGTCATCTCTACCTTAATTTATGGTGTAAACCCCACAACGGTCATCTCTCCCTTATAAACCCCCACAACGGCCATCCCTCATGTCAATAGATTCTGCCTCTCTCTTCTTCGTTTCTGCCTCTCTCTTCTTCGCTCACATACACTTGATCCATTGCCATGGCTTCCATGTCTCGGACGCCGACCGGAAGGGGAAGGGGAAGGGGCGGCCGGGGTGGTGGATCATCATCATTGCCACCACCACCGTCAACACTGCCATTGATCATAGAGGAGTTCTTCATCACCATCTATGAAGACCCTTTGGCCAAGAAGGTACGTACGCGTTCCCACATATATGATGCATGTGATTAATTATGTGCATGTTCTAAAAAACCTTTAATTTCAAATGATCGGCGCTCGATCTCTTTGCAGGCACTCCCACAAAAGTTTGTGGACTATCTTGATGGCCAGGAGCCCGCAAAGGTGTATCTGCGAGCAGCTGACTGCGGTCCTCGTCTCTGGACCGTGGAGGTCCTATTTGACGGACAAGGCCGGATGTACCTCGACAAGGGCTTGGAGAATTTCGCCATCGCGCACGGTGTGGATTTCGGCTGCTTCCTACACTTCAAATATGAAGGCGATTATGTGCTCACAGTGAAGGTGTTCGACGGAACAACGTGCAGGAAGTACTACTACACGGACGACGAAGATACTGACAATGAAAGCGACGACGACGTGAAGCCATGCATCTAAGGGGATTATGACCAAGAATATATATGTAGCTTCATATGCATCAATTTATAGATCTAGCTATTTTCTATATATTATGCATGTAAAAATAATAGGGAATCGCAATTTCCACCATGATTCGAGCACCACAGCCTCCAAACGATGCCGATGCTGATATCGGCATGGTCAGAACGGGTATGCATGCTCGCCGCCACTGCTAGGTCACCGTCGGGATGCACCCTCAATCCCGTCCCCTCATTCGATCAGTGACACACCAGAGATACCGCCGAGGCCAATGACGAACGTACATGCTGATGCCAATGCCGAACATGCACACCGCTGTGGGCACGGCCACGCCGCCCCGCTATGCTGGACGCCACAGAGCTCCGCGAGGTCTTTCCCTTCGCCACCACACTCCCCTAGCACCTATCTATACACGCCAGAAAGGAGAGACACTAGTTTTCTCTACATTGCTCGCGTTCGTGTCCGACACCGTCAGTCAAAGTGTTGAGGTCGTCGTCGATGTCCTCGACCATTTCTTCTCTTCTTTGCATGGTTAAACGCGTCTAGTTCATATCTATCTAATGCGTCTGGTCTCGCCTCATGCAGTTCTTTGTGGATGTCGATCTCATCTCGGCACCCCGCAGGCCACCTCCTCCGTGCCATCGCTATAGAGCTCCGTTTAAAAATCTAATCATACCCCTGTATTGCCCCTTGTATAGCCCCCTTGTATAGCGTCATGGCCCCACTTGTCATTCGATATACCGAAGCCCCACTCGTCCGCGTTTTGGTCAGGGATACGGCGATGCTTACGGTCAAACAAAGATGGATGCCCTGACGTGTCTTTGCGGGCTCTACGTGGCCCCACTAGTCAGCAGTTAACGGTCAAAGGTGTTCAACCGTTGGGCAACCGGCCGTTCCAGCACTGGTGACGGTTTCAGACAAGGGCTTGGACAAAACTGAGGAAAAACTAAGGAGCTGGGGAAAACTGAGTACAACTAAAGACCCGAGGGCACGAAAATAGAAATCCCTTTGTTTTGTAATATAATACAACAAGTGATGTAAACAACGCTTATTATTTCAGCACTCTTTTTATTACAACATCTCAATATCCCAGATGAATTTATTACATTCTCGCAACATAGTTCTACAATAAAATTACAAATTGACACTAGTTTTCAGAAAAAGTTTGAGGCACACAATATGAGATACAACATTTTCTAAGATACAACAGCTTATTGCATGGAGCAGCTACATCACACTCACAAACATTTACAGAGTGATGCAGAATGAAGGAGATGAATCAAATAGTGACCAGAATTGGGTTGCACTTCTCACTGTAACATACCAGCACCTATGAAGCGGGAAGCTCAAAACTTCAAGATGACAGCTTTACAGCAGTCTCATCATCTCCAACTATTTCTGAAATTGCAACAACAAAAAATACCTTCTTACTCAATTTCTTCCTTCGGAAAACCTGCATGAGATTGTCATCTTTAACAATGTCGATGAAATCCCTCTTCTTAAAGTGCCACCAACATAAACGTGCCTGCTGATTAGGGCCCCAAGGATATCTCTGCTTTAGCCGCTCAAGAATCTGGTCAACAGTAACTGTCTTGGGATCTACCATTATTTCCATATGATCGTTCTGCACAGCAAATTCTTGGCCATCATCTAGTACTGCAGTGTAAGGATCCACTTGCAAAGCAATTAGATATATTTGTGAATGGTCAATAACTGCTAGTTTACAAGCATCCATACCACTGGGAGCACCACCATCTGGATCAACACCTTTGACACCTAACTGTGCTTCTGGTGCATCAACATCATCAACCATAACAAAGAGATCCAACTGATGAGTATCCTTATACTTCTCCCAAATCTGCAACAGCTGATGGGAGTGCTCAAGTTGTTCGTACACCTGATTCATGTTCATCCACACAAATTTAGCCTTCTGTTTGGATCCCCAAGGAATCCTAGCGTGAAGAATGGCAACAAGCTGCGAAACAGACACAATCTCACTGCAATTCATATTCATTTGCACAGACTGCGAAGCTACACACCTCTCCAAGCCATAATCTAATCTAGCAATGTACTGATGCACTCGGACATTTATTTTGTATGTGTTCTCTGAATCATCGCTGTCTCAAAAATATTGGAAAACAAAAGATACAAATTAGTTGCTTCTCTCTAATCATACCACAATTTGGGAAAACATAAGACAAAAAGTATGTTTTCTGCTTTTGGATAAATTGGAGCCTTCAGATCTGAACATAATTTGAGATGACTTCCATAAGATAAAAAATCTGGGTTTGCATGTTGGTTGGTTTGATAGAGATTGAGGATTACTTGCATACAAAATAATACCACAATTTCGGAAAACATATGACAAAAATCAGTCAGTTTCTTCTCTACAATTATTCAGATACTGACGGACAGTTACTCCTGCCGTTCCATAAAACATCTTAGTGCTATCGGGATGTAAGAGAGGGATCTGAAATATTCACCTCTGCTTTTTGGCGCTCACAGTCACAGTAGAAGGCCCAATTCCGTTAATCTTTGGGATTTGGTCTTTTCCTCCAAGGCGGCGCCGCGCCAGCGACGCCGAAGGGCTACCGCTCCGATTGCTCTTGGTCGGCGGCGCCACTGCCGGGCCGGCTCTTCGCTTGGTCGGCGGCGCCACCGCCGTCGGGCAAGCTTTCCGCTTCTCGCTGCTCCCCGCTGCTGGCTTGTTGCAAGATATCTGGCTGCTTTCCTGGCTTGCAGCTCCAGCAATCTCCGCTCCTGGCGGCGATGGTGCCTCTCGTTTCCTGCTGGTAGACATGCGCCGCCGCCGGAGACTACGACCAAGGGGGGGTCTAGGGTTGGAAGGACAAGAAAGGGGATTTGTTCATACTGAGAGTTGCAGGTGGAGTTGACATATTGTCAACTAACGAGACAACATAATGGAGACACCTGACAAGCAGGACCCACTCGCTCGGCACATAACGGAGAAATACTGACATGCGGGACCGCAATGGGCCCAAAACGGGAGAAGTCACGGCAATATTTGGTTTGCCCTCATTTCGTCCAGAATAGGCCCTCTGAGGAATTACCTACCCAACTTTTCAAATCGCGTTTATTACAAGCAACAAAGGCACCTGTGAGCCTGTGCCAAGGAACTCGGTGACCGCAAACAAAATATCCCCTCAGTTTGGATTGGCCTGGCCGATACCTAGTGGGTTAGGCTGAATCTTGGGTATTCAAGTGAATACAGGTGCATATCCGTGCCGCCGCCAATGTATGTACTACCTATGGATATAAAAGTATGCTCATATCCTGCCCATATAGGTATGGTACCCATAAATACTCATACCCATGGGTAAAATTACCATCCTTATCACCAGCCGATCAATGGATCATGGATAGTCCTCAAGGAAGACGATGAGAAGGTCATTAACCTGTTCCAGAACTGCTCATGCACGAAGTGACTCCCTTCCATGTGTAGGTGATCTTGAGGGCCCTGCGAGATCATGGAATCAGTTCAGGTCCACTTTTTTCTCTAGTTTATTTTGCCATGGCTGATTGGCAGGGGGCATGAACCATGAAGAACCTTGTGTCACCTACATGTATGGTATCTGGAGAGGGTAGCGGAAGCCGGATTTCTCGATGAGCGCGGCATAGGCGTCGAGGTCCTCCTCGGTGAACCACTTTGGTATGGCGCAACGCGAAGTAGCTAGCTATTGGATCCTCTCTCCTACTCCCACCTTTCCAAATTAGGATGCATGTAGTTTTGGGCTAAAATCAATCTTTTAAAGTTGGACTAATTATATGTCAAAAAAATCAACATCTACAATATCAAATGCACATAACATGAAAATATATATCATGATGTTTTTAAATGTATTGGTTTGAGGTTATAAATATCAACACTTTTTTTCAAAAGAGTTGATCAAAATTTACGATGTTTGACTTTATCTAAAAATTATAGGCATCATATTTTTTTTTTATAGAAGGAGTATTCCACCCCACCACGTACATACTATCGTCACAGGGAGCGTGCGTACAGTCATGTCGTACGCGCGGAATCGAAACTGCCCTCGGTGTGCATGCTGTCAGGTACGCGCGGGATGGACCCTGCTTCGTTGGCGGGATTGAATTAGAAGAAGCGCGCTTGTCGCCAGGTTCAGCGTGCGCTTCGTTGACATGTTATGGCTCACAAGTTGACATTTACTTTGTTGAAAAAATTGGATCATAATATAACACGGCCACCCTCAACCTTCCATTGTGCCGTGCCTCCTTGCTTTCAGCCTCAATAGAACGAGATACATAATTTGAGAAACAAAATATGTGGAGTATTCCAAATGTAATGGACTACGGAGAGTAAAAAGAGGGGCATATTGAGTGGAGATAAAAGAGTACAAGAGACGAGAGGAGGGGAAAAGTTGTGCAGGGTCCTTGGGCTTGTTATGGACTTCTGTGCGCTCTTTTCTCCCTTTCTTGTGTCCGAGGGAGGGAAGCGTTGGGTTTAGCCTGTAATAATTTGGATTTAAGACTTGTGTGTGCTTTCAATATAAGCAGGACCTGAAGGCCTTTCCTCTAAAAAAAAGGTTGTAAGATCTTCCGTTCACCCAAATGATAAGCAACACATCATGCATCTGCCAAGAAACTACGGTTAAAAGGGAATGCAAAAAAAATCCACTACGAAAATATTTGATGCTCTCTGTTTTGTATTGATTAATGATAATCGGTTGCAGAGTTTAAATCTAGCTCATAAACATTTTTTTGGTTTCACTTTATACTAATATGCATTGTTATTCTAAAAATAGCGGATAATTAATTATAATATTATTTTATTCCAAAAGGTTCTCTCTCTCATGCTACACTTGTGTTGATCTTACCTCCTTTTCTTTACTTGAGTTATTGTGAACTACCCATGAGTAATATATCCTATAAAGCATTCTAAGGAGGAATATCCCAACGGCAACAAGGACGACAATCCCTATATGTATTGATCATCCTCTTGTAAAGAAAGACTTTGGATGCAGGGTAGGATAAGAAGTTGTGTAGTCAACCAACAACTAGATGAAAGCCCTTTCATTCAGATCCTTGCACAGCCCCTTGACCAAAAAAAGGACATCAATATATACCAAATTATTGTCAATTCATTTGCTCACTGATCGGCAGAGTATAGTTCTCAGCATTTGAGAAAAAAGGTTAAAAAGACACATAGAAGTGAAACAAAAAGGAAAGAATGAGGCAATCAAAAGTACACCTTCAGTCTGATGGTTTTACAGAGTTCATTTTGGACTTTTGGGAATAATAAATGTAATATCAAAATTAAAAAAATTAAAAAGAGAGAAGGTAATATGCCTTCTTTGGGTTATTTTGGGCTAGAAATGTTTTATATAACAATATATCTCAATTTGTGAGTTTTTTAGATCATTAGAATTTATTATTTGAGAATTATATAAAACCTAAACCTATGTTGGAATATTGTATAAATATCCATACAAGGCCCAATGAATTTTTTAAACAAATTATGTTTTGGATTGGAAATGACTTCCCTATGTACAATATACCTATTTTGAATTTTGGGATTTTGTGTTTTAAAATTATTTTGAGTAAATATGAGGTTTTATTAAAATTCCTAAATAGCAAAAATAATAAGAATAAAAGTATTAAAGGGACAACCTAACTTGGTTGAGCGAATTTGGTAACCGATCAAAGGTACTCAATGCAAACCAACGGGGGGAAATGTTTTTCTGTTTACCTGTTGGCAAGTGTTTGGAAAGCTAAATGCGGTAGATGAATATCATGCTAGTTGTGGAAGAGTTTGTTCCAGAGAAATCACAAGAGGTTATGAGTTTGCAACAATCCCAATTTTGCTTCCA
The DNA here is from genome assembly GCA_007115705.1 of Dactylis glomerata. Classification (NCBI taxonomy): domain Eukaryota; kingdom Viridiplantae; phylum Streptophyta; class Magnoliopsida; order Poales; family Poaceae; genus Dactylis; species Dactylis glomerata. Next base: position 6,040,041 of record QXEO01000291.1, read on the forward strand.
GGTTTTCACGCTCCTCACTAGGAAGGATAAATAAGGCTACTCAGGGGCTATAGGTAATCAAATTGGTGAGTTCATGGAAGCGATGTGGGTTATGATGGCACTATATTTGGAGAATATTTGCATGCTAAAAATTTCCAAGCACTTGATGAGGGGTTTGCTTCTATAGGTGGGAGAAGAAGATGAAAGTTCAATGTCGGTAACCTAGAGGGGGGGGGGGGGGTAAATAGGTTCTACAAAATTTTCATTGACTTGTTTGCAATTTTAGGCTATGCGGATAAATAAAGTGGCCTAATGCAAACTAAGTGAAGCACCCTATATGAAAAAATACAAATATCAAGAACTTCAAGCTCGATGACTATCACAAATAAATAGGTGGAAAGAAATAACCGAAGCACGAAGAGACGATGATGTATCCCAATGTTCACTTCCTTGAGGGGAAGCTAGTCACCGTTGGAGAGGTGCAGTACCACGAAGGACACCAAATGCCACGAAGGCACACCTTCTTCTCCGTGAGCTCCTTCCACGAAGTTTGAGCTCGTTCCACTATGTGAAGACCTTAGGGACGCCTTCAATCCCGTACAAACTTTCGGACAATCACAAGTTGATTGCTCCCGGCGACCGCTACCGCCTAGGAGTCCTCAACCTCCAAGAGTAACAAGATTGAAGTAAGAACTTCACACAAGTCTCAAATCACGAATTTGATCCGTGGAAAGAGAGAGGAGGAATAGATCTTTTGTTTGGATGGATCCTCTCTCAAAATGGATGAATCACTCTCAAGAAATCAAAGGATTAGTAGTGGGGATTGCTAGAGAGTGAATGAAGTTTCAATTCAGATCTGGATCTCAAAAGAATAGCCAAGGTGAGGTATCCACGAAATATGCCCTTGCCTTATAAAGAGAAAAACTAGCCGTTTTTTGACAGTTAAGTGTATGGCCGGTTATACCGGCCATTAGCCTAGTTATACCGGCCAAAAACTCTGGCATGCGAGTTGGAGTCGTCGTTGCTGTGAATGGCCAGTACGACCGGCTGTGAGCCCGGTCATACCGGTTGAATTTTCTGTGTATGACCGGTCATACCGGGCCGGTATGACCAGCTATACATAGACAACATCATTTTTCAGACTTTTTTGGATAGTATATGGAGTAAAAAGATGTGGTATTTTTTGTGCAAAAGAAAGGGATGGATTTGAGCCATGAGTCAACTAAACACTTCGATCCCCTCTTAATAGTGCGGGGTCCTATACTCAAGAAAAACCGAAAAGAGGAGACTACCTTGTCGCGCTTCGCCTTCGAGCGCTCCTTCGAACTTCGTCTCGAGCTCTTCCTCTGTCTTTTCACATATTGACCCGACACGATAAGAGGGCGAGAGAATTAACCGTGTCCCGCTTGACCTTGATGATGGCGCTCATGCTTCATTCAAACCGGAACACTTCATTTGATTGCATGCTCTAGATCCTTGTCACCAATAGCTCAAAACATGAGCCTTGGAGGATTGTGACACCGACTTCGAGCCAAACCTTCTCTCTTGACAACAATTATCTTGAGTCCAACAAATGGACTTCAAGAAAAACCTATGGATTATTCCTTCAAACAAAAACTCAATGAAATATTAGTCCATAGGATTTGTCATCAATTACCAAAAACAAACATAGGGGCAAAGTACCCTTACAATCTCCCCCATTTTGCTAATTGATGACAATCTTAACAAGAGGGTTTATATAATGAATACAAGAGGTTGTATTTGATATAATCAAGTAACACAAAGTTACTATCACATATCAAAACTGATTCTACTCACACATACTACAACAAATGCAAGAGATGCGAGTAGAACCAACATATATAGAGCAAACTCCCCCACAATATATGCACGTGTGATGAACTTGCATTTAATTGCATATATTGTCAAGCTTAACCTTCGGGAGAGTTTCCACTATATATATTCAACCATGCAACACATAACAAATATGAGATGCATGAGTGGCAAACACTTAAGAACAAACCAATCTTAAGAATAAAGCCATTTCCCTTAAATCCTCTAAATTTCTCCCCCGTTGACAACAAATACCAAAATGGATGAAGAAATTTAGAGACAAATATGGGATGAGTTCCTCCCCAAAGTGTGCATTTCTCATAGAATGAGTGAAGTCATATGCACTTATCCAAGTATGAATGTGTGGAGAGCTCAAACCATATTGAGTATCACAGATTGCAAATAAATAACAAGGAGAACAAACTTGAACGGAAGAAGAAAGCAATCAAATTATCCAAAGAACCAAATGGACAACACAAGATATAATGATAAAAGAGAAATAGGTGATCTAAATGAAATAAGGAAGCTCCCCAAGGTTCATGCATAAAGTATAATATTTGTATTTTAAGATAATATGCACAAACATGGAATCCTCACTCCCTCTATAGCATTTAGAAGAGACTAACTTGAGTCCAAAAACATTCAAGAGATATAAGTGCAATAAGATTCAATTAAAGTAAACCAAGCACTCATAAATCAAGTTCTTTACAACACAACCAACAACCAAATGGATAAGAGGGATGGTCGGCAAAGAACGAGGATATCAAGACAAGAGATGAGCAATCTCATGAATATAAGTTTCTAGGTGGACACCATGGTGAGAAATCCACAAAGAAACATGCACACACAAAAGGTTATATAAAATAAAGAAGACATGATATCCAAGATGAAGTCATAAGATATGCCAAAAAAGGTTATTGCTTAAAAGCATATATAGCCAATGGCTCCTTTTCTCTCATGGTATATTAATGAACTTCATCCAAACAAAATCTCAAACACGTCACAACCAACAATAAGGGAACTAAAGCTAGTTGCGATAAATTGAGAAAGCCAACCAGTATCAAAAGAAGGATTCAAGATGCAATTCCAACAAAATTGCACATGAGAGCACATTGAGGAATTGATATGCAATAAATTGCTAAAGGGCACATTTGGGATTTGTGAATCATAAACATGATTTTATATACTCCCCTTTATATGCATCATCTCAACATACTCACATAAGCAATAAAGAGGTTTATTTTAAAAGATCTTTGAAAGAACAGCAACATTTGCAAATAAAGATTTTCATGCCAAGATGCAACCTACAAAAGGTTGGATGCAAGTGGGTATGCACGAATAAAATACTTGTTACCGAGATAGTGATGGTGTGGTGTAGTAGATAAGAGTTCTTCGCTCATCCTAGCTTGACTCCAACCATCATATGGTGACATCACCTTCCTTATAGATGAGACACACATCCATTGCATCTCCAATGTACCTAAAGCACAATCAAGTACATTTTGGTCCCCAAACTTATTGGGTCTGGAGTGGTTAGACTAACCACAATATATAGGACAAACTACATACAAATATGTGCATATTTATAGATGAAATTGGAATTTCATGCACATCTTAGCCATTTAGGATTTGATGGAGTATACCCTATATATTGGATCAAAGAAAGCAAGCATGCCATAAATATAAACAAATTACATATAGGCACGCATAAGGCTTAGAAGATCCAAACAAGATAGAATTTTGACAAACACCAATAAATACAAGAAGGCATAAATGGGTGTGACAAAACAAATTTGGTGTCCAAATTATATAAAAGAAACAAATCAACAAAAGATTTGTTCAACTAAGTTAAAAAATGAACAATGTAAAAACCATTAAGCATAAAAGATGTAATAAAACACACATGCTCAAAGATTTATCTCATTCAAACAAATAAAACATAGAATCAAGAATGAGATAACAAACTTCCAAAAGAGCAAGATTTCAACAAATAAACCAAACTATCTACACTTTTCTCAATGGCACAAAGTACCAAAAAGAAGAGGTTTGTCTTCCAAGAAAGAGCACTTGATATGAATCAAGAGATTTTATCAAAGAGGCAATGAAGACACATGGGAGCAACAAGGATTTCTTGACAAGAAGAATAGGGCAATAATGGGCAATCCAAAGTGAAGATGATACACAAGAGCTACCACATCTAAGGATATCAATTGTCAAGGACAATGAACATATTAGAATTATTTTCTGGTGGTGTATTGCTAAAATATTTACAATCAACTTCACAAGAGGCATATTATAATATATATGAATTAAGAGCCATCCATAGAAATAGAGGTTCTTGATATACATAATCATGCGAATCAATGATTATGATAACTTTAAGCAAACGGTTTCCTAAATAAGATATAGAGATATGTATTTGAGGAAAACCGTACCAAGAATCTCTTACTCGAACAAGGAACCAATAAGATGAGCAATAAAAGCTTTTAGTAAACGTGGAGCTTGTTTGAGAACACATGCCACCTAGGAAAAGATAAGTAGGAGTAGAAACTCTAAGTGGCACTACCTCATATGTTCATATTTTCTAGGTTTGTGATATGCACAAAGCATATTACTCCCCCATAATGTGATTAAGCATTTCTTTCCAACAAGGAGGCAAATAAAATCCAACTAGGGGTAATTAATGGACATTTAGAATTTGTACTCATGTACACATATTTTACGGAAGGAGAGATGCCAAAGCACAATACTCCTCCAAAATGGGATGTTCCATTAATCACTCAAAAAGATCCAAATAAGATACTATCAATATGAGATAAAAGACTCAAAGCAAACAAACAACAAAAAATAATATATGATGCGTCAACCAACATATACAAACTCGAATACACAAAATAAGTAAGAATAAGACACATCATATGCAAAACTATGCTAGGTACAAAACCAAAACATGCAAAGGGGCAAGTAACTTTCAATGTAAAGAAGATAAGTATATGTTACCGCAAAGAGGTACATTGGATATAAGATATAGAGATGGTAATCCTCATGACTTGGCTTGAACAAAATGAAGATCCCTTAATTCTTCATGTGGTAACCAAGTCTCCAATGCCCTCCAAATACACCTATTGATAAAAATCTTGGATTGTTGGTCCCCAAGAAAGTTGGGTCCTAAGATGTTAGTCACAATAGGCTTGGGTACCCAAATGGTTCTTTTCTTGAATCCACTTTGAGTCCCAACAAACTTGGCAAACACATTGCCATCCTTATCTTTCCTAAGAGAATAATCACCATCAATGATAATAGGATTTGATGATGTACCATTTAAACATGAATAAGCAAAGTGCCCCTTCTCGCGACATACGTAGCAAGTACTTCCCTTATTCTTCATCTTCAATTTCTTGACTTGGGAAGCTTTATTTTGAATTTTCTTGGGAAGTCGCCTCTCTTCAACTTGAGGTTGTATTTGAGCTTGTGGCTGCTTCCCTTGTTGCTTCTCACTCAAGTGCTTCTTCTTCTATGGGCAATCTCTAACATGATGCCCTTTAACCTTGCACTTGAAGGAAATTATGTTGGCCGAATTCTTGACTTTGTCTTGGCCCTTCTTATTGTTGACCTTGGACTTGTTCCTGTCATTGGAGTTGAATCCAAGTCCACTTTTATCTTTAGGGAATCTTGGCACACTCGGCATATCATTGAGTGTGGAATTCCCTTCTTGACATTTTTCCAGGTCCTTCTCCAAACTAGTGACTTGGGCCTTGAGCTCTTTGATTTCCTCTACAAGGTTAGTAGTAATACAAGTACTAGAGGAAGTAGAAGCTTTATTATTAGAACAACAAGGCAGATCAACTAATTCATCACAAGATGTAGCAATATTGTGTCTAGATGAATCACTAGTACTAGCACATGACATAGTGATAATTTCAACATGAGGTTCACAAGATGTTACCTTAGTGATACTTAGTTCATGAGCTAACTTTAGCTCTTCATAAGATATTAGAGTACTTTTATGAGAGCTCGAGAGTTTCTCATAACTTTCTTCCAATTCCCTAAATTTACTTGTTAGCAATTCAAGGTAAGCTTTTAGCTCAACAATCTCTTTTTATGTAGATGCTTCACAAAAAGTAGAGTTAGTAGCACAAGCATCATTAATATATTTTTCCTTCTCTACCTCATAGGATTCAATCTTTTGTGTGAGGAGAAAAGTATTATGCTTCTCATCGCTTAGCTCTTGCTTGAGGAGATTGAATCTCATCCTGCTATTTTCAATATAGGACTCTAGCTCCCCTATTGTTTCCTTGTATCCATTCATGTTTTCCATAGAGTGTTCGAGACTAGCACGAGCCTCTTTATTTCCACAAAGAGAAGCATACACAAGTCCCATCTCACGCAACAAGTTATTATACTCATTATCATTGTCATTATCATCATCATTGTCATCATCATTAGAGGAGGTGTTTGTAGTCAAAGTAGGAGATACCTTTGACTCTCTAGCCATAAGGCATATGTGAGAGTCGGATGATGTCCCTCTTGAAGATGAGTGAGCTTCATTATGGAGTGTAGGACACTCTTTTCCAAAGTGTCCATATTCATGACATTCATAGCAAGTTCTCTTCTTGGACTTTTTCTTGTTCACTCTTCCAGAAATTTCCTCCTTAATGATGCGACCCAAGTTTTCTTTAATTTTCCCTACATGGTTAGCCATACAACAACTAGGGAAAATACATGCATATTGATCATGGTCACCACAAGAAGAAAGCATATCATCGCAAAATTTAATCAAGCAAATTCTAGGAGGTATGCAACCTTTAACACAAGAATGAGTGAAAAACTTATTGCATGAAGTGTTTAAGTCCAAGCTATCTACACCATTATATATTGTAGAAGAAGAGTCATCGGTGTAAATAGCATTCCCACTATCACAAGTCATTTTTGTACTCACCAATTCATTACCTCTTGTCATGTCACATGTTGGTGAAATAGATGGCATTGGATCATCAACACAATCGGAGGTGGAAGCAATTTGGAGCTCTTCATTATTTGAAGTTAAAATGAGCTCCTTGGGGAGATGATCAATCCCAAGAGAAGTAGACCAACCAAATGTTTCTTCAAGCTTGGTCCATATCTCATTAGACGTCTTGCACTTGAAAGCCATCATTATTACATAAACTACGGGGCTCAAAGACAAAACAAATTCATTAGATACTTGAGCTTCAAGATGTGAGTTTCTCTCATCCTCTATAGATAGATTTTGAGGATCCATTGGAGGAGAGAAACCCACATCTAGAAATTGCTCAATATTTGGACACAAAGTCCGAAGTTCACAAAGAATATGATTTTTCCATGAGGGGTAATTTGTGCCATCAAAGATAATTGTGTCATTGAGAATTAAACCTCTAGAGGACATCTTTACACTCAAGGCGGTGAAGCCTAAGGCAAGAGTGACCTTGCTCTGATACCAATTGAAAGTTCAATGTCGGTAACCTAGAGGGGGGGTGAATAGGTTCTACAAAATTTTCATTGACTTGTTTGCAATTTTAGGCTATGCGGATAAATAAAGTGGCCTAATGCAAACTAAGTGAAGCACCCTATATGACAAAATACAAATATCAAGAACTTCAAGCTTGATGACTATCACAAATAAATAGGTGGAAAGAAATAACCGAAGCACGAAGAGACGATGATGTATCCCGATGTTCACTTCCTTGAGGGGAAGCTAGTCACCGTTGGAGAGGTGCGGTACCACGAAGGACACCAAATGCCATGAAGGCACACCTTCTTCTCCGTGAGCTCCTTCCACAAAGTAGGAGCTCGTTCCACTATGTGAAGACCTTAGGGACGCCTTCAATCCCGTACAAATTTCCGGACAATCACAAGTTGATTTCTCCTGGCGACCGCTACCGCCTAGGAGTCCTCAACCTCCAAGAGTAACAAGATTGAAGTAAGAACTTCACACAAGGCTCAAATCACGAATTTGATCCATGGGAAGAGAGAGGAGGAATAGATCTTTTGTTTGGATGGATCCTCTCTCAAAATGGATGAATCACTCTCAAGAAATCAAAGGATTAGTAGTGGGGATTGCTAGAGAGTGGATGAAGTTTCAATTCAGATCTGGATCTCAAAAGAATGGCCAAGGTGAGGTATCCACGAAATATGCCCTTGCCTTATAAAGAGAAAAACTAGCTGTTTTTGACAGTTAAGTGTATGGCCGGTTATACCGGCCATTAGCCCAGTTATACCGGCCAAAAACTCTGGCATGCGAGTTGGAGTCATCGCTGCTGTGAATGGCCAGTATGACCGGCTGTGAGCCCAGTCATACCGGTTGAATTTTCAGTGTATGACTGGTCATACCGGCCTACAGCCTGGTGTGACCGGCCATACATAGACAACATCATTTTTCAGACTTTTTGGATAGTATATGGAGTAAAAAGATGTGGTATTTTTTGTGGAAATGATAGGGATGGATTTGAGCCATGAGTCAACTAAACACTTCGATCCCCTCTTAATAGTGCGGGGTACTATACTCAAGAAAAACCGAAAAGAGGAGACTACCTTGTCGCGCTTTGCCTTCGAGCGCTCTTTCGAACTTCGTCTCGAGCTCTTCCTCTCTCTTTTCACATATTGACCCGACACGATAAGAGGGCGAGAGAATTAACCATGTCCCGCTTGACCTTGATGATGGCGCTCATGCTTCATTCAAACCGGAACACTTCATTTGATTGCATGCTCTAGATCCTTGTCACCAATAGCTCAAATCATGAGCCTTGGAGGATTGTGACACCGACTTCGAGCCAAACCTTCTCTCTTGACAACAATTATCTTGAGTCCAACAAATGGACTTCAAGAAAAACCTATGGATTATTCCTTCAAACAAAAACTCAATGAAATATTAGTCCATAGGATTTGTCATCAATTACCAAAAACAAACATAGGGGCAAAGTACCCTTACAGAAGATTAAGTGGTGCAATTTCAAATTGAGTTCCTCCTTGAGTTTTGTTTCACATGTGGTATCATCAGGCATGAGCATAGAGGTTGTACATTGGGCAATAATGAAAAACATCCATATGGGAAATGGTGGAAAGAATTAATGCCAAAGAAAAGGAGTATAAATGGTGGCCAACACTAGGGTGATGGAAAATGAGGCGGGAGGTATAGGCATTCCTCGAACCAGGGCATCATAGGTTCCTGGTTTGGAAGCGACCAAGAGTCTAGGATGGGGTTAAGAAAATCAAGGAAGCAGAAGATAAGGTGATGGGATAAGATGAGTAAGGGGTGGAAGAAGAGCAAGAAGCCCCCACATTTGGGGGGGGGGGGGTAGCAGCTTGGCTGATGGGGGTAAGAAAAGCATGGGGCGGACGATGAGGTGACTAACAAGATGAAAACAAGTAGCAACCCGCCACCGAATGGTTTTGGGCCAGCCCAATAGTGAAGCCTAACCCAATATGCATGGATGAGTGCGGACGTCGATCATGATGGATAACATAAGGGGGATGCCATACCCCAATCGTGAACGGGAAGGATCAAACTGCTAAACCGTGAGGCTCAAAATGAAAAGGAACTCAAATGGTTTAATTATTTTAGAAATTTTATGGGTGTTGCAATATCTGTTTTGGATAACAAGAGGAGACATCAAGAAATATAAAATGAAGGGGACAAGCGACATGGAAAGTGTGGAGTGTGTGTGTGCATGCACATGCGCGTGTGTCGTGTGTGCGTGCGTGTGTGTGTGTGTTAGGGGGCGGGGTATAAACCTTGACGTGGGGATGCTCGGTCAACTCCTTGATACCCAATAAAGAGGAACGCTTTAACTACCGGGGTTTGGGGAATAGGCAGACAGTTCATGGTCTTCTGGCAGGCCTTGAATATTCTCATCTTGTAAAAAAAACCAATATTGATGATCCGAGAGTGGAGAAGTTTAGAATTCTGCTGGATTTGCCTAATATGAAAGTGAAGAATTCTGAGGGAGGGAGTGGTGGCCTTGCAATTAATGTTCTAGAAGCGAGGAATAAATGTGGTTGAAGTGGAAGGGCAGAATGCACATAGTAGCATGCATAATGTTGATTTTGTCGAGCCGGATGGTTTCAAGTAGAGGATGATGGACATGTATGGAGAGCCACAATCTTCCATGGTGTTGTGTGTATAATTTCAGCGGGATGCTCTATAGCTTTGAGAAGCAACACAGTGTAATAAAACCTCAGTCCCAGATGGATAGATTTCATCAGACTTTAGATTTTTGTAATTTGCAGGACCTCGGTTTAGGAGGTGATACGTTCACATGGAGAAATAATAACGATCTTCGAGTTGAGGGTTATATCTGTGACCGCTTAGAGCAAGCAGTACCTACACCGGCTTGGCGTCTTTCATTTTGTTGATTTCATTGTTCGATCGGAATGACGAGCCAGATGCCAATCTCCAAAATGCACCTCTGAGCAAATGCATGGTGACTGTGACATTGTTCCTTCTATTCATTGCACTAAATGGACAGTAGGAGGCAATTTAACATTTGCTGCCTCTCTTCATGTGCAGACTTAATATGGCACTTGTGATGACAATTTAGAAGACGATTCCTCCATAAGCGTCGCCGGCGGGGATGGCGATGCCGACGTACTCGCTCTGCGTTCCAACACGCCAACGCACGTCGTCGTCGTCGTCGGAGACTGACGGCCGAACCTCATCGGAGAAGGCGACCGAACCACCACAACCTCCAGCATCTGGGGCGACTGCGAAATTATTGAACACCCCTCGTCCACCATCCTTATTACATGGGTTGGTGACGTCCACGACGGAGATCTCAACATGATCCTCTCATTCGACCCGCTCGTGGAGCCTCGAGTCCTCAGCGGCGACCGTGCCAAGATGTCCGCCAAGATCGTCGTCGCTCTAGGCCGCTGGGGCGCCTCGTCGCACCGACGCAGCTGCGGCAGCGGCGGCGACATGGCAGCCTCGCCCGGGCGCACGCGCTCCGGCTCCGGGTCCGCGCGGCACACCGGGCACGTCGAGCGCTTGCGTAGCCAGGCGTCGATGCAGCTGGCGTGGAAGAAGTGCCTGCACGCCGGCAGCACGCGCACCACGTCGCCCTCCTCCAGCTCCTCCAGGCACACGACGCACTCCACCGTCGTCGGCGCCGCCGCCCTCCCGTTGCTGGTTCCCTGTGGCGACGGCGTACGCGCCCTGTACGTGAACGTGGGGAGCGCGGCGATGTCGTCCGTGCTCAGCCCGAGGCGGGTGGCAGCTGGAATCAGGCCGTTGCCAAGGAGAGCGCGCCGCTGGGATAGGCGCGACTGGCAGTAGGTGATGAGCAGGCACAGCAAGACGCTGGTGAGGACGGTGATGATGAAGAACAGCATCATGGAGTTGAAGCTGGCCTGTACGGTTCCATCAGCAGCAGCGTCGTCGGCGTAAGTGTCGGGCGATAACGCGGGGGATGACATGGCTGCGGCTATGAACCTGATCCGATTCCGGCGACTTCGTTGTGTAGAGAGATGGTTTATAGGAGCGACGGAATGATTGAGACGTGGTTGCCGTGGGAGATATAAGAAGCAGGCGTGCGTCGCACTCGTGTGATTTAATAGCTTCTCAAAATGTACAAAAATAGAATGTATATTCAGTTGAGTCGCTAGCTGGACTCTGATTGATTCTGCTCTAGAGTAGTTTTTGGACTTTGCTGCTGGTTGTGTTACAGCCGTTCTTTCCTTTTATTGGGATCCGCCGTGAGCATCGTGTGCCCCGTTTCTTGCACTCCATCTTGTTCAACATCAGGACAGATATGGTTGCCATTCTCGTGTGATATAGCCAAATTAAACATATGTACACATTGGTGATGTGGTGCCACATCTTGTTGATCAGCACTTATCTTTACTATAAATAATTTCCCTTTCCTCTTGCTCTCCCCTCGTTTGCCCCCCTTGAGATTCGTTCCCTTCTCCCCGGCTCCTCTCCCTTCCCCTCCGCCGGCCGGAGTGGGGATGGGAGAGGTGGCGGGGCCACCTCCTATGTCCATAGTAGCCATATTGTTTGGTCTAGGGATAGGTCTAAGGTTGCCTTTACCGGTATGGCGAGATAACATGGAGCCTGGATGTTTTGGTACCTGCGTGCGGTGCCGGACGATCGTCGGTGACTCTCCTGGCCCATCTTGAGGTGGAGGTTGGGTGTTAGGGGCCAATCTGGTGAGGGCTTCCTCAATAAGCGCGGTAGTGGTGGGTCAAATCGGTATAACCATGGTGCAATGATCTTCCTCTTGCGCCGTCGAGGTGATGGAAGAGAAGGCACCATCTTTGCTTGGTGTCAAATTGGTATGATTTGGCAAAGTCTCTATATTGCTTTGGGAGTGCATCATCGGCTCTGCTTCGAGGACCTCTTGTTGTCTAGCCGAAGATGCATATGGATGAAGGGCGGCTACTCCGAGCTAGTTGTCGGTAGTCGGTCCCCAAGATCTACCTCGGTAACATCTCATCCATCACCTCCTAGCAGGTGTGCACACCAAAGGGCAGTCCTTCTGCTCCAACGCGTTGTTTTGGAATCACTATGTTCCAAGTGGCATAGTCCTTGGTGGCGGAGCGGCTAGCCGTGCTTGGATGCATGTGAGATCGGTGAGAGGACCGGATTGCATTCTTTAGCTCAAAACTAGATCCATTTTGCAAATAGTGAGGGCTTGGCTGTAATTTATGCTTTTGTTATATCCTCTGTGTAATTTGTATTCCCACCGGTCATAGTTAATGCAAGATCCTTGTGGACTGTTCCTTTAAAAAAAAATAGAATGTATCATTTGGTCATTGGCTTATGATTTAATAGCTTCTCAAAATGTACAAAAACTATTTAACCATAACCCACTTATGCAAATAAAAAGAAACTTTTTCATTATACAAAATGGAAAATGTATGATTTATTGGAGTTTTTTTGCACACTTCAAATTTTGAGTTCAAAATTTAGATCAACCTTGTCCGTTGGATGTTGATCAGAGGGCACACACATAGACTAAGTGTAGGCACCCCGGACTAGTTGTACGAAATTCCCGTTATGTGTCCTGCTACTATCTCGTGATTAGTCTGAGATGGCGGATAACTCAAATTGATATCATACGTACACCCGGTCCCATCATACCGAGCACATACTTGCATAGTGGTAATGGGAAATGCACATTTGATCTAGGGTGTATATGCTCTTTTTATTCAAAAAATACATTTGAAAATGTAAAAAAATTCTAAACAAAAATTTCACGTGTACATCTTGACATTCTATATACGCATGACCAAGTTTCGTGGTAAATCGATATTTGTAGCGTTGTGATTATAAAAGACAAAAAAATATCTCCTGTAAACCCTTATTTTACCACCGAATTTTGTCTTTTTTTGCTTAGCCCACAGGAAGAGTCGTTTTTCATGAAACAACTTGGCTCATGCATAGATTGTAAAGATGTACATACAACATTTTATTTTGAATTTTTTTGACAGTTCAAAATATATTTGAATAGCATATAAAATAAAGGAAGCATTTGCACCCTAGAGCCAAAAAACCTCTTCCAGTGGAAACCGCTTAGTTTGATGAGATAGACTCTATGGAATCTTGCAACGAGAATACTAATAAGATCAACTTCACGCATGACTACCATGCCTTGAGTCTTGACCCTATAGCTAGAGAACTAATTAACTAGGAAATGTTCCAGTTTGCATAGGCGTCGTCGGAGGCATCTTCCATCCTCTGAGCGTCTTCCATGCATGCATGTCTGGCCAAGTTAACAAGCCAGATAAGTATGTTTGAATGTACTCACAAGCCACCCATAAAAGTGGTATAGGATAATATTCATGCAACAACTTAGTCCAAACGAAACTACAACACTACTAAGTTTCTCTTTCGCGAAAATCTAACTTTTTTTGTAGAAATTAACGTGAGCCATCCATTTGTTATGATCAAGTGGTTTATCTTAATCGGTACTCCAACAAAAGCTCGTAGGAGTACCACCTCCAAAACACACGGAGTACCATCAGTTTAGGGGTAAAACTGTAATCAAGACTCAAGGTGTTCTTCGCTTGTCGGCGACCACCCAGCCATCCCGTAGCGAGCTCAACGGCAGGAGTGACAAACCCAACGCGACAAAGAGAAGAAATCGGCGTGCCGGCAGGAGGCGCCGTCGTGACTGGCAATCACCGTTGTGACGTGCAGCGATCTGGATATGGCCGTAATTTCTGGCGCCGGCGAGGTGAAGAGCTAGCGGACAGTTACAAACATCGGCGTGGTTGATTAGTAATTAGGGATTCAAACTGCAACTATGCAACTTTGCGTTGCATTTCTTCTATACAAAATCGGAGAATTTTGATATTGATTGAGTACTTGGCGAATATAGTGCGCATTGCCTAGTATTTGTTCATCTGGCCTGCCGAAATTCAGGTGCCCAAATTCCGGAAAGAGACAAAGGATAATGCCCGCATCAGGCGCACCATTCATTCGAACGAACTTTGTGTTCGGGAAAGATCGGATGATCTCCTCTTCCATCGCACCCATGTACCATGCCGCCGTGCTTAGAAATCCATAGATTAATGTCCTCCACGCAATCCCGTTGCTGCAACCCCGCCTCTTCAGCAGCGTATGGTGGATGTTGGGCAGCACGCCGCCGTTTCCGATCATGACGGTACTCGGCCTTCAGATCTGAGGGTAACGGGAGGAGGCTGCGGCATGCGAGGGCGGTTCAATCGGTACGAGCAAGAGCCACACGGGCTTTGTGTTTGTAGAAGAAAAATCTATTATGCCTTTGTTAATGGAGGGTTAGATTTGATCTGTACTCTCATCCTTCCACATGGAGTACCGGGTACCATAAAATCTCTCTTTTGTAGATATAGCATAAGATAGTTTAAAGGGAAAAGATAATAAGAGGCGCCGCACGTCTCGTTCGCGCGTGCGGCGGGACACAGACCGTCCGATTTAAATCACCTCTCACTCTTATCTCTACATCACCAACCTTATCCGTTCACCGCCGCACCTCCTCTGCCCGCTCCAGCCACACGTTCCCGAGCGCAGCGGAGGTTCCTCGAGCTCCTATGGGAGCTGGTGGCGCGGCTGCGGACCAGTCCGACGGGCGACACCAGGACTCGGTGCACCGGCACGGCGTGCTTGCGGCCATCGAGGCGCAGCGGCGGCGGTCCTATGCGCGGCTCTAGGACTCGGTGCCCCGACACGGCAGCCATCGCTGTCAAATACGGGTGCGAGACGGTGCTCGCGCTGCTGCCTTGTTCGCAGGGCCGGTGATGGTGGTTCCGCCGTGGATGCGTTTCTGAGCGCAGCCTCCTCCGCGTCGTCCTGTCGCTGGCGCCGGAGCGCGCTGAATGGCTGCTTGGACGAGCTCCACAGGCGCGGTGAGTTCCCCCGGCTCGTGGCCCTGGTCTGCGCGCGCTCGCGCTGGAGCTCGCCGTCTGCATCGAGCGTAGGGCGTAGGAAGGTCCTGGCTGAGGGCCGTTGTGAAGCGCCTCCTCTCGTATGCCAATTTTTTCCATGCGCGCGCGCACTAGGCACCCAGCTAGATTGCTTGCCAAAGTCCTATCGATCCATCTGCTAGGCAGCTTGCTTAGCTCGCAATTAATCAGGCAATTCTGGCAAATTAATCTGCCAAATGTGAAAGAACATGGTAATTGCTTTTGTCAAAGATTATGGTAGTAATTGTTTACATAGACAATTAATCTGGAAATTATGGTTAATTAATCTTGTAATCGCTGCTAATGCTTTGTGAAAGAACATGGTACTAGTTGTTTACTAAGATATTGTAATCCGGCAGAAGTGGCTAATTAAGGGCATGAGCAATGGGGGCATACGTATCCTACTGCTCCATGAATCCACCTAAGAAATTATCAGATGGAGCATCTGGAAAACCCTCAGCCATCCAATGGAAGCACCACTATCGTAGGACCCACCTCTGCAGCTTTTACTCCTCCAGTTCTCTCTTTCACTTGTCTTCTTCTTCATGTGACCACGCTGTCCGCACTTCCCTCCTAGCTTCTTCCCATCTTTTCTTTCTTTTGTATTTCTTTAAGCTGAGGATCATGCCTCCTCTGCAGGCAGCGCCTGGCACCTGCAGGACTACTATTTGGCTAACACGCTGGCATCCGAACCTAGTTGGCCTGCGGAGCAGTATGTCTGAGGCGACCCATTGTACATGCCCTAACCTGGTAATCATGGCTACATAATCTGATGGCTAGTTAATTTAGAAGTTGCTAGTGCTGGTGTGTGCTTTATAAACATGTAATTATTTCGTGAATAATTTGATAATTGTGGCTTGTTAATCTGATAACCATGGCTAATTAATCTGATGTGACTAGTTAATCTAGAAGTTGGTACCGCTGGTGAGTGTTTTATAAACATGTAATTATTTTATAGATATTTTGTTAATTGTGGCTAATTAACCTGGTAATCGCTATTGACATAATATGGTAGTTGTATTTTTAAATAATATGGCAATTATTTGAGAAACTTTCTCCTAGTATGAAAATATAAATAAAAATCAATGTGAGAGGCTAATTATTATACTACGTAACACTTGCATGCATAAAAAGTGCTTTTGCTGTATGGATGCGGCACGCTCCGGCCAAAAAACAGGCTCAACTTTTAGCTGACATCTCGCATGCACCGTTGATGCTTGCGCCAGGCTAGGACGGGTCGATGCACGCAAGCAGCATCTTTTCGAGGCTGCATGCCGGTTCTCCCGGGGGCCAGCTATACAGGGGCCTGCCGCCGCACGGGATGGACTAGCGTGCGGCGCCGCCGCGTAGCACGGTCCTAGTTTAAAACATGTTTACTAAATTCCTCCTTTTGTAGCAAGTAGGTCATATTCATAATGGTTTTTTTGAGAAACACGGCCCTTTATTGATCACAACACATCAGTACAAAGAGTTTTCCGAATAAGTTCCGGAGCAGAAGATGAAATAAAACCTAGGCTATTAAAATTACATGATCTAGCCAGAATATGTGCTGCCTCATTAGACAAACGAGGAACATGTCGGAAAGTAGCTGAAGAAAAGCCAGCCACCAGGAGCTTGATATCCAGAACTACAGAACCCACCTCGGATCGGTCTTGATCAGTGGACTTTAATCGGTTGATCATGGAGAGACAATCGGAGGCCAAAATCACCTTGTTCATACCCTGCTCACTAGCAACCGCCACAGCTCGACGAAGAGCTAGAGCCTCTGCTAACTCCGGAGAAGTAAAACCCATCAAAGATTCGCTTGCTGCCAAGAGACAGTTCCCGTTGTGGTCGCGGAAGACTGCACCCATTGCCATTTGGCGATCATCCTTGAAGAGAGCGGCATCTACATTCACCAGTACCTCTCCCGGCGGCGGCGGAGACCATTTATGAGGTTGCTTGGTCTCACGCCTTGTGACCGGTATTGGTTTGAAGCAGTTCTGAACAATCATATCAACATAACTCGGGATCTTCAGGCTAATATTCTTCGGTTGAGGTTCCACATTATTATTTCTCGCATCATTCCTTGCCTCCCAAATGTGCCAACACCCAACCGCTAGAACAATAGCCTCCAACTCTGTTGCTCGAGACAGGAAACCGAAGAGCCGGAATTTTGGTGACACCAAATCGTGGCGAGCAAGAGATATGCTGAAAGTTTCCTTCACAAGACGCCAAACCTCTCGAGCAAACTGACACTGGAGGTGTGCATGAGCCACATCCTCCACTCTCCCACAGAACACACATGTCTCATTGGCTGGGACCTGGCGACGGCGAAGCTGAACGCCAGAAGGAAGACAATCATGCGCTAATCTCCATAGATGAATTTTCATCTTTCCCGGCGCATTAATCTTCCAAATCCTCTTCCAATGTTTTTCATCATTGCTCGCCGCGGAGGATGAATCGCCTCAACGTCTGCTCCGCGAGACAAAGAACTTGTCCGCTCTAGCCATATTGTATGCGGACCGGACAGAATAGAGGCCATTCCTCGTGTGTGGCCATCGAACAAAATCACTTCCCCCATGTCTGCTAATTGGAACCTGCATGATCAAGTCAGCTGTCTCCTTGTCAAAGAAAGCATAGATAGATTCAGCCACCCATGAGCCCGAGACCTCATCGATCAAACAATCAACAGTAGCAGAATTGGGAATTGTTTTGAGGGGTTTAAGCATATATGGGAGTCTCCCAGGGATCCAATGATCAGAAGTAATTTTCACTGTACGCCCATCGCCGATACCCCACTGAACACCTTGCAGTAGCAAATCCCTCCCATGAAGGATGCTTCTCCAAGTATATGATGCCGAGCGTGGTTTGGGAGCATTCCAAAAATCAGTATGTGGATAATATCTCCCTTTTAGAACTCTGGCACATAAAGACGTGGGCTCTGTCAGCAATCTCCAACCTTGGCGACCAAGCATCGCTTGGTTAAACAGCATTAGGTCCCTGAAGCCCATACCACCGAGGCTCTTAGGAGTTGATAACCAGTCCCACGATCTCCAATGCAGCTTCTTCTTACCATCCTCCACTCCCCACCATTGGTTTGCTATAGATGATCTCATTTTGTCACATGTGGAGATTGGAATTTCGAAGCAACTCATTATAAAAGTAGGGATGGCCTGTATCACTGACTTTAGAAAGATTTCTTTCCCCGCCCTAGACATAGGCCTATCCGTCACTCCACAGATTCTCTTCCAAATCATATCATAAAGGAACTTAAAGGTCGCTGTGGGTGATCGTCCAACCGATGTAGGCATACCCAAATAAAAGTCATTTAGGATCTCACTCTGAACACCCAACAACCCTTTAACCCTATTTTTAACCACATCATCACAGTGGTTACCGAAGAAGACCGAGGATTTATCCAGGTTGATCTTTTGGCCTGAACCCTCACAATATGTCTTCAAAGTACTATTTAGAGACTCCACACTCCTACTGTCACTCCTAGCAAAGAAAAAGCTGTCATCCGCAAACAGTAAATGAGAGATAGGGGGACCGAGTCTACCATTTCTGATTCCATAGAGCTCACCACGGTCCTCCTTTTGTTGCAGTAAACATGACAACCCTTCAGTGCATAAGAGAAACAGACAGGGGCTGATTGGGTCCCCTTGACGAATGCCCCTGGATGGGATCACAGGTTCCGTTAATTCACCGTTGACACGGACTGCATAACGAACATAGGTCACACACCTCATCACCGAACTGATCCAAGAAGGGGCAAATCCTAGCTTACTGAGACACCCATGCAGATAATTCCACTCAACCCTATCATATGCCTTCATCATATCAATCTTGAGAGCAAAGAAGGGTCTCTTGTTGTTCTGGTGTCGAATAGTGTGTAAACACTCAAAGGCAATCAAGGCATTGTCAGTGATCAGTCTACCCGGAACAAATGCACTTTGATGCTCAGAAATAATCGAGGGCAGAATCACCTTCAATCTGTTTGCCAAAACTTTTGAAGCGATCTTATAAATTACATTGCATAAACTGATCGGGCGAAAGTTCTTCAACTCTTTCGGTTTTGCAACCTTTGGAATGAGAACTATGACCGAGTCACAAAAACCTTCAGGTACCTCCCCACCTGAAATAAACGCCCGGACAGCATTGCAAATCTCTCCCTTGAAAAAGTCCCAATGGGTTTGATAAAATAAAGCAGGGAAACTATCTGGTCTCGATGCCTTTGTTGGTCCCATTTGGAAAAGAGCAGCCCCTATCTCTTCATCAGTATACGGCTTGCAAAGATCCTCATTCATATCAGCCATAACTTTTGAAGGAATAGCCTCGAGAACTGCATCGGTTGAAATACAAGTTTCAGAAGAAAAGAGGTCCTCGTAGAAGTTCTGAACCATACCTTTAATCTCACTTTGCACTTCACATTTTGAGCCATCCGCACGAAGAAGAGCATCAATTTTATTTGTTCTCCTTCTTGCAGTGGCCCTAGCATGGAAAAAGGATGTGTTGCGGTCTCCTTCCTTTAACCATTCCACACGGGATCGTTGTCGCGCCATGATCTCTTCTCTCTCGAAAAGTTCACACAGCTCACCTTCGATCTCATTCTCTTTCTTCACAATCTCCCCGGACAGCCGGCACTCCCGTAAATCTTTAAGTCTACCTTCTAGCTGCCGGATTTTCCTCCTCACCGAACCAAACGTGGTTCGGCTCCAATCCTTTAGTGAAGATGACGCATGACTAAGCTTTTCCCATGTCGACTGTAAGGATCTTGGGTCGCTACTTCCATCAGCCCATGCTTTCTCCAAAACCTCACGATAATCAGGTGCCCAAAGCCACATAGCCTCAAATTTAAACCCCTGCTGAACTGGCCCTTGCGCAACAACTCTTGTGTTCCGAGTTAACGAGATAAGGATAGCATAGTGATCCGATGTCATAGTAATTAGATTCTCCATAGAACATTCCTCAAACATCTGCGAAAAATCACCGTTTGCCACAGCTCGATCAAGGCGAACTTTAACATTAGTGTCACAGCCTTGTCGGCTACTCCATGTATATTTTGGACCCTCAAAGCCCAGGTCCATGAGTTCACAATCTTGCAAGCAATCACGGAAGGCACAGATCTGAGCATCTGTTCTCTCTCTAGGACCCAAATGTTCATCCTGATTCAGTACCTCATTGAAATCCCCACAACAGATCCAGGGACCATCCCATTGTGCTCGCATAAAACGGAGAAAATCCTAGAACTCCGAACGACGTTCTCGGCGAGGTTCTCCATAGACAAAGGTTGCACGCCACTTTATTCCATTTTTTGGTGTGATGTGTACATCGATGCACCATGCATTACATGGCTTAATTAAAACAGAAACAGACGACAACCAAAATAAGGCTAAGCCCCCGCTTAAACCATCACAACTAACTGCATAACAACCAGAGTAACCTAGCGACCACATGAAGCTACGAACTCTGGAATCCCTCATCTTAGTCTCTGATAAAAACAGGAGGGAGGGGCGATGAGCTCTCACCAGCCAGTGGAGCTCTCCCACTGTCGCGTCCAACCCCAAACCGCGACAGTTCCAACAAAGAAGCCTCATTGCATCTGGCAGGGCTGATCAACAGCTCCCGCCTGATCCGCCGATCCAGGTTCATCTCCTTTTTCTCTTCTTATTAGAGTCATTGCTCATAGACTCCTCAACTACAATTTCACCATTGACTGGTGCTGCCCCCCCTTGATGAACAACCATAGCTAATGGATTTTCCACGTCTGTCAATAACAGAGCAGGGGTTTTAACGCGGTAAACCTGCTGGTTCTTTCGCTTCTGTCCAGTGATTGCCTTCACATCCGCAGCAGTCTCCTTTTCCTTAGCCTGACCCTTGTCGGCCTTGGATTGGTTCGCACGGGCTCGCGGCTTTTTAATCTTAGCCGGGGACGAGACCTCAGCATCCTCCTACGTTTGTTGCTTCCCCGCTGCCCCATTTTTATTAAGTGACTGATCAGACCTTTCTTTCACAGGAGTAGACGCACGTCCCTGTCCAGTTGACACTGATCTGCTTGAAGACTTGGCACCGTGAAATTTATTCTTTCTTTCATCAGGAGCCAACACCCTATCCGACGAGTAGGGGAGTTTTCCATCTTCATCCCTCTCCCCCGGATTCTTGCATTCAATCGACGAATGCCCCAGAACACCACAGGAGTGATAGTAGTGTGGTAAGCATTCATACTGAATGTCGAACCACTCTGTCACCTTACGATGCTGAGAAAAGACAGTAACTCCCCGTCGCAATGGTTCATTGACATCAATCTCAATACGGACACGCATATAGCTGCCCCAGCACCTCCCAGTTGCATCGCAGTCCACCTCTGGGACACTTCCATCTACGCACAGCGGGCGAGCAATGACTGCTCCCCATTTCTTCTGCATATAGCCAAAGGGCAGGTTGATTAATCTAACCCACACTCGCAGCTTGTTGAAAACCATGTCCTGCGGCTTGAGATCAACATTGAAACCCTACAGGAGAACCACATGCTTACCCACAACCCAAGGAAGGCCATCCAACACACGATCCATATCATTCTTGGTCTTGAACTCCGCTACGAACAAATTGGGCCCAGCCGGATTCAAGAGTAGACCACGAGGATTACCCCATGCCAGTCGCAGAGCCGCCGAGATTGTACTGATGTGTAATGTGGAAGGGGACAGAACCTTGCCGACGAGCGTCCACCTGGAGTGAACGGAGACCTCCTCGATTCCATCATCAAGCACAACCACCGCAGCCTCTGCAGGAGTGAGGCGCAAATGTCCCATCATATTTGAGACTTGATCGTCAGATCCGGTCATCGGCGCCATTGGTGGAGGAGCCCTAGGACTGCTCCTCGACGATGCCCCGATCTCCCCTTGGGAGATCGTCATCGCTGCCTTACCGCCACCACTGGAACCCTCCATGCCCGTCATCGACAACCCTCACCAGATCCCACGTCAACCAAGGGCGGGCGGTAATATACGAGAACCCCTGGATCGCCCCGAGTCACCGTGGATCACCTACGTGGATTGCTAGGGCAAGGATGGGGTAGGAGGAAGGAGAAGATGGGATCACGCCGGCGAGCGCGTCTCAGAGCGGTTTCAAACCCTAGTTCCCGGTGATCGCCATCGGGATCGCCAGAGCCCTAGGAGAGAGAAAAAGCCCATTGTGAAGCTGTTGTGTGAGCCCTTCCGCTCTCGAACCAAACAATGTTCGGAAACATAAAAGCAGAAATATTTATTCAGAACAGTTGTTGTACATTAGGCGATTTAACAAGCGGGGGTGGCATCAAGAACACGGAAATTCACCGGGGTTTCTGAGGAGTATGTGATCAGTAGTGGATTTTGCATGGTGATAGGTTTGTTGATAGTGCACATCCCACTATGGTCCACCACAAAAAAATTGTCAGCAGGTTGCATAAGGCTGTTCTGGAGGCCATCACATGAAACATGCACATTTGTCATCTTACAGGAACATGACGTCTGGAACACCGCTTCGTAGACTTGTTGGTTTTTGATTACATCATGCATCTTCAAAACCATGATGGATATGTCAGACTTGTCGCAAGATCTTCCAGCATCACCTATATGCATCAAAAAATATTAATCCGAGTTGAGTTCAAGTTTACCCAAAATCAAGGAGGATATATACATTATTATGAGTGTAAGTTTTATAACAATATACCTGAGAACGAGTGGCAAAGAATGGTAGCTAGGAGTAACATAAGAGCCCAAGCCTTCGACATGGTATAGTGCCAATAGTTCGTCTTTCATGTGTGGGTGTCAAGATAATATGAATGGTATATATAGTGCTCGGATATGGTCATAACATTTAATTCGAAAATTAGTAATTTCCTTAGGAATCATATAAAATGAGCACATATGCAATTATGACAAAAATCTTAGTAATAAATATAGACTAATAAATAATGACCAAAAAAGGAAGTAAGTTATATGGTTATAAAATGTAAGAAGCACATAATATACCTACCATAAAAGAATGATCTCACAATAAAAAGAATATAATTCAAATTATGGATGCCATTAAATTTATAGGTTAGGTTTCTCTACGAGATCAAGTCATCAATGTTTCACTTTTATTTTTTATTCCAAACAACCATACATGTAGAAGACAAAAAAATTGATCTATGCTTAGTGGGGTTTAAGCATACTAGAATATAGTTTTATGATTTAAGGTGAATTATGTTTGTACTATGTAATTATTTGATATGTTCAAGATTATTGTTTTATAGAAATCTAAAAAACATAGAGGTACCTGAAGGAAATATGCCCTAGAGGAAAATAATAAATTGTTTATTTGGATATTTCATTTAGTTCATAATAAGTTTAATATAGTGCTATAACTGTGTCAGTCAGAGAACACTGATATACATGTGGTATTAAACAATCAGAGTCCTAATTAAACCTCTGTTACTTGCTCATTGGTCAACTGATGATCAGTTCCCGGATCATGTGACATTTATATCTAATTGACAATGAGGTTCTTGCCATTAAGCAAATGTCATGATGAACATACCCAATGTTAGTATTATAACACGATCGTGTCACGGTGTTCATGTTGCGATAGTAAGAAACATTGTAAGCTAAATCCTTAGACCGTGAGATCATATCTAATCACTACTTCCGGCAGAATCTTTGATTGCATAAAACGTAACTACCTTAACCAGGTGACTCAAAAGGTGTCTTTGGGTTTTCAATGGACTATGTTGAGGCGTATGCATCAAGAGTGGGATTTGTTCTTCCGCGTGACAGAAAGATACTCTGGGCCCACTCGGTGAGATTTCATCCAATGTTGCAACATGTGACTAGCTCACAGGGATGCAATATCACTGAATGAGTAACTGGGAATGTCGGTAACGAGATTGAACTAGGTATGGTGATACCAACGATCAAGTCTACGATATTGAAAGTATCACAAAAAAAAGAGAATAGGACATCGACGTTAGCGGTTCAACAACGGAAGACCTTTGTGAATGCACAGGGGTCATCATGGATATCCATATCTGATTGATGATCATTTACTGGAGAGGAGTCTCGTTAATGTCTGGAGTATTCCTGAACCATCGAGTAATACGCTTAAGGGTTTGATGATGTGTGAGATGGTTTTGGTACATTCAGAATTGCCGTACTATTGATAAGAGAGAGACAAAAAAGTTCCATGCTGATCAGAAAGTTATTCGGAGGGTTCCGGAAGAAGTTTTAGAGCAACGATGATTAAATAAATAAGTAATTAATATTAATTAATTGAATTAATATTAAATTTATTTATTTATTTAACAAATAATGGCAACCCACCTTAATTGGGCCCTTTCGGGAAGGAAGCCCACTAAGGTGGCCGGCCAGGCTTCCCAGATGGGCCCTAAGGGGCCCATGCGCATGGGAGAGCCTAGGGCTAGGGTTTTGGGGCGCCCTAGGGCTGCCCCATTGTAACATCCCTAGTTTTTGAAATTCCAAATCAGCATGCATTCATACTCATCATTGCTTCTTTGGAAACAATCCTTGTTTTAAAAAGTTTTAGAGAAAACGGTTTATTTTAAAAGGGAAGCCCAAATGGCTCATGTGAGCTATTCTGTTTTCCCCAAAATCTTTTCCTTTTAGTTTCTTACCTTAATTTGTAGTTTTGTTGACAAAAACACTCTGGCCCTTTTTTACAAATTTTGCAAATGTGAAGCTATTCAAATTTATGCAATTTTTTTAAAATGAAACCCCTTTTTGTTTTAAAACAGAAAAAGATAAGAGTTTGAACAAAAAAAGGGCCACGGGGAAACCAACCGGCCCAGGCCCAGGAAGTCCCCGTGCCTGAATCGATATTTGCCGCCGCCGCGCTCAGACGCTGACGGGTGGGGCCCACCTGTCAGACGTCTTCAACCTCCCGACGGAGTCCGGCCCAAGCACAGGAGCTCTCCGAGCCGTCGATCTCGAGTACGCCCCGGAACCCTAGACCCTCGCCCATGTCGTGCCCACCTATTTAAAGCCCTCGACCCCCTCTCTCGTCTCACCAAAGCCCATAGCACCCGATGCCACCAGGCTGCTGGAATTTCTCCCGCGAGCTTCGCAGCCTAATCCTAGCGCCCTGCCGGGATGCAATCCACACCGCTGCCACCACCGACGTGCTCGCCTCGATGCCGCACACCTCGTCGTTACCTCCGTCATCGCCCAGGAGCTCTACGTCTCCGGAATCCTCCACACCTGTTGCAAATGTAACATCCCAAGTTTTTATCAAAATTTAGAATAAAAAAATTATTATTTTGTTTTTGTTGATTGAAAAATCATAGGGTTTTAAAACTTTTTGAGTTTTAATTAAATGCCTTCCTTTAAAGTTTTCTTAAACCTTCAAACCAAACTATTTCACTTCCAAGGTTTCCATTTTATAAAAGAGCTTCTTATAAATATCCCATATTCAAATGTCTGTTAGAAAAACTATTTCAAATTTCCTTTCAATCCTTGAAGTACTCATTTGAGAAAATATAATTTCAAAATACTATTTTGTGTCCATTCAAACCTATGAAAGCTATCTTGCAAAGGAATATTTACAAAATGATTTATATAAAAGAAAGTAAGCATTACCAACAAGGTGTTTGAAAATGAATTTCAAAATATTATTTTTATGTAGTATTTTCCCTGATTATAAAGAGTTATTTTGGAAACCCTAAACTATATTTTTGCATTATGCAAGAAAGTCCTTTTGCTAAAATTCATAAGGTTTTATGGAAAATCTTATTTTATTTTAAAAACTTGTTTCTGACTGTCGTACTTTGATACTTTGAATTTTAGAAAAATTTACAAAGTTGTTTGAATCAGTTTGGAGCCAAAATGCAAAAGATAAAAAGCAAAACAGAAAATAAAATAGAAAAGTTTCAGAACAAAAAAAAAGAAAAAGGGCAGCCATTGGGCCGACCCGGGACAGGACCAGCCCAGGTAACCCCCGGACCAGCCTAGCTACCCCTTCCCCCTCTCTCTTCCTGACACTCCGACCCCACTCATCAGATCCTCCCCTAACCTCCCCCCTATTTCCCTACAAGCACGCGCCCACGACCCCCCCCCCACTCGCCCCGCTCCCCCGAGCCAGCAACCACCCCGGCGACTCTCCCTCTCTAAAGCCCGCTCTCTCCTCTATCTACTCTCCCTTTTTCCCCACCCAAAGAGCCACCAGGCCGGTGAATTTCTCCGCCGGAGCCATAGACACCGCTGCAGATGTGGGGACCCCGGCTTACCACCCGGGATTCCCGTTATGCATACAATTCACGATCCCAGGAAGACCGCCGTGAATCCACATAACAGAGTCGGCATTACAGATTTACAACATCCATTACATAACGAGTCTTAAAGTCTTACATAGGCCGCTTGGCCGAATACAAATGCCACGCAGGGCAAGTTCAACTAACACACTTACTTAGTAGATAGCAGCGGGATACATGCAGCGTAGCTGACTCAGGTCAGGCCTACTACCCTACAGGCGACTGACCGGGAAACGATCCTAATTCGCACCGGCGTCATCATAACCATCATCGTCCTCCTCATAGTCGTCTCCATAGTCTGACCAAGTTAATAGCCAGGGACAAAGCCGTGAGTACATTTTGGAATTGTACTCGCAAACCATCTAAGGAGAAAGTATTCACATGCTATTTGGCTGTAGCAGGATTAGGCTTGTTTTGAAGTGATCCTAAGCTAACAAGTTTTCTATTGTCGATACAACATGTCATACGACATCTCTATATCTTTGTTGAAAAACAATTTTTGAAAACAAGAATTTTATCAAAGGCTCTAGGGAAGGGGGAAACTCCTTTTTGTTGCAAGAGAACCATGGTCAATCCTACATGACCATCTCCCAAGTCCTCGGTAGTTCCCTCTAGGTACTCCGAACCACACCCGTGCCACGGCCGTACCCTCCAAGTACTCCATCCGGCACAAACTTCATCTTTCTGAAAACATTTTATGAAACCAAGACTTGACATTGGGCAATGTAGTGATCTTTCCAACCGTCCATGACCGAGGACTCGGCTATTCGAATAGGTTTACACTCTGCAGAGGTTGTACACTTTACCCACAAGATTCGATAAATCCGCCGGAATACCACCACGGACCGTCATACACAAGTATGCGAGGTTCGAATAATCGAACAGAGCCTTCCATCTACCCACCTTAATATGGGTTCCTACCTTGTGGAGTATACCTCCCCGGCAAACCCTGGCCGTCTACCTCCGTCGAGCGTAGTTCCAGTGCCACGGCGGGAGAAACCCAGGTGTCTTCTGGACGAGTAGCCTATTGGTGGGCCCGCTACACTATTGCCCACCACTTGCAACAACCCGGATTTCGGGGTCCTACAAACCCTTATATAGTGTGAGGCTCCCCGCACTAAGGCAGATAAACTGTTGGGGATATACCAAATAGGTATACCAGCGACGTAGTCCTAAACCAGGAAGCCAGGGTGGCCCATCAGGGTGGTATGGTGGATTGCCTACCAGGCGGCCCAGTTGCTGGAAAGACCATGGCGGTACTGGACGCAGGAGCTCATGGCAGATCCGTAGATAGGCCCATGGCAGGTTGCCTTGTAGTACACGCATAGGACTTAGTCTAGGACTCCAAGTTGTATCCGCTCCGGTACCAACGTGTAACCCACGCCAGGCGCCTTTATAAGCCGGCGTGGAGAAGCCCTTGAGGCACAACTTAGACATACGGCCAATCGCATAGCGAAACAGCCAACCTCATCATTGTAACCGAGCACTTGTTGCCATATAGTGATTTATAGCAGCACGTAGGGTCTCACC
The DNA here is from genome assembly GCA_007115705.1 of Dactylis glomerata. Classification (NCBI taxonomy): domain Eukaryota; kingdom Viridiplantae; phylum Streptophyta; class Magnoliopsida; order Poales; family Poaceae; genus Dactylis; species Dactylis glomerata. The sequence goes on from QXEO01000291.1 coordinate 6,068,047, forward strand.
ACCGATGCGGGATCTGAAGCTGGGTAAACTCGTGCTACCACCATCCCGGATCGTTCCGCCGTGTTCACCCCTTCCACAAACCGCCATACACATACCCCTATGGCAGATCTGTTGACGAAACCACGACAGTTGGCGCCCACCGTGGGGCAAAACGCGTCAGGAGCGTGGATCCAGGCGGGATCCGCCTTTGCAGGCATCGGCGACACCGTCGCCATCGGGCGCGTCCTCTACGATTCCGGCCTCCCCATCGTCCCAGCGGATAACCTCTGGGTGCCGGCTAGAGAAGACCCCGCTCGATTCAGCGTCGTTCCGATCGGAGATATCCATATCTTCATCGGAGAGACAAACCCTACCCCCGCTACGGAAACCAATTTCCGGCGGATTGGTATGGCTGAAACCCCCAAACGGACCGCTTTCGAGCTAGATACGGAGGAGGAATCATCTGATCTGGAACTTCCTAAGTTATCTAGATCGGATCTGAAAAACAATCCCACCCAACCCGCCCTAGAGGTAGCGGAAGTGGTGGTAGACCGCTGTGAATCCGCCATGAATAATCTGGCGTTAGAGACACCGCAGTATTGCCTAGTTGCTTTCACAGGTATCACTTTGGGGTCTACCTCCAATGGAGAAGATAGCCCAGGTGAATCCATCCTAGAGGCACTTAACGAAAGTGGTGAATCGGATGACTAGGATAGCAAAGGCTATGATTCGGATCACTATGACGCCGCCATGAGAAAGATCGAGGCGGAGTTAGCTCAGCAAGCACTTGAAGAGCAGAACGCAGCTGCCAAGCAGGTGTTCATGACCAACAAAGGAGATGACGCTGGGCAGACAACCGGTGATCTGCCATCTCAGGCAGCCCATGACGGAGATACCGGCAAAGAGCAGGGTAACCCACCACCAGCCGCCGATCCTGCCATGGAATAGCTTCCCGAGATCCAGGGCGGCCCCAGGCCTCTGCAACCTGCCATCCCCGAGGTGCATCACCCAGAAGACTTCACGACCCCACTGGACAAGGTCGTCTACGGAACTCTAGCAGATCCAATCACCCCTGACTATGTCAGAGACATGAACAATCTCGAGAAGAAAAGGCAAGCAATCCTCAAAGAAGCAAAGCGAGTCAAGAAGATGGGCCAACAGCTAGATGACGACATTGCTAAAGCTCAAGACACGCTGAAGCGCGCAAGGAACATGGAGGATAAGTACGTTACTCTCATCCAGAACCAAATGAACGAGGGAGGCGACCCGCAGCTAGTGCGAAACCTTGAGTTCACCGTGCCAACCGCAGAAACTCTGGCCAAGATGTATATCAAGAACCCGCCATATGTGGACAAGAACCGCAATGAAGTCAGGGCTATGCCCGTAGAGAACATCGTGGCCGCAAAGGAGCTATTGGAGCATAATAAAAGCCCAGCAACCCTAGAGACGGCAGTAAAACTGATGACCAAAGCATTGGTGCAGCAGGAGAAAGCTACGTCGTCACGACGGCCTGAATCTGATCCCGCGCTATGCAGGTCCAGCACTGCCTCCAAAGCTCGGGGTACTGGCAACTATGGTACGCGCCCTGATAACGAATCTCATACCGGATCCTTAGAAGTCCGAAGAAGAGAAGCTCGCAACCGGGCAGATGCCATCCCAATATCCTCCGATGACAAGCCACACGGCAAGGGCCCGCAGAGAAATCCATCACCACCTCGCAAGAACTACCCCGCCTATGGATACCAGCAAGACAATGCTGCTCCCCGCCATAAGACCAACATGCCGCCACCAAAGTATAAGACGTTCGAAATCCCAAAGAGAGGAATCGTCATACGCGACAACGATGGCAAGCGAGGACAAAGCCATGACGCTGGACGCAGAGACGATCTGCCACGACGGGAAGCTAGTTGAGACAGCGGATCCAAGCAAAGGGAACGATCTCGCCATGACGACGGCGTGCACCGCAGCGGCGACAAGGATAAGCATCGCTGTTCCCGCCGCCACGATGACAAAAGGCAAGGCTCATGCCGCCATGACGATGATCCATCTCCACGGAGAGCAGAGGGAAGCCGTCGTAGCTGCAGGGATCAATCGCAGGATGGCGAGAGTAAAAGACGTGACCCTTCGCCATTCCCACCAAGCAGCCCCCATGGCGGCGGCAGTGGTGGCGGTGGCCCAACAAAATCACGCAACTCTCGCAAGGATCCGCAGGACCAGAAGCCCTACGACGCGCGTACCCACCTAAACGAGATCACCAAGTCTCAAACAGCCTTCTTCCTCGGCCCAAAGTGCTTTGGACAACGGATCCGTGATGAGCCCATCCCACATGGGTTCAAAATCGAGAAAAATATCCGTCAGTACAATGGAGTCGACAGGCCTCTAACTTGGCTACAAGACTACTTCAACGCAGTGCAGTTCGCAGGGGGATCACCCAATGTTGCTGTCCGCTATCTGCCCCTGATGCTATCCGGCACAGCGCGGTAGTGGATCAATGACTTGGTAGAAAATTCCATCCTAACCTGGTTCGACATGCAGACTGCGTTCACCGAAAACTTCGAGGGTACCTATAAGAGACCTCATAATATTGGTGACCTCCAAAGGTGCCGACGGGCTGACAACGAGACCTCCCGAACTTTCCTTGCGCGATGGCTAGATATGAAGAACTCCTGTGAAGGGGTTACCGACGAATCCACCATCCTCGCGTTCATCGACAGTTTGGAGAGAGGCCAGCTGCTCCGCCATCGCCTGTTGCGAGAAAGGAACGAAGGGAAATTAACCCTAAATTCTATGATCACCATTGCAAGCAACTACGCGGCCGCCGATGACGATGCCTGCAAATCTCTAAAGGCTTCCGCCATCCAGAATACTGGAAAGCGGAACAACAGCAATAAACGGAAGAATCCGCCAGAAGAGCAGCAAACTCCGGATATGGTGGCCACAACCTTCACCGATAAGGGTCAAAGCAGCCAGCGCGGCAAAGGACACGGTACCGGCAGTGGCCAGCCGTAGAGCTCTACGGCTCTCTACGGCTCCCGCTTCGGCGCCTTCCGCCCCCGTGTCCTACGATGAGTACCGCGATATGCCATGCTTCGCCCATCGAGACGCTTCAGGGAAGTGCAATCACACCAACCGGAACTGCAAATTTGTCAAAGATATCAAGGCGGATCAAAAAGCTGGCAACAAGCGCAACCGGCGACAACGGCCTCGTGGCAAAGGAAAAACGGACAAGGATAAGGAGTCCAAGGATGGCAGTGATATGGACGAAGACCCTGCGCCCAAACCCGCTGAAAAGGCAGAGGGTGGGGCTGGCACGGGTAACCCATTCAAAAATACCAACAAAAAAGGAGCCTTTCACATGTTCCTTGGACCCCCCACATCTAAGGCACAGCGAGCCGCTATGCCTCCCTCAATGCCACCGTGCCAAAAGTCCGCCAGTACGTCCGATGGTCCGAAGTACCGGTGCACTAGAGCCGCGAAGATCACCCAGAGCACATCCCGGATAGATATTACGCCATGGTAGTATGCCTTGTAATCCACGGCTACTAGTTCTCCAAGTGTCTAATGGATGGCGGCAGCAGCTTGAATATCATGTACGTGGAAACTCTGACAAAACTCGGCCTTACCAAGACCCAACTCCGCCATAGTGCCGTCACTTTTTATGGAGTGGTTCCTGGCCGCCAAGCTAAGTCCCTCGGGTCCATCACCCTCAAGGTAGCCTTCGGTAGTGAAGAAAATTACCGAGAAGAGCCCATAACCTTTGAGGTGGTCCCATTCAAAAGTACATACCACGTGATCTTCGGCCGCCCTGCCTTCCACAGTTTCCATACCAGGCCATGCTACATCTACAACTAGCTGAAGATGCCAGGACCAGATGGCATAATCACCATTTATGGCAGCTTCAGAAAGGCAAAGGAGTGCGAGGAAGGAGAAGCCACCTTCGCGGAGGCAGTGTTCTTTGGCGAGGAGTTCAACAAAATCCATGCCACCACGGACCCTGCGGAGATGTCGGCATCCAAGCAGGAAGTTTCCGCCTCCCCGCCCACCTTTAAGCCTACAGTTGATACAAAGCAGGTGGAACTTGTCGCTGGCGATGCCGCCAAGACCACCTCGATTGGGACAAATCTATCCCCCAAATAGGAAAGCGCGCTCGTCAAGTTCCTCCGTGAGAACCGGGACATCTTCGCATGGCAGCCTTCTGACATGATAGGTGTACCCAGGGAACTCGCTGAGCATGCCCTACAGATAATCCCTGGCTCTAAGCCAGTAAGACAAGCCATGAGACGCTTCGGAGATGAAAAACGCCGCGCGATAGCAAAGGAGATTTCCAAGCTACTGAAAGCAGGCTTCATCAAAGAAGTGATCCATACGAAGTGGGTGGCAAATCCTGTGTTAGTCCCTAAGAAAAACACAAAGGTTCTGCGCATGTGTGTAGATTACACTGGCCTGAACAAAGCGTGTCCAAAAGATCCTTTTCCCTTGCCTCGCATTGACCAAGTCATTGACTCGACGGCGGGATCGGAGCTGCTATGTTTCTTAGATGCCTACTCAGGATACCACCAGATCAAGATGAAGGAGTCCGATCAGCTTGCTACGTCGTTCGTAACATCTTATGGCACATATTGCTATGTGACAATGTCGTTCAGTCTGAAAAACGCAGGAGCAACGTACCAGCGCACCATGTAGAAGTGCCTGACGGATCAAATCGAACATAACATCCACGCATATGTGGACGACATTGCCGTTATGTCCAAGAAGCAAGATGGCCTTATAGCGGATTTGCAAGAGATCTTCGACAATCTAAGGAAATACAACATGATGCTCAACCCCACAAAGTGCGTCTTTGGGGTACCAGCTGGACAACTCCTGGGATTCCTCGTCTCCCACCGCGGAATCGAGGTCAACCCAGAGAAGATCAAGGCAATCCTCGATATCTCACGGCCTAATGACTTGAAGGACGTACAGCGACTCACAGGCTGCGTGGCAGCAGTGAGCAGATTCATCAGTCGTCTTGGCGAGAAGGCTTTGCCGCTCTACAAGCTGATGAAGAAATCAGACGAATTCATCTGGACCGACGAGGCAGACGCTGCACTTAAGGATCTGAAGAGAGTGCTATCTACTGCACCAGTCCTAGCAGCTCCTGAAGACCAGGAACCCATGTTACTTTACATGGCGGCAACCAACAGGGTCGTCAGCATCGTCATTGTGGTAGAACGCAAGGAGGAAGCGCAGGAGTACGGCGTATAGCGACTAGTCTACTATGTCAGCGAGGTCCTGACGGAATCCAAGCAGCGCTACCCTCACTACCAGAAGTTGGCATATGGAGTTTTCCTAGCTTCTCGTAAGTTAAGGCATTACTTCTATGACCATAAGATCACAGTGGTGAGCAAGGCTCCACTGAAGGACATCATCAACAACAACGACGCAATAGGACAAGTTGCAAAGTGGGGCATTGAATTGGCCTCATTCGATATCGACTACGAGCCTCGCACCGCCATCAAGTCTCAGGCCTTGGCAGAATTCATGGCAGATTGGAAGGAAGCGCAGGAGACTATGCCCGTCCCAGAACCAGAGCATTGGGTGATGCACTTTGATGGTTCAAAGCTGCTACACAGCTCGGGGGCTGGAGTGACACTCAAATCTCCCAAGGGAGATGAGCTCAGCTACGTTCTCCAGATCCACTTCCCCACCACCAACAACATCGCGGAGTATGAAGCGCTACTACACGGGCTACGCGTCGCAAAGGAGATCGGCGTACAACACATTATGTGTTGTGGAGATTCTGACCTTGTCGCTCAGCAGGTGGCTGGCACATACAAAGCTCGGAACAAAGTTATGGCGGCTTACATAGACGAAGTTGATGAGATGGCCAAAAGTTTCCTCGGCTACGACATAAAGCACGTACGACGAGAAGATAACATGGCGGCCGACACCTTGTCCAAGTTAGGGTCTAGCCGCAAGGCAGTTCCGCCAGGCGTATTCCTCGAGCACCTGCACGTACCATCAGTCAAGATGGTGGATCCAGAAAATCTGGAACTAGCAAGCTCCCCCGTTATGGCGGTTTTGCCTAGCAACCCGCCATGGGCAGAGCCCTACCTGGAGTATCTGATGAACAAGAAGCTACCCGAAGACGAAGTCCAAAAGAGACAAGTCGAGAGGAAAAGCGTACACTGTCGGGGGGATGACCCCCGGTAGGGTCAAGAGAGTAGAAAGACGCAAGGTCTATGGATGACTTTTATGCCGGTTGACCAAGAAAAGGCCTGGCCGGAATATAGGAGCATCGGCCAGGCCGGCATATATGTATATCCCGGCTGGTGTCTGGATATGCCGGTATAGCCGGAATACTAGTATAGGTGTGCCGGCATATACTCAGATATGCCGGCCTAATTATTTTGTGTGTTGTGCAGGAGCAGGGGAGGCCGGATTACTCGACCTTGTAGGTCGTTGGTCCGGCATATAAGTCCTGGGTATGGCCAACGGTCATATCCAGGATACTTAAGTCAACTAAGGTGTCACATCCCTACAATCAAGGAAGAAAACATCCAAGCATGGTAGCAGAGTAAGATGGCAGGGTGCACAGTGGAGGTTACCTACCCTCACTGTGCACAAGTACAAGCTTACCTCAGAATGGTAAGGTCACAGTTCAAGAGGTACAAGGTACAGCAAGGGGAGTCCCATCGAGAGCAATCAGGGAGAAAGTCGTGGGCGTCTGCCCTCGACAGCAAGTCCTGTTTGGAGTGTAGTTGGTGTCTCCTGGTCTTCTATGACCGTTGTAACCCTGGCCACCACTATATAAGGTGGCATAGGGAGCCCTGGTAAAGGGTTGGTGGTGAGAAGGTTGGTCGCTGGAAGAAGGTTAGAAGGTTGAAGGTAGATTGGTCACACTGTACTCCTACACTTAGCAGTTCATCTTCCTTCTCTAGCAGAGAGCTTGGAAGCACCATTGTGGTGTATTGCATCGACCCATATATACAATCAGTAGAGCAGGAGTAGGGGTGTTATCTCCTTACGAGAGCCCCGAACCTGGGTAGATCAGTGTCTCTTTCTGTCGTGCTTTTTAGCTCGTTCCCCTCTCCCGAATCCTCCAGCATCTAGTTCGGCCCCCATTTAAGCCATCCTATGGCATATGTTGTTTCACCACGACGACATTTGGCGCCCACCGTGGGGCAGATCGATATGCTGGGCGGAGTGTTCATTCGGACGGGGTCTGTGATAGCAGCTTCGGGAGTGCGCGTGGTCTCTGGCCTCGTCCAGAGGCTAGGCTCGCTCAGTTTCATCAGTGACAATGCCGGTTGTCTCGGTGGCCGGCCGTTCCCCAGGGATGGCCGGATTATGTCTTTCGGTTCCCACGAGGTGTACGTGGGAACTGAGAGAATTTGCAGGAAGGAGGTGCTGGTGGCGTCGGATCCTCCGTCACATCGGCTGGCTCACGCTGGGCGTAGCGCTCGCTCAGTAGAGTCGGCTGAGGTGATGATGGCCGGCACATCCGTGCCGCCGGCGGAAGATGCCGGCTAAGCAGCAGCGGCCGGAGCTTCTCCTCCGGAGCCGCCGAAGGTCAAGAGGTCGGCGCGTCCTCCGTTGGAGCGTGTGGAGAACCTGGCCGGCACTTCCGGTGTGCCAGCTAGGGGCGAGGTTCTTCTTCCCATCATCGACCGGCTTCTCGAGCCGGTGCGATCCGGAGCAGATCCGGAGCAGACAAGGGAGGTCCTGGAGGGATCTCGTCAGGCCCTCGTCGACGAGGCCCTGGCCATGAACCAGGAGCGCGAACGGTTTAACCGGCAACTCCGTGAGTATGAAGCAGCCCATGGTTTTACTCCTGTAGTAATCCGGCCTAGCCGGATAGAAGAGGTTAGAACTAGAGGCAGAAATCTTAATGCTGAGATAGGAAAAGATGCTAGAGATAAGAGTCATACTGCAACTAGTACTGTGCCTAAGGTAGTCTATAGTTCGCCAGTAAAGAACCTTAGAGCAGCGGCCGAGGTAGCTAAGGATTTATCTTGTTTATCCGACGAAGCACTGCGTGAGCAGCAAGACCGGCTTAACCAACTTTTGTCTGAAGCTACAAAGCAGCAGGAGGCCTTTAAGAAGGCAAACCCAGGTGCCGGGGCATCCCAGTACATTGTGTCGGCGGGAGGTGCCGGCGCGAGGTCGAGGGGCCAAGCCTCGTCCCCGCATCCTAGCGCCCGGCGTGCCGGAAGTGTGACCTCTGGCCGCCGGGACAAGCAGATCCAGGTGTATGATCCGGCTGCCGCCGGAAAGCAGGCGATGGTGCAGAAGAATGTCGGCCAAGCTGACAAGTATGTCAGCAGCAAGAAGCCCGGCCAGAGTGTGCCGGCCGGGCATGAAGCAGCAGCGGCCGGTGGTGGCCGGAGTAACAGTGCAGTCCGGCGTCAGCAACAGGGCGCCGGAGGGGCAGCGCAGCAGCAGGGTGCAGGCCATCCGGGACATCGAGAGGATGACGGCAATTCCGCCCTTGCCAGGGCGGGATATCAGCAGCAGCATCAGCAAGGCCGGCAGAGTGAGCAGCATCAGCCGGAGCAGCAGCAGCAGATGATCGCAGGCCCAATAGCATCCCGGCTTGGACCTCGGTCCTTGGAAGCCAATGATGCACGTTTCAAGCTGGACAAGCTCCACCAATCAGAGTTGGTGGAGAGACAAGGAGCTCCGGGCCCTATGTGTTTCAGACCCCGGATTATGGGAGAGCCGGTGCCTTACTACTTCCAGCTCGCGCGTGGCGCGAGGACATATAATGGCAGTACGAAGCCGGAAGATTGGTTGGAGGATTACTCCACAGCGGTGAACATCGCTGGAGGAAACCTCAGATGGGCGGTACGATATGTGCCACAGATGTTGGAAGGTCCAGCCAGGATATGGCTGAATAATTTGCCGGCCGGGAGTATCAACGGCTGGATTGATTTCGAAGAGCAGTTTGTGTCGAACTTTACCAGTACATACAAGAGGCCCAACCGTCCGCAGCAGCTGGCTAACTGCCGGCAAGGAGTGAATGAGACTGACCGTGACTATCTGACCAGGTGGTGCACGTTGCGCAATTCCTGCGAAGGAATCAATGAGCAGCAGGCCATCATGTGGTTCGCTCATGGATGCCAACATGGCACCATGCTGTGGCAAAAGCTTCAGAGACAAATGCCGGCCAGGCTGGCCGAAACAATCAAGATCGCTGATAGTTATGCTCTGGGAGATCCCAAGCAGCCCAGTCTCGATTCACAAGGACAGGGGCAAACCCAGGGGAACACCAGCAATGCCGGGAGATCAGGGCAGTTCTATCGCCCGGATAACCGGAATAAGAGGAGAGATGAGCGGCCGGATTACCGGTACGGAGCAGCACAAGTTGCAGCTGTGGAGGAAGAGCAAGGGGGCGCCGGCAGTAGCCAGCGTCCGAGATATGAGAACTATCAGCAGCCTCAGCAGCAGCCGCAGCAGCAAGCACAGCCGTTCCAGAAGAAGAATGTCTGGACCAACAAGAATGCCGGCGGAGCCGCCGGCCAGAAGAAGCAGTGGCCGAAGTATACTGTGGGTCTTGCCATGGACAAGCCTTGTGTGTTTCACACATTCCAGCCGGGAAAGCCGGCAAACCATTTGACAAGGAACTGTTCGTGGCTGGACGACATATTAGCAGGTCGTGCAGGCCCCTGGGGACCGGCTAGACCCTCTGTCCCGGCAGCTCCATCGCCGCTGACAGGTGCTAATACAATTGCAGTCCCACCTAGGCCGGGTAATCCTGGGAATCAGAGCAACGCCGGAAATGCCGGCGTAAACCAAGTGGACCAGAGCTATAATCCGGAATATAACGCCGGAGGCCCAGGAGCGGGCCGGAATGAGTACAAGGAGTATGATCAGAGCTATATGGTCTTTGAGACCGAGAGAACAGACAAGCAGAGCTTGTACCGGCGGAGTCTGGAGGTGAATGCCGTTATGTCGGCTGTGCCAAAGCTGATGTACTGGTCTGACCAGGCCGTTGGTTGGGACAGGGCAGATCATCCCCGGATCATGCCAAATCCCGGCGGATATGCTCTGGTGATGGATCCGACATTCGTCGGGCCGGCTAATAACGTAAGATTCAGCAAGGTCCTCATTGATAATGGAAGCAGCATCAACATCATGTATCGGGATACGATGGAGAAGCTGGGAATCAAGGAAAACATGCTGGAACCAAGCAAGACCACGTTCCACGGCATTGTGCCGGGACTTTCGTGTGCGCCGATGGGCAAGATCCGGATGGATGTCATGTTTGGCAGCCGGGATAACTGCAGGGTGGAGAACCTCATGTTCGAGGTGGTTGATCTGGAGAGCCCCTACCATGCTTTGCTGGGTAGACCGGCACTGGCAAAATTCATGGCCTCTACGCATGTGGCGTATCTGAAGATGAAGATGCCGGGACCCAAAGGAGTGATCACCATCATTGGTGATTACAAGCGTTCGATGGCATGTGCCACCGTCGGATCCAATCTGGCCGAGACTCTGATCATTGCAGAGGAGAGGAAGAGGCTCAAGCGAGCAGTGGAGATTGCTGAGACGGTCGTGGCCGGCAAATATATGCCGGGCATGACAAATCCCGGTGGCAGCGTTTCTTTTCAAGTGAGTAAGGAAGTCAAAAAGGTGCCTCTGGATGAAGCTTTCCCGGAGCGCCATGCCCTGGTTGGGGCATGTTTGGATCCCAAATAGGAAAGCGAGCTCATCAGCTTCCTCCGTGAGAATCGGGATATCTTTGCATGGTCTACTTCGGACCTGCAAGGTGTGCCGAGGGAGCTGGCTGAGCACGCATTGCACGTGAGACCCGATGCTAAGCCAGTGAAGCAGCCGCTCCGGCGGAATGCCGGCGATAGAAGGAAAGCCATATGGGAGGAAGTGGCCAGGCTCTTAGCCTCTGGCTTTATCAAGGAAGTACTTCATCCGGATTGGGTGTCTAATCCGGTTTTGGTGGAAAAGAAGAAAGACGAGCCCGCCATAGTGAAAGTATGGCGGATGTGTGTTGATTACACCAACTTGAATAAGGCATGTCCTAAAGATCCATTCCCGCTGCCTCGGATCGATCAAGTGATTGATTCCACAGCCGGATGTGAACTGTTATCATTTGTAGATGCCTATTCTGGTTTCCACCAGATCCCCTTGTTTGAGCCAGATCAAATAAAGACATCCTTTATTACCCCGTACGGGGCTTATTGCTATCTCACTATGCCGTTCGGTTTAAGAAATGCCGGCGCAACTTACCAAAGGTGTATGCAAAAGTGTTTGCACGATCAGATAGATAAAAATGTGCAGGTATATGTCGATGATATCGTCATAAAAACCAAGGAGAGCAAGACTCTCATAGATGATCTCCGGGAAACCTTTGGGAACCTGAGGAGATTCCGGATGAAGTTGAATCCGGCTAAGTGCACCTTTGGTGTGCCGGCGGGCAAGTTGCTCGGTTTCCTTGTTTCTAGCCGGGGTATTGAGGTGAATCCCGGCAAGATTCGTGCCATAGAAAGGATGAAGCCGCCGACAGATTTGAGGGAAGTACAGAAGTTCACTGGGTGCCTCGCATCCCTGAGCCGCTTCATAAGCCGGCTGGGAGAGAAAGCTCTGCCGTTATATCAGTTGATGAAAAAGTCCGACACATTTGTCTGGACAACGCAAGCAGATGCAGCTTTCAAGGAATTGAAACAGTTGTTGTCAACAGCGCCGGTATTAGCGTCTCCGATGCCCCGGGAGCCAATGTTGCTCTATAGCGGCAACCAACCGAGTTGTCAGTACTGTGGTGGTAGTAGAGCGAGAGGAAGGAGGCAAAACCGTGCAGCGGCCGGTATATTATCTGAGTGAAGTCCTCTCCACCTCAAAGCAAAACTACCCCCACTATCAGAAGATGACCTATGGTGTCTATATGGCGGCCAAGAAGCTCAAGCATTACTTCCAAGAGCATCCAATCCGGGTAGTGGCCGAGGCCCCTATCTCGGAAATTATAGGCAACAAAGATGCCAGCGGCCGGATAGCAAAGTGGGCAATAGAGCTTTCACCATATACACCGCAGTACGATAAGAGGGATACAATCAAGTCCCAGGTCTTGGCTGATTTCTTTATTGACTGGGCCGAGATACAGTATGAGCCACCATTGCCAGATGCCAATTATTGGAGGATGCATTTCGATGGGTCCAAGACAATCCATGGCTTGGGTGCCGGCATAGTTCTCAGTTCACCAAAGAATGACCAGCTGAGATATGTCCTGCAGATTCACTTTGCAGCATCAAATAATGTGGCGGAATATGAGGCACTTGTGCATGGCCTGAAGGTGTCTAAGGACATAGGAATTCGCCGGATTATGTGCTTCGGGGATTCTGACTTAGTGATTCAGCAGTGTTCCGGCATATGGGACGCGCATGATGCTAACATGGCATCATACCGTTTCCTAGTGCAGCAGTTAAGTGGTTACTTTGAAGGTTGTGAGTTCCGGCACGTTCTCCGGGCTCAGAACGATGCAGCCGATGCATTATCCAAGCTGGGGTCTTCCCGAGATTCAATCCCGCCCGGCATTTCGCTGGAGCATCTGAGGAAGCCGTCGATCAAACCCTCGCCGGAGTCATCCTCCATTTATGTCCTGCCAGGTCCAGACGAAGCAGTTCCAATGGAGATAGATGCCGGAGCCAAGCCGGATAACCCGGGGACTGTTTCCTCAGTCCCGGGGACTAGGCCGGCATATGCTGTTAGTACAGTATTCCGGAGCAAAACTAAAGGCAAGGGTAAAATGTGCCAAGAGGTTGTGCCGGTATACCCGGGGACTGCTCCGGCATACCCGGGGACTGATTCTTCAGTCCCGGGGACTTCGCAGCCCATGGAGATCGATTATGTGTCGGTCGAAATGATGGAAATAGATCAGGCAGTGTTCACTGTCAGGGAAGTGCCCTCATGGGCACGTCCTATCATGAACTTCATGGTGGATGGTCAAGTGCCGGCGGATGAAACCGAGGCCCGCCGGGTTATAAGGAGATCCAAAGCGTATACCATCATCAACAAAGAAATATACAAGAGAAGTACCACCGGAGTATTGCAGAGATGTGTCGAATCTGCGGAGGGTCTGGAGATGCTCCGGGAAATTCACCAGGGGGAGTGTGGTCACCATGCTTCGTCCAGGGCATTGGTGGCAAAGGTATTCCGGCATGGCTTCTATTGGCCAACGGCACTGCAAGAGGCAGAAAACTTGGTCCGGAAATGTAATGGGTGTCAAAGATATGCCCACCAGATTCATCAGCCGGCATCTGCCCTGAAAACTATCCCAATAACCTGGCCCTTTGCTGTTTGGGGCCTGGATATGGTCGGGGCTTTTAAGCCGGCCAGAGGGAAAATGACCCATATCCTGGTCATGGTGGACAAGTTCACCAAGTGGATTGAAGTGAAGCCCATAAGCAAGTGTGATGGTCACACAGCAGTGAAATTCTTAAAGGATATAATCTTGAGATATGGTGTTCCTCATAGCATCATCACTGACAATGGGTCAAACTTTGCCCAAGGGCCATTTGCCAGATTTTGTGAGGAAGTGGGAATCCGGCTGGACGTTGCGTCGGTTGCCCACCCTTGTGCCAATGGCCAAGTAGAGAGATCGAATGGGCTAGTATTATCCGGCATAAAACCCCGGCTGATAGAGCCCCTGGAGAAAACTCCGGGATGTTGGCTAGATGAGCTGCCAGCAGTGCTGTGGAGTTTAAGAACAACTCCGAATAGATCAACAGGCTACACACCATTTTTCCTGGTGTATGGAGCAGAAGCTGTGCTTCCAACAGATGTAATACATGATGCACCAAGAATAGTGCTATATACTGAGGAAGAGGCTAAAGAAGCCAGAGAAAATGATGTTGATCTGCTAGAGGAAGCAAGGGAAATAACTCTGTCAAGAACAGCAGTATATCAGCAGAACCTCAGACGCTATCATGCGCAGAAGGTAAATCCAAGGAGATTTCAAGAGGGAGATCTAGTACTCCGGCTAAAGCAAGGAACAGAAGGCCGGCATAAGTTAACTCCTCCATGGGAGGGGCCATTCATTGTGAGCAGAGCTCTGCACAATGATGCCTATTATCTTATAGATGCGCAGGACCCCAAGAAGAATAAGGTGGACAGGTCCGGAGAAGAAACCAAGAGGCCATGGAACATAGCTCTACTGCGCCCCTTTTACTCCTGAGCAACACAATGTATGTATTTCCATATTTTCCTTTGTATGCCGGCGTGTTGTGCCGGCACAAGACTAATGAATGAAATACCGGCATCCGGAAGAAGCCGGGTAACTAGCTCCGAGGTATATTTGTTGTTTATTTACCGTTTTTTTGTTATATGCCGGCTGGCTTTATTTGAATGTTTCCTATGTCGGCCTAGTAATGTGTCGGCACCAAAGGCCACTCTTCGACTCAGCTGCTGTCCGAAACCCGGCTTCATGGCTAGCAAGAGTAGATGCCGGAGATTGTCTACACATGGAAAACGGCTAAGGAAATACAAAGCAAGCGAACCGACATTTTCGTTAAAGCTAAAGTTAAAATTTAAAGTGTCGGATGATTTGAAGTCTAAGTTTCAAAGTTAAAGTACTGTATGTTCGAGGAAGCAACCTTGAGACTCATACGTCGAAAGCCAATTAAGGTAGACAAGTAGCCAAGGTTGTGAAATTGAGGAAACAGGAAAACAACTCGGTGACTTAGCCAAAAGATGATCCGGCATTAGTAACAAGCAAACCAAGATAAAACTTGTTCAGGTAGCAAACCAAAGGAAATTAAACGTGTATATTACAACTGCACCCGGCATACCGGGGATCTGATAAAGCTTAAAGTGTTTTTGGTGCAAAGATTCAAGGGGCAGGCGCGGGGCCGCCAGCAGGTGGAGCAGTAGCAGTGGAAGTGTCGGCTTCAGGTGTGCCGGACCCAGCAGATGGAATGGAGCCGTCGCCTCCGCCCGGGGCAGATGCCTGTTCCGGAGCTTCAGTGTCGGCTTCCTCAGCTTCATCTTCGTCTTGGCTGGAGTCGGAACCCTCAGCAGCGGCAGATGTCCCGGCATCGTCATTCTTCTCCGGCTCGCGGATGTCCCGGACGAATTTGTCGGTGTCGGCATAGTCCACATAGCTGTGGGCCAACTCTCGCCGGCGCCGGATATGTTCCGGATCCGTGGTCCAGATGGATCCTTCGCTCACGGTGCGCAAAGTCTCCAAGTCTGCCTTTTCATACCAGGACAAGAAGTAGCTGAGGGCTTCGTCAGCTCCAACCCTCGCGCCGGAATCTCGCCACTCCCGGAGGCGAACCTTGGCAAGCTGCAGGTCGTTGCCTAGGTCAACCGGGTCAGTGGGAGTCCTTTGTCCCGGCCAGAGGGCAGAGAATGCCTCCTGGGCGCCGTAGAAGAGCTCTTCAGTGTAAAGGGTCATGGCCTCCTTCCGGGACTGCAGGGCCAGCAGCTGCTCCGACATGTCCCAGTTGGGCGAGTCAACCGGAACACCCCGGTTTTCTCGGTCCAACTGCAAAGCCCTCTCAACGTCAGCGACGGAAGCGGGAAACATGCCTGCAGAATAGAAACAATGTTAGCAAAAGGAAAAGATGTCGGCATAGATGCTATGCCGAAAAAGATTACACTATGTCGGGAAGGATAAAAGGGGAAAGGATTTGAAGCTTACGGGCAAGGTCGGCATTCAGCTGTGCAACTGTAACCTCCCATTTGGTGGCCTGCTCCTTCAGGCTATCCAGTTCAGCGTGGGCGTTGGAGGCATCAGTCTCGGAGGTAACAAGCAGGGTCTGGGTTTCCTTCAGAAGGCCCTCCCTCTGTTCCTTTTCGTCCAGCAGCTCGGTGATCCGGCCCTTCAGCTGCTCTACCTCGGCCTTGTGACCGGCATCCCGGTCGTCCAGTTGCTTGGCCACATCCACCGAGGACACACAATCCTGGTGGCGTGCCTCCAGTGCAGCCTTCTCATCTGCAAAGATTTCAAGTTAAAAGGATTTGAAGAAAGAAAACAGTGACAAAGAGTAAAGGATTTGAAGTATAAAGTAGCTATCCGGGTAACAGCAGGATCCGGCATACCAGTAAGCTCTTTCACCCTCTTGAGAAGCTCGGTGACTTGCGCTTCGGCACCAGCTGAAGAATGTCGGCACAAGGTTACGTGTCGGCAAGAGTAAGCATTGCAAAGTAAAGAGAGGAAAGATATCCGGCATACAGCAGTATGTCGGCAAAGATTACCTTTCAGGGACAGCTCCAGCTGAAGCTTGCTGTGTGCGTCGGAAAGCTTCCGATGCTCGCACACCAAGTCATGGAACATGTCAGCCCGGGTGTTGTTCATGAGCTGCAAAAATGCCGGGATTTGAAATGTCAGCAGAGAAATTTGACATGATAATTAAAGTGAAGATTTCATCAAGTGATCATTCTTTTAAAGACCCGGCACAGGTGCTGCGCACCTATCCCGGCTCTCGGTGACTAGGATTTGAAGCTCGAATCGAGCTTATATCCCGGTCAAGAGGATTTGAAAGATAATAGAGATGTGAAATTGTTAAAGACCCGGCACAGGTGCTGCGCACCTATCCCGGCCCTCGGTGACTAGGATTTGAAGCTCGAATCGAGCTTATATCCTGGTCAAGAGGATTTGAAAGATAATAGAGATGTGAAATTGTTAAAGACCCGGCACAGGTGCTGCGCACCTATCCCGGCCCTCGGTGACTAGGATTTGAAGCTCGGATCGAGCTCATATGTCGGCAGTTAATTCAAAAGAAGCTAGCTAAAGGACTATGAGAAAATCCCGGATGTCCATATCCCGGACAGCCGACATTTTCGGGGACTGGGGATATGTGTGTAAATAGAGAGGACTTACGTTGGTGGCAGAGGCCAACTTGTGAAGTCTTTGCTGGATGCTGAGGAGCTCGCTGGCGATCGGTATGGGCTTCGCTGCCAGGAAGTCGCTTGGGTCGCCACTGGTCTTGGCTTCGGCCAGCTTCTTGCTCCTTGAGTCCGCAGTGTCCATGTTGCTGGCGTCGTTCCACTTGATGCACTGCTCCTTAAGAGAGCCGAGGCTCTCATCACTTTTCGTCGCAAGAGGGACGAGGCCCTCGAGTTCTGGGGTGTCGAAGAAGCTTTTCCGGTACCCCGGCCGGGCTGCTGCCCTGCCAAGATGCAGGGCCAGAGCAGAGCTGGTCCCGGACGCTGCCTTAGGAGGAGCAGTTGCGGCAGATGGTGTGCCGGACTTGGCCGGCTGAATCTTCAACGTGCCGGTCCGGGCCGGTGCAGTGGTCTTGGCCGGGGCAGTGGACTTGGCCGGTGCAGTGGTCTTGGCCGGTGCTGGGGTCTTGTCAGCTGAAGGAGTCTCGGGTGCGGGCTGTTCCGGCGCGGCCGGTGCTTCTTGGCCAGCGGGAGCAGGATCCGGAAAAGTCCGGACTTCCGGCACTAAAGGGCCTTTGCCCTTGATGTCTGTGCCGGCGCTCTTGTCGCTTGCGCCGGCGTCGTCAGTTGTGCCGGCGTCGCCGGTGGGCGCGCCGGAGTCTGGTGCTTCTTGGTGGGCTCCTGTGTCCATGTGGACATCAGGAGCCGGAGGTTCCTGTTGAGCCCCCGAGTCCATGTGGACGTCGGGGGCAGAGATATCTTGTTCCGGCGGAGGAACGTCCTTCGCCGGGGAGGTGGTCTTCTCGGGCGCAGGCGAGGATGCCGGCGCCGGGAAGGTCGTGTGACTAGCAGAGGGAATGTCGGAGGTAGAAGTGGCAGCGGGCTTGGTAACCTTCGGGTCGCCGCTCAAGCCAGAAGCTTGTTCCGGCTCAAGAGGGGCACTGAAAGAGAGAAAACACCAAGTCGGTAATACAAACAAGAGATATGTCGGAGGAAATGCAAAGAAAAGGAAATTTACCCCGAGGCAACAGGCCTCTGTTTCTTCTGTTTGGGCACGCAGACCTTCTGCCTTTTCGACCTCTGAGGTATGTCGGACGGGGGCTTCACACCTCGCTTCCGGCCGGCACGTCCGCCGGTGGAAGGAGGTCCCTGGTTCAGAGGGGCGGCGTCGATAACGATATCGTCCGGGATAGCTGAGGACGGCATTGGAAACTCGTGAGCAATAGGTGTTTCTGGAAAGGCGTACGCAAGTGGCGTCGGGTCATAGTACAGCAGGATCTCCTCGTCAGAATCAATCTCACTCCGGTCTTGAGTATAATGCCGGGATGAAGAGCCCTTACCCATGGCAGCTGCAGCACGGGTGCTCCTGGGAAGCTTATCCCAATGATCCGGATCTTCAACATCCGCAACGGTGCGGTCCGCCGCGATCTTGATCCGGGAGTTCTCCATGGTTTGGAAGCTGAATTTCTGTATAAACAGCAAAGTCAAGTATTCAGACAAGGAAATATGCCGGTGGAAGAGGTATGTCGGATCAATATGATATGTGTCGGCAAACAAGCATGTGTCGGCTTAAGTATCTATGTGCCGGACATGGACTTTATGTATCGGATAAGATGGTTTACCGTTGGGGCGGGCCTATCCCGGCTGTATGGTTCTAGCCCCCAGGCAAAAGTGGCCTGAGAGGACTTGCAGACATCCTTAATCCGGCGCAGAATGTCGGCCGGAGTCAGCTCGTGTGTGGAGTGCCGGGTGGGGTCCATTGGCCCGCTCATCTGGCAGATCTTGTGCGACCGGCGCTGCAGAGGGGAGACGCGCCGGCTTATATAGCAGGCCACCAGGTCTTGAGGAGTAAGACCGGCATCCAGGAGCTCGCCCTTAACCCGGTGAAGCGCATTCACCGGCATCACCGAGTTCTTCGGGTTATAGGTCCAGTTCGTCATGGCCAAGGGTGGCTCGTCCACAAATGGCGGCAGGTTGAGCAGATCCTCGTCGGTGGTGTTCTTGACATAGAAGAAGCTTTTATGCCACTTCTTGCAAGATTCCAGGAGTTCCACCTTGGGGAAGTCCGAGCCCTTTCGGGACATGATGGTGGCCGCGCCGCAGAGGGTCATGGGGCGGTCCTTCTTTTCCTGGGCCGTCTCCGGCGGGTCGTCCTTGCTCCGGGGCGGCTCTTGGACGACTTGCTTCCGCAGTTGGAAGTACTTCGCCCAGCCTTGAGTAAGGGCCTCTATGCCGGCATAGCCCTCGCAAAAAGCAGCGAAGGCGGAGAGTATCATCACGGCATTGGCCGGGATATGATGAGGTTGTAGCTCGTAGGTGTTGAGGAAGTCCCGGAAGAAGTCCGATGCCGGCAGACCGAAGCCCCGCTCGAAGTGGGCGATGAAGACGACGCGTTCGCCGGGTTCAGGTGCCGGCACAGTTTCTCCTGCTGGTAGCCGGCATGCTACGCCCTCCGGGACTCTCCTGGTGGAGGTGACCCAGGATATCTCGGCCGGAGTAACCTCCGACCCCTCCCAGCCGGAGCGTCCTTGAGCTCGGGCCGAGGTATCTTCCTCAGAGGCCGAGGTAGCCGTCATGCTTGAAGATGCCATCTTAGTGGCCGGGATAAGGCGTGAGAGCCGGAGTCCCGTGATGTTATTCCTATCAAGGCCGGAGAAAAGAGGGAGGTTAGTCTCTCCGGCATACCACTCTCACAGATGTTAGCAGGAATAGAAGATCTACCGAGACAGTTAAAATAGGA
This sequence comes from Dactylis glomerata, assembly GCA_007115705.1. Lineage (NCBI taxonomy): Eukaryota > Viridiplantae > Streptophyta > Magnoliopsida > Poales > Poaceae > Dactylis > Dactylis glomerata. The sequence goes on from QXEO01000291.1 coordinate 6,087,584, forward strand.
AACAAATAAGGGTAAAACTCCTAAAGATGAACACCTGCGAGCGTTGCCTAGCAATGCTAGTCGAATCAAAGGGAAAACTAGCTCTGAAACCGAAGCAGATCTGTGCAAGTGGGGCTACCGGTGCGAAGTTGTAAAAGGCGTGAAAGAGGAAGAACAGAGGGAGGTCTCACCGGAGCTTGGCCGGCGACGATGGAGCGGCGGCGAGCGTGCAGGAAGATCCAATCTCCCTGCAATGCTGCAGAGAGAAGAGGCGGCGGCGGCGGCGTCGTCAAAGGTGATGCCGTGCGTCGTCTGGCGTCGGCGTCGGCGGGGAGCAGGTCGGCTGCGGCGGCGATGCTGCTCTTCGGACCGGCGGTGGAGCGCAGGAGGCAAAGTAGCAAGGAGGAAGGCGAGGAAGACGATGGTGGGGGGTAAAAAGATAGGTTTACCCCCGCCGCCCTTTTTATAGGTCTACCGAGGAGGCAGGATCGTGGGGATCGTGGGAGTGTTCCACTCCCCCGACCGTTTCTGCGGCGAGGCGCCACGTGGCGGCACGGAGTGGGGCGGCGGTTCCTGTAACCGTACCATGACGCAATGATGGCGATAAGTAATTGCTGCACTGTGAACCGTCACACCGTGGGTAACTGTTCGAGGTGGCAGGGCAGTTACAAGTTTCGATGCAAAGCTGTCAGACATGGCTTCTCGAGGAAGGCTCGTCTATATGTCGGATTAATTGCCCGATGTATATGTTCCGTCCGGAATACCCTAGGGACCGGCCGGAATAAGTTTTGGAACAGGAACAGAGGCCGGGATATGTGCAGATGTGCCGGCATATAATCTGATCGCCGGGGCATAATGAAGAAAGGTATGTTGAACCTGTCAAGGCTCCACAGTTATGACTGGGGAACCTCGGCAGCTTCGGGGACTAGTGTCGGGGGGATGACCCCCGGTAGGGTCAAGAGAGTAGAAAGACGCAAGGTCTATGGATGACTTTTATGCCGGTTGACCAAGAAAAGGCCTGGCCGGAATATAGGAGCATCGGCCAGGCCGGCATATATGTATATCCCGGCTGGTGTCTGGATATGCCGGTATAGCTGGAATACTAGTATAGGTGTGCCGGCATATACTCAGATATGCCGGCCTAATTATTTTGTGTGTTGTGCAGGAGCAGGGGAGGCCGGATTACTCGACCCTCGTAGGTCGTTGGTCCGGCATATAAGTCCTGGGTATGGCCAACGGTCATATCCAGGATACTTAAGTCAACTAAGGTGTCACATCCCTACAATCAAGGAAGAAAACATCCAAGCATGGTAGCAGAGTAAGATGGCAGGGTGCACAGTGGAGGTTACCTACCCTCACTGTGCACAAGTACAAGCTTACCTCAGAATGGTAAGGTCACAGTTCAAGAGGTACAAGGTACAGCAAGGGGAGTCCCATCGAGAGCAATCAGGGAGAAAGTCGTGGGCGTCTGCCCTCGACAGCAAGTCCTGTTTGGAGTGTAGTTGGTGTCTCCTGGTCTTCTATGACCGTTGTAACCCTGGCCACCACTATATAAGGTGGCATAGGGAGCCCTGGTAAAGGGTTGGTGGTGAGAAGGTTGGTCGCTGGAAGAAGGTTAGAAGGTTGAAGGTAGATTGGTCACACTGTACTCCTACACTTAGCAGTTCATCTTCCTTCTCTAGCAGAGAGCTTGGAAGCACCATTGTGGTGTATTGCATCGACCCATATATACAATCAGTAGAGCAGGAGTAGGGGTGTTATCTCCTTACGAGAGCCCCGAACCTGGGTAGATCAGTGTCTCTTTCTGTCGTGCTTTTTAGCTCGTTCCCCTCTCCCGAATCCTCCAGCATCTAGTTCGGCCCCCATTTAAGCCATCCTATGGCATATGTTGTTTCACCACGACGACATACACCATCATAGATGGCCAGCTCTACAAGCGAAGCACCTCGGGAGTTTTTATGAAGTGCATATCCCAAGTGGACGGAATCGAAATACTAAGGGAAATCCACGAAGGCAAATGTGCGCATCATGCCGCCGCCAGATGCCTAGTTGTCGTGGGAATTTAGAGACAGTAGCCATGGGGTGGCTTATCGAGGGGGCTCGATGGTGGTGACGATGGGTCCGGCTCGAGATTGTGCCAACGGAGACACCTCGGTTTACCCAGGTTCAGGGCCCTCCTGGGTGGAGGTAAAGCCCCTACTTCCTGCCTGCTTCGTATTATCTAGACAGTAGTGATTACAGTGCTCCCCGAGCTGTTCGAGCTAGAGGAGGAAGAAGAAGATCGGATCTCCCTAGACTAAGGGTCCAGGCCCCCTTATATAGGAGGGGGCCTGGTTACAGGTTAGGTAGCGATTCGGCCGGCTGCCGGCTCCTCCGTGGTCACGTCTTCGGCGTGATCCTCTGGCCCTGCTCTGACAAAGGCACTTTATAAAGCGCCTTTCCCCTGGACCGGCATCTGGGAGGCATATGCCCTCCCTTTTGCCTCAGATCCCGCCATGGGGAAGGGTCCTTGATCGTTGTTTGGCTGGGTCCGGTCGTGGCGCTCGTCACTCCCGTCCTTTGCATCTGTCGTTCTTGTCGGGGCCAGCCCACTTTTGGCGAAACAGCCATTGAGAGGCTTTTGTCTTCATCGCCCGGCTCTGGCTCTCCTCGGTGGAGTCGCCAGCCGGCTGCTAGCGCAGCCGGCCCTTCGGGCGGAGCCGGTCTTCTTATCCTAGTATCGTGGAGACTCCTGGGATGCCAGCCGGCAGATAGCTCGGCTCTTGGCATGCCCCATAAGTCATCCCCACGATACTAGCCCCCGAAACTGGCGAAGTCTCATGGGTTAGCATGGGGCTTCGGCGGGTTCTTTTCCTCGCCAAAGTCTTGTTCGTTCCCGTCGAAGTCCCAGGATTCTTTGCCTGGTCTGGAGGTCGCTGGTTTTGAGGACAAATCGCGCGGAACTCCTCCGGTCGCCTCGAGACGTGCCGGCTCCAGGTTCAATCCAGCTGGCGGCCGCCGGGCGGTCGCGAGCCGGCACGCTTCCCCCTCGGAACTTGTGCCGCTTCGGGTCTTGATCCCACGCCGCGACCGGCGCCGTGCGCCAGTTGCCAGCGCAGCGCGGCAGCGTCCTGTCTTGGCATTTTGACTCTTCGGCCTCTGAAATGATTCCAGAGGACGTCATGTGATGATACGAGGCTTGCGTCAGCGATGTGTCCCATCGAAATGCCACGCGTGAGATTTATTCACATTAAACCGGCTCAGCTTTTCATGCCTCGCCAGTCTTTAAATCTCGGAGCCCTTGAGGGTTTTTCCCCACTCCCGAGCGTCTCCACTCCTTCCTCTCGCCAAGCGGCCGCCTCCATCTCGCCCCCCTTTCGCTCCAATGTCGTCGCTCGAAGCTTCCAACGGGCCGGGGCCAGAGCCGCCGGCGAGTCAAGCAGGCGCAAGCGCGGCCGCCCGTTTGGGAGCCAAAACAAAGCCAAGGACCCGGCGGCGACGCCACTGGTTCCTCGGAGGCGCGGCCGCCCTCCGGGCAGCTGCAACAAGAACACGCTAGAGGCACTTGCGGCTGCGGCCGCCGCAGAGCCCTTCGGGGCCGGCCGCTCCACCGCCATCGTCGCGGCCCCCGGAAGGGGGGTTGCCCTGGCCATCGCCAATGCCGCAGCCCCCGCGACCGCGACCTCGGTCGCTGGGCTCTCTGGAACTCCCCTGGAGGCCACGGCCGCCCTCGTCGGCACCGCGATGGCGGTCGGGGCCGCCCCTCTGGGCCTCGCCGGCAAGAGCGTCGGCGGCTCCTCCCGCGCGGCCGCCGGCAAGGCGCGCAAGCCCCAGCGTCCGCCGCCTAGGTAGCGGCTCTCCTACACCCCAAAGCACGGGTTCACCACCTCCGTGGTGCACCTGCTGGCCGGGTGCGAGGAGCGCATGCCGCTCCCCGCCAGCTTCGTCGGCACGATGGGGAAGAACCCCCCGACGAGCTTCATGGTGGAGGATGGCAGCGGCGGCCAGCCCCTGTACCTCGTCGAGGTCCTCCACGACGAGGAAGGGAAAAGCTACCTCACCGAGGGTTGGGCGAAGTTCTTCGCCGGATACGACCTGAAGCGTGGCTGGTCTCTCATTCTGACCCACCGCTTCGGGTCGCCCATCCTCTGCGTCCGCGTCGTCGACGACTCTGGCTGCGCCCGCGCCTACTCCCCTGGCCGTGATCAGCAAGCGCCCTCAAAGCCCCCTCTTTGATGATGGCATCATCAGCAGAGGTCCAGGCACTTAGGAGGGGGAGTTCTTTTGCTATCTTGGCCCTTAGCGTGGCCCATATTATGTAATCACCAGTCGTATGTTTAAGAACTCTTTTAATTTCCTGCAAATCTTTGCTTGTCCTTCTTCATTTACTGTGTGTTTTGCCATCACGCAAATGTCTTCTGTTTACATCATCGCGCTGTGATGACTCCCCGGCTGGGGCTCTTCCTTCGACAAACTCGTTGCTGCGCGAATCTGTAGGTAGGGGCTATGATGGCCACTAACTTCACAAACGCTTCTGGTGAGGTCCTCCGGCTTTGGCGTGGAGGGAGCAATGCCTCTACTGGCCGGCTCTGGGAAATGCAAACTCACCCCGGCTCGGAGGGATTAAAATGGAAGTTGAGTCCTGTGCCGGCTCGAGCGGGGCCGGAGCCGGCATGTTTCCCTTCCCGGGCCCTCGCGCGTCCCTCGCCACGGATGGAGTAAATCTCCAAGTTTCTGGCTCTAGCCATCTCTTTGCGGTTGTTAAGTTTTGATTTCATCGCTCGTTTGCAAATCATATCGCAGCGTCAGCTGAGCGGACAGCTGGCGAGGTACTGGAACCGGCCTACTTCTGAGGGCCAGTTCCCTTTCCCCCTAGCCCCCGAGTTTTGGGGTAGCTGGACTGACAGCTGGCTCGAAACTAACTTTTCCGCGTACGGTGCCGACGTCGAGTGAGGCAGCTCTAGCTTTGAACCTCCTTGATGTGGCTACTCAGCCCAAACATCGAGAGACTATGATCATCAACTATTCGCTGGCTTGCCTTAGCCCGGTTCCCTCAACTTTTTCCTTAATCTTCCCACCCTTCGACCCTTCTGCCCCCAACCGGCAGCCTGGTGCCGGTTGATCTCCCTTGGGCCGGCAGCTGAATGCCGGCCTAGGGTGGGAGCGTGCCGCGGAGTGAGAAGCAGTACTTCGGTTTATCGGGCACCCGACTCGTGCAAGCCAATGCATGGTTAACGAACACTGCCTCCCACGCTTGGTTGAGCAGTTTTCTATCGTTTACGGTTTCTCTCTGCGGCTTTCCTTTGCATGTGGCCTGCCGGCTCCTACCCATCCGGCTGCGCGGAACCGGAAGGTGGAGGTTGGGCTCAAGACCTTCTTCATGCGTAGTACTCGTTCGGCTGATGAGGAATCGATCGTTTTTTAGGGCTGCCGGCTGTGGCTCGGTGCCCGGAGCTGGCTGCCGGTCAAGTGAATAACGTAGAAAGCAAAACATACACGAAGTGTTTTCCTTGGAGCCGGCCGTAACTGGCCGCTCCGTCATCCTTTATTCATTGACAAGTTTTTCGGGGTACAAGCTTTTGCCTTAGCAGAAGAAAAGTCTTAGGAGACTGACATTCCAGGGACGCTCTGTCTCCTTGTCAGAGTTATCTGCCTTGTTCTTCCTGGGCTCTTGTGCGTCGATGAGGTAGTAAGCCCCATTGCCCAGCACCCGGCTGACAATGAACGGTCCCTCCCAAGGAGAGGACAGCTTATGCATGCTTTTGGTGTTCTGGATCAGCCGGAGTACGAGATCTCCTTCGCGAAACGCGAGCGGGCGGATTTTTCGGCTGTGGTATCGTCGCAGCTGCTGCTGATAGAGCGCTGATCTGGCAAAAGCCTGTTCTCGTGCCTCCTCGAGGAGGTCGACTCCATCATCGCGAGCTTCTTTTGCTTGCTTCTCCGTGTACTGGACAACTCTGGGCGCATCGAATTCGATATCAGTGGGCAACACCGCTTCTGCTCCATAGACTAGGAAGAAAGGCGTGAAGCCAACAGAACAATTTGGAGTGGTGCGCAGGCTCCAGAGCACTGAGGGTAGCTCTTCGACCCAACAGCCGGCTGAGCGCTCAAGAGGCTCGACCAGCCTTGGTTTGATGCCGGCCAGGATCAGCCCGTTTGCCTTCTCCACTTGCCCATTTGTCTGAGGGTGTGCCACTAATGCTAAGTCCAGCCTGATGCCCTTCTTGCCGCAGTACTCAGCAAAGACTCCCTTCGCAAAGTTCATCCCGTTATCAGTGATGATGCTGTGGGGAACTCCATATCTTGTGATGATCTCGTTGAAGAACTTGATGGTGGACGAGCCGTCGAGCTTCTTGATTGGCTTGGCCTCGATCCACTTGGTGAACTTGTCCACAGCAACCAGCAGATGCGTCAAGCCCCCGGGTGCGGTCTTGAATGACCCTACCATGTCCAGGCCCCAGACAGCGAACGGCCAGGTGAGCGGGATGGTCTTGAGGGCGGCTGCTGGAGTGTTTCGATGCTTGGAGAAGCACTGGCAGCCGTTGCACTGCTTCACTAGCTGCTCTGCGTCCTTCTGGGCCGTCGGCCAGTAGAAACCATGGCGGAAAGCCTTGGCCACCAAAGCTCTGGAGGATGCGTGGTGTCCGCACTCTCCTTGGTGTATCTCCCTCAGGAGCTCTATCCCTTCTTCTGGCTCGATGCATTTCTGGAAGACTCCTGACATGCTGCGCTTGTACAGCTCATTGTTGATGATTGTGTACGCTCCCGCAGGGCGCTGAAGTCGCCTAGCTTCCACTTCGTCTTGCGGCAAGTCCCCAGTGATGAGGTAGTTGGAGAATGGCTCCGCCCACGATGGTATCTCCCGTATGTGGAAGACACTGGCGTCCAAAGGATCAGCAGCCCCCGGGTCCGTCGTCGTGCTGGCTTCGTCTGATTGGCCGGCTGGGAGAGCTGGCATGGAGCCGGCAGCCCCCGAGTCTTTTGCCGAACTGGCCGCGCTGGACTGGCCGGCTGCTTCCTTTAGTCCCGAGGCGGCAGCCCCCGGGTCCGGTGGTGGCACCTGAGCTGGGGCGGGGTCTCTAGGCACGTAGATGGACGTAGATTCCGGCGAGGGCTTGATGGACGGCTTGCGGATGATTTCCAGCGACACCCCAGCTGGGATATCCTGCCTGGTGGAGCCGATCTTGGACAGCCGGTCCGCCTCGTCGTTGTTTGCTCTGGGGACATGGTGGAACTCGCAGCCCTCGAAGAATCCGCTGAGCTGCTGCATGTAGAAGTGATAGGAGGTCATGTTGGTGTCCTTGGCGTCCCAATCCCCCGAAACCTGGTGCACCACCAGGTCGGAGTCTCCGAAGTAGAGGATTCCCCGGATGCCAATCTCCTTGGCCATCTTGAGCCCATGTACCAGGGCTTCGTATTCGGTGACGTTGTTCGACGCACGATAGTGCATCTGCAGTACGTACTGCAGCTTGTCGCCCTTAGGAGAGGTGAGGACGACGCCAGCTCCCAAGCCCCCGAGCAACTTGGAGCCATCGAAGTGCATGCGCCAGTGGGTGGAGTCCGGAGCCGGCAGCAGGTACTGGTGCTCTCCCCAGTCAGCAAAGAAATCCGCTATGATCTACGACTTGATTGTCGTCCTAGGCTTGTACTGAATGGTGTGAGCAGCGAGCTCAATCGCCCATTTGGCCACTCTTCCTGATGCGTCCTTGCACCCGATGATCTCCGAGAGCGTAGTGGTGCTCACCACCGTGATATGGTGCTCCTCGAAGTAGTGCTTCAGCTTCTTGGCCGCGATGTACACGCCGTACGCGACCTTCTGGTAGTGCGGGTAGTTCTGCTTGGAGAGAGTGAGCACCTCACTGAGGTAGTACACTGGGCGCTGAACCGGCAGCTCCTTGCCTTCCTCGGTGCGCTCCACCACGATCACGACGCTGATGACTCGTGGAGTAGCCGCGATGTAGAGGAGCATTGGCTCTCACGGAGCCGGCGCAGCCAAGATTGGCGCGGTGGACAAGGCCCGCTTGAGATCGTTGAAGGCATCATCAGCGCGCTAGGACCAAACGAAATGGTCCATCTTCTTCATCAGCTGGTATAGTGGCATGGCCTTCTCCCCGAGCCGGCTGACGAACCGGCTGAGCGAGGCCAAGCAACCAGCAAACTTCTGCACGTCTCTGAGCTGGGTGGGCGGCTCTAGGGCCTCGATGGCTTTTATCTTCGAGGGGTTAGCCTCGATCCCTCGCTGGAAGACGATATAACCTAGGAGCTATCCAGCCGGCATGCCAAAGGTGCACTTTTCCGGGTTGAGCTTCATGCGATAGCGCCGCAGGTTGGCAAAGGTCTCCTTGAGATCGTCCAGGAGCGTGCCGCTCTGCTTGGTCTTCACCACCACGTCGTCCACATAAGCGTGCACGTTCCTCCCAATCTGCCCTTGCAGACATTGCTGCATGGTTTGCTGGTAAGTGGCTCCAGCGTTCTTCAGGCCAAATGGCATGGTGACGTAGCAGTAGGCTCCATATGGGGTGATGAAGGACGTCTTGATCTGATCCGGCTGGAAGAGCGGGATCTGGTGGTAGCCTGAATAGGCATCTAGGAAGGACAGCAGGTCACAGCTGGCTGTAGAATCGATTACCTGGTCGATGCGCGGTAGCGCAAAAGGATCCTTGGGGCAAGCCTTGTTGAGGCTGGTGTTGTCGATACACATTCTCCAAGTGTTATTCTTCTTCAGAACCAAGACTGGGTTCGCAAGCCAATCAGGGTAAAACACCTCCATGATAAAGCCGGCTGCAAGGAGCCGGGCAATCTCCTCGCCAATAGCTTTCCTTTTCTCTTCTGCAAAGCACCGCAACGGTTGTTTGATTGGCTTGGCATCTGGCCTGACGTTGAGTGAGTGCTCAGCCAGCTCCCTCGGCACACCTGGCATGTCCTTTGGAGACCATGCAAAGATGTCCCGATTCTCACGGAGGAAGCTAGTGAGCTCGCTTTCCTATTTAGCAGAAAGACCGGTGCCGATGATGACATACTTGGTGGGATCACTCTCGTCTAGCAGGATCTTCTTGGTGTCGTTGGCCGGCTTGAACTGCTCCACCGGCGACTAGCGAACCGGCACATCTTGCTGGGCAAGCTCCACGCGATGTAGAAGTTGCCGCTTCTCGGCGATGACCAGTGCCTCTGCCAGCTGCGAGCTCTCCTTTGCGCAGGCCAGGGACTTCTTGAAGCTTCCCGAGACTGTGATCACACCTCTGGGTCCTGGGAGCTTCATCTTCAGATAGGCGTAATGCGGCACCGCCATGAACTTGGCCAGGGCTGGACGGCCAAACAGCGCGTGGTAGGGACTGCTGATGTCCACCACCTCGAACCAGATGGGCTCGCGGCGGCTGTTTCCTTTCTTTCCGAAGAGAACCTCCAGCTGCACCTTGCCCAAAGGGGTGCAAGAATGCCCAGGCACGATGCCATGGAAGGTGAGCCGGCTCGGTTTCAGCTGAGCAAGCGGGATGCCCAGCTTCTCTAGAGAGCTTTGGTAAAGCAGGTTGATGCTGTTGCCGCCGTCGATGAGCACGTGGGAGAACCGGCACATGTGCGTATCGGAGCACACAACGGGGTCTAGGACCAGAGCGTATTCTCCAGGGTTGGGCATAAGCTGCGGATGGTCCTCGCGCCCCCAGGTGATAGCCGCCTCAGACCAATGCATGAATTGGGGTTCTGCGGGCATTACAGCGTTCACCTCTGCCTCATGCCAAAGGTCGTTCTTTTTATCCTTGCCGGGGGTAGTCAAGATGTGATATTTCTCAACATCCGCCGGGAAGTCATAATCTTGATCCGGCTCACCTCCAGCCAGGTCTTGCTATTGGTCCTTCTGACCTCCAGCCGGCTGCGCTTGCGACGCTCCAGTGATCTGCCGAGCGCGCTGCTCCAGCTCTCTCATGAACCGGCACTGATGCGTGGAGTGGGTCGCTTCCCTGCCCGGGGAGGTGTGGAACTTGCACAGCTGGTCAAGTGTAGCATCGAGGGTGTACTTTCCCTCTTTGCGCCCCTGACCGCCGCCGGCAGCCCCTGGGCCTCCTTGGTCAGAAGCCGCTCGCTTTGAGCTAGCAGATCCACTGGGGAACGCCTCGACGTGGTCAAGCCACAGGTGGATGTGCAGCGCCGGTGGGCGAGTCTGGGACTCGGACCTTGGCACTGGCATCGGGATCTGGCGTGGCCTGCTTGCACCACCACCTTGCTGAGCGCGGTGGCCTTGGGCGTTGCCGCTCGGAGCACGGCCGCCCTGTCCGCACCCTCCGCGGCCTCGGCTTGCCGCTGGCGACCGCTGGATCTGGCCGGGGCCCGCGGTGGCGAAGCTGCGCCATAGATCACGAGCGAGCTCGGTCGGTGCGTCTCCATGCACGTCGTAGAACTCGTCGAGCATGGTGCTCACACGGCACCGGTTGGCCTCGTCCTCAGCCACCTTGCTGAGGAGGACGAGATGCATCTGCTCCAGGGCCTCGGCGACCCGAGCGGGGTCAATGACGCGAATGAGGGGTGCACGCAGGTCCACCATGGAGACGTCCGGGGCATCCTGCTCTGGGAGCGGAGCATCCTGCTCCTGTGGAAGAAGGCGTTCGGTCGACGGGCGCTCGGGGCGCAAGGAGTCGCCGCCCTCCTCTTCTCCCAGGGCCATCACCTCGACCATGGCGCCAAGACTGCTGCTTTCACCGCAGCTCGAGCCTCCGTCGCAGAGTGGGTCGAAGACGTCGGTCACCTCCTCCGGGAAGGGCTTGGCGACGTAGAAGCAGTGGCTGCCAACGTCGAGGGAGGAGCCGCTATTGCCGAAGCCGTTCTCGAAGTGGGCCAAGTTGTCGCTGATGCAGTCGAAGGTGCCGAACCTCCAAACAAGGCCGGAGGCGACCTTCTCGCCGAGAGCCGATGAGGGTCCCGGCCGGAACTTGACTCCGCTCGCCGCCGTGCTTTGCCCCATGGTGGGCGCCAACTGTCGTGGGAATTTAGAGACAGTAGCCATGGGGTGGCTTATCGAGGGGGCTCGACGGTGGTGACGATGGGTCCGGCTCGGGATTGTGCCAACGGAGACACCTCGGTTTACCCAGGTTCAGGGCCCTCCCGGGTGGAGGTAAAGCCCCTACTTCCTGCCTGCTTCGTATTATCTAGACAGTAGCGATTACAGTGCTCCCCGAGCTGTTCGGGCTAGAGGAGGAAGAAGAAGATCGGATCTCCCTAGACTAAGGGTCCAGGCCCCCTTATATAGGCGGGAGCCTGGTTACAGGTTAGGTAGCGATTCGGCCGGCTGCCGGCTCCTTCGTGGTCACGTCTTTGGCGTGATCCTCTGGCCCTGCTCTGACAAAGGCGCTTTATAAAGCGCTTTTCCCCTGGACCGGCATCTGGGAGGCATATGCCCTCCCTTTTGCCTCGGATCCCGTCGTGGGGAAGGGTCCTTGATCGCTGATTGGCTGGGTCCGATCGTGGCGCTCGTCACTCCCGTCCTTTGCATCTATCGTTTTTGTCGGGGCCAGCCCACTTTCGGCGAAACAGCCGTTGAGAGGCTTTTGTCTTCATCGCCCGGCTCTGGCTCTCCTCGGTGGAGTCGCCAAGGTTGCCAGATGTACTCCAAGCAAACCCACATGCCCGCCACAGCACTGCATACGATCCCTATAACCTGGCCTTTTGCGGTCTGGGGGCTGGACATGGTGGGTCCGCTAAAAAAAGCACCTTCGGGATTTACGCACCTCCTGGTAGCGGTAGACAAATTCACGAAGTGGGTGGAAGCTAAGCCCATCAGAAAACTTGATGGCAAAATCGCCCTAAAATTCGTCAAGGACATTGTGGTCAGATTCGGCATCCCACATAGCATCATCACCGACAATGGCACTAACTTGTCTCAGGGAGAAGTTGAAGAGTACTGCCATCACAACAGAATCCGCCTTGACCTGGCATCTGTGGCGCATGCACAGTCCAATGGCCAAGTTGAACGGACCAATGGACTAATTATGTCAGGGATCAAGCCACGCCTAGAAGCACCGCTACATAGAGCAGCTAGAGCCTGGGCAGAAGAGTTGCCATCTGTGCTGTGGAGTCTACGGACCACGCCAAACAGATCAACTGGTCTCACCCCTTTCTTCTTAGTCTACGGAGCAGAGGCAATCTTGCCAAGTGATGTCCAGTACGATTCCCCACGAGTCGAGGCCTATGAGGAGGAAGATGCAGAAGCGTCCAGACAACTATCCGTGGACCTGCTGGAAGAAGAACGAGACCTAGCAGCCCAGAGATCCGCCATCTACCAGTAGAATCTCCGCCGCTATCACAGCCGCCGAGTTCGCAAACGCTCGTTCAAAGAGGGGGACCTGGTGCTACGCCTCAAACAGCAGAAGTCCCACAAGCTATCCCCGCCTTGGGAAGGACCCTTCATCATCAGCAAAGCTCTACTGAACTGTTCCTACTACCTCGTTGATATTCGCGAGCTAGATAAGCGACCCAGTAAGAAGCGCAAACGAAGAGACCCTGACGATATCTACGACGAAACAGATCGTCCAAGGAACATCGCACAGCTACGTCCTTTCTACACTTAGCACTTACCTAGGCTATGTAATAGGCACCTCTATATGATCAATGAAATAAAGCATCTGGTTCACTCTTGATTTTTTCTGAGTCTTTTACCTCCTTTATTGTTCATTTAGATCATGTGGAACCTTTGTGCAATTGTGCTTTGCACTTGCATCTCTTTAAATCCGCCATAGCGGTCCGCGTAGCATATTTATGTATTGATCTCTATCTGACGTTCTTTGTGTGGATTCCTGAGTAGTGACTTTTTGACGATCTAAGCCGCTATTTGCTAAGGGTTTTGGATGGTTGCTATTAAGTATCATCGCCTTAGTGGATTGTTCGTGCGAAGATTTAGCCATCTCACGAAAAGTCGAGCACAAAGAGCCGGATGGCGGATCGTATAATCCTACGCGCGAAATTTTTTCAAAGTGTTGTTTTTTGAGCATGCCAAACTGCTGCAAGTTGCATAAAAATAGGCATGGCAGTTTTTTCGCACATAAAACCACTTAATAAAAAGTGTGCCACAAGTTCAAAAGCATTCACTGATCCGCCACAAGCAGATCAGGCATAGTACAGAGCATACACAGAGTTTAAATATTTAACTTACATACCCACTCATGGGCCGAATTGATGCAATTGTTTCTTCCTGCCACATTGCAGGGTACAACTCAAGCAGATGGCGGAATTGCAGAGGACACTTCATCGCCGCCATCAGCACCAGCAGTGGCGGCAGAGACCGATACCGAAGCTTGGCTCGGAGACCCCGGCAGATCGTATGCCTCGTAGTATACATTCAGCTGAGTGCCCAGGGCACACAGCTGATCATATCCTAGCACACTCTACCGGATGGCGGCCTCGTCCACCGGCGCTCCATCCTCGCCGCTCTCTGGAATGCCGGAGGTGACCAAGTCTAGATCCAGCTCGGGGTAGTGGGCCTTCGCCAAAGTTAAAGCGGTTCTGGCACCACCCCGAGCGGACGACTGCTTCCAGTCCGCCACTAGCCCAGGCACGAGCAGCAGCTTCTTGGTGAGCCCTATAGTGGAGAGGCCAGCTGAACCCGCTATCTGCAGACTTCTGCACACCTGCCGACCAGCGTTGAGAAGGCCATCCAGTTCCTTCTTCGCCGCGTCGGTGGCCATGCACAAGCCCGTGGCGGAATCCACCTCGCCTTGCTCCAGGGTCGCTACATAGCGGAAATAAACAACGTGTCATACTCGGCATAGAGCATTATTACAAATTACACAGTATGGAGAGCCATTGATGCCTAGCAGGGTCTTCTGGAAATAATCGAGGACATCGTTAAAGCCATCTCGCCGCTTTTCAAATTCAGCGGCGGCCTTGCGGAGATCCTCTACCTCCTTCTGCTTCTGCAGGTTCTGGCGTTCCTGGTCCTTGAGCTGCTCCTCGAGGAGGGTATTCGAGGCTAAGGATTTTTGGAGCTGCTTCTGCAACCCCTCCATCACTATAGCATGGCCTCTTTCCACCCCCTCGGGTGTGGACTTCAGCTTGGCAGCATCTGCATGGCAGAAATATAAGCAAAGTATTGATCGGATAGCATAAAGGTACTTAACCTTGTCCAAGACAAAAGAAAATTACCGCTATTCTCGAGCTGCTGCTGCAAGTACGCCACCAGAGTGCTCTTTTCCGCCAGCTCCTTCTCCTGCGAGCTGACGACCTGGACCAGGTCCTCCACAACTTTCTTGTAATTCTGGCAAAATGATATTATGTGTTAGTCACTGATACGTCTCCAACGTATCTATAATTTTTCATGCTCCATGCTTGTTTTTACACCATTTGCCTAATGTTTCGTTACACTTCGTGGCACTTTTATGCATTTTCCGGAACTAACCTATTAACGAGTCGCCACAGTGCCAGTTCCCTGTTTTCTGCTGTTTTTGTGTTTCAGAAGTGATACACAGGAAATATTCTCGGAATTGGATGAAACAAGTTCCTGAAGTCTTATTTTGTCCGGGAGCTTCCAGTCATCCGAAGGAGAGTAGGAGGGGGGCCACAGGGGCCCCACACACCAGGCTGGCGCGGCCCAGGCCCTGGCCGCGCCGCCAGGGTGTGAGGCCACCTGGCGCCACCTCTGACATCGCCCCTTCGCCTATAAAGACCCCCCGACGGGAAAAACTTAAGTACCCGATCACTTTTCCAGAACACATCGCGATCCACCACCGCCGTCGACCCGAAGATCGGGAGGGTCCAGAAGCTCTTCCCGGCACCCTGCCGGAGAGGGGAATCGCTACCGGAGGTCTTCTTCATCGCCATGCTTTGCCTCCAGAGCGATGAGTGAGTAGTCTACCTTGGACTATGGGTCCATAGCAGTAGCTAGATGGTTGTCTTCTCCACCATGTGCTTCATGTTTAGATCTCATGAGCTGCCCTACATGATTGAGATCACCGTTATGTAATTCTACATGTTTGGTTTGTTGGGATCCGATGAATATTGGTGTTATGATTGAGTTGTTGTACTAAATTATATCTTTTGTTATCTCTATGTTGTTTATGATCTTGCATGCTCTCCGTTGTTAGTAGCTATCTTGGCCAAGTATTTGCTAGTGACTCCAAGAGGGGGTATTTATGCTCGATAGTGGGTTCATGCCTCTATTTAACCTGGGGGAGTGATAGAAACCTCTAAGGTTGTAGATGTGCTGTTGCTACTAGGGAGAAAACAACATTCATATGCTCAAGGGCATATGCTTTGTTTACATTACACACTTTGCTTAATGCACTTATCTGTTGTTCGCAACTTAATACTTGTGGAGTTCTCGGATTGATTCGCCACAAGTGGATTATTAGTCATAGATGCAGTTGGATGGTGGTCTATGTATTTTGTTGTAATGCCCAGAGTAAATCTCATAGTGATCTTCTTGACATATCACGTTTATTTTTATTCTATCAATTGCCCAACTGTAATTTGTTTACCCAGCATGTGTTATTTATCTTATGGAGAGACACCACTAGTGAACTGTGGACCCCGGTCCTATTTCCATCATATTGCTATCACCTGTTTACTTTACTCGCACTGTTTACTTTACTCACATACTTCTACTGTTTTCCACTCGATACACTCATAACCTTTGTTTCAAGCAAACCGGTGAGATTGACAACCTCATCGCAAGTTGGGAACAAAGTACTTGGTTGTGTTGTGTGCAGGTTCCGCGTTGCAGCTAGCAAGCAAAGCTTGGACGAGGCACCATATATAAATTGTCCGAAGCTGTCGCAAACTAGCAAGCATCACCTTCTGTCGTTATTGTCTGCTTTTCTCCTGATCGACATACCTTGGTTTCTTAACTGAGGGAAAACTAGCTGCTATATTCATCATACCTTCCTCTTGGGGTTCCCAACTGGCTGGTCATTCACCACGCACAAGGAATATTCTGGTGCCGTCACCCACGTGCCAGCAGTCACTCTTAGAGCTTTATGCCAGATAATTATCCGCCATAACGCTCGGGGGCTACTCATGATGATTTTTTATTCTTCTTAAGAGCTTTATGCTGGATAGTCATCCGCCATAACGCTCGGGGGATACTCAGTGCAAAATTTAAAGTTCTCTAAAGAGAACCATACAATGTGACGGCGCTCGGGGGCTATACTATGCAAAGTTTGAAAGTAGTTCTCTTAGAGCACCATAGCGGATTTTCTATGAAAATCCGCCACAGCGCTCGGGGGCTACTGGGAGTACATACCTTCTTCATGATTGTTGTCTTCTCTACAAAAGCGGAAATTCCGCTGGATAGCTGATTGCTGGCATCTTCCTGGCTGGTGATAAGGTCGACGATCTCAAGTTGTCTCTGCTTCCAAAATGAGCTGCCTCCTGCTGAAGCATCCGCCATCTGACCTTGGAACAAGTCAGGAGCCTTTTCACTTTGGACAACATCATTAGTCGTAGCTTCAGTCGTTAGGTTGGCTTCTGGCATCGTCCCAAATTGACCACCAGCATCCTCCATATCAATATCATTACGAGCGGGGGAGGGAATTGGTGCATTAGGGGTCTGCGGGATAGCAGCAGGAAAGGGCTTGGTTCGCTTGGATGGCGGTTCCTTGACAGCAGGCTTCTTCCTTCTAAGCAAAGGGAGATTAGCAGCAAAATCAACAACAATGAAGAAAGAGATAATAAAAAGGTTACCTCGACTTTGGCAGGTTGATGGTAGCGGTATTCTTGGATGGCGTTTCTAGCTCCGCCCTGCGTTGAGCTTCGAAACGGCGGGAGTCAGTAGATTTCCCGCCACCACCACGAGGTTTCCCGCTGCTGCCCCGCTTCTTGGTGACCACCTTCGCCTAAGTCGTGCGGGCTGTGTCATCTACGTCCCCCGCCGTCTCCTCTTTGTTTCCACTAGAGTGAACTACTTCCTCGGCAGTGGTGGGCTTGGAATTGGAGCGGCGAAGGGGATAAGCAAAGTTTGCAGGGCCAAGCGATTTGAGCTGATAAATAAAGACATCAGTTAGAATAAAGTGCAAAGGTATCATGGAATACTATGGCGGAAACGTAACTTACCGGTGGGCAGCTGCCATTCTCAAACATTGCCATGCCAAATTTCAAGGGCTTCTTCCTGGGAGATTTCATTAGCGAGCGAATGCGCTTCTCGACTACCTTAGGGTCCATCTCCTTGTTTGAGTATCGCATGCCATCATTTGCACCTGTGTACTCGTGCATCAGGCTATCGCGGTGTTGCAGCGGCTGGATCCGCCGAGAAATCCAACAATTGATGGTATCAATTCCTTTGAGACCATCTTTGGATAGCTTGGCGATCCGCCGTGCTAGGAGCTTGACATAGGGGGTGGCGGTGTCGTCATTGACAGGGTTCTAGGAGTCGAGGGGCTGAGCTGCTATGTTTTCAGAAGAAGGAAGGCCGCGGGCTTGAGATGGCGCAGGCTTATCCGCCATGTAGAACCAGGACCCTCTCCATCCTATGGTGGAATCCAGAGGGGTGATGAAGGGATACTCCTTTGATCTCCGTGGAAGAAAGCAAATTGTCCCACAGGTCCGGAGAAATCCGTCATCCTCATAATTGGCCCGCACTGAGAAGTAGAGCTGGAAGAGGTCTACCCTGGGACGAATTCCAAGGAATCATTCGCACAAGGCCGCATAGCCTGCTACAGACACCAAGCTGTTGGGAGCTATGTGGTGGAGCTGCAGCTCGTAAAATTTCAGAAGATTTGTAAAGAAAGAGGATGGCGGCATGCTGAGACCCCTCTCCATGTGAGATTTGAGCATCACGATTTCCGTGGAGTTAGGAGCAGGCACCAGGGCTTTGAAGTCAGTCCGCCAGTAGGACTCTGCCTGGGGAGCCACGGTGCCCTCATTATCCAAACCTTGAACGTGAGCGTCCTTGACATGGCATTTCACCCAATACCCGTGGAGGTTCTGGGGAATCTGCTCTTCCTCGACGGCCTCGGCTCCGTCATCTTGTTCTTCCTCCTCGGCTCCACCATCCAACTCTTTTTCTGCAGCCTCTTCTGCAGTCAATCCCACCGTTTCCTCCTCTGCTTCGGACGTGATGTCCTTCGATATACATCCGCCATTTGAGGGTTCGCGCCCTGGGCGGATTGCTGTAGAGGAGAATCCTCCTCCTCGGCTTTGGAGGGATGGCGAGAAGGAGATCCAGAGTTCATGGCGGCGGATGAAGGTTGGATCCCGCTACGAAATATGCGAAGTTTTCAGATGAATTGCTCCAGCGGAAAGTCACCGGCGGCGAAGAAATTCCGCGGCGGCTCGTCAGAGATCACGGAGCTCTGGTGGAGGTGCTGAGGAGAGAGAAGACGTGGGGGGCGAATGAGCTGTGAACCGGCCGGGGGTGAGAGGCCGGGTATATATAGACCCCGGGCCTCGAGATTCGTGCCCGCCATCACAACCACTCATCCTGATCACGGAAACCCTAATTCGGCGACACGTGTCCAAGGGTAAAAAAGTAACTTCGGTGAAATAGTGCGTACGCTGTGAATCTTGCCCTAGAAGGAACTACGTGCCAAAAATTATAGCGGATTTCTATGGTATGATCCAATGGATCCCAGAAATCTTGCTAAGATAAAACTATGTCGCATGATCCGCTATCTACGATGGATTGATAGATGGACAAAAGAGGAACATCAAGAACCGCAATCCATACGCAGAATAGAAGATGAGCTATGGCGGATGGACTTCACCAAGAACAAGGCATGGCGGATGGGAATGACGATCTTGAAGTTCCCTGGGGGCTACTGTTGGGGATATACCAAATAGGTATACCAGCAACGTAGTCCTAAACCAGCAAGCCAGGGTGGCCCATCGGGGTGGTATGGCGGATTGCCTACCGGGCGGCCCAGTTGCTAGAAAGACCATGGCGGTACTGGACGCAGGAGCTCATGGCGGATCCATAGACAGGCCCATGGCGGGTTTTCCTGTAGTACACGCATAGGACTTAGTCTAGGACTCCAAGTTGTATCCGCTCCGGTACCAACGTGTAACCCACGCCAGGCGCCTTTATAAGCCGGCGTGGAGAAGCCCTTGAGGCACAACTTAGACATACGGCCAATTGCATAGCGAAACAGCCAACCTCATCATTGTAACTGAGCACTTGTTGCCATATAGTGATTTATAGCAGCACGTAGGGTCTCGCCACCATTGCGGGATCTGAAGCTGGGTAAACTCGTGCTACCACTGTCCCAGATCGTTCCGCCGTGTTCACCCCATTCCACAAACCGCCATACACCTACCCCTATGGCAGATCTGTTGACGAAACCACGACATAAACTTCGGACTAAGCCCCGTCCCATACCGGGGTGATGTGGTTGCATGGGTTAATTGTTCCGAGCGACTACAAAGAAACACCAATGTCTTTTTATAAAACCACAAACTCCTTTTCTTCCATGTCCAACTTCATTTGTCCAAAACCATTTAGAAAACATTTCAGTGGAGTAGTTACAACTCCAAGGTTTTCGAAAACATTTTTTGAAACTTTTCCGAGAGTTTTCCCATCCTAGAGTTTTTGGCTCCACTACAAGTTTTCCAATGACTTTGATGCTAACCATCAAGTCACTAATATAGGGGTGTTGAATAGGTGTCATGGGTGTCATCTTTATAGATGATAACAAGTCGACTTGTGGAGCTAAGTTGCCAACTATTGCTATAAAGGGAAATAATAGCAATATAGAAATCAATGCATATTAAGAAAACGGTATTAAAACAATGCAAAGTGAATTAGTAGGATTCAGGTATGCTACAAGTAGATGGCTTGCCTTGAGTGGCTTGTCCCTGATCTCCTTCTTCTTGATATTCAACGATCTCCCCCTCCTCCGCACACTCGTCGTTCGATTCTATCGCCGGAAAAATCAACAACACACAATAAGCATACATGCATACATGATTCACACCCAAGACATGCAACACACAACTCAATCATTGAGTATTAGAAACAAACATGTTCAGATATCTGAATCAATAACTATATTTACAAAAGAAAAGCCACTCTAATAATAGCAAAGTAATTCCTAATGGCAATTAACCCCTATTCACAAGCAACCAACTTGCAGGCATCAATATGAATCAAGACATGGCAACCAGCATATTTCCGGGTAGCTAACACCATTACAGAACCAATCCAATTGGAATCAACCCAAAAGAAGTTTTTGGAGAAATATAATGAATTTCCTAATCTCACTTAACACTAGAAAAACAATTTAATTCCCTAAAACTTTCTGTAAATCCTAAAATTCTACCAGAGACCATACTAGAAAGCTAATGCAATGCAGAACACACCAGAGGTGGAATCACCTAAAAATAATAATCCTACTAGGTACAATAAATAAAACAATGCAAATTCCTAATATCACCAAAACAATTACTGCAGGAAGTACAAAGCTCCTAAAATAGCAAAACTAGTTTATCAAGCTTCACAATGTCAGAGAGCATCACTGAAAATTGGAAATACATATTTTCATACCACCAAACTCCTATTATGGATTTACCAATGAAAAACCCTAGATCTACAAGTATTAAATCTCAGATAATTTCTATGATTCTAAAAATCACACATGCAGTAGCAATGGATAGCATACAATATAAGAACTTCACAGAAACTTGAATCAATCAATTTGGATGCATAGAATAATTTTTATAGAATTTCAAACTTGCAGGGATTTACAAAAACATCAAAATGAATTTCTAAAAAAAACAGATCGGGCCGAGGCTGCGGATCTGAGCCAGGCCGGCCCAAATCCGGTGGCCTGCTCGGAGCCCGGCTGGCCGAATCGGACGCCACCGTCCGATTCAGATTGGACGGCGCGCGGGGCTTCTTCTTCGCGGGGCAACGCATGCAGGCGAGCCCGACGATGCTGGCTAGGGTTTCAGGTGAGGCGACGCTTACCAAGGGCCTCCAGTGGTTGGTGGCGGTCTGATCAGTGGCAGTACGGATCGGAAGGCGACGCGCAACCAGGGGACATGCATGCAGAGGCTGGGGTGCTCGCAGGGGTGTCGAAGTCGTCGCGGTGAGCTCTGGTGAAGGTCGGCGATGACAACGGCTATGGCATGCCCTGGAGTAGAAACAGAGAGGGGTGAGATCTAGGTGGCGAGGGTGAGTTTGCAAGCCAGAGAGAGCAGGGAGACGGCCAGATCGACTGCAACCTCCACCTTCACCGTTGACGATCTACTCGATGAGCTCGAGCTCTCCGGCGAGGGTTCTATCTCGGCTATGCGGCGGCGAGGTCCTGCAGGTGAGAGGGAGTAGGGAGAGAGCAAATGGGCGAGAGAAGAGGCTTCCAGAGGGGGTCTCGAACTTTATACTGATGGGGTGAGCTCGGTCTAGGGTGGACGTCGTCGGACGTGATTGGCCGTCGTGGACAGCGTGCCGGGGCGGCATCATGCGCTAAGTCTAGGGGGCAGGTAGGCGGTGTCGGTGGCTGGCTGGTGCGGCTACGGCACGGGAGGTTTCAGAGTGGGTGTGGGCGAAATGGTGTGCCGCGGGGTCGTGTAGGTGCATGGCGGTGCAGGGCGAGGGTGTCACCGCGTCGGCGGCTTGATGCCGTGCAGGCGTGCGTGCTGAGTAGGGCTGGACGGGGCGTGGTCGCACTGGAACGGGCTGCACGCTCTGCGCGCTCTGGGCGGCTTGGCGGCGTCTGACTGGTGATACGTCTTAAACGTATCTATAATTTTTGATGCTCCATGCTTGCTTTTACACCATTTTCTTCGTGTTTCGTTACACTTTGTGGCGTTTTTATGCATTTTCCGAAACTAACCTATTAACGAGATGCCACAGTGTCAGTTCCCTATTTTCTGCTGATTTTGTGTTTCAGAAAAGTTACACAGGAAATATTCTCGGAATTGGACGAAACAAAAGCCGAACATCCAGAAATTTACCGAAGCTTCAAGAGAACCGAAGAGGAGAAGGAACCGAGCTAGAGGGTGGCCTCACCACCAGGTGGCGCGGCCCAGGGCCTGGCCGCGCCGCCCTATGGTGAGCCCCACCTGGTCCACTTCTGACGCTGCCCCTTCGCCTATAAAGACCCCCCGACGGGAAAAACCTAAACACCCAATCAATTTTTTAGAAACACATTGCGATCCACCGCCGTTGTCGACCCGAGATCGGGAGGGTCCAGAAGCTCTTTCCGGCACCCTGTCGGAGAGGGGAATCGCCACCAGAGGTCTTCTTCATCGCCATGCTTGCCTCCGGCGCGATGAGTGAGTAGTCTACCTTGGACTATGGGTCCATAGCAGTAGCTAGATGGTTGTCTTCTCCACCATGTGCTTCATGTTTAGATCTTGTGAGCTGCCTTACATGATCGAGATCACCGTTATGTAATTCTACATGTTGTGTTTGTTGGGATCTGATGAATAGTGGTGTTATGATTGAGTTGATGTGCTGAATATTATCTTATGTTATCTCTATGTTGTTTATGATCTTGCATGCTCTCCGTTGTTAGTAGCTATCTTGGCCGAGTAGATACTAGTGACTCCAAGAGGGAGTATTTATGCTCGATAGTTGGGTTCATGCCTCTATTTAATCTGGGGGAGTGACAGAAACATCTAAGGTTGTAGATGTGCTGTTGCCACTAGGGAGAAAACAACATTCTTATGTCCAAGGACATATGCTTTGTTTACATTACACACTTTGCTTAATGCAGTTATCTGTTGTTCGCAACTTAATACTTGTGGGGTTCTCGGATTGATTCCCCGCGAGTGGATTATTAGTCATAGATGCAGTTGGATGGCGGTCTAGGTATCTTGTTGTAATGCCCAGAGTAAATCTCATAGTGATCCTCTCGACATATGCACGTTATCTTTATTCTATCAATTGCCCAACTATAATTTGTTTATCCATCATGTCGTTATTTATCTTATGGAGAGACACCACTAGTGAACTGTGGACCCCGGTCCTATTTCCTTTATATTGATATCACCTGTTTACTTTACTCGCACTGTTTACTTTCTCGCATACTACTATTGCTTTCCACTCGATACGCTCATTCCTTTGTTTACAGCAAACCGGTGAGATTGACAACCTCATCGTAAGTTGGGAGCAAAGTATTTGGTTGTGTTGTGTGCAGGTTCCACGTTGCTACTAGTTGAAGGCGTGTCAACAAGTGTCGTAAACGGCGCCCTTGTTGGAGTGTCACTAGGCTAGCAAGCATCACCTTCTGGAGTTTGGCTTTTTCCTGGATACGATTAAACCTTGGTTTCTTACTGAGGGAAAAGCTTGCTGCTGTACTCATCATACCTTCCTCTTGGGGTACCCAACTGGACGGTGATTTACATCATCAACCGTGCCGCATCAAGACTCTTTTCTGGCGCCATTGCCGAGGAAAAAGAAGACTTCTGCAAGGGGAGTTTCGCACACACCCTTTACTTTATTTTAGTTTTGCTTTACTTTATTTTAACTTGCATTGTTTTTATAAAAAACACACACAAAAAATTAGTTCCTACTATAGTTGTTATTTTTGTTGGTCTGTTATTGTCTTGCTTTATCATGCTTTCTATCAATGGTTGGTTTCTTTGAAACTAAATCTTTTTGGCAAGGTGGGTTCACGGAAGAGCCGCAAAATTATTATGAAGAACACCGCTTGTCACAAAAGGGAAGCACTTATGGGAACAAATTGATAAATTGTATATCATTGCTAGAAACATGTGCTCTACTTATAATGTTACTTATTGCTTTGATAAATCTTGTTGCTGTAGGAGGTATAAACACCTCCCTTTTCAATGTGAGTATAATGATGATGTTACCATATCTTCTTATATTAATGGAAATTATGACTTTTATGATGTGGAACAAATTGAAGAATTTATTGCTTGGAAGGGTGCATTCGAACTTGCTTATTTGCTTGAGAATACTGATGATGCACCTTATAAATATGAGGTTTATGATATACTTAAATTTTGCTTTGATAATTACAAGGAAGAAAATGGCTATATTCTTAAATATCTTAATAGATGCTCTCCAATGGAAGAGACTAATGCCTTGAAGGATCCTATGGAAGAAGAAATTGCTGAAACTGGAAGCTCATTGGATGAAAAAGAAGAGGAGAGTGATGATCGAGAGGAGGAAGAATGGAGCTACCCATGTCTACCTCCCAATAAGAGTAACTCTTTAACTAACACCTTATTTGATCGCCCTCCATGCTTAAAGGAGGGTGAGTGTGATATTTGTATTGTTGAGTTTGTTCATGATGCTACTGAAAATTATTATGAGAGAGGAAAATATGGTTGTTGGAATTTTCAAGTTACTAAAACACCTCTCTTTATATTGAAAGTTCCGAAGTTTCTCTTGTTTTATCTACCCATACTTGTTACTATGTGGTTCTTTGATTTATTTTCTTACAAGATTCCTATGCATAGGAAGTGGGTTAGACTTAAATGTGTTTCATATTTGCTCCTTGATGCTCTCTTTTGCTTCAATTCATATTTCTTATGTGAGCATCTTCTCAAATTACTGAGCCTAGCTCAAAGGCGTTAAAGAAAAGCACTCTTGGGAGATAACCCATTGTTTTAATTTCAGTTCTTTTTCTTTTATTTGAGTCTTGGAAGTTATTACTACTGTAATAACCTCTCCTTATCATTTTTATTTCGTTTTTGTGCCAAGAGAAGCCTCTAATTTGAGTGAGGTAAGATTAGGGGATGTTGCTGTCCTGAAACAGATTTCGGTGCTGCACCGTAAAAATTTGTGAAAATTCTCAGTATATCTTTTGGACCAGCAATTTCTTGTTCATATGCCCCAGGTTATATCCAAACTTTCATTAGTTTAAAACTTTTTGATTTGAGCAACAGAAAACCCTCTAAAAATTCAACCTTTGTCAGCTGTTCTGTTTTGATAGATTTCTGCCAATATTTGTGTTTGCCGCTCGATCGCTTTCTTTTTGAGTTCTTTTGATCACGGAACTTTTGGGGAAGTTGCTACAGTAGTATATGCTTTATATGTGGTGGTTTTGAGTTGAAACCTGAAGCAAAAAGGGTTGATTCATTGTTATGCTTACACTAATGTTGCTAATAGAATTGTGTTGAGTTTTGTATGAAGGAAGTTTTCAAGTGTAGGGATTGGAGAATGATGAGATGAGTTGAAGAATGGACAAAAGCTCAAGCTTGGGGATGCCCATGCACCCCAAGAAATATCCAAGAGGTACAAGCGTCAAAGCTTGGGGATTCCCCCGAGGCACCCCTTCTTCATCGGCAAAAATCAGGTCACCTTTCAACACAATATATTTTAATTTCTTCATGCACTATGCGTTTTTCTTGGAGCGTCAGTTTTTTTAGTTTTCAGTGTTCTTTAGTTTCGTTTGCTGAAATAAATGGTTGGACCCCAACAAATTCCTTTTGGAGAAGTTGCCTTGCTTTTCATTTGCCAAGAACACTCCATTTTTCACTCTTATCGTTCAATGAGTGTTCTCTTTTTCTAGAACTGCGTTTAGTTTTTGTTTTTCGCCTTGATTTGTGCTCAGATCTTGTTATATCTTTACATCAAGGTGTATTATGACCTCTGGTCCATGTTGGTTTTCATCAAAAAGAGTTATTTTAAAAAGGTTCGAATGGTGTTGGAAAAGAGAAAAAGCTTTATGCAAAAAAGTGGTACAAAAAGGAGCTTGTGTAGACTGCGGCCTAGGCTTTTGCATGTCGTGCTTGATGTCTTTCTGATAGTATGCTTAGTGGTTTTGCTGTAGCATGACTTGTCTCAAATGACTGAGATTGCTTAATGAGCCTTTGAAAAAAATCATACGTTGTTTTTATTATTTGGAAGCATTATTTTGGTTTTCTCCTTGATGCTTTATTTGGGTTGACTTGGCGCATGCTCACACATGTTTGACTCATACAAAGTTGCCATAGCCTCTATGATCATTTAGTTTTTGACTTTTGATGCCATCTTATGCTTCTTTTAATGTCGCTTTGTCGCTTTGCATGATTATGGCCGTTATTGCTCTCTTAGTTGGTCGCTCCCAGTCTTTTTGCTAGCCCTCATTCTGTACTGAGTATGAGCTCTACTCGTGCATCCAACTCCTTAAAACCAAGTTATTCCAATGTGTCCACCATATATACCTATTAGCAATTTGCTATTCCAAAGTACATTTGACTTGCTTTTATCTATCCTTCAAATTAAACTCTTTTTGGTGTTATGCAAAAATTGGTCAGTAAAGCTCTCACGAACCTGATGGCACACTTTACTTTTCTCGCTTTAAAATTTTGACATTGTGGCTCTCTTATGTTGAGTTGTTATGCTTGCAAGTTATAAGTTGGAAATTAGCCCAGCCATGCTGTCATGGGGCAAGCTTTCAACATTGCACTATCTTTCATTTGACTTGATATCGTGATCTTTTGTTTATGGATACTCGCGATGTGAAATAAGTTGGGAATCTTGTGGGATCATGGAGTTCTTATATGTGTTAGGGAAAACGCCTGGGCCGCTAATCTAAGCCATGCATCATTCATGGTGGAAATTTACAGCATGCCCATAGTGGACATTCGACGACGCATCTCACAATAAAAAGCTATACCAATGGTAAATAAAAGAGATGTCAAGGTGTTCACTGTCTGTTTGTCTTGTCATTTTGATGTGGGCTTGTTCCATGTCATCGGGCAGGAGGCACCCCATTGGCGGTTCTTGATGATACACATATATTTACAATGACAAGAGCCTGCTTGGGACTCTAAGTCGAGTAGCATGAGGTTTGGGTATTCGTACTTCACGGGACATGAGGTTTTCAACTTATGATTTGTCAAGCATATGCTTCATAATTGTACTCGCATTAACTCTAACCATTCAACATGCCTATGATGGGGGCAATGAGAGTAAGTACCATAATTTTTGAAGGTTTATAAAACTTGCAATCACTGCTTCCCTCCGCAAAGGGCCTTTCTTTTACTTTTATGTTGAGTCTCCATCTTCTATCTTTATGCACCGTCTAAGAGAGCATAGTTGTCATTCTGAGTATAATGTGCATTGTCCCAAAGTTTTCATTGATTGATTCGTGATGTTGGTTTCACTTGTTCTTAAATTATTTGTATCTAGTCGCCCTCTTAAACTTGAAGGTGTCCTATGCATTTATGTTTTGCTCTCTCATGAAGGACAAGCTGAAAACCATTTGTATGTTTTTCCATATGATTTGAACACACGTTTGACTTTCATTGTTTCATCTTCATGATCTTTCGTTTGTGTTCTTCTTCATGTTATAACATGGTTGCTATGTTTCTTCTATCAAGATTATATCTTTCATGCCCATGTTTTAAGTTCTTTTGATCCCAGCGCACAACGCTTACATATATGATCAAGATTGTGTAGGTGCATGTCACCTCAAAAATTATTTCTTTTGTTATCACTTACCTACTCGAGGACGAGCAGGAGTTAAGCTTGGGGATGCTGATACGTCTCGAACGTATCTATAATTTTTTATGCTCCATGCTTGTTTTTATACCATTTGCTTAGTGTTTCGTTACACTTCATGGCGTTTTTATGCATTTTCCGGAACTAACCTATTAACGAGATGCCACAGTGCCAGTTCCCTATTTTCTGCTATTTTGTGTTTCAGAAAAGTTACACAGGAAATATTCTCGGAATTGGATGAAACAAAAGCCAAACATCTAGAAATTTGCCGAAGCTTCCAGAGAACCGAAGAGGAGAAGGAACCGAGCCAGAGGGTGGCCTCACCACCAGGGGCGCGGCCCAGGGCCTGGCCGTGCCGCCCTATGGTGAGCCCCACCCGGTCCACTTTTGACGCTGCCCCTTTGCCTATAAAGACCCCCCGACGGGAAAAACCTAAACACCCAATCAATTTTCTAGAAACACATTGCGATCCGCCACCGTCGTCGACCCGAGATCGGGAGGGTCCAGAAGCTCTTCCCGACAGCCTGCCGGAGAGGGGAATCGCCACCGGAGGTCTTCTTGATCGCCATGCTTGCCTCCAGCGCGATGAGTGAGTAGTCTACCTTGGACTATGGGTCCATAGCAGTAGCTAGATGGTTGTCTTCTCCACCATGTGCTTCATGTTTAGATCTCGTGAGCTGCCTTACATGATCGAGATCACCGTTATGTAATTCTACATGTTGTGTTTGTTGGGATCCGATGAATATTGGTGTTATGATTGAGTTGATGTGCTGAATATTATCTTATGTTATCTCTATGTTGTTTATGATCTTGCATGCTCTCCGTTGTTAGTAGCTATCTTGGCCGAGTAGATACTAGTGACTCCAAGAGGGGGTATTTATGCTCGATAGTTGGGTTCATGCCTCTATTTAATCTGGGGGAGTGACAGAAACCTCTAAGGTTGTAGATGTTCTGTTGCCACTAGGGAGAAAACAACATTCTTATGTCCAAGGACATATGCTTTGTTTACATTACACACTTTGCTTAATGCAGTTATCTGTTGTTCGCAACTTAATACTTGTGGGGTTCTAGGATTGATTCCCCGCGAGTGGATTATTAGTCATAGATGCAGTTGGATGGCGGTCTATGTATCTTGTTGTAATGCCCAGAGTAAATCTCATAGTGATCCTCTCGACATATGCACGTTATCTTTATTCTATCAATTGCCCAACTATAATTTGTTTATCCAGCATGTCGTTATTTATCTTATGGAGAGACACCACTAGTGAACTGTGGACCCCGGTCCTATTTCCTTTATATTGATATCACCTGTTTACTTTACTCGCACTGTTTACTTTCTCGCATACTACTATTGCTTTCCACTCGAGATGCTCATTCCTTTGTTTACAGCAAACCGATGAGATTGACAACCTCATCGTAAGTTGGAAGCAAAGTATTTGGTTGTGTTGTGTGCAGGTTCCACGTTGCTACTAGTTGAAGGCGTGTCAACAAGTGTCGTAAACGGCGCCCTTGTTGGAGTGTCACTAGGCTAGCAAGCATCACCTTCTGGAGTTTGGCTTTTTCCTGGATACGATTAAACCTTGGTTTCTTACTAAGGGAAAAGCTTGCTGCTGTACTCATCATACCTTCCTCTTAGGGTTTCCAACTGGATGGTGATTTACATCATCAACCGTGCCGCATCAACTGGCACAGTCGGGGTGCGATGCACGGTAGGGCTAGGGAAAAGATGGCTCGGGGAATTGGTCCAGGGGGTAGACGCGGGGCTGGTGGTGAAGTGACAACACAGGAAACGGTCGGTGCTGTGTTGTCCGTGCTGGGCGTCCATGGCGGTCACGGCAGCATCCTGGGCGAGCGTGGGGTGGCTGGGCTGTGTCGCTGCGGTGTGGGGTCGGGGTGACGGCTGGCTGGGACGGCGCATGCCCATTGGGGGTTGGCAGTGGTGGCGGTGGTCGAAGAGAAAGGAGAGGGGAGAGGGTTCTGGTAGGGCAGCCTCGGGTTCCTCCTCTTCTCCTCGAGTCCAACTGGATACGACAAGGGTGAATCTTGGACAAGATTTTTGCTGGGCTGCAATGAGAAGGCAAGGCAGATATACTCCCTGGTCGGTTTGTTTGAAAAGAGGGAAAGAAAGGAGAGAAAAGGGAGAGGTTGGGGTGCTAGGGTTGTCTCGACCAAAATTGAAATTCAAATTTGAATTTTTCAAACTAAGCTTGAAAATTTATCTAAGAGAGTTTTCAGAGGTGTCTAATATGCTCAAGAGCAGATGGCCAAAGTTTGAGAATTTTAGAGCTAGATATGCTAGGGTTTTGGAGAAGTCTCTATTTCCAAATAAAGGAGCAAAATAAAAGAGAAATAAAAGAGTAGGTGATGTGATCAAGAAAAGAATTTAAGCTAGGGTCTTGGTTCACACAAGCTAACTCTAAGTTCAAAAATCAATGCATAAAATCATAGCACCATCTCTAGATTCTAGAACATAGGTGTTGGAAATTTCTGAAATTAAATCATGTCATAAATCACACACACACATTCTCATAAAATCATGCACATGCACATATGAAATCATACATGCCAAAAATTAAGCACATGACTTAGCAAAAGTTTTTAATTCACCCAAAATAAAGCATCTAACCAAGGTCTTAATTTGGGTCTACAAAAAGTGAGGTGTTACAGACCTTCCCCCTTAAAAGAATCTCGTCCCGAGATTCGGTAGCTAAGCGTGAAGTAGTTCGGGAAACTCTCGTTGGAGATAATCCTCACATTCCCAAGTGGCCTCGTCTTCGGTGTGGTTACTCCACTGCACTTTATACATCTTGATCTTGCATCTACGGGTAAGATGGATGTCTTCTTCAAGGATGCGAATTGGTCTCTCCTGATAGGTGAGGTCGGGGTTTAGGTCGATGGAGTTGTGGTCGATCTCCTTGAAGGTCTCGGGCTTGTTAGGGACTTGGAGGCATTTACGGAGTTGTGAAACACGGAAGACATCATGGAACTCGGACAGCTTTGGGGGTAGCTCTAGCTTGTAGGCATGGCGCCTTTGCGGTCCAAGATCTTGAATGGTCCAATGTATCGGGGTGCAAGTTTACCTTTAACATGGAAGCGTTGCATACCCTTGAGTGTTGTGACTCGAAGGTAGACAAAGTCTCCCACATTGAAGGTGACAGGTCTCCTCTTTGGATCAGCATAACTCTTTTGTCTTGACTGGGCTGCTTTCAAACAGTTGCGGATGAGCTTGACTTGCTCTTCGGCCTCCTTAATGACATCCGGCCCAAACACTTGGCTTTCTCCAGTTTCAGACCAGTTAAGAGGGGTACGGCACTTGCGGCCATACAGGGCTTCAAAGGGGGTCATCTGCAGACTAGCCTAATAGCTATTGTTGTAGGAGAATTCGGCAAATGGCAAGCAGTCCTCCCACTTGGCCCCATATGAGAGGACGCAGGCTCGAAGCATGTCTTCGAGGATCTGGTTTACCCTTTCGGTTTGACCACCGATTTGTGGGTGATAGGTTGTGCTAAAGGAGAGTTTTGTTCCCAAGGCTTCGTGAAGTTTCTTCCAGAATCTTGAGGTGAATTGAGTGCCTCGATCAGTCACAATCACTTTGGGCACTCCATGGAGGCTGACAATCCTGGACATATACAGCTCGGCTAAGTCTCGGCCCTTATGGGTGGTCTTGACAGGAAGGAAATGAGCGACCTTAGTCAGGCGGTCAATAATAACCCAGATAGAGTCATGGCCTCGGTTGGATCTAGGCAGTCCAGTGATGAAGTCCATTCTGACTTCTTCCCACTTCCACATTGGCACCTTTAATGGTTGTAGCAGTCCCGCAGGTCTTTGGTGCTTGGCCTTGACACGCTGGCAGGTGTCACACCGGGCGATGTAAAAAGCTATTTCCCGCTTCATACCGTGCCACCAAAACTGTTCCTTCAAGTCTTGGTACATTTTGGTGCCTCCGGGATGAATTGAATACGGGGTGTCATGGGCCTCCTTCAGAATAAGTTGCTTTAACTCCTCGATGCTAGGGACGCATAGGCAGCCATTATACCATAGCACATCTTCCTGGTCAATTGAAAACCCAGGTACTTCCTCTCGTCCCATCCTACACAATACCTTTGATACTCTCATGACCCTTCTGAGCTTCCTTGATCTGGTCAAAGAGAGTGGGTCGGACTTCAAGGTTCGCTAAGAAACCATGGCTTACAAGCTCAAGTCCAAACTTCTCGAACTCCTCGCATAGGGTTGGTTGGCTGGTCTTCAGTAAGGCGTTTAGGGAACAAGGCTCTCGGCCGAGGGCATCGGCGACCACATTTGCTTTACCGGGATGGTAATGAATGCCTAGGTCATAGTCTTTGATGAGTTCAATCCATCTCCTTTGTCTCATGTTCAACTCTTTCTGGGAGAAGATGTACTTCAGGCATTTGTGGTCGGTGTAAATATCACAGCGGTTCCCCATAAGGTAGTGTCGCCATGTTTTGAGGGCATGGACAACAGTGGCAAACTCTAGGTCATGGGTAGGATAGTTCAGCTCGTGAGGGCACAGTTGATGGGATAGGTAGGCGATAACCTTGCCATCTTGCATCAAGACACTTCCAAGTCCAAGCTTGGATGCGTCACAATAGACATCGAAGCTCTTGGTAATATCGGGCATGGTCAGAATAGGAGCTGTCACTTGTCTTTTCTTGAGTTCTTGGAAACTCTGCTCGCACTTCTCAGTCCACTCGAACTTCTTATCCTTCTTGAGCAGCTGAGTCAACGGGCGAGCGATGCTGGAAAACCCTTCTACAAACTTCCGATAATAGTCGGCTAGCCCAAGAAATGCTCGGACTTCGGTGGGGTTAGTTGGGGCTTTTCTCTCCATGATAGAGGTGATTTTCGAGGGGTCAACATATACTCCACCGGCTGAGAGTACATGGCCTAGGAATCCAACTTCTTTCAGCCAAAACTCACATTTGCTGAACTTGGCGTGAAGCTGGTGTTCGCGCAGGGTTCCCAATACTAGTCGCAGATGTTCTGCGTGCTCTTCCTCAGTCTTTGAATAGACCAAGATATCGTCGATGAAGACCACCACAAACTTGTCAAGGAACTTCATGAATACCTTATTCATGAGATTCATGAAATAGGCAGGGGCATTGGTTAGGCCAAAGGACATGACAGTGTACTCGAACAGGCTGTAGCGAGTGGTGAAGGCGGTCTTGGGAATGTCGGACTCTCGGACCTTCAGCTGATGATATCCAGTGCGGAGATCAATCTTGGAGAACACTTTGGCTCCATTCAGCTGATCAAATAGGTCTTCAATCTTCGGGAGTGGGTACTTATTTTTGATGGTCACCTCATTTAGCCTACGATAGTCCACACACAATTGTATGGTACCATCTCGCTTGTCCGCAAAGAGAACAGGCGATCCCCAAGGTGAGGCGCTGGGACAGATAAGACCTTTGCTGAGCATATCAGCAAGTTGCTTCTTTAACTCCTTGAGTTCTTGGGGGTTCATACGATAGGGTCTCTGGGCGATGGGAGCTGTTCCGGGAATCAACTCAATCAAGAACTCGATGTCCCGGTTAGGGGGCATACCTGGCAACTCCTCAGGGAAGACGTCGGGGTACTCACATACCACCAGAACTTGATCAAGGGTCGGTCCAGAGACAGACTTCTTGTAGTAGGCTTTGCGGGATGGCATGGTTGCGATGTGCTCAATCTTAACACCTTCACTATTGGTCATGGATATCGCCTTCCGGGCGCAATCTATGTGCCCCTGGTACTTGGTCATCCAATCCATCCCAAGTACCACATCCAAACCTTTTGTACCGAGAATAATCAGGTCGGCTTGGAAGGATACTCCATGGATAACTATGGGTACCCCTTCGCAGGTCAAGTGTGCTCTAACTTGGGAACCGAGAATTTGAACTATCATATTGCGAGCCATTTGAGATGCGGTCAACCCACCCTTGGCCACGAATCTCTCACTAACAAAGGAATGCAAAGCTCCAAAATCAAATAACACCTTTGCGGGAACTAAGTTGACAAGAAACGTACCCAGGACAACATTGGGTGCCTCGGTAGCTTCTTCAGCGGTAACATGATTCAGACGGCCCCTGGCATTGTTGACTTGAGTTTTCTGGTTCCTACCAGTGGATCCACGGCCTTGACCTTGATTGGGTCGCGGCGCGCTGAGGCTCGGCGCAGTAGGCTTCTTCAGGGGACACTCCTTAGAGAAGTGTCCTAGCTGGCCACAAGTATAGCAACCACTTCCTTGGTTGCGGTTGGTGGGATTGAAGATGTTGCGGTTGCCTCCAGAGGGGTTCCCGCTTGCAGGACGGTTGCCGGAGTACTGGCGGTTAGGGTTGTTGGGCCTAGGGGCTTGAGAGGCGAACCTCCGAGGGGGTGGTGCAGACCTAGATGGGGGCATACTGCGGGACCTTTGACTGCTTGGTCCACCTTGACTCATCATCCTTCTCTTGCGGCTTTCGCGGGCAGCTTTGTTCTTATCCTCCACCATAATGGCACCATCCACCATGGCTTCCAGGTCGTTGTATGGCACAGCTACCAAGTAGGTTTGCAGCTCCTCTTAAAGTCCATTCAGGAAATGTTCCCTCTTCTTCTCGTCAGTGTCAATATCATTTGGGGCATATCTTCCCTAGGTAGTGAACTTGTCGAGGTACTCCGTGACACTCATCCCACCTTGCTTGAGATTTAGGAACTTGTCGCGCATGATTTTGATGAGTCCGGAGGAGATGTGATCTTTGCAAAACTTGGACTTGAAGGCTTCCCAAGTCATTACTTGGCCTTCGGGCTGCATGGCGCGGACATTCTCCCACCATGCACCCGCTGCTCCAGCTAGGAAGTGAGTGGCGTAGAGCACCTTTTCATTCTGTCCAACTCCCACATACACGAGTTTGTTCTCGATGGTGCGGAGCCAGTCGTCGGCGTCCAGGGGTTCGGTGGACTTGGTACAGGTCGGAGGGTTGGAGTTATGGAAGTCTCTAAGCTTGTTTCGGGGCTCCTCATCGTCATTGCCACCATTGTGGTTGTGGTTGGTAGCAATTTGCGCGAGGTGCTGAAGAGTGGCGAGGTTGGCTTGGCGCTCGTGGCGCGCGGCTTCGCGGTCTTCTAGCATGAGCCGCAGCAGCTGCTCCATGCTGGGTTCAGGTGGTGGGGGCGGATTGCCTCCAGCTTGGCCTCGCGTTTCCGGAGCCATTCTGGAGAGAAGTGGTTTTGTGAGAATAACAACAAGTGATACTTAGGCATGCTTCAATGAAAGATAGAACTCAACCCATGCATAACATATTAACATAGCAGTCATGCATACCACGCTCCAACAACATACATGCACATGCAAGTCATGACATACATACATAATATATACAAGCAAAAGAGGTGCCAAACAAGTCCAGGCACCCACATACCACATAGTCTCATACATCACACATACCAAATGGTTCTAGACAGACCATACAACTAGATGCGCAAAAGGGAGTAACTAGCAACTATGCGGCAGCCTACGTGAGAGGGGTAGGGCTGTGGAACCTACTCGTCGCTGCTAACATGGGGGACAACCTCATCGGGGTCCTCCTCGCTAGGAGTCTCGGGAGCATAGAAGTCCATGATAGCGTTGCGGTCATCACCGCTCTCGCTACCACGGTCTTCATCATCAGTGCTCGCGGGCTCCTCGTCAAAGGCCTCTGGGTGGTCGTCGTCGCGGCCAAGTACCGCCTCGTTCTCCTTGCGGAGCTCGGCGGTCTCCTCCTCTAGCTCGCATACGTGGCTCTCAAGAGAAGCCAAGTGATCCTCCAAGTCGCGGACGCGCTGCCTAAGAGCCCTATTCTTCTTCACAATCTTCCTCTTGGCAGCGAGGAGACGGTGACGAGAGAAGATAGACTCCTGAAGATCCTCACAAAGGACGGCTAGCTCTAGCCCTCTCTCGTCGGCGACCATACAGACGTGGTCCAGCTGCTCCTGAGTGTGGTGCAGCAGGGCCTCCATGTGGCAAAAGTGGCGGCTGAAGGGAGTGTGAGCGGCGGCCTGGTAGGGAAGGCCATCGGCGTCGACCCTCCCATAGTGCTCGTAGCGGGTACCAAGTAGCTCGTCGTAGTGGAGGTGGACGAGGCGCGAGATGGCGTGTCGCAGAACACGCATCAGGCCATCGCCCCAAGTGCGCTCAATCACCTCGAAGGTGAACTCCGGAGAAGTCGGCGGGACCTCCTTCCCGTGGACCTGGCACACAATCTGGTAGGCCAGCTCCCGGGTACCCTCCTCGAAGAGGCGGTAACCACGCACCTTAGGACGCGGGCGTCCGAGGCGCGCGGCCAACTCCACCAAGTCGCGCTCGAAGATCAGCACGTCCTCGTGGGTGCCGATCTGACGGTGTGCAGTAGGAGCGTCCATCTACACAAATTTTAGCGTAGAGTTTATTAATGACTTACCCAAGTGTGCAAGATTTTATACATAAGTAAAAACTTGAATTAAGATGCAAGTAAATAAAGATGCTCAAAGAATAAGGGAAGAGATGAGAGCAATATATATTTACCTTTGATATATATAGCCATCTCTTTTATTTTTAGAAAGGGATTTCTATTTTCGTGCCCTCGGGTCCTTAGTTGTACTCAGTTTTTCCCAGCTCCTTAGTTTTTCCTCAGTTTTCCCCAAGCCATTGTCTGAAACCCTCATAAGGAGCTCGGACGGGAGGAATCCCGTTTAGTTGACTATTCCGTGCTGACGAGTGGGGCCGCATCGTGTGGGGCCGCGTCATTTGGGGCCGCGTCGTGTGGGGCTGGTAAAAAGGGACCGCGTGGGACAGGACGAGACCGTGTTTGGTCATACGAGCGGAGCGGGGACCATAGCGTGTGGGGCCGTAGCGTGTGGAGCCGTGTGGGTCCGGGACGTGGGCACAAGTGGTTTCTATCTCTTTCGCCCAGATTAGCAGTTTTCAATGCACCTTTTTCCTCTCTCTCGCTCGATCTCGTTCATTCTTGATTGCCCAAATTGGTAGCAAATCTAGAGCAGCTTCTCCTTCTGTTTTTTAACGCCATTCATTTCTTTATGCCTTCGTTTTTACCCAATCGGGTAGGAAATCTAGGGCACAAATCCAGAGAAAATATAGGATAAGCTGCATACAGCAGCCAACATAGCATAGATATATTCACGACAGATCCAACAGTACTACCGATAGGTCCAACATAAGCTACATTTTACATGAATTTAAGCTTGGAGGCTGCGCAGGTGAATCCCAAGTGCTTTGTGTTTGGCCATAAACGCATGCACGTTCACGGTCGTTCCAACTCTAGCGCCGCCAATGGATCTGCCAATGAATTCAGCATGGTTCACCAGGCATTTGAAGTCGGTGGCGCGGAGCTTCCTGTTGCAGAAGGGGCACCAGTAAACGCCTCGAGCAAAGTGGCCATCATAATGGCCGGACTGCAGCCTCCTAAGGACGTGATGAGTCTTGGTGTGGAAGGACTCGTCGTCGCTGTCGACGTCGCTGCTCTGCACCTGTCACGTAGCACCAAAGATCGTGCAAAAAACACGGAGTCAGTTGCAATGATGATGGAACAGAGAGTGAACAAAAGATCATGCATGATAATATGGGCACGAAAAAAAGAGGTTGCCTCAGTTACATTGGACACACTTATATCCAGGATTTGAGTCAGTGAACCAAAGATCATGCACAACAAATTTGTACACACCAATTGTTCACTGACCAAACCCTGAATCAATTTGTGCCCAAATATTCATCATCATCGGCACAAATTAACCGGATGGGATTGATTACTCACATAAGTTAACCGAATCTTAAACAAAAGCAAATCACAAACACTAATAACGCAAGATCTAGAACTAGGAACAGACGAACCCTAATAACGCAAGATCTAACACAAAAGGATTCAACTAGGAACAGACGAACCCTAATAACGCAAGATCTAACACAAAAGGATTGAACTAGGAATAGACGAACCTTAATAACGCAAGATCTAACACAAAAGGATTGAACTAGGAACAGACGAACCCTAATAATGCTAGATCTAACAGAAAAGGATTGAAATGAGATAAGAACAAGGGAACAAAGGGTTACCTCCGGCTCATCGTCGACGATGCTGGTGTCGTAGGGGTTCTCTGGCGCGATGTATAGCACTGGTTCATATGGGTCCCAAGCGACGGGGGCCTGGACAGGGGCGGCGGCTACGTTGGAAGCAGGGACGGGGGCCTGGACGGGGGCGGCGGCCGATGCGCCGGCGGCTACGTTGGAAGCAGCGACGGGGGCCTGGACGGCGGCGGCGGCCGATGCGCCGGCGGCTGATGCGCCGGCAGCTACGTTGGAAGCAGCGACGGGGGCCTGGACGGGGGCGGCGTCTGATGCACCGGCGGCTACATCAGAAGCGCCGACAATGGGCATCTCATTCTTCTCCATCGCCGGCGGTTTTCTTCGGGGTTTTTTCTTCGGTTGTGGAGAAGATGATGGGACAGGAGAGGCAGTTGCAGTGAGAATGAGAGAGTGGGCGAGCATCGAGGGAGAGAAAGAGGGGCTCTATAAAGACGAAGGTGGCGTGTACCGCAACACGCGTCCGCTATGCACGGCTGCAGCGTACACCGCGACACGAGGCTAACCCTGGGACGTTTG
This sequence comes from Dactylis glomerata, assembly GCA_007115705.1. Classification (NCBI taxonomy): domain Eukaryota; kingdom Viridiplantae; phylum Streptophyta; class Magnoliopsida; order Poales; family Poaceae; genus Dactylis; species Dactylis glomerata. Next base: position 6,125,458 of record QXEO01000291.1, read on the forward strand.
GTGTACTCAGTTATAACCTTGGGCCTTATATAGAAATTTTATCTGTACTCAGTTTTCCCCTCGAGTACTTAGACTGGCAAGTGCAATATACTCAGTTTTACCCTCAAGTAGTTGGTCAACAGAGAGTCAACAAATGAGATTAACATAGCTAATTGAGTCATTTCATGCGCAAAAAAATCCAAAAAAAAATAAAAACATAGTGGCACCTACTCATGGAGTCTTCCTACGCAACCTGCCACCTAGGAAACCTTAACAAACATAGATAAATCAAGTTTGACCACAAATTGCCACTTCTCAGAATCACTAGTAGCTATGAAGATGCATGGTTTTCCACTCAAACCCCTTTGCAAAACATCTTCCCCAAAACATAGTTTGTCTAAATGAGGCCATAATTGTCACACTCATGTATATTTGAATTGCAAATAATTTGATGTAGCCCAATATGAATTATATTGTACAAAACACACATTTTTCATTTTGTAATTCTTTTGTTTGAATCCCTTAGTCTATTTACTATTTACGTGCCCTTGGTTTCTTAGTACTACTCAGTTTTGCCCTCAAGTACTGTCACAAATGCTCACAGAAGCCCAAACTTATCCTGATTGGTTGAGCCGTTGTCACACGGATCGACTCCACCAACCGTTGATCCACTGATCTAACGGGCAGTATACCCCTCTCCGTCTCTTCGTGGCCACCCCTCTCTCTCTCTTCGTGGCCACCCCTCTCTCTCTCTCTCTGTCGGTGGACAGTGCCACCCCTCTATTTATGTGCAATAACGAGTTTGCCACGTAACTATATTCCCTCTATTTATGCATTATTTTCTACGATCTAAAAATGTTAAACTAAAAAGTGGTATAATTTTGGTGTAAACAAGAGACATACATATTTGCAAATTTTGGTGAATGCATTATTTGTCACCCCTCTAACAATTATCAACTCTCTTTAGCATTCCTTTTTTTTAGGGAATATAGTTTGGGATATAGTTTTGGTAATTTGAAATGGCCCAAAAGTGGTATAATTTTGGTATAAACATGAGGCATACATATTTGAGGGATTTCGGTGAATGGATTATTTATCACCCCTCTAACAATTATCAACTATCTTTAGCATTCCTTTTCTTTTAGGGAATATAGTTTTGGTAATTTGAAATGGCCCAAAAGTGGTATAATTTTGGTAGAAACATGAGACATACATATTTGGCATATTTGGGGGATTTCTGTGAATGGATTATTTATCACCCCTCTAACAATTATCAACTTTCTTTAGCATTCCTTTTCTTTTAGGGAATATAGTTTTGGTAATTTGAAATGGCCCAAAAGTGGTATAATTTTGGTAGAAACATGAGACATACATATTTGGCATATTTGGGGGATTTTGGTGAATGGATTATTTATCACCCCTCTAACAATTATCAACTTTCTTTAGCATTCCTTTTATTTTAGGGAATATAGTTTTGGTAATTTGAAATGGCCCAAAAGTGGTATAATTTTGGTACAAACATGAGACATACATATTTGGCATATTTGGGGGATTTCGGTGAATGGATTATTTATCACCCCTCTAACAATTATAAACTTTCTTTAGCATTCCTTTTCTTTTAGGGAATATAGTTTGGGATATAGTTTTGGTTATTTGAAACGTCCCAAAAGTGGTATAATTTTGGTATAAACATGAGACATACATATTTGTGGGATTTCGGTGAATGCATTATTTGTCACCCCTCTAACAATTATCAACTATCTTTAGCATTCCTATATTCCCTAACACTAATTTTTTTGGTAATTTCAGTGAATGCACACACTAACTTTGAAAACAACTACAAGTACATGTAACTGAATAATGGATTTGTAACAAGGGATCCCTTGTAACAACTTCTAGCGCCTGATGAGCAATGATAAGAATCCGATCGCAATTATACAACAAAAAAACAACCAGCCATCAGATTAGCTTGCTTCTTCAACTCGATCAGCTGCCTTAACAGCTTGTTTATTTTCTTCAGTTCTCCCTTCACTTCCACCAGTTCTATATTGGGAGCATTAGGCATAATCGGAATGGCTCCTCTCTCCACCGCATTCTCTACAGCAAGTCCCCCCTCCCAAATTGTGCTCCCCAATAGCGCCAATTGATGCCTGCAATTGAAGCCTCTGAACGTACACATCGATCCTCTCGAAATAACTGCATTTCTCCAGGATCTAAAAACAACAACGTGAACCCTAAATCCCATATTCGAGGGAATAACAAGAAAATCGAGAGAAAACAGAGCAATTGGAGCGAGATCTAACCTTATCCCCCTCTCTATATGGCAAGCTCTCGCATGCAAGGAACTCACGTCCACGGTTGCCGTTGTCGTCCGTCTTACAGATCGACCGCTTCAGAGGCTCCTGGTGTGGGCAGTCAGAGCATCTTGTCAAAGGCACGGGTCCATACTGCGGCCATGAAGAACGGGAGGTCGAAGAGAAACTAGACATCACCCACCTGCCGGAGAAGGGTTGCCGCTGGCGGAGAAGAAGAACAATGGGGCGCGGGGAAATAAAGGGGAAGCAATGGCACGGGCACGGGCGCGGGGCTGGCTCGGGCTCCCATTTTGCAACGGTCACCTGGGTAAGCTGTGGGTCCGGCGCGCTAACGTGGACAAGTTGTGGGTCCCACGATGGTCTGGATAAGTGGAGACGTGTCCACTGCGGGGCACCAACAGCGGCCCCACTTGCCAGCACCAACCAATGGTCAACTAAACGGGATTCCTCCCGTCGGAGCTCCTTGTGAGGGTTTCAAACAAGGGCTTGGGCAAAACTGAGGAAAAACTAAGCGGCTGGGGAAAACTGAGTACAACTAAGGACCCGAGGGCACGAAAATAGAAATCCCTTTTAGAAAATCGTTTTTGGTCTGGTCTAACGCCCATGCTAAACTAGGGTCTCCTAAGGTCAACCTGGCTCTGATACCAACTCTGTGGGGACCCCGGCTTACCACCCGGGATTCCCGTTATGCATATAATCCACGATCCCAGGAAGACCGTCGTGAATCCACATAACAGAGTCGGCATTACAGATTTACAACATCCATTACATAACGAGTCTTAAACTCTTACATAGGCCGCTTGGCCGAATACAAATGCCACGCAGGGCAAGTTCAACTGACACACTTACTTAGTAGATAGTAGCAGGATACATGCAGCGTAGCTGACCCAGGTCAGGCCTACTACCCTACAGGTGACTGACCGAGAAACGATCCTAATTCGCACCGGCGTCATCATAACCATCATCGTCCTCCTCATAGTCGTCTCCATAGTCTGACCAAGTTAATAGCCAGGGACAAAGCCGTGAGTACATTTTGGAATTGTACTCGCAAACCATCTAAGGAGAAAGTATTCACATGCTATTTGGCTGTATCAAGATTAGGCTTGTTTTGAAGTGACCCTAAGCTAACAAGTTTTCTCTTGTCGATATAGCATGTCATATGACATATCTATATCTTTGTTGAAAAACAATTTTTGAAAACAAGAATTTTATCAAAGGCTCTAGGGAAGGGGGAAAGTCCTTTTTGTTGCAAGAGAACCATGGTCAATCCTACATGACCATCTCCCAACTCCTCGGCAGTACCCTCCAGGTACTCCGAACCACACCCGTGCCACGGTCGTACCCTCCAAGTACTCCGTCCGGCACAAACTTCATCTTTCTGAAAACATTTTATGAAACCAAGACTTGACATTGGGCAACGTAGTGATCTTTCCAACCATCCATGACCGAGGAATCGGCTATTCGAATAGGTTTACACTCTGCAGAGGTTGTACACTTTACCCACAAGATTCGATAAATCCACCGGGATACCACCACGGACCATCATACACAAGTATGCGGGGTTCAGATAATCGAACAGAGCCTTCCATCTATCCACCTTAATATGGGTGCCTACCCTGTGGAGTATACCTCCCTGGCAAACCCTGGCCGTCTACCTCCGTCGAGCGTAGTTCCAGTGCCACAACGGGAGAAACCAAAGTGTCTTCCGGACGGGTAGCCTATTGGCGGGCCCGCTACACTGTTGCCCACCACTTGCGACAACCCGGATTTCGGGGTCCTACAAACCCTTATATAGTGTGAGGCTCCCCGCACTAAGGCAGATAAACTTCGGACTAAGCCCCGTCCCATACCGGGGTGATGTGGTTGCACGGGTTAATTGTTCTGAGCGACTACAAAGAAACACCAATGTCTTTTTATAAAATCACCAACTCCTTTTCTTCCATGTCCAACTTCATTTGTCCAAAACCATTTAGAAAACATTTCAGTGGAGTAGTTACTACTCCAAGGTTTTTGAAAACATTTTTCGAAACTTTTCCGAGAGTTTTCCCATCCTAGAGTTTTTGGCTCCACTACAAGTTTTCCAATTACTTTGATGCTAACCATCAAGTCACTAATATAGGGGTGTTGAATAGGTGTCAAGGGTGTCATCTTTATAGATGATAACAAGTCGACTTGTGGAGCTAAGTCGCCAACTATTGCTATAAAGGGAAATAATAGCAATATAGAAAACAATGCATATTAAGAAAACAGTATTAAAACAATGCAAAGTGAATTAGTAGGATTCAGGTATGCTACAAGTAGATGGTTTGCCTTGAGTGGCTTGTCCCTGATCTCCTTCTTCTTGATATTCAAAGATCTCCCCCTCCTCCGCACACTCGTCGTTCGATTCTATCGCCGAAAAAATCAACAACTGCGGTGACCCAGCATACCACTGCATGTTGTAGTACGCAAGTCGTTGATATAACACTTATGAAACTCCATTTCACAAATATTACATCCCTCAGAGTGGTACAACAGAAACATTGCGGGTCCACATACAAACTTTTATTATTATAAGCCAAATAAACAACAACTTTGAGATCCTCTTAGGTTCATCGAGGATACCCCATTGACACACAACTTACATTACTTGTTCTAGAGTAACTTAAAGTACAACTAAGAACTAAGATAGCTCAGCAACTTATTTAGTAGTGTTTTAGGTTGCTCGGCTAAACTAACGGTATTATCTCGTCTACTGCTCGGCTTCCTCTTCAGCTCCATAGATGATCTTGTAGTCTTCACCTTCAACACCACCGGACAGATCTGGCTCCTCATAGTAGATGTCCTCCTGGGTAACATTGGCGTAGAGTGCCTCCTCCTCCTGGTCTTCAGAGTCTAAGCAAGGGTTAAGAGGGAGTGGGGTGAGTAACGAGCGTTACCCAGCAAATTCCTTTAAAAGGGATAAGTGTTTGATGCACTAGCTACGACCATAGATCAATGATCACAGGTCATGCAGGTTTTCATAAACATTTCTTCAAGAGATTGTTTTTATTCTGAAAAACTATGCCCGACAGCCTTCACAGGTTGACTAGAACTTCATGGAGTCCCTTTCCTGTCGTGTTTGCAGTTCCTTCCTGGAACAAGGAGTGACAAGCCACAATTCATACACTCTGCAGAGGTGCGTTGCTTTACCCATAAGAGATCAAAGCCTTGTTGCACAACCGGGCGATCTTTCCCGTCCATACACTTTAGTATGGGGCCCAGTCATTGATCCAAGCCAATCACTACCCTTCTCCGCGTCCTCGCATGCCCACCCTTTTGTAAATCCCTGGACTACCAGCTGATATAAAGATCAAGCTTCGAGCCAGTTCATTACAATCCATCATAGACACTTGGCACCGGGGGAAACTGAGGGGTCCCACCCATGTTGCCACATCCTAGCGGGATGATAGCTCCGGTGTGGTACGTCCGTTGACATGCGAAAGGAAGAAGAACTAGCTGACTTTCCCATCCCATTCCAATTCTTATGGTTAACACGTAATTTACGGCACAAGAATCACTGACGGCATTGGTTGTTAATCCTAGGTGATACTTCCCCTTGCAACGGAACCTCCGTACCTATTCATCTTACCATGGTTCCATTGCCCACCACAAATGATTAACCACCCATACTGGGCTAGTAATCGATACTTCATATTGATTATGAAAACAGAACCTTTTGCTTTCAAATGCAGTAATAATACCACAGGTATATATTTGCAAGTAGTTTGATAAAGATAATCAAGAGTGAACTTGCCTTGAGACTGCAAGGTATTGCAATCGAAAGCTTCGGTTGAACCCTGAACCCCGGGTTCTGGAAAAGTAGCATCATTGTCTTGTAAGACAATGTTTAAAGAGGCAAATCATGCTATGATGCATATAGATGCTATGCATTAGGGTTTAAGTGGTTTACCCCATTTTGTGTGTTTTACCCAAGTGTTAATCATGCATTGAGTTTTTGGAATTTATTTGAATAGCATGTCATCACTAGTTTAGTGAAACATGGGACTATCAATTTAAGAGTGAAACCCATTTAAGTAGGGAATAACTTTCAAGTTTATGTGCTAATAATTTTATAACATTTGAAACATGGCAATGCTAAATTCATTCCATGAATAGGTATTAGTCAAAATTATGGTAATAAAACTTAATTCAAATATTTACTTTAGTACCTTGACAAAATACCATATTGTTGATAGGACTCAGGGACAGATTTTAATTGTGTTTAAGTTTTCTCTAAGGTGTTGTTAAAATTTACTCATTTATATAATTAATTAAATTCTTACCAAAGCAAAAATAATTAAAAAGGCTGCACTTAAATTCTATTAGGGCTGGCCTAAACAAATATATGCAGGCCAAGGCCTTTTGGCCTAGCCGGCCCACCTCGGCCTGGTCGGTCTGCTGGTCTAACCAGACCAGGTCGGTCCGATCAACCGATCGGTCAACACAGTCGCACTCTTCTCCTCCCCACCTTCTCGCTCTCGACCCCAGGTTGCCTCGGACTCCGCCGCCTGCGGACTCCGGCGAGTCCTGGCCTCCCCGGTCGCCGCCTGCAGTTTCCAGGAGACGGCCCTCCACTGATCTACTTCGCTGAGCCACTAGCTCCGCCCAGCGCCTTCTCTGCCCCCTGTGCCGACCCCTTCTGCGGCTAGGGTTCCGCCTTGATGTCGCCGTGCTCCGGTGCTTCTCCGGCGCCACCTCCGTCCAATTTGCTGCCGGGTGATACTGCGGTGCCACTAGGCACTCAGGCTGGCGTGGCCCGGCGTGGTGGAGTCGTGGCGCCCCCTCTGCCGCCACTGCCGCCGAGTCGCCGATGTCGCCTGCAAGCACGCGCCTCCGCATTGGGAGCCCCTCTTCTTCGCTGCCTCTCTGAGGTGCACTGACTACTGGTAATGCTCCTATTCCTTCTTCTCTTCTTCCTCTGGCTTGGTGTACCAGGATGCACACTGGGTCCGGCTATGGCTAGTCACTGGTTCCTGTGATTAATTCTAGAATGCTATGGTGCTGTGGAGGTTACCTGATTGCTAATAAACTATGGTCACTTGTGCAAATCTAGTCTCTTACTGATTTTCCTGTTGGTCCAGTAATCTGAATATCACCTTGATGTTATGTGATGATCAGAGATATGTGCTGCTGAATGTTATCTATAATTATGAGCTGAATAATTATTCAGTGATGATTGGATTATGGTGCCTTGTTGCTTGCTACAATATTACTTAGTTGGCTGTATTAATTCATCTGTGAAGCTGTGATGCCAGTTGGTGGTACTGTGATGGTGCTAAATTGACTGTGGTGTGCTAGTGGCTATTACCATGCTGTAGTTAATTTCATGCAAAGATTCAGTTTGGCCATGAGCATGTTATTGAATGATATTCAGTTATATCACTTGATTGATCTGTGGTTTTGGTGACCACCCTTTATCTGTTGCTTAATTGCATTGATCTATGTTATGAACTGAAGCAAGTGTTTCAGTGATGATTTAATCAAGCTCCACTTCTAGAGATTTCTAGAATACTATGCTTGCTGATGATTTTTTTACTGGATCATGTACATATATGATCAAGATAAATTCCTTTGGGCAAGGTGCACACTAGTCAAGTATTTAAACTAATAAGAACAGATTCCCACTTGACTTCTTAGTCTAACCAGCCAATGATGCAAAGGTTGAGGCTTTTATTTCAAAGATAGGAACATATGCTTAACTTGGGTTTTCAACTCCCTATGATGAACTTGCAGAGCATCTCTCTGCAGTACTGAGGGAATCCATCATTCTATCCTCCTAGGTATACTTCTAGTTGAAGGGTATTTTGATGCAATGATTTTTATGTACTTCTTTTATTTCCAGATAGGATTATGCAATACTAAGAACAGATACTGTGATCTTGATCTTTGGCTATTCACCTTTTTCTGGAGTTTCAGGGAGATGAGGTTGGTACTAGATCTTTGGATCAGGTGCCCTTCTTCTTTCCCCTCTATTTGATCTTCTAGCAGCTCTGTTCTTCTTGATCTTTCTCGTTCTGCTGGTAGCCTTGCTCCTCCTTGGCAGCCCTGCTCCTCCTAGCTTGCTGGCCTGCTCCTAGTGCTTCACTTGGTGATCCTGGTCACTGATTGTTGTTGCTTGGTTCTTGAGATAAGATGGATGGTGAAATGGTGCTGGTGAGTTTGTGAGGTGCGGCTGCTAGTGCTGGCTGTGTGTTTATATACTTCTACTGTTGTGTTGACAGCACATGATATGCATGTGGTGACTGTGCTGCTTACAGGTGGTCAAATTGGTTTCCTTTACCTTTGGAGGCAGGCTACGGCTGTGCATGCTTATCTTGGATGCCCTCTTATTTTTAAGTCTGCCACTTGTATTTCTGGCTGCCCCAAATAACACTGCCACCTAGCTAATGATTTTGTGGCTATTTCAGTTCTACTTAACTGTTTAGTGTTAAGTATGAATATAATATAAACTGATTTGGATTTATTACTTTAAACTTAGCTAGAATTAGAGGGTGCCATAATATGTCTGTTGTGTTTCAAACATGATTTTGGTTACCTGCCCTTATGATGCCTATCAATTCAAGTGTATGGATTATGGACCCTTTTCCAGAGTTGGTTATTTGTTATAAATGATGCCCTCTAGTTCTAGGATGTAGAATTTAGGAGTCCTTCCTAAATTCTCTAACTAAGTTTAATAGATTAAATTGCCTCCAAAAATATGGGGGCAAACATTTTAATCATAACAACACATTTCTTTTGTCTTTGTTGCTTCTTATTTGCAGGAATGAAGATGATGGCAAGCTTAGATATTAGTTAGGATCTTTATTTATTCCTTTTGTAATATTTATTCCTTTTTGTAATTAATCTCACTATTTGAGATTTGTAATACAATATACTATGCAATTGTAATAAAGACATTATTCCTAAACTATTTTCTGTATTCAATTTGTGTGATGTTTATCATTCAATTGTTTATTTCAAAATTATTTGAATTATTATCTAGTTCAAATTTAAATGTTGATTTCAAATTCCTTCCCCCCAAATCAATGATTCAACAAAGGTCATGCCGAACTTCATCGCACTCACTCCGATGTACTAAACTAAATATCGGAACGAGAGGAACTTCAGTCGCTTTGTGTTGTAAATAATTTGCGCGAAAATTTTCTAGGTTTTCAGATGCATGAATGCAATGCACAAACCCTGATTCTACCCCCGTTTGGTCCTAAACGCTGGGATGTTACAGCCTTCCCCCTTAACAAAAACTTCGTCCCGAAGTTACACACGGTGATACCTGAATAGCTCGGGATAAGCTTGTCTGAGTTCTTCATCTTTCTCCCAAGTATCTTCTCTTGCAGAATGATGCTTCCATTGCACCTTGCAATACTTGATAGCTCTGTTTCTCAATCTCTTCCAGTTTTCATCGAGAATCTTGGATGGATGTTCAATATAGGTCAAATCTGCTTGCAGTTCTAATTCTTCATGTGAAACTGGCTCATCTGGAGTTCTAAGGCACTTCCAGAGTTGTGATACGTGAAAAACATTATGGATTTGTGTCAGTCTCTTTGGCAACTCTAATTCAAAAGCTACCTCCCTGTTCTGACTCAGAATCTTGAAAGGTCCAATATACCTCGGACTCAATTTCCCTGTCACTCCAAATCTTTTGACTCCCTTCATTGGACTAACTTTAAGATAAACCATGTCTCCTACTTGAGGTTCCCATGATCTTCTCTTCTGATCTGCATAACTTTTCTGTCTGCTCTATGCAATCTTGAGACGATCTCGGATGATGGCAATTGCCTCTTGCTTCTCTTTGATGTAGTCCGGTGCAAACTCTTTGTTCCCTCCGACTTCATACCAACATATTGGTGATCTACACTTCCTTCCGTAGAGTGCTTCATAAGGTGCCATCTTGATACTACTTTGATAGCTGTTATTATATGAAAACTCTGCCAAGGGTAGATGTTCCTCCCAAGAACCTCCAAAGTTCAAAGCACATGCTCTAAGCATATCTTCGAGAATCTGGTTAGTTATTTCTGTTTGCCCTCCAGTTTGTGGGTGATAGGCTGTGCTGAAGTCTAGCTTTGATCCTAAAGCTTCGTGAAGTTGCTTCCAAAATGCTGAGGTGAATACAGAACCTCGATCTGACACTATCTTCCTAGGAACTCCGTGTTTACTCACAACTTCCTTCACATATAAGTTTATCAACTTCTCGCCATTGTCCTTTTGGTTCACAGCGATGAATTGTGCACTCTTGGTCAATCGATCCACGATTACCCATATCATGTCCTTATTATTCTTGGTCTTCGGTAAACCTGTGATGAAATCCATACCGATCTCATCCCACTTCCATTCTGGAATCTCTAAAGGTTTTAGTAGCCCTGCGGGACTTTGGTGTTCCGCCTTCACTCTTTGGCATGTGTGACATTCAGACACATACTTAGCAATTTCCCTCTTCATGTTATTCCACCAGAATATCTCTTTCAAATCCATGTACATCTTCGTACTCCCTGGGTGTATTGAATAAGGTGTCTCGTGAGCTTCCTTAAGTATTCTTTCCTTAATCTTCTTGTCGTCAGGTACACAAATCCTCTTTTCAAACCATAGTGAATCAAATTCTCCTAAGTGGAACACTGATTGTCTTCCCTCTGTGATTCTTCTAACTTCTTCTTGTATGAAAGGATCGTCATCTTGCTTTCGAATTATCTCATTCTTCAAGTCATTCTGTAGCTCCTCTATAACTCTCATAGTTGCTATGCTGCCTATAGCCTCTCCTTTCAGGAGCATGATTTCCGCTTGCTCTAATTCTCTTTTCAACCCTTGAGGTAACTCAATGTCCACGGTCACGTTGTCCGTACTCTTCCTGCTCAAAGCATCTGCTACTACATTCGCCTTCCCCGATGTATAGTTGATGGTCAGATCATAATCTTTTATCAACTCCAACCATCTCCTTTGCCTCATATTTAGCTCCTTCTGAGTGAAGAAGTACTTGAGACTCTTGTGATCCGTGTATAACTCACATTTTGATCCATAAAGAAAATGTCTCCAACTCTTCAATGCATACACCACGGCTGCTAGTTCAAGGTCGTGTGTTGCATAGTTGACTTCATTTGGTCTCAACTGCCTGGATCCATAGGCTATTACTTTCCTATCTTGCATGAGCACACATCCTATTCCCTGCTTGGATGCATCACAATAGACAATATAATCCTTGCCTGTTTCTGGGACTGCTAGCACTGGTGCGGTAGTTAACTTCTCTTTAAGTGTTTGGAAACTCTGTTCACACTGTTCTGACCACACAAATGGTGTATTCTTCCGTAGCAACTTAGTCATTGGTCCAGTGATGACCCACAAGTATAGGGGATCGCAACAGTCTTCGAGGGAAGTATTACCCAAATTTATTGATTCGACACAAGGGGAGCCAAAGAATATATGTAAGCCTTAACAGATGAGTTGTCAATTCACCTGCACCTGGAAACAGTCTCACTCGCAGCGGTTTATCAGTAGCAACAGTTTTATAGCAGTGACAGTAGGAAAACAGTAACAGCAGTAGTAAAATAGCAGCAGTAGAAGTAACGGTTGTAAACAGTAGGAACAAATACTGTAGGCATAGGGATGGATAACGGGCGTTGCATGGATAAGATAATTCATGAAATCAATGAGATACGGGCATTGCAGATAAATAATGATAAAGCATCCTAGTACAAACAATCATAGGCATGTGTTCCGTATATAGTCATACGTGCTCACAAGGAGAAACTTGCACGACATCTTTTGTCCTACCAGCCTGTTGCAGCAGGGCCTCAAGGGAAACTACTGGTAATTAAGGTACTCCTTTTAATAAAGTACCGGAGCAAAGCATTAGCACTCGGTGAACACATGTGATCCTCACATCATAGCCATCCCCTCCGGTTATCCCAATTTCTGTCACTTTGGGGCCTCGGGTTCCGGACAACAATATGTGTATACAACTTGTAGGTAAGATCATAAACAACAAGTATCATCATAGAAATAATAACACGTTCAGATCTGAAATCATGGCACTCGGGCCCAAAGTGACAAGCATTAAGCATAACAAGTTGCAACAATGTCATAGGCACTAAATAAAGATACTAGGCACTATGCCCTATCAATCTCATATCAAATTACATGAACAATCTCATCCAATCCCTACCATCCCCTCACCTACAGCGGGGGAATTACTCACACATGGATGGGGGAGTCATGGATGGTCGATGGAGGAGCGTCGATGGTGATGGTGATGAAGATCTCCTCCGAATCCCCGTCCCGGCAGGGTGCCAGAACGGAGTTTCCTGGTTCCGAATCGCGGTTTTTGATGGCGGCAGCGCAGCGGAAGTCTATCTGGGAAAAAACACCGTCCCCCGATCTTAAGTCGTCAAGGGGTATATGTACGCGAGAGGGGAGGTCAAGAGGAGGCCTGGGGCCACCTCACACAGGGGTGGCGCGGCCAGGGCTGGGCCGCGCCACCACCTTGTGACAATGGCTCGAGTCACTTCTCCCTCCGGTCTTCTGGCTCCGTGGGTCTTCTGGTGAAATATGATTTTTGGTGATTTTTCCCGAATTTTTACTGGAAGTTGAATTTCTGCACAAAAACGAGACACCAGAGCAATTCTGCTGAAAACAGCGTCAGTCCATGTTAGTTGTATTCAAAACACACAAATTAGAGGAGAAACAATAGCAAAAGTGTTCGGGAAAGTAGATACGTTTTGGACGTATCAACTCCCCCCAAGCTTAGCTATTTGCTTGTCCTCAAGCAATTCAGTTAACAACTGAGAGCGATAAAAGAAACTTTCACGAACACATTTGCTCATATGATGTATATATACTAACTATGTGATCAAGTACTCAGGCAATTCATAATAAGAAATATGCAACTAATGTCACCTCATAGTCAAGCAATCTATGAAAGAGTGTCAATGCGCTAATAACAAGTAACATGTACATGAGAAGCTACAAGATTGTAATATGCATAAATGATATGAAAGAGTGGTATCCCGCTTGCCTTTATTTGTAGAGCAAAACATAAATGCTGAGGCACCTCTGAAGTCCAAGGGAAGACTAGAAGTAGAAATATCAAAGATACAAGCATCAAAGTTATACCACAATTAACCGTGTTCTGGGACAAGCACATTATACTAAGAATAACAGCTATGCTCTCAAGAAGTGCTTAAAGTTAGAAGATGGTGACTCAACATAAAAGTAAACGAATGGCCCTTCGCAGAGGGAAGCAGTGATTTAACATGTGCTAGAGCTTTTCATTTGTAAAACAGAGATAAAAGGTTCTTTTGAGAGGAGGTTGTTCTATGTCAACGACTAGCAATGGGGACTTACTATCTTCCATAATAAACAAGTGAGAGCGGTTCCGAGTTCTTTGAAAATTGGCACATTGGTGCTCTTTTATAAAGCTTTGGCACTCCTCCCCACCTTTTTCCTTTCTCAAACCATGGCTAACCGATTCCATCGGGTGCCCACCAACTTTCACATTCCATTGGAGGAGTGCCTTTTTTCTTTCTTTTATAATTAAGATTATAATGGTCTGACCAGCTCCCTTGCAAAATTAATGACGAGCAGATGAAGCTGCCTAGTCGAGGGGTACTCAATTTAATATGGAAGATAGCAATCCCGACCACTACGTCCCCATGAGCTAAAAACAGTGGCACAAAATGAGAAGTAGTTGAAAGTTTTGAAAGGTAGCACATGAAAATTTACTTGGAATGGCTTACAAATACCATGCATAGGAATTTATAGTGGACTCTTTGGAAGACCTGGTTTTTGGTAAATGGATGCACGAGTAGAGCTCATACTCAGTACAAGTGAAGGCTAGCAAAAGACTGGGAAGCGACAATCGAGGGAGCAATAACTATCATAATCATGCTTGCGACAAAACAAAATTAATATAGGCATAAAAATGATACAAGAACTCTGAGGCAAATTAGATCATCAAGGCTTAATTGACTTTTTGTTCAGTCATATGCATGCATGAGCATGTGCCAAGTCGATTCAAATGGAGCTTTCAGAGGTGGATACCACAATATCATACCATACTATGAATAAAACAATACATGCAAGCGTCTACATGGCATGCTACAGGCTAATAGTAGATTGAAACTAATCATATGAAAGCAAGAACTACAAAGCATCCATTAGATGACATATACCTTACATGAACTGACTAAGCATGTCCACATAGATGAATATATGTACAAAAATGAAAACAAATAGAGTTCATACCAGCCTCTTACCGCATCTCGGATTGTCATATGTCGTCATTATTGCTCTTCACTTGTGTGGCTTGAATAATATAAAGTGAATACCAAGCTCCAATGGAGTAACGGGAGACTGAACTCTGCAACAAACTTTACAAAACCAAAGAAGAACAACAAATATTTTTGGGGTTTTCGATTTTTGAAAGTAAAGGCGGAAGGAAATAGCAACAAAGCAAAATATTTTTGGATTTTTCAAGTAGCAAACTGAAAATAGCAAGTAAAGCAAACCAAAGGTGGAAAACTAAAGAACCAAATAGAGAAAAACAACGGAAATATTTTTGGTCTTTTTGTGTTTTGGAAGCAATGAAAACAAGAACAAGAATAGTAAAGAAAGCAAAACATGAATATACAATGGTCCGACAGAATATGATATGTAGATGAGTGAATTGTCGGCGTACCTCCCCCCAAGCTTAGGCTTTTGGCCTAAGTGGAGATCAATGCTGGCTCTGGTAGCTGCTCCAAGCCGGTGGGTCATCATAGGAGTAATCGTACTCTGGTTCCCGTGAAGATGAGGCTGATGGCGCATAATCATAATAAGGCTGCCCGTATGGAAAATTCATGGTGTTGGAGGGCTGCCCCGACCCTTCGGTGCCCTCCTCATCGTGCACAGGCGGCGGGTGCTCCCCTATGTATGCGTCAAGCTCATCTTCAGTAAGCGACCATCCATTCCTGCGATCAAGGTTAAACAAAAGAGGTGCAGGCAAACGGATTGATCGTTCAGTCTTTACTACCCTCCAGGTAGTCTTCTTGAAAAAGGTTAGCTCAAAAGTTAAATTAATCAAACTAGCAGGAGGAGAAATAAACTTATGTTGAACCATAGCATCAAGACCAAGCTTCTCAACGGGGAACTGTAAATCTCGAAAATGGGGCAAAACACCATGAAAAGCTAGCAGGCGCGAAGCAATAAGCCCTCCACAGATTCCCCCTTTTTCACGGTTAATATCTAGACGGCAAGCTATTAAGGCACCCAAATTGTAAGTTCTATCACGCCTTAAAGCAGCGGCGATAAAAGCTAAATCATGGAGAGACAACTTACTTGCAGACTTCCTAGCAAGAACACATTTGGTAATGAAGAAGGCAAAATATCGAATGGATGGGAAATGAATGTTTCGAATTTTACCACCCTCTCCTGTGAAGCTTCTTCCTTGACAAATCTCCTCGTATAATTCTAACAATTGCCTTGGTTGTCCCCTTATCTTCTCGAGCGATCCCCACTGTGGTACTCTAATAGCTGTACAGAAAACATCAAGAGGCAAATCCACAGGTTTGTTATAAACTTTATAATGAACCATGGGGCTAGAAGTGGACCAACTAAAACTGAAATCCTGCACCACAGACATTGTTAGTTTAACATATTGGGGAGGTTCACCCTCAACAAAATATTCTAGTCCCGCATTAGAAAGCAAGGTTTGGAAATCAAGAAGAATTCCAGCAGTACTCAAGAATGCCGAGCATGGATAGAGTGAAGGAAAAACCTTCTCTTCACGGTGAACTTTCATAACATCATGCACTTCTAGATCCTGCTGAGAGAGTTGATACACATTCTCCTCCATTTCTGAAATTTTTCAACAAGCTCATAAAAAGTGATTTTAAAGACAAGCAAATGTAGGAAACTACTATAATAAGTTACTAGAGAACTATCATGCATCAAAATAGTCTTTCTAAACAATAGAACAAGCATGCATACTCATTTATATTGTCACCTATAATGCTAAAATACTCAAGAAATACTTTACCATAAGAAAATCTACTTGGACAAGTGGAGGAGTCACATACCGGAGAGCAAATGATCCAAGTTTCAGCAAAAATGCTGGGCTGAACAAGGAGATCGAAAATCTGGGTGAAAAACAGCAAGAACTCGAGTTTGGGCAAATGGGTCGGTGTTTTTCGGGAGAGAGAAAGAGCAGGGGAAGAAGAGATGAGTGAGTGGCCTGGTGGGGCCCCCTCACACATGGGTGGCGCGGCCAGGGCTGGGCCGCGCCACCTGTGTGTGAGGTGGCGTGGCTGCCCCACCTGGTGCCCCCCAGGTGTCTCTCTGCCCCATTTTTGACATAAAAATTTATAAATAATTTTCTGGAATTTTTCGAGAAACTTTATTTTCGAGGATTTTTCAGAAATTTGCATATCGATAAAACTCAGAAGAACAAGGATGAAAATATTTCAAGCAAATCAAAACTAAGCATACAGCAGCTCTGAGATACTCTTAATCATACAACTAAACTGAAAGAATAAATTTTTGATGAAAGTAAATGCAAGTGAGTAGGAGTGAAAGCGGTGAAAACGAAGTTTCGTTCATATAAAATCACTTTGTTAACAAGGTTGATCAAGTCTTGTTACCAAACTAACTTTTTATGAGGCAAAACTTTGCATATCACTTAATGCTTATGTTACCTCAACTTTGATAGGTATAGTCCCAACCATAACAATTTGACATTCTTCCCTGGGCTTTCGCTCTGAACAAATAATTTGACCAACTTTGATGGTCTCAACATGCTTGATTGAATTTAGAGCATTCCTCCTATCAATCTTCTTGGGAAAATAAACGGTGTATTCTTTGTCATTAACATTAAAAGTGACTTTTCCTTGATTGCAATTGATAACAGCACCTGCAGTGTTTAGAAAAGGTCTCCCAAGAATAATAGACATATTATCATCTTCAGGCATTTCTAACACAACAAAATCAGTTAATATTAAACAGCTGTTAGCAACTTGAACGGGAACATTCTCACATATACCAATAGGAATATTAGTAGACTTATCAGCCATTTGCAAGGATATATCAGTTGAAACCAATTTTTCTAAATCAAGTCTCTTATAAAGAGAAAAAGGCATGACACTAACTCCAGCTCCCAAATCACATAAGGCAGTTCTAACATAGTTATTTTTAATGGAGCAAGGAATAGTTGGTATACCTGGATCTCCAAGCTTCTCTAGAACTTTACCATCAAAAGAATAATTAGCAAGTAAAGTAGAAATTTCCTCACTAGGAATTTTCCTTTTGTTAGTGACAATATCTTTCATATACTTTGCATAAGGAGGCATTCTAATAGCATCAGTCAAAGGAATTTGCAAAAATAAAGGTCTCATCCATTCACAAAACCTGTTGTAATGTTCTTCTTCCTTGGACTTGTGTTTCTTACCAGGAAAAGGCATTGGCTTCTGTACCCAAGGTTCACTCTCCTTACCATGTTTGTTGGCAATGAAGTCTTCTTTGGTGTACTTTGCCTTCTTCTTAATCTTTTCTGGTTCTTCTTCAGCTTCTCCTTTGTCTTCTTCTTTATCTGGAGCATCTCCTGGTTCTGTTTCAGCATCAGAAATAGAAACACTGTTAGGATCTTTACCTGCATCAGAGGATTCTGCGGATGTTTTATGCTTCTTCTTCTTGGGAGGAATATCATCACTTGAAGTGCGTTGAGAATCTTGCTCAACCCTCTTAGGATGTCCTTCTGGATATAATGGGTCTTGAGTAGCAGCGCCACTTCTTGTGCGTATTTCACATGCTTGCTTCTCTCTTGCAGCATTAGCTAGAAGGTCTTGCTGCACCTTGGTAAGCTGATCAATTTGTGTTTGAATCATTTGAAAATGCTTAGCAAGTATCTTCACATCATTGGCGGTTCTTTCCACAATATCCTGCATCTTGTTAATAACTCTAGAATTCTCCAACAGATGATTATGCACCATTCTATTAAAATTTTCTTGCTTAACAATAAAATTATCAAATTCATCTAAGCATTGTTCAGGAGGTTTAGTATAAGGAATATCTCTTTCATCAAAGCGTTGGAGAGAGTGTACCTCGATAGTAGATGAGCGAGGGATTGGCTTACATAATTCTTCAATAGGAGGTAAATTCTTCACATCTTCGGCCTTAATACCTTTCTCCTTAAGAGCTTTCTTAGCCTCCTTCATAACTTCATCATTTAATTCAATCATCCCTCTCTTCTTCGGTGTAGGCTCTGTAGATGGCGCAGGAGTTGATGCTGGTGTTGGCTCAACTAAAGTCCAATCATCATGATTCCGGCTTATTTTAGCCATTAACTCCTCTGCTTCAGCCGGAGTTCTTTCCCTGAAAACACAACCAGCACAACTATCCAAATATGACTTAGATTCATCCGTTAGTCCATTATAAAATATATCAAGGAGTTCATTTTTAGGCAATGGTTCTTTAGGCAAAGCTCTAATTAAAGAACAAAACCTTGTCCAAGATTCAGGCAATTTCTCTCCTTTCCCCTGTTCAAAATCAAAGATTTTCTGCACAGCAGCATGTTGAGCACTAGCGGGAAAATATTTCTGAAAGAAAGCGTTAGCCAAAGCAATAGGACTAGTAAGGGATCCAGGAGACAAGCTATTAAACCAAATTTTAGCAGCATCTTTCAATGAAAAAGGAAAAATCTTAGCAACAAAGTAAGTGCGGAGCTTGATATCATCAGAAAACAAATTACTCAAAGTAGAAAGCTCATTCATGTGCTCCATAGCACTCTCATCTTTAGTACCACAAAAGGGAGTTTTCTCAACAATAGATATGTAAGATAAATCCAAAGAGAAATCATAATCCTTGTCTCTAATATTTATAGGAGAAGCAGCAAACTTAGGATCAGGAGACAAATTATATCTAACAGAACGTTTAGCAAGAAGCTCTTTAATATTACCTGCATCACGAGCAGCACGTGCTTCTGCAATAAAATCATCATTAAGCTCAATATAAGCATCATCATCATAATCGTCACTAGGACACTCCCTAGACTCAGGTGAACTAACAGGTGTAACAGTGGTGTTTCCCAACTTAGCTCTAGCAATAGTAGCCTCTAAAAAGGAACCTAGTGAACCTCTCTCATCAAGCACGGCAGAAGCATCATCTAAATTATCAGTGGCACTTTCAATCTCAGCAAAGGTAGTAGCAGTAACGTGTGGGTGTGGTGGTGTAAGCAACTTACTCATAACAGAAGGTGAATCAAGAGCAACAGAGGTGTTGAGAGTCGTACCTCTTCTTGTAGTGGATGGCAATATAGGAACTTTTCCATCACGAGGTTTACCCATGATGAAAGGATTGCAGCGAACAATATGAATACCAAGTGAACTTACAGATAAAGCTATGCTCCCCGGCAACGGCGCCAGAAAATAGTCTTGATGACCCACAAGTATAGGGGATCGCAACAGTCTTCGAGGGAAGTATTACCCAAATTTATTGATTCGACACAAGGGGAGCCAAAGAATATATGTAAGCCTTAACAGATGAGTTGTCAATTCACCTGCACCTGGAAACAGTCTCACTCGCAGCGGTTTATCAGTAGCAACAGTTTTATAGCAGTGACAGTAGGAAAACAGTAACAGCAGTAGTAAAATAGCAGCAGTAGAAGTAACGGTTGTAAACAGTAGGAACAAATACTGTAGGCATAGGGATGGATAACGGGCGTTGCATGGATAAGATAATTCATGAAATCAATGAGATACGGGCATTGCAGATAAATAATGATAAAGCATCCTAGTACAAACAATCATAGGCATGTGTTCCGTATATAGTCATACGTGCTCACAAGGAGAAACTTGCACGACATCTTTTGTCCTACCAGCCTGTTGCAGCAGGGCCTCAAGGGAAACTACTGGTAATTAAGGTACTCCTTTTAATAAAGTACCGGAGCAAAGCATTAGCACTCGGTGAACACATGTGATCCTCACATCATAGCCATCCCCTCCGGTTATCCCAATTTCTGTCACTTTGGGGCCTCGGGTTCCGGACAACAATATGTGTATACAACTTGTAGGTAAGATCATAAACAACAAGTATCATCATAGAAATAATAACACGTTCAGATCTGAAATCATGGCACTCGGGCCCAAAGTGACAAGCATTAAGCATAACAAGTTGCAACAATGTCATAGGCACTAAATAAAGATACTAGGCACTATGCCCTATCAATCTCATATCAAATTACATGAACAATCTCATCCAATCCCTACCATCCCCTCACCTACAGCGGGGGAATTACTCACACATGGATGGGGGAGTCATGGATGGTCGATGGAGGAGCGTCGATGGTGATGGTGATGAAGATCTCCTCCGAATCCCCGTCCCGGCAGGGTGCCAGAACGGAGTTTCCTGGTTCCGAATCGCGGTTTTTGATGGCGGCGGCGCAGCGGAAGTCTATCTGGGAAAAAACGCCGTCCCCCGATCTTAAGTCGTCAGGGGGTATATGTACGCGAGAGGGGAGGTCGAGAGGAGGCCTGGGGCCACCTCACACAGGGGTGGCGCGGCCAGGGCTGGGCCGCGCCACCACCTTGTGACAATGGCTCGAGTCACTTCTCCCTCCGGTCTTCTGGCTCCGTGGGTCTTCTGGTGAAATATGATTTTTGGTGATTTTTCCCGAATTTTTACTGGAAGTTGAATTTCTGCACAAAAACGAGACACCAGAGCAATTCTGCTGAAAACAGTGTCAGTCTGTGTTAGTTGTATTCAAAACACACAAATTAGAGGAGAAACAATAGCAAAAGTGTTCGGGAAAGTAGATACGTTTTGGACGTATCATCCAGCTATCTTAGAGAACCCATCTATGAATCTTCGATAATATCCTACCATTCCTAAGAAACCTCGGATTTCCTTGGCACTTTTGGGTGATTTCCACTCCAGAACTGACTCTACCTTGCTTGGATTCACAGCTATGCCTTCTTTGGTGATTACATGTCCAAGAAACTCCACTTTATCTAGCCAAAATTCACACTTGCTAAACTTGGCATATAATTGATGTTCCCTCAATGTCTATAGAATTATCTTCAAATGCTTAGCATGTTCAGACTTATCCTTTGAGTATACCAGAATATCATCAATAAACAGTATCACAAATTTGTCCAGATAAGGCATGAAGATCTTATTCATCAGATTCATGAATATAGCTGGTGCATTTGTCAATCCAAAAGGTACAACAAGGTACTCATGGTGTCCATACCTGGATACAAAAGCTGTCTTTGGAATATCTTCTGCTTTAATCTTGATTTGGTGATAACCCGATCTCAGATCTATCTTGGAAAAGACTCCTGCTCCCTTCACTTGATCGAACAAATCTTGTATTCTAGGCAGTGGATATTTGTTTTTGATAGTCACATTGTTCAAGTTTCTATAATCTCCACACATCCTTCTGCCTCCATCTCGTTTATCAACAAAAATGACAGGTGATCCCCACGGTGATATACTTTCCTTGATGAATCCCTTCCTTTCCAATTCATCTAACTGTTCCTTCAACTCTTTCAACTCCTTCGGACCCATCTTATAAGGTGCTTGTGCAATCGGTGTAGTTCCCGGTATCAAGTCAATTGTGAATTCTATCTCTCTATCGGGTGGCATTCCAGGTAATTCCTTTGGAAACACATCCTTAAACTCCTTAACTATAGGAATCTCTTCAATCTTTACTTCCTTCATTGAGTTCAATTGCAGTTCCGCCTCAATTTGAGTATACTTATCACCTTGATAAACTATTCTTCCACCTTCGGGACTTCTAATAGACACTGTCTTTTCTTCACAGTCAATTTGAGCTCCATGATTTGATAACCAGTCCATCCCCAGTATCACTGCTATGTCTCCCATTGGAATCACGAATAGATCCGCAAAGTACACGAAGTTGCAAATCCTGATGATTTGTTCCTTCCTTATGTGGGTGACTACTAACGTACCCCCCGCGGATAAGACAGTAATAGGGGATTCTATCATAGAACATCTAATCCCATATTGCTCCATGAATTGCTTGGAAATAAAAGAAGTAGTTGCTCAAGTATCAAATAAAACTTTGCCAGGATGGGAAAGAATGCTTAGCGTACCTATCACAGCTTGATCCGAGTGACCCACTTCATCCAGTGTGGTGCAATTCAGCTTCCCAAATGACTTCACTCGCTTTCCGTTATTGTTCTTCCCAGCATCTCTTCCTCCTCCACCACTTCTGTTCCCTGCCGGAAATGGCCATCCTCCTGGTGGTTTGTTCGGGCAATCTGGTCTCATATGCCCCTCTTGGTTACAACCATAGCATATGATCTTGGGCTTCTGGCACTCACTTTTGAAATGCCCTGTTCGTCCACAATTTGCACAAATGATCTTATTCCGTGGATTCGGAGGGTTTTGATTTGGTGTGTTACCTCCTGGCTTGAATCTGGGTTTGAAACTCAGATTAGTTGATGGTTTATTGGTCTGAAACTTCCTTGGCTCAAGTTTTGCCCTCTTTTTCCTTTCCGCCTAGACCTGCCGATAATCATCCTTGAACGTGATGGCAGCATCCACTAGCTTCTGGAATCCTTGTGTACTGAATGGCCTCGTCTGTATCTTCACATATGGATTCAAACCTCTCAGAAACCTTTTCTTGCGTTTCTCTTCAGTACTAACCTCGTCAACCGCATAGCGAGATAACCGACTGAAATCCCGAATGT
The DNA here is from genome assembly GCA_007115705.1 of Dactylis glomerata. Taxonomy (NCBI): domain Eukaryota; kingdom Viridiplantae; phylum Streptophyta; class Magnoliopsida; order Poales; family Poaceae; genus Dactylis; species Dactylis glomerata. Next base: position 6,148,439 of record QXEO01000291.1, read on the forward strand.
ACTTCATAACCGGTGCACTTCCCTGTTCCAGCTTCTCAAACTCTTGCCTCTTGAGCTCCATGATGCTTTCCGGAACATGATGTTCACGGAACTTTTCTTTAAACTCTTCCCATGAGAACACGTGTGTGGTTGGATGTATAGCTATAATGTTCTCCCACCAGGATGCCGCTGGCCCTGTCAATAGATAAGTTGCATAACGTACCATTTCCTCCTCGCTACAGCCGACAGTCTTTAGCTTCCTTTCAGTGTCAGTCAACCAGTCTTCCGCGTCCATAGGTTGTGGTGCTGTTGCAAATGGAAAAGGTCTTGTATTCTGAAATTCAGACAGATTTACTCCTTGCCTGACATTGTCTCTTCCCGCTATTCCAGCTTGTCCGGCCAAATCTTGCATGAATTTGTTTTGTTGTTCCTGGTCTCTCCTCCTGTTTTCCTCCACAAACTGCATATACTGGAGAAAACTTTGCTCCGAGATAGGACGAGGTGGTTGTGGTGGTTCCATTGCCGCTGCATCTGTATCTGCCTTCTGCTTGGCCTCCCTTTCTTGGCGCTGCTGCTCAGTCTCACGTTCTACGCCCTGATCCATGCCCCTCTAGTCCTGTTGCACAAAGCGAATTCTCATAATTACACCATGCATATGTTTTCTGAGTTCAACTTTATGCACAGTACTAGTCACACAATGAAATCAAAAGCAAATCCAAATGGAAACCAAAGGTATTATACACATGCAATACTTAACTTTTACAATCAAAGTGATTTCTTTGTGAGTGTGCATACTTAGTTATTAATGCTACCCCCTCTCATTAGGATATGTAGTACAATATTCTTACATGATTAACTCTCTTATGAATAGTAAGATTTAACCCTCTACTATTAAGGTTACTACATCTCCCTTGTTCTTAACACAACCAGATATGTGTGAAAAATGTTTGGGTCTTTCTGGTTGTGATTCATTCTACATCGAGTTACAATAATAGCAATGCTTAATAGTAAAGAATCATCGCACTAAAATATATGGTAGGGTTATTCTCAAGTGAATATCCACCATACTTCTAGAGAATTCTTTACTATTCCCATAAGACTTCCTATAGGTTCTACCCATTTAATAGGTTTCCAACCTAAGGTCAAAGCAATTGCTCTGATACCAGCTGCGGTGACCCATCATACCACTGCATGTTGTAGTACGCAAGTCATTGATATAACACTTATGAAACTCTATTTCACAAATATTACATCCCTCAGAGTGGTACAACAGAAACATTGTGGGTCCACATACAAACTTTTATTATTACAAGCCAAATAAACAACAACTTCGAGATCCTCTTAGGTTCATCGAGGATACCCCATTGACACGCAACTTACATTACTTGTTCTAGAGTAACTGAAAGTACAACTAAGAACTAAGATAGCTCAGCAACTTATTTAGTAGTGTTTTAGGTTGCTCGGCTAAACTAACGGTACTATCTCGTCTACTGCTCGGCTTCCTCTTCAGCTCCGTAGACGATCTTGTAGTCTTCACCTTCTACACCACCGGACAGATCTGGCTCCTCATAGTAGATGTCCTCCTGGGTAACATTGGCGTAGAGTGCCTCCTCCTCCTGGTCTTCAGAGTCTAAGCAAGGGTTAAGAGGGAGTGGGGTGAGTAACGAGCGTTACCCAGCAAGTTCCTTTAAAAGGGATAAGTGTTTGATGCACTAGCTACGACCATAGATCAATGATCACAGGCCATGCAGGTTTTCATAAACATTTCTTCAAGAGATTGTTTTTATTCTGAAAAACTATGCCCGATAGCCTTCACAGGTTGACTAGAACTTCATGGAGTCCCTTTCCTGCCGTGTTCGCAGTTCCTTCCCGGAACAAGGAGTGACAAGCCACAATTCATACACTCTGCAGAGGTGCGTTGCTTTACCCATAAGAGATCAAAGCCTTGTTGCATAACCGGGCGATCTTTCCCGTCCATACACTTTAGTATGGGGCCCAGTCATTGATCCAAGCCAATCACTACCCTTCTCCGCGTCCTCGCATGCCCACCCTTTTGTAAATCCCTAGACTACCAGCTGATATAAAGATCAAGCTTTGAGCCAGTTCATTACAATCCATCATAGACACCTGGTACCGGGGCAAACTGAGGGGTCCCACCCATGTTGCCACATCCTAGCGGGATGATAGCTCCGGTGTGGTACATCCGTTGACATGCGAAAGGAAGAAGAACTAGCTGACTTTCCCGTCCCATTCCAAGTCTTATGGTTAACGCGTAATTTACGGCACAAGAATCACTGACGGCATTGGTTGTTAATCCTAGGTGATACTTCCCCTTGCAACGGAACCTCCGTACCTATTCATCTTACCATGGTTCCATTGCCCACCACAAATGATTAACCACCCATACTGGGCTAGTAATCGATACTTCATATTGATTATGAAAACAGAACCTTTTGCTTTCAAATGCAGTAATAATACCACAGGTATATATTTGCAAGTAGTTTGATAAAGATAATCAAGAGGTATGAGCAAGAGTGAACTTGCCTTGAGACTGCAAGGTATTGCAATCGAAAGCTTCGGTTGAACCCTGAACCCCGGGTTCTGGAAAAGTAGCATCATTGTCTTGTAAGACAATGTTTAAAGATGAAAATCATGCTATGATGCATATAGATGCTATGCATTAGGGTTTAAGTGGTTTACCCCATTTTGTGTGTTTTACCCAAGTGTTAATCATGCATTGAGTTTTTGGAATTTATTTGAATAGCATGTCATCACTAGTTTAGTGAAACATGGGACTATCAATTTAAGAGTGAAACCCATTTAAGTAGGGAATAACTTTCAAGTTTATGTGCTAATAATTTTATAACATTTGAAACATGGCAATGCTAAATTCATTCCATGAATAGGTATTAGTCAAAATTATGGTAATAAAACTTAATTCAAATATTTACTTTAGTACCTTGACAAAATACCATATTGTTGATAGGACTCAGGGATAGATTTTAATTGTGTTTAAGTTTTCTCTAAGGTGTTGTTAAAATTTACTCATTTATATAATTAATTAAATTCTTACCAAAGCAAAAATAATTAAAAAGGCTGCACTTAAATTCTATTAGGGCTGGCCTAAACAAATATATGCAGGCCAAGGCCTTTTGGCCCAGCCGGCCCACCTCGGCCTGGTCGGTCTGCTGGTCTAACTAGACCAGGTCGGCCCGATCGACCGATCGGTCAACACGGTCGCACTCTCCTCCTCCCTACCTTCTCGCTCTCGACCCCAGGTTGCCTCGGACTCCGCCGCCTACGGACTCCGGCGAGTCCTGGCCTCCCCGGTCGCCGCCTGCAGTTTCCAGGAGACGGCCCTCCACTGATCTACTTCGCTGAGCCACCAGCTCCGCCCAGCGCCTTCTCTGCCCCCTGCGCCGACCCCTTCTGTGGCTAGGGTTCCGCCTTGATGTCGCCGTGCTCCGGTGCTTCTCCGGCGCCACCTCCGTCTGATTTGCCGCCGGGTGATACTGCGGTGCCACTAGGCACTCAGGCTGGCGTGGCCCGGCGTGGTGGTGTCGTGGTGCCCCCTCTGCTGCCACTGCAGCTGAGTCACCGACGTCGCCTGCAAGCACGCGCCTCCGCATTGGGAGCCCCTCTTCTTCGCCGCCTCTCTGAGGTGCACTGACTACTGGTAATGCTCCTATTCCTTCTTCTCTTCTTCCTCCGGCTTGGTGTACCAGGATGCACACTAGGTCCGGCTATGGCTAGTCACTGGTTCCTGTGATTAATTCTAGAATGCTATGGTGCTGTGGAGGTTACCTGATTGCTAATAAACTATGGTCACTTGTGCAAATCTAGTCTCTTACTGATTTTCATGTTGGTCCAGTAATTTGAATATCACCTTGATGTTATGTGATGATCAGAGATATGTGCTGCTGAATGTTATCTATAATTATGAGCTGAATAATTATTCAGTGATGATTGGATTATGGTGCCTTGTTGCTTGCTACAATATTACTTAGTTGGATGTATTAATTCATGTGTGAAGCTGTGATGCCAGTTGGTGGTACTGTGATGGTGCAAAATTGACTGTGGTGTGCTAGTGGCTATTACCATGCTGTAGTTAATTTCATGCAAAGATTCAGTTTGGCCATGAGCATGTTATTGAATGATATTCAGTTATATCACTTGATTGATCTGTGGTTTTGGTGACCACCCTTTATCTGTTGCTTAATTGCATTGATCTATGTTATGAACTGAAGCAAGTGTTTCAGTGATGATTTAATCAAGCTCCACTTCTAGAGATTTCTAGAATACTATGCTTGCTTATGATTTTTTTACTGGATCATGTACATATATGATCAAGATAAATTCCTTTGGGCAAGGTGCACACTAGTCAAGTATTTAAACTAATAAGAACAGATTCCCACTTGACTTCTTAGTCTAACCAGCCAATGATGCAAAGGCTGAGGCTTTTATTTCAAAGATAGGAACATATGCTTAACTTGGGTTTTCAACTCCCTATGATGAACTTGCAGAGCATCTCTCTGCAGTACTGAGGGAATCCATCATTCTATCCTCCTAGGTATACTTCTAGTTGAAGGGTATTTTGATGCAATGATTTTATGTACTTCTTTTATTTCCAGATAGGATTATGCAATACTAAGAACAGATACTGTGATCTTGATCTTTGGCTATTCACCTTTTTCTGGAGTTTCAGGGAGATGAGGTTGGTACTAGATCTTTGGATCAGGTGCCCTTCTTCTTTCCCCTCTATTTGATCTTCTAGCAGCTCTGTTCTTCTTGATCTTTCTCGTTCTGCTGGTAGCCTTGCTCCTCCTTGGCAGCCCTGCTCCTCCTAGCTTGCTGGCCTGCTCCTAGTGCTTCACTTGGTGATCCTGGTCACTGATTGCTGTTGCTTGGTTCTTGAGATAAGATGGATGGTGAAATGGTGCTGGTGAGTTTGTGAGGTGCGGCTGCTAGTGCTGGCTGTGTGTTTATATACTTCTACTGTTGTGTTGACAGCACATGATATGCATGTGGTGACTGTGCTGCTTACAGGTGGTCAAATTGGTTTCCTTTACCTTTGGAGGCAGGCTACGGCTGTGCATGCTTATCTTGGATGCCCTCTTATTTTTAAGTCTGCCACTTGTATTTCTGGCTGCCCCAAATAACACTGCCACCTAGCTAATGATTTTGTGGCTATTTCAGTTCTACTTAACTGTTTAGTGTTAAGTATGAATATAATATAAACTGATTTGGATTTATTACTTTAAACTTAGCTAGAATTAGAGTGTGCCATAATATGTCTGTTGTGTTTCAAACATGATTTTGGTTACCTGCCCTTATGATGCCTATCAATTCAAGTGTATGGATTATGGACCCTTTTCCAGAGTTGGTTATTTGTTATAAATGATGCCCTCTAGTTCTAGGATGTAGAATTTAGGAGTCCTTCCTAAATTCTCTAACTAAGTTTAATAGATTAAATTGCCTCCAAAAATATGGGGGCAAACATTTTAATCATAACAACACATTTCTTTTGTCTTTGTTGCTTCTTATTTGCAGGAATGAAGATGATGGCAAGCTTAGATATTAGTTAGGATCTTTATTTATTCCTTTTGTAATATTTATTCCTTTTTGTAATTAATCTCACTATTTGAGATTTGTAATACAATATACTATGCAATTGTAATAAAGACATTATTCCTAAACTATTTTCTATATTCAATTTGTGTGATGTTTATCATTCAATTGTTTATTTCAAAATTATTTGAATTATTATCTAGTTCAAATTTAAATGTTGAATTCAAATTCCTTCCCCCCAAATCAATGATTCAACAAAGGTCATGCCGAACTTCATCGCACTCACTTCGATGTACTAAACTAAACATCAGAACGAGAGGAACTTCAGTCGCTTTGTGTTGTAAAGAATTTGCGTGAAAATTTTCCAGGTTTTCAGATGCATGAATGCAATGCACAAACCCTGATTCTACCCCCGTTTGGTCCTAAACGCTGGGATGCTACAACAACACACAATAAGCATACATGCATACATGATTCACACACAACTCAATCATTGAGTATCAGAAACAAACATGTTCAGATATCTGAATCAATAACTATATTTACAAAAGAAAAGCCACTCTAATAATAGGAAAGTAATTCCTGATGGCAATTAAGCCCTATTCACAAGCAACCAACTTGCAGGCATCAATATGAATCAAGACATGGCAACCAGCATATTTCCAGGTAGCTAACACCATTATAGAACCAATCCAATTGGAATCAACCCAAAAGAAGTTTTTGGAGAAATATAATGAATTTCCTAATCTCACTTAACACTAGAAAAGCAATTTAATTCCCTAAAACTTTCTGTAGATCCCAAAATTCTACCAGAGACCATACTAGAAAGCTAATGCAATGCAGAACACACAAGAGGTGGAATCACCTAAAAATAATAATCCTACTAGGTACAATAAATAAAATAATGCAAATTCCTAATATCACCAAAATAATTACTGCAGGAAGTACAAAGCTCCTAAAATAGCAAAACTAGTTTCTCAAGCTTCACAATGTCACAGAGCATCACTGAAAATTGGAAATACATGTTTTCATACCACCAAACTCCTATTATGGATTTACCAATGAAAAACCCTAGATCTACAAGTATTAAATCTCAGATAATTTCTATGATTTTAAAAATCACACATGCAGTAGCAATGGATAGCATACAATATAAGAACTTCACAGAAACTTGAATCAATCAATTTGGATGCATAGAATAATTTTTATGGAATTTCAAACTTGCAGGGATTTACAAAAACATCAAAATGAATTTCTAAAAAAACAGATCGGGCTGAGGCTGCGGATCTGAGCCAGGCCGGCCCAAATCCGGCGGCCTGCCCGGGGCCCGGCTGGCCGAATCGGTACGCCACCATCCGATTCAGATCGGATGGCGTGCGGGGCTTCTTCTTCGTGGGGCAACGCATGCAGGCGAGCCCGACGATGCTGGCTAGGGTTTCGGGCAAGGCAACGCTTACCGAGGCTACGGCAGGACATGCATGCAGAGGCTGGGGGTGCCCACAGGGGTGTCGAAGTCGTCGCGGTGAGCTCCGGTGAAGGTCGGCGATGACGATGGCTACGGCATGCCCTGGAGTAGAAATAGAGAGGGGTGAGATCTAGGTGGCGAGGTTGAGTTTGCAAGCCAGAGAGAGCAGGGGAGACGGCCAGATCGACTGCAACCTCCACCTTTGTCGTCGATGATCTACTCGATGAGCTTGAGCTCTCCGGCGAGGGTTCTGTCTCAGCTACATGGTAGCGAGGTCCTGCAGGTGAGAGGGAGTGGGGAGAGAGCAAATGGGCGAGAGGAGAGGCTTCCAGAGGGGGTCTCAAACTTTATACTGACGGGGTGAGCTCGGTCTAGGGTGGACGTCGTCGGACGCGATTGGGCGTCGTGGACGGTGTGCTAGGGCGGCATCGTGCGCTAAGTCTAGGGGGCAGGTAGGCGGTGTCGGTGGCTGGCTGGTGTGGCTGCGGCACGGGCGGTTTCAGAGCGGGTGTGGGCGAAACAGTGTGCCGCGGGGTCGTGTAGGTGCATGGCGGTGCAGGGCGAGGGTGTCACCGCGTTGGCGGCTTGATGCCGTGCAGGCGTGCGTGCTGAGCGGGGCTGGACGGGGCGTGGTCGCACTGGAACGGGCTGCACGCTCTGCACGCTCTGGGCGGCTCAGCGGCGTCTGACTAGCACGGTCGGGGTGCGATGCATGGTAGGGCTAGGGCAAAGATGGCTTGGGGAATTGGTCCAGGGGGTAGACGCGGGGCTGGTGGTGAACTGACAGCATGGGAAACAGTTGGTGCCGTGCTGTCCATGCTGGGCGTCCATGGCGATCACGGCGGCGTCCTAGGCGAGCGTGGGGTGGCTGGGCTGCGTCGCTGCGTGATGGCGTGGTGATGAATAGTGCCAGAGTACTTGTTGGCATGTAGTTGATGAAGTAAATGACCGGCCAGTTGGGAACCCCAAGAGAAGGTTTGATGAATATAGCAGCAAGTTTTCCCTCAGTACGAAACCAAGGTATGTCAATCCAGTAGGAAAAAGCCAATACTCCAGAAGGTGATGCTTGCTAGCTTCGCGACAGCTCCGGACAATTTATAGGGCGCCTCGTCCAGTGCTTTACTTTGCCAGCTGCAACGCGGAACCTGCACACAACACAACCAAATACTTTGCTCCCAACTTACAATGAGGTTGTCAATTTCACCGGTTTGCTATAAACAAAGGAATGAGCGTATCGAGTGGAAAACAATAGTAGTATGTGAGTAAAGTAAACAGTATGAGTAAAGTAAACAGGTGATAGCAATGTAAAGGAAATAGGACAGGGGTCCACAGTTCACTAGTGGTGTCTCTCCATAAGATAAAATAACACATGCTGGGTAAACAAATTACAGTTGGGCAATTGATAGAATAAAGACAACGTGCATATGTCGAGAGGATCACTATGAGATTTACTCTGGGCATTACAACAAGATACATAGACCGCCATCCAACTGCATCTATGACTAATAATCCACTTGTGGCGAATCAATCTGAGAACTCCACAAGTATTAAGTTGCGAACAATAGATAACTGTATTAAGCAAAGTGTGTAATGTAAACAAAGCATATGCCCTTGGACATATGAATGGTGTTTTCTCCCTAGTGGCAACAACACATCTACAACCTTAGAGGTTTCTGTCACTCCCCCAGATTAAATAGAGGCATGAACCCAACTATCGAGCATAAATACCCCCTCTTGGAGTCACTAGTATCTACTCGGCCAAGGTAGCTACTAACTACGGAGAGCATGCAAGATCATAAACAACATAGAGATAACATAAGATAATATTCAGCACATCAACTCAATCATAACACCAATATTCATCGGATCCCAACAAACACAACATGTAGAATTACATAATGGTGATCTCGATCATGTAAGGCAGCTCACGAGATCTAAACATGAAGCACAAGGTGGAGAAGACAACTAACTAGCTACTGCTATGGACCCATAGTCCATGGTAGACTACTCACTCATCATGTCGGACGCAAGCATGGCGATGAAGAAGACCTCCGGTGGTGATTCCCCTCTCTGGCAGGGTGCTGAGAAGAGCTTCTGGACCCTCTCGATCTCGGGTCGATGATGGCGGTGGATCGCGATGAGTTTATGGAAAAGTGATCAGGTGTTTAGGTTTTTCCCATCGGGGGGTCTTTATAGGCGAAGGGGCAGCGTCAGAAGTGGACCAGGGGGCCCTCGCCATAGGGCGGCGCAGCCAGGCCCTGGGCCGCGCCCCCTGGTGGTGAGGCCACCCTCTGGCTTCTCTCCATCTCCTCTTCGGTTCTCTGGAAGCTTCGGTAAATTTCTGGATGTTCGGCTTTTGTTTCGTCCAATTCCGAGAATATTTCCTGTGTAACTTTTCTGAAACACAAAAACAGCATAAAACAGGGAACTGGCACTGTGGCATCTCGTTAATAGGTTAGTTCCGGCAAATACATAAAAATGCCATGAAGTGTAACAAAACACTAAGCAAATCGTGTAAAAATAAGCATGGAGCATCAAAAATTATAGATACGTTTGAGACGTATCAGCATCCCCAAGCTTAACTCCTGCTCGTCCTCGAGTAGGTAAGTGATAACAAAATAAATAATTTTTGAGGTGACATGCACCTACACAATCTTGACCACATATGTAAGCGTTGTACGCTGGGATCAAAAGAACTTAAAACATGGGCATGAAAGATATAATCTTGATAGAAGAAACTTAGCAACCATGTTATAACATGAAGAAGAACGCAAACGAAAGATCATGAAAATGAAACAATGAAAGTTAAACGTGTGTTCAAATCATATGGAAAAACATACAAATGGTTTTCAGCTTGCCCTTCATAAGAGAGCAAAACATAAATGCATAGGACACCTTCAAGTTTAAGAGGACGACTAGATACAAATAATTTGAGAACAAGTGAAACCAAAATCATGAATCAATCAATGAAAACTTTGGGACAATGCACATTATACTCAGAATGACAACTATGCTCTCTTAGACGGTGCATATAGATAGAAGGTGGTGACTCAACATAAAAGTAAAAGAAAGGCCCTTCGCAGAGGGAAGCAGTGATTAAACATGTGCTAGAGCTTTTCATTTGTAAAACAGAGAGATAAAAATTGGGTTTTGAGAGGTGGTTGCTTTTGTCAACGACTGGCAATGGGGTTCTTACTATCTTCCATACAAAAATGAAGCAAGTTTTTGAGAGAGATTGGCACTTTTGTGCTCTTTTATAAAGCTTGGCACTCCTCCCCACCTTTTTCCTTTCACAAACCATGGCTAACCGATTCCATCGGGTGCCCACCAACATTCACATACCATGGAGGAGTGCCTTTTTTTCTTTCTTTTTTTCCTTTTTTTTCTTTTTGGAATAAGCAATATGGAAGATAGCAAATCCGACCACTACGTCCCCATGAGCTGAAAACAGTGTCACAAAACGAGAAGTATTTTGAAGGTTTTTTTTTCAAAGGTAGCACATGAAAATTTACTTGGAATGGCTTACAAATACCATGCATAGGAATTTATAGTGGACACAATGACAAACTTGGTTTTTATGAGTTGTATGCACGAGTAGAGCTCATACACAGTATAAAATGAGGGCTAGCAAAAGACTGGGAGCGACCAACTAAGAGAGCAATAACGGCCATAATCATGCAAAGCGACAAAGCGACATTAAAAGAAGCACAAGATGGCGTCAAAAGTTAAAACCTAAATGATCATAGAGGCAATGGCGACTTTGTATGAGTCTAACATGTGTGAGCATGTGCCAAGTCAACCCAAATAAAGCATCAAGGAGAAAACCAAAATAATGCTTCCAAATAATTAAAACAACGCATGATTTTTTCAAAGGCTCATTAAGAAATCTCAGTCATTTGAGACAAGTCATGCTACAGCAAAACCACTAAGCATACTATCAAAAAGACTTCAAGCATGACATGCAAAAGCCTAGGCCGCAGTCTACACAAGCTCCTTCTTGTACCACTTTTTTGCATAGAGCTTTTTCTCTTTTCCAACACCATTCGAACTTTTTTAAACAACTCTTTTTTGATGAAAACCAACATGGACCAGAGGTCAAAATACACCTTGATATAAAGATATAATAAGATCTGAACACAAATCAAGGCAAAAAATGAAAACTAAACGCAGTTCTAGAAAAAGAGAACACTTGTTGAACGATAAGAGTGAAAAACAGAGCGTTCTTGGCAAATGAAAAGCAAGGCAACTTCTCCAAAAGAAATTTGTTGGGGTCCAACCATTTATTGCAGCAAACAAAACTAAATAAAACTGAAAACTAAAACAACTGACGCTCCAAGAAAAACGCATAGTGCATGAAGCAATAAAAATATAGTGTGTTGAAAGGTGACCTGATTTTTGCCGATGAAGAAGGGGTGCCTCGGGGGCATCCCCAAGCTTTGACGCTTGTACCTCTTGGATATTTCTTGTGGTGCGTGGGCATCCCCAAGCTTGAGCTTTTGTCCATTCTTCAACTCATCTCATCATTCTTTGATCCCTACACTTGAAAACTTCTTTCATACAAAACTCAACACAATTCTATTAGCAACATTAGTGTAAGCATAACAATGAATCAACCCCTTTTTGCTTTAGGTTTCAACTCAAAACCACCACAAATAAAGTATATACTACTGTAGCAACTTCCCCAAAAGTTCCGTGATCAAAAGAACTCAAAACGAAAGCGATCGAGCGGCAAACACAAATATTGGCAGAAATCTGTCAAAATAGAACAGCTGACAAAGGTCGAATTTTTAGAGGGTTTTCGGTTGCTCAAATCAAAAAGTGTTAAACTAATGAAAGTTTGGATATAACCTGGGGCATATGCGCAAGAAATCGCAGGTCCAAAAGATATACAGAGAATTTTCACGAATTTTTACGGTGCAGCACCAAAAACTGTTTCGGGACAGCAACATCCCCAAATCTTACCTCACGCAAATTAGAGGCTTCTCTTGGCACAAAAACGAAATAAAAATGATAAGGAGAGGTCATTACAGTAGTAATAACTTCCAAGACTCAAATAAAAGAAAAATAACTGAAAATAAAACATTGGGTTATCTCCCAAGAGTGCTTTTCTTTAACGCCTTTGAGCTAGGCGCAGAAAGTGCAAATCAAGTATTTTCGAAAGAGGCATTAAGATTGATTGTAGGAGTCTTTTCAACAAAGAAATGAATTCTGTCCAAATGAGTTTTTGAGTACCCCTTGTAATCATGCTTTGGTACACTACTTTCATCAAAAAGATTTTTAGGACAAATCCAACTAAAATTCTTTTCCAAAGCATCATGAATTCCTACAAGTTTACAAGGTATTGGCACTCTAGAATCTTCATTGGGTGTACCAACAACCTCTACAGGCGAGCCAAGCTTATTAAATCTCTTAAAAACTTTCCTAGCTTCAATGGCAACATCTCTAAATTCTCTACGCAAAGTTTTAAAGATAAAAGCTTTCTTTTTGGCATCCTTAATATCATGAAGCTTAAGAAACATGTGTTGCATAAAAGGATTAAGGCCAGCAAATCTAGCTTCCAACATGTGAACTAAATAAGCAGAAGTAACTTCATAACTAGGAGCAAGCTCAGCCAAAGACTTTTCCTCAACATCTTTATGCATACTAATATGATTAAAGAACTCCTCGATGTTACTTTTCCCAATAATAGAACCACTACCTACTGAGAGGTCCTCCAAAACGTACTTAGGGAACAACATAATGAACTAAGAGTAATAAAGTAACAACTATAAAGGATACTAATTTTTTGTGTGTTTTTGATAAAATGATGCAAGTAAAAATAAAGTAAAGCAAAACTTAAAACAAAGTAAAGGATGTGCGTGTGAAACTCCCCTTGCAGAAGTCTTCTTTTTCCTCCCCGGCAACGGCGCCAGAAAACTTGTTGATGGCACGGTGATGAATAGTGCCAGAGTACTTGTTGGCGTGTAGTTGATGAAGTAAATGAACGGCCAGTTGGGAACCCCAAGAGAAGGTTTGATGAATATAGCAGAAAGTTTTCCCTCAGTACGAAACCAAGGTATGTCAATCCAGTAGGAAAAAGCCAATACTCCAGAAGGTGATGCTTGCTAGCTTTGCGACAGCTCTGGACAATTTATAGGGCGCCTCGTCCAGTGCTTTGCTTTGCCAGCTGCAACACGGAACCTGCACACAACACAACTAAATACTTTGCTCCCAACTTACGATGAGGTTGTCAATCTCACCGGTTTGCTGTAAACAAAGGAATGAGCGTATCGAGTGGAAAACAATAGTAGTATGCGAGTAAAGTAAACAGTGCGAGTAAAGTAAACAGGTGATAGCAATGTAAAGGAAATAGGACCGGGGTCCACAGTTCACTAGTGGTGTCTCTCCATAAGATAAAATAACACATGCTGGGTAAATAAATTACAGTTGGGCAATTGATAGAATAAAGACAATGTGCATATGTCGAGAGGATCACTATGAGATTTACTCTGGGCATTACAACAAGATACATAGACCGCCATCCAACTGCATCTATGACTAATAATCCACTTGTGGCGAATCAATCCGAGAACTCCACAAGTATTAAGTTGCGAACAACAGATAACTGCATTAAGCAAAGTGTGTAATGTAAACAAAGAATATGCCCTTGGACATATGAATGTTGTTTTCTCCCTAGTGGCAACAGCACATCTACAACCTTAGAGGTTTCAGTCACTCCCCCAGATTAAATAGAGGCATGAACCCAACTATCGAGCATAAATACCCCCTCTTGGAGTCACTAGTATCTACTCGGGCAAGATAGCTACTAACAACGGAGAGCATGCAAGATCATAAACAACATAGAGATAATATAAGATAATATTCAGCACATCAACTCAATCATAACACCAATATTCATCGGATCCCAACAAACACAACATGTAGAATTACATAACGGTGATCTCGATCATGTAAGGCAGCTCACGAGATCTAAACATGAAGCACATGGTGGAGAAGACAACCAACTAGCTACTGCCATGGACCCATATTCCAAGGTAGACTACTCACTCATCACGCCGGAGGGAAGCATGGCGATGAAGAAGACCTCCGGTGGCGATTCCCCTCTCCGGCAGGGTGCCAGGAAGAGCTTCTGGACCCTCCCGATCTCGGGTCGACGACAGTGGTGGATCGCGATGTGTTTCTGGATAAGTGATCGGGTGTTTATGTTTTTTCCATCGGGAGGTCTTTATAGGCGAAGGGGCAGCGTCAGAAGTGGACCAGGGGGGCCTCACCATAGGGCGGCGCGGCCAGGCCCTGGGTCGCGCCCCCTGGTGGTGAGGCCACCCTCTGGCTTCTCTCCGTCTCCTCTTCGGTTCTCTGGAAGCTTCGGTAAATTTATGGATGTTCGGCTTTTGTTTCGTCCAATTCCGAGAATATTTCCTGTGTAACTTTTCTGAAACACAAAAACAGCAAAAAATAGGGAACTGGCACTATGGCATCTCGTTAATAGGTTAGTTCCGGAAAATGCATAAAAACGCCACGAAGTGTAACGAAACACTAAGCAAATGGTGTAAAAACAAGCATGGAGCATCAAAAATTATAGATACGTTTGAGACGTATCACTGCAGTGTGGGGTCGGGGTGACGGCTGGCTGGGACGGCGCACGCCCATTGGGGGTTGGCAGTGGTGGCGGTGGTCGAAGAGAAAGGAGAGGGGAGAGGGTTCTGGCAGGACAGCCTCGGGTTCCTCCTCTTCTCCTCGAGTCCAACTGGATACGACAAGGGTGAATCTTGGACAAGATTTTTGCTGGGCTGCAACGAGAAGGCAAGGCAGATATACTCCCTGGTCGGTTTGTTTGAAAAGAGGGAAAGAAAGGAGAGAGAAAAGGGAGAGGTTGGGGTGCTTGGGTTGTCTCGGCCAAAATTCAAATTCAAATTTGAATTTTTCAAACTAAGCTTGAAAATTGATCTAAGAGAATTTTCAGAGGTGTCTAATATGCTCAAGAGCACATGGCCAAAGTTTGAGAATTTTAGAGCTAGATATGCTAGGGTTGTGGAGAAGTCTCTATTTCCAAATAAAGGAGCAAAATAAAAGAGAAATAAAAGAGCAGGTGATGTGATCAAGCAAAGAATTTAAGCTAGGGTCTTGGTTCACACAAGCTAACTCTAAGTTCAAAAATCAATGCATAAAATCATAGCACCATCTCTAGATTCTAGAACATAGGTGTTGGAAATTTCTGAAATTAAATCATGTCATAAATCACACACACACATTCTCATAAAATCATGCACATGCACACATGAAATCATACATGCCAACACTTAAGCACAAGACTTAGCAAAAGTTTTTAATTCACCCAAAATAAAGCATCTAACCAAGGTCTTGATTTGGGTCTACAAAAAGTGAGGTGTTACAGCAGATCATCGCTGATTCCGGTGCGGTAGAACACTCCCGAGCTCTCCCCCTGGTTCCTCTCTCCCTAACTCGCTCTGGCGCATTCTGTGATTTCCCCGGCTTGCTCGATTTCGCAGGGAATTGGACGCCCATTCGTCACCCGACGCCGAGCCGCCTCCAGTCACCCTCCCGCTCGGCGACAAGACACTACCGCCATCGCCGACCACACACCTGAGCTCGCCGACCTCTTCTTCACCTCGTCCGCCCCTCCAATCATCCTAGAGACCACAAGGAGCCCGCCGCCGTCGACCACCTGGGTGCCCTCGCCGGAGTCCCTCTCGCCGGTGAGCTCTTTTCTCCCCCTTCTGTTATGGCTGTTGGATGCAGATCAAGGGCCCAGATTAGAAAGACAATACCGAATTGGTATCCACCAATAACGTTATGCCACGTAGCCCACCCACTCAGCACCAGTCAAACCCCGGTCAATTGAATTCAAATTTTTGAAATTCAAATCCCTGTTTCAACACTGAACTTGCAAAATTCATAGAAATTTTTCTACTAGACCAAAATTGACAAACTTTATACCCCTGGAATCCTTGCAAAGTGTAGAACACAACTATGCGGTAATATCTTGGTGGTACTGTACAAAGTTTGAAAATGAAAATTAAATGGTGTTAATGACTTATAAACACCATTTAATTCATAACTTTTGTTCTGTACATCCAGTTGCTACAAATTTGTAGTCTATGGATTCCTCAGAACATGTAGAACACTTTAGAACCAGTTATTTTCAAAATTGAAACGTGCACACACTTGCTACCTTCAAATTTAATCAAATCACTAATTTGAGCACCATTTGAATTCAAAAATAGTTTTTGGAGTGAAACCACTTGCAGTAGCTTTGTGTTACTGTCTCCTATCCAGTATCATCACTATCCAACATATTTGAATCACCTTGCAAAAGATTCAAATTCAATTATGAGAATTTGAGTATTTCATTATAGAATTAATTATATAATTCTTTTCAATATGATTCCTTCTGTAAAAATGAATCATGTGATCATACCTGTCTACCCCTATCAAGATTCTTCTTGATCATCACCCAATATCATGCCATCCATTCTTGTGGACCCAGTTCACAATATTCAAATTTCAATTGAGTATTTGAGTAATGTGTGGTAGAACCCAATTAAGTTCCCCTTGCTATTTGTGGTAGTACACTCCACCCTATGCCACACATATCTTAAAACATTCAAATCAAATACTATTCTTGAACTACAATCAAAACTAGTTTGAGTTCTTCAAATAAGAATTTAAACATTGATATGGTCAAATCTTGTGAATCAAACCCTAGTCCCAGTTAATCCTTTGTCCAAGAAAATCTTATGACCAAGAAACCACCATCTTTCTAAATAACATTCATACTCATTCAACCCCATGCCAACTTGACCATATTGGTTTATATTGAACTATTCAATTTACAGAAATGTTAATTGAGTAAATCAATGCACCACCAATATATACCCAAGCCTATGTGCAACTTATACTATTATGAGTAAGTGTTGTCACACTTTATTCAGTAGTGTTCTAGTTGCACTATTCTATACTCTTGAGAATCTATTCACATGAGTCATCTCTAAACTATATCCATGCTCATGCCAAGCACAAGATTGTTATCATTACATTGTATCTTGAAAGATCATTGCTTGCTAATCTTTAGACCTTGCCATCCAAACTCTCAATCCATATCTTGTAAGCCAAGCTTCAAGCCATAATCTCTCTCATCACAAGATCATAAGAAATCTTAAAATGTTACATCAACCCTTGTCAATTGTTTGCATTGTCTGATTTTGTTTGCTTTGGAACAGTGTGTTTAAGTTGTGTTACTCCTATTGCTATAGATTGATCGGAGAGAAGTGTGTTGTTGAGAGAAGTGACTGAGTTTGAACTTCAAAAAGGCAAGTGACACACATGCTTCCACCTATCTTTTATTATATGCATTAGTGGTTTCAGTACTATGCATGATATGAAAGTTTCAAAGTGGTTTATGAAATGCTTAGCACCTAGTAGTGTGTAGTTATCCCTTAAACCCCACTTGATAGGATTGCAAACATACTATGGAAAATGATGCCATGCCTTGTTTTGAATTGGAATGAAAATTAAACTTCAACCCAATGAAACACCTGGGTGGAATTGGCTTTGCTTGGATTATGTTGAGTGGCTACTCAGGGCTACACACCTGGCTATCAACCCAGGATTTGTGTGGTTGTTGTCACCTGGGGGTACACTTGTGGATGGCCACCCAGGAACAAAGAGACTACCATGTCTTCCTTGCTTAGTGAGCTTCCAGTGCAGCCTTATGACAATATGGGCTCTGTCTTGATTGAGTAAGATGTGAGGGTTCAACCTGTTTTCTTGACATCCGTGGTATTTGGGAACGGGTCTTGCTAGTATGGTTGGATTTCCCTTCTGAAAGGTCTTGTCTCATTCTATATGGGTATAATGGGTCTTAAGGTGAAAGTGCACAACACCTGCAGGGTGTCAAACTTATCGATTAGCCGTGTCCTCGGTTATGGACAATTTGAGTTCCTAGACATGGATGTACGGAAGAGTCTCATCACCATTTCTGAATGAAATAAAATTGTTTAGAAACACTCAGGACAGGGACTACTCAGGGCTACACACCTGGCTATCAACCCAGGACTTGTGTGGTGGTTTTCACCTGAGGGTTATCCTGGTTTTGTTGAGTAACTACTCAGGGCTACACACCTGGCTATTAACCCAGGACTTGTGTGGTGGTTTTCACCTGGGGGTTATCTTGACCCTTAAAGTTATAAAGGATAAAAAAATGTTTTGATTTGGAAAATATAGGATAAAATTTGCTTTGTGCAAATTAGCCCAAAACTCCACCAGCCAAATATCATGTAGTATAGTCTTTTCATAACAACCACCAAATATGTGTCATTTTGCTAGTACATCATTGTACTGATCCCCATATATAGGGCTGCATATTCAAATGTGCAGGTTTTCAGATAAGGATCGTTTAGTAGGATCTCGAGACTACATTTCAACATGTCTGCCTGTGGCACGTGATGAAGATGGAGGATCATTGCCACTTTGTTTTCCGCTATGAATCTGTAAGGTTTGAGACTTATGAGCGGTATCCATAATGGTTTATGTCAAGAACGAACACAATATCCTTTTGTCCCATCAATATCCACCAACAACACCATAGCACACCTATCATATAAGTCCCATATTCCTCCAGTTTCTTTCTTCTAAAAAAAAGAGAAAAAACATGATGAGTATGGAAAACCCAACTCATCCTTGACCATGGATACGGCTATTCAAATAGTTTAACACTCTAGAGAGGTCTTTGTACACTTTTACCCATAAGATTCGATAAACATTGGGCCATACAAGACATGTGCAAAATTTGAGTAATTGACCATAACCACCTTTCAGTTGTTCACCCTAGTGTAGGGACCTACCTTCATGGGTTATATCTCAGCACTGGGATATATGTTTCTTTATACCGCTCACAATGTGAGCCACCCCCGATATCGGAGCTTTTTCGTTGCAACCAGGGATTTTTTCTCGTTTGATATTCCGAAATATCGCCGGTAACCAGATTTTGCAGCCCCCTACGAGAAATTGCGATACCGCTCATAAAAATTTGGTCAGATTTGAATTTAGAGTTCTAAAGAGGTCAAAAGGAGAAAGCATACTAGTCATATCAAAATCTTTGGCTTGTTGCAGTGGCAAACCATCCTGTAATGGCTCAGAGGTCGCAAGTTTAATTCCTTTGCCCGATCTTTTTTACTCTTATGGGGCAAAAAACACAAAAGTCACGTAAAACATTGTAAGCGAGATTCGAACCCTCAACCAGCGCGCAGGAAGCTTTCCGCTCTGGCCATTCAGCCAGGCATGACGCCCCGTACTAGTAGGATATAAATTTTATTTGTTTAGCATTAAAAAAATTGAATTCAAAAATTGTTTGAATTAACTTGTTTGAAAAATTAGCGAGATTTCTGAAATTTTGCGGTAACCAATTATTTCGGTGCCCTCCAGTAAAAATTCCTGACCGAGAAAAAAAACCTTGGTTGCAACACACTTGCTATCAGAGCCTCATTGACAAGGGAATGACCCCTCGGGTCCTCACTTTTGGTCTACCAGCTGCGGCCCAAGAACAAGATGGTCACTTGAAGCCCAAGAAGCCCAAGATTAATTAGGGTTTGAAATCACTTGTAACTGACTTGGACCGGATCCCGAGACCTCGCCCCCCATATAAGGGCGAGGATGGGCGGCCAAGAAGGAGGTTCTTCCTCTGATCTTGCATAGATCCCACGTGCATAGGCTAGCACACGCCTCTTCTTCCACCTCCGCCAGATCTCATCTGTGCACCACTATAACAGATCCAACTATACAAGCAATACAAGATCAGACAAGCAGGATGTAGGTCTTTACCCTCCCGAGGGGCGAACCTGGGTAAACTCTTGTGTGCGTCATGTTTCTGTCTGAACCCGTCAAATCCGCCAGCGCCCACGCTCTCTCCATGAATCGAAAGCCCTAAACATGGGCATTGCCGAGTTAGAAATTTGTCACTCATAGTTGTGTCCTGGCATATAAAATACTACGTTGTATTAGTTGCTATAATGAAAGGGAGGATCTAGCTTCAGCAAATGACAAATTTAGGCCTCCCACAATAGAAATTGCTTCCACCCCTGAGATTTCCCATACTAAAATGAATAAGGTACTCAATTAAGCCACTTCCCATAAGCAAGTAATGTTCGCACATGTTATGTTGGTTTGGTGGGCACTTACATGCATCAAATTTCCAAAAACTCCATCCTCATTTAATTCCATCATCATATTTTAATTACATTTTCAGAAAACACTCTTGGGTAATAAGGCTTTCCAAGATTTTGTATAAACTATTTGCTCGTTTGGAAAACCTTTTCCCCCAAGACCTGATTATCTCCTCTTCATGCTAGGCTAAGCTTGATGTTTTTTTGGAGAACAACCAAAATCAAGTTACATGAACAAACAAACATGGAAACTAAAAGACAGACCAGGAGAAAATAGTTATCCTGCCACATTGCAAATAAAACCCTAAAGGATTAAAAAAATGCAGAACCATCCCTAGGGTTTCCTACACTCGCCTAAGCTAGCGGTCGCTACCAAAACTCCAACGTCGCCTAGTCGCAGGTTAGAAGAGACACCAAGACTCCACCATTGCCAGATCTAAAGAAGCACCATTGCCATCAAGGTTTTGTGAGTCGATGTACATGCCCGCTCCAACCAGCGAGACACATGTCATTCTGGCAGCTCCACTTTGGGAACATCATTGTGCTTCCTTGGACAAGGATCCACCGCATTCCATTGACAAATTCAAAAAATAACGATAGACGCAACATCTCCGAACCAACATCCTGGCTCCAGAGCATCCACCTTGCCCTGGCCTCGGCGCCGCCGTGGATAACGATGAACGCCAGCGACATGTCAAGAAATAGATCTCGCGAGATCAAAAGAACAAAGAGAAGACCAAGCTTCTTATCCGAAGGATCGATAAGAACATGTTACCATCAACTCTGAGATGTCGTTGTGAAGGTCGCTGTCAAGGTGGGAGTGGAGTTGAGACAGATTTATTCTCTTGAGCATCGCTCCCACCATCCCAATGACGCGCCACATCAGATCAAATTGAACTGTAACTACAAAACCAAGGAACGCGATCCCCTTTCCCTCCTGCCATCGGAGCTGCAAGTGGACGGAGAGGGGACCAACACCCTGGCCGGTGAAGATCGATGAGAGTTAGTCGCCGCCACCCCTGTGCCTACGAGACGAGAGGAAGACCACAGAACGTTCAATCACAATTGCAGATCTATGTTTGTGTAGCTTGAAAGTTTTATGTGATCGTATGATTAGAGCCGGTCCAGGCATTTTTGGGGGCCAGGGCAATACAATAATCAAGGCCTTTATTTGCATATTTATATTATCTCTTATAAAGCAAAATCCTACTATTAATCATTTATGATTGTTTATCTCTACATGCAACACAACCACATCATCAAATAATCCCAGGCGTGCAATTTTCATCGTCAGTCATCCATTTGATTGTCCCATGTGTGATGATGCCTATGTAATCCATAAAATGTTGAACCATATAGCTTCGTACGAAAGAACATAAAATTATCTGCGTACACGGACTCCTCACCTTCACATTTCACTTGCCAAGCACAACCCGTGCAATTTTGTTTCTAAGTAGGATGGTGAGCAATTCTAGCTCCCCCATTTGCTAAGCTTAATGTTATCTTTCTCCATTTGTTGTTTGCAGACATGCATATACATAGTGAAAGGATCGTATGAGCGACTAGAGGGGGGGTGAATAGGAGCTACCCAATAATTTTAATTCTTTTCAAGTTAGGGCTAGACAAGAAGGTAAATTCTCTAGATGTGATACTAAGTGAATTTACCTAGAGTGACAAGCAAGCTAGCAATAACAATATAAGTAAAGGCACAAGTAAAGGATAGAGGTCACCGCAATGGAGACACGAAGACACGAGGATGTATTCCCGTAGTTCCTTCCTTGTTACGGGAAGTACGTCTACGTTGGAGAGGTGTGGTGCCACAAAGGCCACCAACGCCACAAAGGCTCATCCTATTCTCCGGTGAACAAGCCACAAAGGCGAGTTCACGCTCCACTAAGCGATGCCCTTGAAGGCGGCACGACACCTTTACACAAAGTATTGGGGCAAGCTCCACAACTCAATTGGAGGCTCCCAATAGGCCCACCAAGCTCTTACACACAAAGTCAAGCTTGGGGGACGGCTTCTTCCGGCTAGAAATCCGATGAATCACACAAGTAACAAGCCCCTCAACAAAGAGAGGGGGGAAATCAAATCGCCTTGGTGGAAGAGTAGATCTAGGTCTTCTCCCTCAAATCCCAAAAGGGCTTTGAGTTCTATTGGCTAGGGAGAGAGATCTTGAGCTTTGAAGCTTTGAAACAATGGAGGAGAGAGAGATGAAGCCGCAGCCTTCACTTGGGGAAGAAGAAGGCTTTATATACTCCTCCTCGAAATGTAGCCGTTGCTGGTCGACTAGGGCCGGAGTCTCCGGCCAGGAGGGCCGGAGTCTCCGCCCTAAGTGACTCCAGGGCCGGAGTCTCCGGCCAGAGACAGAAGTCTCCGGCCCAACTCCGGCCTGGTCACTGCATAGACCAACCCTTTAGCAAACCCTAGCCCAGCCAGACAGACCGGAGTCTCCGGCCGCTGGGACCGGAGTCTCCGCCCACCCGGAGTCTCCGGCCCAACTCCGGGCTGGTCTCTGCTTAGACCAACTGGGAGGATTGCTAGGGCGACACTCCTAGGCCGGAGTCTCCGGCCACCAGGGCCGGAGTCTCCGCCCTAGAAGTAGCAACAGCAGTACTTCGAGGATCCCCTCTCCACCAATTCCACCTTCGCAAAGCACCCTATAAGACAACTAAACCCTAACTCCACTACTGGACTACGGGCTTCGATCTTTTCTTCCCTTTTTGGGTGAACCTCCGCGAGATTCTGAATTAACCTAGAAAATCTGCAGAACTTAAATAGAATGGTTAATTCACCAAATGTTGTTAACAAACACCAAAATACATTTATTAGGGAAATGCCCTTTCAATCTCCCCCTTTTTGGTGTTTGATGACAACATAAGGATTTGCAAGATATAAACACAATACAATGAAATATATAGCAAAAGCTCCCCCTACTTGTGTGCACAACACCATTTGCATTTGAACATGAGCCACACAAGTAAGAATCATCACTCCCCCTATATATTTCACAATTATACCAAGTGCAAGAAATAATATATGAGACTAACCAATAAGCATATAAATAAGACTAACAATATAGCACACATTTAATAGTCTTACTAAGCAACATAAGAACTTAAGTCTCACATACATAACATACCACACACATTTAAAAGGTTCAACACTAAGATAGATGAGACACAACATGAAAGTCCATGAAGTTGTGTCTCGACCAAAGCAAAGCAAACGAAGTGCAAATCCAAATCCAAACAACCACCCCATGCAAATCCCAACGAAGACAACCTAGTAGAGCTACTTCTCCCCCTTTGGCATCGAGACACCAAAAAGGGAAAAGAGCGATGCTACACGCCCATGGGATCACTCATCGTCTTCATCCTCGGGCTCGTCCTCGGAACCGGCATGGAAGTCTTCATCTCCTTCTTCAATATCATCAGAAGCCATGGGCTTCTTGCCATGGCGCACATTGGAGGTGCTAGAGGTGACCTCCTCAAATGCCTGCCAGTCAGTCAGACCCTTGCTCCACTTGCCATAGCTGTGAGTACCGGATGATGAAGAGGAAGGAGGTGATTCCACATAGCCCGGTTGAGACTTTCTGAATGCCTTGTGAAGAACAGCTTGATTGTCATTGATGTGCTTTTGAGAGATGTAGCTCTCATATTGCTTGTGACGGATGTCCACATTCATGCAAAGCACATTTCTTTGGAACCAATTGAGCTTCTTGTACTCTTGAGTAAACTCATTGTTGGAGCTAGAGCCGGCATTGCTAGCATGCTTCATCCTTGGGCCCCTTCTAGTGGACACTCCCTCGGCAAAGGCATCATCATCTTCACCTCTCATTGGAGCAAAAGGTTCCTTGGAGTGACCGGTGGGTTCTTTGCGTTGAAGCTTCACAACCTTGTGATCCACAAGGTTTGCATCGAGAAGAGGAAGGTTGAGTCCTTGAGCACGAATGAGCCTCATGATAAATGGGGCATAGAGAGGAGTCTTCTTGCTGAGAATGCAATCGTTGATTTCCTTGTGAATGAAATCCATCACATCAAGCGGCTCAACATGTGCAGTCTCTCCTTGGCAATAGACTTCATGAGAGTAGGCCAAGAGATTCACCAAGGCCTTGCGAATAGCATCAAAGTTGCCGGCTTGAGGGGCAATGGAGGCCCGGAATATGCGGAGCAAGATGTTGGACCGTTTGGACAGCCCAAGAGTGCCCCCAATGACAATCTTCTTGTCATCCCCGGTGTAGAGAGGAGCAAGCTTCTTCTTCTCATAGTACTCCCCATCCACATGCATCCTCATGCCACTAGGAGTAGTAGCACCACGGAACTCATACCCAAGGAGAGCAGCAAAGTCCATGAAGTTGGAGTGACAAACCTCTTCTCCGGTCATCCAAGTCATGGGGATCTCCTCACCATCTCCAAACACCAAGGTAGCAAAGAACTGTTGGACCAATGTGATGTTGTAGGACTCTTGAATCTTCATGAGTGGATGGAGCCCAAGCTTGCGAGTGATCCACACAGCCTCTCCGAAGTATGCACTGTACTTGGCAAAGTGAGAGAAATCCATCACCGTCTGAGGGCAAACCGGATACTTCTTGAGGGAAGCATAGAATTCCTTCATGATCAGCTCTTGCTCTTTGCGAAAAAAGCAACGGTCACGGGAGTTCCGCGCGAGAGTGTACATATCCCTCTTCCTCATTTCAACAAACTCAGATGCTGATAGCCCTTCCAGAGTCACAAGACTATCAAACTTGACCTTCTTAGCTGCCTCAGCTCGTTCCTCTTCGGCCATCCTTGTCTTGAGCCTCTTAGCATCTCTAGCTTGCTGAGCAATGACTGACCTCTGAGCAAGCTCCCATGTGGCGGGATTCACAACCAATTTGTCCTTGCTATGGGCTGCCGGCTTCCGAGAACCACCTGCACCTGTGAATGAGTGAGGAAGATAGCAAGGTTGAGGTGACATGTCCTAGAATCCAAATATAAGCAACTATGCTCTGAAAGAGTGCACTTTGGTCTGATCTAGCCGGAGTCTCCGGGGACTCGGGCCGGAGTCTTCGGCCAAAACCGGAGACTTTGCGTCCAGGCCGGAGTCTCCGGCCACAGGGGCCGGAGTCTCCGGCCGGATGCAGGAGCCCGAGCCTAGGAGACCACTTAGAGAAAATCGAGTGCAATAACCACAATAAAGTTGCTAAGAAGATGATTGATAGCCACTAGAATGTAATGCACCAGATCAAACTATGGGAAACATGCAAATCTCGTAGATCTAGATAGAACTAGATGAAGGAGATGAGGAGCACATTTACCGGAGTCCATTGGTGCAAATCGGTCGGTGGGGAGGTTCCCACAACCTCAAGGGGAAGATTGGCCGGTGGCACGGCGGATCCCGGGGCTTGGGAGAGCTCCGGGCGTCGATCTATGAAGAGGGGGCGGCAGGGGGCGAGTGTAGGGCACGGGGGCGGATGGGGAAGAATGAACCGTTCTTCCCCACCCCGTGCCCTAAGTGATTTTTGAAACTGCCCGGGCCGGAGTCTCCGGTACTTACCCCGGAGTCTCCGGCCCACCGGAGTCTCCGGGCTGTAAGCCCCGGAGTCTCCGGCCCCCCTCGACCAGATCAACATTTATGGTGTGAAGGACATGTCATTTAGAGATTAGATTTGTTTTAGGATGAGATGGGCTTGGGATGGACACATTGTCACTGTGTGGTACAACATGCTCATGTTTGCAAACATGCAAACAAAATCAAATAAGACCAAACATGAGCATCTTCCCATAAAAAATAAGGCAATAAAATCAAATGGGAAACTCCTCCACTAGGGAGGTTGGTGACCAAAGGGCCACCATGTATGAGTACTAAGGTATGGCACCGCGAAGATATATCTTGGGCCCAAAACCTAGACTCATCGATTAAGCTCAAAAGTGTCACCATTGACAAGATAGAACAATACGCTTACTATTGGCATTATGGGGGGAGGGATAGCCCAATCAATTAGGACCGCACTCCCCCTATATCCATGCCCACATCTAGAACAACACACACGTTAGAGTATGGGAGTAAATGCACCTAGCTCAAGCCACATTGCTTGAATCAATGATATTTAGTTCATGCCTCAATTCCCGGAATCTTGCTTCATCAAGAGGCTTTGTGAATATATCGGCAAGTTGCTCATGAGTGCCAACATAAGATAGATCAATTTCTCCTCGGTTGACATGATCCCGAATGAAATGATGACGAATCTCAATATGCTTCGTCTTATTGTGTTGCACCGGGTTGTGAGCGATCTTGATTGCACTTTCATTATCACACAAAAGAGGCACTTTGTCAAAAATGACACCGTAATCCTTCAAAGTTTGCCTCATCCATAAGAGTTGTGCACAACAACTAGCCGCGGCTACATATTCGGCTTCGGTGGTAGAGAGAGACACACAATTTTGTTTCTTAGATGACCAACACACCAAAGACCTACCAAGAAATTGGCAAGCCCCGGAGGTTGATTTCCGTTCCACTTTGTCTCCCGCCCAATCCGAATCCGAGTAACCTATAAGATCAAAACTTGCTCC
Source organism: Dactylis glomerata (assembly GCA_007115705.1). NCBI lineage: Eukaryota > Viridiplantae > Streptophyta > Magnoliopsida > Poales > Poaceae > Dactylis > Dactylis glomerata. The sequence goes on from QXEO01000291.1 coordinate 6,175,186, forward strand.
TTTTGGATACCAAAGACCAAAGTTAGGGGTATTCACCAAATATCGAAAGATTCTCTTGACCGCCACTAAGTGGCTTTCCTTTGGTGCGGCTTGAAAACGTGCACAAACTCCCACACTTAACATAATGTCCGGTCTAGATGCACAAAGGTAAAGCAAGGAACCAATCATAGATCTATAGAGTTTTTGATCCACTTCTTTACCATTAGGATCGAGATCAAGATTAACCTTTGTAGGCATGGGAGTCTTTGCACCTTTGACTCCTATCATCTCGAACCTCTTGAGCATGTCTTGGGTGTATTTGGCTTGGTTCACAAAAGTCCCTCCCTTCAATTGTTTAACTTCAAATCCAAGGAAGAACTCCAACTCCCCCATCATAGACATCTCAAACTTGTCGGTCATGAGCTTGGCAAACTCATTATTGAAAGCTTTGTTAGTAGAACCAAATATAATATCATCAACATATAATTGGCAAATGAAAAGCTCCCCATTGACCTTCTTAGTAAAAAGAGTGGGATCGATCACCCCAATTTCAAAACCACGATCAACCAACAACTCTTTAAGGTGCTCATACCACGCACATGGGGCTTGTTTGAGGCCATAGAGTGCCTTATCAAGTTTGTAAACGTGGTTAGGAAACTTAGGATTTTCGAACCCCGGGGGTTGCTTCACAAAAACCAATTCATTTAAGGGACCGTTGAGAAATGCACTTTTAACATCCATTTGTTGAAGTTTAAAGTTATGATGTGATGCATATGCAAGTAAGATGCGAATGGATTCAAGACGGGCAACGGGAGCGAAAGTTTCACCAAAGTCAATACCCTCAACTTGGGAGAAACCTTGAGCCACCAATCTTGCCTTGTTACGAATGACTATGCCATTTGCATCTTGCTTGTTCTTGAAGATCCACTTGGTCCCAATGACATTACGGCAATCTTTAGGCCTTTCTACTAGAGTCCAAACATTGTTGCGCTCGAAGTTGTTGAGTTCATCATGCATGGCATCAAGCCAATCCGGATCCTCAAGCGCCTCATAAACTTTCTTGGGTTCTACACAAGAGACAAAAGCATGATGAGAGCAAAAGTTAGAAAGTTGCCTCCTAGTGGAGACACCTTTACGAACACTCCCAACCACATTTTCCAAGGATATGCTTCTTCGTCGAAGAATGGACTCAAGCTTCTTCTCACGGCGAGTGCGAGCCTCAAGAGGAGATTCTTGAGAGACTACTTGATCATCTTCATGATCACTGTTCTGGTCCTCGCCTTGACCATTAAGTGGATTGCCTTGATCATCAAGTGGCCCATAGCCACGGAATTCCGAAGGATCTTCATCAAAGGCTTGATCACCCCCGGAGACTCCGGTATCCATACCCGGAGACTCCGGTATAGGCCGGAGAGTCCGGACCACAGGGGCCGGAGACTCCGGGCAAGATTGCTCGGTGGGATGATCTTGAGGTTGAGGGTGTGCAGCTTGTCTTTGGTCAATGTCCTGTGTGTGTTCAGTAGGTGAAGGCTCCACATGTGTAGAGCATTGTCCTTCTCCTTCGGCCAAAAGGTGTCCCTCAATGGGCTGGAAGAATCCGACACCCATTCTTCTTATGGCTTGGGGAGGAATTTCGTCACCTACATCACGAACACAACTTTGTCCTACAAAGAAACCATTATCCTCATCGAACCTCACATTACAAGTCTCTATAACATGCCCGGTGGACTTGCTATAGATCCTATAGGAATGTGAGTCCGTGGAGTAACCAACAAAGATACCCTCTAATGCTTTAGAATCAAATTTTGACAAACGAACACCTTTCTTGAGATAGAAACACTTACAACCAAATACCCGGAAGTACTTGATGTTGGGCTTTTTCCCGGTAAGAATTTCATATGGAGTCTTGTTCAAGTTCTTGCGGAGATAAAGCCGGTTGGTGGCATGGCATGCGGTATTGATAGCTTCGGCCCAAAAGTTGTATGGAGACTTGAACTCCGCCAACATAGTTCTTGCCGCATCCATAAGAGTCCGGTTCTTCCTCTCGGCAACTCCATTTTGTTGCGGGGTATATGCAGCGGAATATTGATGTTTGATACCCGCATCACTAAGAAACTCATTTAAGGAGTAGTTCTTGAACTCGGTGCCATTGTCACTTCTTATAGTCAATATGGTGGTATTGAATTGACGCTCAACTTCGGTGGCAAAGTCTTTGACGGTTTGTTGGGTCTCACTCTTGAACTCAAAGAAATAAACCCAAGTGTATCTTGAATAGTCATCGACAATCACCAAGCAATATTTCTTGCCACCAAGACTTGCATAAGTGGGAGGTCCAAAGAGATCCATGTGAAGGAGCTCCAAGCACCTCTTGGAAGAGATAATAGTCTTGCTTGGATGACTTGTTTCATGCATCTTTCCTTCAATACATGCCCTACAAACACGATCTTTGGCAAAAGAAACATCCTTTAGTCCGAGTATGTGACCGCCGGTGTAGAGATTTTGCAAAGCTCTCATATTGACGTGGGCTAACCGGCGATGCCAAAGCCATCCCACGTCGGCCTTAGCAATTAGGCATATCGTGGCCGTAGTGGGTTTCTCCGAAAAGTCCACCACATACAAGCCATTTTCGACATACCCAACAAAGGCAACCTTGAGAGACTTACTCCACATGACGACCACAATATCAACATCAAAATATGTGGCATAGCCCATAGTAGCAAGTTGATGAACGGAAAGTAGATTATAACCAATGGTTTCGACAAGCATGACATTCACTAGGGACACGTCTGGAGTGATCACCACTTTACCGAAACCAAGTACCTTAGAGGATGAATTATCACCATATGAGACCGTGACATTTGAAGTATTGGGCTTTAGATCTTCCACAATATTTTTGCTTCCGGTCATGTGGCTTGTGGCACCACTATCAATAATCCATTTTACTCCTCCGGAAGCAATGTCCTACAAGAGATTAATTCTTGGTTTTAGGTCCCCATCTTTGAATGGGTCCTCTTTTGTTAGTCACAAGAATCTTAGGTACCCAAATAGCATATTCAATGAAACCATTATAGGGACCAACATATTTAGCATAGACATCACCATAATAGTCCCTAAGAAGAACATAATGAGGATTATATTTTCCTGCAAAATTATTATGAGAAGGGCCGGAGACTCCGGTCTTTGGGGGCGGAGACTCCGGGGTAGATGAACTAACCGGAGACTCCGGAGCCTTTGACCCGGAGACTCCGGTCTCCTCAATTTTCTTCTTTCCATTCAGCTCCTCCCACTCCTCCTCGGTGTAACAAATATCAAAGGGGACATGAGGAGTAGGAGCAGCAGCAGGCTTTGTCTTCTTCTTGTTCTTCTTGTTCTTCTTCTTCTTTGAGGACTCGGCCACCAAACAAAGATCCCCTTTCTTTGAGGACTTGGCAACAAAACCGAGGCCCTCCTTTCCCTTGTACAATCTTTGATTGTTCAAGAGATCATTGAGATTCTTCTCTCCTTGAATGCAAGTAGCAAGGCCCTTAGCAAGATCGGCCTTCAACCTATTGTTCTCCTCAATGATATCACTATGATCACAAATAGAGTTAGAAGAACAAGGAACTTCAATAACTTGCATTGGGGGGACTTTAGATTGTTCAATAGTTAGTTGAATTTGAAGTTGTTCACGAATCTTGGTGAGATGAGAGAATTTGCCCTCCAAAGCCTTGTGAGCTTCTTCAAGCTTCTCAAACTTCTCACGAAGATCATTATGACCAACGTCAAATTCAACTTTCTCCTTTTTAAGCAACTTGACCATAGCAAGAGCATGGTCACGTTCTTTAGTGAGTTTTGACAAGATTAGATTATGAGACTCTTCTAGTCCCAACAATTTCTCCTCTAAAGAGACTCTCAAGTTTTGCTCTTCTTCGAGCTCAATTGATAGAGAGCCAATATCATCGGCGGCTAATCTTTCCAACTCCTCCTTCTCCTTTATAGTGTCATGGGCATCACCAAGTTCACACATTAGTGTCTCAACGTATATCTTGGTTGGCCCCTTCATGTTAGCAAGAAAATCATCACAAGAAACTAGTTCTTTCTTAATTTTAAGACTACTCACATCATCCATAGAGGTAGCATTGGAATGTGATGATGAAGGAGTAGGTGATGAGGTTACCTCCGAGGCCTTAGCCATAAGACACTTGTGAGTGGTGATGATGGCGTTCTCATTTTGTGAGTTGAAGAGGGATGTAGGTGGCGTGGAGACAATGGCAATGGCGGCCACTTCTCCATTCTCTTCATCAACGGAGTCATCATCATCGGACTCGGAGTCATACTCCTCATGGACCACCAATACCCTTTCTCCTTTCTTCTTGTTGTCCTTGTTCCCATGTTTCTTGGATGGGTAGAACTTTGATGACCGGCGCTTAGGGACGAGCCGACCCTCATTGTCCTCCTTGTTCTCATAAGCACATTCGGCGATGAAGTGCTTGATTCCTCCACAATTGTAGCAATGCCTCACTTTAGAGTCACCACCTTTTCTTGGAAAGGATTTGAACTTGGATCCCTTTGTCTTGTGCTTGTTGGCATCCCAAAAGGCATTTGCATTGAGAGCCAAGTGTTCATGGAGTGCAAACTTGAGATCTTCCGGAGACCAACACTCTTCTTCATATATTTCTTCTTCTCCTTCTCCTTGCTTGGACACCACCTTGGCCTTGAGAGCAAGATTGTGAACTCCTTGTCCGGCAAGAACATGGGCTCTAGTTTCTTCCGCGTTCTTCTTCAAGATGGACAAGGCGGTGAACTCACAAAGAACTTCATTTGAGGTCATACTCCCAAAATCCGGTCTTGAACGGATTATCTCGGATCGCATGGGTTCTCTTGGGTTGATGGAGGTGATGAACATACGCTTGATATAGTCATCACCATTGTCTTTGCACCCAAACCCGGTCAAGGCCGTTGCAAGAGCCAAGATCCTTTGGTACATCTCATCGGGAGTCTCATTATCACGCATAATGAAATCCCTTTCTTCACTTTTGAGCTCATCAAACTTGGAGGACCGAATACTTTCATTCCCAATGAAGAGCATAGTGAGATAGTCCCATACTTCCTTGGCGGTGTTCAAGTTGTTGATGTGTACCGCATGAGTATCCGGTACGGCTTGTTGAAGGAGATGCTTGGCGGTGGCATTGAGTTGCTCATCAACTTCTTCCCTTCCGGTCAAGTTGAGAGGATCATGAGGTGCAAAGCCATTTTGTATGACCCTCCACAAATGAGTAGAAGAGCTAGAAATATGAGATTTCATTAGTCCTTGCCATTTAATAAAATTGCGAGAATCAAGCTTAGGAGGAGATCCCATGTTGTTAATGTGTGGCATAGGATAATGGACCGGCAGAGGAGAGTAAGTGTTAGGGGGTGGAATGTTAGCACCCTTTGCCGGACCATCATTTTCCTTAGGAGGGTCACCTTTATTCTCGGCGGAGGTGGAGCCATTGTTAGGTGGCTTCACCTTAGCCAAGGAGAGTTCCACACTAGGAGTGGTGTTTGGGTCGGTGGGCCCGGAAGGTTTTCTTCCAAAATATTCCTCAAACATAGCCTTCATCTTCAATCTCATAGTGGTTTGCATTGTGTCCAAGGACGCTAAATGCTCTTCACGTGAGATTGAAGAGGAAGAGATAGATGGAGGAGTATCTTCGGGAGGAGTTTCATTACCCTTATCCCCTTCCATAGTTGCTCAAACTCTTAGGCGGTTAAGCCCGAATAAGAGACCACGCTCTGATACCAATTGAAAGGATCGTATGAGCGACTAGAGGGGGGGTGAATAGGAGCTACCCAATAATTTTAATTCTTTTCAAGTTAGGGCTAGACAAGAAGGTAAATTCTCTAGATGTGATACTAAGTGAATTTACCTAGAGTGACAAGCAAGCTAGCAATAACAATATAAGTAAAGGCACAAGTAAAGGATAGAGGTCACCGCAATGGAGACACGAAGACATGAGGATGTATTCCCGTAGTTCCTTCCTTGTTACGGGAAGTACGTCTACGTTGGAGAGGTGTGGTGCCACAAAGGCCACCAACGCCACAAAGGCTCACCCTATTCTCCGGTGAACAAGCCACAAAGGCGAGTTCACGCTCCACTAAGCGATGCCCTTGAAGGCGGCACGACACCTTTACACAAAGTATTGGGGCAAGCTCCACAACTCAATTGGAGGCTCCCAATAGGCCCACCAAGCTCTTACACACAAAGTCAAGCTTGGGGGACGGCTTCTTCCGGCTAGAAATCCGATGAATCACACAAGTAACAAGCCCCTCAACAAAGAGAGGGGGGAAATCAAATCGCCTTGGTGGAAGAGTAGATCTAGGTCTTCTCCCTCAAATCCCAAAAGGGCTTTGAGTTCTATTGGCTAGGGAGAGAGATCTTGAGCTTTGAAGCTTTGAAACAATGGAGGAGAGAGAGATGAAGCCGCAGCCTTCACTTGGGGAAGAAGAAGGCTTTATATACTCCTCCTCGAAATGTAGCCGTTGCTGGTCGACTAGGGCCGGAGTCTCCGGCCAGGAGGGCCGGAGTCTCCGCCCTAAGTGACTCCAGGGCTGGAGTCTCCGGCCAGAGACAGAAGTCTCCGGCCCAACTCCGGCCTGGTCACTGCATAGACCAACCCTTTAGCAAACCCTAGCCCAGCCAGACAGACCGGAGTCTCCGGCCGCTGGGACCGGAGTCTCCGCCCACCCGGAGTCTCCGGCCAGAGACAAAAGTCTCCGGCCCAACTCCGGGCTGGTCTCTGCTTAGACCAACTGGGAGGATTGCTAGGGCGACACTCCTAGGCCGGAGTCTCCGGCCACCAGGGCCGGAGTCTCCGCCCTAGAAGTAGCAACAGCAGTACTTCGAGGATCCCCTCTCCACCAATTCCACCTTCGCAAAGCACCCTATAAGACAACTAAACCCTAACTCCACTACTGGACTACGGGCTCCGATCTTTTCTTCCCTTTTTGGGTGAACCTCCGCGAGATTCTGAATTAACCTAGAAAATCTGCAGAACTTAAATAGAATGGTTAATTCACCAAATGTTGTTAACAAACACCAAAATACATTTATTAGGGAAATGCCCTTTCACATAGCCAAATGAATTACCATGTGTTGCTGCAGATCAGACCAGAGCTTAATAAGTTATGTAAGAAATCTTCTGTAGTGCTTCCGTTGGAGCTGAGCTCATTTGAGGCCTTCGAAGTGGCCACGACGCCCTCACCACCGCAATTGACTGCCTTAATTTGTGGACACTGGAGAAGTGTTTCACATAGCTCCGAGGCGCCTTTTTTGCAAAAATCTTTAGGCCTTGCTCGCCAGTTTATAGGCAACTAGCCTTAAATATGGTAAGAACATTTTGACTACGTCTGGCAGGGAAGCCTTCAAAAAACATAATCACAAAAGTGGAGAAATGGAAGGCACATCGAGAATGACCGTATTTAACGCCCTCATCACCGAACATCCCAAAATAGGCTTGTCAGCCTGGAAAGGCGCACTCTAAGCTAAACGGGAGATAGGCCCTAAGGCCCCACCCTCACATGCGGACTCTACGGACTGCCTCCTCGATGGGGCTTCCCTATTCGGCGCTCCTTGCGTCCGTCCCCGAGTTGACACATGAAGGCATTCCTGGCTGGACTGACCAAATTTGGCCGGACTTTTTTTTTCGTTTTCCTCCTATTTATTTTTTATAAATTTTAAAATATTTGGTGAAAAGTATCCGATACTTTTTCATATTTGAAAAATTGTTCAGATTTGAAATTTGTTTGAATTTGAAATATGTTCAAATTCGAAATCTCTTGAAATTCAAAATCTATTCAAATTTGAAATAGTTCAAAATTTAAATCTATTGAAATTCGAAAATCTATGAAAAATTGAAATATGTTCAAATTCCAATTTGTTCAAAATTGTAAAATTGAGAATTTGAAATTTAAAAAATGAAAAGAAAGGAAAAGGAAAATAAACATAAAAATAAAAGAGAAGCAAACAGAAAAAAGGAAAGTTAAAAAACCAGAGGGAAAAGTGACCTGAAAGAACCATAGAAACAAAGAAATACTAGAAACAGGGAAAAGCCAACAAAAGAAACCAGGAAAACCGGATAAAAGTTTCCAATACCTTCCTAAAATCGAAAAAACAATCATGTCAGATGCTAATGGGCTGGCCCGCTTTGGAGTATAGTGAAGGGAGGGAGTATGTGCCGGGTCAGGAATCTAGGGACCTCCTTTACACAGCCCGTTGGCGGCCCCGAAGGAGGCGCCGCACGTAGGAAACCGTTCGTGGGTCGCAACCCACCTTCTCCTTCTTCCTCCTCTGTTTCCTTCTTCTTTCTCCCGATTTCACCGCACCGGCGGCGGCCGCCACTACGTCCCTCCCTGGATTTACCTTCCCCCACCGCCGGCCACAACCGCCTGCCCCCCCCCCCCCTCAAATCACCGCCTTCGCCAGTCCACCACGACCCCGACCATCCCTCTAACCCTCTCTATAGACCCTTCTTCTTCGTCGTCGGTGAGATCCTAGCCATAACCCTAAGATCGGTGAGACCCACATGCACCCCACCCACCCTAAAACCTAAGTTTTTGGCCTCGCCTCCGCCGGGGTGCCGCGGCCAGCCGCGTCGTCCCCGTTGTCGGCAAGGTCTGTCGCCATCGTTTTTGCCATCGAGGAATACGCCTCCCACCCGCACCCTCACCTCTCTCCCTAACAGCCTGGCCCAGGACCAATGCTATAGGCAGTATGGTATGCGGCGCGAGGCATCATGGCCGCTAACGAGCGGCATATAGGATTTGCCACGAATCCACACTAAAAAAGGAATCAACACTAAAGGCCTTAAACATAAATCACCTTCTCCGCGTGTCGAAACCACGCGCGACCCAATCGCGCAAGGGCCTCCCATACGGAGGGAACGCCGCACTGCTCCCTCACCTGTGGCATCACCACACAACAGTGCAAGCAGTCCATACTATGGAGGAGCTATAACATTGCACCTCGCCATTTGGAATCGCCGCATAGCCTGATGCGAAGGCGCTCCACCATCGTGTCGCCGGAATGCACCTAGTGCGCCACCACCCCTAGCACCACACATCGCAGAAGCTATGTCGTGCGCTTCACCCGGTGATACCTACTAGTGCCGCTCGTGGAATGACACGGTGAGGGGGAAGGTCATTGTATTTCGAGACGACAAAAAATATACGCCCTCTAGTTTTGTTTACAAGGCATGCACGCAGTTTAAGATAAACTTTGACCACTAATTTTCACCAACAAATTATAAATTATATGCCATAAAAATTATACCATTAGAAAACTTTTTAAAATAAAAATCTAATAATATAATTTTTTATAATATATATCTTATTTTTTGTTAGCAAAAATTAGTTATCAAAATCTATCTTAAACTACGTGCGTGCCTTGTAAACAAAATCGGAGAAAATAGAAATCTTTTATGATACATCAATGCGTCATGGACCATACATTCAGCTTGATCCTATGGTATAGATCTAATATACTACCTCAAAGTTTTGGCAGTATATTTTATCACGAGGGGCATTTTTAATATAACACTGTTTAAATCATGCATCCAATTTTCCAGTTAAAGTGTAAAGTCATAATTTCACTGATGAGTAAAACTATGATTTTATACTTAAAAATGACATAAATTACCAAATTAACTACTAACACAAATTTACCCAATTAGTTCGGACCGTTCGATCGGACCATATACTAAGCATATAGATGTATCTCGTCTGATGCACGGTAAAATCTCCCAAAATATATTCTTGAATCGGCGAACTAACATATTCAACATCCAAACGAACATGATTACATTACATAATCCATATTAACCACCGAGAATAATTCGGAAGAATATTTGGAGGCAAAGGAAGGCACCCAGGTGTTGTTGTTCCCCGAGTGCTCTGTGCTGGATGCTATATTATTCATGGATGGATCCGATCTCAGCAGAGTCAGCTCTGACTCTCATCGGTCGATCAATGGATCACGGATGGTCCTTGAGGAAGCCGAGGAGCAGGTCGTTGACCTGCTCCGGGAACTGCTCGTGCACGAAGTGGCTCCCTTCCGGGATGTAGGTGATCTTGAGGTCCGGGGCGAAGGTGTTCATGACGCCGCTCCTCATAGCGGTCTCGAACCCGGGGAACTTGAAGCAGTAGTCCTTCTCCCCCATCACCATGTGCACCGGCACCTGGAACTTGGCGTCCAGCTGCTTCTTCATCCGGTGCAGAGCCCTGCGATCAAGATCATGCAATCAGTTCAGGTCCGCCTTTTCCTCTAGTTCATTTTGCCATGGCAGATTGGCAGGGGGCATGAACCATGAAGAACGCTGTGTCACCTACCTGTATGGTATCTGGAGAGGGTAGCGGAAGCCGGATTTCTCGAAGAGCGCGGCGTAGGCGTCGAGGTCCTCCTCGGTGAACCACGGCGGCAGCGGCGTGGAGAGGTCGGCGAGGTCCATGATCTCCTGTCCTTCTTCCGCCACGGGGATCTCGCTCCGGGAGAAGAGGATGTAGATGGTGCGCACCACGCGCCGGACGTCGTGCCGGCCGAAGTCGGCCTCCGCCCTACCGGGCTCGCGCCACCGCAGGATGTAGAAGCCCTCCGGCATGGTGTCGAAGTTGAAGGGCTCGGGGCTGAAGGGGATGCCCAGGCACATCACGCCGCGGGTGCGGTCCGGTTGGCGCAGCGCGAAGTCGTACGCCGGTATGGCGCCGTAGTCCTTGCCCACCACGAACACCTGCACGGACGGAGGGGATAAGATGTGGCCATGTCCCATTTTCGAATTCTCGTCTGCCGTTCGTTGGACTGGATGCGATGATGTGTTACCTTCGGGATGGAGAGGGCGTCGAGGATGGCGACCACGTCGGCGACGAGGTCCTCCCAGGTGGCCTCCACGTCCTCCGGCGGCTGGTCCGACAGGCCGTAGCCGCGGCTGTCCGGCGCGATGGCGCGGTACCCGGCGGCGGCCACGGCCAGCATCTGGTGGCGCCATGTGTACCATATCTCCGGGAAGCCGTGCAAGAACACCACCGTGCCAAGCTCATCTGCAAGCAACACGAAGACAGAGTAACAACAGAATCAAACACACGGCGAAGAGCAAGTATTGGTCTGTTTGCCCCATTCCAGCTCCACTCACCATACGGCAATGGCAGAAATTAAGAACGAAAAAGAAACTAGTCACCTTTGCCTACTTGAGCAACGTGGAGGTTGAGCCCACGGATGGGGAGGGTGGTGTGCTCTATCTGCTGGGCCATTGCTCTGCTCCCTGAGACTATGAGCACCGAAGGCGTGATGGTTCACTTTATATATAGGAGCAGAAATTGATCAATGCCTGCAGTGAAAGGGAAGCGGCACGAGGGATTTTTATAAATTGCAAATCTGGAATGCTTCCAAATGGTTGCTCAGTCTCTAGCACCAATAATGCTCTAGCACGAGGAATTATTAGAAATTGATCAGTGCCTGCAGTGAGGTAGCACTAAAACTTGTGCCGCCTTGGCCACAAACCAACAAGGCAACAAATATTCTCTAAAACTGCAGTCGTCCATATGCAAGCTGTCTGTCCGTCACACATATGAAATCATGTGCGCACTTGAAAATTGTGACACCACTTCGAATTCAAAAGGATGCAGTCGGCACAAATGGCCATGCTCAATCTCAGTCATTCTTATTGCCTGACGCAGGATGCAGTCCTGATAGATAGCGATGTAATTGTCATCTTCAAGCTTGTGTAGTTGTGTAAACTAACATGAAATGGGTGGGGAAGAAGTGGTTAGGGCAGGCCGGCCAGAATTAGATATGGCGGATGCCACACCATGCCATATTGCTAGGTCCGTCCCTGCCGTTTTGGCTTACGTGTTCTTGGCCTTTGTGTTCCCTGCAGGTCAGGACAAACGCTGCACTCCTTGTAATCCAAGAACTAGCGTAGCTCGGATACCTGAAATTCCTGGATCAGCATCTTTGCACCAGTGCCGTGAAAGATCATTTCAAGCATCCGCTCAGAACAGCTGTATGTTTTTTTTTGAAATGGAGCATAGCCCCGGCATCTGCATCAAGCGATGCATATAGCCTTTTTATTAAGATGTCTTAAAAATTGAAGATATTACAATCACGGATCCGCTAACGTTGAGACATGTATCAACCAACGGAAAAAGAGGCATCATATAGCTAACCATCTAGTCTACTAATATGACGCCACCCAGTAGCCTGGAAATAAAAGTCATGTGCAACCGTCAGCAATCGATTGCATCCAATAACCATAGGCTCTCGCTGATCCTCCGGGAGAAGTAGAGACCATAGCTCTATCCAATGGGTAGCTAGTCGAATAACCTGCAAAAAATTAGTTCCCTTCTGATTATTAAAAATAATATTATTTTGACATGTCCAAATAGACCAATATAAAGCAGATACTCCAATACGTATTCTGGCTTTATCATGTTTATCTACACCATTCAACCAATTACCGAACATATTAGTAATGTTAGTTGGATGTGGTATATTATAAGTGAAAAAGAGCATGCGCCAAATGATACGAGCGAAAGGACATGAGAGAAATAGATGTTCGTCAGTCTCAATAGAGTCGCAAAAACAACATTTCATACACCCATGCCAATTTCGTTTAGCTAGGTTATCCTTTGTTAACAATACTTTACTATTTAGAAACCACATGAAAATTTTAACCTTAAGTGGAATCTTGAGCTTCCATAAATATGTACCTAAGAATCTAGTATGACCATTCATTAGGTCTAAATACATAGATTTTACTATAAATACGTGTGAGGTTGTAAGCTTCCAAATAAATTTATCCGGATTGTCGGACAACTGAACCATCATTAAGCGTTGACATAAATGTAACCAATCATTCTATTTATTACCAGACAACACTCTCCTAAATACAATATTAAGGGGAGCATTCGCTAAAACATTTGCAACCAAAACATTTTTCTGTTGCACTATGTTATATAATGATGGGTATTGTTGTGCTAAAGATGTGTCACCTAGCCATATATCTTCCCAAAAATGCACGGTCAATCCATCTCCTACCTCAAAGAAACCTCTCTAAAAGAAATCATTTTTTATTCTCATAAGTCCTTTCCAGAAAGGTGAATCAGTAGGTTTCGCCTCCACTTGAGATAACGTTTTATTGTTAAGATACTTATTATGCAATATTTGCTGCCACATACCATCCTCTGAGAGTAACTTGAAAAACCATTTGCTTAACAAACATTTATTTTTTAGTTCAAGTACTTCAATGCCGAGACCTCCTTGATCTTTCGGGCAACAAATAATATTCTACTTGGTTAACCTATATTTCTTCTTTGTTTCATCAGATTGCCAAAAGAATCTAGATCGATAAAAATCTAAACGCTTTCTTACTCCCTTAGGGATTTCAAGAAAAAAAAGCATGAACATTGGTAGACTTGTTAAAACTGAATTGATCAACACAAGGTGATCGCCATATGAGAGTAGTTTGCCTTGCCAGCAACCTAGCTTTGCAACAAAACGGCTCTCAACTGGATTCCATTCAGAATTGCGTAATTTCCTATAGTGTATGGGCACACCGAGATACCTAAAAGGTAGGGAACCAGATTCACATCCAAAAATCTGTTTGTATTGTTGTTCCATATCTTTAGCTTTCCCAAAGCAGAAAATTTCACTCTTATGAAAGTTTATCTTTAAGCCCAAAAGTTGTTCGAAAATACAAAGGATTAGTTTCATATTAACCGCCTTTGCTAAATCATGTTCCATAAAAAGGATTGTATCATCGGCATATTGAAGTATCGAAACTCCTCCCTCCACCAGATGAGGGATAAGGCTCCCAACTTGACCATTCTCTTTGGCACGAGCAATAAGGATAGCTAGTAGATCAGCCACGATATTAAACAAAATTGGAGAAAGAGGATCACCTTGTCTCAAGACTTTTCTCGTTTGGAAATAATGGCCAATATCATCATTGACCCTTATCCCCACACTACCGCCTTGCACAAAGTCTTTGATCCAGCTACACCATTGTGGATCAAAACCCTTCATACGTAAAGCTTGCTGTAAAAAAAGCCATTTTACTTTATCATAGGCTTTTTCAAACTCTATTTTAAAGAGCACCCCGTCCAACTTTTCCGGTGAAACTCATGAATGGTCTCGTGAAGCACTACCACTCCTTCTAAAATATGTCTACCTGGCATAAATGATGTTTGTGTTGGTCTAATTACTTTATCCGCCAACTTTGTAATGTGATTTGCGGCCACCTTTGTAAATATTTTGAAGCTCACGTTTAGAAGACAAATAGGTCTATACTGCTGAATTTGCACCGCATTTTCCTTTTTGGGTAGGAGAGTGATCACCCCAAAGTTTAATTTGAACAACGGTAACTCTCCTAGTTTTAATTGGCCAAACAAAGCCATTACATCAACTTTAATAATATTCCAAAAGGTCTGGTAAAACTCCGCCGGAAACCCATCTGGTCCTGGAGCTTTATTATGTTCCATCCGAGAAATAGCCTCAAAAACTTCTTCCTCGGTAAAATCTGCAGTGAGGATCGCATTTTCCTCTGTTGATAAATGTGGTATATCCGTCACTTGGTCCTCTATCATAGAGGCATTATTATGATCAGGTTCCCCAAATAATTTTTTGTAATATTCTGTTATATAAACCTTAAGATTGTCATCATCCACAATAGTTCCTTCATCTTGCTCTAGTTGGAATATTTTCTTCTTTCTATGTTTTCCATTCGCAATGAGATGGAAATATTTCGTGTTATTCCCTCCCTGTTGTACATGTTTGACCTTAGCACGTTGAGCCCATTTAGTCTCTTCATCTCGCCTGAGGTTATTAACTCGCTCATGCGCATCTCGCAAAGCAGATTTTTCTATGTCAGAGAGAGGAAAGGTTTCAGCCTTTATGTATAATTCATCAATAATTTTAAACAATCTTTCTTTCTCCTTTTTGTATTTTCCACTTTGATTTTTTGCCCATCCCTTTAAAAAACGACGCAAGTGTCGAATTTTATTTTTCCAATTTTTAATAGGTGAATCACCCAATGAGACGTTCCCCCACTCGGTAGCAACCATCTCGAAAAAACCTTCCTGACGCAACCAGGATAGTTCGAAAGAGAAGCGCGCCGAATTCCCAATATGGGCACGATGTACTGAGTCTATTAACAGTGGTGTATGGTCAGAACCTGAACGGGTTAAATCCCGCACAGAAACTAGCGGGTACTTCTGCTCCCATTCGATACTCGCCAAGACACGATCCAACTTCTCAAAAGTCGGGGTATCTCGTCTATTAGCCCATGTGAATTGACGACCTGAGAGAGCAATTTCTCTGAGGTCTAAACTTTCAATAATAGTATTGAAAACAAACGGCCAATGCGGATTATATTTGTCGTTACTTTTTTCATCACGTTTGCGTAAAATATTAAAATCACCCCCTAACAACATAGGAAGTATGTATGACGGAAAATCTGTTCAAGTTTCCTGAACCACCCGGTTCTAATCCTACCATCGGCACGTTGGTTGAGAGTGTTTATGCTTGATAAGTATACTTAAGGTATTTTGGAACAAAGGCTTGGAAGAAGAAGAGAAGATAGAAAGAACGGTTTTGCTAGGTTCTCAGTAGACTGAGAACTAATTTAGTTCTCATATAAATCCTTCACTGTCAGATTTATATCATGCTTTATGCATTTGAGTTGCAAGTTAGATTGTAATTGAAAAAAATTCAGTTACAAGTTAAATTGTAACTAATTTTTTTCAATTACAAGTGAGGTTGAAACTAGAAATAAACCTTACCGTTAATTTTTCTTTATGATTCATACTAATAGTAAGTTACAACATGAGTTACAACTACAATTCAATAACTTTTTCTTACTAAAAACTAAATTAGTTCTCAATAGTGAGAACTAGTCACACCCTAAAAAGAAAGAGATGTGCGAAACACACAGAACATAAAACATTGTCGTGAAGCGTTCGGACTGCAGGAAAAAGGCAGAAAAATCGTCACACTTCCTCGGCTACTTGTGTATGTGGGCCTTAAAATGCACAAAGGGGCCATTTTTGAATTCAAGGTCCCAACATGCATAACTCAGTAGCCTTTTCCCTGCACCGCCTCGGGCCTGGGCGAAAGAGGAGAACAACCTACTCCACATGCCGGCTTTCGTAGTACTAGGGTCTTTCTTTTTGTAACAGACAAAAATTTGAGCATTCGAGAGGATTCACATTGAAGACTGAAAGAACAAAAAAAAATCAAAATGAAAGCGTAGCCCGGCCTCCGCATCGAAACGATGCACACAATCTTTTATTGAAGACTGAAAAAACGTCCCTTCCTAGACAGATTTCAACATCTACACGTCTCTATTTAGTTTCCAAATTATACTACATTTCGAAATCGAGGCAGTAGTAATTAGAAACATAAAGTCCTCTGAACTGTTGTCTTCGTCACCGGTAAAAGCATTGCCAACTCAATAGGCAGCAAACTGTATATCCCTGTTAACCATCTTTTTAGCTAGGCTTGCAATATCGAGACAAACCTTGGAATCTTCAATTCTCTTCATATGAATAATCAATATCTCAAGGATATCTTGCAATGCTCATAATCAGAGAAAGCCTCATCATTTATCTCTATAAGCAGAGCAAGGTTATTCGCATTGAACCTAGCAAATGTGGCTCTTGGATTAAGACAACATAAATTCTGAAAAAACTCTGAAGATGTCCCGTTAAAATGACTATCAAACTCAGTGATAATAGAGTCTATAGCAACATAAAGGTCTCGACAGGATAAAAAAGATCAGTAGTGACCTGGTGTCTTCCCCCATTTTATTGTTTTACCTCATTTTGATATCATTGTATTCATACTTGGGAATTTGGGATTATGATGCCATTTTTGAATGCAAATGATTTGACACCTTCCAAGAGTGACTCCCAACCATGATTCTTCAAGTTGACCAACTGTGTTCTCACATTCGTAAGCAAAGAGATTGCTTGAAATGATACAATTAGCAAAAAAAAAATATACATAGGGATAGTAGAACCATAAACCATTATACATTCATGCCTGAACAATATTCTGATCCTTCTTTTGCAATACTACTTCCTCCGGCCACTATTACTTGTCTCTAGTATAGATATAGATGTATCTTAACACTAAAATATATCTAGATAAATCCACATTAACGATAGGTAATAGTGGCCGGAGGGAGTAGAAGAGATACATCATTTGTCATAAGATGTAGTTTTAACATAATCTTCATGATGAGCACAAAGCTGAAAGTCTCCATTTCATGAAGCAAACCTCCTGCCTTACATTGATTTACTTGCGTCATACTTAACAATGCCCAAAAACTTCTATCACTTGCATCCCACATTGATTCACTACGAGATAAGGTTGTGTAGTGAGAACTCCAATCTTATATCTTTAGGTCAGCGCAAGGATTTTTCTTGATTTTGTCCTCTTCCCATGGCCGTCCCACCTTTCTTTATATTAGTTAAAAGAACCTCTTTATGCTTATCGAGCAATATATCCATCCTCCGAACTACAGAGATCAGCAATCTATATCACATCGTCAAAGAAATCCCCACGATAAAGCAACTATAGTCAATTGAAGCTAGCAGGCAATGTTAAGCTTCATGCACTAGCCAACGCAACCAAAAGTCCGAACTTATGGAAAGGGCTAGGCAATTCACTTATACACTTCAACACCCCCACTCACGTGTGACGGGAGAAGAGAAAGTTAACACGTGGACATAAAGGGGAGCAACAATAATTTTACACTAAATTGCGAAAACCAGGACTCGAACTCGAGACCCTAGGCTCTGATAGCATAGAAAGCATATGGGTTCTCATCACAGATTGACTTCTGAAGGACATTAAATTCCCCTCCAATGTTAGGTGCAGCACGGATAACCAATTCTGCCCTTCACCTATTGAGTCCAATGGGCTACGCTCGATTAGATGGTTACGCTTCCTTATGACTTGATGTTGCGTTCTATGAATTGGTACGTACTAGTACACACGGAACCAACCACACACAGTCAGTCCTCAGTCGTAAGATACGAGTAGTTTTCCCTCAACCCTCAAACGCCGTACTGGTGCTTTCAAATTATAGTAGAGACGCTCATAAGTTGGAGAGTAAAAGGTTTGAGATACCATTATTCGTGATCATGCAAGTCCCCAGCTTCGAAAGGCACACATGCCTCGGGAGAACCTGAAAAATATCTTGTGTCACTTACATCCCAAAACACCGGAAAGGTCCCACGCTTGTTTGCACTGCCACTTATCCAACAAAAATGAGGCAATATCTAACACAAAGATGAGCATAATTAACAGAACCCCATACATACATTGCACAAAGCTCCAAGTTTGCAGAGTCAGAAACACTAAACTTTACAAGGATGTCAAGTATAGCAAAGTACATATTACAGTGTACATACAAACATAAGTACATCACACAGATTTATTTGATTGATGGATCGTTGGGCCGGGCACTCAAATTTCATAGGCCGGGAACCTTGATTCATAGGGATTAACCATGTCTAAAAGGAGATATGCCATCCCAGCCTTTCCTTCAAACAATGAAAATGGACGCTCACCACCATGCATGGCCCCCTCGGCAATCAATCGATCGGCATTTTCAAGGAGAAAGCAAGCAAAAGCCTTAGCCCGGTAGAGGTACTCAACATTGCCAGTTAGCCTGTAAAGCGAGAGGAATACATACGCATTCCCGCTTACACCGTGGCATATTCCGACTCGCTTGAGAAGACCACGGTTCCAAACAACTTCGGCAGCCTCTACAGCTGACTGCTTGAACTGATCGTCCTGGAAGACCTGAAACAGAAACGGTTGCTTATCGCTGAGAGCAAAGGGATAACTTGCCTATGTGGACATGCATGCACAATTTCCCAAATGTATATGCATAAACACAATGGAATATGCTAGAGAGCAACTCTGAACAGATGCAGCGATACCTCATATGCTTTAGCGAGCGTAAGAGCAACGCCAGGGGCACCATGGCACCAATGCACGAGGCGATCATCTTCGCTGTCTTCACTCGAGGGATAGTTTCCACTAGGAAATCGGTTACTGATCATGTACCTCAGAGTATTCTTCACGTCATCCTGCTCATCCAGCTTAAGTTCAGTTTGCATGAGGACATGCATGATTCCAGCAAGTCCATGGGCAGCACCCCAGTACTTCTTCCCATGCCACTCATACATCAACGGGCACCTCCCCTTGTTCGATAGCTTCCTTCCCTCCTTAATAATGTCCATTGCCACAGAAGTCTGCATAGTTGCATTGGTTTTGCACAATTAGATAAGTGGCACCTTTCATATAGCTCTACAGAAACAAGTAATTCTAAAAAGAGTACCAGAATCACATGGTCAACATACAATGTGTTCGGCAGGAATCGTCTTGTCACTAAGGTGCTCATTCAAGAACAAACAAGCCCACAAATATCCCGCCCTTCCATACAGCAACTCATTTGGCACTTTTTTTGTCACAATTATCTGCAAAATGAATAATCTAAGGCAAAAAAAATTCGATAAAGGGAATTTATTAATACCAAAAAGATATCAATTACAAACCCAGCCTCTGCAACAACATAATGACTAGAACAAGTCTAGACATCAAGGATACACACAGCCAAAAATAAAAGAAAAGAAAAGGAAAACAAAGACCCATCGAAATTATCAGACTCGCAACAGCATAGCACTACCAGTGAAGACGACACCTCGACTCCGAAAAAGCTTCTTCAAAACAACACCTCCAGGAAGGCAACTGTGCACAAACACTGTCGTTGTCCGATCTAACCAGCATGGTCAGACCTGAGTTTTCACCCTGGAGAAGGTCCAATCTCCGAGCAATGCCTTCAACAAGGAAATGGCAAGAAAGTCACCATTGCCAGGTACGACCACTTAAGGTCAGACCTAGGGATGTCACCCCGGAAAGCGAGACGCGGAGCTCAAAGAGCACCGCCAAGAACGAAGTCAGCCACAGCCACCGCCCCAACTTGTAGAGAACACTGCTGCAAAACACTCGATTCATCCGACACACATAATCCTTCTGACCCGCTGCGAATACTTCCTGATATCTTCTCGACTCGACATGAGCATGCGAGCTGGATCCTCCTGAGCCTGTCCGGTCATCATCAAACAAGGCAGCCATGATCTCCCCATCGACATCTTGGTAATCGCAGCAATGAAGTTGCCAAGGCAAAACCGAAATGGATGGAGATCGCCATGAGCCAAGGGGGACTGAATTTTCACGACATGCCTCACTCCCGTGGCGGATGCAGAGCAGGCGAAGAGCCCATCGCGCTGCCTACCATAGGCGTTGATCCGATGCAGGGAGATTCAAGAACACACCTCTGAGATATTGGCTGTGTGCTTGCTTTGGCCACCGATCGATGAACCGCAACTCAGTTCCCCAACAGGTTACGAACACTCCCATGGGGATCTGGTAATCTGAACAAACCCATCGCTACGCGACGCAAAGAAGTAGCAACGCCGCCAAAACCACAACGGGTCAATTTAGCAGCCCCACCTCGTCCTTGCCTAAGACCGCCGGCAATGGAATAGGATCTGGTCCTTGGCAGAATTGTGGCCGCAGGCACACCTAAGGAATTGCAGCAGCAAAACCGAGGACTAGCCTTTCACAGATCTTGCCTGTTCCTGACCCGGTTTGTTCAATGCCAATCGGTTGATGATTGGATCCTGTTGGTCTTGACCGCCTGAAATAGATCAGGCTCCCAAGCCATTGAACGCCTGAGAAGCTCCATGACAAGGAAGGTCGGACTCGGACGGCTTCGGAGGGCACCTACCAGGAAATGCACATGGCGGCGGGAATGGATCGATGCTTGGGCCAAAGAAAAATAAGGGATGGACGCCATGCCGCCGCCGTCCGTAGCTATGGTGGTGCGGTTGGGTTCTCTGGTAGCGCGGCGGCGGCGCCTCCGGAGTCGCCTCGGGCTACCCGGGAGGCTAGGGTTTTTTTCAACATCTACATGCCAATCTAAGGCAATTACCTCTACAATATTAGGAATACAAATAGTGATACCATCCCGTTGTTCTACAACCATGCAGCATAATACTAGCCCATTGCCTATAGAAAGTTTAACATACTTGACTCACTCGAGAACAAAAATTGCACCTCCCAGAAGCCTACCTCATCAAACGAGCTCAGAAAGTGGGTCACCATTAACTGATCGTTGCAGTGCTTGGCGATCACTGCTCCCAGAGCGCAGACGCCGGCCCTCCCACATATGAAAGTCAAGAACCTGACCCTTTTACCCATGAGACCATCTCATATCAATTAAGATCGACCAGAACAATCAAACTGAAAGAATCGCGAAAGGGAAACAAGAAACTTGCGGCAGGCCAAGTGACGCGGCGTCGCAGGCCTGGACGATGTCGCCGGCGAGGGCGAGATCCCGGCGGTCGCCGGTGACCTGGAAGGACTTGAACAGGAGGAGCGCCGTCCCGAGCGCGCCCGTGTAGAGCGTGTAGTCCGTCACCTGGCCCCCCGTCCTGGTCCATGTCTCCTCCACGACCTGCGGGACACAGTCAATCAGTCGAGCACCTCGCGCGCGCGCCACGGAATCGAACCCACACCAACAGGGGCGTGACGTGCCTTGTCTTTGAGGCGAAGGGCGGCGTGGAGGAGCCGGTGAGAGAGCTTCGGGTAAGGGAGGGAGAGCAGGCCGCGGATGCCGGCGGCGGGAGGGTCGCCGCCGTCGGTGGCCTCGGCGACGAAGTCGGGGAGGTCGTTGGGGAAGAAGCGGTCGGCCATGGCTGCCGCGCGTCGCCGCTTGGTGGCGTGGGGCGAGGAGGAGGAGGAGGAAGAAGTCTCGCCGGGTGGTGGCTCTCGGTCTCGGGCGTGGAGGCCTCCCACCTTCTCGCCACCACCATTTCCCATATTATTTCGCCGGGTGGTGGCACGTCTGTCGGTCTGTGGTTGCTGAGTTGCTGTCACTTCCTTCTGGCGACTGGAGCCGCTCACGGAAATTGATGGGCTGTTGCTATATGGGCCAAAGCCCCGAATGCTTACCCGGGGTCCAGGAGTACCCTTTTAATTAGTCCCACATCGCTTAATGAACAGAGCTAGAAGCTGTTTATAAACAGCGGCCGAGGTAAGGGAATCACTAAGCGGCAAGCTTGGTAAGCTAATCGCCCATAGACGATTATATACGGCATACAAGTGGCTCCTGGCTTTCACTGCGAATTGCCAAGTCGACAGCTTGAACAACATGTTATTAGGAGCGCACTTCGATATGGAGTGGAGGCATTTTTAATCGATGCTTTTTTTCTACTGAGAGAGGGGATGATGATGTTGATGTGGATGATGAATGCCGGTGGCGATGACAGTGTCGAAGGCGATGACAGTGTCGAATTCCCCTCGGTGGCAGTCACAGAGCAGCAGGATCTACCATCTCCCGTAGAAGAAGAGAACTTTTGCCTCTTCCACCGACTCAAAAAAAAGTGGGCCCTATCTTGGCCCTCTCGCCTCCCCCTTTCGCTGATGCTCCTCCATTTGTTGAAAAACTTCAGTGGTAAAAAATGCTAGGTATTTTGGACTCTGTTAAGGCCCGTGAAAGTCTAAAATATACAAAACAGAGGTTCATG
Organism: Dactylis glomerata; assembly: GCA_007115705.1. Taxonomy (NCBI): domain Eukaryota; kingdom Viridiplantae; phylum Streptophyta; class Magnoliopsida; order Poales; family Poaceae; genus Dactylis; species Dactylis glomerata. The sequence goes on from QXEO01000291.1 coordinate 6,197,776, forward strand.
ATTAAATAAAAATACAAAAACCCAATAAATCATCTAATTGAAATCAAATAACTCAAGATCAATCCTATTATAATAAAAATATCAAGACAAAAGAAACAAATATGATGATACGATTTGCACGTATCAGTCCCCTAGTCCGGGGTCCTAAGCTTGTCCTGCCGATACTTCACCTTATCAACTATGATCTGATATGATACTGCGGTACTTCTTCAGCTCTGATATGATACTTGGTAGATAATTAAGAAAATTAGCATCTAAATTATCTACATTTTAACAAAAAATATGTTACTATCATCTAAACCAAAAAAATTAAACTACACGTTTGCATCTAAATCATCTAAATAAACTGTGCATATATCTACTCATCTAAACAAACTAAACCAGCTATCATCTAAATCATCTAAATAAAATAAAAAAAGAGATAGAGATAGAGGCGCGGTGGCTCACAGAGGGCGAAAGCGGTGGCGGCTTCGGACACGGCCAGCAGCTCTAAGGGCAACGCGGTGACAGCGGGATCTCGGGGCGGGAAGGAGGGGAGTGGCGAAGGAGGAAGCAGAGCGGCGGCAGCTTGGACGCAGCCAGTCGCTCTGAGGGCGGGGCGGTGGCGACAAGATCTCGGAGCGGAAAACGAGGGGAGTAGACCGAGGGGCGATGGCGGATGCGAGCGGGGCATGGTGTGTCCCAGATGTAAGTGGAGCGGGGCGGGCTAGCTATAGTATTTCGATCGATGCGGGGAGCGGTGTGCGTGGGTAGCGACATATAAATATTGGATCGGTGGTGTTTAATGTGTTTGGAAGATTTGAAATGCCACGACTAAGTTTGCAACATTCGGATATATGGGGCCCACTTATAGGATTTAGTAGTCCTGTTTGCTTTATTTTAAACACCATTACATTTTGCCTTCTAGCCATGGCGTCAGATTTATTTGGCGCACCACTACTACCGTTACTGCTATAAAGGTTTTTCTACTAATATTATAATGACTCCGGCATTCTGCACCAACTTACAACAGGGTGTCCTAAAGCACACGAACAATTCAGGGGACATGAATGTTGTTTTCTTCCCAGCGCCATGAAGGTTTCGCCACCTGAATTCCACAAAATCACATTGCAATTGAAAAATTATCGAAGCTTCTAATTAAATGATATATAAATGGTGCATCCTTCAAAGCAGAAAAAAATGCAATTTAGTTAACAAGAAGGGTACATCGACATAAACCTCTTTACATACCCAACATTTTCCTTCAGACCATAAGAAAGTATTAAAAATTGTTATGAAAAAGAAATAGCATTAATAAATTCATTTTTCTCCAGAGTTCGGTATATGACAAATAATAAATTAGAATGAGAAAATGAAATATAAACATAACGTGGAGAACCTCTATCAGGGCATTATTTTCGTTCAATGCTAGAGGTAAAAAAAATGCTCAATCACCACACGGTCCACACCAAGCTGGCGTCTATCTCAAACAGATTCTTTGGACTTAACTGGATATCTTTCCCTTTTTTCTTCATAGCCGGCTAGCCGCCTGGGTGGATCAATTTGACTGAGAGCAGCGGTGGCGGCTGCCGGCCACTCCACTGAGGCCTTGCCGCGTGTAGGCCAGCCGTTGTCGCCGCACGCTCTCCGTGCCCGCGTCCAGCGCCCGCATCGCCGCCGCCGCGAATCCGAGGGGTCGGTACGACCGCGAACTGCAGCGGGTGCGCGGCGAGCTCCAGGCGGCGCTGGCGGCGGAATCGTTCGACGCATTACGGGGCAAGGAGGAGCTGGACTGCCTCCGCGTCGCCGCAACGTCGTCAAGAAGCTCGGCGCGCGAGCTTGGCCACGACTGCGGCGCGAGATCGGGCAGGGCGCGGCCTGCCCAGATGCTGGGACGAGCAGGTGGGCCGGCCTTTTAATTAGTCCCACATCGCTTAAAGAACAGAGATTGAAGCTGTTTATAAACGGCTGCCGAGGTGAAGGAATCACTAAGCGGCAAGCTTGGTAAGCTAATCGCCCATAGACGATTATATACGGCATGCAAGTGGCTCCTGGCTTTCACTGCGATTGCCAAGTCGACAGCTTGAACAACATGTTATTAGGAGCGCACCTCGATATGGGGTGGAGGCATTTTTTTTCTTTCATCGGCGCTCTATTCTACCAAGAGTAATCGTTCCAAAATGGTTCTCAACACGCTTCCTTGTTTAGTTGACGTCTGACACTTAGCCGTTCCAAATTGGTTGTCAAAACAGGGTGGGAGCATGCTTCATAGACGCGATGGGACGATGGGTTCATAATCCAAATTGTACGCTCGTGCTCGATTACTTTTTAAGGATACACCCCGAAAGGTGTATCGGTTTTATAGAAGAAGATATCAAGATGGCCGGTACAACGCTAAAAAGGCTACCCGATATAAACGCAAAGCTACATAGCTTATAACTTAACCCAGATCTACAAACGATAAGGACTCGTCTTGTACCATCTTGAGCCAAGAATAGCGAGGTGGCAAAACACCGGGCTTCTAGACCACGTCACAACTGAAGATGGGAGCTTCACAAGACCAATTCAAACTCTAGAAAGGCACAAGCCAACGCACTAACCGCCCATAAACGCCTAAGAATCGACGAGTGAGCAGCGGGGCCAAACCCGAGCAAAGAAGTCATCGACCATGAAGCATCGGCGGAGGTGTACATAGCACCCTAAACGCCCACGCTTTGAGTGGGGCCACCATCGACTCCAACACGTGCACTAATGACACCACAAACCACCAAGACGGCGCCCCCAAGTAGGAAACAATGCAGCCGCGCCGCCGTCGCCCGATCCTAAGATCGGCTCTAGGGTTTCCCCTGGTGCTCGAGGCAGGGGAGAACGAGCAGCGCCAAGGCGACGCCTCCAAGGAGGTGACTGCACCCGCGGGCTTCGCCGTCGTCCGCATCACATCGGGCTTTCGCCCTGGCCCTGCCGTCCACCCTAACGCCATGGGACACGCTACAAAGAGTCGCATATAGAATCACCGCCGACGAGAAGCGGGTTGGAGATGTCGTCGTGGTGCAGGAGGGTTGACCACCATTCCACCTTGATCCACTAAGACAGGGGCTGGACGGAAGGGATCCAACCGCTGGCGCGCCTAGCAGGCAGTCGGAGCCACCACGGCGCCCAGCAGCCGACCAGGCACCACACGTAGACCTCCCATCGCGAGCAAGCCCATTTAGGCCTGCCTAGGCCCATATGGGCCGAACGAGGCCAAAGCTTGCTGCCATAGTAGGGGCGCCAACGCCGCCGCAGGGAGGCCGCGCATCCACTGACATCGCCGCGCTTGCCGCCAAGCTCCACAGCACCACGCTGCCAAGCCACCGTCGACCCACACGCCGCCGCCAGGGAAGATAGCACCACCGCCACGCAAGGGCAAACCCCGCCGCCGCCATCACCGCTTAGGCTTTGCCCAGTGGGTCCTCCAACGGCGAGAGAGAGAGAGAGAGAGAGAGAGAGAGAGAGAGAGAGAGAGAGAGAGAGAGAGAGAGAGAGAGAGAGGCGGCGGATTCCCCCCCCCCCCCCCCCCCCCTGTCCCCTAGGTTAGGCGACACGTACCCCCGCACAAAACCATCAGACTGCCTAAGTGGCTGCCACGAAATTCACTGAACTATTGCAACTTTAACTTTGACGAGCGGACACGTCAAAATCATTTTTAAAGAACATATTTAATGTGGAAATGTTAAACTTAGGGCGCGTTGCAATATACATAATCAACCTTTATCTTCCTTTTGGGAGCTTCAATTTTTTAAAAAAACTAATTTCTTGATTAGATTGGCCACGAAACGGTGATGATATGATATTGTGGACGTTCACCGTATGGACGTTCATCCGGATTTACTTGAGCGGTGCCGTTGAAGGGTCTCTTTGATTTGCAAGATAGGAGACTGTTTCGCTTTGAAGGGAGAAAAGCACCACCGCGCTGGTTTTCTTTCATAGTTTTTTCAAATTTTCAGTATATGGTGACAAAATGGTGGTTATTATAACTGATGATGACATAAATGATCTAAGAAAGCCTTTGACATAAAGTGTTGATTCTTGAGTAGTACTATTCAGATTATGGAGTTTGATCATTAAGAGAAGCAATTTTACAAAGACTAATAATATTTCTTGTCCAATGCATAGAAACAATTCCTTTTTTGCGTAAGCTTTGCTTATGTTTTCACACGCACACAAATTTATTACTTCATGTGATTACTTGCTGCTCATTATTACTTAGCTAATGATGTTCTGGGGCGGAAACTAGATGCCATCTTGGCTAGAGATTGTAATCCCAATGTTAGATGAAATTAAGCTCCTTAATTCGCCAAAAAAAAGTACCCCGAGCTATATGTAGGTCAGTTTTTTCAAAATTCAAAAACAGCAATTTGAAGTTTCAAAAAAAAACTGAAAATAAATCTAGTCAATGGTGTATTATGAATATGTAAAAGTCAACTCAAAATACTTAGTATTCTAGGCTACACAAAAATGACAAAATCTGACAGATTTAGGAGATTTCAAAAGTTGTACTGTTCACTGCTTTACATTTAATATTTTGTCAATTTTGCACAGCTCGAAATACATGTTATTTCACATTACTTTTTGCACACTGGTAGAATAATTCTGTCTACATCTAGTTTTTTTTCAAAAAAATTTAACTTCAAGCTGTTGTTTTTGAATTTTGAAAATAACAGGCTGCATGTATCCCAAGCTACATTTAGCCACACTCTGTTCTAGAGTTTCTATAATGTTGAAATAGTAGCACGTTTCATGATTACATCAGAAAAGTTACACCTGGCTGAAAACCTTTGTGCAAATAGTAAATGATTGATCTTCTCACACCAATCAGTCTATCAGACACTAAATGTTCATTCACAGTAGAAGGGCAACGATTATTTATACACTCAAAAAATACATCTTCTCTGAATGATCATAATTCATAAGCCTAGTTAACAAGTCAATGTACAGCAAACCGACCAAGGACAAGCCTTTGGTTAAGCTAGAAAAAAAAATGTAAGCGGTCCTCTATGGAAAACTGAAGTTCCTCATCATGTGCTATAACGTCCACAAATTCAAGAATTGGTGCATAACCTGCAAATAACTGGAAACAAAAAAAGCCCGATAAATTCAAAATGTGTTGATATCTTCAAAGTGTTGACCTCAGACGTTGAACTACTGGAAAGAAAAAGAGGATGCCACAGAGTAGAGGTCCACTACTGGCAAACAAAAAACGTATACAGAGCAAAAGTTGACTAGTACCTTAGGTCTCTGGTTTTGTTATGCCTAAACTTTGTACTCATGAACACGAATCCACTTTGTAGATGACCATTTGTCACCTTTTATCACTGCGCATCCACCTAAAGGTAATTGCAGGTAACAAGAGAGTAAGCGCATTGTGGCATGACCCTTTAATGTGGAAAAGATGTCTTTAAATCAAGTATCAAAATCTCACCATGGAGACTTGCCGGATCTAAGGTACCATCAGGCTTCATGCTCCAGAAAAGCAAGGCATCTCCCATCTTCGGTTTGACAGATATACCCCTCTTTGCACATTCCGACAGCTGGTCATAATTTGGTATTGAGCTGCTATTAACCTTAGCAGAAGGAAACACAGTCTCACCACCCTCTTCAACATCCGAACTAATAATCAGGTATCACAAAAAATATGTCAATTGGATCCTATGTTGCATTTGCACATATATATAATAAAAATTACATATATTTTAATACATACAGATACATAAGAAGAGTAGCTATACGCTGGCCCCCGTTTTTGGTGTTGACCTCATCATGGAAGTAATCATAGTGAGGGTCATACTTCTGTCCAACTTCATAATGGAGAACTTGAAGGCCCTCTCCATTCTCTGCACAAATTATGAGATAAGAACAAAGAGAAATAGAGATCGCATTTGATCCAGTAGAAAATATAAGGCAGCTACGGTACTACACAGAGAGTACTGCTTCCATGTCTCAACTTTAAAACCTTCAAGAGCTCAAAAGGTGAAGTACAATCCATAAATTTGTTGTGCTTTAAAGCAACTCTTACAGGGATGCTGCAACGCACTAATCTGTTTCCTGTTCGCACAAACTGGAGTTGAGACCCCTCATGTATGTACCTTATCTTGTTAGGCATGTACATGTACTTTTTAATTCAAATGCACAATATGTCCAACTACCCAAAATTAATTAAAAACACAAAATGTACTACTTTTTAAAACCTAAAGAATTTCTGAGGATGTACTAAACATAGTAGAGTGCAATCTAGTATGTAGGTCAGTTCTATATACTTCAGGTTTTTTTTGTAAATGTATGACATGTACTTTCTAGTAAAATATATGAGAAGTTTGAGATCAACATGTACAGATGCACTACATCATGCTATGCAAGTATGACATGTAAGGGTGCTGTCTCGTGTACAAATATGAATCTTGATTTAAAAATGAGCCAACTTTTCCGAAATGAGGATGTCATTGGAAAAGTTACTTCATTTTTTTGAACTACAGAGGGTAGAGGGTACCCTAATGCTGGCCCACTTGCATCTACGGGAAAATTTTAGCACAAAACCGAATATGTGGTGCATAACAAGGGAGCGGCTTGAACCTGAGATTTATGTGGCCTTAAGAACAAATGTTTAGCTCTACCTAGTACTTATCAATTAAGTATCGAACTAGGGCAAGGTAGCGTGACAGCTTATATATGCCATATGGGTAACAAAAATTGTCTTCATCTACTGAGATGTATAGCTCATCTACCAAATGAGGGCCTCGCACAATTGGGTGCGCGAGCACCAAGTAGTGGGACGAGGATGGGAGGTAAACACTCAGATCACTGAAATGCAGTGCAATTGCACTCTGCACGTACCAGTACATTACTTTGCATAGTTCGTTCAATAGCCAAATTTAAAATAAGTCGCAGCAAGTGCACTTTTGGTGAGTCAGTGACACTTAGCACGCTGCGATGATCAAAACTTCGGAGACATACCATAGTGGAGAGACTGCTATATCATGTAGGCCTAAAACTTAAGTTTACATTATTTACAATTCAGCTTTGGCTGAGCATCATTTGAGCTAAACAGAACGATACATTTTACTGATTTTCCGGATGGTGGTTAATTTTGCTTATGTTGAACTCTGAAGTTGGGAAGCTCTCAAAATTGTGTTTGAAGTATAAATCAAACCTTAAATCCAGCAGTTCAAATTGTGGCATATACTAGCAAAACCATAGAATACCTAAAGACTTAAACTTTGACTTACCAACAGGTATGAAGGTGAAATCTGCTATTCTTTTCTCAATGGTACGGATAATCTTGTCCTGGCCTCTTCTGAGAAACATTCCTGAACTTGTTCTCACCCTGTATACATTTAACGAAGCATAAGTATGTGCCACAGGTGCAGTAACATTTCTTAACAAGCGACAAAATTGCAATGCCCAAACCTGCTATCTTTACTCCCTCCAGTTGCTGAATCAACCACTGTGGACTTCTTCATGTGAGGATTTGCCAATGCAATCAGATGCTCACATTCTTCCTTGGACTGGGAACAAGAGTGAAGTCAGTTATACCCAGATCTCCTCTAATAATGCTCGCGTCTGGAACGGATTCTTTAAACCCCCAATTTTTGCATCTAATTCATAGCATAACTAAATATCATTCTTGTAATTTAAGTACGAGTGTATCGATTTTTACTCAACGTAATCTGATCTTTGAGCCGATGTGCTAATGTTTACACCGAGCTCTTCAGCTCGTTATTATGGGTTTCACTGATAATCACCTAAAATTCCCTATACATTTCTCGAGATCTAATCAATAACATATTCACATCGTAGAAGCCTAAATCTGCAGCATTTGCGGCGGAAACCAAAAACAGAATGATTGCAAGGGACTCACGAGGAAGTTGTGGTACATGTACGCCCGTGGCTCCCACGACAGCACCTCCGTCCAGGGCTCCCCCTTCTCCCCGCGCTTCTCCAGAATCCTGCACAGCACAACAAACACCACGTCAATCAATCATAGAAAAAAGGACAGCGCACCCGAGTAGAGAGCACGGCGGATCGTGGAGCCAACGGAACGCACGACTCGGACGCGGATCTGCGGAAGCGCGGGCGGCGGAGCGAGAGCGCGGCGCCGCCGCCCGCGCCGTCGGAGCCGGCGGGCAGCGAGAGCGCGCCGAGCGCCAGGAGGAGCAGCAGCGCCGCCGACGCCAGCAGCAGCGCCGCCAGGATCGCCTTGGACGGCTTGCCCCGCCTCCCTCCTCCCCCTCCCGCGCCGCCGCCGCCCAGCAGCGGCCTCCCGGCCCGCCCCGCCCCTCTGCTCGCCATCGCGCTGCCCACGCGGTATACGGCCTGGTTTCGAGCCTCCTCCGCCGCACCGGCCGGGTGGGTTTAGCTCCTCCCCCTGCCCTGTGTCTCCTCCTCCGCGGCTCCGCCTCCTGTGTCCCTCGTTTCCTTTCTGACCTGAGTCGTCGGTCCGTTTTGGGGTCGAGGAGATATGCTGCTTCCGCTGCTGGGTTTGTTCGGCTCGACGAGGTAGTATTGCTGCTGTACCGTAACCGCTTCTGTGCGCGTAGGTCCCGTAGGTGACGTGTCAGGACTACGAATCGGTGGGTCCCACCGCGGACGAAGTCCAGCTGGCCGCGTACCCGACCCGGCGAAAGACCGGGCCGACAAGGTGCAAATGCGCAGCCCGGCTCCTTAAAACCCACTCGACCGAAACATGATATGGAGGCTTAGATTTGGTTTTTCCTATACCCTAAAAATAAAAGATCTGGTTTTCCTATACCCTAAACATTGACTCTTGTGTTTGCGAGATTTTAAACACATACCAGGACGGTTTATTTTCTTCTCTTTCTGTATAAGAGATTCCCAAAGGGGAGGACATGGAATATGAAGGTGATTTAGATTTAGAGTGAGATTGTGAGAACTCTATATGTGAAAAACCGAGAAAAGGGAGATCTGGTTTTCCTTTTTTTACTGCGCTCGGAAAAAAGTTTTTCCAAGGTTCCAAACATAGACTCTACTGCTTGCGAGATTTTAGACACGCAGCAGATTGTTTTTCTTTTCTTATCGTACAATGCAAGCAAAGCCTACTACGATTCTAGTAATTTTTTGAAGGGGATTATACTAATTTTATTTCGTGATTCGTAAGCAGCAACTAAATATTATAGTACTAGTAGTATGCAACAAAGACTAAAGTAAGCAATCCGATCCCTACCGAGGACAGGAAATTTGTGAAAACCGATCGAGAAAAGGGAGATCGATCGATCATACTATGCGCAAGCAAGTAGTAGAAGACTAAGCAGTAGGGAGCCGGGTTAGAACGAAGAACATCACCTCGCCTTGAAGTACTTGTCCATAATATCGGCGACAGGCATGCCTACGATGGCAGGATCATAGACGCGCGGGCGCCGGCGGCTCGAGTTCTCCTTGTTCGTCATAGATAGCACTCGTTTTATGAATGTCCAAAACGAGCGCTTCAAGCCAGAGGACATATCTATTTCTTCGGCGACAGACAAGAGCCCAGCCCCAGGACTTCTGCCGTATATTTATAGAGTACGAACCCTAGAATTTTAACATGGAATAAATAAGCAATCCCGATTAATTGCATCTACTAGAACCATCGTGGTATGTATATATATGGTAATAATGCCATGAGACCGAGCGGAATTCGATCATGAGTCCTGCGTTTGTTTAGAAATTTTTTGTTACTGCCAAAATTTGGCCATATGGATATCAAGCTGTTCACGCCACGCACGTCATTGTTCCAAATCCCAGAACGAGTACGGAGGCGATGTCTCTTGCGGCCGACGAACAGAGTTGCTGCCCACACCATGTTGGACGGCGCAGTTTGCTTTGCCGGAAATCATGACTGCGTGAACATCATCGAATGGTTGGCTCAAACCAGTAGCATGTCTCGTCCAAAAAAAAAAAAGCAGTAGCATGTGACATGTGAAAAAACTTAGAAGAATGCAAATACAACATGAACGATGAAGATCGAAGTGGCATTCGAAGACGTGCTAACTTGCAAGAAATACGAGGGCATTATTATTTATTACTACCCCGTTCATATAGACATTAGTTTCTAAAAAGTGTGTATATATGACTTCTAAACTCTTTAAAAAAAATTACATATATTGGCTAGGTGAAAACCATATCATTTGATGACATATTTATAATAATACGAATTTCATATTTACGCACGCATGTGTAACGGTAACTCGCGAGCCGCACACATGGCAATTCGTCATGAGGAGGAGGAGGGGGTCCCATCTGGGTTATCGGCCACCAACCATCTCTTCCCTCTCCTTGTTGCTGCCCGACGGCGACGGGTGGCTTCTGGTTGCGTGGGTCCTTCTTACTAGGTGAAAGGGTAAATCCCTTATTCCTCCCTAAATCCTTTTGACAATGTTTCAACATCTAGTTGACGTACCGTTGGTATCCATCATATGCCTACGGTTGCTCTTGATCCATGTGTCGTCGTCGGATTGCTACTCGCCTTCCAATCAAATGTCATGCCATGGGTCCGTTGGGACATCGGGTGCGCTGTTGTCGACATCGAGGGTCGAGAACCTAGTTGAGGCCCAAGGCACCCCGCGTTCGTAAGTTACATTAGTGACATTGATACATCGACCATGACAAGTACATGTTCAGTTTACGATGGTGTCGAGGTAGGGATTTTTTAAGACAATTCAAAGAAGATCGAGAAGGGGTTTTGCCCAGCGTCGCCTCAGGGGGTTTGCCCAGCGATGCCTCCGGCTGCCGCCATGGAAGGGGGCGTGCTTGGAGAGAGGAGCTAGGATAGGGTTGTAGAGGGGTGTCCCCAAAATTGATTTGAATCTTTCAAGCATTCCGATCATTTAGTAGCGGATATGGTTTGGGTCTACTACATGTAGTAATAATCCTGTAGGAAAGATCGTTTGCCGACTTTAACGGGACTCGCATTTGCAACCGCAGGCTAGGGCCATCGGTGACAGGCAACCCGTTGCGGCGCGGTGCACCACCGCATGGCGGTTGGAAGGGTTAGGTCCGGGGTGAACACATGTAGCTCCTGCCTACAATGTTCAAGATCCATGAGAGTATGATTCTGGGCTCTTGAAGATGTTTGCATGACTTGTGTGCAGCTGCACAAATCGGTCGCTTTGTATCACTGTACACGGAAGTCAGTGAAACCATCAAGCGTGTTGATAATCATTTTAGGACAAATGTGGTGACTCTCGGACTCTTGGTAGAAAAAGGCACCAATAAAAAAAATGCACCCACCCCATGTCATCAACATATGTATTTGATTCCTTGTACTACTCCCTCCGGCCACTAATACATGTCTTTAACATGATATATCTAGACACTACATCATATCAAAGACAGGTATTAGTGGTCGGAGGGAGTACTAGATTTAGCACATAGCTCTAGACCTTTTAGAGTTAAATATGAACACATGCAGCTCTCGCCCACAGCGAGTTAAATATGTACTTCTGGTGACCTAGGGCTCGCCCCCGCGCAGGCTTCGCTTCCACTTGACTCCACTAAGCAGGAGTCTTCTGTGGTTGAGGAAGAACATCTCCATGGTTGTTTCTCTCCTCGTGGCAGTCCTTGCACGTCGCCACAGCCTACTGATGGCGCGGTGATGATGATGCTAGGAAGCTTGATTGCGTTTGTTGATGAAGTAAAATAACCGGCCAGTTGGAAACCCCAGGAGAAGGTTTGATGAATATAGCAGCAAGTTTTCCCTCAGTAAGAAACCAAGGTTTAATCGTCTAGTAGGAAAAAGACAATACTCCAGAAGGTGATGCCCACTAGCTGCGTGACACTCTAGCAAGGGCGCCATTAATGATATCTTGTTAGCGCGTCTTCAACCAGTAGCAACGTGGAACCTGCACACAATACAACCAAATACTTTTGTTCCCAACTTACGATGAGGTTGTCAATCTCACTGGTTTGCTTGAAATAAAGGGTATGAGCGTATCGAGTAGAAAGCAATAGTAGTATGCGAGTAAAGTAAACAGTGCGAGTAAAGTAAACAGGTGATAGCAATATAATGAAAATAGGACCGGGGTCCATAGTTCACTAGTGGTGTCTCTCTATAAGATAAAATAACACATGCTGGGTAAACAAATTACAGTTGGGCAATTGATAGAATAAAGACAACGTGCATATGTCGAGAGGATCACTATGAGATTTACTCTGGGCATTACAACAAAATACATAGACCGCCATCCAACTGCATCTATGACTAATAATCCACTTGTGGCGAATCAATCCGAGAACTCCACAAGTATTAAGTTGCGAACAACAGATAACTGCATTAAGCAAAGTGTGTAATATAAACAAAGCATATGCCCTTGAGCATATAAATGTTATTTTCTCCCTAGTGGCAACAGCACATCTACAACCTTAGAGGTTTCTGTCACTCCCCCAGATTAAATAGAGGCATGAACTCAACTATCGAGCATAAATACCCCCTCTTGGAGTCACTAGCAACTACTCGGCCAAGATAGCTACTAACAACGGAGAGCATGCAAGATCATAAAAAACATAGAGATAACATAAGATAATATTCAGCACATCAACTCAATCATAACACCAATATTCATCGGATCCCAACAAACACAACATGTAGAATTACATAATGGTAGTCTCGATCATGTAAAGCAGCTCACGAGATCTAAATATGAAGCACATGGTGGAGAAGACAACCAACTAGCTACTGCTATGGACCCATAGTCCAAGGTAGACTACTCACTCATCGCGCCGGAGGCAAGCATGGCGATGAAGAAGACCTCCGGTGGCGATTCCCCTCTCCGGCAGGGTGCCGAGAAGAGCTTCTGGACCCTCCCGATCTTGGGTCGACGGCGGCGGCGGATCGCGATATGTTTCTGGAAAAGTGATCGGGTGTTTAGGTTTTTCCCGTCGGGGGGTCTTTATAGGCGAAGGGGCAGCGTCAGAAGTGGACCAGGGGGCCCTCACCATAGGGCGGCGCGGCCAGGCCCTAGGCCGTGCCCCCTGGTGGTGAGGCCGCCTCCTGGCTCCTTTCCGTCTCCTCTTCGGTTTTCTGGAAGCTTCGGTAAATTTCTGAATGTTCGGCTTTTGTTTCGTCCAATTCCGAGAATATTTCCTATGTAACTTTTCTGAAACACAAAAATAGCAGAAAATAGGGAACTGGCACTGTGACATCTCGTTAATAGGTTTGTTCCGAAAAATGCATAAAAATGTCACGAAGTGTAACAAAACACTAAGCAAATGGTGTAAAAATAAGCATGGAGCATCGAAAATTATAGATACGTTTGAGACATATCAGCATCCCCAAGCTTAACTCCTGCTCGTCCTCGAGTAGATAAGTGATAACAAAAGAAATAATTTTTGAGGTGACATGCACCTACACAATCTTGATCATCTATATAAGCGTTGTGCGCTGGGATCAAAAGAACTTAAAACATGGGTATGAAAGATATAATCTTGATATAAGAAACTTAGCAACCATGTTATAACATGAAAAAGAATACAAATGAAAGATCATGAAAATGAAACAATGAAAGTCAAACGTGTGTTCAAATTATATGGAAAAACATACAAATGGTTTTCAGCTTGTCCTTCATGAGAGAGCAAAATATAAATGCATAGGACATCTTCAAGTTTAAGAGGGCGACTAGATACAAATAATTTAACAACAAGTGAAACCAACATCATGAATCAATCAATGAAAACTTTGGGATAATGCACATTATACTCAAAATGATAACTATGCCCTCTTAGACGGTGCATAAAGATTGAAGGTGGTGACTCAACATAAAAGTAAAAGAAAGGCCCTTCGCGGAGGGAAGCAGTGATTAAACATGTGCTAGAGCTTTTCATTTGTAAAACAGAGAGACAAATGGGTTTTGAGAGGTGGTTGTTTCATGTCAACGACTGGCAATGGGGTCTTACTATCTTCCGTAATAAACAAGTGAGAGTGGTTCCGAGTTCTTTGAAAATTTGGCACATTGGTGCCCTTTTATAAATCTTTGGCACTCCTCCCCACCTTTTTTCCTTTCTCAAATCATGGCTAACCGATTCCATCGGGTGCCCACCAACATTCACATACCATGGAGGAGTGCCTTTTTTTCTTTTTAAAAAAATTAGATTGCAATGGTCTGACCAGCTCTCATGCAAAATTAATGACGAGCAGATGAAGCTGCCTAGTCGAGGGGTACTTAATTTAATATGGAAGATAGCAATTCCAACCACTATGTCCCCATGAGCTAAAAAAAGTGGCACAAAACGAGAAGTAGTTGAAGGTTTTGAAAGGTAGCACATGAAAATTTACTTGGAATGGCTTACAAATACCATGCATAGGGATTTATAATGGACACAATGGCAAACTTGATTTTTAGGAGTTGGATGCACGAGTAGAGCTCATACTCAATACAAAATGAGGGCTAGCAAAAGACTGGGAGCGACCAACTAAGAGAGCAATAACGGCCATAATCATGCAAAGCGACAAAGCGACATTAAAAAAAGCATAAGATGGCATCAAAAGTCAAAAACTAAATGATCATAGAGGCAATGGCAACTTTGTATGAGTCTAACATGTGTGAGCATGCGCCAAGTCAACCCAAATAAAGCATCAAAGGAGAAAACCAAAATAATGCTTCCAAATAATTAAAACAACGCATGATTTTTTCAAAGGCTCATTAAGCAATCTCAGTCATTTGAGACAAGTCATGCTACAGAAAAACCACTAAGCATACTATCAAAAAGACATCAAGCACGACATGCAAAAGCCTAGGTCGCAGTCTACACAAGCTCCTTCTTGTACCACTTTTTTGCATAAAGCTTTTTCTCTTTTCCAACACCATTCAAACTTTTTTAAAACAACTCTTTTGATGAAAACCAACATGGACCATAGGTCAAAATACACCTTGATGCAAAGATATAACAAGATCTGAACACAAATTAAGGCAAAAACGAAAGCTAAATGCAGTTCTAGAAAAAGAAGAACACTCGTTGAAACGATAAGAGTGAAAAACGGAGTGTTCTTGGCAAATGAAAAGCAAGGCAACTTCTCCAAAAATAATTTGTTGGGGTCCAACCATTTATTAGAGCAAACAAAACTAAACAAAACTGAAAACTAAAAACAACTGACGCTCCAAGAAAAACACATAATGCATGAAGCAATAAAAATATAGTGTGTTGAAAGGTGACCTCATTTTTGCCGATGAAGAAGGGGTGCCTCGGGGGCATCCCCAAGATTTGACGCTTGTACCTCTTGGATATTTCTTGGGGTGACATGGGCATCCCCAAGCTTGATCTTTTGTCCATTATTCAACTCATCTCATCATTCTCCAATCCCTACACTTGAAAACTTCCTTCATACAAAACTAAACACAATTCTATTAGCAACATTAGTGTAAGCATAATAATGAATCAACCCCTTTTGCTTCAAGTTTCAACTCAAAACCACCACATATAAAGCATATACTACTGTAGCAACTTCCCCAAAAGTTCCGTGATCAAAATAACTCACAAAGAAAGTGATCGAGCGGCAAACACAAATATTGGCAGAAATCTGTTAAAACAGAACAGCTGACAAAGGTCGAATTTTTAGAGGGTTTTCTGTTGCTCAAATCAAAAAGTGTTCAACTAATGAAAGTTTGGATATAACCTGGGGCATATGAACAAGAAATCGCAGCTCCAAAAGATATTCTGAGAATTTTCACGAATTTTTACGGTGCAGCACCGAAAACTATTTCAGGACAGCAACATCCCCAAATCTTACCTCACTCAAATTAGAGGCTTCTCTTGGCACAAAAACGAAATAAAAAGGCTAAGGAGAGGTTATTACAGTAGTAATAACTTCCAAGACTCAAATAAAAGAAAAAGTACTGAAAGTAAAAATATTGGGTTATCTCCCAAGAGTGCTTTTCTTTAACGCCTTTGAGCTAGGCGCAGAAAGTGCGAATCAAGTAATATCAAGTGATGAAGCATCAAGCTCATAATTGGCTCTAAGAATAGAGTCAAAAAGTAATTTCTTTCTATTCCTAGGGAAGTGTTCCATACCTTTCTTGAGTGGGAATTGATATTTGATAGTGCCTTCCCTTATATCAATGATGGCACCTATAGTTCGAAGAAAGGGTCTTCCCAAAATAATAGGACATGAAGCATTGCATTCAACATCCATGACAAGAAAATCAACGGGAACAAGGTTATTATTAACCATAATAAGAACATCATTAATCCTTCCCAAAGGTTTCTTCTTAGCAACATCAGCAATAGGAACATCATAATAATACTTTTCAAGTGGTGGTAAATCAAGCATGTCATAAATTTTTCTAGGAATAATAGAAATACTAGCACCTAGATCACATAAAGCATGGCAATCAAAACCACTAACATGCATATCAATGATGGGTTCCCAACCATCTTCTAACTTCTTGGGAATATAAGCTTTTTGCTTCAACTTTTCATCCCAAATTTTCATAAGAGCATTGGTAATATGCTTAGTAAAAGCAACATTTAAAGAACTAGCATTGGGAGTCAAAGCAAGCTTTTGCAAGAACAAAATAACTTCAGATATATTGCAGCCATCAACATCAAAATTATTAAAGGAAATAGAGCTATCGTCTCCTACACTCCGAAAAATTTCAGCACTCTTTTGAGAAAAAGTTTTAGCTGTTTTGGGCTTTTTAACACTAGGAGTGGGAGTTTTCTCTACACCAATCAAAGTAAGAGGATTGCTAGCATTAGGAATAACATCATTAGAGGTAGTAATGGCACATACCTTCATCTTTCTAGCCATCTCATCTTCTCTTTCCCACCTGACATGCAATTCTGCTATCATCCTAACATTTTCATCAATTCTAACTTGGATAGCATTAGCAGTAGAAAAAACATTGTTCTCTTTCACCTCATTAGGCAACACTTTTAATTTCAGAAGTTCAACATCATGATCAAGGCTATCAACTTTAGAAGCAAGAATATCAATTTTGCCTAACTTTTCCTCAACAGACTTGTTAAAAGCATTTTGCTTACCGATGAAGTCCTTGAGCATCACCTCAAGCTCGGAGGGCGCAGCCCTAGTGTTGTTGGAGGAATTACCATAAGAGTTACCATAACCATAACCATTACCATTTGTAGAAGAATACGGCCTATAATTGTTACTAGCAAAAAATTTCCTATAAGCATTGTTATTGAAATTATTATTTCTAATGAAGTTTACATCAACATGCTCTTCTTGAGCAACCAAAGAGGCCAAAGGAACATTATTAGGATCAACATGAGTCCTATCATTAGAAAGCATAAGCATAATAGCATCAATCTTATCACTCAAGGAAGAGGTTTCCTCAACAGAATTTACCTTCTTACCTTGTGGAGCTCTCTCGGTGTGCCATTCAGAGTAATTTACCATCATATTGTCGAGAAGCTTGGTTGCGGCGCCCAAGGTAAGGGACATAAAAGTGCCTCCAGCAGCTGAATCTAGTAGGTTCCTTAAAGAAAAATTTAGTCCTGCATAAAAAGTTTGAACAATCATCCAAGTAGTCTGTCCATGAGTGGGACAATTCTTGATCATAGATTTCATTCTTTTCCAAGCTTGAGCAACATGTTCATTATCAAACTGACTAAACTTTATAATATTGCTACGCAAAGCTATAATCTTAGCAGGAGGATAGTATTTACCAATAAAAGCATCCTTACACTTAGCCTATGAATAAATACTATTTTTAGGCAAAGACAGCAACCAATCCTTAGCTTTTCCTCTCAAAGAAAAAGAAAACAACTTAAGCTTAATAATATCACTTTCTACATCCTTATATTTCTACATCTCACATAGCTCAACAAAATTATTGAGATGAGTTGCAGCATCATCAGTACTAGCACCAGAAAATTGCTCTTTCATAACAAGGTTCAACAAAGCATGCTTAATCTCATAAAAATTTGCAGCAGGAGCAGGTGGCGCAATAGGAGTGCAGATAAAATCACTATTATTCATGCTAGTAAAATCACACAACTTGGTGTTCTCATGAGTAGCCATTCTAGCAAAACTAAAAGCAGACAAGTAAAAACAACAATAAAAGAAACTATTTTTTTGTGTTTTTGATAAAATGATGCAAGTAAAAATAAAGTAAAAGCAAAACTAAAACTAAAACAAAGTAAAGGATGTGCATGCGAAACTCCCCTTGCAGAAGTCTTCTTTTTCCCCGGCAATGGCGCCAGAAAACTTGTTGATGGCGCGGTGATGATGATGCTAGGAAGCTTGATTGCGTTTGTTGATGAAGTAAAATAACCGGCCAGTTGGAAACCCCAAGAGAAGGTTTGATGAATATAGCAGCAAGTTTTCCCTCAGTAAGAAACCAAGGTTTAATCGTCCAATGGGAAAAAGACAATACTCCAGAAGGTGATGCCCACTAGCTGCGTGACACTCTAGCAAGGGTGCCGTTAACGATATCTTGTTAGCGTGTCTTCAACCAGTAGCAACGTGGAACCTGCACACAACACAACCAAATACTTTGTTCCCAACTTACGATGAGGTTGTCAATCTCACCGGTTTGCTTGAAACAAAGGATATGAGCGTATCGAGTGGAAAGCAATAGTAGTATACGGGTAAAGTAAACAATGCGAGTAAAGTAAATAGGTGATAGCAATATAATGAAAATAGGACCGGGGTCCACAATTCACTAGTGGTGTCTCTCCATAAGATAAAATAACACATGCTGGGTAAACAAATTACAGTTGGGCAATTGATAGAATAAAGAACGTGCATATGTCGAGAGGATCACTATGAGATTTACTCTGGGCATTACAACAAAATACATAGACCGCCATCCAACTGCATCTATGACTAATAATCCACTTGTGGCGAATCAATCCGAGAACTCCACAAGTATTAAGTTGCGAACAACAGATAACCGCATTAAGCAAAGTGTGTAATGTAAACAAAGCATATGCCCTTGAGCATATGAATGTTATTTTCTCCCTAGTGGCAACAGCACATCTACAACCTTAGAGGTTTCTGTCACTCCCCCAGATTAAATAGAGGCATGAACCCAACTATCGAGCATAAATACCCCCTCTTGGAGTCACTAGCAACTACTCGGCCAAGATAGCTACTAACAACGGAGAGCATGCAAGATCATAAACAACATAGAGATAACATAAGATAATATTCAGCACATCAACTCAATCATAACACCAATATTCATTGGATCCCAACAAACACAACATGTAGAATTACATAACGGTAGTCTCGATCATGTAAAATAGCTCACGAGATCTAAACATGAAGCACATGGTGGAGAAGACAACCAACTAGCTACTGCTATGGACCCATAGTCCAAGGAAGACTACTCACTCATCACGCCGGAGGCAAGCATGACGATGAAGAAGACCTCCGGTGGCGATTCCCCTCTCCGGTAGGGTGCCGGGAAGAGCTCCTAGACCCTCCCGATCTCGGGTCGACGGCGACGGTGGATCGCAATATGTTTCTGGAAAAGTGATCGGGTGTTTAGGTTTTTCCCGTCGGGGGGTCTTTATAGGCGAAGGGGTAGCATCAGAAGTGGACCAGGGGGCCCTCACCATAGGGCGGCATGGCCAGGCCCTGGGCCGCGCCCCCTGGTGGTGAGGCCGCCTCCTGGCTCCTTTCCGTCTCCTCTTCGGTTCTCTGGAAACTTTGGTAAATTTCTGGATGTTCGGCTTTTATTTCGTCCAATTCCGAGAATATTTCCTGTGTAACTTTTCTGAAACACAAAAACAGCAGTAAACATGGAACTGGCACTGTGGCATCTCGTTAATAGGTTAGTTCCGGAAAATGCATAAAAATGCCACGAAGTGTAACGAAACACTAAGCAAATGGTGTAAAAACAAGCATGGAGCATCCAAAATTATAGATACGTTTGAGGTAGTAATGGTACATACCTTTAGATATATTGCAGCCATCAACATCAAAATCATTAAAGGAAATAGAGCTATCGTCTCCTACACTCCGAAAAATTTCAGCACTCTTCTGAGAAAAAGTTTTAGCTGTTTTGGGCTTTGTAACACTAGGAGTGGGAGTTTTCTCTACACCAATCAAAGTAAGAGGATTGCTAGCATTAGGAATAACATCATTAGAGGTAGTAATGGTACATACCTTCATCTTTCTAGCCATCTCATCTTCTCTTTCCCACCTGGCATGCAATTCTGCTAGCATCCTAACATTTTCATCAATTCTAACTTGGATAGCATTAGCAATAGCAAAAACATTGTTCTCTTTCACCTCATTAGGCAACACTTTTAATTTCAGAAGTTCAACATCATGAGCAAGGCTATCAACTTTAGAAGCAAGAATATCAATTTTGCCTAACTTTTCCTCAACAGACTTGTTAAAAGCATTTTGCTTACCGATGAAGTCCTTGAGCATTACCTCAAGCTCGGAGGGCGCAGCCCTAGTGTTGTTAGAGGAATTACCATAAGAGTTACCATAACCATTACCATTTGTAGAAGGATATGGCCTATAATTGTTACTAGCAAAATTGTTCCTATAAGCATTGTTGTTGAAATTATTATTTCTAATGAAGTTTACATCAGCATGCTCTTCTTGAGCAACCAAAGAGGCCAAAGGAACATTATTAGGATAAACTTGAGTCCTATCATTGGAAAGCATAAGCATAATAGCATCAATCTTATCGCTCAAGGAAGATGTTTCCTCAATAGAATTTACCTTCTTACCTTGTGGAGCTCTCTCGGTGAGCCATTCAGAGTAATTTACCATCATATTGTCAAGAAGCTTGGTTGCGGCGCCCAAGGTAAGGGACATAAAAGTGCCTGCAGCAGCTGAATCCAGTAGGTTCCTTGAAGAAAAATTCATTCCTGCATAAAAAGTTTGAACAATCATCCAAGTAGTCAGTCCATGAGTGGGATAATTCTTGATCATAGATTTCATTCTTTCCCAAGATTAACCAACATGTTCATTATCAAACTGACTAAACTTCATAATATTGCTACGCAAAGTTATAATCTTAGCACGAGGATAGTATCACCAATAAAAGCATCCTTACACTTAGCCCATGAATCAATCCTTAGCTTTTCCTTAGGCAAAGACAGCAACCAATCCTTAGCTTTTCCTCTCAAAGAAAAAGAAAACAACTTAAGCTTAATAATATCACTTTCTACATCCTTATATTTCTGCATCTCACATAGCTCAACAAAATTGTTGAGATGAGCTGCAGCATCATCAGTACTAGCACCAGAAAATTGCTCTTTCATAACAAGGTTCAACAAAGCAGGCTTAATCTCATAAAAATTTGCAGCAGGAGCAGGTGGCGCAATAGGAGTGCAGATAAAATCACTATTATTCGTGCTAGTAAAATCACACAACTTGGTGTTCTCATGAGTAGTCATTCTAGCAAAACTAAAAGCAGACAAGTAAAAACAACTATAAAGGAAACTAAATTTTTTATGTTTTTGATAAAATGATGCAAGTAAAAATAAAATAAAAGCAAAACTAAAACAAAGTAAAGGATGTGTGTGCGAAACTCTCCTTGCAGAAGTCTTCTTTTTCCCCGGCAACGGCGCCAGAAAACTTGTTGATGGCGCGATGATGATGATGCTAGGAAGCTTGATTGCGTTTGTTGATGAAGTAAAATAACCGACCAATTGGAAACCCCAAGAGAATGTTTGATGAATATAGCAACAAGTTTTCCCTCAGTAAGAAACCAAGGTTTAATCGTCCAGTAGGAAAAAGACAATACTCCAGAAGGTGATGCCCACTAGCTGCGTGACACTCTAGCAAGGGCGTCGTTAACGATATCCTGTTAGCGCGTCTTCAACCAGTAGCAACATGGAACCTGCACACAACACAACCAAATACTTTGTTCCCAACTTACGATGAGGTTGTCAATCTCACCGGTTTGCTTGAAACAAAGGGTATGAGCGTATCGAGTGGAAAGCAATAGTAGTATGCGAGTAAAGTAACAGGTGATAGCAATATAATGGAAATAGGACCAGGGTCCACAGTTCACTAGTGGTGTCTCTCCATAAGATAAAATAACACATGCTGGGTAAACAAATTACAGTTGGGCAATTGATAGAATAAAGACAACGTGCATATGTCGAGAGGATCACTATGAGATTTACTCTGGGCATTACAATAAAATACATAGACCGCCATCCAACTGCATCTATGACTAATAATCCACTTGTGGCGAATCAATCCGAGAACTCCACAAGTATTAAGTTGCGAACAACAGATAACTGCATTAAGCAAAGTGTGTAATGTAAACAAAGCATATGCCCTTGAGCATATGAATGTTGTTTTCTCCCTAGTGGCAACATCACATCTACAACCTTAGAGGTTTCTGTCACTCCCCCAGATTAAATAGAGACATGAACCCAACTATCGAGGATAAATACCCCCTCTTGGAGTCACTAGCAACTACTCGGCCAAGATAGCTACTAACAACGGAGAGCATGCAAGATCATAAACAACATAGAGATAACATAAGATAATATTCAGCACATCAACTCAATCATAACACCAATATTCATTGGATCCCAACAAACACAACATGTAGAATTACATAACGGTAGTCTCGATCATGTAAAGCAGCTCACGAGATCTAAACATGAAGCACATGGTGGAGAAGACAACCAACTAGCTACTGCTATGGACCCATAGTCCAAGGTAGACTACTCACTCATCGCGCCGGAGGGAAGCATGGCGATGAAGAAGACCTCCGGTGGCGATTCCCCTCTTTGGCAGGGTGCCGGGAAGAGCTTCTAGACCCTCCCGGTCTCGGGTCGACGGCGGCGGCGGATCGCGATATGTTTCTGGAAAAGTGATCGGGTGTTTAGGTTTTTCCCGTCGGGGGGCCTTTATAGGCGAAGGGGCAGCGTCAGAAGTGGATCAGGGGGCCCTCACTATAGGGTGGCGCGGCCAGGCCCTGGGCCGCGCCCCCTGGTGGTGAGGCCGCCTCGTGGCTCCTTTCCGTCTCCTCTTCGGTTCTCTGGAAGCTTCAGTAAATTTCTGGATGTTCGGCTTTTGTTTCGTCCAATTCCGAGAATATTTCCTGTGTAACTTTTTGAAACACAAAAATAGCAGAAAATAGGGAACTGGCACTGTGGCATCTCGTTAATAGGTTAGTTCTGGAAAATGCATAAAAATGCCACGAAGTGTAACGAAACACTAAGCAAATGGTGTAAAAACAAGCATGGAGCATCAAAAATTATAGATACGTTTGAGACGTATCACCTACCTTTGAGAGCGATGGCATGGTTGGAATCTTGGCTCCGCTCCTGCAGATCACTCCAGAGCTTAATGAGTTGTGTGGGGAACCTTCTGTGGTGGCAGTGTCCATGACACCCTCACCACCGCCGTTCGAGCCTTGCCAGATAGTCGCCCATGTAGATAGTGGAGGTTTGGATGCTTCGGCCATCCTCCCGTCCGTGGACATTGGGCATGTGGTGTCTTTGAGTGACGAGATTGCTGAGACAGGTGTGTTGGCACCTAACTCTGAGGCTCTCTTTGCAAAAGAGTTGTTTGACTTACTCGTCAGTTTAGAAGCCGCTAGTTCTGGGTATGGCATAGAGATTGCTTGCGTCTTAGCAGGGACGGCATCTGAGGACACGATCAAAAAGGTGGAGAAGTCTCTCAGAAGCAAAAGAAAGAAGAGGGTCATCTCCTGGAAGTTTCGGCGGCTTCTTGATTGATAGTTCCCATTCGAGTTGGCGGGTTGGTTTTCTTTGTGATGTGGTGCTCTTTGTGTCGTCATTGTGTGGTTGTTCTAAGTTGAGTGGGCTTGTTGGTTGTCTTGTTTGTTGGAGTTTTTTGTTGTTTGTGGTGGTGTTGTATCGATTTTTGCCCGGTTTTCCGTTAATTAACTGGACAATTCTCTTCTTCTTAATTGATAGATTGGGGCAAAGCTTTTGCCTCCATTTCAAAAAAAAATGATAAAATGCACCAAGGCTAGCTTGTTGAGATTATAATTATGGAACTCTTGCACATGTTTGCAGAACGTGTGTGTAACTGCACAAATCACACAGACGTAAATAAAACGAGAAAACGTGTCGATAATCATTTTGAGGTGATTGTGGAGACTCTCGTTAAAAAAAGTGTCAACAAAAAATGCCACCACTCCATATCGAAGTGAGTTCCTAATAACATGTTGTTCAAGCTGTCGATTTGGCAATCGCAGTGAAAGCCAGGAGCCACTTGCATGCCGTATATTCGTCTATGGGCGATTAGCTTACCAAGCTTGCCGCTTAGTGATTCCTTTACGTCGGTAACCGTTTATAAACAGCTTCTATCTCTGTTCTTAAAGCGATGTGGGACTAATTAAAAGGGTACCCCTGAAACCGTAGGTAATTTGTAAACAAGACTCCGGCCGAGGCGTTCGCCCGCCACTGCTCGGCGCTCGCGCGGCCCACGGCCACATGCTCGTCCCAGCATCTGCAGGCCGCGCCCTGACCGAGCTCGCGTGCCCGTATTCCTCTCCCCTGCTCGCACTCCCGTACCAGCAGGCAGCAGCGGCCATGGAGGGTGCGTCCTGCCCAAGTTGGCGCGCCGTGCCTTGCCCGAGCTCGCGCCCCGAGCTTCTTGACGATTTTGCCCGACGCGGCCTCGCTAACGCGGAGGCAGTCCGGCTCCTCCTTGCCCCGAAACACCGCGAACGAGTCCGCCGCCAGCTCCGCCTGGAGCTCGCCGCGCACTCGCTGCAGTTCGCCGTCGTACCGATCGACCTCTCGGCTTCGCGGTGGCCGCGATGCGGGCGCTGGACTCGGGCACGGAGATGTGGTGCGCAGGGTGAAGTACGCGCGAAGAGCGTGAGGTGGCGACAGCGGCGGGCCTACACGCGGCAAGGCCTCACTGGAGCGGCCGGCCGGCGGCCGCCACCGCTGCTCTCAGTCGAATTGATCCACCCAGGCGGCTATGAGGCAAGGCCTATCAAGTCCAATGCAAATCGATCCCATGGCATTGCCTCCTTCTCATACGTACTCCTCGTCATCAGTCATCACCCTCTCGTGTGTCCTCGCATGGGCCCTCGGCATCCTGCATCTGTTTCAGATAGACGCCAGCTTGATGTGCTGATTGTGCATTTTTTTTTACCTCTAGCATTGAAGGAAAAGAATGCCCTGATAGAGGATTTCCACGTTATGTTTATATATATCCTTTCCTGATTCCTAATTTCTTATTTGTTGTATACCGAATTCTCAGGGGAAAAATGAATTTATTAATGCCATTTCTTTTTCAGAACAATTTGTAATGCTTTCTTATGGTCTGAAGGAAAATGTTGGGCATATGAAGAGGTTTATGTCGATGTACCCTTCTTGTTAACTAAATAGCATTCTTTTATGCTTTGAAGGATGCACCATTTAGAAGCATGTATCATTTTTTTGCGGGGGAGAAGCATGTATCATTTAATTAGAAGTTTCGATAATTTTTTGATTGCAATGTGATTTTGTGGAATTCGCGTGGCGAAAATTTCATGGCGCTGAGGAAGAAAACAACATGTTATGTCCCCTGAAGTGTTCGTGCTCTTTAGGACACCGTGCTGCAGGCTGGTGCAGAATGTAGGTGCAGAATGTAGGAGTCATTGTAATATTAGTAGAAAAATCCTTATAGCAGTAATTAAGCAATCCTTAGTTTATTTAGATTATTTAGATGTATGTGTAGTTTATTTAGATGATTTAGATGCAAATGTGTAGTTTATTTTTTGATTTAGATGATAGTAACATATTATATTGTTAAAATGTAGATAATTTAGATGCTAATTTTCTTAATTATCTACCAAGTATTATGTTGGAGCCGAAGAAGTACCGTGGTGTTTATAGCAAGCCCACGAGGATTCCGATGCGGGGGGCCCAGATCACAGTTGATAAGGTGAAGTATCAGCTGAGCAAGCTCACGACCCCGAACGAGGGGACTGATATATGAAAATCGTATCATCATATTTGGTTCTTTTGGCTTGAGATTTTCTTTATAATAGGATTGATCTTGAGTTATTTTCTTCAAAACCCCTTTGCATTTTTTTAACCTGCAGAACAAAATCTATGTTTTGTATATTTTGGACTTTCATGAACCTTAATGGAGTAAAAAACACCTGGATTTTTACACCTAATGATTTTCAGCAAATGGAGGAGCATCAGCAAAAGGGAAAGTCGAGAGGCCATGCGAGGGCCAAGATAGTGCCTACCATGTTGCCCAGCTTCCTGGCCATGTGGTGGGGCCCATTTTTGCCTTTGAGCATCATCACATCGCCTATTTTTACAGAATTCCCATACGGTGTAAAAAGTAACGCCCTAAACTTTATTTAATCATTTGAGGCGGCGGCGAAGGAAAAAGTCCTCTTCTTCTACGGGAGATGGCAGATCCTGCTATTTTGTGGCCGTCGCCGAGGGGAATTCGACACCATCATCATCACCGGCACTCCCTTGGTGTGGGGAGAAGTGTCTCATTCATCATCCACAACAATATCGCCATCATCACCCCCTCTCAGATCAACGTCATCCCCCCTCGCAGTTTGTGTAGATCGAAACCCTAGATCGTCTTTATTGAACCTTATGCGTGCTTGTACTTGGGAATCAGAGCACACCAATGTAATGAAACGACGAAACACGTTGATAATCATTTTAGGGTGATTAGATCGGAACCCTAGATGGTCTTTATTAAACCTTGTGCATGCTTATACTTGAGAATCAGAGCACAGAAGTAATGAAACGACGATAATCATTTTAGGGTGATTGTGGAGACTCTTGGTAAAAAAAAGCGATGATAAAAAAATGCCTCCACTCCATATCGAAGTGAGCTCCTAATAACATGTTGTTCAAGCTGTCGACTTGGCAATCGCAATGAAAGCCAGGAGCCACTTGCATGCCGTATATAATCGTCTATGGGCGATTAGCTTACCAAGCTTGCCGCTTAGTGATTCCTTTACGTCGGTAGCCGTTTATAAACAGCTTCTATCTCTGTTCTTTAAGCTTCTATCACTGGATGCAGCGGTCAAGGGCTAACTGGCTCAAACAGGGAGACCGTAACACAAATTTCTTCCATCATTATGCGTCGGCAAGACGGAAGAAAAAATTTATTAAAAAACTCAAGAATGATCATGATGACTGGGTTGAAGGTACTAGTGAGCTAAAACCCCTAATCTTCCAATATTTTTCTAATCTTTTCCTGTCTGAAGTTGATGCCTTAGACCCGGGGATGATGGATAAGATTCAGCCGAGAGTGACTGAGTTGATGAACGAAAAACTCCTGGCACCTTTTTCTCCTGAGGATGTCAAGAAGGCGGTCTTCTCTATAGGTGATTTTAAAGCTCCAGGGCCGGATGGTTTGCATGCGGTCTTCTATAAAAAGTTCTGGAATATTTGTGGGGAGGAAATCACAAAAGAAGTTCTTCTCGCTCTAAACTCTAGCACGATCCCGGAAGGGTGGAACGATACAATGGTGGTGTTAATACCAAAGATTGATGACCCTGAGCTGGTAACGCAATTCCGTCCTATTAGTTTATGTAATGTTATTTATAAGATTATCTCTAAGATGCTTGCAGGAAGACTCAAGGAGATTCTTCCAGAGATCATCTCCCCAATGCAAAGTGCTTTTGTCCCAGGGAGATTAATAACTGATAACGTTCTAGTGGCCTATGAAAGCATTCATGCAATCAAGAATAAAAGATCAGGTACTACTGGAACTTGTGCTGTGAAATTGGATATGCATAAAGCATACGATAGAGTGGAATGGATCTTTCTTGAGAACATGATAAGGAAACTTGGTTTTGCTGAAAGATGGGTTGGCCTAATGATGGCGTGTGTTAGCTCAGTGAGATATCAAGTGAGGTTCAATTCTGAGGAGACTGATATGTTTACTCCAACAAGAGGTCTTCGCCAGGGGGATCCCCTCTCCCCGTATTTGTTCCTCCTTTGTGCTGAGGGTTTGTCTAGTCTTCTGCTGTATGAAGAAGAGGTTGGTGGCATAGATGGGGTTAGGGTGTGCAGAAATGCACCATCAGTTTCGCATCTCTTATTTGCTGATGATTCCCTAATTCACATGAAAGCGGACATGAATAATGCAACCTCCTTGCAGCAGGTTCTGGACACTTATTGTGCTAATTCTGGTCAATTGGTAAGCCTTGCAAAATCAAGCATCTATTTTTCTCCCAATACGAATGCATTATCGAGAGCTGAAATCTGCTCTACCCTTCACATTGATACTGAGGCCCTATCTGATAAATATTTGGGCCTGCCTGCACTTGTGGGGGCAGACAGAAGTGACTGTTTTGAACATTTTATTGAGCGAATCATACAAAGAATCAATGGCTGGAAAGAAAAACAGTTATCCATTGGTGGGAAGGAGATATTGTTAAAGGCAGTTGCGCAAGCTATCCCTGTTTATGCAATGTCGGTGTTCCTAATTCCGAAAGGAGTTTGCAAGAAGATGATGGATGCTATCTCAAAATTTTGGTGGGGTGATGATGAGAATAGTAACAGGATGCATTGGTTTGCTTGGTGGAAGCTCTGCTATCCGAAAAGAGAGGGAGGTTTGGGGTTTCGAGATTTCCACTCCTTCAATTTGGCGATGCTTGCTAAACAGACTTGGCGTCTTATCAATGATCCAGAGTCTTTGTGTGCCCGAGTTCTGAAATCCAAATATTATCCCCACGGTGATATCTTGAAAGCGGGACCTAAGGTGGGATCTTCTTTTACGTGGCAGAGCATTGTGGCAGGCTTAGCTACGTTCAAAAGAGGGTTTGTGTGGAGGGTTGGTAATGGTGAAAAGATAAATATTTGGCAAGACCCATGGATCCCTTCTAGTCCAGACAGGAAGGTCATTACCCCTAGAGGAGCATCAGTTTATACGAAAGTCAGTGATCTGATAAACCCAATTACTGAGCAGTGGGATGATGAGATTTTGCAAAGTTTATTTTCTCCAGTGGATGTCTACCGCATTATGCAAATCCCCCTCCATAATAGGGGTTTTGATGATTTCATAGCTTGGAGCTATACGAAACACGGGAGGTATTCGGTTAGGTCTGGATATCACCTTCAATGGAGACACGAGTTTGGGGTCTCGGCTGGTCAGCTCGCCCTCCCCGGATCATCGGCGCTAAACCCTGTTTGGAAAATTCTGTGGCAGCTTAAGATACCGAGCAAGATTAAAAAAAAATTGTGGCGAGCTTTGCACGGAATTTTGCCCCTAAAAAGTATTTTGGCTAACAGACACATTGGAATTTCTGGTGGATGTCCTATATGCCAATTAGGACCTGAGGATATCATGCACTTGGTATTTCTTTGCCCAGCCGCCCGGGACATGTGGACTTCTCTTGGTCTACATGAAATAATAGATGATTTTATGTCTGTTGATCGGGCCGGGTCCGCTGTCCTTGAAGCAATCTTGAGGAGTGATTTGAAAATTATGCCGGACTTCGATAATCTCGGTCTAAAGGAGGTTGTGGCGGTAACAGCGTGGTATATTTGGTGGGTTCGGAGAAGACGAACTCACAATGAGGATGTCCCTCCTTTGTTCAGGCGCAAAATGTCAATTTTGGCGATTGTGGCGAACTCGGCAAAGGCTGCTCGAAGTACGGAACAAACATCTGAGGAAACTTGGGTTAAACCTGAACCAAGACAAGTTAAGGTAAACGTTGATGCTTCTTTCTTTGAAGATTCTCGATCGGGAGCTGTGGGTGCTGTGCTCCGTGATTTTCAGGGACAATTCATTGCGGCGTCATGCAAATATATTCCCTCTCTCCCTTCGGTGGAGATGGCCGAAGCCTTAGCGATGAAAGAAGGTCTAATTCTAGCAAATGCTAAAGGATGCAACTCGGTGACTGCTGAAGGAGATTCGTTGGAGACAATTCAAGCTTGCGAGGGGGGCGATGCTTGGTGGACGGCACCGGCTGCTGTTTATGCTGACTGTGTGGATCTCGCCACACTTATAGGCCAGGTTCGGTTTTCTCATTGTCCGCGAGAAGCCAACAAAGCTGCTCATGTAATAGCTAGGGAATCCTTCAATTCTAGATTATCCTGTACCTGGGACGATGATCCCCCTAGGTTCTTAGTGAGCTACCTTATAAACGATGTAACGATACTGTGATCTGGGGCAGCAAGTTTCTGACGCACTCTTTTCCTTACCAGGGTACCTAAGGGGACTGGAAGGTTTTTAATGAGGCGGCTTGCTAGCTCAATATATTGTGTTTTCCTTCAAAAAAAAAAAGGATACTCCTTATGAACCGTAGGTACCCGTCCCTGCTCGCGCGGCCCAGGCCCACCTGCTCGTCCCAGCATCCGCACTTTGCAGGCCGCGCCCTGCCCGAGCTCGCGTGCCCGTCTTCCCGATGCCGCAGTATGTCGCCGTGCCTTGCCCCGAGCTCACGCGCCGCGACGCGGAGGCAGTCCAGCTCCTCCTTGCCCGTTAACGCTGCTACGCCGCCGGCGCACGTCCGCCCCCGGCCGGGCCATCCCCTGGTTCCCCATCGTCCATGGCTGCTCCAACAAGGAATCGTGCGCCCTACTACCCGCTGATGCTGCCGACTGACGGGACCTGCTAGCACATGCCCTGCTGCTCCGTGGCGGCCCGCCCGTTACGGTGCCCGCGCCCCTCCCTTCCTCGGGCCTGCACTCTCTCCCTCGCTCCTTCACGGCGGGGTCCTCGCCATCTCCTTCTTCTTCGCCGGAGCCCTGAACTGTGCAATCGTACAGGTACAACTCGAACCGCACATCGTGTTCGATAGAATGTCTGCGAGAAATTTGATCATGACATTGTGGCTTGTATCTTCTGCTTTTGTATAGTTCTCTAGCTAGGCACATGCTGCATCCCGGTAGATGTTATATGGGTTCTCCACATTAAAGTTCAGCCAGTTTGTTAGCTTCACAATAGATGATTGAGCAGATTTGATGGAACGAGTCATGGTATTGTTTAGATATAATTGACCCAGATATCTCAAGGAACTGATGTGTTACTGCTGCGTGAACGGAGCTGATGTTGTTCTTCTCAGGAGATGAATCAGTTGCCTATGTAATTTTAGTTGAATGGAAATAGTATAATGCAGCTGTTGGTTCTGGTCCACCATGGACCAAATCTCTGTTGTATCTTCCTCATGTTAATTAGTGGATAGACCCTAGCTGGTTTTTTCTGAAAAACCCAACACAAAGTGTCTTGTTACCTTATGTACTCACCCAACTGCAATACATACCCACTGCAGACCAACATATTGATTGCAAATTGTTATGAGAGATTCTCATGGTAGCTCTGCAATCTGCTTGTAGGCATGACTCATCTTTTTTCCCAGTTTCAAGCTGCGTACATAGAAATTCAGTATATTTTGGGCTGTAGCTTCTATCTCTATTTATCCACATCAAAGCAATGTCAAGAAACATTTTTTGTTGCCATGTTGTGTATGGTGATGTTGTCCTTGATGGAAATATCCTCATGAACCTTCGGTACACATGTTTCCTATTAGAGTACCTTAAGCGTTTCTCTTATCTTCTCATTTACGAGTTTTTAGAGTTACAGGGCGCAGAAACAGAAGAATATGAGCAAGAGAAGGGCTTCATTTCTACAGACCATCAAAAATCAGAATCGAAGCTACATAGAAGGTTGCTTTCTTCTGGCCAGCGTCACTTAGACATTTTGATTCACTGTGATACATTCATGTTGATCTATCATGCATCGTTATTTGATATTTTGCTTTATATTATATTTACAAAGCGGAGCGCACAAGAGAATAGACCAATGGGCATGTGTTTTAGGTCAGATAGAGATCTAAATGTGCATAGGTCAGATTATATGATATTTTTTGGGGCTTTGCGTCAGGATGGTTCATATGATTTTGTGTGTTAAAATACCACTAATAAATAAAGAATGGTTGTATATTGGACTCTTGCTTCAAATAATTATCCTACAGGTTTACTTAAATTAAATTTAAATTTAAAGGGGCAAAAAGCTTTGCCCCATTCATTAATTAAGAAGGAGTTTAGAGGTCTTACAAACCGAGACTAGCTCGGCAAACAAAAAGATTACTCTCGCGGCATGATTGAACCCAAGTTTTTTGCACCCGCTAAGCTCCAAAGAGCCGCCTCTCCCCTAATTTTGGATACAACAATAGTAGGCATAGTGGCCACCTTACGAAACACTCTAGCGTTGCGCTCGTTCCAAACCTCCCAAGACACGAGCATGATGAGAGAGATGAGTGATTTTCGACGAATGCCACTTGAGTAGATGAAGGTCATCCACCATTCCTTAACCGTTGCGTGGTTGGCCCAAGATGCGATGTCCACCGAAGTAAGGCCAAGCCAAGACAAAACGGCATTCCAAATCCTAAGAGTATAACGGCACTTGAAAAGGATGTGTGCCGCCGTTTCCGGAGCTCGCTTGCAAAGTTGGCAATTGCCACAATTTGGCCACCCACGTCTTTCAAGCCGATCGGCCGTCCAAACCCGATTTTGCAAGATGAGCCATGCAAAGAGCTTGCATTTGGGCGGAGCCCAAGCCTTCCACACCGCCTCCATCATGTAGGAGTTGGTCATTCCTTCAAATTGAGCATTGTAGGCCGATGCCGCGGAGTATTCCCCCGAGTTGGTGAATTTCCAAGTAATGCTATCATTGGAGCCTTCTTCAAGTTGCACCTCGATGATCAAAGACCAAAGCTCCACAAACTCAACCACATGGTTTGATGTAGATATTTCGTTGGTGTCAATTTTGGCAATCCAAAAATTGTTTGTCAAACCCTCCCGAACCGTGAAGCTTTTCCTTGACGAAATGGCAAAAATGAGAGGGGCAATGTCCTTAGGCTTCCGCCCATGGAGCCAAGGAGTTTGCCAAAATTTTGCCGTGCGCCCATCTCCAACGGTGATGATTGTTGCCGCATAAAAGAACTCCATATCCGCCTCACTACAAGGATTTTCACTCCCAATCCAAGCCTTGGAGGGGTCTTTCCAAAGTAGCCAAGGCCACCGAAGCCTTAGAGCCCTTGCAAATTTTTCGAGGTCAAGGATGCCAAGGCCCCCCTTCTCCTTGGGCCTACACACAATCTTCCAACTAACCTTGCATTGACCACCGGAAACTTTATCCGCCGCCGCCCAAAAGAAAGCCCGTTCAATCTTGTCGAGAGCTTGTAGCGTGCCGGCGGGTAGTGCAAGCGGTGTTATGTGGAAGATCGCTTGAGAGGTGATGACGGATTTGATTAGAGTGCACCTTCCGGCGGCCGCGATATTCTTTCCATGCCACGGGGCGAGCTTGGAGGCCGCCTTATCCACAAGAGGTTGCACATCAATGCCCTTGATGCGTCTATGAGAAAGCGGCAAGCCAAGGTATTTGATGGGAAAATTCGTACGATGTATTGGCAAGCTTTGCATGATATCGTCAAGGTCCAAGTTGGCACAACGGATAGGCACGGCAATGCTCTTGTGCACGTTTGTGACAAGCCCCGTGACCTCACCGAAACCCGTCAAGATGCTAGCCAAGGCAACAAAGTCTTCTTTGAATGGCGCAATGAAGATAGCCGCATCGTCGGCGTATAAGGATGTCCGAACCGTTGGTCCTCGGCCCCGAAGACGGTGGAGGTCCCCATTTTGGGTGGCGATGTCGAGAAGATGTTGCAGCGGGTCGATGGCAAGGTCAAAAAGCAACGGTGAAAGGGGGTCCCCTTGCCGAAGGCCCCTCCGGTGAGCTATGGGTTCTCCCGGCACCCCATTAAGAAGCACCCTCGAGGAGGCGGTAACAAGTAGCGCCACCACCCAATTCCGGAATCTTGCCGGGAAGCCGCAATGTTGCATGAGGTCAAGCAAATAGTCCCACCGCACCGAGTCAAAAGCTTTCTTGATGTCAAGCTTGAGTAGTATGGTTGGAGTTTTGGCGCGGTGAAGCCTCCTGATATGTCTCAAACGTATCTATAATTTTTGATGCTCCATGCTTGTTTTTACACCATTTGCCTATTGTTTCGTTACACTTAGTGGCATTTTTATGCATTTTCCGGAACTAACCTATTAACGAAGTGCCACAGTGCCAGTTTCCTGTTTTCTGCTGTTTTTGTGTTTCAGAAGTGATACACAGGAAATATTCTCGGAATTGGACGAAACAAGTTCCTGAAGTCTTATTTTACCCGGAAACTTCCAGACATCCGAAGAAGTGTCGGAGGGGGGCCACCAGGGCCCCACACAAGGGGGTGGCGCGGCCAGCCCCCTGGCCGCGTCGGGCCCACGTGAGGGTGCCTGGTCCCTCTCCTGACATCGCCCCTTCGCCTATAAGTACCCCCCGACGAGAAAAACCTAAGTGCCCGATCAGTTTTCCAGAATACATCGTGATCCGCCGCCGCCATCGACCCGAAGATCGGGAGGGTCCAGAAGCTCTTCCCGGCACCCTGTCGGAGAGGGTAATCGCCACCGGAGGTCTTCTTCATCGCCATGCTTGCCTCCGGAGCGATGAGTGAGTAGTCTACCTTGGACTATGGGTCCATAGCAGTAGCTAGATGGTTGTCTTCTCCACCATGTGCTTCATGTTTAGATCTCATGAACTGCCCTACATGATTGAGATCACCGTTATGTAATTCTATGATGTTGGTTTGTTGGGATTCGATGAATATTGGTGTTTATGATTAAGTTGCTGTACTGAATTATATCTTTTGTTATCTCTATGTTGTTTATGATCTTGCATGCTCTCCGTTGTTAGTAGCTATCTTGGCCGAGTAGTTGCTAGTGACTCCAAGAGGGGGTATTTATGCTCGATAGTGGGTTCATGTCTCTATTTCACCTGGGGGAGTGACAGAAACCTCTAAGGTGGTAGATGTGCTGTTGCTACTAGGGAGAAAACAACATTCATATGCTCAAGGGCATATGCTTTGTTTACATTACACACTTTGCTTAATGCAATTATCTGTTGTTCGCAACTTAATACTTCTAGGGTGTTCGGATGATATCCCCGGGGGTGGATTATTAGTCATAGATGCAGTTGGATGGCGGTCTATGTATTTTGTTGTAATGCACAGAGTAAATCTCATAGTGATCTTCTTGACATATCACGTTATCTTTATTCTATCAATTGCCCAACTGTAATTTGTTTATCCAGCATGTTATTTTATCTATGGAGAGACACCACTAGTGAACTGTGGACCCCGGTCCTATTTAATCATATTGCAATCACCTGTTTACTTTTCCCGCACTGTTTACTTTACTCGCATATTATTACTGTTTTCCACTCGATACACTCATAACCTTTGTTTCAAGCAAACCGGTGAGATTGACAACCTCATCGCAAGTTGGGAACAAAGTATTTGTTTGTGTGTGTGCAGGTTCCACAACACCTTCAGTCGTCATCGTCTCTCTTCTCCTGTTCGATAAACCTTGGTTTCTTAACTGAGGGAAAACTTGCCGCTACACTCATCATACCTTCCTCTTGGGGTTCCCAACGGGCTGGTCTTCACCACGCACAAGGACTTACTGCTCCCACGTCAACTATACGCCACAGCTCTTTTCTGGCGTCATCATCACACGAGTAGCAGCACCTTTTCTGGCGCCGTTGCCGGGGAAGAGAGAAGACTTCTGCGAGGGGAGTTCTTCGCACACACATTCTTTACTTTGTTATTTGTTTTGCTTTACTTTATTTTATTTTACCTGCATTGCTCTTTATATCAAAAACCCAAAAAAATTAGAATCCTTGGTAGCTGTTTTTACTTGTTTACTTTCGTTTTGCTGAAATGGGTACTCCTGAAAACACCAAGTTGTGTGACTTTGCTAGCACGAACAATAGTGATTTTATCTGCACTCCTATTGCACCACCTGTTCCTGCTACCACCTTTTATGAGATCAAGCCTGCTTTATTGAACCTTGTTATGAAAGAGCAATTTTCTGGTGCTAGTACTGAAGATGCTGTAGCTCATCTCAACAATTTTGTTGAGCTATGTGAGATGCAGAAATATAAGGATGTTGATAGTGATATTATTAAGCTCAAGTTGTTTCCTTTTTCTTTGAGAGGAAAAGCTAAAGATTGGTTGCTGTCTCTGACTAAGAATAGTATTGATTCATGGGCTAAGTGTAAGGATGCTTTTATTGGTAGATACTATCCTCCTGCTAAGATTATAGCTTTGCGCAGCAATATTATGAAGTTTACTCAGTTTGATAATGAACATGTTGCTCAAGCTTGGGAAAGAATGAAATCTATGGTAAAGAATTGCCCCACTCATGGACTGACTACTTGGATGATTATCCAAACTTTTTATACAGGACTGAATTTTTCTTCAAGGAACCTACTTGATTCAGCTGCTGGAGGCACTTTTATGTCCCTTACCTTGGGCGCCGCATCAAAGCTACTAGACAACATGATGGTAAATTATTCCGAATGGCACACCGAGAGAGCTCCACAAGGTAAGAAGGTAAATTCTATTGAGGAAACCTCTTCCTTGAATGATAAGATTGATACCATTATGGCTATGCTTGCTAATGATAGGACTCATATTGATCCTAATAATGTTCCTTTGGCCTCTCTGGTTGCTCAAGAAGAGCAAGTTGATGTGAATTTCATTAGAAACAATAATTTTAATAACAATGCTTATAGGAACAATTTTGCTAGTAACAATTATAGGCCGTATCCTTCTACCAATGGTAATGGTTATGGTAACTCTTATGGTAATTCCTACAACAACACTAGGGCCGCGCCCTCCGAGCTTGAGGTAATGCTCAAGGACTTCATCGGTAAGCAAACTGCTTTTAACAAGTCTGTTGAGGAAAAGTTAGGCAAAATTGATATTCTTGCTTCTAAAGTTGATAGCCTTGCTCATGATGTTGAACTTCTGAAATTAAAAGTGTTTCCTAATGATGTGAATGTGAGCAATGTTGTTGCTGCCGCTAATGCTACTCAAGTTGGAATTGATGAAAATATTAGATTGTTAGCGGAATTGCATGCCAGGTGGGAAAGAGAAGATGAGATTGCTAGAGAGATGAAGGTATGTACTATTACTACCTCTAATGATGTTGCTCCTACTGATAGCAACCCTCTTACTTTGATTAGTGTAGAGAAAACTCCGACTCCTTGTGTTAAAAAGCCTAAAACTGCCAAAACTTTTTCTCAAAAGAGTGCTGAAATTTTTCGGAGTGTGGGAGATGATAGCTCTATTTCCTTTAATGATTTTGATGTTGATGGCTGCAATATATCTGAAGTTATTTTGTTCTTGCAAAAGCATGCTTTGACTCCCAATGCTAGTTCTTTAAATATTGCTTTTACTAAGCATATTACCAATGCTCTCATAAAGATTAGGGATGAAAAGTTGAAGCAAAAAGCCTATGTTCCCAAGAAGTCAGAAGATGGTTGGGAACCCATCATTGATATGCATGTTAATGGTTATGATTGCCATGCTTTATGTGATCTAGGTGCTAGTATTTCTATCATGCCTAGAAAGATTTATGACATGCTTGATTTACCACCGCTTGAAAAATGTTATTTTGATGTTCCTATTGCTGATGTTGCTAAGAAGAAACCTTTGGGAAGGATTAATGATGTTCTTATTATGGTTAACAATAACCTTGTTCCCGTTGATTTTCTTGTTATGGATGTTGAATGCCATGCTTCATGTCCTATTATTTTGGGAAGACCCTTTCTTCGAACTGTAGGTGCTATCATTGATATGAGGGAAGGCACTATCAAGTATCAATTCCCATTAAAGAAAGGTATGGAACACTTCCCTAGGAAAAGAAAGAAATTACTTTTTGACTCTATTCTTAGAGCAAATTATGATCTTAGCACTTCATCACTTGATATTACTTGATTCGCACTTTTCTGCGCCTAGCTCAAAGGCGTTAAAGAAAAGCACTCTTGGGAGATAACCCAATGTTTACTTTTCAGTACTTTTTCTTTTATTTGAGTCATGGAAGTCATTACTACTGTAATGACCACTCCTTATCTTGTTTATTTCGTTTTTGTGCCAAGAGAAGCCTCTAATTTGAGCGAGGTAAACATTTGGGGATGTTGCTGTCCTGAAACTGTTTTCGGTGCTGTACCGTAAAAATTCGTGAAAATTCTATGTTTATCTTTTGGACCTGCGATTTCTTGTGCATATGCCCCAGGATATATCCAAACTTTTCTTAGTTGAACACTTTTTGATTTGAGCAACAGAAAATCCCTCAAAAATTCGTCCTTTGTCAGCTGTTCAGTTTTGACAGATTTCTGCCAATATTTGTTTTTTGCCACTTTATCGCTTTCTTTTGAGTTCTTTTTTATCATGGAACTCTTGTGGAAGTTGCTACAGTAGTATATACTTTATATGTGGTGGTTTTGGGTTGAAACCTGAAGCTAAAGGAGGTTGAATATATTTTATGCTTACACTAATGTTGCTAATAGAATTATGTTTAGTTTTGTATGAAGAAAGTTTTCAAGTGTAGGGATTGGAGAATGATGAGATGAGTTGAAGAATGGACAAAAGCTCAAGCTTGGGGATGCCCATGCATCACCCCAAGAAATATCCAAGAAGTACAAGCATCAAAGCTTGGGGATGCCCCCGAGGCACCCCTTCTTCATCGGCAAAAATCAGGTCACCTTTCAAAACACTATATTTTTATTGCTTCATGCACTATGTGTTTTTCTTGGAGCGTTAGTTGTTTTAGTTTTCTTAGTTGGTTTAGTTTGTTTGTTTGCTGCAATAAATGGTTGGACCCCAACAAATTTCCTTTGGAGGAGATGTACTCATTTTCATTTGCAAAGAACGCTCTAGTTTTCACTCTTATTAAAAATCGAGTGTTCTACTTTTTCTGCTACTGCTTTTGGTTTTCGTTTTCGCCTTGATTTGCGTTCAGATCTTGTCATATCTTTTCATCAAGGTGTATTTTTTCCTCTGATCTTTATTGGTTTTCATCAAAAGAGG
This sequence comes from Dactylis glomerata, assembly GCA_007115705.1. Taxonomy (NCBI): domain Eukaryota; kingdom Viridiplantae; phylum Streptophyta; class Magnoliopsida; order Poales; family Poaceae; genus Dactylis; species Dactylis glomerata. Next base: position 6,236,547 of record QXEO01000291.1, read on the forward strand.
TGTCTTTAAAAATTTCAAATGGTGTTGGAAAAGAGAAAAAGCTTTGTGCAAAATAGTGGTACAAGAAGGAGCTTGTGTAGACTGCGGCTTAGGCTTTTTCATGTCATGCTTGATGTCTTTTTGATAGTATGCTTAGTGGTTTTGCTGTAGCATGACTTGTCTCAAATAACTGAGATTGCTTAATGTGCCTTTGAAAAAATCATGCGTTGTTTTTATTGTATGGAAGCATTATTTTGGTTTTCTCCTTGATGCTTTATTTGGGTTGACTTGGCGCATGCTCACACATGTTAGACTCTTACAAAGTCACCATTAGCCTTCATGATAATTTAGTTTTTGACTTTTGATGCCATCTTATGCTTCTTTTAATGTCGCTTTGTCGCTTTGCATGATTATGGCCATTATTGCTCTCTTAGTTGGTCGCTCCCAGTCTTTTGCTAGCCCTCGCCTTGTACTGAGTATGAGCTCTACTCGTGCATCCAACTCCTAAAAGCCAAAGTTTTCCAAAGTGTCCACCATACATACCTATTAGCAATTTGCTATTCCAAGTAAATTTGACTTGCTTTTATATTCTCTTCAAATTAAACTCTTACCAGTGTTATGCGAAATTCGGTCAGTAAAGCTCTCACGAACCGGAAGGCACACTTTACTTTTTCCTGTTCTTAAAAATTTGACATTGTGGTCTCTTATGTTGAGTTGTTATGCTTGCAAGTTGTAAGTTGGATTCTAGCCCAGCCATGCTGTCATGGGGCAAGCTTTCAACATTGCACTTCTTATTTGAGTTGATATCGTGATCTTTTGTTTATGGATGCCCGCGGTGTGAAATGAATTGGGAATCTTGTGAGGATCATGGAGTTTTTATATGTGTTAGGAAAACGCCGGGCCGCCAATCTAAGCCATGCATAATTCATGGTGGAAATTTGCAGCATACCCATGGTGAACATTCGATGACGCATCTCACAATAAAAAGCTAAACAATATAGCAAATAAAAGAGATGTCGAGGTGTTCATTGTCTGCTTGTCCTGTCATTTTGGTGTGGGCTTGTTCCATGTCATCGGGCACGGAGGTACCCCATTGGCGGTTCTCAATGATACACATATATTTACAATGACAAGAGCCTTGCTTGGGACTCTAAGTAAAGTAGCATGGTTTGGGTACTCGTATTCACGGGACACGACGTTTTCAACTTATGATTTGTCAAGCATATGCATCATAATTGTTCTCGCATTAACTTTAACCATTCAAGATACTTATGATGGGGGCAATGAGAGCTCAAAGCCGGTAAGTACCATAATTTTTGAAGGTTATAAAACTTGCAATCACTGCTTCCCTCTGCGAAGGGCCTTTCTTTTACTTTTATGTTGAGTCACCACCTTCTTTCTTTATGCACCATTAAGAGATCATAGTTGTCATTCTTAGTGTGATATGCATTGTCCCAAAGTTCATTGATTGACTCATATTGTTGGTTTCACTTGTTCTTAAATTATTTGTATCTAGTCGCCCTCTTAAACTTTGAGGTGTCCTATGCATTTATGTTTTGCTCTCTTTGAAGGACAAGCTGAAAACCATTTGTATGTTTTTCCTTATGATTTGAACACACGTTTGACTTTCATTGTTTCATTATCATGATCTTTTGTTTGTGTTCATTTACATGTTTACAACATGGTTGCTAAGTTTCTTATTGTCATGATTATATCTTTCATGCCCATGTTTTAAGTTCTATTGATCCCAGCTCACCAATGCTTACATATATGATCAAGATTGTGTAGGTGCATGTCACCTCAAAAATTATTCTTTTGTTATCACTTACCTACTCGAGGACGAGCAGGAGTTAAGCTTGGGGATGCTTGATACGTCTCAAACGTATCTATAATTTTTGATGCTCCATGCTTGTTTTTACACCATTTGCCTATTGTTTCGTTACACTTAGTGGCATTTTTATGCATTTTCCGGAACTAACCTATTAACGAAGTGCCACAGTGCCAGTTTCCTGTTTTCTGCTGTTTTTGTGTTTCAGAAGTGATACACAGGAAATATTCTCGGAATTGGACGAAACAAGTTCCTGAAGTCTTATTTTACCCGGAAGCTTCCAGACATCCGAAGAAGTGTCGGAGGGGGGCCACCAGGGCCCCACACAAGGGGGTGGCGCGGCCAGCCCCCTGGCCGCGCCGGGACCACGTGAGGGTGCCTGGTCCCTCTCCTGACATCGCCCCTTCGCCTATAAGTACCCCCCGACGAGAAAAACCTAAGTGCCCGATCAGTTTTCCAGAATACATCGCGATCCGCCGCCGCCATCGACCCGAAGATCGGGAGGGTCCAGAAGCTCTTCCCGGCACCCTACCGGAGAGAGGAATCGCCACCGGAGGTCTTCTTCATCGCCATGCTTGCCTCCGGAGCGATGAGTGAGTAGTCTACCTTGGACTATGGGTCCATAGCAGTAGCTAGATGGTTGTCTTCTCCACCATGTGCTTCATGTTTAGATCTCATGAGCTGCCCTACATGATTGAGATCACCGTTATATAATTCTATGATGTTGGTTTGTTGGGATCCGATGAATATTGGTGTTTATGATTAAGTTGCTGTACTGAATTATATCTTTTGTTATCTCTATGTTGTTTATGATCTTGCATGATCTCCGTTGTTAGTAGCTATCTTGGCCGAGTAGTTGCTAGTGACTCCAAGAGGGGGTATTTATGCTCGATAGTGGGTTCATGTCTCTATTTCACCTGGGGGGGTGACAGAAACCTCTAAGGTGGTAGATGTGCTGTTTCTACTAGGGAGAAAACAACATTCATATGCTCAAGGGCATATGCTTTGTTTACATTACACACTTTGCTTAATGCAATTATCTGTTGTTCACAACTTAATACTTCTAGGGTGTTCGGATGATATCCCCGGGGGTGGATTATTAGTCATAGATGCAGTTGGATGGCGGTCTATGTATTTTGTTGTAATGCCCAGACACTACAAGAAATGTGTTGACTACTGACGCTCAAAATTCGTCACTAGATCGTCATAATGGTTGATCTATGACGATTTTATGACGAAAAAATGATCTTCAAAAACGGGGCGTCGTTGATGATCGAACATGACGAATTTACTGAAATCGTCATAACCGTCTATGACGATATTGGACCGTCATAACGGTTACGATGATTCAGTATCGTCATGGGCAGTTTGAGGAGGCCACATCAGCAATCCGATATGGCAGCCACGTGGCAGGAGGCCACATCAGCAATCCAACGTGGAATACAGCTGGCATACACATGGCAGACATGTAAATCGAAATCAGCCCGGTCCATTTCAGTTATCTATATGGGCCAAGCCCAATAAGTCAGCCTATTTTATGATTTTCTTTTCTCAATTCTAGATAGCTAAATGGGCTAAGCCCAACATTCGGCCTTTTTCTTTCCCAATCCTTTGGCCTTTTTACAGTATTTATTTTTTTATTTTCGTCCTATTTATTATGACACTGGTCCAACTTGTCAGGTTGACCCCACTTGTCATGTTGTTCGCATAAACTGGTCCCACACATCATGGTAGTTCAAAATGCAAATTAATCATCAAAAGTGGGTCCCAATGGTCAGATTTTCATTTCACACAGGTAGTTTCAAAGCAAATACGTGATCAGTATTTCAAAAGAACAGAGACAGAATTCATCAAATAACACCGAAATTCATCTATTACAATCCTTACAGTCTATCATAACCCAACTATGCCTGCTATTACAATATATATACATAATATTCTAGTTCTTTGCTAACTGGGGCTTCACGGCAAGTATCTTTATGCAGCTCCTGTAGAATAGGAAGAACCACAATTTTAGTCTCAAATGAAATATAAACACCTAAAAATACAGAAAATCAATCAATATATGCATAATACAAGACTTAAATTTACTATGCAACAAAATTTGGCCAGGTTAATCTAAATAACATTCATATGTTTCAAACATTGCAATGGCATACTGCAACCACTTGAGATTTTCTAACAAGAAATACATGGCAATTACAGTACTGCCTCGAACAAACCATACTATATTAATCATAAAATAACAGGTGCATCACAACACGTATAGCAGTAACCATAAAATAACATGACAGAGACTAAATCAGATCCTAATACAAAGCTATTCAGAATTTCAGACCATAGGTTCCATATCACCTGGGGATTTGACTCAAAATAATGCATGCATCATAGCACATCAACCAAGTAACAAACAGGAGAATAGGATAGACCAAAGACTTAACTAATCTGGAGAGGACAGCGTTGCTTTAGTTGCAGCACGGTGAGCTCGACACTAAGAATCTGGTGCCATGGCTTCGGTTGCAGCACGCACTCCATCGGGTCTGCGAGGACAACCAAGCAAGGCAGTTGTCAGTAAGCATCAAGGAAGCTGCTGCAGGTTAAACAGATACATATTCTAAGGACAACTGGAGCAATAAGAGCATTTTCTCAAAGTTAAGCATGCAAACTGACACATCTTTTATCACAGAAACTAGCAATAAAAGAGCATTTCCCTAGAAGATGCGGTTATTGAGTGTGACTTAGATGAAGTAACAACAATGGCAATACTGGACAGTAATAAGAGTTGAATCTGCCTATTTTTCCTCCTGGGAGCACTGAATACATCCATTGTACTTCCTAGAGTTACCAAATCTAGCACCAGCCTAATCAGAATCCACAAATGTACCCCGACATAAGATTACTAGAGAGCATAAACCCAAATGTAGCATTACAGATAGCCCTAGTGTTCAAACAAGCAAAGCTTTTTTTCACAGGAGTTATTAAATTGAATTATAAATCTATTTCAACAGTTGAAATACTACTTGTGTTGTGATGTGCATATAGGTACCTCAGCGACTAGCAGGAATCAATGATCCGGCGCTTGTGACCAAGCAGTAGCCAGCAGGACGCCTGGATGGTGCAAGATAGTGGCGTCGTGGTGGCTGGCTGGCAGAAACAGGTCAGCGATGTCAAATACTAGCTCACAGGACCCATATTCCATTATACTATATATTTCATAATTCATGTAACATGCTCACAGTAAAAAAATCAAACACCTAGAGTGTTAATGCTCACATAGTGTTACAACGATACTACAAGATCATCATTAAACATAACTTTTTAGGATTAAGCAAGTAGCAATAAAGAGTGTTCTCCTCCCAGTCCACAGCCTTGTTGCTTGCTACCAAGTAGGAGTAACCAGCTGTGGTACCCGACTGCCTCCCAAACAGACCTTGCAAGTTAGGACCTGCATAGTAGAAACACGCCACTAATTAGCAACTAAACCAATCTACCAGCATATTCGCATGTATCTGTAGTAAAATACTTATAACCGGAGGCTGCAACTCCTTAACATCATATTAAAACATAAATTGGAATAGCTACACAAGAACCGAAACAAAGGTTTAGACATGGACTGTTAGTCAAATCCTTTACTTTCAGCCCATGAGCAAGTTTACAGTCAAGACGCAAGCAACTCGTTATGCAAAATAAAACGCTAGCTAAGTAAAACAATTCAAACTCCACACTTGTGTCTTAGTTTTTAGTCATTTTTAATAGTTCAAACAGTAGGCATATATTTAGCATAGTTCAAACAGTAACGAATTTACATAAATTAATTTACAAACATGCGCTGCATTCAGATTTCAATTAAAACATGGACCGGAGCTCAATCACTGTGGTTTTTCAGCGAGGAGATTTATCGATAAGGGGCAATTACTAGCATCAGGGATTACCAAACAAATGGTAGTCTGCAGCCAAATATACACATCTCTCTCAACAGATCCCCAACGAAATGAAACCCTCACTGAGCGAACAGTACTACGGAATGGAAAGAAGTGGCAGCAGGTGGCTCACCATCTGGATCCAGACGCGGAGGTACTGCGGGTCGTCGCGGTAGCGGGGCTCGTCCTGGAACTCCTGGGCGCACTTCTGGAGGAACCTCGGTAGCTTCTCCCGCAGCGTCGCCGGCGGCAGCGCGCCCTCCAGCCTCCGGATCCCCCTGCAGAAAGACCGACCTTAGTTCGATCAGGGAAGAGGAAAGGAGGGGCGGCCGCCGCTCGGGGTAGGCACGGCGATTGGGAGCGGGGCCGTACCTGAGCCATGGGCGCAGGGGGTCGGAGCCGGAGTAGCAGCGGATGTCACCGACCACCGAAGAGAGGAGCTCCTTCTCCTTGTCGATGCGGCCGTGCTGGTGGTGGGGATCACAGAGGAGCCCTCCCTCGGCTTATTCTCGCACGCGCAGAGGATCGGAACAGCGCCAGAGGGGGCGAATCCGGGCAGAGGGGAACGAGGACGCGGGGTCGAGGTGGTGGGGATGCGGGGCAGAGGGGAACGAGAACAGCGGCTGGATCTCGGCGGCGCTAGGGAGAAGAGAGGGGGGGCGAGAAGGGAGGGAGGGAATGGTTAGGGTTTGGCTAGGGTTTGGCGCGATCCGTCTGCTGTGTGTTTGTTCTGAGAAACGAGGGGCGTCGGATGCTGCGGTTCAACGGTTTAGATCGTTTAATAGGACGATCCGTGAGAGGTCTCTCCTGGATATTTGATTGGCTGAAAAGAGGGTAGCATAAAAATGTGGTTTCTTTAAATCATCTACATATCAAAAATATGCTGCAAAAATAGTATAGTTTGCTAAGATGACTCCATATTATGCACATGTGTGCATCTTGGTATGGCAAACAAAGTTGCTTTGGAGAGTATTAATTTTCTTTGCACAAAAAAATCATTTTTCATTTTCTTAATGCTAAAAATGGGTTATTTTGTGAAGCATCTACCACAAATAAGTTTCAAAAATGGACCACCACAAATTCAAATCATATTATACCATATTTTATGCATAATTCATCATTTTTTTGCATGGAAAAAGTTATCTAGACACCCCTCAAGAAATTGACAAAATTCTGCCGATTCAGTAGGAAGCGGGTCAAATTTGAACTACAGGTGCTTCATAGTTTGCTCATATTTTTTTCAAAAAATCATTTTTAGGTACACAACTATCTATTTCATCATAGATCCATAAAGAGTTTGGCAAGATTCTATCCCGTCATAGGAACGGTCACGCCCGTCGTTTTGGCCACATGTTGAAATCGACATAAGAAATTCAAAACAAATCAAAAAAATACAAACCCTTCGTGTTGTATCATGTTATGTGACCTAGTTGCTAGGAAAAATAACAAACTTTGAATATTGCCAACATTTTGAAAAAGTGTTCACAAAAAAGAGCTACCTTGTACGAAGTTTCATGGCTTTTAAGCCAGATGAGCTAGTTATGGCCATAATCATGGCATAGTTTGTTCAAATGACTCCATATTATGCACATGTGTGCATCTTGGTATGGCAAACAAAGTTTCTTTGGAGAGTATTAATTTTCTTTGCACAAAAAAATCATTTTTCATTTTCTTAATGCAAAAAATGGGTTATTTTGTGAAGCATCTACCAAAAATAAGTTTCAAAAATGGACCACCACAAATTCAAATCATATTATACCATATTTTATGCATAATTCATCATTTTTTTGCATGGAAAAAGTTATCTAGACACCCCTCAAGAAATTGACAAAATTCTGCCGATTCAGCAAGAAGCGGGTCAAATTTGAACTACAGGTGCTTCATAGTTTGCTCATATTTTTTTCAAAAAATCATTTTTAGGTACACAACTATCTATTTCATCATAGATCCATAAAGAGTTTGGCAAGATTCTATCCCGTCATAGGAACGGTCACGCCCGTCGTTTTGGCCACATGTTGAAATCGACATAAGAAATTCAAAACAAATCAAAAAAATACAAACCCTTCGCGTTGTATCATGTTATGTGACCTAGTTGCTAGGAAAAATAACAAACTTTGAATATTGCCAACATTTTGAAAAAGTGTTCACAAAAAAGAGCTACCTTGTACGAAGTTTCATGGCTTTTAAGCCAGATGAGCTAGTTATGGCCATAATCATGGCATAGTTTGTTCAAATGACTCCATATTATGCACATGTGTGCATCTTGGTATGGCAAACAAAGTTTCTTTGGAGAGTATTAATTTTCTTTGCACAAAAAAATCATTTTTCATTTTCTTAATGCTAAAAATGGGTTATTTTGTGAAGCATCTACCAAAAATAAGTTTCAAAAATGGACCACCACAAATTCAAATCATATTATACCATATTTTATGCATAATTCATCATTTTTTTGCATGGAAAAAGTTATCTAGACACCCCTCAAGAAATTGACAAAATTCTGCCGATTCAGTAGGAAGCGGGTCAAATTTGAACTACATGTGCTTCATAGTTTGCTCATATTTTTTTCAAAAAATCATTTTTAGGTACACAACTATCTATTTCATCATAGATCCATAAAGAGTTTGGCAAGATTCTATCCCGTCATAGGAACGGTCACGCCCGTCGTTTTGGCCACATGTTGAAATCGACATAAGAAATTCAAAACAAATCAAAAAAATACAAACCCTTCGCGTTGTATCATGTTATGTGACCTAGTTGCTAGGAAAAATAACAAACTTTGAATATTGCCAACATTTTGAAAAAGTGTTCACAAAAAAGAGCTACCTTGTACGAAGTTTCATGGCTTTTAAGCCAGATGAGCTAGTTATGGCCATAATCATGGCATAGTTTGTTCAAATGACTCCATATTATGCACATGTGTGCATATTGGTATGGCAAACAAAGTTTCTTTGGAGAGTATTAATTTTCTTTGCACAAAAAAATCATTTTTCATTTTCTTAATGCTAAAAATGGGTTATTTTGTGAAGCATCTACCAAAAATAAGTTTCAAAAATGGACCACCACAAATTTAAATCATATTATACCATATTTAATGCACAATTCATCATTTTTTTGCATGGAAATAGTTATCTAGACACCCCTCAAGAAACTGACAAAATTCTGCTGATTCAGCAGGAAGCGGGTCAAATTTGAACTACAGGTGCTTCATAGTTTGCTCATAATTTTTTCCAAAAACCATTTTTAGATACATAAGTATCTATTTCATCATAGATCCATAAATTTTTTTTCAAAATTATATCCCGACCTAGGGACGGTCAAGCCCCTCGTGTTAGCCCTATTTTGAATACACTAGAATGGCATTCTAGTAATTAAATTTTGTTTTCTAATTTTTTTTGTAGAAGAAAAGATTTAATGTTATTATATATATAATAAACATAATTTACAAAGTTTGTTTGAATTCATTTGGCCTTGTCTTGAATCTTCTTCACACCTTTTTGTGTTTACATCTTAAAAGAAATGGAAAAGAGAAAAAAGGAAAAAAAAAACAAGTGCTGTCCACAGCGGCCCAACTATAGTTCACAGCGGCCTAGGCCCAACTAATCGAGAACTTCCAATTAAAAGAAAGATGGCGTGGGCAGTTATCACAAGATTGATTGTAGCGTGGTGGTAAGGGACTCACGCCCGAGTGTGAGGAGGTTGGGGGTTCGAGCCCCCCTTGCGCAACTATTTTGCACCAGATTTCTCACAGGCCTGTCAGGTGTGGTTCGGGACCGCCTGTCAGGTCGGTGGGGGTCGGGCCCGCCTATCAGGTCGGTGGGGGCGGACACAGGCTTGTCATGTGTGGGTCGGGCCCGCCTGTCAAGTCGGTGGGGGCGGACCCCTTGTGTCAGGTGGGGGCGGTGGGTGGGACCCGATTATCAGGTTGGGAGGGTAGGTGGGACCCGTGTGTCTGGTGGGGCCAGTGGGGCCTAAATGTCAATCAGCTAGACACAAAATCTAAATATATGACATGTGGGTCCCACATTTGCAGCCATATATAAGCTAAATTGACACGTGGATGCTACACATAAGCGTAAATAGACACATGGACGACACCTTGGCGAAACCGGTGAGCTGGCAGTCCAACTATTTCAAACATATTTTAATTTAGCGACTATGACGATCTATTTTCGTCGTAAGCGGCTCCGGATAAGGTCTAAAACTGTATGAGATAGGTTATGACGATTTTGTGCCCATTAGGTTATGACGTTTCTATTTCAAATCGTCGTAATTTTTAGGGCTGGTGGCCTTCCCAATTAGCCCATGACGATCTGGTACAAAATCGTCACTACTTTATGACACTTTTCTCTAGGGTCATGATGAAAACGTCACTAGTCAACACATTTCTTGTAGTGAGAGTAAATCTCATAGTGATCTTCTTGACATATCACGTTATCTTTATTCTATCAATTGCCCAACTGTAATTTGTTTACCCAGCATGTTATTTTATCTATGGAGAGACACCACTAGTGAACTGTGGACCCCGGTCCTATTTAATCATATTGCAATCACCTGTTTACTTTTCCCACACTGTTTACTTTACTCGCATATTATTACTGTTTTCCACTCAATACACTCATAACCTTTGTTTCAAGCAAACCGGTGAGATTGACAACCTCATCGCAAGTTGGGAACAAAGTATTTGTTTGTGTGTGTGCAGGTTCCACAACACCTTCAGTCGTCATCGTCTCTCTTCTCCTGTTCGATAAACCTTGGTTTCTTAACTGAGGGAAAACTTGCCGCTACACTCATCATACCTTCCTCTTGGGGTTCCCAACGGGCTGGTCTTCACCACGCACAAGGACTTACTGCTCCCACGTCAAATATACGCCACAGCTCTTTTCTGGCGTCATCATCACACGAGTAGCACCTCCTAACATAATTTCGCACCCCTAAGAAATTGTCGTGAATACTTCTAGTCTTGATGAAGGCACTTTGCGATGCGGAGATGAGGTTGTTCATGTGAGGAGCAAGGCGAATGGACATCATCTTGGCAATGATTTTTGCCACTCCATGGATCAAACTAATAGGACGGAAGTCCGAGATGGCCTCCGCCCCCTCCTTCTTGGGCAAGAGTGCAATGTTTGCGGAGTTGAGCCAATGAAAATTTTCCGCATGGAGATTGGAGAAAAGGTGAACCACCCGCATGACATCGAGCTTGATAACTTGCCAACAAGACTTATAGAAGGCCTCGGTGAAGCCGTCCGGGCCGGGCGCCTTGTCACAAGGCATGGACTTGATGGCCTCAAGCACTTCCAATTCCGTGAAACCATCGCCGAGACTCTCAAGATCGGTGGTAGGCATAGTCATACCCGACCAATTAAAATTGCGAAGACGAGGCGGCCCTTTTCCCATAACCGCGGTGAAATGGCTCTTGATCAAGCATTCCTTCCCAACATGGTCGGTAACCCACCCTTGATTATTTGCAATTCTTTGAATGAAATTTTTTCTCCGACGAGCGTTGACTTTAGTGTGGAAGAACTTGGTATTGGCATCTCCATCTTTTAGGAACTTTATGCAAGCACATTGCCTCTTCCTAGCCCGGTCAAGCACCGCCAAGCTAATAACCCTTCTTTTGAGGCACTTGCGCAACTCAAATTCTTCATTGGAGAGAACAAGACTCTCTTGGGTAATCTCAAGATAAAGGATGACATGGAGGGCCATATGAAGGTGGAGTTTGGCGTTGGAGGAGAAAGTCCGGCTCCATTTACGAAGTTTGAACCCCAAATTCTTGAGCTTATGGAAGAGCACATGGCAAGGCTCCGTGTGCGGCACCACCTCGGACCAAGCTTCATTCACCACTTGGTGAAACCCCGGCATCTTCAACCAAAAGTTCTCAAACTTGAAAGAGCGTGGCCTTGCGGGAGAGTGGGCGCCGGCCAAAAGCAAAGGGCAATGGTCCGAGAGGGACGAAGAAAGCGCGTTAAGGATATGCCCGTTGAAAGATAGGTCCCATTCGGCGTTTGCAAAAACATAGTCAAGCTTGCTCATGGTGGGGTTTAGCCTCTCATTGCTCCACGTGTATCTACGATTTTGAAGGTGGATCTCCGAAAGCTCGCAAAGTTGGAGGGTCAATCTAAAGCGGTTGATGCGGTGGCGATTTGACGTTCTCTTGTTTTCGTCCCGGGCACGATAGATTTGGTTAAAGTCACCATTTGCGAGCCACCTCGTGCCCGCGGGAGGTTTATGAGAGAGCAGCTCCGCGAAAAAAGCTTCCTTGCGGCTATGCCTAGTTGGCCCGTAGACGGATGTAAGGCGGAAAGACGATCCTTCGCGGATATGGGTGATCATCATCGAAATGCAAAAATCCCCCATGGAGATATCTGTGGCATCCACCACACATTCATCCCAAAGCACCAGGATGCCACCTTTAGTACCGACCGCCGGTTTGTGAGCGAAACCCTTCAGGCGGAAGCCACCAATGAGAGCGGCTGACGAGGGTTAACTTGACAAATGTCCTAGATGAAGGACTTAGGATCGGGGGAAGAGCAACGACTAGAGATTCCGGGATCGAGATTAGCACACGATGTACCCAGGTTCACGTCCCCGCGGTGGAGGATCGCTACATCCTGCTAGCAATCTAGTAGATAATCACAATGGTGTTTACATGGTGCCGCCGTAGGCGGAATATTGTATCTAGTCTATGTCTAATCTATCTTGTATCTCTAATATTGCTTGTCTATGATATTCGATGTCTATGAGATATCTTATCTGATCTCCCTCTAGAGGCGCCCCTGCCTGGCTTTATATATGCAACCGGGCTAAGGTTTTACAAGTGTCCTAGTCGAATACGGATTAGAGTCTTTCTTCTTCTACTCCAAGTCATCTTCGAGTCCTTGTACTTATCCACCTCCTTAATGGGCCAGGCCCGGTATACTAATCCACGGGTACCTGAAGGGCATACCCTCGTCAGTAGCCCCCGAGACTCAATTCGAGTTGCAGACTCGGGTTGAGTCTCCAAACTTCAAATCTTTGACTTCTTCAATCTTCGACTTCTTTAAACTTTGATTTCTTCAATCTTCAATTTCTTCAAATCTTTGACTTCTTTAATTCTTCTACTTCCTGAAATCTTCGGATTCTTGAATCTGCTCTCCCGATGGGAGTGAAATATCGAGTTTATGAACTCGATTTTCTTCCTTGTCTTCTCGAAGTAACGTTTCATCGGGTGTGCGACCAGCGCTCCCGATGGGAGTAGCCCCCGAGGCTATGGTCGGATACTTGTAGTCGATCATAGGCTTCAATTTCTTCTTCTTCCCTTCTTGTCGAATTCTTTCTCTCGAAATTGACTTTCTATCGGGTGCGCGGCCAGCGCTCCTGATGGGAGTAGCCCCCGAGTCTATGTTCGGATACTTGTAGTCGGACATAGACTCAAGTTGTACTACTCGAAGAAGTTTGGCTCTTTGATGATTTTAATGAATTTGTCGACTCCTGCAGAAAATATGAATAATTATAAAATATTTTGTCTCTCGAAGAAATATTGCGTTTGCATATTATAATGATGATGATGTAGTATGTAAAATAAAAACTCGATGTTTTTTGTGCAATTTTGTTGCTTGTACGTAAGACCCTTTCGTTAACCTGTTGCACTTCACGGCTCGATCAGCTACTCAGGTCACACGTAATGTGATGCGTTTGCCGCATTTGATTTTCAAGATACTTGCTAAGCCTTTTCGTTAGCCTGACGCCCAAGATTTTGGCCTTGCCAACCGTTAGTCGAGCTTCATGCGACTGTAAACTAAATTGACAAGTTTTCGACAAGGAACGCCAGCTAGCTACTAGGGCTTTCACAATTTTTTTTCGAAGTCAATGATATGCAAGATGATTGTTCATAGCGGAGCCCCCGAGTGTTGGGTACGACAAAATTAAATAATAATCGACTTCTTGGAAGCGGAGAACTTAGCTTTTATCGGTGCGGCGTAGTCGGCGCGGCGTAGTCGACGATGACGTAGTCGAGTTGTTGTCGTAGAATCGTATCTACGATCGGAGGCGAAGTTGTCGTCGAGCCCCCGAGCGCTGTTGGGATCGTCGCGTTCCTGATGTCGATGAAATCGCGGGTCTTGAGATGATTTTCCGCACTCCGGGGCGAGTTGATGTCGAGCCCCTGAGCGTTGCCGATAGTTTGCGCGAGCGCGCGACGGTGAGCCCCCGAGCGTGGCAAGCCGCAGGTCCGCAGCCGACGATGTTGAAGACGAAGTAGTCAAAATATTTTTCTTTGAGTTGTCCGAGCAGTCCTTATTCGTCGGTGCTGACCGCTGTCGATTTTTTTTATGTCCTCATTAATCTTGAACGTACTTGTATAAGCTAGCATCTTGATGGATTTTTTCTTTCCTGATCTTGGACGTTGCATCATAACTTGTGTAAGACTTTGACTCCACGTTTTGAATTTGGTATCTGGCACTATTTCTCCTTTCCTTCATGGGACTCATGATCTGATCCGGTATCTATTAGAACATGCCCAAAATATGGATGTAGACGCTGGTTGCTTGGTCAATTTCCTGCTCCTTTTGCTGTACTCGTAAATTGTCTTGGTGCAAACTGATCTGCCTTTGGTGGATTGGCGATTGTACTTTAAAAAAAAATTCACACATCTTGACCACGCTGGGTGCATCGGAACTTGCTCAGGAAAGCTGAAACAGAGACAGATCCGGTCCGGTCTTTATCGATACCATGAAAATTGCTGCCGCCTTTGCAACCAGTCTCGATGAGGTATTGCAAACGGAGACGTCCGCCTCCTGTAGCTGATTTGATGGATCATCTTGAGCGGTGTTTACGGAAAAAACCGCCGAAAACTTCAATCTTCGAAATCTCGCGTTCCAGGAACGCTTAGCAGCGAAACCATCTGTTCCTGAAACCACGTGTAGCGCAGTCGAAAGGCGACGATGGAATTGTTGGTAGTGCCATAGAAGACGGATCGAGCCGATACAATCTAGCCGATGTTGACGAAGAAGATTCGGCCAGAGGCGATTTGGAAGACGTGCTGTGGCTGTGCTGCTGTCGGCAGTCGCAAAATTTGCTGATCTTGTCGATGGAAAAGTTAAAGGATCCCGCCTGGATAATAAAATCCAGTCGCCGCGATCCCCACGGTCGGCGCCAATTGACGAGGGTTTAACTCAACAAATGTCCTAGATGAAGGACTTAGGATCGGGGGAAGAGCAACGACTAGAGATTCCGGGATCGAGATTAGCACACGATGTATCCAGGTTCACGTCCCCGCGGTGGAGGATCGCTACATCCTGCTAGCAATCTAGTAGATAATCACAATGGTGTTTACATGGTGCCGCCGTAGGCGGAATATTGTATCTAGTCTATGTCTAATCTATCTTGTATCTCTAATATTGCTTGTCTATGATATTCGATGTCTATGAGATATCTTATCTGATCTCCCTCTAGAGACGCCCCTGTCTGGCTTTATATATGCAACCGGGCTAAGGTTTTACAAGTGTCCTAGTCGAATACGGATTAGAGTCTTTCTTCTTCTACTCCAAGTCATCTTCGAGTCCTTGTACTTGTCCACCTCCTTAATGGGCCAGGCCCGGTATACTAATCCGCGGGTACCTAAAGGGCATACCCTCGTCAGCGGCGGTGGCGGCGTCAATGACTTGAAGCTTGGACTCCTGTAGGCATGCAATGTGGCAGGAAGAGGACGCAATGGTGGAGCTGACAGTAGTCTTCCGGTCGTCATCGTTGAGCCCTCTCACGTTCCAGATCAACCAAACTAGTTCGTGTTCACTCATTAGGAAACCTAAAAAACTCCAGGATGCAGACATGTGAAGACACATTCAAATTAAACTTGCAGCTTACTTGCATAGAAGAAAAGAAGATTGAATGATGAGTGGTTTATTTAGGCCCAAATTTTATATTTTTAAGTTAAAAATGTAGATGAACAAAAACTATAGAAATTGCAAGGGTTGGATTCAGAAGACCTGTCAAATACCACAGAGATCATGATACTCACTAAAACTTTTCTGTAGGATGCACTCTTCTCAGGCTGTTTCCGTTCTTTAACCTTGATGATGTGGCTCCAAAAAAAGTATGCGTATCAGTTAAGGTATTTTTTTTTCTAATACAAGCTAGCATTGTTTGCAATTTGATGTCTTTCACAATCATACTTTAGCTTGATACTTTGTCTACTAATTGTCCTCTCAATGTACCTATCATAGGATATTTGAGCGGAATGATAACATGATTATTAAAGTATCGCTAACTAAAGAGTCGAGAGGGGACCAACGAAATTTCTGTTAGGGTGAGACTATTCAACGACAATATGGAGATATGATATTTAGGCAACTCGAAACTAAAACTTCTACACGATAAGAAAGTTTTGCTCAACTATGTGGTTGATGTATACTATATTAATGACATAACTACTTTTTGTTCTGATGTGTTAGGTTTTTGTTCTCAAATGCGACAGTTACTTCAGTATTTCAGGGTATGTGGTTCGTTTTGTGAAACCAGCCTGTTCATTGCCCGGTCCATCCTTGGACGCTTCTATAGCTTGCGTGAAGATTTATTATACTTTTGGTTTAATAACTTGGTCTGTTTGTGTTCTGGTTTCAAACTTCAGTAGCTTGCATTTTTTTGTTAGACCCCTTTACTAGATATATTGACTAAATGTGATCTTAAAATGTTCACGTTCTGTAAGACAGACGTGAACCTGCTTCAACTATCTTATTAATGGGTTTTTAGCTTTTAGTTTATCTTTTTTGACAATCTCATTCATTTCTATGTGCCACATCTTTTTTGTACATTAAAATCCATGTACTTGGCGATTCAATTAAATAGCCATTTTGCATTGGGCATTATCTAAAATTTTATGACTCTAACATGTTTTATACAAAATCAACGCGTTCATTGCACATACTCCCTCCATTTTAAAATATAAGATATTTTAGCTTTGTGAAGCAAATGTATTTAGACATCTTTTAGTGTTTAGGATTTTAGGTTCACTCGAATATACACACTAAAATGTGTCTACATATATTTGCTTCACAAACCTAAAACATCTTATATTTTTAAAACGGAGGGAGTATATGATTACTAGTAGAAAAAGCAAGAGCGGTGCTTTAGCAAAACCGTTTCTCTCATCTCTGGCGACAGGCGGCGGCTCCACTTCTTCAGCCGGCGACCATTTCTTTGAGCTTGTAAAACTATTTTGGTTAAACACTATGCAGCAAGGTTAAACACACAATCTTCCTATGAGCTTGTAAATAGGAGGAAGAAAGAATGTACCGAGCTGAAGCTGCGGAAGGGGTACGGTTCTTTTAAAAGGGCATAAAAAGTCGACTGTCATGGAATCGAAAAGGGAAATTCGCAAACAGCGAGATCTGATCCGTTCCAGACTTGCAGCTACATGGTCCTGCTCGGCGAGACGGAACAAAACCGGCCCATCCACGCACAACTCGCTAGAACCGTCCCGATCGGCGCCAACAGCGACCAGCATTTACATCGAACGGCTCCATTTCAGCGATAGCAGAAGCTACCAAATATCACCAGCGAGGAACGGGAAACGGGAGCATGCCCCCGTGACGGGAATCCGGCCGGAGGAACCCCATTGGACGCGCCGCTGCCAGGTCGGCGCCATGTGGCACCCCCTATCACCTTATCGCCTCCCCGCTTCCTTAAAATGGCGCCGCTGCTTCGCTTTCCCGAACCTTTCAGAGAGAATAGCTCACTCACATCCGCACTATCAGCTCAGTCTCGCTCGCTGCTTCAGATGGCTCTCCAGACGGCCACCTCCTTCCTCCCGTCGGCGCTCTCCGCGCGCAAGGAGGTGAGCGCCCGCCGGTTCCTCCAAGTTTGCTTCCACATGGGTATATATGTATGGCTGCTGCTTGTGGTTTCTAATCTGTGTGTTCCTGGTGCAGGGAGCGGTGAAGGATTCGGCGTTCTTGGGTGTTCGTCTCGCGGATGGCCTCAAATTGGACACCACCTCGCTCGGACTGCGCACCAAGGTCTGTTGCTGCTTCCTGAATTTTTTTCCATTTTGTTTATCTTTATGTTGCTGCATGTGTCTGCACTCTGTTTACTACTGTTGGTTGCGCATTATTTGGGGAACTCCAGCTAACATAATCGCGTAATGGACTAGTGATTGGTCTAGATTGTGAGTAATCAGTATTCAATAGTAATTGTAAGAGCAAGTCAGTAATCAGTAGTATTGACTAATTGAGTTGGCTGCCCATGGCTAATGGAAGTTTCATTCTGCAAGAGTACTACTGTATATTTTTGGCATTCCCTTCCTAGTTTGCTCGATGTTGTGCATTGTTAGTAGTGCTGTCATAGAATTGATTATGACCAAAATACACTGCCCGAACTACCTGCAGAGGGTGAACGCATCGTCGGTGGCCATCCGCGCGCAGGCGTCGACGGTGTCCGCTCCCACCGCGACCCCGGCGTCGCCGGCCGGCAAGAAGGCCCTCCGCACGGGCACCGCGATCATCACGGGCGCGTCGTCCGGGCTCGGCCTCGCCACGGCCAAGGCCTTGTCGGAGTCCGGCAAGTGGCACGTCATCATGGCGTGCCGCGACTACCTCAAGACCGCGCGCGCCGCCAGGGCGGCCGGCATGCCCAAGGGCAGCTACACCATCGTCCACCTCGACCTGGCCTCCCTCGACAGCGTCCGCCAGTTCGTCAGCAACGTGCGCCAGCTCGACATGCCCATCGACGTCGTCGTCTGCAACGCCGCCGTGTACCAGCCCACCGCCAAGGAGCCGACCTTCACCGCCGACGGCTTCGAGATGAGCGTCGGCGTCAACCACCTCGGCCACTTCCTCCTCGCCCGCGAGCTCCTCGAGGACCTCAAGGCCTCCGACTACCCCTCCAAGCGCCTCATCATCGTCGGCTCCATCACCGGTACGCGCAACTAATCCTCTGTTTCCTTGTCGTCGTCATCGTCGTTCCAGACTCTGGCCGGCCATCCAATTGACGCCGACGTCGCTAACCGCCATGAGTCTGAATGCAGGGAACACGAACACGCTGGCGGGCAACGTGCCGCCGAAGGCGAACCTGGGGGACCTGAGGGGCCTGGCGTCCGGGCTGAACGGCGCGGGGAGCGCCGCCATGATCGACGGCGCGGAGTTCGACGGCGCCAAGGCGTACAAGGACAGCAAGGTGTGCAACATGCTGACGATGCAGGAGTTCCACCGGCGGTACCACGAGGAGACCGGGATCACCTTCGCGTCGCTCTACCCCGGCTGCATCGCCACCACCGGGCTGTTCAGGGACCACTACCCGCTGTTCCGCACCCTCTTCCCGCCGTTCCAGAAGTACATCACCAAGGGGTACGTCTCCGAGGAGGAGGCCGGCAAGAGGCTGGCGCAGGTGGTGAGCGAGCCCAGCCTCACCAAGTCCGGCGTCTACTGGAGCTGGAACAACAACTCGGCGTCCTTCGAGAACCAGCTCTCCGAGGAGGCCAGCGATACCGAGAAGGCCAGGAAGGTCTGGGAGCTCAGCGAGAAGCTCGTCGGACTCGCATGATCGCCGACTTGCTCCCCGATCTTGATCGATCGTCACCTGCACGAAGTGACGAATTTTTGTACTCTCTTTCTCAACCCAAAAAGAAAAGAAAAAATAAATAATTGTAGGACATGTTTCGGACAAACCGCTAGGTTCTTCTTATGTGGCGCACCCAATTAAGTCAGGACTCAGGAGTGATCACAAGTGAGTGTAACCTGTAAAACTAGTTCTTTTGTTTTGATTTGGTAATAGTGGCAATAAAGTGTCTTGCGCGGCCAAACCCTGCAAATGCATTTGGACGTTTTGAGTTTCTTTCAGCAACTTCAGACGAAGTGTTCTCCATCCTCCTCCAAAAAAGGTAATTGATGGCTCCATTTTGCAATTTAACGGACCAATAACTTTCACTATACAAAACAGTTTCAATCCTTTTCAGAGCCGTAAGTGAATATGAATACAAATGCTAACAGAACTGAACTCGAGAAAATCAGAGTGAATTAGAGCGATGATCATATCCTAATACCCGTAAGGTTAGAGGAACTAACCACCCCGATGCCCTTTCCTCAGCGTGTTTATGCTCTCCATCCTCCTCCTCTCTCTCCATCCTTTCGACCCACCAATGGTGCTTAGCCTCATCTCGCTCCTTCATGGGCCTTGCCACATTTTCACGCTTACTCCTCTTCCTGCTCCACTGCCAGCTATAAGCACTGCTCGCTTGTCGCACATTACTTAAGTACTTGAGTTCCTGAGTAAATGTATTGTGGTGCCTAATAAGCAAAATATAACACCTCAGGCATCAAAATCCCAAATTAGCAAATTCTCTATCTAGAAACTATAAAATGAGATAAAAAGAACTTTGTCTTAGAATTACGAGATGGAATATTTGTTTTCTTATTTCTTATTACCATCCAATCGAGGAAGGGATTAAAAAATCCTAAGGCAAAGAGGCAAGAAACTCAAAGCCACTCTTCTATAAATGATGGGATTCAATGATTACAAACAAAAATCAAATAGTAGCGAGGCCTTAAATTCCTCTAGGTTTGTTGCTACAAAAGTTTGAATCATCAACCTTGTGTACTAAAATACTTAGTTTTATCACCTTCAAACTCGAGGACGAGTATGGGTTAAGCTTGGGGATGTTGATGCATGTAAAATGCATACATGAACTTTGTAGTTCATTGCCACATATTCCCACATATTTGCATCTTATATAATGTTATGCAAAATAGCCAGCTGTTCACAGGGATAGGTGTGCATAGGTATCCAACCATTTATTTATGATATAGGGAGCATAGTTAGCTAATGGTTTAACAGAAGTTACAAGTATCCGTTTAGGCTTTCCGTCCATCCGAGAGCACAAACTGCCCCATGCATTCACATAAACTTCCCATGCTACAACAACCGCAATAAATTCTGTTAGCTTTTATTATGTGCCAAGCTCAACAAGTTGTGGTAGTGGTCATTTTATGTCACGTGCATGAAAGCAGTACATGCGCTAGTTGTGGTTGTCGATGGGTTACAAACTCTACTTTGGGTGGTTTAATTATATTGTCTCACCACAACATGTAGCTTATGTAGGTGCGGTGCTTTTTGTGCTCAAGTTTGGGGTGTTTTGACAGGGCTACCCGATCAAGTTTGGGGAATTTTTTGTGAGATATCAGGAACTGCCTATGCGAACTATATAGGATCATGGACTGGCGGGAACGAACCACCTAATCTTGCTAGTGTTGCATACACGGCTTCATAAATGTCCATACACGGCTTCATAAATGACCAAAAAGGTTTTTGCAACAATAGTGCGTAGTTGTAGTTATCATCGCATGCATAACTTTGCACTTGTGTAGCTGCCACACATTGCATGTTGATAATGCAGGACACAACAACTACGTAGATGTGGTTAGACTGTGTTATTATAGAATGAAGACTACAACAACTACGTAGTTTGGATAAGTTGTGTCATTATAGTAGCCAGCTACTTCTCATAAACGACGTTACCACCAGCCAGAAGATGGATCATCTAATCTAGTATGTAGAGTGCATGTGGTCTTCACATCCAACGGACGTTACACTATGCACAGCTACCCCCATAGGCATAAAATCCGCGTTGATAATGTTATATCCATGTTTTTATATTGTTTTTGGGGGTGATGGCACGGTGATGATGATGCCAGAAAACTTGATTGTGTGTAGTAAATGACCGGCCAGTTGAAAACCCCAAGAGAAGGTTTGATGAATATAGCAGCAAGTTTTCCCTCAGTTATGAAACCAAGGTTATCAATCCAGTAGGAGAAAGCCAAACGACTGAAGATGATGCCCGCTAGCTTCGCGACAGCTCCGAATAATTTATAGGGCGCCTCGTCCAAGCTTTGCTTTGCGAGCGGCAACGTGGAACTTGCACACAACACAACCAAATACTTTGTTCCCAACTTACGATGAGGTTGTCAATCTCACCGGTTTGCTTGAAACAAAGGGTATGAGCGTAGCGAGTGGAAAGTGATAGTAGTATGCGAGTAAAGTAAACAGTGCGAGTAAAGTAAACATGTGATAGCAATATAAAGGAAATAGGACCGGGGTCCACAGTTCACTAGCGATGTCTCTCCATAAGATAAAATAACACATGCTGGGTAAACAAATTATAGTTGGGCAATTGATACAATAAAGACAACGTGCATATGTCGAGAGGATCACTATGAGATTTACTCTGGGCATTACAACAAGATACATAGACCGTCATCCAACTGCATCTATGACTAATAATCCACTTGTGGCGAATCAATCCGAGAACTCCACAACTATTAAGTTACGAACAACAGATAATTGCATTAAGCAAAGTGTGTAATGTAAACAAAGCATATACCTTTGAGCATATGAATGTTGTTTTCCCCTAGTAGCAACAGCACATCTAAAACCTTAGAGGTTTCTGTCACTCCCCCAGATTAAATAGAGGCATGAACCCACTATCGAGCATAAATACCCCCTCTTGGAGTCACTAGCAACTACTCGGCCAAGATAGCTACTAACAACGGAGAGCATGCAAGATCATAAACAACATAGAGATAACATAAGATAATATTCAGCACATCAACTCAATCATAACACCAATATTAATCGGATCCCAACAAACACAATATGTAGAATTACATAATGGTGATCTCGATCATGTAAGGCAGCTCACGAGATCTAAACTTGAAGCACATGGTGGAGAAGACAACCATCTAGCTACTGCTATGGACCCATAGTCCAAGGTAGACTACTCACTCATCGCGCCGGAGGCAAGCATGGCGATGAAGAAGACCTCCAGTGGCGATTCCCCTCTCCGGCAGGGTGCTGGGAAGAGCTTCTGGACCCTCCCGATCTTCGGGTCGACGGCGGCGGCGGATCGTGATGTGTTTTGGAAAAGTGATCGGGGTCTTTAGGTTTTTCCCGTCGGGGGGTCTTTATAGGCGAAGGGGCGGCGTCAGAGGTGGACCAGGGGGCCCACACCACAGGCTGGCGTGGGCCAAGGGTAGGTCGCGTCCCCTGGTGGTGTGGCCACCCTCTGGTCTGGCTCCGTCTCCTCTTCGGTGTTCTGGAAGCTCCGTGAAATATCTGGATGACTGGCTTTGGTTTCGTCCAATTCCGAGAATATTTCCTGTGTAACTTTTCTGAAACACAAAAATAGCAGAAAACAGGAAACTGGCACTGTGGCATCTCGTTAATAGGTTAGTTCCGGAAAATGCATAAAAATGTCACGAAGTGTAACGAAACACTAAACAAATAGTGTAAAAACAAGCATGGAGCATCAAAATTTATGGATACGTTGGAGACGTATCAGCATCCCCAAGCTTAACTCCTGCTCGTCCTCGACTATGTTAGTGATAACAAAAGAAATAATTTTTGAGGTGACATGCACCTACGCAATCTTGATCATCTATGTAAGCGTTGTGCGTTGGGATCAAAAAAACTTAAAACATGGACATGAAAGATATAATCTTGATAGAAGCAACTTAGCAACCATGTTATAACATGAAAATAAACACAAACAAAAGATCATGAAAATAAAACAATGAAAGTCAAACGTGTGTTCAAATCATAAGGAAAAACATACAAATGTTTTCCAGCTTGTCCCTCATGGATAGGCAAAACATAAATGCATAGGACACCTTCAAGTTTAAGAGGGCGACTAGATACAAATAATTTAAGAACAAGTGAAACCAATAGTATGAATCAATCAATGAAAACTTACGGACAATGCACATTATACTCAGAATGACAACTATGCTCTCTTAATGGTGCATAAAGATAGAAGGTGGAGACTCAACATAAAAGTAAAAGAAAGGCCCTGATGGCGCGGTGATGATGGTGCCAGAAAACTTGTTGGCATTTGTTGATGAAGTAAAAAATGACCGGCCAGTTGGAAACCTGATACGTCTCCAACGTATCTATAATTTTTGATGCTCCATGCTTGTTTTTACACCATTTGCCTATTGTTTCGTTACACTTAGTGGCACTTTTATGCATTTTCTGGAATTAACCTATTAACGAGTTGCCACAGTGCCAGTTCCTTGTTTTCTGCTGTTTTTGTGTTTCAGAAGTGATACACAGGAAATATTCTCGGAATTGGACGAAACAAGTTCCTGAAGTCTTATTTTACCCGGAAGCTTCCAGAGATCCGAAGGAGAGCCGGAGGGGGGCCACCAGGGCCCCACATGCAGGGGCGGCGCGGCCAGGCCCCTGGCCGCGTGGGCCCCGCGGGAGGGCGCCTGGCTCCCCCTCTGACATCGCCCCTTCGCCTATAAAGACCCCCCGACGCGTAAAAACCTAAGTACCCGATCAGATTTCCAGAACACATCGCGATCCGCCGCCGCCATCGACCCAAAGATCGGGAGGGTCCAGAAGCTCTTCCCGGCGCCCTACCGGAGAGGGGAATCGCCACCGGTGGTCTTCTTCATCGCCATGCTTGCCTCCGGAGCGATGAGTGAGTAGTCTACCTTGGACTATGGGTCCATAGCAGTAGCTAGATGGTTGTCTCCTTCACCATGTGCTTCATGTTTAGATCTCATGAGCTGCCCTACATGATTGAGATCACCGTTATGTAATTCTACATGTTTGGTTTGTTGGGATCCGATGAATATTGGTGTTTATGATTAAGTTGCTGTACTGAATTATATCTTTTGTTATCTCTATGTTGTTTATGATCTTGCATGCTCTCCGTTGTTAGTAGCTATCTTGGCCGAGTAGTTGCTAGTGACTCCAAGAGGGGGTATTTATGCTCGATAGTGGGTTCATGCCTCTATTTCACCTGGGGGAGTGACAGAAACCTCTAAGGTGGTAGATGTGTTGTTGCTACTAGGGAGAAAACAACATTCATATGCTCAAGGGCATATGCTTTGTTTACATTACACACTTTGCTTAATGCAATTATCTGTTGTTCGCAACTTAATACTACTGGGGTGTTCGGATTGATATCCCCGGGAGTGGATTATTAGTCATAGATGCAGTTGGATGGCGGTCTATGTATTTTGTTGTAATACCCAGAGTAAATCTCATAGTGATCTTCTTGACATATCACGTTTATCTTTATTCTATCAATTGCCCAACTGTAATTTGTTTACCCAGCATGTGTTATTTTATCTATGGAGAGACACCACTAGTGAACTCTGGACCCCGGTCCTATTTCCATCATATTGCTATCACCTGTTTACTTTACTCGCACTGTTTACTTTACTCGCATACTATATTGTTTTCCACTCGATACGCTCATAACCTTTGTTTCAAGCAAACCGGTGAGATTGACAACCTCATCGCAAGTTGGGAACAAAGTATTTCTTTGTGTGTGTGCAGGTTCCGCGTTGCTACTGACCGAAGACGAGTCAACAAGTATCGTTAAACGGCGCCCTTGTTGGAGTGTTACTAAGCCAGTCCGCATCACCTTCAATCGTCATTGTCTCTCCTCTCCTGACCGACATTAAACCTTGGTTTCTTAACTGAGGGAAAACTAGCTGCTATACTCATCATACCTTCCTCTTGGGGTTCCCAACGGGCTGGTTATCCACCACGCACAAGGACCGTCTGCTCCCACATCAACCATACGCCAGCAGCCTCTTTTCTGGCGCCATCAACCGGTAGCAGCTTTTTTTCTGGCGCCGTTGCCGGGGAGGAAGAGAAGACTTCTGCAAGGGGAGTTTTCTCACACACATCCTTTACTTTGTTATTGTTTTGCTTTACTTTATTTTATTTTACCTGCATTGCTTTTTATCAAAAACCCAAAAACATTAGAATCCTTGGTAGTTGTTTTTACTTATCTGCTTTTAGTTTTGTTAAAATGAGTAATCCTGAAGTAGAAGTTCGTAGTTTTAAGCAACAAGGGGGAGAAAGTTTAAAAGATGCTTGGTACCGTATTAACAATGCTCATCATAGGTGTACCAAAAAGCACTCTACCACGATCCTCCTTAGAAATTTTTATGTTGGTATATCCAGTTGGAATAGGTATGTTCTTGATACTCTTACAGGAGGTAATTTTCTGGGTACTCCCGCTGGAGAAGCATGCACTATAATTGAAAGTTTAGTGGGAATACCACCTATTCATGTTGCTAAAACCGAGACCACCCTGGAGGAGGTGGTAGAAAAGCTCAGCTCTTTAGAGAAAAGTTTGCCAAGTATCCTAGAGAATGCTAGCCGCGTTAGTGAATTAATAGAAAACATTGGTAAGAGAATTACCATGTTAGAGGCTAGCACTACTCATGACAATCAAAACTTAAGGATTAGTAAACTAGAGGAGTCTATGGAAACTCTTAGCTTAATCTTCTCTTCTCTTAAATTTAAGAAGGAGAAAGTGTTTGTTGGAAAAGAGCAAAAAATTATGTATGTTCCCAAGGTTTCTGCGCTTAAATCTCAACATGTTCTTAAAATTGGTAAGACTCTTAGTTCCACTAAGAGTGACTTGCAGGTTGAATCATCTTCGGGAACCTTCAAAGAGCCTACTGAGGTAACTAGCACTTCATCACTTGATATTACTTGATTCGCAATTTTCTGCGCCTAGCTCAAAGGCATTAAAGAAAAGTACTCTTGGGAGATAACCCAATGTTTTCTTTTCAGTACTTTTTCTTTTATTTGAGTCTTGGAAGTCATTACTACTGTAATGACCGCTCCTTATCTTGTTTATTTCATTTTTGTGCCAAGAGAAGCCTCTAATTGGAGTGAGGTAAAGATTTGGGGATGTTGTTGTCCTGAAACTGTTTTCGCTGCTGCACCGTAAAAATTCGTGAAAATTCTCTGTTTATCTTTTGGACCTGCGATTTCTTGTGCATATGCCCCAGGTTATATTCAAACTTTTGTTAGTTGAACACTTTTTGATTTGAGCAATAGAAAATCCCTCAAAAATTCGACCTTTGTCAGCTGTTCAGTTTTGACAGATTTCTGCCAATATTTGTGTTTGCCACTTTATCGCTTTCTTTTGAGTTCTTTTGATCACGAAACTTTTGGGGAGGTTGCTACAGTAGTATCTACTATATATGTGGTGGTTTTGAGTTGAAACCTGAAGCAAAAAGAGGATTGATTATATGTTATGCTTGCACTAATGTTGCTAATAGAATTGTGTTTAGTTTTGTATGAAGGAAGTTTTCAAGTGTAGGGATTGGAGAATGATGAGATAAGTTGAAGAATGGACAAAAGCTCAAGCTTGGGGATGCCCATGCATCACCCCAAGAAATATCCAAGAAGTACAAGCGTCAAAGCTTGGGGATGCCCCCGAGGCACCCCTTCTTCATCGGCAAAAATCAGGTCACCTTTCAAAACACTATATTTTTATTGCTTCATGCACTATGTGTTTTTCTTGGAGCATCGGTTGTTTTAGTTTTCTTAGTTGGTTTAGTTTGTTTGTTTGCTACAATAAATGGTTGGACCCCAACAAATTTCTTTTGGAGAAGTTGCCTTGTTTTCATTTGCGAAGAACGCTCAATTTTTAATAAGAGTGAAAACGGAGTTGTTCATGCGTTCTTCTTTTTCTGCTACTGCTTTTGGTTTTCGTTTTCGCCTTGATTTGCATTCAGACCTTGTCATATCTTTTCATCAAGGTGTATTTTTTCCTCTGATATTTATTGGTTTTCATCAAAAGAGGTGTTTATAAAAATTTCAAATGGTGTTGGAAAAGAGAAAAAGCTTTGTGCAAAATAGTGGTACAAGAAGGAGCTTGTGTAGACTGCGGCTTAGGCTTTTTCATGTCATGCTTGATGTCTTTTTGATAGTATGCTTAGTGGTTTTGCTGTAGCATGACTTGTCTCAAATAACTGAGATTGCTTAATGAGCCTTTGAAAAAATCATGCGTTGTTTTTATTGTATGGAAGCATTATTTTGGTTTCTCCTTGATGTTTTATTTGGGTTGACTTGGCGCATGCTCACACATGTTAGACTCTTACAAAGTCGCCAATAGCCTTCATGATCATTTAGTTTTTGACTTTTGATGTCATCTTATGCTTCTTTTAATGTCGCTTTGTCGCTTTGCATGATTATGGCCATTACTGCTCTCTTAGTTGGTCGCTCCCAGTCTTTTGCTAGCCCTCGCCTTGTACTGAGTATGAGCTCTACTCGTGCATCCAACTCCCAAAAAACCAAGTTTGCCATTGTGTCCACTATAAATTCCTATGCATGGTATTTGTAAGCCATTCCAAAGTAAAATTTTCATGTGCTACCTTTCAAAAACCTTCAAAACACTTCTCGTTTTGTGACACTGTTTTCAGCTCATGGGGACGTAGTGGTCAGATTTGCTATCTTCCATATTGCTTATTCCAAAAAGAAAAGAAAAAAGAAAAAAAAAGAAAAAAAGGGCACTCCTCCATGGAAAGTGAATGTTGGTGGGCACCCGATGGAATCGGTTAGCCATGGTTTGTGAAAGGAAAAAAGGTGGGGAGGAGTGCCAAGCTTTATAAAAGAGCACAAAAGTGCCAATCTCTCTCTCAAAAACTTGCTTCATTTTTGTATGGAAGATAGTAAGAACCCCATTGCCAGTCGTTGACAAAGACAACCACCTCTTAAAACCAATTTTTGTCTCTCTGTTTTACAAATGAAAAGCTCTAGCACATGTTTAATCACTGCTTCCCTCTGTGAAGGGCCTTTCTTCTACTTTTATGTTGAGTCACCACCTTCTTTCTTTATGCACCATTAAGAGAGCATAGTTGTCATTCTTAGTGTGATATGCATTGTCCCAAAGTTCATTGATTGATTCATGATCATGGTTTCACTTGTTCTCAAATTATTTGTATCTAGTCACCATCTTAAACTTGAAGGTGTCCTATGCATTTATGTTTTGCTCTCCATGAAGGACAAGCTGAAAACTATTTGTATGTCTTTCCTTATGATTTGAACACATGTTTGACTTTCATTGTTTCATTTTCATGATCATTTGTTTGTGTTCATTTGCATGCTTACAATATGGTTGCTAAGTTCTTATTGTCATGATTATATCTTCATGCCCATGTTTTAAGTTCTTATGATCCCAGCTCACCAATGCTTACATATATGATCAAGATTGTGTAGGTGCATGTCACCTCAAAAATTATTCTTTGTTATCACTTACCTACTCGAGGACAAGCAGGAGTTAAGCTTGGGGATGCTTGATACGTCTCCAACGTATCTATAATTTTTTATGCTCCATGCTTGTTTTTACACCATTTGCCTATTGTTTCGGTACACTTAGTGGCACTTTTATGCATTTTCCAGAACTAACCTATTAACGAGTTGCCACAGTGTCAGTTCCTTGTTTTCTGCTGTTTTTGTGTTTCAGAAGTGATACACAGGAAATATTCTCAGAATTGGACGAAACAAGTTCCTGAAGTCTTATTTTACCCGGAAGCTTCGAGAGATCCGAAGGAGAGCCGGAGGGGGGCCACCAGGGCCCCACACGCAGGGGCGGCGCGGCCAGGCCCCTAGCCGCGCGGGCCTCGTGTGAGGGCGCCTGGCTCCCCCTCTGACATCACCCCTTCGCCTATAAAGACCCCCCGACGCGTAAAAACCTAAGTACCCAATCAGATTTCCAGAACACATCGCGATCCGCCGCCGCCGTCGACCCGAAGATCGGGAGGGTCCAGAAGCTCTTCCCGGCGCCCTGCCAGAGAGGGGAATCGCCACCGGAGGTCTTCTTCATCGCCATGCTTGCCTCCGGAGCGATGAGTGAGTAGTCTACCTTGGACTATGGGTCCATAGCAGTAGCTAGATGGTTGTCTCCTCCGCCATGTGCTTCATGTTTAGATCTCATGAGCTGCCCTACATGATTGAGATCACCGTTATGTAATTCTACATGTTTGGTTTGTTGGGATCCGATGAATATTGGTGTTTATGATTAAGTTGCTGTACTGAATTATATCTTTTGTTATCTCTATGTTGTTTATGATCTTGCATGCTCTCCGTTGTTAGTAGCTATCTTGGCCGAGTAGTTGCTAGTGACTCCAAGAGGGGGTATTTATGCTCGATAGTGGGTTCATGCCTCTATTTCACCTGGGGGAGTGACAGAAACCTCTAAGGTGGTAGATGTGCTGTTGCTACTAGGGAGAAAACAACATTCATATGCTCAAGGGCATATGCTTTGTTTACATTACACACTTTGCTTAATGCAATTATCTGTTGTTCGCAACTTAATACTACTGGGGTGTTCGGATTGATATCCCCGGGAGTGGATTATTAGTCATAGATGTAGTTGGATGGCGGTCTATGTATTTTGTTGTAATGCCCAGAGTAAATCTCATAGTGATCTTCTTGACATATCACATTTATCTTTATTCTATCAATTGCCCAACTGTAATTTGTTTACCCAGCATGTGTTATTTTATCTATGGAGAGACACCACTAGTGAACTCTGGACCCCGGTCCTATTTCCATCATATTGCTATCACCTATTTACTTTACTCGCACTGTTTACTTTACTCGCACTGTTTACTTTACTCGCATACTATATTGTTTTCCACTCGATACGCTCATAACCTTTGTTTCAAGCAAACCGGTGAGATTGACAACCTCATCGCAAGTTGGGAACAAAGTATTTGTTTGTGTGTCTGCAGGTTCCGCGTTGCTACTGACCGAAGACGAGTCAACAAGTATCGTTAAACAGCGCCCTTGTTGGAGTGTTACTAAGCCAGTCCGCATCACCTTCAGTCGTCATTGTCTCTCCTCTCCTGACCGACATTAAACCTTGGTTTCTTAACTGAGGGAAAACTAGCTGCTATACTCATCATACCTTCCTCTTGGGGTTCCCAACGGGCTGGTTATCCACCACGCACAAGGACCGTCTGCTCCCACATCAACCATATGCCAGCAGCCTCTTTTCCGGCGCCATCAACCGGTAGCAAAACCCCAAGAGAAGGTTTGATGAATATAGCAGCAAGTTTTCCCTCAGTTATGAAACCAAGGTAATCAATCCAGTAGGAGAGAGACAAAGGACCGAAGGTGATGCCCAATAGCTGTGTGCTGCTCTAACAAGGGCGCAGTTAACGATAACTTATTAGCGCGTCTTCAACCAGTAGCAACGTGGAACCTGCACACAACACAACCAAATACTTTGTTCCCAACTTACGATGAGGTTGTCAATCTCACCGGTTTGCTTGAAACAAAGGGTATGAGCGTATCGAGTGGAAAGTGATAATAGTATGCGAGTAAAGTAAACAGTGCGAGTAAAGTAAACAGGTGATAACAATATAAAGGAAATAGGACCGGTGACGAGGGGTTAACTCGAAAAATGTCCTAGATGAAGGACTTAGGATCGGAGGAAGAGGGCGTCGGATGAACTTGAAGGTAAAGTTAGTCGAAATAAGTGTATATCGAAAGTAAACTTGGGTGTTCAACCTGGCTTGCTTTCAATCTGGCCTACCCCGTCCCCTCCTGGCCCCTATATATAGGTGGCCAGGTCTCGAGGATCGGGTAGGGTTCGATACAGATTACAATGTTGACATACGGTAAGAACTCGTATCTCGACTATCATTACAATTGGGCCTAGCTTAACGGGCCTCAGGGGTACTCAACATACGGGCTCTATTAACTATACCCTTGTCAGTAGCCCCTGAGATTCTACCAGAATTGCAGATTCAAGTTGAATCTCTATTCTTTAAATCTTTGACTTGATTAATTCTTCGACTTCTTCATATCTTCAAATCTTCGACTTGGTCTTTCGACTTGTCTTTATGATAATATTTCGCAAGGGGTTTTGATGAACAAGCCTGACAACTCTGACGGATCAAGAGGTCAGTTAACTGCCGGAACAGATACTTGCCACCTACTTCAAATTCAATCCCCTTGGATTTGAATTCGGGATGCCGGTCAAACCCATTCTTTTGCTGCATTTAGGTCTTACAAAGAATGAATCCCAGTGATTCTCAGGGTACCCAGTGTGTCTCAAACGTATCTATAATTTTTGATGCTCCATGCTTGTTTTTACACCATTTGCCTATTGTTTCGTTACACTTAGTGGCATTTTTATACATTTTCCGGAACTAACCTATTAACGAAGTGCCACAGTGCCAGTTTCCTGTTTTCTGCTGTTTTTGTGTTTTAGAAGTGATACACAGAAAATATCCTCGGAATTGGACGAAACAAGTTCCTGAAGTCATATTTTACCCGGAAGCTTCCAGAGATCCGAAGAAGAGAAGGAGTAGGGCCACGTGGGCCCCACACACACAGGCGGCGCGGCCAGGCCCCAGGCCGCGCCAGCCACGTGTGAGGGTGCGTGGGACCCCCTCTGACGTCACCCTTTCGCCTATAAGTACCCCCCGATGAGAAAAACCTAAGGGCCCGATCAGTTTTCCAGAATACATCGCGATCCGCCGCCGCCGTCGACCCGAAGATCGGGAGGGTCCAGAAGCTCTTCCCGGCACCCTGCCGGAGAGGGGAATCGCCACCGGAGGTCTTCTTCATCGCCATGCTTGCCTCCGGAGCGATGAGTGAGTAGTCAACCTTGGACTATGGGTCCATAGCAGTAGCTAGATGGTTGTCTTCTCCACCATGTGCTTCATGTTTAGATCTCATGAGCTGCCCTACATGATTGAGATCACCGTTATGTAATTCTATGATGTTGGTTTGTTGGGATCCGATGAATATTGGTGTTTATGATTAAGTTGCTGTACTGAATTATATCTTTTGTTATCTCTATGTTGTTTATGATCTTGCATGCTCTCCGTTGTTAGTAGCTATCTTGGCCGAGTAGTTGCTAGTGACTCCAAGAGGGGGTATTTATGCTCGATAGTGGGTTCATGTCTCTATTTCACCTGGGGGAGTGACAGAAACCTCTAAGGTGGTAGATGTGCTGTTGCTACTAGGGAGAAAACAACATTCATATGCTCAAGGGCATATGCTTTGTTTACATTACACACTTTGCTTAATGCAATTATCTGTTGTTCGCAACTTAATACTTCTAGGGTGTTCGGATGATATACCCGGGGGTGGATTATTAGTCATAGATGCAGTTGGATGGCGGTCTATGTATTTTGTTGTAATGCCCAGAGTGAATCTCATAGTGATCTTCTTGACATATCACGTTATCTTTATTCTATCAATTGCCCAACTGTAATTTGTTTACCCAGCATGTTATTTTATCTATGGAGAGACACCACTAGTGAACTGTGGACCCCGGTCCTATTTTAATCATATTGCAATCACCTGTTTACTTTTCCAGTACTGTTTACTTTACTCGCACATTACTACTGTTTTCCACTCGATACACTCATAACCTTTGTTTCAAGCAAACCGGTGAGGTTGACAACCTCATCGCAAGTTGGGAACAAAGTATTTGTTTGTGTGTGTGCAGGTTCCACAAACACCTTCAGTCGTCACCGTCTCTCTTCTTCAAGATCGACATTAAACCTTGGTTTCTTAACTGAGGGAAAACTAGCCGCTACACTCATCATACCTTCCTCTTGGGGTTCCCAACGGGCTGGTCATCACCACGCACAAGGACTTACTGCTCCCACGTCAACTAAACGCCACAGCTCTTTTCTGGCGCCATCACACGAGTAGCACTCTCCAAGAATTTTTTCTTTCTTCTGCATTGGCATGGCGCAGTGCCGTGAGATTCAGCGCCTGCCGCTTAATTTCACCAAGTTCATGGATGGGCGAGAACTGCGAGAAGCGGTTCTTCGCGAGCAATCTGGTGGAGGGACTCCGTATGAAGTGGAGGTTTGGTATGATGGCGACGGCGAACAATACTTCAAGGGTGGCTGGTCGCAGTTTGCAGAAGACCACGACCTCCACCAAGGCTTCTTCATGACCTTCGACTACCACATCGGCACGTCGAAGTTTGATGTGAAGATCTATGACGGCACCTAGTGCCAGAAGGAATATGAAGTGGAAGTCCACTTTCATTAGGATCTGCTTTTATGTAATCTCTTTTTATAGTGTCCTTGCTGTCGTACTATATGTAATGAATACTCGTACTTTGCTTTGATGCTTTTAATAGTACCATGAGAACAAATCATTGTTCTGAGGTGTGCTTTATATATATCGGGTTCTTTGAGAACCAGTTATTTTGAAGAATATCGGGTTGTCTGCACAACCTAGTAGTGTAAGAGATCTCCATGTCATGATAAAAGTTTCTTTCGTACGACCCGAGGGTTGAAGCCCCCGAGCGGAGAAGTAGAAATATTTTTACAATTTTGTCGAGTTCAACCCAAGGAACCCGACCTATGGCCTCATGTTCTGGGTTCAGAAGGCTAACTCGAGTTTACTGATACCACTTGATTTATTCTACGCGTAAAAATGTCGTAGCTGCTCCGCATTCCACGGGTTGCTCTCGTCTTTTCCTGTCTTCTTGTCTTGTAGTCGATAAGCTCCTCCTGGTATCACTTCTGTGATGATGTAAGGTCCCACCCAAGGGGACTCCAATTTGCCGTGGCTGTCCTGCCTGAGTCGCAAAACTAGATCTCCCACCACAAAGGATCGTGGACGAACTCGACTACTATGGTAGTTTCGCAGGCTCTGTTGATACTGTGTGGCTCTTTCTAATGCTTTATCTCTTGCTTCATCTAGTGCATCGACATCGTCTTGCAATGCTTCTGTTGATGTTGTTTCATCATATGCCGTCACTCTTGGAGCTTCGTGTGTAACTTCGACTGGAAGCACGGCTTCTGCGCCGTGGACCAGGAAGAAAGGAGTTTCTTGAGTTGCTGCGTTAGGCGTGGTTCTTAGGCTCCAAAGAACAGAGGGCAATTCATCTACCCAAGCGCTCTTGGCTTTCTCGAGAGGTGCTAAGAGCCTCTTTTTTATCCCACTGCATATCAGGCCATTGGCTTTTTTGACTTGCCCGTTTGTCTTCGGGTGTGCCACAGATGCAAATTTGAGCTTGACTCCTAGTCCTTTGCAGTAACTCTTGAATTCCTTCGAAGTGAAGTTTGTCACGTTGTCTGTGATGATGCTATATGGTACACCGAAACGGAAAACTATTGACTTGATGAAGTTGATTGCTGTTGTCGAATCTTGAGTTGTTACCGGAGCCGCTTCCACCCACTTGGTAAATTTATCGACTGCCACTAACATGTAAACATGTCCTCCTGGCCAGGATTTGTGCAACTTTCCCACCATGTCAAGGCCCCATTGTGCAAAGGGCCAAGACAATGGTATTGGTTGTAGCTCTGCTGCTGGCGCGTGCGGTTGAGATGCGAATCTTTGACATGCTTCACACTTCCGGACTATATCTTTCGCGTCCTCGATGGTTGTTAGCCAATAAAATCCTGCTCGAAACGCTTTTGCCGCTATTGCCCTGCTGCTGGCATGATGGCCGCACACTCCGCCGTGTATATCCTTTAATATTGCTTGTCCTTCCTGAGGCGTTACACAACGTTGCAAAACGCCAGTAATGCTCTTCTTATACAATTTTCCTTGCAACACGACAAATGCTTTTGATCGTCGAGTTATCCTCTTGGCTTCCACTTCATCTTCTGGTAACTGTTTATTTATCATGTATGCGAGATATGGCTGCATCCAGGTTTCTTCTATCATCATGACTTCCTCGGGCTCCGGCGTAGCCCCCGAGCCTGCTACAGTAGTCAAACTTTTGACACTTTTTATTGACCTTTCCACTATTTCCTCCCAGAATACTCCAGATGGTACGGGTAAACACTGTGACCCGATATTTGCTAAGTTGTCGGCTTCTTCATTGTTGTTTCTGCTAATGTGCGAGACTTCGCATCCATCAAATGTTCCTTCGAGATAGTTATATAAGTTCTTGTAGGCCATCATGTTGTCATTGATTGTGTCGCATCTGTTCATAACTTGCTGAACAACAAGGTTGGAATCTCCAAATATTTTTAGGCGAGTTGCTCCACATGCTTTAGCCATCTTCATTCCATGCAACAAAGCCTCGTATTCTGCTTCATTGTTAGAAGCCTGCAAAAAACTCATCCTTAAAACATACTTCAATTTGTCGCCATGCGGTGATATCAAGACTACTCCTGCGCTTGCGCCTTGGACTCTCTTAGAACCGTCGAAGTACATTGTCCAGACACTCGATAGATCTGGGGGTCCCGTGCTCTGTAGCTCCAGCCACTCTGATGTGAAATCTGGCAAGATGTGCGACTTGATCGCTTTCCTTTTTTCGTACGTGATGTCCATGGGAGATAATTCGATTCCCCACAAAGAGACACGTCATGTTGCCGAAGGATTGTTCAATATGTTTGATAGTGGCGCTTCATTGACCACTATAATTGGGTGCACCGCAAAGTATTGCCGCAATTTCCGTGTTGTTGTAAAAACACTGTATGCAAGCTTTTGATAATGCGGGTACCTTTGTTTTGTCGGAGATAGTACTTCATTGATAAAATATGCCGGCCTCTCGACGCCGTTGGCTTTTCCTTCTTCACTTCTTTCAACTACTAATACTATACTCACCACCTGATGGGTTGCAGCGATGTAGAGTAGTAGTGGCTCCTTTTCTTTTGGTGCGACCAGCACTGGTGGTGTGGAGAGCACTTTTTTCAACTGCGCAAAAGCTACGTCTGCTTCTACCGTCCACTCAAACTTATCATCTGACTTTTTCATGAGTGCATAAAACGGGAGCGCTTTTTCTCCCAATCGAGCAACAAAACGACTTAGTGCCGCGATGCGCCCTGCGAGCTTCTGTACGTCGTGTAGTTTCATGGGTTTCCCCATTGTTAAAATTGCCTGTATTTTCTCTGGGTTCGCCTCTATTCCTCGTGCTGACACCAGGAACCCTAAGAGTTGTCCTGCCGATACACCAAAGGAACACTTTGTCGGGTTAAGCTTAAGCTTGTACCTGCTCAGGTTGTCGAAGGTTTCTGCCAAGTCGTTGATAAGGGATTCCTCCTCTCTTGTAGTGATGACTACATCGTCAATGTAGACTTGAATGTTGCATCCTATTTGGCTCCCAAGGAAATTTTGCATCATCCGTTGATAAGTTGCTCCTACATTTTTTAGGCCGAACGGCATTACTTGGTAGCAAAACACTCCGTACGGTGTGATGAAGGCTGTCTTTTCTTCGTCTTGTTTCTTCAATTTGATCTGGTTATAACCAGAATACGCGTCCAGAAAGGAAAGCCTTGCGCATCCCGCTGTCGAATCAATTATCTGATCGATACGGGGTAAAGGGAAGGGATCCTTTGGACAATGCTTATTGAGAGATGTCTAGTCAACACATACTCTTTGTATGTCTGTGTTCTTCTTGGGTACGATGACTGGATTGGATACCGAACTCGAAGTTTTTATTTCTCTGATAAATCCGACGTTTTCTAGCCTGTGCAATTCTGATGCTATTGCCTTCCTCTTGGGTTCATCGAATCTTCGCAATGGTTGCTTGACTGGCTTTGCTTTAGGATCCACATTTAGTGCGTGCTCGACGAGTTCTCTGGGAACCCCTGGCATGTCTGAAGGACACCAGGCGAAGATTTCCCAGCGCTCACGGAGGAACTTGATGAGCGCGCTTTCCTATGCAGGATCTAGGTTTACCGCGATCGACATCGTCTTGCTTGGGTCCGTGGGACGGACCTGAATTTTCTTCGAGTCCTGAGTTGTGTCGAAAGCCTGATCTGGCAGGGATCGTCCAACGTCATGTAGCACATTATGATCTGTTTCTCCTTTCAGCCTCTCGTATTCTGCTGTCATGCCGAAGGTTTGCGCCATTCTACTGAATTCCATG
Source organism: Dactylis glomerata (assembly GCA_007115705.1). Taxonomy (NCBI): domain Eukaryota; kingdom Viridiplantae; phylum Streptophyta; class Magnoliopsida; order Poales; family Poaceae; genus Dactylis; species Dactylis glomerata. Next base: position 6,273,865 of record QXEO01000291.1, read on the forward strand.
TCGCAAGTGTTGGCTACTTCAAAGCTCCCTTGTACCGTGATCGTTCCCTTGGGTCCTGGGATTTTTAGCGTAAGATACGCGTAGTAAGGTACTGCCATAGACTTTGTAAATGCTGGGCACCCTAGGATTGCATGGTACTGTGATGGCCAGTCCATAACTTCAAATTCCAGCTTCTCTCTGCGATAATTGCTGCTACTGCCAAAGCAGACATTGAGTTCTATTCTCCCCACAGGGTAATTTGTGGCTCCTGGTACTATTCCATGGAAGGAGCAATCTGTTGGCTTCAGACTCGTCAGTGAGATACACATTGCCTTTAGGGTTCTAGCATATATTAGGTTTATGCCACTCCCTGCATCCATGAATACTCTTCCGATGTCGTATCCTCCTATTTGCGCTTTTAACACTATTGGCGAGTGGCCCGGCCTGGGAACTTTCCTTGGGTGGTCTGCTCTGCTGAACTTGACTGGCTGATCTGACCACCGCAAGTACTCTGTGGTGGCTGGTGGTGATGATATTGCTAGGTTTACTTGCCTGGATATGCTCTTTCGCTCTTTCTTCAACTTAGGCACCGGTTGAATCATGGCTGATATGTAAACTTTTGACTCTAGGTGACGAGGGTTAACTCGACAAATGTCCTAGATGAAGGACTTAGGATCGGGGGAATAGGGCGTCGGATGAACTCGAAGGTAAAGGTTAGTCGAAATAAGTGTATATCGAAAGTAAACTTGGGAATTCAACCTGGCTTGCTTTCAATCTGCCCTACATCATCCCCTCCTGGCCCCTATATATAGGTGGCCAGGTATTGAGGATCGGGTAGGGTCCGATTCAGTTTACAATATCGACATACGGTAAGAACTCGTATTCGACTATCATTACAATTGGGCCTAGCTTAACGGGCCTCAGGGGTACTCAACTACCGGGATCTATTAACTATACCCTTGTCAGTAGCCCCTGAGATTCTACCAGAATTGCAGATTTGGGTTGAATCTCTAATCTTTAAATCTTCGACTTGATCAATTCTTCGATATCTTCAAATCTTTGACTTGGTCTTTCGACTTACTTTTATAATATATTTTTTTCGCAAGGGGTTTTGATGAGCAAGCCTGACAACTCTGACGGATCAAGAGGTCAGTTAACTGCCGGAACAGATACTTGTCACCTACTTCAAATTCAATCCCCTTGGATTTGAATTCGGGATACCGGTCAAACCCATTCTTTTGCCGCATTTAGGACTTACAAAGAATGAATCCCAGTGATTCTCAAGGTACCCAGTGCGTCCACCAGGATTTTCTTCGCATCGTAGACACAGATACATACCAGCAGAGCGCATCCATGTGCGTATACCAGGCCACACAGGATGGATCCCGGGGTCTTACCTTCGTGATAAATCACGCATTTGAGTTTTGTTGCGATAACGCAACTCGAGAATCTTATATCGCAGCCAAGTTTTGACTGATAAAATCAAAGAACTCCGAACTTAGATTAACTTCCTCCAATTCCCTCCCGATGGGAGTAATCTCTTCGCATTTTGTCGACTATATAGTCGAAGTTTATATGATATACTTTCTTCATCCTCGATACTGACTATCTCATTCTCTATCGGGTGCACGCTCAGCGCTCCCGATGGGAGTAGCCCCCGAGGCTATGTTTGAATACTTGTAGTCAAACATAGGCTCAAAATTCACTTCGTCTTCTTTCTTGTAATTTCTCATGTTTACCAGCCCCCGAGCCCAAGGCGAGGTCTTTTATATCGTGCAACCACACTCTCCCCTTCTTATTTTTTCTCCTTTTGGTATTTATCGTCTGCTACGTGCAGAATTTAACTCCTTTGTAGAATACGTTTATGGGCCTTGCTTATCATGGGGGGACCGATAATACGTGCTTATAAATAAAGCACCTTTTGGCAAGGGTAAAAACCCTAATTAGATTCCTCCTCCGCCGCATCATCTTCTTGCTCCATCTAGGGTTTCTAGCCTTCTCCCTTTTTCCACATGGCTGACGCAGATGGTTCTCATTTGAACCTTTGCTCTCTGGTGGCGCCGCGAGGTCGGGGCCACCCTCGTGGAAGCAAGAACAAGAACAACACAACTCCGGCCACCGCAGGATCGTCATCGGCCGCTCCTGTCAAGCGTCGTCCCGGCCGCCCACTTGGTAGCAAGAACAAGCCTAAGGTGACTGGCGCTGCCCCAGGTCCAAGCGCTGCATCTCCTGCTGCGCCCGCTGCTCCTGCTGCTCTTCCCAGAATCTTCTCTTTCTTCTGCATTGCCATGGCGCAGTGCCGCGAGATTCAGCGTCTGCCGCTGAATTTCACCAAGTTCATGGACGGGCGAGAACTGCGTGAAGCGGTTCTCCGTGAACAATCTGGCAGTGGGACTCCATACGAAGTGGAGGTTTGGTATGATGGCAACGGCGAGCAGTACTTTAAGGGTGGCTGGTTGCAGTTTGCAGAAGACCACGACATCCATCAAGGCTTCTTCATGACCTTCGACTTCCATATCGGCACGTCAAAGTTCGACATGAAGATCTATGATGGCACTCAGTGCCAGAAGGAGTATGAAGCTGAAGTCCACTTTCATTAGGATATGCTTTATATGTAATTTGTTTTGATAATATCCTTGCTGCCGTGCCATATGTAATGAATATTCGTACTTCGTTTTGATGTTTTTATTAGTACCATGAGAACAAATCATTGTTCTGAGGTATGCTTTCTATATATTGGGTTCTTTGCGAACCAATTGGTATGAAGAATATCGGGTTCCTTTGTGAACCAATTTGCTTGAAGAATATCGGGGTGTCTGCACAACCTTATAGTGAAAAAAGATCTGCATATCGTGATAAAAGTTTCTTTCGTACGACCCGAGGGCTGAAGCCCCCGAGCGGAGAAGTAGAAATACTTGTATAATTTTGTCGAGTTCAACCCAAGGAACCCGACCTATGGTCTCATGTTCTGGGTTCAGAAGGATAACTCGAGTTTAATTATACCACTAGATTTATTCTACGCGTAAAAACGTCGTAGCTGCTCCGCATTCCACGGGTTGCCCTCGTCTTTTCCTGTCTTCTTGTCTTGTAGTCGATAAGCTCCTCCTGGTATGACTTCTGTAACGATGTAAGGTCCCACCCAAGGGGACTCTAATTTCCCGTGGCTGTCTTGCCTGAGTCGCAAAACTAGATCTCCCACCACAAAGGATCGTGGACGAACTCGACTACTATGATAATTTCTTAGACTCTGTTGATACTGCATGGCCCTTTCTAATGCCTTATCTCTTGCTTCATCTAGTGCATCGACATCGTCTTGCAATGCTTCTGTTGAAGTTATTTCGTCGTATGCCATCACCCTTGGAGCCTCGTGCGTAACTTCGACTGGAAGCACGACTTCTGCGCCATGGACCAGGAAGAAAGGAGTTTCTTGAGTTGCTGCGTTGGGCGTGGTTCTTAGACTCCAAAGAACGGAGGGTAATTCATCTACCCAAGTGCTCTTGGCTTTCTCGAGAGGTGCTAAGAGCCTCTTTTTTATCCCACTACATATCAGGCCATTTGCTTTTTCGACTTGCCCATTTGTCTTTGGGTGCGCCACAGATGCGAATTTGAGTTTGATTCCTAGTCCTTCGCAGTAACTCTTGAATTCCTTAGAAGTGAAGTTTGTCCCATTGTCCATGAGGATGCTATATGGTACGCCGAAACGGAACACTATTGACTTAATGAAGTTGATCGCTGCTGTTGAATCTTGAGTTGTTACCGGGGCCGCTTCCACCCACTTGGTAAATTTATCGACTGCTACTAGCATGTAAACATATCCTCCTGGCCAAGATTTGTGCAACTTTCCCACCATATCAAGGCCCCATTGTGCAAAGGGCTAGGATAATGGTATTGGCTATAGCTCTGCTGCTGGTGCATGTGGTCGAGATGCGAATCTTTGGCATGCTTTACACTTCCGGACTATATCTTTCGCGTCTTCGATGGCTGTTAACCAATAGAATCGTGCACGGAACGCTTTTGCCGCTATTGCCCTGCTGCTTGCATGATGGCCGCTATTGCCCTGCTGCTTGTATATCTTTTAATATTACTTATCCTTCCTGAGGTGTTACACAACGCTGCAAAACGCCGGCAATACTTTTCTTATATAATTTCCCCTGCAACACGACAAACGCTTTCGATCGTCGAGTTATCCTCTTGGCTTCTACTGCATCTTCTGGTAACTGTTTGTTTATCATATACGCGAGATACAGCTGCATCCAGGTCTCTTCTATCATCATAACTTCCTCGGGTTCCGGCGCAGCCCCCGAGCCTGCTGCAGTAGTTGAACTTTTGATACTTTTTATTGACCTTTCTACTATTTCCTCCCAGAATACTCCCGATGGCACGGGTAAACACTGGGACCCGATATTTGCTAAGGTGTCGGCTTCTTCATTGCTGTTTCTGCTAATGTGCGAGACTTCGCATCCATCAAATGTTCCTTCGAGGTAGTGATATAAGTTCTTGTAGGCCATCATGTTGTCATTGATTGTGTCGCATCTGTTCATAACTTGTTGGACGACAAGGTTTGAATCCCCAAATATTTTTAGTCGAGTTGCTCCACATACTTTGGCCATCTTCATTCCATGTAGCAGAGCCTCGTATTCTGCTTCATTGTTAGAAGCCTGCGGAAAACTCATCCTTAAGACGTACTTTAGTTTGTCGCCATGCGGCGATATCAAGATTACTCCCGCTCCTGCGCCTTGTACTCTTTTAGAACCGTTGAAGTACATTGTCCAGACACTCGATAGATCTGGCGGTCCCGTGCTCTGTAGCTCCAACCATTCTGCTGTAAAATCTGGCAAGATTTGTGTTAGGTGTATAATTTGGCTGCTAGGTATTGTTTAGCCAAATTAATTTAAACGATATTGATTACTCTTTGCCGACATACGCATATGGATTTCCTCTGAAGTTCAAGATACAGGTATGGTTTGAGTCCAGTATGTATGCCATGTCCACGTTCAGAAGTACCAAGTTGTCTACCAAGCTTTGCATGATAAGTGATGCAAGGAGAGGTTAACACAAAGGATCAGATCTTCATGGTGATGCATGAAACGCACAATTCTGAAAAGATGCCTTCATTAGTTGCTATGATTAGCATTGTGGCTGAATATTTAAATATTTTCTTGCTGGGCCAAAACAGATCTGTACGTGGGTTGTTACATGCCTGCTAAACAAATAGATTAGACAAGTCCAGTTCATGTATGGTAATTGAATCGAGCGAGGATTCCTACGCCGTTTCAGTTTTAGACTTGTACTACACGCGATGACGCGAAGACCGGCGCCCTATATAAATAGGTACTGGCCGATTGACGAGAGGAAGCAATCGATCTATCAACATATCACATCTACTTTTATTTACGTTTCTCTCTTTTATCGTTTTCTCTTGCCATGCCCTAGCAGCCCTAGGGTTTGGTTCATCTTTGCCGTTTTGCACTGAAAAGCGGTCGTCTCTCTTCCACGAAAGCGAGGGATTCTTTGTTGCTTTGCTCGGAAAGCATCCGTTCGTCGTCACGAAAGCACGGCGATTATCCTAGTGTTGCGCGGCAATTTTGCGTGCCAACACAATTGGTGACTCCGCTGGGGACGAAGCATCGACCGGTCTCCGGCCTGTTCCTGCTACGTAAAGAGCGTCATCAAGAAGCTGCAGTCTACAACGGTAACATGAATTTTCAATCTTCTTTTGTAGATGCAAATAATTCTTATGCTGAAGTTGCTAGATTCTTTGATATGAATACTGTATCGGCTAGCCCTAATTCTTGCTATGTGCAAACGCCGATGCAAAATAATGTGCATCTTTCAACTAGTTATAATTTTGACAACTTTCAGCACGTATATTCAAATTCTCATGCATCGGCAGCCCCAGAAGTTCATATGCCGATGAACAACATGATGAATTCAGTTAACCAATATGAAGCACCTAATGTTATAAATTTTAATAATATGCAAAATAATGTTTCACCCTTTTATTCATCGGCAAATAACTTGCAATTTTTTGCTTCACCTTCGTACATGCCGATGGACAGCGCGACTTGCTATGGTACTAGTAGCTATTTGGCCAATTATTCTGAACCATCATATGTTACACCTTATGTTACTAATTTTTCAGCACCACATGCAACTTCAGATATCCATAATTCGGCTACACACCTTCACACTGCTTGCAGCCGAATAAGTGAGAATTCAATAGGAGCTCATGTGGCTTTATCTGATACTGTAGCATGTGATACATCCCCTAAACAACTGCAGAATTTCGGTAACACCCAATTTTCATTGCCAAAAAATGCTGAAAGATTCGAGGGGAGATCATCAGAGGAGTGGGCTGATTTATATAGGAAATCTTGTGAAAATCTTGCAAAAAAGCTTGTCGAAGTCAGAGCTATGGAAGCCAACCAGCAGAAAAAGGTTGACTCGGTCAGTACAGCTAATTCAGATAAGGCTGGGTTAGACAATACATGTGCCAAGTTAGATCAACAAAAGATGATTGCCACGTCTGCCACGACCGACTTAGTTCAAGCTAAATTAAATTTGGGTAAAGCTAAGTCGGACACACACGCTGAGTTTGTTGATCCGGAAGATACAAGCTTCGTTGGGAAAGAACATGGTGAATATGAAATGACGGTGCTTGATTTTTCTAGATGTAAGGGAGCTTTTATGTTGCCCTATGAATTTCGTGCCAAAGAAGTTGATGAACATCAACAAGAAGAAAATATAGCCGAACCTTCTTCGGTTGAAAAAGAGCATGGAGCTGAAGAAGCACAAGATCCAGAAAAGAAGGAAGACAAGCAGTTGGAAGATCAAGAGGTGGAGCAAGATATTTTTTAGGTCATGCAACCACCCTACTCTCTCACCGTGAATGATTTTGACAATAAGAAAATACTTATTCGGTCAGATCAGACCGAATCTACCAAAGGGAAAAATATTGTCACTGATAATAATGCTGCACCGAGGATGATCAGGTCAAAAAATTCAGAAATAAAACACCAGAACGTCGGTGAAAGAAAGAGAGAATTAGCTCCAAGATCAAAGCCGACGGTTAAACAACTATTGGACAAATATACTTCACGCAAGGCCAACAACATGTTTAGTCGGCTTGGAGGTGCTAAGCGTCATAAGTCTCCTTCTCGACCCGGGGGGCATAAGCGTTGGCAAGGAAACTCATATAATCGGCATGGCTGTTTTTCAATGGAGCCAACAAATTGGGGTTGTCCACCTACTGCTTATCATCAGTATCCTCAGCGGGAATTCAATCCATGGGTATCATATCCTGCAGCGCCAGCTGATTATTTTCAACCGGGATGGATCATGTCGAGACCGATGTTTGGGCTAGATGTGTTTGAGAAAAGGGCTCGTTTTAAATATGAAGCTAGATCACACCATGCCATTGTGATTCAAGGTAGCCGATCACCGATACGTAATGCTAATGAAAAATATTATACTAGTGATCGGAAACTTGCATGGGTGCGTGCAAGGCCTGATGGATCAAAGGTTGATTGTACCATCGTGAGTAAACCTGTAGGAAGACCAAATAAGTCTAACCTTGATCATGGTGTCTAGCCTGGGGACTTCAAAACTTCAGATGTTGGCACAGGTGTACACCAACAGCAACATAGGTCTGATCTGCTTCAGAAGAATGCTAGCTATGCAGAAAATGGTGTTACGCGTGATGGACTCATGCATGGCTGCGTGAAAAATATTGCGGCCAAAAGTACTAATTTGCATGATGATTTGAGGCTGAGTATGGAGACACGTTCAGAGAAGCCTGTTGTACCTATACGTCCCAGTACTAATAAACCGGCTGATGTATCTGTTAATCAATACCTGAGAGGTTGCAAGAATTTTGAGGCCGGTGGTACTTCTAAGCAGCGCAAGATTCTTTCGGTCAGGGACAAAATATTTGCCCCAAAAGCTACAGTATGTAAGTATAGACCGAGAAACTTGGGGGATAGCAGAATTAAGTCAGTCGGACCAAGAACCAAACCACGACCTCAATGGTGCCCGACAGGACTCACACACACTCAAAAACGGCGGGTACAGCGACTGCGAGCTTCAGAAATCAAAGAGGATATAACTTCAAAGAAGCGCGATGAATTGTTCAGGCGAGATACACCTATGGTGCCTCCGAACATGACTTGGAGGAAGAAGCTCATCACGATGGGGGAAAATAAAAATGTGGATGACATAGTTGCTGCTCGAAATTGTGAAAATAATATAGATGCACCTACTGACATGGATGTTAATCAAGGAGGATAATACGCCATGCATCTCATTTACAGAGGCATCGGTTGATTTGCAACACAGGGAGATAATATGTTTGACCGATGCTAGTGTTACGTGGACACAAATACGTAATGAAGATTGTATTGTTCTGGAAAGAGCGATATGCATGAAAGAAGACGACGAGAAGGGGTATATCATTGCATATCTAGGACATCGCTTGCTCGAAGCCAAAAATCGGTATGTGTTTACTAAACAGTAATGCATGTACAATAGTTCCACATTATCTATTTTCTAGTATATATGTGTACAACAACCGATTCTTTAGTGATAGGATTGCATGAAAATAGAATATCACTTTGCATATAAATCGTTGCATGCTATTAGGGGTATTGCCGATTTTGTTTGTTTTAATTTCACCCAACAATCTTGATTATAAAACATCGGTCTGCTTAGAATATCTTTGTACAAATAGCCAAGCTGAGTTTGAACCTCTACAGCTTTGGTTTACAAAATTTAGTAGACATGGGTGTGAAGGACATTGTTTCTGAAAATTCGCTTGTGGTAGTACAACAAATTAAAGGCGAATTTCAGTGTTTTAATGAATTACTAAGTAGCTACTTGGACCGATGTTTAGTTATAGCTAAGTCTCTGGATACTTTCACTATGAAACATATTTCTAGAGAAGAGAATCTTAGAGTTAATTTTTAAGCATGGCAAGCTTCAGGTTATCTTATTAACATATGCAAATTTTTCATACTAGAGAAACCTATGCTAGCCGCTGTTGGTAGCAAGACCGATCTGCAACCTATCAATTCAGTGCATGGTGCAGTCTGTTACTAGTTCGGTCTGGCAGAAAATAGTACAGGATAATGTAAATTCGGTGTATGGGTCACAAACAACCGAATTAGAAAATAGCTTAGAACATGAAGATTTTTCATACTATAAAGACCGATGCTAGCTGTTCTAAGAAGTGACATCCTGTTAGATATTAGACTTGTACAACCTGCAGTTGGTTCTGATTCAGTTCGGCAATTAGCACTACATAGCAAAGAAGAGTTCAGTGCAATGTGTAGCCGGTTCTCGTAAAGTGCAACAGCTAGTAAAAACATGGCAATGAAAATTCGGTACACGAGTCACAAACTACCGAATTAGAAAATAGTTTAGAGCCAGGTGATTGGAGAGTTCTTTTAGTTATACATTTAAAAGATCCAAGTAAGCTGAGAGATAGAGAAATTCGGTGAGAAGCTTTTGAATATACTTTGTTAAATGATGAATTATATTACTGAACCATAGACGGTCCACTTTTGAAGTGCTTGGATTCTGATTAGTCTATAATATCTATGGGTGAGGTGCATGAAGGAATATATGTGGAACATATCAATCGGCTCATAAAATGTGATAGTATTAAAAAGAGTGAGTTTTTATTGGCCGATTTTGTTTGAAAATTGTTTCCAGCACTAAGGAGTGTGACCTATTGGGACCATACAAAATTCGGCAAATGGTCGCTGAGTTGGGAAGGCCTATATACAGCTGTAGAGATTGTTCCTAAAAATTCATATTTTGTACAATCTTTGCAGGGAGAAATTTCTAAAAGGTCTCAATGTAAAATATTTGAAGATGTATTATCCTACCATGAAGATGTAGGCTTGATGATATGATGGTCGATATCTTATCTGAAATATCGTCCTAAGGAAATTTGGCCGATGTGTTCTTTGGACATTGCCTAGTAATCAACATCGTCCTAAGGTAATTCATAGTGTTTTTGGTGAAATCAATTATACCAAAAACAGGGGGGCATGTGTTAGGTGTATAATTTGGCTGCTAGGTATTGTTTAGCCAAATTAATTTAAACGATATTGATTACTCTTTGTCGACATACGCATATGGATTTCCTCTGAAGTTCAAGATACAGGTATGGTTTGAGTCCAGTATGTATGCCATGTCCACGTTCAGAAGTACCAAGTTGTCTACCAAGCTTTGCATGATAAGTGATGCAAGGACAGGTTAACACAAAGGATCAGATCTTCATGGTGATGCATGAAACGCACAATTCTGAAAAGATGCCTTCATTAGTTGCTATGATTAGCATTGTAGCCGAATATTTTAATATTTTCTTGCTGGGCCAAAACAGATCTGTACGTGGGTTGTTACATGCCTGCTAAACAAATAGATTAGACAAGTCCAGTTCATGTATGGTAATTGAATCGAGCGAGGATTCCTACGCCGTTTCAGTTTTAGACTTGTACTACACGCGATGACGCGAAGACCGGCGCCCTATATAAATAGGTACTGGCCGATTGACGAGAGGAAGCAATCGATCTATCAACATATCGCATCTACTTTTATTTACGTTTCTCTCTTTTATCGTTTTCTCTTGCCATGCCCTAGCAGCCCTAGGGTTTGGTTCATCTTTGCCGTTTTGCACTGAAAAGCGGTCGTCTCTCTTCCACGAAAGCGAGGGATTCTTTGTTGCTTTGCTCGGAAAGCATCCGTTCGTCATCACGAAAGCACGGCGATTATCCTAGTGTTGCGCGGCAATTTTGCGTGCCAACAATTTGTGACTTGATTGCCTTCCTTTTTTCATACGTGATGTCCATGGGAGATAATTCGATTCCCCACAAAGAGACACGTCCTGTTGCTGAAGGATTGTTTAATATGTTCGATAGTGGTGCTTCATTGACCACTATAATTGGGTGCACCGCAAAGTACTGTCGCAATTTTCGTGCTGTTGTAAAGATACTATATGCGAGCTTTTGATAATGTGGGTACCTCTGTTTTGTCGGGGATAGCACTTCACTGATGAAATATACTAGCCTCTGGACGCCGTGGGCTTTTCCTTCTTCACTTCTTTCGACTACCAATACTGTACTCACCACCTGATGGGTTGCGGCGATGTAGAGTAGTAGTGGTTCTTTTTCTTTTGGTGCGACCAGCACTGGTGGCGTGGAAAGCACTTTTTTCAACTGTGCAAAAGCCGCGTCTGCTTCTTCGGTCCATTCAAATTTATCATCTGATTTCTTCATAAGTGCATAGAAAGGAAGCGCCTTTTCTCCCAATCGAGCAACGAAACGACTTAATGCCGCGACGCGTCCTGCGAGTTTCTGGACGTCGTGTAGTTTCGTGGGTTTTCCCATTGTTAAAATTGCTTGAATCTTCTCTGGGTTCGCCTCTATTCCTCGGGCTGATACCAGGAACCCCAAAAGTTGTCCTGCTGATACACCGAAGGAACATTTTGTCGGGTTAAGCTTAAGCTTGTACCTGTTCCGGTTGTCGAAGGTTTCTGCCAAGTCGGCGATTAAAGATTGCTCCTCTCTTGTAGTGATGACCACATCATCAATGTAGACTTGGATGTTGCGTCCTATTTGGCTCCCGAGGCAGTTTTGCATCATCCGTTGATAAGTTGCTCCTGCATTTTTTAGGCCGAACGGCATTACTTGGTAGCAAAACACTCCGTACGGTGTGATGAAGGCCGTCTTTTCTTCGTCTTCATTCTTCAATTTGATCTGATTGTAACCAGAATACGCGTTCAAAAAGGAAAGCCTCACGCATCCCGTTGTTGAATCAATTATCTGATCGATGCGGGTTAGAGGGAAGGGATCCTTTGGACAATGCTTATTGAGAGATGTGTAGTCGACACATACTCTTTGTACGTCTGTGTTCTTTTTGGGTACGATAACTGGGTTCGATACCCAACTCAAAGTTTTGATTTCTCTGATAAATCCGGCATTTTCCAGCCTGTGCAATTCTGATGCTATCGCCTGCCTTTTAGGTTCATCAAATCGTCGTAATGGTTGCTTGACTGGCTTTGCCTTGGGATCTACATTTAAGGTGTGCTCGACGAGTTCCCTGGGAACCCCTGGCATGTCTGATGGACACCAGGCGAAGATTTCCCAGCGCTCACAGAGGAACTCGATGAGCGCGCTTTCCTATGCGGGATCCAAGTTCACCGCAATTAATGTCGTCTTGTTTGGATCTGTAGGGTGTACCTGGATCTTCTTCGAGTCCTGAGTTGTGTCGAAAGCCTGATCTGGCAGGGATCGTCCAACGTCGGGTAGCACATTATGATCTATTTCTCCTTTTAGCCTCTCATATTCTGCTATCATGCCGAAGGTTTGCGCCATCCTATTGAACTCTCTGTCACATTTGTTTGCTACTTCAAAGCTCCCTTGCACTATAATTGTTCCTTTGGGTCCTAGGATTTTTAGCGTAAGATACGCGTAATGAGGCACTGCCATGAATTTTGCAAATGCTGGGCGCCCCAGGATTGCATGGTATTGTGACGGCCAGTCCATAACTTCAAATTCTAGCTTCTCTCTGCGGTAGTTGCTGCTACTGCCAAAGCAGACGTCGAGTTCTATTCTTCCCAAAGGGTAGTTTGCGGCTCCTGGTACTATTCCATGGAAGGAGCAGTCTGTTGGCTTTAAACTCGACAGGGAGATACACATTGCCTTCAGTGTTCTAGCATATATCAGGTTGATGCCACTCCCTGCGTCCATAAATACTCTTCCGATGTCGTACCCTCCTATTTGTGCCTTTAGAACCATAGGCGAGTGGCCTGGCTTGGGAACTTTCCTTGGGTGGTCTGCTCTACTGAACTTAACTGGTTGATCTGACCACCGCAGGTACTCTGTAGTAGCTGGTGGTGATGATATTGCTAGATTTACTTGCCTGGATATGCTCTTTCGCTCTTTCTTCGACTTAGGCACTGGTTGAATCATAGCTGATATGTAAACTTTTGACTCTAGGTGCCTTGCTAGCCTTTGCATTTGATATCCTTGAGTTGTGTGCTTCTCTTCTTGCCATCCTCCTTGGTTTGAACCCATGGCGCTTTGTAGCCTTAGGAACGTTCTACAATCCTTCATCTGGTGATTTGAGACTCTTTTCCCATCAAGATATGCGTAGTGGATTCGACAAGGTCCGTATAACATATCCTTGGCCGAAGGACCGGAGTATCTCGATTTTTCTACTCCTTTTGCGTGAAACCTCCTATTTACATATCCTTCCTCTTCTTCTGCTGCGTAGCCCGCGGCTACCTGATTTCGCCTTCCTTGGTTATCCCTGCTGCGGTGTCGTCTCCTCTGTCTGCTTATTCTGTCGACTTCTGGTGAGCGTCTCCTTTTGTTATTATATGCGTCCTCTCCATCAGCAAATTTGTTGGTATCTTCCATTAGCTCGGCTACTGTTGTAGGTCTTGTTCTTCCTATTTCTTCCACGAGATCTGAGCGACAAAGTACAGCCGAAAAAGCGTCTATTGCTCGTTCGTCGGAGACGTCCTCTGCTGAGTTTTTGATTATACTCCATCAGTGTATATAAGAACGTAGAGTTTCGCCTTTCCTTTGCACACACGCCTTAACTTCCTCCAGTGATGCTGGGCGCTTGTATGTTGAACGAAAATTTCTTGCGAATTGGTTTTCGAGTTCTCCCCAACTTCCAATGGATTCGTTGGGTAGGGTATTCAACCACGACCGTGCTGCGCCGGTGAGGTGTAGCTGCAAACTTTGCATTGCAGTCGCTTTTGTTCCCCCTAATATCTGCACTGCCTGCAAATAGTCCGATAACCACAGGGTAGGTTCTTGCGACCCGTCATATTTATGTTGATCATGTGGTAATTTGAATCCTTTGGGTACCCGAGTTTTGCGAACCCTGCGGGTAAAGCATGATGCGCCCATCTCTTTATTGTTGTCTTCATAATTTTCTTCCCTCCAGGTGTGGCATGATTTATTTACTCGAGCCTGTGCTATTATATTTCTTGCGTCCTCCTTCCTCTTTTGTCGCTTTTCCTCTTCTGATGACTCACTATACTCGTTATCTACGAAGTTGTATCTGAGCTTCTCCTTTTGCTTTTCTTTGTAGCTTGTCGACTTTGTGTCTGGACCTTTTTCCCTGATCTTGCTCTCCACTATTCCGAGGTTTCGTATCGCGGCTCGGTGCATATCTTCCCGCGGATCCCCGGGTTCTGGCCTTGTAGTTAGTAAATACGCCTGTGCTGATATCAACGCTGCTTCTGGCATTTCTTGCATGAAGTCATCTTTCTCCTCTTCTAGCTGTGGGGTAGGGCTCCTCGAATACCTTTCCTCTCTGATGCATGCTGTTGCCCCCCTGTTGTGTTTTGGGTCTCCGCGCCTTTCTCTACTGTACTCAGAATCCTCACTATAGTCATCCCAGTATTCCTCCCTTGATACACTGTTATTGTTTTGAAGAACCGAGTCTCTTTCCTCCCTTAGTTTCTTCCTGTGTTGGTATAATGCATACTGATATCCCATTAGAACTTCTCTTCTCGATCCTTCGGGTACTTCCGTGCCATGATTGATAGCTGACTTGATCATTCTCCATTCGCCAGCCGAAACGTGGACTTTCTCCTTATCCTTTTTGTTGTGTTCCTTTATTTTGTCGACTTGTCTGTCGACCTTTTTACTTCCTTCGTTGTTGTTCTGCCTTGCTAACCTTTGTACTTGGTATCCTTGACTTATGTGTTTTTCTCCTTGCCATCCTCCTTGACTTGATCCCATGGCGCTTTGTAGCCTCAGGAAAGTTCTACAATCCTTCATCTGATGATTTGAAACTCTTTTTCCATCGAGATAGGCATAATGGATTCGACAGGGCCCGTATAGCATATCTTTGGCCGAGGGGCCGGAGTATCTCGATTTTTCTGCTCCCTTTGTCTGGAACTTCCTGCCTTCGTCTTCTTCCTCTTCCCTTACTCCGTAACCCGCAGCTACCTGGTTTCGCCTTCCTTGATTATCCCTGCTGCGGTGTCGTCTCCTTTGTCTACTCGTTCTGTCGACTTCTGGTGATCGTCCTCTTTTGTTATTATATGCGTCCTCTCCATCAGCGAATTTGTTGGCTTCTTCCATTAGTTCAGCTACTATCGTTGGCCTCGTTCTTCCTATCTCTTCCACGAGATCTGAGCGACGAAGGCCAGCCGAAAAAGCATCTATTGCCTGTTCGTCGGAGACGTCTTCTGCTGAGTTTTTGATTACACTCCATCGTTGGATATAAGAACGTAGAGTTTCGCCTTTCCTTTGCATACATGCTTTGACCTCCTCCAGTGACGCTGGACGCTTGTATGTCGAACGGAAATTTCTTGCAAATTGGCTTTCGAGTTCTCCCCAGCTTCCAATGGATTCATTGGGTAGGGTATTCAATCAGGACCGTGCTGCGCCGATGAGGTGTAGTTGTAAACTTTGCATTGCCGTTGCTTTTGTTCCCCCTAATATTTGTACTGCCTGCAAGTAGTCCGATAACCATAGGGTAGGTTCTTGCGACCCGTCATATTTTTGCTGGTCGTGTGGTAACTTGAATCCTTTGGGTACCCGCGTTTTGCGAACCCTGCGGGTAAAGCATAATGCGCCCATCTCTTTTTCATCGTCTTCATAATTTTCTTCCCTCCAAGCGTGGCGCGATTTATTTACTCGAGCCTGCGCTATTATGTTTCTTGCGTCCTCCTTCCTCTTTTGTCGCCTTTCTTCTTCTGATGACTCGCTATACTCGTTTTGTGTGGAATTGTACTTGTATTTCCCCTTTTGCTTTTCCTTGTAACTTGTCGACTTCGTCTCTGGTCCTTTTCCTTTGATCTTGTTCTCCAGTATCCCAAGGCTTCGTATTGCGGCTTGGTGCATATCTTCTCGCGGATTGCTACTCGTGTGATGGCGCCAGAAAAGAAGCTGTGGCGTTTAGTTGATGTGGGAGCAGTATGTCCTTGTGCGTGGTGATGACCAGCCCGTTGGGAACCCCAAGAGGAAGGTATGATGAGTGTAGCGGCTAGTTTTCCCTCAGTTAAGAAACCAAGGTTTATCGATCAGGAGAAGAGAGACGATGACGACTGAAGGTGTTTGTGGAACCTGCACACACACAGACAAATACTTTGTCCCCAACTTGCGATGAGGTTGTCAATCTCACCGGTTTGCTTGAAACAAAGGTTATGAGTGTATCGAGTGGAAAACAGTAGTAAAATGCTAGTAAAGTAAACAGTGCGGGAATAGTAAACAGGTGATTGCAATATGATTAAAATAGGACCGGGGTCCACAGTTCACTAGTGGTGTCTCTCCATAGATAAATAACATGCTGGGTAAATAAATTACAGTTGGGCAATTGATAGAATAAAGATAACGTGATATGTCAAGAAGATCACTATGAGATTTACTCTGGGCATTACAACAAAATACATAGACCGCCATCCAACTGCATCTATGACTAATAATCCACCCTCGGGGATATCATCCGAACACCCCAAAAGTATTAAGTTGCGAACAACAGATAATTGCATTAAGCAAAGTGTGTAATGTAAACAAAGCATATGCCCTTGAGCATATGAATGTTGTTTTCTCCCTAGTAGCAACAGCACATCTACCACCTTAGAGGTTTCTGTCACTCCCCCAGGTGAAATAGAGACATGAACCCACTATCGAGCATAAATACCCCCTCTTGGAGTCACTAGCAACTACTCGGCCAAGATAGCTACTAACAACGGAGAGCATGCAAGATCATAAACAACATAGAGATAACAAAAGATATAATTTAGTACAGCAACTTAATCATAAACACCAATATTCATCGGATCCCAACAAACCAACATCATAGTATTACATAACGGTGATCTCAATCATGTAGGGCAGCTCATGAGATCTAAACATGAAGCACATGGTGGAGAAGACAACCATCTAGCTACTGCTATGGACCCATAGTCCAAGGTAGACTACTCACTCATCGCTCCGGAGGCAAGCATGGCGATGAAGAAGACCTCCGGTGGCGATTACCCTCTCCGGCAGGGTACCGGGAAGAGCTTTTGGACCCTCCCGATCTTCGGGTCGACGGCGGCGGCGGATCGCGATGTATTCTGGAAAACTGATCGGGCCCTTAGGTTTTTCTCGTCAGGGGGTATATGTAGGCGAAGGGGGGCTGTCCGAGGTGGTCCCACGCCCCCTCACACGGGGCTGGCGCGGCCAGGGGGGTGGCCGCGCCGCCCCTGTGTCTGGGGCCCACGTGGCCCCTCTCCGTCAGGTCTTCGGATGTTTGGGAGCTCCCCGGTGAAATATGACTTTAGGAACTTGTTTCGTCCAATTCCGAGAATATTTCCTGTGTATCACTTCTGAAACACAAAAACAGCAGAAAACAGAAAACTGGCACTGTGGCACTTCGTTAATAGGTTAGTTCCGGAAAATGTATAAAAGTACCACTAAGTGTAACGAAACAATAGGCAAATGGTGTAAAAACAAGCATGGAGCATCAAAAATTATAGATACGTTTGAGACGTATCAAGCATCCCCAAGCTTAACTCCTGCTCGTCCTCGAGTAGGTAAGTGATAACAAAAGAATAATTTTTGAGGTGACATGCACCTACACAATCTTGATCATATATGTAAGCATTGATGAGCTGGGATCAATAGAACTTAAAACATGGGCATGAAAGATATAATCATGACAATAAGAACTTAGCAACCATGTTGTAAACATGCAAATGAACACAGACAAAAGATCATGATAATGAAACAATGAAAGTCAAACGCGTGTTCTAATCATAAGGAAAAACATACAAATGGTTTTCAGCTTGTCCTTCAAAGAGAGCAAAACATAAATGCATAGGACACCTCAAAGTTTAAAAGGGCGACTAGATACAAATAATTTAGGAACAAGTGAAACCAACAATATGAGTCAATCAATGAACCTTGGGACAATGCATGTCACACTAAGAATGACAACTATGCTCTCTTAATGGTGCATAAAGAAAGAAGGTGGTGACTCAACATAAAAGTAAAAGAAAGGCCCTTCGCAGAGGGAAGCAGTGATTTAAACATGTGCTAGAACTTTTCATTTGTAAAACAGAGATAAAACTTGATTTTGAGAGGTGGTTGTCTTTGTCAACGACTGGCAATGGGGTTCTTACTATCTTCCATACAAAAATAAAGCAAGTTTTTGAGAGAGAGATTGGCACTTCGTGCTCTTTTTATAAAACTTGGCACTCCTCCCCACCTTTCCTTTCACATACCATGGCTAACCGATTCCATCGGGTGCCCACCAACATTCACATTCATTGGAGGAGTGCCTTTTTTCTTTTTTTTCTTTTTTTTTTCTTTTTGGAATAGACAATATGGAAGATAGCAAATCCGACCACTACGTCCCCATGAGCTGAAAACAGTGTCACAAAACGAGAAGTATTTTGAAGGTTTTTGAAAGGTAGCACACGAAAATTTTACTTTGGAATGGCTTACAAATACCATGCATAGGAATTTATAGTGGACACAATGGCAAACTTGGCTTTTAGGAGTTGGATGCACGAGTAGAGCTCATACTCAGTACAAGGTGAGGGCTAGCAAAAGACTGGGAGCGACCAACTAAGAGAGCAATAATGGCCATAATCATGCAAAGCGACAAAGCGACATTAAAAGAAGCATACGATGGCATCAAAAGTCAAAAACTAAATGATCATGAAGGCTAATGGCGACTTTGTAAGAGTCTAACATGTGTGAGCATGCGCCAAGTCAACCCAAATAAAGCATCAAGGAGAAAACCAAAATAATGCTTCCATACAATAAAAACAACGCATGATTTTTTCAAAGGCTCATTAAGCAATCTCAGTTATTTGAGACAAGTCATGCTACAGCAAAACCACTAAGCATACTATCAAAAAGACATCAAGCATGACATGAAAAAGCCTAAGCCGCAGTCTACACAAGCTCCTTCTTGTACCACTATTTTGCACAAAGCTTTTTCTCTTTTCCAACACCATTTGAAATTTTTATAAACACCTCTTTTGATGAAAACCAATGAAGATCAGAGGCAAAAATACACCTTGATGAAAAGATATGACAAGATCTGAACGCATATCAAGGCGAAAACGAAAACCAAAAGCAGTAGCAGAAAAAGTAGAATGCTCGATTAATAAGAGTGAAAACTAGAGCATTCTTTGCAAATGAAAACGAGTACATATCCTCCAAAGGAAATTTGTTGGGGTCCAACCATTTATTGCAGCAAACAAACAAGCTAAACAAACTAAGAAAACTAAAACAACTGACGCTCCAAGAAAAACACATAGTGCATGAAGCAATAAAAATATAGTGTCTTGAAAGGTGACCTGATTTTTGCCGATGAAGAAGGGGTGCCTCGGGGGCATCCCCAAGCTTTGACGCTTGTACTTCTTGGATATTTCTTGGGGTGATGCATGGGCATCCCCAAGCTTGAGCTTTTGTCCATTCTTCAACTCATCTCATCATTCTCCAATCCCTACACTTGAAAACTTCCTTCATACAAAACTAAACACAATTCTATTAGCAACATTAGTGTAAGCATAAAATATATTCAACCTCTTTTAGCTTCAGGTTTCAACCCAAAACCACCACATATAAAGTATATACTACTGTAGCAACTTCCACAAGAGTTCCATGATAAAAAAGAACTCAAAAGAAAGCGATAAAGTGGCAAAAACAAATATTGGCAGAAATCTGTCAAAACTGGACAGCTGATAATGGACGAATTTTTGAGGGATTTTCCGTTGCGCAAATCAAAAAGTGTTCAACTAAGAAAAGTTTGGATATAACCTGGGGCATATGCACAAGAAATCGCAGGTCCAAAAGATAAACAGAGAATGTTCACGAATTTTTACGGTGCAGCACCGAAAACAGTTTTAGGACAGCAATAACCCCAAATCTTTACCTCACTCAAATTAGAGGCTTCTCTTGGCACAAAAACGAAATAAACAAGATAAGAAGCGGTCATTACAGTAGTAATGACTTCCAAGACTCAAATAAAAGAAAAAGTACTGAAAAAGTAAACAATGGGTTATCTCCCAAGAGTGCTTTTCTTTAACGCCTTTGAGCTAGGCGCAGAAAATTGCGAATCAAGTAATATCAAAAGATGAAGCATCAAGATCATAATTTGCTCTAAGAATAGAGTCAAAAAGTAATTTCTTTCTTTTCCTAGGGAAGTGTTCCATACCTTTCTTTAGTGGGAATTGATACTTGATAGTGCCTTCCCTCATATCAATAATAGCACCTACAGTTCGAAGAAAGGGTCTTCCCAAAATAATAGGACATGAAGCATGGCACTCAACGTCCATAACAAGAAAATCAACGGGAACAAGGTTATTGTTAACCACAATAAGAACATCATTAATCCTTCCCAAAGGTTTCTTCTTAGCAACATCAACAATAGGAACATCAAAATAACACTTTTCAAGCGGTGGTAAATCAAGCATGTCATAAATCTTTCTAGGCATGATGGAAATACTAGCACCTAGATCACATAAAGCATGGCAATCATAACCATTAACATGCATATCAATGATGGGTTCCCAACCATCTTCTAACTTCTTGGGAACAGAGGTTTTCTGCTTCAACTTTTCATCCCTAATCTTTATAAGAGCATTGGTAATATGCTTAGTAAAAGCAATATTTAAAGAACTAGCATTGGGAGTCAAAGCAAGCTTTTGCAAGAACAAAATAACTTCAGATATATTGCAGCCATCAACATCAAAATCATTAAAGGAAATAGAGCTATCATCTCCCACACTCCGAAAAATTTCAGCACTCTTTTGAGAAAAAGTTTTGGCAGTTTTAGGCTTTTTAACACAAGGAGTGGGAGTTTTCTCTACACCAATCAAAGTAAGAGGATTGCTATCAGTAGGAGCAACATCATTAGAGGTAGTAATAGTACATACCTTCATCTCTCTAGCCATCTCATCTTCTCTTTCCCACCTGGCATGCAGTTCCGCTAACAATCTAATATTTTTATCAATTCCAACTTGGGTAGCATTAGCGGCAGCAACAATATTGCTCACATTCACATCATTAGGAAACACTTTTAATTTCAGAAGTTCAACATCATGAGCAAGGCTATCAACTTTAGAAGCAAGAATATCAATTTTGCCTAACTTTTCGTCAACAGACTTGTTAAAAGCAGTTTGCTTACCGATGAAGTCCTTGAGCATTACCTCAAGCTCGGAGGGCGTGGCCCTAGTGTTGTTGTAGGAATTACCATAAGAATTACCATAACCATTACCATTGGTAGAAGGATACGGCCTATAATTGTTACTAGCAAAATTGTTCCTATAAGCATTGTTATTAAAATTGTTATTTCTAATGAAATTCACATCAACTTGCTCTTCTTGAGCAACCAGAGAGGCCAAAGGAACATTATTAGGATCAACATGAGTCCTATCATTAGCAAGCATAGCCATAATTGTATCAATCTTATCACTCAAGGAAGAGGTTTCCTCAACAGAATTTACCTTCTTACCTTGTGGAGCTCTCTCGGTGTACCATTCGGAATAATTTACCATCATGTTGTCGAGTAGCTTTGATGCGGCGCCCAATGTAAGGGACATAAAAGTGCCTCCAGCAGCTGAATCAAGTAGGTTCCTTGAAGAAAAATTCAGTCCTGCATAAAAAGTTTGGATAATCATCCAAGTAGTCAGTCCATGAGTGGGGCAATTCTTTACCATAGATTTCATTCTTTCCCAAGCTTGAGCAACATGTTCATTATCAAACTGAGTAAACTTCATAATATTGCTACGCAACGATATAATCTTAGCAGGAGGATAATATCTACCAATGAAAGCATCCTTACACTTAGCCCATGAATCAATACTATTCTTAGTCAAAGACAGCAACCAATCTTTAGCCTTTCCTCTCAAAGAAAAAGGAAACAACTTGAGTTTAATAATATCACTATCAACATCTTTATATTTCTGCATCTCACATAGCTCAACAAAATTGTTGAGATGAGCTGCAGCATCTTCAGTACTAGCACCAGAAAATTGTTCTTTCATAACAAGGTTCAATAAAGCAGGCTTGATCTCATAAAAAGTGGTAGCAGGAACAGGTGGTGCAATAGGAGTGCAGATAAAATCACTATTGTTCGTGCTAGCAAAGTCACACAACTTGGTGTTTTCAGGATTGGCCATTTCAGCAAAACGAAAGTAAACAAGTAAAAACAGCTACCAAGGATTCTAATTTTTTTTGGGTTTTTGATATAAAAAGCAATGCAGGTAAAATAAAATAAAGTAAAGCAAAACAAATAACAAAGTAAAGAATGTGTGTGCGAAGAACTCCCCTCGCAGAAGTCTTCTCTCTTCCCCGGCAACGGCGCCAGAAAAGAAGCTGCTACTCGTGTGATGGCGCCAGAAAAGAAGCTGTGGCGTTTAGTTGACGTGGGAGCAGTATGTCCTTGTGCGTGGTGATGACCAGCCCGTTGGGAACCCCAAGAGGAAGGTATGATGAGTGTAGCGGCTAGTTTTCCCTCAGTTAAGAAACCAAGGTTTATCGATCAGGAGAAGAGAGACGATGACGAGTGAAGGTGTTTGTGGAACCTGCACACACACAGACAAATACTTTGTCCCCAACTTGCGATGAGGTTGTCAATCTCACCGGTTTGCTTGAAACAAAGGTTATGAGTGTATCGAGTGGAAAACAGTAGTAAAATGCTAGTAAAGTAAACAGTGCGGGAATAGTAAATAGGTGATTGCAATATGATTAAAATAGGACCAGGGTCCACAGTTCACTAGTGGTGTCTCTCCATAGATAAATAACATGCTGGGTAAACAAATTACAGTTGGGCAATTGATAGAATAAAGATAACGTGATATGTCAAGAAGATCACTATGAGATTTACTCTGGGCATTACAACAAAATACATAGACCGCCATCCAACTGCATCTATGACTAATAATCCACCCTCGGGGATATCATCCGAACACCCCAAAAGTATTAAGTTGCGAACAACAGATAATTGCATTAAGCAAAGTGTGTAATGTAAACAAAGCATATGCCCTTGAGCATATGAATGTTGTTTTCTCCCTAGTAGCAACAGCACATCTACCACCTTAGAGGTTTCTGTCACTCCCCCAGGTAAAATAGAGACATGAACCCACTATCGAGCATAAATACCCCCTCTTGGAGTCACTAGCAACTACTCGGCCAAGATAGCTACTAACAACGGAGAGCATGCAAGATCATAAACAACATAGAGATAACAAAAGATATAATTCAGTACAGCAACTTAATCATAAACACCAATATTCATCGGATCCCAACAAACCAACATCATAGTATTACATAACGGTGATCTCAATCATGTAGGGCAGCTCATGAGATCTAAACATGAAGCACATGGTGGAGAAGACAACCATCTAGCTACTGCTATGGACCCATAGTCCAAGGTAGTCTACTCACTCATCGCTCCAGAGGCAAGCATGGCGATGAAGAAGACCTCCGGTGGCGATTCCCCTCTCCGGCAGGGTGCCGGGAAGAGCTTCTGGACCCTCCCGATCTTCGGGTCGACGGCGGCGGCGGATCGCGATGTATTCTGGAAAACTGATCGGGCCCTTAGGTTTTTCTCGTCAGGGGGTATATGTAGGCGAAGGGGGGCTGTCAGAGGTGGTCCCACGCCCCCTCACACGGGGCTGGCGCGGCCAGGGGGTGGCCGCGCCGCCCCTATGTCTGGGGCCCACGTGGCCCCTCTCCGTCAGGTCTTCGGATGTTTGGGAGCTCCCCGGTGAAATATGACTTTAGGAACTTGTTTCGTCCAATTCCGAGAATATTTCCTGTGTATCACTTCTGAAACACAAAAACAACAGAAAACAGGAAACTGGCACTGTGGCACTTCGTTAATAGGTTAGTTCCAGAAAATGTATAAAAGTACCACTAAGTGTAACGAAACAATAGGCAAATGGTGTAAAAACAAGCATGGAGCATCAAAAATTATAGATACGTTTGAGACGTATCACGGATCTCCGGGTTCTGGCCTCGTAGTTAGTATGTATGCCTATGCTGCTATCAGTGCTGCTTCTGGTGTTTCTTGTATGAAATCTTCTTCCTCCTTTTCTAGCTGTG
This sequence comes from Dactylis glomerata, assembly GCA_007115705.1. Classification (NCBI taxonomy): domain Eukaryota; kingdom Viridiplantae; phylum Streptophyta; class Magnoliopsida; order Poales; family Poaceae; genus Dactylis; species Dactylis glomerata. Next base: position 6,297,921 of record QXEO01000291.1, read on the forward strand.
GAGTAAGGCTCCTTGAGTACCTTTCCTCTCTGCTGCGTGCTGTTGTCCCTCTGTTGTGCTTTGGGTCTCCGCGTCTTTCTCTGCTATATTCTGATTCTTCGCGGAGACGTTGGAGACGTATCAGGCCCTTCGCGGAGGGAAGCAGTGATTGCAAGTTTTATAAACCTTCAAAAATTATGGTACTTACCGGCTTTGAGCTCTCATTGTCCCCATCATAAGCATCTTGAATGGTTAAAGTTAATGTGAGAACACTTATGCTGCATATGCTTGATAAATAATAAGTTGAAAACCTCGTGTCCCGTAAAGTACGAATATCCAAACCTCATGCTACTTTACTTAGAGTCCCAAGCAAGCTCTTGTCATTGTAAGTATACACGTATCATCGAGAACCGCCAACAGGGTATTGCCTCCGTGCCCGATGACATGGAACAAGCCCACATCAAAATGACAGGACAAATAGACAATGAACACATCGGCATCTCTTTTATTTACCATTGGTATAGCTTTTTATTGCGAGATGCGTCGTCGAATGTTCACTATGGGCATGCTGTAAATTTCCATCATGAATTATGCATGGCTTAGATTAGCGGCCCAGGCGTTTCTCTAACATGTATACAAACTCCATGATCCCGCAAGATTCCCAATTCATTTCACACCGCGAGTATCCATAAACAAAAGATCACGATATCAACTCAAATGAAAGATAATGCAATGTTGAAAGCTTGCCCCATGACGGCATGGCTGGGCTAATTCCCAACTTACAACTTGCAAGCATAACAACTCAACATAAGAGACCACAATGTCAAAATTTTAAAACGAGAAAAGTAAAGTGTGCCATCCGGTTCGTGAGAGCTTTACTGACCAATTTTCGCATAACACCAAAAAGAGTTTAATTTGAAGGATAGATAAAAGCAAGTCAAATGTACTTTGGAATAGCAAATTGCTAATAGGTATGTATGGTAGACACAATGGCAAACTTGGTTTTTAGGAGTTGGATGCACGAGTAGAGCTCATACTCAGTACAAAATGAAGACTAGCAAAAGACTGGGAGCGACCAACTAAGAGAGCAATAACGGCCATAATCATGCATAGCGACAAAGCGACATTAAAAGAAGCATAAGATGGCATCAAAAGTCAAAAACTAAATGATCATAGAGGCAATGGCGACTTTGTATGAGTCTAACATGTCTGAGCATGCGCCAAGTCAACCCAAATAAAGCATCAAAGGAGAAAACCAAAATAATGCTTCCAAATAATTAAAACAACGCATGATTTTTTTTTCAAAGGCTCATTAAGCAATCTCAGTTATTTGAGACAAGTCATGCTACAGCAAAACCACTAAGCATACTGTCAAAAAGACATCAAGAAGGACATGCAAAAGCTTACGCCGCAGTCTACACAAGCTCCTTCTTGTACCACTTTTTTGCATAAAGCTTTTTCTCTTTTCCAACACCATTCAAACTTTTTATAAACAACTCTTTTGATGAAAACCAACATGGTCCAGAGGCAAAAATACACCTTGATGTAAAGATATAACAAGATCTGAACACAAATCAAGGCAAAAATCGAAAGCTAAACGCAGTTCTAGAAAAAGAGAACACTCGTTAAAATTATAAGAGTGAAAAACGGAGTGTTCTTGGCAAATGAAAAGCAAGGCAACTTCTCCAAAAGGAATTTGTTGGGGTCTGATGTCTACACACGCTTCTGTTCTTGTAGACAGTGTTGGGCCTCCAAGTGCAGAGGTTTGTAGAGCAGCAACAAGTTTCCCTTAAGTGGATCACCCAAGGTTTATCGAACTCCGGGAGGAAGAGGTCAAAGCTATCCCTCTCAAACAACCCTGCAATTACGATACAGAAAGTCTCTTGTGTCCCCAACACACCCAATACACTTGTCAGATGTATAGGTGCACTAGTTCGGTGAAGAGATAGTGAAATACAAGTGGTATAGATGATTATAAGTAGTAAATGCAATCTGGAATAAAAATGGCAGCAAGCAAACAAGTAATAAAACATCAAGTAAACGATGTGCAAAGCTTGGAAACAAGGCCTAGGGATCATACTTTCACTAGTGGACACACTCCCAACAAATATAACATAATTGAACAAATAAATAACTTCTCTTCACTATGCCACTCTGAATTACTCTCCTATTGAATAACACTAATCATTGCGTAGTGGCTACAGAAGCACCCCTTAAAGTTCATCAAGTACTTGACAAACACCACTCATAGAGATATCTAAATCAAATCACAACTCAAGATAAATATTATTGCAACTTAGACCAAGTACTAATATGGTGCACACACTGTCAACATTACACCATGAAAGGAGAAATAGATCACTTCAATACTATCATAGTGATAATTATTCTCATAATCTATAAGAGATCACAATCGTAGCCTAGACCAAGTACCACCACGATGCACACACTGTCACTGTTACACCATGGCAGGAGGAATAGATTAATTTAATAACACCACTAGAGTACACATAATGATGAAGAGTAGCATCTACTTATTCAACAAGATACAAAGCTCACAATCACATAAAGATCACATCATAGGAGAGAGAGGTAAACCACATAGCTACCGGTAGAGCCCTCAGCCCCGGGGGAGAACTACTCCCTCCTCATCATAGGAGACAGCAAGGATGATGGAGTTGGCGGTGAGGTCGATGGAGATGGCGGAGACGGCAATGGAGACCGATGGAGATGGCTCCGGGGGCACTTCCCCGTCCTGGCAGGGTACCGGAACAGAGACTTCTGTCCCCCGAAATTTGTCGATGGTGGCGGCAGAGCTGTGGAACTCTTTCTGGAAAATTGCCGACTTCCCTAGGGTTTTCCGTCCCGAGGCTTTATATAGGCCAAGGGGCATCGTCAGGGGGCTGCCAGGGGCTCCTCCCACATAGGGGGCGCAGCCAGGGGCTGGGCCGCGCCGCCCTGGTGTGAGGCTGGCCCCTGCCCCCCCTCCGGCTCTCTTTCGGTCCTTGTCCTTCGTCCGGGAAAAATAGGAGTTCTGGAACTTGTTTCGTCCAATTCCGAGAATATTTCCTGTGTAGCATTTCTGAAACACAAAAACATCAAAAAATAGGGAACTGACACTCTGGCATCTTGTCAATAGGTTAGTTCCGGAAATCGCATAAAAACGCCACGAAGTGTAACGAAACACAAGGCAAATGGTGCAAAAACAAGCATGGAGCATCAAAAATTATAGATACGTTTGAGACGTATCAGCATCCCCAAGCTTAACTCCTGCTCATCCTCGAGTAGGTAAGTGATAACAAAAGAAATAATTTTTGAGGTGACATGCACCATCACAATCTTGATCATATAGGTAAAGCATTGAGTGCTGAGATCAAAGAACTTAAAACATGGGCATGAAAGACATAATCTTGATAATAGAAACTTAGCAACCATGTTATAACATGAAAATGAACACAAACAAAAGATCATGAAAATGAAACAATAAAAGTCAAACGTGTGTTCAAATCATAAGGAAAAACATACAAATGGCTTTCAGCTTGTCCTTCATGGAGAGCAAAACATAAATGCATAGGACACCTTCAAGTTTAAGAGGGCGACTAGATACAAATAATTTGAGAACAAGTGAAACCAACAATATGAATCAATCAATGAAAACTTTGGGACAATGCACATTATACTAAGAATGACAACTATGCTCTCTTAATGGTGCATAAAGATAGAAGGTGGTGACTCAACATAAAAGTAAAAGAAAGGCCCTTCGCGGAGGGAAGCAGTGTTTGCAAGTTTTATAGACCTTCAAAAATTATGGTACTTACCGGCTTTGAGCTCTCATTGCCCCCATCATAAGCATCTTGAATGGTTAAAGTTAATGCGAGAACACTTACATGCATATGCTTGACAAATCATAAATTGAAAACCTCGTGTCCCGTGAATATGAGTACCCAAACCTCATGCTACTTTACTTAGAGTCCCAAGCAAGGCTCTTGTCATTGTAAGTATATATGTATCATCGAGAACTGCCAACGGGGTATCTCCGTGCCCGATGACATGGAACAAGCCCACATCAAAATGACAGGACAAGCAGACAATGAACACCTCGACATCTCTTTTATTTACCATTTGTTTAACTTTTTATATTGAGATGCGTCATCGAATGTCCACTATGGGTATGCTGCAAATTTCCACCACAAATTATGCATGGCTTAGATTGGCGGCCCAGGCGTTTCTCTAACACATATACAAACTCCATGATCCCTGCAAGATTCCCAATTCATTTCATACCGCGGGCATCCATAAACAAAAGATCACAATATCAACTCAAATAAGAAGTGCAATGTTGAAAGCTTGCCCCATGACAGCATGGTTGGGCTAGTCTCCAACTTACAACCTGGAAGCATAACAACTCAACATAAGAGACCACAATATCAAATTTTTAAGAACGAGAAATAGTAAAGTGTGCCTTCCGGTTCGTGAGAGCTTTACTGACCAATTTTCGCATAACACTGGTAAGAGTTTAATTTGAAGAGAAAATAAAAGCAAGTCAAATTTACTTGGAATATCAAATTGCTAATAGGTATGTATGGTGGAAACTTTGGAAAACTTGGTTTTTAGGAGTTGGATGCACGAGTAGAGCTCATACTCAGTACAAGGCGAGGGCTAGCAAAAGACTGGGAGCGACCAACTAAAAGAGCAATAATGGCCATAATCATGCAAAGCGACAAAGCAACATTAAAAGAAGCATAAGATGGCATCAAAAGTCAAAAACTAAATGATCATAGAGGCTATAGGCGACTTATTTTGTAGTCAACATGTGTAAGCATGTGCCAAGTCAACCCAAATAAAGCATCAAAGGAGAAAACCAAATAAATGCTTCCATATAATAAAAACAACGCATGATTTTTTCAAAGGCTCATTAAGCAATCTTACACATTTGAGACAAGTCATGCTACAGAAAAACCACTAAGCATACTATCAAAAAGACATCAAGCACGACATGCAAAAGCCTAGGCCGCAGTCTACACAAGCCCCTTCTTGTACCACTTTTTTTGCATGAAATTTTTCTCTTTTCCAACACCATTCAAACATTTTTGAGGAAACTCTTATGATAAATATCAATATGGACCAGAGGTCAAAATACACCTTGATGCAAAGATATAGCAAGATCTGAACAAAAATCAAGGCAAAAAATGCAAGCTAAACGCAGTAGCAAAAAAAAGAGAACACTCGTTGAAACGATAGGAGTGAAAAACGGAGTGTTCTTGGCAATGAAAAACAAAGCATAGCTCTCTCCAAAACAAATATGATGTGATCTAACCATTTATTGCAGAAAACAAAGCAAAAGAAAACTGAAAACAAAAACAACTGACGCTCCAAGAAAAACTCATAGTGCATGAAGCAATAAAAATAGTGTTTTGAAAGGTGACCTGATTTTTGCCGATGAAGAAGGGGGTGCCTCGGGGGCATCCCCAAGCTTTGACGCTTGTACCTCTTGGATATTTCTTGGGGGTTGCATGGGCATCCCCCAGCTTGAGCTTTTGTCCATTCTTCATCTCATCTCATGACTCTCCGATCCCTACACTTGAAAACTTCCTTCATACAAAACTAAACACAAATCTATTAGCAACATTAGTGTAAGCATAACATACAATCAACCCTTTTTTGCTTCAGGTTTCAACCTAGAACCACCACATATTAAGAATATACTACTGTAGCAACTTTCCCAAAAGTTCCGTGATCAAAAGAACTCAAAAAGAAAGTGATAAAGCGGCAAACACAAATATTGGCAGAAATCTGTCAAAACAGAACAGCTGACAAAAGTCGAATTTTTTAGGGGTTTTCTGTTGCTCAAATCAAAAAGTGTTCAACTAATGAAAGTTTGGATATAACCTGGGGCATATGCACAAGAAATTTTAGGTCCAAAAGATATGCAGAGAATTTTCACAAATTTATACGGTGCAGCACCGAAAACTGTTTCAGGACAACAACATCCCCAAATCTTACCTCGCTCAAATTGGAGGCTTCTCTTGGCACAACAATGAAATAAAAAGGATAAGGAGCAGTTATTACAGTAGTAATAACTTCCAAGACTCAAATAAAAGAAAAATTACTAAAAATAAAACAATGGGTTATCTCCCAAGAGTGCTTTTCTTTAACGCCTTTGAGCTAGGCGCAGTAATTTGCAAAGATGCTCATGTGGGCGCCATATAAGAGCTTGAGGCAAAGGCGCCATATAGGAACTTAAAGCAATAGAGAGCATCAAAAAGCAAATGTGAAAGACATTTAAATCTAAACCACTTCCTATGAAAAATAGTCTTGTAAAGAGACAAGTCATAAAAGCGCAAAGCAAAAAGCATAGGAAGGCAAAACAAGTACAACTTCAAGAATTGCAACATAAAGAGGGGAAACTCAATATTGTTGAGATCCATCAAACCATATTTCCCTCTCTCATAATAACTTTCAGTAGCATCATGAATAGAATTAACAATATAACTATCACATAAAGCTTCCCTATCATGAGCCACATGCATAAAAGAATTAATACTCCCCACATGAACAATTGTAGTAGGAGCAGATTCAACAGAATAATTATTCTCATCACCATAATCATCAAAAACAGGAGGCATATTGTAATCATAACTAATTTTCTCCTCAAAAGTAGGTGAACTAAAAATATTATACCCATCATCATAACCATCATAAACTAGAGGTTTAGTATCATCACAAGCTAGAGAACAGCTATTCCGCAAAGCATACTCATCAAACATATCATCATAAGAAGGAACATGGATAGTACTAATGGTACAACAATTATTAATCTTAGAATTTGTACCAAAAAGATTTTCAATATCAAAAGTAGAGTGCTTTTCCCAATCATGATCACTAACATAGGTAACAGGCATGAGAACATCATCCCAATCAGAATTATCACATATGGGAGATAAAATATCATCAGAGCAAATTTTCTCCACTAAAGCTGGGGAACTAAAAATATCATGCTTAACAAAACCAGCTTCCCCAAGCTTAGACTTTTCTATAGCATTAGTAATAACAGTGTTCAAAACATTCATACTAACAACACTATTAGCATGCAAATTAAGCTCCAAAGGTTTTTCAATTTTCTCTTCAAACACTTCATATCTAAACTCAGGAAAAAGACTAAAGAACTCTTTGTTTTCCATTAAGCCTAAATAGTGAAAATAAAAAAAATAAAAAAAGATGTAGTTGTAGAATCTAAAAGAAATAACTTCGAGCACTCACCAGCAACTAAAAGACTTAGTAACAAAAGAATGTGAGTACCTTTTACCTTACCTCCCCGGCAACGGCGCCAGAAAAGAGCTTGATGTCTACACACGCTTCTGTTCTTCTAGACCGTGTTAGGCCTCCAAGTGCAGAGGTCTGTAGAGCAGCAGCAAGTTTCCCTTAAGTGGATCACCCAAGGTTTATCAAACTCAGGGAGGAAGAGGTCAAAGCTATCCCTCTCAAACAACCCTGCAATTACGATACAGATAGTCTCTTGTGTCCCCAACACACCCAATACACTTGTCAGATGTTTAGGTGCACTAGTTCGGCGAAGAGATAGTGAAATACAAGTGGTATAGATGATTATAAGTAGTAAATGCAATCTGGAATAAAAATGGCAGCAAGCAAACAAGTAACAAAACAGCAAGTAAATGGTGTGCAAAACTTGGAAACAAGGCCTAGGGATCATACTTTCACTAGTGGACACACTCCCAACAAATATAACATAATTGAACAAATAAATAACTTCTCTTCACTATGCCACTCTGAATTACTCTCCTATTGAATAACACTAATCATTCCGTAGTGGCTACAGAAGCACCCCTTAAAGTTCATCAAGTACTTGACAAACACCACTCATAAAGATATCCAAATCAAATCACAACTCAAGGTAAATATTATTGCAACTTAGACCAAGTACTAATACGGTGCACACACTGTCAACATTACACCATGAAAGGAGGAATAGATCACTTCAATACTATCATAGTGATAATTATTCTCATAATCCATAAAGATCACAATTGTAGCCTAGACCAAGTACCACCACGATGCACACACTGTCACCGTTACACCATGGCAGGAGGAATAGATTAATTTAATAACACCACTAGAGTACACATAATGATGAAGAGTAGCATCTACTTATTCAACATGATACAAAGCTCACGATCACATAAAGATCACATCATGGGAGAGAGAGGTGAACCACATAGCTACCGGTAGAGCCCTCAGCCCTGGGGGAGAACTACTCCCTCCTCATCATAGGAGGCAGCAAGGATGATGGAGATGGCGGTGAGGTCGATGGAGACGGCGGAGACGGCGATGGAGACCGATGGAGATGGCTCTAGGGGCACTTCCCCATCCTGGCAGGGTGCCGGAACAGAGACTTCTGTCCCTCGAAATTTGTCGACGGCGGCAGTGGAGCTGCAGAATTCTTTTTGGAAAATTGCCGACTCCCCTAGGGTTTTCCGTTCCGAGGCTTTATATAGGCGAAGGGGCGTCGTCAGGGGGTTGCCAGGGGCTCCTCCCACATAGGAGGCGCGGCCAGGGGCTGGGCCGCGCCGCCCTGGTGTGAGGCTGGCCCCTGGCACCCCTCCGGCTCTCTTTCGGTCCTCGTCCTTCGTCTGGGAAAAATAGGAGTTCTAGAACTTGTTTCGTCCAATTCCGAGAATATTTTCTGTGTAGCATTTCTGAAACACAAAAATAGCAGAAAACAGGGAACTGGCACTGTGGCATCTTGTCAATAGGTTAGTTCCAGAAATCGCATAAAAACGCCATGAAGTGTAATGAAACACAAGGCAAATGGTGCAAAAATAAGCATGGAGCATCAAAAATTATAGATACGTTTGAGACTTATCAGGGTCCAACCATTTATTGCAGCAAACAAAACTAAACTAAACTGAAAACTGAAAACTAAAAACAACTGATGCTCCAAGAAAAACGCATAATGCATGAAGCAATAAAAATATAGTGCATTGAAAGGTGACCTGATTTTTGCCGATGAAGAAGGGGTGCCTTGGGGGCATCCCCAAGCTTTGACGCTTGTACCTCTTGGATATTTCTTGGGGTGACATGGGCATCCCCAAGCTTGATCTTTTTTCCATTCTTCAACTCATCTCATCATTCTCCAATCCCTACACTTGAAAACTTTCTTCATATAAAACTAAACACAAATCTATTAGCAACATTAGTGCAAGCATAGCAATGAATCAACCCTTTTTTGCTTCAGGTTTCAAATCAAAACCACCACATATAAAGCATATACTACTGTAGCAACTTCCCCAAAAGTTCCGTGATCAAAAGAACTCAAAAAGAAAGCGATAAAGCGGCAAACACAAATATTGGCAGAAATCTGTCAAAACAGAACAACTAACAAATGTCGAATTTTTAGAGGGTTTTCTGTTGCTCAAATCAAAAAGTGTTCAACTAATGAAAGTTTGGATATAACCTGGGGCATATGCACAAGAAATCGCAGGTCCAAAATATATACAGAGAATTTTCACGAATTTTTACGGTGCAGCACCAAAAACTGTTTCAGGACAGCAACATCCCCAAATCTTAGCTCACTCAAATTAGAGGCTTCTCTTGGCACAAAAACGAAATAAAAAGGATAAGGAGAGGTTATTACAGTAGTAATAATTTCCAAGACTCAAATAAAATAAAAAGAACTGAATGTAAAAGCATTGGGTTATCTCCCAAGAGTGCTTTTCTTTAACGCCTTTGAGCTAGGCGCAGAAAGTGCGAATCAAGTAATATCAAGTGATGAAGCATCAAGCTCATAATTTGCTCTAAGAATAGAGTCAAAAAGTTATTTCTTTCTCTTTCTAGGGAAGTGTTCCATACCTTTCTTGAGTGGAAATTGATATTTGATGGTGCCTTCCTTCATATTAATGATGGCACCTACAGTTCGAAGAAAGGGTTTTCCCAAAATAATAGGACATGAAGCATTGCATTCAACATCGATGATAAGAAAATCAACGGGAACAAGGTTATTATTAACCATAATAAGAACATCATTAATTATTCCCAAAGGTTTCTTCTTAGCAACATCAGCAATAGGAACATCATAATAACACTTTTCAAGCAGTGGTAAATCAAGCATATCATAAATTTTTCTAGGCATGATAGAAATACTAGCACCTAGATCACATAAAGCATGGCAATCAAAACCATTAACATACATATCAATCATGGGTTCCCAACCATCTTCTAACTTCTTGGGAATAGAAGCTTTTTGCTTCAACTTTTTATCCCTATTTTTCATAAGAGCATTGGTAATATGCTTAGTAAAAGCAACATTTAAAGAACTAGCATTGGGAGTCAAAGCAAGCTTTTGCAAGAACAAAATAACTTCAGATATATTGCAGCCATAAACATTAGGAACAATATCATTAGAGGTAGTAATGGTACATACCTTCATCTCTCTAGCCATCTCATCTTCTCTTTCCCACCTGGCATGCAATTTTGCTAGCATCCTAACATTTTCATCAATTCTAACTTGGATAGCATTAGCAGTAGCAAAAACATTGTTCTCTTTCACCTCATTAGGTAACACTTTTAATTTCAGAAGTTCAACATCATGGGCAAGGCTATCAACTTTAGAAGCAAGAATATCAATTTTGCCTAACTTTTCCTCAACAGACTTGTTAAAAGCATTTTGCTTACCGATGAAGTCCTTGAGCATTACCTCAAGCTCAGAGGGCGCGGCCCTAGTGTTGTTAGAGGAATTACCATAAGAGTTACCATAACCATTACCATTGGTAGAAGGATACGACCTATAATTGTTACTAGCAAAATTGTTCCTACAAGCATTGTTGTTAAAATTATTATTTCTAATGAAGTTTACATCAACATGCTCTTCTTGAGCAACCAAAGAGGCCAAAGGAACATTATTAGGATCTACATGAGTCCTATCATTAGAAAGCATAAGCATGATAGCATCAATCTTATCACTCAAGGAAGAGGTTTCCTCAACAGAATTTACCTTCTTACCTTGCGGAGCTCTCTCGGTGTGCCATTCAGAGTAATTTACCATCATATTGTCGAGAAGCTTGATTGTGGCACCCAAGGTAAGGGACATAAAAGTATCTCCAGCAGCTGAATCAAGTAGGTTCCTCAAAGAAAAATTCAGTCCTGCATAAAAAGTTTGAACAATCATCCAAGTAGTCAATCCATGAGTGGGACAATTCTTTATCATAGATTTCATTCTTTCTCAAGCTTGAGCAATATGTTCATTATCAAACTGACTAAACTTCATAATATTGCTACGCAAAGCTATAATCTTAGCAAGAGGATAGTATCTACCAATAAAAGCATCCTTACACTTAGCCCATGAATCAATACTATTTTTCGGCAAAGAAAGCAACCAATCCTTAGCTTTTCCTCTCAAAGAAAAAGGAAACAACTTAAGCTTAATAATATCACTTTCAACATCCTTATATTTCTACATCTCACATGGCTCAACAAAATTGTTGAGATGAGCTGCAGCATCATCAGTACTAGCACCAGAAAATTGCTCTTTCATAACAAGGTTCAACAAAGCAGGCTTAATCTCATAAAAATTTGCAGCAGGAGCAGGTGGCGCAATAGGAGTGTGCTACCGGTTGATGGCGCCAGAAAAGAGGCTGCTGGCGTATGGTTGATGTGGAAGCAGACGGTCCTTGTGCGTGGTGAATAACCAGCCCGTTGGGAACCCCAAGAGGAAGGTATGATGAGTATAGCAGCTAGTTTTCCCTCAGTTAAGAAACCAAGGTTTAATGTCGGTCAGGAGAGGAGAGACAATGACGACTAAAGGTGATGTGGACTGGCTTAGTAACACTCCAACAAGGGCGCCGTTTAACGATACTTGTTGACTCGTCTTCGGCCAGTAGCAACGCGGAACCTGCACACAACACAAACAAATACTTTGTTTCCAACTTGCGATGAGGTTGTCAATCTCACCGGTTTGCTTGAAACAAAGGTTATGAGCGTATCGAGTGGAAAACAATATAGCATGCGAGTAAAGTAAACAGTACGAGTAAAGTAAATAGTGCAAGTAAAGTAAACAGGTGATAGCAATATGATGGAAATAGGACCGGGGTCCACAGTTCACTAGTGGTGTCTCTCCATAGATAAAATAACACATGCTGGGTAAACAAATTACAGTTGGGCAATTGATAGAATAAAGATAAACGTGATATGTCAAGAAGATCACTATGAGATTTACTCTGGGCATTACAACAAAATACATAGACCGCCATCCAACTGCATCTATGACTAATAATCCACTCCCGTGGATATCAATCCGAACACCCCAGTAGTATTAAGTTGCGAACAACGGATAATTGCATTAAGCAAAGTGTGTAATGTAAACAAAGCATATGCCCTTGAGCATATGAATGTTGTTTTCTCCCTAGTAGCAACAACACATCTACCACCTTAGAGGTTTCTGTCACTCCCCCAGGTGAAATAGAGGCATGAACCCACTATCGAGCATAAATACCCCCTCTTAGAGTCACTAGCAACTACTCGGCCAAGATAGCTACTAACAACGGAGAGCATGCAAGATCATAAACAACAAAGAGATAACAAAAGATATAATTCAGTACAGCAACTTAATCATAAACACCAATATTCATTGGATCCCAACAAACCAAACATGTAGAATTACATAACGGTGATCTCAATCATGTAGGGCAGCTCATGAGATCTAAACATGAAGCACAAGGTGGAGGAGACAACCATCTAGCTACTGCTATGGACCCATAGTCCAAGGTAGACTACTCACTCATCGCTCCGGAGGCAAGCATGGCGATGAAGAAGACCTCCGGTGGCGATTCCCCTCTCCGGCAGGGTGCCGGGAAGAGCTTCTGGACCCTCCCGATCTTTGGGTCGACGGCGGCGGCGGATCGCGATGTGTTCTGGAAATCTGATCGGGTACTTAGGTTTTACGCGTCGGGGGGTCTTTATAGGCGAAGGGGCATCGACAAAGGAGGAGCTAGGCGCCCTCATGCGGGGCCCGCGCGGCCAGGGGCCTGGCCGCGCCGCCCCTGCGTGTGGGGCCCTGGTGGCCCCCCTCCGGCTCTCCTTCGGATCTCTGGAAGCTTCCGGGGAAAATAAGACTTCAGGAACTTGTTTCGTCCAATTCCGAGAATATTTCCTGTGTATCACTCTGAAACACAAAAACAGCAGAAAACAGGGAACTGGCACTGTGGCAACTCGTTAATAGGTTAGTTCCGGAAAATGCATAAAAGTGCCACTAAGTGTAACGAAACAATAGGCAAATGGTGTAAAAACAAGCATGGAGCATCAAAAATTATAGATACATTGGAGACGTATCAGAGTGCAGATAAAATTACTATTATTCGTGCTAGTAAAGTCACACAACTTGGTGTTTTCAGGAGTAGCCATTCTAGCAAACTAAAAGCAGACCAGTAAAAACAACTACAAAGGATTCTAATTTTTTTTGGGTTTTTGATAAAATGATGCAAGTAAAAATAAAGTAAAAGCAAAACTTAAAACAAAGTAAAGGATGTGCGTGCGAAAACTCACCTTGCAGAAGTCTTCTTTCTCCCTGGCAACGGCGCCAGAAAACTTGTTGATGGCGCGGTGATGATGATGCCAGAAAACTTAATTGTGTGTAGTAAATGACCGGCCAGTTGGAAACCCCAAGAGAAGGTTTGATGAATATAGCAGCAAGTTTTCCCTCAGTTATGAAACCAAGGTTATCAATCCAGTAGGAGAAAGCCAAACGACTGAAGGTGATGCCCGCTAGCTTCGCGACAGCTCCGGACAATTTATAGGGCGCCTCGTCCAAGCTTTGCTTTGCGAGCGGCAATGTGGAACCTGTACACAACACAACCAAATACTTTGTTCCCAACTTACGATGAGGTTGTCAATCTCACCGATTTGCTTGAAACAAAGGGTATGAGCGTATCGAGTGGAAAGTGATAGTAGTATGCGAGTAAAGTAAACAGTGCGAGTAAAGTAAACATGTGATAGCAATATAAAGGAAATAGGATCGGGGTCAACAGTTCACTAGCGGTGTCTCTCCATAAGACAAAATAACGCATGCTGGGTAAACAAATTACAGTTGGGCAATTGATAGAATAAAGACAACGTGCATATGTCGAGAGGATCACTATGAGATTTACTCTGGGCATTACAACAAGATATATAGACTGCCATCCAACTGCATCTATGACTAATAATCCACTTGTGGTGAATCAATCCAAGAACTCCACAACTATTAAGTTGCGAACAACAGATAATTGCATTAAGCAAAGTGTGTAATGTAAACAAAGCATATACCCTTGAGCATATGAATGTTGTTTTCTCCCTAGTAGCAACAGCACATCTACAACCTTAGAGGTTTCTGTCACTCCCCCAGATTAAATAGAGGCATGAACCCACTATCGAGCATAAATACCCCCTCTTGGAGTCACTAGCAACTACTCGGCCAAGATAGCTACTAACAACGGAGAGCATGCAAGATCATAAACAACATAGAGATAACATAAGATAATATTCAGCACATCAACTCAATCATAACACCAATATTCATCGGATCCCAACAAACACAACATGTAGAATTATATAACGGTGATCTCGATCATGTTAGGCAGCTCACGAGATCTAAACATGAAGCACATGGTGGAGAAGACAACCATCTAGCTACTGCTATGGACCCATAGTCCAAGGTAGACTACTCACTCATCGCGCCAGAGGCAAACATGGCGATGAAGAAGACCTCCGGTGGTGATTCCCCTCTCCGGCAGGGTGCCGGGAAGAGCTTCTGGACCCTCCTGATCTTCGGGTCGACGGCGGCGGCGGATCGCGATGTGTTCTGGAAAAGTGATCGGGGTCTTTAGGTTTTTCCCGTCGGGGGGTCTTCATAGGCGAAGGGGCGGCGTCAGAGGTGGACCAGGGGGCCCACACCACAGGCCGATGCGGGCCAGGGGTGGGCTGTGCCCCCTGGTGGTGTCGCCACCCTCTGGTCTGGCTTCGTCTCCTCTTCGGTGTTCTAGAAGCTCCGTGAAATATCTGGATGACTGGATTTAGTTTCGTCCAATTCTGAGAATATTTCCTGTGTAACTATTTTGAAACACAAAAACAGCAGAAAACAGGGACCTGGCACTGTGGCATCTCGTTAATAGGTTAGTTCCATAAAATGCATAAAAATGCCACGAATTGGAACGAAACACTAAACAAATGGTGTAAAAACAAGCATGGAGCATCAAAAATTATGGATACGTTGGAGACGTATCAGGGGGTTTTCTAAATAATCCACTCTTTTTTGGTCTTAACTATGTCTGGCAGAAAACACCTTTTGTTAGTGTTTTTGACTTTTCAGGAGTTACGAGACTCAAAAAAGGGCAAGGTCAGAGAGAATGGTTTGTAAATTTCGAGACAAAAAAATGAGCTAAAGTGGGACACCGAGAGGTCGATGGGATGGAAAGAGCACCAGTGGCTTGGCCCAGTAGCCAGGCTGCGTCACCTGGGCTCGTTTCCGCCTCGAGCGTCCGATGTCGTCCTTTTTTTGCATGGTTCTCTTTGTCTTGACCTAAAATCGGCTATAAAAAGGATCCCCTGGGCGTTCCCGAAGCACAACGGCACAGAGATCAAAAACAAAACAGAGAGATAGAAGGTTGTTGCTGGAGAAGTTCGGAGGGGGGAAACGCTGCCAGAAATGCCTCCAGTAGGCTCCACCCCCTCCGGCATGTTATCATCACCATCCACAGCAACACCATCTTGATCCCCCTACTATAATATCTTGGAAAATATGATGTGTGGTACAATCTATTATTTTCCCATGATCCATTGTATCTATGTCTAAGTTTGAGTAGTGATTTGTTCTTGGCAATTATGAAATACTTTGTTGATTGGTTGCATACAAGTTTGTTATCTTCTATGATGGTCTTATGTACTGATATATGAGTGTACACATATGTCGGGGGATGCATAAGGTTGTCACTATTGCATGTTGTTATGAGGAGGGATGGATGGACTTGACAAGAAATCATGTTCCAAGTCTTATATGCATGCTATATTAATTCATGGTTCATTAATGGGGAATATATTGGGGACCTTAGAACTTAAAGCAGTGGTTGGACATATTTGTCTTAATGAATTCCTTGTTAGCATATTCACTTGGCCTAGGGACCAATCACTAGGGTGTGTAGTAGTTCATTTACTTGAATACTCCTATTTATGACCCCACGCTACTAGAAAAAAGGCTACCCGCAGCGCACCAAAAAAAGTTACTGATGCATGTAAAATGCATACATGATCTTTGCACTTTGCCACTTAATATTCCACCTTATTTGCATCATATATTAATTATATTCATGCTTTTTGATAATTATTGGGAATAATTCACATGTTCCCTAATTTTATCGGATTAACCTGGGAAGACCAAAAAACCTCTTTTTCAATGTTTTTAACTTTTAGGGACCCAAACGAAGTCCAAATTACCTGAAACTTTGCGGGAGCCAGTTTTTCCATGGAACAAGACTTTGGAGAGAAGGAAGTGCAACAGAGGAGGTCTGAGGAGGAAACGGGCATGTGACGACCTCAAATTTGATACAAATTCGAAGTGCCCGTTATGTATTCCACCGCAATCCCAGAACCATTGTTGCGATATACATAACGTAGTTGGTAACCAGTTCCATAGACATTACAATACGATGATTCAAATACAATGGTCATAGAGACCAAGTTTATATTACAACACAATATATAGCAGCGGAAATAACGTCTTTGGGTCCATGCCTTCACCCTACAGGCAATGGCGACTCATGGAGACGAGCTTAGTTCTGGTACTCTTCTTCATACCCTTCCTCCTGGTATTCTTCCCCATAGTCTGGCCAAGTTGATAGCCAGGGACACAGCCATGAGTACATTGCATGCACTCGCAAACCATCTTATAAATGAAACGATGAAGTAGGTATGCAAGTTTGGTATAGTGGACTAAGCACTAAGTTCATTTGCAAAAGCTAGTTTTATTTCCCAAGAATGTTTATTAGTAGAAGAGAGGTTTAGTTCTCTAAGTTCAATCTAAAGAGGAACTTCAGGTGTGTCAACATCATTGTCAAGTCAAGTCATTTACCATGTTCACCCTTGTTACTTTTATTCCTGACAAAAGTCAAGTACAGCTTGCCAACCGTCAATAACCGCAGACTCGGCTATTCGAATAGTTTGAAAACCTCTGCAGAGGGGTACACTTTACCCACAAGATTCGATACATCTGCCGGGAGAAATCCGCGGATCGTCATACACAAGTATGCGGGGTTCAGATAATCAAACAAACTCTTTCACTTGCTCACCCTCGTATAGGATCCTTCCCTAGAGCCCGGGATACGGAATCCCCGCTCCGGTGCCTCTAGTTCTGGCCATCCCGAGATGCCGGGTTAGTGGAATCCACCTGGTTCAGAAGTAGCCGCGCACGGTGTCCTTCCATAAAGATTTGTTACAAGGCCTCCCATACTAAGGTAAACAAGCTACGGACTAAGCCCCTTCCCATATAGGGGTAATGTGGTTGTACGGTATGGTTGGCTCCCATAGTACATCACTCGTTGTCATTGAGAAATACATTTCATAGTTCTTAGTCAAGATTGATTTCTTTCATAAAGCCATTATGTAGGAGCAATCTCCCATTCAAGTTTCAAGTTCAAGTCACCACTTTTCAAATAGGGTTCCCCTTATAGATGGCCTCAATATTATTAGCGACTAAGCAACTATATTGAGCGATGATGCTATTAGACTATGGTTGGATAAACTCAACTGGATGCTCTTGCTAAACAAGGCATCACTATAATTCTATCATTCTACTCTAGCAATTCAATCATGCAATTTACTTAAAACAAGTAGAATGCAATATTAAAACTAGGCATGGGGAGTATGAATCAAAAGATGGCTTGCCTTGGTTGGCAAAGTGTCCGGGGTATTCTTCTTCCTCTTCTTGATAATAATTCCCTCTAATATCCTCCTCGGCAACACTAGCGTCTAATAACGAATAAACACAAAGCACACCATCACTACACAATGCTAACAACACACCAAGCGCACATCTTTGTTTGCTGACAATAGCATTCATGTTGCATTTTATGGTGTTTGATTGTAAGTTTTGCTTCTAAGTTTTCATCAAGTGTGCAAGCTAGGGTTTCTATTAAGGGTCATATGTTGTTCACTTTCTAAGCATTGGTATGGGTTTAGGGGTACTAATACTAGTTCAAGTGGGAGGGATCCACTAAGTGATTTGGTCAAGAGGGCAAATTTTAATTCTAATTATAGGATAGGGATCTATCATTTTATGCGACTAACTAGAGTTGGGTTAGGGTCTAATTGATAACACTAACAAGGTTTGGGGTTGATTAGGGTTGACTAACAGTAGGGGAGGTCATTGGTGAGTTCACAATTTAAATTTCATGATTTTAGGAGGCTTAAATAATTTTCTAGAAATCTTCTATGATTAATAAAGCTATGGTCACACTATTCATATCTCATTTTATTCCTAGGTCAAATTGAATTTTAACCAGTTCTACTGTGTAGAGTATTTTACAAGCTTTCCAACGCATATTTATTTGCTAGAAAAGGATTTGTAAATCTCTTGGAATTTTAATTTGAAAAACATATCTGAAACAGTTTTGAATTAATTCGAAAAGGCGGGAAAATAAATAAAAAGGAAACGGACCGGTTTCTAACTTAACAGGCCGATCCTGGACAGAACCCGAATGGGCCGGCCCAGAAAACGTTTCGCGCGGGGCGGGATTTGTTTTAAAACGAACTGACAGGTGGGGTCGTGGTGTCAGGCGACTTAAGTTACCGAATCGGTATGCTACCGCTCGATCCAGATCTAACGGCTCATGGTCATCGTCTCGACGGGGAAGGGCGGAGCTCACCTGCGTCCAGTGAAGAAGACGACGGCAACGGCGACGCGCGTAGAGGAAGCAGAACTCGACGGCGACGTGCGGGATCGGCTGCGGCGATGCTCCTCCTCCGATTCCCAGCGGCGGCTTGCTCCGGGGTGGTCGAACGCGGCGGCGCGCTTCGCGTCCAGTACCTCGCCGGCGTTGCAGACGTCGACGAACCAGAGCGAGAGGGAGGGCGAGAGGTTGTCTGGGCGGTAGCTGGGAGTGGGGCGAGTCTCTCCGTTTGATCGGCGGGTCCTTTTATAGGCCGGAGCGTCGAGGGCGCGGGTGTCCAGAAGCTCATCGGAGCGGGGGCCCTGGCAACGCTCTAAGGTCGTACCGGGCACGGCGGCCTCGGGGGCGTGCTGGGAGGGTTCTGGCTCGGCCGCGGGGTGCTATGTGTCGGTGCTGGCGAGGGCAGGGCGGTCGGAAACGTGCAGAGAAGAAGATGACTGGGAGGGGGCCCTGGGCGCAGCTCTCTTCTTCCCTCCGCTTCTCCTGGCTCGGGTCGGGGCTGGGGGCGCTGGGTTCGACCGCGGCGTCTCCCAGGAGCATGGCGACAGTGCTAGGGCGAGCAAGAACAGTGCCGCCACAGTGAGTTTGATTTGGTTTGATTTGCTTCTGCCAGTGTTCGACGAAATGCCCGCAAGAGTTTGAAATTCGAATTTTTGAAATTTTCCACTTTGGGTGATCAACATATTGGCCAAGGTGTCCTGTCATATTTTTGTTACAAAGAAAGAAGAAGTTTTGCAGAAATCTTATTTCAAATTTTGGTATAGTCACTGATTCAGATTCAAACTTTGGTTGAGGTTTGAGTGATGCTTTGGGTTGAATTTTGAGTAGATTCTTGTTGGTTGAGTTAGTATGTAACTTGGTTAAGCTCAACTAACAGGCCAAACATGAAGGTGGGTTCTAGATTTCTTAATCCAAGGGCTCAAAGTGGTGTAGTCAAACAGATTTCCTAGATCATCTTATTTTTTTCTTTTTCTCTAATATTTTGATTTCTGGTTCCTTTGATGCTTATTCTTTGTCTCAATTGCTTCTGTTGGTTAACTTAGAATTAACTAACTATTGCACAACCAGAAGAAACACACATGAAATCATAAAAGACATAGAATAGAAAATACATGTATGCATGAAATAATAGATAAAAAGTTTTATCTGGGTCCAAAATTTGGTACTTTATTTAATAAGAAGTGGATTATAATTTCTGAGTTGTTACAATCTTCCCCCCTTAAAAAGAATCTCATCCCCGAGATTCACTAATTAAGAACTGAAAAGATTGGGAAACTCTTTCTGTAGGTAATCTTCTCGTTCCCAAGTAGCTTCATCTTCGGTGTGATTACTCCACTGAACTTTCAGAAACTTGATGCTTCGGGTTCGAGTGGTTCTATAAACTTCCTCGAGGATACGGATAGGTACTTCTCGATAGGTCAAATCCTTGTTGATGTCCACAGAACGGTGATCAATATTCTTGAAAATTTCTGGCTTCTCCGGCACTTCAAGACATTTCCGAAGTAAAGACACATGGAAGACATCGTGTACTTCAGACAATTCAGGGGGCATTTCCAACTGATAAGACACTTCTCCTCTGCGGTCTAGTATCTTGAAGGGTCCAATATATCTTGGTGCAAGCTTTCCTTTTACTTGGAATCTTTGCATTCCCTTGAGGGGTGACACTCTAAGATACACGAAATCTCTAATCTGGAAGGTTAGTTCTCTACGCCTCTTATCCGCATAACTCTTTTGTCTAGACTGGGCTGCCTTGAGGTAGTCACGAATCATGCGAACTTTCTCCTCGGCTTCTTGCAGAATGTCAGATCCAAATATCTGACTGTCTCCGGTTTCTGACCAATTCAAAGGGGTACGACACTTTCTTCCATACAAAGCTTCAAATGGGGCCATTTGCAAACTGGCTTGATAACTGTTGTTGTAGGAAAACTCCGCGAAAGGCAGACAATCTTCCCACTTAGCTCCATAAGCTAGAACACAGGCTCTCAATATATCTTCAAGTATTTGATTCACTCTTTCAGTCTGTCCATCAGTCTGAGGGTGGTAAGCGGTGCTAAATGCTAATTTGGTTCCCAAGGTTTGATGTAAGCTTCTCCAAAATCTTGAGGTGAATTGGGTTCCTCGATCGGAAACTATGGTTTTAGGGACTCCATGCAAACTAACAATTCGGGATAGATACAGGTCTGCTAGCTGTCCCGAGTTATAAGTGGTCTTGACAGGAATAAAGTGGGCTACTTTGGTCAGTCTATCCACAATGACCCAGATAGAGTCATTTCCACGGCTAGACCTTGGAAATCCAGTGATGAAATCCATTCCAACAGATTCCCACTTCCATTCCGGAACTTGCAAAGGTTGCAACAGTCCAGCAGGACGTTGATGTTCAGCCTTGACTCTTTGACAAATATCACACTTAGAGATGAACGATGCAATCTCACGCTTCATTCCATGCCACCAAAATTGTTCCTTTAAATCTTGATACATCTTAGTTCCACCGGGATGAATGGAGTAAGGTGTCTCATGGGCTTCCTTCATAATAACTCCCTTCAGTTCTGAGTCAGCAGGCACACAGATACGTCCTTTATACCAAAGAACTCCTTGATCATCTTCCTCAAATCCTGGCACCTTGCCGGAACTAATTCGGCGCTTAATTCCATCGATACTCTTATTTCCCTTCTGGGCTTCTTTGATTTGGCTCATCAAGGTGGGTTGAAACTCAAGGTTGGCTAAGAATCCTTGACTGACTAGTTCCAATCCAAATTTTTCAAACTCTTGGTGCAACATGGGTTGCTCCTCTTTGATCGCCATATTCAACGAGCACGGCTTCCTACTTAATGCATCGGCCACTACATTGGCCTTACCGGGGTGATAGTGAATTTCCAGATCATAATCCTTGATCAACTCTATCCATCTTCTCTGCCTCATGTTCAACTCCTTCTGGGTGAAGATATACTTTAAACTCTTGTGATCAGTGTAGATCTCACAACGGTTGCCCATCAAATAGTGCCTCTAGGTCTTCAGAGCTAGAACTACTGCTGCTAACTCCAGATCATGGGTCGGATAATTTTCTTCATGAGGTCTAAGCTGCCGAGAGAGGTAAGCTATGACCTTGCCTTCTTGCATCAATACACAACCAAGTCCAAGTTTGGAAGCGTCGCAATAGACATCAAAGTTTTTGGTGATATCGGGCATGGTTAGGACGGGGGCGGTCACCAATCGCTTCTTGAGCTCTTGAAAACTTTCTTCACACTTAGGGGTCCATTCGAACTTCTTGTCTTTCTTCAACAGTTGGGTCATTGGCCGGGCAATGCTTGAAAATCCCTCAACAAATTTGCGGTAATATCCCGCTAATCCGAGAAAACCTCTAACTTCGGTCTGAGTGGTTGGGGCTTCCCATTCCATGACTGATTTGATCTTCTTTGGGTCCACTGATATTCCTCTGGCTGATAATACATGGCCTAAGAATCCAACTTCCTTCAACCAGAACTCACATTTACTGAACTTGGCATACAGCTGATGCTCTCTTAATGTTTCTAAAATTAACCTCAAATGGGTTGCATGCTCTTCTTCGGACTTGGAGTAGATAAGAATGTCATCAATGAAGACAACAACAAACTTATCCAAGAACTCCATAAAAACCTTATTCATGAGGTTCATGAAATAAGCAGGGGCATTGGTTAATCCAAACGACATTACGGTGTACTCATACAATCCGTATCGGGTAGTGAAGGCTGTTTTGGGGATATCCGTCGCACGGATCTTCAGTTGGTGGTATCCAGTTCTAAGATCTATCTTCGAGAAGACTCTGGCTCCAGTCAATTGGTCAAACAAATCTTCAATCTTTGGGAGAGGATACTTGTTCTTGATGGTCACATCGTTTAGCTTGCGGTAATCAGTGCACAGTCGGCTAGAACCGTCACTTTTATCCACAAACAGAACAGGTGATCTCCAAGCAGAAGAACTTGGCTGAATCAATCCTTTACTCAAAAGGTCATCCAATTGCTTCTTCAACTCTACTAGTTCAGCTGGGTTCATACGATAGGGTCGTTGGGCTATAGATCCAGTTCCGGGGATAAGCTCAATGATAAACTCAATATCCCGATCCGGTGGCATTCCGGGTAGCTCATCGGGAAAAACATCCGGGTATTCATAGACGATGGAGACTTGCTCTAAAGTTGGTCCTGAGATACTCTTATGACATCTGGGGATTTGGATGGGTTTGACTGATACATGCTTTACTAAAACTCCATGGCTACTCCTCATGGTGATGGTCTTTTTGGCACAATCTATAATTCCTTGGTGTTGGGACATCCAATCCATACCTAGGACCACTTCCAATCCTTTGGTTCCTAACACAATCAAACTGGCTAAGAATGAGATCCCATGGATTTCTATGGGCACTGCCAAGCAGGTACAACTGGCTTTGGTTATCGACCTGGGAATTTGCACAGACATGACATCTTTCAAGGGTGTGGGTTGAAGTCCACTTTTATCAACGAATATTTGGGTAACAAATGAGTGTGAAGCTCTAGAATCAAACAGAACTCTTGCAAGAACTGAGTTAACAGGGAACATACCAAGCACAACGTCGGTTGCTTCCTGAGCTTCTTCAACATTCATGTGCTTCAAACGGCCGCGAGAGTGAGGCTGGTTCCTTGGTGGATAGTTCTTGCCATTTCCCACACGGCGCTGTTGCTGAACAGGAGCAGTGGTCTTGGATGCATCATTCAACTTCTTGGGGCACTCATTAGAGTAGTGCCCTTTGAGTCCGCACTCATAATAGGTAACACCAGACTTGTCACCAGGCTTGGGTAACACAGGGGTGCCATTGGGCCTTGGAGTGTTGGGGTTGAAGTTGTTGCCACTGGGTCTTGGAGGTGCACGGTTGAAGTTGTTGCCGGGCGGACGGTTGGGATAGTTGGGACGGGGAGCAGGTGCAGACGGCCTCATAGGTCTTGGGGCGAAACCCATAGGTGCATTTCCTCTTGGCTTCTGCGAGTTGCTCGAGTTGCCTTGATACATCATACGGCGCTTGCGGTTCTCTGCAGCTTGCTTGAGTTTGCCTTCCATCTGAATGGCAGAGTCAACCAATGACTCCAGGTCTGCAAAGTGAATACTGACCAAGACACATTGCATCTCATCATGAAGTCCGTCCAAAAACCTGTCTTGCTTCTTCTCAGTGGTGTTGGTGTCATCTGGGGCATACCTAGACAAGGTAAGAAACTTGTCACGGTAATCCACCACAGACAGGGAACCTTGCTTTAGATTTCTGAACTCATCCCTCATCCTTTTAACCAATCCCAAAGGAACATGGGCTTTGCTAAACTTGCTCTTGAACTCCTCCCAAGGCATCGCATACCCTGGGGCTTGCATTGCACGGGTGCTATCCCACCAAGCTCTTGCTGCTCCAGCAAGATAGTGGGTGGTATACAAGACCTTCTCATTTTCACCAACTTCGGCGACTGCCAAATTGTTCTCCATGGTACGAAGCCAGTCATCGGCATCTAAGGGCTCTTCAGACTTAGTGAATATAGGAGGGTTGGTGTTCTGGAAACTCCTTAACTTGGATCGGTGATCTCCATTGGCATTGTTTTCTCCTTCACCATTGCCATTGCCATTGCCATTGTTGTGGTTCATTGCCATCTGGGTTATTTGCTGAAGAGTGGCCAAGTTAGCTTGGCGCTCAGCTCGGGCTGCTTCCCGGTCTTCCATGATCAACCTTAGTAGTTCGGCCATTTTCGGGTTCGGGGGTGGGGGTGCTCGCGGCATCTGAAGAGAAGGTGTGTAAGACAAGGGGGAAAAGCTAGTTTGCTAAGATTTAAAGGTAACATGGATGATCCAATTTTTTCTTACTAAGGCCTTAAGGGCCAAATTCATATTTCATTCAACACTCATCAAACATATCATACATACGAGTTCACACAATACAAATGGTTTACATCAAACCATTGCGACTCGTCTACTAGAGAGGGGGATACAACTCACACCTATACGAAGTGAAAATAAAGTGGAACTCATAACTAGATAACACGTGGATCTCTGATCTAGACAGCGGGCTCCTCGGGGTCTTCCTCCTCATCACTCACAATGAATCCATTATGCCCACCATCTTCCGGATCATCGAGGTCCTCCATGAAGTCATCCTCATCACTAATGAGGGCATTATCCTCCTTGCGGAGATCAATGCCTCCCTCCTCACCAAGGTGATCCTCCAGACTCTCAATGTACTCAGTCAGCTCAGCCACATTGGCCTTCAACTCCTCCAGGTCCTGTTCCTTCTCATCGCGCTGGCGACGAAGGCTCTTGCGCTCCTTCGCAAGTATCCTGATCGTGCTCCTCGCCTCCACCAGTGCGAAGTGCTCAAGGTTAGCCTTGGTACGGGCACGATCGGCCTCCTGCTGAGTGGAGTACAGCAAGAAGTCCATGTGATCGATGTAGGTACTCGGCTCATTCTGCCCGGGCATGTTTGTGGGACGCCCGTCCGCATCACGCCGAGCAAAGTTCCTAAAGTGCTCTCCCTGAACCTCCTCAATATGCAGTCCGCACAAGCGGGCGTGCATCTCCTGCATCGCTCGGACCAAACCATCGGCCCAAGTGTTCTCCACAAGCTCGAACTTGATCCTGGGAGAACCCAAATTCCCCTTCTTGCCACGGCAACTGGCCCTGATAAGCCACCGTAGCTCTCCATCCGGGTGCTCATTGAGCACGGCTCCCTTGAACTCCGGATACAAACGATCCAGGAACAAGGTCAGAGTGGTGAGGTCGCGCTCGAAACAAAGGCTGCCACCATGGCCCAACTGGTAGTGCTCAACAAATACCGGGACCATCTACAAAATTTTAGATTAGCTTAAATTAGTGGTCAACTCAAGTGTGCAAAATTTTAAGTAGGCAAAAACTGAAGTAGGTATAAAACTTGGCAAATAGAGAGGAAAAGACTAAGCAATTTTGCAACCATTACTTATATCTTTGCTTTTATCAAGGTTTTATTGAACGCCCATTCTAACTAAGGTCTCCTATGGTCAGCCTAGGCTCTGATACCAACTTGTGACGACCTCAAATTTGATACAAATTCGAAGTGCCCGTTATGTATTCCACCGCAATCCCAGAACCATTGTTGCGATATACATAACGTAGTTGGTAACCAGTTCCATAGACATTACAATACGATGATTCAAATACAATGGTCATAGAGACCAAGTTCATATTACAACACAATATATAGCAGCGGAAATAACATCTTTGGGTCCATGCCTTCACCCTACAGGCAATGGCGACTCATGGAGACGAGCTTAGTTCTGGTACTCTTCTTCATACCCTTCCTCCTGGTATTCTTCCCCATAGTCTGGCCAAGTTGATAGCCAGGGACACAGCCATGAGTACATTGGATGTACTCGCAAACCATCTTATAAATGAAACGATGAAGTAGGTATGCAAGTTTGGTATAGTGGACTAAGCACTAAGTTCATTTGCAAAAGCTAGTTTTATTTCCCAAGAATGTTTATTAGTAGAAGAGAGGTTTAGTTCTCTAAGTTCAATCTAAAGAGGAACTTCAGGTGTGTCAACATCATTGTCAAGTCAAGTCATTTACCATGTTCACCCTTGTTACTTTTATTCCTGACAAAAGTCAAGTATAGCTTGCCAACTGTCCATAATCGCGGACTCGGCTATTCGAATAGTTTGAAAACCTCTGCAGAGGGGTACACTTTACCCACAAGATTCGATACATCTGCCGGGAGAAATCCGCGGATCGTCATACACAAGTATGCGGGGTTCAGATAATCAAACAAACTCTTTCACTTGCTCACCCTAGTATAGGATCCTTCCCTAGAGCCCGGGATACGGAATCCCCGCTCCGGTGCCTCTAGTTCTGGCCATCCCGGGATGCCAGGTTAGTGGAATCCACCTGGTTCAGAAGTAGCCGCGCATGGTGTCCTTCCATAAAGATTTGTTACAAGGCCTCCCATACTAAGGTAAACAAGCTACGGACTAAGCCCCTTCCCATATAGGGGTAATGTGGTTGTACGGTATGGTTGGCTCCCATAGTACATCACTCGTTGTCATTGAGAAATACATTTCATAGTTCTTAGTCAAGATTGATTTCTTTCATAAAGCCATTATGTAGGAGCAATCTCCCATTCAAGTTTCAAGTTCAAGTCACCACTTTTCAAATAGGGTTCCCCTTATAGATGGCCTCAATATTATTAGCGACTAAGCAACTATATTGAGCGATGATGCTATTAGACTATGGTTGGATAAACTCAACTGGATGCTCTTGCTAAACAAGGCATCACTATACTTCTATCATTCTACTCTAGCAATTCAATCATGCAATTTACTTAAAACAAGTAGAATGCAATATTAAAACTAGGCATGGGGAGTATGAATCAAAAGATGGCTTGCCTTGGTTGGCAAAGTGTCCGGGGTATTCTTCTTCCTCTTCTTGATAATAATTCCCTCCAATATCCTCCTCGGCAACACTAGCGTCTAATAACGAATAAACACAAAGCACACCATCACTACACAATGCTAACAACACACCAAGCGCACATCTTTGTTTGCTGACAATAGCATTCATGTTGCATTTTATGGTGTTTGATTGTAAGTTTTGCTTCTAAGTTTTCATCAAGTGTGCAAGCTAGGGTTTCTATTAAGGGTCATATGTTGTTCACTTTCTAAGCATTGGTATGGGTTTAGGGGTACTAATACTAGTTCAAGTGGGAGGGATCCACTAAGTGATTTGGTCAAGAGGGCAAATTTTAATTCTAATTATAGGATAGGGATCTATCATTTTATGCGACTAACTAGAGTTGGGTTAGGGTCTAATTGATAACACTAACAAGGTTTGGGGTTGATTAGGGTTGACTAACAGTAGGGGAGGTCATTGGTGAGTTCACAATTTAAATTTCATGATTTTAGGAGGCTTAAATAATTTTCTAGAAATCTTCTATGATTAATAAAGCTATGGTCACACTATTCATATCTCATTTTATTCCTAGGTCAAATTGAATTTTAACCAGTTCTACTGTGTAGAGTATTTTACAAGCTTTCCAACGCATATTTATTTGCTAGAAAAGGATTTGTAAATCTCTTGGAATTTTAATTTGAAAAACATATCTGAAACAGTTTTGAATTAATTCGAAAAGGCGGGAAAATAAATAAAAAGGAAACGGACCGGTTTCTAACTTAACAGGCCGATCCTGGACAGAACCCGAACGGGCCGGCCCAGAAAACATTTCGCGCGGGGTGGGATTTGTTTTAAAACGAACTGACAGGTGGGGTCGTGGTGTCAGGCGACTTAAGTTACCGAATCGGTATGCTACCGCTCGATCCAGATCTAACGGCTCATGGTCATCGTCTCGACGGGGAAGGGCGGAGCTCACCTGCGTCTAGTGAAGAAGACGACGGCGACGGCGACGCGCGTAGAGGAAGCAGAACTCGACGGCGACGTGCGGGATCGGCTGCGGCGATGCTCCTCCTCCGATTCCCAGCGGCGGCTTGATCCGGGGTGGTCGAACGCGGCGGCGCGCTTCGCGTCCAGTACCTCACCGGCGTTGCAGGCGTCGACGAACCAGAGCGAGAGGGAGGGCGAGAGGTTGTCTGGGCGGTAGCTGGGAGTGGGGCGAGTCTCTCCGTTTGATCGGCGGGTCCTTTTATAGGCCGGAGCGTCGAGGGCGCGGGTGTCCAGAAGCTCGTCGGAGCGGGGGCCCTGGCAACGCTCTAAGGTCGTACCGGGCACGGCGGCCTCGGGGGCGTGCTGGGAGGGTTCTGGCTCGGCCGCGGGGTGCTGTGTGTCGGTGCTGGCGAGGGCAGGGCGGTCAGAAATGTGCAGAGAAGAAGATGACTGGGAGGGGGCCCTGGGCGCAGCTCTCTTCTTCCCTCCGCTTCTCCTGGCTCGGGTCGGGGCTGGGGGCGCTGGGTTCGACCGCGGCGTCTCCCAAGAGCATGGCGACAGTGCTAGGGCGAGCAAGAACAGTGCCGCCACAGTGAGTTCGATTTGGTTTGATTTGCTTCTGCCAGTGTTCGACGAAATGCCCGCAAGAGTTTGAAATTCGAATTTTTGAAATTTTCCACTTTGGGTGATCAACATATTGGCCAAGGTGTCCTGTCATATTTTTGTTACAAAGAAAGAAGAAGTTTTGCAGAAATCTTATTTCAAATTTTGGTATAGTCACTGATTCAGATTCAAACTTTGGTTGAGGTTTGAGTGATGCTTTGGGTTGAATTTTGAGTAGATTCTTGTTGGTTGAGTTAGTATGTAACTTGGTTAAGCTCAACTAACAGGCCAAACATGAAGGTGGGTTCTAGATTTCTTAATCCAAGGGCTCAAAGTGGTGTAGTCAAACAGATTTCCTAGATCATCTTATTTTTTTCTTTTTCTCTAATATTTTGATTTCTGGTTCCTTTGATGCTTATTCTTTGTCTCAATTGCTTCTGTTGGTTAACTTAGAATTAACTAACTATTGCACAACCAGAAGAAACACACATGAAATCATAAAAGACATAGAATAGAAAATACATGTATGCATGAAATAATAGATAAAAAGTTTTATCTGGGTCCAAAATTTGGTACTTTATTTAATAAGAAGTGGATTACAATTTCTGAGTTGTTACAGGGCATGGCCCATGCGACCAGATGCTTGGGCTGCGTGGAACCTACCCATTGCCACCTCGTTGCTCCGATGTCATCAATCTTTGTCTCGATGGATTTGTCTTGACCTAAACCGTCTATAAAAAGGGTGCCCATGCAGGTCGCAAAAGAGAGTGCCGCCGAAACACAGAAACACGAAACCGAAGCTTGGGAGATCGGAGATTGGAGGGAAAAACTCCGACGGGGCGCTGCCGGTGTGATCTTATCCCCTCCAACGACTCTACCTTAATCACCATGATGAAGAGGGGGTAGTCCACCTCTGGACTACGGGTTTGTGGCAGTAGCTAATTGTATCTCTCTCTTGTTATTCATTGTCTTAGCGCCATATGAGCTGCATAATATGATTATGACCATCTTTGTATCACTTTTGTGGTGGATCTTTCTATGAGTTAATATATGAGATTGCAGTTGACAAAGGAATGCCGAATGGGCCCTCGATATTCGCCTACCTGGTTTTCGGTCCAGGAGGGGCATCCGTCGAAGGGATAACAAGGCCCATACATTAATGGCCTGGCGCGGCCCAGGAGTTAAACTTATCGTGCAAGATGAAGAATCGAAGGAAGAAGCCTAGTTGGATTAGGACTCGATTAGGGTTTCATCTACCGAT
Source organism: Dactylis glomerata (assembly GCA_007115705.1). Taxonomy (NCBI): domain Eukaryota; kingdom Viridiplantae; phylum Streptophyta; class Magnoliopsida; order Poales; family Poaceae; genus Dactylis; species Dactylis glomerata. The sequence continues at coordinate 6,328,075 of QXEO01000291.1, forward strand.
CTTGTATGTATCTAGCTTGGAGAATAATCCTGAGACCCAACCTTCGCATATAAAAGGTTGGCAGGGAGAACTAAGGACCTCTCTAGCCACTTTTCGCCACCACCCACCTGAGCGCTCGTAATCTCTAGAGCTCTCCACCTTTCGGCTAGATCGCATCTACGCCGCCATTGTATTCGACCATTGTAAGCCACCTCATCAATAAAAGTCAGACAAGCAGGACATAGGTCTTTACCCTACAAGGGGGCCGAACCTAGGTAAAACCTGTGTTTCCATGTGTCGTCTGATCGCCATCGATTTTGCCGGATCCCACAAGCTCTTCATATCTCGAAAGCCCTCAAGCATGGGCATTGCCGGGGTTGAACCTCGTCAGCAGTTGTTCTTTAATTTCAGTGTATGAGTAGATGTATATTATGTATCCCGTTTTTATTTACTTTTTATGATCAAGCATGTTTATGAGAACATGTGTGGGGGAACGTGTGCATTAGTTGAAGTAACGGGGGTGATTATTTCGGGAAGGACAGTCCTTTGGAGTCACTTGGGTGTTTACCTTACTTTGTTGCTGATGCACCTAACATGCATCTACTTTTCCAAGTACTTTGCTTCATATTGGATCATCCCATACTTGAACAACGCTCCATACTCTGCCTTCGACAGATTTGTCTCTCCTCTCTTCGGTGTGCCAAAGCCGGCTCTTTTCTACGCGTATCCGATGGACTATGGGGTCGACGGCAGGACCAGGGCAAAATCCTGTAAGGGTATTTTACCCTTAACCGTTATTTTGATTAACGATGACACACAAGCTAGTGACGATCTAATGTGTCTTGCTAGTCTTACTTATAGGTTCTAGTTCATCATGATCGATGGGAGGAGTTGAGAGACCCCCCATTTTATTTGAAGAGACGGTAGTTCCCTTTTTGCGTTATTTCCTTTCTTGAGTATTAGGACTCTGCACTATTAACAGGGGTAAACTTGATGAGCTCAGTGGGAAGGTGACCTACTTTCATTTTCCACATCCTACCACCCAAATAAGCCTAAACACTTCAACAAAGTTCGTAGGGAGAAGATTAGTTTGAAGCAGGGAGTCAGTCCCTGGTTTCCAGCCGGCGACGTCGGGTTGTGCGCCGGTGTCCCGGTGGAAACCCGGCGGCGCCGAGCTGTGCGCCGTGCGGTCCGATACTATCACCGGCCCATAACCAAAAAAGCCCTCTGACTAGGCTTCCGGTTATTTGCTGGTGAGGTACCCCGGGGTTCGGTTATATAGCCCGGTATTGCACCGGCTGTCCGGTCCCAGCCCGGTTTGACCGGCCTGTGCGCCGGAGGTCCGGCGTGGAGCCGGTGTCTCTGACCTGTGCGCCCGCTGGTCTGGCGCAGGGGCCGGCGCCACCGACTGGGCGCAAACTCCCCACTTTAAACGGCTCCTTCTCCCTCTTGGACTATAAATACCCCTTCACCTACCTTGAGAGGATAAGGTTGCCATTCAAATCATATCCTTGCCCTTTTTCTCTCTCTCCTCCATTAATGAGCTCGCCAATCTAGAGGATCTCCCATTCTACCCAACCAAAATCAAATCCCTTTGGTAGAAAGATAGAGGAGACCCCGATCTATATTTCCACCAAGCCAAAATTCATTCCCCTTGTGTTTATCGAGTATTGCTTGTTACTCTTGGGTTCATAGGAAACCCTAGGCGTCTAGGGTCGCCCAGAAGCATTCGGCTTATGATTTGCCCCATGGAAAGTTTGTGAGGGTTTGGAGACCACCCTAAGGTCTACCACGAGTGATTGGGCTCCTACTTCGTGGAGGAGGCTCAAGGAGAAGAAGGTGAGCCTTCGTGGCGTTTGGGTACCCTTCGTGGGAACTCACACCTCTCCAACGGTGACTAGCTCCCCCCAAGAGAGTGAACATCGGGATACATCTTCGTCTCCGTGTGCCTCGGTTATTTCTATCCGAGTCCCTTTACTTTGTGTATTTACCTTTGTGATAGCCTTCGTGCTCGAAGTACTTTGCATTGCACCATATAGGTTGTTCATCTAGTTGTTAGGCTCACACTTATATTCCACAAAGCCTAAAACTAGTGAAAAAAAGAAGTAAAATTTGTAGAAACCTATTCACCCCCTCTAGGTTAGACTATCGATCCTTTCAAATCCCTGCATGAAGCTGACGACGGCGACGCTCGCGAGCGCCATCACCTTCTTGGAGGCGTTGTCATGGTGCTGACCGTGCTTCCCCGCCTTGAGCACCGGGGGAAACCCTAGATCCGTCCTTCAGATCGGGCGGCGGCGGCATGGCTGCGTCGTTCCCTCCTTGGAGGCGTCGCCTTGGTGGTTTGTGGAGTCTTCGGTACGCAGTTGTAGTCGGTGTCAGCCGCTGCTTAGAGCGTGGGCTTCCGGAGCGCTATATACACCTTTGGCGACACTTCTTGGTCGGCGTCTCGTCCGGTATGGTTCGGCCCCGCTATGCGCTTGCCAATTTTGGGCGCTTATGGGCGGGTGGTGCGTTGGCTTGTGCTATATTGGAGTTGAAGTTGGTCTCATGGAGTTCTTAGCTTAGATTGTGACGCGGCCTAGAAGCTCGGTGTATCCCCTCCTTGTCATTTTTAGTGGGAGTTGATGCAAGACGAGTCTTATCGCTTGACTGATGTAGGTTGTGTTGTTGTCTGCGTGATGTCATATTTGTATCATAAAGCCTTTTAGTATTGTATCGGCCGTCTTGATCTCTTTTTCTATGAAACCGATACACCTATCCTTGAAAACATGCTGCTAGGATCGATGCATGACCTAACGGTAGAGTAGAAGCACCGCACGCCCGCAAGCAGAGCTGCTGCCACAGACGATCCTTTCCCTAGCGGACGAGGTAGCCCCAGCACCAAAAGGGCAAAACGTACTAGTACTGTAGAAACCACCGGAGGGCCCCACCGTCCAGCCACCCCCACGCCATTCCCGAAGGAAATACCATCCTCCCCCAAATCCCCAGCTCCAGTCTCAAACAAACAGAAATCCCCAAATCCGGATCGAGCCGCAACCCGGCGCTGCGCACACAGCAAAACGTTCGAAAACCGGACTCGACGCCCGCACACGCCCTAATCTCTCTCTCGCTCTCTCTCTCCCCCCGTATGCGCGGAGGCGCAGCTCGCAGCAGCGGCCAGTCGCCATGATCGTGCGCACCTACGGCCGCAGATCCCGCTCCTCCTTCTCCGACGGCAGCGCCGGCGGAGGAGGCGGAGGGGAGCGCGGGCTGTCCTCCTCCCAGGACGCGTTCGACTTCGACGGCGGGGACGGGAACCACGACGACGAGCTGGCGGCGTCCGCCTCGCAGCCCTTCCCGGCCTCCCAGGAGTCCTTCTCCTCCATGTGGGACTTCGACGAGGACCCGCCCACGCAGCAGCCGCAGCCGCCGCTGCCCCTCATACTAGAGGGCCCGCGGCGGCGCGGAAGAGGGGCGCGGCGTGGCGCGGAGCCGCCCGAGCACGGGGCGGCGGCCACCGCCACGCTCATGGAGGCCGAGGAGTACGGGGAGATGATGGAGAGCGTGGACGAGGTCAATTTCGCGCTCGACGGGATGCGGCCCACCGCGCCCAGGCGGGTGCGACGGGCGAGCATGCTCAGCCTGCTGGGGATCTGCGCGTCCGCAGCGCACCGCCGCGTCCTCCGGGCTCAGGGGTCAGTACGCCTCTTTCTTCTTGCGCTCAGTAAAGAACGATTAGGGCTTCTTGTTCTTCTTCTTGGGCCAATCTTGAATCGAGAACCTCGTGTTAGGGTTATCAAATTGGGGGTTCTTGCGGGTTGAAAGATTGGAATTTTGGTCGATTAAGGGTCAAGAATTGGGGCTTCTTGCGGAAAGAAACCATCTTTGGCCTCCAAACCACCAGCTCGCTCTGTTTTTAGGGTTACTGAAGGTGATGTAGAATTGAGGGCTTGCAGATGCGGAGAATTGCCAGCTTGACTAATTATCACTATGTTGTGCTCCCGACATGATTCTCAGTTATCACTACTGGGTTTAAAGAGTGTGCGCTTAGTTACCTGCATTTCTAGCCGGCTGCTTTGTGAACGATTGGATTAGGAGTTTAGGATTGCGTGGGCCTCTGAATACACCTGAAAGGTTATTGATACAAATGTTGTCCGTTGAACTCGAGCTTAGTATTCCTCTTCTGTCCAAGAAGGTCTTCACTTTTCAAACCAAAACTGTATTAGTATTGAATACCTGGAGTTGCTACCTATTTAAGCTGGGGAAAACACCAACCTTTCACTCTTTAACTCAGTATTATACCAACATTTGGATGCTCGATGAGCATTCTAAGTTTAGTGTATACTGCCTTGATTTGCATAGTTGATGATGTAGGATATTGTCTGTTGCTGCCCCAATTGACATTTGAGATGCGTAAGAATAATGAATAACACATGTACTGAGCAGACCGATTTCTTATTTTATCTGGGTATGTTCAACATTGGCATCTTTAGCAGAACAAAATATGCGTTTGAAGTGAGAATTACCTCTTGATTTAGTACTATATATTCTTGCTACAGTTATACCCATTGCTGCATCTGTAGATGGATAAAATCGCTTACAACTATTTTAACATGTAATTAGGCATGTATATTTACCTTCAGCATTCAATTCAATAGCAGTACATCTCCAAGTGCCAATATCAATAGCACCATTTATCAGACAACAATAGTCTATTTCGTTTTATTTTCCTAAATCTAACATGTTTCTCATCTTATTAGTTATTACTCACGAGTGCCTTTTTTAATATCCTATAGATTGGTGAAGCAAATTATCGATAATGTTTTGGTTCTGAACATCGATGATCCTCCCTGCGGTGTTGCAGCAGCAGCTCTTTTATTTGTTTTGGCAAGTGATGTGAGTACCTCTTAATCCCAAACCACCAGTTGATACGCTGTGCATGTTGCTTGGCGTGTTATGTACATTAAGTATTCTATTCTCACAAATGACTAAGATAATCACGTCGTGACAAAATTATTTCCTGTGTTGCTACCTTGTTTTTTGTTGTAGAAGCTTTCACGTTCTTTCTCAATATTAATGTGTGATAAAGCATGAATTTTTTTTCATATTTATTTACAGTGAACTTGATATAATTAACGTTTCAGCTACTGTCAATATTTAGTAATCAGATTTTTAAATATTTAACTTAAAATTTAACAAATATATTGCTCGTTGAATATGATCGTTTCCCCAACAATTGCTCCTTTTTACTACTTCTGAGTTCTGATGATCATTCCTTTAGCTTCAGTTTTCCGTATGACCAATCATCCCATTTCCTGTTGTTATTCAGGTACAAGACAATCATTTGCTAGATTCAGAATCCTGTATCCAGTTTCTTCTTAAATTATTAAACCCTCCAGTGGATGCCATTGATGCCAAAGCACCATCTATAGGTTCCAAACTTCTTGGAATCAGTAAAGTTAAAATGCTTAATGGCTCCAATAAGGATTCTGATTCCAGTTCAGAGGATATCATTTCAAAAGTTGAAGAAATCCTCTTAGGTTGTAAAGAAATCAAGCCACTCGGTAAGGATGACAAGAGAACATCAAGGCCACAGTTATGTTCAAAATGGCTTGCTTTGTTGACAATGGAAAAGGCATGCTTGTCTGCTGTTGCATTAGAGGGTAAGGTTTTTTAATCAATTTCTTATTATGAATTCCCTCTATGAGTTATGTACTGTCATTGTAGCATTTTCAAACAAAAAGAACTGTCAATTCCCAAGTTAAGCATGTGCATGTCAACTTTACACATTTTCCTAGCCCTTGTTTCACTTGCATTTGATTTTTGAGTCCTGGCTTGTTACAGAGTACATCCGTTTTGCATAGTTTGAATCCAGAATATTGCTCATTTGCGAATGTGTGTCTTTTCAGAGAGTTCTGACATGGTGTCCAGAGTTGGAGGAGATTTTAAAGAAACATTAAGGGTGTCAGGTGGTCTTGATAATATTTTTGATGTTATGATAGATTGTCATTCGACACTGGAGGTAAGATGTTTATGTTTTATTTTTTTCGTCAATGTATTCTATTGTAAATTGTCATTCGACAAAAGCTTCATGAATAACACTCACAATGTCATTGCTGTTTTTTTACAATGCTGAAAGATGGTTGCATGCTTTGTAATCTGTACATTTTAAGCTCTGACATGCTTGAAGCTGTACATTAGAACTTCGCTACAGCACAAAATTATGCTGTGAAAATTTTGTCCAAATGAAAATTGTTAATCCTGAATGAAGCCTTGCAGCAATTCATGAATAACGTGTTGAGCACACCGTCAAGCAATATCTTTTTGAACCTCTAATGATTACATGATGGCTTACATGGGTTCCATCGCATTGGGACATTGCAATCTGTTGAATGCTGCAGTTTCTAGCAACACTTCTTGGAGATTTAAGTAAATTGAAGCCACTTGCCATATTTCTCATCCGTGTAGTTTGTTGCCTGGGGTCCTGATCTGTATATTGTTTATTCCCATAGTGAATTATTTGTAATATTGTTCTTTCCCATTTTGCATACAAAATGCATTTCATATTACACTGCTTCAGCTAAATGGATGCTTTAGTAATATGTTTCTGCTGACTGCTGTGAAACCTTGTTTATCAGAGAATTGTAAAGGATGTCTCCATTCTGTCCTTGGACATAAAGGAAGGAACATCTTTGGAAAGTGCTGCGCTCCTCTTGAAATGTTTGAAGATTTTAGAGAATGCGACGTTTTTAAGTGATGATAACAAGGTAATTTTCGATACCTTGTAAGTTCAGTTTATTATCCTTGTCAGTTCTGTGCAGTGATAGATAGTGTATTACCATGTCCTACTGCTTAATTTTGCTCCCGGCTCCTTTTGATCCCTGCAGGTCCACTTGCTTAGCATGAGTAGAAGATTGAGTCCTAGAGGCTCTCCACTTTCTCTTGTTGGTGTCATTATCAATATTATTGAATCATTATCAGGTAATTTTGCTTGATATTTCAATATTTTTCTATTCCCGTGTATTGTAATGCTCAACATACACTTCGTTATTTTGCGATCTCATGGCTATTTTCCTTCACTGCAGTTCTGTCTCTCCTTCAAAATTCTTCCATTGCTTCGAGCAGCACAGGTAAAAAATCTGCCAAAGATTATATCTATGACCCATAGTTATCCTCTGGGTGTAGCAATAAATTTTAAGGGCATTTAGGCTATTGTGTAGCCACCTTCTATTCACATAGCAATTTTTTTAATATGGTCACATGTTTGAAATTGAATTGTGCAGCAGACATCAAGAGTGCAATTTCGTTGAATGGTACTGACAAGTGCAAGAACTCAAAGAACCTTTCGCTGAACCTGAAACGCCAAAATTGCGCATCTGCCAAATCAGATGTTTCTCATATTTCTATTTCTTCTAGTAGTGATGTTGGCCTGTCACAAATGACACTGGATTGTTCCCAGTCTATTTCAAGTAACAGGGCATCAAGTGGTTCATTAGGTGAAAGGCATAGCAACGGTGTTGGTCTGAAGCTCAATGTGAGAAAGGATCGTGGTAAAGCCAACCCAATTAGAGGGTCAAGTGGATGGGTTTCTATAACAGGACCGAATTCTGATGGAACCTCCAGAGAAATGGCAAAACGAAGACGTCTATCTGATAATGGCAACAGTGATTCGAGCACTGGCGGTGCTAGTGATCCTTTTGCATTTGATGATGTTGACCAGGAGCCTTTAAATTGGGGGCTATTTGGTTCAAAAAAGAAATCATCACAGGGATCTCAAGCGAAATCAGCAAATGGGAAGCTGTCAGATGATTGTGAGATTGCGGCCATTGGAACTCAAGAATCATGTCAACCTGAAGATAATCATCAATTGGGTTCAACATCCCCTTCTAATCTTGACGATGAGTCCAGCCTTTTGGAAGAGTGCCTTTTGGCATCAATTAAGGTAAGCCTTTGTTATTTTTGTCGGCTGACATCTGGAAGTGGAAGTTGCATCCCTTTGAAATTACTTTGTCCATTTGTGAGTTTGTAGTATGAACCTTTAGCACATTTGTTCCATGTGTTAAGTTATATAATTGCATGCACTGGGGGAACTTTCACTATTTATAATATACCCACATTGTTACTGTTTGTCAAATTGTGTCATCTTGGTTGGAAGTTTATGAAAGGAATATCAAGGCAAATCTGCCATAATATCTGCTTTACTTTGTGCATGCTCGAGCAGTGGGCCGAGCCTGATGCTTAAGTCAGAGTTTAATCTGTGCTGACTGTTTAACTTAACCTGACACTGCTCTAGTTGATTTTAAGCTGCCTCAGGCTTATTTACTAAAGGCTGTGTTAAAAATTGCAATAAGCTTATTAAACTGAAGATAAAACTAAGTGTTATCTGCATTGAAAAGTTAAGCACCCCCCCCAACCCCCCAGCTTGTTGGTGTATGCAAAGCTTTAGGTGCATGAACTTGCTATTGTGTTCTGTATTCATCCACATGCTTCTGTAAGCTTAGTCACATTAAAGATATGTTTAATTATTAAAGTTTAAGTGTAACGATAAACTATTTTGTAAGTCTGCCTAAACTCGTTGTTGATCTTGTCTCAAGCTTGTGCTGCCTGTAGGCCTAGACACGTGTACCATTATATTGCTTTTGGTGACAGTGTATGTGAGATCTTCTAGAATAATTGTAGTCTATTTTCTGCTCCTTACTAGGATAATAGATAGAAGATGTGTGCACCTATCATATCATTGAAAAAACTGTCTAACCTGTTCTAATCTCAGTTGCTTCTTTTATTTTGCTGGGCACTGGTGACACTTTTTCACAGTTGATGGTTTTTAATATGATAGAAAAGATTATTTGGTATTTTGGAATGACATGTATCTGATTTTCCTTTGTCTTTCTGGAAGGTTCTTATGAACTTAGCGAATGACAACCCATCTGGTTGTGAACATATTGCATCATGTGGTGGACTAACTACTATGGCGTCCTTGATCATCAAGCATTTCCCTTCATTTGATTTCTCCTTGGACAAGAACTATGAAATGAAAGAAAGAGGGTCCTCTGACCAAGATGTTGATCTTGGACAAGACCTGGCCTATTCAGAGGAGAGCAAAGCACGCCAAGTTAAAGCTATGCAACTGCGAGATCACGAGCTTGATTTTCTGGTTGCCATATTGGGCTTGCTTGTAAATCTCGTGGAAAAAGATAGCCTTAATAGGTGAGCTCGTTACTTTCTTTTTCATTTATTCGATTCATGCGTGGTGTTACTGTTCTGCCAGTTCATTGGGGTCAGGTGCAGCAGTTATATATCCCAACTGCTACCTCCATTTCTAAATGTAAGGTGTATATATAGTCAAAAGTGAAAACATGCTAAGTTTGACTGAATATACACATAAAAATATCAAAATTAACAGTATTAAATAAGTTGATCTTTTAATATTGTAGTTGTTCATTATACTACCTCCGTTCCTATGAATAAGGCGCCTGTGCATTTCAGGACAAACTTTGACCGAAAGAATTAAGCAACAATGTCTCAATTATGCACATAATTTGTGTTGTTAGATTGATATTGAAAATAATCTATAATACTACTAATTCTTGGTCAAACACAAATCTTGAAAAGCATGCACGCCTTATCATTAGAAGGGAGGGAGTATTTGTCTATAAGTATGGTCAAACTTAAAGAACGTTCACTTTTGACTAAATTTATATGCCTTATCTTTCGGAATGGAGGGAGTAATGAATGAAGATATGTCTAGTTCTAAATGACTCTTCTTTCATGACCTGGCTACAGGGTACGGCTTGCATCCGCACGTGTTTCTGTTGATCTACCTACGAAGAGTGAAAAGGCACAGAGGGATGTTATACCACTCCTCTGTTCAATTTTCTTAGGAAGTCAAGGTTCTGCGGAAGCTTCTGCACCTATATCACCGGTAATTCAGACCTTTAAAAAAAAAATTCAAATACAGTAAAGCTATTTTATGCATTCAAACAAGGTAAAGCTAGATATATATTACCTCTTTGTTTCCAAAGTACCATTTGTTTGAAGGCATAGGTCAGCAGCATAGTGAACACTTAGTTTGAAAAGAATTCATGAAATAGAAACTGATGCATACTCTCTCCATTCCAACAAAGATCTATAGAAAAATATCAGCATATACACTATTGAGTAAATACACTATGAAACCAATATGTCATGGTGGATCTATTGATATTCATTTAGTATTGTAGAGGTTGATATCCATAAACTTGGTCAAACTTAGAGAAGTTCCACTTGTCACAAAATTTGTATGCCTTGCAATTTGGAATGGAGTATCTTATAATGCTGTTCATGCATGACTGATATTTAATTCCATTGTCAGTTTTGTCTAGCTCGCGCATGATTACATTTATGGGATTTTCATATCCAGTTAGTTGACAAAACCATCATGCATAGACAGTGTCATTCGATTTCAAACTCGTAATTCAGTGCCACTCGGTATTAGCATTTTAGGGGATCTTTGTTGTGAATGCAGTGTATGATGTTAGATGTAGAACCTATCTACCTACCGACTAGCAAGCATATTGCGTTGTTTTCTATAGACCATTTGATTGACTGCTCCTTATAAACAACCAGGATGATGAAGAGTCCTTGATGCAAGGAGCACGAGAAGCTGAAATGATGATTGTGGAGGCCTATGCGGCCCTCCTGCTTGGCTTTCTTTCAATAGAAAGGTTAGTAATCTGCAGTGCTTCTAATGATTCATTACAGTTTGTTGATTACATAATGTCAGTCTTGGTGGCGTTTAACTTTTTAACTGTGTGTTTGCTGCAACAGTATGAAGGTTCGAGGAGCCATTTCCAGCTGCCTTCCAAATAACAGCTTGAAAATTCTTGTGCCTGTGCTAGAGAAATTTGTGGTACGTCTCATGTCCTGTAGATGGTAACCCTAGTCATCTACTACTTTGTATCTAGGAAGCTTTGTTCTTTCTGTTGGCATTTGTACACATGTCTGGATTTATATGTGACTACATGTGTGCTTGCACTGTAAGTTTGCCTGCTGACCTACCATGTTTTGTTTCCTGCAGGCGTTTCATCTGCAGCTTAATATGATGACAGATGAAACACACTCAGCTGTTACAGAAGTTATCCAAAAATGCAAACTAGGGTAGAATGGCGAAGGGTGTTTGTACATACTGACTTTGCAGCTAAGGCATACACAAGTGTTCCTCCCCATCCCCTGGGGCGCTGCAGATGGGTGACTGACTGACCTGCAGCGGGCTTGGGAGCTAACCATGGTGTCATTCTTTTTCCTGTTGTTGTTGCTCCGCCTTTGTGTTGTGCGTTCCTTCTTCCCAGCTCTCAAATCGTGTAGTGGTAGTTCTCTTAGCCCATTTAATTGAATGTAAAATAACACCATAGGGAGTGTAGTGTGTCTGTGTGTACTGTCTCGGTTATTCGGCCGCTCCATAAAGATTGTAATCTGTACTAGCACAAATCTGTGACCACACATGCCTAAATCTGATATAATAGAATGTACTCTCGCCATGCCGTTTTGGTTTGTGCCTTTATAGATCTAAACGATATTAATTTTGGTTTGTGCCTTTAACACATGGATTTTATTCGGAGAAGATATTGCAATCCTTGGTACACCAGAGATACAAGAAGAGTGTGTAGGCGCATGGCTCTTCTTGTTAGATGCCAACCAACTTCTGATTCAGTCATAACTGGTTATATTTTCATTCTGAAACTATATGATGAAAGGGAAGAAGAAATTCCATAAAACTTGTCTGAAACTATATGATGAAAGGGAAGAAGAAATTTTATCAAACTTGTCGCTAAAATAGATGCATCTCAGCAAAATATACTCTTTTATCAGCTCTTCTGGACACAACTTCAATTTTTTTCTTGAAAAATCAGAATCCAGCACAAAAACAAGCATATTGTTTGTTGCTATGCTTGTGTCAGATCTGGTTACACTTTGACTTTGGCGTAACGAGATAACAAAGGAACAGACCACAAAACGTGCAAAGGGGGCCATCGGAAACACCGACGAAACAGGCGGGCCACCGCCGGCCGCCGTCTCTCTCACCGTCACCGAGTCCAGTCCGCCGACGTCACCTTCTCAATTTTATCCACTCCCTCCATCTCCACTCAACGGGAGCTCAGCTTTGCCCCCCACCTCCGGATTCTCTCGGCCCAACCCGCATGTTCGCCACGTGCGCGCCACCGCACTCGCCGCGCCGCGCCTCGCCGTCCCCGGAGCCCTCCCGCTCCCGAATGATTGGCGCCTCGCGGATCTGACCAGACGTCCCCGCCCCGCCTCCGCCGTCTCCCGCGCGTCCGTACATGGGGACGCTCGTCTGGCTGAGGCCGGCCGCCTCTGCTTTTGCGCCGCCCGTCCCCGCCGGCCCCTCCGCCGCGCACGGTACGCCCGTCGTGTCGACACTTAGCCCCGCCCCGGGATGCTGCTCATCTTATCTGGTTTGGTCTCTCTGTCTCGCTCTTCTGCAGTGGCGGCTGGCGGTGGTATCAGGGGACGGTCACGGCGGGTGTCCGTGGCGCTCCGCTGCCCCGTCCCGCGAGTGCTCCAGGAGAGGAAGCGGCGATGGACGGTTGCGAGATCAGATGTCACAGCCGGTGGCGCCGCCTCCGCTGCCAATGAGCCCGAGGATACGGCGCGGGCGCTATCAGGTTCGTGGCTTCCTCCCTCCCTCTCTAGAGCGAAATGCTTTCAACTTGTTAGGCATGTACTATTCGGGTAGCCTGTTTCTCCTCACCGGGACATTAGTATGTGCTGGCTTCAAAATTGTATTGCCATGTTGTTTGACGAAATTTGAAATTTATGAAGAGCAGAAAATTCTGTGAACCTAGATATTGCTGTTGCTGCTGCTCTGTCAGTTAGAAATTTTGAATAATCGATCATGCAGAAAGCGAAGTACTCTAACTGTGGGTGAAAATGAAAGACAAACTCAAGATATTCATACCAAATTATAGAGCTCAATTTCGTTGTGCTTACTTCTGTTTATTCAACCAGACCGATATTCATACCAAATTATAGAGCTAAATTTCGTTGTGCTTACTTCTGTTTATTCAACCAGACCTGCAAATGGTTTCAAGGATCAGAGGGATCTTCTTCTACATGGTGACTTCTGTCGCGGCGATCTTCTTGTTCATAGCCATGGTTGTTGTTCATCCACTTGTGCTCTTATTTGACCGATACCGTAGGAGAGCTCAGCACTATATTGCCAAGATTTGGGCTACTTTGACAATCTCCATGTTCTACAATCTTGAAGTCGAGGGGATGGAGAATCTGCCTCCAAATAGTAGCCCTGCTGTCTATGTTGCTAACCATCAGAGTTTCTTGGATATCTACACCCTTCTAACTCTAGGAAGGTGCTTCAAGTTTATAAGCAAGACAAGTATCTTTATGTTTCCAATTATTGGGTGGGCAATGTATCTCTTGGGTGTCATTCCTTTGCGGCGTATGGACAGCAGGAGCCAGTTGGTATGACCTCAGCCTCATCCCTTCCTTTTTCAGCAGACATTGACATTTAGACTTTTATTGAACAAAAGTGCAGGATTATCCGTGCCACTGGAAAAGTTATTCTTGGGCAATTCCTTTTGCATATCCTTTTTGTTAACACAGTTCCGGCATCTTATGTGAAGTAAAGAGTCATGTTTTATACATGCAGGCTAATGTTGAAAAAATAGAGCCACAAAAACTGGTTTTTTATATGTGTTTTAAATACAGTTTAAAATGTTTAAAAAATATCACAAAAAATTTCGCGCGCACATTTTGACATTATATGTGCTCACAAAGTCGTTGCATGAAAAACCAATATTTTGTGTATCGTGTGTAGTAAAGACAAATATTCAATGCTAAAAAGGGCTTTTCACGAGACATTTTTGTCTTTTTGACTCATGACATAGGAAATGTTGGTCTTTCTTGAAACTTGGCGTTCACACGTAGAATGTCGAGGTGTATGTGGCTATGTGCCAAATTTTTGTTCGGAATTTTTGACATTTCGAAAATGTTTTTTCCGATGGCGGAGCATATGCTCCCCCAAAGTGAATTTCCTCCGCACACAAAATATGTTATGTTATCTGATATGTATGTATCAATGTCTTCCTATAATCCTATTATATGGTTTGCTAACTTTGCACTCCGTGTCAAATTCAGGACTGCCTTAAACGGTGTGTGGATCTGGTGAAAAGGGGAGCATCTGTATTTTTCTTTCCGGAGGGGACTCGAAGCAAAGATGGAAAGCTAGGTGTATTTAAGGTCAGGCTTCGTAAAATGAGATATTTAAGTATATTTTTATGTGTATTATGCCTTTGCCTTCTAGTTCCATGAAGTAATGAAATTTTATGATTATTCCCAGCGAGGAGCATTTAGTGTCGCAGCAAAGACGAGTGTTCCTGTGATACCTATTACTCTTCTTGGGACAGGGAAACTTATGCCTCCTGGAATGGAAGGCAACCTTAATTCAGGTTCAGTAAAGGTCATTATTCATCGTCCTCTTGAAGGGGATAATGCAGAGAAATTATGTAGCGACGCAAGGAATGTGATAGCGGATACTCTTATTCTACACGGTTATGGAGTGCACTAAAGTGGCTGCTTTTGCTGACACCAGTGGATTACTGAACCTACTCCAAGGCTCAGGTCTGAAGGCAAATATTGTTTACAGGTACTGAAACTAGTTACCATTGACTTTGATATTTGGAGGAGCTTGATAATAACTTATATAGATGTTGACAAATAAGTTCATATAGTGTAATGGTCTGACTGCATGAAACATATCTGCACTTAAATTTTAAGAAAAAACTCCTTTAGTTTGAATCTGTGCTCCACATTTAGAGGTTTGAGATTGTTGTCTCAGCCACATGGAGGCGATAGCACGAGTATCCTGACAAGAGGCTGAGTATAAGACTAGAGGTATTAGGCAGTGAATAACATATTTTTTTTTAAAAAAATCCAGATGTTCTACCCTTGTTTGTGCAGAAACTTTGACTAACCTCATACTTTCCACAATCATAACGGTCGAAGATGGATTTGACTGAAATTTGCTACTAATCTAAGT
The DNA here is from genome assembly GCA_007115705.1 of Dactylis glomerata. Lineage (NCBI taxonomy): Eukaryota > Viridiplantae > Streptophyta > Magnoliopsida > Poales > Poaceae > Dactylis > Dactylis glomerata. The sequence goes on from QXEO01000291.1 coordinate 6,343,088, forward strand.
TTCTTTTGGTCATTAGAAAATTTACAGATCGCAAATATGTTATTTTCATGCATGCATTGAATTGCTTGTTCAGTTATGTAGTCTTAGCAATAGTATCGGGGAACATCATATATCAGTTTCATGATCTTTGTTTCACCACTAGAGATGGTAGTATGTGCTGAATGCCGTGTTATTTTTGTTGCAGAATGAGGAGAGGTTGGAAGAAGAACAAGAATGAGTTGGGATCGTTAGTTGGTCTGACTTCTAAAATAGGCTTTGATGTAGTGTACGTTTTTTTGCCGTATTCTGTATTTATCACTACGAAGATGTGTAAGTGGACAAGGATTGATTCAGATGGTGTTGTCAAAATTCTTTAAACTGGAAAGAAAATAAAGGCACGATATTTTTTTGGGTGACTTGGTTAAGATTGCTCGCTTCTGCCTTTTCTACGTACAGCAGCCAACATTTTAAAATGTTAGCGACATACGTTCCAGAATGACATACTTTGCATCATTAGATTGTTGTTTTTTTCTTCTGCTGAGCATTATATGTTAGCTTCATTGTCCGAGACATTGTTCAACGCTCCTCTTTGCATCAATTTTTTTGATAAGAACGGAACTTGGATCCTTCATTGTCCGAGACTTGGCATCTTAGATTTTCTCCATTGGGAGACTGAATAACTTCAAAGGTCTTGAGAGCTATATGAGTTGCCCACAACTCCACAAGTGGAGGTGAACACGAGAATGTTGAACGCAGTACGTTCGTGGACACATCTTCGCATGGTATACTGTCAAACATCTGTTTTGTCACTAGACAAACCAGAAAAATGACCAGAACACAAGAATGACAAAAATACTACTCGGCATTTCCACCATATTGATCCATCTGAACCGTTAGACCGTTAGATTGAACTGGATGAACATATAGTATTAGTTGGTCCATACCATAGAAGACCTTTTAAAAAACAATTATATCTTAAAATAAATCACAACCAAAATAGCATGCTAAGAGCCAATATATTATGAGAGGCCTGACTACCCATAGTGAGCGTAATACTCCGTCTGTCCGTTTTAGTAGTCTTGCATGTGTTTCTGGATCGTCAATTTAATCTATATAATATAAATTAGATAGCATAAAAATTATACCATCAGAAAATATAATAACTAAAGTTGCTAAGTTAGTCAAATTAATAACCTAAAAAAATACGTAGGACTAATAAACCGGGATAAAGGGAGTGATATACATATCACTGAGGCAAAAAAGATGATATGACAAGTAATTAAGTAGGAGAGAAACAAAAAGAATAAAAACATTACCGTCATATAGGGCTTCCCAATGCTAAACAGGTCTCTATAATAAATGGTAGTTTCTATGTACCGCGCATATAACACTACGCACTATGAGGATAGTAATATAAATTAGTAAGATGTGTATATTACTAGTCAAAGTTACCCTCCACTATAACCAACCTAACATGACATGTACTAGCTATAAAATTAATAATATTAACTAGTAGTATATACATATTAAGGCGACTTCTTTTCAGCTTTTTTTGAAGCTTCTCAGAGAAGTTTCTTCTCACCAAATTCTCTCAGAAGCCCGAATCTCAAATTTATTTTGGCTTATATTTTAGTCAAGAATAAACTAAAATATAAACCAAATTTTATTTGGAGTTCAGGCTTTTGAGAGAAACTGTTGTGGAGAAGCTTCTCTTAGAAGCCACTTGAGAAACTGAAAAGAAGTCGCCCTTACTAATCTAAGTGGCTAGCGAGTCATTCCCTTACACCAGGCCTTCTTTGCGCCCTTCTGCTGAACATGCGATGCATGATCAAATAGTATAGTAGTACGTACATGCGAGAAGCGTAGTATGCTGGGCTCAGCCCACTAGAGTTTTGTAGGACAAGATGGCCAGACGAAGGCGAAAAATAGCTTTGGTGGCCGAGCGGCCTGTGGCTCTGTATCTGAGCCGCGCAGTCTCCCTAGGGATTCCCACCCCGTGTGTATTCCTGTTGACTCGCGCAACCAATAATCGCGTATCTCAGCGTATTTCTCCCAAGGCTGTCCCGCTGGACCCCATATTACCTGTACCCCGCCTCGTTAGATTCATGTCCCCGTGTCGCTGGTACTTGTGTCCCATCCATGGTCAGAGAGTTGAAAGTAGGGTGGTACTCATGTGCTAGAGGCAGCGCACACCCAAATGTCGTTAGACAGGATCCCAGAGCTAATTAGTAGCGCTAACCCACCATTATCCTAATAATTGAAGAAACAAGAGTTTAGTAGGAAAATTTAAGGTGGTTCCAGGACCAAGGGTTAGGGTTGACTCTAACCGAGGAAAATGATTGGACTGTCTGCTGGCATTATACGCGCTCTGTCTATTGGTCAAGTAATTATTTTTTACATCCTAAGAAAATTTGGCAATTAGTTTAGCGGTCACGTAAAATCCACTAAGTCGACTTGTTTGGATTAGCGAAACAATCACACTGGGCAACCATATTTAGACTAACAAGAGAACATGTCCAGAATCCTGACATGTCCAAGCGCAGCCCCGCACAGCAATAGTGTCGTCTCATTGATTTTTCACCTACCAGCGCTCACTCCACCATCATTTACCACGATTTGCTGGGAACCACTACCACCCAGCACACCCTAGCACTGTTGCTTGCCCGGAGGCAGAGAATTCGCTTTCCCCAATCCCATAACCTGCCGCCGCCGGAATCTCATCGAAGCTCGGAGGCGCTGGACGGTGAGGCAGCCGATCATCTGTCAGCAGAACGAGGTAAACAAATTTAGGGTTATCTTTCAGCCGATAGAAGAGGAAACAAATTGCCGCAGCAGAGGTAATGAGCCCCGTCCATCTTGTTGTTATCTTGTTGTAGATCCGATGTCTAGTTCGGAGCAGCAAGATACGGGCATCCAAAATGTTCTGATACCCAACTCGGGCAGCGATCCGGCAACTGAAGAAGGTTTGAGCGACGCCGATGAGACCACTGATTCATTGGGCCCTCCAGGCAGCCCGTCCATCACATCCAGGCTGTCAGTACAGAAGATATGTTCATTGGTGTCCAAGTTTAGCGATTTCAAGAAGAGTTTGGTTAGGGAAATAGGGTTTGGTGGTGCGCTTGACACCCAGCCTTGGCAGAAGATGAACCTGAAGTTAAGTGCATGGCTGCTGGACAGGGTGGATGTGGATACATTTACTCGGAATATAGAAGGCCAACCAGCAGTTTGTATTTTTGATCAGGATGTCCAAAATGTTCTTGACCTGCCATGTGGGAAGTGCTCAATTGGTTCAGAAGGTGTTGATCCGTTTGAGGCCTGCATCGAGTACAATCGGTTTGCGACCAGCCAGAGTGACAAAGGCACTCACAGCTTGAAGGCAGCCGAGGCATATCTGCTCAGAGATATAAACCAGGAATCTGCTGCACTGGAGGTTGAATGCTTCAAGATAGCGTTTGTTATTTTCTACGTCGGTCACATGCTTGCTCCCTCTGCCAAGCACGACTACATATCAATTGATTTCTGGACAGCCCTCAATGACATCTCCAAAATAAGAGAGTGGAACTGGTGCGGATATGTGCTGAAGCACTTGTTTGTAGCAGCCAAGAAGTTCAAGTCCGACATTGCAAAACGCAACAGCACCATACACCTCATCGGCAACCACTTATTTCTGCAGGTTGAAATATGTACTTCTCCCCACGAGGGCAAACAATTTGTTAGGTTATGATACGTTCGGCCGTTAGCTAATGTGTTTTTTTTTGTGTGATGCTGGTTCGACAGATAATGTTCTTTGACCTGCTGAAACTTGGCGATCTTTCAAGGCCGCCCAACTTTATGCCGCGCATCAAGCTGTTCGACTATGAGTTAATGAAAAAGATGGTTGACAAGATATCAGTCAATCTAGGAGGTGACATATCCTTCCACGGCGTGAATGTAAGCCCGAATGTTTTTTAAAGTAAATTCGTTCCCCGTGTGATCTATTTTATTAGTTGTGTTCTTTTATTTGCGCAGAACAATGACTTTTTGTGTACACACATGCAAACATGTGTTAACCAGTTTAGGAGCGGCGGAAACATGGAATTATCCGGGCAGCCTACTGCTTTCACTGCAGAAAAAATCGACAACCCTCAACCTACCATATCTGTCCTAAATGGTAGTAACAGGAAGCAATCTCCACCCCTGCACCCCATGCTTCGATCCACGTACAGCAAAACTGGTCCTCTAGAATTTGCGCAGCATATCAAGGCTCGATACCCATCTGTTGTAAGTGCGAATCTTTTTTGTTTAATCTTAAACCCGGTACCATGCTACAAGTAGATGTGTTTTTTTTTGCTGCGATTGATCTCTGAAAGATCTACATTTTCTTGTAACTTAAAATGCAGGCAGCAGGAAAACTTGGCAATCTATTCAAGGAACAGAATGCCAAGTTTATTGGCCACATAGCAGACCTCAGGCAGGCACATCAGCTGGGGATGTTTACATTTGTCGACAAAGTTATGGCATGCCTAGCTGAAAATTGTACTTGTTGCAAGGCAGTGGGACGCCGGCAATGTGTCCTCAAGGTACCTACAGCTGCAAATGTCTCTGCTCGCCAAGCACCGCTGCAGCCTGGCCTGCAAGATCTAGATGGGGAGAACACGTACCGCACCCCCATTGCGGATAAGACAGCTATGGAAACCCCAGCTAGATCGGAGTGCGATGGTAAGGGCAAAACTTTGCTTGTTTGAAATTTTCTATTATGCTGTTCCGACGCGTCTCGCTCTAGTATCTGGGAATACCAAAAATAGTTGTAGAGAACTTTTCTGGCCCATCCCTTTGCACTCTGCTCTTTACAAGGAAATTATTATGTATGTAAGCGTAACCATTTTTTTTTCACAGGCTATATACCAGAAGTAATTAAAACTAGTTAGTCCTTTTCCATTTAGGGAAAAACCATACAAATAGTTTCTTTTTAATGGAAGAAAAAAACAGAACCGTTGGGTTGTATAAGCGTCCATAAATGTTATAACCTTTTAAGTGCGCAACCTGCATTTTGTATCGTATTAGGCTATTGTTCTTTCGAGGTTCATCCTAACACTAGACTCCCTTGCAGAAAGCTCGTCAACCCACAGCAACTTCAACCGAAAGAGAGCTACATCTGCAAGTGGCAGAGTCGGATCAGTTACCGGCAAGCAACGACAGATCAGTGTTGGGCAACCACAATTTGAGAACCCGCAAACAATATCTGGAACATCACTGCATGCGCAGGAAGGCATCAGGCCAGCGACGCCTCTTGCTGCCAAGATTATTACTTTCATGGACGATTTAGTATCGTCCATAGTCACAATGCAAGCTGAACACCGCCCGCCAAGTGATTGCGTGCTGTTTGGACAAACCACTGACCTAATGCCAGTTAAAACTGACTTAGAAGCATGCAGGTTCGCCCGCCCTCCATGGGCAGTGGGGTCTTGCCCACCTGGCCCTTCTCCGACAGTAACATCCGCAATCCAGGATTGGGTTGCCCGTGCTACAGAAACCACTCTTCGGAAGTAAGTAGCATTGTCATTCCTAATTTTTCGTAGGAACATTCTTCGCCCCCAAATAGCTTTTTATTTATGTTGGAACACACCAATAACAGGAACTGGATCACGCACCTGAAGCCCCGTTTGGTGCTCGTTGATGGCATTTCCATCCGTGACCAGCTAGTCGGCAACAACATAATGAGCCACGAGGTGTGTGTAGTAGCCATGCGCAGGCTTGGACAGATTGATAAGGCAAACAGCAAAGAAGAAGCTGGTATGTGTTGGAGGAAATTCATGGACCCGGATTTTGCCGTAAGTTTGAGTTGAAATCCCCATCGTTTGTGCATTCCAAGTTTTCCCCGTTTTGCATTAGCATGGAACTAAATATTTGGATTCGATGCAAACAACCGTGCTATCAAACGCTGACCCTATGGCAATGAAGACTGTCATGGATGATTTTATGCCTGGGCTCAACGATTACAAAATTGCATCATGCCGAATAGTACGCCCCCTGTCCCAGATCTAATGCTTGTTCTGACTGTGTTCATTAGTATTCACCACGCATAGCTAACTCATCTCCCTTTTCAAAAACCATCTGGTTTTATTCATAGTGGTACATCCCAACCATTCTGGAGGATGGATGGATTGTTTATATGTTCGACATGTTACACAAACGCATTCGCGTGCTAGATCCATCCGTTGGCCCATTTGGTTTTAGCAATGAGCGTGTAAAAATACACGAGTACATCTCAAGTAAATTGCACGGAGCACTTTTCCACTGCTTAAACTAGATGTACAATAATTGGGTCTGCAGCAAAGAGAAGTGGTCACGTTCCTTCCCGATCATCATGGACGATAAATTTTCAAGGTTAGTACTTATCCCTCGTCACACTGCACCGTTTTGGCCAGTTTCGAATCTAGGCTAAACATGGCCATATTTTCTGTCAACATCAGAGAGGAATCTGGGCTATGCGCTACCTTCTTTGCAAAGCACTACGATGGCGAGAGACTGCTGATCCCGCTCACCAAGGTAATTATTTACCAAACCCACACATGAATGTATCATTGCAAAGCACTACGATTTTGCGATACTCAGTGTTCCTGTGATTTTCGCTCGCACAGGAGAATATGAAAACCCACAAACAAAACACACTCTATGACATTATGCGGCTCGAAGGGAACCAGTCCGCGCTGCCAGCTGATATCCTGGAGGCAATAAAGAGTTCATTCTTTGTTATGTGAGATTTGTCTTAGTGCAGTTTATTGTAATGATATAGTTGTAGTGATAATCTCGTGGTGAGCACACAAATCGGTTGTCCTATTTGTAGTGATGATATCATGTCGCAGAACCAATGGTAGTAGTATTGTAGTGAGAATCTGTTACGTTGGGTTAGTGGATTGATAAACTGTAAGTATATTGTAGTGATAATATCGTGTCGAGCACACATGTTTGCAGAACATAGTGTTTATTGAGTCCTAATATTTTTCGAGGGATACATTTTTTCATGCAACAATGCCCAGATTGTGCTACTACGCCACCACAAACGCACTCCCTAATATTTGTTATGCGAACACTTCCTAAACTTTAACAAGGAGGTACTGAATTAATCTAGACGCTAATAGGTCTACTGAACCATGGCGTAAGCCACCGCCAGCGCTATCAAGCAAGCTAGCAGCGACATGATGAAATTGCATCGACCCCTCGATCGGTACTGGATGAGCTCGGCCTCCTTTTTTGAGTTTGATTCAGCAAGCACGCCAAGCTCTGCTACCAGAGCTTTGAACTTGCTCCCCATGTGTGCACGACAGTGCTGCGGGACGCCGTCTGCTACTGCGAGGACTCCTTGAAGCTCGTCGTTATCCTTCTTTAGCCTCTAGACCTCGTCACGGAGATCTATCAGCACCTCCTTCAAGAACGCATCTCTCAGAGGTGGGTCTCGCCACATGAAGAACTCACACCCGCCCGCTTGCTGTCAAAGATCATAAGATGAAATCAGGCGGAAAGTTTAGCAAATCACACAATCGGAACAAACAAACTTTGAGCCAAAAAAAGTAATTACCCGTCTCCTCGCGCATGCGAAGTACCTCCTTCCAGGATTGTCGTTGCTCCAGGAGATCCACTAAGCTGCCTTATGATGGCAAGTGCAGTGCTGGTCTGGGTAGTAGTCCATAGGACCGCGACGGTACCTGATCGGAGACCTCACAGGTAGCTCGCCGCGCACACCCCTCGAGGAACAAGACGATCGGGAAGAAGAAGACGCCATCACTAGAATGCAGGGCTAGAGAGTAACGGAGGAGAGGAGAGGAGAGCTGGTATTTGTGTGCTGGGCTCGTGTAGTGGCACAAATTTATAGCGCCAGGACACACAACGGCTAGGAGGCTGGCTGACAACATGACCGTTTCACATGGCAGCAGATTCAAAAAACAAACTTGCTTCTCCGTTCACTTCCTGCGTCTAACCATCATCATCCCCAGTATGTTTCTGCATAATCTATCTAATCCACCTAGACACGTGCACCAGAGTTCAGAAACAAATTAAGAAAAATATCTGGGGGCATTTAACAGGCTAATCTCAAGCAGAACATCCCGATCCAAGCACCAGAACATGTCACACATGAAGATCATAAATAGATAGGTTCAGCACTACCCGTTACATAATTAGATTTGTACAATACACAATCCAAGTTCCATAACATAACACCCACGCAGTGCACTTCAGTAGCACCCATTACATAATAAGGTCTTTACAAAACATGCACCAAATTAAAACCCACATACATATAGATTCAAATGTAGGCAGATCGGTGCGGCAACCATACGACAAGCTCTAATATTAGTAGCTAAGGGGAGAGGGTGCGTAACCCTACTGACCGAAACCAAACTTGTGCTCACCAGCACTACTTGAATACTTGTTGTCCAAAGTCAGTCCTAATCATCCAGAATCATGAACCCGGGGCGACTCCCTGTGTTCCCTTTCATGGCAACGACCTCGTACAGCAACTTCTTCCTGTTACGTGTCATGCCCTCCTGCGGCACAGTTTTTTCATCGTAAGTTTTTGAGGCAAGTACAGGATCAGTCCATAGAACATCGAATAGAGAAGGTGGTTATCGCGCTTACAGGTGGAATAGGCTGGTCGAGTTGCCCCCCATCGTAGTACTCTGCATAATATAGCACATATGCGGCGGATTCTTCTCTGCTCCACAGAATCAAAATCTCAATCAGTAAATTGCAAACAATAGCACCTGGCATGGCAGGTAAAATGTTCAAGTTTCTTACGGATCGCAGGGGACATGCATGTCAGTGTTGTATCTGATCGACCACTTAGAGCACTGATGTCTACTCTTGTAGACAGTGTTGGGCCTCCAAGTGCAGAGGTTTGTAGAGCAGCAGCAAGTTTCCCTTAAGTGGATCACCCAAGGTTTATCGAACTCAGGGAGGAAGAGGTCAAAGCTATCCCTCTCAAGCAACCCTGCAATTACGATACAGAAAGTCTCTTGTGTCCCCAACACACCCAATACACTTGTCAGATGTATAGGTGCACTAGTTCGGCGAAGAGATAGTGAAATACAAGTAGTAGTGATGATTATAAGTAGCAAATATGATCTGAAATAAATATCGCTGCGAGTAAACATGTAACAAAAAAGGAAGTAAACGGTGTGCAATGCTTGGAAACAAGGCCTAGGGATCATACTTTCACTAGTGGACACACTCCCAACAAATATAACATAATTGAACAAATAAATAACTTCTCTTCACTATGGTACTCTGAATTACTCTCCTATTGAATAACACTAATCATTGCGTAGGGCTACGAAGCACTCCTTAAAGTTCATCAAGTACTTGACAAACACCACTCATAGAGATATCCAAATCAAATCACAACTCAAGATAGATATTATTGCAACTTAGACCAAGTACTAACACAGTGCACACACTGTCAACATTACACCATGAAAGGAGGAATAGATCACTTCAATACTATCATAGTGATAATTATTCTCATAATCCATAAAAGATTACAATCGTAGCCTAGACCAAGTACCACCATGATGCACGCACTGTCACCGTTACACCATGGCAGGAGGAATAGATTACTTTAATAACACACTAGAGTACACATAATGAAGAAGAGTAACATCTACTTATTCAACATGATACAAAGCTCATGATCACATAAAGATCACATCATGGGAGAGAGAGGTGAACCACATAGCTACTGGTAGAGCCCTTAGCCCCGGGGGAAAACTACTCCCTCCTCATCATAGGAGACATCAAGGTTGATGGAGATGGCGGTGAGGTCGATGGAGACGGCAGAGACGGCAGAGACGGCGATGGAGACCGATGGAGATGGCTCCGGGGGCACTTCCCTGTCCCGGCAGGGTGCCGGAACAGAGACTTCTGTCCCCCGAAATTCGTCGACGGCGGCGGCGGAGCTGCGGAACTGTTTCTGGAAAATTGCCGACTCCCTTAGGGTTTTCCGTCCCGAGGCTTCTTATAGGCGAAGGGGCGTCGTCAGGAGGCTGCCAGGGCGCTCTCACACCTAGGCGGCGCGGCCAGGGCCTGGGCCGCGCCGGCCTGGCGTGAGGGCCCCTCGTGGCCCCACTCCTACTCCTCTTTAGTTCTCTGGAAGCTTCCGGGAAAAATAAGACTTCTGGAACTTGTTTCGTCCAATTCTGAGAATATTTCCTGTGTAGCTTTTCTGAAACACAAAAATAGCAGAAAACAGGGAACTGACACTGTGGCATCTTGTTAATAGGTTAGTTCCGGAAATCGCATAAAAACGCCATGAAGTGTAACGAAACACAAGGCAAATGGTGTAAAAACAAGCATGGAGCATCAAAAATTATAGATACGTTGGAGACGTATCAGCATCCCCAAGCTTAACTCCTGCTCGTCCTCGAGTAGGTAAGTGATAACAAAAGAATAATTTTTGAGGTGACATGCACCTACACAATCTTGATCATATATGTAAGCATTTGTGAGCTGGGATCATAAGAACTTAAAACATGGGCATGCAGATATAATCTTGACAATAGAAACTTAGCAACCATGTTATGAACATGAAAATGAACACAAACAAAAGATCATGAAAATGAAACAATGAAAGTCAAACGTGTGTTCAGATCATAAGGAAAAACATACAAATGGTTTTCAGCTTGTCCTTCATGGAGAGCAAAACATAAATGCATAGGACACCTTCAAGTTTAAGAGGGCGACTAGATACAAATAATTTAAGAACAAGTGAAACCAACAATATGAATCAATCAATGAAAACTTTGAGACAATGCACATTATACTCAGAATGACAACTATGCTCTCTTAATGGTGCATAAAGGTAGAAGGTGGTGACTCAACATAAAAGTAAAAGAAAGGCCCTTCGCAGAGGGAAGCAGTGATTAAACATGTGCTAGAGCTTTTCATTTGTAAAACAGAGAGTTAAAATTGGTTTTGAGAGGTGGTTGTCTTTGTCAATGACTGGCAATGGGGTTCTTACTATCTTCCATACAAAAATGAAGCAAGTTTTTGAGAGAGAGATTGGCACTTTTGTGCTCTTTTTATAAAGCTTGGCACTCCTACCCACCTTTTTTTTCTTTCTCAAACCATGGCTAACCGATTCCATCGGGTGCCCACCAACATTCACATTCCATTGAGAAGTGCTTTTTTTCTTTCTTTTTTTTCTTTTTTTTCTTTTTGGAATAAGCAATATGGAAGATAGCAAATCCGACAACTACGTCCCCATGAGCTGAAAACAGTGTCACAAAACGAGAAGTGTTTTGAAGGTTTTTTCAAAGGTAGCACATGCAAATTTACTTGGAATGGCTTACAAATACCATGCATAGGAATTTATAGTGGACACAATTGCAAACTTGGTTTTTAGGAGTTGGATGCATGAGTAGAGCTCATACTCAGTACAAAATGAGGGCTAGCAAAAGACTGGGAGCGACCAACTAAGAGAGCAATAACGGCCATAATCATGCAAAGCGACAAAGCAACATTAAAAGAAGCATAAGATGGCATCAAAATTCAAAAACTAAATGATCATAGAGGCTATAGGCGACTTATTTTTGTAGTCAACATGGTGTAAGCATGCGCCAAGTCAACCCAAATAAAGCATCAAAGGAGAAAACCAAATAAATGCTTCCATATAATAAAAACAACGCGTGATTTTTTCAATGGCTCATTAAGCAATCTTAGTCATTTGAGACAAGTCATGCTACAGCAAAACCACTAAGCATACTATCAAAAAGACATCAAGCACGACATGCAAAAGCCTAGGCCGCAGTCTACACAAGCTCCTTCTTGTACCACTTTTTTGCACAAAGCTTTTTCTCTTTTCCAACACCAATTGAAATTTTTATAAACACCTCTTTTGATGAAAAACAATAAAGATCAGAGGCAAAAATACACCTTGATGAAAAGATATGACAAGGTCTGAATGCAAATCAAGGCGAAAACGAAAACCAAAAGCAGTAGCAGAAAAAAGAAGAACACTCGGTTTTTGATAAGAGTGAAAACTAGAGCGTTCTTGGCAAATGAAAAGCAAGTTCATCTCCTCCAAAAGAAACATGATGTGATCTAACCATTTATTGCAGCAAACAAAGCAAAAGAAAACTGAAAACAAAAACAACTGACGCTCCAAGAAAAACACATAGTGCATGAAGCAATAAAAATATAGTGTCTTGAAAGGTGACCTGATTTTTGCCGATGAAGAAGGGGTGCCTTGGGGGCATCCCCAAGCTTTGACGCTTGTACTTCTTGGATATTTCTTGGGGTGATGCATGGGCATCCCCAAGCTTGAGCTTTTGTCCATTCTTCAACTCATCTCATCATTCTCCAATCCCTACACTTGAAAACTTCCTTCATACAAAACTAAACACAATTCTATTAGCAACATTAGTTTAAGCATAACATAGAATCAACCCTTTTTGCTTCAGGTTTCAACCTAAAACCACCATATATATAGCATATACTACTGTAGCAACTTCCCCAAAAGTTCCGTGATAAAAAAAACTCAAAAAGAAAGCGATAAAGCGGCAAAAACAAATAGTGGCAGAAATCTGTCAAAACAGAACAGCTGACAAAGGTCGAATTTTTGAGGGGTTTTCTGTTGCTCAAATAAAAAAGTGTTCAACTAATGAAAGTTTGGATATAACCTGGGGCATATGCACAAGAAATTGTAGGTCCAAAAGATATACAGAGAATTTTCATGAATTTTTATGGTGCAGCACCAAAAACTGTTTCAGGACAGCAACATCCCCAAATCTTACCTCACTCAAATTAGAGGCTTCTCTTGGCACAAAAACGAAATAAATAGGATAAGAAGCGGTTATTACAGTAGTAATAACTTCCAAGACTCAAATAAAAGAAAAAGTACTGAAAATAAAACAATGGGTTATCTCCCAAGAGTGCTTTTCTTTAACGCCTTTGAGCTAGGCGCGGTAATTTGCAAAGATGCTCATGTGGGCGCCATATAAGAGCTTGAGGCAAATGCACCATATAAGAACTTAAAGCAATAGAGAGCATCAAAAAGCAAGTATGGAACACATTTAAATCTAAACCACTTCCTATGAAAAATAGTCTTGTAAAGAGACAAGTCATGAAAGCGCAAAGCAAAAAACATAGGAAGGCAAAACAAGTACAACTTCAAGAATTGCAACATAAAGAGGGGAAACTCAATATTGTTGAGATCCATCAAACCATGTTTCCCTCTCTCATAATAACTTTCAGTAGCATCATGAATAGAATTAACAATATAACTATCACGTAAAACATCTCTATCATGAGCCACATGCATAAAAGAATTAATACTCCCCACATGAATAGTAGTAGGAGCAGATTCAACAGAATAATCACCATAATCATCAAAAACAGGAGGCATATTGTAATCATAACTATTTCTCTCCTCAAAAGTAGGTGAACTGAAAATATTATACTCATCATCATAACTATCATAAACTAGAGGTTTAGTATCATCACAAGCTAGAGAACAACTATTTCGCAAAGCATACTCATCAAACATATCATCATAAGAAGGACCATGAATAGTACTAATGGTACAACAATTATTAACCTTAGAATTGGTACCAAAAAGATTTTCAATATCAAAAGTAGAGTGCTTTTCCCAATCATGATCACTAACATAGGTAACAGGCATAGGAACATCATCCCAATCAGGATTATCATAATCTATAGCAGGATCATAACGCTTAGGGGAAGATACCGTGTCCTCTCGCCTTTTACTCCTCTTCTTCTTCTTATTCATACTCTTCTTACTCTCTCCTTTAGGAGGGAGAGACTTGAAGGGCATCTTCTCCACATATTCTGGTTTGCTAACAGAAACAACAGAAGAAACTTTGGAGGATTCCTCCTCTCTATTAATAAGATAAAAACATCTATCAGTCCTGTCATAGCTTGGCAAAATATCAAGTTTTATAAGATTTTGAATGTAAGTATTTGCAAGGCAATCTTTAGCACAATAGAGACGACAACCACGAAGGGTGCTATTAATATCAACATCATTCATATCTATCAAAGCAATCTTTCTAGATATCTCTTCACATGCCAAGAACAAAGTGAGCTCATCATGCTGATTGAGAGTAATCTTGTCATCACAATACAAACTTAAGGTACTAGATGAGTAAATATTAGGGCTTGAGCATTGGAAATTAAAATGACCTATATCATCGCAATGTTTACAAAGAAAAGGATAAAGCTCGCAAACCTTTTTACCGATCTCGCCTATATCCTTGTACCACATTCGGGTTTCTTCATTTGCATGGTGGACACAATAATCTTCCTTGTTGTAACTCTGTTCACAAGGTCTATGTACTCCACAAAAATTAACATGCTTATAAGAAATATGACTTTTAGAAGTTTGAGCATGTTTATTTTTTTTAAAAGGAAATGCGGTAGGGGAAGCCCCTACATCGATTTTGGTTTTTTGAAAATAAGAACCCAAATTCGCGTCTGTGGGGACTTGAACCTGGGTGGCTGGGTTGTACATCCACTTTCCTAGCCAAGTGAGCTAGGCTCACTTCTTTGAGCATGTTTATTGCAATCATCAATAACAATATCACTTTCTATGCAAGTGTCCTTAAAAGGTTCATGATACACGTCCCCATTTCCTTTAGGAACATTCATATGGGAAGCAAAGGCTTTAAAGCAATCAACCATAATTTGAGGATCAAGACCATATTTAGCACTAAGCTCTTGAAAATTAGCAGTTTCAGCGAAAGACTTAACGCAATAAAATTCATAATTCATACCTGATCCTTTACCTTTGTCGCTATCCCAACCTTCAATATTGTTTTGAATTGTTTCAAGCAGATCCCACTTGGTGTCAACATCCTTGCTTGTGAAAGACCCATCAAAGCATGCATCTAGATAGTCCTTGTAGTATCCTGAAAGCCTTGCATAAAAATTATTAATAACAACATTACAGGGAAGATCATGAATAGGACATTTATGCATTAGTAACTTCAATCTTCCCCACGCTTGGGCAATGCTTTCTCTCTCATGCGGATGGAAATTATAAATGTAATTTTTATCTTTATAAACCTGACTAGAAGGATAGAATTTAGAATAAAAGAGAAGTGCAATTTCCTCCCAGTCAATAGATTGACCATCCTTTAGTGTTCTATACCATTCCTCAGCTCTGCCTTTCAGTGAAAAAGAGAATAGCTTCTTCTTCACTTGGTTCATTGAAATACCTGCACACTGGAACAACTCACATAATTCATATATAAAAAGCAAATGATCACCAGGATGGATAGTTCCATCTCCTAAATAGCAGTTATCCCTTACACGTTCAACAATCTTTGTAGGTATTTTAAAAGGATGAGGAGCACAAGCATCATTAGAAATATCACATATGGGAGATAAAATATTATCAGAACAAACTTTCTCCACTAAACCTGGGGAACTAAAAATATCATACTTAACAAAACCAGCTTCCCCAAGCTTAGACTTTTCCATAGCATTAGCAATAACGGGGTTCAAAGCATTCGTACTAATAACATTGCTATGTGAAATAAGCTCCAAAGGATTTTTAATTTTCTCTTCAAACACTTCATATCTAAACTCAGGAAAAAGACTACAGAACTCTTTGTTTTCCATTAAGCCTAACTAGTGAAAATAAAAACAAGAAACAAAAAGATATAATTGCAGAATCTAAAGGAAATAACTCCGAGCACTCACACAGGAGGATGCGAGTACCTTTTACCTTACCTCCCCGGCAACAACGCCAGAAAAGAGCTTGATGTCTACGCACACGTCTGTTCTTGTAGACAGTGTTGGGCCTCCAAGTGCAGAGGTTTATAGAGCAGCAGCAAGTTTCCCTTAAGTGGATCACCCAAGGTTTATCGAACTCAGGGAGGAAGAGGTCAAAGCTATCCCTCTCAAGCAACCCTGCAATTATGATACAGAAAGTCTCATGTGTCCCCAACACACCCAATACACTTGTCAGATGTATAGGTGCACTAGTTTGGCGAAGAGATAGTGAAATACAAGTAGTAGTGATGATTATAAGTAGCAAATGTGATCTGAAATAAATATCGCTGCGAGCAAACATGTAACAAAATAGGAAGTAAACGGTGTGCAATGTTTGGAAACAAGGCCTAGGGATCATACTTTCACTAGTGGACACACTCCCAACAAATATAACATAATTGAACAAATAAATAACTTCTCTTCACTATGATACTCTGAATTACTCTCCTATCGAATAACACTAATCATTGCGTAGGGCTACGAAGCACTCCTTAAAGTTCATCAAGTACTTGATAAACACCACTCATAGAGATATCCAAATCAAATCACAACTCAAGATAGATATTATTGCAACTTAGACCAAGTACTAACACGGTGCACACACTGTCAACATTACACCATGAAAGGAGGAATAGATCACTTCAATACTATCATAGTGATAATTATTTTCATAATCCATAAAAGATCACAATCGTAGCCTAGACCAAGTACCACCATGATGCACGCACTGTCACCGTTACACCATGGCAGGAGGAATAGATTACTTTAATAACACACTAGAGTACACATAATGAAGAAGAGTAACATCTACTTATTCAACATGATACAAAGCTCACGATCACATAAAGATCACATCATGGGAGAGAGAGGTGAACCACATAGCTACCGGTAGAGCCCTTAGCCCCGGGGGAGAACTACTCCCTCCTCATCATAGGAGACAGCAAGGTTGATGGAGATGGCGGTGAGGTCGATGGAGACGGCGGAGACGACGATGGAGACCGATGGAGATGGCTCCGGGGGCACTTCCCTGTCCCGGCAGGGTGCCGGAACAGAGACTTCTGTCCCCCGAAATTCATCGATGGCGGCGGCGGAGCTGCGGAACTGTTTCTGGAAAATTGCCGACTCCCTTAGGGTTTTCTGTCCCGAGGCTTCTTATAGGTGAAGGGGCGTTGTCAGGAGGCTGCCAGGGCGCTGTCACACCTAGGCGGTGCGGCCAGGGCCTGGGCCGCGCCGGCCTGACGTGAAGGCCCCTCGTGGCCCCACTCCTACTCCTCTTCAGTTCTCTGGAAGCTTCCGGGAAAAATAAGACTTCTGGAACTTGTTTCGTCCAATTTCGAGAATATTTCCTGTGTAGCTTTTCTGAAACACAAAAACAGCAGAAAACAGGGAACTGGCACTGTGGCATCTTGTTAATAGGTTAGTTCCGGAAATCGCATAAAAACGTCATAAAGTGTAACGAAACACAAGGCAAATGGTGTAAAAACAAGCATGGAGCATCAAAAATTATAGATACATTGGAGACGTATCAAGCACCTCATCTTCCATCCATCATCAAGTGATTCACCAATAACCTTCAGAGCATGTAGCAGCATTCTAGCCACCTCCTCATGCTTAAGTGCGTAATCATCCACGGTATCGAGAGTGGCCACAAGGTCCAGCACATTGATTCTTTTCATGTATCGGTCGTACACATACAAGCTGTAACGGACACCAATCGGAATAGGGACCATAATCAGAAAAGTGGGGAACATGTAAGTCACACGATACCCTAGCAACAAGATACTAATTATAAAACAATTTATCACCGTGGAGAACATGGAGTACATGAACCAAATGAAAACACTGAGTTAGATCACTCACCAGCCTGCACTGGCTAACTATAAAACCCTTCATCGCGGTGGAGAACATGGACATAACATTCTTTTGTCCCTCTGGGTCCAAAGTTGTGTAGAAATGGAGCTAACAGAAATTAAAATGCAAGTTTAGTGGCTGCATTTTTTAAATGGAGGAAAGTGTAGATCATGATCGAATGGATCCAACAACAGCTACATGCAAACCTACCGCCAATTCAAGCCCTGCCACGCATCTCCAGACAGGGTCTCCACGAACATTAGCCATCATAGCTTTTTCCTTCTCGTCGAACACCCGCAGGCATGCCACAAGACCGTTGAACATCATAGCATTTTCTACATTGAAATTCAGCTTCGTTTTGTGCCCATCCATCGCGATCGGTGTTGGATCATCATGTTTGAACCAAGTCTTGCACAATTAGCAGTTCTGCATTAAACAACACATTTTGCAAAACACGTCTACGAAATTCCTGTTGAGATTCACCATTCATTTAACCCCCACTTTGCCCACCTGTTTAGCTCGCTGGCATTGTAGCTCATGACTGTATCGTAGAAATCCAGGCAAACGGCATCTGGGTGTCTTTCATGACTCAGCTCCAGCTCAAATGGTGAGTACTCGAACTCTATTTCTGGCACTGGATAATCTGGTACGCCTGGCTCTTGCTCTGATCATGAAAAACTCAGTGTTATCAATAAAACTCAAAATAAAAAGACTCATCGCTAACTCCTGCAACATGTTGAAAATGAAACATAATTTTGCACACCATATGACGTCAACCAAGACAGTTCATCAGGCACAGAATAAACTCTCAAACACACAATTAACCAAGCCGTCAGCCATCTATTTATCCAAACCGTCGCATACTTCACCCCCCAGCAAAAAATACACATACGGCAGAACTGCCAGAAGCAATAGATAACATGCCCAGATACGGTAGATCAATGTAAGACCAGTAACAGAAATACAACTAGAAGCTGCACCCTATGCAAGCACAATTTAGGTTACACAGTTCAACTTGTAACATCAGAGTAGCAGCTAACATTCAGTACTGAAAATAATAATATCAGCATCTCAATCTTGCAAAATCCTTCTATATCTCACCTTCAGCTGCAGGAATGTCTCGCTTAGCTTCTGGTACCTCTGGGAGCTGAAGGCGTTTGTTCCGTATAGGAGTGTACTTTGCAAGCCTTTCCTGCAACGGAGGCTGCCGAGCCCCCTGAACTGGAGTAGCCGGTACAGGGGTGAAGCCAACAATTCTCACCGGCGCGGCAGAGTATGGCACACGAAGCGCGCCGTGCAAGCAAATACCTACGTGTTCATACAATTTTCAAAGTCAGGCTACGACAGTTAGAACAATATATTTTTTCATAAATGCCGAAAGGAAAACTTTTGGGCCCCAAATGCACCTCTGCTGCCTGTTGCTTCAGTTACTGAACCTTTCCCCTTGTCAAGAAACTTGTCATGATCACTACCAGCTCCTGGCGCAACGCCGCTTCCGTTACCTCTGCATTTTTTTCAAAATTTGCCTTAGCAAGGTACCTGACAGGAAAAAATGCAGAGCGTCCAACAAGGAGAAATGGGAAAACAGTTCCCCAAATTTAGTTAGAATCCATCATGTACACCTAGATGGTTCATACATTTTGTAGGTCTATACCGGACAAATAGAAAAATATAAGTTTCATGCATATGGGACAGAGAAATTGGCTTCCCCAAATCTGCACCTCTGCTGCCGCCAATGCTGCATCCGGCTTCAGCTACTGGATTTTTGCCCTTGTCGACAAACTTGTCTTGAGCAATTGCTGCTCCAGGCATGGCAGCGCAACTATTACTTCCTGCAATTTTTTGGGATAACTTGCTTAGCAATCTGATTGACAGGCAAATGCATGCTGCAAAACAAGTAGCAATGGAAATTTTGTACCATTTGTAGGAACTGCAGCCCTAGCTGATCCACCACCCTGTGCCCCCCCCCCCGGTTTGCACTCCTGTGCCTAATTTTTTTTTCAAAGATACATGTCAGCACACTACAACTACGGCAGCAAAATTAGTTAGAAGCCGACAATTAAACATCACCTGAACCACTTGGATGCACACCAAGCAAGTACTCTTCAGCGCACTCCCACCAGCTGCTACGGTTTTCAGCAGTGGCCTGCCTCTTTGTAACCTCACGCAAGAAGTGCTCAAGCGTCTCCTCCAAATCCCGTTTATGCCGCGCAACCCGGCTCAACTGCCAGTCAGAGAAAAGTTTCTTCTGTGCCTCCTGCATTCTTTTGTACGTCGCTGTGATCGCGTCGTCATGCTCTGAATCGCTGGCTGCGTACTTCTCGGCGTGCAAGGTCAGCATTGCACGCACAGCTTGCACGATCTAAAGAACATAATTTCAATCATCAGTGCACATGTCTTTGTAACAAAAAAGATGATATGCTACTGGCAGTAAGAGGTTGCATAGATACACAACATGTTCATACAAAAAAACGAGTAAATAAACTCACATTATCTGGCAGCGTTGTGCTGCTTCCTTGTCCTGACGAACCGGCGCGTGCCGGCGCTGCAAGCCCACAAGCCCTCCAGGATGGAGTTGCATCAGCAACTGCAATAGGAGCAACCAGCTGCGGTGGTGTCGAACTGCGCATAGGCGTGTACCCGCAGTCGTGCACCTGCACGCAGGTAACACAGAGATGTTAGAAATCATGCCATGTTTAAAGAATTGAGCCGCATAATCTAAACTGAACTATAATAGTTTCGTACCATAAGTCCGGAGCTCAGTGTTCTTGGACCGTGCTTCCTCACAAGCTCCTTGAGCATCGCTTCGTTGTAGTGCGCAATCCGTGGCACGGGAAGGTTCAAGACCCCTTCACGTCCATGCTCCATCCTGTCCAAGTACAATATCTGAAAATCGGAGAGGAAATAGGAGAAACATCAGCAAGATCGTCTTGGGCCAAATGCTCATCAAATCTGAGGGAAAAGAATAGTTTTGGAAACAATCAGAAGAGAGGTTACCTGGAGGACGAGATGGCACCCATCGATGGTGATGGTCCCTGGGTTCAGCGGTAGGGTTTCGCGAACCTTCCTTGCACTCTTGCGCAAACCCTCGGCCACCATATGTGCAATGTTGAACCTGTGGATCTCTGCCGGCGCTAGGCTGATGCCAAGAACCTGGTCTGGTACCTCTGGGTTCCCGCCACGCGGAAGAAGGAATGTCGCAGCGGCTATCATGGAGTACGCCACCATCTGCCTCATCTTCTCGGACTCGCTCAGCAGCGCCTCCCCTGCGTCTTGTATGATTGAACTCAGCTTGGCTACCGGCACATTGTTTGCTCTGGGGATTCTTGTCCCAAGCATCGCGTGCGCCTGGACCAGAAGCTCAGTTTTGTTCGCCGGCGTACGCATGTCCACTACATCGCCAGATGAACTCACACCCAAGGCTCTACCTATTGCTTCCGCGGATACATCTAGGAACTCACCCCTTCCCAAATCTATCTTCATGGTTTCTGGATCTAAGTTGCTAAGCAACCACAGGGAGAAGAACCTATTGAGATTTCCTAGCTTCCTCATCAATGGCAGCCCAGACATCCCCATCCTAGCTACTAACTCTGCCATGCAAGGGTTCCAGCGCTCGGCCAAGAAGATCAGCACTGGTGGCTGCAAGGCAGTATGGACGTAACTAGGCTTCGCCGCAGCAGGCTCCGATGGCGGCGCAGGGAACCGATCCACCGTGTGCGGAGGCACCGGCGAGAAGTTCCTATTTGGGCCCCAACCACCAGCTCCGCGCGGACGACCCATGCAAGGAAACTACCTGCAAATCAAAGCAAGTAGTCAGATTTCAAAGTAAGAATAGAGATTATTTCGCAATCTGTCGAAGGCATGCAAACAAACAAGGAATGGAAGGAATTTTGCAGCATGAACAGCCAAATCTTTCTCACCTTTCTGCTGTCACTTTCCTGCTCCTAAACGAGCCCCAAAGCCTGCAAGAGAACAGTGTTCTTTTTTTGGAAGTGGGCGGCGTTGTGATAGTAGGATGGAGCCGGTCAAGGGGGGAAAGGACTTATGTACCAAGCTCAGTGGCCAGGAAATCCATTGTGCGGGACCGAAGGATACTTAGGTCTAAACACGACAGTTTTGTCTGAAACCACTTCACAGCGAGTTGCAGACGCGCGGTTAACGACTGGGGCCTTGCCGCAGCCCAACGAGGACTCCGAATTTACTGAGCGCTTAAATTTCGTTGCCCGATTAGACAAGGGAGCACATCATCTTGTTCCATTATCCCGAGCTGCATTTAGCTCGCCAGCTCGTGAGATCACGCATACACATCCAACGTGGCAGTGTACATTTTTTCATCCAACAGATTAATACATAACCAACTTTATTGGTAACATAGGTTTTGCGATACAAAGAACCTACACCGAACTAAATTCCATAATGTAGAACGAGTTACAAGCGTCTCCAACCGGGCACGTTTGATCTAGGCTGGAATATTTGATACAACGATTGATCTAACTTAGAACAGAACTAAAACAGCATTAGAACACATCTTAGAAAAACGTAGTGAACTTGGCACATTTGGAGGCCGGACCATCAACTTCCCCTTCTATCTCATCATCTTGTCCTCTAACCGGCCCGCTCACACCCGACGCCTCGTCACCCAAACACAACTCGCTCTAAGCAACTTGCTCTTGACCGATCAGTGTTGGGTCGTGGTCGCCGAATCCTTCCACGGCATTGGCTTCGCCACCACTTGGGTTTGCGGGCACCGGCTGCAAAACCTGCACAATGGCATGAATGAATTTATTTTTTTCCCGACAAAAGTTTCCCGCTCTACACGTTGATCAACAGTACATGCAGGACGCTTACCTCAGCATCATTTTCCCCACCTCCTTCTAATCCACCAGAACCAGCGAGTTGTCCAAGTACAGAACCCTGCAACAAAAAGTTAATTAAAAGTAGGTTAGCGCAGCCTACGGAATAGAACCCCGCCAACCCAACAGAACCAACCATCTGCTAACCTGCTTCGAAGATGGCGCGCCCAGCGATCCCGCTAATCCTTCTTGCACCCGGCCCAGCTGGACCGCGGATTCCACCAAGCCATTCTCCACGAACACCTGCATAAATTCCATGAAACAGTTCATCTCAAATTAGGGGTCGATTAACAACAACCGAAAAGCATTAAACGAAAGCAAAAAAATACCCACATCTGAGAAAGGTAGTCCCAAACTTGCCCCAGAAGAACTGATGATCACCAAATCTTTGACGCAGCTAGCTATTGTGGCCATCGCGTACAGGTAATTACGAGCTAACTGAAAATCGCGGAGTGGATTGAAGGGCATCTCTCTGAAACGAGGATCTCAAATTTTACAAATCCCGCCTCCCCTATAAATAGAGGTGTTCCCGCAAGGGTTTTTCAAAATTCAAATTTTGAAAATCTGCCATTACAATTGTACCCACCAGCCTACCGTATTTATTTCCGAGCTCTTACTTTTGTAAACTGACGACGGCATCGTTTCTCCAAAGCAGAGACAAGACGTGACACTGTGTGAGAGGAAGCACTGCGCGCGCGTTAGCACTAACCAATCAATGTCTCACTGTCCAGAGTCCATCGCTGGTGGCAAGAGGAACATAGTATCCCTTGGTCAAAACCTTGCCCACATGGGGCGAGCGGCAGAGAGATGCGGGGCGCGAGGCAGACAGATGCTCTCCCTAGTAATGGCACAGCTGCTCCCGCAGCACGCATGCTCACTCCAGCACTCCACACTGCCCTCACCCGTCCCTCAACCCAGCTACTCGCTGCCTAGCTCTACCTAGCTAACTAGCCTTTTTGACAAATGGGGCTGCTACCAAAGATACGAGCAATCTCTCCTGTCGGTCATGGCTGATGAATGACGGCAGCGTTGTGTTACAGATAACCCGATTACCCACTTAAATAAATGATAGAACAGACAGCGATTCCCCTCCATATGGGTACTGGGCCACGGCCCAAACAAACACATTCAACAGTACAGTCCGGGGCACCAAACTGGTGGCCATCTAACAAATGCAAATAAAATTCAAAGGGACAACCGACAGACATTGAGAGTAAGGCACAATATATGAAATAGCAAATCACAGGAACGGGACCTCCCATGGTTTCGCCGGGTTGCCGCACACATTCTTCCGGTGACCTAGCACCCCGCACCTAGAACACTTCGGCAATTTCATTGGAGGTTTTGGCAGATCACCTCTCATCGGACAGGTGGTGCTATATTATGGCCTTCACCTTTGCAGATGGTGCAGAAACGGGACCTTTTCTTTGATTGCTCATAAGGTGGCTTGTCGCGACTAGTTGTCGGCCTTCCGCGCTTCATGGATGAAGCAGGGGCAGTTACCTGAGTACTGTCGGATATGCAGCCAGCCACATTGCCCTTGTCAATGTCCTGTCCAGCCTCTACAGCAGCTTCAGCTGCTTTGCGATCAACAAGGCCCATCGCGTCCCTTTCTTGACTCAAGGGAACTAGTTTTGCAGCAACATCGCCCAACATCGCCAGGCATACTTCATAGCATTGCACATTGCTGTCTCCAAGCTGCACACATTCCAGCGCTTTTATATACAAGCGAGTGTGCCTGAAACTAGCCATTTTCTGAGGCCCCTGGTCTTTCTGGTACCGGATCAAGTTATCTGGAAGTACATCTCTAGCATTTTTTGTCCAACGCTTCACTATATGTCGCTCTGGAATACTCCTGAGCCTGAGGTGCAACATGACCTGTGTTTCATGAAGCAAAATAGCACAATGGACGAAAATTTCTTGGCCACCATGACAGAAACGTAAATTGCCATGCAAAGCACAAGTCAATACCTTCACAGCGTGGCAACAAATCATGCCCGAGTGTTCGAAATTCCCACATTCACAGTTGAAAAAAGATTGCTCTTCGTCAACTTCAACGCGATAGGCTACCTTGCACCATTTTTCCCTCGAAGCAGCATCGACATGCTCGGCTAAATACACCCTTCCTGGCTCTATCTCCTGCAGCTCGTACACCCCAGATTTGTACAGAGTTTCACCAAAATGCTCAAACATTGTCCTGGTGTACACCTTGCTAGCATGTCTCTCTATTGGTACATTGAGGCGGAAGACCACACCAGCCTGCAAAAGGACATGAAGCATTTTAAGAATGCCACAATCTAAGCATATATAATCCATTTTGTTTCGCATCAGAAAACCTATGCATCTTACCAGTGAGGTTCTCTTTTCCTCATAGCTCTCTGAGGCCTCCCTGTCGAACTGAAGCTTCTCGTACTGCCTAATGAACAGGTGCATTGGGCACGCCGGTGGCACATATGTCTTCAACAGATGGTTCGCGCTTTCACTCTGTTGTGTGCTAGTCATCTTAGCGCAAAAGACACCTTTGAAGTAAGGTTTTGCCCACATGTCTCGTACCTCGTAGATTTGGGTCAGGAATGGGTGCTTCTGCAAATTGTACTTCTCCAGCATCTTGGACCATCCATCTTCAAATTCTTCTTTGGTTATCATGTGGTGCACCAGCTTGTGAAACTCATCTTTAAAATTTGACTTCTTCCCATACACCACACCCAACGACTCCTCCGCCTTGCGCAGCACATGCCATTTGCACCATTGGTGCGTCGTATCCGGAAGCACATCTTTTATTGCCAGTTCCATGGCGCGAGCCTGGTCTGCAATGTTGTTACAAAAAAACAGATGGATGTCACCGCATAGCAGCCATGCTGAAATTACATCATATATTTGTCCAAATCCTTTCTTCTGAATAAAAAGATAACAACGGTAAATCTGGTTACCTGTTAGTATGGTCTGCGGTGGTTTACCCCCAACCATCCTGACGAACTCTCTGAATACCCAATCAAAACTCTCCTTCCGCTTGTCACGCATCATGACACCTCCAAAAATTATGCTCTGGAAGTGGTTGTTCACCCCCACGAATAGGCCAAAAGGCATGTCATACAGGTTTGTTCTGTATGTCGTATCAAAGGTCACGACATCCCTGAAGCACTTGTACTGGTCGCGGCTCCTTCCTGATACCCACATCAGCGTCTTCACCCTGCTCTCGTTGTCAACTTGTACATTGTAGTTGAACTCGGGATCACTAGCTTTCAACTCTGCAAAAATATCCATTGTCTTCTTCGCATCGTTATCTGACTGCTCATGGTTCAACTTGCTGCACAAGTTCTTCAATGACCGTTTCATGAACGGCACATTCTCCATGGTCCCGAAGAAACTACCTATAATGCTGTACACCTTGCTCAGGCTAACATTGTTCTGACGGAGTTGCTTGACAAGGTCCCTGGTGTACTTGTCAATGTGCCTATGTGACTGCCAGTGAAGCTTCTCCCCGCAGGTCATTGACAGCTTGTGGTTGTGGGCAGATCCGTGCTCACAAATATACCACCCGTTGTCAGCAGTCCGCAACAGCCTAACCAAAGCAAGGCAGCCACACCTCGTTGAACGGCTGTTCTCCTTCAACGGAGTACCCTATTTAGTTTGTTTGCAAAAAACATATAGAGTTAATTAGGGACAACTTTTTCGAACCCCAACTATGCTTACTGGCATAAGATAAAACCTACGAAGCACCGATACGGCAAGATAGATATGGCGATACGGATACGGGGACACGCGATACGACAATTTCTAGAAATATCAATACGGCGATACGTCGAGTATATATATAAATAAAATAAAATATCATGGAATAAAGACAAAATAATTGAATGCTGATCAAAATAATGCCCCGTTTTGTTGTACTCCATCCATCCTAAAAATAAGTGATTCAATTTTTTATAGATACAGGTGTATCTACACATTGAAATGAGTCTAGATACATCTTATATCTAGACAAACCGAGTCACTTATTTTAGAACAGAGGAAATCGGAGTATCGGTAATGTTTCGGGGGGTATCAGAGTATCGGTTGAGTATCATCCGCGGACATGGCGAAGTTTGAAGTATCGGTGCTTCGTAGGATAAAAGGAAGCTCATAGGAACATGGCACTTACAGCACAGCCGCAAACAATTTCTTGCATGCACTTCGTCCGGTGAACATTCAACCCGCTCTTCGCAAAACGCACCCCGAACCTGGTCTCCCAGGAATACAGATTGTAGAACTCATAAGCCTCCTCCAGCGAATCGAACAAAGTACCTACAACTGGATCAACCACAACACCTTCTTTCCGCTCGGCGTACGACCGCAGAGCCAATTCCAACGCAGACTTCCTGTCTGGATTCGGTGCCCTTTGGATAGGTGCCTTACCAATCCGGACCCTACCATCAACGGAGGAACATGAATTAGCATGGTTAACGAAAACATATCAGCTGTACTATCTTATGGAGTCGTTAACCCTACTAATTTTTTTCCATGGTCTTTACTGATATAGTACTACCAATCTTGATAATGAACCAGATAAAAACTCTGTGATAAAACTATTTGGTCAGACATCCTGTCTGATATATAGGGAAGAACACGTCACTGTTATTTTCTCTACGACAGGCATGACTCATCAAAACTTTTCATAATTCTTTGAGGGAACAACAATCTGCTGGTTTCTTATATAGATAATAACCCTTTTTTCCCCCTGTTTTTGCTGACATCAATGATGTCAATGAACCAGTTCTAATTTGTTTGAGCCCTATTGATAGGGAACTTCATCAAATAGCAAAAGTTCAGATAACCATAACCAACGCAGTAAAATAAATCCAAAATCTAGAACACTATCGCGCATGGGAAAAGTAGAACATCACATAACATACAAATCTCACCTTCTTGTCCATCCAGACGTTGCCTCCGAATGGACGTCGCCTGCAATGTCCCCGCAGCCGGACTCAGCGCCAGCCCCGGAAGAGGAAAACTCGGGCTGTTTTCTCAAGGTTCCCCCGTTTCGAGCCACGCTACCGCCGGCGGCCAGTGGATCTGTCTCTCCAACACATCCCCCCTCACCATTGATGTTGGGGACCAAATCAAAGAGGGCAGTCAGTCCCATGGAGAGCTCCCCGAGAAATCAAGGGTTAATCAAAATAGGGAGCACCGCACAGAGAGAAAAACGCACCTGTAAGACTCCGCCGCCATTGCTTCCATCATCTTGTCACCGCTGGTGCGACTGCCTTCTCTTCAGCCGGGACAAAGCTGGATCTGGAGGTGTAGCTTGCTCGGTGAGGGGGTGGGGGGGTGGGGAATGCTTGGTCAAAAGAACCAACCAGTCACCCCAGAGGTAGGTGTAATAGCTGCCCACAGTAATTTGCCCGGTCCATGGGCCATTTCGAATTTGGAACAAAATGTCCCAGCGGGATCAACATTGGGCCAGTACCCCACCGCCCCTTTCCAAGGCCTCCGGCACATATGCTCGGACCGAATACGTCACCCTGTTCATGTTCAAGTATACCGGGCCGTATTTCCCCAAGCCGCTGACAACAATAGATCCCGAGGGCCAATCCATCGACCGCGATATCGCGCCCCAGGCCGCTCGCGCGCCATATCGACGCTCTAGACGAAGGTCATAACTATGTAAGCGAAAAAAGAGACTTTTCGTAATGCAAAAAATAGCGTCACATGTACTCATCATGATGACTTAAACAAATTTCCTACCGGATGAAAAGTAGATGAATAAATTTGACTAAAATTTAACTAGTTGTATCAATATATACCTGTCATATAAGTACTCTCTCCGTCGCGGTGACCTACGCACCGGGACACTAGAACGAAGAGAGTACTTGTATATCCAGAATATTAGAGAGTGGATTTTTTAAATGCCGCCTCAGCTGTACCTTTTATTTGAACTATTAATAGGTACATCAAGATCCGTGCTAGTCTTTTTTTGTCCTCTCAAACAACTTCTTTTTTTGTATCTCTCACTCTATATAACATTTGAATCTGAAACTTTGCAGTTTACTGAAACATTTGAGATAGAATGTGGGAAAATAGTTTGGGATTTTTATTATACTATATATATTTTAAAACAATTTTTGTTGAATTTTAAATATTTAAAAAGTTATATTTCACAAAAAAATCCAAACTAATTTTCCCACATTCTAGTTATAATATTACAGCGATGTGCGAAGTTTGAAATCTATATGTTATATAGTTTGAGAGATATAAAAAAGACAAATTCAAAAAGTATGGGGATGTAGGTGAGACCATGCTTAGACAAAACTTTTCCATAGTATTATTAGTTTTTGGGTGTGTCTAGTGCTCAGTCTACTGAGCATTAGCTTATGGCTCAGTAGAATAACGCTATCACATCTCAGTTGCAGCTCATATTGCAACTCACTATTAGCATGAATCACAAAGCAATCCAAAAGTCTCGATATATGGTTCCTAGTTGCAACATCACTTGCAATTGAAAATATCTCAGTTGCAACAACTTATAACTCAATTACACGAATCACGATGCAAATCTAATGATCTACAATTCTACTGAATCTAAGCTATTTCCCTAATGAGAAATAGCAGTTCTTAATTCAGTTTTTTTAGAGAAAGTTCTTAGTAATTCAGTTCCGCTGCCTGAAATGTAGCACCTCGGCAGGTGAGCAGCCCAAAGGCGCTAGTGGAGTCGGCCATATTTAATACGCAAACCTAGAGGAAGAGTACATCTATACATGTGACCGAACGTGGTTCAGCGTACTCCTCTCGTACTCAAAGGCAAGGGTAGGGTCAAACCTCGGCATCTCCGAGACTCCGAGAGAGAGAGAGAGAGAGCGAGAGAGGGAGAAAATGGAGGGCGCGGCGCAGCTTGTGTCTACCGTCGGGCAGCTGGTGGGGGAGGAGTACCGGCAACTCCGCGGCGTCGGCCCCCAGGTGGCCGAGCTGAGGGACGAGTTGGCCACCATGAACGCCATCCTCCGCATGCAATCCGAGGCCGATGACGGCTCCGTGGACTACTTCGTCCGGGAGTGGATGAAGCAGGTCCGCGAGCTCGCCTACGATGCCGAGGACTGCGTGGATCTCTACATCTTCCGCATCCGGAGCCGACCCAAGGACCGCTTCGTCGTCTGGTCCAAACGACTGCTATCGACGCTATTCCCTCGCCGTCGACTGGCTGGTGAGATCCAGGAACTCCGCAGCCGCGCCGTCGTCATCAGCGAGCGCCATGCGCGGTACGGCCTCAGCCGAGAGACTCTGTCCCGCTCTCGCTCTTTCGCCCCCGTGCCGACAGCGGCGCACGCGCTCCGTCCTGCCAACGACCCTGATCAGTTCGTCGGCATCAGTGAGCAAGCTAAAATGCTGGCCGAGAAGGTGCAGAAGATGGATGTGATGAGTGACAATCAGCCGGATATGGGGCGCAAGGTGTTCTCCATAATGGGCTTCGGGGGCCTCGGGAAGACTACATTAGCCATGGAAGTGTGCCGGCAGCTGGAGCCGGAGTTCCAACGCCAAGCGCAAGTGTCCGTGTCCCAGACGTTCGACGGCAGGAAGGACCTTCAGGCACTGCTGAAGCGCGTGCTGCAGCAGATAGTGGATGTGAAAGCAGACAAGGAGAACGGCATCAAGATGGAGGACTCCCTCACCCTCGGTGAAATCGACAAGATGAATCTAGAAAAGCTGGCCTCCACGATCGAGGAGAAACTTAAAAACAAGAGGTACGCATAGACACACAATCTTTCCACGTTCTTACAGTTTTTTTTTTTCAGATTACACCGTCGCCTATTCGGTCATTCACGCACACCCCATTCACACTAGTACCATATTCAGGTATCCACGACTCGAACTGAACACACCTGGATCTAAAGCTTTAGAGCATCTCTAACAGGTCTCTTAAAATGTGTATAATAGTTAATGGCATCTCTAATGAGCTGACCCGTTTCGGTGTCTGAATATGTCTGATTCGGTAAGTCCCATGGACACGGAATGCAGGCGTCAGAGGTCAACCCAACGGCAACCGCAAAAAAAAAATTGGACCTAATAACTTGGCCTTTTTATTGAAAATACATATTGCATATTAAAACATAAAAATATAAGATAAAATTTCTAGCCTAAACTAGGGCTTGCAAGGGCGCAGCCTAGGCCTATGCATC
Organism: Dactylis glomerata; assembly: GCA_007115705.1. Taxonomy (NCBI): domain Eukaryota; kingdom Viridiplantae; phylum Streptophyta; class Magnoliopsida; order Poales; family Poaceae; genus Dactylis; species Dactylis glomerata. The sequence goes on from QXEO01000291.1 coordinate 6,373,689, forward strand.
GTCGTTCTCGTCCTTGTCAGGGTCGAGGATGATGTAGGGCCTCTGCTTCCACGGCCATGACATGGTGGGCGGCGCAGGAGGTCCCACTAGAGAAGGCATCCACGCTAGCACAGGAGGTTGGGGTGCAGGCCAAGGGTCCCACATCTCGCGACTCCTTTGTGCATGATGCGGCTAGCGTGTGTGGTGGCGGTGGCATACCAGGCGGAGGTCGTAGCCCACCAAGCAATCGAGCTACTGAGTGGTTGATCATTGTGGCGGGGTCTTTTCTTTGTTTTTTTTGGATGTGTGCATCCTTGCTATCTCTACTAGTTTTGACTAGTGCAGAGGCTCAATGTAATTGATATCTTTGATACTAACATATTCCCTTTGTTGAAATAAGATAGAAAATCCTGGCTGAACATTTAAGCATTGTCTACTTCAGGAAACTTCAGGTATAACTCCTTTCTAACTATATCTGTGCTTATAATGCAACCAGGTACCTCATTGTGATCGACGATGTATGGACCATACCAGCCTGGAATGTGATCCAATCCAACTTACCTAAAGACAACAATGGTAGTAGAATCATAGTGACTACTCGGATAGACACTGTTGCCAGAGCATGCAGTCATGGTGGTGATTACATATATAAGATCGAGCCCCTTAATTCGGAGGACTCAAAAAAGTTGTTCCTTAGTAGAGCATTTGGCTCCAATGATGCCTCTTACCCCACGGAGTTGGAAGATGAAATGAGAAAGATTTTGAAGAAATGTGCTGGTTTGCCACTGGCCATTGTTAGCATTGCGAGCCTTTTGGCGAGCTACAAATCTGTGGAGAGTAAACATATGTGGGAAAGAATTTGCAGATCAATTGGTTCTGAGATGGAGAGCAACCCTACACTGGAGGGGATGAGGCAGATAATCACACTCAGCTACAACCATCTGCCTCATCACCTTAAGGTTTGCATGATGTATCTTAGTATTTTCCCAGAGGATTATGTGATCTTCAAGGATCGACTCTTGCACAGATGGATCGCCGAAGGATTAGTGGAAGAGAAGAGGGGTTCGACATTATTGGAGATAGCAGAAGGCTACTTCAACGAGCTGATTAGTAGAAACATGATTGGTCGGGGCGCCTTTATAAGCAACAATTTTGATGGAGGAGTGGAGACGTGTAGGGTGCACGACATGATGCTGGAGGTCGTGGTGTCCAAATCCCTTGAGGCTAACGAAGTTAGCCTGATAGGTGGTCAATATGTAGGGATGTCTTATGATAGGATTCGCCGCTTTTCTGTCCATGGCGTCGAACAGGGAGCCAACGATTCTCCTCCACCCAAGAAAATGGCAGCAGGACACGGCAGGAGGAATGAAATCGACGGGATGGATTTGCAACATGTGAGATCATTCAGCATGTTTGAGCTCGAAGGGCACAAGCTGCTTGATCGACTGGACGAGTTCACCTTGCTAAGGGTACTTGATCTGGAAGACTGCAAAAGCCTAAACACTACCGGAAATCAAGCCGCTGCCGTGGCCAGAGGCTCTGCCGTGTGCCAGGATGGACCGGGACACGGCAGAGGCTGTGTCTGCCGTGTTCCGGGCCAGCCTGGCACACGGCAGAGCCTCTGGCCACGGGGAAAGGCATCTCGGACACACGGCAGACAATTGGTCATGGGGAAAGGGAAAATGGACACACGGCAACCTGAGGGAGCACGACAGAGATTGCAGGAGACACACGGCAGACAATTGGCCACGGCACACTTTCGAGAACGTCGGCGCCACAACGTTGGGTTCCTGCCAGAACGTTGGCGCCAAAATACTACCGTGGGGCCAAGGGTTTGCCGTGTGTATAAACACGGTAGTGTTATATCACATGCTATTTTACCCCTTTTGTGAACAATATATCCCCGGAAAATTCCTGAATATATAATAATTTACTTTTTTCCTTCTAAACTGCATGCATTACTTTCCGTGGGAGGAAACGGGCGGGAAGAAGAGGGCGGAAAGAAAAGGGCGGGAGGAAAAGGGCGGGAAGAAATGGGCGGGAAGAAATGGGCGGGAGGAAAAGGGCGGGAAAACAAGACACTCTGCCTATAAAAGGAGCATCGATACGCCGTGGCAAGCAGCTCAACAAGCTCAACAAGCAGCTCAACAAGTCAAATGACCACACTAGCCCCCCGGTATAACGCCGTCCGGAGAAATCTAGGGGGTAGACCGCGCGTGGGCAGCGGGCTAGGGTTTCGCCATAGACCGTGCTTCGGCGGTCCGGAACACACCCAACTCATGCATGTGGACCTAAAATGTGTATGTATGTGTGATATTGGGTTGGGAGATGCAATAGCTAGATCCCAGGTGTGACCTTCCACCTGTACCTACATTTCGGCTCGAGCTGACTTTTAGGTGGAAACTCCCGCGTCGGCTAAACCGGGGGGAATCTTGTGGTAAGCATGGGCAAACCTTTGCTTCCCATATTCCTATTCCCTAACCAAAGTCAAAGGACCACACTAGCCCCCCGGAATAACGCCGTCCGGAGAAATCTAGGGGGGTAGACCGCGCGTGGGCAGCGGGCTAGGGTTTCACCGTAGACCGTGTTTCGGGGGTCCGGAACACACCCAAATCATGCATGTGGACACACCCAAATGTGTTCATGTATGTGTGGAGAATACATAATATGTAGATGTATTATATGCAATCTTATGAAATAAATAAGATAAAGAAAATGTAAAAACAAAAAAAAAAGTTTGCCGTGTGTGTGCACACGGTAAACTGTCCGCAGGATGTCTGCCGTGTGCACACACACGACAAAGTGTCGGCAGGTGCTTGCCGTGGCCAGGCGCACGGCAAAGGGGAGGCACACGGCAGACACGCGGGCACTTAGCCGTTCGTGTCCTCCCCCACCAACCACTCACGCGCGCCCTAGCTGCTGCAAACCGGCCGACCGCCGCCGCCGCCGCTCCTCCCTCCCCCGCCGCCACAGCCCTTCCTCCCTATTCCCCCGCCAGCGCTAGCCCCCCCTCCCCCCCCGCCGGCCGACATGGACGCTCGGGGCGGCCCGAGCTAGCCCGCCCCCGGCCGTGCCCCGGCCGCGCCTCCACCGGCCACCCGCCGACCCCTCTACCGGCCGCCCCTGCTCCGACCGCGCCTCCACCGGCCGCCCCGCAGCTGCACGGCCCGGCCTGCTCTCTGCCACCGCCGGCCGGCCGTGGCCTCCTCGGACACCTCCTGCACGTCGACCTCCTGCACATCGACCTCCTGCAGGTATGTTAGTTAGCGCTAGTGTTAGTTTAGCTAGGTATTGCTAGTTTAGGTTAGGTAGTGTTAGTGTTAGTTTAGGTTAGTTATAGTGGCAGGGGTAGTGTTAGCTAGTTTAGGTTAGATAGTGCAGTGTTAGTGTTATTTTAGGTTAGTTAGTGGCAGGGGTAATGTTAGTTTATGTTAGGTAGTGGTACTGTTAGTTTAGGTTAGTTTATTAGGTTAGTGTACTACTTGCTAGTTTAGTTTAGTTTAGTTTATTAGGTTAGTGTACTGCTAACTAGTTTAGGTTAGTTTACAACCATTATTAAATGATATTCTCCTCCGTGCAGGATATGGCTTGAGTTTGAGAGTGAGACCGGGCCGCACGACACTTTGCAGGAGCGTAGCTGATCTTCTTCACTTTTGCCGTTTGGTCACGCTTCGAGGGTATAAACCATTTCCCTCTCTTGTATCTAGGGTTTATTTTCTTGTCTAGAGAACCAAGTCGGTCGCGAAAACCTAGGCATCTCCCGTTCGGAAGGGTTACGCGGACAAATATGCATTGAGTTGCATATTTTTAACCGTAATCCTTTCGAATTGTCCACGTTCTTTGGACAGCCGGAGGATGTGTAGATTGGGTACGTTTTCCATGTTCTACCCGTACCGAGACAGGATTTCGGCAGCGCCTTCCCGTTGTTCTCCGGATGCACACCCTCTCGGCTCTTTTGCCAAGACGTGCATCTGGAGAACAGCGGGGAGGTGCTGCCGAAATTCTGACTCGGTACGGGTAGAGCATGGAGAACGTACCTAATCTGCACATCCTCGGGTGGGATTAGGATACCTATTAGAGAGGTAGGTGCATGCATGACGTAAAAATTGTATATGTTGAAATTATTAAAACTAACACCTCATAAGATGGCATGTGTTTTGGTACTTATCAGAAGATGGAGAATCGTGAGTGGATGTACAAGGGCCGACCAAGTCGGTGGGAGTTGACTGATGAATGGAAGGAAAAGACTGGAAAGTTTGTGGAAAGGGCTTTTCGGATAGACCCTAGACCGAATGGTACCTGGTGCCCCTGTAGCAAATGTCGAAATATAAGACGTCATCCGAAGGAGGTTGTGAGTAAACACTTGGTTACTAATGGGTTCACACCTTTCTACCATGTTTGGAAATTCCACGGTGAAAGCACATCAAAACATGGTAGTACGGTGACGCAGCGGGCCAGACAGAGTATCCCGACGACAGAATTTGATACTGGGATTGACGACTGTTTGGACGACTTCCTTAATGCAAATGCGCCTGAAAGTCCCGCCGTGGAGGAGGAGACAAATGGGGAGACAGCGGGTGAGGATCCGGAGGAGAACACGAAGCAGTACTACGATACTTTGTTTGCGGCGCAGAAACCCCTTCATGAATATACAGAGGTTACACAACTGGATGCCATCGCACGCCTAATGGCATTTAAGAGCGACAGGCACCTCAGCATAGATGGCTTCGATGATCTTCTAGCTGTCGTTGGCAGCCTTCTGCCGAAAGGTCACCTCTTGACAAAGAGCATGTACGAGTCCACCAAAATCCTCCGTTCACTGAAGATGTCATATGAGCAGATACACTGTTGTCCAAAGGGATGCATGCTATTTAGAAAAGAACATGCGGACACAACATATTGTATCCATTGCAATTCCTCTAGGTACTTTGAGGTTGACGCCGGTAATGGTCAGAAGAGGCAGACTAAGGTTGCCCAAAAGATCCTCCGGTACCTTCCGTTCATACCGAGGATCCAACGCCTTTTTATGACCAAGGAATCTGTACAACAGATGCGATGGCCTGCACTGGGGAAAAGATACCGTGACAAGATGATACATCCATCAGATGGTGAAGCATGGAAGTCGTTTGTAGCAAAATATCCAGTGAAAGCGGGCAACCCCAGGAGTGTAGCAGTTGCGATATCAACCGATGGGTTCAATCCATATGGTATGTCTGCTGCAATATACAGGGATTAAACAAAAACAAATAAAACAGAGAAAAACTGGGGCCTTTACCGTGTGCGGGCACACGGCAAAGGGGACGAAAGTCCTCTGCCGTGCACTTGCACACGGCAGAGGGGACACGCGTCACGAATCTGTGAACCTGGGAGTCCACTTTTGGACCAAATGGTCATTTTACCGAGAATAAACACACGGTAGACCTTGGGAGGGCACGGTAAAGCAGACACACGGCAAAGCGTGGGTCCCACTACGGCGCTGGTCCACGCGTGGTCTGGCAGTCAAATCCAGACACACGGCAGCTCTGTGATCACGGCAGACCCTCTGCCGTGTACTGCCAGGCACACGGCAGATGGTGTCCCCACCACTGGCGCGAGCAGACGGGGAAAGCCGCTTTTTTCTGCCATGATTGCCTGTCGACACACTGCAGACCCTCTGCCGTGTCTATGTCACGTGGGCACACGGCAGACATTCTCTACCGTCATTGTCACTGCCGTGACCGGTCTGCCGTGTCCAAAAGAGGGTCTGCCGTGTGATTGGCCCACACGGCAGAGGCGTGGATTCCGGTAGTGAAAAAACGAGCATCTTTGGGATATATGCCGGATGTTCCTTCTAAGGTTCTTGAGCATGAAGGGTACATAAATAAGTAAGATTCCTCGAACCCTCGGTGATCTAGAGCACTTGCAGATGCTTGATGCACGTGACACGTACCTGAAGGGTCTACCGGAAACTGTGATAAATCTAGAGAAACTTGAGCGCCTGCTCTTCTCCCACAAGACCGAGTGGGGTACAATGTGGGAGGCACCTAGAGGGATATCGCGAATGAAGGCACTGCGGGAGGTGAATAAGATAATTATCAGAGACAAAATCGAGGTTGCAGAAGAGATCGGTGATCTAGAAGGATTACAAGGTACTAGCATAAAACTACGGCCAAACAAATTTAAACCTAGATATACATTGCAACAAAACTAACACATATTTTGCCAAATGATCACGATATTAGATGGATTTCTCAGCTTGGGTGTGCCATGAATAATTTGTCTTTCTCTCTTGGAAACAAACTGTCACCTAGTGAAATCTCTCTAGAGAAATTTAGGTTATAAATAAAAAGCTTAATTTGCCAAAAGAAAAGGCAAACCTTAATCCAGTCTTACATGTATTCTATTTATTTTCCCAAAAGAAAGTATTCTATTTACTCTTCTTCATACAGCTAGATGACATGATGGTCGAGCAGGCTTGTGCTATTCAGGGTTGAGAGCTTCCCCTTCTTACTATTGTGTCATTCACAAACTTTGGAATTTATTTGAATAGTTCTCATGTATGATAGTATAATTTTAAACGAAATTGTCACTTAACTGAGAGTCAAATTCAAGCTGAGAATCGTCCCGCTAATTCCATTTAGTTAAACTGAATACCATACATGTCAAGTTATTTAGAACCAAGTCGATCACAACGCTCACGTATTGAAATAGTATTACAATGTCATGTCACTCTGACACATTTAGCAGGATTGTTGTACCGAAACAACACATGAACATATGTTGTCTGCCAAATGTATAGTCCCGTCTAAGCATCATATGTATCTTTTATTTCCAACCATTAAACGTCAATCAAAAGCTCAGTGGTATCGTCTGCGACCTCGCTCGATCATGTCGCACAAATATCATGATTATTCAATTTAGGTGATGGTGTTACCCGTTGCTATGACCAAGCCGGATGCATCTGTAGATTAAGCTGACATGACCATGTCCCACCATGAGAAGAAATCCTGTTCCTTGATGGAGGTTTGATATTTAGGCAGCGATTTGTCCGTCGAGCCTTTCCACGATGAGACAAGGAAAGAATTGAGGGTATGATTTTTTTTTTGCGGACACGCAAAAAGCTTTGCGTGTCGATTGAATAGAAAGGAGAAGAGAGCGGGGCTACAGCGATTCCAGCATCACAACGATGCGGTTACACATCCGGGAAAAGAAGAGGTAGGGCAGCCTACACACCCGGACAAGAACAACACCCTAACTTGCTACGGCCCTAGCTCCAAATTAGAGCCAGCCCTGCAGCGCCCGAGAGCTTCCAAAGCTCAACCTCGTCAGCGATCCGTTGGCAAATAGTTGGTAGGGTTTCAGCATAGCGTTCGAACACCCTCGAGTTCCGTTCCTTCCAAAGCGTCCAGACAACCAGGAGGACGATGGAATCGAAGCCTTTCCGGTGCGGGCGAGGGACACGTAGCCGCGCCTCAGGCCACCACCTAATCAGCTCATCATCGGCGGCTGGGGTAAGATGCTGCAGGTTGCACCGCTGTAGGGAGTTGTACCAGACTTCACGGACAAGGACGCAGCCCACGGCGATGTGATCGGCAGTTTCGTTCTCTTGCTCACACAGAGGACAAGTTGCACGAGCGTTCAGTCCTCGCCGAGCCATACGATCCGCCGTCCAGAGACGGCGCTGCATCGCAAGCCAAATATGCACCTTGCACTTTGCGGGAGCCCAGGTCCGCCAGATGGCCTTGCCACAAGGGAAGAGGCCCATACCAGTGAAAAAGGCCCTGTACGCTGATTCAGCCGAGTAGACGCCTGACGCAGTTAACTTCCATTGCACTTGGTCAGGGACGTCAGGCGAGAGAGGCACGTGCTGGGTGGTGTCAACCAGCTCCAAGAACTCCACCAGAGCTGGGACGCTCAGAGCTCCCGTGACATCTCGGATCCAACGGCGGTCAGCGAGCGCGTCCGCAACAGTTCGAGTGTTCCGAGCGCGCGGCTCCACCGCGGCGGCGAACAGAGCCGGCGCACGTTGCTTGATGGATGCGGAGTTCAGCCATGGATCCGTCCAAAAAAGCGCCATGCGACCGTCTCCAACAACGATGCGGGTAAGTTGAGAAATCTCCAATCAGTAGGAAGAGTTTGATCACCACACGCGCCAAGTTAACTCACATGGCCTGCAGCGCCTCGACGGACGCGGACGCACAGCTCGACCAGTGCATCAAGACACTGGCCATGGCGCGGCTGGACTCGCAGCGCCCGGCAAGCCGCAAGCGTTGTCGTCCTCTCGACGAACGGCACTCCACGTCTGCACGAGCATCAAGCTCGGTGGACCCCGTCACCACCGCCGAGGGGCTCCTCAACATGCTGACTCCACACACCGCCGTCGAGGTGTTGGAAGGCGCCGACCGTCATCGCAGTGGTGCACGACGCCTGGCCTCGGCGAGGTGGAGGACTAAGTGTTGTCTGGGACAGGAGCAATAGCCGTGGTGTTTTCAGAGACACGCTGTGAGGCAGATCAGAAGTTGTGCCACCAGCCGACGACCTCTGGCTCGCCATGGCACCTCGTGATCGCTTCGATGGCGGCACCGATGAAGCAGACGTTCCCCACTTCTCGCGCTGCTCGGACAATTCATGCTGGCTGCCTTGTCTCATCGGCTGGGCCGCGCGCGGCCACAAGCGGTCAGGAGAACGTCGTATTCCTCGTGGTCAATCGTGTGCCTTCAATCTCACGTTACATATCTATTTCAGGATTCAGGAACTACGGTTTGGAGTAGAATTCGTAAACGTGTGGGAGTAGAATTAGTGAAGGACGTGATGATGCGGTAAAGAAGTATACGTCCGGGACAGAGGGGGAGGAAAGCATATTTAGGTGGATTGAAAGCGTACTTACGAGCCACGGACCATACCTGTAGCAATATTATTAGTAGAGAGATAATGATCTATCTCGACGACAGATGTGCGTGTTATGAGGATGTCCGTGAAGCGCTCGCCCGCTCCCTGTGTAGGACGTCCTCCCTCCGGTGGCTCAATGTGGGAGAAAGAAGTGATGAACACTATACGTTGGAGTACCTCATTGGTCTCAAATCACCACCGCAGCTCCTCCGATACCTTCGGTTCGCTGGCGGGTTTTCAAGATTGCCAGACTGGGTCGGGTCACTCTCATATCTTGTAGTGTTTTGCATGTCCAGGGGACGCCTTGCTGGCGACCAAGTATTCGACGTCTTGTGCAAGGCGCCCAACCTGAAGACCATGGTGTTGCAGAGACATTTCTACAGCGGTGATGAACTGGTTGCACGCACTAAACACAACTTCCCGGCACTCATGGAAATGAGAGTGGACTGTGACAAAGGATCCCCGAGAGTTTTCAGCTTTCAGGAAGGATCCATGGCAAAGCTGGAGAGGCTTGAACTAATTTTTTCTGATCATGAAAGGAGCATTAAGGGCATCGAGCACTTGAAGAAACTTAAAGAGGTGCTGATCACTGGTAACATACACAACTCTGCAATACACCTTGCTCTGGAGCAGCTAAAGGAGGAGAGTGATAGGCGCTCCAAGGACAGCGATCAATTTGTAGTTGGAGTGAGATATGATTGATCACTCTGATTTGCCAATCTGCTGTGCTCTGGTTATGTTCGCTTTAAAGTTTTTATTGCTGAAGGTGTTCTTCAAATCTCTTCTTCAAAACTGTCCACGAAATTGTGCGTGCGTGTGGCGCGTGAAGCTGGACTACCGGCAGGCTACTTCACCTGCCATCGTCGTCTGTATGTTTTGCTTCTTTGTCCTGTAATAAAGCTGAACTACCAGCAGCTATAAACTTGACCGGAATGTGGTCATCATGTGTTCCATTCATTTCGTATAAATTGAACTAGCGGGGCGACTCGCATTTGCGTGGCTAGATTTACCACACATGTTATGTTTGATATTGTTTCTCTATCACTTATTTATACCTGTGGATAAATGTTTTTCAATTTAATATGTTTAGCTACACTGACATTGGCTTTACATTCAAAATATGTGAAATACTAGACTATGCTAGCTACATATATTTTTATCAATAAATATCTTTATAAGATATCAGGTTGTTGCTAAGGACCTTAATTGGTTCATGACGACCAGTATTACCTCCTCTCTTGATGTCTAATTCGCTAGAACAATATTTTCCTGGCAAACTTGCATGTATTATTTCAATTAAAGAATTGATGATGCCTATACTTGTGTTTCTCAACCCATGCCACCGACTCAAAAAAACGCATTCACTTGACCTATTTCTTGTGTTCTTCAATTAGTGCGACATCATACCTAAGATATGCTACGACACCTCCTCACATTACTCTGACCAATTTTTATTCTTGTGGTTCTTTTGTGTGGCTGGACTAATACATATTCTTAGACAGCAATACAAGGTCATGACTCTATTTTACACAACAATGCAAATTATAATCTAACTACAGGTCTTCAATACATTTAGATACTACTATGGTAACTTGCTAAGAACATGTACAATAGACACTTACCTTACTCTCATCTACAGTATGAAAACAAACATTTAATAAGGTTTACATCCATTTTTTTTAAGGCCTGTGCTTCGGTACACCCCCCCTCCTCAAACTCAAAAGGTTATTATAGACTTCTCCACTAATTAGATAATTAGGCTGATTAATTAGATGCGCTCGCCAAGCCCAAATACAAAACCCTGTACCTGTATGGCATACGGTATTCCACGCCTATCCCTACGCGCGCGACGGCCGGCGGCGGGATCGAGGAGAGGAAACAGAGAGGGAAAGAAGGATCATCGCTGTATCATTTTTTCTCGTGGCTGACACCGGCGACACAGAAAGCGGCTGCGACATCCCCACATGAAGCCCGGATACATCTAGACGGGAAGGAGGGTCGCAGCGGTCGACCTCAATCCCACCTTCCCTATCTCTTGGCTTTCTTTTTCCCAATCCAGATCCACGAGGTGTGCTGCACATGCTGCCTTGGTTCCTGATTTGTACAAGAACGTCTGAATTTTTGTGCAATGTACAATAGTCTACATTAACAATTTCTGAACCGGATCATTTTCTATGGGGAGTAATTCCTAAGGGTTCATGGCGAACATGTAGATCCTGATGAATTCTGTGCTTCATTTTCTTCGTGAGCTAGCTCGGGAACACTGACGAGCAGCAGCACCTTACATTAACCTAACTCGCGCCGCTTGATCTGTATTGCTCCTACTCGCTTGAGGCCGCGCGCACCAAGCAACGAGCTGCCGGTGGCCTCTTCCTCAGCTAGACGCAACTGCCGAGCACTCTTGCCAGACGCCAGCCTAATACCGCCGCGAGATCGGGCAACAGCTCGTGCCGGCGGCCGCCGTCAAGGCGCTACCGCTAGCCGCGACAATGGGCACCCTGAACGTGGATACAAACTGGCTAACCACGAATCAGATTCCTACAAATACGCGTACTGATAGTATATCATGTACAGGCTCAAATGGGCCATACGAATTTAATCAGGCTATATTATAATTTAATTACTTTCTAATGACCATCATGTCCTTAATTATGAAGAGGTACGGAGAAATCTCAGCCGTTGTTGTGTTTGAGTTTGATAAGGGGGGGGGGTGTACCGAAGCAGAATCGTTTTTTTTAAAGAGTAAAGGTAGCTCCATCGCTTCGGTTTATGATTAAAAATCAGAATTTTTTCAACTTCGGCTGATATACAATGTCGATTTAATAAAATTAAAGAGCATGATATTACAAAAAATAAGCACAGCATCAAAGAGAACCTATAGTTTCATTCTGTGTTATATCTCAGTAGTGATATTAGCAATATCTTGGAAGATTCAGATTTGGTAACATGACACTAAGTTGGACATACCCCTGCGAGAAGCCTAAGTAAAATCGTAGCAGAAAGATGAAGTGAATAATTTTATTCTTATGTTTTAAGTAAATGGATGTGACTGTATTATATAAACGAACACAATTTAGTGTTTTAAGTAAAGGGATCTTTACCATCAACTTGTTTTCTACACGATGTGGACTATTACTTGAATATATGAAAAATGATATATATTTTCTTAGCTAATTACCACTGTTAGAATACTTACATGACTTACCCTAGGATGCTAAAACTTTTTTTAATCAAATTATTAGGCTTCTTGACTCTTAAGTCTTGTATCTCTATATAATTCCGTTAGGATCAGAGCAATACAACAACAAAAAATAAGAAATCATCTATTTTATATCGTATTGGTTAGTCTCACGACGTTGATCTTAGGTTCTTCCACTACTTCAGCACCGCCAACCCCCGGGGAGACCAATCTCCACTCCCAGGGAGGCGGTACCTAGTTAAAATCAAATATTAAACCGGTTCCATAGATTATATTGCATCCAATATCGAAATTCCCAAATCTATAGACTAGATCTAATTTTTTTTAGAGCAACAGGGGCTCGCCACCCCCAGTCCCATTTTCATTGAAAACGAAACCAACAAGTAACAAGTTCAGGGAACCACACCGCTAGCCTACAGCCTCCCCTTTTACACGGAGGGGGTCGAACCGAAATTCGCAAAATACAACCATCCTAGTTCAAAACAGGGACTCGCTTTGCCTTCCTAGTTCAAAACGAAAACGAAAGCGAAGACTGTCTGAGATCGGTCTGTCACGACAGCAGGATCAACTTCATGGTGTGGCAAAACCATCCACCAGGACCGAGGTCGGCGTCGTCCAGGTACTGGGGCCAGCCACCTTCTTCAGTGCTGGCGAGCTTGGCAAGGAGGTGGATCCGGAGGGCTTCAGCCATTCTCCAGCTGCATCGGAGCCCGCAAGATCAAGGTGATCTCCTGACAGAGGCAATCCGCCTTGGCCATCATGTTGTCCTTGAAGATCAACTTTCATCTTCTGAGCGATCCAAGGATTCTCCTCCATACCTGTTTTGTATCCATCCAAGGTTGACCGTTAAAAATAAGGTCATTTCTCACCTTCCAAAGACTCGACAAAACATTAGCATAAACTGAATTAAGCAAAGCATGCTTCTTATTAGAGATCCAGAATCTAGCTACCGATTCATAAGAATCTCCAATGGGTAACTCAAAGAAAGAGGAAATATGCACCCAGATTTGCTTAGCTACAATGCAGTCAAAAAATAAATGGTGAATAGGTTCTGCACAGAAGACACAGCACTCTGGTTTGTATAAATTCCTTTTCTTCAAGTTATCCCGACTAGATCTAATTTAGCGACAGCAAATCCCTAAATCTACAAAATCCCCTCATCCTCCAGTGAAAATTGGCTACAAAATCATATGCGTACACATACCCGGTGGAGCGGCCCCATGCCGACGCAACAGCGGCCAGGAGCAACAAGCCGGGCGTCGCCTGCTGCGAGTCCACGCAGATCCCGCGCACGCCACGCCGACTACGTGTGCGTTACATTCAGCATCTAAGGTACGATCTCCGCGTAGGAGAATTCTACTTCGGCGCACGCCTCTTCAAGTTCATGCTTCCATGCACGAGGCTCCAAGCACGCACCACGGCACCGTCGACACAGAGGTACAAGACCACGGCGACAAGGCCCACTACCGCGAAGGAAAACGCTTCGGTCGCCTTCGCTCGCTTGTCGCATGGTCCTTTATGGGCCTGGTTCTGGCCCATCAAAGCATAGTTTGCTTTGCTTTTTCTTAAAAAAAACACAGGGAGACGATTTCGGGTTCCATTATTATGAGATAATAATGAAACCTCACAATGTTCCACGCCAGATCTGGTGGATTAGTTTTCTGTGATTTTTCTAAATATTATATATATTAGTTAATTTTGTAACGAATGCGTAAGATTTTTATAGCAAAAGTACATACGGGATGTTATAATATTTTTACTTAGATCTGGCCCATCATAGATAAGTTTTTTTCAAAATGTAGCATACTCGTACTAATTTCATTTAAAAAGATGACTCAAATTATTGCAAAGGTTTGGTACAAGTTCAATATTCTTATTTTTTTTATGATGTTCTAAATGCTACAAATATATAATTAATTTTTTATTGTAATTATTTGTGTCTTTTGTTGAAATAGTTGGTGATTTTTATTGTCAATCAATTTGTTAGGAAATACTTTTTCATTGCTACAAATGCATGGTTCTTGTTGTAATAGGGTGCATTTTTTGTTAAATTAGTTGGTTATTTTTTATTGTAAATTAATCTGCAGAAAAAAATTATATTGTTTCAACTATTTTGTAACATTTACTTTTTAAAAAATATATAGACATTTTTGTCGTAATAGAATATATTATTTGTACATAGGGTTACAATATTTTGTTATAATACTGGTTGATACAAATCTACTCGTCGAGTGGATAGGGTTAGAACCATGGGTTGGTTTTATAAAAATCAAGGGAGCTAAAAATAAGTTTTAACACAAATCTGCCCCTAAAATAGGACCACGAGTTGGTTTCATAAAAGTCAATGGACTAAAATGCAAAACAAGATACGACCGATTTTTAACCAAAAATTGGCCAACCGACGCCTAGCATTGCCCTACCCTACCGCGAAGCACACTTTGCTGATGACCTAAAGACACTGCAAACAGCCATTCAGAGTGTTCACATTGTAAATGTCCGATGACATAACTTTGGCCGGCGAACTCTATTTGCTGCGTGTACCACACGACTTTTGCCGTCTGTCGTGTGTTTCTCTAAAATATGTGGTAGATGTAAGCAACTTTCTATAAGATTTAATAATTTGAAATAATTAAAGATAAAGTATGATTATAATTATAGTAATTAATTTAATCTTGTAAACTAGTAGAATAGACGAACATACCACATCTAAACGTTAGATACAGATCATATCTATTCCACACACTAGCATAAGAAATTATAGTAGAAATCTAAAGAGATAGGAGAAGATATCATACGTTGCAGTAGGAGGATTCAGATTCACGTTCAAGTTTGCATTCTGGTTCACGTTGTTGTCGTTAGCCACGTCCTCAATGTAGAGGTTGCTGATGTCTAGGAAGAAGTTGTCATGGGGGAAGGAGTCTTTGGTGGAAGTGATGCCATCAGTAGTCACACCAAAGTGCTCTCTAAAAACCTGATCGCCCTCACATGTATAGGATCATGAGAGTCGGGGTTCCGCAGGCTTACTATCCCGTCCTTCGATACACGCCGAAAGAGGGAAATGGAAAGATGTAGCGGCTCTAGAGACAAAGAGTTAGATGTGTTTTGTCGTGGTTTTATCGAGACCGATGCTATAGGTGTAGCTTACTTGGGGTGGTTGACGATGATGATACTGGAGCACCTGGACAAGATTGGCACACTACATGATGTACCCAGGTTCGGCCCCTCGTAGTGGAGGTAAAGACCTACTTCCTGCTTGATTGTATTGATGTCTATATGTGTTTACATGGTTGTTGTAGGTACCTGAGAAAGTGCGGCGGCGGTGCTCGAAGTAGGCGAGGAAGAACCTCGTGGGGTGACAAAAACCATGCGCGGACGTTGGTGACCCGCGCCGAGAGAGGCGGCTGATACGTCTCAAACGTATCTATAATTTTTGATGCTCCATGCTTATTTTTACACCATTTGCTTAGTGTTTCGTTACACTTCGTGGCACTTTTATGCATTTTCCGTAACTAACCTATTAACAAGTCGCCACAGTGCCAGTTCCCTGTTTTTTGCTGTTTTTGTGTTTCAGAAAAGTTACACAGAAAATATTCTCAGAATTGGACGAAACCAAAGCCAGTCGCCCAGAATTTCACCGAAGCTTCTAGAGAACCGAAGAGGAGACGGAGTGGGGCCACGAGGGCCCCACACAACAGGGCGGCGCGGCCAGGGGCTGGGCCGCGCCCCCTATGTGTGAGGTCGCCTCGGTCCACTTCTGACGATGCCCCTTCGCCTATAAAGACCCCCCCCACGGGAAAAACCTAAATACCCGATCACTTTTCTAGAACACATCGCGATCCGCCGCCGCCGTTGACCCGAAGATCGGGAGGGTCCAGAAGCTCTTCCCGGCACCCTGCCGGAGAGGGGAATCACCACCGGAGGTCTTCTTCATCGCCATGCTTGCCCCCGAAGCGATGAGTGAGTAGTCTACCTTGGACTATGGGTCCATAGCAGTAGCTAGATGGTTGTCTTCTCCACCATGTGCTTCATGTTTAGATCTCATGAGCTGCCTTACATGATTGAGATCACCGTTATCTAATTCTACATATTTGGTTTGTTGGGATCCGATGAATATTGGTGTTATGATTGAGTTGAAGTACTGAATTTTATCTTATGTTATCTCTATGTTGTTTATAATCTTGCATGCTCTCCGTTGTTAGTAGCTATCTTGGCCAAGTAGTTGCTAGTGACTCCAAGAGGGGGTATTTATGCTCAATAGTGGGTTCATGCCTCTATTTAATCTTGATTATAGGTGAAAATCAGAAGTTATCAAATCCAACTTCATTGAGTTTGCAGAAGAGCTTGGTTACCCATTCAGTGGGAACCATGTGCCTAGTGGTGCAAGGATGCACCTCTCCGGAGTTGCCTACAATAAGAAGGCACTTGCTCCCCTCTATGGTAAGCTCACAAAAGCTGCTGCTGAAGAAGGCAAGAAGATTGTTGTTGGGGAGGCCTATGGTTTGAGGACTACATACAATATTCTCCTCCGTTTGTTCCGTGAAAACATTGCTCCAAGTGCGGGTAATTTGGATGCTCTTCGTGGTGGCTTGGTCAACCTACTTGCCTACTCTCATGAGGTCTTTTGCAAAGGAGAAGAAGCTCAAGTCCAACCCATTGACGTCATGGACTTCATCCACCGGGAAATGTATGAGTGTATTCTTTCCAAGAAAGCCCCGGTCTATGCTCCGTATGTTATGAAGCTTATCAAGAGGAAGTCTCCCAACTATACTCTTTGTGTTGACGTCTCCAAGTTGGTTGAGCATAAAACTGTGAAGCCTCAAAAGAAACCGGCACCGGGAGTGACCAATGAACCCTTTGCCTCCGCTAGTGAAGATGAAGAAGATGAAGACATGGAAGGTGCTGAGGATGATGTGGATGAGGAAGGAGAAGAGGGTGAGGAAGAGATTGAAGTGACTCGGACTGCTCCTCCTTCCCCTCCAAAGAGGAGGAGCAAGAATGCTAGCAACCAGCCTTTTCCCTCTCGCAACAAAGAAGAAGTCAACAAGGAGATCAAGAAGCTGTCTTGGTTCAAGAGGACCATGCTTTGCATGGGAGTGGATATTCGCAAAGAGCAGCACAACATCTACATTCAGAACAAGCATATCACTCACAACCAAGGTTTGATGGTTGAACACCTTCGTGCTATCCGCAAGCTTCCTCCTCCAGAGCATCCCCCTTCAGACTCAGAGGATACTCTCAGCTATGGTGCTTGGAACAAAGAGATGGGCAGCTCACTCCAATGGGGAGATTTTGAGGAAGTGTCCAAGCCCAACTATCCGTCTTCCTCCAGTCGTGGCAAGGGTCCTATGGGTGATGATGAAGATCCTTCCTATGAAGGCAACGACGAGGACGACGACGAGTGACTTGTTGGGACGTGTAGCATCGCTCGTTTCCCTTTTTGGTGTCTCGATGCCAAAGGGGGAGAAGAGTTCTATTAGCATGATTATCGGGGATTTGCAAGGGTCGGGCACAAGCATTTCTTTTGTTGAGCTTTCGTTTGCCTATGCTTGTGCTCTCTTCTAGTACTTAGTTCTTTAAAGTTTGAACTTCGTTGTGGTACCTATCTTAATATTGTGTGAGACTTGTGGTGTGCCTTAATGTAATAGCCATGCTCTATTACTTCATATTGTTATCTATGTAGCATGCACATGTTTGTGGTTCATTATTGCAGGGGGAGCTTGGTGTCTAGTATGGGTGCATCTGAATCAAGCCTCTGCTGTAGGTTGCACACATCTAGGGGGAGCTCACTCTATATTATATTGATCTTTTTTCTTGAACCTTTGTATTGTCATCAAACACCAAAAAGGGGGAGATTGAAAGAGCATCTTCTAGCAAAATGTATTTTTGGGTGTTTGTTGTCAATACTCGGGTATCTAACCCTGTGTCTCAGTTTAATCTTGATTATAGGTGAAAATCAGAAGATCACTTGTTGCTGGCGTTTCTGCCCCGGAGACTCCGGGTGACCACCCCCGGAGACTCCGGTGTTCACACGCCGGAGTCTTTGGTCAGGGTCCGGAGACTCCGGCCTAAGCCTCCGGGGTCGTTTTTCGCCGAGTGTCGCTCGTCCCAGATATGGGGGCGGAGACTTTGGGCGGAAACTTTGACAGAAGATTGTCTCCGGGCCGGAGACTCCGGCCTAGGCGACTTATCCCGGAGACTCCGGGCTCTGGACCCCGGAGACTCCGGCCTAAAAAGTCTGCAACGGCTAGTCCTTGTCTTGGACTATAAATAGTCTTCTTCCACCTCAAGACATGGCTGCGGCTCACACTCTCTCACCTCCATTAGTTCAAAGCTTCAAAGCTCAAGATCTCTCTCCCTAGCCAATAGAACTCAAATTCCTTTTGGGATTTGAGGGAGAAGACCTAGATCTACACTTCCACCAAGCCGATTTGATTTCCCCCCTCTCTTTGTTGAGGGGCTTGTAACTTGAGTGTTCATCGGATTCCTCGCCGGAAGAAGCCGTCCTCCAAGCTTAACTTTGTGTGTAAGAGCTTGGTGGGCCTATTGGGAGCCTCCAATTGAGTTGTGGAGCTTGCCCCAATACTTTGTGTAAAGGTGTCGTGCCGCCTTCAAGGGCATTGCTTAGTGGAGCGTGGACTCGCCTTTGTGGCTTGTTCACCGGAGAATAGGGTGAGCCTTTGTGGCGTTGGTGGCCTTTGTGGCACCACACCTCTCCAACGTAGACGTACTTCCCGTAACAAGGAAGGAACTACGGGAATACATCCTCGTGTCTTCGTGTCTCCATTGCGGTGACCTCTATCCTTTACTCGTACCTTTACTTATATTGTTTTTGCTAGCTTGCTTGTCACTCTAGGTAAATTCACTTAGTATCACATCTAGAGAATTTACCTTCTTGTCTAGCCTTAACTTGAAAAGAATTAAAAAATTGGGTAGCTCCTATTCACCCCCCCTCTAGTCGCTCATACGATCCTTTCACCTTTGTTTCAAGCAAACCGGTGAGATTGACAACCTCATCATAAGTTGGGAACAAAGTATTTGATTGTGTTGTGTGCAGGTTCCACGTTGCTACTGGTTGAAGACGCGCTAACAAGTTATCGTTAACGGCGCCCTTGTTAGAGCATCACGCAGCTAGTGGGCATCACCTTCAGTTGTTTGTCTCCCTCCTACTGGATTGATAACCTTGGTTTCATAACTGTGGGAAAACTTGCTGCTATATTCATCAAAACCTTCTCTTGGGGTTTTCCAGCTGGCCGGTCATTTTTACTTCATCAACTCGGCCCCATCAGCGGCGCGACTACAACCTGGGACATTGGTGCGCGGGGATGACGAAGATGACCGCGTGTCGAAGAGCTACAGGGCGTGAGTCGGTGCAGCGGCGTGACCACCAGCAACGTACACGCCTAGAAAGGTGTGTTGGAAGCCGGCAGCTTAGACCAAAGGCGGCGGTGCTGCAGCCCAAAGGGGCGACGCAGCGGCAGCCCGATGCTCTGTCAGTGGTAGACGCGTGCTCGGGGACGTGCTTGACGTAGACGTGCGCCAGATCGGTTGGCCAGACTGACGGCGGTGCAGTATGTGCCATGGCATGGACGATGGCCCGCATATCAAAATCTGTAGTGATGGTGTCGGTGAAGTCCCGAATGATGACGACAAAGACGGACCGATGATAGAGATCGCCGGCGTAAATCGATGCTGTTGTCGGAGTAGAGGTGCGTGGTGACAGTGGTGGTGGGCGACTCAATCCGATCTAAGATCGGTAAACCAAAAAAGAAAACGCCGGTCAAGCGACCGGCGTAGAAAAAGACTGTAGGACGGCCGATTAACTGATCGGCGGACGAACTCTAGTAGGGTGGCGCTGCCCCTGGTGGAGATCATGGAGATCGATCTCCTCGAGGGCGGCGTGATACGGAAGCAAGGGCGGCGCGATGCGGAAATGCGGGTGGCGTCTAGGTCAATTATTGTGCCTAGACCGATAGAGAGGGAGAGAGATTAACAATGTGGTGGATGATGTATTGAGCCTCTCGGGGCGAGACACTCTCGCGGTGACGAGGGTTAACTCGGCAAATGTCCAATATGAAGGACTTAGGATCGGGGGAGTAGGGCATCGGATGAACTCGAAGGTAAATCAGTAAAACAAGGTGTGTATCGAAAGTAAACGTAAGAGTAAACTTGGCTTGCTTTCAATCTGTCCCTTACCGTCCCCTCCTGGCCCTATATATAGGTGGCCAGGTCTCAAGGATCGGGAGGGGTCCGACATAGATTACAATATTAACATACGACATAAACTCGTATTTCGACTAGTATTACAATTGGGCCTAGCTTAATGGGCCTCGGGGTTATTTAACTGACGGGCTCTATTATCTATACCCATATCAGTAGCCCCCGAGATTCTACCAGAATTATAGATTCGGGTTGAATCTCAAATCTTCAAATCTTTGACTTGATTAATCTTTCGACTTCTTCTGCCTATATTCAAAAATAAACACTTTTCATTATATCATTTTGCAAGGGGTTTTGATGAACAAGACTGACAACTCTGACGGATCAAGAGGCCAGTTAACTGCCGGAACAGATACTTGTCACCTACTTCAAATTCAATCCCCTTGGGCTTGAATTTGAGAAACCGGTCAAACCCATTCTTTTGCCACATTTTGGACTTACAAAAAATGAATCCCATTGGTTCTCAGGGTACCCAGTGCGTCCACCAGGATTTTCTTTGCATCGTAGACACGGATAATTTCTAGCAGAACGCATCTATGTGCGTATACCAGACCACAAAGGACAGATCCTGGGGTCTTACCTTCACGATATATTTCAACCATGGCATTCAAGTTTTGTCGCGATGACATAACTCGAGAAATCATATGTCGCAGCCTTGTTTGACTGTTTCAGTTCTAAAAATATTCAGGTTATTCAACCTTAATTAATATAAACTCCTTCCCGATGGGAGTAACGATGCTGTCCAAATCTTCCTTCGTCTTCTTTGTTCTCTTTATGTATGTAAAAAAATATCATTGGGTGCGCGGTCAGCGCTCCCGATGGGAGTAGCCCCCGAGGCTATAGTCGAAAACTTGTTTCGAGTATAGGCTCAAAAAAGTCATTTCTTCTTTGATCAGCAGGCAATAGTTTTACTTGATAATATCGTCGGGTGCGCGGCCAGCGCACCCGATGGGAGTAGCCCCCAAGGCTATAGTCGAATCTTTTCGGGTATAGACTCAAAAAATGAGTTTTTCTTCCTTGATGCCTCTGCATTTTTCATAACAATTTTTTGTCGACTTCCTTGGTCATCATCAATACGTAAAATATTATACCAGACTTTTGCTGAATTTTTCCCTATTAGTGTCCACCACTGTCATATTCTTATTTCCCTGTTACTCGAATCCTCATGACGTCATTAATATAATTACTCTGTATGTAATTTGACTGGGCGCTGACCGTTACTTGTGGGCATCGCGGTAATTTTGCAATTTTCCTGCCCATTAGTGGGCTGCTGTTTCCGCTCCTTGCGCCACGTCTCAGCCCACGTTCCTTCATCAGGAAGCTTTATAAGGGGGAGAGTGGGGATTTTACTCTTCTTCCGCTGCCACCATTGCTGCAATTCTCGCGCACTTCTGAGCTCCTGCACAGCCCCTGTACACAACTCGTAGATGCGCGTCAAGACCCTCGCGCAAAAGAACAAGCTGGGGAAGAGCAATACTACCAATGCATCAACCTGCTGGGTGCCCTCTGAGTTCAAGGAACTCCGAGCGGCTTTTGGGTTATGTTCCTTGCCTTCCTTTTACGTGGTCTCTCTTTCCCTGCCCACGAGTTCCTTCGTGGGCTTCTCTTTGTGTACGGTGTGCAGCTTCACCAGCTCACACCAAACTCGATTCTACACATTGCTTGCTTTGTCACCCTTTGCGAGACTTTTCTGGGGATCGAACCCCATTGGTTTCTCTAGAAATTTCTCTTTCGCCTCCGCCCCAGTGTTGCTTTATCGAAAAAGCCTGAGCTGGGCAGGGCTGTTATTTTTATCCGTGCGGAGGCTCATTATTTGGAATTTGCCATGGCTGCCTCAGTACAAGGTTGGAGGAAGAAGTGGTTTTATATCATAGACCAGAAAGTCTCTTCCTCTGACCAATACGGCATTGCCCCTTTTGATGTTGCTAAAGATCTAAAGAAATTGGCATTGTGGGATTCGCCTCCCACGGAAGCTGAGATGGAGGATATTAAGCCACTGCTAGCTCGCATCCAGGCTCTGAAGAGTGGTAGCGGAGGTGCGCTGTCAGGGACTCAACTTATGTCGTTTTTTCTGCAATGGCGAGTTCAGCCTCTTCAGCATCGTATCTCCAAACTTTGGTCGTACTCTGGCTTGAAAGATTCTTCTCGAGTATCTGAAGATCTTATGCTTAAGAAGGATCTCGACAAGCGAGTGAGAGCTCTGACTACTCTCACGAAAGATCATGAAATTCCAGCTTTGGCCGTTGGTTTCATCGACTTCGAGCATCCCTTGCCTGCGGTATATGCACTGTCTTCATTTATTCGTCTTCTTTTATCTTATCACCTTTCTTATAACTTTCGACTTATTTTTCTTCCAGGATCACCAGTCCCTTGTTTCTCGCCCTCCTCTTCCAGAGGGAGGACCTATTCAGGATGTTCCTGTCTCTGCTACGTCTGAAGCCCCCGAGGCTGAGGACAGCCAAGACGAAGATGAAGCCGAAGATTTGCTGGAAAGAACCAGCTCGACTACGTCGCCTCCTCTTGCACTTTTCGAAGATCTTGGTGTCGATAGAAAGAGGAAGCGTGTTGAGGAACTCAATCCTTTGAGTACCTCTACTTCCAAAGCTGTTGTTGGGGAGCGTTCTGCTCCCAATGAAGATGACGAACTTTACGACCTTTCAGACTCGTGAGTTTTTTACAAACTTGAAATTGCATCTTTCACTTTTTCCTTTCGGCTTACTTGAAGTTTTTTGCTTTTCACTCCTTTTGTAGTGACAACGAGTAGCCGAAGGGGAAAACTGGCACCTCTCCCGCTACTGATGCTCCTGCTTCCAATGAACCGCCCTCTTCGGAGGCTGGTGCTGTGGTGAAGGCGCCAGAGGCCCCTGTCAAGAAGGATAAATCTCGTGCTTCTAAGAGCATCTCCACTCATGAGCCCGACGAGGCCCCCGGCCATAGTTTTAAAAACCGGACCGGACCGGCGGTTGGACCGGAAAAAACCGGAACCGGTGACATAGCTGGTTTGTTAAGCGCACAGGACCACCCCCGCCGGCGACCTGGCAAAAACCGGGCGAACCGGCCGGTTTTTTCATGAACCGCCGAACCGGCTGATTTGGGCTGAGCCGGACGGTTCAGTGCCGTTTCCAGAAAAACCCTTATTTGACTTGTTTTTGTGTGAAAAATAGAAGGGCAAGATTGGAAACGGTGGAAATCGTGGCTTTCCTTAGGTTTTCTACTGTCCCGTGTCGATTCATTCACTTGGGCTCGCTCATCTCCTTTGTTCCGCCGCCACCGGTAGATGCAGACGCGGCGACGCCATGGCCGTCGCTTGACCGGCCTCCCGAGTCCCGCCGGCCGCCCCGTCCGTACCGAACCTGACGGCAGTACGGCACACGGCAGCCGCCGCCGTCGACTCCCGCAGGCCCGCTCCGCAGGTCAGCATCTCACTTCTCAGTTCTCACCGAGCGCATAGCTGATAGCACTTCTCCCCTGCCTTTTGCCTATTTATTCTGAGATTATAGTTTGGGGATTCTTGTTGGGACCTAGCTTGGTGAAGTCTGTACTCTGTAGTCACGCGTCTGTACTCTGTAATCACGCGTATCACGCGTCTCATTTGGTTGATGCTAACAGAACATGTCATGCGTCTGTACTCTGTACTCTGTACCTGTCTTTGGTTATTGATTTATAGTGGATTGGAGAAGTATGCGATTTTGGGCATGACTTATCTTATTTCCAATTTCTGCTAGCTTGCTTTGGCCTTTGCATTGCTGCCGCTGGTAGCCTGGTAGAGTGGTAGACTACCACAGTACCACTGGTAGTCATAGTATGCTGGTAGTACATGCGTCCGCTCCATTGTGGCTGGACTTGGACGTTGCTACATGCATCTTAATGATCTTATATATGTTTTTCTTTTGCCTGAATTAATTTCTGTACATATTTACATGTTTATTGCAGCATTTATGAACAAAAAATATACCATTTTATATCTTAAAAAACCAGACAGTGAACCGGTAAACCAGTGGTTCGACCTGTAAAAACCTGAACCGAGAGCCTCACCGGTTCGATCACCGGTCCGGGTTTTAAAACTATGCCCCCGGCACCCTTATTTTTTATCCAGACGGCAAAAAACGGCCCAGTCGCGCCCCCGGATCCTCGATTTCGCCTGGATCTGGGCCTTCATCCATCCGGCGAGCCCAGGCCATCCCCGGCCTTCCGGGGCGCGCTCGGGGACTCCGGACGAAACAAACTGGCGCGAAACCGCTGAGAAAATTCGTGCGCGTTCCCGCGGGCCGTGTGGCCCCGACCTGTTGGCGAGAGTGGGCGGTCGTCGTCGTCATCGTCTCGTATTCCGCGCATCGTCTTCCGCGCGCTGTAAAGGCTGCCGCCGCTGGCCGGCCAGCCACGCGGCGAGGCGAGTTAATGCCAGCGCGGCCATATAACGCGGCCTACCGCGTCTGGCCGGCCACATTCGCCAGCCATTCGACCTCGCCCACTCCCCCACGCCGACGATCCCCGAGCTCGAGACAACCAGAGCAATGGCGAACAACTCCGGCGACGACGGCGCGGCGAACAACGGCTTCGGCCGCCGCTCCCTCCACCAATGGGAGGGACGCCTCCTCCACGCCGCCGGCTACATGGCGCCGCCCGACTTCCGGGCGCCCGGAGGTTGGCGCTTGAGCGCCGGCGGCATTCCCGTCCCGCCGTCGCCGACGGGAGCGGTGATACGTCTCAAACGTATCTATAATTTTTGATGCTCCATGCTTGTTTTACACCATTTGCCTATTGTTTCGTTACACTTAGTGGCATTTTTATGCATTTTCTGGAACTAACCTATTAACGAAGTGCCACAGTGCCAGTTTCCTATTTTCTGCTGTTTTTGTGTTTCAGAAGTGATACACAGGAAATATTCTCGGAATTGGACGAAACAAGTTCCTGAAGTCTTATTTTACCCGGAAGCTTCCAGAGATCCGAAGGAGAGTAGGAGGCGGAGGACCAGGGGCCCACACACAGGGGTGGCGCGGCCAGCCCCTAGCCCGCGCCACCGCCTTGTGAGGGCACCTGGCCCCTCTTCTGACGACGCCCTTCGCCTATAAATACCCCCCGACGAGAAAAACCTAAAGGCCCGATCAGATTTCCAGAACACATCGCGATACGCCGCCGCCGTCGACCCGAAGATCGGGAGGGTCCAGAAGCTCTTCCCGGCACCCTGCCGGAGAGGGGAATCGCCACCGGAGGTCTTCTTCATCGCCATGCTTGCCTCCGGAGCGATGAGTGAGTAGTTTACCTTGGACTATGGGTCCATAGCAGTAGCTAGATGGTTGTCTTCTCCACTATGTGCTTCATGTTTAGATCTCATGAGCTGCCATACATGATTGAGATCACCGTTATGTAATTCTACATGTTTGGTTTGTCGGGATCCGATGAATATTGGTGTTTATGATTAAGTTGCTGTACTGAATTATATCTTTTGTTATCTCTATGTTGTTTATGATCTTGCATGCTCTCCGTTGTTAGTAGCTATCTTGGCCGAGTAGTTGCTAGTGACTCCAAGAGGGGGTATTTATGCTCGATAGTGGGTTCATGCCTCTATTTCACCTAGGGGAGTGACAGAAACCTCTAAGGTGGTAGATGTGCTGTTGCTACTAGGGAGAAAACAACATTCATATGCTCAAGGGCATATGCTTTGTTTACATTACACACTTTGCTTAATGCAATTATCTGTTGTTCGCAACTTAATACTTCTAGGGTGTTCGGATGATATCCCCGGGAGTGAATTATTAGTCATAGATGCAGTTGGATGGCGGTCTATGTATTTTGTTGTAATGCCCAGAGTAAATCTCATAGTGGTCTTCTTGACATATCACGTTATCTTTATTCTATCAATTGCCCAACTGTAATTTGTTTACCCAGCATGTGCTATTTTATCTATGGAGAGACACCACTAGTGAACTGTGGACCCCGGTCCTATTTACATCATATTGCAATCACCTGTTTACTTTTCTCGTACTGTTTACTTTACTAGCATACTCTACTGTTTTCCACTCGATACGCTCATAACCTTTGTTTCAAGCAAACCGGTGAGATTGACAACCTCATCGCAAGTTGGGAACAAAGCATTTGTTTGTGTGTGTGCAGGTTCCACAAACACCTTCAGTCGTCACCGTCTCTCCTCTCCTGTTCGATAAACCTTGGTTTCTTAACTGAGGGAAAACTTGCCGCTACACTCATCATACCTTCCTCTTGGGGTTCCCAACGGGCTGGTCATCACCACGCACAAGGACGTACTGCTCCCACGTCAACTATACGCCACAGCTCTTTTCTGGCGTCATCACCAAGTAGCAGCCTCTTTTCTGGCGCCGTTGCCGGGGAGGAAGAGAAGACTTCTGCGAGGGGAGTTCTTCGCACACACATTCTTTACTTTGTTTTTTGTTTTGCTTTACTTTATTTTATTTTACCTGCATTGCTTTATATCAAAAACCCAAAAAAATTAGAATCCTTGGTAGTTGTTATTTCTTTACTTTAGTTTATCATGCTGTTCCCTGAGTTTGTTCTGGAGGACCTCTCAGTAGGTAGTGGTTCGATTATTGGAAAAAGTAACATTGAGGAGTTCTTTAATCACATTAGTATGCATGAGGAAGATGGGGAAAAGTCTTGGGTTGAACTTGCTCCTAGTATTGAAGTTACTTCTGTTATATTAATTGACATGTTGGAAACTAGGTTTGCTAGTCTTAATCCTTTTATGCAATATATGTTCCTTAAGCTTCATGAAATTAAGGATCCCGAAAAGAAGGCTTTTATCTTGGAAACTTTGCGCCTAGAATTTAAGGATGTCGTTGTTGAAGCTAGGAAAGTTCTTAAACGTTTTAATAAACTCGGTTCACCTATAAAGGTTATTGATACTCATGATGAGGGAACCGAAATACCTATACCTTGCAAGCTTTTGGGATTGAATGATGCTTTCGAAAACAATTTTGCCTGGATTTGTCGTGAAAATCTTTTTGATGAGAATAGTGTACCAAAGCACGATCACCAAGGGTCTTCAAAAACCTATGTGGATGAAATACAATGCCTTATTGACAAGACCTCTTCTGTTGATCTTAATGCTTCTTCTGAAGGTACTTGATTCGCAATTTTCTGCGTCTAGCTCAAAGGCGTTAAAGAAAAGCACTCTTGGGAGATAACCCAATGTTTTCTTTTCAGTATTTTTTCTTTTATTTGAGTCTTGGAAGTCATTACTACTGTAATGACCGCTCCTTATCTTGTTTATTTCGTTTTTGTGCCAAGAGAAGCCTTTAATTTGAGTGAGGTAAAGATTTGGGGATGTTGCTGTCCTGAAACTGTTTTTGGTGCTGCATCGTAAAAATTCGTGAAAATTCTCTGTTTATCTTTTGGACCTGCGATTTCTTGTGCATATGCCCCAGGTTATATCCAAACTTTTCTTAGTTGAACACTTTTTGATTTGAGCAACAGAAAATCCCTCAAAAATTCGACCTTTGTCAGCTGTCCAGTTTTGACAGATTTCTGCCAATATTTGTGTTTGCCACTTTATCGCTTTCTTTTGAGTTCTTTTGATCATGGAACTTTTGGGGAGGTTGCTACAGTAGTATATGCTATATATGTGGTGGTTTTGAGTTGAAACCTGAAGCAAATAGAGGATTGATTATATGTTATGCTTACACTAATGTTGCTAATAGAATTGTGTTTAATTTTGTATGAAGGAAGTTTTCAAGTGTAGGAATTGGAGAATGATGAGATGAGTTGAAGAATGGACAAAAGCTCAAGCTTGGGGATGCCCATGCATCACCCCAAGAAATATCCAAGAAGTACAAGCGTCAAAGCTTGGGGATGCCCCCGAGGCACCCCTTCTTCATCGGCAAAAATCAGGTCACCTTTCAAGACACTATATTTTTATTGCTTCATGCACTATGTGTTTTTCTTGGAGCGTCAGTTGTTTTAGTTTTCTTAGGTTGTTTAGTTTGTTTGTTTGCTGCAATAAATGGTTGGACCCCAACAAATTTTCTTTTGGAGAAGTTGCTGTTTTCATTTGCAAAGAACGCTCTAGTTTTCACTCTTATTAAAAATCGAGCGTTCCTCTTTTTCTGCTACTGCTTTTGGTTTTCGTTTTCGCCTTGATTTGTGTTCAGATCTTGTCATATCTTTTCATCAAGGTGTATTTTTGCCTCTGATCTTTATTGGTTTTCATCAAAAGAGGTGTCTTTAAAAATTTCAAATGGTGTTGGAAAAGAGAAAAAGCTTTGTGCAAAATAGTGGTACAAGAAGGAGCTTGTGTAGACTGCGGCTTAGGCTTTTTCATGTCATGCTTGATGTCTTTTTGATAGTATGCTTAGTGGTTTTGCTGTAGCATGACTTGTCTCAAATAACTGAGATTGCTTAATGAGCCTTTGAAAAAATCATGCGTTGTTTTTATTGTATGGAAGCATTATTTTGGTTTTCTCCTTGATGCTTTATTTGGGTTGACTTGGCGCATGCTCACACATGTTAGACTCTTACAAAGTCGCCAATAGCCTTCATGATCATTTAGTTTTTGACTTTTGATGCCATCGTATGCTTCTTTTAATGTCGCTTTGTCGCTTTGCATGATTATGGCCATTATTGCTCTCTTAGTTGGTCGCTCCCAGTCTTTTGCTAGCCCTCGCCTTGTACTGAGTATGAGCTCTACTCGTGCATCCAACTCCTAAAAACCAAGTTTGCCATTGTGTCCACTATAAATTCCTATGCATGGTATTTGTAAGCCATTCCAAAGTAAAATTTTCGTGTGCTACCTTTCAAAAACCTTCAAAACACTTCTCGTTTTGTGACACTGTTTTCAGCTCATGGGGACGTAGTGGTCGGATTTGCTATCTTCCATATTGCTTATTCCAAAAAGAAAAAAAAAAGAAAAAAAAAAGAAAAAAGGCACTCCTCCAAAGAATGTGAATGTTGGTGGGCACCCGATGGAATCGGTTAGCCATGGTATGTGAAAGGAAAAAAAGTGGGGAGGAGTGCCAAGTTTTATAAAAGAGCACAAAAGTGCCAATCTCTCTCTCAAAAACTTGCTTCATTTTTGTATGGAAGATAGTAAGAACCCCATTGCCAGTCGTTGACAAAGACAACCACCTCTCAAAATCAAGTTTTATCTCTCTGTTTTACAAATGAAAAGCTCTAGCACATGCTTAATCACTGCTTCCCTCTGCGAAGGGCCATTCTTTTACTTTTATGTTGAGTCACCACCTTCTTTCTTTATGCACCATTAAGAGAGCATAGTTGTTATTCTTAGTGTGATATGCATTGTCCCAAAGTTCATTGATTGATTCATATTGTTGGTTTCACTTGTTCTTAAATTATTTGTATCTAGTCGCCCTCTTAAACTTTGAGGTGTCCTATGCATTTATGTTTTGCTCTCTTTGAAGGACAAGCTGAAAACCATTTGTATGCTTTTCCTTATGATTCGAACACACGTTTGACTTTCATTGTTTCATTTTCATGATCTTTTGTTTGTGTTCATTTGCATGTTTACAACATGGTTGCTAAGTTCTTATTGTCATGATTATATCTTCATGCCCATGTTTTAAGTTCTATTGATCCCAGCTCACCAATGCTTACATATATGATCAAGTTTGTGTAGGTGCATGTCACCTCAAAAATTATTCTTTTGTTATCACTTACCTACTCGAGGACGAGCAGGAGTTAAGCTTGGGGATGCTTGATACGTCTCAAACGTATCTATAATTTTTGATGCTCCATGCTTGTTTTACACTATTTGCCTATTGTTTCGTTACACTTAGTGGCATTTTTATGCATTTTCCGGAACTAACCTATTAACGAAGTGCCACAGTGCCAGTTTCCTGTTTTCTGCTGTTTTTGTGTTTCAGAAGTGATACACAGGAAATATTCTCGGAATTGGACGAAACAAGTTCCTGAAGTCTTATTTTACCCGGAAGCTTCCAGAGATCCGAAGGAGAGTACAAGGCGGAGGACCATGGGCCCACACACAGGGGTGGCGCGGCCAGCCCCTGGCCCGTGCCACCGCCTTGTGAGGGCACCTGGCCCCTCTTCTGATGACGCCCCTTCGCCTATAAATACCCCCCGACGAGAAAAACCTAAAGGCCCGATCAGATTTCCAGAACACATCGCGATACGCCGCCGCCGTCGACCCGAAGATCGGGAGGGTCCAGAAGCTCTTCCCGGGACCCTATCGGAGAGGGGAATCGCCACCGGAGGTCTTCTTCATCGCCATGCTTGCCTCCGGAGCGATGAGTGAGTAGTCTACCTTGGACTTTGGGTCCATAGCAGTAGCTAGATGGTTATCTTCTCCACTATGTGCTTCATGTTTAGATCTCATGAGCTGCCATACATGATTGAGATCACCGTTATGTAATTCTACATGTTTGGTTTGTTGGGATCCAATGAATATTGGTGTTTATGATTAAGTTGTTGTACTGAATTATATCTTTTGTTATCTCTATGTTGTTTATGATCTTGCATGCTCTCCGTTGTTAGTAGCTATCTTGGCCGAGTAGTTGCTAGTGACTCCAAGAGGGGGTATTTATGCTCGATAGTGGGTTCATGCCTCTATTTCACCTGGGGGAGTGACAGAAACCTCTAAGGTGGTAGATGTGCTGTTGCTACTAGGGAGAAAATAACATTCATATGCTCAAGGGCATATGCTTTGTTTACATTACACACTTTGCTTAATGCAATTATCTGTTGTTCGCAACTTAATACTTCTAGGGTGTTCGGATGATATCCCCGGGAGTGGATTATTAGTCATAGATGCAGTTGGATGGCGGTCTATGTATTTTGTTGTAATGCCCAGAGTAAATCTCATAGTGATCTTCTTGACATATCACGTTATCTTTATTCAATCAATTGCCCAACTGTAATTTGTTTACCCAGCATGTGCTATTTTATCTATGGAGAGACACCACTAGTGATCTGTGGACCCCGGTCCTATTTACATCATATTGCAATCACCTGTTTACTTTTCTCGTACTGTTTACTTTACTAGCATACTCTACTATTTTCCACTCGATACGCTCATAACCTTTGTTTCAAGCAAACCGGTGAGATTGACAACCTCATCGCAAGTTGGGAACAAAGTATTTGTTTGTGTGTGTGCAGGTTCCACAAACACCTTCAGTCGTCACCGTCTCTCCTCTCCTGTTCGATAAACCTTGGTTTCTTAACTGAGGGAAAACTTGCCGCTACACTCATCATACCTTCCTCTTGGGGTTCCCAACGGGCTGGTCATCACCACGCACAAGGACGTACTGCTCCCACGTCAACTATACGCCACAGCTCTTTTCTGGCGTCATCACCAAGTACCAAGCGGCGCTCGACGCCGCCATCGATGAGGTCATCGAGACCATGTCGGACGAGCAGGGCGCCGATCCGCGCTTCTTCCCGGACAACCGGGAGGCGTGGACGAGCTTCTTCCGCCGGCGATACGAGCGGGAACTGGCGGCCTACGACGGGCCGCCCCCTCCTCCGGTGCGCAACAACGCCGCCGGGCGCCGCCGATGGTGGAGCGCGCCGGGGAGGACGCTGGAGTTCGTCCTCCAGCACATCGAGGAGGGCAACGACCCCGTCCTCAAGATGCCGCCAGCGCAGCGGCCGACTCTCTCCCGCCGCCGTGGGAGCAGCTGGATGCCACGCCGGATGGCGTCGTCCGGCTCGTCCGGGACGGCGTCGTCCGGGTCGGCCACGAGATCCGGCTTGCTGTCCTCGGCATCGACGCCGAGGACAGTGAAGAGGAAGCCGGCGACGGCGCCTCGCCACAACAGCGGCGCCCTCGTCATCCGTGACGGAGGGGAGTGCACCGCATCGCCGCCGCGCCGTCGCAAGGCGATGAAGAAGGATGCCGCGCAGAAGGCCGCGTCCGAGCTCGCCGAGGCAGAGGCGAGGTGCGCCGAGGAGGTGGCGACGGAGGAGGCGATCCAGCGCTCCCTCCGCGACGTCGTCCCCGCCGAGAACACCATGCCGCTAGACGCGGCATTGGAGTGGTCTCGGCAGGAGTGGGAGCGGGAGGAGCGCGAGCAGCAGCGGCGGCTGCTGGACCTCGCCGCCGCCCAGCGTCGCGCCGAAGCCGCGACTCTTCCTCGTCGTGGCGCGCCGCCCGTCGTCAAGCTGGAGGAGTCCAGCGACGATGAGCTGTACCGCCCAACTCCGCCTCACTTCGGCGACGCTGGGCAGGGCTCCAGCCGCCAGGCGCCGCCGCAGGATGATGACTCCTCCTCCGACGACGGCGTCGACTACACCACGCAGATGTACAGCTATTTCGGCATGTAAATCGGCGTTTAGTTTAGGCCGAATCCATATATATGTCGAATTCGGCCTTTTTATGTAAAATAACTCTATTTTTGCCTCATATAATATAAATATCTCTAGGT
Organism: Dactylis glomerata; assembly: GCA_007115705.1. NCBI lineage: Eukaryota > Viridiplantae > Streptophyta > Magnoliopsida > Poales > Poaceae > Dactylis > Dactylis glomerata. Next base: position 6,406,320 of record QXEO01000291.1, read on the forward strand.
TTCGTCTAATTTCGTCTGATTTCATCAAAATTCGCCCAGTTCTACTTTGAATTCAAAAAACGTCCTGGGCTCGCGGCTGGAAACATGGGCCTCCCCAGGCCAAAATTTACATCCATCCGGCGCTAAATAGCGCCGGATTTCGGCCTGGGGGCCTTCAACGGCTGGGGATGCTCTAAGCATCTGAAGAAAGCTGCTGCGATTAGCACTTCTCTTGATACCCATCGACCGGTGACTCCTGGTGATGATGTGAGTACTTTTTCTCCAGCGGCTTGTTCTTTGACTTGTTTGGCTTTTCTACTCATATTTTCCTTTTATAGATTTTGATGAAGAAGTTTGTTGCTTTGGGCACTGAATGCGTCGAGTTCCTAAAAACTGCTCGAGCTTCCGAGGGTAAGCTTTTTTACTGTGTTATTCCTTCTGCCTGTCTCGCTGATTTTCTTCTGATTCTCTACTTGACTTTCTTTTTCTCTTTGCCATGCTTTGGCGACGGCCAATGCTCGCATAGCATCCCTTGAAGCCGAACTTGAAGCTTCCCAGAAAGCCTGGGATGTTGCCGCAGCCGCTAAGACCACTGCTAAGAAATCTGCTAAAGCGGCAACAATCAAGGCGAAGAAAGTGGAGAGGGCACTTGCTGATGCTAACCAGGAGCGCATTCAGAGAGAAGAAGCCATCACCAAGCGTTTGAACCGAGTTTCAGCTCTTGCTGGTGGTAAGTTTCTTTCTGCTCTTTTTCATTGTCTGCTTGCTCATTTTGCGGATGGTCACTTATTTATCCTTTTTTGTTTCTACTTGTAGAGAAAATTGGGGTATCTTTAGCGCCGCTGCAACCAGTTGACGAGGATCCTCTCATGGCAGCGGTGAACTTGCTTGAGTTGCACTGGATATCTGTCCAGAAAGTTCTCGAGTTGACTCATCGCGTGCTAACATGGTTTTTTGTTGGGTTGTGGCCGAAGAAGAAAGCTGACATGCCTGCTACTGACCTCAAGAAGCTTGCCGCCGTCTTCGACACTGCTGAAGACCCTGTCCTATCGATGAAGGGTCGTTCGGTGAAATGGGGCGCCGAAGGGGCTATTGCCCTTGCCTATTCACATGGCGAGGAGGTTGATTGGGAGAAGGTTAGCTCTTCTTGCGGTCGACCTCTTTCGGAGTTGCGGGGTTTCTTTGAGAAGGCGAAGAAGTACGCGACAGGCATCATTTCCATTATCACTCCTTCAGCGGCTTCTTCGACTTCTACTCCAATTCCTTCGACTCCTGCGTCAAGTGGGTCGATGCCTCCGCCCAACGCTGGTGCTACCTCTTCCGCGCCTACTTCTACCGCGGATCCTAATGATGAGGTGGTGTAGACTTAGTCTTCCCTTGTAGTCTGCATTTCTTTTGGTGTAGTGAACTTTATTCATATTTTGCCCGAGAACCAGTCAGAGGTCCTGTACTCTTTGTAAATACTGTTCCTTTATGAAATGTTGTGCTTTCTTGAGTTTCTGAGATGTTTTATTTTTCTATCTGTTGGCTTCCAGCCTATGCATGCTGGTGGGTCGCCAGGTCATGGCCGGGCATCACCTCCCGCCGATATGTTTGGCTCTGGAGCTTCTTCGCCTCCTTGCTCTTCTTATCGATGTACTGAATATTTGTTGAGGATTTCGGACCTTGAAGGTCATTTATCCTTGATGAAGCGCCAGGCACAGATTGCTTTGGATAAGGCAAGCAAATCTTGCGGCTTTATGAAACAGATATCCACACTTGAGGATAAGGTGTCAGGTCTGGTGGCCAAAATCGTGCATCTTGAAGAATGCGACTCATTTCTTATTGGTATCGTTGAGTCTGTCTGTGAGATGTTGTGATGTAAGTTTCCTTGCAGCCTTTCTCTTTTTCCTTTTACTCCACTATTGTTGGCTAATACCTTTTCGTTATCTCAGGTACTTGCCTGGACTTTGTTGGTGAGACACGTCGGGTTTCTGAACGAACCGCGGCTCTCGAGAAAGCATCAGAGGGAACCGGCAGTTTGTGGTCTGATCCCCAGCGCCGTCGTGCCATTGTGCTTCTTCAAGATCATGCTCAGCATATTGGGAAAGCGATTGATGGCTGTCAAAGATCTTTGACGACCATGTATTCTGTCATGCTCCCTCGCAATCCTCTGCCTGGAAGCTTTCCGCAGCTACTCGACGCTTTTAGATCTAGTCAGCGAATTCATCGGCTGATAGAGCTCAACTTGGTGGCAGACGCCAATTTTGCTCTTGGGTGGATACGTAAGTGGCATCCAAGGCTCAATTATAGTTCTATGTCACTAGGTTTTCCTCCAGGGGGGCTAGGTTGCAAGTCCACATGGATACTACCCTTCAACCAGCACAGAGGATCATAGCTAGGTTGCTTTGAGAGGATGCCGCATTTTTTTCGTGAGCACCATTACTTAAATCCTTTAGGAGTAGATGATTCTGATCAGCCAATGCTGTGATGCTCATATTGCATATATACTTTTGTAGAACGTGAGAGTTTCTATTTATGAGTCCTTTTATCAGAAAATTTATTTTATTCTCAAAGTGTTTACGTTTCCGTGTTTTCGTGTGTTTGCCGCAGTTTGTTTAAAGACACGTAAACTCGAATAGGAGAAACCTTGTCTTTATTTATGCTTGTAATGTAAGATACATGGGTTGTCCCAAGAGATCCGGCCAATGACCTGTGTTTTCTGGATCTAAAGGGCATTGCCCTAGAATAGCTCGTGGCTTTTACAGTCTTATTTTTCTACTCTACTTTTTTTGTACTTGTTGCCTATGACGCCGAGGTCTTCTCCTCTTCTCCTGTAGACTTCTCTTATTCTGATGACTGTACCCGCAGTTTTTTCACCTCTGGCTCTGCTGGGTGCTCTTCGAGTTGTTGTGTGACTCCTGTAGTCACGCTTTTTGCTTTGTCTTTGGGTTCTCCATAGCTTGCCATCATGCCGAAGTTTTGGGTCATCTTGTGAAATTCCTTGTCGCATAGATCCAATAGCTTGAAGTTTCCTTTTACTATGATAATTCCATTGGGTCCTGGCATTTTTAGTACCAAGTACGTGTAGTGAGGTGCTGCCATGAATCACAAAAACGCGGGTCGCCCGAGGATCGCATGATATTGTGATGGCCAGTCCATGACTTTGAAGTCGAGCTTCTCTCTTCTGTAGTTTTGTCGATTCCCGAAGCAAACGTTGAGTGCTATTCGACCTAGTGGATAGTTGGCACTCCCTGGGACGACTCCGTGGAAGGAACAGTCAGTTGGCTTTAGGAACTCTAATGAAATGTGCATTGCTCGTAGAGTCTTCGCGTAGATCAGATTTATTGTGCTTCCTGCATCCATAAACACTCTGTCGACGTCGTATGTCCCAATTTGGGCTTTGAGTACTAGAGGCGCATTTCCTAGCCGAGGTACTGTTATGGGGTGATCATCCCTGCTGAATTCTATGGGTTGCTCCGACCAGTGTAGATATTCCGTTGTTGCTGGAGGCAAAGTTACTGCGAGGTTAACTTGGCGAGTTATGCTTTTCTCCTCTTTGTTCGACTTGGGCACTGGTTGTATCATTGCTGTGATGTGCCCCTTAGATGGCACGTATCCTCCGTCATCGTCGCGCCCCTGGTTCGGCTGGTCTTGACCTTGAGGAACTCCATTATTTCCTTGTTGACTTGCAGGCGCGTTATTTGTGTTTCCTTCGTATCCTTGCCGTTTTACTTTGGCTTGCTTGTTTAGTGCTCCTGGAATTTCAAGAACGTCGTGCAATCTTTCATCGCGTGTCTGGATACTCATTTCCCATCAACGAACGCGGAGTGTATGTGACATGGTCCGTTTAGCATATCTTCTGGTGATGAGTTGTACTCTCTGGGTTCTCTTGTCTGACATTTTCTGCTACTTTCGTAGTCTTCTTTTCCATAGCTATGGTACCCTGAGCTTCTACAGTCGTTCCCTTGGTAGCTATTGTCTTTGTACCCTGGGGCTACTTGGCTGTGTTGGAATTATGCCCTAGAGGCAATAATAAAGATGTTATTATTATAATTCTTGTTCATGATAATGTTTATATTCCATGCTAGAATTGTATTAAGCAGAAACTTTAATACTTGTGTGGTTTATAAACAACAGCGTGTCCCTAGTATGCCTTTATGGACTAGCTCATTGATTAATGATGGTTAAGGTTTCCTAACCATAGACATGAGTTGTCAATTAATAATGAGATCGTGTCATTAGGAGAATGATGTGATGGACAGACCCAAATAAAGCATAGCAATTAGATCGTGTCATTGTGTTCATCTTTGCGAAGCTTTTTCCTATGTCAAGTATTGTAATCCTTAGACCATGAGATAATGGAACTCCCTAGTGCCGGAAGAGAGCTTTGAGGTCATCAAATGCCATCCTATGAAAGGGTGATCATAAAGGTGTCTCTCAGGTGATCGGAAAGTATTTGTTGGGTTGTATGTATCGAGATTGAATTTGTCCCTCCCGAGTCGGAGAGATATACTTCGGGCCTAGTCGGTAATCGATATCAACACCACTTGCAAGCATGTGGTTAAGGAGTTAATCACAAAGGGATATCGGATTACAGAACGAGTAAAGTACTTGCTGTGAACGAGATTGAACTAGGTATGCCGATACCAACGATCGAATCTCGGGCGAGTAAAATATCGCGTGACGAAGGGAATACAAATACGGGATTGATTGAATCCTGACATCGTGGTTCATCCGATATGATCATCGTTGAGTGCGTGGGAGTCAATATGGATTTCCAGATCTCGCTATTGATTATTGATGGAGATCATGTCCGCGCATTCTCGAACCCATAGGGTCACACACTTAACGCAAATCAACGCTAGGGTAGTTTTGGGATGTATGTGAAAGTATTTCAAAGAGTTACGGAATTGTTCTGGGTGAAAAATACAATGTTTATTAATTCCATGAATTAATAAATATTAATCGATATTTATTTAGAAGAAATAAATAGAAAGAAAAAAGGAAAGAGAAAAAAAAGGAGAAGAGGCGGCGGCCAGGAGCGACCTGGCTCGCTCGATCCTTCGATCGATGCGGCCGGGAGCTAGCTTCCTGGCGCCCCTCGCTCGCTGGGAGCCTGGCCGGGCTGGGCCACCTGGGCCGCCATGTGCCCATGCTGATGGGCTGGCTCCAGGCCACGTTGCCGCCAGCGCAGACCGGGGCCGACGCGCTCGCTGGTAGATCCATCGATCGGATCGATGTGATCGTAGCCGCCAGCGCTGGCTTGCACCAGGAGGCAAGGCAGTGCCTTCGCTTGCAATCTAGGTGACAAGGGTATAGCTAATAGAGCCCGTTAGTTGAGTACCCCTGAGGCCCGATAAGCTAGGCCCAATTGTAATGATAGTCGAATACGAGTTCTTACCGTATGTCGATATTGTAATCTGTATCGTACCCTACCCGATCCTCGAGACCTGGCCACCTATATATAGGGGCCAGGAGAGGACGGTGTAGGGCAGATTGAAAGCAAGCCAAGTTGAACACCCAAGTTTACTTTCGACACACACCTATTTCGATTAACTTTACCTTCGAGTTCATCCGATGCCCTATCTCCCCGATCCTAAGTCCTTCATCTAGGACATTTGTCGAGTTAACCCTCGTCAATTGGCGCCGACCGTGGGGAGCTGGGCGTTGGAATCATGAATTCGGCGGCTTTTTCGCTTTTAGCCAACAGTAGTTCAGAAGTCGACGGAAGTCAAGAGACGGAACTAACCATTGGAAGTTTGAGCATCCTCATCGGGTCATCGGGCTCGTCTCGCCTTTCGGATCCAACGAAACAAGATCAAGATCCGTCGGCAAAAGAGCCTGAAGCAACAGCAATAATGGAGTATTCCGACGGCTCATCCAGTGAGGTAAACTCGCCGGTCAGCCTAGAAGAAGTGCAAAAAGGGAAAATTGCAGAAGACAACAAAGCAAAGGATAACTTCAATGCAGAAATCCAACTCGACGATCTCATGATCTGCCTCGACGATATCTCAGACAAATCAACAGACACATGGAAGACAGGGTTAGAGCTTTCTGAAGATGGCGACTCGATCTTCTCAAGTCTCAATGGCAACATCGGCAAGCAATGCCAGGTACTCGCCATTGTGGGAGACAACTCAGAGGAATTCGACGAAAATAACAACCCAGTGATAAATCCAGCAAATATCGACAGAGGAGCAAATCACCTAGCAGAAGGGCAAACAGTAGAATCCCTCACAACCAGGGAAAAAATTCGACTATCAGTCGACGAGTGGAAAATAATAAGAGAAGCCGTAGAACACGGCACGCCAATACCATCAAATTCCAGCAAAGACATGCTTTTTGGGTATCATTACGCCCTAAGGCAGCAAGCAAAGCAATTAGCAAAGGAGAAGACAGAGATACAAAGAAGGAAAAATTCAGCCATTGCAGCTAGCGAAGCTGCTCGTAAAGCACGAAGCGACGCATCATATAGCAACGCAAGGAAAAATCATCGACACGGCTCAAGGTACGATAACCTCGAGTACTCCGACAGGCAAAGTATTTCGAAAAACCTCGACTCGTCCTTCCTATCGGTCGATGAGCAGGGGAACATTCTACCAAAAAACCCCGAAGCAGCATTAGTAGCAGCGCAAGCATATCTGCTCACAACTCGACCAAGTCCGGGAGATCCTAGGGAGCACATGCATAGAGCAGCATTGAACGGACTCAACATGGTGGGCCACAAGCTATCAGCAAAAGGAGAAGAAGCACATCATTACAAGGAAGTACATAAAGCAAAATCACCTCGCCGTCACAGCAGTCCTCGGCATAGAAGCAGCAAGCAACGATCTCGATCGCCATCACCTAAACAGAACGATGGGACTCGAAGATCGCGATCCCCAAATGGAAAACGCGACTACGAAGACGACGAAAAAGGGATGGGGGCATCGTGCTTTACCCGCAGGGTTCGCACCACTCCAGTTCCCAAGGGATTCAAGCTACCTCATGATCAGCAGAAGTACGATGGATCACAGGAACCACAATCGTGGCTCGCAGATTACTTACAAGCAGTTCAAATATTAGGAGGAACCAAAGAAACAGCAATGCAAAGTTTGCAACTACACCTCACCGGCGCAGCAAGGTCATGGTTGAGCAAACTAGAGAAAGAATCCATCGGAAGCTAGGAAGACCTCACAAGGCAATTTACAAGCAACTTCAGGTCGACATACAAACGGTCAGCATCAATAGAAGAAGTCAAAGCGTGCGTATAGCAACGTGACGAAACACTACGGGCGTACATCCAAAGATGGAGCCTCATCAAAAATTCAGCAGTCAAAGTTTCAGACGAAAGAGCAATAGACGCGTTCATCATCGGATTAAGGCGAAGAGACCTAGTCGAAGAGATGGGTAGAATCAAGCCGAAAACAGTATCAGACCTCATGGACACAGCAAACAGATTTGCAGATGGAGAAGATGCGTGCAACAACAAGCGAACACGATCTCCAGAGGACGACAGAAGAAACAGATATGGAAGCCAAAGGAGACGATCCCGAAACTACGACACCTACGGCTCGCATAGCCAAGTCGCCGCAGGATATAAAGATAACAGCTATCAAGGAAATGATCGCAGAAGCTCGGGATATCGAAGCTACGGAAAGGAGGACTATAAGAAGTTCCCTACAAGAGACTCAAGAGAGTACAACCCGTCACCAGAAGATATGCTCAACGGGCCTTGTCATATACACTCAGCGTTCGTCGACGGGAAGCGAGTATCAAGGCACGCAATGAAAGACTGCACAACATTCTTAAAATTACAAGAAGCAGCAATAAACAAACAAACCGAAGCAAGGCGACAAGGATTCGAAGGAAGCAACAATCCTCCGACAAACCAGCAAGGAAACAACGGAGCTCCTCAAGGACAAGACCAGCAAAACAAGGGACACGACGACGATGAAGGGTATGTCCCATCGAAAGGACACATCACAGCAATGATACAACCTGTGCCTAAGTCGAACAAAGAAGAAAAGAGTATAACTCGACAAGTCAACCTAGCAGTCATTTCGCCTCCAGCCGCAATAGAGTATCTGCACTGGTCCGAACAACCAATTGAGTTTAACAAAGAGGACCACCCTATAACAGTACCTCGGCCAGGAAACGCGCCTCTGGTACTCAAAGCTCAAATCGGCGCGTATGATGTCGACATAATATTCATGGACGCAGGAAGTGGAATTAACCTAATATATGCAAAAACGCTCAGGGCAATGCACATATCGCTGGAATTCCTGAAACCAACAGATTGTTCCTTCCACGGGATCGTGCCAGGAAAAATGCCAATTACCCGCTAGGTCGGATAGCACTCAATGTTTGCTTCGGCAACCGACAAAACTACAGGAGAGAAAAGCTCGACTTCGAAGTCATGGACTGGCCATCTCAATATCACGCAATCCTCGGACGGCCCGCATTTTCGCGATTCATGGCAGTACCTCACTACACATATCTGGTACTCAAAATGCCAGGTCCAAGGGGAATAATTACAGTCAAAGGAAGTTTTGAAGTCTCAGACCTTTGCGACAGGGAGTTCCACAAGATGGCGCAAAACTTTGGCATGATAGCCAACTATGAAGAGAAGGTGAAAAACACGACCGCAGAAGGCATCAAGCTACTCGAGGGACGCGCTACGGAGCCCGAGACGAAAAAACCTCGAGTAGAAGCACTAGGAGAAGACAAAGACGCAAGAAAAGAAGAACAAACCATGGAAGCATAAGCACCAAAAAAGTAGAATAGAAAAGTAGCGGCTGTAAAAGCCACGAGTTATACCAGGGGCAATGCCCTCTGAATCCAGAACACAGGTCATAGGCCGGATCTCTTGGGTCACCCCATGTATCTTACATTACAAGTATAAATAAAGACAAAGCGTTCCTCATATTCGAGTTTACGAGTCTTTCAACGAGGAGATGCGGCAAACGCACGAACCATACAAATACGCCTTGAGAATAAATTTCAGACATATAGTCACGAAATAAATAAACTCTCGCGTTCCACATGCACCTTACAACATCGGGTTGTCAGAATCATCTACACCTAAAGGATCTAGATAATGATACTCGCGGAAAAATGCAGCATCCGCCTCTAGAAGCCTAGCTACAAGCCTTCGAGCAGGTTGCAGCGTGTTCTCCATATGAACCCGAAGGCTAGCTCCACCTGGAGCCAAACTCAGGGACATTGTGCTATAATTCAATCTAGGGTGCCACTTGCGTATCCACCCGAGAGCAAAATTAGCACCAGCCACTAAGTTCAGTTCTATTAACCTATGAATACGATGGCTGGATCTGAAAGTATCAAGAAGAAGTGGGAAAGTTGCAGGCAAAGGATTACGGGGAAGCATAATGGAGTGCATAGTTGTGAGAGCTCGCCGGCAACCATCAACTGACTCGCCAATATGTTGGGCACGGTCTTGAAGCAATACAATGGCGCTTCGGCGTCGAGGATCAGACCACAAAGTCTCACAGCCAGTCGACATTTTCTCCAAAGCCGCATTTCGCTCAGCAACTCGACGTTCTTCAGCAGCAAAATCTAAACAAGTACCTACAAATGGCAAAAGATGTCACAAAAACAGCAGTGCACAAGCAAGGAAGGGGAGAGTTGAAAGAAAATTCACATCTCAACATCTCGCAGGCAGACTCGACAATGCCAAGGATGAAAGATTCGCATTCTTCATTATGAATAACCTGCGCCATCAGACTGGAGACCTTTTCATCAAGCGAAGAGATTTTCTTCATATAGCTACCGGCTTGGCTAGCCTTTTTAATAGCCATCTGTGCTTGACATTTGGCCAAAGTTAGGCGAGCCTCAAGGTCAGATATCCTGGAAAAGTACTCTGCGCATTGACAGCATCGACTAGGAGTCAACGAAATCTGAGGATCGAATCCACGAGCAGAGGAAGGAGCAGTAGCATGAGTCAAAGGATCATTGACGCGCGTAGACTGCAAGCCAAAAGGAAAAGAAAGGAGAAACAATTTCAGAGAGGCAGCATAAAACTTCATACGAAGAGGATATATTTACATAAAAGCACAACCCTATGGCTAAGGTTCTCGGGTTGCACTTAATTGAACTCTTTACATTCAAAAGGAGAAAACTAAAAAAGCTACAAAGAAGCTGAGTCTACGCCACCTCAGCATTGTGCTCCGTGGAAGAAGGGGGCGCGGCCAGTTCCTCGCTAGAAGTCGACGGTGGCACTGGATCTTTCGCCGCTGGAGGTGGTGCAGCAGGCACAGCAGAGGCTGCCGAAGGAGAAATCGTTGTCAGCAATGCAGGTGCCAACTTCTTTGCCCTCTCGAAAAACACCTTCATCTCGTCACGGGTGTGGCCATGGGGGGAGCTAACCCTCTCCCAGTCGAAGTCTGTACCGTGCGCAAGAGAAAGTGCAATAGCACCCTCGGCGCCGCGCTTAATGGACAGCCCCTTCAGCTGGAGAGGGGGGTCTTCAGTGGTATCGAAGGACTTGGCAATTTTAGTCAGGTTGTCCTTCGGGGGTGCCGCCCTTTTCTTCGGCCACAACCCGGCAAATAGACGTGATAGAACGCGGCCAACCAGCTCAAAAGTCTCCTGGATAGATATCCAATTTTCCTCGAGTAGGTTAACCGCATTCATCAGAGGATCATTGTCTGATTGCAAAGCCGACAGAGATACCCCGGTAAATTCTGCACAAATAGAAAAGGAAAAAAGAGATAAGTGACAACAGGTACACCAGTGCAACAGAAGTCGAAAATAGAAAGACATGTCGAAGAACTTACTTTCAGCGGCAGTAGACATGGTGTGAAGACGCTCTGCTACGGCTTGTTCCCGCTGAGCATGTTCCTTGTTGGCATCAGCTAAAGCCTTTTCCGCTTTCTTCGCCTTGGCAAGCGCAGATTTCTGCGACTTCTCGGCAATTGCCTTAGCAGCAGTCGCAACGTCATAAGCTTTCTGCGAAGCTTTGAGTTCCGCCTCCAATGAAGCAATTCGAGCATTGGCGGTTGCTAAAGCAGCTGCATAAGAAGTCGACAGCGAGTCAGATAGATAACAAAGGATAAAGGGCAGAAGACAAGTGGTGATTGGACGGCAAAGTTATACCTTCGGAAGTTTTTGCAACCTTTAGGTACCCCGCACACTCCGTGCCCAGGGCGATAAATCTCTTCACCAAAGCCTGAAAAAAGAAGTGTGTAAGAGTAGAAGTACACGAATGGAAAGCAAGTAAAGAAGAATTGCTCACATCATCAGGAGAAACCGTAGATGCATGGGCCTCCAGGGAAATATCGGCTTCTTTGGCCTTCTTTGAGCATTTGGAGTATCGGGCTTGAGGAACCTTCTTCACACCGGACCTAGTAGTCCTCAGTGCTACATCTGGTTCGATAGGCTCGTCAGTGGCCATAGGGGAAGGTGGTGGAGCAGCCGTCGCATATGTTGGTGGTTCTTCATTATCACTGCATGAAAAATATAAGTCATGAGAACAAGGCAAGAACAATGCAATTGAAGAAACTTGACTACAATACTTACGATGCTAGCATGTCGAAGTACTCCATATCTTCTGCAAGAACGAGGGCTTTGCCAGCCGCTGCAGAACTCGATGAAGCGATTTCATCGACACGCTTCCGTTTTTTGTCGACACCGACATCTTCAGCAAGCGTAGGAGGAGGCGATGTCGACGAGCTAGTTTCCTCTTCTGATTCTTTGACATCATCTCCATCCTGACTTTCGTCAGCCTCGGGGGCTTCAGATGCAGGAGAGGCTAGATCAGCCGGTAGGGGCCCTGCCTCTGGAAGAGGGGGACGAGAAACAAGAAATTGGTGACCCTGCATATAAACAAGTAAGCAGAGTGCAAAGTCAAATAATAATGCAAGTCGAAATAAGCAAAGTTTGACAAAAAAGTGGACGCAAAGATACATACCTCAGGAAGAGGGTGCACAGAGTCGAAAAAATCAGCGGTTAAATCCGCAACTGCATGTTCCTTCGTAAGTTTGGTGAGACTCCGGACTCGCTTGTCGACATCTTCTTTCGATATCAGATCTTCAGATATGCGAGTCGGATCCTCCAGGCCGGAGTAATTCCAAAGTTTGGTAAGGCGGTGTTGTAGGGGTTGAACTCGACGTTGAATAAAAAACGCCATGAGTTGCATACCCGACAGAGCACCCCCTTGACCTCCTTTTAAAGATTTGATGCGGGAAAGAAGAGGAAGAATTTATTGTGCTTCTGCATCTGAGGGGAGTGTATCCCATGATGTCAATTTCTTTACCTCTTGAGAAGCATCAAAAGGGGGTAGGCCATATTCGTCTTCAGGAGAAGATTTGCGGTCCTTGATATAGAACCACTTTGTCCTCCATCCTTGGACAGACGCGACCATGGAAAATTCAAAGTATTGCGCCTCAGGGCGCACAGAAACGACGGCTCCACCCAGTTCGGGTTTCCTAGCCAAAGAAACATTGGGGCGGAGTCGAAAGATTGATCTCCAGAGAAGGAAGTGGGGCTCAATGCCCAAGAATGACTCGCAGAGAGTCACGAAGCAAGCAATGTGAAGAAGAGAATTTGGTGTGAGCTGATGGAGCTGCACACCGTAGACAAATAGCAGCCCACGGAGAAACTCGTGGGCAGGAAGGGACAAGCCGCGGAGAAGGATAGCAAGGAACATTACCCGGTAACCGCTCGGGGGCTTCGGGATCCGCTCAGTACTGGGGAATTGGATGGAATCCTGGGCGGTGATGAGGCCGTCCGCCGTAGCCTTCTCCACCTCCTTCTTGGTGATGGTGGAGCGCACCCAGTTGGTGGCAGAAGTTTTGGCTATGTTGCTCTTAGTGGCCAGATGTTTCACGCGCATCCAGCACAAAGCGCGCTTGGGGGCTCCGCAAGAGAGGAAGAGACAGAGGAGATTAGCAATGGAGGCGGCGGATGGAACGAGCTGGTAAACAGTACGATTCCCCACTATGCCATTTATATATCTTCTGGGAGAAGGATCGTGGGCTGAGACGTGGCGCAAAGATCGGAAACGGCAGCCCACCAACGGTCAAAACATTGTGAAAGTTACAGTGATACCCATAAAACGGTTAGCACTGATGAAGAGCTACGTATTCATTGACGTCATAAAGGAAACAAGATGGCGCCGACAAATGCAGAATTGATAAAAAGGATCATATGTGAAGAATGTTTTGATTATAGCCTTGGGGGCTGTTACTTTCGAAGTTAAAGTATCTCGAGTTGAAGAATCTCAAAGTTGAAGTGTTTCGAGTTGAAGTATGAAGAGCCACATTATCTCTTGAGCCTATACTCGAAAAACTCTTTTTTCGACTATAGCCTCGGGGGCTACTCCCATCGGGAGCGCTGAGCGCGCACCCGACGATATTTATTGGTAAAGCATTAGAGATTGGAGAAGTGTAGGAGTGTTACTCCCATCGGGAGCGAGTTTTATGGTTGTAGAAACCCGAATATTTTCAGTCAAAATTTGACTGCGACATAAGATTCTCGAGTTGTGTTATCGCAACACGACTCGAATGCCGTGACTTGTCACGAAGGTAAGACCCCGGGATCCGTCCTGTGTGGCCTGGTATACGCACATGGATGCGCTCTACTGGTATGTATCCGTGTCTACGACGCGAAGAAAATCCTGGTGGACGCACTGGGTACCCTGAGAACCACTGGGATTCATTCTTTATAAGTCCTAAATGCGGCAAAAGGATGGATTTGACCGGTATCCCGAATTCAAGTCCAAGGGGATTGAATTTGAAGTAGGTGACAAGTATCTGTTCCGGCAGTTAACTGACCTCTTGATTCGTCAGAGTTGTCAGGCTTGCTCATCAAAACCCCTTGCGAAAGAATATTATGAAAATAAGTCGAAAAGACTAAGTCGAAGATTTGAAGATGGGAAGAAGTCGAAGAATTGATCAAGTCGAAGATTTGAAGATTAGAGATTCAACCTGAATCTACAATTCTGGTAGAATCTCAGGGGCTACTGACAAGGGTATAGCTAATAGAGCCCGTTAGTTGAGTACCCCTGAGGCCCGATAAGCTAGGCCCAATTGTAATGATAGTCGAATACGAGTTCTTACCGTATGTCGATATTGTAATCTGTATCGTACCCTACCCGATCCTCGAGACCTGGCCACCTATATATAGGGGCCAGGAGGGGACGGTGTAGGGCAGATTGAAAGCAAGCCAGGTTGAACACCCAAGTTTACTTTCGACACACACCTATTTCGATTAACTTTACCTTCAAGTTCATCCGACGCCCTATCTCCCCGATCCTAAGTCCTTCATCTAGGACATTTGTCGAGTTAACCCTCGTCACTAGGGCACAGCGACACGCTTATAAAAAGGAGTCAGTCCGGACGGGACGTGATGACCTAATTTGCGCGGAGCCGCTGTCCGTTTTCTGAAGCCTCCTTTCTCCGTTCTTTCTCCACCACGCAAACAGGCGAAGCCCTGTCGACGTATACTCTCCACCATAGACACCACACCGTCGTGCTGTCGATCCCATCTACCACTCCACCATATCTCGCTGGATCGGGAAGGCGGAGTCGTTGGTGCGATGTACGTGTGCATCTCTTGGAGGCGTCACCACTTGCGGCGTTGGATCGGATCGGATCGCGAGGAGGAGAAGGCTAGTACGACTACATCATCCACGTTCTGTTGAACGTTTCCGCTGTGCGATTTCTTCAAGGGTATGAAGATCTCATCTATCTCTCTCGTTGATTATATCTCCTAGATTAGATCTTGGCTTTCTTGTTCGTATCCATAGGAATTTTTTTGATTTACTATGCTGCGAAACCCTTCAGGCTATGGGAGCCGTAGTTGTCATAATTGCGAGATCTCCTCCTTTGGCCTCCATATCTGTTTCCTCTATCATCTTCTGGTGATTGTATCCATTTGTTGTTGCACGCATCTTCTCCATCTACGGACCTGTTTGCTATATCCATTAAATCTGATACTGTTTTTGGCTTAAGCCTGCCCATCTATTCGACTAGGTCTCTTCGCTGCAACCCGAGTGTGAATGCATCTATTGCTCTTTCGTCTGAGACTTCGACTGCTGAATTTTTTATAATGCTCCATCTTTGGATATACGCTCTTAATGTCTCATTGTGTTGCTGTACGCAGGCTTTGACTTCTTCTATGGATGCTGGCCGCTTATATGTCGATTTGAAGTTGCTCGTAAATTGCTTTGTGAGCTCCTCCCAGCTTCCAATTGTTTCTTTTTCTAATTTTCTCAACCATGACCTTGTTGCGCCGGTGAGGTGTAATTGCAAACTTTGCATTGCTGTTTCCTTGGTTCCTCCCAGTATTTTTACTGCTTGTAGATAATCCGAGAGCCATGACTGTGGCTCCTGAGATCCATCATATTTTTGCTGATCATGAGGTAGTTTGAAACCTTTGGATACTGGCGCGGTGCGAACCCTATGAGTAAAGCATGGCGCCCCCATCTCCTTTTTGTCGTCTTCGTAGTCATATGCTTTGTTGGGAGTCCTAGATCTTCGGGTTCCTCTATACTTTGGACTTTTATGTCGCCCTGGTGATGGCGTTCTAGATCGTCGACTGCCGCTTCTATGCCGAGGACTGTTGTGACGGCGTGGTGACCTTGGTTTGTGAGTTCCTTTGTTGCGGTATGCCTCCTCTTTTGCTGATAGCTTGTTGCCTACCATCTTTAATCCTTGTAGTGCTGCCCGGTGCATATGTTCTCTTGGGTCTCCTGGATTTGGTCGTGTTGTGTGCAGGTATGCTTGAGCTGCCACCAGTGCTGCTTCAGGTGTCTTTGGTATAATGTACCCTTGCTCGTCGACTGATAAGAAAGACGAGTCGAGGTTTTTGGAGAGGCTTTGCCTTTTTGAGTACTCGAGGTTTTCAAACCTTGATCCATGTCGACGATGTCTTCTGCTGTTCATGTATGACGCGTCGCTACATGCTTTGTGATAAGCATCGCTTGCCGCAATGGCTGAGTCTCTTCTCTTCTGTATTTCAATCCTCTCTTTTGCTAGCTGCTTCAATTGCTATCTTAGGGCATAGTGGTACCCCAAAAGCATATTTTTGCTGGCGTTATTTGGTATTGGTGTGCAGTGCTCCACGGCTGTTTTGATTGTCTTCCATTCGTTAACTGATGGTCGAACTTTCTCCCTGTTTGCTAGGAAATCTGCAGTTTCTCCTTCTGCCAGGTAATTTGCCCCTCTGTTTACGTTTGCTGGGTTGAGCACTGGATTGTTGTTTTCATCGAGCTCTTCTGAGTTATCTCCTATAATGGCGAGTACTTGGTACCGATTGTCGAACTTGCTATTAAAGCTTGAGAAGATTGAACTGTCATCCTCATGAAGCTCTAATCATGTCTTCTAAGTGTCTGTTGATTTGTCCGAAGTGTCGTCATGGCGGATCATGAGGTCTTCTAGCTGCACTTCTAAGTCGAAATTTTCCATTGTTTCGTCGCCTTCTGTGATTTCTCTCTCTTCTGTTTCTATTTCTGCAAAGCTGACCGGCGAGTTTTTCTCGTTGGAGGAGTCTTCTGATGATTCTGACATTGTTTCTGTCTTGGACTTGCTTGCCGACGGACCCAGTTTCGCCGGATCTGAGAGGCGAATCGAACCTAAAGATCCGACGCGAAAGTTTAGACTTCCAATTGTCAAGTCCATATCTTGATCCATGCTCTCGAATACTTGCGTGAAACTTGACTGGTGAGGTTGAAAATCGACGATTCCGAAGGGTATCTGGATTTCGTCGACTTCCGGATTGTTGTTGGCTAAAAGCGAAAAAGCCGTCGAATTCATGATTCTAATGCCCAAAGTCCCCACGGTCGGTGCCAATTGACGAGGGTTAACTCGACAAATGTCCAATATGAAGGACTTAGGATCGGGGGAGTAGGGCGTCGGATGAACTCGAAGGTAAATCAGTCAAACAAGGTGTGTATCGAAAGTAAACGTAAGAGTAAACTTGGCTTGCTTTCAATATGTCCCTTACCGTCCCCTCCTGGCCCCTATATATAGGTGGCCAGGTCTCAAGGATCGGGAGGGGTCCGACACAGATTACAATATCGATATACGACATGAACACGTATTTCGACTAGTATTACAATTGAGCCTAGCTTAATGGACCTCGGGGGTACTTTAACTGACGGGCTATATTATCTATACCCTTGTCACGCGGGGTTCTTTTCTATTTATTTTTTGTTTTTTCCTTTTTAGCTATGGGCATCCTAGATGTTTAGACTAGTTCTAAATATTTTGTTATTGCAGATGCTAGATGTATATGGTACCTTCTTGATAATAATATATTCTCTTTATTAAAAAAAACTTGTGGAGATTGCTTTAAGCTTGTGGCCTTTGTGGTGATAACTTGGGAGGCTTCAATTAAGTTGTGGAAAATACCCCAAATTATTAGGGTTTGATAACCGTCCGAATAACCCAAAAAAATCAATTCATGTATTAACTGTCAAATTGTGCCTACTTTTTGGAATTTTTCAAAAACTATTAGGACCCAATAAACCGGTATGGAGGTAATTACATTTTCAATATCTGATGGACAGGCAGCGAGCGATAAACCGCATCGTTGGTGTGCCGAAACGTGTCGAGCCTGTCGCCCCACTAGCTAGGCCAGTCGAGCCGGCCACCACCCAACTCGCGCCTTAATCTAAGCTTGCTTCTGACGACGGAGGGACACCGATCCTACTCAGCAAGTCAGCATTGGCTCCACGGCAACATGCAAGGTAAGTCGTGGAGTGAGCTGAAAGACTTAAGGGTTAAGATGAGACTTGAGAGCCTTCTGCAGTCTCCATGCTACATGGCCGGCGGCGACGCGAGGCAAGGCGCAGACGAAGACAAACTCGCCGTCGTTGTCCAGTCCTACTCACTAGTGAAGCGAGGGAGGTCTAAAAGGCGAGCAAGCATGCACTTTGTGCACCGACCTAGCTAGCTCCTCGCCGGTTTCTGTCGCCGTCGGCCGCCACCACGCAAGTAAATTATTAGCCCCGTACGTGGTGGGAGCAGTTGCATCCATGCGCCCCTCTTCTTCTACCGCAAGTAAACGAGACGCACTTTGTTGATTCTCGGGTACGGGTAGCTAGCCGCCGATCAATCAGTTGTAGCCCCAACTATCTTATGAAAGAACTCGGCTTACCAGTGTCTAGTGCAACACACGAGACAGATAATATCGCAATTTCAGTCCGAAAGAAATGTTACCATAAAGGTGGAATATTCTTTCAGTGGGAGGCGACTTTCCCGTCGATAGCGATGCGTCTGTGGTGACTTCATCAATTTCAAGACTTGATTCGCCGGCTCAGTCTTTCGGAGGTGCTCATAGGGGTAGAGGGTAGAGTGTACGTGTGTGAGTTCATATGGATAAATGTATGCGCGTGTATGTGAGCGCTTGCGTTTATACTGTGTTTCTCAAAACAAAAAGAACTGTTACCATTTCTCAACAATTGTGACGATATATGTTCATTGAAATGAGAGTGGAAAGAGAGAGCCCTAAATTTCTTTTTTTGAAAGAACAAGAAAACAAATTAGCTTCCATTATAATTTGAACTTAGGTGGTGAACATGCTACTCCCTCCGACCACTAATACCTGTCCTAGTATGGATATATCTAGACACTAAAATATGCCTAGATACATCCTACTAAAGACAAATAATAGTGGTCGAAGGGAGTACAAGAAGACATAGCTCATATCCCTTCCTAGCCTGCCACATGTCACGTCCTTACTTACAGCCTCTTTTCACTACATTTTTCAATAAAGTCCAAAAAAAATAGGATCGCTCCCGCGTCGCTCAGGCAGGGCGACATGAGGGGCTCCCTTCCCAAACCCTAGCATTGTCAACGGCTACCCTGCCAGCGACGACGGGCTTTGCTCCCCAATAACAAGATCTTCATATTCCATGTGCAATAGATACCCATGAGGTCTTCGGTAGCCCGGTGCGGCGTCCTCTAGCTCAATGCGGCATCGTCCTTCCAACTGCCTTAATCGTTGAATTCGGTAGTGATGATGCTTGCGTTGTTCCCTTCCTCGGGGTGTTACTTTTGGAGAACTATTCTCGTCGGATTGGTATATTACCACAGCCGGTGGTTGATGTTGAGGTTTTTCCATGCCATTGATTGCATTGGCATGATTTGGATCTTATGTCATTTTGCTTTGAAATAATATGGGTCCGTACATTTTTTATATATCACTAGCTCTAGACATTGTGTTGTTGCGGAGGCCTGATCTGAATTGATAATAGCTTAACATAAATGCATTATCTTTTATTAAAAATAAATTTCACCCAGCCTCTGCACCAACACGATACCAAGAACTAGTCAAGACATTAAATATGCACAAAGCCAATTACTACTCCCTCCATCCCAAAATGTAAGACGTCTAAGCTTAAACAAAAGTCAATATCTTCTATGTTTGACCAAATTTATACAGAAAGATATGAACATTTATAAAACTAAATTGATATCAATAGATTCGCCATAAAGTATATTTTCTCAACGAGTTCATTCGATATGGCAAATATTTATATTTTTTATGTATAAACTTAGTTAAACTTGAAAGATATTGACTTTTAACAAAGCTTAAACGCCTTATATTTTGGAGTGGAGGGAGTAGAAAGGAAATAAAGGGCGATCAACCAAACGGCTACAACAAACATCAACCATCAAAGATGCATTCCAACGAAGAAAATAACCACAAAAGCCAAATCATGTGTTTTCAATCTGAAGAGAAGTCTGAACAAACTCCAAATAGTGTCTTCAACGAAGAAACGCCGCATGAAAATTGCCATTTTTCACGTGTGAAACGTGAGACCAAATACTCAAAGACATTGTCACCTAGCCGAAGTAGCCATTTTCTGCCAGCACCGGCCGATTCAGCACAACACAGCAAATAAAAAGGAATTGACATATTTTGCACCAAATCAGTCGGCTGAAACCGTCTGAAAAACGATTGCGCGACACAGGATCGAGCTGTGCATGCAACGAACACATGAGCTTGTGCGCCAAAAGCGCGCGCGGTCTGGGCACTCCGTACTCAGCTGTCAAAAGGTGCATCGTCGTCGTCGTCCACGTATGTTTGCTTCGTGCAAAGCTTTCCCGATGCACGAGCAGATCTCTGCTCCTCCTCTCCACTATGGCCTTAACCCTTAAGCAACCCAAGACACCTCCTTCTTCCTACCTAAAACTGAAGCTCGCGCGCGCGACCTATATAAGCAACGCGAACACGAGCACTGAGACGGCTCCGGTTCATCCTCTCCTTCCCCGGTGCGCGGCTCGATCGACGTCTCACTACTCCAGTAGCCCACAGCTGTTCGTAGCACAAGCAAGCCGGAGATCGGATCGAGGCGGAGGGCCGCGGCGCGCAAGCTGATCCGACATGCACAGAGCTTCACCGTGGAACTCTTCTTCGTCTTCGTCTTCCCCACGCAGCAGCAAGCGCGCCCGCCTCGACGCCCTCGCCGCCTCCAGCATCGGCAAGCTCCTTCCCTGGCCTTCGCCACGTGGACCGGCCAGCCATGGCGTCGCCCTTTCTGGCAGCCTCTTCTTCCTCTTCCGCTTCGTCGCCCCTCTCTTACCTGATCCCTAGTCAGCCGCCGCCGGCTTCATCCTCCACCCTCGTGGCGCCGCAAGGCTTCTCGTGCGGTGCTGCTCTGGCGCAGCAGGCCGGAATGTACGGTGGCCTCGGCATGGGCGGGGCGGTGCCGGCAGGTGGCGTCGAGGCCAGCGCGGTGAGGCAGGGGGGCAGGCACGCGGGGCACCCGCCGCTGCCGCGCCCGCCGCCCAGGCAGTGCCCGCGGTGCAGGTCCGCCAACACCAAGTTCTGCTACTACAACAACTACAGCCGCAAGCAGCCGCGCTACTTCTGCCGGGCGTGCCGCCGCCACTGGACCGAGGGCGGCACGCTCCGCGACGTGCCCGTCGGCGGCGGCCGCAAGAACAGGCGCAACGGCGGAGGCAAGAGGGGCACGAAGGCTCCATCCGCCGCTTCCGCGTCTGCTGCTGCGGCAGCGGCTGGGCAGGACAGCACTGGCGGAGGCGGACCGGCGGGCGCCGCCGACGCGTTCTTCCCGGCCGACATCCTGAGGCAGATGTTTTTCCAGCCGGCCGTCGGCGGGGGCGGCGGCGGCTACGGCATCGACCTGAGCGCATGGCAGCAAATGGCCGCTCCCACGGCACCGCAGCAAGGCGCTGGCGATGTTGCCCCGGTCGAAGGGACGGCGCCGGCGGCAGATGCGAACTGCGGAGCCGGCGTGCAGTTCTGGAGCGGGTGGCAGGCGCAAGATGACATGGCCGGTTTCGATGCGACTTTCTGAGTACGTGAGCTTCGGGCCGGGGAGGTTCCACCGTCCATCCAGCTACCCGGCCATGGAACGCCGTGCCATGGTGAAATCTCTACGATGATCCGCACGAAGAAATGACAATCTAAGTTAGTGTGTCTGCCAGTGTGAGCTTGTATAGCACTGTCAGTATTTATACGTGCTTAGCTTAACTATATGCGTATAGCTGAAAGCATGAAGTACGTACGTAATACTATGAAGAGTTTGCCTTCTGACCGTGCAAGGTTTGTGATGGGATTGTTCACTCTGCTATATGTGTGTATGTTTGGCATTTTCATGTAATTTCATGGTACTCCAACCCAACCCTCAAGGTAATGGCATTGGATATATGTGACCTAAATCGGACGTAATCTACTTGTTTAAACCAAATGACCTACTTAAACAGATGGTCTCTTAGGACTAAACCGCAAACCTGATGAGACCTAATTGTAACAAATAACTGACCTTATAAAGAAAAGGAAATCTCACGATACAAAACAAAACCTCTGTAAAATTTTCCTCGCAGACTGAATCACAGTTCTAAAAGGTTTTCAGGTAGCATTTCTACCCTACCATACAAAAATAAGAAACGGAGGCAATGGTGGGTACAGACTACAGGGGAAGATACCTTACACGAGTAACACAACATAGGGGCAAGGAAATTTGGTCAGTCTCACAGAGCAACCGAACCGATCATATATGTGCAGAATCTATATAAAAAAGTTACAACATACTTAGTTATCAAAACTGATGCAGCAGTACATGTTCTGCAAATGGGTTACAGCAGATTCACAGAGACTTGGCCTCCACCAACACACTTCAGCTATACCGACTCATGCCAATAGCGGCCTCCGGGCGTTGGTAGGACACCCGCGACTTGGAGAAGCAGTAGTAGTAAGACGCGGTGAGCACACCAGTGATCAGGGCAAAAGCCGCACCAGCTCCAAATGTGCCCCGCCGCACTGTCTCACAGTCAGGTGGGTTTTCGAATATCACTGTGCGGTAACCGGTGTGGTAGGCGGACTGCACCAGCCCAGCCACCAAGCATGCCTCCGCAATGAGAAATGTCAACCTGTATACGATAATCGAAAAAGTTCAGTGTCCATTCTGCGCCCTGCATGAATTGTATGATTTTCCACATGGAGTGTCAAAGGATGAGCAAATTTCCATTAAAAAATATAAACTAAAAGTCCCAGCTTTCATGACCGATCGGAAGATACAGTATATAGTTTGGCAGTTGTAATTATGCAAACAATGATCTAACGACAACAAAAGTCCCTACAACCTTGAAGAAGGTGTATTTTTGAGCTCGTGAAGGTTGCATGGTGGTTGATAAGTAACCAGAATCACAAAATTCTTGACATGATTTGTGCTGCACCATGCTGGTGCGTGTGGAAACTAAGGAATGATGTTCTATTTCAGGGAATCCTCTGGGTAAATTCCAATTGCCATGACGAAGGATCTCCCGGACACTGCAAAGATGTCATCAGCAAGCACTCAATGTGACCTCTTCTGGACCGATGCATGTAGGTTCCTAAAGCAAAGAGATTGCAAGAATTATTGTGGAGAGAGGAGGAAGCAGTGGAGGGCTGAATGCAGTTTGGACAAACGTGGAAGTCATGGCTGAACGACTTGCTGTTATGAGAATGTGATCTGAATTCAACAAATTATCTAGCTTTCAGAACAATAGTAGTCTGGCTACTTTTGGCTGGATCAGCAATCTGCCACTCCCCACTGGCTGTATGGGTAGTATTGGTTTCGTGCAGGCAATCAAACGGAACCAGAGCTGACAGAGAAATGCCTTTTTGTATGTAAAAGACTAAAAGTAATCCCAATGGTCGACTGTTTGGCATGGGCTGACATGGGTTCCGATGTCGGTTGCGGCGAGGGCCCCATCAGTAGTCGTTGAAGGTGAGGTCGGAGTCGCTGGCTTGTGGAGGAGAGATGACGATGATCCTCAATGGCAACCTCGACAGTGATGTTTCTTTTCCATGGTGTGTGCATGCTTCATGTAGGTGGCATTTGTACAGTTGTAGGCTTGTAGCGGTTTTCGGCTGGTTCCCCGTTAATGATCTGGTCAATTCTCTTCTATTTTTTGAAATAAAATGAGGCAAAATTGCCCGTTTTGTTAAAAAAAAAAGCAATCCTAAGAGCCAAGTGAGTAGTGCAAAACATAAGAATGGGAACGTAAAGTAGTCTTAATCAATAGATGCTCCTTGAGTTACTGACCCAGTGTATCCTTTAGTCATCATCTGACATCATCTCAGCTATTTTTTTCTCAAATATGCCGGCGCTCAGAGCATTTTTGTATTAGAACACGAAGGCAACAAACTGGCAGATACAAGAAAGCTCAAGGCTTCACAATGACCAAGGAAAACAGATCACAGGACACAAGAAACAAAGAAGGTTATTTATACAGCTGTCCAGGCCCTTTGGCCTAAACTGAGTGTCCCGTTGCTACACATGCTTTTTCGCCACCAGTACTCTCACTAACCAAAACCTGTTGACTGGTTTGCTTGCTAATGGCCAAATGTATATCTGGACTCCTCATGATTACGAGTTCACAACCAAGTCAAGATAACCATTGTCGAATGAACACAGGTATGTGTACAAGTAAGAGCATTTCCAACTACCAATACATATTACTAAACAACTTCTGCCTACTTTTTGTTATCAACGAGACTCATGTCCCCTTTGATCCACTGAAGGCTACACTGCACTATGTTATTCTGTAATTAAGTCCCCTATGTGCAAGTTCATAGACGATGCGTACATGAAATCTGTCATTTAGTTAATGCCACAAATATTTTGGAACTCCCCAAATATCCTTTCAAACAATAAAAATGTTCTTAATATAAAAATAAACGAGGCCCATGGGCACTAGCACCCAGGGCATTTTTTTATAGAAGAAGCGTGAGCCGCGAACCTGCGGAGGAAGAGCCTCGAATGGAGGACGCGGGGATAATGTTCTTAATATGAAACAAAGAATCACAAATGTTGTTGTCGCAATCTTTGGAGCATTTTGCTGGATCAAAGGAATGGTACTATGGTGCTACCAAATGTGGTATGATTTCCTATAGTCCAATCCCATACAAATTTGAAGACCCTTTCTCCGTCCTATACAAGCGTCTATTTTCGTGAAATTTGTGTGTTCTGCAATACTTTATTTTGCATTTTTTTTCCTTCTATTTCTACATTTTTCTTTCCTGTGATGCAAACAGGTCCTACATTTACATCCACCTGCTGAATGCTGACTAGCAACTTCCACAAAATTAGACCATGATTTATATGCGAAAGGCACAATGTGCACATGTGCTTCTTGAATAGTTCCACGCAAGCACTCCAGACTGCGTCTACAACGTCCCAATTCCCAAAAGAGCCTTTCCATTTCCTTGAAAAGGCCCTACCTACGTGACTCGAGCAGTACAAGATTAAAGCATCCATTAAGCATAAATCATCGCAAAAGCCCCACGAGGATTCCGTGCAGGCCTATGTAATCAACGAGGAGGTTTCGCCAAGAACAAGTAGTGGCAAGGAGGTTGGTGGAGTTGTTGTTCCGACACGCTTTCATACGCACGACTTTTTCGCTTCCAATAAGCTCCTGAACATGGGCTAAATAACGAAGAGAAATGGGGAAGATTCCGACTAGCCGGCCCCACACATCAGCCTCACGTGGAGGTCAAGCCGGCGCGGCGAGCAGGGGAGGAGGACGGAACTAGGGAAATGGAGATGCGGGGATCGATTGAGGGTAGGGTACCAACCAGGAGGAGAGGAAGAGCATGAGGGCGCATCCGCGGGCGCCGCCGGGGCGGAGCGCGGCGCCGCAGCAGAAGCAGCGGCTGGCGGCGGCGGCCACGACCTGGCCGGCGAGCAGCAGGGCGAGCGCGGCGCCGCCCATCCCCGTGGACGCGTCCGGGTGGTAGCGGCAGTAGGTCCACTCGTTCCTCGCGTCCGTCTCCAGGCTCGCCTGCGGCAAAGCAGAGCAGCAGCGGAAGAAGCATCAGAACAAGCCCCGTCGGGCGGAGGGGGGCTTGGATGGGGATGGGGGATCGCGCAGATCGGGGGACGTACCGAGGGGCGGCTCTGCTCGGCGCCGATGGCGAGGCCGAAGGCGACGAGGTCGACGAGCAGGATGGCGGCCAGCACCGCGTTGGAGCCGGCCATGGCTGGGGCTGGCTGGCGCCACAGAGCTCACCGATTACTTGGTCCGAAAATTTCAGATTAGCCGTTAGCGCGTGTCCTGCCGCGTCGTCGGGGCAAAAGACGCGGTGAGGATCCGGGAATGAAGACCGGGGTGGTGTTTTCTCTCGCCCTTTGGTCTGGCCGGCTCAAGCATAAACAATGGAATGGAAGAAGCAATAACGCAACTCGGTGGTAATAGTAGAACGTGTCTACTGTCTAGTCCAAATAAATAGTCGTGCCATCTCTGTTCGGTAATTGTTGATACCGGGAATTACTGACAACGTTTTGGCAGAGCATAGCAATCTAGGAATGAAACGGAGTGGAAATAGACGAAACTAAGTGGTGCTATATTTATTTTTATATTTTTATACGGAAGCAGAAACAAATACATAAACATCAAAAACAAATATGAAAATGGATACATCTGAAAACAAACATAGAACGAATACGGTGCGAATATGAACAAAAAAGAATGATTATCAGAACCGAGAGAAAACCTGAATCATGCAGAAAAACTCAAGCAAGTCAAGTAAATCGAAAAACTTGTTCTCCAAACCTGTTACGATTACTCAGTGCAACGGGGGAGTAAGGTTATGTTGCTTTGACAGTTCAGTATAACAAGATTACATATTGAGCCTGCTAGATTGGTCATGTAAAACAATCATAAAATGAAAATTTCGTATTAATCGAAAACAGGAATTTTGTTTCCGCATCTGTTCTGTCAGAAAATGTCATTCCATTCCATTTCCACATTCGCCAAAGAATTTTCATTTTTGGTTTCGCAAATTTTTGTTTTCGTTTCCATATATATTTATTCCTTTTTTTCTGCGGATTTCCGATCTACTTTCATCTCTAGCAACCTGCCAACCTCCTCATTCTCTCACCCAAATCGCTACCGCCCCTCTCAACGCCGATAGTTGATAGTTCAACATCTCCTACTCCATCCGTCCACTGGTCTGTCGCTCCTCTCTACTCGCGACGACCTCACTACTTGGCATGCATGTCGTGGGATTTTAGTGACAGTAACCATGGGGATGGCTTAACGAAGGGGCTCGACGGTGTGCGACGATGGGTCCGGCTCGAGATTGTGTAACTAGGACACCACGGTTTATCCTGGTTCAGGGCCCTCCACGCCGGAGGTAAAACTCCTACTTCCTGCCTTGTTTCGTATTATCTTCACAGTGGTTACAACGCTCCTCGAGCTGTTCGGTCTAGAGGAGGAAGAAGAAGATCGGATCTCCTTAGTCTAAGGGTCTAGACCCCCTTATATAGGCGGGGGTCTGGTTATAGGTTAGGTGGCCGGCTGCCCGGCTGCCGGCTCCTCCGTGGCTGCGTCTTCGGCGTGATCCTCTAGCCCCTGACCTCTGGCCTGACGACAGCAACTTTATAAAGCGCCTTTTCCCCCTTGGACCGGCATCTGGGAGGCATATGCCCTCCCTTTTGCCTCGGATCCTTTCATGGGGAAGCTCCTGCTCGCTGGTTGGTGGAGTCCGGGCGTGGCTTGCGTCATGCCCGTCCTTCGCCTTTGTCGATCTTGTCGGGGCCAGGCCACTTTTGGCGAAGCAGCCGTTGGAGGGATCTTGTCGTCTTCACCGGCTTTGGCTCTCCTCCGTAGAGTCGCCAGCCGGCTGCTGGCACAGCCGACCCTTTGGACAGAGCCGGTCTTCTCGCCTTAGCGCCGTGGAGATTCCTGGGACGCCAGCCGGCAGATAGCGCTGCCCTTGGCATACCCCGGAAGTCATCCCCACGACACTAGCCCCCGAAACTAGCGAAGTCTCATGGGTTAGCATGGGGCTTCGGTGGGTTCTATTCCTCGCCGAAGTCTTGTTCGCTTCCATCAAAGTCCCAGAATTCCTCGTCCGGCTCGGGAGTCGTCGATCTTGAGGTCAAGTTTCGCGGAGTGCCACCGACCGTCTCAGGACGTGCCGGCTCCAGGATCGATCCGGCTGGTGGCCGCCATGCGGCCGCTAGCCGGGACCCGGCCCCTCGGAACTTGAACCGCTTCGGGTTCTGATCCCACGCTGCGACTAGCACGGTGCCGCAGCGTAACGTCTCGTCGCTTGGACTTTGGAGCCACTGTAATTACTCCCCAAGTCATCATGTGGGGTAAATTGGCATGCGTCAGCGGCATGTCCCGTCGGATCCTCCCACGATCCGCTGTGGCAACCACAGCGGTTGCCTTCTCGTAAGTGTGCACGATGCGGGGCAGTTACCGAAGCGTCGGGTGCCGTCCCCCCTGCCGCTCCTCCTTAAATACTGAGAGCACTCAGGGTTGAGGGCGCACTCCACTTCTTCCTCCACCTCGACCTTCTCCTCAGAGTTCTGCCCGGCCATGTCTTCTCTTGGAGGTTCCACCGGCGGAGGTGAGGGAGTCCCGGAGAAATGGGGGCCTGGTCGCCCAAAAGGGAGCGGGAAGAAGACCGAGACGCCGGTGACGTCGCCGCCCGCGTCCCGGAAATGCGGACGCCCGAAGGGGAGCCGCAACCAGAAGACCCTGGCGGCCCTTGCAGCTGCAGCCGCTGCCGCCTCCACCACCACCGCCGCTGTCGGGGCAGCTCTGGCTCTTGGTGACAAGGGCATCCCGAAGAGACAAGGGCCTGGATGCCCGAGGGGGAGCGGGAGGAAAACCGCGCCAACGGCAGCGGCCGATCCTTCGCCGCCCCGCCACCGCGGACGGCCACCGGGCAGCAAGAATAAGAAAACCCTTGCTGCCCTCGAGGCCGCTGCCTCCAGCTCCGCGAGGCCCCGCGCGACGAACTCTCCTCCGGCTGGTCTATCACGGCTTCGGCCGGTGAAACCAGCGCTCCAGCCGCCGGCCTACACCTCGGCCGAGAGGTGGTCCACCTGCATAGTTCTGATACTCGCCGGGACCAAGGACCTCCTCCGCCTTCCATCTCAGTTCGTGGAATCGATGGAAGGCCAGGAGATGGCTTATGCTATGCTACGGGAGTGCAATGTCGGCCAGCCCAAGTACTGCGTCGAGGTCTACTACGACAGCGAGGGGGTATGTTACTTCCGCGATGGGTGGTCGAAGTTCTTCATCGACTACGGCGTGCATGAGGGCTGGTTTCTCCTCTTCACTCATCGTGATGGGAAACGGAGCTTCACCGTCTGCATCTTCGACGGTACTCTCTCCGCCCGTACCTTCGCCGCCTGGTCGTGAAGAGCAGCATCCCGCCGCCCTTCCGCTTTCGCGGATCTCATCGACCTCGAGCGCGGGCTTCTCCGGGATGAAGTCCATGCGGCGCTCGCGCCATGCCGAGGAAGGTGAGCATCTCCAAGGCGAGGGGCACTTCGTATTCTTAGGGCAGTGACCTAGGAAACCTTTGTAACCATCAGACTTTTGCTTAATGAAACTTGTCTTTCTTCATTTGTTGTGTCGTCGTAGAAATTTGCTTTGCCTCGTTCTTGCATGAATGTCTTCTGTTTCCATCAGAGCGTGGCGACGATTTCACGGCTAGAACTCTTGCTGCGCATGCCTGTAGGTAGGGGCTAAGATGGCCGCCACCCTAACGAGACATTCTTGGCGAGCTCTTCTGGCTTCAGCGTGGAGGGAAAGGTGCCTCTGCTGGCCGGCTTCGAGAGGTGCGGGCAAGCACCAGCTTGAGGAGATAGGAATGGAAGCTGCGTCCTGTGCCGGCTCGGGCGAGACCGGAGCCAGCGCGTCTCCCCTTCTCGATCCTTCGCGTAACCCTTGCCGCGGCTGGAGTGAACCTCCAAGCCACTGGCCTTGGCCATTTCTTTGCGAACGCTAGATTTCGATTTCGACGCTCTTTTGCTGGTAATGTCACAGCGCCAACAGATCGGACAGCCGATGAGGGATTGGAGCCGGCCTGCTTCTAAGGGCCAATTCCCTTTCCCCTAGCCCCTGAGTTCTGGGGCAGCTAGAATGACAGCTGGCTTGAAACTAGCTCATTCGCATATGATGCCGATGTCGCGCGAGGCAGCTCTGGCTTCGAACCTCCTTGACGTGGTTCCTCAGCCTAAACACTGAAGAACTGTGATCATCGACCACTTGCTGGCCTGCCTTAGCCTGGTTCCCTCAACTTTTTCCTTAATCTCTCCACCCTTCGGCCCTTCTACCCCCAACCGGCAGCCTGGTGCCGGTTGGTCTCCCTTGGGCCGGCAGCCGAATGCCTGCCGTGGGGTGAGAAGTAGTACTTCGGTCTGTTGGGCGCCTGGCTCGAGCTAGCCAATGCATGGTTAACGAACACTGCCTTCAACGCTTAGTTGAGTAATTTTTTATCGTTTGCGGTTTTTCCTTGTGGCCTTCCTTCGTATGTGGTCTGCCGGCTCCTATCCGTCCGGCTTCGCAGAGCCGGGGGATGGAGGTTGGGCTCGAGACCTGCTCCATACGTAGTACTCATCCGGTTGGCAGGAAATCGATCGTTTCTAGGGCGGCCGGTTGTGGCTCGGTGCCCAGGACCGGCTGCCGATCAAGTGAATAACGCAGGAAGCCAAACATACACGAAGTGTTTTCCTCGGAGCCGGCCGTAACTAGCCATTCCGTTATCCTTTATTCATTGACAAGTTTTCGGGGTACAAGCTTTTGCCTTAGCAGAAGAAAGGTCTTAGGAGATTGACATTCCAGGGACGCTTCGTCTCCTTGTCAGAATTATCTGCCTTGTTCTTCCTGGGCTCTTATGCGTCGATGAGGTAGTATGCCCCATTGCCTAACACCCGGCTGACAATGAACGGTCCCTCCCAGGGAGAGGATAGCTTGTGCATGCCTTTAGTGTTTTGGACCAGACGGAGTACGAGATCTCCTTCACGAAACGCGAGTGGACTGATCTTCCAGCTGTGGTATCGTCGCAGCTGCTGCTGATAGAGCGCTGATCTGGCCAAGGCCTGCTCTCATTCCTCCTCGAGGAGGTCGATGCCATCTTCACGAGCTTCCTTCGCTTGCTTCTCCGTGTACTGGACAACTCTGGGCGCATCGAATTCGATGTCGGTGGGCAACACCGCTTCTGCTCCGTAGACCAAGAAGAAAGGAGTAAAGCCGACAGAGCGATTGGGAGTGGTGCGCAGGCTCCAGAGCACTGAGGGCAGCTCTTCGACCCAGCAGCTGGCTGAGCGCTCGAGAGGCTCGACCAATCTTGGTTTGATGCCGGCTAGGATCAGCCCATTTGCTTTCTCCACTTGCCCATTAGACTGAGGATGCGCCACAGATGCCAAGTCCAGCCGGATGCCCTTCTGGCCGCAGTACTCTGCGAAGACTCCCTTTGTAAAGTTTGTCCCATTGTTAGTGATGATACTGTGGGGGACTCCATATCTCGTGATGATCTCGTTGAAGAACTTGATGGTGGACGAGCCGTCAAGTTTTTTGATTGGCTTGGCTTCGATCCACTTGGTGAACTTGTCCACTGCAACCAGCAGATGCGTCAAGCCCCCGGGCGCTGTCTTGAATGGTCCTACCCTATCCAGGCCCCAGACAGCAAACGGCCAGGTGAGCGGGATGGTCTTGAGGGCTGCCGCTAGAGTGTTTCGATGCTTGGAGAAGCGCTGGCAGCCGTTGCAATGCTTCACCAGTTGGTATGCGTCCTTTTGGGCCGTCGGCCAATAGAAACCATGGCAGAAGGCTTTACCCACCAAGGCCCTGGAAGATGCGTGATGCCCACACTCCCCTTGATGTATCTCTCTCAGCAGCTCTAGCCCTTCTTCCGGCTCGATGCACTTCTGGAAGATCCCTGACATGCTGCGCTTGTACTGCTCGCTGTTGATGATGGTGTATGCTTGCGCACGATGTTGAAGTCACCTAGCTTCCGCTTCGTCTTGTGGCAAGTCCCCAGTGATGAGGTAGTTGGAGAATGGCTCCGCCCAGGATGGTATCTCCCGGATGTGGAAGACGCTGGCGACCAGGGGATCTGCAGCCCCCGGGTCCATCGCTGCGCCGGCTTCGTCTGGTTGGCCGGCTGTGGGGGTTAGCCTGGAGACGGCAGCCCCCGAGTCCTTCGTCGAGCCGGCCGCGCTGGGCTGGCCGGCTGCTTCCTTCAGCCCCGAGGCGGCAGCTCCCGGGTCCGGTGGTGGCATCTGAGCCGGAGCGGGGTCTTCTGGCACGTAGATGGAGGTGGACTCCGGCGAGGGCTTGATGGACGGCTTGCAGATGATCTCCAACGACACCCCAGCTGGGATATCCTGTTTGGTGGAGCCGATCTTGGACAGCCGGTCCGCCTCGTCGTTGTTCGCTCTGGGGACGTGATGGAATTCGTAGCCCTCGAAGAATCCGCAGAGCTGCTGCACGTGGAAGCGATAGGAGGCCATGTTGGCGTCCCATTCCCCCGAGACCTGATGCACCACCAGGTCGGAGTCTCCGAAGCAGAGGATCCTCCGAATGCCAATCTCCTTGGCCAGCTTGAGCCCATGCACCAGGGCCTCGTATTCAGCGACGTTGTTCGATGCACGGAAGTGCATCTGCAGCACATACTGTAGCTTGTCTCCCTTGGGAGAAGTGAGGACGACGCCGGCTCCCAAGCCCCCAAGCATCTTGGAACGATCGAAGTTCATGCGCCAGTATGTTGAGTCTGGAGCCGGCGGCAAGTACTGGTGCTCTCCCCAGTCAGCGAAGAAATCCGCTATGATCTGAGACTTGATCATCGTCCTAGGCTTGTACTGAATGGTGTGAGCAGCAAGCTCAATCGCCCATTTAGCTACCCTGCCTGACGAGGTTTATCCCGGCAATGCCCATGTCGAAGGGCTTTCGATCTAGGAAGCGTATTGGGGACCTGGCGAACTCGACGGCGGTCGATAAACGACGAGGGGCACACGAATTTTACCCAGGTTCACGTCCCCTCGGTGGAGGATCGCTACATCCTGCTAGCAATCTAGTATAATAGCACATGGTGTTTACAGAGAGCCGCGGAGGCGGGTGGAGATGTGTTTGTATGAGATCTATCTCTAGGGGGTGCCCCTGGTGGCTTTATATATGCAGCCAGCTAGGGTTTACAAGTAATTCTTGCCTTCTACTCCAAGTCAAAGTGCTGGACCTTGCGGGCTTCTTGTATCCTTCGAGCGGGCTTCTCCCGTGGACCGAAAACCAGGTAGGCGAATATCGAGGGCCTATTTGTAATTCCTTCGTCAGTAGCCCCCGAGTGTCTAGTCGATTCGCAGAATCGGGTAGAGACTCTAATCTTGCCTTGACGTCGTAGTCTTGCATGTCGCGTGTGAGGGCACCAAATGAAGTTCTTGCATGTCGGGGTCGGTGAAGTCGCATGGTGGTTGAATTATCGTGAGGATGTTGTCGAATACTTGTTGTTAGGCGATGTCGTTGTCGAACCGGAATATGTCGAACCGTAGTCGATGTAGCAGACGGAGCGCCATCGACGATGTAGAAGATTGTTGAGGTCACCAGCATAAGGCAGAGTACCCGAGCGTGTTGCTAATGCTGGGTACAAAAAGAATGGATGCTAAGGTTAGCATGTAAGCGTAGCCCCCGAGCGTTGCTAGCATCGGGTTGTAAGGCGCAGCCCCCGAGCGTGTTGCCAATGTCGGGTGAATAAATGCCCATTCGAGTAGTGCTCATTCTGAGCCTCAAAAATGCTAAGTCGGGTTTGCAGAGGGATGCGCATAACCGGCCTGAGACTCACGCCGGGTCTCAGTTAATTGCATAGCCGCAAAAACATTCGGTTAGCTTACTCAGATTCGAGTCCCCCGACTCGAACCCGCGTGGGCTGGCGCTACCCCGACCCGAGCCGCGTTGGACTTACCAGGTCGAAGCCCAGTTCATTGTGAGGCACCCGATGCGTCCATCGGTGCAAACTTCATACCGTAGGTATGGAAAATTTCCGGCAGAGCGCGTTTGATACGAATACCAGGCCATCGGGTGTTGCAAACCGTGGACTTACCTTCGTATTTGACATACGGCATCCGAACTGGTATATTGCCACCAAGATTCGGGCATGTTGAATGAGGAGCGTTGATAGCCCGAAAGAGAGGTTCGAAAGGGCATCAGCCCGTATTCGAACAAAATGAAAGCACCAGCGGCATGGAGATGCGTTTCGAGGGTTCGGACATCCCAACCCGAATAATGTAGAGGCGCTGCCGGCTCGAAGAAGGAGATTCGAGGGACTGAAGCCTGAACTCGAGTGTTTCGAAGGCACTGCTGGCCCACAGAATATAACTCAAGGGACCAAAGTCCGCAGTCGAATAACGTAGAGGCGCTGCTGGCCTAGAGAGAATAATTCGAGGGACCAAAGCCCGCACTCGAATAACATAGAGGCGCTGCTGGCCTAGAGAGAATAATTCGAGGGACCAAAGCCCGCACTCGAATAACATAGAGGCGCTGCTGGCCCAAGAGAATAATTCGAGGGACCGAAGCCCGCACTCGAATAACGCAGAGGCGCTGCTGGCCCGAAGAAAATGATTCGAGGGACCAAAGCCCGCACTCGAATAATGTGAAGGCGCTGCTGGCCCGAAAGAGCAATTCGAGGGACAAGAGCGCCCGCACTCGAATAATACCAAGGCGCTGCTGGCCCGAAGAAAATGATTCGAGGGACCAAAGCCCGCACTCGAATAATGTGAAGGCGCTGTTGGCCCGAAAGAGCAATTCGAGGGACAAGAGCGCCCGCACTCGAATAATACCAAGGCGCTGCTGGCCCGAAGAAAATGATTCGAGGGACCAAAGCCCGCACTCGAATAATGTAAAGGCGCTGCTGGCCCGAAAAAGCAATTCGAGGGACAAGAGCGCCCGCACTCGAATAATGTGAAGGCGCTGCTGGCCCGAAAGAGCAATTCGAGGGACAAGAGCGCCCGCACTCGAATAATACCAAGGCGCTGCTGGCCCGAAGAAAATGATTCGAGGGACCAAAGCCCGCACTCGAATAATGTGAAGGCGCTGCTGGCCCGAAAGAGCAATTCGAGGGACAAGAGCGCCCGCACTCGAATAATACCAAGGCGCTGCTGGCCCGAAGAAAATGATTCGAGGGACCAAAGCCCGCACTCGAATAATGTAAAGGCGCTGCTGGCCCGAAAAAGCAATTCGAGGGACAAGAGCGCCCGCACTCGAATAATACCAAGGCGCTGCTGGCCCGAAGAAAATGATTCGAGGGACCAAAGCCCGCACTCGAATAATGTAAAAGGTACGCTTCGAGGGGCAAAATAGCCCGCACTCAAAGAATATGCAAAACGATGTTGTCGATTAACAGATATTATCTCCCCCAGTAGCCCCCGAGGGTGAGTCGAAGTGCTTGCACTTGGGCTTGCCCTCAAAATTTCAGCTATTTGTTGTCGATTGCCATAGCCCTTTGTCAAAACTCCAGAGTATGAGTAAATGTATATCTTTAAGGCGAAGCCCCCGAGTATCGGGTGCGGCAAAAGTAAATAATAATTAACTCTTGGTAGAGGAAAACTTAGCTTTATTGGGTGCGACGTGGTCGAGGTTGATGCAGACGCGGTCGAAGATCATGACGATGGCGGGGTCGAAGATCACGGCGATGGTGGGGTCGAATTTCCTGATGACGCAGGGGTCGAAATTCTTGAGGACGTAGGGGTCGAATTTCTTGATGACGCGGGAATCGAATTTCTTGACGACGCACTCGAAGATCATGGCGACGAAGTCGAAGATCGTGGCGATGAAGGGGTCGAAGATCACGGCGATGGCGTTGAAGACCATGTCGGCGGCGGCGTCGAAGACCATGTCGGCGGCGGCATCGAAGACCATGTTGGCGGACTCGAAGATCTCGGTGATGGCAGCGTCGAAGATCTTGACGCTTGATTCGAAGGTCATGGCGATGGTGTCGAAGATCTTGACGCTTGATTCGAAGGTCATGGCGATGAAGTCAAACGTCTTGATGACGGACTCGAAGATCATGGTGATGTAGTCGAACGTCTTGATGACGGACTCGAAGATCATGAGCGTGAGCTTCCGCGCACAGAGGCGTGGCGATGTCGAGCCCCCGAGCGAGGCAGAGTGCGCGACGACGAGCCCCCGA
Organism: Dactylis glomerata; assembly: GCA_007115705.1. Lineage (NCBI taxonomy): Eukaryota > Viridiplantae > Streptophyta > Magnoliopsida > Poales > Poaceae > Dactylis > Dactylis glomerata. The sequence goes on from QXEO01000291.1 coordinate 6,441,660, forward strand.
GCGGGGCAGAGTGCGCGACGACGAGGCCCCGAGCGAGGCAGAGTGCGCGACGACGAGCCCCCGAGCGGTATTGAACGCACGACGGCGAGCCCCGGGCGTGGCAAGCTGCAGTAGATATGGACCAGAGCGCGGCGGTGTCGACACGGATGTAGTATATGCGGACGAAGGCACTACAGCCGTCGAATTTAAGCTGGAAGAAGTCGATGATATTGAAGACGAAATATGTCGCAACAAGAGCGGCGATCTTGCGACAGCGTCACACGGAATAGCTTTGTTGTTCAAGATACTGCCGAGGTCGCTGACTCGCCTCGTTGGAAACCAAGTCGGCCGCGGCGAAGAGGAACTGAGTAGCTTCGATTTGACACTAGCTAACTGATTTCATATGGCGAGCTGCAACTGCTTATCCTGATGATGTGTTTCTCGAGTCTGATGCTCTCGATGTATGACATACTGTCTCCATGTACGACGTTGATCTCAACCAAATTTTAGCCTGTTGGCTTCACGTGAAGTACTACTTGCTCTTCATGTTGTAGCTCAGCTCTGTACTCGTGTTGGATACTACTATATTTTTCCCAATTGATTTCTTTGACTATACGCGGCAACAGGAGCAGGTATCGATATGCATGGTGCTGCCGCTCACTGAAAGTCCGAAACTTCTAATCTCTTGCAATGCCCCTGCCGAGAGATATATTGCTTTGCGAAGAGGATGAGTCGACCCGGTACTGAAGATGAACCTTGACGACAGAAACAAGATCGGTCGCGTTAAAATCGTCGATGACGAGCCAGACTGGTGGGCCAGCCAGATGCTATCGGTCGCAAACGAAGGTTGATGGTAGCGAAGCCGATCACGGAGAAGCCGAAGTAGATCGTACGAAGACGAAGCCGGTCGCCGGCCAACACCGTGTAGCCTAGCGCCTTTGCGACGGAGAGTCCAGACTGTCAGCGTGAGCGGCGCGCGCAAGGAATCTGACCACTGCAATATCCCATGTGTGAATCGGTCCGATAGACAGAAGCGGATCTTGCTCGAAGCTCTTGTTCAGTTGAGTCCAATCATCCCGTCGCATCGCCAGACAGATCAAGTGGCTGCATCTAATCTGTAGATCGCTATGCATATGGCTGTCCTTTGGCGATCCATCGGTGCGTGCCTTATGTATGGCTTAGCATCGATCAAAGCTAGTTAGCAATCAGAACTAGCTGAATCGATCAAGAGCCAGCTGGTTGCTCTTTTTTATTGAATCAAATTGATCTGCCGTAGTCATCAGCCTGCGCATGTAGCAGATGTACTTTTGCTCCCCGGTTGATCGATCTGCATGAGCGGGCAGCTCGGAAGAGCTTGTTTCCATTGACCTTCCGGCCAGGCGATCGCCTTCTAGCGATATCCTAGCTCCACGTACACACTTTCTCGCCCTGCGGCCGCCACTCGTGAGATCCGATTGAGCCTTTTTCTTCGCGACGTGACGCCGCACGTAGTTCGGTCGTGATGCCGAAATTGACGATCGTGTCCGCAGCCGGGATAAGCGAATCGGGCGTGACGAGGTCGAGCCGGCCGCCTGGCAGGCTATCGCCGCCATAGCTTTGTTGACGTAGATCGGCTGATGCAAACTGGTTGATGTTGATGATGATGAAGGAGCCGGCGAGTCCGTAGATCCAGATCCCGTCGTCCCCACGGTCGGCGCCAATTGACGAGGTTTATCCCGGCAATGCCCATGTCGAAGGGCTTTCGATCTAGGAAGCGTATTGGGGACCTGGCGAACTCGACGGCGGTCGATAAACGACGAGGGGCACACGAATTTTACCCAGGTTCACGTCCCCTCGGTGGAGGATCGCTACATCCTGCTAGCAATCTAGTATAATAGCACATGGTGTTTACAGAGAGCCGCGGAGGCGGGTGGAGATGTGTTTGTATGAGATCTATCTCTAGGGGGTGCCCCTGGTGGCTTTATATATGCAGCCAGCTAGGGTTTACAAGTAATTCTTGCCTTCTACTCCAAGTCAAAGTGCTGGACCTTGCGGGCTTCTTGTATCCTTCGAGCGGGCTTCTCCCGTGGACCGAAAACCAGGTAGGCGAATATCGAGGGCCTATTTGTAATTCCTTCGTCACTGCCCGTTGCATCCTTGCACCCTATGATCTCCGAGAGCTGAGTGGTGCTCACCACCGTAATAGGATGCTCCTCGAAGTAGTGCTTCAGCTTCCTGGCCGCCATGTACATGCCGTATGCGACCTTCTGGTAGTGCGGGTAGTTTTGCTTGGAGAGAGTGAGCACCTCACTCAGGTAGTACACCGGGCGTTGAACCGGCAGCTCCTTGCCTTTCTCGGTGCGCTCCACCATGATCACAACGCTGATGACCCGCGGAGTAGCTGCAATGTAGAGCAGCATTGGCTCCCGCGGAGCCGGCGCTACCAAGATTGGCGTAGTAGACAAGGCTCGCTTGAGGTCATTGAAGGCATCATCAGCGCGCTGGGACCAAACGAAATGGTCCGTCTTCTTCATCAGCTGGTACAGCGGCATGGCTTTCTCCCCGAGCCGGCTGACGAACCGACTGAGCGAGGACAAACATCCAGCAAACTTCTGCACATCCCTGAGCTGGGTGGGCGGCTCTAGGGCCTCGATGGCTTTTATCTTCGAGGGGTTAGCCTCGATCCCTCGCTGGGAAACGATATAACCTAGGAGCTGTCCAGCCGGCACGCTGAAAGTGCACTTCTTAGGATTGAGCTTCATGAGATAGCGCCGCAGGTTGGCGAAGGTCTCCTTGAGATCGTCCAGGAGCGTGCCACTTTGCTTGGTCTTCACCACCACGTCGTCCACATAAGCGTGCACGTTTCGCCCAATCTGCCCTCGCAGACATCGCTGCATGGTTCGCTGGTAAGTAGCTCCAGCATTCTTCAAGCCGAATGGCATGGTGACGTAGCAGTAGGCTCCATATGGGGTGATGAAGGACGTCTTGATCTGATCCGGCTGGTAGAGCGGGATCCGGTGATAGCCTGAATAGGCATCCAGGAAGGACAGCAGGTCACAACCGGCTGTGGAGTTGATCACCTGGTCGATGCGCGGTGATGCGTGGTGAATGACCAGCCCGTTGGGAACCCCAAGAGGAAGGTGTGATGAGTATAGCAGCTAGTTTTCCCTCAGTTAAGAAACCAAGGTTATGTCGATCAGGAGAAGAGCGGGCAATACGACTGAAGGTGATGCTTGCTAGTTTGCGATAGCTTCGAACAATTTATATATGGCACCTCGTCCAAGCTTTGCTTGCTAGCTGCAACGCGGAACCTGCACACAACACAACCAAATACTTTGTTCCCAACTTGCGATGAGGTTGTCAATCTCACCGGTTTGCTTGAAACAAAGGGTATGAGCGTATCTAGTGGAAAACAGTAAAAGTATGCGAGTAAAGTAAATAGTGCGAGTAAAGTAAACAGGTGATAGCAATATGATGGAAATAGGACCGGGGTCCACAGTTCACTAGTGGTGTCTCTCCATAAGATAAATAACACATGCTGGGTAAACAAATTACAGTTGGGCAATTGATAGAATAAAGATAAACGTGATATGTCAAGAAGATCACTATGCGATTTACTCTGGGCATTACAACAAAATACATAGACCGCCATCCAACTGCATCTATGACTAATAATCCACTTGTGGCGAATCAATCCGAGAACTCCACAAGTATTAGTTGCGAACAACAGATAATTGCATTAAGCAAAGTGTGTAATGTAAACAAAGCATAAGCCCTCGAGCATATGAATGTTGTTTTCTCCCTAGTAGCAACAACACATCTACAACCTTAGAGGTTTCTGTCACTCCCCCAGATTAAATAGAGGCATGAACCCACTATCGAGCATAAATACCCCCTCTTGGAGTCACTAGCAACTACTCGGCCAAGATAGCTACTAACAACGGAGAGCATGCAAGATCATAAACAACATAGAGATAACAAGAGATATATTTCAGTATAGCAACTCAATCATAATACCAATATTCATCGGATCCCAACAAACCAAACATGTAGAATTACATAACGGTGATCTCAATCATGTAGGGCAGCTCATGAGATCTAAACATGAAGCACATAGTGTTGGAGACAACCATCTAGCTACTGCTATGGACCCATAGTCCAAGGTAGACTACTCACTCATCGCTCCGGAGGCAAGCATGGCGATGAAGAAGACCTCCAGTGGCGATTCCCCTCTCCGGCAGGGTGCCGGGAAGAGCTTCTGGACCCTCCCGATCTTCGGGTCGACGGCGGCGGCGGATCGCGATGTGTTCTGGAAAATTGATCGGGTACTTAGGTTTTTTCTGTCGGGGGGTCTTTATAGGCGAAGGGGCATCGTCAGAGGTGGCCCGAGGGGCTCTCACACATAGGGGCACGGCCAGGCCCCTGGCCGCGCCGCCCTGGTGTGTGGGGCCCTCGTGGCCCCCCTCCAACTCCTCTTCAGATCTCTGGAAGCTTCCGGGAAAAATAAGACTTCAGGAACTTGTTTCGTCCAATTCCGAGAATATTTCCTGTGTATCACTTCTGAAACACAAAAACAACAGAAAACAGGGAACTGGCACTGTGGCGACTTGTTAATAGGTTAGTTCTGGAAAATGCACAAAAGTGCCACGAAGTGTAACGAAACAGTAGGCAAATGGTGTAAAAACAAGCATGGAGCATCAAAAATTATAGATACGTTGGAGACGTATCAAGCATCCCCAAGCTTAACTCCTGCTCGTCCTCGAGTAGGTAAGTGATAACAAAAGAATAATTTTTGAGGTGACATGCACCTACACAATCTTGATCATGTATGTAAGCATTTGTGAGCTGGGATCATAAGAACTTAAAACATGGGCATGAAAGATATAATCTTGACAATAAGAACTTAGCAACCATGTTGTAAACATGAAAATGAACACAAATAAAAGATCATGAAAATGAAACAATGAAAGTCAAACGTGTGTTCAAATCATAAGGAAAAACATACAAATGGTTTTCAGCTTGTCCTTCAAAGAGAGCAAAACATAAATGCATAGGACACCTTCAAGTTTAAAAGGGCGACTAGATACAAATAATTTGAGAACAACTGAAACCAACAATATGAATCAATCAATGAAAACTTTGGGACAATGCACATTATACTAAGAATGACAACTATGCTCTCTTAATGGTGCATAAAGATAGAAGGTGGTGACTCAACATAAAAAGTAAAAGAAAGGCCCTTCGCAGAGGGAAGCAGTGATTGCAAGTTTTATAACCTTCAAAAACTATGGTACTTACCGGCTTTGAGCTCTCATTGCCCCCATCATAAGCATCTTGAATGGTTAGAGTTAATGCGAGAACAATTATGATGCATATGCTTGACAAATCATAAGTCGAAAACCTCGTGTCCCATGAATACGAGTACCCAAACCTCATGCTACTCAACTTAGAGTCCCAAGCAAGGCTCTTGTCATTGTAAGTATATATGTATCATCGAGAACCGCCAACGGGGTACCTCCGTGCCCGATGACATGGAACAAGCCCACATCAAAATGACAGGACAAGCAGACAATGAACACCTCGACATCTCTTTTATTTGCCATTTGTTTAGCTTTTTATTGTGAGATGCGTCGTCGAATGTCCACCATGGGTATGCTGCAAATTTCCACCATGAATTATGCATGGCTTAGATTGGCGGCCCAGGCGTTTCCCTAACACATATACAAACTCCATGATCCCCACAAGATTCCCAATTCATTTCACACCGCGGGCATCCATAAACAAAAGATCACGATATCAACTCAAATAAGAAGTGCAATGTTGAAAGCTTGCCCCATGACAGCATGGTTGGGCTAGAATCCAACTTACAACTTGCAAGCATAACAACTCAACATAAAAGACCACAATGTCAAATTTTTAAGAACAGGAAAAAGTAAAGTATGCCTTCCGGTTCGTGAGAGCTTTACTGACCAATTTTCGCATAACACTGGTAAGAGTTTAATTTGAAGAGAAGATAAAAGCAAGTCAAATTTACTTGGAATAGCAAATTGCTAGTAGGTATGTATGGTGGACACTTTGGAAAACTTGGTTTTTAGGAGTTGGATGCACGAGTAGAGCTCATACTCAGTACAAGTCGAGGGCTAGCAAAAGATTGGGAGCGACCAACTAAGAGAGCAATAATGGCCATAATCATGCAAAGCGACAAAGCGACATTAAAAGAAGCATAAGATGGCATCAAAAGTCAAAAACTAAATGATCATAGAGGCTATTGGCGACTTTGTAAGAGTCTAACATGTGTGAGCATGTGCCAAGTCAACCCAAATAAAGCATCAAGGAGAAAACCAAAATAATGCTTCCAAACAATAAAAACAATGCATGATTTTTTCAAAGGCTCATTAAGCAATCTTAGTTATTTGAGACAAGTCATGCTACAGCAAAACCACTAAGCATACTATCAAAAAGACATCAAGCACGACATGAAAAAGCCTAAGCCGCAGTCTACACAAGCTCCTTCTTGTACCACTATTTTGCATAAAGATTTTTCTCTTTTCCAACACCATTTGAAATTTTTTAAGACACCTCTTTTGATGAAAACCAATAAAGATCCGAGGCAAAAATACACCTTGATGAAAAGATATGACAAGGTCTGAACGCAAATCAAGGCGAAAACGAAAACCAAAAGCAGTAGCGGAAAAAGAAGAACACTCGGTGAACGATAAGAGTGAAAAACTGAGTGTTCTTGGCAAATGAAAAGCGAGTACATCTCCTCCAAAAGAAATTTGTTGGGGTCCAACCATTTATTGCAGCAAACAAAACTAAACTAACTAATAAAACTAAAACAACTGACGCTCCAAGAAAAACACATAGTGCATGAAGCAATAAAAATATAGTGTTTTGAAAGGTGACCTGATTTTTGCCGATGAAGAAGGGGTGCCTCGGGGGCATCCCCAAGCTTTGACGCTTGTACTTCTTGGATATTTCTTGGGGTGATGCATGGGAATCCCCAAGCTTGAGCTTTTGTCCATTCTTCAACTCATCTCATCATTTTCCATTCCCTACACTTGAAAACTTCCTTCATACAAAACTAAACACAAATCTATTAGCAACATTAGTGTAGGCATAACATATAATCAACCTCTTTTTGCTTCAGGTTTCAACCCAAAACCACCACATATAAAGTATATACTATTGTAGCAACTTCCCCAAAAGTTCTGTGATCAAAAGAACTAAAAAACAAAGCGATAAAGCGGCAAAAACGAATAGTGGCAGAAATCTGTCAAAACAGAACAGCTGACAAAGGTCAAATTTTTGAGGGGTTTTCTGTTGCTCAAATAAAAAAGTGTTCAACTAATGAAAGTTTGGATATAACCTGGGGCATATACACAAGAAATCTCAGGTCCAAAATATATACAGAGAATTTATACGAATTTTTACGGTGCAGCACCGAAAACAGTTTCAGGACAGCAACATCCCCAAATCTTTAGCTCACTCGAATTAGAGGCTTCTCTTGGCACAACAATAAAACAAAAAGGATAAGGAGCGGTCATTACAGTAGTAATGACTTCCAAGACTCAAATAAAAGAAAAAGTACTAGAAATAAAACATTGGGTTATCTCCCAAGAGTGCTTTTCTTTAACGCCTTTGAGCTAGGCGCAGAAAATTGCGAATCAAGTAACATCAAGTGATGAAGCATCAATTACATAATTTGCTCTAAGAATAGAGTCAAAAAGCAATTTCTTTCTTTTCCTAGGGAAGTGTTCCATACCTTTCTTGAGTGGGAATTGATATTTGATGGTGCCTTCCCTCATATCAATGATGGCACCTACAGTTCAAAGAAAGGGTCTTCCCAAAATAATAGGACATAAAGCATGGCATTCAACGTCCATAACAAGAAAATCAACGGGAACAAGGTTATTGTTAACCACAATAAGAACATCATTAATCCTTCCCAAAGGTTTCTTCTTAGCAACATCAGCAATAGGAACATCATAATAACATTTTTCAAGAGGTGGTAAATCAAACATGTCATAAATTTTTCTAGGCATGATAGAAATACTAGCACCTAGATCACATAAAGCATGGCAATCAAAACCATTAACATGCATATCAATGATGGGTTCCCAACCATCTTCTAACTTCTTGGGAACAGAGGCTTTTTGCTGCAGCTTTTCATCCCTAATTTTCATGAGAGCATTGGTAATATGCTTAGTAAAAGCAATATTTAAAGAACTAGCATTGGGAGTCAAAGCAAGCTTTTGCAAGAACAAAATAACTTCAGATATATTGCAGCCATAAACATCAAAATCATTAAAAGAAGTAGAGCTATCATCTCCTACACTCCGAAAAATTTCAGCACTCTTTTGAGAAAAAGTTTTGGCAGTTTTAGGCTTTTTAACACAAGGAGTGGGAGTTTTCTCTACACCAATCAAAGTAGGAGGATTGCTAGCATTAGGAACAACATCATTAGAGGTAGTAATAGTACAAACTTTCATATTCCTAGCAATCTCATCCTCTCTTTCCCATCTAGCATGCAATTCTGCTAACAATCTAAGATTTTCATCAATTCCAACTTGAATAGCATTAGCAGTAGCAAAAACATTGTTCTCTTTCACATCATTAGGCAACACTTTTAATTTCAGAATTTCAACATCATGAGCAAGGCTATCAACTTTAGAAGCAAGAATATCAATTTTGCCTAACTTTTCCTCAACAGACTTGTTAAAAGCAGATTGTTTTACCATGAAGTCTTTGAGCATGACTTCAAGTTCAGAGGGCGCGGCCCTAGTGTTGTTGTAGGAATTACCATAACCATTACCATTGGTAGAAGGATACAGCCTATAATTGTTACTAGCAAAATTGTTCCTATAAGCATTGTTGTTAAAATTATTGTTTCTAATCAAGTTCACATCAACATGCTCTTCTTGAGCAACCAAAGAGGCTAAAGGAACATTATTAGGATCAACATGAGTCCTATCATTAGCAAGCATAGCCATAATGGTATCAATCTTATCACTCAAGGAAGAGGTTTCCTCAGAATTTACCTTCTTACCTTGTGGAGCTCTCTCGGTGTGCCATTCGGAATAATTTACCATCATGTTGTCAAGTAGCTTTGTTGCGGCGCCCAAGGTAAGGGACATAAAAGTGCCTCCAGCAGCTGAATCAAGTAGGTTCCTCGAAGAAAATTTTAGTCCTGCATAAAAAGTTTGGACAATCATCCAAATAGTCAGTCCATGAGTGGGACAATTCTTTATCATAGATTTCATTCTTTCCCAAGCTTGAGCAACATGTTCATTATCAAACTGAGTAAACTTCATAATATTGCTACGCAGAGATATAATTTTAGCAGAAGGATAATATCTACCAATAAAAGCATCCTTACACTTAGCCCATGAATCAATACTATTCTTAGTCAAAGACAGCAACCAATCTTTAGCTTTTCCTCTCAAAGAAAAAGGAAACAACTTGAGCTTAATAATATCACTTTCTACATCCTTATATTTCTGCATCTCACATAGCTCAACAAAATTGTTGAGATGAGCTGCAGCATCTTCAGTACTAGCACTAGAAAATTGCTCTTTCATAACAAGGTTCAATAAAGCAGGCTTAATCTCATAAAAGTTTGCAGCAGGAGCAGGTGGTGCAATAGGAGTGCAGATAAAATCACTATTGTTCATGCTAGTAAAGTCACACAACTTGGTGTTTTCAGGAGTAGCCATTTCATCAAAACTAAAGTAGACAAGTAAAAACAACTACCAAGGATTCTAATTTTTTTGGATTTTTGATATAAAATGATGCAAGTAAAAATAAAGTAAAGCAAAACTTAAAACAAAGTAAAGGATGTGTGTGCGAAAAACTCCCCTTGCAGAGGTCTTCTACTCTTCCCCGGCAACGGCGCCAGAAAATTAGCTTGATGCGTGGTGAATGACCAGCCCGTTGGGAACCCCAAGAGGAAGGTGTGATGAGTATAACAGCTAGTTTTCCCTCAGTTAAGAAACCAAGGTTATGTCGATTAGGAGAAGAGCGGGCAATACGACTGAAGGTGATGCTTGCTAGTTTGCAATAGCTTCGGACAATTTATATATGGCGCCTCGTCCAAGCTTTGCTTTCTAGCTGCAACGCGGAACCTGCACACAACACAACCAAATACTTTGTTCCCAACTTGCGATGAGGTTGTCAATCTCACTGGTTTGCTTGAAACAAAGGGTATGAGCGTATCGAGTGGAAAACAGTAGAAGTATGCGAGTAAAGTAAACAGTGCGAGTAAAGTAAACAGTTGATAGCAATATGATGGAAATAGGACCGGGGTCCACAGTTCACTAGTGGTGTCTCTCCATAAGATAAATAACACATGCTGGGTAAACAAATTACAGTTGGGCAATTGATAGAATAAAGATAAACGTGATATGTCAAGAAGATCACTATGAGATTTACTCTGGGCATTACAACAAAATACATAGACCGCCATCCAACTGCATCTATGACTAATAATCCACTTGTGGCGAATCAATCCGAGAACTCCACAAGTATTAAGTTGCGAACAACAGATAATTGCATTAAGCAAAGTGTGTAATGTAAACAAAGCATATGTCCTCGAACATATGAATGTTGTTTTCTCCCTAGTAGCAACAGCACATCTACAACCTTAGAGGTTTCTGTCACTCCCCCAGATTAAATAGAGGCATGAACCCACTATCGAGCATAAATACCCCCTCTTGGAGTCACTAGCAACTACTCGGCCAAGATAGCTACTAACAACGGATAGCATGCAAGATCATAAACAACATAGAGATAACAAAAGATATATTTCAGTATAGCAACTCAATCATAACACAAATATTCATCGGATCCCAACAAACCAAACATGTAGAATTACATAACGGTGATCTCAATCATGTAGGGCAGCTCATGAGATCTAAACATGAAGCACATAGTGGAGGAGACAACCATCTAGCTACTGCTATGGACCCATAGTCCAAGGTAGACTACTCACTCATCGCTCTGGAGGCAAGCATGGCGATGAAGAAGACCTCCGGTGGCGATTCCCCTCTCCGGCAGGGTGCCGGGAAGAGCTTCTGGACCCTACCGATCTTCGGGTCGACGGCGGCGGCGGATCGCGATGTGTTCTAGAAAATTGATCGGGTACTTAGGTTTTTTCCGTCGGGGGGTCTTTATAGGCGAAGGGGCATCGTCAGAGGTGGCCCGAGGGGCTCTCACACATAGGGGGCGCGACCAGGACCCTGGCCGCGCCGCCCTGGTGTGTGGGGCCCTCGTGGCCCCCTCTAACTCCTCTTCGGATCTCTGGAAGCTTCCGGGAAAAATAAGACTTTAGGAACTTATTTCGTCCAATTCCGAGAATATTTCCTGTGTATCACTTCTGAAACACAAAAACAGCAGAAAACAGGGAATTGGCACTATGGTGACTTGTTAATAGGTTAGTTCCGGAAAATGCACAAAAGTGCCACGAAGTGTAACGAAACAGTAGGCAAATGGTGTAAAAACAAGCATGGAGCATCAAAAATTATAGATAAGTTGGAGACGTATCATGCGGTAGCGCAAAGGGGTCCTTGCGACAAGCCTTGTTGAGGCTGGTGTAGTCGATACACATGCGCCAAGTGTTGTTCTTCTTCAGAACCAAGACTGGGTTCGCCAACCAGTCAGGGTAAAATACCTCCATGATGAAGCCGGCTGCGAGGAGCCGGGCAATCTCCTCACCAATGGCTTTCCTTTTCTCTTCTACAAAGCGCCACAGCGGTTGCTTGACCGGCTTGGCATCCGGCCGGACGTTGAGTGAGTGCTCAGCCAGCTCCCTCGGCCCACCTGGCATGTCTTTTGGAGACCATGCGAAGATGTCCCGATTCTCACGGAGGAAGCTGGTGAGCTCGCTTTCCTATTTAGCAGAGAGGCCGGTGCCAATGATGACAAACTTGGAGGGATCGCTCTCGTCCAACAGGATCTTCTTGGTGTCGTCGGTCAGCTTGAACTGCTCCACCGGTGACTGGCGAACCGGCACATCTTGCTGGGCCAGCTCCACGCGATGGAGGAGTTGTTGCTTTTCCTCGGTGATGACCAACGCCTCTGCCAGCTGCGAGCTCTCTTTGGCACACGCCAGCGACTTCTTGAAGCTTCCCGAGACTGTGATCACACCTCTGGGTCCTGGGAGCTTCATCTTCAGATAGGCGTAGTGCGGCACCGCCATGAATTTGGCCAGGGCTGGATGGCCAAGCAGCGCATGGTAGGGACTGCTGATGTCCACCACCTCGAACCAGATGGGCTCGCGGTGGCTGTTACCTTTCTTCTCGAAGAGAACCTCCAGCTGCACCCTGCCCATAGGGGTGCACGAATGCCCAGGCACGATGCCATGGAAGGTGAGTCGGCTCGGTTTCAACTGAGCAAGCGGGATGCCCAGCTTCTCCATAGAGCTCCGGTAAAGAAGGTTGATACTGCTGCCGCCGTCGATGAGCACGCGGGAGAACCGGCATGTGTGCGTATCAGAGCACATGACAGGATCCAGGACTAGAGCGTATTCTCCAGGGCTGGGCATCATTTTCGGATGGTCCTCATGCCCCCAGGTGATGGCCGCCTCAGACCAGTGCATGAACTGGGGCTCTGCAGGCATGACGGCGTTCACCTCCGCCTTGTGCCAAAGGTCGTTCCTTTTGTCTTTGCCCGGGGTGGTAAAGATGTGATACTGCTCGACATCCGCCGGAAAGTCGTCGTCACCTTGGTCTAGCTTGTCGGCAGCCGACTCGTGTTGCTAGTCCTCCTGACCTCCAGCTGGCTATGCTTGCGAAGCTCCAGGGAGCTGCTGAGCGCGCTGCTCCAGCTCTCTCATGAACCGGCACTGACGCGTGGAGTGGGTCGCTTCCCTGCCGGGGGTGCTGTGGAATTTGCACGGCTGGTCAAGCGCAGTATCGAGGGTGTACTTGCCCTCTTTGCGCCCCTGACCGCCGCCGGCAGCCCCCGGGCCTCCTTGGTCAGACGCCGCTCGCTTTGAGCTAGCAGATCCCTTGGGGAGCGCCTTCATGTGGTCAAGCCACAGATGGATGTGCAGAGCCGGCGGGCGGGCCTGAGACTCCAGCCCTGGCGCTGGCGCCGGGACTTGGCATGGCCTGCCAGCTTCGCCAGCCTGCTGGGCGCGGCGGCCTCGGGCGTTGCAGCTCGGAGCACGACCGCCCTGTTCGCGCCCTCCGCGGCCTTGGCTTGCCGATGGTGACCGCTGGACCTGGCCAGGGCCCGTGGCAGCGAGGCCATGGCCGCGCCGCGGGTCATGAGCAAGCTCAACCGGCGCGCCTCCCTGCGCGTTGTAGAACTCGCGGAGCACGGTGCTCGTTCGACGTTGGGCGTCCTCGTCCTCGGCCACCTTGCTGAGGAGAATGAGGCGCGTCCACTCCAGGGCTTCTGCAACCTGGACAGGGTCGATGACGTGGTTGAGTGGTGTGCGCAGGTCCACCACAGAGACGTCCGGGGCGTCCTGCTCTGGGAGCGGAGCGTTATGCTCATGTGGAAGAAGGCGTTCGAGCGGCGGGTGCGCGGGGCGCGGTGAGTCACTGATGTCTACGCACTTCTATTCTTGTAGACACTTGTTGGGCCTCCAAGTGTAGAGGTTTGTAGAACAGCAGCAAGTTTCCCTTAAGTGGATCACCCAAGGTTTATCGAACTCAGGGAGAAAGAGGTCAAAGCTATCCCTCTCAAGCAACCCTGCAATTACGATACAGAAAGTCTCTTGTGTCCCCAACACACCCAATATACTTGTCAGATGTATAGGTGCACTAGTTCGGCGAAGAGATAGTGAAATACAAGCGGTAGTGATGATTATAAGTAGTAACTGTGATATGAAATAAGTATCGCTGCGACCAAACATGTAACAAAACAGTAAGTAAATGGTGTACAATGCTTGGAAACAAGGCCTAGGGATCATACTTTCACTAGTGGACACACTCCCAACAATATAACATGATTGAACAAATAAACAACTTCTCTCCACGATGGTACTCTAAATTACTCTCTTATTGAATAACACTAATCATTGCATAGTGGCTACAGAAGCACCCCTTAAAGTTCATCAAGTACTTGACAAACACCACTCATAGAGACATCCAAATCAGATCACAATTCAAGATAGAAATCATTGCAACTTAGACCAAGTACTAACACGGTGCACACACTGTCACCATTACACCATGAAAGGAGGAATAGATCACTCAAACTATCATAGCAATAATTATTCTCATAATCCACAAGAGATCACAATCATAGCCTAAACCAAGTACCACCATGATGCACGCACTGTCACCGTTACACCATGGCAGGAGGAATAGATTACTTTAATAACATCACTAGAGTACACATAACATCTGAATAATAACATCTATTTGTTCAACATGATACAAAGCTCATGATCACATAAAGATCACATCATGGGAGAGAGAGGTGAACCACATAGCTACCGGTAGAGCCCTCAGCCCCGGGGATGAACTACTCCCTCCTCATCATAGGAGACAGCAAGGTTGATGGAGATGGCGGTGAGGTCGATGGAGACGGTGGAGACGGCGATGGAGATGGCTCCGGGGGCACTTCCCCGTCCTGGCAGGGTGCCAGAACAGAGACTTCTGTCCCCCGAAATTCGTCGACGGCGGCGGCGGAACTACGGAACTCTTTCTGGAAATTTGCCGACTCTCTTAGGGTTTTCCGTCCCGAGGCTTTATATAGGCGAAGGGGCATCGCGAGAGGTGGGACCAGGCGCCCTCACGCTATGGCGGCGCAGCCAGACCCCTGGCCGCGCGAGCCACGTGTGAGGGGGCCTGGTGGCCCCTCTCCTACTCTCCTTCGGATCTCTGGAAGCTTCCGGGTAAAATAAGACTTCAGGAACTTGTTTCGTCCAATTCCGAGAATATTTCCTGTGTATCACTTCTGAAACACAAAAACAGCAGAAAACAGGGAACTGACACTGTGGCACTTGTTAATAGGTTAGTTCCGGAAAATGCATAAAAGTGCCACTAAGTGTAACGAAACAATAGGCAAATGGTGTAAAAACAAGCATGGAGCATCAAAAATTATAGATACGTTGGAGACGTATTAGCATCCCCAAGCTTAACTCCTGCTCGTCCTCGAGTAGGTAAGTGATAACAAAAGAATAATTTTTGAGGTGACATGCACCTACACAATCTTGATCATATACGTAAGCATTTGTGAGCTGGGATCATAAGAACTTAAAACATGGGCATGAAAGATATAATCTTGACAATAGAAACTTAGCAACCATGTTGTAAACATGCAAATGAACACAAACAAAAGATCATGAAAATGAAACAATGAAAGTCAAACGTGTGTTCAAATCATAAAGAAAAACATACAAATGGTTTCAGCTTGTCCTTCATGGAGAGCAAAACATAAATGCATAGGACGCCTTCAAGTTTAAGAGGGCGACTAGATACAAATAATTTGAGAACAAGTGAAACCAACAATATGAATCAATCAATGAAAACTTTGGGACAATGCATATTACACTAAGAATGACAACTGTGCTCTCTTAATGGTGCATAAAGATAGAAGGTGGAGACTCAACATAAAAGTAAAAGAAAGGCCATTCGCAGAGGGAAGCAGTGATTAATCATGTGCTAGAGCTTTCCACTTGTAAAACAGAGAGATAAAAATTGGTTTTGAGAGGTGGTTGTCTTTGTCAACGACTGGCAATGGGGTTCTTACTATCTTCCATACAAAAATGAAGCAAGTTTTTGAGAGAGAGATTGGCACTTTTGTGCTCTTTTTATAAAACTTGGCACTCCTCCCCACCTTTTTTTCTTTCACAAACCATGGCTAACCGATTCCATCGGGTGCCCACCAACATTCACATTCCTTGGAGGAGTGCCTTTTTTCTTTCTTTTTTCTTTTTTTTTCTTTTTGGAATAAGCAATATGGAAGATAGCAAATCCGACCACTACGTCCCCATGAGCTAAAAGCAGTGTCACAAAACGAGAAGTATTTTGAAGGTTTTTGAAAGGTAGCACATGAAAATTTACTTGGAATGGCTTACAAATACCATGCATAGGAGTTTATAGTGGACACAATGGCAAACTTTGGCTTTTAGGAGTTGGATGCACGAGTAGAGCTCATACTCAGTACAAAATGAGGGCTAGCAAAAGACTGGGAGCGACCAACTAAGAGAGCAATAACGGCCATAATCATGCATAGCGACAAAGCGACATTAAAAGAAGCATAAGATGGCATCAAAAGTCAAAAACTAAATGATCATAGAGGCTATTGGCGACTTTGTAAGAGTCTAACATGTGTGAGCATGCGCCAAGTCAACCCAAATAAAGCATCAAGGAGAAAACCAAAATAATGCTTCCAAATAATTAAAACAACGCATGATTTTTTCAAAGGCTCATTAAGCAATCTTAGTTATTTGAGACAAGTCATGCTACAACAAAACCACTAAGCATACTATCAAAAAGACATCAAGCATGACATGAAAAAGCCTAAGCCGCAGTCTACACAAGCTCCTTCTTGTACCACTTTTTTGCATAAAGCTTTTTCTCTTTTCCAACACCATTTGAAATTTTTATAAACACCTCTTTTGATAAAAACCAATAAAGACCAGAGGCAAAAATACACCTTGATGAAAAGATATAACAAGATCTGAATGCAAATCAAGGCGAAAACGAAAACCAAAAGCAGTAGCAGAAAAAGAGAACACTCGTTGAAACGATAAGAGTGAAAACTAGAGTGTTCTTGGCAAATGAAAAGTGAAGTATGTCTCCCTCCAAACCAACATGATGTGATCAAACCATTTATTGCAGCAAACTAAACTAAACTAATACTGAAAACAAAAACAACTAATGCTCCAAGAAAAACGCATAATGCATGAAGCAATAAAAATATAGTGTCTTGAAAGGTGACCTGATTTTTGCCGATGAAGAAGGGGTGCCTCAGGGGCATCCCCAAGCTTTGACGCTTGTACTTCTTGGATATTTCTTGGGGTGATGCATGGGCATCTCCAAGCTTGAGCTTTTGTCCATTCTTCAACTCATCTCATCATTCTCCAATCCCTACACTTGAAAACTTCCTTCATACAAAACTAAACACAATTCTATTAGCAACATTAGTGTAGCATAACATATAATCAACCTCTATTTGCTTCAGGTTTCAACCTAAAACCACCACATATAAAGCAAATACTACTGTAGCAACTTCCCCAAAAGTTCCATGATCAAAAGAACTCAAAAGAAAGCGATAAAGTGGCAAACACAAATATTGGCAGGAATCTGTCAAAACTGAACAGCTGACAAAGGTCGAATTTTTGAGGGATTTTATGTTGCTCAAATCAAAAAGTGTTAAACTAAGAAAAGTTTGGATATAACCTGGGGCATATGCACAAGAAATCGCAGGTCCAAAAGATATACAGAGAATTTTCACGAATTTTTACGGTGCAGCACCGAAAACTGTTTCAGGACAGCAACATCCCTAAATCTTACCTCGCTCAAATTAGAGGCTTCTCTTGGCACGACAACGAAATAAAAAGGATAAGGAGCGGTTATTACAGTAGTAATAACTTCCAAGACTCAAATAAAAGAAAAAGTACTGAAAATAAAACAATGGGTTATCTCCCAAGAGTGCTTTTCTTTAACGCCTTTGAGCTAGGCACAGTAATTTGTAAAGATGCTCATGTGGGCGCCATATAAGAGCTTGAGGCAAAGGCGCCGTATAGGAACTTAAAGCAATAGAGAGCATCAAAAAGCAAGTATGGAACACATTTAAATCTAAACCACTTCCTATGAAAAATAGTCTTGTAAAGAGATAAGTCATAAAAGCGCAAAGCAAAAAGCATAGGAAGGCAAAACAAGTACAACTTCAAGAATTGCAACATAAAGAGGGGAAACTCAATATTGTTGAGATCCATCAAATCATGTTTCCCTCTCTCATAATAACTTTCAGTAGCATCATGAATAGAATTAACAATATAACTATCACGTAAAGTATCCCTATCATGAGCCACATGCATAAAAGGATTAATACTCCCCACATGAACAATCGTAGTAGGAGCAGATTCAATAGAATAATTATTCTCATCACCATAATCATCAAAGACAGGAGGCATATTGTAATCATAACTATTTTTCTCCTCAATAGTAGGTGAACTGAAAATATTATACTCATCATCATAACCAACATAAACTAGAGGTTTAGTATCATCACAAGCTAAAGAACAGCTATTTCGCAAAGCATATTCTTCAAACATATCATCATAAGAAGGAACATCACATATGGGAGATAAAATATTATCAGAACAAACTTTCTCCACTAAAGCTGGGGAACTAAAAATATCATGCTTAACAAAACCAGTTTCCCCAAGCTTAGACTTTTCTACAGCATTAGCAACAACGGTGTTCAAAGCATTCATACTAACAACACTATTAGCATGCAAATTAAGCTCCAAAGGTTTTTCAATTTTCTCTTGAAACACTTCATATCTAAACTCAGGAAAAAGACTAACGAACTCTTTATTTTCCATTAAGCCTAACTAGTGAAAATAAAAACAAGAAACAAAAAGATGTAATTGCAGAATCTAAAGGAAATAACTTCGAGCACTCACTAGCAACTAAAAGACTTAGTAGCCAAAGAATGTGAGTACCTTTTACCTTACCTCCCCGGCAACGGCGTCAGAAAAGAGCTTGATGTCTACGCACTTCTATTCTTGTAGACACTTGTTGGGCCTCCAAGTGCAGAGGTTTGTAGAACAGCAGCAAGTTTCCCTTAAGTGGATCACCTAAGGTTTATCGAACTCAGGGAGGAAGAGGTCAAAGCTATCCCTCTCAAGCAACCCTGCAATTACGATACAGAAAGTCTCTTGTGTCCCCAACACACCCAATACACTTGTCAGATGTATAGGTGCACTAGTTCGGCGAAGAGATAGTGAAATACAAGCGGTAGTGATGATTATAAGTAGTAACTGTGATATGAAATAAGTATCGCTGCGACCAAACATGTAACAAAACAGTAAGTAAACGGTGTACAATGCTTGGAAACAAGGCCTAGGGATCATACTTTCACTAGTGGACACACTCCCAACAATATAACATGATTGAACAAATAAACAACTTCTCTCCACGATGGTACTCTAAATTACTCTCTTATTGAATAACACTAATCATTGCGTAGTGGCTACAGAAGCACCCCTTAAAGTTCATCAAGTACTTGACAAACACCACTCATAGAGACATCCAAATCAGATCACAATTCAAGATAGAAATCATTGCAACTTAGACCAAGTACTAACACGGTGCACACACTGTCACCATTACACCATGAAAGGAGGAATAGATCACTCAAACTATCATAGCAATAATTATTCTCATAATCCACAAGAGATCACAATCATAGCCTAAACCAAGTACCACCATGATGCACGCACTGTCACCGTTACACCATGGCAGGAGGAATAGATTACTTTAATAACATCACTAGAGTACACATAACATCTGAATAATAACATCTATTTGTTCAACATGATACAAAGCTCATGATCACATAAAGATCACATCATGGGAGAGAGAGGTGAACCACATAGCTACCGGTAGAGCCCTCAGCCCTGGGGATGAACTACTCCCTCCTCATCATAGGAGACAGCAAGGTTGATGGAGATGGCAGTGAGGTCGATGGAGACAGCGGAGACGGCGATGGAGATCGATGGAGATGGCTCTGGGGGCACTTCCCCGTCCCGGCAGGGTGCTGGAACAGAGACTTCTGTCCCCCGAAATTCGTCGACGGCGACGGCGTAACTACGGAACTCTTTCTGGAAATTTGCCGACTCTCTTAGGGTTTTCCGTCCCGAGGCTTTATATAGGCGAAGGGGCATCGCGAGAGGTGGGACCAGGCGCCCTCACGCTATGGCGGCGCAGCCAGACCCCTGGCCGCGCGAGCCACGTGTGAGGGGGCCTGGTGGCCCCTCTCCTACTCTCCTTCGGATCTCTGGAAGCTTCCGGGCAAAATAAGACTTCAGGAACTTGTTTCGTCCAATTCCGAGAATATTTCCTGTGTATCACTTCTGAAACACAAAAACAGCAGAAAACAGGGAACTGGCACTGTGGCACTTGTTAATAGGTTAGTTCCGGAAAATGCATAAAAGTGCCACTAAGTGTAACGAAACAATAGGCAAATGGTGTAAAAACAAGCATGGAGCATCAAAAATTATAGATACGTTGGAGACGTATCAGTCACCGCCCTCCTCGTCTCCCAGGGCCATCACCTCAACCATGGCGCCAAGATCACTGCTTTCACTGCAGCTCGAGCCTCCATCGCCGAGAGGGTCGAGGACGTCGATCACCTCCTCCGAGAAGGGCTTGGCAATGTAGAAGCGGTGGCTGCCGACGTCGAGGAAGGAGCCGCTATTGCTGAAGCTATCCTTGAAGCAGGCTAGATTGTCGCTGACGCAGTCGAAGGTGCTGAACCTCCAGACAAGGCCGGAGGCAACCTTCTCGCCGAGAGTCGATGGGGATCCCGGCCGGAACTTGACTCCGGTCGCCGCCGCGCGTTGCCCCACGGTGGGCGCCAACTATCGTGGGATTTTAGTGACAGTAGCCATGGGGATGGCTTAACGAAGGGGCTCGATGGTGTGCGACGATGGGTCCGACTCGAGATTGTGTAACTAGGACACCACGGTTTACCCTGGTTCAGGGCCCTCCACGCCGGAGGTAAAACCCCTACTTCTTGCCTTGTTTCGTATTATCTTCACAGTGGTTACAACGCTCCTCGAGCTGTTCGGTCTAGAGGAGGAAGAAGAAGATCGGATCTCCCTAGTCTAAGGGTCCAGACCCCCTTATATAGGCGGGGGTCTGGTTATAGGTTAGGTGACCGGATGCCCGGCTGCCGGCTCCTCTGTGGCTGTGTCTTCGGCATGATCCTCTGGCCTCTGACCTCTGGCCTGACGACAGCAACTTTATAAAGCACCTTTCCCCCTTGGACCGGCATCTGGGAGGCATATGCCCTCCCTTTTGCCTCAGATCCTTTCATGGGGAAGGCTCCTGCTCGCTGGTTGGTGGAGTCCGGGCGTGGCTTGCGTCATGCCCGTCCTTCGCCTCTGTCGATCTTGTCGGGGCCAGGCCACTTTCGGCGAAGCAGCCGTTAGAGGGATCTTGTCGTCTTCACCGGCTCTGGCTCTCCTCGGTGGAGTCGCCAGCCGGCTGCTGGCCCAGCCGGCCCTCCTGGGACGCCAGCCGACAGATAGTGCTGCCCTTGGCATACCCCGAAAGTCATCCCCACGACAATGCACGAAGGTGTCCTCGTTTGTGTTGGTAGGCTTCATTTCCATAATTTTGTTGCTCTCGGTGGCGTAGGGTTAATTGAGTGCTTCGTTATTTGATTCATCGACTATAGATAATGACGGTGATATGATGATCCACTATTTCATGGAAGAGGAAAACAATATCGTTGCCGATGGAGATGAGCACTTGACAACCCCCCCGCGGAAAAACCTATTTTGTCACCCGTTAGCAGCCCGGAAGCCTCGCGTCGCGTACCCTTTGCAGGCAAACACGGATAAAAAGGCTGGCCCACGAGCGAGAAGGAGAGGATGCGACCTCACCGACGACGGGGATGATGCGGCTGGCCGTGGTGCCCCGGCGGAGGTGAGGCTTGGACCTCACCGGAGATGAGGACGATGCGGCGGGCTGCTACATCGCTGACGGATGGGGGGAATGGATCTTAGGGTTTAGGGTGGGTGGGGGTGTGGGGTCTCACCGAACTTAGGTCGTCGATGATGAAGAAGAAGGTGCTACGGTGGGGCTTAGAGGGATGGTCGAGGGTGGCGGAGAACTGGCAGATACCGTAGCTTGAGGAGGGTGGGCGCCAAGGCGGCGCGGCAACGGCGTCGGGCGCGGGTGGCGGTCGCAGGCGGTTGCGGCCGGCGGTTGCGACCGGCGGTGGAGGGGCGGGGGAATCGGAGGCGGCCGACGGTGGGGCGGGGGAATCGACAGTGGCGATGGTGGTGGTTGACCGAGTCTGAGGAATCGAAGAAAGAAAATGATTTAGAGGTGGGCCCTACGCGCGGGGTGCTTGCGCTGCCAACGGGCGGCATAAAGGAGGCCCCATCCCCCGTTTGGTCGGGGGCTCCTATACGCCGCCTGTTAGCGGCGCGGGAGCAAGGGGCCGCGTACCCCGCCCGCGTAGGATGTCTAGTTGGGCCACGGCCCACGAGATTCATTGTGTATGTTTTTATTTTTCTTTTTTTTTAAGTTTGAATAAATTTCAAAATATGAACAATTTTTAAGTTTGAACAAAAAATTGAAATATGAATAATTTGAAAATTAAAAACAAATTCGAAATATGAACAAATATGAAAATTTGAACAATTTTTAAAATTTGAAATATAAACAATTTTAAGATATGAACAAATTTCATATATGAACATTTTTCATATATGAACAAATTTGAAATACGAACATTTTTCAAATTTGAACAATTTTTATATATGAACATTTTTCATATATGAACAAATTTTATATATGAACAAATTTTATATATGAACAAATTCAAAATATGAACAATTTTCAAGTTTAAACGAAAATCAAAATATGAACAATTTCAAATTATGAACAAAATTCAAAAAATATGAAAAAAAAATTCAAATTTGGACAAAAATATAAATTCTGAACAAAAAAGAAAAAAACAAAAAAAGAAAAAGGAAAATGAAAAATGAAGAAAGAAGAAAAATAGAAAAGAGAAGGAAAATAGAAAAAAGTAGAGTGACCGAACTAGGCCGGCCCATTAGCAGAATTGCCTAACCCGGGTACGCTGCGCGTCTAATCCGCGCGGCTAACGGGCGGCATATAGGATTTCCGCGCTTGGTGGGGCCTCCTAGCCTCCGCACGTTAGCGCGAGTTAGCGAAGCTCCGCCCGTGTGAGGGTTCTTATCGGGCTGGCCTAGTAGCAACTTCTTTTTTATTTGTTTTTTCTTTTCTGTTTTTTTAGATTTGAACAATTTTAAATTTTGAACAAATTCAGAATTTGAATAAAATTCATATTTGAACAAAATTTAAATCTAAATAAAAATAAATCTGAACAAAATTTAAATCTTAGCAATTTCCCAAAAATTGTACAAATTTGAAAAAAAAAGTTCAAATATAAAAAATGTTCAAATATAAAAAATGTTCAAATTTGAAAATTGTTTAAAAGTAAAAACTGTTCAAACATAAAAAATATTCAAACATAAAAAATGTTCAAATTTTGAAAATAATTAGAATTGTAAGAAAAAAAATAAAAAAATAAAAAGAAACGAAAACCATAAAAAAAATATAACAAAAAAAAACCCACCTCCGCCACGTTAACGGGCCGGCCCAGCATCGCGCCCATGCGGGCGGAGCGGAGTTCCGCCCCGCTAACGGGCGGAGCATAGGATTTCTCTATTTCAACTAGGCGAGAAACCGACCCGATCGATTCGGCACCAGGCCGCGCACCCGGCCCAGCAGCTGCCAAAGAAGGGCCCCAGGAAACAACAGGCCCAAGTGGGGGACAGAGACGACACTCCCCTCACCCCTCAGCGCGTCCATCCTGCTCGACGGCACCGCCCGCCGCCGCCGCCGCATCCACCGCCGCCTCTGCTTCATCTACGGTCTCCGTTACCGCTCTCAGACACGAGCGGCCTCATCCTTCGACACCACCAGCGCCCCCTCCCCAGCTCCCCTCATCTGTCGGAACCGAGCTCGTCCGGCGGCTTGCATTCCCGCAGAGGAAGTGAAACCCCACCCTGCCCAAATCCGTCGTCGAGCAATCGCCGCCTCTGATGGAGCACTTCCGGCCACCTCCGCTTCCTCCAGCGCCTGCAAATCCCTTCTCCGCACCGCCGCCGCCGCATCAGCAGGCCGAGTCTGCTCCCCCGCCGCCGCTGAATCAGCGGGCTGGGCCTGCTCCGCCACCGGCAACGCTCCTCGTGCGGCACCTCCCGGAGGCGATCACGCAGGAGATGCTCTCCCGACTCTTCTCCCACTACGGCGCCACGGCTGTTCGTCCCTGCACTGGAAAGTACGTACCGAGTCTGCTCAAAACAATTCCTTTGTGTGTGTACCGAGGTTGGTCTGCTCTGCCCAGGCGATCCGCATACCTTTTAACCGGAACTGTTTCACAGGTTGAGGAACTGTGCGTTTGTGGATTTTAGAGACGAGATGGCGGCCAGTCAGGCACAGTCTCTGTTGAACAGGTTCCTTTCCTCAAGTACACGCTCTGCTTTATCATTCGTACATTTTCTGTTTAGAACTAGCTGCACAAGATGAATTGCTTTCTTGATCTTAATCCTGTGAATCGATCTTCTGTCATATATCTTGTTTGCTAAGGGCTGGTTTTGGCAGGTTGAGGTTCCTTGGGAAAGTACTGGTAGTCGAGAGAGCAAACCAGCCAAATGCTAAGAATGCAGACGAGAAGCACCAGGAGCAAGTAGCTCATGGGATGCCTCAAGTGCCAAGTATGAATTCCCAGAATCAAAAGAATTCTGCATCGACTTCTGAACCTATTGCTTCTAGGCTTGGTGTGGACTATCCATTTCCTCCTCATCTTGAGTATGTCAGTATCTTCCATCATCTTCATTTTTCTAGGAACGCCTAAGCAATTCTACATTTCTACTTGACATATCATATCTTATCAGATATGAGTACATTGTTGTCTGCAAGTGATCATTTTGTGAATGAAGATGCAAGTTGCTATATTCACTTCGTGAATTCAGAGTTCAATGACCTAAGTTCATATTTGTATTTGTTACATAGTACTCCCGTCTCTTTTCTGTCATGTAACCTCATTTTCTTGGTCTAATTGTTGGTCAAAGTGCCTTGCATAAGAAATAGAGGGAGTACAATAGTACTGTATCTTTAATAAAGTTGTCCCTTTGCCTGTTACAACAAAATGCATGTCTTAATGAGGATTAATTCTGTTTACTGCTACCGGAATGCTTATTGTAAATGCCAGTGAATTTTCAATGCAATGTGTTCGTGGCAAATTGGAAGTAGTCTAGTAAACCACTTCCGAACTTTGTAGTTTTGTAGACAGAGAGTACATGCAATTCATACTACTGAGACTCCGTACTTCTGCAACGTGTCAGTTATTTTATGAGGTCAATCGATTCTTCTCTGCAGAACTTTCTCTATCCATGTGGCAATCGTAATCCACCATTTTACTTACGAATTGAGATTTATCAGAGTGCTCTTTATTTATTTTTAGGTATGCGTATCCACCACCAGATGGAAACATATTGACAAACATTGTCAACTCTCTGATTGCCGTTCCCCGATTTTACACTCAGGTTTATTAAGAATTTCAACCTCGTGAACTTCTTTTGGAACTTGCAAGGCATACTTTTGTGCATTCAGCATGAGCAGATAATTTTCTTGACAGGTGTTGCATTTGATGAACAAGATGAACCTTCCAGCCCCATTTCGGATGGCATTGCCTACTCCACCTCTACCGTCAGAAGTGCCTGCTCCTCCTCCACCACCACCACAGCCTTCTATGGCAGAGAAACTTCATTTGGCTGATTTGTCTAGTGATGAGTCTGAGATGGAATCTTCTGATGTACTTGCTACTTCCTATGTTTGTGCCTCTCAATTTGTAATATCATTGCCTAAAGAATTATGCACATCTTATTTATTGCAGGAAGATGTTGATAGGAAAATCAAACGCGCAAAGCACGAAGCTATTGTTGGTCCTGCAGTTGATAAAAGTGTCTCTCATGAAGCAGTCGGGGTGAAACCAGCTGCATTAGTTTCTAATGAGCTCCAAGTAATAAAGAAGAAGAACCCAGTGATGCAGGTGAAGCATGTTTTCCCAGAACTCAAGAGCGGAATTACTTATTCATCCTGTAATGAGATGGTTCTGTGCAGATAAAAATTGCCCCCAGGGCTGCTAGTAAGGATCTTGCTGATCAAAGTGCTACTGACAAGGAATTGGCCTCAAGAGATGAACAACTTGAACAAAAGCATTTTGCCACACCTCAGGAAATAGAGAAAGATAAATTACCAACCGAGGAGATTTTGTCCCTTCCCATGTTCAAGGTAGACTTTTTTGTATTATTATTTCGTTTGCGCAAACATTGTGTGAACATTTGGTCAGCCTGAACATCTCGATGATGTAAGGTTTTAGTGATATTATCTTGTAACTTCAAGATGGTTATTGTGAATATACAGTACATTTATCATCATCTGCTGTTCACTTCATGTTGTGTTTTTATCTTGATGACGAGATCGTTATAACCGGAAGAACGGTTGTTCCTGTTAGCAGATTTTGAGTTTAGTGTCATAAGCTGGTGTTGCTAGTTAGGCAATGGGTCTATTAAGTCACTATAATACAATGATCGCATACCCCATATGTTTTTTTCTTGCTATTCATCAAAATAGACGTCAATTATCAGCCTATTTTCTCGAGTCAAGAGTTGCAAAGTTCCCGTCCTGTTTTTTTCTTCAAACAAAAAATAATCTAGTTATATTTTGATGCCTCACCACCACACCCTTTTGTCTCTTTTGCAGAATTACACTCCAGGGAATCCTGCCAGTGTATTATATATCAAGAACTTGGCAAAGGATGTTGTTCATGATGACTTCTACTATGTCTTTGGTATGAATTTGGGAGACTGTATACTGTGTTTCTTGAAATGTTCATATGAAAATTCTTACATCTAGTGCTTCCTTAATTTCTTGTTTTTGCCTTGAACTCCTCTTTACAGGATCTGTGTTCGAAAGCATGGATGCTGCAAGATCTGGTTTATTTATCAAGTTAATGCAGGTTAGATGTGTATATCTTTTGGTTGTGTATGGTTATGATAAAGAAGGAATCTGTTCATAAAAATTATAATTCCAACTAGCATTCCTTGCTCCCATCTATTTTTCAAAGGTGAAAAATTATGGGAGAAGCTTATGTTCGTTCTGGGCCATATAACAAAAAGTTTAGCCAGCATGTTGGTTCATTTTGCTAGGGGATTTTTTGTTTCTAAAATACTCTGATATTGTTCCAGGAAGGACGGATGCGGGGCCAAGCTTTTGTGACATTTCCATCAGTTGAACTTGCTCAACATGCACTGGTTAGTTACTATCAATTTGTTCTATTAGCTTGTAGTATTGCACGAAAAAGCGTAATCGCTGAATGCCATTAGTTGTCCGGAAAGAAGTTCCATCTGCTACATGTGTTCTTATTTTTCATCCTAGCGTTTCTGTGTTCAGTCCTTGAGTAGCATGCGTGCTAAAGAATGGCTCCGTTTCTGAATTTGCAGAATTTAGCCCATGGTTATGCATTCAAAGGCAAGCCGATGATCATTCAATTTGGTAGAAACCCTGCTGCTAGCAAAGCTTCCTAGGAGTTCTGACGCACTGTAAAGTTTATAGGGGGGTTTGGCAACCAAGATTGTGGGTGTTTTGTGCAGTGAATATTACACTTGTTGTTCATTCCGAGTGTAATTTGTAATCACTAACCCAGTGTTGCTAGAATGTTTTTGGTAAGCAACAACATTAGTTAGTTCTGTCGGCTGTCTTGTGCCACAGAGATACATGCTTGATTCTGAATATGTTTGGTTCGAAGACAATTGGGCATCCATGCAGAGGAAACGGCGGTCAATAATTTATCAACTACTCCTGGCTTTGCTAATGTCCATTTGAGGGATGGTAGCCATTGCAATATTGTGCTTCTCTAGATGTTAAAAACTACTCTCTATGTTTTACTCCTTCAGTTCCATACTAGTTGACCCTGATTCATATGCATCTGGACAAATTTTCGTGTGTATGCTCACTCGTTTCAGCAGTAATATGGAACGGACGGAGTATTGTTATATTTTATTGTGCCTACCTCGTGTGTTTATCAGAATCACATATTCTTGGAGTGCATATGATTTTTGTTCTTTACTTTGTGGCAAATCATCCATGCGGTCGGTATTGCTGGCATGATCGGTTGGGCGGCGACTTCACCCGAAGCAGCTCTTGTTGAGGCGGTAAAGACTACAATTTTGAGAGTATTTGCTGACATGATGTGTAACGATTAATAGTATCGGAGTAGTACCTATGTGCTGACCAAATCAACGCCTGGCTTTGTTAATGTCGATAATGTATATCTTTCTCTTTTGTGTGTAATTACAATGTTGATGCAACATAATGAGAAATGTTATGTTACTATTTCCTTTCTTCACTAATATAAAACATTTTTCCAAACTAATTTGGGCTTCATAATCTCATTCATTGTTTGGGGGTATAAAAGCATTTAGAGAAGCGTTCATAATCTCATTCATCATTCGGGAGTATCACTGGAAATAAAGGCATTTTTTGAGAAAAGAGACGAGAACAAAGGTATTTTGAAAGACACTATTAAGGTTGTTTCTCATGCCCGACTTTCTCCCTCTTGTCCCCTCTCCCTCCTCTTGTTGACTAGGAGGCAAGGGGGGGGGGGGGGGGGGTCGTCTCTCCTCTGTGGGGCGTTGTTGGAGTGGTAGGAGTGTCGCTCAAGCAAATAAATCTAGCTCAACTCCACTCCTAAATCGGCGACTACCTTCATGGTGACGTCTCGGAGTTGATGACAATGTATGCTTGTCGATCCTCTTGGTCTTCTCGCTATTCTCCGACTTCGCCGATGGGATGCGACAGATCTTGGTCTGAGGCAGCATGGGGATGTCCCCCACTCGACGTGCCACAACTATACATGTGTCTCGCTGTTCATCGACTCACAAAGCTTTGTTGGCGATGATGCTTATTTAAATGTGGCAATGGTTGAGGCTCGACGTCTCTTCCAACGTGCATCTAGGCGGTGTTGGAGTTTGACGGCGAAGCTTCTACGAGTGCAGGAAACCCTAGGGATACTATATTTTTGTATCCTTTAGGATTTTATCTGCAAAGTTTTCAAAAACTGTTTTTTTTCTGATGTATGCCTTTTAGTTTCCTGTTTGTTCATGTAACTTGATTTTATATTAAATTAAAATTTTAACATCGGTGTCTGTTTTGCGAGTTAAAAAGGAAAGAAAAAGAAAAAACAACGGCTCTTGTGCACCTCGGTTGGGCCCAGTTTTATGGCAACGCCGAGACGCGCCGGTGGGTGGACTCGAGTCTTCTTCTCCGCAAAGCCTAAAACCCCCTCGCGGCCGCCGCCTCCTCCCCTCTCTCTAGGGTTTTACCCTTCCCGCCGAAAGCCAAACGCCGCCACCTCCGCCGCCACTCCTCCTCGCTTTACCATACCCTAGCACACCGAATCCCTCCGGCCATGCCGAAGGCGCCCGAGAAGTCGTCCGCCGCCGCGGCGGCGGCGGGGGACTACGCAACGCTGCGGGAGCTGTACCGGCCGCACATCGAGTCCTTCGACCACTTCCTCGACGAGGGGCTCGACAAGATGCTCCTCTCCATCCGCCCCATGGAGATCACCGACCCCTCCTCCAACGCCACCCTCAGAAATATCCTTCCAGCCTCATTTAATTTCTTTTTTCATTCGTTACCAAAAATGCTTTTTTTTTACGGATTTCTGCTTTGCTCGTCAAGCGCGGTCGTTATGTTAGCTGTAGGATTTTAGCTATTGCAGCCTGCGGCAGTCAGTATCAGCTATCGGTGTCCAATTTCCGGTTGCTTGCCTGGTTAGCAGCTCTTGAACGACATAGTGTGTAAAATCTCCATTTTTTTTGGAGAGCTGGAAAAACGATTTTGTTTCTCGTGTTGTCATGAAGTGGCAGAGGTTTTTAATTAAGTCTGGGTGTGG
Source organism: Dactylis glomerata (assembly GCA_007115705.1). Taxonomy (NCBI): domain Eukaryota; kingdom Viridiplantae; phylum Streptophyta; class Magnoliopsida; order Poales; family Poaceae; genus Dactylis; species Dactylis glomerata. Next base: position 6,471,312 of record QXEO01000291.1, read on the forward strand.
ATACTGAGATGTCGCGTTGCCAATTAGGCTCTAGTAAAGTTGTAAGGCATGCTTAATTAGTGGATACTTCATACTTCGATATCACAGTGAATGATACAGCATGGTTAATGGTCTTCTTTTTCTTCTCCTTAACAATTGTCTGTACTGTCCTTAGAGAAGGGTCATGTACTGCCACCAATGAAGGATGGCCGATTGGGACAACCGCTCTACCCGCAGGAGGTTTGCATTATGTTTGCCATTTTATCGTTAAGCATAGGCAGTAGTTTCTTTCTTTCACTATCATGGTCCGTAGTCTTTTGGTATGCTATTGTATTTCTCTTCAGAAGTATAGAAAGGTGTTTGTAGATCTGACTCCTTTCCCATTTTCTTTTTGTGAGAACAGTGCAGGCAAGGTAGAATTTCATATAGTGGCGAATTCAAAGTTGAAGCCTTCTTCCAGTTTAATGATGGGCCGCCAATCAGGCAAACCTTCAATTTTGGCCATTTGCCTATTATGTTGATGGTTGTTACCCTTTCCTGCCTATTCTTCTAATGCCACTTATAGATTAATGTGCTGAAGTAATTTCCTATGCTCTCGATAGATTTTAGAATTTGCAAGCATAAAAGCCTAATAACCGAGTTGCCTTTGGTAGTTGGTACTTGGTCTCTCGTGTTGCAGTGAGCATGTCACTATGTGCGTGTGGTTCTATGTATGTGTAGCAACTGAAAGTGAAGCCAGGAGGTCTTCCCTTGCCACACAATCTGATTTTCATTGATTGGGTGTCATATAAGTATACATAGACTGATGTACATGGGTTAGATCTGTTAGCCAACTGACTAAAATACACATGTGTCAAATCCTAAAGACTAGTTCTACAGCAGAACCGACATGACACACTGTCGTGCATGACATAGTTTGACATGGTTTCACTGATATTCCCGACATTTGACCTTAAAGATCCCTCAAAATAGCCATGGCTATATTAGCATAATTTGGTTGCAAATCATGAAAATGTTTTTGTGTGTCATTTGTGACAAGCTTCGATGCATGTGATTGAATTAATAGTCGCTCGACTAGTCTATGAGTCAGTACTTATGTTCCAACCAAAAATATCGACTAGTCATAAATAGTTGCGACTAGTCCTTGAATCGGTAGACTCGGCTTTACTCATCGACCCGTAATCCTTTGTGAAACTACAACCATAATTTGAACTTCGGATATATTTGAATTCAGTTGACTTGTTCTTAGCTGCTCTGCACGTATCTTGTTTTTTTGAGAGAGATGAAAAAACAATATACCATACAACCGTAGAAACTTAGTAGGCATTTACCTTACAACCGTTTGTAATTACATCCACTTACCATTCCCAACAATTTACTAACATCTAGCGTAGCAGGAAGTATTCAGTTGCAGTTTGGGACTATGTAAGATCATGTAGGTAGTTATATTACCACTTTAAGGTCGAGGTTGAGAACTGCTGTTGTTTCTTATAGCTATTTTGTTATGGCTGCCAAATTTTGCTGTTTCAACCTCTGTATACAATCATCAATTCTTCTCCCTGACTTTATGCTCTTGCTATTCCAGTCAAAACTTTGCCACCTTAGAGGTGCTGATTCGCGTAAACTAATTTACCATGGCGAGGAGGCCACAGAAATGGGCGGGTGAGTTCGTTATGTACTTGTTTGTCCATTTACATCCCCTTTTCAGTGAACTGTCAACTCATTCCTTTAGCTGCCATTTCTAGTTTCAGGCTCAGTTCCGGTTGCTGAACTTTGATGTCAGTTCTTATTTCGTAATGTAACGTGGAAACTCAGTCACAAAAGTAGGAAAAAACACGTCAAACGAACATTTAAATTAGCAAAAGTGGGTTGGGCAAAAGTAATCCACTGCAATGCCAAATGCCGTCTTAATTGACCTTGTACCGTTGTTATTCAGTTTGCTTCCTTTTGTTTATGTATTGCACTGCACGTCTAAAATGAGTGGATGATGCTTGCGATTTAGACAAATAGATGTTTGTTTTGGCTGCCTCTGGCATTGTTTAAAATTCAAATAATAGGCTATATTCTATGAATCTATGCACTGTGCTCTATAAAGTTTTTCCCTGGAGCAGCGAACTGCACTGCCGAATGCAACTCTTAGTTAGAAGTCGTGTTCTTATCTTGATACCGTTCCAAGAAACGTGAATTTGTGTAGTAGCAGGGCGCTTCGTACAAAAAATGCCTTTGATATATGTTGCGATACATTTCATATACCTACTGTTGATCATGAATTATGTTCTTGACATTGTTCCTTTATTATCGTTTGCCTACTAATGTGTGTTAGAGTTTCTCTTGTAGGTACTTTATAAGTGGTGGGATGGAGAGACTTATACGGATTCTTATTATACAAAAGCGTAATTATGTAAGACGGGCAGACCATAGCTTGAGTTTGTTTAATAGGCTACCGTTATAAAAAAAACTACTGATGAGGAATTTGCTATGATTATTTTCAGCCGATGAGCATGGTCCGTAGTTCTTTTGTTAAACGCGGTGAAGGATACACTGACAAAGCTGTGGTGATAAGGTATTGTGCATGTTGCTCTAAGTTTCCGATGCTTATATTCTACTTGCTTATGCCTAGATGGTGTTTGCAGACTATCTATTAAAAGAAGTAAATAATAAGTGGTCCATTGATATGACTGTATAATTGCACAACAAACTTGATGTGATGAAAGAAAACAGCTTGACGTTTATTAGATCTGTATCATTATAGCCTGGGAGTCTCACTGCACTGCAAAGAAACAGGATGCTTTTATAACCTTGAAATCGTGATTTCTTTGGTTGTCTGCCACTGCACAGGAAACAAGCACGATTTCAGTTTTTATGTTACTTTTTCTTCAAATCTGCCTTTTTGTGTTCTTCGAATGATTTTGGAGGTGATTTATAGTGTCAAGCTGTCATTTATATTAACGGTCAGGTCATAGAATGAGCACCATCTTATTCTGACATACAACAATTTAGCAGAAAAGTATGGATTCATAGTGAGATACCAGGATGTCCTTGGTTGTTTGCCTATGGCATAGAACTTAAAAAAGTTGCGGGAGCGTTCTTACCTAGTTATGTTTCAGCATGTCTCTTGTACACAAAGCATCCTTAATCATTGAAGAGATGGTGGGTACTGGGTACAAAATGCTGGATAGGGTCTTGGTTTTACTGACTTAAAGTTCTTTCCTTTTCTTATGTGTCTTTATTTTTCAAAAAAACCTTTTTTAACCTGGGTTGGGAACTTAACCTAAAACCTGAACACCGAACCAAACTTGGACAAAAGAATCAAAGTCTTTGTTTTGTGTATATTATTTAGGTTCATCTTGTCCATTTTGGTGTTCCTCTGAGTCAAGTTAACTCATCAATTAAACATAAGCACACAATTAAACATAAGCACACCTGTAGGCTGTATTCTGGAACCTGTGTTTTCCATGCTGTCGTCATCTTGGAATGCCCATCCTGAAAAGTAGGTAAGCAGCCCAACTCGCACATCTTCCTAAGTTTCTAAACCCACAAGAAGTTTCTTTCAACGCTGGCCATTTTAAGATCACAAGGCAAACACTAGCAAGTGCTCAGTGATTGATGACTACCTGCATCCCTGTTGCACGCCAACTGCCACTGACCAATCATATTACAGCCTTCCTGTCAATTGCGATTCCCCTGATCTTCACACTTCTCAGGCCTTGCTGCCATGGGTAGATGGCACAGCCTCCACAAGCCAGGGTGAGGGGGCGAGCCAGCGACAGTTTTCAGCCACAAGGCCTCTGGGCAAAGGTGAGGCATTAGCGAAGCCGCCCAGACCCATAGCCCCATCTTGGGGCTCTTGACATCCACATTCATTCCTATTTTCCGTTTTATGTTCATTTTCAAGAAAATAGGTGTTCAATTTCAGCCATCTCGTCATACCCATGAGATTAGTTGGCTAAGGTTCTACTAAATTTGATTTATGGAAACCGAAAGCAGCAAACCAATATCATTTGCTGTTATTTTATTATTCAATTGTGTTTTTTCTGAGCATATTTTGGCTAGCAGTTTTGTTACAACCAAATCATTTTGGAACCGAACTGAACACACTGAATACCTACCTCTACTTTTGCCTGCCCTTTTGTCTGGAGAGTTAACTTTTTCCAAATTAAGCAGAAACCTTTTAGATGGATGAGGTGTCTATGTTAAACGTTAATTTCTTCTGTATGCTTTTACTGCCTACTTTATCTTGCAATTTATTTTTCCTCCAACAGATGTGTTCATCTTGACCAGTCCAGCAGCGTGACAGTAAAGCTGTATTACTTGCAAAATGGAAGTGCAAGGCTAGGGTTTTGGTAAGTTCTGTACTGGTACATAGCCAGTCTAAGAAGACAGAAGGTTTTTTCTCAATTTGATCTTTTGAATTTGTGGTGAAAATAGGTTTGGAGGCAGAGAGGTTCTCCTTCCAGTTGGGATTGTTCTCAAGGTAGAAGATTATCATCATTTTGTGATGCTTACAGTTTCCTAATTAGCATATAATAATCCATTAGCATTCATTTTGTGTACAGTGCCATGGCCTGCGTGAGTAAGATCATTTGTTTGCTTTCATCTCAATTTCTTCCATCGCAGAATTCTATCATTGGGGCATTGTATAACACGAAAGTGCTTAGATGTTCAGACATTCCCTGTTGCTCCAGTTTGTTAAGACGTGTTTTATTAATCATTCGTAACATCATGGGCTTGTTCTATGCTGTAAAGTCATTCTGTTGTTTAATAGTTCCATTACCACCTTTTCAAAAGTTACTCATCCTTTGGTTTAAATAGGTACCTTGCACCTTCGGTATTTGTATTTGGTTCTTCACAGGGTTGTTAAATGATAATGCTTTTATGTTTCTCCAAATCACAATAAGCGACGTTACTGATGTCCTGGAGTCTGTCCGGACCATCATTTGCAATGAACATTATGTTTAATTTATAAAGCACTGCTCATTTACATAAATAAAGTTCACAAATAAGTGACAGTTTAGACATACCTTTAGCTAAAATTTAAAACTGTGACTGAGATTATTTGTCTTAAATCTTTCGATTGAAGCCTGAAATCATATGTATAGACATACCTTTGGCAAAACTATTAACATTGTGACTGAGATTATTGTTTTAAATATTTTGACTGGAAGCATGAAAATCAAATGTTTGGATTTGTCTTGAAAAATATTTTCAGATCAGAATTTTTTGGGTTTTATTATGCATATACTATAGTGGAAAATATTGACCAAAGTATATCTTCAAGACCATGTCATTTCCCAAAACATCACTTATTTGTGAATTGGAGGTTGGAGGGAATATAATATCTAAACCTCCAGGCTAGGTTCAAAGTATCCTTAGCATTGGTTCTAGTAGCATTGCGTTGACTGGATTTTTGATTTGCCAATGCAGGCCCTTGTTGATACGAGTGACCGGGAAATTTATGCAAGCTTGACATGCTGCTACAGTGATAAACATGGAAAAGAAAAGGGGGTTGTCAGCACTCAGCTAATTGGTGAAAGGGCACAGATAATTCTTGATGAAGTCAGAGCTCTGTCCCTCCTCACACGCAAACAGTGCTTGGTGCATATTGGTACTTTTTGGTAGTTTAATTTAGTTATATTTTTGCATTATAATATCCTCGAACCCTATTATTTGCTGATGTCGATAATGATCTTTGGAATGCAGGAAAGTATTTTCGGTCTGTGATGGATGGTTTCGAAAAGGATGATTATGAAACTGTAATATCGAGAGATTCTTTGTTTTCATTTGTATTCTGTTGATTTTTGTATCTTTCTTCACTTTGGTAATTCCACACTGTTTAGGTTGCTGAGGCGGTTATCAAGGACTATATTCTCGTGCACCTGCAGAAGGATAACCACGCAAAATTTAATCTAATGATGTGAGTTAAAGTTTGTTTACCCATCTCATGAAATGTCTGTTCGTTTGTTCACTTTTAACCATGTGCATTTCTTATTATTTTCCTGCTTTAGATTTATGCTGCAGAAACTCTATGCTCTTGTTGATCAAACTGCCTCACCTGATAATCCTGATGCACTTCAATTCCAAGAAGCTCTCTTGCCTGGGTACCTGATCACAGTTTTTCTGAAGGTTACTGAACTTCAATTGTTTATTTACTTTGGAAAGTTGTTCCATAGCACTCCAGAGTTGCCACTATAATGTTTCTTAGTAAAGTAACACTATAACATTATGTTGTTCTAAATGACTATTTTTACTTATCTCGGTCACTTCACATTTGCTCTTCCAATTTACGAGTGTACATGTTAAAATCTGGGAGTTATTTTACTTGTGGGAGCTTTTCAACTATTTCTCCTATTATGTCCTCATCGCTCCCCTATGTACATTACAAATTTACAATGTTGAGATAAATTGAGAACACAGTAATTTTTTAGAATTTGCAAACAAGCATTTGCATATCCTTTATTTGAAGGAGAAGCTAAACTACAGGTACAAGGGTTTAGAGGTCCAGTACATGCATCTCATGAGCCAAAAGCAACACTTCTGCTACACAATTATATTACACGTGCTTGTTGCTGTTTTTTATTCTGTTATGCTGATGGCGGCGCCAGCATTTTCTTGGGGCAAATTTTGATTCTTCTATCTTCCACATTACTTGAAGTATTATTATATATCTGCAGGATAGGATCCAAGATTGGCTGCGGAAGTCTAAACGTTCAATTATTGAAGAGCTGACAAAGAATAAAAGCTTCGAACTCAGTAACTGTATGTTTATTCTACTCAACTCTTATAGCTAATTAATATTAGTTTATCTGTAAATTTTTGTGCACTTAATTAACATGAGGATGCTAGTTGCTGATTATATGGTTTCATAACACTTAGGTTTGTTTAGTTCTGTACCATTGATACTTTGAGCCCTCAAAATATCTCAAGACTCATTCATGATAACATATAAGTTGTTATGTCAAGCATTTCGTGATTAAAAGTACATCGTGTTTACTGGGAAAATGTTCAGTTTGTTTGTTATGTACTCCTTTAGTTAGGTGCATTCACACCTTGCCTGACATTCATCCAACTTGCTCTTAAAGGGAAGTCTGTTCTGGTGAGAGTATCTCATAATGTTAAGTGTATAATGTTGCATGTCCTTTAATTGTTAAGTATATTTAGTTCAACTGAATCATAAACTTGTTACGGAATCTCATGGTGATGCTCGCTTGAAGTCTGTAATAAGGATCTCTACTTGGCTTTATGTTTTCCAGAGAGAATCTAATACCATTTCTCGAGAGTATATAAAATGGCCATGGTCAGAAATGCAAGGTTGCATAAGCATTTGGATTCTATCTTCATCCTTTATCCCTCGTGTTGAAAATTGATTGTGATGGAGAAGCGAATCTTCACTTTAGTCTAGTGGTACCTCCTTTACAAACCAAAATAAAAACCTGACCATGTACCTTGTCAGTGATGCCAAGAAATCTTATTTCTTAACGTTGGAGATTTTGAATGTGAGTGTAAGAGAGCAATTTTACTTTGGACTGATCAAGATTAAATCATGAATGCATGCACTAAGGCTCCGTTTGGTTCACTGGCTATACCTAGTTGGATGAGGGATATCCTGTTTTCAGAGGAATTCCAATCGTTTGGTTCACATGGTGATATGGGCAGCCATGTTTTGGCAAATTTTCCCGAAAACCTGGTTGACGAGAGCCGGCAAATTTTAGCGGATGAGGGCAGCCAGCCTCGCGGCCCCGCGATTTTCCTAATCATGCTAAACGTTTTCCTCTCTTTTTTCCACCGCAAGCACTCCCTCCTGAATCCTCTCACCCCCCGTCTCTTTATCCCCGGTGACGGCAGCTGCAATCGTCGCTGTGGCAGCTAGCCACCAGCCGACGTCAGGGAAGGTAGCCCGCGACGACCTCTCCCCTCTCTCCTCTCCTATCTCGTCGGGCATCTCTCACGGAAGAGAACAGGGACTGGTGACCTCTGACAGTGGTGAACGGCGACCTCTGCAAGAGGCGCCTGTGGTGGCTGACCCTTCCGGCTTGCGCTGCCTCACCTCCCTACAGGCTACACCATCCTCGACCTGAGGCACCTCAACAATACCGTCGTTGGGTCCGAGCCTAAGCCCAACTTGTCTTCCTATGTTGCAGGATCCATTCAGTATTGCACCATCCTCCTATCTGTTGTAGCGATGGTCCAGGGATCACTTCAGTGTTCTATTTTCTATTTATTCGCTATGATTTTGGATATCAGGACGGCTGTAGCAATCTTCTCTTGTTTGAAACTAGTGACATGCGCCCTCTTCGCAAACAGACATGGTGAATTTTGACCGCACGTAAGAATTTGTAAATAGCCCATAGGATAGAAGTGTGGACAATATTCAGGTATCTATACATTCTGCTGTTTGTGTGAATGTTATGGTGCTGCTGGCATATGTGTGAAAATCTACATGGGTAATCTCACCACTTCATGTCAAAGAGGTCGTTACAACGACCTATCCACAACTGGTCCTTCCAACCAATCAAAAAGTTGGCTAAGCATATCCACATAAATCATCCCTCCAACCAAACAGGAAAACATGGCTATCAGTCTATCACCAACGATGTGGATCTGGATACCCTCAACCCACCCACCCATGCCCTCGAACCGAACAGGCCCTAATATTCAGGATAAGGTGTAAATTATTGTTACCAACGACGTGGATCTGGGTACCCTCAACCCACCCACCCATGCCCTCGAACCAAACAGGCCCTAATATTCAGGATAAGGTGTAAATTATTGTTAAGCGTGTCAGCCTGTGTGCTGACATGGTGATATATGGTGGATTACTCGGGAAAAGACAAGTGGTACTGTATGTTTGGCGATCAGATAATACCACAAGCTAAACATTTTTTTTGTGGGGAAGCTAGACAAATTGAACACCAAATAATCAGTAGCATGATTGCACTGAACAAACCAAAAAACCAGCTCTATAAAGCACTCAAAATTAGCAAGATTGAAGCATTGTTTAGGATGAGATGTGGTTGTTGGATTCTGTTAGCGAGTTTTTACAGTACATTGGCATGTTTTTCATTTACACTCAATCATATGTTTACTTGTGCAGCAATGGAGATAAGGAAATTTCTTAGTAAACATACAACATCTGTTGGCAGAGCTATCGAGTCTTTGATAAAGGTCGGCAGAGCGAATTCACAATCAATGTTGGATCTTCCACAGGTGTGTCTCTTATGATGCCTGCATTTGTATGAGACTTCATAGTTGTAAGCTTTTAAGGCATAATTTTCCTGGAATTTGAGTGATACAGTTGACTCCTTTACTTCTGCTTAAGAGAGATTGAGTGCTTGCCATGGGTTATGAATTATGATTACTTTTCTGTTGGAAGCTAGAACTGAACGCTGACAAATTTTGATCTTTTTCTAGTCATTTCTGATGTTGTCAGTGTTCATATTTTTCTACCACACTACTTTCAGGAATGATATGTATTATTTATTTTAATTTTCAGAGAGATGGGATGACCATTCAAGCTGAACGACTCAACTTCCATCGTTATATCTCACATTTCCGGTCTGTCCATAGGGGTGCTGCTTTTGCTAAAATGCGCACGACAACTGTTAGGAAGTTACTTCCAGAGTATGTGATCATTGTGTGGCATTGCATTTTTGTTTTCTTGCATACAACATCAATTGTGCTGAGAATTTCTATGTAGGTCCTGGGGTTTCCTGTGTCCAGTTCATACACCGGATGGAGAGCCCTGTGGTTTGCTGAACCATATGACTTCCACTTGCCGTAAGCTATTTGAAAATTCTTATTCTCTTGGATTGAATTTGCAGTGCCTTCCCCTTCCCAACAGCATGTCGTACTCTTGAAATTCGTAGTTTCTTGTTTATCTGGTGTCTTTGCCAACATCATGTATGTGTGTGCAAGTCTTTTTGGTTAGAGTGCTGCTAAGTTATTTAGTGTGTGTTATCCTTGTTACCATCATTTAATCGAATGGGTACTTCCAGGTATTTCATCCTGCTATAACTCAGAAGGTGCAATTAAAGATTTTCAGAAAATAAAGGATAAACTTTTAGCTGAATTGGTTCGTGGTGGAATGACCCCATTGTTGCCGAAGATAGAGCATGCTGGTCCCCCGGAAATCCTACATGTCCATTTAGATGGATGCATTGTCGGCTCTATTGCTTCTGCTAAGATTGTGGATATAGTTAAATATCTTCGAAGATTAAAGCTACTGTCACACCCAGCGGTCTGTTTGCTTGCATTTTTTTTAGTTTTTTACCTCTCGTATGTGCTACGTAGTTTGTTACTGACTCAGAGGGTTCATGCCTAAATCTTATATCAGACTCCGGAAGATTTAGAAGTGGGCTATGTTCCCTTGAGTCTCGGTGGGGCTTATCCTGGCCTCTACCTTTTCACAAGTCCTGCGAGATTTGTTCGACCAGTGAAAAATCTGGTTAGTCTACCTGATGGAGAGCCAAGTATTGAGCTTATTGGACCATTTGAACAGGTCTCCTTCGGTCAACTCCTTCATCCTTGTATTTACTTGCCACTAATATTGCAGGAACTGATTTTTCATTGTGCATTAGGCATTTATGGAGATAAAATGTCCAGATGGTGGGAATGGCAGGAGAGGAAAATTGTTTCCTGCAACTCATGAAGAAATTCACCCTACAGCCATTCTCAGTGTAGTCGCAAATCTGACTCCTTGGTCTGATCACAACCAAAGTCCTCGGAACATGTACCAATGCCAGGTCAATAATCTGATATTGCCTCCGCAGTAATTAATTGATCATGCATAACAAAGAAGGGTGAGCCTTTTTTCTTTTGGGGTTAACTAATGCTTGTGCTTATTTTCTGTAGATGGCAAAGCAAACTATGGGGTTTTCTGGTCAAGCTTTAAAATTTCGTACAGATGTTAAAGCATTCCATCTACAGGTTTGTTTCTGCGTATTTTCAAATTCAAGCTATCCAGTTATTGTTCACGAATTTCTTTGTTTAGTTTATATTATATATGTAGTATACTTGCTTAGTAAGCCACATGCTTCTTTAGGAATCGATAGTTTGACCCTAAGAGCATACTTCTGCATCCTGGGTTTTGAGAATTGTACCAGACAGTTAGGATTTGGCTGGTTATTACTCCAGTGCAGGGCGTAATATTTCGTCAGCCGTGTATCCTCCAGGTCCCAGCAGAATTTAGTGATCCTGTGCACTTCTAGAGCGTTCTAGTTTTTCTTTATAAGCTATAACACCATGAAATAGTTTGTAAAAATAGGTACAGTAAAACTCACTGAGACTTGGTGGTATTTTATGGCAAGTAACTCAGGCTAAAAATCACAACTTCGGAGCTCCTCAAGTGACTCATTCAAATGGAATATTAAGTTTTATCCGGATTTCAATCTATTGGTTGTTAGTTACATGCAGTTTTGACACCTGATTAACATTTTCATGGATGACTAGAAGGCTCATCTCTTACCTTGTAAATAATACAACCATGAAAATAGCTTTAACTTGAAATTAAGCATAAACGCATAGTTTCACTCCCTGCCCTACATATGTGATGTCATCTGTCTGTCTCTTGATACAATATAGGATGGATTTGGCAGCAGTCAACTAAATTAATTTTTCTCTTGCTTACCATGTATTCTATAGAATCGTCACCTTATACACTGTCTTCTTGGCTTGTAGACCCCTCAGACACCGATTGTTCGAACTGCTACATATAAAAAATATCATATGGATGAATTTCCGTCAGGAACAAATGCTATTGTTGCGGTGCTAGCATATACAGGGTAAGCCTTTTTTTATATATTAAAGCAGTATAATTACTTGGGGGAATTTGGCTTGACGTGATAAATTGCTCTTGTGATCTAGCTATGACATGGAGGATGCCATGATTTTGAATAAATCAGCTGTAGATCGTGGGATGTTCCGCGGAGATATTTACCAGGTAATAATGCATTTTCGTTTCTCAGGGACCTGTGAACCGTCTTATTTTCACCAAGAACTTAATGATTCATGCATGAGTGTATGCTGTTTGCTTTATAACCGTTTCTTTTACACGTAAACTACATAGTCTCAAAGCATGCTTTAGAGGCTATACATCATTAGGATGTTGGACTGAAATTTGCTTTTGTGGCGATGCAGCGATTGCCTTTTCTAGCCCACAAACAAAATTTACTTTCAATTTGGCAACCAGAGAAGGAAAATCGTGATTTTTGTTCATGATCTAGTATAGAGTGTTTTTCTAGCTCCCTTTATAATGACACGAGATCGATCACATGTTTAAATAATCACAAATAATCAGTTTGCCGAGAACAGTAACATTTGTCCTTTGTTTTTCCTTCGCCTTTTGATCATTTATCAGGTTTATCTCCTCTTTTGTGAAGATAACACATAATGAACTGTAAATTCTAAACATGCACAGTAACTCTAAAGAAACCAGAACAAAAGTACTGTACTCTTGTTGAATCTTCTAGACTATGAAGAAAAGAGAATAAAAGAGCCGTACTCTTAGTCCACCTTATTTTCGTTCTGAAAAAGCAACAATAAAGACATGACCGGATTAATAAAACTGAGAAAATTAACTCGGAAAGAATTTTTTTGAAGCTCCATTGTGGAATTCCTACAAACCAAACTACTTGAGTAAGAATCTATTCTTGCGTCCCGATTCGAGATTGTGTGGTTACGAGGAACTTGAAATGGTACATGCGATATCATATTGTTATATGTTTATATTTGGATATGAGCTGCATTGAGATTCTTTAGTAATTCCACTGCAAATACATATGCAAATAGACCTTCAGAAAGGAGTTCATGTTTTTGGAATTATGTTGGTGAAAGTACGGGCCTTGATTTCTCTGAAAACCTTTTTCTTGTGAATTCTCCTGCAGACAGAGTGCATTGACTTGTCATCAAGAAGGAGAGAAAATGTTCCGGAAGTCTTTGCCAAGAGTAGACTATCGAGGGACACAAGCAGTGTAATTGACTCAGATGGCCTTCCTCGTGTTGGAGAGGTAGTGATCTATTTATATAAGTAAAGTTTGTTCGTGTGTCCAGAGCAAGAAATGGTCGAGTTTCTTCTTTCTCTGAGATGTACTTTTGTATGAACAGACAGTAGTTCCATATGAGGAGTACTACAGTGTCTATAACACACTCACTGGTGCAATAAGGCCAGTCAGACTAAAGGGCACGGAGCCTGCAGCTATTGACTATGTTGCTGTCAATGGGACAAATTCAAAAGGTTTCCTAGAGAAGGTAAGGGCACCTTTACCTCAAGTAAAAGCGATGTTTAAAAGTATCAGAGCAATCATACAGACACTCATTTGGTTGGTTCAAAGGGTTAGCAGCTATCTGTAAACCAAGGACTCTCTTACAGGATTGCATGACAGTAGCACTGCATGATAGTAGCAATTTGTGAATGCTTAAATGCTACTCCCTCTGTTCCATAATTCTTGTCATGATTTTAGTTCATATTTGAACTACAATCATGAGAAGAGGGAAAAGAGGGGGAGTACAAGATTAAAAAACATGTCTTCTTTCTCCATATTAGCTTAGAACCTGTGATTTTTTATTAACCAGTGAACTGCAGTAGCATTTTTTATACTTCCTTCATCGACTATTATAAGACCTTTTAGATTTTTTCACAAATGCATTATCTTGATGTATTTTAGTGTGTAGATTCACTCATTTCGGTCTGTATCTAGTCCACAATTAAATATGTAAAAGGTCTTATAATAGTGAACGGAGGGAGTAATAAAATTCTCAATTGCTTGTATGTGATCATAGTTCCGAAAATGTGTTCAGTTTTTTTTCTTATCTCGCGAGCTTTTCACTGTTATGTGTTTATCAGGTAAATATTCGTCTGCGTCGCAAGAGAAATCCTATAATTGGTGACAAGTTTAGCAGCAGACATGGGCAGAAGGGAGTTTGTTCACAGTTGTGGCCTGACATTGATATGCCATTCTCTGAACATACCGGCATGAGGCCAGATCTCATCATTAATCCTCATGCTTTTCCTTCAAGAATGACAATAGCAATGCTCATAGAGTCTATAGCAGCAAAGGTAATATTTACCTTGTGTTGTAGATTGAGATAAGCCCATGTCCTATTTTGCATGTTGAAATCATAAATGTGTTATTCCACGGTAAACAAGAGTTGCTAAAATCAAGTAGAACTGATGCTACTTTAGCTCTGGTTCTCATATACAAACACTTCTCTTTCCATCTCGATATGCCCAAAACCATACGATTGAGTTTGATATATTGCCATACCTTTTATAACGATACGGCGCTTGCTGTTTGAGTCCTTAATTAGTTTTGCTGGCCTTATGTTTTATTTACTATGTGTAACCTTAGCTTTTGTTTTCATCTCCTTGGAGCTTCCTCAAGAATTACTGTGAGTGATGCTTCCTTGCTACAAAAGTCAAAATTGCAGCAATGCGAAAATAACATTAAGGGATTGTTTGGTTGTTGCACTGGGCACTTCATGCCTGGCTTGGAGCTTCCCATGGAGTTGCCTGGATGTTGTTTGATTAGTGTCCTGGAGAAAAGAAAATGTCTGTCTGGATGTACCTGCAGGAACCTGGTTCTAATCATACGCTATCACCAGTAGGAGCACAAACAAGAAAATGACCGAAAGAAGAATCCAACAGTTGCTGCAGTGTACACCGCCTAACCATAGCCTCCGGGTTCTAGCTCCAGTGTGTTCTCCACAAAGGGCCCACACCCACGCGTATGCCGCCATGGCTACGGAGTCACCTCGCGGCTCCTGATATCTTGGCCTCTGGGAGTTATCTCTGATACCTGTGCCGTTGGGAGCTCGCTTTGACGCATTGGCCACCGTTGCCACTGGGAGCCCCTGCAGCTGGCGGAAACCCAATGACGGAGCACAAACTGATCTGCTACCTGATTCCGGAGCAAGCCTGAGAAAGATTGTATCACGGGTTTTTCCCCAAGTTAAACTCTCAATGGATCTGGGTTTGCGAGGAACTGAGGATAAGGATAGGTGTCTTTGTGGCAACGATAAGAATAACACTAGGCTGGACTTGTATCGGTGGGCTTCTTTCCGTTTTGATGTGAAACATATGATTACTGAAACATATGATGGTTGCTAATACTCGATCAGGTCAGGACAGTAACCAATCACTTGCACCTCAGGCTAGCCTGGTCAGGCAAAAACATCAATTTCTCAGGCTGAGGCAAAAACAACCATCTTCATAAGTTTGGACTTTGGTTCCACTAGTTGGTGCATAGAACTTAACATGGTATCAGCAGAGGTCTTGGGCTCAAGTCTCCACGTTCGTAGTTTAGATGAAAAAAAATCAAGGTTCTATAAGCACTTAGCGCTGAGTGAGTGTTTTGCTTCCTGCTTTCCCTTCTCTGAAGGATTAAAGTGCTAAGTGCAATTAAGTGCACACTTAAGCGCTAGGCGTTTTGACTCCGGTCAGCGCTTAGGCGTGCTTAAGTGTGCTTAATTTAACACTGAAAAAAATTGCCTGTCCCTTTTCTGTTCATGTTTAGGCCTTATCGAGAGAGGGTGTTGGAAGTATATGTGGATTGCCCAACTTTCTCCATAAATTTGGACTGTTTGTTCTACTGGTCGGCGCATGAATCTTAAGTAGAGTACACCAACCAAACTAGCCCTAATATTCCGAGTGATGTACAATTCCTAATCAAGCTCTCATTTTGCAGCTAAAAGGCCCCTTCTTTACTTTCAGACATTGGAAGACATTGGAACACTTCCAAACAATGTTATGTTGTTGCAAAAAAAAGATCACATATCCTCCTAAAAAATTGTTGTTCTTAGAGATGGGAAAGTGATGTACATATATGATGCTGGTGTTAGTTTTGGTCTAAGAATAAACTTTGTACCATGGTTAACATGTTATCTTGTTTTCATCTTTTTGAATTACTAGAGTAGGATTGTGCCTTTGCACCTTTACTGACTGACAGGCATCTGTCTTCATAGGCCGGAAGTCTACATGGGAAGTTCATGGATGCAACACCTTTTGCAAGCTCAGTCAAAAAGGACGGGGAAAATCCTAGTAAATATGATTCCATTGTGGATGAACTGGGTCCCATGCTAGCATCTTATGGGTTTAATTATCATGGAGTAGAGGTGCTGTACAGTGGACTTTTTGGCACTGATATGACATGTGAGATCTTCATTGGACCTGTTTATTACCAACGTCTTCGTCATATGGTCTCAGACAAATTTCAGGTGTGCAACTGTTCATTCTGAATACTAGTATAACATACGGAGTATACACTCTCAGCATTGATACCAGATTGGTATGATGTATATTCTCATTGATGTGCTGTACTTGTGTAGGTTCGCACCACAGGTCGCATAGATCAAGTAACAAGACAGCCGATAGGAGGAAGGAAACACGGAGGTGGGATTCGGTTTGGTGAGATGGAGCGCGATGCGCTCCTTGCTCATGGGGCTTCTTATCTCCTGCATGACAGGCTCCATACCTGCTCGGACTATCACATAGCGGACGTGTGCTCCCTATGCGGGAGCCTCCTGACAGCGACGGTAATCAAATCCGACACGCAGAAGAAGTCCAAGCGCAGCATGCTCGGTGTCAACACCTTGAAACCTCCGAAGAACTTTGCGTGTCAGGCGTGCCAAACAAACAAAGGGATGGAGACCGTCGCGATGCCGTACGTGTTCAGGTATTTGGCCGCGGAGCTGGCGGCCATGAACATAAAGCTGGATCTCCGGCTCAGCAACACGAGAGAAGCCCCTCCCGACAACGAGTCCAAAAGTTAACCAGTGTTTCATGTTGGTGTACTTCCAGCAGGAGCAAGGAAAGGAGAAGCATATATATATTGTAGCTGTGGCGTGGAGCAGGGGACATTCCAGATTTTGGTTTCACGGAGAAGATGTATCATCGTCCCAGTTTTGGTTCTTGTTTAGGAGATTTCGTGATGTGTTGTTGTATGAAAAACACCCAATTGATAGTCTGAAATTTACACTGCATTATATATGCTGATTGTTATGTTGTGCGATTTTGCCTTTGCAACGGAACAAAAGTGAGCGTTACTCCATTTTCGTATGTTTGGCTCGCCGTCAATGGATGGCCAGCTGAAGCGCTGGTGGAGGGTGCCATGGCGCAACCTCGCCACCATAATGGAGCACATCCTTAACGGTCCCACCTGACGCGTGATGATGGTGCAAGCGTGAGCCGGGACGCAAGCTCCAGTGGTGCCAGACCTAGCCACGCCGTGAAGGAGGAGGATGTGGTGGCGTGCTGGCCCTAGCCACGCCATGAAGGAGGACAACGATGACGATGAGAAGGCGTGGCCTGAGTGGATGTACTGTGCGTGCTCCAACAATGGCATAGTAAATATGTTTGTGCGTTGCAACTGAAAATATCTAATCTATCTAATCTAATCTATCTAATCTAATCTAATCTATCTATCTATCTAAATATAATCTCTTCTCTACTAATAATACGGCTTGAGGTCGTGATGGTTCGAAAACCGTGGTACGTCAAATAACCGGTCCAAGGTTTCGTACGTCAAGAAAATCGCGTGTACGTGAAAAAAACCGGTGGTACGTACGAGAAACCGCGCGCTAGCCTCTGCCTCTATCCCCGCTTAGAAGAAAAATCGGAGAAACCGCGGGCTCACCCTCTCCCCGGCTCCCCCGATCACCGCGTCGATCTCTCCTTGTGTCGAGAACGATGGAGGAAATCACAGATCGAACCAAAGCCCCTTCCCCTCCGCGACCCTCTTCCAAGTCTTCCAAGGCCAGATCGACGCCCTCGCCGTACCCCGCCAATGAGCCGGCGCGGGCCTCGTCCCACAAGAGGAATCCCGTGAAGAAATTATTCGATGAGCCGGCCAAGAAAGGAGGCACCGGACGACGACGTGCCTGGCCTGTGGAGTCGCGAACCAATCCACTTTTGTGAGAATTCCTTCATCCAATCCGCTCCCGAAGGATCCGCCGACAACACACCCTGCAAGGGCGCGGTCCGGATGGCCCCGCGGCAGCCGAGCTCGCTGCGTCTTCGGGCTCAGCCTCCTCCTGGCGGCGGCGGCTCAGTTGGTTCCAAAGTCCTAACTCCACGGAGTCGGCGTGTCCGCTGTTCGTCGTCTGGCCGTTAAGCTGCCACACGCTGTGTCTTCCTCCAGGCCGCCACTAATTGGTACGCCGGCGGGAAGGTTTCATGGCTGCTGCCCTGTTCTGGCGTCTTCACTGCTTTCCTCCGGCCGCTTGATAATCCCCCGTCTTTACTTGGTGGCACTGACAAATCCACGAGACAGCTGAGCGGCGGCGGCAGACAATAAGAGCCCTGGTAGAGCCGGCGTGGATCCATGGGCACGATGATTGGAGGATGCCATTTTACTGAAGTTCATCAGCAGCGAAAACCTCCACAATTATAGCCGCCTTTGTCCACCCATCGTCCCATCCCATGTAAAAGAAATGTTCAGTGGAATTCAGTTATCTTTAGAGTAATTGTGTTACGACTTACGACTTACATCTTTCTGAAATCAGTCATCGGCAGTACTGACTATCTACATTAACACTTTTAGTTTTAGGGACAAGCGTCTAGCACACGCGCCAATTTGCTTTGATTGAGCTTCCAGGTATCAAGACGGTTGGTTCCCTGATGCTTTCCATCATGCTAATCTCACTTTTTACCGAAGTTCGGAGCAACCACGTAGAGATGCCGGCAAAAACTAGGTTGTCCTAGGGATTATTTGGGATGTACCGAGATGAGAAAGAACCATCTGTGCCAATAAAAAAAATACGAGCACATGATTTTAAATTTGATCTGGCATGTACGTACGTACTTCTGTTCAACATCAAAATTGCTGCACTCCCACTCAATTCAAGAATTACATAACTAGGGAAGGCTTGGTAGTAGCATGTTAGCTTCCTTCTTTTTTATGACTTGGAATTCATAAAACAAGTGCTAAATGTTTAGTTATAGACCTACTCTTAAATCTTCTCAAATATATTTTTTCTTCTGTTTATTTGGTATAGCTTTAAGACAACAAGAAAATAAAAGACACAAACTATTTTGTAAGAATTTTCAAGGTTTGAGAAATTTCCGTCTATACCGTTTTCAGTTGATTAGTCGCTAAATTTGGGTGCTAGCAAGAGCAAAATATTAGAACTCCATTATTGAGGATGTTTTTACTGCTGCCTAGACGTGAGGTGGAAGCCTGGTGACTGAGCTAAAATACATGCCCTTGTATGCACATCGTGAATCAATTTCTAAAAATGAAAAATGAAGGTCATAGAAGGTTAGAGAGCACAAAAGCATTTGCATCCGCTACTTCTAAGCGAAAATGGTGCAAATGAATTTTTAAACAATGGATTAACTCTTATTTGTTTGTGATCACATTACACTTGTAAGTAAATATCATGCATTCTCAGGCATTTCAAATAGAGCATGTGCACTTGTAAGAAATTCAAGTAATTTTTTACAAAATCATTAGTTAAATCACTTCCGTAGTTTATTATCGTGGTTCTATGGCGAAGCACGGGCAATGTGCTAGTATATCCAAAATCCGCATGGACAAACTTATTTTTTGTTGGTACGACGCAACACAGACATACACATTATCTCGGGTCGAACCAACACCGAAACAATTTAAGAGAACAACTTTTATCTCTTCTCTGAAATGTGTTGTAGAAGTACAGTACTCCTTCCTGCTCCACCACGATGGCACCTTGCTGCTCCACCTCCACGTCCATGGTTTCCACCAGACTATCAACGAGTGGGTCTCCTACACCTTCCATCGCTGTGGCTGCTGGGGGCAATGGCTGCCGTTTCTTTTATAGAGTAAAAACTGAACGAGTTCACACAAGAGAGAGAAGGCCAACAGATTATCCATGCAAAAAATGGAACGAGTTCACATTGCATGCTGTATGCGGGAGGGGAGAGGAAGGGGAGAAGAATACAGCAGCACGCCGGATTGGAAATTTGGAATTAGTGAGAGTTATTAGGGAGAGTAACCGCTTGAACTTAGGGAGAGTAATTAGGGAGAGTAAATAAAATTATGCCTAGGAGGTGTGGGTTATGGGACAAATAATTTTTGGGACTACGCACTAGGACGGAGAAAGTAGAATCTATGAGATCTATTTTTTAAAAAGAAAAATATGCTCAAATATTCTCAAAAAAATTGACAACATAGATCTATGCTATATATGCAACATGAAAAAAATTGCAGCTTTAAATTTGACCTATAAATAAAGATCCAAAAAAGATAAATTTAGGTGTAAAACACTATTCAGTCAAATCTGACACTATTCACAGCAGATTTTGTCTTTTTTGTTTCTCCAAGTGTAGATCATATTTTGAGATGATATTTTTTAGAGTTGTAGAAGTAGCCCATATATATGTTGTACAAATTTTTCAAAAAAAATCACATTTTCTAAATATGATTTTTGTATCTTCATCTCACGATCCTACCTAATGGCTAGATCCCATACAAGTCTTCCACTTGATGACATGGCATGCTATTAAGTGAGGAAAGAGAAATGTTGTGGTAAGAGCATCTCCAATAGGTGCGCTAAAACTCGCCGCTGCAAATGTCGCTTCCAGAGCGCTGTAAAGGTTTACCGCGCACTGCGCCAAACAATCCCCCAACAGGCGCGCTATTTTGCAGCGCCACAAACATATTTTTTAATGATAGATTTTAAAATTACACTTAAAATAGATCGAAAATATTACACTGAAAATAGATAAACGACGCTACAACTACCCTAAACTACTCCTCGGAATCCCAGAAGCTAGACGACAGAGTCGTCGACGACACCGGAGTGGATGTCCACTCGAAGGAGGAGGAAGAGGACACGATGATCGTCAACGGGCCAGCGCTGTTTTTCTTCTCCTCCGCCTTCCTCGCGGCCTTCTCCTCCCTCTCCTTCTTCCTCGCCGCGATTTCGCCCTCCGCTCCTCGCGGTCCGCCTTCTTCGCCGCCTTCACCGCCGCCTTCTCCTCTTCCTTCTCGGCATAGAAGGCCTCCATCGCGGCGACGTCCTCCGGGAACTGCTGCGCCCACTCGAGGCGGAGGCGCTCGTCCCGCTCCGCGATGAGGAACCGCTGCTCGTGCTCACGCTGGCGCTGGAGCTGCTCGCGCGTGACGGCCGGAGGCGGCGGCGCGAGCATCTCTGCCTGTTGCCGCGTCAACACATCGTCGAAGTTCATCGAGCGACGGGAGCGGCCGAGGCGCCAGGCAACCGTGTCGTAGGTGCGCACCGCCTCGTGCGTCGTCTCGAATGTCCCCAGCCCGATGCGCTCGTCGCCGCTGCGGATCTCGGTGTAGAACGTGCCGTTCGGGCGCGCGCGGACACCGCGGTAGCCGGAGCTCGAGCAGCGGCATTTCGGCGGCGGAGCGGTGGTGTGCGCAAGGTGGGGCGGCGCGGAGCGAGGAGGGTGGCGGTGGAGCGAGGTGGGCAGCGGAGCGAGCGACACGCGGGAGGTTGGGAAGTTTCAGGGCGGTTGGGCTGCGCGCGCGGCGTTAAATAAGGCGCGCGGCAGCCGAAGCGGCAAGTTTGCCGCACAGGATGGCGCAAAAGCGCACACGCAGCAAAAAAATCGGTGCTCGCGACATTTTTGCGCGCCCGCTAGAGGATCGCGCGGGCTCTCCCGCACGGCAAACCGGCGGTTAATTCACCACGCCGAGTTTTGCCACGCCTGTTGAAGATGCTCTAACATATTATATTACTGTAACATCACATATCCCAATACATAATGAGTCTATAATTTAATAAATAAGGTCTTGCATGACACCACATATACATTAAAGCTAGTAACATAGACTAGTAACATCTGCATGACACTAGCCTACATTACTCCCCACTATGAGTATGATTTAACATGCTGACAGGCTGGCCAGACCCAGCAACCTGGGCTCCCCATTTCTGGGGATCTTAGAGCCCTTGTCCACACTAAACTGGCAAATGATTTAACTTGTTAAACATACGGGATTTATTCAATGTGTCAAGGCGCTTTGCAACTTTTAACATCCGTGGTCTTCGACTAACATCATCGTTAAGACATTCCACAGCAATTTCTGCTAGATTATCAAGAAGCTCCAAATCTCCTATCACTGCAATTTCTTTATCGAACAGATCAGTTGATTTCCTCCCCTGTTTATGATTCTCAAGGAAGTTCCTTACTAAGCTGTTATTGTTAGACTGTGTAGCCTTCCTCCTGCTAATGAGCTCCAAAATGACAACTCCAAAACTGTAGACATCATTTTGTTCGGTCAACAGGCATGTTTGTAGGTATACCGGATCCATATAAGCGACGACACCAGCGACTCTTCCAATGTGTTCAGCGATTCTTGCAGTCTGTCCGTAGTCTTTCCCAATCATCCTCGATATGCCTAGGTCTGAGATCTTTGGCACAAAGTTGTGATCCAAGAGTATATTAGCTGGTTTAACATCGCCATGTAAGATTGTGCCATTAGCCATTGAATGCAGATAAGCAAGACCACCTGCTGATCCGGCAGCAATACTTAAACGCACATCTAAGCTGAGAGGCAACCGATAATAGCAGTGAAGAATGTCACAGAGGCTACCTTTGGAGAGGAACTCATAGACTAGCATTGGTATGTCAACTTCAAGGCAAACACCTATGAGCTTAACGATGTTTCTGTGACTCACTTTAGAATGGATGATGACTTCATTTACAAATTGTTTTTTCTGTAGCACAGTACCACTAGTCAGCTTTCTTACTGCGACTGACAAACTACCAAGACGACCCTCATAAACTTCTCCAAAGCGACCTTTTCCAATAAAATTATCACCCTTTAAAATTGACATGAGCTCCACCTCCTTGAAAACTCTTACACATTTTTCCAACATAGGCCCACCATTCCTCAGGTAATTACTCTCTGTGTTTTTTTGAAAAGGGGAAAGTGTTTTGTTCAAGATTATATCTCCTGGAGCTTCTTGCTGCCAATAATCTTCTCTAGGTGTCCCAACATATTCAAGTTCTTCCTTTTCAGTATGTTCCTTCGTATCTCTTCCGAAGTACTGAGATGAAATCTTTGAAATTTTCTGTTGACAGTACTTTAGGAAACTAACCTGATGCTTGACTGAACTACCAATGCCAGTTTCAACAATACTTGCCGTTTTATCAAGCCTATCAATTATATCACGTGCCACAGGTCTCTTCTTTGGGTCCATATCCATGCAATCTATCCCTATCTTTGTGCATACTCTTACTTGATCCAACTGCACGTCCCACTGATCTAATCCCTCCAACCTTTTCATCCAGTTATCAACTACCTGCAAAACTGCAAGTGTCAATTAAGATCCAGATAGTGAACTATTACGACAAGTGATTTATAGCTGAGAGAGATAGACTAATTCACGTGGACCATATAAACTGAGCAATGTTTTCAGTAGGATGTTATATTTCTTGAAGTATAAGTGTGTTTCTCTCATTTCAACTTCAGTTTGAGCTAATGGTTAAGCTGGTTGGTGTACGAGGCACAACACTGTATGCGTGTAAAGAGGTCTCGAGTTCAAGAATGGGCTAGCACAATTTAAAATAACTTGCAGCCTACCTTACCACATTTAGGCCTATGCGGCCACATGTGCGACGAAGTGTTGGCATATGAAAAGGCAATTTCCATGTTTCCTTGTAAGTTTGATCTTTGGTGGACAAGTGAGGACGAAAGTGTAAGCAGACTAGCAGAGTGCTAATGTGATTTAGTCTTAGGCTAAGGAAAGCTTAAATGCAAGTGAAACCCATGTTAATTAAGCAAAAAATGTTGAAATAAAGGTGGGGTGCTATGAAAGTAGATGATGTTTTATATTACTATGCTTATCCGAGACATGATTCTTTTACCTTTCTCTAGGTTAAATTAGAACGTCATATATATAGTTATATGAAAAGCTACCCTATAACATCGAGCAGATGCCTAAATTGTTCTTACAATCTCATCTTCTGAATACCCCTTTTCTCCCGTCAATATCTCCACGATAATAACGCCAAGACTATATATGTCTGACGAGAATGCGACTTGTCCTCTGAAGAATTCCGGTGCCAAATAGCCCCTATGAGCAGATATATAAAGTATGGTCAACGAATGTGCACACGAATGTAAACCCGTTCCAAAAATATGCTTTCAAAAGACTGGCTTACTGTGATCCACATAGGTTAGAAGTATAATCCCGGGTTTGCTCCTTACTGAGGCACCTTGAGAGGCCAAAATCAGCTATTTTGGGTACCATGTGATCATCTATCAATATATTACCAGGCTTCAAATCTAAATGAAGAATGCGTTTCTCATGAAGATGAAGTAAGCCGTCACATATTCCCTTGATAATCTCATAGCGCTCCCTCCATTGAAGTCCATGAGATGCATCTGGAGAGGAAAGTGGCTTCATAATTTCGTCTCTAACATACAAATAAGGTAATAAAACTAGCATAAATGCCTGATCATGCATAGCCTTCTAATTGATGTTTAGAGATGTTCCAACTTACCCTCTAAGAGGAAAGACTAGCAGATAAATCTTAGTCATCCGTTTGTGATTAAAATAGGTCAAGCCAAATTTATGATTGTGTACCTTAACCTGATATAACGGGTATTAACTTTTCACAAGAAATAAATAGTTAATAACACATGTAGTAGAAAAACTTGAGTTGATTCGGAACAAATATTTACACTCCAAAAGCCTTTCACAGGTTTCAGTTAAACCATCTGATTCATCCTTTTGGAAGGGCCTTATGAAAGTAAAAGAAGATTTTTGGCAGAAGGAAATTTTAAAATTGGGAACAGGGTAGATACTCGTTTTTGGGAAGATACATGGCTGGGTAATTCTCCGTTAGCAACTCAGTATCCCTCTCTGTATAATATTGTGCAAAGAAAACAAGTTTCAGTTGCACATGTCATGTCCCAAGTGCCGCTGAACATAGGTTTCCGTCAGGCACTCTCAGGCAACAGAGGTACACGATGGCTTCACTTAGTCAATAGACTTATGGATATTAATTTATCAGCGCAGCCAGATAGTTTTGTGTGGAAGCTTACTACTTCAGGGAAATTCACAGTTAAATCTTTCTATTTGGACTTTATGAATGACCACAGACCTTTCTTAAGAAAGTATCTCTGGAAAATAAAAGTGCCGCTTAAAATTAGAATTTTCATGTGGTTCTTGCATCAGCAGGTGCTTCTCACTAAAGACAATCTAGCAAAACGAAATTGGGTTGAAAAAATGTTGCCATTGTGATCAAGATGAGACAATACAACATCTTTTTATAGAGTGTCCTCTTGCAGAGTTGGTTTGGCGTATAGTTCACCTATCTTTTAATTTAGCACCACCACGTAATATCACGAATCTGTTTGAAAATTGGCTAGCAGGAGTCGATAAGAAAGAGAGAGCGCAAATCCGAGTTGGTGCATGTGCTTTTCTTTGGGCATTATAGAATGTGCGGAACGATTATATTTTTAACAAAGCCAAACAAAACTCTTTTATGCAGGTTATCCCGCTGGCTACGCATTGGATCCGTACGTGGCCCTTCCTACAACCAATGGATTTTGGGTGCAACCGGCTGGAGTTGGTCGCACGGGATTTATACAACCAGTCCAGTTGGCGTTTTGATCTTAGATTGACATATTGATCTATAGGCATCATATGTTTCGTTCTCTACTGTTTAGATGGTTGATACATGTATCGACCCTATGCGACCCATGATGTAATCCTTTGTAAAACTGAAACTCTTGACTAAAGTAATAAAAGCTGTATGGATCTATCGATGCAGAGGCCGGGGCTACGCCTCCATTTCAAAAAAAAGTAGACAAACTTGTCTTGGATGTGCATTTTCATACAGGCTTGCAAGTTATGGCAGTGAGGTACACAAACTTGGTTTTCGGGTGAAAGTTTGGACCATTTAGTCCGAATTCGTTTGTTGGTTGCCACGCCGGACATGTCGGACCCCTTTTTTTTTTGCAAAACACTCCTAATACTACGTAAAATCACTTCACAAATGAGAACATGACAAATAGCAAAAACAAACTCGTTTTTTCTACAAATATGACTTGTCATCGCTTCTGTTCTTCTCCTTCCCATAACAAACGAGACCGACGGCCCCGACAAGGGACTAAATCCACAATGTCGTGACGCCGCCAGATACGCAGATACGGTCGTTTGAGCAGGAGGATGTGTCTGACTACAGTACCCTCCTTTTATCTCTTTTGACCCTCTTTTTTTGGCTGGCCGGTGCAGGTTTAGGGTTTGATGATCGGCGTCGATTTAGATTTCAATTTCGGTTGGAGCCGGTATTGATAGTTTTAGGGTTTGATTTTGTCATTTTTTTTCACAAGATCATGGGGGGTCTAATCACCTGTTTAGATACAGCCGAGATCACCATGGAGTAGTGGATATTAGGGTTGCATAGTGAGTAGAAGAGCATCAGCAACATTGTTTTGATGATATTAATTGATAATTTGCTGAAAATTCAGATGTTGGCAGTGCAATCTGTCAAGCAAGGCTTGGCTTTTTCATCAATTTGACAATTACTGACATAAAAAATATGTTCAACTTTATGCAAAAATACAATCCAGTACAACACTTAAAATTCAGAGTTCAATACAAAGCTAAACTTCACTTTCAGTTAACAGGAATTCAGAGTTCAGTGCACTCAAATTCTGAGTTTGATAGTGCAATCTGGTCATGCAAGGTTTGGCTTTTTCATCACATTATTGATTATTATCATCAAAACAATGTATCTCATGATCTTCTACTCACTATGCAACCCTAAATCCACTACTCCATGATGATAGCGGTTGTATCGAAACAGGGGACCAGACCCCCATGATCTTGATAAAAAAAACAACGACCAAATCAAACTCTAAATCCTACCTAAACCTGACAACACCAAATCCAACCAAAAATGAGAGCTAAAATCGATACCGATCATCAAACCCTAAACCTGCACCCGACGAAAAGAAAAGAGGTTCAAAAGAGAGAAAATGAGGGTACTATAGTCAGGTGTATCCTCCTTGTCGAACGGCAGCATCTGCATATCGGGCGGCATCATGACGATTTTGAAGACGGCGACGTGCTCCGTGTTGTGTCCGTAGTCGAGCATCAGCACCACATGTTCTTGGGCTTGTTCTTGGGAAAGAGAACATAAGCGATGATAAA
The DNA here is from genome assembly GCA_007115705.1 of Dactylis glomerata. Taxonomy (NCBI): domain Eukaryota; kingdom Viridiplantae; phylum Streptophyta; class Magnoliopsida; order Poales; family Poaceae; genus Dactylis; species Dactylis glomerata. The sequence continues at coordinate 6,498,402 of QXEO01000291.1, forward strand.
ACGTATTTTTTTTGGGGGGGGGGGGGGGGATGGGGTCATCATTTGTCACGGCCTCACGGGAACACATGACAAAATGAAGCGATTTAAAGGAGTACCAGGGCTGCTTTCACAAGAAAAAAGGGTCCAACATGTCCAGCGCGGCAGCCAATAAACGAATTTGCACTAATGTACCAATCTTGCACCCAAAAATCAAGTTCGTGTACCACACCACCACAAATTGCAAGTTTATGTATGACAATACCGGCAAAAAAAGACAATGCACATCAAAGACAACTTTGTGTAATGCGGGTGTTATTAACTCAGAAATAAACACCCCAAATCCAACTTTTTTGTTGCATGCATTTACTCCAATGATGAAAAGGAAATTATTTTCTCCGTGATCTTCATTACCAATTAGTATTTGACCAACAACTGGTTGCCTCACATGTTAGGCACCAATATTGTTTTAGGGAGGAAATATTTTTTCGTGGGCCAAAAGCCTACACTTTTCTAGTGACTCTAAGGATAACAATGGAGCGAATACAGCACAAATAGCCCTTCCATATGTAATTTCACAAAAAAAATTACCAAACAAGGACATGAATACAAGTAATCTAGATATGAACTTGACCATGAAGTACACAAGATAAGTATGGACGTGAAGTATTTACAACGTTAAAAACTTCAATACTCTAGGAAATATTTTGTCATGGGCCAAAAGCCTGTACATTTTTTTACGTGAAGTATTTGCGAGTTAAAGATTAGCTAGGATGTTGCCTCCTAGCAGTAATAGGCCACCATAATTAATAGGCTGTCATATCAAAACGAATGGACAGTTAAAGATAGTTTGAGGGCATCTTAACTTTGTATGTTAAATAATACAAGTAGTTGTATTGTTTGTGTGGGATGCTTGGACTATCTAATGACAATTATAAAGAAAATAAATATGGGAGCAAACGTTACAATCATACCAGTAATATATTGATCGAGACTTCCATTCGGTACATATTCAAAACATAGTAGCCAATTTCGTATATCTGCCATGACAAACTTCCCATCGTAATCGGCTGTTATCCCATGCGTTTCAAAACAATATCCCAGGAAATGCACGATGTTTTTGTGTTTGGCTTTCATCAGGCACTCAACCTCTTTGTGGAATTTAATCTCATGCATATCAAACGTTCTGGACAACTTCTTCACAGCAACTAGCCCTTTTCCCACTATTCCCTGCATTCACAATGTGTATTACTTGTATGTGCGCGGTGGTGTTAACATGGTGTTCATATGCTGTTCATGTTTTAGATCAAATGAAAGCTTACTAGCCAGGGGGAATTTGTACCTTATAAACCACCGCGAACCCACCGCTGCCAATCTGGTGATCATCGGAGAAATTGTTTGTGATGTCTTCTAAAAGTGATAACGGCAGGCACGTAGGCTTCGCACTTCTATCAAGCAGCATGCGCTCCAGGTCAACTTTGTGTCTGATGCTGATTTCGCTATTCATTTAGAATCAATACCCACGGTGCAGTACTTTTGAAACAAGACCTGTATATTCCAAAGCTACAACACCAACAGAAACAAGTGAAATTTTAAACATAATAGTGTTGCTCTGATTTTTGGACAATATACTTTTTTTCTGGTCACAGCTTAATACAGAAAAAAATAATATTCTGAACATAATCAAGCAATTCTAGTTCTAATGGAAATGTGAGACTACTAGTACTACTTCTTGTTTAGCTGTATGTCAGTCCATATGTGTCAAAACTCAAAACTGGAGCATATATACTTGGAGCTTTGTGGACGGATTTGTTTAATAAAGCGGCTGTGTGCATCGATTGATGCAGAGGCCGGGAAGCCCCATTTCAGAAAAAATGTACTTATTCATTACACTATACTGTAGCTAGCTATTCATTTCAGCTGCATATGCACAATATCAGTTATCAGATTCGGTCTGTTCGATCTAGATCGAAAGGCCCCCTTCGAAATCGCTACGGACCGACACGAAATCAACGATCTCAAACGAGCCAGGAAAAAATAAAATCGCCAGAAACAAAATTGGTACCGGATTCAGCGTAGAAGACGTGATTGTTGTCGGCGCGACGGCGACGGCGACGGCGACTGTGGGGAAGATGCGTCGTCCACTCGTCCGGTGCGTCGCATCGGCGAGCGATAGCTTGACCTCGGTGACCACTGCAGCACTCCCTACTGGGACTCACCGGGTGGGGAAAAAAACACTGTTGAGCATCACTGAAGTGCAATGAGTGAGACGGAGGAAAGATGACACGGTAGAAGATACCTAGTGCTGGTACATATATCACTTCTATGCTACTTTCTATGTTACTTGATCCTATACAGATCTTGGCCGCTCGGTCTTATTTAACGGACAGCCAGGGGCGGAAGGGGCCGACAAGGCTAATCTGTACATAAGGGGGGCCAATCTAGCTAATTTCCAATCAGTACATCAGATTATGTCATCTAAAACAAGGAATGCAAGCTGTTGCACCGTGTCATGGGGGGGGGGGGGGGGGGGGGGGCATAAGGGTATCTTCGCATGATCGATCCATTTAGATATCTAAAATGGTCTAAATTGATCCGTTTGGATTGGGCTGTGGATGCCAAATTCCGCACGGACAGCGTCGATCCGTTTGGGTAGGAGAGCGCGTCTAGCGGGGCGACCCATTTTTTTGCCCGCGTCCGAACAGTGGCCAGTTTTCTTTCTTTTTGCTTATAGTTTACGAATAAAAAATAGATTATAACAAAATCTTAAAATAGTGCAAGAAAATTATAAATAGGTTGCAAACACGTACTTCAAATGTTTTACAACATGATTATTTAAAATCTAAATAAATTTAAATGGGGTTGTTTCTAGGGTTGGTCAAGGGGTTGTTTCCCGTATGAATCCAAATATGATTCACCAAATCTTCATGGAGGGCGAGGTGGGTTGTCCGGTCTTGAATCTCATGATATGCATGGAGAAATTCCTGAAAAGAAGCCGGTATAGGGTTTGCATCAACCAACTCACCCTGAAAATCTTACCCCTGATTATAGACACTATCATCACGCTCCTCCTCAACGATCATGTTGTGCATGATCACATAAGCAGTCATGACCTCCCACATCTGCTGAACAATCTATTGCTTAGCTCAGTGACGAACAATGGACCAACGAGACTGGAGAACACCAAATGCTTGCTCCACATATTTCCGACAAGCCTCTTGTTCTTTCGCAAACCGACTGTATTTCTCCTCAGTGGGATTACGATGTGTCTTCACAAAAATAGGCCACTCCAGATAGATACCATCAACTAAGTAATAACCCTTGGTGTATGTATGGCCCATAATCTCATAGCTCATCGATGGGGCATTGCCTTTCGCAAGCTTAGAAAATACAGGGGATCATTAGAGGACATTGATATCATTATGAGACCCTGCCATTCTGAAAAAAGAATTCCAAATCCATAGATCTTGGCTAGCAACGACCTCAAGTATGACCGTGCAACCCTCAGCGTGACCTGAATACTGCCCCTGTCATGCAAAAGGACAGTTCTTCCACTCCCAATGCGTACAATCTATGCTTCCAAGCATACCGGGAAATCCTCTCTTCTCGTTGATGCACAACAACCATTGAGTGTCCTCCAAGTTTGGCTCTCGCAAGTACTCTTCGCCGAAGACCAAAATGATAGCTCAACAAAAATTGTACATGGACTCAGTGCATGTAGACTTGCTCATGCGCATGTACTCATCAACAAGATCTCTGGCTACTCCATAAGCAAGCATTCGTATAGCAGCAGAGCATTTCTGATATGAAGAGAAGCCAAGTTTACCTGTGGCATCCGGCTTGCATCTGAAATATAGATTGTGGAGGCGAACACCTTCAATAATTCGCCCAAATAACTTCCTTGGAATCCAAAAATGACGCCAAAAATAGTTTCGGTACAACACAGTTTCCGGGTGGAAGTAGTCGGCGTAGAGCTGCACGTGGCTGTTCTCCCGGTTGCGGTCCAGATTGACCGCTCACCCCTTCACGGAGCCCCTCCATTGAGACATGTAGGCCTCATTTTCCTCATTGAGTACGGCTGCCATGACCACCATCAAGTCGGCATCATCGTCGGATTCGGTGTCTGAGCCCTCGAAGAAATGAGTGTAGAAGAACTAATTATTAAGGCTGACAATGGCGGCAATTTTGGTCAGGAACGTCGTGCCGAGTCGTCGAAGATGGTTCGCGAGGGTGAGGCTCTGGCCGGGGAGCAGGTGCTGCTTGCCTATCTTGTATCTTCCGCCTAGGCCTATTTGTGCTCCTGCAGGATACAAGCCTATGTGTGCTCCTGCAGGATACGTTCAATAAAATTCAGAGAAGAGAGGAGTTCTACAGTGGCGGGGGCAGCGCCGAGGATCTCCTTGTAGACGTCGATAGCCCCGGGGCAGAGGGGTGACGCGGAGGACTTCCTGTGATGCAGAAACAGGGCATAGGGCGGGCCGGAGGTCTTGCTGGCCTGCAGAGGACCCAGGTCTGCGTCGATGACCTCCTGCTCGGCGGCTGACGGGAGGCACTACTGAGTGAGGGCGAGGGAGGAAGAAGATACTACGGGTTGATTTCCAGTTTTCTCTAGGGGCTTATTGCAAAACGATCGGATGTACCACCGTCGCATCCAAATCTTATTAGTAAAAAAATAGAGAGAAGAGAAGATTTAGTTTAGAGTTTATAATTTTGCTAAATTTTATTTAAATATATAATATTTAACAAAGGTTGAATAAAGTTATAAATTTAGCTTAAATATGATTTTAACGAAATGGGGCCGATGCTGGGAAGAGGCGCCCTTAAAACACACCTATTCGTGCCGACGGCCCCCAAACAATCAATCCAGCGCGTGTGTCGGACGTTGTTTTGGGAACGTGACTAAAATTGCTCTAAAGCGCCTCTCCCGCCATCAACGGCATGGAGACTACTCTGGGCAATCTAGGAGTCAGTCAGCTAGGATGTCCATATCTAAAGTGCCAAAATCCGAGAGAATACAAGACCATCATTTAACTCTCTTGAGTGAGAACATCACCAACAAGCATGTCATTTTCATTTTTATCATCACAAAAACTAGTGGCCATTGCTACATATGGAGGATCCTCAAGCATAATAGAATCATCATCTAGAACACTATATAGTGCAGGATCTGGAATTGATTCCAGCCTATGTGATCATGACGCGCCCTGAAGTGTCAAATATTTTAGACATTGCTACACTTGGGAGAACACCACTACTTGATATTTATGTGAGGGTTCATCCTATTAAAAAAACTATTGCACAATCAGGGGTGCTATGATAAAGGATTAACATCACAGACAATTCATAAAAGTGTGATATGGTAATGTCCTTCATCTTCTTCAGCAAACCCCTTTGTGTACGATGATGAACTCATTATCAATCACCATGTATCGACAATACTCCTTCGTGCTTGATGTAGAACACCTTCTCCATCGCGTGGCAACATCATGTTCCTCAGATGTGTGATCATCATCTCTGAGCCCAATGTAAGAAAGCAATTCTGATATGCATGCCATAATATAATGACAATCACATGGCTCCAACCATCATGTCGTACCATGATTCATAAATCATGAATAATTACATCATATAGCATCTCATACAATCACATTGAAGTCTTGATAACTATACTACATCACATGCATTCCCTGCAACAACGAGTTAGACGGGTCTACATGTTTATTTGCAAGTTTAATGAGGTTGGTCAATTTTACACGACAATAACTAATGAGCATGACTGTCCTCGTTGCTAGATTAACATGTGAGGTGAATTGGAATCCGAGACCGAGGTCTTGCAAGCCATTCTAAACTCTCCCCGCTTGCCTCTTTTTCATTCCACTGACTTGGTTTGGACCTAAAATCATATATTTATACCCTCTGGAATAATATTTTGTGACCCTATAGCTGTAGAGAGAAGCGATACAGACATCGAGAGACTGCAGTCCAACGCAGTCCACCGCAGGTGGAGAACTAGAGGGGGGACCGCTGCCGAAATCGCATTCGACCGCCTCTCCTTCATCGTCATCATCTCCATAATGATTATGGAGGGCTTGATGTAGATGGTGATGGTTATGATTCCGGAGGGGAGAGGAGCCACCCGAGGCGATTCCGGTAGCGTTTTCCATCCAACTCATTCGATCGTGAAGTTTTTGTCTCTTTGTGTTCTGCCTCTCGCCTCCGCCTTGTCAAAAACTCGCTAAAACATGGACTTATGTAGTCTTTTAGTTCAATATGAATACGTGGGTGAAAGAATCAGGTCGATCGATAGGAAAACTCTTCGCTCCCTGACCTAGCTGTCAGCAAAGTGATCAGGGAGGCGACACTTTTCTAGCCCATCTCCACTAGTGTTCGTGATGGTCCCCTCTCCCTCCGCCTGCTGCTTCAACGGCGGCAGGGAGGGGGGATCCGGTCTCTCTGCTCTGTAGTTAGGGTTTGGTTTTGCAGGTTGTTGAGCACCGTTGGGGTGGTGGGAGCAGCGCCCAGATGAATAAATCTGCCTCAGCTCCACTCCCACATCGGCGGTGTCCTTCATGGCGGCGTCTCAGAGTTGATGACATTGTGTGTTTGCCGATTCCTCAGATTGGTGGCTTTAAGTTTCTTGGATGGTTTCGTCGAGGCGGAGGCGGCAATCTCATCAGGTGTGTGCATCCTCCTGCTCTGTCCCCGTTACTATGGCGTTGGCTCCAACGTCATGGTGGAGCAGGGAGGATGTGTTGTCCAGGAGTATGCGTAGATGGTTGTCTGCGTATGTGACAGATGGAAGATGGTGTATCCTATGCTGGGTTTGTGGATGGAGGCTGGCAGTTCTGATTTCCTCCCCCAACGCTGTAGTCGTGCGGGGGTGTTAGTTATGGAGTTTGATTTTGTATCCGAGGACATGTTGTCTCGGTCTGATTATTTCAACGGTAATGGTTTTGCCTCTGGCAAGCTACTTTGGAGGTCCGGAAAGCTGCTGATCAGCGATGGAGCCGCGTCAAACTCGGGTGAGGTGGTGATTTTTCTTTCGTCCCTTTCGCGGCCGCTTCGGTGGTGTCGAAGGAGGAGGATAGACGCTGGATTTTTGCATAGGTTTATCCTATCTTTACAGTTTTGTAAGGTTGGTATGTACGTGCCTTGTAATTCAATTTTATCTTGTGAATGAGAACACATATTTACGCAAAAAAATAATCAGGTCGATCAGACGATCATGCCTGATGCATGTAAAATTCATGCATAAACTTTATAGTTTATTGTCACTTTCTCCAACATATTTACATGTTATAATATGTTATAATCATGTTTTACATTGATTTATTGGGGATTTTTTATCGATCCCCCTTATTTAGGTTATAACTCTGTAGAATAGAAAATACCTGTTTTGTGTATTTTTTAAGTTTCAGGGACCTTTCAGAACTCAAATGGAGCTAGGATTTTTCTAGTGTTACTATTTTTCCCCGGTGAAAGAGAATTTCCCGCCTAATTGATTTTGGCGTTTGTTAACAATACATTATCTATTAATATATGTGTTGATCTTTGCAGGATTTTATTATGTTCTTGCACAAGATATTGGGTTTCCTATATTATAATCCATCATATTAATTGTTCAAAGGAAATTCATAAGATGGTGGTATTTACAAGCTCAGGAAAAAGAACTTTTCAAAGGTGAAATGTCCAGGCCGGCTATAGCCGGCCCAGACCGGCTTTAGCCGGAGTGCACAAAATTTGGGGCGAAAACCCCTCTGTTTCACTCCGGGCATTTGTCCGGCTATTTGCTGGCCTGACCGGGTATTTCAGGCCGGCTATAGCCGGTGTGGACACCGACTTTAGCCGGTGTGGCCGGCTTTAGCCGGACTTTCCAGGCAGGAAACGGTCAGATCTTTCGGGGGGGGGGGGGTATAAATACCCCCTCCTTCTTTCTCAAGCAGCTGCTCGTCCCAAACTCAAGAACACCATTATTGGAGCCACAAAAATCACAAGATCTCCCCCCTCAACCCACCAAAGCTCTTGATCTTTGGAGAATCGAAGGAGGAGGCCTTGATCTACATCCTCACTAAAGAGATTTACTTTCCCTCTCATTTGCTTGAGGGATTTTTGTCTTGGGTTTCCTTGAATCCCTAGACCTTAATTTGTGTATTTGATATGTTGATACTTGTTGTTTGATAGAATTGTGTTGTCCTTGGGAGCCTCCAATTCGGTTGTGGATGCGTGCCCCAAGATTGTAAAGGCCGGTTCTGCCTCGAGGAATCCCTTAGTGGAAAGTGAGCTAGGCCTTTGTGGTGAAAGCTTGCACCGGAGAATAGGGTGAGCCTTTGTGGCATTGGTTACGCCTTTGTGGCAACCACACCCCTCCCACGTAGACGTACTTCCCCTAAAAAGGAAGAAACTACGGGAATCACATCCTTGTGTAGTGACCTCACCCGGTTGGGTGCCGATCCCTGTGCTTTTCAGTGCTAGTCCCTGGATCAAACGCTAGCGCAGACAGTTTAAGATGTAATATCAAGAAATAAAGGTTATTATATTACATCGCATGATCCAGAAAATTACATAAAGAAACTTTACAATTCTCATAGCATAAAGCTATCAGAGTTTACAACGAAATCATAAGTAGCATGGAGTCCTTCGTCTTCATGTGCCACAGGCGAACATGTTGCGGATAGACTTGAAACCCTGTCGTTCCTTACTTGTCGTCGAAATCTACAACATGAAACGTTGCAGCCACAAAGGGTCAATACATTTGAATTGTATTGGCAAGATGTCACTTTTTGGTGGACATAAATGGAGTCTAACACTTAAATGAATATTTGGCTAGGTGGAGCTTCAGGCTCATTTTGCGTAAAGCAAATTTTATCCTATCATTTTCTCAAAGCAAAAACTACTGCTAGACAACTTGATTTGGGTGACCTACCCCTATAGACACAGGCCATAGTTATCGTACGGGATATACTGGTCGATAGACACTTACATCAAATGTCAAATCCTCAATTACTACATATGGACAACTTGGTTTGGGTGACCTACTCCTGCAGACACAGGCACATAGAAATGGCATGGGACCTGCTAGCCGATAGACACTTGCGCCAATTGCCATATTCCTAGTTCACCCCACAAGTTTTAATTTAAGAAGTTGGGACGAGGAGATCCTTGAATAGCTTCAAAATCATGTCGCTCAAAATTGTCCGTAACCGTGGACACGAGTAAGTACTTAGTTTAAACACTCTGCTGAGGTTGTGCACTTTTCTCACAAGACTCAGTCAGCCCTTTTTGCCATGATGCTCATTTTGCTTAAATGGCCAAGTGAAGACTAAGACGAAACCTTTCAGAAGCAATCCCTCAGACCAACTCGGACGCATTCCATCCTAACAACAACTACCACCCTCTGTCCGTATGGCTAAGTTCTCGCAGCTTAGTTGGTCAAGACAGAGCCCATATGACTTGTGGTTGCAATGGAAGCTTCACGACTTGAATGTCTCAAATCTCTTTGTTCCTGGGTGGCCGTCCTTCAAGTGAGATACACATGACCGACATAGAGATGACTCCGGTGTAACCAGTCAATATAATCCATCTTACCACTTCCACCCAGGTGTTTCATTAACTTAGTTGTTTTCCTTAATTTTTCCAAAACATAGTTTTCATACTTGGTAAAACATGTGGAATCCCACCCACGAATTCTATAGCACAACTAAGCACTCTACACTTATGGTGTTTCTTCTAACAGGGTAATCAAGGATATCCTAAATAGGAGATAGCAAGCATAATAATCTAAACATGCATATTATTAAAAGAAAGGAAACACTACATGCATAGTAAAACATTGGGAATTTTATGAACAAGAGTGACACTTGCCTTAGAAATTTTTGAAGATCGTACTTCTCTCAAACAACACACGTAGCTCTCCGTACAACTATAAGATAGAAAAATAACACAATCATAAACACACCATTCAAAGCATCATAACCAACAAAGATAAACAAAGATGTTTATTTGTTTTAGCTTAGTCTTCAAATGTCTTAGTGATAATTGGACAAAAGGTTGTGGCATGAAGTTGACTTGATATGGATGGAGAGAATGGCTAAGTCAAGGACTTTTAAAGATCTATGGGGGTTTTCTAAATTGTTAGGAAGTGTTAAACACTTAGTAAAAATAGCTTCAAGGAGATTCTTAGGCTTGGGTTGAGAAGTTGGATGGATAAATTCTAAGTGGTGAGGGTTGTCACTTTCATCTTCTTGACTTGGGATCTCTTCTCTTGATCTTCTTGTTTTTCCTTCATCTCCTTGTCTTCTCTTCAACTTCTTCTCCATGGTCTTGATATGGGAAAACTTCTATGTCATATTGTTGGATGGGGTAGTCAAAATACTTAGAAGAATTTGAGTAAGATGGAGTTTGTAGTTTGCACTTGGCAAAGGATGGAGAGTAGATTTTCACTAAGTCATGGTAGAGTTGAATGGTCATTAGGACTTAGGATATTTCGCACCATTTGTAGAGTGGGTCAAAAGTCAAATAGCTGATGCGGTACGGTGGTGATAGCTTTTCACCGCCCAGTTGGGAACCCCAAGAGGAAGGTATGATGAATATAGCAGCAAGATTTTTCCCTCGGTTAAGAAACCAAGGTTTATCGTTCAGGAGAGGAAGGAGCCAATACGACTGAAGGTGATGCCCACTAGCTTGCGACAGCTCCGGACAATTTATAGGGCGCCTCGTCCGAGCTTTGCTTTGCGAGCGGCAACGTGGAACCTGCACACAACACAACCAAATACTTTGCTCCCAACTTACGATGAGGTTGTCAATCTCACCGGTTTGCTGTAAACAAAGGAATGATCGTATCTAGTGGAAAATAGTAATAGTATGTGAGTAAAGTAAACAGTGCGAGTAAAGTAAACAGGTGATAGCAATATGATGGAAATAGGACCGGGGTCCATAGTTCACTAGTGGTGTCTCTCCATAAGATAAAATAATACATGCTGGGTAAACAAATTACAGTTGGGCAATTGATAGAATAAAGATAACGTGCATATGATGAGAGGATCACTATGATATTTACTCTGGGCATTACAACAAGATACATAGACCGCCATCCAACTGCATCTATGACTAATAATCCACTTGTGGCGAATCAATCCGAGAACTCCACAAGTATTAAGTTGCGAACAACAGATAATTGCATTAAGCAAAGTGTGTAATGTAAACAAAGCATATGCCCTCGAGCATATGAATGTTGTTTTCTCCCTAGTAGCAACAACACATCTACAACCTTAGAGGTTTCTGTCACTCCCCCAGATTAAATAGAGGCATGAACCCACTATCGAGCATAAATACCCCCTCTTGGAGTCACTAGCAACTACTCGGCCAAGATAGCTACTAACAACGGAGAGCATGCAAGATCATAAACAACATAGAGATAACATAAGATAAAATTCAGTACATCAACTCAATCATAACACCAATATTCATCGGATCCCAACAAACCAAACATGTAGAATTACTTAACGGTGATCTCAATCATGTAAGGCAGCTCATGAGATCTAAACATGAAGCACATGGTGGAGAAGACAACCATCTAGCTACTGCTATGGACCCATAGTCCAAGGTAGACTACTCACTCATCGCTCCGGAGGCAAGCATGGCGATGAAGAAGACCTCCGGTGGCGATTCCCCTCTCCGGCAGGGTGCCGGGAAGAGCTTATGGACCCTCCCGATCTTCGGGTCGATGGCGGCGGTGGATCGCGATGTGTTCTGGAAAAGTGATCGGGTATTTAGGTTTTTCCCGTCGGGGGGTCTTTATAGGCGAAGGGGCATCGTCAGGAGTGGACCGAGGCGGTCTCACACATAGGGGGCGTGGCCAGGGCCTGGGCCGCACCGCCCTGGTGTGTGGGGCCCTCGTGGCCCCACTCCATCTCCTCTTCGGTTCTCTGAAAGGTTCGGTGAAATTCTGGGCGACTGGCTTTGGTTTCGTCCAATTCCGAGAATATTTCCTGTGTAACTTTTCTGAAACACAAAAACAGCAGAAAACAGGGAACTGTCACTGTGGCGACTTGTTAATAGGTTAGTTCCGGAAAATGCATAAAAGTGCCACGAAGTGTAACGAAACACTAAGCAAATGGTGTAAAAACAAGCATGGAGCATCAAAAATTATAGATACGTTTGAGATGTATCAGCATCCCCAAGCTTAACTCCTTCTCATCCTCGAGTAGGTAAGTGATAACAAAAGAAATAATTTTTGAGGTGACATGCACCTACACAATCTTGATAATCTATGTAAGCGTTGTGCGCTGGGATCAAAAGAACTTAAAACATGGGCATGAAAGACATAATCTTGATAGAAGAAACTTAGCAACCATGTTATAACATGAAAATGAACACAAACAAAAGATCATGAAAATGAAACAATGAAAGTCAAACATGTGTTCAAATCATCAGGAAAAACATACAAATGGTTTTCAGCTTGTCCCTCATGGAGAGCAAAACATAAATGCATAGGACACCTTCAAGTTTAAGAGGGCGACTAGATACAAATAATTTGAGAACAAGTGAAACCAACAATATGAATCAATCAATGAAAACTTTGGGACAATGCACATTATACTCAGAATGACAACTATGCTCTCTTAATGGTGCATAAAGATAGAAGGTGGTGACTCAACATAAAAGTAAAAGAAAGGCCCTTCGCGGAGGGAAGTAGTGATTGCAAGTTTTATAAACCTTCAAAAATTATGGTACTTACCGGCTTTGAGCTCTCATTGCCCCCATCATAAGCATCTTGAATGGCTAAAGTTAATGCGAGAACACTTATGCTACATATGTTTGACAAATCATAAGTTGAAAACCTCGTGTCCCGTGAATATGAGTACCCAAACCTTATGCTACTTTACTTAGAGTCCCAAGCAAGCTCTTGTCATTGTAAGTATATACGTATCATCGAGAACCGCCACCGGGGTACCTCCGTGCCCGATGACATGGAACAAGCCCACATCAAAATGACAGGACAAGCAGACAATGAACACCTCGACATCTCTTTATTTACCATTTGTATAGCTTTTTATTTTGAGATGCGTCGTCGAATGTCCACTATGGGCATGCTGCAAATTTCCACCATGAATTATGCATGGCTTAGATTGGCGGCCCAGGCATTTCTCTAACACATATACAAACTCCATGATCCCGCAATATTCCCAATTCATTTCACACCGCGAGTATCCATAAACAAAAGATCACGATATCAACTCAAATAAGAAGTGCAATGTTGAAAGCTTGCCCCATGACGGCATGGCTGAGCTAATTCCCAACTTACAACTTGCAAGCATAACAACTCAACATAAGAGACCACAATGTCAAAATTTTAAGAATGAGAAAAATAAAGTGTGCCATCCGGTTTGTGAGAGCTTTACTGACCAATTTTCGCATAACACTGGTAAGAGTTTAATTTGAAGAGTAGATAAAAGCAAGTCAAATGTACTTTGGAATAGCAAATTGCTAATAGGTATGTATGGTGGACACTTTGGCAAACTTGGTTTTTAGGAGTTGGATGCACGAGTAGAGCTCATACTCAGTACAAAACAAAGGCTAGCAAAAGACTGGGAGCGACCAACTAAGAGAGCAATAACGGCCATAATCATGCAAGGCGACAAAGCGACATTAAAAGAAGCATAAGATGGTATCAAAAGTCGAAAACTAAATGATCATAGAGGCAATGGCGACTTTGTATGAGTCTAACATGTGTGAGCATGCGCCAAGTCAACCCAAATAAAGCATCAAGGAGAAAACAAAAATAATGCTTCCAAACGATATAAACAACGCATGATTTTTTCAAAGGCTCATTAAGCAATCTCAGTTATTTGAGACAAGTCATGCTACAGCAAAACCACTAAGCATACTATCAAAAAGACATCAAGCATGACATGAAAAAAATCTAAGCCGCAGTCTACACAAGCTCCTTCTTGTACCACTTTTTTGCATAAAGCTTTTTCTCTTTTCCAACACCATTCAAACTTTTTATAAACACCTCTTTTGATGAAAACCAATAAAGACCAGAGGCAAAAATACACCTTGATGAAAAGATATAACAAGATCTGAATGCATATCAAGGCGAAAATCGAAAACTACACGCAGTTCTAGAAAAAGAAGAACACTCGTTGAAACGAATAGAGTGAAAAACGGAGTGTTCTTGGCAAATGAAAAGCAAGGCAACTTCTCCAAAAGAAATTTGTTGGGGTCCAACCATTTATTGCAGCAAACTAAACTAAACTAAACTGAAAACTAAAAACGACTGACGCTCCAAGAAAAACGCATAATGCATGAAGCAATAAAAATATAGTGTCTTGAAAGGTGACCTGATTTTTGCCGATGAAGAAGGGGTGCCTCGGGGGCATCCCCAAGCTTTGACGCTTGTACTTCTTGGATGTTTATTGGGGTGATTCATGGGCATCCCCAAGCTTGAGCTTTTGTCCATTCTTCAACTCATCTCATCACTCTCCGATCCCTACACTTGAAAACTTCCTTCATACAACACTAAACACAAATCTATTAGCAACATTAGTGTAAGCATAACAATGAATCAACCCTTTTTGCTTCAGGTTTCAACCTAAAACCACCACATATAAAGCATATACTACTGTAGCAACTTCCCCAAAAGTTTCGTGATCAAAAGAACTAAAAAAGAAAGCGATAAAGCGGCAAACACAAATATTGGCAGAAATCTGTCAAAACAGAACAACTGACAAAGGTCGAATTTTTAGAGGGTTTTCTGTTGCTCAAATCAAAAAGTGTTCAACTAATGAAAGTTTGAATATAACCTGGGGCATATGCACAAGAAATTTCAGGTCCAAAAGATGTACATAGAATTTTCACGAATTTTTACGGTGCAGCACCGAAAACTGTTTCAGGACAGCAACATCCCCAAATCTTACCTCGCTCAAATTAGAGGCTTCTCTTGGCACAAAAACGAAATAAAAAGGATAAGGAGAGGTAATTACAGCAGTAATAACTTCCAAGACTCAAATAAAAGAAAAATAACTGAATGTAAAAAACATTGGTTTATCTCCCAAGAGTGCTTTTCTTTAACGCCTTTGAGCCAGGCGTAGAAAATTGCGAATCAAGTAACATCAAGTGATGAAGCATCAAGATCATAATTTGCTCTAAGAATAGAGTCAAACACTAATTTCTTTCTCTTTCTAGGGAAATGTTCCATACCTTTCTTGAGTGGAAATTGATATTTGATGGTGCCTTCCCTCATATCAATGATGGCACCTACAGTTCGAAGAAAGGGTCTTACCAAAATAATAGGCAATGAAGCATTGCATTCAACATCCATGACAAGAAAATCAACGGGAACAAGGTTATTGTTAACCATAATAAGAACATCATTAATTCTTCCCAAAGGTTTCTTCTTAGCAACATCAGCAATAGGAACATCATAATAACACTTTTCAAGTGGTGGTAAATCAAGCATATCATAAATCTTTCTAGGCATAATAGAAATACTAGCACCTAGATCACATAAAGCATGGCAATCAAAACCATTAACATGCATATCAATAATGGGTTCCCAACCATCTTCTAACTTCTTGGGAACAGAAGCTTTTTGCTTCAACTTTTCATCCCTAATTTTCATAAGAGCATTGGTAATATGCTTAGTAAAAGCAACATTTAAAGAACTAGCATTGGGAGTCAAAGCAAGCTTTTGCAAGAACAAAATAACTTCAGATATATTGCAGCCATCAACATCAAAATCATTAAAGGAAATAGAGCTATCATCTCCTACACTCCAAAAAAATTTAGCACTCTTTTGAGAAAAAGTTTTGGCAGTTTTAGGCTTTTTAACACAAGGAGTGGGAGTTTTCTCTACACCAATCAAAGTAAGAGGATTGCTAGCATTAGGAGCAACATCATTAGAGGTAGTAATGGTACATACCTTCATCTCTCTAGCCATCTCATCTTCTCTTTCCCACCTGGCATGCAATTCTGCTAGTATCATAACATTTTCATCAATTCTAACTTGGATAGCATTAGCAGTAGCAAAAACATTGTTCTCTTTCACCTCGTTAGGCAACACTTTTAATTTCAGAAGTTCAACATCATGAGCAAGGCTATCAACTTTAGAAGCAAGAATATCAATTTTGCCTAACTTTTTCTCAACAGACTTGTTAAAAGCATTTTGCTTACCGATGAAGTCCTTGAGCATTACCTCAAGCTCGGAGGGCGCGGCCCTAGTGTTGTTGGATGAATTACCATAAGAGTTACCATAACCATTATCATTGGTAGAAGGATACGGCCTATAATTGTTACTAGCAAAATTGTTCCTATAAGCATTGTTGTTAAAATTATTACTTCTAATGAAGTTTACATCAACATGCTCTTCTTGAGCGACCAAAGAGGCCAAAGGAACATTATTAGGATCTACATGAGTCCTATCATTTGAAAGCATAAGCATAATAGCATCAATCTTATCATTCAAGGAAGAGGTTTCCTCAACAGAATTTACCTTCTTACCTTGTGGAGCTCTCTCGGTGTGCCATTCAGAGTAATTTACCATCATATTGTCGAGAAGCTTTGTTGCGGTGCCCAAGGTAAGGGACATAAAAGTGCCTCCAGTAGCTGAATCCAGTAGGTTCCTCGAAGAAAAATTCAGTCCTGCATAAAAAGTTTGAACAATCATCCAAGTAGTCAGTCCATGAGCGGGGCAATTCTTTATCATAGATTTCATTCTTTCCCAAGCTTGAGCAACATGTTCATTATCAAACTGACTAAACTTCATAATATTGCTATGCAAAGCTATAATCTTAGCAGGAGGATAGTATCTACCAATAAAAGCATCCTTACACTTAGCCCATGAATCAATACTATTTTTAGTCAAAGACAACAACCAATCCTTAGCTTTTCCTCTCAAAGAAAAAGGAAACAACTTAAGCTTAATAATATCACTTTCAACATCCTTATATTTCTGCATCTCACATAGCTCAACAAAATTGTTGAGATGAGCTGCAGCATCTTCAGTACTAGCACCAGAAAATTGCTCTTTCATAACAAGGTTCAACAAAGCAGGCTTAATCTCATAAAAATTTGCAGTAGGAGCAGGTGGCGCAATAGGAGTGCAGATAAAATCACTATTATTCGTGCTAGTAAAGTCACACAACTTGGTGTTTTCAGGAGTAGCCATTCTAGCAAACTAAAAGCAGACAAGTAAAAACAACTACAAAGGATTCTAATTTTTTTGGGTTTTTGATAAAATGATGCAAGTAAAAATAAAGTGAAGCAAAACTTAAAACAAAGTAAAGGATGTGCGTGCAAAAACTCCCCTCACAGAAGTCTTCTTCTTCCTCCCCGGCAACGGCGCCAGAAAAAGAGCTGGTGCCTAGTTGATGTGGGAGCTTATTCTTCTTCAATCCCCGGCAACGGCGCCAGAAAAAGAGCTTGATGCGGTACGGTGGTGATAGCTTTTCACCGTCCAGTTGGGAACCCCAAGAGGAAGGTATGATGAATATAGCAGCAAGGTTTTTCCCTCAGTTAAGAAACCAAGGTTTATTGTTCAGGAGAGGAAGGAGCCAATACGACTGAAGGTGATGCCCACAAGCTTGCGACAACTCCGGACAATTTATAGGGCGCCTCGTCCGAGCTTTGCTTTGCGAGCGGCAATGTGGAACCTGCACACAACACAACCAAATACTTTGCTCCCAACTTACGATGAGGTTGTCAATCTCACTGGTTTGCTGTAAACAAAGAAATGAGCGTATCGAGTGGAAAATAGTAATAGTATGTGAGTAAAGTAAACAGTGCGAGTAAAGTAAATAGGTGATAGCAATATGATGGAAATAGAACCGGGGTCCACAGTTCACTACTGGTGTCTCTCCATAAGATAAAATAATATATGCTGGGTAAACAAATTACAGTTGGGCAATTGATAGAATAAAGACAACGTGCATATGATGAGAGGATCACTATGAGATTTACGATGGGCATTACAACAAGATACATAGACCGCCATCCAACTGCATCTATGACTAATAATCCACTTATGGCGAATCAATCCGAGAACTCCACAAGTATTAGGTTGCGAACAACAGATAATTGCATTAAGCAAAGTATGTAATGTAAACAAAGCATATGCCCTCGAGCATATGAATGTTGTTTTCTCCCTAGTAGCAACATCACATCTACAACCTTAGAGGTTTCTGTCACTCCCCCAGATTAAATAGAGGTATGAACCCACTATCGAGCATAAATACCCCCTCTTGGAGTCACTAGCAACTACTCGGCCAAGATAGCTACTAACAACGGAGAGCATGCAAGATCATAAACAACATAGAGATAACATAAGATAAAATTCAGTACATCAACTCAATCATAACACCAATATTCATCGGATCCCAACAAACCAAACATGTAGAATTACATAACGGTGATCTCAATCATGTAAGGCAGCTCATGAGATCTAAACATGAAGCACATGGTGGAGAAGACAACCATCTAGCTACTGCTATGGACCCATAGTCCAAGGTAGACTACTCACTCATCACTCCGGAGGCAAGCACGGCGATGAAGAAGACCTCCGGTGGCGATTCCCCTCTCCGGCAGGGTGCCGGGAAGAGCTTCTGGACCCTCCCGATCTTCGGGTTGACGGCGGCGGCGGATCGCGATGTGTTCTGGAAAAGTGATCGGGTATTTAGGTTTTTCCCGTCGGGGGGTATTTATAGGCGAAGGGGCATCGTCAGGAGTGGACCGAGGTGGTCTCACACATAGGGGGCACGGCAAGGGCCTGGGCCGCGCCGCCCTAGTATGTGGGGCCCTCGTGGCCCCACTCCGTCTCCTCTTCGGTTCTTTGGAAGCTTCGGTGAAATTCTGGGCGACTGGCTTTGGTTTCGTCCAATTCCGAGAATATTTCTTGTGTAACTTTTCTGGAACACAAAAGCAACAGAAAATAGGGAACTGACACTGTGGCGACTTGTTAATAGGTTAGTTCCGGAAAATGCATAAAAGTGCCACGAAGTGTAACAAAATACTAAGCAAATGGTGTAAAAACAAGCATGGAGCATCAAAAATTATAGATACGTTTGAGACGTATCAATAGCACAAAGTGCACAATAAGAATTAGGACTTGATATTTTGCAAGGTTCTCAGAAGCACAACTATTGCTTGCAAAAGGATGAACTAGTGGAGTTGACTTTTGAATAAGTGTAAAAAGTGTGTGAAGTATTCTAGTGGTTTTTCATTATCAATGTAGGCAATTTTGCAAAAAGAATTATGCCTAAGATATTTATAGAATTATATCTAGAGAGGAAATACTCAAATCCTCATTTGATTTTGAATAATTGATAAAATTGATTCAAATAATTTATGCACTGGTTCTACTGGATAGAGGATAACAATATGATTCATTTGCAAAAAGAATCAATTGAAAAAGATTTATATAATTTTAACTATATCAAAAATACTCAAACTCACATATTCAAATTTGAATGTTTTCAACTAGTTCAAAAGACGAAATTTATTGCACAATTTTGTTCTACACATCTTTAGGAATACAGAGACATCTTATTTGCAATTTTTGGATAAGCAGATCATGAGATATGAATTTTTCAAGTCTAGACAACTTTCTGAATTTTAAAACGAAAATTTGAACCGGGCTTATCCAGAAACAAACATGTGGAGGCTTCTGATTAGCCCGTACCGATTCGGTTGGATCGACAATATGGACTGCTGGATTAAAAGGGATCTAGACGGCCTAGATCTCGCAGTACATCTTTAGTTAAGTGATCTAATCCTATGCGTCTAAACGAGATCTGACGGCTGAAAATAGAAGGAGGGGAGAGGCTTACTGTGGGCTAGGGTTCCGATCGCCGGCGGCGAGGTCGCGGCTCTGATGTCAACGACGGGGTAAATCTGGTGATCTTGGAACTCCGCGAAGATGACGACGGGGTTCCTCTTGATGCGGCAGAGACGATGGCGAGACGATGTCCTCGGTGAAGCCCTGTAACAACGATGAGCAGTGGCTAGAGGTTAGCGGCGGGTCGGGTTGCCCCGGGCATGATTGAGCATGGCGATTGTAAGGAGTATCAAGAGGAGGTGACCTTACCTGGAGGCGCAAAAGATCAAGGCGATCACGGTGGTGATGTTTGCGAGCTTGAGGTGGTCGGGCGCTCCGGTAATCGCTCGTCGGAGTTTGACCGGCGGACAGTGAGATCCGGTCGAGGACAAATACGAGGACCTAGGCAGCGAGACGACAAAACAATCTGTCAGGGATGTGCGCCGTTATTCTAGAAAGCAAAAGATACCAGAGGGAAGTTGAGGGAAGGGTGGAGCTCACCGGAATCGTCGGGTCTTGCCGGCGGCAGAGGCGGCGCGGCGTGCCTCGATTTGTGCAGCCTGGTGGCTCTAGGGTTAGGAGAATAGAGGGGAAACATAGAGGGGTGCTGGGGCTTAATATAGGCATGGGCGAGCGACGAATCGGGTAGGGGATCGACCGAATTGAAGAGGGAGAGGATCACGCGGCTCGGGCGAGCTCCCAGGTGAGATTTCCAGCCAGAGGTTGAAGATGCTGACGTGGCCTGACAGCTGGGCCTCACCTGTCAGTGAGGGAGAGAGGAAAAGAAGGATACCGGTTCGGTATTGGAACTGGGCCGCAGGTCGTTTTCGTACTGGGCCAAAAGGGTTGCCCCGAGGCCCTTTTCTATTTTTTCCCTTCTTTTCTTCTTTTTCTTTTTCTGTTTTCTATTTCTTTCATAACTATTTCATTTGAACGCAAAATCAGGTCAAATCAAATTCTAAATTCCTCTAAAATACAAGGCAACATTTTTGATCAGTAAGAAGCATGTTTTCATAAATACACAAATTCTTAAATAAAACTTTATAAATTGTCCAAAGGACTTTATGTTGCATAATAGAAATATGATTTGAAAATAATCTTTTTAAATCAAGGCATAAACTTAATAAAAATAGTAGTTGGAATTAATTTTCAAACATGCTTTTGGCATTGCGAATTTTATTTGATATATATCATTTTGTATAAGATTTCCTTTGCAAATATGCTTGCATAGGATTTGAATAAACACAAAATAGTATTTTTAAATCTTATTTTCTCAAATGAGTTCTTGAAGGAATAATATAAAGTTTGAAATGGTTTTTCTAATAAGGCTTTTAAATAAATCAAGAAGTTTTAATTCCCTGTGAAATTTCAATCAATACAAACATACATGGTTCCTATTTTATTTATTTCACATTCCAAAATTTTGGGATGTGACAGACTACCACCTTAAAAGAAATCTCGTCCCCGAGATTTGGAGAGGCTAGAAAGAAAGATGGGTTTGTGATACCTAGGTTTAGGGATCTGGGTGGCTACCACCCTTAAAAGAAACTTTTGTAGGTAGTCTAGGTCTTGGGTTCATAGTAAGCACATCTTGGATATGACTTGACACTGGTTCATCTTTTGTACCGTATGTAGCTTCTACCTTCATTTCCAATAGGTGGGTGTCTATTCACATACTATAGCATCCATTGTTCCTCAAGATGGCTTGAGTATAACTCTCCTCCATTGTAGTGCTTCAATCCAACAATGACATTTGTTGAACTACTTTGGACACTGAAGGGTCACCCTTTGGGTCAACCGGAAGACTAAGTTAAGATGTTCTCATAGCTTCATTTCATACCCTTATTTGATCTTCATAGACTTTCCGTCTTAGGATTGAAACTTCTTGTACACCACTGTTGGATATATTTGAACTCTTAGGGTCATCTTCCATTGCAAGTCATCTTCAACGGTAAGCTTGTGGTTCATCCTCACTGTATTCCTACATTTGGCAACACTTGCCTATTATGAGGGTATAATATCCTATCCTCCTAAGGTTTAGGATTAGCAACATCGTCACTCTTGTAGGTATGTCACTCAAGATTTATCATTCCTCATAACAAGAGCGAACAATATGAGTGATCGTCATGGGGGCCAATCCATGTCGCACACAATCATTACCTTGTATTTGGTTTGGTGCATCTTACATTCTAACTCTTTGTCATCCTCACTAGTTTTGACAACCACTTCCATGGAGCATTGAATCAATGTTTCAATTCCCATTATGAATTTTAGAAAACAAACCTATCGATCCTTAGCTAGTGGTTTGCGTAAACTCTCATATGGCAAAATCTTTAGCTTGTAGATCCTTCGGTTTGGCCATCTCTTGTCCTACGCATATTTTTCTTGATACTGAGCATCTTAGCTGGAGCTGACTTGTTGTCTTCATGGAGGCTTGTCAAGAAAACACTTGTTTGGGTTTGAATAAAGACGAGAATAGATAGAAGGGATCTAAAGAAAATTCCTACCCAAACATAAACAGATCAAGGCAATTCATCTTACAAACATCATCTAACAAACATTCAACTCATTAAGCAATCAAGTTTTAACACAAACGAAAAGGTACAATCATTCCACAAGTCGGTATGATCATAACCATTTATTACAACATTGTCGCTTATTAAAAGTCTTAAATGGAGGTCCAACTAAAGCTTTTTGGTTCCCTTTCAGGCAAATCCATTGTTTTGGTCTATCTGCTTCTTCAGAGCTGCAATCTGATCATCCTTGGTGATGTTGAGGTCATCTTGAACACTAAGCTTAAATGCAAGCTCTACCATGTCACTTTGAAGTTGACTTATGGTTTCCTTCAGTTCAGTAGTATTCTCTTTTTCTTCTTTGAGGTCCTTCTGAGTATTATAAAGTCTCCACTTGAGTCTCTCTCCAAGTTCTTTTATAGCTTCCCATGCATCACATCTTGCGGAGTCAAAGAATGATGTATACATCTCAGAGTTGGTGAACATCTAGAGTCCCATCTTCTTGTGGTCGTCTCCTTTGTTCTTGTATAGGTGGAGTTGTACCCACCAATATTCTTGACCTTCATCAATCACGGGAAATCCCTTATAGACAGCTTCTCCTTGCATTCACATGCTTAACATGATGTTCTTCAGTGCTTTGGGAAATTCAGTCTCACACTTCAGGGTCATGGTCATCATGGGTCCTTTCTTGACGGATTCGTTGATGTTGGCCATCTAAAAGATTTTCAAACAAATGGAATAAGTAATGAATGAATATTATTACAAGAAATTAAAACTTGGATAATTTTTTTCTTTATATCCTAGGGTATTTCCTAATCTTTCTCATCATATTGTCCTTCTCCTTGTGTGGGCAAGTAGCTCACCATAGTTTATTGGTCCTATTGTTATCAAGATCCTTCATAAGAATTTCTAAGTCCTAGAACTATTTACGCATAAGCTTCCTTTTGAATCTTCCTCAATTGTTTCCTATAGTGATAGCTTGATCTCTCTTGTTGGCGATGTCGAGAAGACAAGTTCCATAGCGGTGGATCTTGAAGTCCCTTGAGGTGTCGATGCTCAAGCTCTTCGTCCTTGAGTTGAAATGAAGAGAAGTAGAGACAAAAATGACTAAGGGAAGAGTTTACGAGATAACGAGTGTGCAAATTTAACTTATAGGCAAAACAACTCCTATTTTTCTAAGGGGTCTTTGTCCAATCCTAGGGTCACGAACCTAAGGGCAACACAATGCTTTGATACCATCTGTAGTGACCTCACCCGGTAGGGTGCCAATCCTTGTGCTTTTCAGTGCTAGTCCCTGGATCAAACGCTAGCACATACAGTTTAAGATGTAATATCAAGAAACAAAGGTCATTATATTACATCGCATGATCGAGAAAATTACATAAAGAAACTTTACAATTCTCATAGCATAAAACTATCAGAGTTTACAACGAAATCATAAGTAGCATCGAGTCCTTCGTCTTCATGTGCCACAGGCAAACATGCTGCGGATAGACTCGTAACCCTGTCGTTTCTTACTTGTCGTCGAAATCTGCAACATGAAACGTTGCAGCCACAAAGGGTATTTACATTTGAATTGTATTGGCAAGATGTCACTTTTTGGTGGACACAAATGGAGCCTAACACTTAAATAAATATTTGGCTAGGTGGAGCTTCAGGGTTATTTTGCGTAAAGCAAATTTTATCCTATCATTTCCTCAAAGCAAAAACTACTGCTAGACAACTTGATTTGGGTGACCTACCCCTGTAGACACATGCCATAGTTATCGTACGGGACATACTGGTCGATAGACACTTACATCAAATGTCCAATCCTCAATTACTACATATGGACAACTTGGTTTAGGTGACCTACCCCTGCAGACACAGGCACATAGAAATGGCACGGGACCTGCTAGCCGATAGACACTTGCGCCAATTGCCATATTCCCAGTTCACCCCAAAAGTTTTAATTTAAGAAGTTGGGACGAGGAGATCCTTGAACAGCTTCAAAATCACGTCGCTCAAAATTGTCCGTAACCGGGGACACGGCTAAGTACTTAGTTTTAACACTCTGCAGAGGTTGTGCGCTTTTCCCACAAGACTCAGTCAGCCCCTTTTGCCATGATGCTCATTTTGCTCAAATGGCCAAGTGCAGACTAAGACGAGACCTTTCAGAAGCAATCCCTCAGACCAACCCGGACGCATTCCCTCCTAACAACAACTACCACCCTCTGTCCATCTGGCTGAGTTTTCTCAGCTTAGTTGGTCAAGACAGAGCCCATATGACTTGTGGTTGCACTGGAAGCTTCACGACTTGAACATCTCCAATCTCTTTGTTCCTGGGTGGCCGTCCTTCAAGTGAGATACACACGACCGCCATAGAGATGACTCCGGTGTAACCACTCAACATAATCCATCTTACCACTTCCACCCAGGTGTTTCATTAACTTAGTTGTTTTCCTTAATTTTTCCAAAATATAGTTTTCATACTTGGTAAAAACATATGGAATCCCACCCACAAATTCTATAGCACAACTAAGCACTCTACACTTACGGTGTTTCTTCTGACAGGGTAATCAGGGATATCCTAAATAGGAGATAGCAAGCATAATAATCTACACATGCATATTATTAAAAGAAATGAAACACTACACGCATAGTAAAACATTGGGAATTTTATGAACAAGAGTGACATTGCCTTAGAAATTTCTGAAGATCGTACTTCTCTCAAACAACACACGTAGCTCTCCATACAACTATAAGATAGAAAAATAACACAGTCATAAACACACCATTCAAAGCATCATAACAATGAAAGACAAACAAAGATGCTTATTTGTTTTAGCTTAGTCTTCAAATGTCTTAGTGATAATTGGACAAAAGGTTGTGGCATGAAGTTGAATTGATATGGATGGAGAGAATGGCTAAGTCAAGGACTTTTAAACATTGATGGGGGTTTTCTAAATTGTTAGGAAGTGTCAAACACTTAGTAAAAATAGCTTCAAGGAGATTCTTATGCTTGGGTTGAGAAGTTGGATGGATAAATTCTAATTGGTGAGGTTTGTCACTTTCACCTTCTTGACTTGGCTCTCTTCTCTTGATCTTCTTGTTTTTCCTTCATCTCCTTGTCTTCTCTTCAACTTCTTCTCCATGGTCTTGATATGGGAAAACTTCTATGTCATATTGTTGGATGGGGTAGTCAAAATGCTTAGAAGAATTTGGGTAAGATGGAGTTTGTAGTTTGCACTTGGCAAAGGATAGAGAGTAGATTTTCACTAAGTCATGGTAGAGTTGAATGGTCATTAGGACTTAGGATATTTCACACCATTTGTAGAGTGGGTCAAAAGTCAAATAGCACAAAGTGCACAATAAGAATTAGGACTTGATATTTTGCAAGGTGCTCATAAGCACAACTATTGCTTGCAAAAGGATGAACTAGTGGAGTTGAATTTTAAATAAGTGTAAAAAGTGTGTGAAGTATTATGGTGGTTTTTCATTATCAAGGTAGGCAATTTTCCAAAAAGAATTATAGCTAAGATATTTATAGAATTAAATCTAGAGAGGAAATACTCAAATCCTCCTTTAAATTTGAATACTTGATAAAATTGGTCCAAATAATTTGTGCAGTGGTTCTACCGGACAGAGGATAACAATATGATTCATTCGCAAAAAAGAATCAATTGAAAAGGATTTATAGAATTTGAACTATATCAAAAATACTCAAACTCACATATTCAAATTTGAATGTTTTCAACTAGTTCAAAAGATGAATTTTATTGCACAATTGTTTTCTACGCATCTTTAAGAATCCCAGAGACATTGTGGTAACCCCGGTTTACCACCCGGGATTCCCGTTATGCATACAATTCATGATCCCAGGAAGACCGTCATGAATCCACATAACAGAGTTGGCATTACAGAGTACATCATCCATTACATAACGAGTCGAATAGTCTTACATGGCCACTTGGCCGAATTCAAATGCCATGCATGGCAAGTTCACAAAGCATTGCAGCGGATACAAGGGTAGCGTTGGTAGCCCGTGTCATGCCTCTACCCTACAGGTGACTGACCGGGCGACGGATCCTAGTTCGCACCGGCGTCGTCGAACTCCTCACCATCATCATCGTAGTCTTCACCATAATCTGGCCAAGTTAATAGCCAGGGACAAAGCCGTGAGTACATTTTGGAATTGTATTCGCAAACCACCTAAGAGGAACAATTGCATGCTATTTGGCTGTAGCAAGGGGAAATGGTTTCAGGCTAGTTGCTCTATACTAACCATAGTTTCTCGTGTCAATATAGCATGTCCTACGACATCTCTATATCATAGTTTCTCTTGTCGATATAGCATGTCATACGACATCTCTATATCCTTATTAAAGAAGAATTTCTATAAAACCATTTTAGTAAAAGCTCTAGGGAAGGGGGGACTCATTTATTTTCCAAGAGTATCGATGGTCAATCAAACATGACCACCTCCTTTCTTCGGCAGTACCCTACAAGTACTCCGAACCACCATCGTGCTACGGCAGTACCCTCCGAGTACTCCGTCAGGCACCTTTCTCCTTTTCTTTCCAAAAACACTTTTATAAAACCAAAGCTCGACATTGGGCTAAGTAACGGTCGTCCCAATAGTCCATGACCGAGGACTCGGCTATTTGAATAGATTTACACTCTGCAGAGGTTGTACACTTTACCCACACCATCCGATAAATCCGCCGGGATACCACCACAGACCGTCATACACAAGTATGTGGGGTTCGGATAATCGATCAGAGCCTTCCATCTATCCACCTTAGTACGGGTGCCTGCCCTATGGAGTTAACCTGCCCGGCAAACCCTGGCTATCTACCTCCGTCGAGCGTAGTTCCAGTGCCACGGCGGGAGAACCCAAGTGTCTTCCAGCCGGATAAATCCCAAAGGATCTCGATTTACTATTGCCCACAAACTGGCGGCAACCCGGATTCCGGGGTCCTACAAACCCTTATATAGTATGAGGCTCCCCACACTAAAGCAAATAAACTTCAAACTAAGCCCCGTCCCATACCGGGGTAATGTGGTTACACAGGTTAATTGTTATGAGTGAACACTTAGTGATCACCAATGTCATTTGAAAACCACCAACTCCTTTTTTCCTCCATAGTCACCTCCATTTGTTCAAAAACCATTTTTGAAAACATCTCAGTGGAGTAGGTATTACCCCAAGGTTTTCGAAAGCATTTTCAAGAATTCTTTTTTAGTGTTCCCATCCTAGAGTTTTTGGCTCCACTAGAGGTTTTCCAAGGGCTTTGCTGCTAACCAACAAGCCACTACTGCAGGGATAATGAATAGGTGTTCAAGGGGGTCATCTCGAAGGATGATAACAACTTGGCTTGTGGAGCTTTAGCCAACAACATAATTGCTACAAGAGCTATAGCAATAAGAAAACATGCACTTTAATAAACCTTTATGCAACCTGCAATTTAAGTGAGTAGGATTCAGATATGCATCAAGTTAGATGGCTTGCCTTGGTTGGCTAGTCCCTGGTCTTCCTCCTCCTGGTACTCAAAGACTTCTCCTTCCTCGGTACACTCCTCGTTCGATTCTATCGCCGAAAAAATAATAACACAAATAAATATACATGCATGCACAAGTCACAAGCATTTCAGCACTCAATACCACACAATCAAGGAGTATCAGAAGCAAACAAGTTTAGAAAATAAAACAAGATTTTATAGGTTTTTAATTAGCAATTAATCCTATTAGAAACTAGGGTTTCTTATTTAAAGCAACACAACAACATATCACTTCAATCAAGCATGCAGGCATTCAAATGGACCAAACAATATACCCAGCACACTTGCAGGTAGACAACAATCTTAAGAACCTAACAAAGTTGGATTTACCTAAAAGCAATTTGTGGTTGATTTCCTATGAATTAATCAATAGGAAATAACACTAGAATACCAAAATATATCTCAGATATTCTCTGAGTTTTAGAAAAATATGAACTAAAGTGTTCTGGAAAGCTCTTCTAGAACACAATCCAATGAAATTGGATTCAACCCAAAATTCTTAACCTACTGTAGATGGTAATTTATCGAAGATTAATTACACAAATAACCATATTAATTACTAGTACAAAGATATAGACCCTAAAATAGTAAAACCAGTGGGTCATGCAAGATATCTCACTAAGCTATCACTGGAAATTGGATTCACTCATTTTCAGTACATAAAAATCAAGATTTGCATTTAAGTTTGAAAAGAGGCTAATTTAACTCCACAAATTAACATTTGATCTACAATGACCCTATAGATATGAGACCTATGCCATCTGAAAGATAACATGCTAAGCTACTCACAGCAACTTGAATCACCCAATTTGCATTTACAGAAAATATTCTATGAATATTCAAAGTTTACAGATCTGGAAAAAGGATAATAGGTTTTTCCTAAAAAAATGCAACACGGGCCAGATCTGCCCCGGACTGGGCCGATCCAGCGCAAAACCAGCCCAATCCGTCAGCGGCGCGCGGGAGCTGCCGATTCAAACGGCCTGCCAGCGGGGCCTGGCTGTCAGCGGCCCCGGGAGACCGAAGCGGTACGCAGCGAGGGCGGCCATCCGATCAAGTCAGGATCGATGGGTGCCGCTCATCGTCTTCGCGGGAGGAGAGTTAGGGCGACGGAAACCCTAGCTCTACTGGGAGAGGGAGAGGGGCTCACCTAGGGCTGCTAGAGGCGGTTGGGAGCGGTGGTGATGGCGGCAGGGTCTCTGTGAGGCGGCGGCGAAGTGTCGATGGTGGAGGCGGCTGCTTCTGGTGACGGCGAGATTTCGCGGGTTCTCGTGAGTGCTGCGGCCAAGCTTAGTGATGTCGTCGTCCTCCGCTGGCTCTGGACGGAGGAAACGATGGGGGTTAGCGAGAGGCGAACCAGGGGATGCTGATAGATGAAGAAAAGGAGGGAGAAGGACGGCGGCATCGACGGCAACCTCCACCTCTTCCTCCCAGTGATCTCAGACGGAAACGAGCTCTCTCTGGCGAGGGAGAGCCAGAGAGCTCGGCTAGCTCCTGGGTAGTGGCGAGGGAGTTCTGTGGGGGCAAATGGGAGGGAACGGTCGGGAGGAGAGGGTGTGCGGCCTTTTATTCTAGAGAGGCGCACCCGAAGTGCTTGCGGTGGTGTCGTGGTGTTCTGAACGGGGATTGGCTCGGGAGGGCGGTGTCGTCGCACGACGGGGTCCTGGCGTGTGCGGTGCGCTTGTTTTGGAGGGATGCGGATGGCCAGAGGTGGCGAGACAGACGCACCGCTCTATCCAGTCACCTCAGCGTGCAGGTGTTCGACTGCGGGGGCGGTGCTATAACGGGCAAAAGGGCAGGGGCGGCTGCGCCAGTAGGGTGCTGGGGTGGCGTGGAGTCCGCGTGCTTGAACGAAAACGACTGGGGGGTGAGCGTAGGGTAGAAGACGGGGGCGTGTCCAGAGTGACGTGCACAGAGCGGGTTGGGGGTGGCTTGGCGGTGGTGGTGCACAGGAGAGGGAGTGGGCTCGCCTAGGGACTAAGCGAGATGCAGAGAGAGATGCATGCGCTCATTTGGTCAGGAGGGCAGAGAGGAGGGGTGGAGCTCGAGGTGGTCTGTCTCGGTCTCTGTCCAGAGCGGGGTTGTGGGAGAGGGCTGGGTTTCACCCAAGGGGCTGACAGGTGGGGTTGCAAGGTCAGCTGGGTGTAGATACTCGCCTGGCGAGTGGTGGAGAGGAAGTGAGAGAGATTGGAGAAGATCTTGGTATGCAATGGCTTGGGTTCCTCTTCTCCTTCTTTATTTTCGAAATTCTGAACAACTTAGGGGCTGGGGTGGTGCTAGGTGTAGTGTTGGTTAATTTGCCGAGTATGTGTGCTGGGTTTTGGAGGAAAAGATTTGGGTTCAAGAAAGAAAGTGAGAAGAAAAAGAGAGAAAAAGATTTCACATGAAATGATGGTGTAGATCAAACTAGGCAAGGTTTTGAATTTGATCTATCTAAGTTTGAATGACTTTTGGAAAGTTTGCAAACCAATCACACATGTCAACTCAAATTGCAAGAATCAAAGAAGAAAGAAGTCTAAGATAAAGGATCTAATTAACAACACACATATGCACATGAAATCATGCATACACACACAAGAGTTCTCAAACCCTAGCACACATGCACACAAGCACACAATCTTATTAGAAGTTTTATTTTATCCTAGATAAAGCATTAACTTGGTCTTAACTTGTCTTACAAAAAGTAGAGTGTTGCAAACATCTTATTTGCAATTTTTGGATAAGCAGATCATGAGATATGAATTTTTGAAGTCTAGACAATTTTCTGAATTTTAAAACGAAAATCCGAACCGGGCTTATCCAGAAACAAACACGTGGAGGCTTCTGATTAGCCCGTACCGATTTGATTGGATCGACGATATGGACCGCTGAATTAAAAGGGATCTGGATGACCTAGACCTGGCAGTACCTCTTCAGTTAAGTGATCTAATCCTATGCGTCTAAACGAGATCTGATGGCTGAAAATAGAAGGAGGGGAGAGGCTTACTGCGGGCTAGGGTTCCGATCACCGGCGGCGAGGTCACGGCTCTGATGTCAATGACGGGGTAAATCCGGTGATCCTGGAACTTCGCAAAGATGACGATGGTGTTCCTCTTGATGCGGCAGAGACAATGGTGAGACAATGTCCTCGGTGAAGCCCTGTAACGATGATGAGTAGTGGCTGGAGGTTAGCGGCGGGTTGGGTTGCCCCGGGCGTGATTGGGAATGGCGATTGTAAGGAGTATCAGGAGGAGGCAACCTTACCAGGAGGCGCAGAATATCGAGGCGATCACGGTGGTGATGTTTGCGAGCTTGAGGTGGTCGGGCGCTCCGGTAATCGCTCATCGGAGTTTGACCAGCGGACAGTGAGATCCGGCCGAGGACAAATACGACGACCTAGGTAGCAAGACAGCAAAACAATCTGTCAGGGATGTGCGCTGTTATTCTAGAAAGCGAAAGATACCAGAGGGAAGTTGAGGGGAGGGTGGAGCTCACCGGAATCGTTGGGTCTTGCCGGCGGCAGAGGCGGCGCGACGTGGCTCGATTTGTGCAGCCTGGCGGCTCTAGGGTTAGGAGAATAGAGAGGAAACAGAGAGGGGTGCTGGGGCTTCATATAGGCGTGGGCGAGCGACGAATCGGGCAGGGGATCAACCGAATTGAAGAGGAAGAGGATCACGTGGCTCGGGCGAGCTCCTAAACGAGATTTCCGGCCAGAGGTTGAAGATGCTGACGTGGCCTGACAGCTGGGCCTCGCCTGTCAGTGAGGGAGAGAGGAAAAGAAGGATACCGGTTCGGTATTGCAACTGGGCCGTGAGTCATTTTCATACTGGGCCAAAAGGGTTGCCCCGAGGCCCTTTTCTATTTTCCCCCCTTCTTTTCTTCTTTTTCTTTTTCTGTTTTCTATTTCTTTCATAACTATTTCATTTGAACTCAAAATTAGGTCAAATTAAATTCTAAATTCCTCTAAAATTCAAGGCAACATTTTAGATCAGTAAGAAGCATGTTTTCATAAATACACAAATTCTTAAATAAAACTTTATAAATTGTCCAAAGGACTTTATGTTGCATAATAGAAATATGGTTTGAAAATAATCCTTTTAAATCAAGGCATAAACTTTATAAAAATAGTAGTTGGAATTTATTTTCAAACACGCTTTTTGCATTGCGAATTTTATTTGATATATATCATTTTTTATAAGATTTCCTTTGCAAATATGCTTGCATAGGATTTGAATAAACACAAAATAGTATTTTGAAATCTTATTTTCTCAAATGAGTTCTTCAAGGAATAATAGAAAGTTTGAAATGGTTTTTCTAATAAGATTTTAAATAAATAAAAAAAATTCCCTGTGAAATTTCAATCAATACAAACATACATGGTTCCTTTTTTATTTATTTCACATTCCAAAATTTTGGGATGTGACACCTTGTCTCCGTGTGCTCCACTCTCGGTTACCTCTATCCTTTATTGCATTTACTTATTGTATCTTTCTTAGCTTGTTATTTGTCATATAGGTAAATTCACCTTAGTTGCATATCTAGAGAATTTACGTTTTGTGTCAAGCCTAAATTGAATAAGAATTAAAATTTGAGTAGCACCTATTCACCCCCCCCTCTAGGTGCCCTTACAATCCGTTCAATTGGTATCAGAGCCTCGGCTCTTAATTCGGGCTTAACCGTGTAAGAGTATGGGCACCCAAACTAGTGAGAACTCGGGTAATCAAGTTACCGTGGATGAATTCAAATCCTTTGAATCATCCGTGTCTTCTCAAATAAGCGAGTTGAGTGAAATGATAGTGCAACTCATGCAAGCTAAAATCCCTAGTGCTCCTCCTCTCCCGGATAAACCCGCTTCTCCACATGTGGAGAATGCGGGGTTGGAAGAAGAGGTTGCCGACAAAGATCCCGAGGCTAGGTCATCCACTAAGGGCGACGGGAAAGGTGAATTCCATCATTGGTATTCACCCGACCCACCGATCCCTCACCCTCATATTAACAATAGAGGTGACCCACCCAAGCTAGATGCTTTAAACTTTGGTCAATGGCAATATCAAATGATCTCTCATATGCGCAATTCTTGCATCGAGCTTTGGAGAATTGTTGAAGAAGGATTCAAGGCTGTGGATCCCAACAACTTGACAAGAAGAGAGGTGGTCGATATCCAACTCAATGCAACCGCTCTTCACATGATTAAAATTGCCGCTTGGTCCAAGGACTTACCTCACATCCAACACTTCTCCACCGCCAAAGAAACTTGGCAAGGCCTCTCCGATTTATTTGTTGGCAATGAGAGCATGAAGAGAACAAGATATGTATCCTTCAGCAATCAAGCAGAGGGATTCTTTATGAAGGATGGTAAGGACCATCAAGAGATGTATCGAAGACTCAAAGCCATTGCTACCACCTTCAAGAACCTAGGTGCTCATCATATTGATGATGAGTGGATCAAGATGAAGTACATTCTTGCTTACATGCCATTTGAGCCCGCGGATTTGAAGAGTGTTCAAGGAAAACACAACTTTCACGAGATGACTTCCAATCAAGTGATGCAAGAGATGCAAGCCTACAAGGTTGCCGCACAAAATGCGGAAGATGCTCGTGCTCGTGCCATGGGAACGCAAAGAAGTTCCAACCTTACTTTGAAGGCAAGTGTGGTTGAGAGAGAAGTTCCTCTTCAAGCAAGTATTGAAGCAAGACTAGAGATGTGCCCCGAAGATATGAGGCATGGGTATCATGAGCACATGGCTTTCAATGGAAAAACCTTTTGGGTTGATCCTGACAAGGCTAAAGAAGATAATCAAAGAAGAAGCAAGTCAAGTGGAATTCAAAGGAATGACAACAATGGTCAAAGGGTGAGGACATGCTACAATTGCAATGATAGATTTCACTTTGTTGCCGAGTGTCCTTACGAGAAAAGAGAATATCATGGTGGGAAGCTCATTCTCAAGAGCAAGACCAAGTCACCTTCAAAGAAGCCATTTGTGAAGAAGGGTGGACCCAAGAAGAAGCAACCAAAATTTGTGTTCTTGACTCAAGAAGAGTACTCCGGAAGTGAGAGTGATGAAGAAGAAACCCCTACTAGTGAGGTGGATGCAATTGCAACCACCTCCACTCCTCCCGCATCACTCTTTGAATCCCCCAATGAGGACTCTCCCATCAAGAACTTCAAGTGCCTTATGGCCAAGTCTTCTAAGGTATCATCCACTCCTTCCTCTTCCATCTCTAAGACAAATGATGCATCTTTGAATGATCTTGCTAGTCTTAGAGTAAAGGAAGAAATCATTGCTTTTGATGATTATGTGTCTAGTGTAGAAGGTGTACACAAGTTACACTTCGAAAGCCTATTGAGTCAATATGGTAAGACTCTTAAAAAACTAGATGAATAAATGAGGCTTGAAAAAGAGTATGCTAATGATATTGCCTCACTAAAAGACTCTCTTGAAGGAGAGGAAGAGGAATGAGCAACTCTTGAAGAGAAGCTCGATTCCATTGAGGAATCTAATAATGAAGTTATCTCTAAACTCACTAAAGAGCGGGACCATGCTCGTGCCAAAGTAAAAGTGCTTAAAAAGGAAAAGATTGAATTTGGTATTGGTCATGATAAACTTGTTAAGGATCTAGAAGATCTTGACAAGGCTCACAAGGCCTTGAAAAGTGAACACTCTATTCTCACCAAGTCACATGAACAGCTTCAAATTCAATTGACTAAAAATGTTGTGCCTAGTTCTTCTACTTCTACTTGTGAGTATGCAAATATTATTGAAGAAAATGCTAGGTTGAAAGATGAGCTTGCCAAGTCCACCATTCCCATAGGTGAGAAAAACTTGAATGACCTTTTGAGTAAGCAAAAGGCATTCAATGATAAAACGGGACTTGGTTTTGTCTCAAAGAAGAATAAGAAGAAGAACAACAAGAAAAAGAAGGCCAATCCCACACAAGAGAAGAAGGATCCCATTGTGGGTGGCAAAGCCACTCATGATGATCTTGCGGGAATTGCTAACCCTCACTATGTTTTATTTCATGATTATTATGGTGATGTGTATGCAAAATATGTTGGTCCAAATGATGGTTATATTGCTTGGTCTATTTGGGTTCCAAAGACCCTTGTTGCTAACAAAAGAGGACCCATTGAGAAATGGGTACCTAAAACCAAGCAATGATCTTTTGTAGGACTATGCTTCCAGTGGATCAAAATGGGTGCTTGATAGTGGATGCACAAGTCATATGACCGGAAGCAAGAAGATCATGACGGAGATGAGGCCTAATGTCAATAATACAACCGTCACTTATGGAGACATGTCACAATCCGAGGTATTGGGTCTTGGCAAGGTGGTGGTCACACCTGATATTTCCCTTGTGGACATCATGTTTGTTGAGACTCTTGGTTATAATTTACTTTCAGTTCGTGCACTTGGAAAGATGAGCTTTGCCGTCTTTATTGATTATGATATTGTGGTACTCTTGTGGAGAAATATCTAAAGGTCTCTTTCATTGGGCATATTGAAAACAACTTGTATGTGGTGGACTTCTCGGGGAAAACCACTACAAGTGCAATGTGTCTATTTGGAAAGGCCGATGTGGGTTGGCTTTGGCATCACCGACTAGCCCATGTCAACATGAGAAATTTGCAAAGCCTTCACAAGGGAGGCCACATACTCAGACCAAAAGAAAGTGTTTCTTTTGCCAAAGATCGTGTTTGCAGGGCTTGCATTCAAGGAAAAATGCATGACTCTCCCCATTCAAGCAAGACTATTATTTCCTCCAAGAGGATTTTAGAGCTCCTTCATGTGGATCTCTTTGGTCCTCCTTCTCATGCAAGTCTTGGTGGGAAGAAATATTGTTTGATGATTGTTGATGACTATTCAAGATATATATGGGTCTATTTCTTTGAATACAAGAGTGAGACTCAACAAACTGTCATCGACTTTGCCAAAGAAGTTGAATGTCAATATGGGCAAAATATATTGGCAATAAGAAGTGACAATGGCACCGAGTTCAAGAACTACACCTTGAATGGTTTTCTTAGTGATGAGGGGATTCGAAATTAATATTCTGCTGCATACACCCCTCAACAAAATGGTGTAGCCGAGAGGAAGAACCGGACTCTTATGGATATGGCTAGGTCCATGTTGCCGGAGTTTAAGTCTCCATACAACTTTTGGGCCGAAGCTATCTCTACGGCTTGTCATTCATCAAACCGGCTCTTCCTCCGCAAAGGCTTGAATATGACTCCATATGAAATACTCACCGGAAGTAAGGCCAACATCAAGTACTTCTGGGTTTTTTGTTGTAAGTGTTTCTTTCTTAGAAAAGGTGTTCGTTTAGGTAAATTTGATCCAAAAGCATTAGAAGGTATTTTTGTTGGTTATGGTGCCAAATCCCATACTTATAGAGTCTTCAACAAGTCCACCAGACGTGTTGAAGAATCTTGTAGTGTGGTGTTCGAAGAAAATGATAGCTCCCAAGGGGGGCGAGATGTTACTTGTGATGTAGATAATGAAATACCCAAGATGCCATAAGAAGAATGGGCGTGGGATTTATCCACCCCACTAAGGGACACCTTATTACAGACCAAGAAGAACTATGCTCTACTCAAGTGGAGCCCTCATCTACACAAGTTCAACAAGCCTCTCCCGAAGAAGCAATTAATGCACCAACCGAAGAACAAGACAAGGACCTTCATGAAGAAGAAGGGGCATCACCATCCTCTCTGGTTATCCCAACCGCCCCTAGTTCTTCACAAGACCAATATAAACCAACTCATGAAGAGAGTAATGATGTGCTCAATGATGATCAATGTCAAGTTGATGGTCAAGACGGGGACCAAAATGATCAAGATGATCAAGTGATTCCTCAAAGGTCAAATGAGGAGATCGAAGCCCGTCGCAAGAGAAGAGTTGAAAGAAACTTGGAACTTAGTGGTCATACCCTTGAGAGGGTCATTGGAGATTTAAGAGGCAATGTATCAACCCGAGGTCAATTGGCAAAATTTAGCAATCATCAAGCCTATATCTCCATGGTTGAACCCAAGAAAGTATTTGAAGCACTTGAAGA
Organism: Dactylis glomerata; assembly: GCA_007115705.1. Classification (NCBI taxonomy): domain Eukaryota; kingdom Viridiplantae; phylum Streptophyta; class Magnoliopsida; order Poales; family Poaceae; genus Dactylis; species Dactylis glomerata. The sequence continues at coordinate 6,535,274 of QXEO01000291.1, forward strand.
TTGATGTCTACGAACGCTTCTATTCTTGTAGACAGTGTTGGGCCTCCAAGTGCAGAGGTTTGTAGAACAGCAGCAAGTTTTCCTTAAGTGGATCACCCAAGGTTTATCGAACTCAGGGAGGAAGAGGTCAAAGGTATCTCTCTCAAGCAAACCTGCAATTACGATATAAGAAGTCTCTTGTGTCCCCAACACACCCAATACACTTGTCAGATGTATAGGTGCACTAGTTCGGTGAAGAGATAGTGAAATACAAGTAATATGGATGATTATAAGTAGTAAATGAAATCTGAAATAAATATCGCTGCGAGCAAACATGTAACAGAACTGAATGTAAACGGTGTTTCAATGCTTAGAAACAAGGCCTAGGGATCATACTTTCACTAGTGGACACTCTCAACAAAGATAACATAATTGAACACATAAATATCTATCTTCACTGTGCCATTCTAAACTATTCTCCGATAAATAACGAACACTAATCATGTGTAGGGCTACGAAGCACTCCTCGAAGTTCGCATTTCCCCAAACTAGATTGCTCCACACTATCACCTTGAGCACACTAGATGGTTCCAACAAACACCAACAATTCATAGAGACACTAGCCAAAGAGACACACATATTGCGCACATTGTCATCCTTCACATCATGGTACAAGGTGTCTCCAGAGATTACAATAATAAAGTACTGAAGTGGCATAGTATATGAAGAACAACATCTACCAATTCAACTAGATACAAAGCTCACAATCACATAGGGATCACATCATGGGAGAGAGAGGTGAACCACATAGCTACCGGTAGAGCCCTCAGCCCCGGGGGAGAACTACTCCCTCCTCATCATGGGAGACAGCAACGTTGATGGAGATGGCGGTGAGGTCGATAGAAACGGCGGTGGAGGCGATGGAGTCGATGGAGATGGCTCCAGCGGCACTTCCCCATCCCGGAAGGGTGCCGGAACAGAGACTTCTGTCCCCCGAAATTGGTCTTCGACGGTGGCGGCGCTGCGGAACTTTACTAGGGAAAACGCCAATTATTTTAGGGTTTTCGTGATGGAGGCTATTTATAGGCGGAGGGGCGATGTCAGAGGGCAGTCAGGGCCCACACACCATAGGGTGGCATGCCCTAGGGGTCACCCGCGCCACCAGGTGGTGTGGTGGCCCCCTGGCCCCCCTCCGGCTCTCCTTCAGACTTTGTCTCGTGTTGGGAAAAATAGGAACTTCGGCTTTTATTTCGTCCAATTCTGAGAATATTTCCTATGTAGCTTTTCTGAAACACAAAAATAGCAGAAAACAGGGAACTGGCACTGTGGCATCTCGTTAATAGGTTAGTTCTGGAAAATGCATGAAAACACCATGAAGTGTAACAAAACACAAAGAAAATGGTGCATAAACAAGCATGGAGCATAAAAAATTATAGATACGTTTGAGACGTATCAAGCATCCCCGAGCTTAACTCCTGCTCGTCCTCGAGTAGGTAAGTGATAACAAAATAATAATTTTTGAGGTGACATGCACCATCTCAATCTTAATCAAACGATGTAAAGCTTGAGTGCTGAGATCAAAGTACTCTAACATGGGCATAAAAGACATAATCTTGACAATAAAACTTAGCAACCATGTTATAACATGAAAAGTAACACAAACAAAAGATCATGAGTAATAATGCATTGAAAGTCAAGTGTGTGTTTCGAGCATATATAAAAACATAGCAAAGTGGTTTTCAGCTTGTCCTTCATGGAATAGCAAAACATAAATGCATAGGATACCTTCAAGTTTAAGAGGGCGACTAGATACAAATAATTTAAGAACAAGCAAAACCATAATCATGAATCAATCAATAATAAATTTTGGGACCATGCACATTATACTCAGAATGACAACTATGCTCTCTTAGACGGTGCATAAAGGTAGAAGGTGAAGACTCAACATAAAAGTAAAAGAAAGGCCCTTCGCAGAGGGAAGTAGTGATTGGAAGTTTTATAAACCTCCAAAAATTATGATACTTACTAGCTTTGAGCTCTCATTGCCCCCATCATAGGCATCTTGAGTGTTTAAGGTTAATGCGAGTACAATTATGAAGCATATGCTTAAAAAATCATAAGTTGAAAATCTCATGTCCCGTGAAGTACGAATACCCAAACCTCATGCTACTCGACTTATGTCCCAAGAAAGTTCTTGTCATTGTAAGCATACATGTATCATCGAGAACGCCAATGGGGTACCTCTTGCCCGATGACATGGAACAAGCCCACATCAAAATGACAAGACAAACAGACAATGGACACCTCGGCATCTCTTTCATTTACCATGGGTATAACTTTTTATTTTGAGATGCGTTGTCGAATGTCCACTATGGGCATGCTGTAAATTTCCACCATGAATGATGCATGGCCTAGATTAGCGGCCCAGGCATTTCGCTAACACATATACAAACTCCATGAGCTCACAAGTTTCCAACTTATTTCACATCGCAGGTATCCATAAATAAAAGATCATGATATCAACTAAATGAGAGTAAGTGCAATGTTGAGAGCGTGCCCCATGACAGCATGGCTGAGCTAACTTCCAATTTACAACTTGCAAGCATAACATCAACATAAGAGAGCCACAATGGTCAAATTTATTAAAATCAAGAAAAGTAAATGTGTCGTCAGGTTCGTGAGAGCTTTACTGACTAATTTTCACATAACACAAAAAGTTTAATTTGAAGGATAGATAAAAGCAAGACGAATGTACTTGGAATAGCAAATTGCCAATAGGTATATATGGTGGACACATTGGAAAACTTTTGTTTTTGGGAGTTGGATGCACGAGAAGTATTCCCTCTCAGTACAGATGAAGGCTAGCAAAAGACTGGGAGCGACCAACTAAGAGAGCAATAAAGGCCATAATCATGCATAGCGAGAAAACATTATTAACCAAAGCATAAAGTGGTATCACAAGTCAAAAACCAAATGATCATAGAGGCTTATGGAGACTTGTTAAATTCAAACATGGTGTAAGCATGCGCCAAGTCAACCCAAATAAAGCATCAAAGGAGAAAACCACAATAATATGCTCCCATATAATAAAAACAACGCATGATTCTTTCAAAGGCACATTAAGCAATCTCAGTCATTTGAGAAAAGTCATGCTACAGTAAAAACTACTAAGCATACTATCAAAATAACATCAAGCATGACATGCAAAAGTCTAAGCCACAGTCTAAACAAGCTCCCATTTGTACCACTATAGGCATGAAACTTTTTTCTCTTTTCCAACACCAACCAACCTTTTTGAAACAACTCTTAAAGTTGAAAACCAACATACACCAAAGGTATAAACACACCTAGCTACAAATAACTAACAAGTTCTGAACAAAAATCAAGGTGAAAAAGAGAGCTAAACACAGTTCTAGAAAAAGAGAACACTCGTTGAACGAAAAGAGTGAAAACTAGAGTGTTCTTGGCAATGAAAATAGAGCGTGTCTCTCTCCAAAACAAACATGATGTGATCCAACCATTTATTGAAGCAAACAAAATGAAAGAAAACTGAAAACGAAAGTAAAGACGCTCCAAGAAAAATGCATAGAATATGAAGCAATAAAAATAAAGTGTCTTGAAAGGTGACCTGATTTTTGCTGATGAAGAAGGGGTGCCTCGGGGCATTCCCAAGCTTTGACGCTTGTACTTCTTGGATATTTATTGGGGTGACATGGGCATCCCCAAGCTTGAGCTTTTGTCCATACTTCATCTCATCTCATCATTCTCCTTTCCCTATACTTGAAAACTTCCTTCATACAAAACTTCACACAATTCTATTAGCAACATTAGTGTAAGCACGATAGTAAATCCACCTTTTTGGTTCAGTTTCAACTCAATTATAGCACATATTAACACATAAGATACTGTAGCAACTTCCTCAAAAAGTTCCATGAACAAAAGAACTAAAAAAGAAAGAGATCAAGAGGCAAATACAAATAATGGCAGAAATCTGTCAAAACAGAACAACTAATAAAGATCATTTTTTTCGAAAATCTTCTGTTGCTCAAATCAAAAAGTGCAAAACTAATGAAATTTAGATAAACCTAGGGCATGTGCACAAGAAATCACAGATCAAAAAGACGTTCTGAGAATTTTTCACGAATATTTACGGCACATCGCAGAAATCTGTTCCAGGACAGCAACTTCCCCAAATCTTACCTTCCTCCAATTAGAGGTTCTTCTTGGCACAAATACGAAATAAAAATGATAAGGAGAGGTCATTACAGTAGTAATAACTTCCAAGACTCAACAAAAAGAAAAAGTACTGAAAATAAAACATAGGTTATCTCCCAAGAGTGCTTTTCTTTAACGCCTTTGAGCTAGGCGCAGTAATTTGAGGAGATGCTCACATAAATGCCGGAAAGAACTTGAAGCAAGAGAGAGCATCATAAAGCAAATACGAAACAATTTAAATCTAAACCACTTCCTATGAAAAAGAGTCTTGTAAAGAAACAAGTCATGAAAGCACAAAGCAACAAGCATAGGAAGGCAAAACAAGTGCAACTTTACAAATTCCAACATAAAGAGGGGAAACTTAATAATATTGAGATGCATAAAACCATGTTTCCCTCTCTCATAATAAATTTCAGTAGCATCATGAATAGAATTAACAATATAACTATCACATAAAACATTCTTATCATGAGCCATATGCATAAAAGAATTAATACTCCCCACATGAACATAGTCATTCTTAGTAATCGTAGTAGGAGCAAATTCAACAAAATAGCTATCAATATTATTCTCATCACCATAATCATAAAAAATAGGAGGCATATTGTAATCATACCTTATTTTCTCCTCAATAGTAGGTGGACTGAAAATATCACACTCATCATTGTAATCATCATAAACAGAAGGTATAGTATCATCATTGGAAAGAACATGGATAGCACTAATAGTACAACAATTATTAACACCATCATTTTCAGAATTGGTACCAAAGAGATTTTCAATATCAAAAGTAGTGTGCTTTTCCCAATCACGATCACTACTATAGGTACCCGACATAGGAACATCATCGAGTTTAGACTCATCAGCAAAAACTATAATAGGAGCAACATGCTTAAGGGAAGATACCATTTCCTCTCTCCTTTTACTCCTCCTCTTCTTCTTCCCTTCTTTAGGAGGGAGAGGTTTGAAAGGAAGCTTCACCACATACCCTAGTTTCTTGTCACAAACAATAGAGGAAACTTTGGAGGATTCCTCCTTTTCATTAATAAGAACAAAACACATATTAGTCTTGTCATAGTTTGGCAAATCCTCATCCTTTACAACATTTTGTATGTAAGTATTTGCGTGGCAATCATTAACACAATAAAGATGACAACCATGCAGGACGCTATTAATATCAAAAGCACTCATATCTACCAAAGAAGTTTTTCTTGATAACTCTTCACACCCCAAAAATAAAGTAAGCTCATCATGCTGAATGGGAGTGATCATGTCATCACAATACAAACTTGCAGTACTCATTGGATTAGAAAGGCTACAATCATAGCTTGAACATTGGAAATTGAAATGACCCACCTTATAGCAAAGTTCACAAATAAAAGGATAGAGGGTAGAAACCTTTTCACCAAGCTCATTTAGAGCCTTGTCCCACATTCTAGTTTCCTCACTCCTGTGGTGGATACAATAATCTTCTTTGATGTGATTCTTTTCATAAGGTCTAAGTGCTCCACAAAAGTTAACATGCTTATAAGAAATAGTACTTTCAGAAGTTTGAGCATGTTTATTGCAATCATCTATAACAATATCACTTTCCACGCGAGTGTCTTTGAAAGGTTAATGATACACGTCCCAATTTCCCTTAGGAACATTAATATGGGAAGCAAAGGCTCTAAAGCAATCAACCATAATTTGAGGATCAAGACCATATTTAGCACTAAGCTCTTGAAAATCAGCAGTTTCAGCAAAAGACTTAATGCAATCATATTCATAGTTTATACCTAATTCTTTACCTTTATCACAATCCCAATCTTCGATATTGCTTTGAATTGTTTCAAGCAGATCCCACTTGGCTTCAACCTCCTTGCTTGTGAAAGACCCCTCAAAACAGGCATCTAGATAGTCCTTGTAATGTCCTAGAAGCCTTGCCTAAAAATTATTAATAACAATATTACAGGGGAGCTCATGAATGGGACATTTAAGCATTAGTGACTTCAATCTTCCCCTGGCTTGGGCAATACTTTCTCCATCATGAGGATGAAAATTATAAATATAATTTCTATCTTTATGAATCTCACTAGAAGGGTAGAATTTAGAATAAAAGAGAGGTACAATTTCCTCCCAGCCAATAGATCGACCATCCTTCAACGTCTTATACCATTCCGTAGCTCTGCCCTTTAGTGATAAAGAGAATAGCTTCCTCTTAACCTGACTTGTTGAAATACATGCACACTTGAACAACTCGAATAATTCATGTATAAAGAGCAATGATCATCAGGATGGACAGTTCCATCCCCTAAATAGCAGTTATTCATAGCACGTTCAACAATTTTCATAGGTATTTTAAAAGGATGAGGATCACAAACATCATTAGAATTATCACATATGGGAGATAAAATATCATCAGAGCAACTTTTCTCCACTAAAGCTGGGGAACTAAAAATATCATGCTTATCAAAACCAGCTTCCCCAAGCTTAGACTTTTCTATAGCATTAGCAATAACGGTGTTCAAAGAATTCATACAAATAACATTGCTATTAGCATGCAAATAAAGCTCCAAAGGTTTTTGAATTTTCTCTTCAAACACTTCACGTCCTAACTCAGGAAAAATACTATAAAAGTCTTTTTTTTCCATTAAGCCTAACTAAAGAAAATAAAAACAAGAAACAAAAAGATATAATTGCAGAATCTAAAGGAAATAACTTTGAGCACTCACACACGAGGATGTGAGTACCTTTTACCTTACCTCCCCGGCAACGGCGCCAGAAAAGAGCTTGATGTCTACGAACGCTTCTATTCTTGTAGACAGTGTTGGGCCTCCAAGTGCAGAGGTTTGTATAACAACAACAAGTTTCCCTTAAGTGGATCACCCAAGGTTTATCGAACTCAGGGAGGAAGAGGTCAAAGGTATCCCTCTCAAGCAACCCTGCAATTACAATACAAGAAGTCTCTTGTGTCCCCAACACACCCAATACACTTGTTAGATGTATAGGTGCACTAGTTCGGCGAAGAGATAGTGAAATAGAAGTAATATGGATGATTATAAGCATTAAATGCAATCTGAAATAAATATCGCTGTGAGCAAACATGTAACAGAACTGAATGTAAACGGTGTTTCAATGCTTAGAAACAAGGTCTAGGGATCATACTTTCACTAGTGGACACTCTCAACAAAGATAACATAATTGAACACATAAATATTTATCTTCACTATGCCATTCTAAACTATTCTCCGATGGATAACAAACACTAATCATGTTTAGGGCTACGAAGCACTCCTCAAAGTTTGCATTTCTCCAAACTAGATTGCTCCACACTATCACCTTGAGCGCACTAGATGGTTCCAACAAACACCAACAATTCATAGAGACACTAGCCAAAGAGACACACATAATGCGCACACTATCATCCTTCACATCATGGTACAAGGTGTCTCCGGAGATTACAATAATAAAGTACTGAAGTGGCATAGTATACGAAGAATAACATCTACCAATTCAACTAGATACAAAGCTCGTAATCACATATAGATCACATCATGGGAGAGAGAGGTGAACCACATAGCTACCGGTAGAGCCCTCAGTCCCGGGGGAGAACTACTCCCTCCTCATCATGGGAGACAACAACATTGATGGAGATGGCGATGAAGTTGATGGAGACGGCGGTGGAGGCGATGGAGTCGATGGAGATGGCTCCGGGGGTACTTCCCCATCCCGACAGGGTGCCAGAACAGAGACTTGTATCCCCTGAAATTGGTCTTCGACGGCGGTGGCACTGCAGAACTTTACTGGGAAAAACGCCGATTGTTTTAGGGTTTTCGGGACGGAGGCTCTTTATAGGCGGAGAGGCGATGTCAGAGGGCAGCTAGGGCCCACACACCATAGGGTGGCGCGCCCTAGGGGTCACCCGCGCCACCAGGTGGTGTGGTGCCCCCCTCTAGCTCTTCTTCGGACTTTGTTTCGTGTCGGGAAAAATAGGAACTTCGGCTTTTGTTTCATCCAATTCCGAGAATATTTCCTGTGTAGCTTTTCTAAAACACAAAAAACAGCAGAAAATAGGGAACTAGCACTGTGGCATCTCGTTAATAGGTTAGTTCCAGAAAATGCATAAAAACACCACGAAGTGTAACAAAACACAAAGCAAATGGTGCATAAACAAGCATGGAGCATCAAAAATTATAGATACGTTTGAGACGTATCAAAGATCCGGATTGGTTGGATGCTGTGCATGAAGAACTCAGTAACTTCAAGCGCAATAAAGTGTGGGTATTAGTGGAGAAGCCAAGAGAGTGCCGCAATGTGATTGGCACAAAGTGGATATTCAAGAACAAGCAAGGTGAGCATGGAATTGTTCTGAGGAACAAGGCAAGATTGGTTGCTCAAGGTTTCTCTCAAGTTGAAGGCATTGACTTTGGAGAAACTTATGCTCCCGTGGCTCGCCTTGAGTCCATCTGTATCCTTCTTGCATATGCCACTCATCATAATTTTAAGTTGCAACAAATGGATGTTAAAAGTGCTTTTCTTAATGGTCCATTGAAAGAGGAAGTGTATGTTAAGAAACCCCCAGGGTTTGAGGACCTCAACTTCCCTAACCATGTCTACAAACTCCATAAGGCACTCTATGGACTTAAACAAGCTCCATGTGCGTGGTATGAGAACCTTAGGGAGTTGTTGTTAGACCGTGGGTTTGAAGTTGGGCAAATCGATCCCACTCTTTTTACTAAGAGGGTCAATGGGGAGCTTTTCATATGCCAACTATATATTGATGATATTATCTTTGGCTCTACTAACAAAGCTTTTAATGATGAATTTTCAAAGCTTATGACTGATAGGTTTGAGATGTCTATGATGGGCGAAATGAAGTTCTTTCTTGGTTTTGAAATCAAGCAATTGAAAGAAGGGACTTTTATTAATCAAGCCAAATATGTCCAAGACATGCTCAAGAGGTTCAAGATTAAGGAACTAAATGGGGCCGCCACACCAATGCCCACTAAATGTCATCTTGAATTAGATCCCAATGGTAAAGATGTGGATCAAAAGGTATACCATTCTATGATCGGTTCTTTGCTTTACCTTTGTGCATCTAGACCCGATATTGTGTTGAGTGTAGGTGTGTGTGCAAGGTATCAAGCCGCTCCTAAAGAAAGCCACCTAGTGGCGGTCAAAAGAATCTTTTGATATTTGGTTCATATCCTAACTTATGGGCTTTGGTATCCTGAAGGCTCAACTTTCTCTCTTTGTGGTTACACGGATTCGGATTGGGCCGGTGACAAGGATGATAGGAAATCAACCCCGGGGCTTAATACGTCTCAAACGTATATATAATTTTTGATGTTCCATACTTGTTTATGCACCATTTGCTTTGTGTTTTGTTACACTTCGTGGCGTTTTTATGCATTTTCTGGAACTAACCTATTAACGAGATGCCACAGTGCTAGTTCCCTGTTTTCTGCTATTTTTGTGTTTTAGAAAAGTTACACAGGAAATATTCTCAGAATTGGATGAAACAGAAGCTGAAGTTCCTATTTTTCCCGACATGAGACGGAGTCCAAAGCAGAGATGGAGGGGGCCAGAGGGCAGCCGCACCATAGGGTGGCGCGGGCCACCCCCTGGCCGCACCACCAAGTGGTGTGGACCTCTGGTCCATCCCCTGACATCACCCTTCCGCCTATATATTCTCCTCGACGAGAAAACCCTAAGGGCCCGAACTCTTTTCCAGAAAACATACTGTAAGTCGCCGCCGTCGTCGACGCGAGATTGGGAGGGTCCAGAAGCTCTTCCCGGCACCCTGCCGGAGAGGGGAATCACCACCGGAGGCCTTCTTCATCATCATGCCTGCCTCCGGAGTGATGTGTGAGTAGTCTACCTTGGACTATGGGTCCATAGCAGTAGCTAGATGGATGTCTTCTCCTCCATGTGCTTCATGTTTAGATCATGTGAGCTGCCTATCATGATCGAGATCATCGTTATGTAATTCTACATGTTGTGTTTGTTGGGATCCAATGAATATTGAGTACTATGTCAAGTTGATTTGTGATTTATCATCTCTATGTTGTTTATGATCTTGCATGCTCTCCGTTGCTAGTAGATATCTTGGTCGAGTAGATGCTAGTGACTCCAAGAGGGAGTATTTATGCTAGATAGTGGGTTCATGCCTCTAGTAATCTGGGAGAGTGACAACAACTTCTAAGATTGTAGATGTGATGTTGCTACTGTTAAGGAGTATTAGTATTGGTCTAGGTCTCTAAGAGTCTGTAATTGTCTAGAGTTATTATCCTTGTACTACAAGTCAGATGTACTATATATTGTGGCCTTTTGCCCCCAGATAATACAAGTTGCTATTTGTCTAACATGGTATCAGAGCCCGGTTAGGGTTTCGCACGTCGCAACTTCCGTGCTGCAAGTTTCAAGATCAGTTGCGCGAGCTCCCGCCGATCGATCTGCTGGAAGACCTCGGCCGCTGCTCCAGGCCGCCCTCCATCGCGGTCCGCCGCCACGTCCACCGGATCTCTTCTGTCTGCCACTGGCTGCTCTGTCCTCCCAAAATCGCCCCAGATGTGCATGGGTTGCTCCACCGTTTGGGCCATGTTGGCCTCCCTGTACACATATTACTGTTTTGGCTGTTTCTTGCTAGTACGTGGATTTTCTGCTGCTCTGTTTGGACCAATGGGCCATGCTGGCCTGTTCTTGATGGTCTGCACGTACAACTTGTGCTGCTGCATCATTGTTGGGCTAGCACGTGTGGGCTAGCTTGTCTATTTGTTGGGTTGTCCGGATGAATCCGTTCTTCTGCTAGTAAAAAAAAAGTGTGTTATGTCGTGTCGTCGTTCGGTACTGTCTCCTTCTTTACTCTTCGGTAAATTTTTGACAGTGTCCGCTACCACTCTATCTTATTCGTGTGTCTTCTATTTCCGCTATGTTTACCAAGTCCGTTATTCTTTTGTGTCTCTTATGTCATGCGAGTCCACTATACCTTCATCGTCAGCTTGTTTTGTTTCGCCCTGGTCCTTTATGGATTTTCGTGACTTGTTTTGCATTGTCGATCTACGCCTATTATCCTTGTCGTCTAGCTTGTTTTGCCGACGATTTCTTTGGGCTATGATTTCTCCGTGCAATGCTTGATTCTCTTGACGTGCCATCTTTTGACAGCTCATCTTCTCCTATGGGTGTGTGTCTTTCTTCGATGCGCCGTCTGTTGCATTGTCATTGATATACGCACATTCTTTTGCCCTTAGCCCTCGGTGTCCACGTATAGGCCTCTTGAGCCATACCTCTGAGTCGCCGGTCCACGTATAGGCCTCTTGAGCCATACCTCTGAGTCCACATGTTTACTTATCTTCCCGTCGCATGTGAGGGGGGTTGTTCCTGTGCTATGATCTTTTGTGACATGCTGTTCTTTTTCTGGTCGTCTCCCGGCTTGTGTCGATCTCTTCTTTGATCGATTGTGGCTTGACTCTACAGGTTTTGAAGACTCTTCATGCTATGATGACACTCAAGATGCGGATTTTGGATTATCATCTTTTTTTTGTAGTTTTGCCTTTCTTCAAATGCAATGCTATTGCATACGCTTTGCATTTGAGGGGGGGTGTTAAGGAGTATTAGTATTGGTCTAGGTCTCTAAGAGTCTGTAATTGTCTAGAGTTATTATCCTTGTACTACAAGTCAGATGTACTATATATTGTGGCCTTTTGCCCCCAGATAATACAAGTTGCTATTTGTCTAACAGCTACTAGGGAGAAAACAAAAATCTTGTGTTCAAGGACATTTGTATTGTTTACATTACACACTTTGCTTAAGGCGATAATCTGTTGCTTGCAACTTAATACCCAACGGTTATTCGGATTATATCCGGCGGGTGGATTATTAGTCATAGATGCAGTTGGATTACGGTCTACGTATTATGTTGTAATGCCCAAGTGAATCTCATAGTGATCCTCATGACATGTACATGCATTTGTTTGCATTCTTTATTCTGTGAATTGCCCAACTGTAATTTGCTTACCCAGCATGTTATTTATCTTTATGGAGAGACGCCTCTAGTGAACTATGGACCCCGGTCCATTCTTTTACATTCATATTACTGTTTACTTTCTACAAGCATTATTTACTTTCTCGCAAACAAATATCTTTTACCACATGATACATTTAATCCTTTATTTACAACAAACCGGTGAGATTGACAACCTCACTGCTAGTTGGGGCAAAGTACTTTGATTGTGTTGTGTGCAGGTTCCACGTTGCTGCTGGTGCCAAGCTAAGCCCCAGATAAGGCGCCATATATAAATTATCTGGAGCCATCGCCAAGCCAGCTAGCATCAACCTTCGGAAGTTGGTTCTTTCTCCTACTGGTTCGATTAAACCTTGGTTTCATACTGAGGGAAACTTGCTGCTGTGCTCATCATACCTTCCTCTTGGGGTTCCCAACTGGGTGGCTAGCACCGCCGAATCAGGGCTTGCCAATTTCTTGGTAGGTCCTTGGTGTGTTGGTCATTTAAGAAGCAAAATTGCATATCTCTCTCCACCGCCGAAGCCGAGTACATTGCCGCCGCAAGTGGATGCACTCAATTTTTGTGGATGAGGCAAATGTTAAAGGAATATGGTGTCAATTGTGACAAAGTGCCTCTTTTATGTGATAATTAGAGTGCTATCAAGATAGCCTATAATCCGAAGCAACATTCAAGAACCAAGCATATTGAGATACAGAATCATTTTATTAGAGATCATGTTGCCCGTGGTGATATTGAGCTTTCATATGTGTGCACCAAGGATCAACTTGCTGATATATTCACGAAGCCCCTTGATGAAGCAAGATTTAGATATTTGAGGAATGAGCTAAATATCATTGATTCAAGGAGTGTGGCTTGAGCATCTTGTAAATACACCTATATTTCAATATTTGTTTGGTTTAGGTGTGGGCATGGAGATAGGGGGAGTGCGGTCCTAACTAATTGGACTATCCCCCCCATAATGCCGATAGTAACAAAATCATTCTCTTAATATCATCTTGTGATATATGAGTTTTAATGACGAGTATTGGTTATGGACCCAAGATACATCTTCACGGTCCAATGCCATAACACTCATACATGGTAGCCTCGGCCACCGACCTCTTCTTTTCAAAGAGTTGATTCCTTGCAAATATTATTTGAGTTTTATTGAGCTTTTTCGTCGTTGTCTTTATCTTTCATATGGGAATGCACTTGCATTAAATTTTCCGATGATTTCTTGTTTTTGCAATGTCAAGTGCCGAGAACCACTCCATGCATGTTTTCCATCCTAAGCCTTCTTACCCAAGCCTAGCATAAATCTTTCTCATTCTTGCATGCCCAAACATTTTCCACTCCATTTCAACCTCCCTTGACCATCTAGACCGGCTATAGATGGCTTATCACCGGAAATAGCCGATGGGGCGGCTATAGCCGGCCCTCATACCGGCTATAGCCGGATCGGGCCTTGTCGGGCAGTTTTCTCTTAAGGCTGTGGGGGTGAGGGTTTCCCTCATTGTTCCCCCACGCCTATCTCCTCCAACCCGTCGCCCCCCACTTGGAGTCGCCGACGCCGACCCCTTCACTGCTCCTCCAGCCGCTGGAGGCTCTCCCCGACCGGTCCCTTCTACCCGGCGCCTCCTCCTCCCCATGGCTGACCAGGGTTCCCTCCCTCATTCTCTCCTCTCTTCTCTCTCTCTAGGTCTTCCCCTAGGTTAGGGTTAGGAGAAATTTTTTGGGTACTTGTTGATTGTCTAGGGTATTCAAGGTTGATTTCGTTCGTGTAATAGTCTAGAAGAAATCCTAGATGAATTGTGGTGATTTTTCTTGCCATTCCCATGCCACACCACCTGGTCCGGCTATAGCCGGTGTCAGATCGGCTTTAGCCGGTCTGATCGGCTAAAGCCGGCCCTGGTCCAGAAATAGCCGGTGTAGATCACCCACTTCATCTAGCATTTTATTTCTTTGCTGTTACATTTGTTTCTCTGGCATGCATTCTCATCTTTTATGCTATCCTTCTACTGCTGTTCACAAGTGGCTCTCGTCCTAAGAGGAATGTTTTCGTCGATCGCTCTCTTGCCCGCCGCAAGGCGACTCAGGATGCTCGCGTGGTTGCTGCTTCCAAGAAGAGAAGGTTGGAGGAGAGGAAGAAGAAATACTTGTTTGCTAACATTGCTGATCTTAAGAAGTTGTCAAAGCAAGAGTACCGCGAGTTCCACGGTCAGAGATTCTATCTCATGCCCAAGGATATCAACAACTCTTTCTTCTACCGGTCAGAGCATCAGAGGATCTATGAGCAGGTTTATGCTTGCATGAGCACCAAGGTTTGCCCCATGAAGGTCACCAACATTGTGTCACTATCCAAGGATGAATACTTTGCAGACGCTCTGTGGGTCACGGAGAAGATGGGGTTGCACAAGTTGATGGTCTTCAAGCAAGACTATTGTCCTTAGTTGATCCAGCAGTTCTTTGCCACTTTGGAGTTTGACACCCAGGACATTGTGGGCTTCACATGGATGACAGATGAGGTGAGGAAGAGCTCGACCATCGCTCGTTTAGGGAAGCTCTTGGGTTACAGGTTTGATGGTGTTGACTCTCCTAGAGGTGCCCGCATGCATCTTGACGCTACATAGTACAACAAGAGGAAGATCCAGTGTCTCTATGGTCCTGGGGGCAAACCAAGAGAGACTACAAATCTCCTTCCCCTTTATGATATTCTGCTTCGGATGTTTTGTGCCAACATTTCTCCAAGTGGTGGCAACAATGACTCCATTAGAGGTAGACTTGTGCATCTTCTCCACCATGCCCGCCTTGTCTTTGAGGCCGGTAGGGAGTGTGAAGGGATGGAGATTGATGTGATGCACTTTATCTTCTCAGAGATGAAGATTGTTATTGTTGATAAGAAGATTCCCCCCTTATGCTCCATACATCATGAGGCTCATCTTGGACAAGGGAATTGAAGGAGACTTTGAGATTGAAGAAGATGTTCAGTTTGAAGGTATGGAAGTTCACAAGCCCAACAAGCTCTACAAGAAGACCGCACTTTTGTTGCATAGCACCTCAAGTGCTTTCCCTCCGAGTGCTTCAAGTGATGTGTTGGGTGGCAACCGTTATGCTAGTGGTTGTAGGAGGAAGAATGCGTATCCACCAAGTGGTGGGATGGGTCAAGAGATGAAGAAGCTCAAGTGATGGCAAAGGGCCTTGTTTTGCATGAATAATAGTGTTCGCCAAACCCAATACAAGGACTATGTGGAGCGCAAGCATATCCATAAGAAGTAACGGGACTTGGATGGTCGGTTGAGGATTGTGGAGAAGGGAAAGGGGGCTAGCACTCAAGAAGAGTCCCAAGAGCAAGACAAGTCCGAGGACACCTTCTCCTTTGGCAAGTGGAATGAGGGCTCATCTTTTGATTGGAAGGAATTGGACGAAGTCACTTCAAAGGGCAAGGAAGCCATTGAAGAAGAAGATGAAGATGAAGACGATGATGGAGATGACGATGGAGATGAAGATGAGGAGGATGAGGACTTTGGCGAGTTTGACGATTGATCTTGTGGTGTTCTCTCCCTTTTTGGCGTCTTGATGCCAAAGGGGGAGAAGTCCTATTTGCATGTGTTTCCATTTGGATTTGATTTGGTCAGGTCACAAGCTTTTATCGTTTGCTTGCTTGTGTCCCATTGTTGAACTCTATTTGGATTTATCTTGTGGAACTCTGTCTATTATGGTTGAACTATGTGTTATAATATGTGTGTAGTAGACTTAATTATGTTGATCCTACTTGCTATATTCTAGTCATATGCTTGTTGTTATGTGCCATATAATTATCATATATCTTATGCACATGTGGATCATGTTATAAAATCTAGGGGGAGTTCTTCTAGTTGATGTGTCCTTGTATTCAAATACAAAATCTAAAATAGGACACATAGCAAGGGGGAGCTCCGCTTATATTTTATAAAGTTTGAAACATGCAAAAATTATGTATTGTCATCAACACCAAAAAGGGGGAGATTGAAAGAGCATTTCCCGCCTAATTGATTTTGGCGTTTGTTAAAAATACATTATCTATTAATATGTGTGTTGATCTTTGCAGATTTTATTATGTTCTTGCACAAGATATTGGGTTTCCTATATTATAATCCATCATATTAATTGTTCAAAGGAAATTCATAAGATGGTGGTATTTACAAGCTCAGGAAGAAGAACTTTTCAAAGGTGAAATGTCTAGGCCGGCTATAGCCGGCCCCAGACTGGCTTTAGCCGGAGTGCACAGAATTTGGGGCAAAAACCCCTATGTTTCACTCCGAACATTTGTCCAGCTATTTGCTAGCTAGTCCAGATATTTCAGGCCGGCTATAGCCGGTGTGGCCGGCTTTAGCCGGACTTAACTCTGGCTTTAGCCAAACTTTCCAGGCAGGCAACGGTCAGATTGGGGGGGGGGGGTATAAATACCCCTCCTTCTTCCTCAAGCAGCTGCTCGTCCCAAGCTCAAGAACACCATTATTGGAGCCACAAAAATCACAAGATCTCCCCCAACCGACCAAAGCTCTTGATCTTTGGAGAATCGAAGGAGGAGGCCTTGATCTACATCCTCACCGAAGTGATTTACTTTCCCTTCTCATCTGCTTGAGGGATTTGTGTCTTGGGTTTCCTTGAATCCCTAGACCTTGATTTGTGTATTTGATATCTTGATACTTGTTGTTTGACAGCATTGTGTTGTCCTTGGGAGCCTCCAATTCAGTTGTGGATGCGTGCCCCAAGATTGTAAAGGCCGGTTCCGTCTCAAGGAATCCCTTAGTGGAAAGTGAGCTAGGCCTTTGTGGCGAAAGCTTGCACCGGAGAATAGGGTGAGCCTTTGTGGCGTTGGTTAGGCCTTTGTGGCAACCACACCTCTCCAATGTAGACGTACTTCCCCTAAAAAGTAAGGAACTACGGGAACCACATCCTTGTCTCCGTGTGCTCCACTCTCGGTTACCTCTATCCTTTATTGCCTTTACGTTTTGTATCTTGCTTAGCTTGTTATTTTTCATATAGGTAAATTCACCTTAGTTGCATATCTAGAGAATATACCTTTTGTGTCAAGCCTAAATTGAAAAAGAATTAACATTTGAGTAGCTATTCACCCCCCCTCTAGGTGCCTTTATGATCCGTTCACCCGGGAACAAATATGAGAATAAGAAGCACATGAGTGGTCCAACGAGGCCCAAACGAGACCAGGTGGTGTGGCCCCAGCTACGCCACCCATGCTCGTTTGAGCGTTGTTGCTCCGATGTCGTCCATTTTGATCCCAGATTGACGGGGTTGACCTAAAATCCCCTATATAAAGACTCCCCGAGGCGTTCTCGCGAGAAGGCAGCAGAGAAACACAAAACCACGAGCAGAGGTTGAACATGCAAAGATTAGAGGGGGAAACGCTGCCAGAGCCATCCCGGGTCGCTTCTCCAACCTCTTCAATATCACCAACACCGCCACCATGATGAAGAGAGTATTCCACCTCTGGACTATGGGTTTGTGGTAGTATCTTGATTTATCTCTCTCTTGTGCTATGATGTTTAGATGCCATATGAGCTGCCTATCATGATTATAGCCATATTATCTAATTCCTATGTGGTGGATCCTTATTTTATTGGATAATTTATGAGATGTGAACCTTTATCATGTTTTTATGTATGACTAGATGCATATTGTTACCCCGTTCTTTACTACTTGTTTTGATCAAGCATGTATGTGAGAGCATGTGTGAGGGATGGTGTGTGTTAGATGGAGTAACATATTAGTAGTAGTGGATTGTGATAACAACTGCATAGCTACTATGGTTCTTACCAATTCCTTTGTTACCTCACTAGGGAGAAGAAGAATGCATGCGCTATAATTCTTATTGACAGCTAAGAATCCTTGCTTACATACATGGACATCGATCCATTGTAATATGTTATATGCACGATAGCACATTTGATATTCAACATCATGTCAAAGTACCTAAGGCTATACTCTGTTAATTCTTAATACTAGATTGCACGGAGTTGACCTCTTTCTAGTGGAGTATAAGTAAGATGTGTAGTATCATCTTTATGTTAGGATGTGATGCCCATATGAGTCCGTATCAAGGAATAGTATAAAATCTCATCAATATTTTGGTCATCTATCTTGTACTTAACGCCACCACAACTTTATGAGAGAGTAGACAAGTGAACCCATGAACCCCGGTCCATTTTAAACCATAAGAAACAACTTTCAGCTACTTGTACTTGCCTTTGCAATCTTAGCTTTTATTAAATCCGAAAATTACAAAAAATACTTTTACCTTTCGCAACTAAAAACAAAACCCCAAACAACTTTACTTTACATCATTAGTTTAGTTTCTAGCTTTAGTTTACTCTCTTGTTATTTACTTTCTATTATTTATTTTATTTCGTTGTTCTAATACTGAAACCTTGTGCTTGACAACCACATGGTGGAAATAGGGACACAAGACAAGGAACTTGTTTTGCAAGTTACTTGATAAGGACCGAAGAAGCTTTTTTGACTGTTCCCTGAGAGTTCGACATTAAACCCCAAGTCACCCTTGTGGGGAAGATTTTCTTGCTACATCACTCTGCACTTGGAGTCCCAACAAATTGGCACACTTTCTTAGTGTCATGAGCGCCAAAACCACCTCATGGCACATCCAGGTGGTTTGGGCACGCCATGGGGGTCTTGTGGCCCTCTAGGCCACTTCCAGGCCCATCCGAAGTTCCTCGAGCCTCCTCTTGCATAGAGAAGACGTGGTAAAACCCTACATTCTTTTGGGTTCAGGAAGGTTCTTGAAAATCAGAAGTATGGGAAGACAGGAAATTCCTGCACTGCAGAGTTACAATACAAATAAAAGGATTAATTTTGTGAGAAATTATGCAAATGAATAAAATACATGATGTAAATTCTAAGTATGATGCAAATATGTTGCATGATCATCTAATAAACTACGGAGTTCATGTATGCGATTCTGACATATCAATAACTAGAAGAATACCCCGCGCGTTGCAGCTAGAATTTCTATAAAAACTTTACTATGTATAAGACGCATGAAATGTGAAATTATTTATTATAATTTAAAGATTCAATTGATCACAATATTCAAGAGCTAAATTTAATTAAAGTGAAATTATTATGTATTTTCCAACAAAAAATGGTGAAGCGGTTAATTGTATAGTTTAAAAGAATTGATGAGGTGGATATGTTGCATGCAAACTTATCCAATAATTATATAATTAATTTATGTTAGTGGGATGAGGTGGACAATTGATTGCTTAATATAGTGGGTGATGTGGATAGCTTGCATGTTGAGATAGACAACTTAAATGACTTCTTAGTAGGGTTTTACTTTATAAGAAGTATAGATCTATCTCATCTAATTCGCATACACCCCATACCTACAACTACTCATAATGCCTTTCTGCATAAGCTTCTTATGTTTCATACATGCACATCTTTCACATGCAAACATGTTCACATCATTTTACATGGTAATTTCAAAGAGAAGTCTGGTGCATGATTTCTTGTTGTTTTACATTCTTGAAGTTTATGTTATTTATTACTCCAAAAATTTCTTGGTGTTGTTTACCTAGCGATGAAATACTATAGTTTGAGTAGAATGATCATGGGGAATTCTATATCTATTGATGATGAACTCCAATGTATATATAATTTTATCATCTTTATGCTCGAAGATGAGCATATATTAAGTTTGGGGATATTGATGTTGATTTGGAAATATCTATGAGATTTGATGTTTATTATGTTATTTTCAATTATATTTGGCATCAATTTAGAATTTAGTAACACTACTCTTAAGGATTTATTATATTTTCACAAAATCCCATTATTTTGGTATTTTTTTTGGAAGACAGAAAAATCTCATGTTAGTGTTTTTGACTTTCAGGGAGCTTCAGGAGTCTAAAAAGGGGGCCCATGGCACATTCACCCTTCCAGGGTGCACCATGAGGGGGTTTAGAGGCCTCGGACCTCCGTTTTCCCCTTTTTATGCCATCGACTTGGTTTTGACCTAAATCATATGGTTATACCCTCTGGGATTTTATTTTGTGACCTACAACAGAAAAGAGGAGAAATACCAAAACCGAGAGACTACAGTCCGCCTCTGATGGAGAGTTAGAGGGGAAACCACTGCTAGACTTGCCTTCGGCCACATCTCCTTCATCGTCATCGCCTCACCATGAAGAAGGAATAATCCATCTGTGGACTGGTTTTGTGGTAGGAACTTGATAGGATCTCTCTATGCATTGTCATTTTTCTAGTCCGTATGAGCTGCCCTACGCGGTTATGACTCTATAGATGTATTTTCCTTGGTGGATATTTTGCTAGGAGATATGAACTTTTTTTTTGAATGTTAGCAGGAGAGCTGCTAAATTCATTGATTAGATAGAAAGTTTGTTACAAAGATACAAGGCGGAAAACTACGACAAGAGCCATAGTCGCCAAAAAAATAGGAGATAAAAGAAAACACTCAACCCGGATCGAAGGGGATATTAGCTCCCGCCATGTTCCAGAGCGCCGCCTCATCACGTATTTGCACAACTAAAGCTTCAACTGACAGTTCCTCGTGTTGGAATATTCTTCTATTTCGCTCTCGCCAAATCTCCCACGTTGCAAGTAGGAGAAGGGAATGCACTCCTTTTCTCTTTTCGGTTGGGGAGTTCATCCTACAAATCTGTATCCAATCAGAAAGCGTTGTGGCTTGATTCCAGTTTGATGGCAACATGGATGGAGAATTTGACATGGTGGCCACGGCAGACCAAACTTTTCTTGACCACGCTACCGGGTCTAATACATCTAATACACCCCCTCAATCTAAACCGTCGTGTACAAGGTTAAGATTGGAACGAAACTGACTAAGCAGTTGACGAGTCACCGGCTTGGTGAAGACATCGGCAAGCTGATCTCCTGATGCAATAAAGCGAACGTCGAGAGCACCCAAAGCAACCTTCTCGCGTACGAAATGAAAATCGACCTCAATATGCTTGGTACGTGCATGAAACACTGGATTAGCAGACAAATATGTAGCGCCCAAATTGTCACACCATAAAATAGGCGGTTTGGGCTGATGAACACCAAGCTCCTTAAGCACTGACTGGATCCATACTGCTTCAGCTGTGCCATTAGCAAGAGCCTTGTATTCGGCCTCTGTACTGGAGCGAGACACCGTAGGCTGTTTACGGGAGCTCCAAGATATAAGATTAGGACCAAGGAAAATGGCGAATCCACCGGTGGACCGGCGGTCATCAGAACAGC
The DNA here is from genome assembly GCA_007115705.1 of Dactylis glomerata. Classification (NCBI taxonomy): domain Eukaryota; kingdom Viridiplantae; phylum Streptophyta; class Magnoliopsida; order Poales; family Poaceae; genus Dactylis; species Dactylis glomerata. The sequence continues at coordinate 6,556,732 of QXEO01000291.1, forward strand.
CTGCCCAGTCAGCATCAGTATAAATATTTAAAATGGTCGAAGGAGCCTTCTGAATCAACAGACCTGTAGATGCAGTTCCCTTAATGTACCGAAGAATACGTTTGACAACCTCATAATGCGTAGTAGTGGGTTGAGCCAGAAACTGACACACTTTGTTGACAGCAAACGAGAGATCAGACCGTGTTAGTGTGAGATACTGCAGACCACCGACTAAACTGCGATAACGAAAAGCATCATCTGGGGTAAGCGGATCGCCAAGGTCTCGAGATAGTTTCTCAGACGTCGACATAGGAGTAGTGACTGCACGACAACCCTCCATGTTGGCACGAAGCAATAAATCCAAGGCATACTTATGCTGTGTCAGAATCATCCCCTGGGCCGTATAAGCAGCCTCAATGCACAGAAAATAATCAAGTCACCCCAGATCCTTGATAGGAAAAGTCTGCCCCAATGTACGAACGAGACGCTCAATAGTGGCTGCAGACGATCCAGCAAGCACAATGTCATCCACATAGACAAGCATATAAACTGTAACACCATCGTGATCAAAGATGAAGAAAGATGTGTCTGCTTTGCTAGAAATAAAACCAAGCTCATGTAACTTGTCACTCGGGCGAGCATACCAGGCACGCGGAGACTGCTTCAAACCATAGAGAGCACGCTGAAGTTTGCAAACATGCTGAGGATATCGAGGATCTTCAAAACCAGGTGGCTGGTGCATATATACATCTTCCTCAAGAAAACCATGAAGGAATGCATTACTGACATCAACTTGTCGAAGGCACCACCCACGAGACATAGCAAGCGAGAGAACTAGGCGCACAGTGACTGGCTTAACAACAGGGCTAAAGGTATCATGATAATCGATGCCATATTGTTGTGTAAATCCACGAGCAACCAATCGCGCTTTGTGCTTGTCAATAGAACCATCAGGGCGAAACTTTGTTTTGAAAATCCATTTACTACCAACAATATTGGTGTCAGGGGGACGAGGTACTAACCGCCAAGTCTGGTTGCGTTGAAGAGCATCAAACTCATCTTCCATGGCAGCACGCCAGGAAGGCTCGGACAGTGCGGTGCGGTGGGATTCCGGAACCGCAAGAAGCGCATGCCGACGATATGGATTATACCGGACAGTACCATCAGTATACTGCTTCGGACGATGAACATTGTTGCGGTGACGAGTGACCATCTGATGAGGAGCAGAGAGCATTGACGGTGGAGACGAGACAACCGGACCGTCGGGAGCAGCGGAATCCGCAACCGAGACGGAATCGCCAGAGCAGGTCGGCGAAGAAGACTGGACCAATGGCTGCCCAGATGGCATAGCGGGCGCAGGTGACGGGAGCGTGGTCGTCCGGGCCGGCTCGGATGAGGCGGGAACCGAGCCAGGAGTGCCCGCGCGCGCACGCTCGTGGCTGTTGTCAAGCTCGCCCGCTTGCTCGGGAGATCCTGAAGAATCCGGTTGCTCCCGCTCGGGTGTGTTGGCAGGCGGGTCCGTTTGCGTGGGGGCATAGGCAGGAGGCGTTCTAGGCACATTATGCGATGCATGCAAGTTGCTCCCGCTGCTACATACGTTGATCACCTCTGATTCCTGCACAGGGATAACACGAGAAATACCAAGTGGATTAACAGGTAACAAGGATATGTCATAATTTCGCAAATCAGCACCCTGTATAGCTGGTTCTTGTGCAGGAAAAGAGACGGGGTGCAAAGCAGTAACATCGACCACAACGCCAGGTGTAGCAAACGGAAAAACATGTTCATCAAAGATAACATCACGAGAAATATAGATGTGCCCGGTGCTCCGATCAAGACACTTATAACCTTTGTGCATAGGACTATATCCTAGAAAAACACACATCTTAGAGCGAAATTCTAACTTACGCGAATTGTACTTGCGCAAGCTAGGCCAACATGCGCACCCGAAAGTGCGAAGGAAGGAATAATCAGGAGATTGGTTCAATAAACGAGTGATGGGTGTGGTGTTGTTAAGAACAGGCGTGGGCATCCGATTAATAAGATAACAAGCTGTGAGAAAAGCCTCATCCCAAAAACGCAATGGAAGGGAGGAGTGAGCTAAAAGAGCTAAGCCAGTCTCGACGAGGTGTCTATGCTTTCGTCCAACAATACCATTTTGTTGAGACGTATGTGGGCAAGAAACACGATGTTGAATGCCGATGCGACGAAAATAGGCATTGAGGCGGTGATACTCACCACCCCAATCAGACTGCACAGCACGAATCTTAGTGTTAAGGAAACGCTCAACATGAGCTTGAAAGATGTAGAAGATGTCTTTAACATCTGACTTATGTTTAAGTAGATAGATCCAGCAATGGCGACTATAATCATCAACGAAACTAACATAATATTTGTAACCTCCAGATGAGGATAAAGCGGGACCCCAAACATCAGTATGAACAAGCTCAAGTGGTGCAGTAGAAACACGAGTAGAATGATTATAAGGTAATTGATGACTCTTAGCACGCTGACAGGCATCACATACGGATGAATCAGAGTTGGGGGAACACAAAAGAGAATTATTCTTAACAGTACTTTGAACTACACTATTGGAAGGATGACCAAGCCGTTGATGCCATTGCCTAAAAGAAAGCTTAACACCGGAAAACGCATGTCGTGTAGTGGAAGAAGATGCCCGATGAAAAGGAACTGGATAAAGACCCCCGCGGCTTCTACCTTGAAGAATGATGTTCTTCGTGGCCTTGTCCTTAACACAGAAAAAATGACGATGAAATTCAATAAAGACATCATTATCACTTACGATCCTATGGACTGAGAGCAAATTTTTGCTAATATTAGGAACGTGAAGAATATTTTTTAGAGCTAGGGAATGCACGGAACCAGCTAAACTAGAGTGACCAATGTGCGAAATAGACAAACCTGCACCGTTGGCGACTTGGACTTGATCCCTGCCATGATATCGCTCTTGGACATTGAGCCGTTCCAAGTCATTGGTTAAATGGTCGGTGGCGCCGCTGTCAATGTATCAAGGAGGATGCGCATTGTCGCCTTGGCTTGTGGAGGCGGCGTTGCCTGAGCGAGAGCTGTCCGCTTGATACACTTGATTAAAGCGATTTCGGCACGTCAGGGCACCATGTCCCCATATGCCACAGATTTGGCACCGCGGGCGAGAGCGACGCCCATCATTGCCGCCACCACCGGTGCGGCTGCCTCCTGGACCACCATCATTGCGATTACCGCCGTGACCTCCTTGTTGGCCACTTCCTTGATAGCCACCACCATTGTGGTAGTTGTTGGAGCCGCCTCCACCTTGACGACTACCGCCTTGCTGCCCGCCACTCTGAGCGTTGCCAAAGCGGCCATCATTGGGGCGCCCGCCGGTGCGGCCATAATCACCACGTCGTGCAACATTGACGGACGATGAAAAATCGAGATCTTGAGTAGTCTGCTCCTGCATAGACTCGTGAGATACAAGCATGGAGAAGAAGACCGGAAGACGAAGAACAGCCGTGGGGTTGGTGTTGAAGAAGACGTTGAGCGACGCTTGCAGACCCGCAAACGGCTTGCCGAGTCCTGCAAGGATATAGTCAATGAGTTCATCGTCGGGCAAGGGAGCACCGATGGTCGCCATAGCATCGGCGAAACCCTTCATCATGTGGAAGTACTCGGCCGCTCCCATGTCATTCTTCTTCGTCGTCTGAAGCTTGCGACGGTACTGACGGATGCTCGCCCGGCCTTGGGCGGAGAACATGGAAGTGAGGCAGTCCCACACGGATGCGGCGGTGGTGCGCCCAATCATCTGGGCGAGGACGTCTTCATTCATGGACCCGAGCAACGTGCTCAGAACACGCTGATCGGTGTACCACCATGCAGTGTACGCGGTGTTCGTGACGGTGACTGCATCATCGCCGGTGCCGGTGGTGATCATCTTCGCCGGCGCGACGATGGTCCCGTCAATGTATCCAAGGTAGCCTTGGCTGGAGAGGTGCGGGATGACCTGAGTCTTCCAGAGAAGGAAGTTGGTACGGTCCAAGCGCATGGTGATGGGGTTGGAACCAGCCACCGGGAGAGCTCCGGCGGCGGAAGACTGCTGGCTGGCGGAGGTTGTCATCGCCATGGCCTTGGAGGAACCCTAGATCGGTTTGCTCCGCTCTGATACCAAGTTTGAAAGAGTTATTTGCCGTGGTTAGCCCACACGGCTGGCTCAGCTTTTATTGATGAATCGATCGATAGAATCAATCGTGTACAACACGTTTACAGAGTTTGAGTAGGAATCGATCGCAGTACAAGGAATAGAACGCTACCGGGTCTAATACATCTAATAATGTGCACTCAGTGATAAGATGCCATGGCGTTTCTAGATTCCGAAAACAAAGTTGGCAGAAATAATTGTTTTCCCATCCTCTTCTTTGAAGAGCGTCAGCTGTCAAGATACGGTCAAGGGTCGCCGTCCATATGAAGAATTTACACTTCCCTGGCGCCCAGCTTCGCCAAATCGAGGAGCAAAAGTCTGAAGAAATAGCGCCCTCAAACTGCATAAGATAAGTTGATTTTGACGAGTATTCGCCAGATTCTTCAAAACGCCACTGTATACTATCTACCCTACTCTCATCGAGTTGTACCTCATCCAACAGACTACCAAGGTTGATGAGTTCCGGGAGCATGTCTTGTGTCAATCCATGCTGAAGATCCAAAAGCCACCTATCGTCTTTCAAAGCTTGCCTCACTGTTCTATTTTTGCGGATTGCTACAGCATAGAGGGAGGGTGCCATCTCAATCGGTGCCAAACCCCTCAACCATCGGTCTTTCCAGAAGTTAGCAATGGATCCATCCCCAAGCGAAATTTCAGTTGCGGCTGCAAAAAGGCTCCTATCGACTGCATCACAAGGTATCTTGGACCCAACCCATGGTCTGTGTGGTGATTTCCAAGCCTGCCAAAGCCAGCGAAGCCTAAGGGCTCTCCCAAATTTGGTCAAATCATGCACGCCAAGCCCCCCAAGGCTTTTTGGGCGGCAGACTACAGCCCATTTAACACGGCAGTGCCCTCCATTATAGGTACCTTCCCCTCGCCAAAGCCAAGCCCTGCATTTCTTCTCAATTTGCTCAAGTACCCATGTTGGAACTATGTGGGTTGTCATCATATAGATGACCAAAGAGGACAACACACTCTTAAGTAGAACCAGGCGCCCTTCCCTTGAGATGAGGGAGCCCTTCCAAGCAGGGAGTAAAGCATCAATTTTATCTAGAAGTTGTTGATAGTCACCTTTCCGTAATTGCTGCAAAGAGAGAGGCATGCCGAGGTATTTGCATGGAAAACTTTTGACAGTGATGTTTAGGGGCTGTAGAATATCTTCCAAGTTTAGCCCTCCACAGCGTATGGGCAGCGCCGAACTTTTGGAGAGGTTTGTCGAGAGCCCGGTGACATCAGCGAACAAGGCGAGGACGTTATTTATCGTGGTCACGTCCCGGCGGGAGGGGTTTATGAAAATAGCAACGTCATCGGTATATAGGGAGGCACGAATCACTGCTCGCCGTCCAGGAAGTTTAGAAAGGGCTCCCGCATTTGTAGCAAGGTCAAGGATTCTTTGAAGGGGATCCATTGCTAATATGAATAGAAATGGGGATAGGGGATCCCCCTGCCGGAGGCCTCTCCGATGAATGACAAATTCAGACGCAATCCCATTGATAAGAACCTGCGATGTAGAAGAAGCAAGGATCATGGCTATCCATTCCCTCCAACGTTCCCCAAATCCTCTTGCTTTCAACATGTCCAGAAGGTATGTCCACGAAACAGAGTCAAAGGCTTTGGCCAGATCCAATTTAAGAAATCCGGGTCGACCGGGTCGAGGAACGGGGTCGAGGGTCGAGGATCGCCATCGCAAGGAATGAGGTTCGACGAGGGGTATACATCTCCGGTACGCCAATTTGGAACGATGGTCGGGATCCACTGAATTTTGGGTCGATAAACCCGGGTCGATGAAATGGTCGTGGTATGTGATCCAAATAAATTGAAGAGAATAATTATTTTTTGTAAAAGATAAAATGTATGCAAATAATAATGACTGAAAATATTGGCCCATTGGGCCGCGAACACAGTATACCATGTCAGTTGACTTTGGGTTCAGGTTCCGAAAGCATCTCGGCGATTCCTTTCCTCCGAGTAGGTCGGAGCATACGCCGCTCCGCACACCCTTCGAATCATTTTGGGCCGGCCCATTATCGTCGTACCCCCGCACGTGTTATACTGTTTCGGTGGCTTCGCTAAAAAAAACAAAAATACTGTTTCGGTGGCTTCGTTTCTTTTTACCTTCTACTTTTATATTTCGTTCCAACTGAACAATAATTCTTCTAAGGTTTTAAAAATTTATGTTCCAACTTATAATTTGTTCCAATTTAAAATTTGTTCCAATTTAAAATTTGTTCTAGTTTAAAATTTGTTCCAATTTAAAATTTGTTCCAATTTAAAATTTGTTGCAATTTAAGATTTGTTCCAATTTTAAAATTTGTTCTAGTTTTAAAATTTGTTCCAATTTAAAACTTGTTCTAGTTTTCATATTCGTTCCATTTTTAGATTCATTCTAGTTTTAAACTTGTTCCATTTCAAAATTTGTTCCAACTTAAAATTTGTTCTAATTTAAAATTTGTTCTGATTTGTAAGAAATTAAAATTTGTACAGATTTGAAATTTGTTCCTTGTTAAAATTTGTTCTGATTTTGAAAATTGTTTCCGGTTTTGAAAATTTGTTCTAATTTTGAAAATTGTTTCCGGTTTGAAAAATTGTTCGAAATCTGAAAAATGTTCAGATTTTAAAAATTGTTCAAATTTGAAAAAAGTTCAAATTTTAAAAAATGTAAAAGTTGTTCTGATTTTGAAAATTGTTTTGATGTAAAATTTGTTCCAATTTGAAATTTGTTCCGTTGTGAAATTTGTTCCATTTTTAAAATTGTTCCATTTTAAAATTTGTTTTGATTTGAAATTAATTTCCGATTTCGAATTCGCAATGGATTGAGAATTCGTTCTGATTTGAAATTTTTTTTGATTTGAAAATTTGTTCCAATTAGTAATTCATTCTGATTAGAAATTTGTTCTGATTTAAAATTAGTTTTTGATTTTCAAATTCGAAACGGGTTGCAAATTTGTTCCGATTTGAAAATTTGTTCCAATTAGGAAAATGCTCCGTTTTGAAATTTTGTTTCGATTTCGAAATTCGTTCCGAATATTTTTTACAGTTTCCTTGCTATTTTTCAGCTATTTTCTTTTTTTGGTCATATCTATTTTCTAATGAAAGCTGAATAGTAGTGCCCCGTAGAAAAGCAGTAGTGCATAGTAAAATGAAGTACGTAGGAACCTGACAAGGGCGCGGGGCAAAATGTTTTTTTTGTTTTAGGGAGAGAGCCGAGAGCGCGGGGCATACTGTGATATTGATTCTTGCGCGTCATCGCGAAGGAGAGAACGCTAAACGGATACCGTGCACGAACTCCGAACATATGACATGGGCCAAGCCCACGATCGGCCAGGGCGTGTGCGGCATCACCTAAGCTCCGATCAGGTTGGAGTATAGGTGCTCCCAAGCATCTCACCCTATCGTTTCTATCTTCTTCCGCAGGAAGCCAACACCATGGAAAATTGTTGATCTATACTCGTAGTACTCTTAGATCATCGATTCCAGCCATGCCTCCTCAGCCTTGCCTCCATCCGCACCCTAGCGATCATCGACGAGGGAGGAAGCAGGGCAGGGCGACGGCGGCGTGAGATTGCTGCCATCCTATGGGCCGCGGGAGTACACGGCTCGTCGGCCCGGCTGACATTGGAGCATCCAACGGGATCGGGACCCGGCCATCGAACAGCACCGACCCGCAGTCGTTCCCGACCCTCGATCCGGGTCGATCGATCCTGGGTCGAGGGACCAGCCTTGGACCCCGTTTCCTGCTACAATGGAATGGATGCCTTTTTGGTTTTGTGGAAGAATTGAGCAGCGTTTTGGACATAAAGAAAATTCTCCTGGATACATCTATGCTTGATGAACGCACTTTGGCAATGATCAATCAAATCCTCAAGTTTAGGCGCCAGCCTAGTAGATAAGATCTTGGAGAATATTTTCATAACGCTGTGAATAAGCGATATAGGCCTGAAATCTTGAAGGTTGTCTGCACCAACGACTTTTGGGATTAGAGAAATCAGAGATGTGTTGATACGTTTCAGCCCCCGTCTGTCCAAGAGGTAAATCTGATTTAAGGCTGCTTGCAGATCATCTTTGATTGTATCCCAGCACACATGAAAGAACGCACCAGAGAAGCCGTCAGGCCCTGGCGCTTTATCCGCCGGCATGTCTAGAACTGCCTGTCTAATTTCCTCGATAGAGAAAGGGATCTCGAGCCCCGAGAGATTGGGGCAACAGAGGTCCATGGATTCCCAACGAAAGCGCGACGAGGCTGGAGATCGAGTACCAATGATATGGTCAAAATGCTCCCTCGCAAGGTCCAACATAGCTGCATGATCAGTAACGATGCCCTCCCTAGACTGCAACGCATGTATTGTATTTTTCCGGTGGCGGGCATTGGCTTTGCGATGGAAAAAACGCGTGTTTGCATCGCCCGCCTTGAGCCAGGTAATCCTACTTCTTTGCTTTCTTTTGATTTTTAGCAAAACAGCGAGACCAAGCGTGCGAGACCGTAGATTTTTCCGCAGAAGCATCTCATCATTGGACAGTTGCCTGCTCTCTTGTGCAGTATCAAATTGCAGGATCAGCTCATCAGCGATGCAAAGGTGCTTTTGAATATCACCAACGTGGTGTTTACTCCAGAACTTTAGAGCCTTTTTTGTTTCCCTAAGTTTAAAATCTAGGACCGCAAGCGGGCTTCGACCTCCTGTTTCCACTCCCCAAACCTGGGTGACAACCTCGCCAAACCCTTCAACAAATTTGCCAATATGCTTCGGAACGGAAGCGTCTGCCTGTTTTGACCAAACCATCGTTAACTAGGAGCAAGGGGCAGTGATCTGTTTTGACCAATATGAACTTGCTGTCATGTTAAGATATTTCCCATGACTGATCACCAGGGACCACGGCTGCCATGCACACAGGTTCCCGTAGAAATCAAATTCGGGGATGCCCACGAGAAATTCGTTTGCAAATTTTCCGTTTTTTCAAAGTACCTTGCCCCTCCATGGCTTTTCTGGACCACATTACGAGTAACTGGACTATATGCTGAAGAAAGTGAAGAGAATGTGTGATGTTTGGTGCAGGCCTGCAGGGTATTATCAATAGCGGGGTTTGGGTTAAGATCAGATAAGCATTCAAGTTGCATGAAAGCTAGGAAGAAACAGTGAGTCAACAAAACACCCCATAACCACTATATATAATCAAATCTCATAAGATTTTTAGAGACCAAATATACAATAAGACGACAACACACAACAGAACTCTAATTTTATTCTTTTTGCCAAGTAACAATCCCAAGTAAAAAAAATCCACGTACATTATTCTGAACAAACAACAACGATCGTATCACGCGGATGCAATTGCACATATTGGTTTGCAACGTTGCGCTGTGCGTACTCCTTCTGTCTTTTAGATGACTGGATGGAAGTTGATCACAGTGGTGTTTGCCTGCATAAAACAAAGGGAATTAAGGGTGGTGCATATATTGGCGGCAAAAGATATGGGATAGGAACTAAATACTGCTATTTTCAAATAATATACTTTTCCGATCTTTTAGTATTGAGTTAAGGGTTCTCGAATGTAATTTGGCAGAAAAAATAATTTTAGTGGCTACATAAGTACTCATAAAAAAGCCATGGAATCACTCAAAAGATCTAAGACAGGCATAGACTTATACTTACGGCTGCTGGCTGCAGGTAGAATGCATGGATATCGAGTTGCTTATAACTTTCTCTTTTAGTACTGGGCTTGATTACTTGGTGGTTGATGACACCACGTGCCATAGAGAACTCTCCGGTACCGCCAACAATAGCCATCTGGCCCTTTGTAGAGCTAATTCCCATCACTTGAAAGGTCGAGCCATTGAACCTACGTTAATTAGGGGCGCACAATATTATCATACTTGATACATGCATGAGAGGTATATAGTAGTCGATCTAGGAGCTTGAGCAAGAGTAGTACGTAGTCCATGAGAGACGTAGTAGTTAAATATTTAAACATGAATTACCTTCCATTCTCAAACACCAGGCTGAAAGACACATACCACCCATCAGAATTGGCCTTGTTAGCCTGGACGTGCGTGCCTTGCGTGTGTCCAACAAGAGCTGCGTCGGTTGAAGGTGCATCGAGGATAGCCCAGTCGTTGACACCAATCTCACCGAACTTGGTGTCAGGGTGCTTTGATGGGACCATCGACTCTTGGTTCACGTTTGGTTCCTCAACCACCTGGTGCAAGTACAGACGCAGGTTTATCTCGCACTCGCAAGGAACTGGGCATGAAGAGGAAGGTTCGGCCATGGCAAGGATCAAATGGGTGATGAGCAGGAAGAAGGGCAAGGCAGGGATAGAACTCGCCATGGAATTGCTTATTGGCTTGAGACTCTTCCTTTGTGTGTGTGTGTGTGTGTTGGGCTTGTGTGAATTGTGTGTACATGAGCGCCTATTTATAGTGTTTATTGACTGGTATAGTCCTGCTTAGTATGTCATTTTTTTTCCTTTGTTTTGACAAGCTCCAGACTTTCGTGGAACGGACTTGTAACTACAAACTATTTTTTTATCTCTACCACACGTGATGATCAGCATTCAAAAATATGAGGGGGCCTACAAACCCTATCATCTTTGGGAGCAAGTTTAGTGCAACTCGTTTTTGGTCCTATATTCGACGATAAAATAGTAAGAAACATTATCGTCCATGCTGGCACTATATTAACCGGCCAGCTGTGAAAAACAATATAGCAAACTGACGAATATGGTTATATATTATCGAGGGGGCAGCTGTGAAAAAGAATAACATTTGACGAATCTGCTTGCTAGTCTCAGGATATGTATATGAAGATGTTGTGGTCATCGTCAATCTTTCCCAGAAGACAAAAAGGTAGGTTTGCAAGTGACACAATGGTATTCGTTCTGATCTTCATGTGTAGATTGCTCGCAGGAGGAAACTACCATTATTTGTCCTGCTATTCATAATCGCCATGTCTTCGAAGGAATAGTTAGCTCTTACACGCCGGAGGTGGTGTGGAGAAATTATCCAAAGTGTAAGCTTTTTGCTTGGCTCATCTTGCAAAATTGAGTGTCTACGGCCAACCGCCTTCAAAGGCGAGGATTGCCAAATGTGACGTTTGCCAATTATGTAGACGGGAGCCTGATTCCCCGCACATGTCCTTTTCAACTGTCGTTACTCCGTGAGGATTTGGAGCTCAATCCTTTCTTGGCTTTGGCATTGATTGGGTGGACACCACCGATTGCGAAAACCTTGATTCAGTCAAGGATTGGTGGCTTGGCTTCGTCTTTGTCAATGGCTCTTGAAGGAAATCTCTCGCCTCTCTCATCATGTTAACTTCGTGGGAAATTTGAAAGAAGTGCAACGCGAGGGTTTTTAGAAAGTTCTCCTCTATGCCCAATGCTGTTGTATCAATTATTAGGGGAGAGGAGGCTCTTTGGAGCTTGGCGGCTGCAAGCATTTGGGGTTAATCATGCCGCGAAAGTGATCTTTTGCCTCCCGAGCTTGACTCGATTCCAATTCTAACTTCTTAATTAATGAATATGGCAAGTCTTTTGCCCTCTTTTTCAAAAAAAATATGGAAGGGAAAACATAACCTTCTGGCCTCTCTACCAAAGTACACACAACTACAATTCTTTGTTTCATATGTGTGCTCAAATCTAGCAAATTCATCCGCTAATGTGGAATCTAGTGAAGGTGAGAACAAAGAACGAAGGAACTCTTGAGGAGCAAGTCAGAGTGGCAAACTTACTCAATTGATGCGAGTAGGGCCTAACCGCGAGGGTAGCTTTCCTATCACATACCTAGATTTTCCCATTGCTGACAGTAGGCTTACAATGGTTGACTGGGAAGGATTAGTGGCTCTGGTGGAGCACCGAGTCAACCCTTGGCAGGGTAGGTTCATGTCCTCAGTGGCTCATCTAACGCTAATCAATTCATCCCTCTCCAGTCTCCCGACACATGCTATGGGTCTGTTTGTTTCTTCTCGTAGATGGTATCAATGCAGCTTTCGATAACACACATGTCTAGATTTTTCTAGGAAGGGGTGGGAGAAAAACGCAAGTACCACATGGTTAATTGGCCTGATGTCTATCGTCCTAGATGAGGCAATATAGAGGAGTTACAGGCACTAGGACTTAGCCATATGGAGGATGGAAATAGTGACTTTTTCATCATAAAATATTAAAGATCCGAAACCATGGTGTTGTATCCCTCATCCATACAAATCCAACGAGCCAAAGCAGACCTCAATCTGAATTTGTATGAGAAAATCGTGTCCAAAATACAGCAGGACACCAACAGGTATAACGACCATAGGTACGGTCATCATGACCGTATCGATCACCGTACAGACCTGAAAGTTAGGTACTAATTTGGCAGGTATAGCGACCAAAGGTACGGGACCTGAAAGATAGGTACTAGTTTGGCAGGGTCAGTCAGGAACTGAAAGTGTTTGACTAGTTTCCGTGCCATGGCTGAGATCTACGTTCTTCAGCGACGGCGCTCCACTGCGAGTTGTCCAAGACTCCCTCAATTTCCTTGGGTATTGTTCCTGTTTAAATCTTGATAAACACACTAATGAAGCAGTGTATAATCATGACATGGCTGATAAACTAAATTCTTGCTTCATGCAGAGATGGCACCATTCCCCGTGTCACCCTCATCCGAAACCGCACCAAAGGTAAGAGCCTGAATCTCTCTGTCTGCAAGTCTGAGTATACATTGACAGTCATCTGAACAACGGTTTCTTCAGGTGTCAGGTGTGGGCAAGACATCGGTGCCGCGGCCATCGTCGACCTACCAGTGATCGGGGTGGCAGTGGTGACATGCACGCGTGAACACGGTTCCTGCCGCCTGACCTGCTCTACCACTACGTGCTCATGCTCCAGTTCGAGCTGACGCCCGCGACGAGCATCGGCACCATGGTGCAGCTCTACAACGCCAGGTGGAGTGCTCCATCCTCTTCCTCTGGACCTACTTCGTCGGCACCCTCTCCCTCACTCTCACCGCCTGGTCTACCGTCTTCACGCCCATCCTCGCCACTTAGCCCAGACATCCTAGCTACAACCTGCCTTGCTGCTGCCATGGCTGGTATCTTCGCCATGGCGGACTGCATGAATGTATAGACTTGCTGCGCTAGTGCTTCATCAGTTTTCATTGCTATATATGATCTCTAGTATTCATCAAGTGAACTGCCAATCTGAAAAAACTTAGCTTTCTTCACCAACTAATCACCTTCAAACACTATGCTCAATAACCCCCAAAAGAATGAACAAATACTGTTCAGAGTATACCTCTAATCAACTGCATTTTATTCATCGAGCGGTAAGATTTAACCCAAATCAAAGTATTCTGCCAAGGATCATGCTAAATTACACCAAATTATTCTTCAACTACATCGCGACAACTTATAGCGATCAATGGGCACAGAGGCCCAGCAGTTTCCTACTACCTAGTACTAGGTTGTATCAATGTGAGTGATACACACTACAAGACTGAGAAGGTTACCTTTCTACTCCAATCTACAAGTGGCGATAACCCTGGCACCGGCTCTATCAAGCTGTGCGACGGTGGCTGTTGCTTTGAGCTTTCCTGCCAACGAGAAGGCGTCGATCATGCTCCGGGCAATCTCCTCCCCCTTCTCGTCCCCCTGGATGACAGCCACAGCGGTCGGGCCGGCCCCGCTGATGGTGCATCCCAATGCCCCGGCCTGCAGAGCGGCGGCCTTGACCGCGGCCATGCCGGGTATGAGTGGCGCCCTGGTCGGCTCAACAATGCCGTCGGACGACATGGCGGAGCCAATGCCAGCAGAGTCTCCCTGCAGCACGGAGGCAACGAGTGCCGCGGCCTGGCTGGCATTGCGGACGTGGTGGCCGATGTCGACGTTCTTGGGCAGAGCGGCGCGCATCTTGGCAGTGGGCGCCTCGAAGTCCGGCGTGACGAGGACGAAGCAGAGTCGTAGGGCCGGCAGGCAGGGAAGCTGGACGAGCTTGAACGGGTCGTAGCTTTGGACGAGCACGAAGCCGCCGAGGATGGCCGGGGCGATGTTGTCAGCGTGGAAGCCGCTGACGGCCTTCTCGGACTCGAGCCCGGCGAGGACGAGGTCGTGGGGGGAGAGCAGGGAGCCGAAGAGCGCGTCGACTGCCTTGACAGCGGCGGCGGCGGAGGCAGCAGAGGAGCCGAGGCCGGAGCCGAGGGGCAGGCCCTTGGCGAGCTCGAGAGAGACGGCGTGGGAGCTAACGCCTAGGGCGCGGAGCGCGGCGGCGGCGGCGATGCCCGCGCAGTTGCGGAGCGGGTCACGGGAGAGGCGGGCAGCGAGGCGCGGGCGGGCGGGGGAGGTGACGGCGGAAATGGCGACTGTGCCAGGGGGCAGGGCGGGGTCGAGGGTGGCGGTGACGGTGTCGCCGAGGGAGAGGGACGCGTCGGCGACCGCGCACCCGAGGAAGTCGAAGCCCGGGCCCAGGTTGGCTACCGTGGCCGGCGCGAACGCTGTGACGGACCGGAAGGCTGGGGACGGGTCGGACGAGAGCGCGGCGGCCGGGAGTTTGAGCTTCCTGGAGACGCGGAGGGTCGGGAGATTGGACTTTCGGGCTGTGGAGGGGAGGGAGGAGGGCGCGGTGGCCGGAGATGTCGCCGCCGCCGCCATTGTGGCTAGTTAAGTTTGAGTTTGGGAAAAAGATTGACCTTTGCGAGTGCGGACGGGACGGAACGGGCTTGGAAAGGCCGTAACATACGTACCGAGGCCCACTACAGGCAAATGCCACAAAGACAATCTCCACCACCAACTCCGATGGCGATGTTGACGACGCCTCTCGCCGCCGTCGTCGTACTCCTCCTGCTCGGCTCCACCGCCGCGTCTGCTCCGCCGCCACCGCCGTGCAGCCGCTCGTGCGCGAGCCTCAACTGCGATTGTGCGTGCCCTCGATCCTCATCTGGAACCAGTTTTGCAATCTGTGATCTGATCCATGAATGATGACGCAGCGGTGGGGATTCGGTACGGGAAGTTCTGCGGCGTTGGGTGGAGCGGGTGCGAGGGGGAGGAGCCCTGCGACGACCTCGACGCCTGCTGCCGTGACCACGACAACTGCGTTGAAAAGAAAGGTACTACTACTCCCTTCAGAATGCAATATGGATCAAGCTGGGGATACCATGAATGACCATACACTACACTTCCCTCATTTGTTTAGACATGTGAAATTCGATGAGCCGTGGGTGCCAATGGCTAGGGAGTTCCAAACTTTGCCAATTTCCACATTCCTATGGTTTTATTTTTAATGGAACATACTTGCATGAAACATAATTGAGTAACAAGGATGTTTTCATTGCAAAAGAGTAACACGGAAGGTTAACTTTCTGAAGATTTGTACTCTGAATCCATCTCATGGTTCCTTTTATTTGCGTTAATTCATCAGGTCTGATGAGTATCAAATGCCATGAGAAGTTCAAAAACTGCATGAGGAAAGTGAAGAAGGCAGGAAAGTCTGGGTTCTCCATCAAATGCCCATATGAACTGGCTATGGCGACGATGACTCAAGGGATGGACATGGCGATCATGCTCAGCCAGTTGGGCAGCCAGAAGCTGGAACTTTAGCCTGGGTCTTTCTTACAGAGATACTCACTAGTACATTGCTTAGTTGAAGATTGGCTCTCTTTGATTATACTGTAGTTTCATTATTCTTTGGAAAAGCTGCATTGTTTTGGACATCCACATAGATAATTGTAGGTTGGTGTGCTACTTACAGCATACAGTATTGGAGGATCTCCTGCCAAGCATTTCTGTAAACAGAGTTGCCATGTAACTGAATCAAAATCACATCATTCTCCAATTTTGAGTATATTCGTACACATCACTGATAGTTGATCGATTAATTATTGCGTAGTACTCGGACTCCCAGTGGAGCAGCTGTTAGGCCTCTTTCAGCTCTGAAGGATAGTGTGAAGAACATCATGTTTTACTGCTGACACTAGGCCTGCAAAAGCCGAGCTCAAATGCTTCTTGCCTTGGTGTGTTGCCTCTTGTCATTGTAATTATGCGAATATAACAGCTGCTGGTAGCTATAGTGTATGTTGTACTATGTTGGTACATGTTTGCTTAAGCACCATCTATGTGTGTAATTAATGGTGTAAACGTTGAATCTTGAAACCTGAGCATTCAAATGACGGCTTGTTGAACATTTTTTTCTTCTTTTTGTTGCTTTATTAATTACTGGGCCCTATCCTGACAACATCATCGATGAATGCACACTGACGAGGTGTCAAGTGGAAGTTTGCAAGTTATTTCTGCAGCAATTTCTGAAACTTTTTGCTAGTTCTGCTCTGTAGCCGATGCGTTCACTTGCTTTATGCTACTATCTCATTAGCATGTTCATTGCTGTTATAAGATGCAGAACCAGTTAAACTGCTGTTTGCTCTCACATTTCTTTGTACATGGAAGATTCTTTACTGTATCACTCTCACAATCATCATGGACAGTTCCAGTTTCATTATAGCGCCAACAAGCACAGATCTGGTTTATGATTTGATCTTCACCTTCAAGCTGCATCGTTGGAGAAGTTGGAAGCTGGGAGTACCGGTCCAAGTAAGTTGCTCGCGATCCTGCACAAATACAGTATCTGTGGATTAATCAGTAAGTAACAATATTTGCTGTTTTGCAGCCTGATGATTTCTGAGAATCCTCACCTCTGAATCCTTGTCTGCGGCCTTCTGCGGCGTCGAAACAGCAAACGGGTCAGTTCAGTTGCTTCCACGCCCTCTCTTCAGAAAATTTCTTAAGAGTAGGCCTTGCCTTTCTTTTGGCTTTGGCACGATCCTAGCAGGCGCTGTGCTTTCTGCAGGTTGTGCAGGTTGTTCACCCAGTTTCGGGACAGTCTTTACCTGAAAAAGAGTAGTAATAGCAAACAACATTGATGAAAACTTGTTTGGATTCTGTTGTGTTGGTCTTGCACTGGTTCTCAACTCACCAGCTGCCTGAACTGAAGGTTGTAGAACATCTGTAGGTACCGCTGTTTGGCCTGTCTCTCCTCCTTGTTGAGAGTCCTCCAGAAGCCGTACATTGATCCCATGTTCAGAACTTTAGTTGCATAAATCTGCCATGTGTAACTACAATCATAGACAAGGCATAGTTTGATTATTCTGTGAAGAAAATACATAATGTGTCCATAAGTACATTTGAATGTATGAATGTAGGTTCTAAAGAGAGCCAGTGTAATTATACCACTCATAGATGCGCTGGAGTCCAGCAGTGGACATTCTGTTCCAGTAGATGGGGTCCTCCTTGCATTTCTGAAAGAAGCCTGCAATCTTTTCACTTGCTTCCTTGCCATTGAGCGGATTGACATGGAAGCCTGAGACCTCGTCGACAATGATTTCTGCAGGTCCTCCTTGATTAGTTGCGAAGGTTGGCAGCCCGCAGTTCATTGCCTCGATGACCGTTAGTCCAAATGCCTCGTAGAGTGCAGGCTGAAACGTAGAGTTCAGTCACATAGTGATTGAGTTTCATACTCGATGTATCAGGAATATAAGTGTCTCTTAAGTTGGCAATGTACCTGAACGAAGGCCCCCCTGGTATCTGCAATGCAACGGTATAGCTCACCGTTGCGCACACGTTCGGTCTGTGCTTTTATCCAACGGATCTGTCCCTTGAGCTGGTATTTGTTTATCAAGCTGTGCATCTTGTTTATCTCCTCGATCTCTTCCCTGTCCTTTGACTGTGAAGGTTCCAGGAGCCCTCCAACGATGACCAGGTTGACAAGATCCCTGAGCTTCTTGTTCTGGCCATACCATTCAACCAGCCCAGTGATGTTCTTCACCTTGTCGAGCCTTGCCATCGAGAAGATGATTGGCTTGCTCCTATCTTCTAGGTACCCTCTGATTTGATCATATCAATTTGAGCAATTAATATTGTCAAAAATAAATAAAAAATGAAAATCCTCTTTACAAGGAATATATACTTACATGTGCTCATCATTGTCCTCCTTGCTGTAGAGTAGCTCCTCTATTTGGGGGTGCAAGTCTGTCAGGCGTTTCTCCTTTTCTGTGAAGGGGAAGTAAACAGATTGATCGGCACCAGGGGCGGCAATGTTGAACTTGGGATCAAAGACGTTGACGCCTGTAGCGTAGCGACACAGGCCTGGCATCGTGAATGCGTAGTGACTCTCGTACTGGCCAGGCTTCTCTTTGCTGCATTTATCAGTGAATTGTTGGATCAGCAGCATGCCATCTGGCACGTTTGGCAAGGTGATTTAGTTTACGGAGGGACTGACCTTCCGGCTATTTCTTGGTAGGTGCTAGCAATGATGAAGTCGCTAGTGTTCATGGCGATCATGTCAGCAGTGAATTGGCAGGAGAAATGATACTTCTGGTCCAGTTCTCTCCACTTGACATCCGAATCCTCGTACTTTGTCTTCTCAAGAGCATGCGCAATTGTTCCCTGTTGGTTGATAAGATGATTTGTTGTTGTGTCAAATTTGGTTGGGAGCAGAATAACATCTTACAGTGCTCTGTTTTGATGGTTCATTTTCACCTGGGTGACTCCTAGTTTGCTTGACAAGAGGGATGCTACTAAATTGCCATCAGTATAATTGCCGATGACCAAGTCTGGTTTTCCCTCCAGTATGTCAAGAATCTTGACCAAAGAATCCTGAAATCACCGCGATAAGAGTTTCTTCTCTGTGTTGCTAACAGTTCACGATGTGTTCTCAATACCAAGAAAATTCCTAGCTGACATACCTGGGCATATCTCTCCAGATAAGGATAAATGTCAAACCGGGAAACCCACTGACGAAGATCTTTCCCATCATCAGTTTTAAATGGTACGCGGAGGATGCTTGAGTGCTTTGTGTGCTTGACCGGTTCCAGCTCTACATTGAACTTGGTGCCCTTCGCTTCTGGTACAAGTCTTGTCAACTGCAAAATGATTGTCAGATGCTCCCTTCCTGGTTTGTTAGGCTACTTAGTTTAACGAAGGTGGTCGAAGTTTACCACAAGAATCTTCGGAGTAATATTCAGGCCCTGCTGCTTGATTCTTTGCAACAATTCCTCTTCTAGAGCTCTAACTTGGTCCAGGATGTAAACTACCTGTCGAGAAAATATTGACCCGTTGGTTTCTTTCTCAAGCATGGATAACTGTGGATTCGGGGTTATTTATCTGCCAGTGTAAGCCTATGAGCACTGTACCTGACCGCCGGTATCTGGCAACCCAAGGACCTTCTCCTGACCAAAGTAACCATGGATGGAGAAGATCACAATGTTGAAAACTGAAGGCACCCTGCTGAAGAACTTCTCCATGTTGACAGGATCCGGTGCCTGGAGCACTTCAGAGATGCAGTTGATTGTCTCTCTGCATGTTTCGGCGGTGTCACCCCATCCTTTCTCCAATCCCCACTCCTGAAACCTGCAATGGCCGGCGAACATATCGATCAAATATATATATATGCTCTGATGGTTTATATTCTTTGTCGATCTCTGTTACAAGATAGTCTATTATTTACTTTTGTTCAAACTTCTGGTATGGTGTGTTCCTCTGCAGGCCGGTGAGGAAGACCTCTGCGAGAAGC
Source organism: Dactylis glomerata (assembly GCA_007115705.1). Lineage (NCBI taxonomy): Eukaryota > Viridiplantae > Streptophyta > Magnoliopsida > Poales > Poaceae > Dactylis > Dactylis glomerata. The sequence goes on from QXEO01000291.1 coordinate 6,576,431, forward strand.
AACACTGTCTGAAGCTTGTCAGCGGTGTCAAGGGTTTCACTGATCATCAGTTTCTGCATGACAGTGAGGAAAGATGGAGCTCATTTCAGTTAGAAAATCTACCATCAAGCTTAACGAATGGAATGGTCGACTGATATGCTTACCTCGCCGCGGTAATTCAGCGTGAGCAGGTAGTCCAGCAACGGCTTCATCCTCTCCGGCTTGCCGCTCAGTTTTGAAGACATGAACCGGGAGACAAACTGCATCCCGTTTCCAATGGACGATGGCAGTGTGAGATGCGGCGTCGAGAGGTCCAGCGCACCGAAATCGACTTCCAGGGAGTTGTCATCGCGTGCCCTGGAGAAAACAGCAGGTGGGTCTTGGTTAAATTTTGTTCAGGCTACGTGCAGTGCCCGGTTTGTATGTGTAATGCAGTACCATTTGTCGTCAAAGAGGGTCTCCTTGCACTTGAGGTAATCCGCCGGTGTGACCTGCTCCACCGAGAGGTCGCCGGAGTGCACCCTGATGTACTCCCAGACGCCTGGGTTCGTCCTGATGGCAAAGGCAACAAAGGGGGGAAGCACGACAGCCTCCTGCGTGGAGCAGATGACATAGCCGAGGAAGCCCTCGGCGAGCTTGTCCTTCTCAAGCTTGTTGTCGTCTGCCGACCTCTCCAGCTCCTCCACCAGCTGCTGGTTCTTCATCAGCCTCCTGCCCTTGGAGACGTACCTGCAGACGGATCGCCGAGAAGCATTAGATCGATCACCACGAATGTTTACGTACACTTCAGAGAAAAGAATGAAGAGCTGGGGAGAGAGGGTGAGAATGATTATTTGTGATACCTTTGGAAGCACCTCTTCATCTGGTAGCGGCTCTGTCGCAGCGCCTCGGGCATCATGTCCGCAACGCTGTCCGACCTCCTGAGGATGCCGCCGGGCATGGAGGAGGAGGAGGCCATGGCTGAGTTACGAGTGGATGCCTGGATGGTGTAGCTTGGTGGTGGTGTTGGGTAATGATCCTGAAGGTAGCAATTTATAGGCTGTGTAGAGAAGGGAAGGGCAGGAATACGGAGACGGAAGCAAGCTGATTATGCTCTGTGTGTGTGTCTCTGTCATTGTCTCTTTCCTGATAGGAGGAAAATGGAAGGAGAGGATAGGAAGCAAAGGAAAGAAGAATTATGGGAGGCAAGCAAGGCATTTTTGTTTCACTTATTAATTAATTTACTCCACCATCATCATCATAATCCCCATGTACTACTATGCCACGCAAAATCCAAATACGCAAAAAATTACTCCATCCGTCCCTAAATAGCTTGAACTTTTTCTAGATACGGCTATATCTATACGTGTTTCAGTGTTCGATACAAACAAAGTTATTTTGGGACAGAGGTAGTATATCATGTTTTTTGTCCTCTTGTAAATGCAAAAGGGAGTTGTGGCATGTCAGCAAATTTTCAGATTCTCGGTGAAAATTACTGTTTTTTTCTAGAGAAAAGAGGGTACACAGGAGAATGTGAAAGGTTCCCGTTTGCTTTGACGTGGTGGCATAGATAACTAAGCTTATATGGTTATCACTGAACAAGCACGTAGCCTAAGCCTTTTGGGTTTTACTTTTACAGACATCGTGTTGTATGAACTCGTGCACCTACTACTACTAGTCCACAATTTGAAAACTTACCAAGAATTTTCAGAATCCTTGAATTACTTGTGTACATGGTTTTGTTAGAGCCGGATATTTTAGAACTTTCAACCATAGCTCAGTTTTTTTAAAGCAACCACATATTTCATTAATTGAAAATCAAGTTACAAGAAGCAACATACGTGGAAACTAAAAGACAATCCAGGATAAAATGATATACTAAAAACTTTGCAGATAAAACCGTAAGAGATCGAGAAATACAAATCGATCCCTAGAGTTTCCTGCAATCACCAAAGCCAGCGGCCGCCGTCCAACTCTCAATTAATTAGTACCTCCATTCCAAATTCTAAGACGTCTTTGATAGGTACTAATTAAAGACTATGCGTACATTATCGACAATTAATATAAATCAGAGGAAGTACATGACGTCTAGGAAGAGATTTCAGTCTCTAGAACGTGCACTAGAAAATGTAGATTGCATATGTTGAAAATCGCAGGTCACATGAATATACAGGTTTTATTCAGGCCCACAGGTTTTTTTTTTTGCGAATTCCCACACGTCTTATTCAGGCCTACGTGTTGTACAGGATGGCTCTTTCCCGGTCACTCGTGGAGGGCATTTTCAATTTTATGCTCGACGCATCGGCCACCACCCGACGCATGCCCTCTTGCGCCTGTTGCTTTATTGGGCCACGACCCATTTCTCCCTTTCTCCATCCAGCGCATTTCTCTATGTTTTTTCTTTTTTAATCATCCAAACTTTTTCATGTTCTGTATAATTTCAAATCTGGACAATTTTCAAGTTTGAAAAAAAATCAGATTTGAACAAATTCAAATTTGAACATTTTTATAGTGGAACAGATTTCGAATTTGAAAAGTTTTTTGAATTTGAACAAATTTTTGAATGTGAAGAGATATTCAAATTTGAATAGATTTTGAATTTGAACAGTTTTTGGATTTGAAACAAATTTTTGAACTTGAATAGATTTTGAACTTTGAACAGTTTTTCGGATTTGACCATATTTTTGAATTTGAACAAATTTCTAATTTGAAAAGTTTCTGAATTTGAACAGATTTTTGAATTTTAACAGATTTCAAATTTAAACTAATGAAAATAAAAAAATCTAAACATTTTTATATTTCACCAATGATTTTTGAAATTTTACAGAAAAAAGAGAAGACAAAAGCCTGGCTGAATTGGGCCAACCCACTATGGAAGGCTTCTAGGCATCAGCGCCATTGATACGTCTCAAACGTATCTATAATTTTTTATGCTCCATGCTTGTTTTTACACCTATTTGCTTAGTGTTTTGTTACACTTCGTGACGTTTTTATGCATTTTCCGGAACTAACCTATTAACGAGATGCCACAATGCCAGTTCCCTGTTTTCTGTTGTTTTTGTGTTTCAGAAAAGTTACACATAAAATATTCTCAGAATTGGACGAAACAAAAGCCAGACATCCAGAAATTTACCGAAGCTTCCAGAGAACCGAAGAGGAGACGGAGAGGGGCCACAGGCCGGCCACACAGTAGGGCGGCGCGACTCAGGCCCTGGCCGCACCCTCTATGTGTGAGACCGCCCTGGTCCACTTCTGACGCTGCCCCTTCGCCTATAAAGACCCCCCGATAGGAAAAACCTAAGGACCCGATCACTTTTCCAGAAACACATCGCGATCCGCCGCCGTCGTCGACCCGAGATCGGGAGGGTCCAAAAGCTCTTCCCGGCACCCTGCCAGAGAGGGGAATTGCCACCGGAGGTCTTCTTCATCGCAATGCTTGCCTCCGGTGCGATGAGTGAGTACTCTACCTTGGACTATGGGTCCATAGCAGTAGCTAGTGGGTTGTCTTCTCCACCATGTGCTTCATGTTTAGATCTCGTGAGCTGCTTTACATGATCGAGACTACCTTTATGTAATTCTACATGTTGTGTTTGTTGGGATCCGATAAATATTGGTGTTATGATTGAGTTGATGTGCTGAATATTATCTTATGTTATCTCTATGTTGTTTATGATCTTGCATGCTCTCCGTTGTTAGTAGCTATCTTGGCCGAGTAGATACTAGTGACTCCAAGAGGGGGTATTTATGCTCGATAGTTGGGTTCATGCCTCTATTTAATCTGGGGGAGTGACAAAAACCTCTAAGTTTGTAGATGTGCTGTTGCCACTAGGGTGAAAACAACATTCTTATGTCCAAGGACATATGCTTTGTTTACATTACACACTTTGCTTAATGCAGTTATCTGTTGTTCGCAACTTAATACTTGTGGGGTTCTCAGATTGATTCTCCACGAGTGGATTATTAGTCATAGATGCAGTTGGATGGCGGTCTATGTATATTGTTGTAATGCCCAGAGTAAATCTCATAGTGATCCTCTCGACATATGCACGTTATCTTTATTCTATCAATTGCCCAACTGTAATTTGTTTACCCAGCATGTGTTATTTTATCTTATAGAGAGACACCGCTAGTGAACTGTGGACCCTGGTCCAATTTCCTTTATATTTCTATCACATGTTTACTTTACTCGCACTGTTTACTTTACTCGCATATTACTATTGCTTTCCACTCGATACGCTCATTCCTTTGTTTACAGCAAACCGATGAGATTGACAACCTCATTATAAGTTGGGAGCAAAGTACTTGGTTGTGTTGTGTGCAGGTTCCACGTTGCTACTAGTTGAAGACGCGCTAACACGTTATCGTTAATGGCGCCCTTGTTGGAGTGTCACTAGGCTAGCAAGCATCACCTTCTGGAGTTTGGCTTTTTCCTGGACTGACAAACCTTGGTTTCTTACTGAGGGAAAATTTGCTACTGTGCTCATCATACCTTCCTCTTGGGGTTCCCAAATGGACGGTGAAATTATATCGACACCGTGCCGCATCAAGCTAATTTTCTAGCGCCGTTGCCGGGGAAAAATAAGACTTCTGCAAGGGGAGTTTCGCACGCACATCCTTTACTTTGTTTTAGGTTTTGCTTTACTTTATTTTTACTTGCTTCGTTTTATCAAAAACACAAAAAAATTAGTTCCTACTATAGTTGTTATTTTTGTTGGTCTGTTATTGTCTTGCTTTATCATGCTTTCTATCAATGATTGGTTTCTTTGAAACTAAATCTTTTTGGCAAGGTGGGTTCACGGAAGAGCAACAAATTTTTTATGAGGAACACCACTTGTCACAAAAAGGGAAGCACTTATGGGAACAAATTGATAAATTGTATATCATTGCTAGAAATGTGTGCTCTGCTTATAATGTTACTTATTGCTTTGATAAATCTTGTTACTGTAGGAGGTATAAACACCTCCCTTTTCAATGTGAGTATAATGATGATGTTACCATATCTTCTTATATTAATGGAAATTATGACTTTTATGATGTGGAACAAATTGAAGAATTTATTGCTTGGAAGGGTGCATTCGAACTTGCTTATTTGCTTGAAAATACTGATGATGCACCTTATAAATATGAGATTTATGATATACTTAAATTTTGCTTTGATAATTACAAGGAAGAAAATGCCTATATTCTTAAATATCTTAATAGATGCTCTCCAATGGAAGAGACTAATGCCTTGAAGGAGCCTATGGAAGAAGAAATTGCTGAAACTAGAAGCTCATTGGATGAAAAAGAGGAGGAGAGTGATGATCAAGAGGAGGAACAATGGAGTTACCCATGTCTACCTCCCAATAAGAGTAACTCTTTAACTAATACCTTATTTGATTGCCCTCCATGCTTAAAGGAGGGTGAGTGTGATATTTATATTGTTGAGTTTGTTCATGATGCTACTAAAAATTATTATGAGAGAGGAAAATATGGTTGTTGGAATTTTCATGTTACTAAAACACCTCTCTTTATATTGAAAGTTCCGAAGTTGCTCCTATTTTATCTACCCATGCTTGTTACTATGTGCTTCTTTGATTTATTTTCTTACAAGATTCCTATGCATAGGAAGTGGGTTAGACTTAAATGTGTTTCATATTTGCTCCTCGATGCTCTCTTTTGCTTCAATTCATATCTCTTATGTGAGCATCTTCTCAAATTACCGAGCCTAGCTCAAAGACGTTAAAGAAAAGCACTCTTGGGAGATAACCTAATGTTTTTTACTTTCAGTTCTTTTTCTTTTATTTGAGTCTTGGAAGTTATTACTACTGTAATGACCTCTCCTTATCATTTTTATTTCGTTTTTGTGCCAAGAGAAGCCTCTAATTTGAGTGAGGTAAGATTTGGGGATGTTGCTGTCCTGAAACAGATTTCGGTGCTGCACCGTAAAAATTCGTAAAAATTTTCTGTATATCTTTTGGACCTGCGATTTCTTGTGCATATGCCCCAGGTTATATCCAAACTTTCATTAGTTTAACACTTTTTTATTTGAGCAACAGAAAACCCTCTAAAAATTCGACCTTTGTCAGCTGTTCTGTTTTGACAGATTTCTGCCATTATTTGTGTTTGCCGCTCGATCGCTTTCTTTTTGAGTTCTTTTGATCACGGAACTTTTTGGGAAGCTGCTACAGTAGTATATGCTTTATATGTGGTGGTTTTGAGTTGAAACCTGAAGCAAAATGGGGTTGATTCATTATTATGTTTATGCTAACGTTGCTAATAGAGTTGTGTTGAGTTTTGTATGAAGGAAGTTTTCAAGTGTAGGGATTGGAGAATGATAAGATGAGTTGAAGAATGGACAAAAGCTCAAGCTTGGTAATTCCCACGCATCCTAAGAAATATCCAAGAGGTACAAGCGTCAAAGCTTGGGGATGCCCCTGAGGCACCCCTTCTTCATCGGCAAAAATCAGGTCACCTTTCAACACACTATATTTTTATTGCTTCATGCACTATGCGTTTTTCTTGGAGCGTCAGTTGTTTTAGTTTTCAGTTTAGTTTAGTTTTGTTTGCTGCAATAAATGGTTGGACCCCAACAAATTTCTTTTGGAGAAGTTGCCTTGCTTTTCATTTGCCAAGAACACTCCGTTTTTCACTCTTATCATTCAACGAGTGTTCTCTTTTTCTAGAACTGCGTTTAGCTTTCGGGTTTCACCTTGATTTGTGTTCAGATCTTGTTATATCTTTACATCAAGGTGTATTATGACCTCTGGTCTATGTTGTTATTCATCAAAAGAGTTGTTTTAAAAAAAGTTCGAATGGTGTTGGAAAAGAGAAAAAGTTTCATGCAAAAAAGTGGTACAAAAAGGAGTTTGTGTAGACTGCGGCTTAGGCTTTTGCATGTCATGCTTGATGTATTTTTGATAGTATGCTTAGTGGTTTTGCTGTAGCATGACTTATCTCAAATGACTGAGATTGCTTAATGAGCCTTTGAAAAAATTATGCGTTGTTTTAATTATTTGGAAGCATTATTTTGGTTTTCTCCTTGATGCTTTATTTGGGTTGACTTGGCGCATGCTCACACATGTTAGACTCATACAAAGTCGCCATTGCCTCTATGATCATTTAGTTTTTGACTTTTGATGCCATCTTATGCTTCTTTTAATATTGCTTTGTCGCTTTGCATGAATATGGCCGTTATTGCTCTCTTAGTTGGTCGCTCCGAGTCTTTTGCTAGCCCTCATTTTGTGCTGAGTATGAGCTCTATTCGTGCATCTATGGATGGGAATTGGTTAACCCTTTATCTTTTGGATTGGAACCTAAATAACCATTTTATCTAAAGGGATAATTTAGGTTGACCATTAGGTTATTGGTGTTTAAATGGTTAACCGTTGGTTATTTAGGGTCGAACCGCTTTTAACAAAAAAAATGTCTTTGGCCATCCACTTTGCTGAAGATAATACTATTAACCAACACAGGTAGAAGATAATTATGATTAAAATATTCCAAGTTGAATGTATAATACCAGTTTCATGTTCACTGTTCAGAGTTAGCGTCAACATGGTCGCAACCTGGTGAAACATTCAGAGTACAAGGACGTGTGACTCATCATCGGGAACTTCAGAAATTGATTCCCATAAATATTTAAATAATAGTCTGTCAACTGTTACTAGTATAACACTTCCAACTCCAGATCGATCTCGTCGGAGATTCCATGGCGCTGCGCAACCTGGTCGCAAAGATGCGGAACACCGTAGCTACTGTTCTCCGCCTGTCGCCACCGGCACCCCGTCCTGGCTGGTGCTCGCCCAAAGTTCTACAGCTCTGCTCAGCTTCGTCCCTGCTACTCGATGGACACTGCGGTCGTCAAGCTCGCAGGTGGTACCCTCGACGACGCGCCAACGGGGTCGGGCTCGCCGGTGGCGCCCTCGGGGATGGGGCCAACAAGGGCTAGCGGCGACGGGGTCGGGCTCGCAGCTGGCGCCCTCGGCGATGTGCCCTCCGGCGGCATGCGCATGGGAGATCACTTCGTCAGACGCAGAGCACTTCGTCGGCCGGACGGGCGGCGTAGGGGAGACGTCATGTCAGGTTAACCATTGGTACAAAGGGGATTAACCGTGTGAACCTAAATTATTTTGGGGTTAACCACTTGGCCCATTGGGCTCTTTTTAGGTTAGGTTAACCTAATCAATGGATAAAGGGTAACCAAGTCCCAATTTTACGTGCATCCAACTCCTAAAAACCAAGTTGTTCCAATGTGTCCACCATACATACCTATTAGTAATTTGCTATTCCAAAGTACATTTGACTTGCTTTTATCTATCCTTCAAATTAAACTCTTTTTGGTGTTATATGAAAATTAGTCAGTAAAGCTCTCACGAACCTGATGGCACACTTTACTTTTCTCGCTTTTAAAATTTTGACATTGTGGCTCTCTTATGCTGAGTTGTTATGCTTGCAAGTTGTAAGTTGGAAATTAGCCAAACCATGCCGTCATGGGGTAAGCTTTCAACATTGCACTTCTCATTTGAGTTGATATCGTGATCTTTTGTTTATGGATACTCGCGATGTGAAATAAGTTGGGAATCTTGCGGAATCATGGAGTTTTTATATGTGTTAGGGAAACGCCTGGGCCGCTAATCTAAGCCATGCATCATTCATGGTGGAAATTTACAGCATGCCCATAGTGGACATTCGACGACGCATCTCAAAATAAAAAGCTATACTAATGGTAAATAAAAGAGATGTTGAGGTGTTTATTGTCTGTTTGTCTTGTCATTTTGATGTGGGCTTGTTCCATGTCATCGGACAGGAGGTACCCCGTTGGCGGTTCTCGATGATACACATATATTTACAATGACAAGAGCCTGCTTGGGACTCTAAGTTGAGTAGCATGAGGTTTGGGTATTCGTACTTCACGGGACACGAGGTTTTCAACTTATGATTTGTCAAGCATATGCTTCATAATTGTACTCGCATTAACTTTAACCATTCAAGATGCTTATGATGGGGGCAATGGGAGCTCAAAGCTAGTAAGTACCATAATTTTTGAAGGTTTATAAAACTTGCAATCACTGCTTCCCTCCGCGAAGGGCCTTTCTTTTACTTTTATGTTGAGTCTCCACCTTCTATCTTTATGCACCGTCTAAGAGAGCATAGTTGTCATTCTTAGTATAATGTGCATTGTCCCAAAGTTTTCATTGATTGATTCATGATTTTGGTTTCACTTGATCTTAAATTATTTGTATCTAGTCGCCCTCTTAAACTTGAAGGTGTCCTATGCATTTATGTTTTGCTCTCTCATGAAGGACAAGCTGAAAACCATTTGTATGTTTTTCCTTATGATTTGAACACACGCTTGACTTTCATTGTTTCATTTTCATGATCTTTCATTTGTGTTCTTTTTCATGTTATAACATGGTTGCTAAGTTTCTTCTATCAAGATTATATCTTTCATGCCCATGTTTTAAGTTCTTTTGATCCCAGCACACAATGCTTACATATATGGTCAAGATTGTGTAGGTGCATGTCACCTCAAAAATTATTTCTTTTGTTATGACTTACCTACTCGAGGACGAGCAGGAGTTAAGCTTGGGGATGCTGATATGTCTCAAACGTATCTATAATTTTTGATGCTCCATGCTTGTTTTACACCATTTGCTTAGTGTTTCGTTACACTTCGTGGCGTTTTTATGCATTTTCCGGAACTAACCTATTAACGAGATGCCACAGTGCCAGTTTCCTATTTTCTGCTTTTTTTGTGTTTCAGAAAAGTTACACATGAAATATTCTCGGAATTGGACGAAACAAAAGCCAAACATCAAGAAATTTACCAAAGCTTCCAGAGAATCGAAGAGGAGACGGAGAGGGGCCACAGGCTGGCCACACAGTAGGGCGGCGCGGCCCAGGCCCTGGCCGCGCCCCCTATGTGTGAGACCACCCTGGTCCACTTCTGACGCTGCCCCTTTGCCTATAAAGACCCCCCGACGGGAAAAACCTAAGGACCCGATCACTTTTCCAGAAACACATCGCGATCCGCCGCCATCGTCGACCCGACATCGGGAGGGTCCAGAAGCTCTTCCCGGCACCCTGCCGGAGAGGGGAATCGCCACCGGAGGTCTTCTTCATCACCATGCTTGCCTCCGGTGCGATGAGTGAGTAGTCTACCTTGGACTATGGGTCCATAGCAGTAGCTAGTGGGTTGTCTTCTCCACCATGTGCTTCATCTTTAGATCTCGTGAGCTGCTTTACATGATCGAGACTACCTTTATGTAATTTTACATATTGTGTTTGTTGGGATCCGATGAATATTGGTGTTATGATTGAGTTGATGTGCTGAATATTATCTTATGTTATCTCTATGTTGTTTATGTTCTTGCATGCTCTCTGTTGTTAGTAGCTATCTTGGCCGAGTAGATACTAGTGACTCCAAGAGGGGGTATTTATGCTCGATAGTTGGGTTCATGCCTCTATTTAATCTGGGGGAGTGATAGAAACCTCTATTGTTGTAGATGTGCTATTGCCACTAGGGATAAAACAACATTCTTATGTCCAAGGACATATGCTTTGTTTACATTACACACTTTACTTAATGCAGTTATCTGTTGTTCGCAACTTAATACTTGTGGGGTTCTCGGATTGATTCCCCATGAGTGGATTATTAGTCATAGATGTAGTTGGATGACGGTCTATGTATCTTGTTGTAATGCCCAGAGTAAATCTCATAGTGATCCTCTCGACATATGCACATTATCTTTATTCTATCAATTGCCCAACTGTAATTTGTTTACCGAGCATGTGTTATTTTATCTTATGGAGAGACACTGCTAGTGAACTGTGGACCCCGATCCAATTTCCTTTATATTGCTATCACCTGTTTACTTTGCTCGCACTATTTACTTTACTCGCAAATTACTATTGCTTTTCACTTGATACGCTCATCGTAAAATTGACAACCTCATCGTAAGTTGGGAGCAAAGTACTTGGTTGTGTTGTGTGTAGGTTCCACATTGCTACTAGTTGAAGACGAGCTAAAACGTTATCGTTAACGGTGCCCTTGTTGGAGTGTCACTAGGCTAGCAAGCATCACCTTCTGGAGTTTGGCTTTTTCTTGGACTGACAACCCTTGGTTTCTTACTAAGGGAAAATTTGCTACTGTGCTCATCATACCTTCCTCTTGGGGTTCCCAACTGGATGGTGAAATTACATCAACACTGTGCCGCATCAGCCATAACGAGCGCTTAAAACGCCGAATAGGAGCACGCCCCATGGAGATAGTTAAACCGGGATACGTGTTAGACGTTGGGTCCCACCACCGCTTTTCCTTATCCTCTTCCTAGCATTTTTTTCTTCTTCCAACTTCAATCGGCCGCTATTTTCTCTCCTTCTCCCATCCCAACTCCCCCCTCGCCCGATGACCACCTCCTCCATGCAGACCTCGATGATGCAGTCCACCACCTCCTCCTCTCCTCCTTCTAGCCCGATGACCTCCTTCCCAATAAGCTGAGCCGGAGCCGGCGATGTTGCGGCTCACCATGGCAGAGAAGGCGATGGCTCGCTGTGAGAGTCACCGACGCTGAGGCTAGCCGCGATGGAGGTGGTGGAGCCAGCCCAACTATCAGGATATTGGGGTGATTTATAGTTCATACAAGGAATATCTACAGTAAACTGATGAAAACTATGGTATTTCTGTGAATTAAAGAGCAAGTATGGAAGAACGGTGCAAGAAAGAGAGGAAAACGAAATTGGGGAATTTTGGCTTTTTCATTCATGTGCTGCCCATCCACCCTCTCTCCAGGATTTATAGCCGCATCCTGGAGCCACGCGATTAATCTGAAGCTTTTAAAAAATGAGCCATTAAGGCGCTAAACCTGATTAGTGACTTATTATAGTGACAAACATTCGATGAGGCCAGCAGGGCATCTCGTGCCTGACATTGCTTCCCTCTGCAAGACCAGACTTCAAGGCTGGAAGCTGGGAAATGTCTTCTGGATGAAGTAGGCATCCTCCCAGGTAGCTTAAACGATAGGTAAGTTGTCCCAATGAATGAGCCATTGCGGCACAACTACTGCATATTCACCCTCCTGATGCGGAACTTGACGACGTTGAAGAACAACAACAGGTGAAGACTTGATCTTGCCATCATCAGTAAGAAGTGGAAGCTGTTTGTTAGGGATTGTTCTATTTCCTGTGTGCTTCTTTAACTGGTTGACATGAAATACATTGTGAATCTGAGCGCCATCTGGAAGTAGGAGTTTGTAAGCAGATTTCTCCACTTTTTGTGTTACCCTGAATGGAGCATAAAACCGAGAAGAAAGCTTGAGAGAATTTCATTGTCCCAATGTTGTTTCTCTGTGAGGCTGGACCTTGAGGTACACCATGTCACCTACTTGAAAGACACGATGAGTTCTTTTCAGGTCGGCGTATTTCTTCATCTTGCGTTGGGCTTGCATGAGATTGTGTTATAGTTGCTCAAGCATGACAGATTTCTACCAAAGAGTGTTGTGAGCTTCAGTAGAAGCACTGTCAGGTATGGAGATTTCCTGTAACAAAGGAGGCTTGTACTCGTACAAAGCTTCGAAGGAGAAGTTTTAATGGTTGTATGGTATTAAGAATTATACCACCATTCAGCTGTTGTCAAACATTTGCTCCACTTTTTAGGTTCCTAAAAAGCAATAGTTCTCAAATACTGCTCTAGGTAGTGATTTACCTTTTCCGTTTGGCCATCGGATTCTGGGTGATAGGCAGTAGAAAAATGCAAATTCACGTTTAGAGCTGAGAATAGTTCTTGCCGAAGCTTGCTAGTGAAAATTTTGTCCTTGTCAGAAACTATTATCTTGGGTAGACCATGTAGTTTGAAAATATGATCTAAAAACAATGTGGCTACCTTGTGTACTGTGTAAGGATGGGACAATGGCAAGAAGTGGGCATATTTAGTCAACCTATCAATAATTACTAGGATGACATTCATGCCATTAGATGTGGAAAGGCCCTCTATGAAGTCCATGCTAATTTCACTCCACTTAGCAGTAGGTATGTCGAGTGGATCTAGGAGCCTAGGATAATGCACCTTTTTAGACTTGGAAAATTGGTAGATAGGGCAATTTGTTACCTGTTCAGTAATATAAGCCTTCATCTTCGGCCAATAGAACAGTTGTTTGAGTTTGATGTGGGAGACCCTCTGGCCGGAATGTCCTCCAATTGTTGAAGAGTGCAAGGCTTGAAACAATTTCTCTTTAAGGCTGGTGGAATCACCAATAAGAATTCTATTTTTGTATCTAATTATACCAGACTTCAAGGAGTAGTGTGGGTGGCTGTTAGGGTTTATTGACAATTTCTGGAGCAGAGAAGAACATTTCTGCTCATTGACATAGCTTGCTTGCACATCCAGAATCTAGGAAGGGACTGCCACAGAATTTGCAAGGCATGATTCCTCTATCACATCTTTTTGAGAGAGAGCATCAGCCACTGTATTTTGACAGCCCTACTTATATTCAATGACATAGTCAAATTCAAGCAACTTAAGCATGAGCTTGTGCTGAATTCCTTCGAGCAAGTGTTGACTAGACAAGTACTTGAGACTCTTCTTGTCTATTCTGATTGTCAGGAGATTCCCCAAGAGGTAATGTCGCCACTTTTTCAAAGCTTCGAATATGGCTAGGGCTTCTTTCTTGTAGATGGAAAGTGTCATTGCCCTGGACCCAGGGTTTTGCTATAGAAAGCTATAGGTTTTTCTTCCTGTATCAATACAGCTCCTAAACCATAAGCACTTGCATCTGACTCCAAAAATGGAAGGGAGAAGTTGGGTAACCAGAGAACAGGAGGTGTTGTCATGGTCTTTTTGAGTAAGGAAAATGCTTCCTCTTAAGCAGCTTCCCACACAAAAGATTTTTTCTTCAAAGATTCATGAAGTGGCTTGCAGATTGTTGCATAGTTTTTGACAAAACATCTATAGTAGCCAGTTAGTCCCAAGAAACCTCTCAGTTGGATGATAGTTGTTGGAGTTTTCCAAGAAAGGATAGCAGATATTTTTGAGGGGTCTGTGGCAACTCCATTTCTAGACATAGTATGTCCCAAATAATCAACTGACGGCGAGGCAAAGCTGCATTTTTCTGAGTTTTGCTCTGAGTCTCTGAGCTCTCAGGACTTGGAGCACTATTTTTAGATGCTCTCTATGCTCAGCTAGGTCCTTACTATAGACAAGAATGTTGTCAAAAATTACCAGCACAAAACTGAAGGAATTATGCCCTAGAGGAAAATAATATTGGGCTTATTTGCATATTCTGTCAGGTTCATAATAGTTTAGTACTATGCTAGAACTATGTCAATCAGAAACATTGAAATAGGAGTAGTATTAAATGATAAGAAGTCCTCGGTAATATCTAGGATTACTGGTTCATTGATCAACTGATGATTGAGGTTTCCCAGTCATGGTGCATTACAGCCGAGTGATGATGAGATCATGTCACTTGTTGATAGTGCCATGATTGACATTACCCACAGAATCATTTGCAACAAGATCGTATCATGATGTTTACGTTGCAAGTTGATAAGTGTCACAACTTAGCCCTTAGACCGTGAGGTTAGTGCATAATCTCTATTTCTGGAAGAAAACTCTAATTGCATCAACCGTCATCACGTAATAGGTTGACTGAAAAGGTGTCTCTTGGGTTTATCTGAAGGGGTAGGTTGAGGAGCATAGCCAAGAGCAGGATTTGATCATCTGCATGACATATATGATAATCTGTACCCACTCGGCGAGAACACATCAATGCTGCGCAGCATGTGACTAGGTCACGGGGATGTGCTATCATGGACGAGTTGAACAACATTGCCGGTAATAAGATCGAACCAAGTATTGGTGAATACCGACGATCAGATCTTAGGAAATACTACTATCAGCGAAGCAAAGGGAATATCTCATTGTCATTTACGATTCAATGATTGAAAGAGCTTCGTAGAATGCACATGGGTCTTCACGGATTTCCATGATCCGACTGAAGATCATTTACCGGAGAAGAGTTCTTGGTAATGTCTGTCGCATTCTTGAACTGTCAGGAAACACGCTTAAGGGATCACGATGCTTGAGACGTTTTGGTAATATCCAGAAACACTGTGTGATGATATATGAGAGAGGGGAATAGTTCCAACTAAGTCCAAAATAGTTTCAGCGAAGTCCAAAATGGTTTCATTGAAATCCGGAATAGTTTCGGTGGAGTCCGGAATGGTTCCGATGGAGTCCGGAAGTGTTTCGAAGTAGTGGGAAATTAATTATGTTTTAATTAATATTAACTGTATGAATTAATATTGATTAAATAATTAATAAACCTTTTATTTACTAAATGGGCTGATTTGGTGAAATAAGCCCATTAGGGAAAATTAGAGAGAAAAAAATAAAAAAGGGGGGCGGCCAGAGTTAGGGTTTCCTAGCCCTAGCCGCTGGCCCCTTCTCCTCCCCTGGCCGCCGCCCTTGGTGGCTTGGTGGAGGGGTAAGGGTGCCCACTCCCCACTATATAAACCCCCTGGAGGAAGAGTCAAAAGAACACAATTTCCACGAGCCCTTCCTCCATGGCCTCTCCTAACACCTTCAAGGTGCGCCGGCCTCCTCTGGTCCACCTCCCCCTTCCTCTCTCTCTCCCGCGTGGCCTCCCGAAGGGCTGCGTAGGAGATGGGAATCACCACCGCGACACGCCGTCGTGTTGTAGAGTTTCCAGATCCCTGTTCCAAAGCCTCTACTTCCGCATCTCGGCTGGAAACGGGGTTCCAAGAGTCATCGTGGTCGTCGTACGTGTGTGAGTACATGGAGGTGCCGCTCGTGCAGTGCCGGAGTCATTGCGCCAAGTTCTTCACGACCTTGAGGTCGGCTACGACGTCTTCGACAGCAACGCTTGTGCGGAAGCGTAATCCCCGCGCTTCGGTCTTCAAGGTTATGTGTCCGAAACTCCTTTACTATTACAACATTACTAATAGATAGGTCCTTGGGCAATCAGGGTTGTGTAGCACATAATTTTTTTGTTATCTGCATCGAACCCCAACAAAAATGCCTCAAAAATTCAGAGAAAATAGAGTTCAGGAGTTCCTGAAAACTAGCTGGAGCCTTTGTCAAGAAGAAAGGCATTACCAAATATTTGTAGTGTCCAAGATGTGTCCTAAATGCAGTTTTTGCAATGTTCATAGGATGCATGCGTATCTGGTGATATCCAGAGTGCAAATCAAGTTTGGAAAATACCTTTGTGTCGTTGATTTCGTTAAGTAAATCTTCCATCACCGGAATATGATATTTATTTTTCACTATGAGAGCGTTTAATTATCGATAATCCACACATAAATTCCAAGTCTGGTGCTAGCTCTAGTTTCACACTTGGACAACAGATCTCTGATCAGCTCTTCCACCAAATCCTTCTGTTTAGGAGGCATTTGATATGGACGAATGTTAGGAGGTATAGCACCCTCCTTGAGGGGTATCTTGTGGTCACATGGTCGAGCTGGAGGTAATCCTTTAGGTTCCTCAAATACATCAAAAAATGCTATTATAATATCTGCTACTGCTGGCTGTTGAGAGTGAGAAGCATTCACTGCCTTAGGTGTATTGGTTAGACTGAGTTGAAGAAGAAAGGCATCGGCTCCTTGAGCTAAAAGTTTGGAACAAACTTTAGTGGAAATCAAGCAATGCTTCCTCTGATTTGATGAGTGTTAACCACTGTCCTTCATGAAAGATTGAAACTGTTATGTTCTTCCAATCCAATAAGTTAGGACTATGCTTCTTGAGCCAGTTTGCTCCTAGTATTATGTCATATCCTTTGGGAGGAAGTATTTGAAAATCATGAGAAAATGTTTTCCCTGCCAAAGAATAGGTGAGCTATGGCAGAATGGAATCTGAAACTAGTTCACCACCTCCTGCTACTAATACCTTTTTGTGAGGGCCAGGACATGAATCAAAGTATGTTGATTTGAAAGAGCAAACTTCTTATCCATGAAAATATTAGTACTTCCTAAGTCAATTAGTGCTACAACTTTCTTGTTGCCAATTTGGAGTTGTACTGAAAGAGTGCCCTCCCCAGGAATGCCATGTAAGGTTTCAACAGAAAGAAGCATGAGGTGTTCAGTGGGTCCAGCGGCTTCATTGTGTACTAGTTCCAAGACTTGTGTTGCTGCAGGAGGATCAATAGCAATATTGGGAATAACAGGGGCTGATACGTCTCAAACGTATCTATAATTTTTGATGCTCCATGCTTGTTTATACACCATTTGCTTTGTGTTTTGTTACACTTTGTGGTGTTTTTATGCATTTTCTGAAACTAACCTATTAACAAGATGCCATAGTGCTAGTTCCCTGTGTTTCTGTTGTTTTTGTGTTTCAGAAAAGTTACACAGGAAATATTCTCGGAATTGGATGAAACAAAAGCCGAACCTCCTATTTTTACCGAAGCTTCGCGAAGACCGAAGATGAGATGGAGGGGGGGGGGCAGGAGCCAGCCTCACCACCAGGGGGCGCGGCCCAGCCCCTGGCTGTGCCCACCTGTGGTGAGACCACCTGGTCCCACTCCTGACGATGCCCCTTCGCCTATAAAGAGCCTCCCGACGGAAAACCCTAAAATAGTCAGCATTTTTCCCAGAACAGTTCTGCAGCGCCGCCACCGTCAAAGACAAATTTTGGGGGATAGGAGTCTCTATTCCGGCACCCTGCCGGGACGGGGAAGTGCCCCCGGAGCCATCTCCATCGGTCTCCATCGTTGTTGTTGCCTCCTATGATGAGGAGGTAGTAGTTCTCCCCCGGGGCTGAGGGCTCTACCGGTGGCTATGTGGTTCACCTCTCTCTCCCATGATGTGATCATGAGCTTTGTATCTAGTTGAATTGGTAGATGCTATTATTCAGATATTATGCTACTCCCGTGCTTATTATTGTAATCTTCGGAAACACCTTGTATAATGATGTGAAGGTGACTAGTATGCGCATTATGTGTGTCTTTTTGGTTAATATCTCTATGAATTGTTGGTGTTTGTTGGAACCATCTAGTGCGTTCACGGTGACAATGTGAGACAATCTAGTTTGGGTACATGCGAACTTTGAGGAGTGCTTCGTAGCCCTACGCATGATTAGTGTTTGTTATCCATTGGGGAATAGTTTTGAGTTGCATATTGAAGTTAGTATCTATTGGTTCAATTATGTTATATTTGTTGGGAGTGTGTCCACTAGTGAAAGTATGATCCCTAGGCCTTGTTTCCAAGCATTAAACACCGTTTACTTTCCGTTTTGTTACATGTTTGCTCACAGCGATATTTATTTCAGATATATTTACTACTCATAGTCATCACTACTACTTGTATTTCACTATCTCTTCGCCGAACTAGTGCACCTATACATCTGACAAGTGTATTGGGTGTGTTGGGGACACAAGAGACTTTCTGTATCGTAATTGCAGGGTTGCTTGAGAGGGATAGCTTTGACTTCCTCCTCCCTGAGTTCGATAAACCTTGGGTGATTCACTTAAGGGAAAATTGTTGCTGCTCTACAAACCTCTGCACTTGGAGGCCCAACACTGTCTACAAGAACAGACACATGCGTAGACATCAGGGGCTTGTATATCGACTTCATCATCATCACTGTGACCTTGCATTTCGATAGCATGAAGCATGCTTTTTATTCCAGAGCATTTGTGTCCAAAAGTCCAGTCCTCAGGACAATACCAACATTTTCCTCTCTCTTTTGGTTTATCAGTAACAGGCTTGATTCTGTTGTCTTTGTACTGCACATTCCTAGCCCGCGGCAAATTTGCTCCCTGTTTGGGTGGATTGGGTGTGGAAGTTTGTTTCTTGTGCACCGATAGGTAGACCAGCTCCTCTTGGCCAGCATACCAGTATGCAGATCTTAGGTCTGGGGGTTCGTGTTTCTTTACTGTATGCTTAATAGTGTGCTTTAATCCACTCAAAAATCTGAGTGTGAAGAAGAATTCCGGCATGTAATGATGATCCTTTTTCATTGCTGTCATCCACTCTTCGAATGAACCAATATATGGGTTAACTGTCGACATTTGTTTCAGCTGTTGGAACTATTCCATTGACTCGTGCACAACACTGTCAGGAAACCTGTCGAGAAGCAATTCGCAGAATTGTATCCAGTTCATCAGAGATAATGAACATTGCAGTTGTTGAGCCAAGTCTTCGCCTTGCAGCGAATATGAGCTGCTGCCCACTTCAGCTTGTACTCATGTGTGATGCCAGCTCGAACACTCCTTCACAATCCTGGAGCCACTGGTAGGCATTGTCTCCATAGAACAAGGGAAGCTCTACTGTCGATGAGCGGATGTGTGGTTCCACCTGAGTATTGACTTGGCAATGTTCTGTAGCTACTGTCTGTTGGACTTGGTGTGGTGATGGCTTATGTTGCGAGGAACTGAGATGAGGTGTAAAGTTAGCCAGGGGTGTGGGGGTGGTTTTGAAGGGTTTCGCAGCATAGAAAACAAAAATTTCCTACGATGACGAACAAGAACAAGCCAAGATCTGATCTACGAGATACAAAACAACGAGCGAGAGAGATTAGATCTACATACCCTTGTAGATCGCGCAGCAGAAACGTTCAGATGAACGTGGTCGGCGTAGTCGTACTAGCATCTCCTCCTCGCGATCCGATCTGATCCAAGCGCCACAATGGGCGGCGCCTCCGAGCGTTGCACACGTACAGCGCAGCGACTCCTCCTCCTCCTCGGTCCAGCAAGGTGTGATGGAGTGGTAGATGGGATCAGCAGCACGACGGCGTGGTGCTTATGGTGGAGAGTATCTGCGGGCAGGGCTTCGCCTACGCGTGTGAGGTGGAAGAAGATAGGCAAAAGAAACTAGTCAAACTAGACAAAAGAGCTACACAAAAGAGGCTGCAACGGTTGAACAAAATTCTGTCAATTTCGGTCATCTTGCACCGCTGCGGTCCTCCTTTTATACCATCATCGCAAAGACGTGCAAAGCAAGTAGATAGCCGTTTGCGTGAAGGCCACATCGCGCATCATGAGATCGATCTCATCGATCGACTGGAGCTTGCTCCTGGCGTACGCAGCGAACGGCCTACCTAGCGCTTGATCTGGTCGAGCGATCGGCCTGCCGCTTGAGCGATTCCAGCGGAGTGAGCGATGCCCTCGCTGGCGACGCGGCCTGCCAGGCGGGAGGCCAAGGCGACCAGCCGGGTGCGCGGCCCAGCAGAGGATGGGCGTGGCCCAGAGGACTGTAGCGGGAGCCACGCGAGCGCAGCCCAGCCGACCTCCAACGGGAGAGCGAGCGCGGCCCAGGAACAATTCCTGGCCGGCCGCCTCCTTCCTCTCTTTTTTTCTTTGCCTTTTTCTTTTGCTTCTCTATTTAATAGTTTGTCCAAATAGACTACAAAATTAGCCCGTTTAGCAAAACTTCTAATGGACTACTTTTAGCCCTTATTTATTTCTATTAAATAAATATGTGTATTAACATTTATTAATTCAATTAATTCATAAATCATTAATCATCTTCCCAGAACAATTCCATAACTCTCTGAAACAATTTCCATAAATCCTGAAACTACCCTAGCGTCGATGAGCGTTAAGTGTGTGACCCTACGGGTTCGAGAATGTGCGGACATGATCACCATCAATAATCAATAGCGGGATCTAGAAATCCATATTGACTCCCACATATTCAACGAAGATCATTATCGGTTAACCACGATATCAGGATTCGAATAATCCCGTATACAAATTCCATTGTCTCGCGATATTTTACTTGCCCGAGATTCGATCGTCGGCATCGCCATACCTAGTTCAATATCGTTCACAACAAGTACTCTTTACTCGTTCCGCAATCCAATATCACCCTGTGATTAAACTCATTAATCACGTGTTTGCAAACGGTGTATGATATTGATTACCGAGTGGGCCCGGAGTATATCTCTCTGACATGGGAGGGACAAATTCCATCTCGATACATACAACCCAATAAGTACTTTCCGATTACCTGAGAGACACCTTTATAATCACTCTCTCATAGGGTTACGTTTGATGACCTCAAAGTTCTCTTCCGGTACCAGGGAGTGGCATTATCTCATGGTCTAAGGAATAGGATACTGACATAGGAAAAGCTAGGCAATTGTGAACACAATGACACGATCTAATTTATGTGCTTAATTTGGGTCTGTCCATCACATCATTCTCCTAATGACATGACCTCATTATTAATCGACAACTCATGTCTATGGTTAGGAAACCTTAATTATCATTAATCAATGAGCTAGTCTAGTAGAGGCGTACTAGGGACACGGTGTTGTTCATAAACCACACAAGTATTAATGTTTCCGCTTAATACAATTCTAGCATGGAATATAAACATTATCATGAACAAGAAATATGATAATAACAATATTATTATTGCCTCTAGGGCATATTTCCTTCAGTCTCCCACTTGCACTAGAGTCAATAATCTAGTCATACTTGCGCCTTTAACACCTATGGCAATCCGGTGTTACTCATGCGCGTTGCATGTGGTAAACCTTATCTACGGGTCTGACACTTTCAGGTCCATTTGTATTTGCATATCTTTTGCGTCAGCACGCATTACTCATCTTCTATGAGATGGCATCGTATAAACTTGATCTTCTGTTGAGACCTTGTTTCTTTGCCGAAACTATGTTGTCACTATTGTCGTACAATAGAACTACATAATACTAGCACACTTGAAACTACACCTAGTTCTCTTGCCGCTTCTAAAGCAATTATATACTTAGCCCTCGTTGCAGTGTCCGCCACAATGTTAACATTGGAATTCATCCAAGTCATCATGGAACTTTCTTCCATCTTATTGTGCCACCTTATAACTTTAAACAAATAGCCTAAAATTGAGATAAATTTTACCTGTATATGTGAAAGTCAATGTAACACATTGCAATGAACCATTTATCACTTTGCATACAGAACATATTCTTACTTCTTCGAAAGTACATAAGAATATTCTCACTATTGCCCAACAATCATCATATGAATGCTCATAACCTTTTAGAGCATCAGACATATCTGTATATACATATCATGGTATACAAGATTGACAAGATCATTCTTACGATTTCACTCATCAAGTGTCAAAATAGTTGATTCTTGCTTCAACCTCTTCCATGCAACAAGAACCGTTCTTATTGTTTCCACACTGAACAAATTCAATATTTCATCTATGTACTCTGGCAAAACTATATTAGCGCCTCAATCTATCTGTATAGACATTGATGCTCAATATTCTGGTTTTGCCTAAGTCTTTCATCAAAAATCCAATTTTAATGAAATCTTAACAATATCAAGAAAAACACATAATTTCCAATGACCAATATGTCGTCTACATAAAGCATTAGAAATATGTCTTAGCACTCATTACTTTTTTGTAAATACAAGCATCTTCAAATATCTTGATGAAATTAAACTCTTTTAACATTTTCATCATTGAAGATTCCAACTCCGTTATGCTAACTTCTACCATTGAAGTTTGCATACATATCTAGCAACCTTTGAATCAACAAAACCCATTGGGTCGTGTCTGGTACATGTCCTTGGTGTGCATTCCGGTAGAGGAACGTTGTTTCATTTATTCAACTATCATATCTCAATATGTAATTGTTGCTAGAATAATCCATATGACAAAGTCAGGGCCCATCACCGCTTATTTGTATATTGTCGGTTATTATTATCTAATAATATCCCATCCTCAAATCTTGCTATTTGATGACGACCAACTTGGTTAAATAGGAACTTTGATGTCCGGTTCTACAACATATTGTAGGCGCGGGAGCCATGAGCGCAGTTACCGCTTCCAGAACATTTTCCGGTGCTGCGCTACTTTGCTCATCATGCTCAGGTTCAATAACCTCATCAAGTTCTATTTTCCTCCCACTTAAACCTTTCGCGAAAAACTTCTTCACAAGAAATTCACTTCTTTTAGTGACAATCACTTTTATTCGGGTTCATAGGAGAAGGAATACCCATCGACATTCTTTGGGATATCTACAAAGACTTACTAATCCAATTTTGGTTGTAAACATTTTACTTATGCCATGCATACCAAAATTTGAGAAAAGACAACTATAACTTGTATAGTGTCATTTCAGCGGATTATGATGGCACTCTATTCAGTGAAAAGAGAAAGTCTCTAAAGCATAATCCACAAATTATATTGGCAGTTTTATTTCATCATTTATCTAACCATGTCAAACAAGGTTTGATTACACCCATCGAAAACTCCATACTCATATGGTGTTTATCATGATGCAAGTTTGTGGAACAATTCCCTTAACTCTTAGATGTTTGCTAAACTTGTAACTCAAACATTCTTCTTTATGATCCAGTCATAAAAACTTGAATTTTCTTGATACAACAATTTCCACTTTATAAATTGAACAATTTCAATCATTACATACTTCTATCTCATCAAGTAGATATACCATACATCTATTCGAGTCATTGATGAAATAAAAAATACACCATGATCGACTTTACCTCATGGACTACATACATCAACATGTACGATCTCCATTTAGGTAGTCGGTTGTTCTGTCCATGGCCCATGAACAGAGTTTAATCATCTTTAGGAAAAGTCTCACAAGCGTCAATCAATTCAAAATCAAATGACTTGAAAGTCCATCAATATGGAATTTCTTTCATGTTTTATTTCCAATATGATTTAAACAGCGATGTTATATATAAGTGAAATTTGTTTTGTCTTGCGAATTTTAGCATCACTGTTATAAATGTCTATTTCACCAACAAGATAATAATAATCTATCCATCGATTATGGAAGACAGTAATAATTTCAACAACCATTGCTCTCATAATACCAAAATAAGATAACAATTATTAAGTTCATAACAAATCTTGAAGGCTAGGTTTGATACCGATGAAAAACACAATAACACTTTTATTTGTTCTTGACACGCATTATTACCATATTCTTTTGTTGGTTATTTAGGCCATTGTAGTTATTGCATTGTGTTGCTTTGTATGATATTTCATACCAATAAATCAGTATCGAATACCCAAGAAGTACATTGTTAACAAGCAAAGAATACATCTATAACATGTATATCATCTATATACCTAAGCTGACACTTCCAGTCTTTTCCTTTTCTACCAAAAATATTTTTACAGATCCTATTTAGCATTTCCACTCCATTAGAAGAATCTATCAACATCAATAGTGGCATCAATCATTTGACACATAGTCCAAAGGATGTTAGTCAAATACTAACGACCTTGGAATTTGCACATTGAGGTGGATCACCATTATCATATAATTGGCGTTCTTCTAGATTCCATTCTTTAGCATTCTTTTGGTATAGCAAAACAATTTAGCCGATACCTTTTTCATCCATATTATCATGAAAATTTTCATGATCAAACTACTATAGCTCATAAGGATGAATGCAAGTATAATATTAGTTCCCAAACTTTTGGGTGATCGGGACGCCTAGCGTCTTCAATCTTCGCATATATTCATACAATATGAGCATATGTTATTTTACTAAATTATACTTAATCATTTTTGCAAACAATCAAAGTTTTAGATATCAAATATCTTTTACCTCTCGTTTGTTTCTGAAACAATTCTTTCAGCTCGACGATCACTTTGATTCTCAAACAATTTTGAAGACCAATTTCTCATGGAGGCAAACATTATATTATATGCTAAACTTGAATCGTTGCTCTTAGATTAATACAACTTATTAAATCACATGGAGCAAGCGAGGTTTGCTAAAATTGCAATGGGACTTAATGTTCGAACTTGACATTTTAACTAAACGGCATTAGTCTGAAAAGTGATTGTCCAGAATTCTATAGTTTTATTTACTCAATTAAAACTAAGTGTCGGTGGAAAACGGTTGCCAAAGACTACAACGACTTATGCAAATACACTAAGATTTAGTTCATGATAATTAGTTTAAGTTAATCAAATTACTAATAAACTCTCACTAAATTCAACATCCCTCGAAGTTGTTTAGTGAAGCATGATCCAAATTCACTACATCAAGACCGATCATCACGTGAGATGATGTAGCTTTAATGGTGAACATCAACATGTTGATCATATCATCCATATGACTCATGCTTGACCTTTCGGTCCATGTGTTCTGAAGCCATGTCTGTACATGCTAGGCTCGTCAAGTTTAACCCTTGTATTTTTTCGCATGTGTAAATCTGGCTTACATCCGTTGTATGTGAACATAGAGTTTATAGCACCCGATCATCAAGTGATGCTTCAAAACGATGATCTTTCGCAACGACACATACGAGGGGAGAACACATTTTATCTTGAAATTAAGTGTGAGGGATCATCTTACAATGCTACCGTCGCTATCAAAGCAAAATAAGATGCATAAAGGATAAACATCACATGCATATACAATATGTGACATGGTATAGCCAATCTTCACGCATTGATCTCCATCTCGTGCGCGCCGACATGATCTCCATCACTCCACCATGATTGCCTCCACCATGATTAGCAACTACGACTATTGCTAACTACTTAGCAATAAAGTAAAGCTATTACATGGTGTATAAGAAGTTGACACGCAGGTCATACAAAATATTAAAGACAACCATATGGCTCCTGCCGATTGTGAACTCATCGACATGCAAGTCGTGAAACATTACAAAACATGATCATTGCATACATCACATATATCAACATACACATCACATCTTGTGGCAATACCATATCACAAACACTCCCTGCAAAAACAAGTTAGATGCCTCTACTTTGTTGTTGCATGTTTTACATGGCTTATGTGAGTAACAAGTTAAGAACGATTCTTACCTACGAAAAGCCACAACGGTGATATGATGGTTGCTAATATCCGTTATAAATCCCATGACTACTATAGTGAGAGAAACTGGCATCCACCAGCTGCATGTGTGGAACAAGCCACACGTCAAGTGCGGAGCCGGTCTCGCGAACGAGGTCGCATAAAGTTGGCCTGGACCGCTTCAATCTCACTATGCCGCGCCATAAGAAATACACAACATAGAGGTTTGCAATAGAAAACATCAACACCCGCAACAAGCATGTTGCGTTCTACTCGTGAAACACATCTACGCATAGATCTAGCTCTGATACCACTGAATGGTTTCGCAGCATAGAAAACAAAAATTTCCTACGATGACAAACAAGAACAAGCCAAGATCTGATCTACGAGATGCAAAACAACGAGTGAGAGAGATTAGATCTACATACCCTTGTAGATCACACAGCAGAAACATTCAGATGAACGTGGTCAGAGTAGTCGTACTAGCGTCTTCTCCTCGCGATCCGATCTGATTCAAGCGCCACAACGGGCGGCGTCTCCGAGCGTTGCACACGTACATCGCCGCGACGACTCCTTCTCCTCGGTCTAGCAAGGTGTGATGGAGTGGTAGATGGGATCAGCAGCACGACGGCATGGTGCTTATGGTGGAGAGTATCTGTGGGCAGGGCTTCACCTACGCACGCGAGGTGGAAGAAGATAGGAAAAAGAAACTAGTCAAACTAGACAAAAGAGCTACACAAAAGAGGCTACAGTGGCTGAACAAAATTCTGTCAATTTCGGTCATCTCGCACCGCTGCGGTCCTCCTTTTATACCATCCATCGCAAAGACGTGCCAAGCAAGTAGATAGCCCTTTGCGTGAAGGCCACGTCGCGCAACATGAGATCGATCTCATCGATCGACTGGAGCTGGCTCCTGGCGTACGCAGCGAACGGCCTACCTAGCGCTCGATCTGGTCAAGCGATCGGCCTGCCGCTCGAGCGATTCCAGTGGAGCGAGCGATGCCCTCGCTAGGCCCAGGCGGCCAGCTGAGTGCGCGGCCCAGCAGAGGACGGACGCGGCCCAGAGGACTGCAGCGGGAGCCACGCGAGCGTGGCCCAGCCGGCCTCCAGCGGGAGAGCGAGCGCGGCCCAGCAACAATTCCTGGCCGGCCGCCTCCTTCCTCTATTTTTTTCTTTGCCTTTTTCTTTTGCTTCTCTATTTAATAGTTTGTCCAAATAGACTACAAAATTAGTCCGTTTAGCAAAACTACTAATGGACTACTTTTAGCCCTTATTTATTTCTATTAAATAAATATATGTATTAACATTTATTAATTCAATTAATTAATAAATTATTAATCATCTTTGCGGAACAATTCCGTAACTCTCTGAAACAATTTCCATAAATCCTGAAACTACCCTAGCGTCGATGAGAGTTAAGTGTGTGACCCGACGGGTTCGAGAATGTGCGGACATGATCACCATCAATAATCAATAGCGGGATCTGGAAATCCATATTGACTCCCACATATTCAACGAAGATCATTATCGGTAAACCACGATGTCAGGATTCAAATAATCCCGTATACAAATTCCACTGTCTCGCGATATTTTACTTGCCCGAGATTCGATCGTCGGCATTGCCATACCTAGTTCAATCTCGTTCACAGCGAGTACTCTTTACTCGTTCCGCAATCCAATATCACCATGTGATTAAACTCATTAATCATGTGTTTGCAAACAGTGTATGATATTGATTACCGAGTGGCCCCGGAGTATATCTCTCTGACATGAGAGGGACAAATTCCATCTCGATACATGCAAACCAACAAGTACTTTCCGATTACCTGAGAGACACCTTTATGATCACTCTCTCATAGGGTGATGTTTGATGACCTCAAAGTTTTCTTCCGGTACCAGGGAGTGGCATTATCTCATAGTCTAAGGAATAGGATATTGACATAGGAAAAGCTAGGCAATTGTGAACACAATGACATGATCTAATTGCTTTGCTTAATTTGGGTCTGTCCATCACATCATTCTCCTAATGACATGACCTTATTATTAATCGACAACTCATATCTATGGTTAGGAAACCTTAACCATCATTAATCAATGAGCTAGTCTAGTAGAGGCGTACTAGGGACACGGTGTTGTTCATAAACCACACAAGTATTAATGTTTCCGCTTAATACAATTCTAGCATGGAATATAAACATTATTATGAACAAGAAATATGATAATAACAATATTATTATTGCCTCTAGGGCATATTTCCTTCAGGTTTGTGTAGGAGTGTAGGTCGACAGAGGAGGGGGATATATGGTTGTAGTCGGGTAGTAGGGGAGGAATTGGGTGTGTATGAATGGTATTGTTGATGGTATGGGGGAAATTGTGGGTATGGCAATGGATTTTGTTGTTGGTATGGGTAAATTGGTAAGTTTTGGGGATTTGGTGTATATGATGGAGACGGGGAGTAATATTGGGGTTCAGAGAAGGGATTTCTGTGTTGGTGAATTTGGTTTGGTGACGGTGGTAGTGGCAGCGGTAGAGTAGTGGGAGGAATCTATGGAGCCGAAGAACTAGGACCGGCCAAAGGCAACATTTTTGGGCGCATGGTGGCGGTGGGAAACTCTGGATGGGGAAGATGGCATGGATAGAGGTTACTGAAGTGTAGCGGCCGAGCCGTTGTTGGAGAAGCCGAGTTCATCAGCATCGATACCTCATGAATTGGGCTCAGGGTTGAGTGGTAGGAGTGCGGTGGAGTCATAGCAGCCGATGTAGGGACCACCGATGGCGCCGTACCACCTGCATCGGGGCGCTTTCCTAGGGAGATGGCGAGCTGGGCCACCATATCCGTCAGGGTGGAGAGATCACTGGGGATCTTGTCCATCGAAGACTGCTGCACTTCGAGGCGATGATTGATGGCGAGGACCTCGCGAGGGAGACGAGAACTGATCTCCTCTTTGGTGGCCGCCTGAGCTTGTGGCGCCGCCAGAATTGCGGCTTCCTCGGTGACAAGGGTATAGTTAATAGAGCCCGTTAGTTGAGTACCCCTAAGGCCCGTATAGCTAGGCCCAATTGTAATGATAGTCGAATACGAGTTCTTACCGTATGTCGATATTGTAATCTGTATCGGACCCTACCCAATCCTCGAGACCTGGCCATTTATATATAGGGGCCAGGAGGGGACGGTGTAGGCCAGATTGAAAGCAAGCCAGGTTGAACACCCAAGTTTACTTTCGACATACACTTATTTCGACTAACTTTACCTTCGAGTTCATCCGACGCCCTATCTACCTGATCCTAAGTCCTTCATCTAGGACATTTGTCGAGTTAACCCTCGTCAATTGGCGCCGACCGTGGGGACAAGGGTGTTGGAATCATGAATTCGACGGCTTTTTCGCTTTTAGCCAACAACAGTTCAAAAGACGACGAAAATCAAGAGATGGAGTTGACAATCGGAAGTTTAAGCATCTTCATCAGGCCATCAGGTTCATCTCGCCTTTCAGATCCGACAAAACAAGATCCGTCGGCAAGTGAGCCCGAAACAGTAGCAATGATGGAATATTCTGACGGCTCTTCCGGCGAGGTAAACTCGCCGGTCAGCTTAGAAGAAGTGCAAAAAGGAAAAGTCGCAGAGGACAACAAAACAGTGGAAAATTTCGATGCAGGGGTCCAACTCGATGATCTCATGATCCGCCTCGACGATATCTCAGACAAGTCAACAGATACATGGAAGACAGGGTTAGAGCTTTCTGAAGATAGTGACTCGATCTTCTCAAGCTTCAATAGTAACATCGGCAAACAATGCCAGGTGCTCGCCATTGTGGGGGACAACTCAGAAGAATTCGATGAAAACAACAATCCAGTGTTAAACCTGGCAAATATCGACAGAGGAGCAAATCACCTAGCAGAAGGGCAAACAGCAGAATCCCTCACAACCAGGGAAAAAATTCGACTATCAGTCGACGAATGGAGGATAATAAAAGAAGCCGTAGAACACGGCACGCCAATACCATCAAATTCCAGCAAAGACATGCTTTTGGGGTATCATTATGCCCTAAGGCAGCAGGCAAAGCAACTAGCAAAGGAGAAAATAGAGATACAACAAAGAAAAGAATCAGCCATTGCAGCCAGCAATGCCGCTCGCAGGGCACGAAGCGACGCATCACACACTAACGCAAGGAAAAATCGTCGACATGGTTCAAGGTACGAAAACCTCGAGTACTCAGAAAGATGAAGTATCTCCAAAAAACTCGACTCGTCCTTCCTATCGGTCGATGAGCAGGGGAACATCCTACCAAAAACCCCTGAAGCAGCACTAGTAGCAGCGCAAGCATATCTGCTTACAACTCGACCAAGTCCAGGAGATCCTAGGGAACATATGCATAGAGCAGCATTGAATGGACTCAACATGGTGGGCCACAAGCTATCAGCGAAAGGAGAGGAAGCATATCACCACAAGGAAGCGCATAAAGCAAGGTCACCTCGCCGTCACAACAGTCCTCGACACAAAAGCGGCAATCAACGGTCTCGGTCGTCATCACCAAAACAACACGGAGGAACCCGAAGATCCCGATCCCCAAATGAAAAACGCGACTATGAAGACGACGAAAAATAGATGGGGGCATCGTGCTTTACCCGCAGGGTTCGCACCACTCTAGTTCCCAAGGGATTCAAATTACCTCATGATCAGCAAAAGTACGACGGATCACAGGAACCACAATCATGGCTCTCAGATTATCTACAAGCAGTACAAATATTGGGAGGAACCAAAGAAACAGCAATGCAAAGTTTGCAGCTACACCTCACCGGCGCAGCAAGGTCATGGTTGAGCAAACTAGAGAAAGAAACTATTGGAAGTTGGGAAGACCTCACAAAGCAATTTGCAAGCAACTTCAGGTCAACATATAAGCGGCCAGCATCAATAGAAGAAGTCAAAGCGTGTGTGCAACAACGCGACGAAACACTACGGGCATACATCCAAAGATGGAGTCTTATAAAAAACTCAGCAGTCGAAGTTTCAGACGAAAGAGCAATAGATGCGTTCATCATTGGACTAAGGCGAAGAGACCTAGTCGAAGAGATGGGTAGAATTAAGCCAAAAACCGTGTCAGACCTCATGGACGTAGCAAATAGATTCGCGGACAGAGAAGACGCGTGCAACAACAAGCGTACGTGATCTCCAGAGGATGACAGAAGAAATAGATATGGAAGTCAAAGAAGATGATCCCGAAACTATGACAATCATGGCTATCACAGCCAGGTAGCCGCGGGATACAAGGACAACAGTTATCAAGGAGGCAAGCGCAGAAGTTCGGGATATCAAAGCTATGGAAAGGAGGATTATAAAAAGTTTCCCATAAGAGAATCCAGAGAGTACAATCCATCGCCAGAAGACATGCTCAACGGACCTTGTCATATACACTCAGCGTTCGTCGATGGGAAGCGTGTATCCAGGCACGCAATGAAAGATTGTACAACATTCTTGAAGCTACAAGAGGCAGCATTAAACAAACACACCGAAGCAAGGCGACAAGGATACGGAGGAAGCAACAAGCCTCCCACAAATCACCAAGGGAACAACGGAGCTCCTCAAGGACAAGACCAGCAAAACCAGGGGCATGATGACGACGAAGGGTATGTTCCATCAAAAGGACACATCACAACAATGATACAACCTGTGCCCAAGTCGAATAAAGAAGAAAAGAGCATTACTCGACAAGTTAACTTGGCAGTCATCTCACCTCCAACCACAACGGAATATTTGCATTGGTCAGAACATCCAACCGAGTTCAACAGAGAGGATCACCCTATAACAGTACCTCGGCCAGGAAATGCGCCTTTGGTACTCAAAGCTCAAATCGGTGCGTATGATGTCGATAGAATATTCATGGATGCAGGAAGTGGAATTAATCTGATATATGCAAAAACACTCAGAGCAATGCATATATCACTAGAATTCTTGAAGCCAACAGATTGTTCCTTCCATGGAATTGTACCAGGAAGTGCCAATTATCCACTAGGACGGATAGCACTTAACGTTTGCTTCGGCAACCGGCAAAACTACAGGAGAGAAAAGCTCGACTTCGAAGTCATGGACTGGCCATCTCAGTATCATGCGATCCTCGGACGGCCCGCGTTTTCGCGATTCATGGCAGTGCCTCACTACACATATCTGGTACTCAAAATGCCAGGACCAAGAGGAGTAATTACAGTAAAAGGGAGTTTTAAAGTCTCAGATATCTGCGACAGGGAGTTCCACAAGATGGCACAGAACTTTGGCATGATAGCCAACTATGCAGAGAAGGCGAAAAGCACGACTACGGAAGGCGTCAAGCTACTCGAAGGATGCGTTGCGGAGCCCGAGATGAAGAAACCACGAGTAGGAGCATCAGGAGAGGACAAAAATACAGGAGAAGAAGAGAAAGCCATGACGGCATAAGCATCAAAGAATAATAAAGTAGAGTAGAAGAATAAGGCTGTAAAAGCCACGAGTTATACCAGGGGCAATGCCCTCTAGATCCAGAACACAGGTCATAGGCCGGATCTCTTGGGTCACCCCATGTATCTTACATTACAAGTATAATAAAGACAAAACGTTCCTCATATTCGAGTTTACGAGTCTTTCCAAGGGAAAATGCGGCAAACGCACGAATCATACAAAAACGCTATGAGAATAAGTTTCAGACATACAGTCGCGAAATAAAGAAACTCTCGCGTTCCACATAAGTATTACAACATCGGGTTGTCAGAATCATCTACACCTAAAGGGTCTAAGTAGTGAAACTCGCGGAAAAACGCGGAGTCTTCTTGCAACAGCCTGGCTATAATTCGTCGGGCAGGCTGCAAGGTACTCTCCAAGTGTACTCGAAGGCTAGCTCCACCCGGAGGATAGCTCAGCGACATAGAACTATAATTGAGTCTTGGCTGCCACTTGCGTATCCACCCAACAGCAAAATTGGCACCTGCCACTAAGTTCAGTTCTATCAATCGATGAATTCGCTGGCTGGATCTAAAAACATCAAGAAGCAAGGGGAAGGTCGCAGGCAGAGGATTGCGAGGAAGCATAACCGAGTGCATAGTTATGAGAGCTCTCCTGCAGCCATCCACTACCTCGCCAATGTGCTGGGCACGGTCCTGAAGCAATACAACAGCACTCCGGCGTCGAGGATCCGACCATAAATTTTCAACACCTGCGGACATTTTTTCTAGAGCTGCATTTCGCTCGGTAACCTGACGATCTTCAGCAGCGAAGTCCAAACAAGTGCCTATGAGGGCAAAGGATATCATAAAATAGCAGTGGAGAAAAAGGGAAAAAGACAAGTCGAAAGGAAACTTACATCGTAACATTTCACAGGCAGATTCGATGATGCCGAGGACAAAAGAATTGCATTCCTCGTGATGCAAAATCTTTGCCGTCAAGCTGGACACCTTATCATCAAGAATTGATACCTGCTTCGTCAAGTTAGAAGTTCTGCTAGCTTTATCAAATGCCATCTGAGCTTGGCGTTTGGCTAAAGTCAAGCGAGCCTCAAGATCAGAAATCCTTGAAGAATACTCTGCGCATTGACCGCATCGACTAGGAGGCGACGAAATCGTCGAGTTGAACGTACTGGCAGAGGAAGGAGCAGGCCCGTGGGTCAAAGGATCATTGATGTGCATCGACTGAAAGCCAAAAGAAAAGAAAGGAGAAATATTTCAGAGAGATAGCACAAGACTTCACACGAAGGAAGTATATTTACATAAGTGCAAAATCCTATGACTAAGGTTCTCGGGTTGCAC
Source organism: Dactylis glomerata (assembly GCA_007115705.1). Taxonomy (NCBI): domain Eukaryota; kingdom Viridiplantae; phylum Streptophyta; class Magnoliopsida; order Poales; family Poaceae; genus Dactylis; species Dactylis glomerata. Next base: position 6,609,928 of record QXEO01000291.1, read on the forward strand.
GCAATTAAAAGTTTTTACATTCAAAAGGAGAAATCTAAAGCTACAAAGAATCCAAGTCTACGCCACCTCAGCATTCTGCTCCGTGGCAGAAGAAGGCGTGACAAATTCCTCGCCAGCAGTAGACGGAGGCGCTGGATCTTCCGCCGCTGGTGGCGGCGCAGTAGATGCCGCGGAGGCTACCGAAGGAGAAATAATCACCACCAGTGCAGGTGCCAACTTCTTGGCCTTCTCGAAGAAAGCTTTCATCTCATCGTGGGTGCGGCCATGGGGAGAGCTCACCTTCTCCCAGTCGAAGTCCGCACCATGCGCAAAAGAAAGTGCAATAGCACCCTCAGCGCCATGCTTCAGAGAGAGCCCCTTCAGCTGGAGGGTGGGGTCTTCGGTTGTGTCGAAGGCCTTGGCAAGTTTATCCAAGTTGTCCTTCGGAACTTCTGCCCTTTTCTTCGGCCACAACCCGATGAACAGTCGCGACAAAACGCGGCTAACCAACTCAAAAGTCTCCTGGATGGATATCCAGTTTGCCTCGAGTAGGTTAACCGCGGTCAGCAGAGGATCATCGCCCGGTTGCAAAAACGATGAAGATACCCCAGTAAACCCTGCACAACAAAGGAAGACAAAGGAAAAAAAGGAAAGCAAAGTATCAGCAAGAATAACAACATAACAAGAGTCGAAATAAAAAGACAAGGCGAAGCATCTACCTTCAGCAGCAGCAGACATCGTGCGAAGACGCTCTGTCACGGCTTCCTCTCGCAGAATTTGCTCCTTGTTGGCATCGGTCAAAGCTTTTTCGGCTTTCTTCGCCTTACCAAGCGCTGATTTCTGCGACTTCTCAGCGTTTGCTTTGGCAGCGGCCGCAATATCATAAGCCTTCTGCGAGGCACTAAGCTCAGCTTCCAGCGACGCAATTCGGGCATTGGCTATTGCCAGAGCAGCTACAATAGAAGAAAAAAAGAAAGTCAAATAAATAGCAAAAAATAAAGCATAGAGAAAAGGTCATGGTTGGATATAAAACGTACATTCGGAAGCTTTCGCAACCTTAAGGTACCCAGCACATTCAGTGCCCAAGGCGATGAATCTCTCCAATAATGCCTAAGAGAGAGAGTGTGTAAGAGCACAAGTGTGTGCAGAGGAAAACAAGTCAACAAAAAAAAAGTTGCTCACATCATTGGGAGAAACCGTCGATGCATGGGCTTCAAGAGAAACGTCGGGTTCTTTGGCCTTCTTTGAGCGTTTGTTGCTTCGGGTTTCCGGAATCTTCTTGACAGAAGCCCTGGTAACCCTCGGTGCAACAACTGGCTCAGCTGGCTCGTCAGCGGTCATAGGCGACATCGAAGGAGCAGTTGTATCATCTTTTGGTGGCTCCTCGTCATCTCTATAAAGAAGAAAACAAGTTATGTACAACACGACAGAAATAAGACAAGAGTGGTGCCAGTGAAAAACTCAAATAAAGTACTTACGATGCCAGGAGGTTGAAGTATTCCATATCTCCTGCCAAAACAGGAGATTTATCAGCAACTGCTTGTTGCAAAGAGGAACTCGAAGAAGCAAATTCATTGACTCATTTCCTCTTCTTGTCCAAGCCAGTGTCTTCAGGCTGCATTGGAGGAGACGATGTCGACGAACTAGTGTCCTCTTCTGATTCTTCGGCATCATCTCCGTCCTGATTATCATCAGCCTCGGGGGCTTCAGATACAGACATGGCCAGATCAGCCGAAAGGGGCCCTGCCTCTGGAAGAGGAGGGCGCGAGAGGAGAAATTGGTGCCCCTGCACACGAACAAGTTACTAGAGCAAACAAGGAAAAGGAAAACATAGTTTGAGAAACAAGAAATTCGACAACGAGTAGCCAAGAAGTAAGCAGATACATACCTCAGGTAGAGGGTGCACGGAGTCAAAGAAATCAGCGGTCAAATCAGCAACCGCATGTTCCTTGGTGAGCTTGGTGAGGCTCCTGACTCGCTTGTCGACATCCTTTTTCTCTATCAAATCTTCAGAGACGCGAGTAGGATCTTCCAAGCTGGAGTAACTCCAAAGTTTGGTAAGGCGGTGCTGCAGGGGTTGAACTCGATGTTGCACGAAAAACGCCATGAGTTGAATACCCGACAAAGCACCTCCTTGGCCTCCTTTCAGAGCTTTGATGCGAGACAGAAGAGGAAGAATTTGTTCTACTTCCGCATCTGAGGGAAGCGTATCCCACGACGCCAATTTCTTCACCTCCTAGCAAGCATCGAAAGGGGGTAGGCCGTATTCATCTCCAGGAGAGGATTTGCGGTCCTTGATATAGAACCACTTTGTCCTCCACCCTTGGACAGATGCGGCCATAGAAAATTCAAGGTATTGTGCTTCAGGACGCACGGAAACAACGGCTCCGCCCAGTTCGGGTTTTCTGGACAAAACAACGTTGGGGCGGAGCCGAAAGATTGACCTCCAGAGAAGAAAGTGGGGCTCAATGCCCAAGAATGACTCACAGAGAGTCACGAAACAAGCAATGTGCAGAAGAGAGTTAGGTGTGAGCTGGTGAAGCTGCACACCGTAAACAAAAAGAAGCCCACGAAGAAACTCATGGGCAGGAAGAGAAAGACCGCAGAGAAGGAAAGCGAGGAACATTACCCGATAACCACTCGGGGGCTCCGAGATCCGTTCAGTGCTTGGAAATTTGATTGAATCTTGGGCGGAGATGAGGCCGTCCGTCCGGGCCTTTTCCACCTCCTTCTTCGTGATGGCAGATGTCACCCAGCTGGTCACGGCGTTCGATTTTCCCTTGGCTATGGCGTTCTTGGTCGCTAGGTGCTTCACGCGCATCTATCAAATCCGTGCCTGGGGGCTATGCACGAAAGAAGAAGGAGGCAAGATCGACAATGGCGGCGGTGGCGGAGAGAAAGAGCTGGTAAACAGTAAAATTCCCCACGACCCCCCTTATATATCTTCTGAGAGAAGGATCATGGGCTGAGACGTGGCGCAAAGATCGGAAACGGTAAGCCCACTAACGGTCAAAAATTGAGAAATTTATAGTACTGCCCACACAACGGTTCGCAATGGTACAGAGTGACGTACTCATTGATGTCATAAAGAAAATGATATAAGAAAGAAGAAGGATGGCGCCGACAAGTGCAAAATAGATAAACAAGACTGTATACGAAGGAGTTTCGATTATAGCCTTGTGGGCTACTACTTTCAAGAATGGTGAATACAACTTCTCTCTGAAGTGGTGGACACGTATTCGACAGCAAGTTATTATTAAACTATTTCGAAGATGAAGTATGCTGAACTACACTATATTTGAGCCTATACTCGAAAAAATATTTTTTCGACTATAGCCTCGGGGGCTACTCCCATCGGGAGCGCTGAGCGCGCACACGACGATATTTCTTGGCAAACGATAGAGCATGAGAAGTGGAGGAGTGTTACTCCCATCGGGAACGAGTTTTATGGTTGTTTAAACCCAAATATTTTTAGTCAAAATTTGACTGCGACATGAGATTCTCGAGTTGCGTTATCGCAACGAAACTCGAATGCCGTGATTTATCACGAAGGTAAGACCCCGGGATCCGTCCTGTGTGGCCTGGTATACGCACATGGATGCGCTCTGCTGGTATGTATTCGTGTCTACGACGCGAAGAAAATCCTGGTGGACGCACTGGGTACCCTGAGAATCACTGGGATTCATTCTTTGTAAGTCCTAAATACGGCAAAAGAGTGAGTTTGACCGGTATCCCGAATTCAAGTCCAAGGGGATTGAATTTGAAGTAGGTGACAAGTATCTGTTCCGGCAGTTAACTGACCTCTTGATCCGTCAGAGTTGTCAGGCTTGTTCATCAAAACCCCTTGCGAAAAATTATCATGAAAATAAGTCGAAAGACCGAGTCGAAGATTTGAAGATAAGAAGAAGTCGAAGAATTGATCAGGTCGAAGATTTAAAGATTAGAGATTCAACCCGAATCTGCAATTCTGGTAGAATCTCAGGGGCTACTGACAAGGGTATAGTTAATAGAGCCCGTTAGTTGAGTACCCCCTAAGGCCCGTATAGCTAGGCCCAATTGTAATGATAGTCGAATACGAGTTCTTACTGTATGTCGATATTGTAATCTATATCGGATCCTATCCGATCCTCGAGACCTGGCCATCTATATATAGGGGCCAGGAGGGGACGGTGTAGGCCAGATTGAAAGCAAGCCAGGTTGAACACCCAAGTTTACTTTCGACATACACTTATTTCGACTAACTTTACCTTCGAGTTCATCCGACGCCCTATCTCCCCAATCCTAAGTCCTTCATCTAGGACATTTGTCGAGTTAACCCTCGTCACTCGGCTTGTTCCGCCATACATTCTTGTGAACGAGTACAAATGATGGACATCGGGGCTAGATTCGGTGAGGACCCTGGGGATTTTATAATCTGAATTGAGGAGATCAGAGAATCCAGGGAAATTTTTTTGAGGCTAAAATCGATGCTCGTGATACCAATTGTCAGGATACTGGGGTGATTTATAGTCCAGACAAGGAAAGTCTACAGTAAACATACGAAAACTGCGGTATTTCTGTGAAGAAAAGAGCAAGTAAGGAAGAACAGTGCAAGAAAGAGAGGAAAACGAAATTGGGGAATTTTGGTTTTTTACATTCACGTGCCACCCATCCACCCTCTCTCTAGGATTTAGCATCCTGGAGCCACGTGATTAGTCTGAAGATTTTACAAAATGAGCCATTAAGACGCTAAACCTAATTACTGACTTATTACAGTGACAACCGTTTGATGAGGCCAGTAGAAGCTTTTACAAAATGAGCCATTAAGGCGCTAAACCTAATTACTGACTTATTACAGTGACAACCGTTTGATGAGGCCAGTAGGGCAGCTCGTGCCTGACACCAACACCATAGGGTTTGGGGATGCGGGCGCTGGCAACTTAGGGCCTTAGGGGGTGGTGGTGCTGGTCTCCTCTGTCGGAGAAGAACTGCCCAATGGGGAGGCTAGAGGGATGGCCAAGGCGGCGGCCGACCGGCGGATGAGGAGATTTGAGGAGGTGGGGTGGCAAGGCGACGCAGGAGCGCCGCCGGCCACGCATAGTGGTGGCCGACGGTTAGGCTGATGTCAGCGGCGGGGGATGGCTGCTGGAGGTGGGACGCCGATGCGGTGCCAAGGGTGGCTGCTGGATGTGGGGTGGCGGTGCGCTCGCCTTTCCGGGTCGCATCTAAGGATTAAGTTACAACGCTTTCCACATATTGCAACGTGAACATCATGACACGATCGTGTTGCAATACTAACTTTGGGTATGTCTACCATGGCATTGTCAAAATAGCATGATCTCATTATCAATTGGCGTAATGCTCCATGATCGGGAAACCTCGATCATCAGTTGACCAATAAACTAGTAAATAAAGGTTTTACTAGGGACTTTTTAACATTTTATACCACACCTATATCAATATCAATGTATCCGATTGACATAGTTATAGCATAGTATTAAACTTATTATGAACTACATAAAATATGCAAATAAGTCAATTATTATTTTCCTCTAGGGCATATTTCCTTCAACCTCCTCCGTGCAGACCTCGACGACGCAGTCCACCACCTCCTCCTCTCCCCTTCTAGCCCGACGACCTCCTTCCTCCACGGGTTGAGCCGGAGCCGGCGATGCTGTGGCTGGCCGTGGCGAAGAAGGCGATGGTTCGCTGTGAGCGCCACGGAGTCGTCGACGCCGCGGCGGAGGCGGCGGAGCCATCCCAACAACTTAGGGCTTGGGGGTGCGGGCGCCAGCGACTTAGGGCCTTAGGAGTGGGGGTGCTGGTCTCCTCTGTCGGAGAAGAACTGCCCGATGGGGAGGTTAGAGGGATGGCCAGGGCGGCGACCGATCGGCGGAGGAGGAGATTTGAGGAGGCAGAGTGGCAAGGCGACGCGGGAGCGCCGCCGGCCACGGGTGGTGGTGGCCGGCAGTTAGGCCGGTGTCGGCGGCGGGGGATGGCTGCTGGAGGTGGGGCGCCGATGCGGTGCCAAGGGTGGCTGCTGGATGTGGGGTGGCGGTGCGCTCGCCTTTCCGGGTCGCATCTAAGGATTAAGTTACAACGCTTTCCACATATTGCAACGTGAACATCATGACACGATCGTGTTGCAATACTAACTTTGGGTATGTCTACCATGGCATTGTCAAAATAGCATGATCTCATTATCAATTGGCGTAATGCTCCATGATCGGGAAACCTCGATCATTAGTTGACCAATAAACTAGTAAATAAAGGTTTTACTAGGGACTTTTTAACATTTTATACCACACCTATATCAATATCAATGTATCCGATTGACATAGTTATAGCATAGTATTAAACTTATTATGAACTATATAAAATATGCAAATAAGTCAATTATTATTTTCCTCTAGGGCATATTTCCTTCAACCTCCTCCGTGCAGACCTCGACGACGCAGTCCACCACCTCCTCCTCTCCCCTTCTAGCCCGACGACCTCCTTCCTCCACGGGTTGAGCCGGAGCCGGCGATGCTGTGGCTGGCCGTGGCGAAGAAGGCGATGGTTCGCTGTGAGCGCCACGGAGTCGTCGACGCCGCGGCGGAGGCGGCGGAGCCATCCCAACACCTTAGGGTTTGGGGGTGCGGGCGCCAGCGACTTAGGGCCTTAGGAGTGGGGGTGCTGGTCTCCTCTGTCGGAGAAGAACTGCCCGATGGGGAGGTTAGAGGGATGGCCAGGGCGGCGACCGATCGGCGGAGGAGGAGATTTGAGGAGGCGGAGTGGCAAGGCGACGCGGGAGCGCCGCCGGCCACGGGTGGTGGTGGCCGGCAGTTAGGCCGGTGTCGGCGGCGGGGGATGGCTGCTGGAGGTGGGGCGCCGATGCGGTGCCGGGGGTGGCGACGCAGTGGCGGCGTTCTTCCTTCTCTGTCTCCCTCTTCTCCGGCAGTCCGGCTTTGGCTTCTCCCCTTCCCCGAGCAAGCTACAGCCTATCGGAAATAACCGTCCCTACGATCACCCAAACTAGCATAGCCTGTCAGTTTGTTACGGAAAGCTCTGTATTGTTCAGATGGATTTCCGTTTAAATGGTCGACGAAAGGCTCATCGGGTCTCTTTTTTTTCTTTGCAAGCCCGACGCTCGCCTTTCCGGGTCGCGTCTAAAAATCTCCAAGCGCTCGACGCGAGAAGTTGAGTCGACGCCAGCCAAAACCCTAGGCCCAGGAATTCGACCCTAGCGCCTGTGCTAACCGCCGGCGCTGTACATGCCCTGAGAGCCACTTGATCTGCGCCCAGATCCAGGTCTTTATCCTCTCATCTTCCTTAGGGTTTGACAATACGAGCTATTTGCTTTTTCTTGATCTGCCTGTTTGCAGATTCTGCCCTTACTGATTAACCATCTTTCATCAAGATACGAAGTGGTATAGTATCTTCCAAGATTTCTCATCTCTCCTTATGTGTCCTGGTTATTTCACGTGCAGACGACGAGGAGAGAAGAGGAAGGTGAAGAGCTATGGGCAACTCCGGAAGTAGAGGTATTTTTGTCTGGCCATCAACTACAGATCGTGTCTCTTATATATAAACAAAAGTCAGATAAAATTTAGAACAATTCCTTGATGTGCCTTTCTTTTCTGAGAAAGGTCTTAATGTTTATTGATTAGAAGCAGCAATAGTAGAGGCTATAGATATATATGGAGAAAAATAATGCACCGTCTAGATTTTTCTGCTGCAATATATTAATGGTCACCTCTCACAAATAGCTGAAACATGCGTATGAATCTGTTCATAGCACATTCTCCCTTAGTTTTCTTCCCTGTTTTGTAATTACGACTTATGCACTTGTCCAAATCTCAGCTCCTGCACTGCTACGAAAGACCCATGTTCCAGATTTCGAATGGAAGATCCATGACTTCTCGGCGCTACTTGAGATGAAATCTACATCAGTCGTCTCTGATACTTTTGAGATCTCTGGGTATAAGTGGTACGCATCAGATCTGCGAAAGGAGCTTTACATAATTAGCGTTTTATACAGTCATCTCTGATACTTTTGAGAATCCTGGGTATAAGTGGTACGCATCACATCTGCAAAAGGAACTTTACATAATTCGCGTATTATAGATGTATAGATACCATATGCTTTGCTTTAGTAGTTAAATAAATGTCTTTTATCCATATAAAAATTACTCATCTGTGATAGTGCAAAGAAATCATGTTTCTGCAAAAATTTAATAAGCAATCACAATCTCGTAAACAAACTGTCAGAAGGTGCAGGTAGGTAGGAGGCATTGGAGTGAAGAAATTAGGCTTCACTCTTACTTCAGTTATGCATTCTATAATAACTTTGTTTTCTGCTCATTAATTCATTACCAGGTGCTTGGAAGTTAGCCCAACGCATAAAAGATTTGGTGATGGAACTCCATATGTTGCTATTAATCTTTTGCTACCGCGATATCAGTTAAAGCCAGATCGCAAGATGCATGCAGTGTTTGAGTTTTCAATATACAACCATTCAGATGGAATGTATTGTGGATGCAAAGGTAGTCTCATGAATTCATTTATTCAAGGGCATCCTTTTTTATTACGGATGGGTTTTCATAGTACCTATAAGTTTGAGATAGAAATTCCATCATTCAAGTCTATAATAAGTTCCGTAATACGATAGTTTTCCAATTTCAAAGTCAAGTTCTTCGGTGGATCTTCTCCAGTGTTTGTCACACTTAAGAGTCTCATGATTCAAATAACATTAGAGAGTACATGTAAATGCTCTCTCTTAATTTGATGATGTTTATTTCGATTGAATTTAATATTTAGATCTCTGTAGCTAGGGTTGAGCATATCTCATTTTATTATTTGCATCTTAAATACAAGTTCTTGTTTCTCTAATCTTCTAACCTTTACGTAAACGCAGCTAGCCACAGCTTCGATTTCTATAGTGTCAACTCCAAAAAGGAATGCTTGATTCCTCTTCAGGAGCTACTGAAATCGTCTGCCTTTCTAGTTGATGATGGCTGTGTCTTCGGTGTGGAGATATTAAAAATTGATATCTCTTTTCCTGAAAAGTTGATAATAGATGGTTTGTTTGAGAAGAAGGCTACCACAGTCCAGAACCTCTTTGTCCAGAAGAAGGGATTCATCAAAGGTTCCTATACCTGGACGATGGATAATAACTTCCTTGAATTGGACTTTGTCCGTTCTCCTACATTTGAAGTTGGTGGACATAAATGGTATTCATTTTTTATCAGTTGCATAATAAAGTATTTTTTATGAGATATTTTATCTTGTACATATCCGTTGCCTTACTACAAAGCAATGCATTAAATTAACAATTCTGTTTCTGAAGATAACTAGCAGCCAATTCTACGTAACTTACTAGACTATTTGAAAGATATTTTATTTCGGGTACCCAATTTTATTTGAACAGTCACTTCACATGTTTGTCAACAGGTATATCAGCATGTATCCACGAGGTTACAAGTGCATCACTGGTTGCCTCTCCCTGTTCTTATTCCTGGATACCTCGAATGAGCTGCCTCGCGAATCAAGGAACGTGGTTGAGATGACTCTATCCATACAGGACCTGAAGAGTGGGAAACACTTCACTAGAACTACAGGTTCATCTCTCGTTAGCAACTATTAGTGCTCTGTGTAATTCAAAGAATGTAGTCTTTGAAACCCACCTGGGTACTGTTGATCTCACTTATATTGTTGCAGGTCTCTTGGTGTTCGCAAAAGCCTGGGGATGGCTCAACTTCGTTCGACTCGAGAAATTCAAGGATCTGCTTGGAGTCTATTTTGTAGAATCGAACTACATTGTTAAGGCAGATATCACCATCGTTGGGTCATCCAATGATGGCTAGATCTTTTCTCACGACCTGCTGGAGAGATAATGCCCTTTGGTCCTACTATAGCAGTAGTAGCAATAACATCTTATATTACAGAACAGAAGGAATATCTAAGTGTAATGGATGGCCAAATATACCTCAAAATTATGGAGAGACAAATATTTATTGGTTATCAGAAACAATTTTATTTTATAGAAAAACTAAAGTAAAAAAAATTCAATGTCTTTTCTTATGGAACATGCATATCAATAAGCATGGGTAATCCCTCTTCTCCCAACTCCAGTTATCATGTCAATGGGGTTTGATCTTTTTTTCTTCTGACGTCAACAAAAAATCTTCGTCGCATATGGGCTTTTCCTAGTGTTTTCATAGTAGTGAGAGGAGTGCCCAATTTCATTTGCTGTGCAGACACATGAGGAAGTCAAAACTCTTACCCATCATATCGTTTCTTATAGATGTTTAATCAACTCATAGCTGAAATCTGAGAGTCATCTCATTGTAGATCGTTCAATGGCCAGCGGAGTTGTCGAATACCAACACGGAATGCACCAGTGGTGCAATACACACATAAAGCAATATCTTACTTTTGTTTAAACATTTTTATTATTTGTGTGATAAGTTCTTTGAGTTAACATGCTATTTTCATTAGAAATAAAATTGGCAAGTCAAAGTTGGAGATTATCTTCTTCTTGCAAGAGATCTTGCGGGAAAAGTGTTGCTAAATTTCTCCCTTCATCCATTTCATATGCGACTGCAAGGTGAATGGGAAAAAATATATTTTTCCTTGCTCTTGAGAACATGAATGTTTTTAATTCCTTTTGTTAATCTTTTTTATAAGAAAAGGATGGCCAAATATACCATAAAATTATGGACAGATAAATATCTATTGGATATCGAAACAATTTTATTTTATAGAAAAACTAGAGTAAAAAAATTAAAGTAAAATTTCAATTTCTTTACTTATGGAACACACATATCAATATGCATGGGTAATCCCTCTTCTCCCAAACTCCAGTTATTATGTCAACGGGGTTTGGTCTTTTTTTGTTTCTTTCGAAAGAAACAAAAAATCTCTGTCGCTTATGGGCTTTTCCTAGTGTTTTGTTCTTAATTACAGATATTGTATTCTCATTTCGACTGTATATTCTAGTTTAACTTTATTTAGATATAGGTATATACGAATTTAGACAAAGTTTTTAAAATATTTTTATTTCTCTTATTAATAAATGAACATGGTGTTAAAATGAGGAGGATTGCCAATATTTTAAAATATATTATTTATTTATTTTTTAGAAATAATATACAGGATCGAATTTAAAAAAAACTATTACACCAACCGGAGCTTGGACGCCGTCAGAGATCGTCCATGATGCCGCCACCGCCGCATAGTTGGTGACTTGGTCCGATCCGGACGAGCAATGTTCAGTGATCCTCAGCCGTCTCGTCTGCGTATCTACTCTACGGCAGCCGCCGGATTTCCTGCATCACTCATTCCTCGAGATATCAGCACCAACATACGAGCTATAGAGTGGTTGAAGAGCAGCAGTTAGAGCGGCAGCGACGCCATGGCACTCCAAGGTCAGCTGGTAGCGGGTGCTGCTTGCTAAAGCTTGGTCGATCGATATATCCAGCCAGTGAGCCGGCCGGGGTTTCTTGAACGTGCACGTGCTGTTACGACTTGTTCAAGGGTGGAGGCACGTATCGTTTTGGCCAGGATGATTAGCTCTAGACGTCTGTCGTCTGTGTCCCGGATGATTACAAGTTTACAACTTATCGTCCACGCTACGGACAACCGTGTAATATTTCTGAAAATTTCAAATTCTTTTATTATTTCTAAAATTTGTAAATAAATAAATAATATTATTATAAAATAAATTCAGGATTGCGCCGTGTGACATGGTCGGCTGCTCCCGATGGGCTGTACCAGTCCTAGGCAGTAGCAGTCGAGCTACAAAGGGTTTATACTTTGACAATGCTCAGTAGAATTAGAGGTTGTAGGGGGCGCTAGCGCTGGCAGCAGCACCGCGCGGCCCTCTCCTAAGATCGTGAAGTCGTGGGATTACCGGAATCCACTCGTGTCGATCCAGGAGTTCGTTAGGATCCGCGATTGGGGTTAGAGGCAGCAATCTGACCTCCATATATAAAACCCTCGGCTCGCAGCACCAGGCCCGCAACGCCGTCCCAGGAAACCATTGCGAGAGCCCCTTGATCTGTGCCCAAATCCAGGTCGTTCTCCTCTCCTCCTCCGCTCCGTCGAGGGTTTCAACTTTGGGGCTATGGGCAACTCTGGAAGTAGAGGTATGTTTGCCAATCCTCAAGTACGTACAAATCGTGTGTCTTATAAACAAACTTTAGATGCAATTTACAACAGCTCCTTCTCAAGAAAACTCGAGGTTACACATATGAGATTGTATCTCTGGATTGAAAAACTCTCAGGTGGCAATATATGAGATTGTAGCCCTGAACTGAAGCTACCTCAGTTGACATATATGAGATTGGAGAAGCACTTGCTAGCACCATTGTGTTGATTAATTAGCGTGACTGAATAGCTGATATCGCACGTGTTGAATACAACGCCCCCTTTTTTCTTGGTCTCAGTTGCTATTCATTAGAATAACTAGTAGAGGCCATTAATATCTGAGTAAAGAATGCACCTTTTCCGTATTCATTTACTCCCGATTGTTGACATGACTAACTTATGTAATAATAAATAACTGTATACCGAAGATTTCCTTTCTCTGATCGATATTGTAAACCCGTTAATCTGGAACTGCAACCTGCGCATGAATTTGCTCATAGCACATTCTTCCTTTTCTTCTCTGTTATGTAATTACCAGTTATGCACTTGTCCCAATTTCAGCTCCTGCACTGCTAAGAAAGACCCATGTTCCAGATTTTGAATGGAAGATTCATGACTTCTCAGCGCTACTTGAGACGAAAGCTACCACAGCAATATCTGGCCCTTTTGATTGCTCTGGGCATAAGTGGTACGCATCACATTTGCAATTGTAAACCCGAACCTACCTATTGTCGGGTTGCCTTTAATAATTTATAATAATTACAGCTGGGCTCTACTCAAGCCTTCCATGTAAAAAAGAACTTTACAAAACTAACGAATGTATATTAATAACAAATGGTTTGTTTAAGTAGATAAAGTAATAAGCATTTATCTATATCCATATTAATCACATATGCTATGTTAATTAGAAAGAAATCATGTTTCAGTGGAATCAAATAAGAAATCACAATCTCATACACAAACAGTCAGACGCTGAAGGTAGATACGAGACATGGAGTGCAATTTTTTACTTCCTTGTTCTGTTATGAATTCTAGACTGACATCGTTTTCTGGTCACCAATTCATTTACCAGGTGCCTGCAAGTGAGTCCAATGCATAAAAAAATGGTGATGAAACTCCATATATTGCTCTTTGTCTTAAAGTATACCCATATATGTTGGAGCAAGATCACCCGGTGCATGGAGTGTTTGAGTTTTCAATATACAACCATTCAAATCGAATGTATTATGGATGCAAAGGTAGTCTCATGAATACATTTATTCAAGCACATCTATCTTATTACAGCTGGGTGTTGAAAGTCCTCTTTGTGTTATAATTTTAGATAAAATTTCCATCGTTACAGGTCTATAATAAGTTCTGCAATATGATCAGTAGTTCTTGCATTGCCAATTCAAGTTAGTATTATTTCCAGTGTTGCTCACACTTGATACTCCTCTGGTTTGAAAAACATTTGACGAGGGTCTACCCCGGCAATGCCCATGTTTAAGGGCTTTCGATCTATGGAGCGCATTGTGGGACCTGGCGAACTCGACGGCGATCAGACAAAAGCAGAAGAACACGGGATTTTACCCAGGTTCGGCCCCCTTGGTAGGGTAAAGACCTACGTCCTGCTTGTCTGACTTTGTATTGATGGGGTGGTGTTTGCGGTGGTGTTACAACGATGGCGTAGATTGAATCTAGCCTAAGACAGAGAGCTCTAAGGTTTCGAGCGCTCCGGCGTGAGGTGGTGGTGAAAGGCGTCTAGGGTTTCTCCCTCCCAGCCTTTTATAGGCGAAGACTGGGTCTCGGGATTGTCCCTCAAACCAAATACAGATCGGATCGGTTCCAAAACAAAATCTAAACAAAGACTAGTCCAACTTGAACTCCTCGAAGCCTTGCTTGCATGCCAAGTATCGCTCTTGAGCCACGCCGGGCCGATGCCTTCGTGGGCCTCGATAACCTTTCGAAGGAGACCCCTCCTGGGCCAAAAACCGGGTAGGCGAATATCGGGGACCTATTTGTCATTCCTTCGTCAGTAGCCCCCGAGTGCCTGGTATAGGCGAAGACTATGGCAGGGACTCTACCCCGAAAGCTTCCTTAACTGCACCCGATACATTTGCCTGACCTGTGAAACCACAAAAGTACAGAGAATATTCGAATGATGCACTTATCAGGTGCGAAAAGTTCAAGCGACGCTCGTTCTAAGCCTCGAAAGTGCCAAGTCGGGTTTGCAGAGGGATACGCATAACCGGCCTGAGACTCACGCCGGGTCTCAGTTAATTGCATAGCCGCAAAAACATTCGGTTAGCTTACTCAGATTCGAGTCCCCCGACTCAAACCCGCGTGGGCTGGCGCTACCTCGACCCGAGCCGCGTTGGACTTACCAGGTCGAGGCCCAGTTCATTGTGAGGCACCCGATGCGTCCATCGGTGCAAACTTCATACCGAAGGTATGGAAATTTTCTCGGCAGAGCGCGCTTGATACGAATACCAGGCCATTTGGTGTTGCAAACCGTGGACTTACCTTCGTATTTGACATACGGCATCCGAATTGGTATTAGCCACCTAAATCCAGGAATTTTGAGTGCATATGTAAATGTGAAGTTGAATTCGTGGGGCCGAAGCCACCCCGAATCATATACGTGGCACGACTGGCCCCGAGCTAAAAGTGACCTGGGAACTGCAGCCCCCGATTAGTGGTCGTGCGGAGTGACGAAGTCATCACTCGGGTGAAACTGACAGCTCTGCTGGCTGTATCATGACTTGAGCGATAAAGTGGCGTTGCTAGCCAGGTCGTGATTCGGAAGACTACCGAACTTCGGCCGAAAGCCGAAACGACACATCCTGCCCGAAGATGAGGGCATGGGAGAATCGATGTACTCAATCGAGGAATGCTCGGAGGCTCTGCTGGCTCGTGACGGATGATTTGAGAAGAAAAACTCCCCCTCAACTCACCAAAATGGTACCGAAAAAGACATAGGAATCTGTTCGAACGGTCATGGCAAGAGAACCACTCGAAAAACTCTAAAGACTCGAAAGCAGGAGGAAAAAGCCTCTCGAAAAGTAACGCCTTCAAAAAGGTCGGACGGAAAAGCTTCGAGACAAAAGCAACTCCGAAAGAGCCAGTCCAAAGGACACATACCTCGAAAATGCCGGGGACCCGAGATTTAGTCCACTTCTCAACCCCTCGAGAAACCGCTCTTTGGGCCGTGACGTCAGTGATGACGCCTGGATTTATCGAGTCGTCACGCCATCTTCTGCCATCACAGACTGACTTTGACAAGACCGGACGTGCTGGGGCCCAGTGGCCGCGCGTCCCGGCCGTTGACCGTGTTTGACCGCACGTCCCGCGTTTGGGTGAAAAAAGGTTTCCCGGTCTCCTCAATTGCCGTGCGTAGTGGAGGTTGCGGCTCCCGTAGCGCTGATACGTGGACGGCCAGATCTGTTTTGCCGTTTCCTCTTCATGACGGACGGCTAAGATGACTTGACGGTTTTACCGGAGCAAGATAAAGACAGCGGAAAGGTTAACTGTACACCCCACTCCGCCGCCGTCATCGTCTTCCTCGCACTCATCTTCTGCGACGCTCCACTCTCATCCCCACTCCTGCAAGCCACCGCTGAGCATTGCGTTCATGGGTAAGAGAGGTTCATCCGCCGCCGGCGCTGTCTCCGGCGCCGCCGCCAAGAAGGCCAAGGCCGCGAACATCGACGCCTCTGTCGTTGGCAATTGGGTGCCGACCAAGATGGGGAGCAAGGAGATGTCTGCTGCCGAGAAGATCGGCCTCCTCAAGAATGAACCGGCGGAATCACTCGCCGCCGGCCCGGAGATCGTTCCCCGGCCGCCTCCAGGTTTCCGGGTAATCTTCCTATTGTCGGGTTGCCTTTAATAATTTATAATAATTACAGCTGGGCTCTACTCAAGCCTTCCATGTAAAAAAGAACTTTACAAAACTAACGAATGTATATTAATAACAAATGGTTTGTTTAAGTAGATAAAGTAATAAGCATTTATCTATATCCATATTAATCACATATGCTATGTTAATTAGAAAGAAATCATGTTTCAGTGGAATCAAATAAGAAATCACAATCTCATACACAAACAGTCAGACGCTGAAGGTAGATACGAGACATGGAGTGAAATTTTTTACTTCCTTGTTCTGTTATGAATTCTAGACTGACATCGTTTTCTGGTCACCAATTCATTTACCAGGTGCCTGCAAGTGAGTCCAATGCATAAAAAAAATGGTGATGAAACTCCATATATTGCTCTTTGTCTTAAAGTATACCCATATATGTTAGAGCAAGATCACCCGGTGCATGGAGTGTTTGAGTTTTCAATATACAACCATTCAAATCGAATGTATTATGGATGCAAAGGTAGTCTCCTGAATACATTTATTCAAGCACATCTATCTTATTACAGCTGGGTGTTGATAGTCCTCTTTGTGTTATAATTTTAGATAAAATTTCCATCGTTACAGGTCTATAATAAGTTCTGCAATATGATCAGTAGTTCTTGCATTGCCAATTCAAGTTAGTCTGTAGATTATTTCCAGTGTTGCTCACACTTGATACTCCTCTGGTTCGAAAAACATTACATGCTACTTCTTCATCTTAGTATTGATGGAATTCACTACTTTGATCTCTGCTTAAATGCTTAACTCGGTTGAAAGTTGGTTATCTAGCACTTTTGATATTTGCATCTTACATACAAGTCCTTCTCTCTATAATCATCTAACCTTTACCTAAACGCAGCTGACTACAACTTCGGTTTGAAGAATAGCTACTCAGAGAAGGAATGCTTGATTCCTCTTCAGGAGCTACTGAAATCGTCTGCCTTTCTAGTTGATGATAGTTGTGTCTTTGGTGTGAAGATATTAAAAATTGATGTCTCTTCTCCTGAAAAGAAAGTAGTTGTGATTCAGAACAAGGCTACAGTAGTACGGAACTTGTTTGTCCAGAAGAAGGGATTCACGAAAGGGACATACACTTGGACCATGAGCAACTTCCTTGAATTGGACTTGAAGGAGGTTTTCCGTTCGTGTACGTTTGAAGTGGCCGGACATAAATGGTATTCATTTGGTTATCAGTTACTTCATAAATTATTTATATTAATAATACACATGTGTTATTACTTATGAGAAATTTTATCTTGTATAAATTTCTTTTTTGTTGTTTCCAAGCATGGACCTAAACAACTTTATATCTAGAGAAGACTAGAGATAAGCAGCAGCCAATTCCAATTTCAGTAGCTTACCAATTATTAAAAGACATTTTCCAGGTTTCCAACCAATTATATCTGAACCGTCACTTTACATGTTTTTCAACAGGTATGTCATGATGTATCCACGAGGTGTCAAGTGCAGCACTGATTCCCTCTCCCTGTTCTTATGCCTGGAGCCCTGGATTATGCTTCTATATAAATCTTATTAGAATTATGCTTCTTTTTATTGCTGTTCAAAAGGTTACATTTTTCTATTACAATTTTGCAGAATTTCTATACAGAGAGATTAAAAAGGTGGTTGTTGATGAGATAGGTCATGAGAATGTTGTTCAACTTGTAACCGATAATGGGTCTAATTATAAGAAAGCATGTAAAACTCTCATAGAACAAACGGAGTACAATCATATAGTTTGGCAGCCATGTGCTGCCCACACTGTTAACCTCATGCTTAAGGATATAGCCAAATTTCCTGAGGTTGACGTGATTGTTAAAAGTGCCAAGCAAATCTGTAGGTTTTTTCATAATCACAATAACCTACATGATAGCATGAAAAAGAATGTTGGTGGTGAACTCATAAAACCGAATGCCACTCGGTTTGGAACAGTTTTCATGTTCCTTGAGAGTTATCATGAAAAGAAAGACTAGTTTAGGAAGTGGATGGTATCAAATGAGTGGAAGGAAAGTGCTTGGAAAAATGACGCTGATTATGTGTTTGCCGAAGAGCTACTCTCTAGCAATATGTGGTGGGCAGCCTTAGAGTGGGTTCTTCATGTGTTTGAGCCACTTTATAAAGCCCTGAGATATGCTGATACGCAAAAGAAGTGCACTTTATCGGGATTCAAGAAGAGCATGATGTCAGCTATACAAGAGATGGAAGCTCATCCTGGTGGTGGCTCTGAGATGTTCCATAGAATCATGAGCAAGGTGTCCAAGAGGATTCAGGCCATGCAAAATGACACACTAATGGTTGCAGGTAGTGATAAACTACTAAAATTAATATTATCTTGCTTTTTCCCCTTTTTATCCTATAGTTTTTAACTTTTGTTTGTCTACCTCTTTCCTATGTAGCTGCCGTGCTTGATCCATACACACATTATCAGATCAACATGAGCAACATCCCTGACTATGCTGCTGCACTAACAGATGCCATAGAGAAGATGGCAAACCCTGATAGTGCTGCTTTGGCCATCAAAGAAATCAGCACATATAGGGAGTGTCGTGGGCGGTTTGGCCAAAGAGTTGCACGCTTGGCAGCAGAGCAGATGTCGCCAAGTAAGTTATTATACTTGTGAATATGATCTCTGTTACCTCCATATTGCAACTCCTTAATCTCTTTGTTTTTGCTTGATAGCCGAGTGGTGGTTCCAATTTGGAGGGGAAGTTCCAAATCTGCAGAAGTACGCCTTGAGGATTGTATCACAATGTGTATCATCAAGTGGTTGTGAAAGGAATTGGAGCGCTTTTGCTTTGGTCCACACTAAGCAAAGAAACCGTCTTCTATATGGCAAGTTGCACAAGTGCGTATCCGTGCGCTACAACTTGAAGGTATGAAATGTGTTAACCCATATGCCATGATTATATTGTTGTTTACTTGCCACGCAGCACATTTTAGTCTATGTACTTTGTTTTAATTTATGAATTTTTTCATTGAAGATACGTGCTGAGGAAGACCAAGACCCGGTGAGAGAGAAGGCTAAAGAGAAAGAAGTTGATCCATGTGCAATGATGATGGATACAACTATGTTCGATGAAGCAAATCCAATGATGGAGTGGCTTAATGAGGATGAGGAACATATAATCAAGGATGGAGCAGAGGCGGCTACTGCCGTGTTCGAGAAAATTCATTCCCTTAACTCAAGAAAGACATCCTCTCGTCTTGGAAGGAATGACAGTAGCAGAAAAAGGAAGAGGGTGGTGGAAGAAGATGAGGATGAGTACATTGATTCTGGGGATGAGGATGAAGAGATTGAGCACATTGACCTTGAGGAGGATGATGACGACAACGATGGCCAAGGTGATGATGCAAGTGAATCTGATGGAGAAGATCCAAGTCAAGGTGAAAAGAATGGACCAAACCAAGTTCAAAACAACATTGAGATAACAAGTGATGGAAGTTTGATGAACCGGAGATCCAGAAGGACTAGGCAAGCCAAGAAGGTCAAAGACGTCGACAGCCTTTACTACTAAGGTAAATTCCTGATTTCTGTCATCTAGTATTATCTATTTTGTGAATACCATCTCATACACAGAAGTTGTTTGAAGATTAGATAAATTACAAGCTTGCACCAAAAATTAATATTCTACCTAATCCTATATATATATTCCTTGTAGTATGTTGCAAAACATGTGCAGAGCTGATAGCAAGTCTTGCTGACCTATGGTGTTTGATATAAAAAGCATAAGATGTAGTGTTAGATATGCTAACTTTGCTCTGTGCAGCGGCAGTGTGCCAACTTGTTCAATTTTGCTTGGGTTATAAGCTTATAATCTTCCCATACCGGGTTATGCAGGAAATTCGCACATCATATAACTTCCAACTTATTACTACACTACCTATTGATGTAATACTAGTGTACCTTATGTTCTTTTTCATGGGCCTGGAGCTATATATTTCTTGATTGGTTTGATTCTAGTGCATTTTGTGAGTTCACATTTCTATAGAAAACAACTTGGATGCAGTAGGAAGTGTTCTTGTTCCACGGCCTTGTTATGTGAGTCTAGTTATAACCATCTCGCACCATCAGCGCATTCTACGTAGAACTATAGATACTTTTGTTATATGTGATTTATTATGTTTGCATGTGGCTTTCTAGCATCAGACCATGTAAAGCTTTACCCTTTGAGAGCCTCAAAAGAGATTTTATCACTTTAAATATTTCCAGCAGTACGCATATTTGATTTTTATCCTACTGTCATTTTCTCGGTAACATCCAGTGTTTTTGACAAGGTTGGAATAGAGATGTACCTAATATATTCTTGTTCCTTTTACATTTGTAGAAGCGGCTGGAGCATAAGAGATTGCATTGCTGATGGAATGAGGGTGGTTTAAGCAGCAAGATCTCTTCATGATTGCCTGTTGGTTTTATGTGAACCTTGAGTGTTATTTTATGGACTGCATGCAATGTTAACTTTTGGGCCTGGAAGTTTGAACAACTAATTTGGACTACTTGTGATGTTAAAATCTGGACACTTGTGATGTATTGAATTATGTTTATCTAGACTATTATTCTAGATTGTCTATCAATCTAGGGACTGTCATTGTTGGTCACTTGCTTTTTTTCATTCTGGTGTCATATAATGAATACCCTGCAGTTAAATATGTTTCTGTGATATACTTTTGTTCTGCTGAATTTAAAAATCTGTTTAAATTTTGGCCATTTTTGTTCAAATTTCGGCCATTTTTCGGTCCAAAGTTCAAATTTTGGTTTGTGCTTTTCGTCCGGAATTTTCCGAAATTCTTCCAAAATTTTGAATTTCGCCCATTTCGCCCAGGTCCGGTAAAAATCGTAAACCGAAAACCGAAACCTTGGCCTGGACTCCTCGAATGAGCTGCCTCTCGACTCCAGGAACGTGGTTGTAATGACTCTATCCATACAGGACCAAAAGAATGGAAATCACGTCACTAGAATAGCAGGTTCATCTATCAGTTGTGTCTCATTAAGAGAAAGCTGTGTTTGAAACCCACCTACTTGTAGTTAATCTTACTTATGTTGGGATGATTGCAGGTCTCGTGGAGTTCACAAGTGGCTGGGGATGGGTGGACTTCATTCCACTCAAGAAATTCAAGGATCCTTCTGGAGGTTATCTTGTAGAATCGAAGTGTGTTGTTGCTAGCGTGTGGTTGACGTGGAAGCAGACAGTCCTTGTGCGTGGTGAATGACCAGCCCGTTGGGAACCCCAAGAGGAAGGTATGATGTGTATAGCAGCTAGTTTTCCCTCAGTTAAGAAACCAAGGTTTAATATCGGTCAGGAGAGGAGAGACAAACAACTGAAGGTGATGCGGAACCTGCACACACACAAACAAATACTTTGCTCCCAACTTGCGATGAGGTTGTCAATCTCACCGGTTTGCTTGAAACAAAGGTTATGAGTGTATCGAGTGGAAAACAGTAATAATATGCGAGTAAAGTAAACAGTGCGGGAAAAGTAAACAGGTGATAGCAATATGATTAAAATAGGACCGGGGTCCACAGTTCACTAGTGGTGTCTCTCCATAGATAAAATAACATGCTGGGTAAACAAATTACAGTTGGGCAATTGATAGAATAAAGATAAACATGATATGTCAAGAAGATCACTATGAGATTTACTCTGGGCATTACAACAAAATACATAGACCGCCATCCAACTGCATCTATGACTAATAATCCACCCTCGGGGATATCAATCCGAACACCCCAAAAGTATTAAGTTGCGAACAATAGATAATTGCATCAAGCAAAGTGTATAATGTAAACAAAGCATATGCCCTTGAGCATATGAATGTTGTTTTCTCCCTAGTAGCAACAACACATCTACCACCTTAGAGGTTTCTGTCACTCCCCCAGGTGAAATAGAGACATGAACCCACTATCGAGCATAAATACCCCCTCTTGGAGTCACTAGCAACTACTCGGCCAAGATAGCTACTAACAACGGAGAGCATGCAAGATCATAAACAACATAGAGATAACAAAAGATATAATTCAGTACAGCAACTTAATCATAAACACCAATATTCATCGGATCTCAACAAACCAACATCATAGAATTACATAACGGTGATCTCAATCATGTAGGGCAGCTCATGAAATCTAAACATGAAGCACATGGTGGAGAAGACAACCATCTAGCTACTGCTATGGACCCATAGTCCAAGGTAGACTACTCACTCATCGCTCCGGAGGCAAGCATGGCGATGAAGAAGACCTCCGGTGGCGATTCCCCTCTCCGGCAGGGTGCCGGGAAGAGCTTCTGGACCCTCCCGATCTTCGGGTCGACGGCGGCGGCGGATCGCGATGTGTTCTGGAAATCTCATCGGGTACTTAGGTTTTTTCCGTCGGGGGGTCTTTATAGGCAAAGGGGCGATGTCAGAAGTGGAGCCAGGGGCTCTCACGTGGGCCCGGCGCGGCCAGGGGCCTGGCCACGCCACCCCCTTGTGTGGGGCCCTGGTGGCCCCCCTCCGACACTTCTTCAGATCTCTGGAAGCTTCCGGAAAAAATAAGACTTCAGGAACTTGTTTCGTCCAATTCCGAGAATATTTCCTGTGTATCACTTCTGAAACACAAAAACAGCAGAAAACAGGAAACTGGCACTGTGGCGCTTGTTAATAGGTTAGTTCCGGAAAATGCATAAAAGTGCCACTAAGTGTAACGAAACAATAAGCAAATGGTGTAAAAACAAGCATGGAGCATCAAAAATTATAGATGCGTTTGAGACGTATCAAGCATCCCCAAGCTTAACTCCTGCTCGTCCTCGAGTAGGTAAGTGATAACAAAGAATAATTTTTGAGGTGACATGCACCTACACAATCTTGATCATATATGTAAGCATTGGTGAGCTGGGATCAATAGAACTTAAAACATGGGCATGAAAGATATAATCATGACAATAAGAAACTTAGCAACCATGTTGTAAACATGTAAATGAACACAAACAAAAGATCATGATAATGAAACAATGAAAGTCAAACGTGTGTTCAAATCATAAGGAAAAACATACAAATGGTTTTCAGCTTGTCCTTTAAAGAGAGCAAAACATAAATGCATAGGACACCTTCAAGTTTAAGAGGGCGACTAGATACAAATAATTTAAGAACAAGTGAAACCAATCACCATGAATCAATCAATGAACTTTGGGACAATGCATATCACACTAAGAATGACAACTATGCTCTCTTAATGGTGCATAAAGAAAGAAGGTGGTGACTCAACATAAAAGTAAAAGAAAGGCCCTTCGCAGAGGGAAGCATTGATTGAGCATGTGCTAGAGCTTTTCATTTGTAAAACAGAGAGATAAAAATTGGTTTTGAGAGGTAGTTGTCTTTGTCAACGACTGGCAATGGGGTTCTTACTATCTTCCATACAAAAATGAAGCTAGTTTTTGAGAGAGAGATTGGCACTTTTATGCTCTTTTTATAAAACTTGGCACTCCTCCCCACCTTTTTCCTTTCACATACCATGGCTAACCGATTCCATCGGGTGCCCACCAACATTCACATTCTTTGGAGGAGTGCCTTTTTTCTTTCTTTTTTTTCTCTTTTTTTTTTCTTTTTGGAATAAGCAATATGGAAGATAGCAAATCCGACCACTACGTCCCCATGAGCTGAAAACAGTGTCACAAAACGAGAAGTGTTTTGAAGGTTTTTGAAAGGTAGCACATGAGAATTTACTTTGGAATGGCTTACAAATACCATGCATAGGAGTTTATAGTGGACACAATGGAAAACTTTGGCTTTTAGGAGTTGGATGCACGAGTAGAGCTCATACTCAGTACAAGGCGAGGGCTAGCAAAAGACTGGGAGCGACCAACTAAGAGAGCAATAATGGCCATAATCATGCAAAGCGACAAAGCGACATTAAAAGAAGCATAAGATGGCATTAAAAGTCAAAAACTAAATGATCATGAAGGCTATTGGCAACTTTGTAAGAGTCTAACATGTGTGAGCATGCGCCAAGTCAACCCAAATAAAGCATCAAGGAGAAAATCAAAATAATGCTTCCATACAATAAAAACAACGCATGATTTTTTTCAAAGGCTCATTAAGCAATCTCAGTTATTTGAGATAAGTCATGCTACAGCAAAACCACTAAGCATACTATCAAAAAGACATCAAGCATGACATGAAAAAGCCTAAGCCGCAGTCTACACAAGCTCCTTCTTGTACCACTATTTTGCACAAAGCTTTTTCTCTTTTCCAACACCATTTGAAATTTTTATAAACACCTCTTTTGATGAAAATCAATAAAGTTCAGAGGCAAAAATACACCTTGATGAAAAGATATGACAAGGTCTGAACGCAAATCAAGGTGAAAACGAAAACCAAAAGCAGTAGCAGAAAAAGTAGAACGCTCGATTTTTAATAAGAGTGAAAACTAGAGCGTTCCTTGCAAATGAAAACAAGTCAACTTCTCCAAAGAAAATTTGTTGGGGTCCAACCATTTATTGCAGCAAACAAACAAACTAAACCAACTAAGAAAACTAAAATAACTGATGCTCCAAGAAAAACACATAGTGCATGAAGCAATAAAAATATAGTGTTTTGAAAGGTGACCTGATTTTTGCCGATGAAGAAGGGGTGCCTTGGGGGCATCCCCAAGCTTTGACGCTTGTACTTCTTGGATATTTCTTGGGGTGATGCATGGGCATCCCCAAGCTTGAGCTTTTGTCCATTCTTCAACTCATCTCATCATTCTTCAATCCCTACACTTGAAAACTTCCTTCATACAAAACTAAACACAATTCTATTAGCAACATTAGTGTAAGCATAAAATATATTCAACCTCTTTTAGCTTCAGGTTTCAACTCAAAACCACCACATATAAAGTAAATACTACTGTAGCAACTTCCACAAGAGTTTCATGATCAAAAGAACTCAAAAGAAAGCGATAAAGTGGCAAAAATAAATATTGGCAGAAATCTGTCAAAACTGAACAGCTGACAAATGACGAATTTTTGAGGAATTTTCTGTTGCTCAAATCAAAAAGTGTTCAACTAACAAAAGTTTGGATATAACCTGGGGCATATGCACAAGAAATCGCAGGTCCAAAAGATAAACAGAGAATTTATACGAATTTTTACGGTGCAGCACCGAAAACAGTTTCAGGACAGCAACATCCCCAAATCTTTACCTCGCTCAAATTAGAGGCTTCTCTTGGCACAAAAACGAAATAAACAAGATAAGGAGCGGTCATTACAACAGTAATGACTTTCAAGACTCAAATAAAAGAAAAAGTACTGAAAAGAAAACATTGGGTTATCTCCCAAGAGTGCTTTTCTTTAACGCCTTTGGGCTAGGCGCAGAAAATTGCGAATCAAGTAATATCAAGAGATGCATTAAGATCAACAGCAGAGGTCTTGTCAATAAGGCATTGTATTTCATCCACATAAGTTTTTGAAGACCCTTTGTGATCATGCTTTGGTACACTATTCTCATCAAAAAGGTTTTCAGGACAAATCCAGTCAAAATTATTTTCGAAAGCTTCACTCAATCCCAAAAGCTTGCAAGGTATAGGTATCTCGGCCCCTTCATCATTTGTACTAATAACCATTATAGGTAAACTGAGCTTATTAAAACGTTCAAGAACTTTCCTAGCTTCAATAACGACATCCTGAAATTCTAGGCGCAAAGTTTCCAAGATAAAAGCTTTCTTTTCGGGATCCTCAATTTCATGAAGCTTAAGGAACATATATTGCATAAAAGGATTAAGACTAGCAAACCTAGTTTCCAACATGTCAATTAGATAAACAGAAGCAACTTCAATACTAGGAGCAAGCTCAACCCAAGACTTTTTCTCAACTTCCTCATGCATACTAATGTGATTAAAGAACTCCTCAATGTTACTTTTGCCAATAATCGAACCACTACCTACTGAGAGGTCCTCCAGAACGTACTTAGGGATCAACATGATAAACTAAAGTAAAGAAATAACAACAACCAAGGATTCTAATTTTTTTGGGTTTTTGATAAAAAGCAATGCAGGTAAAATAAATAAAGTAAAGCAAAACAATAAAACAAAGTAAAGGATGTGTGTGCGAAAAACTCCCCTCACAGAAGTCTTCTCTTCCTCCCCGGCAACGGCGCCAGAAAAAGAGCTGCTAGCGTGTGGTTGACGTGGAAGCAGACAGTCCTTGTGCGTGGTGAATGACCAGCCCGTTGGGAACCCCAAGAGGAAGGTATGATGTGTATAGCAGCTAGTTTTCCCTCAGTTAAGAAACCAAGGTTTAATATCGGTCAGGAGAGGAGAGACAAACGACTAAAGGTGATGCGGAACCTGCACACACACAAACAAATACTTTGCTCCCAACTTGCGATGAGGTTGTCAATCTCACCGGTTTGCTTGAAACAAAGGTTATGAGTGTATCGAGTGGAAAATAGTAATAATATGCGAGTAAAGTAAACAGTGCGGGAAAAGTAAACAGGTGATAGCAATATGATTAAAATAGGGCCGGGGTCCATAGTTCACTAGTGGTGTCTCTCCATAGATAAAATAACATGCTGGGTAAACAAATTACAGTTGGGCAATTGATAGAATAAAGATAAACGTGATATGTCAAGAAGATCACTATGAGATTTACTCTGGGCATTACAACAAAATACATAGACCGCCATCCAACTGCATCTATGACTAATAATCCACCCTCGGGGATATCAATCCGAACACACCAAAAGTATTAAGTTGCGAACAACAGATAATTGCATTAAGAAAATTGTGTAATGTAAACAAAGCATATGCCCTTGAGCATATGAATGTTGTTTTCTCCCTAGTAGCAACAGCACATCTACCACCTTAGAGGTTTCTGTCACTCCCCCAGGTGAAATAGAGACATGAACCCACTATCGAGCATAAATACCCCCTCTTGGAGTCACTAGCAACTACTCGGCCAAGATAGCTACTAACAACGGAGAGCATGCAAGATCATAAACAACATAGAGATAACAAAAGATATAATTCAGTACAGCAACTTAATCATAAACACCAATATTCATCGGATCCCAACAAACCAACATCATAGAATTACATAACGGTGATCTCAATCATGTAGGGCAGCTCATGAAATCTAAACATGAAGCACATGGTGGAGAAGACAACCATCTAGCTACTGCTATGGACCCATAGTCCAAGGTAGACTACTCACTCATCGCTCCGGAGGCAAGCATGGCGATGAAGAAGACCTCCGGTGGCAATTCCCCTCTCCGGCAGGGTGCCGGGAAGAGCTTCTGGACCCTCCCGATCTTCGGGTCGACGGCGGCGGCGGATCGCGATGTGTTCTGGAAATCTCATTGGGTACTTAGGTTTTTTCCGTCGGGGGGTCTTTATAGGCGAAGGGGCGATGTCAGAGGTGGAGCCAGGGGCTCTCACATGGGCCCGGTGCGGCCAGGGGCCTGGCCACGCCACCCCCTTGTGTGGGGCCCTGGTGGCCCCCCTCCAACACTTCTTCGGATCTCTGGAAGCTTTCGGGAAAAATAAGACTTCAGGAACTTGTTTCGTCCAATTCCGAGAATATTTCCTGTGTATCACTTCTGAAACACAAAAACAGCAGAAAACAGGAAACTGGCACTGTGGCGCTTGTTAATAGGTTAGTTCCGGAAAATGCATAAAAGTGCCACTAAGTGTAACGAAACAATAGGCAAATGGTGTAAAAACAAGCATGGAGCATCAAAAATTATAGATACGTTTGAGACGTATCAGTTGTCAAGGTAGATTTCACCATCGTTGGGTCATCCAATGATGGCTAGATCTTTACTTCATGATTTGGTGGATAGACTATATATGCCCTTTTTCATCCTACTACTCTACTAGATAAACTTACACATGTGGTAGTGTTCGCTGTAGCAGTAGTGTGACGATACTATGGTATTAATGAAGAAACTAGTCACCTAGAGTTGAGGAATTATTTTTAGATAAAAAGGAATTGAGGAATTATATCCTGTTATGTTGTTAGTGATATGATTATGGAAGTATAGTTCACATGCATGGAGTATGGATCATCGTGTTGTCAGTTGACGAATTTTGTCTGTATGATGCGTCGTTTCATAATTCCATCTTTATGGGCCGTCAAGAATTAAAACATAGATACAGAGATCAATGGCTGCATTGCTGGTGACTCTGAGTTTGTCCTTGCTAATTTGTTATAAATGTTGCTCTGCTTGTGACGCTAATGGCAGGCAAAGGTGTTAGATTGGATGATGTGTTCTAGGGTGCGGCTCCAAGATATTGTATACTAGAAGAATGCCCCGCGCATTGTAGAGGGAATCTCTTTTAAAATTTTACTACTTTAAAGATATATAAAATGTGAAATTATCTATTAAACACTAAAGATTAAGCTGGTCAGAATATTTAAGGGGCTAAATGTAATTAACATGATATCGGTGTGTATTGCCAACAAAAAATGGTGAAGTGGTTAATGGAATTACTTGAAAGAATTGATGACGTGGATATATTGTATGCAAAGATATGCTTTAATTAATTAATGCTAGTGGGATGACATGGAAAATTGATTGGCTAATATAGTGATGATGTGGATAGCTTGCATGTTGAAATGGACAAATTAAATGACTTCTTAGTGGGGTTTTGCTTTATAATAAGTATAGATATTGATTTGAAGACCAGAATCATCTTGTGGAGACAATCCTTGGAGTTGCCCATCAGAAGTCAGCAAATATGAAGTCCATCCTTGGCGTTGAAACCTTAGCTGTCATTCTAGCCTCTTACCATCCCCGCTCACCTTGCTGGCACCGGAGGAAACCACCAGGTAAAGCCTACATAGATGCTCCATTGCATTGCAGGAGACCCTCATTGATGGCATGTCGCAGCTGTCCCTTGATGGTACATGCATCAACGAAGGTCCGAGGCACGTAATGGTCATGTTGCTGTGCCTGTGGGATCAGCGCAATGGTGCTTGTGACATTGACGGCGGCTGTTTATGTCACCAAAAAGTGGTTTTTACATAACCAACACACTTGCTGCTTCTGTGTTGTAGTAGGTGATATAAAATAGGGCATCGCGGCTGTCAGCCACCCCTCATTTTGAATATGCAACATCATTATAAATATGCAAACAAATATATGAATTAAAATTTAAATAAATTTTCATGAAATTTCATCACACAGATAAAATTAACTTGAAATCCACATAGCATAGCATAGTTCAAAATGCATCATAGTTCAAAGACAAACACAAACGAAATTCATAGTTCAAACAAAGTTCATATCATAGTTTAGATACCTCTCTAGCATCATTGGCACCATTCCCATCATTGACAACTCATTCTTGCTCATGCATTGGTATATGAGTGTTGTTGCTCGATGCCTCTCCCCTGCCACCTCCAATGCCGCCGGCCGTGCCACCTCCCATGCCGAAATTGCCACCTTCCATGTCAATCATACCATATTGCTTCACACCATCTTGCATAGCACTTGCCATGGATCCCATGAAGCTACCGTAGCCATCATCCATGCCTCCAC
Source organism: Dactylis glomerata (assembly GCA_007115705.1). Classification (NCBI taxonomy): domain Eukaryota; kingdom Viridiplantae; phylum Streptophyta; class Magnoliopsida; order Poales; family Poaceae; genus Dactylis; species Dactylis glomerata. Next base: position 6,639,389 of record QXEO01000291.1, read on the forward strand.
CAATGTACGTAGTCACCACCCATGCCACCTCCCATGTATCCACCACCCATATAGCCACCACCCATGCCTCCGGTCATCCCTCCCATGAACACTCCGATGGATCTTGCCATTGCTTGTTGCTTCGAACGCAACACTTGTTCACGACAAATTTCACATATGCCATTTCATCCTCATCCATGTTACGTGTGTCCATGAACATGTGTTTTTTGTCCATTCTCCATTGCACGGAGATTTTCTTCCAAAGTCACCATTCTATCATCGGTCGCCGCCTTGAGCTTCTCGGCTGCCGCCCGTCTCTCCTTAGCCACCGCCTTATTATCCTCGTACGCCTTGAGCTCTTCTACTTCAATCGTCTTAACCATCTTGCTTTCCCCATTCATTTCTTTTCAAGAATTAATGATGGCATTCAATGGTTCCTTGATGTCGTCATCTCCTCCCTTCCTGGCCCTCTCCATTGCATGCTTTCTTCTTTCGGGCCTCCTGCAATTAGCAACAGAGTGTGGTGTGGGACTTCATTTACCCTCATCACTTGATGTGTCATCATCGTCACCATCAACAATGGTTGCATCTCCAATCTTGTTGCTCCTTTTTGGAACCTCGTGCATCTCATGGTTTTTCCACTTATCATTCTCAAGCTTCGCCCAACAATGTTGTAATGTGAATGGTTTGCCCTCCTTTTGTTTGTTCTTCACTTCACCTCTATACATATTGAGCAATGTTGTTCTACAATAGAGAAATAGGGATCTTATTTCATCACATGCATAAACAATGAAACAATGATCACATGAAAATTGTAAGAGAGCTAGTTTGGTTACAAGTTCACCCAGTCTTGCTCATTTGTGCCACTAGGTTTGATGCAGTCCACACTTTCAAAGCACATCGACCATTTTTGGTGTTCGATTGAAATGGCGGTCCATAGATGATGGGTGGAAACCTTGGACCGTTGTTTGCCACTCTTGTTGCATGAGTTGAAGTAATCTTACATCCTCTTCCAATAGGCATTCATAGGTTGCTCGGTGCCGACAGCCGGATCAAGGCCCACCTTCTTCCATGCGGTGCAAATCAACTTGTCTTCCGCGGTGGTGTAGTTTGCGCTTCTTCCCTTTGGAGCATCCACAAATCCCTCATCCTCCATGTCAAGATCTTCTCTTCATCAATTCTTTCATATTCTTGTGATGTCGTCTCTTCTGAAGCAAAACTTTGAGAGCCAACTTTCATGTCTCATCGTCAAGCCTACATACATCACCAATAGAGAGCACACACATTCAATCAGCTCAAGCATGTATAGAATCAATGAAAAAACAAAAAAGAAAGAAAAGAACAAAACTTCACCCTTATGATATATCACTGAGCACGTTGCGGGCGGTCGACGACACGAACAAAGAGTGATGCTCCTCTTCGGCGGTGGCGATGGCAGTGGGAGCTCCCCATCGATGATGGGACTCCCTGGCCTGCTTTTGCCTTTGGTACGTGGCCGGTAGCCTGCTTTTGCTTCTTCTTATCACTGCACATGGCCCCTGTGGTCCGCCTCTTACCTGTGGCCACAACAACCAGTATCTTCCCTTGGCTGCCAACTTCACCATCACGGGGACATCCAGAGTATTCCCGGCCCCTACGACTGGCCTGGGAGGTGCAAACATGGGGCAGCGGGTCTGCAGGTAGCTAGGTTTTTTAGGGCCATGGCAGCGTCTATGGGGGTCAAGGGACATAGGGAATCGACGATGACGGGAGGTGCGGCAAGGGCGAGGGGAGGTTCCTGGCTGATGTCCACAGTGTCCAGTCGGTGGCGGTAGGCGAATCATGGTGGCAGGCGGGGATCCGGGAGGCATATATGAGGAAAGTTTTAGCGCGGTGGTTGGCTCTTCCCTGCACGATCTAGGGTTTTGGTGATTGAGTCATGCTCAACTCTGGCGATGCTCTCTGGTGCTCCTGAGACTGTGGATGGTCCTAGGTGCTCTTCTACCTCCTCTACGTCCTCTACATCCTCTAATTCAACCTCGAGTAGGTGCAGGTTGAACTTTCCCCTAGGGAGAGGTCCCCGTGCTGCCTCTGCGTCATTTCCGGTGATGGTGATCTTGCTCACCTGCCAGCAAGGTAGGTACACATTCTCTCTCAATCTCATCTACTCCCTCTAGCATGATTTCTACTGCGAGTTTGCTATCTAGGGTTTTCCTCTGTCAGTGCTTGCTTCCTAGGGTTCCAGTACTGTTCTAGCTCGATTCTATGCTAATCTAGTGTTTGTTCTACTCCTGGTATCTTTCATATACTTATCTAGCTCAAATGCATGATGTTTAATCTCTTCTCAAGATTTTAGGAATTCTTTAGTTTCGTCAGTTAACAGTGTTGCATGATTTTGGTTGATTGAGTAGTTTCGAGTAGGTTCTAGGGTGTTCTAGTATGTTCTGTTAACTACTGGTACTCGACATGATCATGCTTGCTTGCTCATGATCTTTGAATCTACTGCTACTGTTAAAAGTTTAGTTAACTATCATTTCTTTAGTTAACTATTGTGTCGTGAGTTAACTATTTAATTTCTAGTTAATTTCTACTTATTTGTGTAGCTGTTGCTTATGAATGTGCTAAGCATCCATAATTCACAGATTGCATGAGTATGTTTGTATAGTTTGCTTAAATGTTCTTTAACTGTATCTGCTACTTCTATATGAACTTGTACATGCACTGTCAGTTGCATGATCAAGTTTACTACTGTGACTCCTACTAAACTAAGGTAAGGTCCTCTAGTGGTTTCTGTGTCAGGCCTTTGAGCATACTGAGGCTGTTGTTCTCCTTTGCTGGAGAACACCTAGCAGGGGCTTAGGATTCTGGGAAGTATTTACCACTCCCTATCAGTACTACTATTACTCCTAAGGTTTTAGCTATAACCTTTGTAGTCTACTAAGTTGTGTTTGATGAAGATCTATGGCAGTTCTTCTCCACCTGGCTCTAGTTCTTGCTCCAATGGCTCCTTTAGATCTTCTCCTTCACACTAGTGGGTGTGTTTGGAGTTCCTCTCCTTGAGCCTCTGGCATCAAGGTGATTCTTTAGCTTAGTTCTCTCAACCTCTGGTCTGAGAGTGTTTCTTATGAGCTTATATGAGGATTTGTGATCTTCAAGGCTAGGTTTGGGGTCCTATTTATAGGTTTCTAAAGCTGTGTTGCTGCTGACACCTATGTGCCATGCAAATGGTGACTAAGGTGCTTATATCGCCTCTCTAGTTTGGATTCTAGCATGGATTCACTGTATCTCCATATGCCTAAACTGGCATGTCGGTTAAGGGCTATTTTGGTAATTTCCTAAATTGGTTTCTACAGTTTTTAGGTTTTGGAATTTGGTTTAATTCCTAGGTTTGCTGACAGTAACTAGTGATTTCTTATATTTGTTAGATAAGCTTTCTGTGATAGGTGTGATGAACTGTGCAGTGTTCATTATACTTGCATTCTTTTCCAAGAATCCAAGGTTAAGGTAGTTTCTGGGGTTTTACTTCTTTGTTAATATTCCTATATTGGCTTGTTTGTTCTACTGGTCTGTTATGCTACTGTCTATTGGCTTATGATGTGTCTACTGATATACTATGCTTGGTGTTGTGTTGCTTCTACTCTAGTGACAACAGATACTACACTTGGCCTTTGCCTAGTTTCTGGTTTGGACAAGTTCCTAGATACTACACCTGGTTTTGGTCATTGTTGACACTATGTGTTATGGTTTCTATATGACTTTGGCTTGCCATCTAATTTTGTCACCTTTCTTACCAATTTGTGACTATTTTCTTTGCCTTGCCTCAACACAAGGTTTAGGACAGGTTCCTAAACTTGAAACTTGGATTCAAAATTAAAATGGATTTGAAAATCCAACATTTGGATATGCCAAGATCCTTTTCTTATTTTGTGTGCAGGTTTAGAAGAAGATCAGATAAGAAGATGAAAATTAGGTTCTTTTAGGTTTTCTTTTCTTTTATTTTTATTAGTTTGTATTAGGGTTTCAATCAAAATGTAATATTTCTCTTCATTCATTTTACCAAATATTGTAATAATACATTTGATATATGAAATAAAGTTCTATTTCTTTTTACTACTATCTTGTGACATTTTTATTATTATGTCTTTTATTATTTGATTTATTTATTTTTAGAAATATGAACTCAAGTTTGAATAATTCAAACCTCCATTTTGAGATCATAATCATTAAGTTAGTAGTGATTCACACAATTCAAATAATGGATGTTGAATCTTTTAGATTCCACTCAAATTAATTCAAATTTGATTTTTCTAAATTTGAAAATATGAATTCATTTTGAAATTTGAATTTCAATTCCTAGTGTTGACCTAAGTCAAGACTCAACACTAGAGTTCAACTTCAATCACTCATACCTTCGAAAACAAAGGTTTTAAGTTTTTCACAATTTTAAATACATGCAATTTAAATTTGATATTTAAAATCGAGTCCTAAAACGTTGCTATTTTTCAAATTATTACAAATCTGCACCCGAAAGACAACGTTTTGTATGACTGCAAAAACGTTTTACAACATGTTGTATGAAAATACACATCGTGCGCAACTTGTTGTACTAGCCATGCAATTACCTCTTCCTAAAATCGTGGAGTTGTGGGGTTACCGGAAACCTCTCGTCCGGATTCAGAGTTTGTTAGGACATCCAATTGAGGGCAGAGGCAATCTCCATACATAAAAAAGACCCCCGCAAAAAAAAAAGATCTCCATACATAAAACCCCATCAGATCGCAGTTCCAGGGCCCCAACACCGGACGGGGCTTGCCTGCGCCCTGCTTTTGCTCCCATCGGTGTGCCCGCGTACGTGGCAATCATCCAATGGCTCCCGACGCGGGCTGGTTCCCTCGCGAAAATAAAGACGAAGAATACCGATTCGATACGATTACTCCTGTACGACGCGGTCGTTCCTGATACGTAGGCTCCAATCACTTCCGTAATACTAGCAGGTAATTAAAACTGAAATCAAAACTGGAGGGAAAATGGACTCGTAGCGCGCGCAGACGACCAAGTAAACACATGCCTCGCGCCAAATCCAGTATTCTACTGCGATTGCAAACAAGAGAAAGGGCATACAACAAATGGACGCAGCCTCCCTGAAGAGTTTGTAATTGGATCTCCTGGGAAAATCGCTAGTATCCCCTAGCTCCATCTTGCCGATCTCTCTAGGGGACGAAGGCAGCGCTCCATCTTGCCGATCTCTCCAGGCGACAAAGGCAGAACGATCTTGGCCGGTGCAGCGGCGGATTTTATTGTCCAATGATGGCTTCTCCAGAAGTTGGTCACGAGAATTCTAGGGAGGAGAACCGTCAGGATGCTGATGGATCGGATGCATCAAAAGTAAGAATTCCCACTAGTATCCTTCATTGTTTTCTTTCACCAGTATCCTGCATCCACGTAATGTAATAGCCTCCTCCCTCCCAGATTCAGGCAATGACCACCAGCATTGCCAGTAAAGATCAAACTGACGCCGTGTTGATAACTCTTCCCTGCATTGCAACATAAATTTATATGTTAGAACCGATAGTAGTGATTTTAATACTATGCAGTGGTAGCTCTCTTTCTAGGTCTCATATGGTAATTTATAATCATTTGTGAACACCAGTGTATTAACTAAAGTGAACACCACTTGTGCATGAAACTGCAACTAGCAATAATAAAAGGGTACCAAAGGTTGGCATGAATTTTACATCCGAAGAGGAAGCTTATTCCTTTTATAACCAGTATGCTGAAGATACGGGTTTCAGCGTCCGGAGAGGCAGCAAGCATAAATTGAAGAACACTAATACAATACAACAAAGGACTTTCTTCTGTTCTCGTCAAGGTATGAACTAGTTGTTATTTGTTTGGAGTAAAATCAATTTCAGATGCACTAAGACAATAACTTCAATTACTAGGATCCCGTGTAGAAGATAAAAGAGAAGATACATTCAAATACAGTCGACCTGAATCACGATGTGGTTGCAATGCGCATATGAAAATAACTCTCAGAGACGGACTTTATCATGTGTATCAATTTGAGGAGACACATAATCACATTCTTGCTAGCAGGGACATGACTCAATACTTGAGGTCTCACAGGAAAGTAACCGAAGCACAAATAGCAGCTGCAGAGGTCGCAAAGTCTGTAGGCATTTCAAACAAAGCATCTGTTGATCTTATGGCCAAACAAGCATGTGAATCCGCCGCGGCGCCGCCTCCAGTTCCGGCCTTACAAGCTGGACTCCAACACCGCGTCCATGGAGAGAAGTAAGGCCAGTGGCGGGTGTAGCTGGTCAGCAGTAGAGAAAGCTGGCCGGGAGGAGAAGGGGACCGGCGATTTCATCCCCTTCGCCGTCGATGCTCCAGGCTTCCAACAGGAGACAAGAGAGGAGCAGTGGGGACTGGAGAGTGAAGCGTCTGATACGAGGGGAACATCCGCGTCGTACGGGAAGAATCGTATTCGGATCGGTATTCTCAGTCTTTTTTTTAGCGAGGGAACCGGCCGCTTCAGGGAACCGCGCGATGGTCGCCACGTGCGCGGGCGCACCGATGGGAGCAAATGCGGGGCGCAGGCAAGCCCCGTCCCCCAACACCGGACCAGGAAGCCACTGTGAGCGCCGCTCGATCTGCGCCCAAATCCAGGTCTTTCTTCTCTCCTCCTCTGCTCCCTCAAGGGTTTCAAGATTTCCTTTTTGTTTTTGCGGGTAAGGGTTTCAAGATTTTCAGAGTGCGAGTTATTTGCTTTCTTCGTAATCGTAGGAGAGTGAAGCCAGCTTTTTTAATCACCTGTTTGTGTATTCTGCCCTTACTTCTTGACCTCTTCGATTATTCACCTCTCCATCGTGCCTTGGTGATTTCGCTTGCAGACGACAGAGGAGAGAAGAGGAAGGTGCAGACCTATGGGCAACTCCGGAAGTAGAGGTATGTTTGCCTGGCCTATCGAAGTACACAGATCGTATCTCTTATTATAAACAAAAGACAGATGCAAGAGACAACACTTCTTATCAAGCAAACTCCGGTTACAAATATGAGATTGCATCTCTTAACTGAAGCAAACTCAGGTTACAAATATGAGATTGTATCTCTGAATTGAAGAAGCACTTGCTATCACCATCGTGTTGATTAATTAACGTGGCTGACTAGCGCTCCCCTTTTTTCTTGGTCTTAGTGGCTATTGATTAGAAGAGATTGTAGAGGCCATTCATATCTGAGTAAAGAATGCACCTTCTGTATTTATGTACTCCTACTCCTGATTGGTGACATGACTAATTACTGTACTAATAGATTAATGACCACTCCTCACAAATAACTGCAGTATATTCAAGCTTTTTCATTCATATGATCAGAACATAGAGAACTATTCTGCAGCATTCCACTCCCACCTGGTCGATATTGTAAACCGTTTACCTGCAACTACAACGCGCACATGAATTTGCTAATATAGCACATTCCCCCCTTTTTCTTCTCTGTTATGTAATTACGAGCTATGCACTTGTCCAAACTTCAGCTCCCGCACTGCTAGGGAAGACCCATGTTCCAGATTTAGAATTGAAGATTCATGACTTCTCGGCGCTACTTGAGACGAAAGCTACCTCAGCAACATCTCGACTTTTTTATTGCTCTGGGTATAAGTGGTACGTATCACATTTTCAATTGTAAACCTGAACCTAGATATTGTCGTGTTGGCTTTTATTAATTTATATTTAGAGCTGGGCTCTACTGGAGCCTTCCATCTGAAAAGGACTTTACAAAATTAACTTAATTTATCCATATCCATATTAATTTCATATGTGATGTTGATTAGAAAGAAAATATGTTTCACTGTAACCAAATAAGAAATTGCAATCTCATACACAAACAGTCAGACCCTGAAGGTAAATACCAGGCATGGAGTGATTTTTTTTTACTTTATCCTTAGTTCAGTTATGAATTCTAGACTGACGTCATGTTATGCACACCAATTCATTAACCAGGTGCCTGCAAATGAGTCCAATGCATAAAAACAATGGTGATGAAACTCCATATGTTGCTCTTAGTCTTAATCTATCGCCATATACGCTGGAGCAGGGTCAAACGGTGCATGCAGTGTTTGAGTTTTCATTATACAGGCATTCAAAACGAATGTATTATGGATGCAAAGGTAGTCTCCTGAATACATTTATTCAAGCACATTCATCTTATTACAGCTCGGTGTTCATAGTCCTCTTTGTGCTGTAATTTTAGATAGAAATTCCATTGTTACAAGTCTATAGTAAGTTATGTAATACGATAAACAGTTTTCACATTGTCAATTTGAGTTAGTCTATTGATCTTTTCCAGTGTTTGTCACACTGTAATACTCTTCTTGTTCAAACAACATTACACACTACATGTAATCTTCTCTTGTAATTTGATAATCTTTACATGGATAGAATTCACTACTTTAATCTCTGCTTAAATGCTTAACTCGGTTGAAGGTTATTTATATATCACTTTTGATATTTGCATCTTACGTACAAACTCTTTGTTCTATTACCATCTAACCTTTACCTAAATGCAGCTGACTACAACTTCGATTTCAAGAATACCTACTCGAAGAAGTAATGCTTGATTCCTCTTCAGGAGCTACTGAAATCATCTGATTTTCTAGTTGATGATAGCTCTGTCTTTGGTGTGAAGATATTAAAAGTTGATGTTTCTTCTCCGGAAAAGAGAGCAGTTGTGGTTCAGCACAAGGCTACCGCAGTACACAACTTTTTTGTCCAGAAGAAGGGCTTCGTGAAAGGGACATACACTTGGACCATGGAGAACTTCCTTGAATTGGAGTTGAAGCAGTCTGTCCGTTCTCCTACATTTGAAGTTGGCCAACATAAATGGTATTCATTTGCTATCAGTTTCTTCACAAATTATTTGTATAAATAATACGCATGTGTTATTGCTTAGAAGATATTTTATCTCCTACCTTTCTGTTGCCTTATTTATAAGCAGGGAACTAAATAACTCTGTATCTAGAGATAAGCAGCAGGCAATTTATATTTCAGTAACTAACCAAAATATTGTGAGACATTATCTCCAGGTACCTGATTATATTTGAACCGTCACTTTACATGTTCCTCAACAGGTACATCCTCATGTATCCAGGAGGTGACAAGTGCAGTACTGATTGCCTCTCCCTGCACTTATGCCCGGTTGCCTCGAACAATCCGACTCTCGAATCTAAGAATGTGGTTAAAATGACTCTATCTATACAAGACCAAAAGAATGGGAAACACGTCACCATGACTACAGGTTCAGCTCAACTTAGCAATTATCAGTGTTGTGCATAATTCAAAGAAAGTTGTGTTTGAAACCCACCTGATTACAGTTGATCTTACTTATGTTGCAATTGCAGGGCTGGTGGTGTTCACAGGATCCTGGGGTTGGCCCAACTTCATTCCACTCAAGAAATTCAAGGATCCGTCTGGAGGGTATCTTGTAGAATCGAACTGCGTTGTCAAGGCAGATCTCACCATCGTTGGGTCATCCAATGATGGCTAGATCTTTATCTCATGACCTCATGGAGAGATAATGCCCTTTGGTTATACTGGCTAGACTTGCATATGAACTAGTGTTGGCGTAGCAGTAATAAGAAGTTTGTGTGATGATCCTATGTGTTATTAATGATGAAACTGGTCATTGGAAGTTGAGGGATTGTATCTAGGAATATTGTCAGTAATATTATTTGGAAGTTACTTCATGTGCATGGGCTATGGATCTTCATGGTATCAGTTGACGAAAATTGTCTACATGTGCATGGGCATGGATCTTCATGGTATCGTCAAGCATTTAAAATACCTCTCTGCATAGAGGAAACGGGATGCAGGGTTCTAGTCCGAATCAACTCCACACGTTGGGGTAAATGGAGCTTCAATGACTCGCCGCCGCAATCCCCACGGGAGGACAAAACCCTAAACGGTTACAAGACCCACTTTTTAGATGGTAGCCATGGACATTTTTTTAGGCCACCACCAAAGCTAAAAGAGCTTACTTTGGTCGCTCGCTCTTAATTCTGGCAAGGACACTAAATATTATTCTAGCGACATGTTAAATTTGTATATTTTAAACAGAAGGCCATAGGCCCGGCTTTATAGATAAAGCCACGAACGGCAACAACATCAGTTCGCGTAACCATACAACATAAGTCTGAGAACAGTGCCACAGCGGCGGGATAAGAGGTGTGTCCCAGGAGACACAAACAGCCAAAAAGAATTAAATTTGTATATACATTGTGTATAGTTCTTGGAGGCTTGGAGCCCAACATATATGTAAATATGTGGATTTTCGGCATTGAAATCGATACTCTTAAAGACTTGAGGCCACCACCAAACCAAAAAAGAGCGTGCTGGGGCACATTTTGCATTTCACTCTTAGTTCTTGCAAAATTATCACGAGGTTATATTTGTTAAACATGATTCTTTACCGTAGTTTGGTACAGTACAGAGATATCCGGTGATTCAGCCTTCCTTTTTTTGGAAAAAGTGTAGCAATCAGCCTATCACCCACCGACCATCAACCCAATTCTGAAAATTGACATAGACGAGAGACAGAGAGGTGCGAGAAAAGAAGAAAGATGTTAAAATAGTGGATGTGGCAATCTGCAGTATGGCAATCTTGCACATGGCATGTGAGAGAAGCGAGGGGGAGAAAAGCGGAGTGACAGACGGAGGGAGAGGAGCAAAGGCAAGGGGCTGGTGCTCTTGCTCTTTGTGCCCCTCTTCCCCTTATTACTGTGGGGTGTGGAGAGGCGGACTCCCCCTTCTACTTCCACACAACCCCGTTCCGCTTACACCTCCAAAGATCCCAATCATTGTCGACACAGGAAGCACTTGCGAGGTACGCTCGATCTGCCCCTAAATCCAAGTCTCTCTTTTTTAAATAAAAGGCGTGCCCGACTTTAAATTAATAAAGCCACAGGCATAGGTTCCACAACAGTTAAGCTACCTTAGGTAGCGATACAACCATGATAAAAGTTATAAGAATACCACACTGGCTTCCCAGGGGGACTTAGCTACTACAAATAGAGTTTAGGTTCAGGACACTCAGCATGCAGGCTGGAAGGAGAAAGCAAAGTCCTAACTGCCAGATGCTTGCGCCGGAGGGGTGGATGGATCTTAGGTATTGGAGAATATAAGTTCTTAACCATCGTTTCCAGCTCCTCCATCAGCCGCAAGTCCCTAGGATTTTGCAAAGGACGCCATAGCTGCAGATTTATAAGACATTGGAAAACACAGTTAGCTGGTTGGCGAGGAAATTTCTTTTCAGTTGTAAATTTGTTTCTAGTATTCCAAAGTTCCCAGCACTGGGCGTCAAAGTATGTCCACAACATACGTTTGCATCTTGGGTTTAGTGGTTCTAAAACGTCGAGCCATTCTTGTCTGGACCGCGGGTTCCAGTTCACACTGAACATCGCCCTCACTCCACTCCAAAAAAACTTTTCAATGACACATTGGAAGAAGATGTGGTCTACATTTTCTGGCCTTCCACACAGAGTGCGCAATTTCCATCAGCAGGGCCTCCTCTAGCATAAATCTGGTCACTAGAAGGGAGACGACCTCTGAACATCTGCCAGGTGAAGATTTTTATTTTGAGAGGGATGTTGGGGCTCCAAATCAGTTTTGTGACTGGGAAAGTGGAGCCCTTGCACAAGGCCTGGTGCATAGACTTTGTCGAAAACTTTCCAGAAGGTTCTAATCTCCAAGAAATCTTATCTGACTCCTTTGTTAGCTGTGTTGCCTGAAGGGTGTCTAGGAGGTCCTGCCACTGCCCCACATCCTCTTGATTAAAATTTCTTCTGAACTGGATATTCCAACCCTCTTCAGAGTAGGCCTAGCAAATGGTTATGTCAGGATCTGTACACTTCACAAATAAGTTGGGGAAGCTTTGCGCCAGGGTTGTTTCCCCTATCTAGACATCCTTCTAGAAACACACCTTGGAGGATCTTCCCAGGTGGAATCTAGCTCCCAACTTAAAAGCCTGTTTGATTTTGTGAAGGCTATGCCAAAAAGGAGAGAAATTAGTTGGTTGGGAGAGGAAGAACTCAGACACTCTGTACTTGGCTTTGAGGAGCCTAACCCACAGCAGGTTGTTGTTATCCTCAGATAACAAGCGCCAGATCCACTTAACCATTAGTGCCAGATTCATCTTGCTTGTGTCCAAGACCCCAAGGCCGCCCTGGTCCTTAGGCTTGCAAATCTCTGCCCATTTAATCAGGTGGTATTTCTTTTTGGTTCCCTGTCCTTCCCAGAAAAATTTGCTCTTGTGTTTGTCAAAGCCGGCATGAACGCCGGCAGCAAATAGGAATAATCCCATGGCGTGAATTGGGAGGTTTGAGAGGCATGCATCAATGAGAGCCAGTCTCGCTGCTGAAGACATAAATCTCCCTTGCCACGGAGCCGCTCTCTTACCCACCATGGCAACAAGGGGTTCCAGGTCAGCTATGGATAACTTGTGATCCATCATCGTAAAGCCTAGGTAAGTGAAAGGGAACTTTCCTTGTCTGCAATTGAGCAGTCTCGCCACTCTGGCTTGCTCCCCTGGATCACCTCCCATGACGATCACCTCACTTTTATGGAAGTTGATCTTCAATCCTGAGAGCAGCTCGAAGCAAGCTAAGATAAACTTGAGGTTAGCCAGCCCTAGCCTTGTGTTCTAGATCAGGATGATTGTGTCATCTGCATACTGCAGATGCAACACTCCCCCAGGAATAAGATGAGGAACCATCCCCTGGATGTGACTGATACGTCGCAAACGTATCTATAATTTTTGATGCTCTATGCTTGTTTTACACCAATTGCTTTGTGTTTTGTTTACACTTCGTAGCATTTTTATGCATTTTCCGAAACTAACCTATTAACAAGATGCCACAGTGCCAGTTCCTATTTTCTGCTATTTTTGTGTTTTAAAAAAGTTACACAGGAAATATTCTCGGAATTGGACGAAACGAAGCCCGAAGTTCCTATTTTTTCCGACATGAGACGGAGGAGGGCCAGGAGGTGGCCACACCACCTGGTGGTGCGGGTCCACCCCTAGCCGCGCCACCACCTGGTGTGGGCCCCCTGGTGCCCTCTGACATTGCCCATCTGCCTATATAAAGCCTCCGACGCGAAAACCCTAAATAAATCAGCGTCCATCCACAAAAAGTTTTGCAGCGCCGCCGCCATCGAAGACCAATTTTGAGGGACAGAAGTCTCTGTTCCGGCACCCTGTCGGGACGGGGAATTGCCCCCGGAGCCATCTCCACCGCCATCTCCATCGTCGTTGCTATCTCCCATGATGAGGAGGGAGTAGTTCTCCCTCGGGGCTAAGGGCTCTACCGGTAGCTATGTGGTTCATCTCTCTCTCTCCCCCATGGTGTGATCTATATGTGATCATGAGCTTTGTATCTAGTTGAATTGGTAGATGTTACTCTTCATCTGTTATGCTACTCAAGTGGTTTTATTCTTGTAATCTCCGGAGACACCTTGTCCCATGATGTGAAGGTGACAGTGTGCACATTATGTGTGTCTCTTAGGCTAAATTTTACATCAATACTTATCATGAGTTATGATTTGAGTTGGATGTCTCTATGAATTGTTGGTGTTTGTCTGGAATCGTCTAGTGCACTCAAGGTGACAGTGTGGGGTAATCTAGATTGGGGAATGCAAACTTTAAGGAGTGCTTTTTAGCCTAGGTGTCGCTGGCTCAACCTACTGTAGAAATCGTACTGGTTTATTAGCATACTACTAATTGTGTTGGATCTAAATTTTTTGCAAAATATTTTGCGCAGATACCTGCATTGTGCAATCTCATGGACAAAGTGGATGGCCTCGAAGGCCTGACGATTGTTGCACACGGCAACATGTTCCCAAGACCGCCAAATAATAAGCTACACAATGTGGAATTGCCACAAGACAGGGCGAAGGTGGAAATGGTAAAGGTAATTGAGCAATTCATCGGTCTGAAGGTGGACTGCCCCCCAAGCCAGACAGCGACACACTTGGTTCATGCAAAGGGGGCTACATCAGTTAGGCGAAGGAGTTGATTAGGTTGTGTCCATCGAATGACAAGCAATATCTGACGTTGGACATCACTCCAGCACAGCCATCTCCTTTGGATTTTTCTGAACCTCTATCTTTTAAAAATGATGCACATGAATGTGTGGTGGAAGAGATGGCCGCTAATAAAGAGCAACCTCAGTCAGACCCCCCCCCCCCGAGCACCCTATTGTAGAACCACATCCCAACCTAGATCAGCCTCGTGTCAAGTTGGTCCTATCCAACAGCGCGATCAAGGAAGTGTTGGATTTTTCAATGCCTTACAACAACACTGCACCCGCACCCGTATCTCCGGATCATGGGCGTAAAAGGGAACGCAATGGTCCGAAGAAGAAGGGCGGCTTAACCAGCAATACAAATGATAAAAGAAGGAAAAGGAAAAAATAGCAGTTTGGATCACCTGGACATAAATCTTCAAAAGAATATACATGGCACAAACATCATATCCGGGGAGAGTCCTTGGTACCTCAAAACATGTATGATCTCCTTCCCTCCGAAATGAAAGTTCTGCATGATGATATCATAAGCATGGAAACCACTGATGGCAGCAATGCAACACAGTACACTGCCAAGGTGCCAGGGGACTACCACTTCTTCGCCGAGGATTCTACAGGGACGTTCACTCTGGAGTTCAAGGATATCTTCTCCATGTACAACCTAGGGTTGCTCAGTGCATCACTGATCAGGCTTTGGGTGTTGTTCCAGGCCAAGGAGACTAGACAGTTGAAAGTGGGCATATGCGGAGTCGCTAATCCGTTTCACATGCACAGCAAGAATGCTTCCACAGAAGAAGGTCGATCTATTATGAAAGAGTCCCTCGCCAGTGCTATGCTACGAAATAAGGATAAGAATTTCCTACTCGTGCCATACATTATATCGTAAGCCCCTCTTATTCATCATAGTCGCACTCTCTTTCTTTCCAGCTGAGTGATACATTACATCTATCTGCTGATTTAAGCTCACTTGCATGCCCATCTCTGAAAAATGCATAAACAATTACACTTGGTTATTTTATATGTACTTAATCCTTGTGCAAGTTTAGCCAATATATTGACATGTTATCAGCTTAGTGTGCACCAATTCTCATATTTTGATTGGGTAACAAGTTTGAAAAGTCAATTGACCTATTTGGTGCTATATTATATGGATGCTAGTATCAAGAATGCTTGTATATTTCATATGTCATCACGGCCTAAAATGTTTGTCCCATTGATACTTGATTATATTATATATATATGATCAATACTTCGGTTCGTTCACATGTTTGCGCAGGGAACAAGAACACTCAATCCTAATAGTCCTCTTGCCAAGAGATCGCGTATTACATGAATTGCATGAAAGGCAGCAAATCGAAGTTCAGACACGAAAAAATAGCCCATGTTCTCAATGAAGCTCTTGCCGATTTTGCATCTAGGGGAGGAAATCTGCCAAAGCCAGTCAAAGGCACGAAAGAGGGAAAGTTCAGGCATATCAGTGACATCTGTTGCGTGCAGAAGCCTTCAGATCTCCCTGCAGGCTACCTCCTCTTCTGGCATCTAGCCTATTTGGTACGGGTGCAGGCCAAATTGCTAACAGTTGAGGACTTATTAACCACCGGTTTGCAGATCGAGCAAGATACTTTGTTTAACTCAAAGAAAGACTTTGCACAGATCTAGAACAACTTTGCAAAAATCATCAACCAGGAGGTCGTCGTGGAAACCGGGCTTTTCTACTCACCAGAGAATGACCATTCTCGAACAACGGCGGGTCTTTGCCTTTCGAGCCAAAGCCATGTATGCTTCTTTGACTGCACAGTTTATGTTCCTTTCTAATATCTGTAATTAAGTTGATTTTATCCAGTCTATTCTTGCCTGTTCGAAAGCATAAGAAGACACCACTTTTAGGTCATTGGTTTAATGGTTTCTTTTTAATTAGCAATCCATCTATGCACAATTATAATTTGATATCATACATTGTTTCAGGGATCACATCCGCGATGATCTGATCATATTTTTATTCCACAAACACACCAGCAATGGTGTATTTCTTAGGTACGATTTGTTTTATGATGCCTCCATGTTTCTATTCTGACTAGTTGCCTAGGTAGCTTTGAACCTTTTTCTTCCATAATAAGCCGTTACACGACTCGATTTCTCTTTGAAGAAAGATATACATGTAGTTAGGCTAACTATCTTCATCTCAATTATCACATCTTTCCCGCCTAATTTTCTCTATCATGATTGCTTGTAGCTAGATGAAGGCACACGAATATTAGTATCGGTGTTTACTGTTTTGGCAAATTTAATTTAATGTAATATTTCTTGAGCTACTAATGTCGGTGCAAAATGTATGAAACGTATTTATGAATTTATTTATGTATGAAACATATTTATGAATTTATTTATGTATGAAACACATGATTTTATACATACGCCAGCCTGGATGGGATTTAAATGGCAAATACGGTTATATTTTTTTATTAATAAAACAACTACCAGTGACGATCAAGTTAGAACACAAGGCGTCAGTGCTACAGAATAAGGAGCAACGGACATCTGCTCGCAGGTAGTCACTGCTCACAAATATAGCAGTGACAAAGCCCGCCGATTATCTACGTCAGTAGTAACGATATGCCGGTGACTATCGGGAAAGAATAAACTCATCGCTACTTATGAACTAATACAATGTGACATTAAATCTGAGCGTCGCAGGTAAGGTGCTAGAGACGGGCTTACCTCAGGTTGAGTGTCATAGGTAATATACTCATGACGCGCAGATAGAAGAACAGTCGTCGGTGATTAGCTAAGAACGATTGGATTCACATGCGCCAGCCCATCTGCTGACGCGGAGTTTATAACAAACACGTCACAGGAACATATAGTTGATGGGAGCGACTTATAAATACCCGTCAGATCAAGAATACTACGGACGCACACCAACTATCAAGAGCGTCACTAGAATGTTGCCACTCGTCAGATCAAGCAGCTTAAGTCAACGAATTAAAATATATCTGAGCATCACCGCCAAGTGCTATACATGACTGGCCGTCGGTGGTACACATTACCAGTAGCTACAAATCAGCGACGGACACCTGGATCGTCAGTGTACGGGAAAACACACCCATCACTGCTAGGCCTTTTTGGCGTAGTGTTTAGTACATACCACCTTGCAAAATTCTTTGAAGTCCCAGTAATGCTTCTACCCGTTTATTTTCTACAACATGACTGCTAGTAGTTATCATGAGGTGCGGTTTAAGATTCGCGAGAATGGCCCATCGATCATTACATCTAAAT
Source organism: Dactylis glomerata (assembly GCA_007115705.1). Classification (NCBI taxonomy): domain Eukaryota; kingdom Viridiplantae; phylum Streptophyta; class Magnoliopsida; order Poales; family Poaceae; genus Dactylis; species Dactylis glomerata. The sequence continues at coordinate 6,656,697 of QXEO01000291.1, forward strand.
GGGGGGAAATTGTGGAGGCCTGCAAGCTCAAGAAGAATGATATTTGTGTCTTTAACTTTTTCGACTGCCCTGATTATGGTCTTTCACTGAGTGTTTTTACTGGTAAATATTGATGTGTTCAGAAATGTGGTAGTATATGATATTATTGTGGTTGCTAATGTACGTAAAACCATTAAAGTAATTATATTAAGTAGACACGATTTTTAACTGTTCTTTGTCCATAAGTTCTTTTATTTATATGTTTTATGTAGCAACACCGTTGTACAGAGGGCTGACATCCTATCAGCAGCGTCTCTCAACCATATCAAGTTTGAATTTCACGGGAGGGTTCAAAAATAAAAGCCAAGTAGCCAACATTCTCGTGGAACAAAATAAAATCCAGATAGCACATGATTCTTGTTCACAGATTCTGACATAGGGGACCCATCCCTCAACCTTATCAAGTTTGAATTTTAGGGGCAGGTTCGAAAATAAAAGCCAAGTAGCCAGCAATCACAGGGAAGAATATAAATCTAGATAGCACACGTTTATTGTTCAGGAGACTGATGATATCTACGCACGCGTCTGTTCTTGTAGACAGTGTTGGGCCTCCAAGTGCAGAGGTTTGTAGAGCAGCAAGTTTTCCTTAAGTGAATCACCCAAGGTTTATCGAACTCAGGGAGGAGGAGGTCAAAGCTATCCCTCTCAAGCAACCCTGCAATTACGATACAGAAAGTCTCTTGTGTCCCCAACACATCCAATACACTTGTCAGATGTATAGGTGCACTAGTTCGGCAAAGAGATAGTGAAATACAAGTAGTAGTGATGATTATAAGTAGTAAATGTAATCTGAAATATATATCGCTGCGAGCAAACATGTAACAAAACTGAATGTAAACGGTATTCAATGCTTGGAAACAAGGCCTGGGGATCATACTTTCACTAGTGGACACACTCTCAACAAATATAACATAACTAAACCAATAGATACTAACTTCAATATGCAACTCAAAACAATTCTCCAATGGAAAACAAACACTAATCATGCGTAGGGCTACGAAGCACTCCTCAAAGTTCGCATGTACCCAAACTAGATTGTCCCACACTGTCACCGTGAATGCACTAGATGGTTCCAACAAACAACAATAATTCATAGAGACATTAACCAAAAAGACACACATGATGCGCACACTGTCACCATCACACCATGATACAAGGTATCTCTGGAGATTACAAATATAAAGCATGGGAGTAGCATAATATCTTAATAATAGCATCTACCAATTCAACTAGATACAAAGCTCACGATCATATAAAGATCACATCATGGGAGAGAGAGGTGAACCACATAGCTAACGGTAGAGCCCTCAGCCCCGAGGGAGAACTACTCCCTCCTCATCATAGGAGGCAGCAACGGCGATGGAGATGGTGGTGAGGTCGATGGAGACGGCAGAGATGGCGATGGAGATGGCTCCGGGGGCACTTCCCCATCCTGGCAGGGTGCCGGAACAGAGACTTCTGTCCCCCGAAATTCATCGGCGGCGGAGCTACGAAACTCTTTCTGGAAATTAGCCAATTGTTTTAGGGTTTTCTGTCGGGAGGCTCTTTATAGGCGAAGGGGCGTCGTCAGGAGTGGACCAGGGTGGTCTCACCACAGGTGGGCGCGGCTGATACGTCTCCAACGTATCCATAATTTTTGATGCTCCATGCTTGTTTTTACACCATTTGCCTAATGTTTCGTTATACTTCGTGGCACTTTTATGCATTTTCCGGAATTAACCTATTAACAAGTCGCCACAGTGCCAGTTCCCTATTTTCTGCTGTTTTTGTGTTTCAGAAAAGTTACACAGGAAATATTCTCGGAATTGGACAAAACCAAAGCCAGTAGCCCAGAATTTTACCGGAGCTTCCAGAGAACCGAAGAGGAGTTGGAGTGGGGCCACGAGGTGCCCTCACACCAGGGTGGCATGGCCAGGGGCTGGGCCGCACCCCCTATGTGTGAGACCACGTCGGTCCACTTCTGACGATGCCCCTTCGCCTATAAAGACCCCCCGTCGGGAAAAACCTAAGTACCCGATCAGATTTCCAGAACACATCGCAATCCGCCGCCGCCGTCGACCCGAAGATCGGGAGGGTCCAGAAGCTCTTCCCAGCACCCTGCCGGAGAGGGGAATCGCCACCGGAGGTCTTCTTCATCGCCATGCTTGCCTCCAGAGTGATGAGTGAGTAGTCTACCTTGGACTATGGGTCCATAGCAGTAGCTAGATGGTTGTCTTCTCCACCATGTGCTTCATGTTTAGATCTCATGAGCTGCCTTACATGATTGAGATCACCGTTATGTAATTCTGCATGTTTGGTTTGTTGGGATCCGATGAATATTGGTGTTATGCTTGAGTTGAAGTACTAAAATTTATCTTTTGTTATCTCTATGTTGTTTATGATATTGCATGCTCTCCGTTGTTAGTAGCTATCTTGGCCGAGTAGTTGCTAGTGACTCCAAGAGGGGGTATTTATGCTCGATAGTGGGTTCATGCCTCTATTTAATCTGGGGGAGTGACAGAAACCTCTAGGGTTGTAGATGTGCTGTTGCTACTAGGGGGAAAACAATATTCATATGCTCAAGGGCATATGCTTTGTTTACATTACACACTTTGCTTAATGCAATTATCTGTTGTTCGCAACTTAATACTCATGGGGTGTTCGGATGATATCCCCGTGAGTGGATTATTAGTCATAGATGCAGTTGGATGGCGGTCTATGTATTTTGTTGTAATGCCCAGAGTAAATCTCATAGTGATCCTCTCATCATATGCACGTTATCTTTATTCTATCAATTGCCCAACTGTAATTTGTTTACCCAATGACGAGGGTTAACTCGACAAATGTCCTAGATGAAGGACTTAGGATCGGGGAGATAGGGCGTCGGATGAACTCGAAGGTAAGGTTAGTCAAAATAGGTGTGTATCAAAAGTAAACTTGGGTGTTTAACCTGGCTTGCTTTCAATCTGGCCTACACCGTCCCCTCCTGGCCCCTATATATAGGTGGCCAGGTCTCAAGGATCGGGTAGGGTCCGATACAGATTACAATATCGACATACGGTAAGGACTCGTATCTCGACTATCATTACAATTGGGCCTAGCTTAACGGGCCTCAGGGGTACTCAACTAACGGGCTCTATTAACTATATCCTTGTCACCCAGCTTGTATTATTTTATCTTATGGAGAGACACCGCTAGTGAACTGTGGACCCCGGTCCTATTTCCTTTATATTGCTATCACCTGTTTACTTTACTCGCACTGTTTACTTTACTCGCATAAAATTGATGGCTGGCATGTTGTTGATGATGATGATTATAACCAGTCAGTTGGGAACCCCAAGCGGAAGGTGTGATGAGCACAGCAGCAAGTTTTTCCCTCAGTTAGAAACCAAGGTTTATTGATCAAAGAAGAAAAAGCCAATACGACTGAAGGTGATGCTTGCAAGCTTCGCGACAGCTCCGGATAATTTATATGGCGCCTCGTCCAAGCTTTGCTTTGCGAGCAGCAACGTGGAACCTGCACACAACACAACCAAGTACTTTGTTCCCAACTTACGATGAGGTTGCCAATCTCACCGGTTTGCTTGAAACAAAGGGTATGAGCGTATCGAGTGGAAAACAGTAGAAGTATGCGAGTAAAGTAAATAGTGCGAGTAAAGTAAACAGGTGATAGCAATATGATAGAAATAGGACCAGGGTCCACAGTTCACTAGTGGTGTCTCTCCATAAGATAAATAACACATGCTGGGTAAACAAATTACAGTTGGGCAATTGATAGAATAAAGATAACGTGATATGTCAAGAAGATCACTATACGATTTACTCTGGGCATTACAACAAAATACATAGACCGCCATCCAACTGCATCTATGACTAATAATCCACTCACGAGGATATCATCCAAACACCCCATGAGTATTAAGTTGTGAACAACAGATAATTGCATTAAGCAAAGTGTGTAATGTAAACAAAGCATATGCCCTTGAGCATATCAATGTTGTTTTCTCCCTAGTGGCAACAGCACATCTACAACCTTAGAGGTTTCTGTCACTCTCCCAGATTAAATAGAGGCATGAACCCAACTATCGAGCATAAATACCCCCTCTTGGAGTTACTAGCAACTACTCGGCCAAGATAGCTACTAACAACGGAGAGCATGCAAGATCATAAACAACATAGAGATAACATAAGATATATTTCAGTATAGCAACTCAATCATAACACCAATATTCATCGGATCCCAACAAACCAAACATGTAGAATTACATAACGATAATCTCAATCATGTAGGGCAACTCATGAGATCTAAACATGAAGCACATGGTGGAGAAGACAACCATCTAGCTACTGATATGGACCCATAGTCCAAGGTAGACTACTCACTCATCGCTCCGGAGGCAAGCATGGCGATGAAGAAGACCTCCAGTTGTGATTTCCCTCTCCGTCAGGGTGCCGGGAAGAGCTTCTGGACCCTCCCGATCTTCGGGTCGACGGCAGTGGCGGATCGCGACGTGTTCTGGAAAATTGATTGGGTCCTTAGGTTTTTCCCGTCGGGGGGTCTTTATAGGCAAAGGGGCATCATCAGAAGTGGACCAAGGTGGTCACACACATAGGGGGCGCGGCCAGGGGCTGGGCCGCGCCACCCTGGTGTGAGGGCCCCTCGTGGCCCCACTCCGTCTCCTCTTCGGTTCTCTGGAAGCTCCGTGAAATATCTGGATGACTGGCTTTGGTTTCGTCCAATTCCGAGAATATTTCCTGTGTAGCTTTTCTGAAACACAAAAATAGTAGAAAATAGGGAACTGGCACTGTGGCGACTTGTTAATAGGTTAGTTCCGGAAAATACATAAAAGTGCCACGAAGTGTAACGAAACATTAGGCAAATGGTGTAAAAACAAGCATGGAGCATCAAAAATTATAGATATGTTGGAGACGTATCAGCATCCCCAAGCTTAACTCCTGCTCATCCTCGAGTAGGTAAGTGATAACAAAAATAATAATTTTTGAGGTGACATGCACCTACACAATCTTGATCACATATGTAAGCATTTGTGAGCTGGGATCAAAAGAACTTAAAACATGGGCATGAAAGATATAATATTGACAATAAAAACTTAGCAACCATGTTATAAACATGAAAATGAACACAAACAAAAGATCATGAAAATGAAACAATGAAAGTCAAACATGTGTTCAAATCATAAGGAAAAACATACAAATGGTTTTCAGCTTGTCCTTCATAGAGAGCAAAGCATAAATGCATAGGACACCTTCAAGTTTAAGAGGGCGACTAGATACAAATAATTTTAGAACAAGTGAAACCAATAATATGAATCAATCAATGAAAACTTTGGGACAATGCACATTATACTAAGAATGACAACTATGCTCTCTTAATGGTGCATAAAGATAGAAGGTGGTGACTCAACATAAAAGTAAAATAAAGGCCCTTCGCGGAAGGAAGCAGTGATTGCAAGTTTTATAACCTTCAAAAATTATGGTACTTACCGGCTTTGATCTCTCATTGCCCCCATCATAAGCATCTTGAATAGTTAAAGTTAATGCGAGAATAATTATGATGCATATACTTGACAAATCATAAGTTGAAAACCTCGTGTCCCGTGAATATGAGTACCCAAACCTTAAGCTACTTTACTTAGAGTCCCAAGCAAGGCTCTTATCATTGTAAGTATATACGTATCATCGAGAACCGCCAACGGGGTACCTCAGTGCCCGATGACATGGAACAAGCCCACATCAAAATGACAGGACAAGCAGATAATGAACACCTCGACATCTCTTTTATTTACCATTTGTTTAGCTTTTTATTTTGAGATGTGTCGTCGAATGTCCACTATGGGCATGCTGCAAATTTCCACCATGAATTATGCATGGCTTAGATTGGCGGCCCAGACATTTCTCTAACACATATACAAACTCCATGATCCCCGCAAGATTCCCAATTCATTTCACACCGTGGGCATCCATAAACAAAAGATCACGACATCAACTCAAATAAGAAGTGCAATGTTGAAAGCTTGCCCATGACGGCATGGCTGGGCTAGTCTCCAACTTAAAACTTGCAAGCATAACAACTCAACATAAGAGACCACAATGTCAAATTTTTAAAAACGAGAAAAAGTAAAGTGTGCCTTCCGGTTCGTGAGAGCTTTACTGACCAATTTTCGCATAACACTGGTAAGAGTTTAAATTGAAGAGAAAATAAAAGCAAGTCAAATTTACTTGGAATAGCATATTGCTAATAGGTATGTATGGTAGACACTTTGGAAAACTTGGTTTTTAGGAGTTGGATGCATGAGTAGAGCTCATACTCAGTACAAGGCGAGGGCTAGCAAAAGACTGGGAGCGACCAACTAAGAGAGCAATAACGGCCATAATCATGCAAAGCGATAAAGCAACATTAAAAGAAGCATGAGATGGCATCAAAAGTCAAAAACTAAATGATCATAGAGGCTATTGGCGACTTTGTAAGAGTCTAACATGTGTGAGCATGCGCCAAGTCAACCCAAATAAAACATCAAGGAGAAAACCAAAATAATGCTTCCAAATAATTAAAACAACGCATGATTTTTTTTCAAAGGCTCATTAAGCAATCTCAGTTATTTGAGACAAGTCATGCTACAGAAAAACCACTAAGCATACTATCAAAAAGACATCAAGCATGACATGAAAAAGCCTAAGCCACAGTCTACACAAGCTCCTTCTTGTACCACTTTTTTGCATAAAGCTTTTTCTCTTTTCCAACACCATTCGAACTTTTTTAATCCAAGTCTTTTGAGGAAAACCAACATGGTCCAGAGGCAAAAATATACCTTGATAAATAAATATAAGAAGATCTGAATGCAAATCAAGGCGAAAATGAAAACCAAAAGCAGTAGCAGAAAAAGAAGAACACTCGGTTTTTGATAAGAATGAAAACTAGACCGTTCTTGGCAAATGAAAAGCAAGGCAACTTCTCCAAAAGAAATTTGTTGGGGTCCAACCATTTATTGCAGCAAATAAAACTAAACTAATAATGAAAACTAAAACAACTGACGCTCCAAGAAAAATGCATAGTGCATGAAGCAATAAAAATATAGTGTCTTGAGAGGTGACCTGATTTTTGCCGATGAAGAAGGGGTGCCTCGGGGGCATCCCCAAGCTTTGACGCTTGTACTTCTTGGATATTTCTTGGGGTGATGCATGGGCATCCCCAAGCTTGAGCTTTTTTTCATTCTTCAACTCATCTCATCATTCTCCAATCCCTACACTTGAAAACTTCCTTCATACAAAACTCAACACAAATCTATTAGCAACATTAGTGTAAGCATAATATATAATCAACCCTTTTTTGCTTCAGGTTTCAACCCAAAACCACCACATATAAAGTATACACTACTGTAGCAACTTCCCCAAAAGTTATGTGATCAAAAGAACTCGAAAAGAAAGCGATAAAGCGGCAAAAATGAATAGTGGCGGAAATCTGTCAAAACAGAATAGCTGATAAAGGCCGATTTTTAAGGGGTTTTCTGTTGCTCAAATCAAAAAGTGTTCAACTAATGAAAGTTTGGATATAACCTGGGGAATATGCACAATAAATCGCAGGTCCAAAAGATATACATAGAATTTTCACGAATTTTTACGGTGCAGCACAAAAAACAGTTTCAGGACAGCAACATCCCCAAATCTTTACCTCACTCAAATTAGAGGCTTCTCTTGGCACAACAACAAAATAAAAATGATAAGGAGAGGTCATTACAGTAGTAATGACTTCCAAGACTCAAATAAAAGAAAAAGTACTGAAAAGAAAACATTGGGTGATCTCCCAAGAGTGCTTTTCTTTAACGCCTTTGAGCTAGGCGCAGAAAATTGCGAATCAAGTAACATCAAGAGATGAAGCATCAAGCTCATAATTTGCTCTAAGAATAGAGTCAAAAAGTAATTTCTTTCTTTTCCTAGGGAAGTGTTCCATACCTTTCTTTAATGGGAATTAATATTTGATGGTGCCTTCTCTCATATTAATGATGGCACCTACAGTTCGAAGAAAGGGTCCTCCCAAAATAATAGGACATGAAGCATGGCATTCAATATCCATAACAAGAAAATCAACGGGAACAAGGTTATTATTAACCACAATAAGAACATCATTAATCCTTCCCAAAGGTTTCTTCTTAGCAACATCAGCAATAAGAACATCATAATAACACTTTTCAAGTGGTGGTAAATCAAGCATGTCATAAATTTTTCTAGGCATAATAGAAATACTAGCACCTAGATCACATAAAGCATGGCAATCAAAACCATTAACATGCATATCAATGATGGGTTCCCAACCATCTTCTAACTTCTTGGGAATAGAAGCTTTTTGTTGCAACTTTTCATCCCTAATTTTCATGAGAGCATTGGTAATATGCTTAGTAAAAGCAATATTTAAAGAACTAGCATTGGGAGTCAAAGCAAGATTTTGCAAGAACAAAATTACTTCAGATATATTGCAGCCATCAACATCAAAATCATTAAAGGAAATAGAGCTATCATCTCCTACACTCTGAAAAATTTCAGCACTCTTTTGAGAAAAAGTTTTGGCAGTTTTAGGCTTTTTAACACAAGGAGTGGGAGTTTTCTCTACACCAATCAAAGTAAGAGGATTGCTAGCATTTGGAACAACATCATTAGAGGTAGTAATAGTACAAACTTTTATATTCCTAGCAATCTCATCCTCTCTTTCCCATCTAGCATGCAATTCTGCTAACAATCTAACATTTTCATCAATTCCAACTTGGATAGCATTAGCAGTGGCAAAAGGATCAGGCTTAGCGGACATTCTGTTAACCAAAGAGGATTGCACATTAGACAAAGATGAAATATTGGATTCAGCTTTGGAAACCTTAGCTTGCAATTCAGGAATAGCCTTGTTTAAATTTTCAAGTTGATGACTAGTAGTCCTCAACAGAGCTGATTGCTCCTCCATAGTCTTAGTAAACAACTTATTTTGCTCATATTGCATTTGCATAAAATTCTTGGTAGCCTTTTCAAGTTCTAAAAACCTCTCTTCACTAGGCATTTTAGGTCTACCAAGATAGCCATTTTCACCATTAGAGGGAAACAGCCTATAGTTGTTACTAGCAAAATTGTTCCTATAAGCATTGTTGTTAAAATTATTGTTTCTAATGAAGTTCACATCAACATGGTCTTCTTGAGCAACCAAAGAGGCTAAAGGAACATTATTAGGATCAACATGAGTTCTATCATTGGCAAGCATAGCCATAATGGTATCAATCTTATCACTCAAGGAAGAGGTTTCCTCAACAGAATTTACCTTCTTACCTTGTGGAGCTCTCTCGGTGTGCCATTCGGAATAATTTACCATCATGTTGTCAAGTAGCTTTGTTGCGGTGCCTAAGGTAAGGGACATAAAAGTGCCTCCAGCAGCTGAATCAAGTAGGTTCCTTGAAGAAAAGTCCAGTCCTGCATAAAAAGTTTGAATAATCATCCAAGTAGTCAGTCCATGAGTGGGACAATTCTTTATTATAGATTTCATTCTTTCCCAGGCTTGAGCAACATGTTCATTATCAAATTGACTAAACTTCATAATATTGCTACGCAAAGATATAATTTTAGCAGGAGGATAATATCTACCAATGAAAGCATCCTTACACTTAGTCCATGAATCAATACTATTCTTAGTCAAAGATAGCAACCAATCTTTAGCTTTTCCTCTCAGAGAAAAAGGAAACAACTTGAGCTTAATAATATCACTTTCTACATCCTTATATTTCTGCATCTCACATAGCCCAACAAAATTGTTGAGATGAGCTGCAGCATCTTCAGTACTGGCACCAGAAAATTGCTCTTTCATAACAAGGTTCAATAAAGCAGGCTTAATCTCATAAAAGTTTGCAGCAGGAGCAGGCGGTGCAATAGGAGTGCAGATAAAATCACTATTGTTTGTGCTAGTAAAATCACACAACTTGGTATTTTCAGGAGTAGCCATTTTAGCAAAACTAAGAGCAAGAAAATAAAAGCAACTATAAAGTAAACTATTTTTTTTGGGGTTTTTGATAAAAAACAATGAAGTAAAAATAAAGTAAAGCAAAACAATAAAACAAAGTAAAGGATATGCGTGCGAAAAACTCCCCTCACAGAAGTCTTCTTTTTCTTCCCCGGCAACGGCGCCAGAAAAGGCCTTGATGGCTGGCATGTTGTTGATGATGATGATTATAACCAGTCAGTTGGGAACCCCAAGTGGAAGGTGTGATGAGCACGGCAGCAAGTTTTTCCCTCAGTTAGAAACCAAGGTTTATCGATCGAAGAAGAAAAAGCCAATACGACTGAAGGTGATGTTTGCAAGCTTCGCGACAGCTCCGGACAATTTATATGGCACCTCGTCCAAGCTTTGCTTTGCGAGCAGCAATGTGGAACCTGCACACAACACAACCAAGTACTTTGTTCCCAACTTACGATGAGGTTGTCAATCTCACCGGTTTGCTTGAAATAAAGGGTATGAGCATATCGAGTGGAAAACAGTAGAAGTATGCGAGTAAAGTAAACAGTGCGAGTAAAGTAAACAGGTGATAGCAATATGATGGAAATAGGACCAGGGTCCACAGTTCACTAGTAGTGTCTCTCCATAAGATAAATAACACATGCTGGGTAAACAAATTACAGTTGGGCAATTGATAGAATAAAGATAACATGATATGTCAAGAAGATCACTATGCGATTTACTCTGGGCATTACAACAAAATACATAGACCGCCATCCAACTGCATCTATGACTAATAATCCACTCACGGGGATATCATCCGAACACCCCATGAGTATTAAGTTGTGAATAACAGATAATTGTATTAAGCAAAGTGTGTAATGTAAAAAAAGCATATGCCCTCAAGCATATGAATGTTGTTTTCTCCCTAGTGGCAATAGCACATCTACAACCTTAGAGGTTTCTGTCACTCCCCCAGATTAAATAGAGGCATGAACCCAACTATCGAGCATAAATACCCCCTCTTGGAGTTACTTGCAACTACTCGGCCAAGATAGCTACTAACAACGGAGAGCATGCAAGATCATAAACAACATAGAGATAACATAAGATATATTTCAGTATAGCAACTCAATCATAACACCAATATTCATCGGATCCCAACAAACCAAATATGTAGAATTACATAACGGTGATCTCAATCATGTAGGGCAGCTCATGAGATCTAAACATGAAGCACATGGTGGAGAAGACAACCATCTAGCTACTGCTATGGACCCATAGTCCAAGGTAGACTACTCACTCATCACTCCGGAGGCAAGCATGGCGATGAAGAAGACCTCCGGTGGCGATTCCGCTCTCCGGCAGGGTGCCGGGAAGAGCTTCTCGACCCTCCCGATCTTCGGGTCAACGGCGGCGGCGGATCGTGATGTGTTCTGGAAAATTGATTGGGTTCTTAGGTTTTTCCCGTCGGGGGGTATTTATAGGCGAAGGGGCATCGTCAGAAGTGGACCGAGGTGGTCTCACACATAGGGGGCGCGGCCAGGGGCTGGGCCACGCTGCCCTGGTGTGATGGCCCCTCGTGGCCCCACTCTGTCTCCTCTTCGGTTCTCTGGAAGCTCCGTAAAATATCTGGACGACTGGCTTTGGTTTCGTCCAATTCTGAGAATATTTTCTGTGTAGCTTTTCTGAAACACAAAAACAGTAGAAAACAGGGAACTGGCACTGTGGCGACTTGTTAATAGGTTAGTTCCGGAAAATACATAAAAGTGCCACGAAGTGTAATGAAACATTAGGAAAATGGTGTAAAAACAAGCATAGAGCATCAAAAATTATAGATACATTGGAGACATATCAACTATTATCACTTTCCACTCGATACGCTCATACCCTTTGTTTCAAGCAAACCAGTGAGATTGACAACCTCATCGTAAGTTGGGAACAAAGTACTTGGTTGTGTTGTGTGCAGGTTCCGCGTTGCTACTGGTTGAAGACGAGTCAACAAGTGTCGTAAACGACGCCCTTGTTGGAGTGTTATTAGGCTAGTCAGCATCACCTTCAGTTGTTTGTCTCTCCTCTCCTGATCGACATACCTTGGTTTCTTAACTGAGGGAAAATCTTGCTGCTATATGAAAGGAATATGCCCGAGAGGCAATAATAAAGTTGTTATTATATTATTCCGTATTCATAATAGATGTTTATTTCTCATGCTAGAATTGTATTAATCAGAAACGTTAATACTTGTGTGATTAATAAACTAAAAGGGTTCCTAGTAAAGCCTCTCTTTTATACTAGCTCGTTGATTAACTGATGATCAAGGTTTCCTGATCATGAACATTGGATTTGTTAATAACGGGGTCATATCATTAGAAGAATGATGTGATGAACACTCACACCCATAGTACGAATAGCAATACGATCAAGTCATCAAGTTCATTGCTATATCAAACTCATGCGAAGTAGTTCTAATCCTTAGACCATGAGATCATGTTAATCACTGATACCGGAAGGGTACTTTGATGATATCAAACGTCACACCGTAATAGGGTGATTATAAAGGTTGATTTGGGTACTCTGAAAGTATTAGTTGAGGCTCATGGATCAAGAGTGGGATTTGTCCATCCGGATGATGGAAAGATATTCTCTGGGCCCTTCTCGGTGATATTGCATTGGAATAGCTTGCAAGCATGTGACTAGTCACGGGAATGCATTATCACGGAACGAGTAAAGAGACTTGTCGGGAACGAGATCAAACTAGGTATGGTTGATACCAAATGATCGGATCTCGGACAAGTAATAATATCACGAGACAAAAGGAATTAACTATGTTCGTTACTGGTTCACACGATCACTAGTTCATCGTTGAGTAAGTGGGAGTCATCATGGATTTCCAGATCCCGCTGTTGATTATTGATTGGAGAGGAGTCTCGATCATGTCCACGTTATTCTCGAACCGTAGGGTGACACACTTAAGGTTCGCCGTCATTTTTGAGTGGATACGATACTCCGATTGAATTACAGGACAGCATGAGGGTTATTTCAGAAAAGCACCGAAACTGTTTCGGATATCGAAATAACTCGAGGGTGTATTTGTTAATGTTTTTTAATTGAATTAATTAACAAATATTAAAGAAATAAAAATGTTTTATTAAATCAATAAGTGTGAATTTTAATTAGCATGAATGTCATGCATTAAAATGGGGGTTACCTCATGTTGATGAGGGAGTTATCACCATAATGGGAATGAAGAGGGGACAATGAAGAGGAGGAGACCCCTTGGCCGGCCACCCCTTGGCCGCCCATCCTCCTCTATATAAACTCCTCCCTCTCTCCCTTGACACACACTTCTTGATCCTCCCCTCCCTTGCATAGTTGCTACCCACTTTCCGTCTTGGCTTAGCGAAGCTCTGCCGGAATTGTAGTTCATAGTTCATACACTTGGTGAAGTGTGTGGAGGAGTGTCCGGCAGATCCCTTCTTCCGCTGCCCCGCTGGACCGAGGGCGTGGAGGAGTCGACGTCGAGCTGCACGTGTGGCCGAGCACGGGGGCGCTGCCGCTTGTGGCGCCGGGTACACGATCTTATGATCGTCAAGTGAACCACGACGTCGACTACGTCAAGTGAACAACTACGTCGACTACGTGTGTCTTCACCAACTCTCTATCATCAACGTTTGTGCGGGAACGTAATCCCCGCTTACGGTCGTCGAGGGTTAGTTTCCGTTGCTACCATCTCGTAGAGTATCTTGGCCAGTTTATGCGTTCTTGCGTAGGAAAAATTTTGTTTTCTATGCTACGAACCCATCAGTGGTATCAGAGCCATCTCTATGCGTAGTTGGTTTGCACGGTTAGAACACATATGGATGTGGGCGTTGATGATCATGTTATTGCAATTTTTTGGTATTTTGGATCATAGTGGCATAGTGGGATTGAAGCTGCCCGAGACTAACCTTACGTGACCGCGTTCACGAGACTTGTCCCACACTTGACATGCTTCGGCATATGTGGCTTTGCGGGTGCACGTTTCTCCCACTATAGTTATGATCTATTTTACAAAGAGTTGTTGATTATATTTTTATCACCGTTGTGGTTCTTGTTCGTAGGTAAGAACGGTTCTTCCTAGAAAGCCCCAAACCATGTAAAATATGCAAGACAAATTAGAAACGTCTAACTTGTTTTTGCAGGGCATGTGATGTGATATGGTCAAATTGTTTATGTTACAAATTGTATGCGATGATCCTTTTTGTAAGTTATAAACAACCGGCAGGAGCCATATGGTTGTCTTTACATTTAAATGGCCTGCGTGCCGTATATATATATATATATATCCAAGTGATATATTGTAATGGAGGAAGACAACCAAGGTGGCGCGCCATGGACCTTGGTGCTACGCCGGTGGAATGATGGAGATCATGCCATGATGCACAAGATGGAGATCGAGTGCATGAAGGACCATATCATATCACATTATATATGCATGTGATGTTTATCCTTTTATGCATCTTATTCTGCTTAGATTTGATCGCGCGGTAGCATTATAAGATGATCCCTCTCACATAAATATCAAGATAAAATGTGTTCTCCCATAACATGCACCGTCACGAAAGTTCGTCGTTTTGAGACACCTCGTGATGATCGGGTGTGATAGACTCTACATTCATATATGACGGGTGTAAGATAGTTTTACACACGCAAATGTTATGGTTCTACTTGGCGAGCCTAGCATGTACAGACATGGCCTCGAAACACGAACCAAAAGGTTAAGCATGAGTCATATGGTTGATATGATGAACATGGTGATGTTCGCCTTTGAAACTATACCGTTGCACGTGATGATCAGTTGCGGTATAGTGGATTTGGTTCGTGTAATCACTTAAGAAAACTAGGAGGGATATTGTTTTTAAGTGGGAGTTCACGTAGAATTTGATTTAACCTGAACTCATTCTATTATGAACTTAGTCTAAGTTAACTTTGCAAATAATTTGTAGATCATGGCACCACCTGCTCTGAATTTTAATGCGTTCATGGAGAAAGAAAAACTAGCCACCAACGGTAGCAACTTCACCAATTGGGCACTTAACTTGAGGATCCTCCTCAATGCCTCTCAAAAGGGCTATGTGCTTGAGGCACTGCTAGGTAACCCGCCTGCAGAAGATGCTCCCGATGAAGAGAAAAATGTTTTTCTGACTCATAAGAAGGACCACAGTTTAGTTCATTGCGGCATACTGTATGGACTTGAGCCGGAGCTGCGAAAACGTTTCGAGAACAGCAACGCTTATGATACAATGGGAGAGTTGAAACTGATCTTCGACTCCCATACTGCCGTGGAGAGTTATGATGCTTCAGAAAAGTTCTTTAGCTGCATGATGGAAGAGAACAGCTCCGTTAGCGAGCACGTACTCAAAATGTCTGGGTACGCCGATAAGCTCATCTCTTTGGGAATAACGATTCCCAATGAGTTGGGAATACATCGGGTTCTCCAATCTCTCCCACCTAGCTTCAAAAGCTTTGTGATGAACTACAACATGCAGGGCATGAGGAAGTCTCTCCCCGAGCTTCTCTCAATGCTTAAGACTGCAGAAGTGGAGATCAAAAAGGAACATCAAGTGTTGATGGTCAATAAGACCACTAGTTTCAAGAGAGGTAGAAAGGATAATAAGTCCAAGGGTAGAAACAAGAAGGACGGCAAATCTGTTGCCGGTTCTGAGAAGAAACCCAAGGCTGGTCCTAAACCTGAAACTGAGTGTTTCTACTGCAAGGAAATGGGGCACTGGAAGCGCAACTGCCCAAAGTATCTGGCGGATAAGAAGAACAGGAAGATTAACAAAGGTATATATGATATACATGTTATTGATGTGTACCTTACTAGTAGTCGCAATAGCACCTGGGTATTTGATACTGGTTCGGTTGCTCACATATGTAACTCGAAACAGGGGCTAAAGAATAAGCGGCAACTTGTGAAGGATGAGGTCACGATGTGCGTCGGCAATGGATCAAAAGTTGATGTGATCGCCGTCGGGACACTGCCTCTACATTTACCATCTGGATTAGTTTTAAACCTGAATAAATATTATTTGGTGCCTGCGTTGAGCATGAACATTATTTCTGGATCTTGTTTAATGTGAGACAATTATTCATTCCAGTCTGAGAACAATGGTTGTTCGATTTATATGAATAATATCTTTTATGGACATGCACCTGAGAAGAAAGGTTTATTTCTTTTGAATCTTGTGACGACCTCAAATTTGATACAAATTCGAAGTGCCCGTTATGTATTCCACCGCAATCCCAGAACCGTTGTTGCGATATACATAACGTAGTTGGTAACCAGTTCCATAGACATTACAATACGATGATTCAAATACAATGGTCATATAGACCAAGTCATATTACAACACAATATAGCAGCGGAAATAACGTCTTCGGCCCATGCCTTCTTCCTACAGGCAAATGGCGACTCACGGAGACGAGCTTAGTTCTGGTACTCTTCCTCATACCCTTCCTCCGGATACTCTTCCCCATAGTCTGGCCAAGTTGATAGCCAGGGACACAGCCGTGAGTACATTGGATGCACTCGCAAACCATCTTATAAATGAAATGATGAAATAGATATGCAAGGTTGATATGGTGGACTAAGCGCTAAGTTTATTTGCAAAAGCTAGTTTTATTTCCCAAGAATGTCCATTGGTAGAAAAGAAGTTTAGTTCCCTAAGTTCAATCTAAAGAGGAACTTCAAGTGTGTCAATATCCTGGTCAAGTCAAGTCGATTCAACTCATGTCATTCACCAAGTTCACCAAGTTGTTTTCCTTATTGACAAAAGCCAGGCACAGCTTGCCAACTGTCCATGACCGCGGACGCGGCTATTCGAATAGTTTTACACTCTGCAGAGGTTGTACACTTTACCCACACCATCCGACTACTCATCGTGTGGGCAACTTCCCCGCATAACAACATATGCCACGACAAGTAGCTGACCATAATGTTTCACCTGCCCGCCTTAGCATAAACACTACCGCCTAGAGATGTACCCCTCAACACCGGAGTCTCCAAGAAGCTGTCCGGAAGGTGCAAGGTTCCCAGCCAATTGGTCTCCGGAATGCCACTAACCGAAATAGAGTCCTACCCCGGCAGTACATTTTCAATGAGGGCTCTTCGGCTTGTACCCCAACCACCTATGAAGAGGAGGACAAGGCAAAACTTGGCAACTGCCAAGGGTGCCCTGGAAAAGGAGTCCTTGGTCGGACCTCCATTCACATTTGTGGGGTCTACACTAAGGCGAAACAAACTACTCCACTAAGCCCCGTCCCATACCGGGATAATGTGGTCGTACTGTATGGCTGGCTCACATAGTACATCACTCGTTGTCATTTCCCAAATACATTCCATAGTTCTTAGTCAAGGTTATTTTTCCTTCATAAAACCATCATTGTAGGAGAAGTCTCCAATTCAAACTTTCAAGTTCAAGTCACCAACTTCAAGTAGAGTTCCTTTTATAGATGGCCTCAATTTTATTAGCGACTAAGCAACTGCTATGAGTGATGATACCACTAAGTATGGTTGGATAAACTCAGCTTGATGCTCTTGCTAAGCAAGATATCACTATCCATCTATCATTCTACTCTAGCAATTCAATCATGCAATTTTCTTAAAACAAATAGAATGCAATAGTAAAACTAGGTATTTGGAGTATGATTCAAAAGATGGCTTGCCTTGGTTGGCAAAGTGTCCGGGGTATTCTTCTTCTTCTTGATGATAATCCCCTCCAATATCCTCCTCGGCAATACTAGCGTCTAATAACGCATAAACACAAAGCACATCATCACTACACAATGCTAACAACACACCAAGCACACACCTTTGTTTGCTAGCAAAAGCATTCATGTTGCATTTTATGGTGTTGGATTGTAAGGTTTGCTTCTAAGTTTCCATCAAGTGTGCAAGTTAAAGTTTCTACTAAGTGTCATATGTTGTTCACTTTCTAAGCATTGGTATTGGTTTAGGGTTACTAAGATAGGTTCAAGTGGGAGGGATTAACTAAGTGAATTGGTAAGAGGGCAAACTAAATCTAAGTGTGCAATAGGAATCTATCATTTTATGTACCAACTAGAGTTGGGTTAGGGTCTAATTGATCCCACTAGTAGGGTTTGGAGTTGATTTGGGTTTACTCACAGTAGGGGAGGTCATTGGTGAGTTCACAATTTAAATTTCATGATTTTAGGGGGCTCAAATAATTTTCTAGAAAGCTTCTATGTTTAATAAAGCTATGGTCTCACTATTCATATCTGATTAAATTCCTAATTCAAATGGAATTCTAACCAGTTCTATAGTGTAGGGCATTTTACAAGCTTTCCAACGCATATTTATTTGCTAAATTTGAACCTACGAAACTCCGGGAATTTGTATTTGAATCTTGCAGTAAAGCAACAAATACGAAAAAGGTTTCTCCGAAAAAAATATATGAAACGGCCTGGAATTTATACGGGCCGGGGAGACGAAGTCGGGCCGGCCCAGCTAGGGATCCGGGGTGCGCGCTGGGAAAAAAAATAGCCTGACCGGGGGGGCCCACCGGTCAGAACTTAACTGAATCGGTATGCACGGGGCTTTCTTCCCCAGCTCGACGCACACACGGCGGGCGGCTACTGGGAGGAGGCGGTGGCTGGGGTGCTCACCGGCGGTGACGGGGAGCGGCGGCGAGGGTGCAGGGCGGATGCGGGGGTTCTCCTCCGCCACCTCCAGCAGGTACAGCGCCGGGGGCAGCTCCGCAACGCCGGGAACGTGCGGTGGTCTGCGGGGACGTCGAGGTCGGCGAGCTCGACTGAGAGCACGAGAGCGAGGGAAAGGTTGTCTAGGAGGTTCCTGGTGATGGTGTGGTTCTTTTCAGCCAAGAATGGTGGCCTTTTATAGGCGGGAGAGGGAGCACGGGGTGAAGGGATCTGCGGCCGGAGCGCGGCCGGTGCCGGCTACAGGAGGGACGCGGTGGTCGGGGCTTTCGGCGGAGGGCTGCGGCGTGCTGTAGGAGTGTCCTGGCGCGATGGGAGGCGTCGAGGCGGTCTGGTTCAGAGGGGGGCATGGTAGGGGTCCGGTGTGCTCTTCTTCCATGCCATCCATGTCTCACGGCCGGTGCCTGTGCAGGGGAGACAAGGAATCGACCAAGGAGAGTCCAGGGTACTGCTTGGAGGTCAGAGACTAGGGCTAGGGCTGCCAACAACTGTTGCCAACAGTGGATTCGATTTTGCTAGATTTCTGCCCACCAAGTGTTTGTTGAAATGCCCGCATGAAATAAAAATTCGATTTTTTGAAAATTTCCAATTGGGTTGGTCATTATATTGGATAGGGACTCTAAAACAATTTTTGTTAGGTCAAGAGGTGGTGTTTTGCTCCAGGGCTATTTTGAATTTGGGGTTGTCATATGATTCAGATTCAAACTTTGGACAGATTTTGAAGGAGGTTAGGGTTTGAGTTTTTGCTGGAAACTTCTTGGTTGAGTTAGTATGTCACTTGGTTAAGCTCAACTAACTGACCAAACATGAAGGTGATTAACAGATTTCTTAATCTAAGGGCTCAAAGTAGGGTAGTCAAACAGATTTCCTAGATCATCTTTTTCTTCTCTTTTTCTTTCTTATTTTTATTTCTGGTTGCTTTGGTTCTTATAATCTTTCTCAATTGATTCTGTGGGTTCACTTAGAATTAACTAGACAATACACAATCAAAAATAACACACATGAAATCATAGAATACATAGAGTAGAAAATACATGTATGCATAAAATAATGAGTAGAAAGTTTTATTTGGGTCCAAAATTTGGTACTTTATTTAATAAGGAGTGGATTACAATTTCTGAGTTGTTACAATCTTCCCCCCTTAAAAAGAATCTCGTCCCCGAGATTCACTAGTTAAGAACTGAAAAGATTGGGAAACTCTTTCTGAAGGTAATCTTCTCGTTCCCAAGTGGCTTCCTCTTCGGTGTGATTACTCCACTGAACTTTCAGAAATTTGATGCTTCGGGTTCGAGTGGTTCTATAAGCTTCCTCGAGGATACGGATAGGCATTTCACGATAGGTCAAATCCTTGTTGATGTCCACAGAACGGTGATCAATATTCTTGAAGATTTCGGGCTTCTCCGGAACTTCAAGACATTTCCGAAGTAAAGACACGTGAAAGACATCGTGTACTTCAGACAATTCAGGGGGCATTTCCAACTGATAAGACACTTCTCCTCTGCGGTCTAGTATCTTGAAGGGTCCAATATATCTTGGGGCAAGCTTTCCTTTTACTTGGAATCTTTGCATTCCCTTGAGGGGTGATACTCTGAGATAAACAAAATCTCCAATCTGGAAGGTCAGTTCTCTACGTCTCTTGTCGGCATAACTCTTCTGTCTCGATTGGGCTGCCTTGAGATAGTCACGAATCATGCGAACTTTCTCCTCGGCTTCTTGCAGAATGTCAGGTCCAAATATCTGACTGTCTCCGGTTTCTGACCAGTTCAAAGGGGTACGGCACTTTCTTCCATACAAAGCTTCAAATGGGGCCATTTGCAAACTGGCTTGATAGCTGTTGTTGTAGGAAAACTCCGCGAAGGGCAGACAATCTTCCCACTTAGTTCCATAGGCTAGAACACAGGCTCTCAACATATCTTCAAGTATTTGGTTCACTCTTTCAATCTGTCCATCAGTCTGAGGGTGGTAAGCGGTGCTAAAGGCTAACTTGGTTCCCAAGGCTTGATGTAAGCTTCTCCAAAATCTTGAGGTGAATTGGGTTCCTCGATCGGAAACTATGGTTTTAGGGACTCCATGCAAACTGACAATTCTGGATAAATACAGATCTGCTAGCTGTCCCGCGTTGTAAGTGGTCTTGACAGGGATAAAGTGGGCAACTTTGGTCAGTCTATCCACAATGACCCAAATAGAGTCATTTCCACGGCTAGACCTTGGAAATCCAGTGATGAAATCCATTCCAACAGATTCCCACTTCCATTCCGGAACTTGCAAAGGTTGCAGCAGTCCAGCAGGACGTTGATGTTCAGCCTTGACTCTTTGACAAATATCACACTTAGAGATGAACGATGCAATCTCACGCTTCATTCCATGCCACCAAAATTGTTCCTTCAGATCTTGATACATCTTAGTTCCACCGGGGTGGATGGAGTAAGGTGTCTCATGGGCTTCCTTCATAATCACTTCCTTCAATTCTGAATCAGCAGGCACACAAATACGTCCTTTATACCAAAGAACTCCTTGATCATCTTCCTCAAATCCTGGCACCTTACCGGAACTAATTCGGCGCTTAATTCCGTCAATACTCTCATTTCCCTTCTGGGCTTCTTTGATTTGGCTCATCAAGGTGGGTTGAAACTCAAGGTTGGCTAGGAATCCTTGACTGACTAGTTCCAATCTAAATCTTTCAAACTCTTGGTGCAACATAGGTTGCTCTTCCTTGATCATCATATTTAGTGAGCATGGCTTCCGACTCAATGCATCGGCCACTACATTGGCCTTACCGGGGTGATAATGGATTTCCAAATCATAGTCCTTGATCAATTCTATCCATCTTCTTTGCCTCATGTTCAACTCCTTCTGGGTGAAAATATACTTCAAACTCTTGTGATCAGTGTAGATCTCGCAACGGTTGCCCATCAGATAGTGCCTCCAGGTCTTTAGAGCTAAAACCACGGCTGCTAACTCTAGATCATGGGTTGGATAATTTTCTTCATGAGGTCGAAGCTGCCGAGAGAGGTAAGCTATTACCTTGCCTTCTTGCATCAAGACACAACCAAGTCCAAGTTTGGAAGCGTCGCAATATACATCAAAGTTTTTAGTGACATCGGGCATGGTTAGGACGGGGGCGGTCACCAATCGCTTCTTGAGCTCTTGAAAACTCTCTTCACACTTAGGGGTCCATTCAAACTTCTTGTCCTTCTTCAACAATTGGGTCATTGGCCGGGCAATGCTTGAAAATCCTTCAACAAATTTGCGGTAATAACCCGCTAATCCGAGAAAACCTCTAACTTTAGTTTGAGTGGTAGGGGCTTCCCATTCCATGACTGAGGTGATCTTCTTTGGGTCCACAGACACTCCTCCCACTGATAATACATGGCCTAAAAATCCAACTTCCTTCAACCAGAACTCACATTTACTGAACTTGGCATAAAGCTGATGCTCTCTCAGAGTCTCTAGAATTAATCTCAGATGGGTTGCATGCTCTTCTTCAGACTTGGAGTAGATAAGAATGTCATCAATGAAGACAACAACAAACTTATCCAAAAACTCCATGAAAACCTTATTCATGAGATTCATGAAATAAGCGGGGGCATTGGTTAATCCAAATGACATTACGGTGTACTCATACAATCCGTATCGGGTAGTGAAGGCTGTTTTGGGGATATCCGTTGCACGGATCTTCAGTTGGTGGTATCCAGTTCTAAGATCTATCTTCGAGAAGACTCTGGCTCCAGTCAATTGGTCAAACAAATCTTCAATCTTCGGGAGAGGGTACTTGTTCTTGATGGTCACATCGTTAAGCTTGCGATAATCAGTGCACAGTCGGCTAGAACCGTCACTTTTATCCACAAACAAGACAGATGATCTCCAAGCAGAAGAACTGGGCTGAATCAATCCTTTACTCAAAAGGTCATCCAATTGCTTCTTCAACTCAACTAGTTCAGCTGGGTTCATACGATAGGGTCTTTGGGCTATTGATCCAGTTCCGGGGATAAGCTCAATGATAAACTCAATATCCCGATCCGGTGGCATTCCGGGTAGCTCATCGGGAAAAACATCCGGGTATTCACAGACGATGGGGACTTGCTCTAAAGTTGGTCCTGAGATACTCTTATGACATCGGGTGGCTTGGGTGGGTTTTACGGACACGTGCTTTACTATACTTCCAGTGCTACTCTTCATAGTGATGGTTTTCTTGGCACAATCTATCACTCCTTGATGGGCAGACATCCAATTCATACCAAGAACTACTTCCAACCCTTTGGTTCCCAATACTATCAAATTGGCTAGGAAAGCAACTCCATGAATTCCTATGGGAACTGCCAAACAGTTCCATTCAGACCTTGTTGTTGACCCAGGTATTTGTACTATCATGGCATGTTTCATAGGTTTTGGGTGAAGTCCACTTTTATCAACAAATAACTTAGTGACAAACGAGTGTGAAGCTCCAGAATCAAACAGAACTCTTGCAGGAGTAGAGTTAACAAGGAACATACCCAGCACAACGTCGGTTGCTTCTTGAGCTTCTTCAACATTCATGTGATTCAGACGGCCTCGAGAGTGAGGCTGGTTTCTTGGGGGATAATTCTTGCCATTTCCAACACGGCGCTGTTGCTGAGCAGGAGCAGTGGTCTTGGATGCATCATTCAGCTTCTTGGGGCACTCATTGGAGTAGTGCCCTTTAAGTCCGCACTCATAACAGGTAACTCCAGACTTGTCACCAGGCTTGGGTAACACAGGGGCGCCATTTGGCCTTGGAGTATTGGTGTTGAAGTTGTTGCCACTAGGTCTTGGGGGTGCACGGTTGAAGCTGTTACCGGGCGGACGGTTGGGATAGTTAGGACGTGGAGCAGGGGCAGACGGCCTCATAGGTCTAGGGGCGAAACCCATAGGTGCATTTCCCCTTGGCTTCTGCGAGTTGCTCGAGTTGCCTTGATACATCATGCGGCGCTTGCGGTTCTCTGCAGCTTGCTTGAGTTTGCCTTCCATCTGAATGGCAGAGTCAACCAATGACTCCAGGTCGGCAAAGGGAATGCTGACCAAGACACATTGCATCTCATCATGAAGTCCATCCAGAAACCTTTCTTGCTTCTTTTCAGTGGTGTCGGTGTCATCTGGGGCATACCTGGACAAGGTAAGGAATTTGTCACGGTAATCTACCACAGACAAGGAACCTTGCTTCAGATTTCTGAACTCATCCCTCATCCTTTTAACCAATCCCAAAGGAACATGAGCTTTGCTAAACTTACTCTTGAACTCCTCCCAAGGCATCACATACCCTGGGGCTTGCATTGCACGGGTGCTATCCCACCAAGCTCTCGCTGCTCCAGCAAGATAGTGGGTGGTATACAAGACCTTCTCATTTTCACCAACTTCGGCGACTGCCAAATTGTTTTCCATAGTGCGAAGCCAGTCATCGGCATCTAAGGGCTCTTCAGACTTAGTGAACATGGGAGGGTTGGTGTTTTGAAAATTCCTCAACTTGGATCGGTGATCACCATTGCCATTGTTTTCTCCTTCACCATTGCCATTGCCATTGCCATTGTTGTGGTTCATTGCCATCTGGGTTATCTGCTGAAGAGTGGCCAAGTTAGCTTGGCGCTCAGCTCGGGCTGCTTCCCGGTCTTCCATGATCAACCTTAGCAATTCGGCCATTTTCGGGTTCGGGGGTGGGGGTGCTCGCGGCATCTGAAGATAAGGTGTGTAAGACAAGAGGGAAAAGCTAATTTTTGCTAAGATTTAAAGGTACATGGATGATGCAGTTTTGTCTTACTAAGGCCTTAAGGGCCAAATTCAAATTTCATTCAACACTCATCAAACATATCATACATACGAGTTCACACATTACAAATGGTTTACATCAAACCATTGCGACTCGTCTACTAGGGAGGGGGATACAACTCACACCTACACGAAGTGACTCAAGGTGAACTCATAACTAAATAACACGTGGATCTCGAATCTAAACAGTGGGCTCCTCGGGGTCTTCCTCCTCATCACTCACAATGAATCCATTGTGCCCACCATCTTCTGGATCATCAAGGTCCTCCATGAAGTCATCCTCATCACTAATGAGGGCATTATCCTCCTTGCGGAGATCAATGCCTTCCTCCTCACCAAGGTGATCCTCAAGACTCTCAATGTACTCAGTCAGCTCAGCCACATTGGCCTTCAACTCCTCAAGGTCATGTTCCTTCTCATCGCGCTGGCGATGAAGGCTCTTGCGCTCCTTCGCAAGTATCCTGATAGTGCTCCTTGCCTCCACCAGTGCGAAGTGCTCAAGGTTGGCCCTAGTACGGGCACGGTCGGCCTCCTGCTGAGTGGAGTACAGCAAGAAGTCCATGTGGTCGATGTAGGTACTCGGCTCATTCTGCCCGGGCATGTTTGCGGGACGCCCGTCCGCATCACGCCGAGCAAAGTTCCTAAAGTGCTCTCCCTGAACCTCCTCAATGTGCAGTCCGCACAAGCGGGCGTGCATCTCCTGCATCGCTCGGACCAAACCATCGGCCCAAGTGTTCTCCACAAGCTCAAACTTGACCCTCGGAGAACCCAAAATCCCCTTCTTGCCACGGCAACTGGCTCGGATGAGCCATCGTAGCTCTCCATCTGGGTGCTCATTGAGCACGGCTCCCTTGAACTCCGGGTACAAACGGTTCAGGAACAAGGTCAGGGTGGTGAGGTCGCGCTCGAAACAAAGGCTGCCACCATGGCCCAACTGGTACTGCTCAGTGAATACCGGGGCCATCTACAAAATTTTAGATTAGATTAAGTTAGTGATTAGCTCAAGTGTGCAAAATTTTAAGTAGGCAAAAACTGAAGTATGTGTAAAACTTTGCAAATAGATAGGAAAGACTAAGCAATTTTTGCAACCATTACTTATATCTTTGCTTTTATCAATGTTTCATTTAACGCCCATTCTAACTAAGGTCTCCTATGGTCAGCCTAGGCTCTGATACCAACTTGTGACGACCTCAAATTTGATACAAATTCGAAGTGCCCGTTATGTATTCCACCGCAATCCCAGAACCGTTGTTGCGATATACATAACGTAGTTGGTAACCAGTTCCATAGACATTACAATACGATGATTCAAATACAATGGTCATATAGACCAAGTCATATTACAACACAATATAGCAGCGGAAATAACGTCTTCGGCCCATGCCTTCTTCCTACAGGCAAATGGCGACTCACGGAGACGAGCTTAGTTCTGGTACTCTTCCTCATACCCTTCCTCCGGATACTCTTCCCCATAGTCTGGCCAAGTTGATAGCCAGGGACACAGCCGTGAGTACATTGGATGCACTCGCAAACCATCTTATAAATGAAATGATGAAATAGATATGCAAGGTTGATATGGTGGACTAAGCGCTAAGTTTATTTGCAAAAGCTAGTTTTATTTCCCAAGAATGTCCATTGGTAGAAAAGAAGTTTAGTTCCCTAAGTTCAATCTAAAGAGGAACTTCAAGTGTGTCAATATCCTGGTCAAGTCAAGTCGATTCAACTCATGTCATTCACCAAGTTCACCAAGTTGTTTTCCTTATTGACAAAAGCCAGGCACAGCTTGCCAACTGTCCATGACCGCGGACGCGGCTATTCGAATAGTTTTACACTCTGCAGAGGTTGTACACTTTACCCACACCATCCGACTACTCATCGTGTGGGCAACTTCCCCGCATAACAACATATGCCACGACAAGTAGCCGACCATAATGTTTCACCTGCCCGCCTTAGCATAAACACTACCGCCTAGAGATGTACCCCTCAACACCGGAGTCTCCAAGAAGCTGTCCGGAAGGTGCAAGGTTCCCAGCCAATTGGTCTCCGGAATGCCACTAACCGAAATAGAGTCCTACCCCGGCAGTACATTTTCAATGAGGGCTCTTCGGCTTGTACCCCAACCACCTATGAAGAGGAGGACAAGGCGAAACTTGGCAACTGCCAAGGGTGCCCTGGAAAAGGAGTCCTTGGTCGGACCTCCATTCACATTTGTGGGGTCTACACTAAGGCGAAACAAACTACTCCACTAAGCCCCGTCCCATACCGGGATAATGTGGTCGTACTGTATGGCTGGCTCACATAGTACATCACTCGTTGTCATTTCCCAAATACATTCCATAGTTCTTAGTCAAGGTTATTTTTCCTTCATAAAACCATCATTGTAGGAGAAGTCTCCAATTCAAACTTTCAAGTTCAAGTCACCAACTTCAAGTAGAGTTCCTTTTATAGATGGCCTCAATTTTATTAGCGACTAAGCAACTGCTATGAGTGATGATACCACTAAGTATGGTTGGATAAACTCAGCTTGATGCTCTTGCTAAGCAAGATATCACTATCCATCTATCATTCTACTCTAGCAATTCAATCATGCAATTTACTTAAAACAGATAGAATGCAATAGTAAAACTAGGTATTTGGAGTATGATTCAAAAGATGGCTTGCCTTGGTTGGCAAAGTGTCCGGGGTATTCTTCTTCTTCTTGATGATAATCCCCTCCAATATCCTCCTCGGCAATACTAGCGTCTAATAACGCATAAACACAAAGCACATCATCACTACACAATGCTAACAACACACCAAGCACACACCTTTGTTTGCTAGCAAAAGCATTCATGTTGCATTTTATGGTGTTGGATTGTAAGGTTTGCTTCTAAGTTTCCATCAAGTGTGCAAGTTAAAGTTTCTACTAAGTGTCATATGTTGTTCACTTTCTAAGCATTGGTATTGGTTTAGGGTTACTAAGACAGGTTCAAGTGGGAGGGATTAACTAAGTGAATTGGTAAGAGGGCAAACTAAATCTAAGTGTGCAATAGGAATCTATCATTTTATGTACCAACTAGAGTTGGGTTAGGGTCTAATTGATCCCACTAGTAGGGTTTGGAGTTGATTTAGGTTTACTCACAGTAGGGGAGGTCATTGGTGAGTTCACAATTTAAATTTCATGATTTTAGGGGGCTCAAATAATTTTCTAGAAAGCTTCTATGTTTAATAAAGCTATGGTCTCACTATTCATATCTGATTAAATTCCTAATTCAAATGGAATTCTAACCAGTTCTATAGTGTAGGGCATTTTACAAGCTTTCCAACGCATATTTATTTGCTAAATTTGAACCTACGAAACTCCGGGAATTTGTATTTGAATCTTGCAGTAAAGCAACAAATACGAAAAAGGTTTCTCCGAAAAAAAAATATAAAACGGCCTGGAATTTATACGGGCCGGGGAGACGAAGTCGGGCCGGCCCAGCTAGGGATCCGGGGTGCGCGCTGGGAAAAAAAAATAGCCTGACCGGGGGGGCCCACCGGTCAGAACTTAACTGAATCGGTATGCACGGGGCTTTCTTCCCCAGCTCGACGCACACACGGCGGGCGGCTACTGGGAGGAGGCGGTGGCTGGGGTGCTCACCGGCGATGACGGGGAGCGGCGGCGAGGGTGCAGGGCGGATGCGGGGGTTCTCCTCCGCCACCTCCAGCAGGTACAGCGCCGGGGGCAGCTCCGCAACGCCGGGAACGTGCGGTGGCCTGCGGGGACGTCGAGGTCGGCGAGCTCGACTGAGAGCACGAGAGCGAGGGAAAGGTTGTCTAGGAGGTTCCTGGTGATGGTGTGGTTCTTTTCAGCCAAGAATGGTGGCCTTTTATAGGCGGGAGAGGGAGCACGGGGTGAAGGGATCTGCGGCCGGAGCGCGGCCGGTGCCGGCTACAGGAGGGACGCGGTGGTCGGGGCTTTCGGCGGAGGGCTGCGGCGTGCTGTAGGAGTGTCCTGGCGCGATGGGAGGTGTCGAGGCGGTCTGGTTCAGAGGGGGGCATGGTAGGGGTCCGGTGTGCTCTTCTTCCATGCCATCCATGTCTCACTGCCGGTGCCTGTGCAGGGGAGACAAGGAATCGACCAAGGAGAGTCCAGGGTACTGCTTGGAGGTCAGAGACTAGGGCTAGGGCTGCCAACAACTGTTGCCAACAGTGGATTCGATTTTGCTAGATTTCTGCCCACCAAGTGTTTGTTGAAATGCCCGCATGAAATAAAAATTCGATTTTTTGAAAATTTCCAATTGGGTTGGTCATTATATTGGATAGGGACTCTAAAACAATTTTTGTTAGGTCAAGAGGTGGTGTTTTGCTCCAGGGCTATTTTGAATTTGGGGTTGTCATATGATTCAGATTCAAACTTTGGACAGATTTTGAAGGAGGTTAGGGTTTGAGTTTTTGCTGGAAACTTCTTGGTTGAGTTAGTATGTCACTTGGTTAAGCTCAACTAACTGACCAAACATGAAGGTGATTAACAGATTTCTTAATCTAAGGGCTCAAAGTAGGGTAGTCAAACAGATTTCCTAGATCATCTTTTTCTTCTCTTTTTCTTTCTTATTTTTATTTCTGGTTGCTTTGGTTCTTATAATCTTTCTCAATTGATTCTGTGGGTTCACTTAGAATTAACTAGACAATACACAATCAAAAATAACACACATGAAATCATAGAATACATAGAGTAGAAAATACATGTATGCATAAAATAATGAGTAGAAAGTTTTATTTGGGTCCAAAATTTGGTACTTTATTTAATAAGGAGTGGATTACAATTTCTGAGTTGTTACAAATCTTGATAGTAATGAAACACATATTCATAACGTGAATGCCAAAAGAATTAAGTCAAATGATGATATAGCCGCATACATGTGGCACTGCCGTTTAGGTCATATTGGTGTTAAACGCATGAAGAAACTTCATTTGGATGGACTTCTGGAATCACTTGATTATGAATCATTTGAAACATGCGAGCCATGCCTTATGGGCAAGATGACTAGAACGCCGTTTTCCGGTTCAATGGAACGGGCGACAGACTTATTGGAAATCATACATACCGATGTATGTGGACCTATGAGTGTGCCGGCGCGTGGTGGATATCGTTATTTTGTTACTTTCACTGATGACTTAAGTAGATATGGGTATATTTACTTAATGAAACACAAGTCTGAAACGTTTGAAAAGTTCAAAGAATTTCAGAGTGAAGTAGAAAATCATCGTAACAGAAAGATTAAATTTCTACGATCTGATCGTGGAGGAGAATATCTTAGTTACGAGTTTGGCACACATATGAGAGAATGTGGAATAGTTTCACAACTCACTCCCGCTGGAACGCCACAACGAAATGGTGTATCCGAACGTCGTAACCGTACCTTATTGGATATGGTTCGGTCTATGATGTCTCTTACCGATCTGCCACTATCTTTTTGGGGTTATGCGCTAGAAACAGCCGCTTTCACTTTAAATAGGGCTCCATCTAAATCCGTTGAAACGACACCGTATGAATTGTGGTTTGGAAACAAACCTAAGCTGTCATTTCTAAAAGTTTGGGGATGCGATGTTTATGTGAAGAAACTTCAGCCTGATAAACTCGAACCCAAAGCGGAAAAATGTGTCTTCATAGGATACCCTAAAGAAACAATTGGGTACACCTTCTATCACAGATCCGAAGGCAAAGTGTTTGTTGCTAAGAACGGATCCTTTTTAGAGAAGGAGTTTCTCTCGAAAGGTGTGAATAGTAGGAAGGTAGAACTCGATGAGGTTATTGAACCTCCTCTTCATGAATTGGCGAGTGGCGCAGCGCCGGAAACCGTTTCGGTGGTGACTTCACCAAATGAAGTGGGAGCTAATGATGAAGATCATGAAACTCCAAAAGAGGATACTACCGAACCTCGCAGGTCGACAAGAACACGCACCACTCCTGAATGGTACGGTGATCTTATCGTAAATGCCATTGTTGAGAACGATGACCCTGCGACGTATGATGAAGCGATGATGAGCCCAGATTCCAACAAATGGCATGAAGCCATGAAATCCGAAATGGAATCCATGTATGAAAACCAAGTATGGACTTTGGTGGAACTTCCCAATGACCGAAAGGCCGTTGAGAATAAATGGATTTTCAAGAAGAAAACAGACGCTGATGGTAATGTGACCGTCTATAAAGCACGACTTGTCGCAAAAGGTTTCCGACAAATTCAAGGAATTGACTACGATGAGACTTTCTCACCCGTAGCGATGCTAAAGTCTGTTAGGATTATGTTAGCAATTGCTGCATTTTTCGATTACGAAATTTGGCAGATGGATGTGAAAACCGCGTTCCTTAATGGTAACATTGAGGAAGAGTTGTACATGGTACAGCCCAAGGGTTTTGTTGATCCTATGGATGCTGACAAGGTATGCAAGCTTCAACGATCCATTTATGGACTGAAGCAAGCATCCCGGAGTTGGAATCTCCGTTTTGACGAAGTTATCAAAGGGTTTGGATTTGTCAAAACTTATGGAGAAACTTGTATTTACAAGAAAGTGAGTGGGAGCTCTGTAGCATTTCTAATATTATATGTGGATGACATATTGCTGATTGGAAATGATACGGAACTTTTGAAGAGCGTAAAAGATTACTTAAACAGTAAGTTTTCAATGAAAGACCTTGGTGAAGCGGCGTATATTTTAGGCATCAAAATCTATAGAGATAGATCGAGACGCTTAATTGGGCTATCGCAAAGTACATACCTTGACAAGATTCTAAAGAAGTTTAGAATGGAAGATAGTAAGAAAGGGTTCTTACCTATGTTGCAAGGAAAGATATTGAGTAAGACTCAAGGTCCGGCTACAGCTAAAGATAGAGAAGAAATGAATAAGATTCCCTATGCCTCTGCCATAGGCTCTATCATGTATGCCATGTTATGTACAAGACCGGATGTGGCACATGCTATTAGTTTGACTAGTAGGTACCAATCTAATCCAGGTTTGGAACACTGGACAGCGGTCAAGAATATCTTTAAGTACTTACGAAGGACTAAGGATATGTTTCTCGTATATGGCAGTGAAGAAGAGCTCGTCGCAAGTTGTTACGTCGATGCTAGCTTCGACACTGATCCGGATGACTCTAAGTCTCAATCCGGGTACGTGTTTGTTATGAATGGAGGAGCGGTAAGCTGGAGGAGTTCCAAGCAAAGCGTGGTGGCGAGATCGACTACAGAGGCGGAATACATTGCTGCTTCAGAAGCGGCAGAAGAGGCAGTTTGGATGAAGGAGTTCATATCCGAACTGGGTGTGGTTCCGAGTGCATTGGATCCAATGGTTATCTATTGTGACAACAATGGTGCCATAGCCAATACTCAGGAGCCAAGGTCTCACAAGAAATTCAAGCATGTAAAGCGCCGATTTCACTCCATCCGTGAACATGTCGCGGATGGTGATGTAAAGATTTGCAAAGTGCACACGGATCTGAATGTGGCAGACCCGTTGACTAAAGCTCTCCCCAAGGCAAAACATGATCAGCACCAGAACTCAATGGGTGTTAGATTCATCACTGTGTAATCTAGATTATTGACTCTAGTGCAAGTGGGAGACTGAAAGGAATATGCCCGAGAGGCAATAATAAAGTTGTTATTATATTATTCCGTATTCATAATAGATGTTTATTTCTCATGCTAGAATTGTATTAATCGGAAACATTAATACTTGTGTGATTAATAAACTAAAAGGGTTCCTAGTAAAGCCTCTCTTTTATACTAGCTCGTTGATTAACTGATGATCAAGGTTTCCTGATCATGAACATTGGATGTTGTTAATAACGGGGTCATATCATTAGAAGAATGATGTGATGAACACTCACACCCATAGTACGAATAGCAATACGATCAAGTCATCAAGTTCATTGCTATATCAAACTCATGCGAAGTAGTTCTAATCCTTAGACCATGAGATCATGTTAATCACTGATACCGGAAGGGTACTTTGATGATATCAAACGTCACACCATAATAGGGTGATTATAAAGGTTGATTTGGGTACTCTGAAAGTATTAGTTGAGGCTCATGGATCAAGAGTGGGATTTGTCCATCCGGATGACGGAAAGATATTCTCTGGGCCCTTCTCGGTGATATTGCATTGGAATAGCTTGCAAGCATGTGACTAGGTCATGGGAATGCATTATCACGGAACGAGTAAAGAGACTTGTCGGGAACGAGATCAAACTAGGTATGGTTGATACCAAATGATCGGATCTCGGACAAGTAATAATATCGCGAGACAAAAGGAATTAACTATGTTCGTTACTGGTTCACACGATCACTAGTTCATCGTTGAGTAAGTGGGAGTCATCATGGATTTCCAGATCCCGCTGTTGATTATTGATCGGAGAGGAGTCTCGATCATGTCCACGTTATTCTCGAACCGTAGGGTGACACACTTAAGGTTCGCCGTCGTTTTTGAGTGGATACGATACTCCGATTGAATTACAGGACAGCATGAGGGTTATTTTAGAAAAGCACCGAAACTGTTTCGGATATCGAAATAACTCGAGGGTGTATTTGTTAATGTTTGTTAATTGAATGAATTAATAAATATTAAAGAAATAAAAATGTTTTATTAAATCAATAAGTGTGAATTTTAATTAGCATGAATGTCATGCATTAAAATGGGGGTTACCTCATGTTGATGAGGGAGTTATCACCATAATGGGAATGAAGAGGGGACAATGAAGAGGAGGAGACCCCTTGGCCGGCCACCCCTTGGCTGTCCATCCTCCTCTATATAAACTCCTCCCTCTCTCCCTTGACACACACTTCTTGATCCTCCCCTCCCTTGCATAGTTGCTGCCCACTTTCCGTCTTGGCTTAGCGAAGCTCTGCCGGAATTGTAGTTCATAGTTCATACACTTGGTGAAGTGTGTGGAGGAGTGTCCGACGGATCCCTTCTTCCGCTGCCCCGCTGGACCGAGGGCGTGGAGGAGTCGACGTCGAGCTGCACGTGTGACCGAGCATGGGGGCGCTGCCGCTTGTGGTGCCGGGTACACGATCTTGTGATCGTCAAGTGAACCACGACGTCGACTACGTCAAGTGAACAACTACGTCGACTACGTGTGTCTTCACCAACTCTCCATCGTCAACGTTTGTGCGGGAACGTAATCCCCGCTTACGGTCGTCGAGGGTTAGTTTCCGTTGCTACCATCTCGTAGAGTATCTTGGCCAGTTTATGCGTTCTTGCGTAGGAAAATTTTTGTTTTCTATGCTACGAACCCATCACTATATTCATCACATCTTCCTCTTGGGGTTCCCAACGGGCTGGTCATTTACCAGGCATCAAGCTCTTTTTCTGGCGCCGTTGCCGGGGAGGAAGTAGAAGACTTCTACGAGGGGAGTTTTCACATGCACATCCTTTACTTTATTATTTGTTTTGCTTTGCTTTACTTTATTTTTACTTGCATCATTTTATCAAAAACCCAAAAAAATTAGAATCCTTTGTAGTTGTTTATTATGTCTGGTTCAGTTGCTACTACTATGTCGCCCGAGGATATGATTTTCACTTTTAAACAAAAGGATGAGGAAAGTTTTAAACAAGCTTGGTCTAGAATTTATGATTGGCATGGAAAAACTGAACCTAAAATGACCTTGAGTTTGCTTCTTAGTTGCTTTTACTTTGGACTTGCTCTTCGTTATAGATATGCTTTGGATGCTACTGCAGAAGGAGATTTCCTTCATTGTGATGGAGATCAAGCCTTCAATATTATAAAAAAGTTGATTACAATTTATAGCATGCTGATACGTCTCCAACGTATCCATAATTTTTGATGATCCATGCTTATTTTTACACCATTTGCCCAATGTTTCGTTACACTTCGTGGCACTTTTATGCATTTTCCGGAACTAACCTATTAACAAGTTGCCACAATGTCAGTTCCCTGTTTTCTGCTATTTTTGTGTTTCAGAAAAGCTACACAGGAAATATTCTTGGAATTGGATGAAACAAAAGCCAGAAGTCTTATTTTTCCCGGAAGCTTCCCAAACACCGAAAGAGAGCCGGAGGGGGGCCAGAGGCTGCCCTCACACATAGGTGGCGTAGCCCAGGCCCTGGCCGCGCCACCCTGGTGTGAGGAGCCCCTGGCTGCCCCCTGACGACGCCCCTTCACCTATAAGAAGCCTCGGGACAGAAAACCCTAAGGGAGTCGACGTTTTTCCCAGAAGCAGTTCCGCAGCTCCGCCACCACCGTCGACGAATTTCGGGGGACAGAAGTCTCTGTTCCGGCACCCTGCCAGGACGGGGAAGTGCCCTCGGAGCCATCTCCATCGGTCTCCATCACCGTCTTCGCTGTCTCCATCGACCTCACCACCATCTCCATCAACCTTGTTGTCTCCTATGATGAGGAGGGAGTAGTTCATCTCCGGGGCTGAGGGCTCTACCGGTAGCTATGTGGTTCACCTCTCTCTCCCAAGATGTGATCTTTATGTGATCATGAGCTTTGTATCATGTTGAACAAGTAGATGTTATTATTCAGATATTATGTGTACTCTAGTGATGTTATTAAAGTAATCTATTCCTCCTGCCATGGTGTAACGGTGACAGTGCGTGCATCATGGTGGTACTTGGTCTAGGCTACGATTGTGATCTCTTATGGATTATGAGAATAATTATTACTATGATAGTATTGAAGTGATCTATTCATCCTTTCATGGTGTAATGTTGACAGTGTGTGCACCGTGTTAGTACTTGGTCTAAGTTGCAATAATATCTATCTTGAGTTGTGCTTTGATTTGGATATCTCTATGAGTGGTGTTTGTCAAGTACTTGATGAACTTTAAGGAGTGCTTCATAGCCCTACGCAATGATTAGTGTTATTCAATAGGAGAGTAATTCAGAGTACCATAGTGAAGAGGAGTTATTTATTTGTTCAATCATGTTATATTGTTGGAAGTGTGTCCACTAGTGAAAGTATGATCCCTAGGCCTTGTTTCCAAGCATTGCACATCGTTTACTTCCTATTTTGTTACATGTTTGCTTGCAGCGATATTTATTTCAAATCACATTTGCTACTTATAATCATCACTACTACTTGTATTTCACTATCTCTTCGCCGAACTAGTGCACCTATACATATAACAAGTGTATTGGGTGTGTTGGGGACACAAGAGACTTTCTATATCATAATTGCAAGGTTGTTTGAGAGGGATAGCTTTGACCTCTTCCTCCCTGAGTTTGATAAACCTTGGGTGATCCACTTAAGGGAAACTTGCTGCTGTTCTACAAACCTCTGCACTTGGAGGCCCAACACTGTCTACAAGAACAGACGCGTGCGTAGACATCAAGCTCTTTTCAGGCGCCGTTGCCGGGGAGGTAAGGTAAAAGGTACTCGCATCCTCCTGTGTGAGTAGTCGGAGTTATTTCCTTTAGATTCTGCAATTACATCTTTTTGTTTCTTGTTTTTATTTTCACTAGTTAGGCTTAATGGAAAACAAAGAGTTCTTTAGTCTTTTTCCTGATTTTAGATTTGAAGAGAAAATTGAAAATCCTTTGGAGCTTATTTCGCATAGCAATGTTATTAGTACGAATGCTTTGAATACCGTTAATGCTAATGCTATAGAAAAGTCTAAGCTTGGGGAAGCTAGTTTTGTTAAGTATGATATTTTTAGTCCCCCAGCTTTAGTGGAGAAGGTCTGTTCTGATAATATTTTATCTCCCACGTGTGATGTTTCTGGTGATACTTGTGCTCCTCATCCTTTTAAAATGCCTACGAAGATTGTTGAACATGTTAGGGATAACTGCTATTTAGGAGATGGAACTGTCCATCCTGGTGACCATTTGCTTTTTATACATGAATTATGCGAGTTGTTCCAGTGTGTAGGTATTTCAATGAACCAAGTTAAGAAGAAGCTATTCTCTTTTTCGCTGAAAGGCAGAGCTGAGGAATGGTATAAAACATTGAAGGATGGCCGATCTATTGATTGGGAGGAAATTGAACCTCTCTTTTATTTTAAATTCTATCCTTCTAGTCAGGTTTATAAAGATAGGAATTACATTTATAATTTTCATCTGCATGAGGGAGACAGCATTGCCCAAGCTTGGGGAAGATTGAAGTTACTAATGCATAAATGTCCTATTCATGATATTCTCCGTAATATTGTTATTAATAATTTTTATGCAAGGCTTTCAGGACATTACAAGGACTATCTAGATGCATGCTTTGATGGGTCTTTCACAAGCAAGGATGTCGACACCAAGTGGGTTCTGCTTGAGACAATTCAAAACAATATTGAAGGTTGGGATAGCGACAAAGGTAAAGAATCAGGTATGAATTACGAGTTTGATTGTATTAAGTCTTTTGCTAAAACTGCTAATTTTCAAGAGCTTAGTGCTAAATATGGTCTTGATCCTCAAATTATGGTTGATTGCTTTAAAGCCTTTGCTTCCCATATGAATGTTCCTAAAGGAAATGGGGACGTGTATCATGAACCTTTTAAGGACACTTGCATAGAAAGTAATATTGTTATTGATGATTGTAATAAACATGCTCAAACTTCTAAAAGTCCTATTTCTTATAAGCATGTTAATTTTTGTGGAGTACATAGACCTTGTGAACAGAGTTACAACAAGGAAGATTATTGCATCACCCACGCAAATGAAGAAACCAGTATGTGGCTCAAGGATCTAGATGTGCTTGGTGAAAGGGTTTGTGAGCTTTATCCTTTTCTTTGTGAATTTTGCGGCGAAAAGGGTCACTTTAATTTTCAATGCCCAATTAATTGAACAAGTACCGCAAATTTGTATTGTGATGATAAGATTACTCTCAATCAGCATGATGAGCTTACCTTGTTCTTGAATTGTGAAGAGATATCTAGAAAGATTTCTTTGGTTGATATGAGAGATGCTGATATTAATAGTACCCTTCGTGGTTGTCGTCTCTATTGTGCTAAAGATTGCCTCGCAAATACTTACTTACAAGATCTTATAAAACATGATGTTTTGCCAAGCTATGACAGGACTAATAGATGTTTCAATCTTATTAATAGAGAGGAGGAATCCTCCAAAGTTTCTTCTGTTGTTCCTGTCAGCAAACCAGATTATGTGGAGAAGATGCCTTTCCCTCCTAAAGATTATGTGGAGAAGATGCCCTTCAAGTCTCTCCCTCGCAAAGGAGAGAGTAAGAAGAGTATGAAGAAGAAGAAGAGGAGTAAAAGGCGAGAGGACACGGTATCTTCCCCTAAGCGTTATGATCCTGCTATAGATTATGATAATTCTGATTGGGATAATGTTCCTATGCTTGTTACCTATGTTAGTGATCATGATTGGGAAAAGCACTCTACTTTTGATATTGAAAATCTTTTTGGTACCAATTCTAAGGTTAATAATTGTTGTACCATTAGTGCTATCCATGTTCCTTCTTATGATGATATGTTTGATGAGTATGCTTTGCGACATAGTAGTTCTCTAGCTTGTGATGATGAGTATAATATTTTCAGTTCACCTACTTTTGAGGAGAAAATTAGTTATGATTACAATATGCCTCCTGTTTTTGATGATTATGGTGATGAGAATAATTATTCTGTTGAATCTGCTCCTACTACTATTGTTCATGTGGGGAGTATTAATTCTTTTATGCATGTGGCTCATGATAGGGAAGCTTTATGTGATAGTTATATTGTTAATTCTATTCATGATGCTACTGAAAGTTATTATGAGAGAGGAAAACATGGTTTGATGGACCTTAACAATATTGAGTTTCCCCTCTTTATGTTGCAATTCTTGAAGTTGTACTTGTTTTGCCTTCCTATGCTTTTTGCTTTGCGCTTTTATGACTTGTCTCTTTACAAGACTATTTTTCATAGGAAGTGGTTTAGATTTAAATGTGTTCCATACTTGCTTTTTGATGCTCTCTATTGCTTTAAGTTCCTATATAGCGCCTTTGCCTCAAGCTCTTATATAGCGCCCACATGAGCATCTTTGCAAATTACTGCGCCTAGCTCAAAGGCGTTAAAGAAAAGCACTCTTGGGAGATAACCCAATATTTTATTTTCAGTACTTTTTTTTTATTTGAGTCTTGGAAGTCATTACTACTGTAATAACCGCTCCTTATCTTGTTTATTTTGTTGTTGTGCCAAGAGAAGCCTCTAATTCAAGTGAGGTAAAGATTTGGGGATGTTGCTGTCCTGAAACAGTTTTCGGTGCTGCACCGTAAAAATTCGTGAAAATTCTCTGTATATCTTTTGGACCTGCGATTTCTTGTGCATATGCCCCAGGTTATATCCAAACTTTCATTAGTTGAACACTTTTTGATTTGAGCAACAGAAAACCCCTCATAAATTCGGCCTTTGTCAGCTGTTCAGTTTTGACAGATTTCTGCCAATATTTATGTTTGCCGCTTTATCGGTTTCTTTTTGAGTTCTTTTGATCACGGAACTTTTGGGGAAGTTGCTACAGTAGTATATGCTATATATGTGGTGGTTTTAGGTTGAAACCTGAAGCAAAAAGAGGTTGATTATATGTTATGCTACACTAATGTTGCTAATAGATTTGTGTTTAGTTTTGTATGAAGGAAGTTTTCAAGTGTAGGGATTGGAGAATGATGAGATGAGTTGAAGAATGGACAAAAGCTCAAGCTTGGGGATGCCTATGCATCACCCCAAGAAATATCCAAGAAGTACAAGCATCAAAGCTTGGGTATGCCCCCGAGGCACCCCCTTCTTCATCGGCAAAAATCAGGTCACCTTTCAAGACACTATATTTTTTATTGCTTCATGCACTATGCATTTTTCTTGGAGCGTCAGTTGTTTTTGTTTTCAGTATTAGTTTAGTTTTATTTGCTGCAATAAATGGTTAGATCACATCATGTTTCTTTTGGAGGAGATGAACTCGCTTTTCATTTGCCAAGAACACTCTAGTTTTCACTCTTATCGTTCAACGAGTGTTCTCTTTTTCTGCTACTGCGTTTAGCTTTCGATTTTCGCCTTGATTTGCGTTCAGATCTTGTTATATCTTTTCATCAAGGTGTATTTTTGCCTCTGGTCTTTATTGGTTTTTATCAAAAGAGGTGTTTATAAAAAGTTTGAATGGTGTTGGAAAGGAGAAAAAGCTTTATGCAAAAAAGTGGTACAAGAAGGAGCTTGTGTAGACTGCGGCTTAGGATTTTGCATGTCGTGCTTGATGTCTTTTTGATAGTATGCTTAGTGGTTTTGCTGTAGCATGACTTGTCTCAAATAACTGAGATTGCTTAATGAGCCTTTGAAAAAATCATGCGTTGTTTTAATTATTTGGAAGTATTATTTTGGTTTTCTCCTTGATGCTTTATTTGGGTTGACTTGGCGCATGCTCACACATGTTAGACTCATACAAAGTCCCCAATAGCCTCTATGATCATTTAGTTTTTGACTTTTGATGCCATCTTATGCTTCTTTTAATGTTACTTTGTCGCTTTGCATGATTATGGCCATTATTGCTCTCTTAGTTGGTCGCTCCCAGTCTTTTGCTAGCCCTCATTTTGTACTGAGTATGAGCTCTACTCATGCATCCAACACCCAAAAACCAAGTTTGCCATTGTGTCCACTATAAATTCCTATGTATGGTATTTGCAAGCCATTCCAAGTAAATTTTCATGTGCTACCTTTCAAAAACCTTCAAAACACTTCTCGTTTTGTGACACTGTATTCAGCTCATGGGGACGTAGTGGTCGGATTTGCTATCTTCCATATTGCTTATTCCAAAAAGAAAAAAAAGAGAAAAAAAGGAAAGAAAAAAGGCACTCCTCCATGGAAAGTGAATGTTGGTGGGCACCCGATGGAATCGGTTAGCCATGGTTTGTGAAAGGAAAAAAGGTGGGGAGGAGTGCCAAGCTTTATAAAAAAGAGCACAAAAGTGCCAATCTCTCTATCAAAAACTTGCTTCATTTTTGTATGGAAGATAGTAAGAACCCCATTGCCAGTCGTTGACAAAGACAACCACCTCTCAAAACCAATTTTTATCTCTCTGTTTTACAAATGAAAAGCTCTAGCACTTGTTTAATCACTGCTTCCCTCTGCGAAGGGCCTTTTTTTACTTTTATGTTGAGTCACCACCTTCTATCTTTATGCACCATTAAGAGAGCATAGTTATCATTCTGAGTATAATGTGCATTGTCCCAAAGTTTTCATTGATTGATTCATATTGTTGGTTTCACTTGTTCTCAAATTATTTGTATCTAGTAACTCTCTTAAACTTGAAGGTGTCCTATGCATTTATGTTTTGCTCTCTTTGAAGGACAAGCTGAAAACCATTTGTATGTTTTTCCTTATGATTTGAACACACGTTTGACTTTCATTGTTTCATTTTCATGATCTTTTGTTTGTGTTCATTTGCATGTTTACAACATGGTTGCTAAGTTCTTATTGTCATGATTATGTATTTCATGCCCATGTTTTAAGTTCTTTGATTTCAGCACTCAATGCTTTACCTATAAGATCAAGATTGTGATGGTGCATGTCACCTCAAAAATTATTTCTTTTGTTATCACTTACCTACTCGAGGACGAGCAGGAGTTAAGCTTGGGGATGCTGATACGTCTCCAACGTATCCATAATTTTTGATGCTCCATGCTTGTTTTTACACCATTTGCCCAATGTTTCGTTACACTTCGTGGCACTTTTATGCATTTTCCGGAACTAACCTATTAACAAGTCGCCACAGTGCTAGTTCCCTATTTTCTGCTGTTTTTTGTTTCAGAAAAGCTACACAGGAAATATTCTCAGAATTGGACGAAACAGAAGCCAGAAGTCTTATTTTTCCTGGAAGCTTCCCGAAGACCGAAAGAGAGCCGGAGGGGGGCCAGAGGCCGCCCTCACACATAGGTGGCATGGCCCAGGCCCTGGCCGTGCCACCCTGGTGTGAGGAGCCCCTGGCTGCCCCCTGACGACGCCCCTTCGCCTATAAGGAGCCTCGGGACGGAAAACCCTAAGGGAGTCAACGTTTTTCCCAGAAGCAGTTCTGCAGCTCTGCCACCGCCGTTGACGAATTTCGGGGGACAGAAGTCTCTGTTCCGGCACCCTGCCGGGACGGGGAAGTGCCCCCAAAGCTATCTCCATCGGTCTCCATCGCCGTCTTCGCCGTCTCCATCGACCTCACCGCCATCTCCATCAACCTTGCTGTCTCCTATGATGAGGAGGGAGTAGTTCATCCCCGGGGCTAAGGGCTCTACCGGTAGCTATGTGGTTCACCTCTCTCTCCCATGATGTGATCTTTATGTGATCATGAGCTTTGTATCATGTTGAACAAGTAGATGTTATTATTCAGATATTATGTGTACTCTAGTGATGTTATTAAAGTAATCTATTCCTCCTGCCATGGTGTAACGGTGACAGTGCGTGCATCATGGTGGTACTTGGTCTAGGCTATGATTGTGATCTCTTATGGATTATGAGAATAATTATTACTATGATAGTATTGAAGTGATCTATTCCTCCTTTCATGGTGTAATGTTGACAGTGTGTGCACCGTGTTAGTACTTGGTCTAAGTTGCAATAATATCTATCTTGAGTTGTGCTTTGATTTGGATATCTCTATGAGTGGTGTTTGTCAAGTACTTGATAAACTTTAAGGAGTGCTTCGTAGCCCTACGCAATGATTAGTGTTATTCAATAGGAGAGTAATTCAGAGTACCATAGTGAAGAGGAGTTATTTATTTGTTCAATCATGTTATATTGTTGGGAGTGTGTCCACTAGTGAAAGTATGATCCCTAGGCCTTGTTTCCAAGCATTGCACATCGTTTACTTCCTGTTTTGTTACATGTTTGCTTGCAGCGATATTTATTTCAAATTACATTTGCTACTTATAATCATCACTACTACTTCTATTTCACTATCTCTTCGCCGAACTAGTGCACCTATACATCTGACAAGTGTATTGGGTGTGTTGGGGACACAAGAGACTTTCTGTATCGTAATTGCAGGGTTGTTTGAGAGGGATAGCTTTGACCTCTTCCTCCCTGAGTTTGATAAACCTTGGGTGATCCACTTAAGGGAAACTTGCTGCTGTTCTACAAACCTCTGCACTTGGAGGCCCAACACTGTCTACAAGAACAGACGCGTGCATAGACATCACATGCCAACCTATTTTGATTCCTCTCTTTTGTGCAATTTTAATAGACTTGATACTCTTGAGACTCGCACCGCTAGTTTGAATACTTGCTACAATACTTTGCGCCAGCATTTTAATTATGTGCCAACAAATTCTGAACCTTTGAGTTGGTATCCTACGGTAAAAATCACTATTGATGGTAAAACTTTTCATGCTCGATGTGATATTATGTCTGAATTTTGTCTTATGCCAAAGGATGTTTATGAATCTTTGAGTCTTTGGAAGCTTTCTGAGGGAGGAGAAGGAATTTCTCTTACTAACAATGTCACTATATTTCCCATTGGAATAGCTAAAGGAGTTTTTGCAAAAGTCCTAGGAAGAATGATATCTACTAATTATCTTGTTATTGAATGTGTAGGAAAAGGACAAATCACACTTGGAAGATCCCTACTAAAGCTCCTGGGCGCCGTCATTGATGTGGGAAAAGGCAATATAAGATTTATCTCTCCACCTTGCAATAGCCACGTCTTTCCTAGAGTCAAGAGCAAAGGTAAGAAAGGAATACGTAAGGTACCCGCTGATCCTAGCACTTCATCACTTGATGTTACTTGATTCGCAATTTTCTGCACCTAGCTCAAAGGCGTTAAAGAAAAGCACTCTTGGGAGATAACCCAATGTTTTTACATTCAGTTCTTTTTATTTTATTTGAGTCTTGGAAGTTATTACTACTGTAATAACCTCTCCTTATCCTTTTTATTTCGTTTTTGTGCCAAGAGAAGCCTCTAATTTGAGCGAGGTAAGATTTGGGGATGTTGCTGTCCTGAAACTGTTTTCGGTGCTGCACCGTAAAAATTCGTGAAAATTTTCTGTATATCTTTTGGACCTGCGATTTCTGGTGCATATGCCCCAGGTTATATAAAAACTTCCATTAGTTGAACACTTTTTTATTTGAGCAACAAAAAACACCTTAAAAATTCGACCTTTGTCAGCTGTTCTGTTTTGACAGATTTCTGCCAATATTTGTGT
The DNA here is from genome assembly GCA_007115705.1 of Dactylis glomerata. Lineage (NCBI taxonomy): Eukaryota > Viridiplantae > Streptophyta > Magnoliopsida > Poales > Poaceae > Dactylis > Dactylis glomerata. The sequence continues at coordinate 6,700,274 of QXEO01000291.1, forward strand.
TTGCCGCTTTATCGCTTTCTTTTTTAGTTCTTTTGATCACGGAACTTTTGGGGAAGTTGCTACAGTAATATATGCTTTATATGTGGTGGTTTTAGGTTGAAACCTGAAGCAAAAAGGGTTGATTATATTTTATGCTTACACTAATGTTGCTAATAGATTTGTGTTTAGTTTTGTATGAAGGAAGTTTTCAAGCGTAGGGATCGGAGAGTGATGAGATGAGTTGAAGAATGGAAAAAAGCTCAAGCTTGGGGATGCCCACGCATCACCCCAAAAAATATCCAAGAAGTACAAGCGTCAAAGCTTGGGGATGCCCCCGAGGCACCCCTTCTTCATCGGCAAAAATCAGGTCACCTTTCAAGACACTATATTTTTATTGCTTCATGCATTATGCATTTTTCTTGGAGCGTCAGTTGTTTTTAGTTTTCAGTTTAGTTTAGTTTAGTTTGCTGCAATAAATGGTTGGACCCCAACAAATTTCTTTTGGAGAAGTTATCTTGCTTTTTATTTGCCAAGAACACTCCTTTTTCATTCTTATAACTTGATCGAGTGTTCTTCTTTTTCTAGAATTGCGTTTAGCTTTTGATTTTCACCTTGATATGTGTTCAGATCTTGTTATATCTTTTCATCAAGGTGTATTTATGCCTCTGATCTTTATTGGTTTTCATCAAAAGAGGTGTTTATAAAAAATTGAATGGTGTTGGAAAAGACAAAAAGCTTTATGCTAAAAAGTGGTACAAGAAGGAGCTTGTGTAGACTACGGCTTAGGCTTTTGCATGTCGTGCTTGATATCTTTTTGATAGTATGCTTAGTGGTTTTGCTATAGCATGACTTGTCTCAAATAACTGATATTGCTTAATGAGCCTTTGAAAGAATCATGCGTTGTTTTTATCGTCTGGAAGCATTATTTTGGTTTTCTCCTTGATGCTTTATTTGGGTTGACTTGGCGCATGCTCACATATGTTAGACTCTTACAAAGTCTCCAATAGCCTCTATGATCATTTAGTTTTTTACTTTTGATGCCATCTTATGCTTCTTTTAATGTCGCTTTGTCGCTTTGCATGATTATGGCCGTTATTGCTCTCTGAGTTGGTCGCTCCCAGTCTTTTGCTAGCCCTCGCCTTGTACTGAGTATGAGCTCTACTCGTGCATCCAACTCCTAAAAACCAAGTTTGCCAAAGTGTCCACCATACATACCTATTAGCAATTTGCTATTCAGAGTAAATTTGACTTGCTTTTATTTACTCTTCAAATTAAACTCTTACCAACGTTATGCGAAAATTGGTCAGTAAAGCTCTCACGAACCGAAAGGCACACTTTACTTTTTCTTGTTCTTAAAAATTTGACATTGTGGTCTCTTATGTTGAGTTGTTATGCTTGCAAGTTGTAAGTTGGAGACTAGCCCAGCCATGCCGTCATGGGGCAAGCTTTCAACATTGCACTTCTTATTTGAGTTGATATCGTGATCTTTTGTTTATGGATGCCCGCGGTGTGAAATGAATTGGGAATCTTGCGGGGATCATGGAGTTTGTATATGTGTTAGGGAAATGCCTGGGCTGCCAATCTAAGCCATGCATAATTCATGGTAGAAATTTGCAGCATACCCATAGTGGGCATTCGACGACGCATCTCGAAATAAAAATCTAAACAAATGGTAAATAAAAGAGATGTCGAGGTGTTCATTGTCTGCTTGTCCTGTCATTTTGATGTGGGCTTGTTCCATGTCATCGGGCACGGAGGTACCCCGTTGGCGGTTCTCGATAATACGCATATACTTACAATGACAAGAGCCTTGCTTGGGACTCTAAGTAAAGTAGCATGAGGTTTGGGTACTCGTATTCACGGGACACGAGGTTTTCAACTTATGATTTGTCAAGCATATGCAGCGTAAGTGTTCTTGCATTAACTTTAACCATTCAAGATGCTTATGATGGGGGGCAATGAAAGCTCAAAACCGGTAAGTACCATAATTTTTGAAGGTTATAAAACTTGCAATCACTGCTTCCCTCTGCGAAGGGCCTTTCTTTTACTTTTATGTTGAGTCACCACCTTTTATCTTTATGCACCATTAAGAGAGCATAGTTGTCATTCTTAGTATAATGTGCATTGTCCCAAAGTTTTCATTGATTGATTTATATTGTTGGTTTCACTTCTTCTCAAATTATTTGTATCTAGTCGCCCTCTTAAACTTGAAGGTGTCCTTTGCATTTATGTGTTGCTCTCTATTAAGGACAAGCTGAAAACCATTTGTATGTTTTTCCTTATGATTTGAACACACGTTTGACTTTCATTGTTTCATTTTCATGATCTTTTGTTTGTGTTCATTTGCATGTTTATAACATGGCTGCTAAGTTTCTTCTATCAAGATTATGTCTTTCATGCCCATGTTTTAAGTTCTTTTGATCCCAGCTCACAATGCTTACATATGTGATCAAGATTGTGTAGGTGCATGTCACCTCAAAAATTATTTCTTTTGTTATCACTTACCTACTCGAGGACGAGCAGGAGTTAACTTTGGGGATGCTGATACGTCTCCAACGTATCCATAATTTTTGATGCTCCATGCTTGTTTTTACACCATTTGCCTAATGTTTCGTTATACTTCGTGGCACTTTTATGCATTTTCTGGAACTAACCTATTAACAAGTCGCCACAGTGCCAGTTCCCTGTTTTCTGCTGTTTTTGTGTTTCAGAAAAGTTACACATGAAATATTCTCAGAATTGGACGAAACCAAAGCCAGTCGCCCAGAATTTTACCGGAGCTTCCAGAGAACTAAAGAGGAGTTGGAGTGGGGCCACGAGGTGCCCTCACACTAGGGCGGCGCGGCTAGGGGCTGGGCCGCGCCCCCTATGTGTGAGACCACCTCGGTCCACTTCTGACGATGCCCCTTCGCCTATAAAGACCCCCCATCGGGAAAAACCTAAGTACCCGATCAGATTTCTAGAACACATCGCGATCCGCCGCCGCCGTTGACCCAAAGATCGGGAGGGTCCAGAAGCTCTTCTCGGCACCCTGCCGGAGAGGGGAATCGCCACCGGAGGTCTTCTTCATCGTCATGCTTGCCTTTGGAGCGATGAGTGAGTAGTCTACCTTGGACTATGGGTCCATAGCAGTAGCTAGATGGTTGTCTTCTCCACCATGTGCTTCATGTTTAGATCTCACGAGCTGCCTTACATGATTGAGATCACCGTTATATAATTCTACATGTTTGGTTTGTTGAGATCCGATGAATATTGGTGTTATGCTTGAGTTGAAGTACTGAAATTTATCTTTTGTTATCTCTATGTTGTTTATGATCTTGCATGCTCTCCGTTGTTAGTAGCTATCTTGGCCGAGTAGTTGCTAGTGACTCCAAGAGGGGGTATTTATGCTCGATAGTGGGTTCATGCCTCTATTTAATCTGGGGGAGTGACAGAAACCTCTAAGGTTGTAGATGTGCTGTTGCTACTAGGGGGAAAACAACATTCATATGCTCAAGGGCATATGCTTTGTTTACATTACACACTTTGCTTAATGCAATTATCTGTTGTTCGCAACTTAATACTCATGGGGTGTTCGGATGATATCCTCGTGAATGGATTATTAGCCATAGATGCAGTTGGATGGCGGTCTATGTATTTTGTTGTAATGCCCAGAGTAAATCTCATAGTGATCCTCTCATCATATGCATGTTATCTTTATTCTATTCTGAGAGTGGATTTGGTACTCACCTGGGTACCTACACCCCCTTTCAAAAAAAAATCAAGACATATTAACCCATTTTTAGTTTGTTTTCCTAGTAGAGCACGGGATTCTGGTGTACAAAAGTGGTTTCAGAATTTTGATTTGAATTTTTTTCATCAAAGTCAACTCAAAAATAGATTTTTTTGTTGACTTTTTGTTTTTTGGGTTGACTTTGACCAAAAAAAAATTTAAAACCACTTTTACACAGCAGTATTTCGTGTTCTACTAGAAAACCAAGCTAAAATAGGTTAAGACATTTTGAATCAAAAGTTGAAGGAGGGGTGTGTAGGTACCACCGTGCATATCGTTTTGTTTTTTATTCTATCAATTGCTCAACTGTAATTTTTTTACCCAGCTTGTATTATTTTATCTTATGGAGAGACACCGCTAGTGAACTGTGGACCCCGGTCCTATTTACTTTATATTACTATCACCTGTTTACTTTACTCGCATTGTTTACTTTACTCGCATACTATTATCACTTTCCACTCGATACGCTCATACCCTTTGTTTCAAGCAAACCGGTGAGATTGACAACCTCATCGTAAGTTGGGAACAAAGTACTTGGTTGTATTGTGTGCAGGTTCCGCGTTGCTACTGGTTGAAGATGAGTCAACAAGTGTCGTAAACGGCGCCCTTGTTGGAGTGTTATTAGGCCAATGAGCATCACCTTCAGTCGTTTGTCTCTCCTCTCCTGATCGACATATCTTGGTTTCTTAACTGAGGAAAAATCTTGCTGCTATATTCATCACACCTTCCTCTTGGGGTTCCCAACGGGCTGGTCATTTACCAGGCATCAGCGGCTAGGGCCTGGGCCGCGCCCCCTGGTGGTGAGGGTGCCCTCTGGCCCCTCTCCGGCTCCCGTTTGGTCCTCGTCATTCGTCCGGGAAAAATAGGAGTTTCTGAACTTGTTTCGTCCAATTCCGAGAATATTTCCTGTGTAGCTTTTCTAAAACACAAAAACAGCAGAAAATAGGGGAACTGGCACTGTGGCATCTTGTCAATAGGTTAGTTCTAGAAATCGCATAAAAACGCCACGAAGTGTAACGAAACACAAGGCAAATGGTGTAAAAACAAGCATGGAGCATCAAAAATTATAGATACGTTTGAGACGTATCAAGCATCCCCAAGATTAACTCCTGCTCATCCTAGAGTAGGTAAGTGATAACAAAGAATAATTTTTGAGGTGACATGCACCATCACAATCTTGATCATTTAGGTAAAGCATTGATTGCTGAGATCAAAGAACTTAAAACATGGGCATGAAAGATATAATCTTGGTAGAAGAAACTTAGCAACCATGTTATAACATGAAAAAGAACACAAACGAAAGATCATGAAAAATGAAACAATGAAAGTCAAGTGTGTGTTCAAATCATATGTAAAACACAGCAAATGATTTTCAGCTTGTCCCTCATGGAATAGCAAAACATAAATGCATAGGACACCTTCAAGTTTAAGAGGTCGACTAGATACAAATAATTTAAGAACAAGTGAAACCAAAATAATGAATCAATCAATGATAACTTTGGGACAATGCACATTAAACTCAGAATGGCAACTATGCTCTCTTAGACGTGCATAAAGATGGAAGGTGGAGACTCAACATAAAAGTAAAAGAAAGACCCTTCGCAGAGGGAAGTAGTGATTAAACATGTGCTAGAGCTTTTCATTTGTAAAACAGAGAGATAAAAATTGGGTTTTGAGAGGTGGTTGTCTTTATCAACGACTGGCAATGGGGTTCTTACTATCTTCCATACAAAAATGAAGCAAGTTTTTGAGAGAGATTGGCACTTTTGTGCTCTTTTATAAAGCTTGGCACTCCTCCCCACCTTTTTTCTTTTCACAAACCATGGCTAACTGATTCCATCGGGTGCCCACCAACATTCACATACCATGGAGGAGTGCCTTTTTTCTTTCTTTTTTTTCTCTTTTTTTTGGAATAAAACAATATGGAAGATAGCAAATCCGACCACTACATCCCCATAAGCTGAAAACGGTGTCACAAAATGAGAAGTATTTTGAAGGTTTTTTGAAAGGTAGCACATGAAAATTTACTTGGAATGGCTTGCAAATACCATGCATAGGAATTTATAGTGGACTCATTGGCAAACTTGGTTTTTGGGAGTTGGATGCACGAGTAGAGCTCATACTCGGTACAAAATGAGGGCTAGCAAAAGACTGGGAGCGACCAACTAAGAGAGCAAAAATGGCCATAATCATGCATAGCGACAAAACATTATTAAGAGAAGCATAAAATGGCATCAAAGGTCAAAAACTAAATGATCATAGAGGCATATGGCGACTTTGTATGAGTCAAACATGTTGTAAGCATGCGCCAAGTCAACCCAAACAAAGCATCAAAGGAGAAAACCAAATTAATGCTTCCAAATAATAAAACAACGCATGTTTTTTTCAAAGTCTCATTAAGAAATCTCAGTCATTTGAGGCAAGTCATGCTACAGCAAAAATAACTAAGCATACTATCAAAATGACATCAAGCACGGCATGCAAAAGTCTAAGCCAGAGTCTAAACAAGCTCCTTTTTGTACCACTTTTTTTGCATGAAATTTTTTCTCTTTTCCAACACCATTCGAACCTTTTTGAAACAAATCTTTTGATGAATACCAACATAGAACAGAGGTCCAAATACACCTTGATGCAAAGATGTAACAAGATATGAACAAAAATCAAGGCAAAAAACGAAAACTAAATGCAGTAGCAGAAAAAGAGAACACTCGTTGAACGATAAGAGTGAAAACTAGAGTGTTCTTGGCAATGAAAAACGGAGTTCATCTCCTCCAAAAAGAACATGATGTGATCCAACCATTTATTGCAGCAAACAAAATAAAAGAAAACTGAAAGCAAAAGTAAAGACGCTCCAAGAAAAACGCATAGTGCATGAAGCAATAAAAATATAGTGTCTTGAAAGGTGACCTAATTTTTACCGATGAAGAAGGGGTGCCTCGGGGGCATCCCCAAGCTTTGACGCTTGTACCTCTTGGATATTTCTTGGGGGTTGCATGGGCATCTCCAAGCTTGAGCTTTTGTCCATTCTTCATCTCATCTCATCATTCTCCAATCCCTACACTTGAAAACTTCCTTCATACAAAACTCAACACAATTCTATTAGCAACATTAGTGTAAGCATACTAATAATGAATCAACCCTTTTTGGTTCAGATTTCAACTCAAAACCACCACATATAAAGCATATACTACTGTAGCAACTTCCCCAAAAGTTCCGTGATCAAAAGAACTCAAAAAGAAAGCAATCGAGAGGCAAACACAAATAATGGCAGAAATCTGTCAAAACAGAACAGCTGACAAAGATCGATTTTTTCGAGGGTTTTCTGTTGCTCAAATCGAAAAGTGCAAAACTAATGAAAGTTTGGAAATAACCTGGGGCATATGCACAAGAAATAGCAGGTCAAAAATATATTTAGAGAATTTTCACGAATTTTTACGGTGCAGCACCAAAATCTGTTTCAAGATAGCAACTTCCCCAAATCTTACCTCCCTCTCATTAGAGGTTTCTCTTGGCACAACAACGAAATAAAAAAGGATAAGGAGCAGCTATTACAGTAGTAATAACTTCCAAGACTCAAATAAAAGAAACAGTACTGGAAGTAAAACATTGTATTATCTCCCAAGAGTGCTTTTCTTTAATGCCTTTGAGCTAGGCGCAGTAATTTGAAAAGATGCTCATGTAGGCGCCAGAGAAGAACTTAAGGTAAATGCACCACAAAATAACTTGAAGCAATAGAGAGCATTAAAAAGCAAATATGAAACACATTTAAATCTAAACCACTTCCTATGAAAAATAGTCTTGTAAAGAGACAAGTCATAAAAGCGCAAAGCAAAAAAGCATAGGAAGGCAAAATAAGTACAACTTCAATAATTGCAATAAAAAGAGGGGAAACTCAATATTGTTGAGATTCATCAAACCATGTTTCCCTCTCTCATAGTAACTTTTAGTAGCATCATGAGTAGAATTAACAATATAACTATCACTTAAAACATCCCTATCATGAGCTACATGCATAAAAGAATTAATACTCCCCACATGAACAATCGTAGTAGGAGCAGATTCAACAGAATAATTATTCTCATCACCATAATCATCAAAAATAGGAGACATATTGTAATCATAACTAATTTTCTCCTCAAAAGTAGGTGAACTGAAAATATTATACTCATCATTGTAACCATCATAAACTAGAGGTTTAGTATAATCATAAGCGATAGAATAGCTATCTTGCAAAGCATATTCATCAAACATATCATCATAGGAAGGAACATGGATAGTACTAATGGTGCAACAATTATTAACCTCATAATTTTTATAATCGATACCAAAAAGATTTTTAATATCAAAAGTAGAGTGATTTTCCCAATCATGATCACTAACATAGGTAACAGGCATAAGAACATCATCAAGATCAGAATTATCATAATCTATAATAGGAGCAACATGCTTAGGGAAAGATACCGTTTCCTCTCTCCTTTTACTCCTCTTCTTCTTCTTCTTACTCTTCTTACTCTCTCCTTTAGGAGGGAGAGGCTTGAAAGGCATCTTCTCCACATAATCTGGTTTAATGATAGAAATAACAGAAGAAACTTTGGAGGATTCCTCCTCTCTATTAATAAGATGGAAACATCTATTAGTCCTGTCATAGCTTGGCAAAACATCATATTTTATAATATTTTGTATGTAAGTATTTGCGTGGCAATCTTTAACACAATAAAGATGACAACCCTGCAGGATGCTAATATTTTTAAAAGCGCTCATAACTACCAAAGAAGTTTTTCTAGATAACTCTTCATACCCCAAAAACAAAATAAGCTCATCATGCTGATTGAGAGTGATATTGTCATCACAATACAAACTTGCGGTACTCATTCGATTAGAAGGGTCACTATTATGGCCTGAGCATTGAAAATTAAAATGACCCTTGTCATCGCAAAGTTCACAAATAAAAGGATAAAGCTCACAAACCTTTTTACCAAGCTCATCTAGAGCCTTATCCCACATTCGGGTTTCTTCATTCCTGTGGTGGATACAATAATCTTCTTTGTTGTGACTCTGTTCACAAGGTCTAAGTACTCCACAAAAATTAACATGCTTATAAGAAATAGTACTTTCAGAAGTTTGAGCATGTTTATTGCAATCATCAATAACAATATCACTTTCTATGCAAGTGTCTTTAAAAGGTTCATGATACACGTACCCATTTCCTTTGGGAAAATTAATATGAGAAGCAAAGGCTTTAAAGCAATCAACCATAATTTGAGGATCAAGACCATATTTAGCACTAAGCTCTTGAAAATTAGCAGTTTCAGCAAAAGACTTAATGCAATCATACTCATAATTTATACCTGATCATTTACCTTTGTCGCTATCCTAATCTTCAATATTGTTTTGAATTGTTTCAAGCAGATCCCACTTGGCATCAACATCCTTGCTTGTGAAAGCCCCATCAAAGCATGCATCTAGATAGTCCTTGTAATATCCTAAAAGCCTTGCATAAAAGTTATTAATAATAATATTACGGGGAAGATCATGAATAGGACATTTGAGCATTAGTGACTTCAATCTTCCCCACGCTTGGGCAACGCTTTCTCCCTCATGCGAATGAAAATTATAAATATAATTCCTATCTTTATAAACCTCACTAGAAGGATAGAATTTAGAATAGAAGAGAGGTACAATTTCCTCCCAGTCAACAGGTCGGCCATCCTTCAGTGTTTTATACCATTCCGCAGCTCTACCCTTCAGTGATAAAGAAAATAGCTTCCTCTTAACTTGGTTCATCGAAATACCTGCACACTTGAACAACTCGCATAATTCATGTATAAAGAGCAAATGATCACCAGGATGGACAGTTCCATCTCCTAAATAGCAGTTATTCATAGCATGCTCGACAATTTTCATAGGTATTTCAAAAGGATGAGGAGCACAAGCATCATAAGAATTATCACACATGGGAGATAAAATATCATCAGAGCAAATTTTCTCCACTAAAGATGGGGAACTAAAAATATCATGCTTAACAAAACCAGCTTCCCCAAGCTTAGACTTTCCTATAGCATTAGCAACAACGGTATTCAAAGCATTCATACTAACAACATTGCTATGCGAAATAATCTCCAAAGGTTTTTTAAACACTTCAAATCTAAACTCAGGAAAAAGACTAAAGAACTCTTTACTTTCCATTAAGCCTAACTAGTGAAAATAAAAACAAGAAACAAAAAGATATAATTGCAGAATCTAAAGGAAATAACTTCGAGCACTCACCAGCAACTAAAAGAATTAGTAACCAAAGAATGTGAGTACCTTTTACCTTACCTCCCCGGCAACGGCGCCAGAAAAGAGCTTGATGTCTACTCACGCGTCTGTTCTTGTAGATAGTGTTGGGCCTCCAAGTGCAGAGGTTTGTAGTGCAGCAGCAAGTTTCCCTTTTGTGGATCACCCAAGGTTTATCGAACTCAGGGAGGAAGAGGTCAAAGCTATCCCTCTCAAGCAACCCTGCAATTACGATACAGAAAGTCTCTTGTGTCCCCAACACACCCAATACACTTGTCAGATGTATAGGTGCACTAGTTCGGCGAAGAGATGGTGAAATACAAGTAGTAGTGATGATTATGAGTAGTAAATGTAATCTGAAATAAGTATCGCTGTGAGCAAACATGTAACAAAACTGAAAGAAAACAGTGTGCAAAGCTTAGAAATAAGGCCTAGGGATCATACTTTCACTAGTGGACACACTCTCAACAAATATAACATAATTGAACCAATAGATACTATCATCAATATGCAACTCAAAACAATTCTCCAATGGAAAACGAACACTAATCATGCGTAGGGCTACGAAGCACTCCTCAAAGTCCGTATTTCCCCAAACTAGATTGTCCCATACTGTCACCATGAACACACTAGATGGTTCCAACAAACACCAACAATTCATAGAGACATTAACCAAAAAGACACACATGATACGCACACTGTCACCGTCACACCATGATACAAGGTATCTCCGGAGATTACAAATATAAAGTATGGGAGTAGCATAATATCTGAATAATAGCATCTACCAATTCAACTAGATACAAAGCTCATGATCACATAAAGATCACATCATGGGAGAGAGAGGTGAACCACATAGCTACCGGTAGAGCCCTCAGCCCCGGGGGAGGACTACTCCCTCCTCATCATAGGAGGCAGCAACGGCGATGGAGATGGTGGTGAGGTCGATGGAGACGGTGGAGACGATGATGGAGACCGATGGAGATGGCTCCGGGGGCACTTCCTCGTCCCGGCAGGGTACCGGAACAGCGACTTCTGTCCCCCAAAATTCGTCGGTGGTGGCGGCGGAGCTACGGAACTCTGTCTGGAAATTTGTCGATTGTTTTAGGGTTTTCCGTCGAGAGGCTCTTTATAGGCGAAGGGGCATCGTCAGGAGTGGACCAGGGTGGTCTCACCACAGGTGGGCGCGGCCAGGGCATGGGCCGCGCCCCCTGGTGGTGAGGGTGCCCTCTAGCCCCTCTCTGGCTCCTGTTTGGTCCTCGTCCTTCGTCCAGAAAAAATAGGAGTTTCTAAACTTGTTTCATCCAATTCCGAGAATATTTCCTATGTAGCTTTTCTGAAACACAAAAATAACAGAAAATAGGGAACTGGCACTGTGGCATCTTGTTAATAGGTTAGTTCCAGAAATCGCATAAAAATGCCACGAAGTGTGACAAAACACAAGGCAAATGGTGTAAAAACAAGAATGGAGCATCAAAAATTATAGATACGTTTGAGACGTATCAACTGACATCGGCGACCCACCTTTTTGCAGCGTCCTTGACCTTAACATTTTTTGGGAAGTCCTCGACCTTAACAAATTCGAAGGGAAATGTAACCCACGAATGCGTCCTTACTGGGCCAAATTTATTGAGGGGTCAGCTCGCCCATAGCAGCCCGAGTAGGCGGGAGCGCAAGGGTGGCCTAGGAGATACATTTTTTTTTGCTAAAATGCGATACGTGCTGACATCAGGGACCCAGGCGGGTTCGAAAAAAAGTCAAGGAAATCATGGGGCATAAAATAAATCCAATAGAGCACCCATTTCCTTTTTCCGATAATCTGACATCCTAGACCCACCTGTCAGCGACATCCCTCAACCTTATCAGGTTGGAATTTCAGGGCCCGGTTCGAAAATAAAAGCCAAGTAGCCAGCAATTATGGGGAAAAATAAAATCCAACCCTAAGTACACGTTTCTTTTTCAGATAGTCTGACTTCCCCGACCTACCCGTCAGCAGCGTCCCTGAACCTTATCAAGTCAAATTTCATGGGGGGGAGGGAAGCCAAGTAACCAGCATCACGGGGAACAAAAATAAAATTCAGATAGCACACGTATTATTCAAAGAGTCTGACATCTGAGACCCACTAGTCAGCAGTGTCCCTCAACCTTATCAAGTCAAATTTCACGGGCGGGTTCAAAAATAACAGCCGAGTAGCTAGCATTTAGGGGCAACAAAAATAAAATTCAGATATCACACGTATTGCTCAGATATTCTAACATCTGGGATCCACCCGTCAGCAGTGTCCCCCAGCTTTATCAAGTTGAATTTCACGGGCGGGTTCAAAAATAATATCTGAGTAGCCAGGATTCACAGGGAACAAAAATAAAATTCAGATAGCACACGTATTATTCAAATATTCTGACATCTAGGACCCACCCGTCAGCAGCGTCCCTCAACCTATCAAGTTCGAATTTTAGGGGCAGATTCAAAAATAAAATCCAGTAGCCACAATATAGCACATGTTTATTGGTCAGAGAGTCTTACATCGGGGACCCACCTGTCAGCAACGTCCTCGACCTTTATAAATTCAAATTTCATGGGCAGGTTCGAAAATAACAGCGAAGTAGCCAACAATCACGCTGAAGAAAATAACTCAACATAGCACACATTTCTTGTTAAGAGAGTCTGACATCGAGGACCCACCCGACAGCAGCGTCCATGAACATTATCAACATATATAGCACATGTTTGTTATTCAAAGAGGCTGACATCAAGGACCCACCTGACATCAGCGTCCATGAGCATTATCAACATATATAGCACACGTTTGTTGTCCAGAGAGGCATACATCGAGAACCCACCCGACAACAGCGTCCATGAACATTATCAACATATATAGCAAAGGTTTGTTGTTCAGAGAGGCTGACATCGAGGACCCACCCGACTGTAGTGACCATGAACAGTATGAACATTGTAGAAGTTTCTTGTTTAGAAAGGCTGACATTGAGGTCCCACCAAACAGCAACGTCCATGAACATTATCAACATATATAGGACATGTTTTTGTTGTTCAGAAAGGCTGACATCGCGGCCCCCAGACTGCAGCGACTATGAACATTATCTAAATAAATAAATATATATATATATATATAGCACAAGTTTGTTGTTCAGAGAGGCTGACATCGAGGACCCACCCGACAGCAGCGTCCATGAACATTCTCAGCATAGCATAGGTTTCTTGTTCAGAGAGGCTGGCATCGAGGTCCCACCAGACTACAACATCCATGAACATTATCAGGGCGAGCGGTTTCAAAAAATAAAAGCAAATAGCCAGTAATGTTGTGGAACAAATAATGGAACGGAGAGGCTGACATCAGGGACCCACGGTCCAGATCATAGACTGTTGCATCGAGCAACGTGAGCTAGGTCGCGGGAACGGAAAAACAAGTCTGCTGGAGTCACCGACATCATGGCCCCATAGCCTGCAAAGGTCGGTCAGAGTCTAAATCGGAAGCGAAATTGAAAAATTGACATTTACCATGCGTCAGACGACCATCTACCATGATTTGCCCTAATCCGTGGCAGTAGAGGGCCTCAGAAATGAGGAAAAAAAGTTTTTCAATCTACCACGAAACCGACCAAAATCATGGTAGAAGGAGGTCTTCAGCAATGACCAAAAGTGCCAGTCGTGGTAGATGGACACTTTTCTTCTAGTGCTTCTTCACACTAAACATGATAAACCATCTCTGTAGAAGAAAAATAAATATCGGCTGATAGGAACTCCCATACGAATTCCTCACGAGGGCACCACTAGAGAGGTGAGTTCACCTTTCACTTCCATCGCATACCTGGCTGTAGTACACTAGTAGAAAAAAGGGCTTCCATACACCCCCTTTACTCCCCAAACAATTCGGTCCGCGATCAATGCTCACATTAGTCCGGATTCAAACAGAAATGTGGGCCAGCAATCTTTAGTCCTGGTTCAAACGCTCCAACCGGGACTAAACCTTTAGTCCTGGTTGGTGGCTCCAACTGGGACTAAAGGTTATACGCCCATTTTTCCTCTCATGCATACCCCCTCCCCGCAGAAAAATGTCTAAAAAAATAAACAAAAATGGTAAAAACTTCAAATTTCAAAATCCTTTGACATGCATGTACCTCACGCAACCAATTTTTAGGGAAAATTTGAAATTTTGAATTTTGATATTTTCAAAATAAGGTTGTTCCAAATTCAAATGGCTATAACTTTTGCATACGAACTCGAAAAAATGTATAATATATGAAAAACTATCTACACAAAAAGTTACATCCGATTTCAACCGCCGTAGGCCGTTTGCACAATTTCTTGCTTCTCAAAATTCCAAAGGGAAATATGAAAGTATGAAGATTTTAGATTTTATCAAAAAAATAAGAAAAATTAATTTTTTTGAATTTTTTGAATTTCTTTTGTGGTTTATTTCCGTTTTCAATATTTTGAATGTTTCACATTAGTTTGGAATTTTGGAATTTTTTATTTTTTTTTGTATTTTTAGTTTTTTATTATTTTTTGAAATATTTCGAGTTTTTTTATTGAATTATGCATATTTGAAATATTTCATTGATGCTTATTATTACTTAATCATTGGTGCTTATTTTTACAATTAATTGGAATTTAAAAAATAAAATCATGTATTATCAAAGTCTAAGGGTTTAATAGAATTGATAGCATAGTATGATCAAGAATTCGTTAGCGCAGTCTTGGAAGCTAGTAGGGACGGAATGAAGAAGTTAAGTGTGCTGAGGGTAGAGCTGTGTGAGGATAGTGATCGACCGGGAAGTTTGACCATGAGTATGTACTTTCACATGAGAATAGGGGTGATTAGAGATTAGAGTGGAAACTATCAAACAATTTAAAAAATGAAAATATGGAAATTAAAAAATCCAAAAAATGAAATCATTTTTTTACAATTTTTTCGAATTAATTCTACCAAAAATTCTAACGGGCCTTTAATCCCGGTTGAAGCCACCAATCGGGACTAAAGGGTCCTCCAGCCCCCAGCACACGACTCGGGCCACGTAAAGGACCTTTAGTCTCGATTCGTGAGCAAGAGGGACTAAAGGGGAGAGGCTTTAATCCCACTTTGCTAGTCCTAGTTAAACAACTGGGACTAAAACTCGTTACCAACCGGGTCTAAAGCATCTTTTCCCACTAGTGGTAAACTGGCAACACACCACCTCAACACTGAAGCTATCCAGCTAGGAGCAAAACCTAATTTACACAGATAGCCATGAAGATATTCCCACTGGATACTATCGTAGGCGTTCATAATATCAATCTTCAAGGCAAATATTAGCTGTGAGAGACTCGTAGACGGTGGCTTAGTTCTTTGGGATGGAAAATCAAGCTAGATTTGGGTGAGTTATTTTTCTAAACAATAAATATATCCACATAGGAGCTGGGCTGTTTAAAATCATCCTTGGGCTTTTATTATGCGGTCCACGTAACAGCCCATCGCTCTCTCCCACCCGCCGTCTCTGTCCCTCTTTTGTTTCGGCAACAAGCGCCGCCGCCTCCCTCTCCCACCTCCACTAGGGCACCCGCGCCACACGCCGCCACCGCCACCGCCGCCGCCGCTCGCCATGTCGGACTCCGACGAATACGGTGCGATTCCCACCACTTCTCCCTCCCTTTGCTTAATTTCTACTCTCCGTTTTTGACTCGCTGCTCGCTTCGTGTGGCTCTGCGGGGTACAGTGGACTTGCCCGTCTCGGACGAGGAGGAGGAAGATGACTGGGAGGACGGAGAGGAAGCGGACGAGGAGGAGGAGGAGGTGAAGGGAGGCTCCAAGAAGAAGGCCAAGCAGCACGTGGACCAACTCAAGAGGCTGCAGGAAAAGGTTCGTCTCCTGTCCTTCTGGGTTCTGCGCCGTTCTTCGGTGGCAATCGCTCATTAGTCAGTCATCGGTTAGTAGCTGTAATTGGCTTCGTAAGTGGGCAATTCAGATAGCTGTGTAAAGTATGTGTTCTGAATCGTATGCAATGCCCCCGTATGGTTTATTTTAGCTAATTTTGGGCTCCTTTTCTGGATGCCTGGTTTAGTTTTTCAGTGCTAGGTTTGAGTCGTGGGCTTCACTGAATGTGAGTTGGACACGTCTGATTCGGGCTGTAATCCCGTGCCAAGTGGCACTCTTACAAGTTTTCTTAGTGGGATATGAAACTAGGAGGGCTGCCCCCCTCCTTCCCCGGGCTGCACTTATTAACATTAATGTTTTCGGAAACAGGTTGCAATATTTTGCTCATATGCCTGAAACTCTGAATAAGAGATGTTTAGGCATTCTTATCACCTGAAGTCTGATACCTTAAAGTCTTATATTAGGGAACATAGGAAGTACATTCCTTACAACGGTCAGTGCAACTTGGGAGTTTATTTAACGCAAACGTTTATATTAGTGAACGGAGGAGGTAATTTTTCAGCATGGTGCCAGATACTTGCTGATTTACAGAGTGAAATTGCGAGAGAGATAGGAAATATAGTTTGTCACTTTCTGCATCAATAGGGGAGTTCCACTTACCATTTCAGTGTGGAATGCCAACGTTCACTGGCTTCAGCTGCACTGTAGTTGGTACCAGTGAATCTGAAACCATATGTGTAGGCGCATCCATGCTCCGACAGAAATAGTTTCTATTCAATTAATTTCCAAATTTATGATTTGAACTCTTACAGCGCCCTTTTTGCTGAAAGGATGTGATGTTGATTAACTCTTATAGGAGTCTTATTCTCTAAATCAGCATCCCAGTTAATTATTTGTTTTTGTTGTTGACTGAATCTGCGATTGATGGTTACGAGAATTGGTCCATAATCATTTGATGGCTTCTGGCTACCTTTTGGTGGTATGGTTGTTCAATTCCCTTTTGAAGTCCTATCATGTATGTACAATGGTTAACACATGTGACAGCCATGGCCAGGAGCTCAAATCTGATTTTTCCGTTCGTTGTTTGTTTCTTTCCCAATTTTATAAGTTAGAATTTTCTTCTCTCTGCGGCTTTGTTACTGTTGACTTCTTATGAAACTTATTGTACTCTTTTGTTGTAGGATCCTGAGTTCTTTCAATATCTAGAAGAGTGTGATAAAGATCTCCTGGAGTTCAATGACAATGACATCGATGTAAGATAAAGTACAAAAAAATTCCTTATATTGATTTTCCTTTCTCCCTGTAGAGGATTATATGTGCTGGGTTCCTTTGTATTTAGGATGATCAAGAGAGTGATGAGGAACCTAGATCTGTCCCTAAGGAGGAACCAAAAGAAAGTATTAAACCTATTACGATGGAAATGGTTGATTCCTGGTGCAATGGTGCAGAAGATGGGAAGATAGGTTCTATCCGATCTTTACTTCAAGCCTTCAGGAGAGCCTGCCATTATGGTGAGGACACTGGGGACAATTCAGCACCAAAATTCAGTGTCATGTCCGGTAGTGTACTGGATAAGGTCATGCACTTCGGTTTAAAGAACATGGATAGCATTCTTCGCAAATTACTCCATGCCCCCCTTTCTGGAGGGAGGAAAGAGAAAATCAGTGAGCTGATGGTGACTACTCCATGGAAGAGGCATGGTAATCTAATGAGGGTATATCTTGGCAATGCACTCCATATGATAACTGAGATGACTGATGAGCAAATGATAGCTTTTACTATTCACCGTGTCAGAGCATCAGCTGTGTTTCTGGCAGCCTTTCCTTCTCTCCTGAGGAAGTATGTTAAGGTGTGTTAGCTTTGGCTTCTCATTTCATCTTTAAGTAGCTTTCTGTGTTACTCTGATGTCCATCTGACAATGATCTATTTTCAACTGGATGTTCCTATTATAGGCCTTGTTGCATACCTGGGCTAGAGGTCGAGGTGCTATGCCTCTTGTTTCATTTTTGTTCCTTCGAGACTTGTGTATTCAAGTGGGTACGGATTGCCTTGATGCGTGCCTCAAGGGTATCTACAAGGCTTATTTGGTAAACTGCAAATTGTCCAAGTCTATTGGCGGATCGAAACTGCAGCATATTCAATTTCTTGGGAATTGTGTCAAAGAATTGTATAGGGTGGACCCTAAAAGTGCTTATCAGCATGCTTTTGTTTTCATTCGTCAACTGGCTGTTATCCTAAGAGGTGCCCTTACTGAAAAAGGACCAAAGGTATTTTATTTGTTGAAGTCTCATGGTTATATGCTGGAACTGTGATAATTACTCATGATCTGACAGTTTTGTGGTTCTTCATTTTTGAAGACATCAAAGGACAAAAAGCAGAAAGAAAGAAACAAACCAACAAACAAACAGCTTGAGGTACTATTTCTCTTGGTATTGCTAAGTACTTTTTGTCTTCTATTTCTGAAATACAAGTGTTACCATCTCATATAAGGCATGCCATTCTTAAATGTGTTTTGTTGACAAGAGGTCACTTTGGGTGAATTCTATTTTTTTACTTTTCATGTTGGTTTGATATACTATTTGGTGTCAAACAGACAAACAGAGGAACATTTTCCTGTTGCTAACTGATGGTGAGCTTATACGTTCCTGTGCAGAAATCATACCAAAAAGTTTATGATTGGCAATATATATTCTGCCTCGAGCTTTGGACAAGTGTTGTATGTGGATGTAGTTCTGAGGAAGCGTTCCAGCCTTTGGCTTATCCGTTAACCCAGATAATTCATGGCGTAGCGTGTCTGGTACCGAGTGCACGCTACTTCCCTGTACGCATTAGATGTGTAAAAATGCTTAATTGCATTGCTCAAGCCACTGGTACCTTTATTCCGGTGTCGTCCCTGCTGCTTGAAATGCTGGAAATGAAAGAACTTAGAGAGCGCCCAGATGGTGGTGTTGGCAAAGCAGTGAATCTGTTCAATGTTAAACAGGTTTGTTTTCTTGTTACACAATTTTATGGGAACATGCCTCTGAAAAAATAAACATATAACAGGCATTCCTCTCTCGCAGGTAGATAAGAAAATAGTGAAGACACGTGCCTTTCAGGAAGCTTGCATTTACTCTGTGGTTGATGAGCTGGCTAAGCATTTGGCCCAGTGGAGCTACGCCGTAGCCTTCTTCGAAATGTCATTTTTACCACTTGTTCAACTTCGGAACTTTTGCAAAAACATGAAGGCTGACAGATTTCGAAAAGAGATGAAGGATCTTATTCGTCAGGTTCGCTAAGCATGTATAAAAGAATATTTTACTATAGTACTTGATCCAACAGATGTTTGCTGATTTCTATCATCATTTCTGGTTCCAGGTAGAGGCAAATGTTGAGTTCGTAAGCTCAAAGCGTGCAGGGATTACATTTTCTCCCAATGACCCTGCTGTAGACTCATTTCTACAGGTATGAGTGGTCGTGATGGCTTTGCTATCCGCACTTTTTTTTTCGTTTATATACTTCTATTGTTGTGTGGTTGTGCTAAAATATATAATGTTCTTTCCCAATAGGTTGAGAAGGAAGAACTGTCAAGTCCGCTCTCAAGATATGTTGCTACTCTACACCAGAGAGCACAGAACAGAATCGATGCTATGGACGAGACGAGGTTAGTTTTGTCGATGCTAGCCCATGTATAACACTATAAATAAATACAGTGTACATTCTATCCTCAGGGGACTTCCTGTCATCTTACCACACACCATACTTCAGTAGTTTGTTTGTATGAGTGAGAGTAACACATGCACACCATGTTATGAATACACTTATTGATTAATGGCTTTACTAATTTATGCCTTTCCATACCAGCGTTATTGTGGGGGCTGAGTCCTCTACCTTTTCACGGAGGCTATCAGAGGTGCAGAAGCAACAGGATGATAGTGAAGAAACTATGGCTTTCAGTGAGAACTTGTTGGCTGAAAAGAAGACCAAGTACGTTCTAACCCTTTCTCTTATTTTTTGGTTGCTTTCCTTGTATGTGCAAGACATGTTGTTACCTCCCCTCTTCTGTTGCAGAACTCCGAAGGAGAAGAACAAGAAACGAGCCCGTGACGATGATGATTTACCTACAGACGAGGATGTGGTTGAGGATCTGATCTTGAGTTCAGATGAGGAAGAGGAAGACGAGGACAATGATCTCGAATCAGACGAGGATGGCTCCGCTCCTGTTGAAGATGACAGCGATGAAGACTTTGTAGACCCAGACAGCGCGTGGAAGAAGCAGAAGAAGGAGAAAATGAAGAAGCGGAACAAGTACCAACCATCAAACAAGGCACCCTCGAAAACGAAAAGGAAACCCCATCCTAAGAAGAAAGCCAAGCATTAATCAAGCTAGATAGGGCTTGGCAAAGACTGTTGATGACGGTGCACTCATGAGAAACATCCCCCTGTGACGGAAAATTTTGTTTAGTTTGCGGAAGACACAGTTTCGCTTTGTCATTTCCATGCATTCCTAAAAAGTTTTATTTATATATATGTGTGCTTGTCAGTTCAACTTGGCTGATGTTGATTTTTTTTTTCCATTTATATATGCTCTTCAGTCTGATTCTGTGGCGCGCCAACTTCCAAGTGCTTTCTGTTTAAAAGGAAAAACTTCCAAGTACTTTCTTGTCATGATCACCTGGAAATTTTCAGACTTGACCACGAAAACCGGCATTATTGAACAGGGAAGAAATCTGTAGCATGTAATGAATCCATTTTTACCTGGAAGTGCTGCCATTTTCTGGACATATATCTTCAGCCAGTGTGCCAGGTGAGACCGGAGCTGTTACTTTCAGTACCGACTGCAAGCAACCGTGTGCCTGTAGGCATGAAGCTGCATTTGAGACTGAGAGGTGCTATGATTAAAGAACTTAATTTTGTAGTATATTGCTAAACACAGTTTGATTAGAGAAGATTGGTGCACGTCAAAACTCCAACAAGAGAAAATCGTTTCAATTTTTTGTAGGAATCGAGAAGAAAATCTGGCGTTACACGTCGAGGCCATAAACTTTATTTGGATTACAACATAGATAACCGAAACCTCATCTAAGCCGTTGACATTCCACGTCAATAACCGAACCGCGTTGACCCGGCACGCTTCCCGCCCCCGCCAATCCAACAAGAGTTTAACTATGGCTTGATTAATCGTCCTCCGTTTCCGGCTTAACTTCCTAAACCGAATCCTACTCGCGACTCCTTCGCCCCGATCCTACAATTAATCCAACTCCTTTCCTTTCCTCCTCCATAAACCTAAACCTCAGTCCTAGCTCTTGATGATTGCAAATCGGTACTAATAAAGTTGGATTTACTTGCGGCGGAATCGAAGAAAGCCAGACGCAGCAAAGAGGAGCAGATTACTCTTCGCCGATCGACGTAAAGGTACGATCGACGACCATGCAGAACCCGTTCCGGCGCGGCGCGGCGGCGCCGATGACGATGCTGTCGCTGCCGGTCAAGACGCCGTTGGCCTTCATGCCCTGCGAGGACATGGCGGCCGCCAGCAAGGACGCCGACCTGGAGCCCTTCATCCTCTGCCGCAGCCACCTCATCCTGGCCTACTCGGGGAAGAAGACCGCCCCCAAGGTGCGCGGCGAACGCCTCCGCGCCTACGTCCGTCAGCTCGACACCCTCGCCCCGCGCTTCGACGCCGCGGTCGCGCGGACGGGCAAGAAGAAGCTCTGCCTCGCGTGGCTCGACGCCGGGCCTTTCACGCTCCGCAAGTCGTACACCTCCCTGGCGACGGAGCGAGCCGTGGCGCTGTTCGCGCTGGCGGTGGAGGAGACCCGCGCGGCGGCGGAGGACGACAGGCGCGACCCCGACGGGATCCGGCGCGCGTGCGCCGCGCTCTGCGACGCGGCGGGCCTCCTGAGGGCCTCAGCCTCGGCCTCGGAGGGGTCGTCGTCAGGAGACAACAAGGCGCCGAGCGCGAGCGGCGGCGACCGGCTGAAGCACGTGTCCGGCGCGTGCATTGCGGCGCTCGAGGTGATGATGCTCGCGCAGGCGCTGGAGTGCTACTTCGAGCTCGCCGTCGCGGGAGGCAAGCCGCTGGCGCTGTGCGCCAAGGTCGCGCAGCAGGTGAGCCTGGACTACGACCGCGCGCAGCGGTCCATGGCGGCGGCGCCCGACGCCGACAAGTCGTGGCTGACGCACGCGCAGGTGAAGTCGGCCTACTTCGGCGGCGAGGCGTGCCTCCGGTCGGCGCGTGTGCTGCGCGAGAACGGCGTCGGCGAGAACCTGGGCGTGGGCGTCGGCGAGGCGATCGCGCGGCTGAGGCAGGGGCTGGCGTCCCTGGACGGCGCCAAGGGCGCGCTCTGGAAGGTGGCGGGGCCGGTGCGGGACGCGACCAAGCGTCTACGGAAGGAGATCGAGACCGACCTCGCGGCGGCGGAGCGCGACAACTGCAGGATCTACTACGCGCGCGTGCCGACCACGGCGTCGCTCGCCGAGCTGCCCGGCCTGCCGCAGCCGCTCGTGCGGCCCACCGCCGTGGAGAAGGTCCTCCGGATGGGAACGGAGACCGACGCATCGGCGGCGGGTGAACAGAAGGCGAGCTAGATCGCCGGCGTTAATGTGCGTGCGGCGTGATTCTGTGATCAAAGGAAGATGCTACAGACGAGTACGATCCTGTTCCTGTGTGTTTGTTCGTGCTTCTGAATTTTAAAAGCTGTCCATCCTGCATGAGACGTAAAACAGTATAAATGTGTATGCCATAGCTCGATCATTAACATGGTGAGACGAAAGAACCCCCTCTCGATGGGTGTGACCGTGTGATTAGTGACCATTGTCGTGAGGGGAAGCATTGGAGCAAGCTGTGAAGTTTTTGTTTTTTGGATGGACAGTTTAGATGGGATTGACGTTAACGCTCGTTGCCGAGCCAGTCTACTTTAGACCCTTTTGTCCTATGAAACTGACGAATTTCTATTCAATAATATTTTCAATGTGTATATTATTTATTAGCAAGCCAAATACCTCTTACTTTTTTAAAAGAATGGGAGATTAGCCACGGTAGGTCTCTACACCGAAACGATGCACACAATCATTTATTAAACCAATGTGCATAGTATCAACTTATTACTACCGCGTCAACTAAAGTGGCTGCAAAGATCAACCAACGAAAAAAGGCACACAAAAAGGAATGGCTAAATGGCATCTTTAATGCGTCTAGCATGCAACCAGCCATCCTGGCTGAAAAAATCGCAATCAAAAGATTGTATCCAGTATCCATAGGTCCATAGGTCCCGTTGATTCAAAGGAAGAAGGTAAGACCACATGTGTATCAAGAAGCCGCTTTGCAAAAAAATTGGTGTAACACATCTGTTAAAAACCACCTCATTTCAACAACTCCAAATTACTCAAACCAAATCACAAATCCCAACTCAAATTTGTTCTTTTGTTTTCATATCGGTCTATTTAACCAATTTCTAAATAAATTAGGTATACTCATGGGTGGAGGTATATTAAAAGTAAAATGCATTACTTTCCAAACGAAGCGAAAAAATGATAAGATATGTACAAATGGTCAATCATTTCCTCAGAACCACAAAAGACACACTTTGTACATCCCATCATGTGGAGGTTATGTGGATTGTTGCCTACTCATATCTTGTTTACCAATTAGTTGCGGGGTACATATTCTTCAATTTATATTTGCACCACAACATTCATAACAGTATATTTCTACCATAATATTTTGCATGTCACGATTGTTGGACTTTCATGTCCAATATCTAAGCAACTGAGGGTACAATGACCATTCTCTCATGAGATGGTCGAAGTTCTTTGCAATTTAATGGTAGGTGCCACCACAAGATTCCATTTTTGAACTTCCACCATTCTCTAGCAATTTCTTTTTCTACAGAGTCTTGATTGTGTATCAGTGATACTTGAAGGAATCCACTCATCAATGGAAATTCCCACTGACAGACACGTCCCACTCCCACCTCAATGCTCGATGTGTACAATGTACTCAAGGCCCCGAAAATATTCACCATGTAATCTTTACATGCAGATGAGCGAATGAGGTATAGTAATCTTTGGGTCTCATGTTCACAATTAACTCGGCTTTACTCGCTGACAGATCAGTTCGGTGGTTTTGGGGAAAATCCTTAGGAATCAATTTCAAACATCGACCCATGCCTTTTATCTTGCTATGTTTGCAAAAAAGTTGGAGGCTAATTTTAAACACATAATCTTTAAGTGCTCAAGTACTTAGAGCAAAATATTACCCCTGATGGTGACCTTTTGAAGGCGGGACTAAAGAAAGGTTCACCTTTCACTTGCAAAGTATAATTGCGGGCTTCAAACTTTAAAGAGGCTTTATTATGGACAGTGGGTTTAGGCCAAACAAAATATGCCAAGATCCCTGAATACCAACTTGTCGTGATTACATGGTTCATACTCAAACATGACAATTGCTTCTATGAACGATTGACAAACTCATTAACCAAATAACTTTACAGTGAGATGAAAGGATGATAGGAGAAATTTTAATCCTCTAGATGTATCAAGTGATGATCAAGGCCCAACTTCTCAAAATTTGGTGTGGGATACTCTCGGGAAGTTAAAGGTTCCAAGTAAAATCAGATTTTCCCAATGGAAGGCGCTACATGGCATTGTTCATGGATTGGAAATTCTCGCTGACAAACACGTATCAGTCTAACCTCAATGCCCGGTGTGTTCACATGCAGAAGAGCAAAGGAGGTATAGCAATATTTGGGGTCTCATGTCAGTAATTCAGTAAGCTTTATTCGTTGACACATCGATCTGGTGGTTTTGGAAAAGAAATCATTGGGAATCAATTTAAAACATTCACCCAGGCAGCAATACTTGATGTGAAGGAGTTAATCTTGGTGGGGGCATGGTATATATGGTATCAACACGGAGAGTTTGTTAAAGGAGAAACAACTGCACCTTTGGGGCACCCATTTTTACATTCAAGCGTTGACATCAAATTACTTTGGGTCTCAAGCCAATGCGGATCCGAAGTGATGTGGTGCAAACCTCATTGAAACTCTTATAAGCTAAATATCGATGCTTGTTTATTTCCAAATTGATCAAGAGTATCGCAATTATCCGCAAGGATAAAGGCGAGGTGATTGCTATAGATGGTGCGGTGATGAATGGTGCCAAAGAACTTGTTGGCGTGTAGTTGATGAAGTAAATGACCGGCCAGTTGGGAAACCCCAAGAGAAGGTTTGATGAATATAGCAGCAAGCTTTTCCCTCAGTAAGAAACCAAGGTTTATCGAACCAGTAGGAAAAAGCCAAACTCAAGAAGGTGATGCTTGCTAGCCTAGTGACACTCCAACAAGGGCGCCGTTAACGATATCTTGTTAGCGCATCTTCAACTAGTAGCAACGTGGAACCTGCATACAACACAACCAAATACTTTGTTCCCAACTTAAGATGAGGTTGTCAATCTCACCGGTTTGCTTGAAACAAAGGGTATGAGCGTATCGAGTGGAAAGTAATAGTAGTATGCGAGTAAAGTAAACAGTGCGAGTAAAGTAAACAGGTGATAGCAATATAATGGAAATAGGACCAGGGTCCACAGTTCACTAGTGGTGTCTCTCCATAAGATAAAATAACACATGTTGGGTAAACAAATTACAGTTGGGCAATTGATAGAATAAAGACAACGTGCATATGTCGAGAGGATCACTATGAGATTTACTCTGGGCATTACAACAAGATACATAGACCGCCATCCAACTGCATCTATGACTAATAATCCACTTGTGGCGAATCAATCCGAGAACTCCACAAGTGTTAAGTTGCGAACAACAGATAACTGCATTAAGCAAAGTGTGTAATGTAAACAAAGCATATGCCCTTGAGCATATGAATGTTGTTTTCTCCCTAGTGGCAACAGCACATCTACAACCTTAGAGGTTTCTGTCACTCCCCCAGATTAAATAGAGGCATGAACCCAACTATCGAGCATAAATACCCCCTCTTGGAGTCACTAGTATCTACTCGGCCAAGATAGCTACTAACAACGGAGAGCATGCAAGATCATAAACAATATAGAGATAACATAAAATAATATTCAGCACATCAACTCAATCATAACACCAATATTCATCGGATCCCAACAAACACAACATGTAGAATTACATAATGGTGATCTCGATCATGTAAGGCAGCTCACGAGATCTAAACATGAAGCACATGGTGGAGAAGACAACCATCTAGCTACTGCTGTGGACCCATGGTTCAAGGTAGACTACTCACTCATCGCGCCGGAGGCAAGCATGGCGATGAAGAAGACCTCCGGTAGCGATTCCCCTCTCCGGCAGGGTGCCGGGAAGAGCTTCTGGACCCTCCCGATCTCGGGTCGACGACGGCGGCAGATCGCGATGTATTCTGGAAAAGTGATCAGGTATTTAGGTTTTTTCCATCGGGTGGTCTTTATAGGCGAAGGGGCATCATCAGAAGTGGACCGAGGCGGCCACACACATAGGGGGCGCGACCTAGCCCTGGGCCGTGCCGCCCTGTTGTGTGGGCCCCTCGTGGCCCCACTCCGTCTCCTCTTCGGTTCTCTGGAAGCTTCGGTGAATTTCTGGATGTTTGACTTTTGTTTCGTCCAATTCCGAGAATATTTCCTATGTAACTTTTCTGAAACATAAAAACAGCAGAAAATAGGGAACTGGCACTGTGGCATCTCGTTAATAGGTTAGTTCCGGAAAATGCATAAAAACGCCACGAAGTGTTACGAAACACTAAGCAAATGGTGTAAAAACAAGCATGGAGCATCAAAAATTATAGATACGTTAGAGACGTATCAGCATCCCCAAGCTTAACTCCTGCTCGTCCTCGAGTAGGTAAGTGATAACAAAAGAAATAATTTTGAGGTGATATGCACCTACACAATCTTGATCATCTATGTAAGCGTTGTGCACTGGGATCAAAAGAACTTAAAACATGGGCATGAAAGACATAATCTTGATAGAAGAAACTTAGCAACCATGTTATAACATGAGAAAGAACACAAACAAAAGATCATGAAAATGAAACAATGAAAGTCAAATGTGTGTTCAAATCATATGGAAAAACATACAAATGGTATTCAGCTTGTCCTTCATGAGAGAGCAAAACATAAATGCATAGGATACCTTCAAGTTTAAGAGGGCGACTAGATACAAGTAATTTAAGAACAAGCGAAACCAACATCATGAATCAATCAATGAAAACTTTGGAACAATGCACATTATACTCAGAATAAAAACTATGCTCTCTTAGACGGTGCATAAAGATAGAAAGTGGTGACTCAACATAAAAAGTAAAAGAAAGGCCCTTCGCGGAGGGAAGCAGTGATTGCAAGTTTTATAAACCTTCAAAAATTATGGTACTTACTAGCTTTGATCTCTCATTGCCCCCATCATAGGCATCTTGAATGGTTAAAGTTAATACGAATACACTTATGATGCATATGCTTGACAAATCATAAGTTGAAAACCTCGTGTCCCGTAAAGTACGAATACCCAAACCTCATGCTACTCGACTTAGAGTCCCAAGCAAGTGATGCTACCGATTTGATGAAGTAAATAACCGGCCAGTTGGGAACCCCAAGAGGAAGGTGTGATGAGTATAGCAGCTTGTTTTCCCTCAGTTAAGAAACCAAGGTTTAATGGTTCAGGAGAAGAGCAGACAATTACGACTGAAGGTGATGCTTGCTAGTTTGCGACAGCTTCGGACAATTTATATATGGCGCCTCATCCAAGCTTTGCTTGCTAGCTACAACGCGGAACCTGCACACAACACAACCAAGTACTTTGCTCCCAACTTGCGATGAGGTTGTCAATCTCACCGGTTTGCTTGAAACAAAGGTATGAGCGTATCGAGTGGAAAACAGTAGAGTATGCGAGTAAAGTAAACAGTGCGAGTAAAGTAAACAGGTGATAGCAATATGATGAAAATAGGACCGGGGTCCACAGTTCACTAGTGGTGTCTCTCCATAAGATAAATAACACATGCTGGGTAAACAAATTACAGTTGGGCAATTGATAGAATAAAGATAAACGTGATATGTCAAGAAGATCACTATGAGATTTACTCTGGGCATTACAACAAAATATATAGACCGCCATCCAACTGCATCTATGACTAATAATCCACTTGTGGTGAATCAATCCGAGAACTCCACAAGTATTCAGTTGCGAACAACAGATAATTGTATTAAGCAAAGTGTGTAATGTAAACAAAGCATATGCCCTTGAGTATATGAATGTTGTTTTCTCCCTAGTAGCAACAGCACATCTAGAACCTTAGAGGTTTCTGTCACTCCCCCAGGTTAAATAGAGGCATGAACCCACTATCGAGCATAAATACCCCCTCCTGGAGTCACTAGCAACTACTCGGCCAAGATAGCTACTAATAACGGAGAGCATGCAAGATCATCAACAACATAGAGATAACATAAGATATATTTCAGTATAGCAACTCAATCATAACACCAATATTCATCGGATCCCAACAAACCAAACATGTAGATTTACATAACGGTGATCTCAATCATGTAGGGTAGCTCATGAGATCTAAACATGAAGCACATGGTGGAGAAGACAACCATCTAGCTACTGCTATGGACCCATAGTCCAAGGTAGACTACTCACTCATCGCTCCGGAGGCAAGCATGGCGATGAAGAAGACCTCCGGTGGCGATTCCCCTCTCCGGCAGGGTGCCGGGAAGAGCTTCTGGACCCTCCCGATCTTCGGGTCAACGGCGTCGGCGGATCGCGATGTGTTCTGGAAAAGTGATCGGGTACTTAGGTTTTTCCCGTCGGGGGGTCTTTATAGGCGAAGGGGCGATGTCAGAGGTGGAGCCAGGTGGCCTCACACCAGGGCGGCGCGGCCAGGGCCTAGGCCGCGCCAGCCTGGCGTGTGGGGCCCCTGTGGCGCCCCTCCTACTCTCCTTCGGATCTCTGGAAGCTCTCGGACAAAATAAGACTTCAGGAACTTGTTTCGTCCAATTCCGAGAATATTTCCTGTGTATCACTTCTGAAACACAAAAACAGCAGAAAACAGGGAAATGGCACTGTGGCAACTTGTTAGTAGGTTAGTTCCGGAAAATGCACAAAAGTGCCACGAATTGTAATGAAACAGTAGGCAAATGGTGTAAAAACAAGCATGGAGCATCAAAAATTATAGATACATTGGAGACGTATCAAGCATCCCCAAGCTTAACTCCTGCTCGTCCTCGAGTAGGTAAGTGATAACAAAAGAATAATTTTTGAGGTGACATGCACCTACACAATCTTGATCATGTATGTAAGCATTTGTGAGCTGGGATCATAAGAACTTAAAACATGGGCATGAAAGATATAATCTTGACAATAGAACTTAGCAAACATGTTGTAAACATGCAAATGAACTCAAACAAAAGATCATGAAAATGAAACAATGAAAGTCAAACGTGTGTTCAAATCATAAGGAAAAACATACAAATGGTTTTCAGCTTGTCCTTCAAAGAGAGCAAAACATAAATGCACAGGACACCTTCAAGTTTAAGAGGGCGACTAGATACAAATAATTTGAGAACAAGTGAAACCAACAATATGAATCAATCAATGAAATCTTTGGGACAATGCATATTACACTAAGAATGACAACTTTGCTCTCTTAATGGTGCATAAAGAAAGAAGGTGGTGACTCAACATAAAAGTAAAAGAAAGGCCCTTCGTGGAGGGAAGCAGTGATTGCAAGTTTTATAACCTTCAAAAATTATGGTACTTACCGGCTTTGAGCTCTCATTGCCCCCATCATAAGCATCTTGAATGGTTAAAGTTAATGCGAGAACAATTATGATGCATATGCTTGACAAATCATAAGTTGAAAACCTTGTGTCCCGTGAATACGAGTACCCAAACCTCATGCTACTTTACTTAGAGTCCCAAGCAAGGCTCTTGTCATTGTAAATATATGCATATCATTGAGAACCGCCAACGGGGTACCTCCGTGCCCGATGACATGGAACAAGCCCACATCAAAATGACAGGACAAGCAGATAATGAACACCTCGACATCTCTTTTATTTGCCATTTGTTTAGCTTTTTATTGTGAGATGCGTCGTCGAATGTTCACCATGGGTATGTTGCAAATTTCCACCATGAATTATGCATGGCTTAGATTAGCGGCCCGGCGTTTCCCTAACACATATACAAACTCCATGATCCCCACAAGATTCCCAATTCATTTCACACCGCAGGCATCCATAAACAAAAGATCACGATATCAACTCAAATAAGAAGTGCAATGTTGAAAGCTTGCCCATGACTGCATGGCTGGGTGATACGTCTCAAACGTATCTATAATTTTTGATGCTCCATGCTTATTTTTACACCATTTGCCTATTGTTTCGTTACACTTAGTGGCACTTTTATGCAATTTCCGGAACTAACCTATTAACGAAGTGCCGCAGTGCCAGTTTCCTGTTTTCTGCTGTTTTTGTGTTTCAGAAGTGATACACAGGAAATATTCTCGGAATTGGACGAAACAAGTTCCTGAAGTCTTATTTTACCCGGAAGCTTCCAGACATCCGAAGAGGTGTCAGAGGGGGGCCACCAGGGCCCCATACACATGCTTGGCGCGGCCAGACCCTTGGCCGCGCGGGGCCCGTGTGTGGGCGCCTGGTCCACCCCCTGACATCGCCCCTTTGCCTATAAGAAGCCTCGGGACGGAAAAACCTAAGCCCCTGATCAGATTTCCAGAAAGAGTTCCGTAGCTCCGCCGCCGCCACCGATGAATTTCGGGGGACAGAAGTCTCTGTTCCGGCACCCTGCCGGGACGGGGAAGTGCCCCCGGAGCCATCTCCATCGGTCTCCATCGCCGTCTCCGCCGTCTCCATCGACCTCACCGCCATCTCCATCAACCTTGCTGTCTCCTATGATGAGGAGGGAGTAGTTCATCCCCGGGGCTGAGGGCTCTACCGGTAGCTATGTGGTTCACCTCTCTCTCCCATGATGTGATCTTTATGTGATCGTGAGCTTTGTATCATGTTGAACAAGTACATGTTATTATTCAGATATTTTGTGTACTCTAGTGATATTATTAAAGTAATCTATTCCTCCTGCTATGGTGTAACGGTGACAGTGCGTGCATCATGGTGGTACTTGGTTTAGGCTATGATTGCGATCTCTTGTGGATTATGAGAATAATTATTGCTATGATAGTTTGAGTGATGTATTCCTCCTTTCATGGTGTAATGTTGAGAGTGTGTGCACCGTGTTAGTACTTGGTCTAAGTTGCAATGATTTCTATCTTGAATTGTGATCTGATTTGGATATCGCTATGAGTGGTGTTTGTCAATTACTTGATGAACTTTAAGGGGTGCTTCTGTAGCCACTACGCAATGATTAGTGTTATTCAATAGGAGAGTAATTCAGAGTACCTTAGCAAGAGAAGTTACTTGTTCAATCATGTTATATTGTTGGGAGTGTGTCCACTAGTGAAAGTATGATCCCTAGGCCTTGTTTCCAAGCTTTGCATACCGTTTACTCGCTATTTTGTTACTTGTTTGCTCGCAGCGATATTTATTTTACATCACGTTTGCTACTTATAATCATCACTACCGCTTGTATTTCACTATCTCTTCGCCGAACTAGTGCACCTATACATCTGACAAGTGTATTGGGTGTGTTGGGGACACAAGAGACTTTCTGTATCGTAATTGCAGGGTTGCTTGAGAGGGATAGCTTTGACCTCTAACCTCCCTGAGTTCGATAAACCTTGGGTGATCCACTTAAGGGAAACTTGCTGCTGTTCTACAAACCTCTGCACTTGGAGGCCCAACAAGTGTCTACAAGAATAGAAGTGCGTAGACATCACTGGGCTAGTCTCCAACTTACAACTTGCAAGCATAACAACTCAACATAAGAGACCATAATGTCAAATTTTTAAGAACAGGAAAAAGTAAAGTATGCCTTCCGGTTTGTGAGAGCTTTACTGACCGAATTTCGCATAACACTGGTAAGAGTTTAATTTGAAGAGAAAATAAAAGCAAGTCAAATTTACTTGGAATAGCAAATTGCTAGTAGGTATGTATGGTGGACACTTTGGAAGACTTGGTTTTTAGGAGTTGGATGCACGAGTAGAGCTCATACTCAGTACAAGGCGAGGGCTAGCAAAAGACTGGGAGCGACCAACTAAGAGAGCAATAATGGCCATAATCATGCAAAGCGACAAAGCGACATTAAAAGAAGCATAAGATGGCATCAAAAGTCAAAAACTAAATGATCATAGAGGCTATTGGCAACTTTGTAAGAGTCTAACATGTGTGAGCATGCGCCAAGTCAACCCAAATAAAGCATCAAGGAGAAAACCAAAGTAATGCTTCCAAATAAATAAAAACAACGCATGATTTTTTCAAAGGCTCATTAAGCAATCTCAGTTATTTGAGACAAGTCATGCTATAGCAAAACTGAAAGTACAAGGATGTCGCCTAGAGGGGGGGGTGAATAGGCGATTTAAAACTTTTACGAGTGGCTTGACAAATGCGGAATAAAACTAACGTTTAATTTGCCAAGCATACAAAACCTAAACAAACTAGGTTCACCTATGTGCACCAACAACTTATGCTAGACAAGATAAGCAACTATGAGATAGCAAGATATATATAACTTCAAGCACGAAGGCTATCACAAAGTAAATTGCATAAGTAAAGGAGCTCGGGTAAAGAAATAACCGAGGGACGCGGAGACAATGATGTATCCCGAAGTTCACACCCTTGCGAGTGCTAATCTCCGTTGGAGCGGTGTGGAGGCACAAGGCTCCCCAAACGCCACGGAGGCTCACCGTAATCTCCTCGAGCCCTCCCACCAAGATGGAAGACCCGACCACTATGGGACACTTGAGGGCGGTCACCGAGCCCGTACAAGCTTGGGGCAATCTCCACAACTCAATTGGAGGCTCCCAAGAATCGCCACTGAGGCACCACAAAGCTTGAGAAGATCTCCACAACTTAATTGGAGGTCCCCAAGTAATTGCCACGGAGGCACCACAAAGCTTGGGAAGATCTCCACAACTTAATTGGAGGTCCCCAAGTAACCACTAAGCCACTAAGCCGTCTAGGGCTCCTAGAACCCAAGAGTAAAAAGCTCAACGAACTTTCACTACCGAATCTCCGAGGAGAACTCAAACCGATGCACCAAATGCAATGGCAAGAACACACGAAGTGCTCAAATCCTTCTCTCCCAAATCCTACCAAAGCAACAAATGCTATGGAGGGATATGAGAGGAAGAACAAAGGAAGAAATCCACAAAGAACTCCAAGATCTAGATCCAATGGGTTCCCCTCACAAAGAGGAGAAAGTGATTGGTGGAAATGTAGATCTAGATCTCCTCTCTCTTTTCCCTCAAAGATATGCAAGAATCATGGGAGGAATTGAGAGATGGGCAAGCTTTCCAAGGTCAACAATGGAGGGAGAGAGAAGGAAAAACGAGCTGACACAAGCTTGAAGAAGGGGAGGGGTATTTATACCCCTCCCGGGATTGTAGCCGTTGCAGAACAGCAGGGCCGGATAATCTGGTCCAAGTTTGGACCGGATAATCCGCCCCCCCTTGAAAATGGCTAAGGACCAGAAATTGGCAAAGTGCGCGTCACTCAGATTTAAGGCCGGATTATTGGCCGGATTTTTGTCCAAAACTGGGCCGGATAATCCGCCCACCTTGAAAATGGCTAAGGACCAGAAATTGGCAAAGTGCGCGTCACTCAGATTTAAGGCCGGATTATTGGCCGGATTTTTGTCCAAAACTGGGCCGGATAATCCGCCCAAGAAAAAAGAGCAACACGAAAACAACGATAACTTTTGCATCCGGACTCCGTTTTCGATGATCTTGGGCTCGTTGGAATCACCACAATGAGCTCTACAACATCATCCATAGAAACATCATAGTCCAACAAAGGAGGATGAAACCAAATGATAAAAGGTTTGACTTAGCTATAAAGATGAACCGGTAAAACCTCCAAACACTAAAAACACAATTAGAGTTCCATACAAAATCTGTTTTTGATGAGCTAGAGCTTGTCATGGAAATAACCACAAGCTCTAGAACCTCTCATGGATAAAAGCCAAATAAGAACCAAGAAAGATAATGCCAAGTATGCAAAGGTTTGAGCCCTCTCCGAACAATACGAATAAGTTACTCACTCGAGAGCCCCTCTTGATAGTACGGCTATCGATCCTAAAACCCGGTCTCCCAAACACTATGAGACCGGTAAGAAAGAAACCCTATCAAGATCATACCTTTGCCTTGTGCCTTCCACTTGAGCTAGATAGTGACGATCTTGATCTTCTCAAGTTGGACTACCTTTCTTGATTGCGCTTGCTCGGTGAAGTCTTGCGGATTGCTCCCCCATACTTCACTATGGGAGAGACACTAGTAGAAATATCTTCACATGTCCATTAACACCAAATGGACACCGAGCTTCAAGCAAATGATATCCTCTATATGCCTATCTTGAACTTGTGCTTCGACTTGATCAACATTGGACTTCATCTTCTTCCTTCATAATGATGATGTCTTCTATAGGCTCAACTCCCTTGATCATCACATAAACTTCTTTATTTGCATCTTCTTACAACCTTGAAACCAAGAAATGGCTCAAGCGTTGTCTACGGACAAGTCCTACAAATATAACTTGATGCAAACATTAGTCCATAGGGATTGTCATTAATTACCAAAACCACACATGGGGGCAAATGCTCTTTCAATCTCCCCCATTTTGGTAATTGATGACAATTTCTTTGAGAGGGTGTATATAATGAATTTAAAGGACTAAGATGGTTACACTAACATCAAATACTACAAAAGTATGTGATGTTAGTAGAACCATCATATATAGAGCAAACTCCCCCACAATCTATGCACGTGTGAATGAACTTGGATTCATTGCATATATTGCCAACCAAAGTTGTTGGTGGAGTTTCCACTATATATACTCAACCATGCAAAGCATGCAAGGCAAATGCTTAAGAACAAAACCAAAGCATGAAGCCCAATTCCCTTCAAACCCTCGAAACTTCTCCCCCATTGGCATCCATTGCCAAAATGGTCGAAAAAGCTTAGAAGGCCAATAGTGAGACTTCCTCCTCAAGGTGTGCATGGCCCAAAAAGAGTGAAAACACATGCACAAATCCAAAGACAAAATTTTGGAGGAAATCAAACTATATTGAGGATCAAAGATTGCAAACAAAAAAGGTGTACATGATGGTTAAACTTCCAACAAATGAAGATAGCAATCAAAAGATCCAAATAGCAAAACAAATAAAGATATTATGAGAAGGCCAAAACAATGCTCTAAATAATATGAAGAAGCTCCCCAAGGTTTGTGCACAACATATTCCATTTGAATTGAAGTATAAGGTGCACAAACATGGAATCATCACTCCCTCGATATTATTCAAAACAAGATGATACCAAGTGACATCAAATACTATGATAACCATAAAATGGTGCTTTAAAATGAAATGAGGAAGCTCCCCAAGGTACATGCACAAGATAGAATGTTTGCATTTGAATACAATTTGCACAACATGGAATCTTCACTCCCTCAATACCATTTAAAAGGAACCATTAGCAAGAGACCATAGAAAAGAAATCAAGCTTAACACTTGCATCAAGGAAATGGTTGAGCAACAAATAAGGAACCAACATATTAAACGGCTCAACCAAAGGAATGTGTGATAGGAATGACAAAGCATATTATAAGACTAGTACAAAGATGTACATAGAGCATCCACATAGTCCTCAATGAATGATATTGCTTAGCATTCCATCCCAACACACAAGGTTTAAAAAGATATCAAATAAGGAGATATCATCTCTCATGTGTATAAGTTTCTAAGTAGACAACATCACAAAGATAATTATCACAAAGAAACATGTACACATAAAATAGATACAAAGAATAGAACATGATATCCAAACAAGTTCATGCAATATAGCAATGAGATTTTTACTTTTAAAGTATGGCCAAAGGCTCAATTTATCTTATTGCATATTGAAGAACTTCAACCACAAACATGTCAAAGACATCACAAATATCAACAAGGGAAAGAAGATAGTTGGGATGTTTTGAGAAAAGCAACAAGTATCACAAATAAGTATACCAAAAGAAAGAACTAAATTTGCACTTTCATCAATATTGCACATGTGAGGAACTTGAGGAATTGATATGCAATAAAATTGCTAGATAGACATATTTGGGAAGGGTGAATCATGAGCATGATTTTATATATTCCCCAAAATATGCACTCATCTCAAAATACTCACATTTTCAATAGAGAGGTTTCATTAAGATCTTTGCAAATAAAGATTTTCATGCCATGAAATGACCCACACAAGGTTAGATGCTAGAAAAGTATGCATTAATAAGATACTTGTTACCGAGATACCATTGGGAGGATGTAGTAGATACGAGTTCTTCAATAATCCTAGCTTGCCCCAAATTATATATCAACTAGTCACCGCTTCATGCTTATTATTGAGACAAGCACCAATATATCTCCCATGTACCTAAAACAAATTCAAGTACAATATGGTTCCCAAACTCATTGGGTCCGAAGTAGTTAGAGACACTACAATATATAGGACAAGCTCCACATATATATGTGCATATAGATATGAACTTGAATTTCATGCACATCTTAGCCGATTTAGGATTTATTGGAGTTTACCCTATATATTGGATTAAAGAAAGCAAAGCATGCCATAGAGTATACATTTATTAAAAATGCATGCACAAGACTTTCAAGAGCCAAAAGAGATACACTTTGGACAAAACACCAAGAAGACCAAGAACTCACACAAAGGTGTGAAGAACTAAAGGTTGTCCAAAATATATCAAAGAATCAACTCAACACAAGATTGACTCCAAAGTCCACCAAGTGAACAAAGCAAACGCCAATGAGCATAAAGGATCACTAAAACACACATGCCCAATGACTTATCTCATTTTAAGAATATAGAGCAAAATCAAGAAAAGAGATAGCCATTCTCCCAAAGAGAGCAAGGTTCCAACAAACAAACCAAACTCTCCACTCTTTTATGATGGCACACAAAGTACCAAAAACAAAAAGATTTGTCTTCCAACAAAAACCAATACCAATTGAAATAAGCCGCAAGAGTATGTTATAGAAAATATAGGAGAGCTCCCCCAAGATTAGTGCATTATTTATGATTTTACATTTAAATACACAATGCACACAAATGGGATCATCATCTCAACCTACATTAAGAATAACACAAAACAAGTTCAACAAAATCAAATGGAATCACAAGAGTCAAGGAAGACAATGGGAATTTAAAACAAATACATTCCTTGGCAAGAGATAAGGTAATTAAAAGCAATAGCCAATAAAAAGATGATCAATATATATACCACATGATAGAGTACCAATTGTCCAAGGACAAGAGGTATTTGGAGTTATTAATTTCCCGGTGGTATTTTACACATAAATCCAAGATCATCTTCACAACAAGAAGCATATGAAAAGGATAAGAATTAAACACCATGCTAAAGAAGATATTCTTGATAGACTCAAATAGTTAAACAATCACGCAAAGCAATGATTAGGATAACTTGAAGCAACTGGTTTTCCAACTTTGATATAGAATTCCTCATTTTAGGAAAACCCTACCAAGAATGTATCTCACAAACAAGATCCAAAACAAGAGCAATAAAACAATTTGGCAAATTGAAACTTGTTTGAGCAAACATGTCACATAGAAGAAAGATAATTTGCAATATCAACACTATGTGACACAACCTCAAATATACACATTTTATTGGTTTGTAGTATGCACAAAGCATATTTCTCCCCCATAATGTGATAAAGCATTTATTTTCACAAGAGGCAAATAAAATCCAACATGAGATGATTAATGGACATTATAGAATTTGAATTTCTCATGAGCATGACATACCACATAGAGACTAGATAATTTAAAATATAAACACTAAGTGGTATTCCTCATGTGCACACATATTTAGGATTGTGAAGTGCCAAAGCATATCACTCCCCCATAATGGATAGTCCATTAGTCTCTAAAAAAACCAAATAATATAAACAAAGATGCAATAAGGCTCAAACACAAACACACATACATGGTATGCAAACCCACAAGTACATACTTGATTAATCAAAATAAAACAAGTAGGTAGCACAACATATACCAACACATGCAATGGATCACAACCAACACATGCAAAAGGGGCGAGTAACTTTCAATGTAGATAAGTTGAGTACATGTTACCGCAAGGAGGAACATTGGATATATGATATAAACAAGATAATCCAATTGACTTGACTTGAGACAATATATTGATGAAGATCCCTTAATTCTTCATGATATAGCCAAGTCTCCAATGCCCTCCATCAAACACCTATTGATCAAGTTTTGGTGTGATGGTCCCCAACTAAGTTGGGTCCTAAGAGGTTAGTCACAATAGGCTTGGCCACCCAAATGGTTCTTTTCTTGACACCACATGGAGTACCAACAAATTTGGCAAACACATTGCCAACCTTATCCTTGCAAAGGGAATAAGCATCATCAATTATGATAGGGTTGGATGAGTTACCCATAGTGCATGAAGAAGAAAGGTGACCCTTCTCACGGCATATGTAGCAAGTTCTTTTCTTCACCTTCTTCTCACTTGATTTCTCCGCAATGGGAGCATTAGCTTGATTCTTCTTGGGAAGTGGCATTTCTTCAACTCGAGGTTGAGCGAGCCCTTGAACTTGAGGCCGCTTCCCTTGTTGCTTCTCAACTAATGCCTTCTTCTTCAAAGGGCAAGATCTAACATGGTGCCCTTCAATTTTGCACTTGAAGCAAACAATCTTGGCCGGATCTTTGACTTGTCCTTGGCCCTTCTTCTTCTTGTTAACCGTGGACTTCTTGTTGTTGTTGGAGATAAACCCAAGTCCACTCTTGTCATTGGGGGGTTTTTGCACACTCAACATATTGTCGAGTTTGGATTTCCCTTCATGACTCTTTACCAAGTCTTTCTTCAAAGAAGAGACTTGGGCCTTGAGCTCTTCGATTTCCTCTACATGGTTAGTAACAACACAAGTACTAGAGGAAGTAGAAGCTTCATTGTTAGAGAAACAAGAAAAGGAAAGTAATTCATCACAAGATATAGCAATGTTATGAGTGGATGAATTACTAGGACTAGCACAAGGCAATATGGCATTTTGAGAAGTAGTGCAAATGTCCACATGAGGCTCACTAGATGTTACCTTTGACATAATAGACTCATGAGCTAATTTTAGCCTATCATGGGAAGCTAGAAGATCCTCATGGGAGCTAGAGAGCTTTCCATGTTTTTCTTCCAATTTCCCATAATTGCTAGTTAGCAAATCAAGTTGAGCCCTTAGCTCAACATTCTCCTTCAAGATGGATGCTTCACAAGAAGTAGAGTTAGTAGCACAAGCATCATCACTAATGGAAAGCGAAGAAGGCAATTTAGTAAGCTCATTTGAATTTGAAGCTTTAAGTTGCTCATGCGACTCGGTGAGAATGATGGGCTCACACGAAATGACCCTAGAGTCATTTTTAAGAAGCACAACATTCTCAAGGAGTTTAGCATAAGTAACTACAAGCTCCTCATATTTAGTTTCAAAAACATTTGCCACCATAAGAGTCCTATCATAGGATTTCTTTATTTTAGATAATTCTAAAGTAAAGGTCTCCTCAAGAGATTCCTTGGTGGTTTGTGCTTCTTCAAGAGCTTCTTTTAGATCCGCGATCTCATCCGCATAATCACGGGCATGATCTTGCATTTTAAAGATGGTATTTTCATGCTCCTCAATAATTTTATTACTCTCGGTGGCAATAGCTAAAATCTTATAGAAGT
Organism: Dactylis glomerata; assembly: GCA_007115705.1. Classification (NCBI taxonomy): domain Eukaryota; kingdom Viridiplantae; phylum Streptophyta; class Magnoliopsida; order Poales; family Poaceae; genus Dactylis; species Dactylis glomerata. The sequence goes on from QXEO01000291.1 coordinate 6,740,039, forward strand.
AAGAGCAAGCAATTTTATTCTTATGAATAGCATGAAAAATCATTTCACTCTTCTCAATTAAAGAAGCAAGATCATCATCCTCTTCTTCATTATCCTCATTATCATCATCACTAGATATATTGGGTTCCAAAGTAGGAGATACCTTTGAAGCCCTAGCCATAAGGCAAATGTGGGAAGCACTAGATGATGATGAATAAATACTTGAAGCTCCAAGAGAGACCATGTCTTGGCCAATAGAATTTCCGGTTTCCTCTACATTGTTAGACACACAACAACTAGAGGAACTAGAGGTATTTATATCATGGCAACAAGACGAAGTGAGCATATCATTATGAGATGTGTTCAAGGAGCATACACATGATATGCAAGGACTATCAACACAAGCATGTAAAGCATTTATGGTGCTAGAAGTGTTTAAGTCCAAAGATGAATTATGGCAATGAGATAGAGGAGAATGATCATCACAAGTAAGCTCACTATCAACATTGCAATTTCCATCACCACTCACCATAGAGTTACCTTGTGTCTTGCTACACTTTAGTGAAGTCGAAGAGAGTTCATCACGACCGGAAGTGGAGGGAATACAATCATCCTCAATCTTGTTGGACATATCATATTTGTCTTGAAGCTTTGTCCAAAACTCATGAGCGCTACGGAAAGGCATGATTGCAAGAATAACTGCATCACTCACAAAATCAACAAGCACATTAGAAGCTCGAGAATTAAGATAAGAGTTTCTCTTCTCCTCTAAAGATAGACTTTGGGGATCCTTAGGAGGAGAGAAACCCATATCTAAAATTCTCTCTATATTTGGGTCCATATCTCGAAAGTGGATAAGCATGCAAGTTTTCCATGTATCATAATTAGTGCCATCAAATATAAAAGTGTGATTGTGCACTAATCCCCTAGCCGACATCTTTGCTCTCAAGGCGATGAAGCCCTAAAATGAGAGACCTTGCTCTGATACCAAATGAAAGTACAAGGATGTCGCCTAGAGGGGGGGTGAATAGGCGATTTAAAACTTTTACGAGTGGCTTGACAAATGCGGAATAAAACTAACGTTTAATTTGCCAAGCATACAAAACCTAAACAAACTAGGTTCACCTATGTGCACCAACAACTTATGCTAGACAAGATAAGCAACTATGAGATAGCAAGATATATATAACTTCAAGCACGAAGGCTATCACAAAGTAAATTGCATAAGTAAAGGAGCTCGGGTAAAGAAATAACCGAGGGACGCGGAGACAATGATGTATCCCGAAGTTCACACCCTTGCGAGTGCTAATCTCCGTTGGAGCGGTGTGGAGGCACAAGGCTCCCCAAACGCCACGGAGGCTCACCGTAATCTCCTCGAGCCCTCCCACCAAGATGGAAGACCCGACCACTATGGGACACTTGAGGGCGGTCACCGAGCCCGTACAAGCTTGGGGCAATCTCCACAACTCAATTGGAGGCTCCCAAGAATCGCCACTGAGGCACCACAAAGCTTGAGAAGATCTCCACAACTTAATTGGAGGTCCCCAAGTAATTGCCACGGAGGCACCACAAAGCTTGGGAAGATCTCCACAACTTAATTGGAGGTCCCCAAGTAACCACTAAGCCACTAAGCCGTCTAGGGCTCCTAGAACCCAAGAGTAAAAAGCTCAACGAACTTTCACTACCGAATCTCCGAGGAGAACTCAAACCGATGCACCAAATGCAATGGCAAGAACACACGAAGTGCTCAAATCCTTCTCTCCCAAATCCTACCAAAGCAACAAATGCTATGGAGGGATATGAGAGGAAGAACAAAGGAAGAAATCCACAAAGAACTCCAAGATCTAGATCCAATGGGTTCCCCTCACAAAGAGGAGAAAGTGATTGGTGGAAATGTAGATCTAGATCTCCTCTCTCTTTTCCCTCAAAGATATGCAAGAATCATGGGAGGAATTGAGAGATGGGCAAGCTTTCCAAGGTCAACAATGGAGGGAGAGAGAAGGAAAAACGAGCTGACACAAGCTTGAAGAAGGGGAGGGGTATTTATACCCCTCCCGGGATTGTAGCCGTTGCAGAACAGCAGGGCCGGATAATCCGGTCCAAGTTTGGACCGGATAATCCGCCCCCCCTTGAAAATGGCTAAGGACCAGAAATTGGCAAAGTGCGCGTCACTCAGATTTAAGGCCGGATTATTGGCCGGATTTTTGTCCAAAACTGGGCCGGATAATCCGCCCACCTTGAAAATGGCTAAGGACCAGAAATTGGCAAAGTGCGCGTCACTCAGATTTAAGGCCGGATTATTGGCCGGATTTTTGTCCAAAACTGGGCCGGATAATCCGCCCAAGAAAAAAGAGCAACACGAAAACAGCGATAACTTTTGCATCCGGACTCCGTTTTCGATGATCTTGGGCTCGTTGGAATCACCACAATGAGCTCTACAACATCATCCATAGAAACATCATAGTACAACAAAGGAGGATGAAACCAAATGATAAAAGGTTTGACTTAGCTATAAAGATGAACCGGTAAAACCTCCAAACACTAAAAACGCAATTAGAGTTCCATACAAAATCTGTTTTTGATGAGCTAGAGCTTGTCATGGAAATAACCACAAGCTCTAGAACCTCTCATGGATAAAAGCCAAATAAGAACCAAGAAAGATAATGCCAAGTATGCAAAGGTTTGAGCCCTCTCCGAACAATACGAATAAGTTACTCACTCGAGAGCCCCTCTTGATAGTACGGCTATCGATCCTAAAACCCGGTCTCCCAAACACTATGAGACCGGTAAGAAAGAAACCCTATCAAGATCATACCTTTGCCTTGTGCCTTCCACTTGAGCTAGATAGTGACGATCTTGATCTTCTCAAGTTGGACTACCTTTCTTGATTGCGCTTGCTCGGTGAAGTCTTGCGGATTGCTCCCCCATACTTCACTATGGGAGAGACACTAGTAGAAATATCTTCACATGTCCATTAACACCAAATGGACACCGAGCTTCAAGCAAATGATATCCTCTATATGCCTATCTTGAACTTGTGCTTCGACTTGATCAACATTGGACTTCATCTTCTTCCTTCATAATGATGATGTCTTCTATAGGCTCAACTCCCTTGATCATCACATAAACTTCTTTATTTGCATCTTCTTACAACCTTGAAACCAAGAAATGGCTCAAGCGTTGTCTACGGACAAGTCCTACAAATATAACTTGATGCAAACATTAGTCCATAGGGATTGTCATTAATTACCAAAACCACACATGGGGGCAAATGCTCTTTCAAAAACCACTAAGCATACCATCAAAAAGACATCAAGCATGACATGAAAAAGCCTAAGCCGCAGTCTACACAAGCTCCTTCTTGTACCACTATTTTGCATAAAGCTTTTTCTCTTTTCCAACACCATTTGAAATTTTTAAAGACACCTCTTTTGATGAAAACCAATAAAGATCAGAGGCAAAAATACACCTTGATGAAAAGATATGACAAGGTCTGAACGCAAATCAAGGCGAAAACAAAAACCAAAAGCAGTAGCGAAAAAAGAAGAACACTCGGTGAAATTGTAAGAATGAAAAACGGAGTGTTCTTTGCAAATGAAAACGAGTACATCTCCTCCAAAGGAAATTTGTTGGGGTCCAACCATTTATTGCAGTAAACAAAACAAACTAACTAAGAAAACTAAAACAACTGACTCTCCAAGATAAACACATAGTGCATGAAGCAATAAAAATATAGTGTCTTGAAAGGTGACCTGATTTTTGCCGATGAAGAAGGCGTGCCTCGGGGGCATCCCCAAGCTTTGACGCTTGTACTTCTTGGATATTTCTTGGGGTGATGCATGGGCATCCCCAAGCTTGAGCTTTTGTCCATTATTCAACTCATCTCATCATTCTCCAATCCATACACTTGAAAACTTCCTTCATACAAAACTAAACACAAATCTATTAGCAACATTAGTGTAGCATAACATATAATCAACCTCTTTTTGCTTCAGGTTTCAACTCAAAACCACAACATATATAGCACATACTACTGTAGCAACTTCCCCAAAAGTTCCATGATCAAAAGAACTCAAAAGAAAGCGATAAAGCGGCAAACACAAATATTGGCAGAAATCTGTCAAAACTCAAAACAGAACAGCTGACAAAGGCCGAATTTTTAAGGGGTTTTCTGTTGCTCAAATCAAAAAGTGTTCAACTAACGAAAGTTTGGATATAACCTGGGGCATATGCACAAGAAATCGCAGGTCCAAAAGATATACATAGAATTTATACGAATTTTTACGGTGCAGCACCAAAAACAGTTTTAGGACAGCAACATCCCCAAATCTTTACCTCACTCAAATTAGAGGCTTCTCTTGGCACAAAAACAAAATAAACAAGATAAGGAGCGGTCATTACAGTAGTAATGACTTCCAAGACTCAAATAAAATAAAAAGTACTGAAAATAAAACATTGGGTTATCTCCCAAGAGTGCTTTTCTTTAACGCCTTTGAGCTAGGCGCAGAGAATTGCGAATCAAGTAACATCAAGTGATGAAGCATCACTTACCTCAGTAAGCACTTTGGAAGTTCCCAAAGATGATTCAACCTGCAAGTCACCCTTAGTGGAACTAAGAGTCTTACCAATTTTAAGAACATGTTGAGTTTTAAGCGCAGAAACCTTGGGAACATACATAAATTTTTGCTCTTTTCCAACAAACACTTTCTCTTTCTTAAATTTAAGAGAAGAGAAGATTAAGCTAAGAGTTTCCATAGACTCCTCTAGTTTACCAATCCTTAAGTTTTGATTATCAAGAGTAATGCTAGCCTCTAAAATGGTGATTCTCTTACCAATATTTTCTATTAATTCACTAACTCGGCTAGCATTTTCTAGGATACTTGGCAAACTTTTCTCTAAAGAGCTAAGCCTTTCTACCACCTCCTCCAAGGTGGTCTCAGTTTTAGCAACATGAATAGGTGGTATTCCCACTAAACTTTCAATTATAGTGCATGCTTCTCCAGCGGGAGTACCCAGAAAATTACCTCCTGTAAGAGTATTGAGAACATACCTATTCCAACTAGATATACCAACATAAAAATTTCTAAGGAGGATCATGGTAGAGTGCTTTTTGGTACACCTATGATGAGCATTGTTAATACGATACCAAGCATCTTTTAAACTTTCTCCCCCTTGTTGCTTAAAACTACGAACTTCTACTTCAGGATTACTCATTTTAGCAAAACTAAAAGCAAACAAATAAAAACAGCTACCAATGATTCTAATTTTTTTGGGTTTTTGATATAAAACGATGCAGGTAAAATAAATAAGGTAAAGCAAAACAATAACAAAGTAAAGGATGTGCGTGCGAAAAACTCCCCTCGCAGAAGTCTTCCACTCTTCCCCGGCAACGGCGCCCGAAAAGAATTGCTGGCGTGTAGTTGACGTGGGAGCTTCTTCTTCTTTCTTTGGAAGTATTCTTTTTTAGTCCCCGGCAACGGTGCTAGAAAAGAAGCTTGATGCTACTGATTTGATGAAGTAAATAACCGGCCAGTTGGGAACCCCAAGAGGAAGGTGTGATGAGTATAGCAGCTTGTTTTCCCTCAGTTAAGAAACCAAGGATTAATCGTTTAGGAGAAGAGCAGACAATTACGACTGAAGGTGATGCTTGCTAGTTTGCGACAGCTTCGGACAATTTATATATGGCGCCTCGTACAAGCTTTGCTTGCTAGCTACAACGCGGAACCTGCACACAACACAACCAAGTACTTGGCTGCCAACTTGCGATGAGGTTGTCAATCTCACCGGTTTGCTTGAAACAAAGGTATGAGCGTATCGAGTGGAAACAGTAGAGTATGCGAGTAAAGTAAATAGTGCGAGTAAAGTAAATAGGTGATAGCAATATGATGGAAATAGGACCGGGGTCCACAGTTCACTAGTGGTGTCTCTCCATAAGATAAATAACACATGCTGGGTAAACAAATTATAGTTGGGCAATTGATAGAATAAAGATAAACGTGATATGTCAAGAAGATCACTATGAGATTTACTCTGGGCATTACAACAAAATACATAGACCGCCATCTAACTGCATCTATGACTAATAATCCACTTGTGGCGAATCAATCCGAGAACTCCACAAGTATTAAGTTGCGAACAACAGATAATTGCATTAAGCAAAGTGTGTAATGTAAACAAAGCATATGCCCTTGAGCATATGAATGTTGTTTTCTCCCTAGTAGCAACAACACATCTACAACCTTAGAGGTTTCTGTCACTCCCCCAGGTTAAATAGAGGTATGAACCCACTATCGAGCATAAATACCCCCTCTTGGAGTCACTAGCAACTACTCGGCCAAGATAGCTACTAACAACGGAGAGCATGCAAGATCATAAACAACATAGAGATAACATAAGATATATTTCAGTATAGCAACTCAATCATAACACCAATATTCATTGGATCCCAACAAACCAAACATGTAGAATTACATAACGGTGATCTCAATCATGTAGGGTAGCTCATGAGATCTAAACATGAAGCACATGGTGGAGAAGACAACCATCTAGCTACTGCTATGGACCCATAGTCCAAGGTAGACTACTCACTCATCGCTCCGGAGGCAAGAATGGCGATGAAGAAGACCTCCGGTGGCGATTCCCCTCTCCGGCAGGGTGCGGGGAAGAGCTTCTGGACCCTCCCGATCTTCGGGTCGACGGCGGCGGCGGATCACGATGTGTTCTGGAAAAGTGATCGGGTACTTAGGTTTTTCACATCGGGGGGTCTTTATAGGTGAAGGGGCAATGTCAGAGGTGGAGCCAGGTGGCCTCACACCAGGGCGGCGCGGCCAGGGCCTGGGCCGCGCTAGCTTGGCGTGTGGGGCCCTTGTGGCTCCCCTCCTACTCTCCTTCAGATCTCTAGAAGCTCCCGGACAAAATAAGACTTCAGAAACTTGTTTCGTCCAATTCCGAGAATATTTCCTGTGTATCACTTCTAAAACACAAAAACAGCAGAAAACAGGGAACTGGCACTGTGGCAACTTGTTAGTAGGTTAGTTCCGGAAAATGCATAAAAGTGCCACGAAGTGTAACGAAACAGTAGGCAAATGGTGTAAAAACAAGCATGGAGCATCAAAAATTATAGATACGTTGGAGACGTATCAGCAAGCTCTTGTTATTGTAAATATATGTGTATCATCGAGAACCGCCAACGGGGTACCTCCGTGCCCGATGACGTGGAACAAGCCCACATCAAAATGACAGGACAAACAGATAATGAACACCTCGGCATGTCTTTTATTTACCATTGGTATAGCTTTTTATTGTGAGATGCGTCGTCGAATGTTCACTATGGGCATGCCGTAAATTTCCACCATGAATTATTCATGGCTTAGATTAGCGGCCCAGGCATTTCGCTAACACATATAAAAACTCCATGATCCCACAAGATTCCCAACTTATTTCACATCACGAGTATCCATAAACAAAAGATCACGATATCAACTCAAATGAAAGAAAGTGCAATGTTGAAAGCTTGCCCCATGACGGCATGGCTGGGCTAATTTCCAACTTACAACTTGCAAGCATAACAACTCAACATAAGAGAGCCACAATGTCAAAATTTTAAGAATGAGAAAAGTAAAGTATGCCATCAGGTTCGTGAGAGCTTTACTGACCAATTTTCGCATAACACCAAAAAGAGTTTAATTTGAAGGATAGATAAAAGCAAGTCAAATGTACTTTGAAATAGCAAATTGCTAATAGGTATGTATGGTGGACACATTGAAACAACTTGGTTTTTAGGAGTTGGATGCATGAGTAGAGCTCATATGAAGTACAAAATGAGGGCTAGCAAAAGACTGGGAGCGACCAACTAAGAGAGCAATAACGGCCATAATCATGCATAGCGACAAAACGACATTAAAAGAAGCATAAGATGGCATCAAAAGTCAAAAACTAAATGATCATAGAGGCTTATGGCGAATTTGTATGAGTCAAACATGTGTGAGCATGCGCCAAGTCAACCCAAATAAAGCATCAAAGGAGAAAACCAAAATAATGCTTCCAAATAATTAAAACAACGCATGATTTTTTCAAAGGCTCATTAAGCAATCTCAGTCATTTGAGACAAGTCATGCTACAGAAAAACCACTAAGAATACTATCAAAAAGACATCAAGCACGACATGCAAAAGCCTAGGCCGCAGTCTACACAAGCTCCTTTTTGTACCACTTTTTTGCATAAAGCTTTTTCTCTTTTCCAACACCATTTAAACTTTTTTGAAGTAGCTCTTTTGATGAAAACAAACATGGATCAGAGGTCAAAATACACCTTGATGCAAAGATATAACAAGATCTGAACACATATCAAGGCGAAAAATGAAAGCTAAACGCAGTTCTAGAAAAAGAGAACACTCGTTGAAACGATAAGAGTGAAAAACTGAGTGTTCTTGGTAAATGAAAAGCAAGGCAACTTCTCCAAAAGGAATTTGTTGGGGTCCAACCATTTATTGCAGCAAACAAAACTAAACAAAACTGAAAACTAAAAACAACTGACGCTCCAAGAAAAACGCATAATGCATGAAGCAATAAAAATATAGTGTGTTGAAAGGTGACCTGATTTTTGCCGATGAAGAAGGAGTGCCTCGGGGGCATCCCCAAGATTTGATGCTTGTACCTCTTGGATATTTCTTGGGGTGACATGGACATCCCCAAGCTTGAGCTTTTGTCCATTCTTCAACTCATCTCATCATTCTCCAATCCCTACACTTGAAAACTTCCTTCATACAAAACTAAATACAATTCTATTAGCAACATTAGTGTACGCATAACATTGAATCAACCCTTTTTGCTTCAGGTTTCAACTCAAAACCACCACATATATATCATATACTACTGTAGCAACTTCCCCAAAAGTTCTGTGATCAAAAGAACTCAAAAGGAAAGCGATCGAGCGGCAAACACAAATAATGGCAGAAATCTGTCAAAACAGAACAGCTGACAAAGGTCGAATTTTTAGAAGGTTTTCCGTTGCTCAAATCAAAAAGTTTATAACTAGTGAAAGTTTGGATATAACCTGGGGCATATGCACAAGAAATCACAGGTCCAAAAGATATTCTGAGAATTTTCACGAATTTTTTTGGTGCAGCACCAAAAACTGTTTCAAGACAGCAACAACCCCAAATCTTACCTCACTCAAATTAGAGGCTTCTCTTGGCATAAAAACGAAATAAAAATGATAAGGAGAGGTTATTACAGTAGTAATAACTTCCAAGACTCAAATAAAAGAAAAACAACTGAAAGTAAAAACATTGGGTTATCTCCCAAGAGTGCTTTTCTTTAACGCCTTTGAGCTAGGCGCAGAAAGTGCGAATTAAGTAATATCAAGTGATGAAGCATCAAGCTCATAATTTGCTCTAAGAATAGAGTAAAAAAAGCAATTTCTTTCTCTTTCTAGGGAAGTGTTCCATACCTTTCTTGAGTGGAAATTGATATTTGATGGTGCCTTCCCTCATATCAATGATGGCACCTACAGTTCGAAGAAAGGGTCTTCCCAAAATAATAGGACATGAAGCATTGCATTCAACATCCATGACAAGAAAATCAACGGGAACAAGGTTATTGTTAACCATAATAAGAACATCATTAATCCTTCCCAAAGGTTTCTTCTTAGCAACATCAGCAATAGGAACATCATAATAACACTTTTCAAGCGGTGGTAAACCAAGCATGTCATAAATTTTTCTAGGCATAATAGAAATACTAGCACCTAGATCACATAAAGCATGGCAATCAAAACCATTAACATGCATATCAATGATGGGTTCCCAACCATCTTCTAACTTCTTGGGAATAGGAGCTTTTTGCTTCAACTTTTCATCCCTAATTTTCATGAGAGAATTGGTAATATGCTTAGTAAAAGCAACATTTATAGGACTAGCATTGGGAGTCAAAGCAAGCTTTTGTAAGAACAAAATAACTTCATATATATTGCAGCCATCAACATCAAAATCATTAAAGGAAATAGAGCTATCATCTCCTACACTCCGAAAAATTTCAGCACTCTTTTGAGAAAAAGTTTTGGCAGTTTTAGGCTTTTTAACACTAGGAGTGGGAGTTTTCTCTACACCAATCAAAGTAAGAGGATTGCTAGCATTTGGAACAACAACATTAGAGGTAGTAATGGTACATACCTTTATCTTTCTAGCCATCTCATCTTCTCTTTCCCATCTGGCATGCAATTCTGCTAGCATCCTAACATTTTCATCAATTCTAACTTGGATAGCATTAGCAGTAGCAAAAGGATTGTTCTCCTTCACATCATTAGGCAACACTTTTAATTTCAGAAGTTTAACATCATGAGCAAGGCTATCAACTTTAGAAGCAAGAATATCAATTTTGCCTAACTTTTCCTCAACCGACTTGTTAAAAGCATTTTACTTACCGATGAAGTCCTTGAGCATTACCTCAAGCTCAGAGGGCGCGGCCCTAGTGTTGTTGGAGGAATTACCATAAGAGTTACCATTACCATTACCATTGGTAGAAGGATACGGCCTATAATTGTTACTAGCAAAATTGTTCCTATAAGCATTGTTGTTGAAATTATTATTTCTAATGAAGTTTACATCAACATGCTCTTCTCGAGAACCAAAGAGGCTAAAGGAACATTATTAGGATCAACATGAGTCCTATCATTAGAAAGCATAAGCATGATAGCATCAATCTTATCACTCAAGAAAGAGGTTTCCTCAACATAATTTACCTTCTTACCTTGTGGAGCTCTCTCGGTGTGCCATTCAGAATAATTTACCATCATGTTGTCGAGAAGCTTTGTTGCGGTGCCCAAGGTAAGGGACATAAAAGTGCCTCCAGCAGCTGAATCTAATAGGTTCCTTGAAGAAAAATTTAGTCCTGCATAAAAAGTTTGGACAATCTTCCAAGTAGTCAGTCCATGAGTGGGACAATTCTTTATCATAGATTTCATTCTTTCCCAAGCTTGAGCAACATATTCATTATCAAACTGGCTAAACTTCATAATATTGCTACGCAAAGCTATAATCTTAGCAGGAGGATAGTATCTACCAATAAAAGCATCCTTACACTTAGCCCATGAATCAATACTATTTCTAGGCAAAGATAGCAACCAATCCTTAGCTTTTCCTCTCAAAGAAAAAGGAAACAACTTAAGCTTAATAATATCACTTTCTACATCCTTATATTTCTGCATCTCACATAGCTCAACAAAATTGTTGAGATGAGCTGCAGCATCATCAGTACTAGCACCAGAAAATTGCTCTTTCATAACAAGGTTCAACAAAGCAGGCTTAATCTCATAAAAATTTGCAGCAGGAGCAGGTGGCGCAATAGGAGTGCAGATAAAATCACTATTATTAGTGCTAGTAAAATCACACAACTTGGTATTCTCATGAGTAGCCATTCTAGCAAAGCTAAAAGCAGACAAATAAAAACAAACTATAAGGAAACTAATTTTTTTGTGTTTTTGATAAAACGATGCAAGTAAAAATAAAATAAAGCAAAACTTAAAACAAAGTAAAGGATGTGCGTGCGAAACTTCCCTTGCAGAAGTCTTCTTTTTTCTCGGCAACGGCGCCAGAAAATGTCTTGATTGCTATAGATGGCGCGGTGATGAATGGTGCCAAAGAACTTGTTGGCATGTAGTTGATGAAGTAAATGACCTGCCGGTTGGGAAACCCCAAGAGAAGGTTTGATGAATATAGCAGCAAACTTTTCTCTTAGTAAGAAACCAAGGTTTATCGAACCAGTAGGAAAAAGCCAAACTCAAGAAGGTGATGCTTGCTAGCCTAGTGACACTCCAACAAGGGCGTCGTTAATGATATCTTGTTAGCGCGTCTTCAACTAGTAGTAACGTGGAACCTGCACACAACATAACCAAATACTTTGTTCCCAACTTATGATGAGGTTATCAATCTCACCGGTTTGCTTGAAACAAAGGGTATGAGCGTATCGAGTGGAAAGTAATAGTAGTATGCGAGTAAAGTAAACAGTGCGAGTAAAGTAAACAGGTGATAGCAATATAATAGAAATAGGACCGGGGTCCACAGTTCACTAGTGGTGTCTCTCCATAAGATAAAATAACACATGCTGGGTAAACAAATTACAGTTGGGCAATTGATAGAATAAAGACAACGTGCATATGTCGAGAGGATCACTATGAGATTTACTCTGGGCATTACAACAAGATACATAGACCGCCATCCAACTGCATCTATGACTAATAATCCACTTGTGGCGAATCAATCCGAGAACTCCACAAGTATTAAGTTGCGAACAACAGATAACTGCCTTAAGCAAAGTTTGTAATGTAAACAAAGCATATGCCCTTGAGCATATGAATGTTGTTTTCTCCCTAATGGCAACAGCACATCTACAACCTTAGAGGTTTCTGTCACTCCCCCAGATTAAATGGAGGCATGAACCCAACTATCGAGCATAAATACCCCCTCTTGGAGTCACTAGTGTCTACTCGGCCAAGATAGCTACTAACAACGGAGAGCATGCAAGATCATAAACAACATAGAGATAACATAAGATAATATTCAGCACATCAACTCAATCATAACACCAATATTCATCGGATCGCATCAAACACAATATGTAGAATTACATAACGGTGATCTCGATCATGTAAGGCAGCTCACGAGATCTAAACATGAAGCACATGGTGGAGAAGACAACCATCTAGCTACTGCTATGGACCCATGGTCCAAGATAGACTACTCACTCATCGCGCCGGAGGCAAGCATGGCGATGAAGAAGACCTCCGGTGGTGATTCCCCTCTCCAGCAGGGTGCCGGGAAGAGCTTCTGGACCCTCATGATCTCGGGTCGACGGCGACGGCAGATCGCGATGTATTCTGGAAAAGTGATTGGGTATTTAGGTTTTTCCCGTCGGGGGGTCTTTATAGGCGAAGGGGCATCGTCAGAAGTGGACCGAGGCGGCCACACACATAGGGGGCACGACCTAGCCCTGGGCCGCGCCGCCTTGTTGTGTGGGCCCCTCGTGGCCCCACTCCGTCTCCTCTTCGGTTCTCTGGAAGCTTCAGTGAATTTCTGGATGTTTGGCTTTTGTTTTGTCCAATTCCGAGAATATTTCCTGTGTAACTTTTCTAAAACACAAAAACAGCAGAAAACAGGGAACTGACACTGTGGCATCTTGTTAATAGGTTAGTTCTGGAAAATGCATAAAAACGCCACGAAGTGTAACGAAACACTAAGCAAATGGTGTAAAAATAAGCATGGAGCATAAAAAATTATAGATAAGTTAGAGACGTATCACGAGGAAGTTGCATGTTCTAATAGGTGCATGCGGCGACTCGTCAATAGATTCATCCATCAAATGTGCAAACTAATTCGGCGGTATGAACCCGACATCCTCATTAAGATCAAATGGCACATCATTCAGATCTAGGGGACCTACCTGCATTTTTTTCAAGAAAAAACAAACTAGTTAATTATGTCAGGGGAAGCAACTCTGATTGCAAAATAAGCAATTTATATATGTATTAGTTAAGTGCCCGTGCGTTGCTACGGGAAAAATACATGAAAAAGATGATTTTATTTTGTTGATGCCAAAAAATACAACGACTTACAGATTCAATCGGATGCTATAAACTGGCATTCATATCCCTCCTCCTAATCCCTCCAAGGGCAACCGTGTGTTCTTTCGGTCTCTTTTTATACTCCTATCTCTTATATAGTGCACAATCTAACAATTTCCAACCATCTTGGCTATCTTTGCGTGCAACAATTAGTAAAAAACCATTTTGTAAGCATGTCTAATAAGAATGGTTTTCTCTATCTTAATTAAAGTCTTAATGGATTCCAAAAAGTGCAAAAATATTAGATAAGAACATAAAATGCAAAGCAGCAAGAAAGAAACAATACAGAGTGCCTCTCTTATCTATACATCGACAACATTTTTTAATAAGAAAGTATTATATAGATAGTGTATACAGAGCCGCATTGACAATTTCTGTCAAAAAAATAACTACATTGACAGATTCCTTCTACACAGACAGCCATCTTAAGCCTGCGCTTCTTACGAGATGTGAAACTTTGCTCCTAGGAATACAAGCCGTAGAAGTCGTAAGTCTGACCATGTGAATCAAACGTTGTGCAAAATGATGGTTCAATAACATGATCGCCCCTGGTATTGTTGTACCCTCAGATCGATCTTTCAAGTACACCCACCAAGCTTGTGCATGGAGTCTGTCTGGAGGATTTACATCGACCCTGACCTACAATTAAGTTGTATCACCATGAGACTATTTATACAACAATTCTGATGCACAATTATAAGCAGCATATACACCGTAAGACAAGGCAGCAGGCACACAAATACAAAATACAACCTCTGTTCACTTTTATAAGACGTTTTGGCAAGTTCAATAGGCTTGCTAAAACATCTTACAAAAAGAAACAGAGGGAGTAACTCACACCTGACGCATGCAAGTGTTTCTCGTTCCTTACCAATTTCCTCTTCTATCTGTCTTCAAATCCCTAAGGAGCATCAAGCTCCCTAGAATTGAAGCCATGTGATTGATCCTCGTGTCCTTATGTCGTTGAATCCGATTTTATCCAATTGGATAGAGACACGCAGACCACTATCGCAAATTTACTTAGGAGATCGAGGCGGTTCGTTTTGACTTTCTTCTCTCCCTGTCCACATCGTGACCGCCTCCAAATTTCTAGAAGCGCTTTTCTTCTATGTCCTCACCATGGCCCTCTTCCTTCCCGGCAGATGCTCATCCCCACCCTTCGCCTCCATCTACTCCGGTCACCTCCCGTCCCGCTGATCTCCTCTGGGCAAAGGGGATTTGCATCCACCTTCTGTGCCGCCAGCACGGAAGGCATGAACCCTTCAGCCATCAACCGAGAAGATTTACTCCTTGAAGGCGGAAGGGAGCGGATGGAAGAGGCTGGTGAACGAGCAGCTCAAGATTAGTTGAGTGGAAGATAAACATCGACACACAGAAGGGATTCTGCTCCGCTGTTCCCCTAGCCTTGATTCCTCTCCTGCTCTGAAAATTTCATTATGCATCTCCGCGGCGGCAATGGCCGAAATTTGCAGCATCTTGGACGCCAGTCACGCAAGATCAGGAAGCCATCAGAAATCGTAGTTTCATGCGCCCTATACTCGCGCCGAGATTAATCTCGCTGATCTGAGGTAAGGTCCCAGTAGCACATCTCTTTTTCCCAGTCAGATCTGTCTAATGCTTTGATCTAGAATATACGAGAAAGTACATCCGTTCGTCCATGGATCCATTGGCTGGAACCTCTCGATAAACACTGGGTTGTTCTGCAATTCGCACTTGCTGCCCTTGGCAAGTTTTTGGGTCAAACTTACTTCTCCTCTTTATTCAATCCAATTACCGTTGCTTATAGGTTTAGCTTCTTCAGACTAAAATATGGCTTTCTGTATTTCTATAACCAAATAGGCATTGCCATGCATAATGATATTACAAGTGGCGCTCTAGCCTTGGACTTGATATTTCTTAAGAACTTTGTGATCTCCATTGGGATTGCGTAAAATCTAGCTTTAGGTATGGTACTAATTCCAGCCTTATCATATCAGCACTTCATTTTGCCGTCCATACATGTTTCTGTCATGTATTTGATTAAAACAAACATAGACTTGCTTGGAGGTGCTTGGAGGTGCTAGAAGTACATTTTTGTTGAGTATGACATGTTGTAGATCAGAATTATGTCAGCTGAGCTAATGTCCTTCTGTGTTTTGTTGTTCTGCATTGGTAATAGTAGTATTGATATAAAAATCTTTAGTTTGAACAGAGGTACAATTCTCAGTTGAAAACAAAATCAAGGTATATATGTTCACCGTGAGAGATTACTTAATAAGTGATATCATTTGTTCTTCTAAAGATTAGTCCTTCCGAACATTCCATGATATACCTGTTTATAGAATGTCTACTAATATATACTTTATGTTGTTATATATTTTGTTTCGCAAGTGTTGCGACAAATGAAGAAAATGTTCATATAATACGCTCACACACTAAGTACTAAGTACCCTTTCCTTATACTCCATGTCCTGTAAACATTGTTGAATAAATTTGCACAGAAATTCCCGTTATTCTCTCGCAAGAACCAGGATGGTTGATCACACGAAAAAAAGTAGAATTTCAGCCAGTTAGATGCAAGCTATGTTTGTGGTGAGTTTTACTTGAGAGAGGTGCATACTGGTAATCTTTCATAAGATCTACTTCTGATTGTTACTACTTGGTATTACTAACAAATCATTACTGAGCTACTTCTCATACATCCGAAGATTTTGTTTTCTCATCTACGATTAGGTTTAAGTTCGTCCTTATATTTTTGAGGAATAAACATATATTTTTCTTTTTCTTTCTGATATACTTTTCCAGTTATCTTCTTAAGATTTTGTGATGCTGTCAAATTTGGCACCCCTAACTCTCTTCAATTCCACCCTGAATGAGTTTAATCTATATAACCATTTGACATGACTTTCTCATTTAGGTGCTTCAGCCTTCAGGGAAGTTGAATGTGGAGGCGAATTATCTGCAAATTTTGCATATGGTTCTTTGGTACCTTCAGTAAGTATTTACTATAAAGGCGTAATCATGTAAGTCATTTTATTTTGATAAAAAGTTCACAGGCTCATTGAGTATGAGATGTTCGGTGTTTCGTGGTATCATCTTTCAAGAATTCCACTAAGATAATAAAGAGCAATCGTGTATGCATGAATACCAACCCGTCAGTAACTCTGCTCATGTTTTGATTTGTTTGGTCTTATGGCACTACTCTCTGTCTATCACTAATAATCAACCATTTTAAAAAATTCTATTGAACATTTTCGATTGCAATTCTCATTGAATACTGAATGTTTCTATTCCATTTGTTTTCTCAAAAAAAAGTATTATATTAATTGGGATGTTAATAATTGCAATCTGCAAGGGTTCAGAGTACTAGCCCATGTAGGTGCGCATGTTAATGACTAGCGACTATAATCTGATTAGACCAAATGCAAATTCCGTGACTATAATTTGGTTACACCAGGTTCAAAGCTCCCTGGTTACACCAGGTTCTAATTTCCTGGCTATAATGTGATAAGAACGGATATAAAGGTTTTTTTAATGTCCTCTGAACTTAAATGAGTGTCATGTTGCACAAATCTATTTAGCTGATAGAATAGGATGATGATGATGATGATGACGACTTCAGATTAGAGACTTTGCCTCTTTAGATTCGGAAATATCAATAGGTGGTGATTTTTGAGTGAAACCCTTCTTCTAATATTAGTCATATCAACTGTATGAAGGTATGAGCTATATTTTGGTTTAATTTGTGACATTCCTACTTACTGATGTAGGGAGTATGAGCCTGAACTGATCATGTCATAAACATTTTTGTCGGGGAGTGTACGTATGATAAGAAGTTCTGTAGCATTATCTTATTTGCTTGTGTTGTAAGTACATTAATTGTAACTATTTTTGTGGTTATTTGAGAATCATGATCTGTACCTAGACACCCTCCAGAGTATGAGATTTGCAAGTTAGAAAAGTTTTATCCCCAAGGAGGCAATCTCAGGAAAATAGTCACCTATAAATGTCTTCTGGCCTTGATCTGTTTCATAAAATAGGCAATCATATTTACACGAAGTTATACTAATTATATGATATGACATATTCATATGCCCTTGGTCATTATTTTGTACTCACCAATAGCAGACATAGTGATAGTTTTTGTTTACCACTAAAATGCATTAAACCAATTTAGATTTAACATGCGGAATAGAAGTAAGGTTACCCATTTAACCTATTTTTATTTGCACTTGATCTTAGAAGTTCACGCAATACTAATGTGACTGTAATTACAGTATTAATCTATATGTTGGTTTGATTGAACTAGAGCGAGTCATGTATTTGTTTTCTGAGTATGTATGATTTTCTAAACAACCATTGGAGGCTCAGGCCAGTCAGAAGTGTATCTTCCAAGAGGAGCTGGAATCCGGTGAGACAAAGGTTACTTGCATGTCAATTTTTATTTCGTAATCATTTTATGACAATAGAGCCCAAAAGCCAGTCTTTTCTGTGATACTACAAGAAATGAACCTCTTCTTTTGTATGTCATCCGTGCAATTGTAAGAAAAAAGTCATATCAACTGTGATTATGATGCTAAAACACAAGTGAAGTAAAAAAAAAGTCAATTGATGATGATACTGGAATGGGCACTATCCAATCTTTGGTGATAAAGCTCCAAGCAATCTCGATATGTCTTGCAGTTGAAATGCATGGTTATTTTATTTTGGGATTTATGACCTCATGCAATTTTCAGAACCCTACGTCAATATATGCATAAGAAAGCTGAACAAAGTTTATCAAATATCCAGTTTAGTAAACGACATATGTGTGAGATAATTTTACTTTTTTCCTGGATGTATTCCTTGCATCCTATTACTCCTACATTTTGATTGGTCTATATGTTTTTGGATCTAATTCCATAATGTTGTGTATATGTTCAGCCAAAGTTGATTTTGCAGTTGCTATGTAGATCGAGTCAGTACAATGCTTCTTGCTGCTGCAGTGCAAGGTTTATGTGCTTGCTTGAGATAGTTCTACTTTCAAATCGGACCGTTGCATGCCTGTCTGAAATGGCAAGCCCATGAATTCACTACCGAATGAAAAAGCAGCGCCGCACTTTATTTTCAGTCAAAAAGAACAAAAAACTCCCTACAACACCTCCCATTGAAAAGACCAGGTGAAGCGGTGAAGCTCAGTGCACACATATCACATGAGAAAGAAATGTCAAAAAACAAAAAACGGCGCGGCAAAGCGCGCTAGGTCCTTCTAGTATGTAAACAAATCTAGGGTGATACCTGAATATGTAGCACAAGTTGTCAGTAGTAAAAACATGTAAGCATCAAGTTATATGAAATAATTAGTCTGTAATGGACCATATATCAAGCCTGAAGTTATCATTCTGAAAACATCCTGCTTTACACAAGAAAAAGGAGATTACTCTACTGAAAAACTTTTGACCAGTAATACATACGACCACACCAACAAACACACAAATTTGGCAGAAAATGACACCAAAGTCCAAATAGATGGCTCATTGATAAGTTGTGCATCACAGCACCAGTGTAAGCATTAGTACTTCACATAGAATTTTTCACCGTGAACTGTGAAAACCACACGTTTTCTAATCCCACAACATAGAGTCTGCGAACATGCATCAAAGACCTCTCCTCATGAAGCCATCATTTTTTCATCCCATATTCCCAATCCAGTATGAACACGTAATTTAGGACACTGTGAGCATAGTACATTAGTACCTTGAGGAGCATGTACTTCATTCCCCGTCCAGATACTTATGCATCCCGAGACCCAGGTCGTAAGCAACATCGCATAAATTCGTCATCAGAAGATTCGACAATTTCAATGCAGCATTGTAGAATCCAAAAAGGCATAGCAGCACGAATTTCAAAATCATGAAGCGAAGTCAACAGCAACATACTGTAAGATACCTAACACACCAGCAGAACCACTCAACTGTCTAGACAACACATCAACAGTGACACAACACCTACAGGAGATACATCGTTGTTACCATGGCCATCTCATCTTTGATTTTCTGTGCTAGCGAAACCGCATTCATTTCTTTACCTTGAAACACCCTTTGTCCTCGCTCTTTCCAAATGTTCCAGGTAATATAGGAAGCCAACTTGACAGTTTCAGTTTGCTGAATCTTTGAAACATAGGCATGAATTTTGCTCCACCATTTTTTAACAGAGCTTGCCTGTGAGGTTGCTCTGACCATTGGGGCATTAACTTGCTCGAAACTCACCCAGACTTCTTTGACGTAGCTGCAGCCAACAGTGATATGCGCAACAGATTCAAGTTCTTGATCACAGAGCCTACATATAGGATTACATGCATTTCCCCGCCTGAGTAAACTATGACAGTTGGTATATTCTTTTGACTTCAGTAAACTATGACAGTTGGTAACAACACTTGTTATTTCTATTATCAAGTAATCTGCCAAATGATTTAGGCTCGGTAATTTTGGATTCATGCACTTAATTTCTTCTCGTGTTGGGAGTACCTAAAACCTGACATGTGATGACTTCCTTGAGAGTAAGATTGCAAGTTTACCTTGATGATTTCAACAAGCTGATGAACACCACTGTCCCCAGGAAATACAAGCTATCTTAGACAGACAAATTCAATAATCTGGATGATTCAATAACCTCATATAAATTCAGCATGAACACAACCAGCAGACCAAACAGCTAGCCTTTTAGCAAGAAACACGTACGCCCTGATGATGATTAACAGAGCTGGTTGCTGCTGGGGTTGGCTGTTTGCTACTACTCATAGTGGGGTGTGAAAAACATACACGTAACTCCATCCTAGATGGTAGGCTTCGGTCACACGTGTCGAGGAGATGATCCAATCCGTACGGATCTAGTCGTTTGATCCCGGCGTAGAGATGCTTTGGCGTTGGTGTCGGGGAATCCTCGACTCATGCTCGGAAGACGACGGCGATATGTGCCTCGGGGCGCCCGAGCATAGGGAGCTCCCCTTGATCTGATCTGCGAGGCTGAGGATCACCGGATCAACCTCCACAGCGACGGCGGCGGTGTCTCTTCCCGGTGGTGCTTGCGTGGCTAGGACCTGGATGCGGTGGCGGTGGCGACGGCGATGGCGACGGCGGCGGCGCTGGGCGTGAGATGAGGTGATGAACCATATGAGGCCACGAGAGATTAGCGAGAGGATGGGATCAGTGAAGAGCCAAGGCCTACGTGGGACAAGGCTGTCGGTGGGCAGATAGATAGACGAACCGGTGGAGTGGAAAAAAATGTCGGGGTGCGAGCGTCGACGAAAAAAGACCGACGGAATGCTTAGGTGGTGGAATACGAAACATGTTCCTTCTTTTTAAATAGTAGAGATACAAATCAAGATTTCAGCCACTTTTAAACACACATATTCGCACACACTAGCTGGTAATTATTTTTTGCTTTTTTTATCAATTAAAAGTATGTTCATTTTAATATTTTTTATGTACTTATAGGTTTCCTCAATAGAACAACAATTCAGAGATTCGAAGCAAAACAGCTGATGATTTCGAAGCAAAGTTGACACGCAAAGTTGAGATTCGAAGCAAAATATGACCAGAGTTGCTTTTTACACACGCAAAGTTGTCGTTTTTGTGTCCACAGTTGCTAGTTTACCACATTCCCCGTAGTAGAATTCACATATTTTCTAGTGTTTCTTCTACTGCTATCAGAATTGCCTATAGACACCTACATGTTATGTTTGACCATTGTAGTTGCCACTACCAAACACCTTGTTTTTGTTGCAACCCATACAAGACTTTGTGACACAAAATCCCATGTAAAATTTGCGAATAAACCTTTAGATAACCATGGGGGATAGATAAATACTTGCCTGGTTTCGATCTGACCCAAAATTGCTTGTTTCTGGAGCTTGTTGGATATGGAAACATGAAGATGTTGTTCAAAATATCTTGATGAGCAGTGCTTCTCTCTCCTTGTGAGATATCCATGGCGGCGGGGAGGAAGGAGGAAGATGCTGAAAAGAATGGAGAGGGATCCCCAGATCTCTTAGTGCTTTTTTTCCTTGCAAGTTTTGGCGAGGTGGGAGAAGACAGGGGCAGGGTCCCGTGTTTTTAGGGTAAAAAGATCCGGAGACACCGCCTAAGTGGAATTTTCCCGCGGTTTATAGCCTCGGCATATGAGCTCCCACTTAGGGATGTATAAGTTTTCTTTTTTCAGGTGGGGACACAACCTAACAAAGACCAAAAACTTTCCTTTTCCGTGTGATCGATTTTTCGCACGGCCGATAGCTAGACGTGTCCAAATTACTTTGGGTCTCAAGCCAATGCGGATCGGAAAGAAGTGATGTGGCGCAAACCTGATCGGAACTCTTATCGACACTTGTTTATTTCCAAACGGATCTGGTGTAGCGGGTGCAATTATCCGCAAGAATAAAGGCGAGGCAGTTGCATGTTCTCACTGTTACTCCCTGAATCTGGTGTAAGCTGGCCTTTAAAGTACTTTACACGATCTAATTTGATGCAGCTACGACTGAATCTTATGCTTCAGCAAACGGACTGCAACTTGTTGAACGGATTCGATGCCGGCATGCCGCCCTGTTATCATTGAATCTGATTCACTCGCTTGCTCTCGGACGTACAACACCCACACAGCTATATTAGAAAAATGATTTCTTCTTCTATTTAAAAAGAACAACTCAATTCCTATTTTTCTCTGGTGTCCGTCGCAAGTTTATATAGCCCATACCGCTGCCACAGGGGTGGTATCGAGAGAAGAACACATACACACAGGCACATCGCCATGGGTAGCGCCAGCGACGCCGCGGAGAGCAACAGCGAGCAGCTGCAGAGCCCGCTGCTGACATCGCTGCAGCCGACGCCGGCCGGCAGCGGCAGCGGCGGCGACGACGGGCACGGGGCGGGCAAGCAGCTGGAGAGCATCCTGAGCGACGAGTCGGTGCCCTGGGGCCGGCGGATGTGCGCGGCGACGGCGACGGAGCTGCGGATGCTGGTGCGCCTCGCGGCGCCCGCCGTGCTGGTGTACATGATCAACTACCTCATGTCCATGTCCACGCAGATCTTCTCCGGCCAGCTCGGCACGCTCGAGCTCGCCGCCGCCTCCCTCGGCAACACGGGCATCCAGAGCTTCGCCTACGGCCTCATGGTGAGCTCAGATTAATCACGCTCAAAGTATAGTGATGCTAACCTTAGTTATGGTTGGTACACTTTCCTTTTCGGGTAAGACAACTACTCCGCGAGCGACGTTTCTTTTGGTGGCGGAGTCCACGTGCCCATCATTAAGACAACAACTACTCCCTCCGTTTCAAAATATAAGATGTTTTAGGTTTGTGAGGCAAATGTATCTAGACATGTTTTAGTGTATATATTCGAGTGAACCTACACACTAAAAGATGTCCAAATACATTTGCTTCACAAAGCTAAAACATCTTATATTTTGAAACGGAGGGAGTAGTACAGTAATGAGATTGGAATAGCATGTGGCTCAGATTAATCAAATCAATACCCACTGTACTACAGTAATAAGACTTGGACTTGAAGTTGACTAAAAACTAGACTATGTGACCTACTCCCTCGGCCCAATCCTCAAATAAGTGTACTTATAGCTTTTCTAGTTTTCTACTAAATCAAAATTTGTAAACTTTGAATAATCTTATAAAAAAACAATATTATTTTACTTTATAACCTGCTTACATTATTTTATTTTACTTGCACTAAGAAAACTGATTTATAGATGATATATGGTGTAGCAAGCAGCAATTTGCTTATTGTTGTCGTTGCATTGCTCTTATCTGCCGCGATCTGTCACGCCTATCACAAGATGGGTTTTGGCTCTGGGGTGGGTAGCGTGTAGCACGTGATCTGGACCATTTAATGTGAAAGGTCCCCAGGTGTGCATGCCCCTCAGACCATGCTTCGTAAATGATGGACACAGGCGATCTTCTTTTGTCTGATTGATATGTCGGTATTCGGTTCGTTTCTGAAAAAAATACATGCAGAAGGATTCCATTAATAGTAACTCATAGTACAACGAAAATCTCAAATATAGCTCAGACTACATGTAGTCCGGTTTTTTTATAGACTTTAAAACTTTGATTTTAAAGTTTTACTTTAAAAAAAAAATTGAACGTACATAATAATGTACTCTATTAGTGTGTAAATTTTCAGATTAAGATTCATTGTAATTTTTCTTAATTTGTTGTTTTTGCTGAATCTAAAATATAACTTATTTCATTCCAAAAATTTATACACTTATACTAGCTCTCAATATTGTCTACATCCCAATGTTTTTAAATATTTAAAAAAAATCTAAATTGAAATTTTAAATATTTTAAAAAACGGCATACATGTAGGCCGAGCTAAAAAAAACCGCTCTCTACAACGAATACTAGCGTGGAAAACAGTTGCCGAACTTTCCAGATTGGAATGCTCGTACGCGAAATCATGAGGCATTTCCAAAATCCAACCGAACTGACGAACAAAGCTAAATTGGCAATGCAAACGCAGCTCGGCATGGGGAGCGCGGTGGAGACGCTGTGCGGGCAGGCGTACGGCGCCAACAAGCTGCACATGCTGGGCGTCTACATGCAGCGCTCCACCGTCCTGCTCGTGGCCACCGGCGTCCCGCTCGCCGTCCTCTACGCCCTCTCCCGCCCGCTCCTCGTCCTCCTCGGCGAGTCCCCGGAGATCGCCCGCGCCGCCGGCGTCTTCGTCTACGGCCTCGTCCCGCAGATCTTCGCCTACGCGGCCAACTTCCCCATCCAGAAGTTCCTGCAGGCGCAGAGCATCATGGCGCCCAGCGCCTACATCTCCGCCGCCACGCTCGCCGTCCACCTCGGCCTCAGCTACCTCGTCGTCTACAGGTTCGGGCTGGGCCTCCTGGGAGCCGCGCTCACGCTCAGCGCCAGCTGGTGGATCATCGTCGTCGCGCAGTTCGTCTACATCGTCACCAGCGAACGGTGCCGGCTCACCTGGACCGGGTTCTCCATGCAGGCGTTCTCCGGCCTGCCCGAGTTCTTTAAGCTGTCGCTTGCCTCTGCTGTCATGCTCTGCCTCGAGACTTGGTACTTTCAGATTCTCGTGCTCGTTGCTGGCCTCCTCAAGGACCCCGAAATCGCCCTCGCCTCGCTCTCAATCTGGTAACTACTTGTCTTCAGCTACATAGTACTTGCTTGGGCTAGCTGTTGAGATGATGACGCAATCAATCAATCAATCTGATGTGCTTGTGTACGTGTTTCCAGCATGACCATTTCAGGGTGGGCGTTCATGATTTCAGTTGGATTCAACGCAGCAGCCAGGTAAAGATGATCAAATTTTGTAAATGCAATAGTACACTGCAGCAACCAGCCAGGTGAACTGAACTCAACTCAACTTGGTAATACTGCAGCGTGAGGGTGAGCAACGAGCTTGGCGCGGGAAACCCCAAGTCAGCGGCCTTCTCCGTGGTGGTGGTGACGGCGCTCTCCTTCATCCTGTCGCTGATAATCGCGGTGGCCATTCTGCTCTGCCGTGACTACATCAGCTACATCTTCACAGGCGGCAACGACGTGGCGGCGGCGGTGTCCAAGCTGGCGCCGCTGCTGGCGCTCACCCTCGTCCTCAACGGCATCCAGCCCGTTCTCTCAGGTAAGCATCGTTAGACACACAGAGAAAACAGCTGAAGAACACGCTAATGTGCCATGGATATGCTATTGAGCAGGTGTGGCCGTGGGCTGTGGATGGCAAGCGTTCGTCGCCTACGTCAACGTCGGCTGCTACTACGTCGTTGGCATCCCCCTTGGCTGCCTCCTCGGCTTCTACTTCGACCTTGGCGCAGCGGTAGACATGCCTCCTTGTTACTCCTTGGCCCTTGCCATGATCAGTACTTACTGTAAGTATATAACAGAGTGGATGATGGCACATAATGCAGGGCATATGGAGCGGTATGATTGGAGGTACCCTGATGCAGACTCTCATCCTGCTGTGGGTTACCTTCAGAACGGACTGGAACAAAGAGGTAAATATGCGATTCAGTTGGATCTTGTGGACACAACAGTAACACCAGGATTTTCTCATTTTATTGCAGGTGGCCGAGTCAATGAAACGATTGAACAAGTGGGAAGGCAAGAAACCACTATTAGCAGGCCAAGAACGATAAGGATACGATCGTATGGATGAGATGCGATTCGGTGTGGTCATCCTCTGTTTCCGTCGTTTCCTCTTTGGTGTCTTCCTCCAGCTGCTTCGGTCCGATGTGGTTGTTGAGCCTTTGGTGGTTGTGGTCGTTCCGGGAGCCCCATGGCATCTTTGTTGGCTTCTTCCCCAACATGCTTATTCTCTCTGTGCTCCCAGTGTTCTATGGTGAACTTCTTTGCCTTCCGACGATATAGTGCCCTTCGATCCAGCAAGAGGGACAAGGGGTTTCTTCCGGACGCAAAAGGTGGCGGAGTATGTGGAAAAACTGCGTTCATGGGTGGAATATGTTCAGCTGGAGAAGACGACAACACGTGGCCTTCCTGGTTTTAATCTCGACGATGGGCTGTGGCTACTTGTCTCGAGTTGTGCCTTCTGTTGTATCTTTTGTTTGCTTGTGTTGGTTGTTGTCTGCGAGTTGTTTGTAAGCATGTTGTATCTGTCATTTTTGCCGTTATTAATTTAACGTAATAAGGCTTTCTATTTAAAAAGATGCATTTCAGCATCAGGTCGATCTTGGGATGGTACCTGCAAAAAAAAGATGTTGCGATATTGATCATGCAACTCACCACTGAAATCTAGTGCTATGTATTGAAAAAAATTATTTCTAGACTTTCATGACCGGTCTCGACAACAGTGGCTCACATGTGTTTTATTTTCTTGAGGGCGCTGTCGTGGGTGCCTCGATTGGCATTGTTGAACCTGTTATTCAATTGGATTCAGTACATACTATCTCCTTTCTACTAAATAATGCTTTTTTTAAAGTCAAACAACATGAAATTTGACCAAAATTAAAGAATAAATCATTAACATTCACATACAAAATCAATACCGTTAGATACATAATAAAATATATTTTCATATAGCATTTATATAATATCATAGTTGTTGATAGTTTTTTCTTAGAATTTAATCAAAATTTACTTAGCTTGAATGTTTTATAAAATACATGCCTTAAGTGGCTAGCCTCTCTTTTTTCTTAATTACCCTGGACTCTGCAAAGTATCCATTGTGGGCTTGTGGCGGACACTAGCATACATGCTTCCTGCATGCAGTGAGTGAAATAGAGAGAAAGAGGACGAGGCATGCATACACATTTGTGCAGATAGGAAATAGGCATGCTCTTCTTATTACAGGTCTCAGGTTATCATGCTAAGCACCGGCGCCGGGCTACCCGCCGTCGTGTCGTTCGCTTTTGGGATGATGTCTAGCTAGGTTGGGCGTCGTTCGTCTGTATGGCCCCGCTACTGGAGTTAAGCACTTCTACGATCACATGAGACAATTTTTGCTGCAAGATCATCGATCAAGATAAAAATTAATAGAATGTATTTGTTCCCTAAAATGATTAGGAAAACCTAAATCAGGAAGCTAATTAATATAAAACGATAAAAGATAGTGTGTCAATCAGTGGAGCTTTTGTAGCGGCTAGCCGGGAGCATATGCTAGTACGAAGCTAGCCGTTCTAATCAATGATGGATTGAGCAGTGTACATCTTGCGGTAAACGTCCTTACGTGAACTAGCTAGCACCCAGCCAGACTAAACTTGGCGATTAGCAAAAAATATAGGAGAGAAACGATTTAATGGTGCGTACGTTCCGGGCCGAAGTACACACGGTGCTGGACTGTGAGAACAACTAGTAGGCTTTGGCGCGGCGGCATGCCGCGCCCGTATAAGTTTTTCTGTTTGTTACTTGTTTTAATTAATTTTGTTTGACAGTTTGATTTTTTTATTCAGATCCTACGTTTAAAACTGTTTGATTTAAATTGTGAAGACCGTTGCCTGGCAATCTGTGCGGTGAAAGGAATATTTTGTAGTCCAGTGCTTTGAATATATATGTAAGACACAAGGTAGTATAGTATAAGCCTGCACTTTATTATCATTGGCGATGGTAATATACAAATACATGTTGGGGAATTTATTTTAAGAAAAGACGGGCGGCGGATTTTACTGCTACAACATGCATGCTAGGCGAGGAATTGAAAAGCAGGCAAGTACGATTTAGCATTTGTTTCTATGCTAATCTTTATCGTCCGAACAGATGAGAATGATCTCATCTTCGTTATCTGAGGGAGTTGGTGGGCTTAGGTTTGTCATCAGAGCGGGTAGATGCTGCATTGAGATCAATTTTGTTTGCATGGTTGATGTATGCTGCTCGTGGAACGCTGTGTTTTTTTACATGCTGGAATGAGTCTTGTGTTGCATTCTTGTGTGTTGCTGTCTCTTGGGCTCTTAATATTATTGACTCGATATCTTCCTGTCTCTGTTGAAGGAAACACATCATATGTGGGCTTCACACCTATGATCTTCGACGTGGGCCAAAATTGCAATAGAAGAGCTTGAATGAGTGTGGGTTATTTGGGCAGATAGGTGGGCGTTGGCTAGTTGAATTGATTCTTAAGTGGCACGTCTGATTTTATCATTCTCTACATCTTGAGTGTCAGGCTCTATGAAGTCAGTGTTTTGGTTCACTCTATTGAAAATTCTCCAGCTACTTAAGGAGTATCGATTGCTGGATTATCACCGATGCGCCAGAACATGGATCCTACTTGAGCTTGATGTAGACGGAGGCTTTTTGTGTGGATGAGCCATCTTTATTTACTTAACTTAGATCGGCGAATGAAAGGGAAGTAGATAGCAGAGGGAATGGCTGAGTTGTGTCCATTGCTGTGGACTTAACTGGATTAAATAGGCGTGGTGTGTACATAGAGGCATGGCTGAATGTGAAGAGGGTGTC
Organism: Dactylis glomerata; assembly: GCA_007115705.1. Classification (NCBI taxonomy): domain Eukaryota; kingdom Viridiplantae; phylum Streptophyta; class Magnoliopsida; order Poales; family Poaceae; genus Dactylis; species Dactylis glomerata. Next base: position 6,768,519 of record QXEO01000291.1, read on the forward strand.
GTGGATCTATTTGTGGCGTTAGCAACCTTGTACTGATATATGTAATTTAAAATTGTGGGCTTGTGAGGTAGATGAAGACGCAAAGCTGTATGTGTCCGCTAGCAATCCCGTTCTTCTATATACTAGATAGGGTAGCGCGGCTTGTCGCGCGTTTGCCCGCCTAACGGCGAGCAAGCAAGCATAAAAAGCGTAATTTATAAATGATAGGACCAAAAAAATGTTTTACAATATTATAAATATTAATAATAAGGGTGATGAGGAAGAGTGTGAAGAAGGTAAAGAACGTGTTGCGAAAGTAGTTATTTTGTATTTGGAGAACACGATATCAATATGTGGGGTTGATACGAATTACAATTAGAGGTCATGCTTATAGATACTCGGTGAGGTCATAGGTTGTTGACGCTGAGAGGGGCGACTATTTTTTTTCCACGGTAGTGGAACGACAAGCGGGGGAAAGTCGTTACTTTAGCATCCAGGGATGCTGGTTTGGAAGGATTTATCTGTGGTAGGAATCCACTCGTAGGTCATGGTGTAAGTTCTGATTTCTTTAGCGGTCCTACTTTCATTTTCACCTTGTACAAAAAAATTAGCTAGGTAGTGGGAATGGAGAAATTATAGCTCGACTGGAAATCCGTTATTTATATAAGTAAGATACATAGTTCCAACATTAGATATAGCTTGTTCACATTTTTGTTTTGGATTACAATATATGTAGACTGAAAAAAGGATGTGGCAGACAGGCGTGGCTTTTTTACGCGCGCTTGTCCGCCTACGGCCGGCAAGCAGAAATGAACTGGTAAAAATATGCATCTGGATTTAACGTTTGGCTGGCAAGAGAATTTCAGTGTTAAGTTAATGGTCGTGTAATATGCATTTAGAGGATGCTGACTGAAAAACATAATTATATTACACATACTATAAGAACAGGCTAAGTAGGTTGTAGCTTTAAGGTTAATCTGTAGCTAGTACTAATATGCAACTTTAAATTCAACACTACTAAGATTTATATATTACTAAAGATCATAAACAGGCAACATTGTTTCAATAATAATACATCCATAATCTTTCAGTTTATCTGTACCACTCTCCATACTCAGCAATATAACTCCCTTCGCGCTCATTAAAAAAACTGTAAGGAACTTCATGGCAAGAATATTTTGTAGTTCACCCTGTTTGCTTAACCTGTCAAAACAAAAAAATGCTAGCTGTGAGGTTTATGATTGTAACAAATATAGACAGTTAAATTGTTCTACTAAGCACTGTAAGTCTGTAGCAACTAACCACTTCGTCACTACTTCAGGCACATACAAATATAGCTGGTTGAAGTCTCTACCGAACACGCCAATCGGCATATAAGAAAGACATTATAGAATGATCATCATAATTCAAGGAATATAAGCAGGCTACATCCACAAATAAACAGCTAGTTGACTTGTTTGCAAACAGCCGCCTAAGTAGCTTTTTCAGTTTAGTTGACTTGTTTGCACGGTAAAAGTATCACTCGACATACCATTCAACCGTGAACAGACCTCATAAACAGGTCTCGACTCTCCATAAGATGTAAAAAGTATTAGATCTAATTTTAAACATGTCAACACATTCTTCATTACTGCATATGCTTTCTGTCACTCGTTCTAGAGTCTTGTGAATTAGTCTCATATTCAAAACATGGAGAACGGACTCCAGAGTGTAATAGTTATTTAGAATAAGATGCAAGTGTAAATATAGTATATTAAACCTAGACTCCAATACACTATGTCGTGTCTATGAGTATAAACCTTACAGCCTAGAATATTGAAATCTGGCCATAAAAATAGTGCGAACACCACAAATATGTAACTATTCGAGATCAGTAATCATACATACACCTTAATATACATCTTTGTTTTGGTATCTCACCGCTTTCAGCACTTCCCTCTTTTTTTCCTTTATTAGTTGAACATGAATTATAAAAGAACATTCCACATCTCGTGATGTTGAATTTGCCTAGCCACAAAGTAATATACCGTGAACAATGAAGGTGAAATAAAGCTTTTTATGAATTCCAATATGGTCTCATGAATACAGTGTGCTCAAATATTGAACTGGCTAAAGACATTTTGAGAAGGATACAAATAGAGGTGATATCCATGGTGCTACCGGTTGGTGCAGGCCTTATAAGCCCAGGAGGGGAAAGTAGTTCATGGTTTCAAGCTTAATAGGTCCCCGTCTTTCAATGGCACCATATGGGATGATAAAAGACATGAATATCCATAGAAAGAGTGACACCTGCAGGCTTTGCTGGTGTAAATTGTGTTCCAATCAAATGTTTGTGGTTCTAAGCTAGAAAATAAATCACCAATGCATCTTGAGCACATAAAATAAATGGGAAGAAACATGATACAACACTTACCCAAAAAAATTCGATAAGGTCTTACCACAATTATGCTCCTAATTTTTAATTTCTCTATGGTTTCCTATAGTAACAGCAACTGTGCATAACCTTGGATCATTTACATTGCTTAGACCATGGTTGAGACTTCAAGAAACTATTGGTGGTGAGAAAGAAGACCTGTATAAAGAGTGACAACTGAAACAAAGTGACAAAACATTTTGGAGAGCGAAAATTAGTGTCCAATCGACTATAGACCTGAACAATAAACAAAGTGACTCAAGGATCAAGCCAAACATCAAAATAATAATCAAGATAGGCAGCAAGAAAATACTGTTGGAATTCGCCCACAAATTAATCACATGAAGCTAAACGAACACACGCGGAGACTACTTTTTTATCGCCAAGCGTACGTATCGCACGCTCTAAACTTTTCTTTATTTCTTGTTTTCCTTCGGTGTTACAAAACACACACAACCCTTATACTTATATAGACGCACAAAGATCTTAACCCAAACCGACTTAACGTCCTAGATCTACTCGGTCAGGGCAAACAAAACCTGACCGGACTCGTACTCGAAGCTAGTACAGCTAGCCACCTCTCGTACCAGGACACCACCTGCACTTTCCTAATTAACAAACCTAATTAGACTAGGACACATACACTAGCACACTACGTACATATATGTACGGGTGAAAGTGCATGTGCCCCCATGTGTGGTTTTGGTAATTAATGACAATCGCTATGGACTAATGGTTATATTAAGTTATATTTATAGGACTTGTCCGTAGACAATGCTTGAACCATTTATTGGTTTCAAGGTTGTATGGAGTTAGAAATAAAGAAGATTATGTGATGACCAAGGTGTTATTCAAGGAATGATATAAAGATTGGTCATAAGGGAGTTGAGCCTATATCAAGTGTGTCTTGAAGAATAAGATTGAGTGTGCCCTCATGTGAATCTTCAAGACATCACCAATGTGGAAAAAGAAGAAGTGGTTCGAGAATTGATCAAGCCGAAGCGCAAGTTCAAGATGGAATCTAGAAGAGTTCATATGCTTGAAGCTTGACATATATATTGTGACCATATATAAGTGAAGATATGCTTAAAGAGAGTCTCTCCCATAGTGGAGTATGGGGGAGCAATCCGCAAGACTTCACCGAGCAAGCGCATTCAAGAAAGGTGGTGCAACTTGAGAAGATCAAGATCGTCATTATCTAGCTCAAGTGGATTGCGCAAGACAAAGGTATGATCTTGATAGGGTTTCTTTCTTTCTGGTCTCGTAGTGTTTGGGAGACCGGGTTTTAGGATCGGTAGCCGTACTATCAAGAGGGGCTCTCGAGTGAGTAACTTAATCGTATCGTTTGGAGAGAACTCAAACCTTTGCATATTTGGCATATCCTTCTTGGTTCTTATTTGGGGTTTATCCAAATGATGTTTAGAGCTTGTGGTTAGTTCCATGACAAGCTCTAGCTCATCAAAAACAGATTTTGCATGAAAATCTTATTGAGTTTTTGGTGTTGGAGGTTTTATCGGTTCATCTTTATAGATAGGTCAAACATTTTATCATTTGGTTTTACCCTCCATGGTTGGACTATGATGTTTCTATGCATAGACTTGTAGAGCTCGTTGTTGTGATTCCAACGAGCCAAAGATCATCAAAAACGGAGTCTGGATGCTTAAGTTATGATCGTTTTGGTTTCAGCTGTTTCTGCCTATTCCAGGGCCGGAGACTCCGGACTTAGAGGGCCAGAGACTCTGGCCCAAAATGTGTTTTCGCCGTTTTTCGTCCAGAGTTTAGGCCCGGAACCTCCGGGTACTTTTCCAGACCAAAGTCTCCGGCCCCTAGGGACCGGAGACTCTGGCCCAAGTCTCCGGACCTCGAAAACTCGAGGTGTCGCTCAGTGCAGAGATGGGGGCGGAGGCTTTTTAGCCCCTGCCCGGAGTCTCCGCCCTCCAAAGGCCGGAGACTCCAGAGAAAGTGGCCTGCAACGGCTATTTTTGTGGGGAGACCTATAAAAGGCCCCGTTCTTCCTCCTTGGGCTGCAGCTACTCCTTCTCTCTCTCCTCCATTGTTGACCTTGAGTAGCTTGCCCTCCCTCCTCCATTCCTCCCATGCTTCTTGAATCTTTTTGAGGGAAAATAGAGAGGAGATCTAGATCTACATTTCCACCAATCACTTTCTCCTCTTTGTGAGGGAAACCTATTGGATCTAGATCTTGGAGTTCTTTGTGATTTCCTCCTTTGTTCTTCCTCTCATATCTCTCCATAGCATTAGTTGCTTTGGTAGGATTTGAGTGTGAAGGACTTGAGCACTTGTGTTCTTGCCATTGCATCGGTTGCATCGGTTTGAGTTCTCCTCAGAGATTTCGTGGAAGTGAAAGCAAGAAGATTACTTCCTCTTGGGTTCTTGGAACCCTAGACGGCTTAGTGGATTTCTTGGGGAGCTCCAATTAGGTTGTGGAGATCTTTTCAAGCTTTGTGGTGCCTTCGTGGCGATTATTGGGAGCCTCCAATTGAGTTGTGGAGTGTGCCCCAATCTTAGTGGCTTTGTGGATTTGGGAGCCTCCAATTAAGTTGTGGAGTTGCCCCAAGCTTTGTGCGGGTTCGATGACCGCCCTCAAGGGTCCCATAGTGGATGGGGTCTTCCATCTTGGTGGGAGGGCTCGAGGAGATTACGGTGAGCCTCCGTGGCGTTTGGGGAGCCTTGTGCCTCCATACCGCTCCAACGGAGATTAGCACCCGCAAGGGTGTGAACTTCGGGATACATCATCGTCTCCGCGTGCCTCGGTTATTTCTATACCCGAGCTCCTTTACTTATGCAATTTACTTTGTGATAGCCATCGTGCTTCAAGTCTTATTTATCTTGCTATCACATAGTTGCTTATCTTGTTTAGCATAAGTTGTTGGTGCACATAGGTAATCCTAGTTTATTTAGGTTTTGTATGCTTGGCAAATTAGACGTTAGTTTTATTCCGCATTTGTCAAGCCACTCGTAAAAAAAATTAATCGCCTATTCACCCCCCTCTAGGCGACATCCGTGTCCTTTCAATTGGTATCAGAGCAAGGTCTCTCATTTTTTGCTTCACCGCCTTGAGAGCAAATATGTCGACTAGGGGATTAGTGCATAATGACACTTTTATATTTGATGGCACTAATTATGATATATGGAAAATTTGCATGCTTAATCTTTTTGAGATATGGACCCAAATATAGAGCGAATTCTAGATATGGATTTTTCTCCTCCTAAGGATTCCCAAAACCTATCTTTAGAGGAGAAGAAAAATTCTTATCTAGAAGCTCAAGCTTCTAATGTGCTTGTTGATTTTGTGAGCAATGCAGTTATTCTTGCAATCATGCCTTTCTGTAGCACTCATGAGTTTTGGACAAAGATTCAAGACAAATATGATATGTCCAACAAGATTGAGGATGATTATATTCCCTCCACTTCCGGTCGTGATGAACTCTCTTCCACTTCACCAAAGTGTAGCAAGACACAAGGTAACTCTATGGTGAGTGGAGATGGAAATTGCAATATTGATAGTGAGCTTACTTGTGATGATCATTCATCTCTATCTCATTGCCATGCTTCATCTTTGGACTTAAACACTTCTAGCACCATAAATGCTTTACATGCTTGTGTTGATAGTCCTTGCATATCATGTGCAAGTTGCATGAATAAATCTCACAATGATATGCTTGATTTGTCTAGTTTCCATGATACAAATATTTCTACTTCCTCTAGTTGTTGTGTGTCTAACAATGTAGAGGAAAACAAATATTCCATGGGCCAAGACAAGATGTTATTTAGAGCTTCAAGTGATTCTTCTTCATCATCTCTTGGTTCCCACATGTGCCTTATGGCTAGGTCTTCAAAGGTAACTCCTACTTTGGAACCCAATATATCTAGTGATGATGATGAGGATAATGAAGAAGAGGATGATGACTTTGCCTCTTTAATTGAGAAGAGTGAAATGTTTTTTCATGCTATTCGTAAGAATAAAATTGCTTGCTCTTACTTCTATAAGATTTTGGCTATTGCCACCGAGAGTAATAAAATTATTGAGGAGCATGAGAATACCATCTTTAAAATGCAAGGTCATGCTCGTGATTACGCGGACGAAATCGCGGATCTAAAAGAAGCTCTAGAAGAAGAACAAACCACCAAGGAATCTCTTGAGGAGACCTTTACTTTAGAATTATCTAAAATAAAGAAATCTTATGATATAACTCTTGTGGTGGCAAATGATTTTGAAACTAAATATGAAGAGCTTGTAGTTACTTATGCTAAACTCCTTGAGAATGTTGTGCTTCTTAAAAATGACTCTAGGGTCATTTCGAGTGAGCCCATCATTCTCACCGAGTCGCATGAGAAACTTAAAGCTTCAAATTCAAATGAGCATACTAAATTGCCTTCTCTGCTTTCCGTTAGTGATGATGCCTGTACTACTAACTCTACTTCTTGTGAAGCATCCATCTTGAAGGAGAAGGTTGAGCTAAGGGATCAACTTGATTTGCTAACTAGTAATTATGGGAAATTGGAAGAAAATCATGGAAAGCTCTCTAGCTCCCATGAGGATCTTCTAGCTTCCCATGATAGACTAAAATTAGCTCATGATGCTATTATGTCAAAGGTAGCATCTAGTGAGCCTCATGTGGACATTTGCACTACTTCTCAAAATGCCATATTGCCTTGTGCTAGTCCTAGTAATTCATCCACTCATAGCATTGCTACATCTTGTGATGAATTACTTTCCTTTACTTGTTGCTCTAACAATAAAGCTTCTACTTCCTACAGTACTTGTGTTGTTACTAACCATGTAGAGGAAATCAAAGAGCTCAAGGCCCAAGTCACTTCCTTGAAGAAAGACTTGGTAAAGAGTCATGAAGGGAAATCCAAACTCGACAATATGTTGAGAGTGCAAAAATCCCCCAATGACAAGAGTGGACTGCTTATTGCGGTACGGTTGATGTGAATCACCGTCCAGTTGGGAACCCCAGGAGGAAGGTATGATGAGTGATACGTCTCAAACGTATCTATAATTTTTGATGCTCCATGCTTGTTTTTACACCATTTGCCTTGTGTTTCGTTACACTTCGTGGCGTTTTTATGCGATTTCCGGAACTAACCTATTGACAAGATGCCACAATGCCAGTTCCCTGTTTTCTGCTATTTTTGTGTTTCAGAAAAGCTACACAGGAAATATTCTCGGAATTGGACGAAACAAGTTCCAGAAGTCTTATTTTTCCCGGAAGCTTCCCAAAGACCGAAAGAGAGCCGGAGGGGGGCCAGAGGCCGCCCTCACACAGGTGGCGCGGCCCAGGCCCTGGCCGCGCCACCCTGGTGTGAGGAGCCCCTGGCTGGCCCCTGACGACGCCCCTTTGCCTATATAAAGCCTCGGGATAGAAAACCCTAGGGGAGTCGGTGAAATTTCCAGAACAGTTCCATAGCTCCGCCGCCGCCGTCGACGTATTTCGGGGACATAAGTCTCTGTTCCGGCACCCTGTCGGGACAGGGAAGTGCCCCCAGAGCCATCTCCATCGGTCTCCATCGCCGTCTCCGCCGTCTCCATCGACCTCACCGCCATCTCCATCAACCTTGCTGTCTCCTATGATGAGGAGGGAGTAGTTCATCCCCGGGTGTAACGACCCAAGATTTTATCAAATTTTGGGGGAAATTTTTTGTTTTTGTTTTGCTTGAGATGATTGGAAATTCACAAGGATTTAAAAACTTTTTGAGTCTATTTGAAAGCTTTATTAGAAAAACTATTTTAAACCTTCTATTATTTTCTGGAAGAACTTCTTTGAGAAAGATCAAGTATCAAAATACTATTTTCCTTTCTTTTATTCAAACCTATGCAAGCTATCTTGCAAAGGTATATTTACAAAATGATTTATAAAGCTTTCCTTGCCAAAGGAATGTTTGAAAAATATATTTCAAAAACTATTTTTGTAAAGTTTATTCTCTGAATTTAAAAGGATTACTTTTAAAATCCTATTTCTACTTTGGTTTATGCAAATAAACCCTTTGTCTGAATTATAGGGCCTTATTAGGAATTATGTTTTAATTATAAAAACATGTTTCTTACTGTCTTAGAACGTTAAGTTGTTTTTTTAGAAAAATCTACAAATTGGTTTGAATCAAATTGGACCAATTTTGAAAAGGATATGAAATAAACAAGAAACAGAAAAAGAAAAGAAGAAAGAAGAAAAAAATATACAAAAGGGCCGAAGGGAACGGTTCGGCCCAGTAACAAAGCCAACCCGCGGCCCACCTACACATCCCCGAACCGGTACGCTCCATTTCTTTTCCTTTCACTGACCGCGGGCCCCATCCGTCAGCCCGCCCTTCTTCTTCCTCCGAACGGAAATCTCACCGGTAACGCATCCGAAGACACCGCGATCAATCGGCCTTAAATTCGCCCTAACTACAGCCTTAATTGACTCCCCTCCGCGCCTATAAATCACCCTGGACCTCCTCTCCAGTTTCCCCCTCTTTCCCCCGTCTGAGACGCCGCCAGGCCGCGCAAATCGCTCGCCGGAGTTCTTCATTCCCGCGGGCAAGAACGCCGAAATTCGGTGATCCCAGACCACCCCGCTCCCCCTTCTCTTCACTGGAGTGTTTCCCAGTCCCTGGAGATCATGCTGATACTTTCCCTTATCTGAAATCGCAGCGCATCGAGCCCGCCGTTGCCGCCCGAAGGTCACCGTCGCCTGGGACTCTCCGTCCGCGTGCAGACGCCGCAGGAGACCACCCCAGAGGCACCCGTTCAAACGAGCGTCATCCCCGAGCCGTTCTGCACGTCGTCCCGTCATCCATCACCACCGGAGACCCCCGGAGATCCATCGCCGGCAAGCACCTGGGCACAGTGCCGCCGCCACGCCATTTCCGACGACATCGCCGGAACCCTAAGGTATCGATCTAACCCCGTCCGTTAGATCGAGATCTCGTGGTCCACATTAGATCACTTACTAAACCGGTTTGAACAAATCTGAACCACCCATTGCACTTTAGATCCGACGGCCGAAAACCCTGATCCGCCCGAAGAGGTACCCTCCAATCAGAATCAGCCACGTGTCGGTCTGCGAATCAAACAGAAATCAAAATAGAATTTAGAAATCAGATTTCAACTCAATCTTGTAAAATCCATATCTTTTGATCCCTACATCCAAAAATAACAAATAATATACCGTTGGAATCCTTAGAACATCTAGAATCCATTAGTACAACAATATCTTATATTTTATGGGTTCAATTTGAATCTATCATCAGAACCGAATCAAACCTTCTATTAACTCAATCAATTCATATCTTTAGTTCTGTTAATCCAAAAATTACAAATTTGTAGTCTTTGGAATCCTCTGATCTTGTAGAACATCATAGGATCAAGAAAATCCAAATTTGATACGTGCACACACTTTGTGCATTCAAATTTGTCTAAATCACTATTTTGGTGATAATTCAATTTCTATAACTTATTTTGGAGTGAAACCAATTGCAGTGACCTTGTATTACTGCAAGCTATCCAGTAGCATCACTCCCATAATTTCTTGAACCACTTCACAATTATTCAAATTCTAATATGAGAATTTGAGTATTCCTATATAGATTAATTCTATTTCTATTTCAATCAATATTTTCTTCTACCCTAGCCAATCTTATAATCATACCTAGCCCTCAATGTTGTCTAAACAACATCTTGATCAAGATCATACTTACTTAGACCTATCTTGTATAGTACCCACTTATTCAAATTACAAATGTGTCATTTGAGTAAAGTGTGATACTTTCAATCCTAGTTTCCACCTTTGCTACTATGGTATTGATCAAATCAACATCATAGTACTTAACCCAATCCCACTTACTCATTAGAAACCTTAAGCCTTGTTTTCAAACATCATCTATACTTATCCATTACCTATAGCCATTTATTCATGTCTACTCAATCTTAGCCTTGCATAGAACTATTCAATTAACAAATGAGTTAATTGAGTAACTCAATGCTTCACACTTCCTAGCCCATTGCCTAAGTATAATATATACTATTTAAGAATAATTGTTGTTACACTTATTCAATAGTATTGCTATTGCACTATTTTGTCTCTTATGTGATTTACCCACATGAGATATTCCAAGATTCAATATGCTTTGATAAAGCATAAAGATCTCACTCATCATATTTTGTCTAATTCATATATATATTCAAATTGCAATTGTGCTACTTGAGTAGAATATGAATTATCTCAAACCTAGAATTTGTTAATGTGGTGTTGTTATAACCCATACCCTAGTATGTGTTATACACCATGTTGATCAATGAACCATTTGAGCCATGTCCCCAAATATCGATCATTCACACTCAATCCTATGTGTAACTTATACTATTATGAATAAGTGTTGTCACACTTTATTCAGTAGTATTCTATTGCACTATTCTATACCTATGTGAATATATTCACATGAGTTATCCTAAACCCTATTCATGCCTATGCCAAGCCCAGGATTATTATCATTACATTATAATCTTGGAGGATCAATCTTTTCCAATCACTCGACCGTCCCAATCCAATGCCTACTTAGTTTGGTTCACCTGTATTGAACTATTCAAATTGCAAATGTGCTAATTGAGTAATTCAAGCATTCCTAAAACCTAGCCTAGTTCCTAAGTGCAATAGATGCTATCTAAGAGTAACTGTTGTCACATTTACTCAATAGTGTTGTAGTTGCACAAATTGACTCTTGTGTAAATTACTACACATGAGCTATTCCTAAAACTCTCATATGCTTTGATAAAGCATAAAAACTTCATCAATTATATTATGCCTAATCCAATTCTCTCTCAAATCATATTGATCTTTCCCAACTAAGCTCTCAAGTCCATATCTCACAAATCATGATCCTTTGCCATATCTTTCTATCATAACATCTCAATAAATCTAAATTGTTAAACAACACCTTTCAATTGCTTGATTTGTTTGATTGTGTTTGTATGGATTGTTTATGGTATGCTATTTCTTGTGCTATAGTTTGTGCGAAGAGCTACGTGCTTAGTTGAGAGGACTGAAAGATCATGATCTCCAAAAAGGCAAGTGACACACATGTTCCCCTACCCATTTTTACTTATGCATTAGTAATTTCACCTCTTGTCGCATGCATGATAGGTGTTTTACTCAACTGTTTTATCAAATGCTTAGATCCTAGTAGTGTGTAGCTATCCCTCAAACCCCACATGATAGGATGCTAAATACTTTGTTAACTTTGATGCCATGCTAAGATCACTTGAAAAGTGTTTTGTGAAAAGTTAATAACTTCAACTAAAATGAAACACCTGGGTGGATTGGTATGTTGATGGAGGTGGTGTTGAGTGGCGACCTGGGGCTACACTACGTGTAGTTGCTGCCTGGGCGTACACTTGTGGATGGCCACCCAGGAACAAAGAGATGGCTATGTCTTCCATGCTTAGCGTACTTCCAGTGCAGCCTTATGACATTATGGGCTCTGTCTTGACTGATTAGAATGTGGGAGTGCAACTAGGCGCGAGAAGATGGTGGTAGATGAATTATAGGTTGGGAGCGGATCTTGCCAGTTAGTTGCCCTCTCCTTCTAAAAGGTCTCGTTTCAATTCATGTATGGGCATGAAATGAATCGTAAGGTGAAAGTGCACAACCCTTGCAAGGTGTATAAATCTAATCGATTAGCCGTGTCCTCGGTTATGGACAATTGAGTCTCTAGACATGGAATGTACGGAATAATCTCATCACCGATTCTGAATTATTAAAATTTGTCTAGAAACCCCTAGGTAGGAACTAAGGACCATACACTCCGAGGGGTGGTGGTGCCTGAGGTTCCAAACTTTGTTGAGTTGCGCCCAGAACTACATACCGGCCAGTATGTAGTGTATGGGGGTTGTCTTGACCCTTGAAAAATAAAATTTGTTGAAAGAAAGTATTGAAATGGATTTATAGGATAAAATTGGCTTTATGCAAATTAGCCTATGAGATCCACCAGCCAAATATCATGTAGTATAGTCTTTCCACAAAATGCCACCAATTATGTGTCGTTTGCCAGTACATCATTGTACTGACCCCTCTGGGGCTGCATATTCAAACGTGCAGGTCTTATTTCGAGTAAGGAACCAGGAGTAGGATCTCGAGCTTACATTCCAACACGTCTGCCTGTGGCACGTGATGAAGAATGGAGGCTCACTGCAACTATGCTTTATGCTGTGTACTCGTAAGGTTGAAGACCTATGTAACTAGATTTACGTTGTAATATTGATGCTATTGCAATGATTACTTATTTTGTACTGTGGTGCTATCTACTGATCCAGGGAATGGCACAGATACACAGGAGATTTGCCTTTAGTAAAAGGCGGGTCGTTACACCGGGGCTGAGGGCTCTACCGGTAGCTATGTGGTTCACCTCTCTCTCCCATGATGTGATCTTTATGTGATCATGAGCTTTGTATCATGTTGAATAAGTAGATGTTACTCTTCTTTATTATGTGTACTCTAGTGTGTTATTAAAGTAATCTATTCCTCCTGCCATGGTGTAACGGTGACAGTGCGTGCATCGTGGTGGTACTTGGTCTAGGCTACGATTGTGATCTTTTATGGATTATGAGAATAATTATCACTATGATAGTATTGAAGTGATCTATTCCTCCTTTCATGGTGTAATGTTGACAGTGTGTGCACCGTGTTAGTACTTGGTCTAAGTTGCAATAATATCTATCTTGAGTTGTGATTTGATTTGGATATCTCTATGAGTGGTGTTTGTCAAGTACTTGATGAACTTTAAGGAGTGCTTCGTAGCCCTACGTAATGATTAGTGTTATTCAATAGGAGAGTAATTCAGAGTACCATAGTGAAGAGAAGTTATTTATTTGTTCAATTATGTTATATTTGTTGGGAGTGTGTCCAGTAGTGAAAGTATGATCCCTAGGCCTTGTTTCCAAGCATTGCACACCATTTACTTCCTATTTTGTTACATGTTTGCTCGCAGCGATATTTATTTCAGACTACATTTGCTACTTATAATCATCTATACCACTTGTATTTCACTATCTCTTCGCCGAACTAGTGCACCTATATATCTGACAAGTGTATTGTGTGTGTTGGGGACACAAGAGACTTTCTGTATCGTAATTGCAGGGTTGTTTGAGAGGGATAGCTTTGACCTCTTCCTCCCTGAGTTCGATAAACCTTGGGTGATCCACTTAAGCGAAACTTACTGCTGTTCTACAAACCTCTGCACTTGGAGGCCCAACACTATCTACAAGAACAGACGCGTGCGTAGACATCAAGCTCTTTTCTGGCACCATTGCCGGGGAGGTAAGGTAAAAGGTACTCGCATCCTCCTGTGTGAGTGCTCGGAGTTATTTCCTTTAGATTCTGCAATTACATCTTTTTGTTTCTTGTTTTTATTTTCACTAGTTAGGCTTAATGGAAAATAAAGAGTTCTTTAGTCTTTTTCCTGAGTTTAGATATGAAGTGTTTGAAGAGAAAATTGAAAAACCTTTGGAGCTTAATTTGCATGCTAATAGTGTTGTTAGTATGAATGTTTCGAACACTGTTATTACTAATGCTATGGAAAAGTCTAAGCTTGGGGAAGCTGGTTTTGTTAAGTATGATATTTTTAGTTCCCCAGCTTTAGTGGAGAAAGTTTGCTCTGATGATATTTTATCTCCCATATGTGATGTTTCTAATGATGCTTGTGCTCCTCATCCTTTTGAAATACCTATGAAGATTGTTAAACGTGTTATGAATAACTGCTATTTAGGAGATGGAACTGTCCATCCTGGTGATCATTTGCTTTTTATACATGAATTATGCAAGTTGTTCCAGTGTGCAGGTATTTCAATGAACCAAGTTAAGAAGAAGCTATTCTCTTTATCACTAAAAGGCAGAGCTGAGGAATGGTATAAAACACTGAAGGATGGTCGATCTATTGACTGGGAGGAAATTGAACCTCTCTTTTATTCTAAATTATATCCTTCTAGTCAGGTTTATAAAGATAGGAATTACATTTATAATTTTCATCCGCATGAGGGAGAAAGCATTGCCCAAGCGTGGGGAAGATTGAAGTTACTAATGCACAAATGTCCTATTCATGATCTTCCCCGTAATATTGTTATTAATAATTTTTATGCAAGGCTTTCAGGATATTACAAGGACTATTTAGATGCATGCTTTGATGGGTCTTTCACAAGCAAGGATGTTGACACCAAGTGAGATCTGCTTGAAACAATTCAAAACAATATTGAAGGTTGGGATAGCGACAAAGGTAAAGGATCAGGTATGAATTACGAGTTTGATTGCATTAAGTCTTTCACTGAAACTGCTAATTTTCAAGAGCTTAGTGCTAAATATGGTCTTGATCCTCAAATTATGGTTGATTGCTTTAAAGCCTTTGCTTCCCATATGAATGTTCCTAAAGGAAATGGGGACGTGTATCATGAACCTTTTAAGGACACTTGCGTAGAAAGTGATATTGTTATTGATGATTGCAATTGACGAGGGTTAACTCGACAAATGTCCTAGATGAAGGACTTAGGATTGGGGAGATAGGGCGTCGGATGAACTCGAAGGTAAAGTTAGTCGAAATAGGTATGTGTCGAAAGTAAACTTGGGTGTTCAACCTGGCTTGCTTTCAATCTGCCCTACACCGTCCCCTCCTGGCCCCTTTATATAGGTGGCCAGGTCTCAAGGATCGGGTAGGGTCCAATACAGATTACAATATCGACATACGGTAGGAACTCGTATTCGACTATCATTACAATTGGGCCTAGCTATACGGGCCTTAGGGGTACTCAACTAACGAGCTCTATTAACTATACCCTTGTCAGTAGCCCCTGAGATTCTACCAGAATTGCAGATTCGGGTTGAATCTCTAATCTTTAAATCTTTGACTTGATCAATTCTTCGACTTCTTCTTATCTTCGAATCTTAGACTTGGTATTGTGACTTATTTTCATGATATTCTTTCGTAAGGGGTTTTGATGAACAAGCCTGACGGATCAAGAGGTCAGTTAACTGCCGGAACAGATACTTGTCACCTACTTCAAATTCAATCCCCTTGGACTTGAATTCAGGATACCGGTCAAACCCCACTCTTTTGCCGCATTTAGGACTTACAAAGAATGAATCCCAGTAATTCTCAGGGTACCCAGTGCGTCCACCAGGATTTTCTTCGCGTCGTAGACACGGATACATACCAGCAGAGCGTATCCATGTGCGTATACCAGGCCACACAGCACGGATCCCGGGGTCTTACCTTCGTGATAAATCACGGCATTCGAGTTTCATTGCAATAACGCAACTCGAGAATCTTATCTCGCAGCCAAGTTTTTGACTAATAAAATCAAAAGAATTTTAGACTTTAAATTAACTTCTTTGCTCCCTGATACGTCCAATTTGCATCACTATTTTGTATCATAATTTACTATTATTCATTGATATATTTCATATTTAGATAAGTTACTTATGTTATTTCCTTTGTTTTCACATGTTTGTTAATCATCGGAGGAGTTGCTGCCGGAGTCAGGATTCTGCTGGAAAAATGACCATCAAGAGACCATACTTTGAAGATCAGGAAAATTCCAGAAAAATACCCAGAAATTATATTTTCCCAGAAGACCTACGAAGCCAGAAGGAGGAGTCGAGGGGGCCAGGGGACCCCCACACGCCAGGGCGGCGCGGCCAGCCCCCTGGCCGCGCGGGCCCCACGTGAGGCTACCCTGGCCCACCTCTGGTCTCCTCCCTTCACGTACATCATCGTCCCCGAAAACCTAAGTCAGGGGGGTTCAGAGTTAGACACAGCCGCCTCTGCGGGGCGGAGAACACCAGAGAGAGAAAGCTCTCCGGCAGAGAGAAATCTGCCGGGGAAATTCCTTCCCGGAGAGGGGAGATCGTCGCCATCGTCATCACCATCGCACCGGACTTCATCGGGATCATCATCATCATCATCTCCATCACCAGCACCTTCATCTCCACCATCACCACACCATCCCGTTGTAACATCTTGAGTTGGATCTTGTTATATTCATAGGGAAAACTTTCCCGGTGTTGATTACTCTTGTACTTGATGCTATTGAGTGGAACCGTTGAGTTAAGGTTTATGTCCAGATTGTTATTTACCATTATTTCACCTCTGATCATGATCCATATGATGTCTTGTGAGTAGTTCGTTTAGTTCTTGAGGACATGGGAGAAGTCAAGATGTTAGTAGTGAATTATTGTTGAGAAATATTTAATGGTTTGATATTGTTGTGGTGCTATTTCACTAGTGGTGTCATGTGAACGTCGACTACATGATACTTCACCATTTATGGGCCTAGTGAGATGCATTGTGTATTTGGCTACCGATTGTGGGGTTGCTAGAGTGACAGAAACCTAAACCTCCGTTGGTAAACCATTGCACCAGGGAGCGTAGGATCCTAGAGTTTAAGGCTATGGTTAGATTTATCTTAATTACTTACTTGTATTTGCAGATGCTTGCAAGGGGTATAATCACAAGTGTGTATTTATCCTAGTAAGGGTAGTGCGCTAGCACAGGTTCACCCCCATAACACTTACCAACCCAATAAATACTATTGGCTCTATGAAGCGAAAGCTCTTGACAGAAAACTCCCGTGTGTCCTCGAGAACGTTTGGTTATTATAAGAACACAACCGGCTTGTCCTTTGCTGAAGAAAGGATTGGGCCACTTGCTGCAATTGTTACTACTGTCTTTTACTTACTCGCACTTTATTTACTCGTAATACCAAATACTCCTGAAAACCTGTTTGCTAGTATTTACAGTGATTCCTTGATCGAAACTGCTCATCAACACCTTCTGCTCCTCGTTGGGTTCGACACTCTTATTTATCGAAAGTACTACGATACACCCCCTATACTTGTGGGTCATCAAGACTATTTTCTGGCGCCGTTGCCGGGGAGTGTAGCGCTATTGAAGAGTGGAATTGGAAAAGGTAACCGTCACTGTGAGTATTGTTTTATTTTTGTCTTTTGTTTTATTCTGCTATGGAGAACTCTCCATTTGGTTTCCTTTTTGGAAACACTACTACTACTGCTGCACATGCGGAGGAATCACCACCGCCACCGCCTGCTAAAATTGATCCTTTTAAAATACCTATGAAAATTGTTGGGCGTATTATGGATAACTGCTATTCAGGAGATGGAACTGTCCATCCGGGTGATCATTTATTATTTATACATGAATTATGCGAGTTGTTCAGATGTGCAGGTATTTCACCAAGCCAGGTCAAGAAGAAATTATTCTCTATATCATTGAAAGGCAGAGCTGAAGAGTGGTATCGACTACTCCAAGATGGTCCATCTATGGCATGGGAGGATATTGTGCCTCTCTTTTATTCCAAGTTTTATCCTCCAAGTGAAATTCATAAAGACCGCAATCGGATATATAATTTTTGGCCTCATGATGGAGAGAGTATTGCCCAAGCGTGGGGGAGGTTGAAGTTACTAATGCTCAAATGCCCCATTCATGAGCTCCCCAATAATATTGTTATTAATAATTTTTATGCACGGCTTACTCTTCCTGATAAGGATTATTTGGATGCTTCTTGCTTTGGATCATTTACTCATATGAAAGAAGATGCCAAGTGGAAACTTCTTGACCGCATACAAGAAAATGCTGAAGGTTGGGAAAACGACAAAGGTAGGAAGTCAGGTATAAACTATGATTATGAATGCATTAAATCTTTTATGGGAACCAATGACTTTCATAGTGTTAGCGCTGCTTATGGTCTTGATTCCCAAATACTTGCTAATTGTCTTAAGGCCTTTGCCTCTTATATTGATGTTCCAAAGAAAGATTGGAACAAATATCATGCGCCTTACAAAGATT
This sequence comes from Dactylis glomerata, assembly GCA_007115705.1. NCBI lineage: Eukaryota > Viridiplantae > Streptophyta > Magnoliopsida > Poales > Poaceae > Dactylis > Dactylis glomerata. The sequence goes on from QXEO01000291.1 coordinate 6,786,760, forward strand.
CTATTAGTCATATACCTGCTGCAGCTACTGAAGTTTGTACGGTCGATAGCATCGTGCCCGAACCTTATATTGAGAAGACACCTTTCCCTGCTAAGGTAAAAAAGTATTCTACTTTGGTAAGTGTGTCTAATAAAAGTACTAAGAAAGCTGCAGAGCCTGATGAGCAAATTACTATTAAGTCCCCTGTTGCTATATTGAAAGATCTTGTTACTAAAGATGTAGGGGATGAATATATTCTTTTTTGTGAAGATGCTTCTAACATTCTTTCACACCCTAAAAAGCACAGGAAAGCAAGTGTTCCTGTTATCTCTGTCAGGATTGGAGATCATTGTTATTATGGTTTATGTGATATTGGTGCTAGCGCAAGTGCTATTCCCTTAGAGCTTTATAAAGAAATCATGCACGAGATTGGTGCTTGTGAACTTGAAGATATTGATGTGGTTGTTCAGCTTGCTAACCGAGAGACTGTTTGGCCTCTTGGTATTGTTCGAGATGTGGAAGTTCTTTGCGGTAAGACTAAATACCCTACTGATTTTCTAGTACTTGGTAAGGAGGCTAGTAAAACTTGTCCTATTATTTTTGGTAGACCCTTTTTGAACACTTGTGGCGCCATAATAGATTGTAAGAAGGAGAAAATTTTTACTAAGTTTAATGGAGAGTCTTATGAGTTTAATTTTTCCAAGTTTGCTAAGACTTCTTATGAAAATGACACGCCTAATGAAAATTTTCGAGTTGAGCAGCTTGCTTCTATTGCTCTTGCCCCTAATAATGCCTTGCAGCAATTCATGGAAGATCACGAAAGTGATGTTTTTAGCAAGGAAAGAGAAGAGATTGACGATATTCTTCTTCGTCAACCACCATTACTCAAGCATAATCTACCTGTGGAGGATCTTGGTACCACTTTGCCACCTAAAGAAGATCTTGTGTTTGAATTAAAGCCTTTGCCTGATGACCTCAAATATGCTTATATTGATGATAAGAAAATATACCCTGTTATTATTAGTTCTAAACTTTTAGGAAAGGAAGAAGAAAGATTATTGGAGATATTGAGGAAACATCGAGGAGCTATGGGATATACTCTGGATGATTTAAAAGGGATTTCTCCCACTTTATGTCAGCATGCCATTAATATGGAGAAAGATGCAAAGCCAGTCGTGGAGCACCAACGCCGCCTAATTCCCAAGATGAAGGATGTGGTAAGAAATGAGGTATTAAAGCTCCTTGATGCTGGTATCATTTATCCTATTGCTGATAGTAGATGGGTTAGTCATGTTCATTGCGTTCCTAAGAAAGGAGGTATGACTGTTGTACCTAATGAGAATAACGAGCTTATTCCTCAAAGGGTAGTTGTTGGCTATAGAATGTGCATTGATTATAGGAAGGTAAACAAAGTTACTAAGAAGGATCATTACCCTTTACCGTTTATAGATCAAGTGCTAGAAAGGTTGTCTAAGAAGACTCATTTTTGTTTCCTTGATGGTTACTCTGGTTTTTCTCAAATTGCTGTTAAGAAAGATGATCAAGAGAAAACCACTTTTACTTGTCCTTATGGAACTTATGCTTATAGACGTATGCCGTTTGGTTTATGCAATGCTCCTGCTACCTTTCAAAGATGTATGTCTGCTATTTTTCATGGTTTTTGTGAAGAAATTGTGGAGGTCTTCATGGACGATTTCTCCGTCTATGGAACTTCTTTTGATAACTGTTTGCACAATCTTGATAAAGTTTTGCAGAGGTGCGAAGAAACTAACCTTGTTCTTAATTGGGAGAAGTGCCACTTTATGGTAAATGAAGGAATTGTCCTTGGACATAAAATCTCTGAAAGAGGTATTGAAGTTGACAGAGCAAAAGTGGAGGCAATCGAGAAAATGCCATGTCCAAGAGATGTTAAAGGTATACGTAGTATTCTTGGTCATGCTGGTTTCTATAGGAGGTTTATTAAAGATTTCTCTAAGATTTCAAAGCCTCTTACTAATCTTCTTCAAAAGGATGTACCATTTGTCTTTGATGATGATTGTAAGGAAGCTTTTGAAACTCTTAAGAAGGCTTTAACTACTGCTCCTATTGTTCAACCACCTGATTGGAATTTACCTTTTGAAATTATGTGTGATGCTAGTGATTTTGCTGTTGGTGCTGTTCTTGGACAGCGCGTAGATAATAAGTTGAATGTTATTCATTATGCTAGTAAGACTCTTGATGCTGCTCAGAAGAATTATGCTACTACTGAGAAAGAGTTTCTTGCTGTTGTTTTTGCTTGTGATAAGTATAGATCTTACATTGTTGATTCTAAAGTTACTATTCATACTGATCACGCTGCTATTAGATATCTTATGACTAAGAAGGATGCTAAGCCTAGGCTTATTAGATGGGTGTTGCTTTTACAAGAGTTTGATTTGCATATCGTAGATAGGAAAGGTGCTGAAAATCCTGTGGCTGACAACTTGTCTAGATTGGAAAATATTTCTTTTGATCCTATTCCTATTAATGATAGTTTTCCAAATGAACAGTTGGCTGCAATTAATGTAACTTCACGAGACCTTCCTTGGTATGCTGATTATGCTAACTTTATTGTTTCCAAGTACTTGCCTCCAACCTTTACAGCTCAGCAAAGAAGAAAATTCTTTTATGATTTGAGGCATTATTTTTGGGATGACCCACATTTATATAAAGAAGGAGTTGATGGTATTATGAGAAGATGCGTACCAGAATATGAGCAACAAGAGATATTAAGAAAATGCCATAGCAGTGCTTATGGAGGGCATCATGCTGGAGATAGAACCGCATAGAAGGTTCTACAATCAGGTTTTTATTGGCCAACCCTCTTTAAGGATGCCAGGAGGTATGTTTTATCTTGCGATGAATGTCAAAGAGTTGGTAATATTTCTAGACGCAATGAGATGCCTATGAATTACACTCTTGTTATTGAACCGTTTGATTGTTGGGGATTTGACTTTATGGGTCCTTTTCCTCCTTCAAAAGGCTATACCCATATACTTGTTGTTGTAGATTATGTCACTAAATGGGTAGAAGCCATACCTACAAAGAGTGTCGATGGTGAGACTTCGTTAAAGATGCTTAAGGATGTTATTTTTCCTAGGTTCGGAGTGCCTAGATATCTTATGACTGACGGAGGTTCTCATTTTATTCACGGTAGTTTTAGAAAGACTCTTGCTAAGTATGATGTCAATCATAGAATTGCTTATGCTTATCATCCCCAGACTAGTGGGCAGGTAGAGCTTTCAAATAGGGAGATCAAGTCTATCTTGCAGAAGACTGTTAGTAGATCTAGGAAAAACTGGGCTAGTAAGTTAAACGACGCTTTATGGGCTTATAGAACTGCTTATAAGAACCCCATGGGTATGTCTCCTTATAAGATGGTTTATGGAAAAGCGTGTCACTTGCCCTTAGAATTAGACACAAAGCTTTTTGGGCAGTGAGAGAGCTTAATAGAGATTTTAAACTAGCCGGTGAGAAGAGGTTGTTAGATTTGAGTTCTCTAGATGAGTGGAGAAACGAAGCATATGAGAATGCCAGACTTTTCAAAGAGAAAGTCAAGCAATGGCATGATAAGAGGATTCTTAAGAGAGAGTTCCATGTTGGTGAGAAAGTTCTTTTGTATAGGTCTCGTCTCAGATTTTTTGCAGGAAAATTACTCTCTAAATGGGAAGGACCATATGTTATTGTGGAAGTGTACCACTCGGGTGCTATTAAGATTGCTTCATTGAAAGATGATTCTACACAAGTGGTGAATGGGCAAAGACTCAAACATTATATTTCTGGAGATTCTTATAATGAAGATGTTGATGTTATTGAAATAGTTTCTCCGGAAGATTACATCCAAGACAAACTGCAGGAACCTGTAGAGTTCGCTTTCGAATAGGTAACAGTTCTAGTCAGAAAAGTTTCGCGAAAAGTTCTTCCTTTAATATTTTTGCTATTTTTAATAAATATAAAAAATCACGAGACGAAAATGGGGAGGAAAAGAGGTCCGTGTGTGTCTCACACATGGGTGGCGCGGGCCCACCCCTGGCCGCGCCACCCCTGTGTGAGAACACATCGGAACTCGTTTCTGTCCCGGTTTCCTCCTGTGACTTCGTTTCGATTTATGATTTTCGTTTATTTAACCCCCCGGAGTCCCCGAGGTCTGTATATCGTTTTCTCGTCGCGTTTTGTTTTGAGCTGTTTCTGTCAGGAGTTGATCTTAAGCTTGGGGGAGTCATGGCCTCTTCAAGCGGCGACAAGGAGAAGACACCTACAGAAGATGACACCAAAGAATTCTGGCTGAAAGAAGAAATTGAAGGCGAAGACGAAGAGGAAGATCAAAGTCCAAGGCCGAGCACCGTGATTGCCAGCATAGGGGTGGTGACAGATCACGACAAGTTCAAGAAGAGTGCTCGCATAAGGATCGGAGGAGGTGTGTCGCATCACACTTTAGCTCCACGGATGTCTCCACCACACCAAAATCCTTTCCATACACTGATCCACGAGCATCAGTTCCAAAAGGTGCCCAAATCACGATTACCATCTGGCTGGGATATAGATCGTTCTAACAATGCAGGGACAGGAAGCTCCAAAGGTGAAGAAAGATGGGGAAATAATTCCAAGAGCTGGGATTCTCTTGCTGACAGGTTCATGAACCGTGTTGAGCACAATTCTGAGATGATTCGTAACCTCGAGTACAAGATTGATGATCTGAAGAATTTGATTGAGAAGCTTATCAGAGATTATCCATCGCCACCACCAAAGGAGTAATTCATCATCGGTATAGGCATCCCCTTGGCTTGTTCCAAGCTTGGGGGAGTGCCGCGGTATCACATCATTACCTTTTGCTCATTTACTTTTCAAGTAGAGTCTTATCATGAATAGAGAAGTTATCATATAGAATAGTTTGCAGTTGGAAGTATCCTCCTTAGTTAGTTATCTATGTATCCCTTGGTGTGAGTTGTGGTAATGAAATATTAATGAGAAGTTTTATCGTTTACTTTTCGCACACTTTATGTTAGTCTGCAATCTCTCTTATATGACTGATCTTGTTGATTGGTATTGGTATCACATTGGGAGCATGAGTAGATTTAGTTGGTTTTGGCAAACCTAGCTTGGTCAGTAGCAACTTTACCTTGAAGTTTGAGTAGAAAAGAATAAAGAAGTGCTTGTTATATCACTTCAGTTTTCCCTTAGCATTGTTATTCTTAAAGTTAAAATTGTTGTACCTTCAAGGGGGTTGCATGATTGTTCTTATTATATGTATGTATGATTGTTTCATGCAACTCTTATGCTTGCTACCCAGCCTTGCTAGCCAAAAACCTGTACTGAGAGGAAATACTTCTCGTGCATCCAATTCCCAAAGCCAAGTCACGTCCAAAGAGTCCACTATAAATTCCTATGCATGGTATTTTAAGCCATTCCAAGTAAATTTTCATGTGCTACCTTTCAAAAACCCTTCAAACGCTTCTCATTTTGTGCCACTGTTTTTAGCTCATGAGGACGTAGTGGATGGGTTTGTTATCTTCCATACTAAATTAAGTACCCCTCGACTAGGCAGCTTCATCTGCTCGTCATTAATTTTGCAAAGGGAGCTGGTCAGACCATTATAATCTAAAAAGAAACAAAAAGGCACTCCTCCAATGGTATGTGAAAGTTGGTCGGCACCCGATGGAATCGGTTAGCCATGGTTTGAGAAAGGAAAAAGGTGGGGAGGAGTGCAAAACTATAAAGAGCACCAAAGTGCCAACTAATTAAACATCTCGGAACCGCTCTCACTTGTTTAGTATGGAAGATATCAAGAACTCCGTTGCTAGTCATTGACAAAAGCAACCACCTCTCAAAATAACTTTTACCTCTGTTTTACAAATGAAAAGCTCTAGCACATGTTTAATCCCTGCTTCCCTCTGCGAAGGGCCTATCTTTTACTTTTATGTTGAGTCAACCTATTTCCCTCTGTCTCAAGCAAGCATTTGAGTTGTTATGTTTCACTCATCCATATGTTGATCCGTCTAATCATGTTTATTATCTTCCTTGTTTTGTATAATGCTTTTGTCTGAAGGAATATATCTTTGAAAGTTTACTTTGTTGAGCATATAGTCTTTGCTATATTAGCTCTGTTCTAAAAGGCTCCGTTTAAAAAGAGAGAATAGCTTGTTCTCCATTCTTTGACCAAGAACTAAGGTTTGCCATTGCCAATTATAATTTACCTTGTGCATCTTTACATGTGATTCCCTTTTACCTATTGCCAGTTTACATCTTATAAAGGGAAGTTGCTGTCTATTATAATTTGTGCCTTAGTGAATGTGATGCTTCTTGTTCGTATTTTGATTATCGACACTTCACTCCATAAACCTGTGGTCATGTTTACCGAGTTTAGTTTCGCTTGGGGACAAGCGAGGTCTAAGCTTGGGGGGGTTGATACGTCCAATTTGCATCACTATTTTGTATCATAATTTACTGTTATTCATTGATATATTTCATATTTAGATAAGTTACTTATGTTATTTCCTTTGTTTTCACATGTTTGTTAATCATCGGAGGAGTTGCTGCCGGAGTCAGGATTCTGCTGGAAAAATGACCATCAAGAGACCATACTTTGAAGATCAGGAAAATTCCAGAAAAATACCCAGAAATTATATTTTCCCAGAAGACCTACGAAGCCAGAAGGAGGAGTCGAGGGGGGCCAGGGGGCCCCCACACGCCAGGGCGGCGCGCCCAGCCCCCTGGCCGCACGGGCCCCACGTGAGGCTACCCTGGCCCACCTCTGGTCTCCTCCCTTCGTGTACATCATCGTCCCCGAAAACCTATGTCAGGGGGGGTTCAGAGTTAGACACAGCCGCCTCTGCGGGGCGGAGAACACCAGAGAGAGAAAGCTCTCCGGCAGAGAGAAATCTGCCGGGGAAATTCCTTCCCGGAGAGGGGAGATCGTCGCCATCGTCATCACCATCGCACCGGACTTCATCGGGATCATCATCATCATCTCCATCACCAGCACCTTCATCTCCACCATCACCACACCATCCCGCTGTAACATCTTGAGTTGGATCTTGTTATATTCATAGGGGAAACTTTCCCGGTGTTGATTACTCTTGTAGTTGATGCTATTGAGTGGAACCGTTGAGTTAAGGTTTATGTCCAGATTGTTATTTACCATTATTTCACCTCTGATCATGATCCATATGATGTCTTGTGAGTAGTTCGTTTAGTTCTTGAGGACATGGGAGAAGTCAAGATGTTAGTAGTGAATTATTGTTGAGAAATATTTAATGGTTTGATATTGTTGTGGTGCTATTTCACTAGTGGTGTCATGTGAACGTCGACTACATGATACTTCACCATTTATGGGCCTAGTGAGATGCATTGTGTATTTGGCTACCGATTGTGGGGTTGCTGGAGTGACAGAAACCTAAACCTCCGTTGGTAAACCATTGCACCAGGGAGCGTAGGATCCTAGAGTTTAAGGCTGTGGTTAGATTTATCTTAATTACTTACTTGTATTTGCGGATGCTTGCAAGGGGTATAATCACAAGTGTGTATTTATCCTAGTAAGGGTAGTGCGCTAGCACAGGTTCACCCCCATAACACTTACCAAACCAATAAATACTATTGGCTCTATGAAGCGAAAGCTCTTGACAGAAAACTCCCGTGTGTCCTTGAGAACGTTTGGTTATTATAAGAACACAACCGGCTTGTCCTTTGCTGAAGAAAGGATTGGGCCACTTGCTGCAATTGTTACTACTGTCTTTTACTTACTCGCACTTTATTTACTCGTAATACCAAATACTCCTGAAAACCTGTTTGCTAGTATTTACAGTGATTCCTTGATCGAAACTGCTCATCAACACCTTCTGCTCCTCGTTGGGTTCGACACTCTTATTTATCGAAAGTACTACGATACACCCCCTATACTTGTGGGTCATCACTCCCGATGGGAGTAATCTCTTTATATTTCGTCGACTATGTTGTTGAAGTTTGTATGACAATCTTTCTTCATTTGCACTATTGATTGTCTCATCCTCTATCGGGTGCGCGCTCAACGCTCCCGATGGGAGTAGCCCCCGAGGCTATGTTTGGATACTTGTAACCAAGCATAGGCTCAAAGTTCAGTTCTTCTTCCTCCTGTTAACGTCTACTGTTTGCAAGCCCCCGAGTCCAAGTTGAGGTTTTCATATCATGCGACCACAGTCCCCTCTTCTTGTTTTTTCTCTTTGGTATTATCGTCTGCTGTGTGCAGAATTTAACTCCTATTGTAAAATATGTTTACGGGCCTTGCTTTAGCACGGGGGCCCGATAATACGTGCTTATAAATAAAGCACCCTCTGGCAAGGGTAAAAACCCTAATCAGATTCCTCCTCCGCCGCATCATCTTCTCCCTCCATCTAGGGTTTTCCTAGCCTTTTCCTTTGTTCACATGGATGATGCAGATGGTTCCCGTCTGAACCTTGGCTCTCTGGTGGCACCACGAGGTCGAGGTCGCCCTCGTGGAAGCAAGAACAAGAACAACGCAACTCCGGCCGCCGCAGGGTCGTCACTGGCTGTTCCAGCCAAGCGTCGTCCCGGTCGCCCACCTGGGAGCAAAAATAAGCCCAAAGTGACTGGCACTGCCCCAGGTTCAAGCGTTCCTCCTCCTGCTGCTTCCGCTGCTCCTGCTGCTCCTTCCTGAATCTTTTCTTTCTTCTGCATTGCTATGGCACAGTGTCTCGAGATTCAGCGCCTGCCGCTGAATTTCACCAAGTTCATGGATGGGCGGGAGCTGCGGGAAGCGGTTCTCCGTGAACAGTCTGGCAGTGGGACTCCATACGAGGTGGAGGTTTGGTATGACGGCGATGGCGAGCAGTACTTGAGGGGTGGCTGGTCACAATTTGCAGAAGACCACGACATCCACCAAGGCTTCTTCATGGCCTTCGACTTCCACATCGGCACGTCGAAGTTCGACGTGAAGATCTATGACGGTACCCAGTGCCAGAAGAAGTACGAAGCTGAAGTCCACTTCCATTAGGATCTTCTTTTTATGTAATTTTGCTTGACAATGTCCTTGCCGCCGTGTTATCTGTAATGAATATTCGTACTCTACTTTGATGGTTTTGCTAGTACCATGAAAACAAGTTACTGTTCTGAGGTATGCTTGAGATATATCAGGTTCTTTGCGAACCAATTGGTATGAAGAATATCGGGTTCTTTTGTGAACCAAATTGTTTGAATATTATCGGGTTGCCTGCACAACCTGTACAGTGAAAAAGGTCTCCATGTCGCGATAGAAATTTCATTCGTACAACCCAAGGGTTGAAGCCCCTGAGCGGAGAAGTAGAAATACTTGTACAATTTTGTCGAGTTTAACCCAAAGAACCCGACTTATGGCCTCATGTTCTGAGTTTAGAAGGTTAACTTGATTTTAATGATACCACTAGATTTAGTCTACGCGTAAAAACGTCGTAGCTGCTCCGCATTCCATGGATTACTCTCGTCTTTTCCTGTCTTCTTGTCTTGTAGTCGATATGCTCCTCCTGGAATTACTTCTGTGACGATGTAGGGTCCCACCCAAGGGGACTCCAATTTGCCATGGCTGTCTAGCCTGAGTCGCAAAACTAGGTCTCCCACCATGAAGGATCGTGGACGAACTCGACTACTGTGGTAGTTTCATAGACTCTGTTGATATTGCGTGGCTCTTTCTAATGCCTTATCCCTTGCTTCATCTAGTGCATCGACATCGTTCTGCAGTGCTTCTGTTGATGTTGTCTCGTCGTATGCCGTCACTCTTGGGGCCTCGTGTGTAACTTCGACTGGAAGCACGGCTTCTGCGCCATGGACCAGGAAGAAAGGAGTTTCTTGAGTTGCTGCGTTAGGCGTAGTTCTTAGGCTCCAAAGAACGGAGGGCAATTCTTCTACCCAAGCGCTCTTGGATTTCTCGAGAGGTGCTAAGAGCCTCTTTTTTATCCCACTACATATCAGGCCATTGGCTTTTTTGACTTGCCCGTTTGTTTTCGGGTGTGCCACAGATGCGAATTTGGGCTTGATCCCTAGTCCATCGCAGTAACTCTTGAATTCCTTTGAAGTGAAATTTGTCCCGTTGTCTGTGATGATGCTATATGGTACACCAAAACGGAATACTATTGACTTGATGAAGCTAATTGCTGCTGTAGAATCTTGAGTTGTTACCGGGGCCGCTTCCACCCACTTGGTAAATTTATCGACTGCCACTAGCATGTAAATATGCCCTCCTGGCCAGGATTTGTGCAACTTTCCCACCATATCGAGGCCCCATTGCGCAAAGGGCTAAGACAATGGTATTGTTTGCAGCTCCGCTGCTGGTGCATGCGGTCTAGATGCAAATCTTTGACATGCTTCGCACTTTTGAACTATATCTTTTGCGTCTTCGATGGCTGTTAGCCAATAGAATCCTGCTCGGAAAGCTTTTGCCGCTATTGCTCTGCTGCTAGCATGATGGCCGCATACTCCGCCGTGTATATCTTTTAGTATTGTTTGTCCTTCCTAGGGCGTTACACAACCCTGCAAAACGCCGGTAATACTCTTCTTGTATAATTTTTCCTGCAACACGATAAGCGCTTTCGATCTTCGGGTTATCCTCTTGGCCTCCACTGCATCTTCTGGTAATTTTTTATTTATCATGTATGCAAGATATGGCTGCATCCATATTTCTTCTATCATCATGACCTCCTCCGGTTCCGTCGTAGCCCCCGAGCCTGCTATAGTAGTCGAACTTTTTGCATTTTTTATTGATCTTTCCACTATTCCTCCCAAAATACTCCGGACGGCACGGGTAAACACTGTGACCCGATATTTGCTAAATTGTCGGCTTCTTCATTACTGTTTCTGCTTATGTGCGAGACTTCGCATCCATCGAACGTTCGTTCTAGATAGTGGTATAAATTCTTGTAGGCCATCATGTTGTCATTGATTGTGTCACATTTGTTCATAACTTGCTGGACAACAAGGTTGGAATCTCCAAATATTTTTAGGCGAGTTGCTCCACATGCTTTAGCCATCTTCATTCCATGCAACAAAGCCTCGTACTCTGCTTCATTATTAGAAGCCTGTGGAAAGCTCATCCTTAAGACGTACTTCAATTTGTCGCCATGAGGCGATATCAAAACTACTCCTGCGCCTGCGCCTTGGACTCTCTTAGAACCATCGAAGTACATTGTCCAAATACTGGATAAGTCTGGTGGTCCCGTGCTCTGTAGCTCCAGCCACTCTGCCGTAAAATCTGGCAAGACTTGCGACTTGATCGCCTTCCTTTTTTCGTATGTGATGTCCATGGGAGACAACTCGATTCCCCACAAAGAGACACATCATGTTGCTGAAGGATTGTTCAATATGTTCGACAGTGGCGCCTCATTGACCACTATAATCGGGTGCACCGCAAAGTACTGTCGCAGTTTACGTGCGGTTGTGAAAACACTGTATGCCAACTTTTGATAGTGCGGGTATCTCTGTTTTGTTGGAGATAACACTTCACTGATGAAATATACCGGCCTCTGGACGCCATGGGCTTTTCCTTCTTCACTTCTTTCGACTACCAATACTGTACTTACCACCTGATGAGTTGCAGCGATGTACAATAGTAGTGGTTCTTTTTCTTTTGGTGCGACCAGCACTGGTGGCGTGGAAAGCACTTTTTTCAACTATGCAAACGCTGCGTCTGCTTCTTCTATCCACTCAAATTTATCATCTGACTTCTTCATAAGTGCATAAAAATGAAGCGCCTTCTCTCCCAGTCGAGCAACGAAGCAACTTAGAGCCGCGACGCGTTCTGCAAGTTTCTGTACGTCGTGTAGTTTTGTGGGTTTCCCCATTGTTAAGATTGCTTGAATCTTCTCTGGGTTTGCCTCTATTCCTCGTGCTGATACCAAAAACCCCAAAAGTTGTCCTGCTGATACGCCAAAGGAACACTTTGTCGGGTTAAGCTTAAGCTTGTACCTGCTCAGGTTGTGGAAGGTTTCTGCCAAGTCGCTGATTAAAGATTTCTCTTCTCTTGTGGTGATGACTACATCATCAATGTAGACTTGGATATTGCGTCCTATTTGGCTTTCGAGGCAATTTTGCATCATCCGTTGATAAGTTGCTCCTGCATTTTTTAGGCCGAACGGCATTACTTGGTAGCAAAACACTCCGTATGGTGTGATGAAGGCCGTTTTTTCTTCGTCTTCTTTCTTCAATTTGATCTGATTGTAACCAGAATATGAGTCCAAAAATGAAAGCCTCGCGCATCCCGCTGTGGAATCGATTATCTGATCGATGTGGGGTAGAGGGAAGGGATCCTTTGGACAATGCTTATTAAGAGATGTGTAATCGACACATACTCTTTGTACGTCTGTGTTCTTCTTAGGTACTATGACTGGGTTCGATACCCAACTCGAAGTTTTGATTTCTCTGATAAATCCGGCATTTTCTAGCCTGTGCAATTCTGACGCTATTGCCTTCCTTTTAGGTTCATCAAATCGTCTCAATGGTTGCTTGACTGGTTTTGCCTTGGGATCTACATTTAGTGCGTGCTCGACGAGTTCCCTGGGAACCCCTGGCATGTCCGAGGGACACCAGGCGAAGATTTGCTAGCGCTCACGGAGGAACTCGACGAGCGTGCCTTCCTATGCGGGATCCAAGTTCACCGCAGTTGATGTCGTCTTGTTTGGATCTGTAGGGTGGACCTGGATTTTCTTCGAGTCCTGCGTTGTGTCGAAAGCCTGATCTGGCAGGGATCGTCCAACGTCGGGTAGCACATTATGATCTGTTTCTCCTTTTAACCTCTCATAGTCCGCTGTCATGCCGAAGGTTTGTGCCATCCTGTTGAATTCTCTGTCGCATGTGTTGGCTACTTCAAAGCTCCCTTATACTGTAATTGTTCCTTTAGGCCCTGGAATTTTTAACGTAAGATACGCGTAATGTGGTACTGCCATGAATTTTGCAAATGCTGGGCGCCCCAGGATTGCATGATATTGTGACGGCCAGTCCATAACTTCGAATTCCAGCTTCTCTCTTCGGTAGTTGCCGCTACTGCCAAAGCAGACATCGAGTTCTATTCTTCCCAAAAGGTGGTTTGCGGCTCCTGGTACTATTCCGTGGAAGGAACAATCTGTTGGCTTCAGACTCGTCAGCGAGATGCACATTGCCTTTAGGGTTCTAGCATATATTAAGTTTATGCCACTCCCTGCATCCATGAACACTCTTCCGATGTCGTACCCTCCTATTTGCGCCTTTAAAACCATAGGCGAGTGGCATGGCCTGGGAACTTTTCTCGGGTGGTCTACTCTACTGAACTTAACTGGTTGTTCTGACCACCGTAGGTACTCTGTGGTAGCTGGTGGTGATGATATTGCTAAGTTTACTTGCCTAGATATGCTCTTTCGCTCTTTCTTTGACTTGGGCACCGGTTGAATCATGGCTGGTATGTAAACTTTTGACTCTAAGTGCCTTGCTAGCCTTTGCATTTGATATCCCTGACTTCTTTGTTTTTCTCCTTGCCTCCCTCCTTGACTTGAGCCCATGGCATTTTGCAGCCTTAGAAATGTTCTACAATCCTTCATCTGATGATTTGAGACTCTTTTCCCGTCGAGATATGCGTAGTGGATTCGACAAGGTCTGTATAGCATATCCTCGGCCGAAGGACCAGAGTATCTTGATTTTTCTACTCCTTTTGCTTGAAACCTCCTACTTTCATATCCTTCCTCTTCTTCTACTGCGTAGCCCGCGGCTACCTGACTTCGCCTTTCTTGGTTACCTCTGCTGCGGTATCGTCTCCTCTGTCTGCTTATTCTGTCGACTTCTGGTGAACGTCCTCTTTTATTATTGTATGCGTCTTCTCCATCGGCGAATCTGTTGACTTGTTCCATTAACTCGGCTACTGTCGTAGGTCTTGTTCTTCCTATTTCTTCCACGAGATCTGAGCGACAAAGTCCGGCCGTAAAGGCGTCTACTGCTCGTTTGTCGGAGACGTCCTCTGCTGAGTTTTTGATTATACTCCAGCGTTGTATATATGAACATAGAGTTTCGCCTTTCCTCTGCACGCACGCCTTGACTTCCTCCAGTGATGCTGGGCGCTTATATGTTGAACAAAAATTTCGTGCGAATTGACTTTCGAGTTCCTCCCAACTTTCGATGGATTCGTTGGGTAGGGTATTCAACCAGGACCGTGCTGCGCCAGTGAGGTGTAGCTGCAAACTTTGCATTGCAGTCGCCTTTGTTCCCCCCAATATCTGTACTGCCTGCAGATAGTCTGATAACCATAGGGTAGGTTCTTGTGACCCGTCATACTTATGTTGGTCGTGTGGCAGTTTGAATCCTTTGGGTACCCGCGTTTTGTGAACCCTGCGGGTAAAGCATAACGCACCCATCTCTTTATCGTCATCTTCATAATTTTCTTCCCTCCAAGCATGACGTGATTTGTTTACTCGAGTTTGCGCTATTATATTTCTTGTGTCCTCTTTCCTCTTCTGTCGCATTTCCTCTTCTGATGACTCGCTGTACTCATTATCTGCGAAGTTATATCTGAACTTCTCCTTTTCCTTGCAGCTTGTCGACTTTGCCTCTGGGCCTTTTTCCCTAATCTTGCCTTCCACTATTCCAGGACTTCGTATCGCGGCTTGGTGCATATCTTCTCGCGGGTCCCCAGGTTCTGGCCTTGTAGCTAGTAAATACGCTTGTGCTGCTACCAATGCTACTTCTGGCATTTCTTGTATGAAGTCATCTTCCTCCTCTTCTGACTGTGAGGTAGGGCTCCTTGAGTACCTTTCTTCTTCGCTGCGCGCCGTTGCCCCTCTATTGTGCTTTGGGTCTCCATGCCTTTCTCTGTTGTACTCTGAATCTTCATTATAGTCTTCCCAGTACTCCTCCCTTGATATACTGTTATTGTCTTGAAAAAACATGTCTCTTTCCTCTCTTAGTTTCTTCTTGTGTTGGTATAATGCATACTGATAGCCCATTAGAACTTCTCTTCTCGATCCTTCGGGTACTTCTGTACCATGATTGATAGCTGATTTGATCATTATCCATTCGCCAGCCGAAACGTGGACTTTCTCCTTTTCCTTTTTGTTGTGTTCTTTCATTTTGTCGACTTGCTTGTCGACCTTTTTACTTCCTTTGCTGTTGTTTTCTTCTTCTGCTTCAGTGATAATAACGCATAACTGATGCACTTTGGAGACGCCACTGCTTCCCCCGGCGGAGTCCTTTGCTTTGCTGTGCGTCTGGCACGCTCTTTCTTCTGAGTCAAAATTTTCCCGAATTTTGTCGCCTTCTGCGATTGGTGCTTTGTCGAAGCTGACCGGCGAGTTTACCTCGCTGGAAGAGTCTTCTGATGATTCCAACGTTTCCTCTGTTTTGGGCTTATTTGTCGACGGATCTAATTTCGTCGAATCCGAGAGGCGGGATGAACCCGATGGCCCTATAATGATGCTCAGACTTCCAATGGTTAACTCCATCTCTTGATTTCTGTCGAGTTCTGAACTGCTGTTGGCTAAAAGCGAAAAAGCCATCGAATTCATGATTCCAACGCCCAGATCCCCACGGTCGGCGCCAATTGACAAGGGTTAACTCGACAAATGTCCTAGATGAAGGACTTAGGATCGGGGAGATAGGGCGTCGGATGAACTCGAAGGTAAAGTTAGTCGAAATAGGTATGTGTCGAAAGTAAACTTGGGTGTTCAACCTGGTTTGCTTTCAATCTGCCCTACACCGTCCCCTCCTGGCCCCTTTATATAGGTGGCCAGGTCTCAAGGATCGGGTAGGGTCTGATACAGATTACAATATCGACATACGGTAGGAACTCGTATTCGACTATCATTACAATTGGGCCTAGCTATACGGGTGACAAGGGTATAGCTACTAGAGCCCGTTAGTTGAGTACCCCTGAGGCCCATTGTGTTAGGCCCAATTGTAATGATAGTCGAATACGAGTTACTACCGTATGTCGATATTTGTAATCTGTATCGAACCCTACCCGATCCTCGAGACCTGGCCACCTATATATAGGGGTCAGGAGGGGACGGTGTAGGGCTGGTTGAAAAGCAAGCCAGGTTAAACACCCAAGTTTACTTTCAGTACACACTTATTTCGACTAACCTTTACCTTCGAGTTCATCCAGCGCCCTATCTCCCCGATCCTAAGTCCTTCATCTAGGACATTTGTCGAGCTAACCCTTGTCAACGGGCCTTAGGGGTACTCAACTAACGGGCTCTATTAACTATACCCTTGTCAGCAATAAACATGCTCAAACTTTTAAAAGTCCTATTTCTTATAAGCATGTTAATTTTTGTGGAGTACATAGACCTTGTGAACAGAGTTACAACAAGGAAGATTATTGTATCACCCACGCAAATGAAGAAACCAGTATGTGGTACAAGGATATAGGTGAGATCGGTAAAAAGGTTTGTGAGCTTTATCCTGTTCTTTGTAAACATTGCGATGACATAGGTCATTTTAATTTCCAATGCTCGAGCCCTAATAGTTACTCTTCTAGTACCCTAAGTTTGTATTGTGATGACAAGATTACTCCCAATCAGCATGATGAGCTCACTTTGTTATTGGCGTGTGACGAGATATCTAGAAAGATTGCTTTGATAGATATGAATGATGTTGATATTAATAGCACCCTTCGTGGTTGTCGTCTCTATTGTGCTAAAGATTGCCTTGCAAATACTTACATTCAAAATCTTATAAAACTTGATATTTTGCCAAGCTACGACAGGACTGATAGATGTTTTTATCTTATTAATAGAGAGGAGGAATCCTCCAAAGTTTCTTCTGTTGTTCCTATTAGCAAACCAGATTATGTGGAGAAGATGCATTTCCCTCCTAGAGAATATGTGGAGAAGATGCCCTTTAAGTCTCTCCCTCCTAAAAGAGAGAGTAAGAAGAGTATGAAGAAGAAGAAGAGGAGGAGTAAAAGGCGAGAGGACACGGTATCTTCCCCTAAGCGTTATGATCCTGCTATAGATTATGATAATTCTGATTGGGATGATGTTCCTATGCCTGTTACGTATGTTAGTGATAATGATTGGGAAAAGCACTCTACTTTTGATATTGAAAATCTTTTTGGTACTAATTCTAAGGTTAATAATTGTTGTACAATTAGTGTTATCCATGTTCCTTCTTATGATGATATGCTTGAAGAGTATGCTTTGCGAAATAGTTGCTCTCTAGCTTGTTATGATGATGAGTATAATATTTTCAGTTCACCTACTATTGAGGATAAAATTAGTTATGATTACAATATGCCTCCTATTTTTGATGATTATGGTGATCAGAATAATGATTCTGTTGAATCTGCTCCTACTACTATTGTTCATGTGGGGAGTATTAATTCTTTTATGCATGTCGCTCATGATAGAGATGCTTTATGTGATAGTTATATTGTTAATTCTATTCATGATGCTACTAAAAGTTATTATGAGAGAGGGAAACATGGTTTGATGGATCTCAACAATATTGAGTTTCCCCTCTTTATGTTGCAATTCTTGAAGTTGTACCTGTTTTGTCTTCCTATGCTTTTTGCTTTGCGCTTTCATGACTTGTCTCTTTACAAGACTATTTTTCATAGGAAGTGGTTTAGATTTAAATGTGTTCCATACTTGCTTTTTGATGCTCTCTATTGCTTTAATTTCCTATATGGCACCTTTGCCTCAAGCTCTTATATGGCGCCCACATGAGCATCTTTGCAAATTACTGCGCCTAGCTCAAAGGCGTTAAAGAAAAGCACTCTTGGGAGATAACCTATTGTTTTATTTTCAGTACTTTTTATTTTATTTGAGTCTTGGAAGTTATTACTACTGTAATAACCACTCCTTATCCTTTTTATTTCATTGTTGTGCCAAGAGAAGCCTCTAATTCGAGCGAGGTAAAGATTTGGGGATGTTGCTGTCCTGAAACTGTTTTCGGCGCTGTACCGTAAAAATTCATATAAATTTTCTGTATATCTTTTGGACCTGCGATTTCTTGTGCATATGCCCCAGGTTATATCCAAACTTTCGTTAGTTGAACACTTTTTGATTTGAGCAACAGAAAACCCCTCAAAAATTTGACCTTTGTCAGCTGTTCTGTTTTGACAGATTTCTGCCAATATTTATGTTTGCCGCTTAATCGCTTTCTTTTGAGTTCTTTTGATCATGGAACTTTTGGGGAAGTTGCTACAGTAGTATATTCTATATATGTGGTGGTTTTGTGTTGAAACCTGAAGCAAAAAAAGGGTTGATTCTATGTTATGCTTAAACTAATGTTGCTAATAGATTTGTGTTTAGTTTTGTATGAAGGAAGTTTTCAAGTGTAGGGATCGGAGAGTGATGAGATGAGATGAAGAATGGACAAAAGCTCAAGCTTGGGGATGCCCATGCATCACCCCAAGAAATATCCAAGAAGTACAAGCGTCAAAGCTTGGGGATGCCCCCGAGGCACCCCTTCTTCATCGGCAAAAATCAGGTCACCTTTCAAAACACTATATTTTTATTGCTTCATGCACTATGCATTTTTCTTGGAGCGTCAGTTATTTTTGTTTTTTAGTTTTCTTTTGCTTTGTTTGCTGCAATAAATGGTTAGATCACATCATGTTTCTTTTGGAGGAGATGAACTCGCTTTTCATTTGCCAAGAACACTCGAGTTTTCACTCCTATCGTTTCAATGAGTGTTCTCTTTTTCTGCTACTGGGTTTAGCTTGCATTTTTCACCTTGATTTGTGTTCAGATCTTATTATATATTTTGATCAAGGTGTATTTTTGCCTCTGGTCTTTATTGGTTTTCATCAAAAGAGGTGTTTATAAAAAGTTCAAATGGTGTTGGAAAAGAGAAAAAGCTTTATGCAAAAAAGTGGTACAAAAAGGAGCTTGTGTAGACTGCGGCCTAGGCTTTTGCATGTCGTGCTTGATGTCTTTTTGATAGTATGCTTAGTGGTTTTGCTGTAGCATGACTTGTCTCAAATGACTGAGATTGCTTAATGAGCCTTTGAAAAAATCATGCGTTGTTTTTATTATGTGGAAGCATTTATTTGGTTTTCTCCTTGATGCTTTATTTGGGTTGACTTGGCGCATGCTCATACATGTTAGACTCATACAAAGTCACCAATAGCCTCTATGATCATTTAGTTTTTGACTTTTGATGCCATCTTATGCTTCTTTTAATGTTGCTTTGTCGCTATGCATGATTATGGCCGTTATTGCTCTCTTAGTTGGTCGCTGCCAGTCTTTTGCTAGCCCTCATTTTGTACTGAGTATGAGCTCTACTCGTGCATCCAACTCCCAAAAACCAAGTTTGCTATTGTGTCCACTATAAATTCCTATGCATGGTATTTGCAAGCCATTCCAAGTAAATTTTCATGTGCTACCTTTCAAAAAAACCTTCAAAATACTTCTCGTTTTGTGACACTGTTTTCAGCTCATGGGGACGTAGTGGTCGGATTAGCTATCTTCCATATTGCTTATTCCAAAAAAAAAGAGAAAAAAAGAAAGAAAAAGGCACTCCTCCATGGTATGTGAATGTTGGTGGGCACCCGATGGAATCGGTTAGCCATGGTTTGTGAAAGGAAAAAAGGTGGGGAGGAGTGGCAAGCTTTATAAAAGAGCACAAAAGTGCCAATCTCTCTCTCTCAAAAACTTGCTTCATTTTTGTATGGAAGATAGTAAGAACCCCATTGCTAGTCGTTGACAAAAGCAACCACCTCTCAAAACCAATTTTTATCTCTCTGTTTTGCAAATGAAAAGCTCTAGCACATATTTAATCACTGCTGCCCTCTACGAAGGGCCTTTCTTCTACTTTTATGTTGAGTCACCACCTTCTTTCTTTATGCACCCTTAAGAGAGCATAGTTGTCATTCTTAGTATAATGTGCATTGTCCCAAAGTTTTCATTGATTGATTCATATTGTTGGTTTCACTTGTTCTCAAATTATTTGTATCTAGTCGCCCTCTTAAACTTAAAGGTGTCCTATGCATTTATGTTTTGCTCTCCATGAAGGACAAGTTGAAAACCATTTACTATGTTTTTCCTTATGATTTGAACACACGTTTGACTTTCATTGTTTCATTTTCATAATCTTTTGTTTGTGTTCATTTGCATGTTTACAACATGGTTGCTAAGTTCTTATTGTAATGATTATATCTTTCATTCCCATGTTTTAAGTTCTTATGATCCCAGCTCACAAATGCTTACATATATGATCAAGATTGTGTAGGTGCATGTCACCTCAAAAATTATTTCTTTTGTTATCACTTACCTACTCGAGGACGAGCAGGAGTTAAGCTTGGGGATGCTGATACGTCTCAAACGTATCTATAATTTTTGATGCTCCATGCTTGTTTTTACACCATTTGCCTTGTGTTTCGTTACACTTCGTGACGTTTTTATGCAATTTCCGGAACTAACCTATTGACAAGATGCCACAGTGCCAGTTCCCTGTTTTCTGCTGTTTTTGTGTTTCAGAAAAGCTACACAGGAAATATTCTCAGAATTGGACGAAACAAGTTCCAGAAGTCTTATTTTTCCCGGAAGCTTCCCGAAGACCGAAAGAGAGCCGAAGGGGGGCCAGAGGCCGCCCTCACACATAGGAGCATGGCCCAGGCCCTGGCTGCGCCACCCTGGTGTGAGGAGCCCCTGGCTGCCCCCTGACGACGCCCCTTCGCCTATATAAAGCCTCGGGACGGAAAACCCTAGGGAGTCAGCAAAATTTCCAGAACAGTTCCGTAGCTCCGCCGCCGCCATCGACGAATTTCGGGGGACAGAAGTCTCTGTTCCGGCACACTGTCGGGATGGGGAAGTGCCCCCGGAGCTATCTCCATCGGTCTCCATCGCCGTCTCCGCCGTCTGCATCGACCTCACCGCCATCTCCATCAATCTTGTTGTCTCCTATGATGAGGAGGGAGTAGTTCATCCCCGGGGCTGAGGGCTCTACCGGTAGCTATGTTGTTCACCTCTCTCTCCCATGATGTGATCTTTATGTGATCGTGAGCTTTGTATCATGTTGAATAAGTAGATATTACTCTTCTTCATTATGTGTACTCTAGTGTGTTATTAAAGTAATCTATTCCTCCTGCCATGGTGTAACGGTGACAGTGCGTTCATCGTGGTGGTACTTGGTCTAGGCTACGATTGTGATCTTTTATGGATTATGAGAATAATTATCACTATGATAGTATTGAAGTGATCTATTCCTCCTTTCATGGTGTAATGTTGACAGTGTGTGCACCGTGTTAGTACTTGGTCTAAGTTGCAATAATATCTATCTTGAGTTGTGATTTGATTTGGATATCTCTATGAGTGGTGTTTGTCAAGTACTTGATGAACTTTAAGGAGTGCTTCGTAGCCCTACGTAATGATTAGTGTTATTCAATAGGAGAGTAATTCAGAGTACCATAGTGAAGAGAAGTTATTTATTTGTTTAATTATGTTATATTTGTTGGGAGTGTGTTCACTAGTGAAAGTATGATCCCTAGGCCTTGTTTCCAAGCATTGCACACCGTTTACTTCCTGTTTTGTTACATGTTTGCTCGCAGTGATATTTATTTCAGACTACATTTGCTACTTATAATCATCTATACCACTTGTATTTCACTATCTCTTCGCCGAACTAGTGCACCTATACATCTAACAAGTGTATTGGGTGTGTTGGGGACACAAGAGACTTTCTGTATCGTAATTGCAGGGTTGTTTGAGAGGGATAGCTTTAACCTCTTCCTCCCTGAGTTCGATAAACCTTGGGTGATCCACTTAAGGGAAACTTGCTGCTGTTCTACAAACCTCTGCACTTGGAGGCCCAACACTGTCTACAAGAACAGACGCGTGCGTAGACATCAATGAGTAAAGCAGCAGTTTTTCCTCAGTAAGAGACCAAGGTATGTCGAATCCAGGAAAAAGCCAAACTCCAGAAGGTGATGCTTGCTATCTTCGCGACAGCTCAGGACAATTTATAAGGCGTCTCATCCAAGCTTTGCTTTGCCAGCTGCAACGCAGAACCTGCATACAACACAACCAAATACTTTGCTCCCAACTTACGATGAGGTTGTCAATCTCACCGGTTTGCTTGAAACAAAGGAATGAGCGTATCGAGTAGAAAACAGTAATAGTATGCGAGTAAAGTAAACAGTGCGAGTAAAGTAAACAGGTGAAAGCAATATAATGGAAATAGGACCAGGGTCCACAGTTCACTAGTGGTGTCTCTCCATAAGATAAAATAATACATGCTGGGTAAACAAATTACAGTTGGGCAATTGATAGAATAAAGACAACGTGCATGTCGAGAGGATCACTATGAGATTTACTCTGGGCATTACAACAAGATACATAGACCGCCATCCAACTGCATCTATGACTAATAATCTACTTGTGGTGAATCAACCCGAGAACTCCACAAGTATTAAGTTGCAAATAACAGATAATTGCATTAAGCAAAGTGTGTAATGTAAACAAAGCATATGCCCTCGAGCATATGAATGTTGTTTTCCCCTAGTAGCAACATCACATCTACAACCTTAGAGGTTTCTGTCACTCCCCCAGATTAAATAGAGGCATGAACCCACTATCGAGCATAAATACCCCCTCTTGGAGTCACTAGCAACTACTCGGCCAAGATAGCTACTAACAATGGAGAGCATGCAAGATCATAAACAACATAGAGATAACATAAGATAAAATTCAGTACATCAACTTAATCATAACACCAATATTCATCGGATCCCAACAAACACAACATGTAGAATTACATAAAGGTAGTCTCGATCATGTAAAGCAGCTCACGAGATCTAAATATGAAGCACATGGTGGAAAAGACAACCATCTAGCTACTGCTATGGACCCATAGTCCAAGGTAGACTACTCACTCATCGCACCGGAGGAAAGCATGGCAATGAAGAAGACCTCCGGTGGTGATTCCCCTCTCCGGCAGGGTGCCGGGAAGAGCTTCTGGATCCTCCTGATCTCAGGTTGATGACGGCGGCGGATCGCGATATGTTTCTGGAAAAGTGATCGAGACTCTAGGTTTTTCCCATCGGGGGGCTTTATAGGCGAAGGGGCAGCGTCAGAGGTGGACCAGGGGGCACACACCACCAGGGGGCATGGGCTAGCCCTAGGCCGTGCCGCCCTATGGTGTGGCCGCCCTCTGGCTCGGCTCTGTCTCCTCTTTGGTGTTCTGGAAGCTCTGTGAAATATCTGGACGACTCGCTTTTGTTTCGTTCAATTCCGAGAATATTTCCTGTGTAGCATTTCTGAAACACAAAAATAGTAGAAAACAGGGAACTGGCACTGTGGCATCTCGTTAATAGGTTAGTTCTGGAAAATGCATAAAAATGTCACGAAGTGTAACAAAACACTAAACAAATGGTGTAAAAACAAGCATGGAGCATCAAAAATTATGGATACGTTGGAGACATATCAGCATCCCCAAGCTTAACTCCTGCTCATCCTCGGGTAGGTAAGTGATAACAAAAGAAATAATTTTTGAGGTGACATGCACCTACACAATCTTGACCATATATGTAAGCGTTGTGCGCTGGGATCAAAGAACTTAAAACATGGGCATGAAAGACATAATCTTGATAGAAGAAACTTAGCAACCATGTTATAACATGAAAATGAACACAAACAAAAGATTATGAAAATGAAACAATGAAAGTCAAACGTGTGTTCAAATCATAAGGAAAAACATACAAATGGTTTTCAGCTTGTCCTTCATGAGAGAGCAAAACATAAATGCATAGGACACCTTCAAGTTTAAGAGGGCGACTAGATACAAGTAATTTGAGAACAAGTGAAACCAACAATATGAATCAATAAATGAAAACTTTGGGACAATGCACATTATACTCAGAATGACAACTATGCTCTCTTAATGGTGCATAAAGATAGAAGGTAGAGACTCAACATAAAAGTAAAAGAAAGGCCCTTCGCGGAGGGAAGCAGTGATTGCAAGTTTTATAAACCTTCAAAAATTATGTTACTTACCAGCTTTGAGCTCTCATTGCCCCCATCATAAGCATCTTGAATGGTTAAAGTTAATGCGAGAATACTTATGCTGCATATGCTTGACAAATCATAAGTTGAAAACATCGTGTCCCATGAATACGAATACCCAAACCTCATGCTACTCGACTTAGAGTCCCAAGCAAGCTCTTGTCATTGTAAATATATGTGTATCATCGAGAACCGCCAACGGGGTACCTCCGTGCCCGATGACATGGAACAAGCCCACATCAAAATGATAGAACAAACAGACAATGAACACCTCAGCATCTCTTTTATTTACCATTGGTATAGCTTTTTATTGCGAGATGCATCGTCGAATGTTCACTATGGGCATGCTGTAAATTTCCACCATGAATTATGCATGGCTTAGATTAGCGGCCCAGGCGTTTCCCTAACACATATAAAAACTCCATGATCCCGCAAGATTCCCAACTTATTTCACATCGCGAGTATCCATAAACAAAAGATCACGATATCAACTCAAATGAAAGATAGTGTAATTGAAAGAGCATTTCCCTAATAAATGTATTTTGGTGTTTGTTAACAACATTTGGTGATTTAACCATGCTATTAAAGTTCTGCAGATTTTCTAGGTTATTTCAGGATCTCGCGGAGGTGCACCCCAAAAAGGTAGAAAAGATCGGAGCCCGTAGTCCAGTAGTGGAGTTAGGGCTTAGTTGTCTTGTAGGGTGCTTTGCGAAGGTGGAAATGGTGGAGAGGGGATCCACGAAGTGCTGATGTTGCTTCTTCTAGGGTGGAGACTCTGGCCCTGGTGGCCGGAGACTCTGGCCTAGGGGACTCGCCCAGGCAATCCCCAGAGTTGGACGCTTCAGATGCCTGTCCGGAGTTGGGCCGGAGACTTTCTGTCTCTGGCCAGAGACTCCGGGCTGGCATGCTGAGGCCGGAGACTCCGGTCCCCAGGGGCCGGAGACTCTGGTCTGTCCGGGTGTGGTCAGGATTGCTAAAGGCTCGGACGCTTCAGAGACCAGGCCGGAGTTGGGCCGGAGACTTTTGTCTCTGGCCGGAGACTCCGGCCCTGGAGTCACTTAGGGTGGAGACTCCGGCCCTCCTGGCCGGAGACTCCGGCCCTAGTCGTCTAGCAACGGCTACATTTCGTGGAGGACTATATAAAGCCTTCTTCTACCTCAAGAAGGGGATGCGGCTTCCACTCTCTCTCCTCCATTGTTCCAAAGCTTCAAAGCACTAGATCTCTCTCCCTAGCCAATAGAACTCAAAGCCCTTTTGGGATTTGAGGGAGAAGACCTAGATCTACTCTTCCACCAAGGCGATTTGATTTCCCCCCTTGCTTTGTTGAGGGGCTTGTAACTTGTGTGATTCATCGGATTCCTAGCCGGAAGAAGCCGTCCTTCAAGCTTAACTTTGTGTGTAAGAGCTTGGTGGGCCTATTGGGAGCCTCCAATTGAGTTGTGGAGCTTGCCCCAATACTTTGTGTAAAGGTGTCGTGCCGCCTTCAAGGGCATCGCTTAGTGGAGTGTGAACTCGCCTTTGTGGCTTGTTCACCAGAGAATAGGGTGAGCCTTTGTGGCGTTGGTGGCCTTTGTGGCACCACACCTCTCCAACGTAGACGTACTTCCCGTAACAAGGAAGGAACTACGGGAATACATCCTTGTGTCTTCATGTCTCCATTGCGGTTACCTCTATCCTTTACTCGTACCTTTACTTATATTGTTATTGCTAGCTTGCTTGTCACTCTAGGTAAATTCACTTAGTAGCACATCTAGAGAATTTACCTTCTTGTCTAGCCTTAACTTGAAAAGAAGTAAAATTTGGGTAGCTCCTATTCACCCCCCCTCTAGTCGCTCATACGATCCTTTCAATTGCTATCAGAGCGTGGTCGCTTATTCGGGCTTAACCGCCTAAGAGTTTGAGCGACTATGGAAGGGGATAAGGGTAAAGAAACTCTTCCCAAAGATACTCCTCCATATATCTCTTCCTCTTCAATCTCACGTGAGGAGCATTTGGCGTCCTTGGACACAATGCAAACCACCATGAGATTGGAGATGAAGGCTATGTTTGAGGAATATTTTGGAAGAAAACCTTCCGGGCCCACCGACCCAAACACCACACCTAGTGTGGAACTCTCCTTGGCTAAGGTGAAGCCACCTAACAATGGCTCCACCTCCGCCTAGAATAAAGGTGACCCTCCTAAGGAAAATAATGGTCCGGCAAAGGGTGCTAACATTCCACCCCCTAACACTTACTCCCCTCCGCCGGTCCATTATCCTATGCCACACATTAATAACATGGGATCTCCTCCTAAGCTTGATTCTCGCAATTTTATTAAATGGCAAGGACTAATGAAATCTCATATTTCTAGCTCTTCTACTCATTTGTGGAGGGTCATACAAAATGGCTTTGCACCTCATGATCCTGTCAACTTGACCGGAAGGGAAGAAGTTGATGAGCAACTCAATGCCACCGCCAAGCATCTCCTTCAACAAGCCGTACCGGATACTCATGCGGTACACATCAACAATTTGAGCACCACCAAGGAAGTATGGGACTATCTCACTATGCTCTTCATTGGGAATGAGAGTATTCGGTCCTCCAAGTTTGATGAGCTCAAGAGTGAAGAAAGGGATTTCATTATGCGTGACAATGAGACTCCCGATGAGATGTACCAAAGGATCTTGGCTCTTGCAATGGCCTTGACCGGGTTTGGATGCAAAGACAATGGTGATGACTATATCAAGCGTATGTTCATTACCTCCATCAACCCAAGAGAACCCATGTGGTCCGAGATAATCCGTTCAAGACCGGATTTTGGGAGTATGACCTCAAATGAAGTTCTTTGCGAGTTCACCGCCTTGTCTATCTTGAAGAAGAATGCGAAAGAGACTAGAGCCCGTGTTCTTGCCGGACAAGGAGTTCACAATCTTGCTCTCAAGGCCAAGGTGGTGTCCAAGCAAGGTGAAGGAGAAGAAGAAATATATGAAGAAGAGTGTTGGTCTCCGGAAGATCTCAAGTTTGCACTCCATGAACACTTGGCTCTCAATGCAAATGCTTTTTGGGATGCCAACAAGCACAAGACGAAGGGATCCAAGTTCAAATCCTTTCCAAGGAAGGGTGGTGACTCTAAAGTAAGGCATTGCTACAATTGTGGAGGAATCAAGCACTTCATCGCCGAATGTCCTTATGAGAACAAGGAGGACAATGAAGGCCGGCTCATCCCCAAGCGTCGGTCATCAAAGTTCTATCCATCCAAGAAGCATGGGAACAAGGACAACAAGAAGAAAGGAGAAAGGGTATTGGTGGTTCATGAGGAGTATGACTCCGGGTCTGATGATGATGACTCCGTTGATGAAGAGAATGGAGAAATGGCCGCCATTGCCATTGTCTCCACTCCATCTACATCTCTCTTCAACTCACAAAATGAGAACACCATCATCACCACTCACAAGTGTCTTATGGCCAAGGCCTCGGAGGTAACCTCATCACCTACTCCTTCATCATCTCATTCCAATGCTACCTCTATGGATGATGTGAGTAGTGTTAAGATTAAGAAAGAACTAGTTTCTTGTGATGATTTTCTTGCTAACATGAAGGGGCCAACCAAGATATACTTTGAGACACTAATGTGTGAAATTGGTGATGCCCATGACACTATCAAGGAGAAGGAGGAGTTGGAAAGATTAGTCGCCGATGATATTGGCTCTCTATCAATTATACTCGAAGAAGAGCAAAACTTGAGAGTCTCTTTAGAGGAGAAATTGTTGGGACTAGAAGAGTCTCATAATCTAATCTTGTCAAAACTCACTAAAGAACGTGACCATGCTCTTGCTATGGTCAAATTGCTTAAAAAGGAGAAAGTTGAATTTGATGTTGGTCATAATGATCTTCGTGAGAAGTTTGAGAAGCTTGAAGAAGCCCACAAGGCCTTGGAAGGCAAATTCTCGCATCTCACCAAGATTCGTGAACAACTTCAAATTCAACTAACTATTGAACAATCTAAAGTCCCACCAATGCAAGTTATTGAAGTTCCTTGTTCTTCTAACTCTATTTGTGATCATAGTGATATCATTGAGGAGAACAATAGGTTGAAGGTCGATCTTGCTAAGGGCATTGCTACTTGCATTCAAGGAGAGAAGAATCTCAATGATCTCTTGAACAATCAAAGATTGTTCAAGGGAAAGGAGGGCCTCGGATTTGTTGCCGAGTCCTCAAAGAAAGGGGATCTTTGTTTGGTGGCCATGCCCTCAAAGAAGAAGAAGAATAAGAAGAACAAGAAGAAGGCAAAGCCTGCTGCTGCTCCTACTCCTCATGTCATCTTTGATATTTGTTATACCGAGGAGGAGTGGGAGGAGCTGAATGGAAAGAAGAAAATCGAGGAGACCGGAGTCTCCGGGTCAAAGGATCCGGAATCTCCGGTTAGTTCATCTACCCCGGAGTCTCCGCTCCCAAAGGCCGGAGTCTCCGGACCTTCTCACAATAATTTTGCAGGAAAATATAACCCTCATTATGTTCTTCTTAGGGACTATTATGGTGATGTCTATGCTAAATATGTTCGTCCCTATGATGGTTACATTGAATATGCTATTTGGGTACCTAAGATTCTTGTGACTAACAAAAGAGGACCCATCCAAAAATGGGGACCTAAAACCAAGAATTGATCTCTTGTAGGACATTGCTTCCGGAGGAGGAAAATGGATTATTGATAGTGGTGCCACAAGCCACATGACCGGAAGCAAAAATATTGTGAAAGATCTAAAGCCAAATACTTCAAATGTCACGGTCTCATATGGTGATAAATCATCCTCTAAGGTACTTGGTTTCGGTAAGGTGGTGATCACTCCGGACGTGTCCCTAGTGAATGTCATGCTTGTCGAAACCATTGGTTATAATTTACTTTCCGTTCATCAACTTGCTACTATGGGCTATGCCACATATTTTGATGTTGATATTGTGGTCGTCATGTGGAGTAAGTCTCTCAAGGTTGCCTTTGTTGGGTATGTCAAAAATGGCTTGTATGTGGTGGACTTCTCGGAGAAACCCACTACGGCCGCGATAGGCCTAATTGCTAAGGCCGATGTGGGATGGCTTTGGCATCGCCGGTTAGCCCACGTCAATATGAGAGCTTTGCAAAATCTCTACACCGGCGGCCACATACTCGGACTAAAGGATGTTTCTTTTGCCAAAGATCGTGTTTGTAGGGCATGTATTGAAGAAAAGATGCATGAAACAAGCCATCCGAGCAAGACTATTATCTCTTCCAAGAGGTGCTTGGAGCTCCTTCACATGGACCTCTTTGGACCTCCCACTTATGCAAGTCTTGGTGGCAAGAAGTATTGCTTGGTAATTGTCGATGACTATTCAAGATATACTTGGGTTTATTTCTTTGAGTTCAAGAGTGAGACCCAACAAACCGTCAAAGACTTTGCCACCGAAGTTGAGCGTCAATTCAATACCACCATATTGACTATAAGAAGTGACAATGGCACCGAGTTCAAGAACTACTCCCTAAATGAGTTTCTTAGTGATGCGGGTATCAAACATCAATATTCCGCAGCATATACCCCGCAACAAAATGGAGTTGCCGAGAGGAAGAACCGGACTCTTATGGATGCGGCAAGAACTATGTTGGCGGAGTTCAAGTCTCCATACAACTTTTTGGTCGGAGCTATTAATACCGCATGCCATGCCACCAACCGGCTTTATCTCCGCAAGAACTTGAACAAGACTCCATATGAAATTCTTACCGGGCAAAAGCCCAACATCATGTACTTCCGGGTATTTGGTTGTAAGTGTTTCTATCTCAAGAAAGGTGTTCGTTTGTCAAAATTTGATTCTAAAGCTATAGAGGGTATCTTTGTTGGTTACTCCACAGACTCACATTCCTATAGGATCTATAGCAAGTCCACCGGGCATGTTATAGAGACTTGTAATGTGAGGTTCGATGAAGATAATGTTTCCTTTGTGGGACAAAGTGGTGTTCGTGATGTAGGTGACGAAATTCCTCCCCAAGCCATAAGAAGAATGGGTGTCAGATTCTTTCGGCCCATTGAGGGACACCTTTTGGCCGAAGGAGAAGGACAATGCTCTACTCAAGTGGAGCCTTCACCTGCTGAACACCCACAGGACATTGACCAAAGACAAGCTGCGGACCCTCAACCTCAAGATCATCCCACCGAGCAATCTTTCTCGGAGTCTCCGGCCCCTGTGGTCCGGACTCTCCGGCCTATACCGGAGTCTCCGGGGGTGATCAAGGCCTTGATGAAGATCCTTCGGAATTCCGTGGCTTTGGGCCACTTGATGATCAAGGCAATCCAACTGGTCAAGGCGAGGACCAGAACAGTGATCATGAAGATGATCAAGTAGTCTCTCAAGAATCTCTTCTTGAGGCTCGCACTCGCCGTGAGAAGAAGCTTGAGTCCATTCTTCGATGAAGAAGCATATCCTTGGAAAATGTGGTTGGGAGTGTTCGTAAAGGTGTCTCCACTAGGAGGCAACTTTCTAACTTTAGCTCTCATCATGCTTTTGTCTCTTGTGTAGAACCCAAGAAAGTTTATGAGGCGCTTGAGGATCCGGATTGGCTTGATGCCATGCATGATGAACTCAACAACTTCGAGCGCAACAAAGTTTGGACTCTAGTAGAAAGGCCTAAAGATTGCCGTAATGTCATTGGGACCAAGTGGATCTTCAAGAACAAGCAAGATGCAAATGGCATAGTCATTCGTAACAAGGCAAGATTGGTGGCTCAAGGTTTCTCCCAAGTTGAGGGTATTGACTTTGGTGAAACTTTCGCTCCCGTTGCCCGTCTTGAATCCATTCGCATCTTACTTGCATATGCATCACATCATAACTTTAAACTTCAACAAATGGATGTTAAAAGTGCATTTCTCAATGGTCCTGATGTCTACGCACTTCTATTCTTGTAGACACTTGTTGGGCCTCCAAGTGCAGAGGTTTGTAGAGCAGCAGCAAGTTTCCCTCAAGTGGATCACCCAAGGTTTATCGAACTCAGGGAGGAAGAGGTCAAAGCTATCCCTCTCAAGCAACCCTGCAATTACGATACAGAAAGTCTCTTGTGTCCCCAACACACCCAATACACTTGTCAGATGTATAGGTGCACTAGTTCGGCGAAGAGATAGTGAAATACAAGTGGTATAGATGGTTATGAGTAGTAAATGCAATCTGAAATAAAAATTGTTGCGAGCAAACAAGTAACAAAACAGCAAGTAAACGGTGTGCAAAGCTTGGAAACAAGGCCTAGGGATCATACTTTCACTAGTGGACACACTCCCAACAATATAACATGAATGAACAAATAAATAACTTCTCTCCACTATGGTACTCTGAATTACTCTTCCATTGAACAACACTAATCATTGTGTAGTGGCTACAGAAGCACCCCTTAAAGTTCATCAAGTACTTGACAAACACCACTCATAGAGATATCCAAATCAAAGCGCAACTCAAGATAGATATCGTCGCAACTTAGACCAAGTACTAACACAGTGCACACACTGTCAACATTACACCATGAAAGGAGGAATAGATCACTTCAATACTATCATAGCAATAATTATTCTTATAATCCACAAGAGATCACAATCATAGCCTAAACCAAGTACCACCATGATGCATGCACTGTCACCGTTACACCATGGCAGGAGGAATAGATTACTTTAATAACATCACTAGAGTACACATAATATCTGAATAATAACATCTACTTGTTCAACATGATACAAAGCTCATGATCACATAAAGATCACATCATGGGAGAGAGAGGTGAACCACATAGCTACCGGTAGAGCCCTCAGCCCCGGGGATGAACTACTCCCTCCTCATCATGGGAGACAGCACGGTTGATGGAGATGGCTGTGAGGTCGATGGAGACGGCGGAGACGGTGATGGAGACCGATGGAGATGGCTCCGGGGGCACTTCCCCGTCCCGGCAGGGTGCCGGAACAGAGACTTCTGTCCCCCGAAATTCGTCGGCGATGGCGGCGGAGCTGCGGAACTCTTTCTGGAAAATTGTCAAATCTCTTAGGGTTTTCCGTCCCGAGGCTTCTTATAGGCGAAGGGGCAATGTCAGGGGTGGGACCAGGCGCCCTCACACATGGCTGGCACGGCCAGGGGCCTGGCCGCGCCACCATGGTGTGTGGGGCCCCTGTGGCCCACCTCCTACTCCTCTTCGGATCTCTGGAAGCTTCCAGGTAAAATAAGACTTCAGGATGTTGTTTCGTCCAATTCCGAGAATATTTCCTGTCTATCACTCTGAAACACAAAAACAACAGAAAACAGGGAACTGGCACTATGGCATCTTGTCAATAGGTTAGTTCCAGAAATCGCATAAAAACGTCACGAAGTGTAACGAAACACAAGGCAAATGGTATAAAAACAAGCATGGAGCATCAAAAATTATGGATACGTCAGAGACGTATCAGCATCCCCAAGCTTAACTCCTGCTCGTCCTCGAGTAGGTAAGTGATAACAAAAGAATAATTTTTGAGGTGACATGCACCTACACAATCTTGATCATATATGTAAGCATTGTGAGCTGGGATCAAAAGAACTTAAAACATGGGCATGAAAGACATGATCTTGATAGAAGAAACTTAGCAACCATGTTATAAATATGCAAATGAACACAAACAAAAGATCATGAATAATGAAACAATGAAAGTCAAGTGTGTGTTCAAATCATATGAAAAAACCTACAAATGGTTTTCAGCTTGTCCTTCATGGAGAGCAAAACATAAATGCATAGGACACCTTCAAGTTTAAGAGGGTGACTAGATACAAGTAATTTGAGAACAAGTGAAACCATGATCATGAATCAATCAATGAAAACTTTGGGACAATGCACATTATACTCAGAATGACAACTATGCTCTCTTAATGGTGCATAAAGGTAGAAGGTGGTGACTCAACATAAAAGTAAAAGAAAGGCCCTTCGCGGAGGGAAGCAGTGATTAAACATGTGCTAGAGTTTTTCATTTGTAAAACAGAGAGATAAAACTTGAGTTTTGAGAGGTGGTTGTCTTTGTCAACGACTGGCAATGGGGTTCTTACTATCTTCCATACAAAAATGAAGCAAGTTTTTGAGAGAGAGATTGGCACTTTTGTGCTCTTTTATAAAGCTTGGCACTCCTCCCCACCTTTTTTCCTTTCACAAACCATGGCTAACCGATTCCATCGGGTGCCCACCAACATTCACTTTCCATGGAGGAGTGCCTTTTTTCTTTCTTTTTTTCCCTTTTTTTCTTTTTGGAATAAGACAATATGGAAGATAGCAAATCCGACCACTACGTCCCCATGAGCTGAAAACAGTGTCACAAAATGAGAAGTATTTTGAAGGTTTTTTGAAAGGTAGCACATGAAAATTTACTTGGAATGACTTACAAATACCATGCATAGGAATTTATAGTGGACACAATGGCAAACTTGGTTTTTGGGAGTTGGATGCACGAGTAGAGCTCATACTCAGTACAAAATGAGGGCTAGCAAAAGACTGGGAGCGACCAACTAAGAGAGCAATAACGGCCATAATCATGCAAAGCGACAAAGCGACATTAAAAGAAGCATAAGATGGCATAAAAAGTCAAAAACTAAATGATCATAGAGGCTATTGGCGACTTTGTATGAGTCTAACATGTGTGAGCATGCCCCAAGTCAACCCAAATAAAGCATCAAGGAGAAAACCAAAATAATGCTTCCAAATAATTAAAACAACGCATGATTTTTTCAAAGGCTCATTAAGCAATCTCAGTTATTTGAGACAAGTCATGCTACAGCAAAACCACTAAGCATACTATCAAAAATACATCAAGCATGACATGAAAAAGCCTAGGCCACAGTCTACACAAGCTCCTTCTTGTACCACTTTTTTGCATAAAGCTTTTTCTCTTTTCCAACACCATTCAAACTTTTTATAAACACCTCTTTTGATGAAAACCAATAAAGACCAGAGGCAAAAATACACCTTGATGAAAAGATATAACAAGATCTGAATGCAAATCAAGGTAAAAATCGAAAGCTAAACGCAGTAGCAGAAAAAGAGAACACTCGTTGAACGATAAGAGTGAAAACTAGAGTGTTCTTGGCAAATGAAAAGCGAGTTCATCTCCTCCAAAAGAAACATGATGTGATCTAACCATTTATTGCAGCAAACAAAACTAAACCAACTAAGAAAACTAAAACAACTGACGCTCCAAGAAAAACACATAGTGCATGAAGCAATAAAAATATAGTGTTTTGAAAGGTGACCTGATTTTTGCCGATGAAGAGGGGGTGCCTCGGGGGCATCCCCAAGCTTTGACGCTTGTACTTCTTGGATATTTCTTGGGGTGATGCATGGGCATCCCCAAGCTTGAGCTTTTGTCCATTCTTCATCTCATCTCATCATTCTCCAATCCCTATACTTGAAAACTTCCTTTATACAAAACTAAACACAATTCTATTAGCAACATTAGTGTAGCATAACATATAATCAACCTCTTTTTGCTTCAGGTTTCGACCCAAAACCACCACATATTAATTATATACTACTGTAGCAACTTCCCCAAAAGTTCCATGATCAAAAGAACTCAAAAGAAAGCGATAAAGTGGCAAACACAAATATTGGCAGAAATCTGTCAAAACTGAACAGCTGACAAAGGTCGAATTTTTGAGGGATTTTCTGTTGCTCAAATCAAAAAGTGTTCAGCTAACGAAAGTTTGGATATAACCTGGGTCATATGCACAAGAAATAGCAGGTCCAAAAGATATACAGAGAATTTATACGAATTTTTACGATGCAGCACCGAAAACAGATTCAGGACAGCAACATCCCCAAATCTTTACCTCACTCAAATTAGAGGCTTCTCTTGGCGCAACAATGAAATAAAAAAGATAATGAGAGGTTATTACAGTAGTAATAACTTCCAAGACTCAAATAAAAGAAAAAGTACTGAAAGTAAAACAATGGGTTATCTCCCAAGAGTGCTTTTCTTTAACGCCTTTGAGCTAGGCGTAGTGATTTGCAAAGATGCTCATGTGGGCGCCATATAAGAGCTTGAGGCAAAGGCGCCATATAGGAACTTAAAGCAATAGAGAGCATCAAAAAGCAAGTATGGAACACATTTAAATCTAAACCACTTCCTATGAAAAATAGTCTTGTAAAGAGACAAGTCATAAAAACGCAAAGCAAAAAACATAGGAAGGCAAAACAAGTACAACTTCAAGAATTGCAACATAAAGAGGGGAAACTCAATATTGTTGAGATCCATCAAAGCATATTTCCCTCTCTTATAATAACTTTCAGTAGCATCACGAAAAGAACTAACAATATAACTATCACATAAAGGATCCCTATCGCGAGCTACATGCATAAAAGAATGAATACTCCCCACATGAACAATCGTAGTAGGAGCAGATTCAACAGAATAATTATTCTCATCACCATAATCATCAAAAATAGGAAGCATATTGTAATCATAACTAATTTTCTCCTCAAAAGTAGGTGAACTGAAAATATTATACCCATCATCATAGCCATCATAAACTAGAGGTTTAGTATCATCACAAGCTAGAGAGCAACTATTTCGCAAAGCATATTCTTCAAACATATCATCATAAGAAGGAACATCACATATGGGAGATAAAATATCATCAGAGCAAACTTTCTCCACTAAAGCTGGGGAACTAAAAATATCATGCTTAACAAAACCAGCTTCCCCAAGCTTGGACTTTTCTATAGCATTAGCAACAACGGTGTTCAAAGCATTCATACTAACATCACTATTAGCATGCAAATTAAACTCCAAAGGTTTTTCAATTTTCTCTTCAAACACTTCATATCTAAACTCAGGAAAAAGACTACAGAACTCTTTGTTTTCCATTAAGCCTAACTAGTGAAAATAAAAACAAGAAACAAAAAGTTGTAATTGCAGAATCTAAAGGAAATAACTCCGAGCACTCACACAGGAGGATGCGAGTACCTTTTACCTTACCTCCCCGGCAATGGCGCCAGAAAAGAGCTTGATGTCTATGCACTTCTATTCTTGTAGACACTTGTTGGGCCTCCAAGTGCAGAGGTTTGTAGAGCAGCAGCAAGTTTCCCTCAAGTGGGTCACCCAAGGTTTATCGAACTCAGGGAGGAAGAGGTCAAAGCTATCCCTCTCAAGCAACCCTGCAATTACGATACAGAAAGTCTCTTGTGTCCCCAACACACCCAATACACTTGTCAGATGTATAGGTGCACTAGTTCAGCGAAGAGATAGTGAAATACAAGTGGTATAGATGGTTATGAGTAGTAAATGCAATCTGGAATAAAAATCACTGCGAGCAAACAAGTAACAAAATAGCAAGTAAACGGTGTGCAAAGCTTGGAAACAAGGCCTAGGGATCATACTTTCACTAGTGGACACACTCCCAACAATATAACATGAATGAACAAATAAATAACTTCTCTCCACTATGGTACTCTGAATTACTCTTCTATTGAACAACACTAATCATTGTGTAGTGGCTACAGAAGCACCCCTTAAAGTTCATCAAGTACTAGACAAACACCACTCATAGAGATATCCAAATCAAAGCACAACTCAAGATAGATATCATCGCAACTTAGACCAAGTACTAACACGGTGCACACACTGTCAACATTACACCATGAAAGGAGGAATAGATCACTTCAATACTATCATAGCAATAATTATTCTTATAATCCACAAGAGATCACAATCATAGCCTAAACCAAGTACCACCATTATGCACGCACTGTCACCGTTACACCATGGCAGGAGGAATAGATTACTTTAATAACATCACTAGAGTACACATAATATCTGAATAATAACATCTACTTGTTCAACATGATACAAAGCTCACGATCACATAAAGATCACATCATGGGAGAGAGAGGTGAACCACATAGCTACCGGTAGAGCCCTCAGCCCCGGGGATGAACTACTCCCTCCTCATCATGGGAGACAGCAAGGTTGATGGAGATGGCTGTGAGATCGATGGAGACGGCAGAGACGGCGATGGAGACCGATGGAGATGGCTCCGGGGGCACTTCCCCGTCCCAGCAGGGTGCCGAAACAGAGACTTCTGTCCGCCGAAATTCATCGGCGATGGCGGCGGAGCTGCGGAACTCTTTCTAGAAAATTGCCAAATCTCTTAGGGTTTTCCGTCCCGAGGCTTCTTATAGGCGAAGGGGCGATGTCAGGGGTGGGACCAGGCGCCCTCACACATGGCTGGCGCGGCCAGGGGCCTGGCCATGCCACCATGGTGTGTGGGGCCCCTGTGGACCACCTCCTACTCCTCTTCGGATCTCTGGAAGCTTCCAGGTAAAATAAGACTTCAGGATATTGTTTCGTCCAATTCCGAGAATATTTCCTGTGTATCACTCTGAAACACAAAAACAACAGAAAACAGGGAACTGGCACTGTGGCATCTTGTCAATAGGTTAGTTCCGGAAATCGCATAAAAACGCCACGAAGTGTAACGAAACACAAGGCAAATGGTGTAAAAACAAGCATGGAGCATCAAAAATTATGGATACGTCGGAGACGTATTAGGTCCCTTAAATGAATTGGTTTTTGTGAAGCAACCCCCGGGCTTCGAAAACCCTAAGTTTCCTAACCACGTTTACAAACTTGATAAGGCGCTCTATGGCCTCAAACAAGCCCCACGTGCGTGGTATGAGCACCTTAAAGAGTTATTGGTTGATCGTGGTTTTGAAATTGGGGTGATCGATCCCACTCGTTTTACTAAGAAGGTCAATGGGGAGCTTTTCATTTGCCAATTATATGTTGATGATATTATATTTGGTTCTACTAACAAAGCTTTCAATAATGAGTTTGCCAAGCTCATGACCGACAAGTTTGAGATGTCTATGATGGGGGAGTTAGAGTTCTTCCGTGGATTTGAAGTCAAACAATTGAAGGGAGGGACTTTTGTGAACCAAGCCAAATATACCCAAGACATACTCAAGAGGTTTGAGATGATAGGAGTCAAAGGTGCTAAGACTCCCATGCCAACAAAGGTTAATCTTGATCTCGATCCTAATGGTAAAGAAGTGGATCAAAAACTTTATAGATCTATGATTGGTTCCTTGCTTTACCTTTGTGCACCTAGACCGGACATTATGTTAAGTGTGGTAGTTTGTGCACGTTTTCAAGCCGCACCAAAAGAAAGCCACTTAGTGGTGGTCAAAAGAATCTTTCGATATTTAGTGAATACCCCTAACTTTGTTCTTTGGTATCCAAAAAGGAGCAAGTTTTGATCTTGTAGGTTACTCAGATTCGGATTGGGCGGGAGACAAAGTGGAACAGAAATCAACCTCCGGTGCTTGCCAATTTCTTGATAGGTCTTTGGTGTGTTGGTCATCTAAGAAACAAAATTGTGTGTCTCTCTCTACCATCGAAGCCGAATATGTAGCCGCGGCTAGTTGTTGTGCACAACTCTTATGGATGAGGCAAACTTTGAAGGATTACGGTGTAATTTTTGACAAAGTGCCTCTTTTATGTGATAATGAAAGTGCAATCAAGATCGCTCACAACCCGGTGCAACACAACAAGACGAAGCATATTGAGATTCGTCATCATTTCATTCGGGATCATGTCAACCGTGGAGATATTGATCTATCTTATGTTGGCACTAATGAGCAACTTGCCGATATATTCACAAAGCCTCTTGATGAAGCAAGATTCCGGGAATTGAGGCATGAACTAAATATCATTGATTCAAGCAATGTGGCTTGAGCTAGGTGCATTTACTCCCATACTCTAACTTGTGTGTTGTTCTAGATGTGGGCATGGAAATAGGGGGAGTGCGGTCCTAATTGATTGGACTATCCCTCCCCCCATAATGCCAATAGTAGGCGTATTGTTCTATCTTGTCATTTATGACATTTTTGAGCTTAATCGATGAGTCTAGGTTTTGGGCCCAAGATATATCTTCGCGGTGCCATACCTATATACTCATACATGGTGGCCTTTTGGTCACCAACCTCCCTAGTGGAGGAGTTTCCCATTTGATTTTATTGTCTTATTTTTTATGGGAACATGCTCATGTTTGGTCTTATTTGATTTTATTTGCATGTTTGCAAACATGAGCATTTTGTACCACACAGTGACAATGTGTCCATCCCAAGCCTATCTCATCCTCAAACATAGTTAATCTTTAAATGACATGTCCTTTTATACACCATAAATGTTGATATGGTCAAGAGGGGCCGATGACTCCGGGGTTTACAGCCCGGAGACTCCGGTGGGCCGGAGACTCCGGGGTAAGTACCGAAGACTCCGGCCGGGGCAGTTTTGAAAATCACACTTAGGGCACGGGGTGGGGAAGAACGGTTCATTCTTCCCCATCCACCCCCGTGCCTCTACTCCACCACTGCCGCCCTCTTGCCCACAGATCGACCCCCGGAGCCTCTCCAAGCTTCGGGATCCGCCGTGCCACCGGCAAATCAACTCCGTGGAGGTGTGGGATCAATCCCACCGATCGATTTTGTGCCATGGACTCCGGTAAACTTGCCTTTCATCTTCTCCATCTAGTTCTCTCTAGATCTATGAGATGTGCATGTTTCCCTTAGTTTGATATGGTGTACTACCTTCTAGTGGCTATCAATCATCATCTTAGCAACTCTATTGTGGATTTTGCACTCGATTTGTTCAATGTGGTCTCCTAGGCTCGGGCTGCTGGGTCCAACCGGAGACTCCGGCCCTTGTGGCCAGAGACTCCAGCCTGGACGCAAAGTCTCCGGTTTTGGCCGGAGACTACGGCCCGAGTCCCCGGAGACTCCGGCTAGATCAGGCCTGAGTGCACTAAGTCACAGCATAGTTGCTTACTTTTTGATTCTAGGACATGTCACCTCAACCTTGCTATCTTCCTCACTCATTCACAGGTGCAGGTGGTTCTCGGAAACTGGCCACTCATAGTAGGGACAAGTTGGTTGTCAATCCCGCCACAGGGGCTCTTGCTCAGAGGTCAGTCATTGCTCAGCAAGCAAGGGATGCTAAGAAGCTCAAGACAAGGATGGCTGAGGAGGAACAAGCTGAGGCAGCGAAGAAGGTCAAGTTCGATAGCCTTATGACCTTGGAAGGGCTATCGTCATCTGAATTTGTTGAGATGAGGAAGAGGGACATGTACACTCTCCCGCGGAACTCTCGTGACCATTGCTTTGTCCGCAAAGAGCAAGAGCTGATCATGAAGGAATTCTATGCTTCTCTCAAGAAGTATCCGGTTTGCCCTCAGACGGTCATGGACTTCTCTCATTTTGCCAAGTACAGTGCATATTTTGGAGAGGCCATGTGGATCACTCGCAAGCTTGGGCTCCATCCACTCATGAAGATTCAAGAGCCCTATAACATCACTTTGATCCATTAGTTCTTTGCTACCTTGGTACTTGGGGATGGTGAGGAGATCCCCATGACTTGGATGACCAGAGAAGAGATTTGTCACTCCAACTTCATGGACTTTGCTACTCTCCTTGGGTATGAGTTTCGTGGTGCTACTACTCCTAGTGGCATGAGGATGCATGTGGATGGTGAGTACTATAAGAAGAAGAAGCTTGCTCCTCTCTACACCGGGGATGACAAGAAGATTGTCATTGGGGGCACCCTTGGGCTATCCAAATGGTCCAACATCTTGCTCCGCATATTCCGGGCCTCCATTGCCCCTCAAGCCGGTAACTTTGATGCTATTCGTGGGGCCTTAGTGAATCTCTTGGCCTACTCTCATGAAGTCTATTGCAAAGGGGAGACCGCACCCGTTGAGCCACTTGATGTGATGGATTTCATTCACAAGGAGATCAATGATTGCATTCTCAACAAGAAGACTCCTCTTTTTGCCCCATTTGTCATGAGGCTCATCCGTGCTCAAGGACTCAACCTTCCTCTTCTC
This sequence comes from Dactylis glomerata, assembly GCA_007115705.1. NCBI lineage: Eukaryota > Viridiplantae > Streptophyta > Magnoliopsida > Poales > Poaceae > Dactylis > Dactylis glomerata. The sequence goes on from QXEO01000291.1 coordinate 6,827,553, forward strand.
GATGCAAACCTTGTGAATCACAAGGTTGTGAAGCTTCAACGCAAAGAACCCACCGGACACTCCAAGGAACCATTTGCTCCGGTGAGAGGTGAAGATGATGATGCCTTTGCCGAGGGAGTTTCAACTAGAAGGGGCCCAAGGATGAAACATGCTAGCAATGCCGGCTCTAGCTCCAACAATGAGTTCGGGCAAGAATTCAAGAAGCTCAATTGGTTCCAAAGGAATGTGCTTTGCATGAATGTGGACATCCGTCACAAGCAATATGAGAGCTACATTGCCCAAAAGCATTTGAATGACAATCAACAAGTTCTTCACAAGGCTTTTCGGAAGTCTCAACCGGACTATGTGGAATCACCTCCTTCCTCTTCTTCATCCGGCACTCACTCCTATGGCAAGTGTAGCAAGGGACTGACTGACTGGCAAGCCTTTGAGGAGGTCACCTCTGGCACCTCCAATGTGCATCATGGCAAGAAGCCCATGGCTTCTGATGATATTGAAGAAGGAGATGAGGACTTCAATGCCGGTTCCGAGGACGAGCCCGAGGATGAAGACGATGAGTGATCTCATGGGCGTGTAGCATCACTCTTTTCCCTTTTTGGTGTCTCGATGCCAAAGGGGGAGAAGTAGCTCTATTAGGTTGTCTTCGTTGGGATTTGCCATGGGTTGGTTTATTTGGATTTGGATCTGCCTTTGCTTTGGTCGAGACACAACTTCATGGACTTTCATGTTGTGTCTCATCTATCTTAGTGTTGAACTATCGTGTGTGTGGTACGTTATGTTTGTGAGACTTAAGTTCCTCTATTGCTAGTAAGACTATTATAAATGTGTGCTATCTTGTTAGTCTTACTTATATGCTTATGGTTAGTCTCATGTATTACTACTTGCTCTTGGTATAATTGTGAAATATATAGGGGGAGTGATGATACTTACTTGTGTGGCTCATGTTCAAATGCAAATTGTGTTGTGCACACAAGTAGGGGGAGCTTTGGCTATATATTTTATTTTATTGTGCTTATATTTTGCAAATCCGTATGTTGTCATCAAACACCAAAAAGGGGGAGATTGAAAGAGCATTTCCCTAATAAATGTATTTTGGTGTTTCTTAACAACATTTGGTGATTTAACCATGCTATTAAAGTTCTGCAGATTTTTTAGGTTATTTCAGGATCTCGCGGAGGTGCACCCCAAAAAGGTAGAAAAGATCGAAGCCCGTAGTCCAGTAGTGGAGTTAGGGCTTAGTTGTCTTGTAGGGTGCTTTGCGAAGGTGGAAATGGTGGAGAGGGGATCCACGAAGTGCTGATGTTGCTTCTTCTAGGGCGGAGACTCCGGCCCTGGTGGCCGGAGACTCCGGCCTAGGGGACTCGCCCAGGCAATCCCCAGAGTTGGACGCTTCAGATGCCTGTCCGGAGTTGGGCCGGAGACTTTCTGTCTCTGGCCGAAGACTCTGGGCTGGCATGCTGAGGCCGGAGACTCCGGTCCCCAGGGGCCGGAGACTCCGGTCTGTCCGGGTGTGGTCAGGATTGCTAAAGGCTCGGACGCTTCAGAGACCAGGCCGGAGTTGGGCCGGAGACTTTTGTCTCTGGCCGGAGACTCCGGCCCTGGAGTCACTTAGGGCGGAGACTCCGGCCCTCCTGGCCGGAGACTCTGGTCCTAGTCGTCCAACAACGGCTACATTTCATGGAGGACTATATAAAGCCTTCTTCTACCTCAAGAAGGGGCTGCGGCTTCCACTCTCTCTCCTCCATTGTTCCAAAGCTTCAAAGCACTAGATCTCTCTCCCTAGCCAATAGAACTCAAAGCCCTTTTGGGATTTGAGGGAGAAGACCTAGATCTACTCTTCCACCAAGGCGATTTGATTTCCTCCCTTGCTTTGTTGAGGGGCTTGTAACTTGTGTGATTCATCAGATTCCTAGCCCGAAGAAGCCGTCCTCCAAGCTTAACTTTGTGTGTAAGAGCTTGGTGGGCCTATTGGGAGCCTCCAATTGAGTTGTGGAGCTTGCCCCAATACTTTGTGTAAAGGTGTTGTGCCGCCTTCAAGGGCATCGCTTAGTGGAGCGTGAACTCACCTTTGTGGCTTGTTCACCGGAGAATAGGGTGAGCCTTTGTGGCGTTGGTGGCCTTTGTGGCACCACACCTCTCCAACGTAGACGTACTTCCCGTAACAAGGAAGGAACTACGGGAATACATCCTTGTGTCTTCGTGTCTCCATTGCGGTTACCTCTATCCTTTACTCATACCTTTACTTATATTGTTATTCCTAGCTTGCTTGTCACTCTAGGTAAATTCACTTAGTAGCACATCTAGAGAATTTACCTTCTTGTCTAGCCTTAACTTGAAAAGAAGTAAAATTTGGGTAGCTCCTATTCACCCCCCCCTCTAGTCGCTCATACGATCCTTTCAACAATGTTGAAAGCTTGCCCCATGACGGCATGGCTGGGATAATTCCCAACTTACAACTTGCAAGCATAACAACTCAACATAAGAGACCAAAATGTCAAAATTTTAAAGCGAGAAAAGTAAAGTGTGCCATCCGGTTCGTGAGAGCTTTACTTACCAATTTTCGCATAACACGAAAAAGACTTTAATTTGAAGGATAGATAAAAGCAAGTCAATACTTGGAATAGCAAATTGCTAATAGGTATGTATGGTGGACAATTTGGAACAACTTGGTTTTTAGGAGTTGGATGCACGAGTAGAGCTCATACTCAGTACAAAGTGAGGGCTAGCAAAAAGACTGGGAGCGACCAACTAAGAGAGCAATAATGGCCATAATCATGCAAAGCGACAAAGCGACATTAAAAAAACAAAAGATGGCATCAAAAGTCAAAAACTAAATGATCATAGAGGCAATGGTGACTTTGTATGAGTCTAACATGTGTGAGCATGCGCCAAGTCAACCCAAATAAAGCATCAAGGAGAAAACCAAAATAATGCTTCCAAATAATTAAAACAACGCATGATTTTTTCAAAGGCTTATTAAGCAATCTTAGTTGTTTGAGACAAGTCATGCTACAGCAAAACCACTAAGCATACTATCAGAAAGACATCAAGCATGACATGCAAAAACCTAGGCCGCAGTCTACACAAGCTCCTTCTTGTACCACATTTTTGCATAAAGCTTTTTCTCTTTTCTAAGACCATTCGAACTTTTTATAAACAACTCTTTTGATGAAAACCAATATGGACCAGAGGCAAAAATACACCTTGATAAAAAGATATAACAAGATCTAAACACAAATCAAGGCAAAAATCGAAAGCTAAACGCAGTTCTAGAAAAAGAGAACACTCGTGGAAACGAATAGAGTGAAAACGGAGTGTTCTTGGCAAATGAAAAACAAGGCAACTTCTCCAAAAGAAATTTATTGGGGTCCAACCATTTATTGCAGCACACAAAACTAAACTAAACTAAAAACTAAAACAACTGACGCTCCAAGAAAAATGCATAATGCATGAAGCAATAAAAATATAGCGTATTGAAAGGTGACCTGATTTTTGCCGATGAAGAAGGGATGCCTCGGGGGCATCCCCAAGCTTTGACGCTTGTACTTCTTGGATATTTCTAGGGGTGCTGGGCATCCCCAAGCTTGAGCTTTTGTCCATTCTTCAACTCATCTCATCATTCTCTGATCCCTACACTTGAAAACTTCCTTCATACAAAATTAAACACAAATCTATTAGCAACATTAGTGTAAGCATAACATAGAATCAACCCCTTTTTGCTTCAGGTTTCAACTCAAAACCACCACATATAAAGCATATACTACTGTAGCAACTTCCCCAAAAGTTCCGTGATCAAAAGAACTAAAAAAGAAAGCGATAAAGCGGCAAACACAAATATTGGCAGAAATATATCAAAACAGAATAGCTGAAAAAGGTCGAATGTTTAGAGGGTTTTTTGTTGCTCAAATCAAAAAGTGTTCAACTAATGAAAGTTTTGATATAACCTGGGTCATATGCACAAGAAATCTCAGGTCCAAAAGATATACAGAGATTTTTCACGAATTTTTATGGTGCAGCACCGAAAACTGTTTCAGGACAGCAACATCCCCAAATCTTACCTCGCTCAAATTAGAGGCTTCTCTTGGCACAAAAACGAAATAAAAATGATAAGGAGAGGTCATTACAGTAGTAATAACTTCCAAGACTCAAATAAAAGAAAAGAAATTGAATGTAAAAACATTGGGTTATCTCCCAAGAGTGCTTTTCTTTAACGCCTTTGAGCTAGGCGCAGAAAGTGCGAATCAAGTAATATCAAGTGATGAAGCGCTAGGATCAGCGGGTGCCTTACGTCTTCCTTTCTTACCTTTGATCTTGACTCTAGGAAAGACGTGGCTATTGCAAGGTGGAGAGATAAATCTTATATTGCCTTTTCCCACATCTATAACGACGCCCAGGAGCTTCAATAGGGATCTTCCAAGTGTGATTTGTCCTTTTCCTACACATTCAATAACAAGATAATCAATAGATATCATTCTTCCTAGGACTTTTGTAAAAACTCCTTTAGCTATTCCAACGGGAAATATAGTGGCATTATTAGTAAGGGAAATTTCTTCTCCCCCCTCAGAAAGCTTCCAAAGACTCAAATATTCATAAACATCCTTTGGCATGAGACAAAATTCAGTCATAATATCACAACGAGCATGAAAAGTTTCCCGTAGGGTACCAACTCGAAGGTTCAGCATTTGCTGGCACATAATCAAAATGCTGGCGCAAAGTATTGTAGCAAGTATTCAAACTAGCAGTACGAGTCTCAAGAGTATTAAGTCTATTAAAAATGCACACAAGAGAGGAATCAAAGTAGGTTGGCATGCTATAAATTGTAATCAACTTTTTTATAATATTGAAGGCTTGATCTCCATCACAATGAAGGAAATCTCCTTCTGCAGTAGCATCCAAAGCATATCTATAATGAAGAGCAAGTCCAAAGTAAAAGCAACTAAGAAGCAAACTCAAGGTCATTTTCGGTTCAGTTTTTCCATGCCAATCATAAATTCTAGACCAATCTTCTTTAAAACTTCCCTCATCCTTCTGTTTAAAAGTGAAAATCATATCCTCGAGCGACATAGTAGTAGCAACTGAACTAGACATAATAAACAACTACAAAGGATTCTAATTTTTTTGGGTTTTTGATAAAATGATGCAAGTAAAAATAAAGTAAAAGCAAAACTTAAAACAAAGTAAAGGATGTGCGTGCGAAACTCCCCTTGCAGAAGTATTCTTTTTCCCCGGCAACGGCGCCAGAAAATTGTTGCTTGTTGTGGTACGGTTGATGTGAATCACCATCCAGTTGGGAACCCCAAGAGGAAGGTATGATGAGTAAAGCAGCAGTTTCCCTCAGTAAGAAACCAAGGTATGTCGAATCCAGGAAAAAGCCAAACTCCAGAAAGTGATGCTTGCTAGCTTCACGACAGCTTAGGACAATTTATAAGGCGCCTCATCCAAGCTTTGCTTTGCCAGCTGCAACACGGAACCTGCACACAACACAACCAAATACTTTGCTCCCAACTTACGATGAGGTTGTCAATCTCACCAGTTTGCTTGAAACAAAGGAATGAGCATATCGAGTGGAAAATAGTAATAGTATGCAAGTAAAGTAAATAGGTGAAAGCAATATAATGGAAATAGGACTGGGGTCCACAGTTCACTAGTGGTGTCTCTCCATAAGATAAAATAATACATGCTGGGTAAACAAATTACAGTTGGGCAATTGACAGAATAAAGACAACGTGCATGTCGAGAGGATCACTATGAGATTTACTCTGGGCATTACAACAAGATACATAGACCGCCATCCAACTGCATCTATGACTAATAATCCACTTGTGGCGAATCAATCCGAGAACTCCACAAGTATTAAGTTGCGAACAACAGATAATTGCATTAAGCAAAGTGTGTAATGTAAACAAAGCATATGCCCTCGAGCATATGAATGTTGTTTTCCCCCTAGTAGCAACAGCACATCTACAACCTTAGAGGTTTCTATCACTCCCCCAGATTAAATAGAGGCATGAACCCACTATCGAGCATAAATACCCCCTCTGGGAGTCACTAGCAACTACTCGGCCAAGATAGCTACTAACAACGGAGAGCATGCAAGATCATAAACAACATAGAGAAAACATAAGATAAAATTCAGTACATCAACTCAATCATAACACCAATATTCATCGGATCCCAACAAACACAACATGTAGAATTACATAAAGGTAGTCTCGATCATGTAAAGCAGCTCACGAGATCTAAACATGAAGCACATGGTGGAGAAGACAACTATCTAGCTACTGCTATGGACCCATAGTCCAAGGTAGACTACTCACTCATCGCGCCGGAGGCAAGCATGGTGATGAAGAAGACCTCTGGTGGCGATTCCCCTCTCCGGCAGGGTGCCGGGAAGAGCTTCTGGACCCTCCTGATCTTGGGTCGATGACGGCGGCGGATCACGATATGTTTCTGGAAAAGTGATCGGGACTCTAGGTTTTTCCCGTCGGGGGGTCTTTATAGGCGAAGGGGCAGCGTCAGAGGTGGACCAGGGGGCCCACACCACCAGGGGCGCGGGCCAGCCCTAGGCCGCGCCGCCCTATGGTGTGGCCACCTTCTGGCTCGGCTCCGTCTCCTCTTCAATGTTCTGGAAGCTCCATGAAATATCTGGACGACTGGCTTTTGTTTTGTCCAATTCCGAGAATATTTCCTGTGTAGCATTTCTGAAACACAAAAACAGTAGAAAACAGGGAACTGGCACTATGGCATCTCGTTAATAGGTTAGTTCCGGAAAATGCATAAAAATGCCACGAAGTGTAACGAAACACTAAACAAATGGTGTAAAAACAAGCATGGCGCATCAAAAATTATGGATACATTAGAGACATATCATGGACTTGGATTTATCTCCAACAATAAGAACAAGTCCAAGATTAACAAGAAGAAGAAGGTCCAAGGACAAGTCAAAGATCCGGCCAAGATTGTTTGCTTCAAGTGCAAAATTGAAGGGCACCATGTTAGATCTTGCCCTTTGAAGAAAAAGGCACTAGTTGAGAAGCAACAAGGGAAGCGACCTCAAGTTCAAGGCCATGCTCAACCTCGAGTTGAAGAAAGGTCTCTTCCTAAGAAGAATCAAGCTAATGCTCCTTTTGTGGAGAAATCAAGTGAGAAGAAGGTGAAGAAAAGAACTTGCTACATATACCATGAGAAGGGTCACCTTTCTTCTTCATGCACCATGGGTAACTCTTCCAACCCTATCATAATTGATGATGCTTATTCACTTTGTAAGGATAAGATTGGCAATGTGTTTGCCAAATATATTGGTTCTCAAATTGGTGTCAAGAAAAGAACTATTTGGGTTGCCAAACCTATTGCGACTAATGTCTTAGGACCCAACTTGGTTGGGGACCATCAAGCTCAAACTTGATCAATAGGTGTTATTGGAGGGCATTGGAGACTTGGCTATATCATGAAGAATTAAGGGATCTTCATCAATATATTGTCTCAAGTCAATTCAATTGGATTATCTTGTTTATATCATATATCCAATGTTTCTCTTTGCGGTAACATGTACTCAACTTATCTACATTGAAAGTTACTCGCCCCTTTGCATGTGTTTGTTTTGTTCCATTACATGTGTTAGTATATGTTGTGCTACCTACTTGTTTTATTTTGATTAATCAAGTATGTACTTGTGGGTTTGCACACCATGTATGTGTGTTTGTGTTTGAGCCTATATTGCATCTTCTTTTATATTATTTGGCTCTTTTGAGAGGCTAATGGACTATTTCATTTTGGGGAGTGATATGCTTTGGCACTTCACAATCCTAAATATGTGTGCACATGAGGAATACCACTTAGTGTTGATATTTGAATTTATCTAGCCTCTATGTGGTATGTCATGTTCATGAGAAATTCAAATTCTATAATGTCCATTAATCTTCTCATATTGAATTTTTTTTACCTCTTGTGAAAATAAATGCGTTATCACATTATGGGGGAGTAATATGCTTTGTGCATAGTACAAAACAATAAAATACTTATATTTGAGGTTGTGTCACATAGTGTTGATATTGTGAATTATCTTTTTTCTATGTGATGTTGATGACCCACAAGTATAGGGGGTGTATCATAGTACTTTCGATAAATAAGAGTGTCGAACCCAACGAGGAGCAGAAGGTGTTGACAAGTGGTTTTGATCAAGGATTCACTGTAAATACTAGCAAACGGGTTTTCAGGGGTATTTGGTAATGCAAATAAATTAAGTACAAGTAAATAAAAGATAGTAATAGCAATTGCAGCAAGTGGCCCAATCCTTTCTTGAGCAAAGGACAAGCCAATTGTGTAACTTATGATGACCAAACATTCTCGAGGACACACGGGAGTTTCTATCAAGAGCTTTTGCTTCATGCCGCTAAATAATCTTTATTGGTTTGATAAGTGTTATGGGGGTGAACCTGTGCTAGCGCACTACCCTTACTAGGATAAATACACACTTGTGATTATACCCCTTGCAAGCATCCGCAAATACAAGAAAGTAATTAAGATAAATCTAACCACAGCTTTAAACTCTAAGATCCTATGCTTGTAACATCCCAGGATTTGAGACAAGAAATAGAGAGGAAACCGATGTGTGCATTGCATTCATGCATGAGAAAATCCGGGAAATTTTCACACAACTAGTTCCAAACGAAAAGTGATCGAAGTTTCTCTCGCTCTGATGATCTAGTTTAGTACATCAAAGTGAGTGTGATAAATTTTGGCACGGCCGTCATGGAATTGTTTGTTTGGGGGAGAATAAGTTTTAGTTCATGATTCAAAGTTGAAATATAAAGATTCAATAAAGATGAAGTGGAACTTAAACTTTTTGAAACAAAAGAAATTCCATAAAGTAAATAAATAATATACAATAAGGAATGAAGAAAAGATGTTATTCATTTTCAATAAATGAATTGAACATCTTGTAAGCCATAAGTAATAACATAAGTTACTAAGTAATTGAAATACCAAAAGAAGTCAAGCAACTCACAAGAGAAAACATTGTGCAATAAAGAAAACATTTATTTATTAATATTATTACATAATTATACAAAGTCGTTACAAAATGGAATAAAGGAAACGAATATAAGTACAATTACAAGTTCAAGAAAAGAAAAACAAATCCTAAAACTAAATCTTGTAAGATCTTCATCTTGATCCCTGCAAACAAAATAAACAGAGACAAAGGAAGATATCCTATTGTGATTAAAAGTCACATATAATAAGTTAACCTCATCACAGCCTTGGACCATTAGTCAATAGGAGATATATATTAGGCAGTACAAATAAAGGGCAAGTGTTGATAAGCATCACAACCGTGGCTTGCTTGTGAAGGTAAACAAGCCAAATAGGTATTTTGCACTGAGTGTAGATAAACATCACATAGGTAGCCGCACCTCACTCACCACCATCTCATTTACCTCACCACCATTTTATCCACACCTCAAGAACACTCAAGAAAACCATCCCAAAGATCCCAGCTCAAGCAACCAGTGATCATGGTCACCTAGTGGAGCACTAGGAGCTGATCAAGAGGAGGAGCAGGGTTGCCAGGAAGTAGGAGCAAGGTGGCCATCCGAACCAGATCAAGCAGGACAAGGCTACCACAAGATCAAGATCAAGGAGTAGAAGGGCACCAGAACCAAGCCTGACACCAACTTCACTTCTTCTAAAAATTTCAGCAACAAGGTGAACAACTAAGAACAAGTAGTAATTTCTATTCTTATCATCAACAAAAGAAAATAAGGGGGGCAGCAGGATACTCTCAGACTAGCATAGAAGTGCTATGCTAAACTCATCATAGAGTAGTAAAGAAAATCCAACACAATAAGTATCTGTTCTTATCTTATCAATGGAAGTCTCAGACTTTGCATCATAGACAGAATCAAGCACATATCTGTTATTATCAGTATATCAGTAAGCTGAAGCTTATCTTCTACACACCACAGCAACCAAAGTCACCACAAGCATCATATATCAAGTCAGCCAGCCCAAACACTTCAAATAACTACTGTGCACACCCTCAAGGAGGTCCCACAGTAATTATCCAGAAGTAGAATAGTAGCAATTTGATATAGCATGTTAACTAGGTGCACCTTGGGTAAAACATCTACAAATCATTACTGAATCTACCATTCAGTTCATACCAGAGACAGAATTTCAGTAACTGGACAATACTAAAATATGATTCACTAAAGCAGACAATTAGGTCACTGAATCTAGCACCCAACAGTAGAATCACATCATCATGCTCGAACAATCAGTAGATTGCTTAACAGCCAATTGAGCAAATCATCCAACTGAAGACAGTAACTGTCGGAACTGAACCCAAAAGTTTAGTGGAGCATTCAAGTAAATTCATACACGAGCATAGGACCACCAATTCACAGTAATAGAGTGCGAGTTAGGAGGAGATTGAGCTCACAGTGCTGTTGCTTATGTAGGCGATGCCGGGGTTGCGTCCGTAGCGCCGTCCTGCCAGCGTCGAGGAGGAAGTAGACAACACCGCAGAAGCATCACAGTACATCAGCAGCACCACACCGACACATCACCACCAGTAAACAGCCACCACACCATCACCTGTAGCCGCACCGGAGGTTGCCGGGGTTGCAGACCTGGACTGCCATCCCACCAGCGTCATGGAGGGCAATAGGAGGTGATCAAGGATGACGATTTAGAGGACTAGGAACAACCAGCAACCAGAGCAGCGCCGGAGGAGGGTGGCATCGGGGTCAAGTAGTAGAACGGCAACGCCGTTGCAGTCTACATCGACCGAGGGGATCGACATACAGGAAAGCTCGGGCTTCTGCGAGTGAAGGTGTGTGAGGGGTGTAGGAGAGCATGGCGGCACTGGGTTACCATCTGGGAAGCAGGTGGCAACGCCAGACCAGCCAGAGGGGTCGTACCAGCCAGAGTTTCTCTGGTGACCCTAGTGTTCATGGGGTCGTGGGTGAGCGAAGGAGAGCATGAAGATCAAATCGAAGAGGAGGGCGAGGTAGAGCACAACGAGGCGGACCAAAACCCCACCTCACCGGCGCTGGAGAGAGCCAGGAGCGGCCGAGAAAAAGCAGCGGCACGGCGGCGCCATGGGGGGTTTGGGGAGGTTCGTGTCTAAGACAGAACGAGAAGAGAGAGGGGAAGTGGATCGGGTCAAGGTCTTGACCCGAGCCGGTTTGGGCCTGGTGGACCGGAGTGGTCCGACTAGGTCAGCTGGGCTCAGCCTGTTGGGCCAGTCCAATTGGATTATTGTTGCAGCCCATTTTGTTTTAGGTAATAAATTGAATTAACTCTACAAGTAATTAGATATTAGTAACACATTAGAAACATGTTAAAATACATTGAAAATAATTTCTGAGTACCATTAACAATCTAGTGTTTCTATAGAAATACAAAAGCAAATATCTGAATTGTGTTTATTTATGATAACTTTAGCTATTACTTATATATTGAACAAATAGTCATTGCTATGTTTGAAATGTTATAAAATTGATACAACATAAACTTGAACGTCAGCTCATACTTAAATTGGTTCCACACCATTTAAAGGAATTTCTAAGTACTTAATGCATAATTAACACTTGGGTGATCATGCTCAACTAAGACTACAAGTACTCTACTAATTGAATGTTATTTTGTTTCCTTTATTTGTCCCATCTAATAACCACTCTGATATTAATAGAGAATTATAATAAATCCTAGAACAGTAACTCTTATTTGAAATACTTTTATGCATTAAGAAATATGTTCTTCAAAAGCTATTCTTTTTAGAATATATAACAAGTAAACATTAAAATGCCTCTTATAAGCTTTAAAGTAAGTAACCATTATTGAGTATGCCAAAAATAAGCAATTGCATGTTATTATATTTTTATACTTTACCATTCAATTTGTAGAACATTAGCATGCTAACCTAAAACCCTAATAAGAACCTTGTTTGAGAAGCTGTTTTAAAAGTGCAACACATCCTAAAGAAATCACTACAACTCACCAATCCTAAATCATCGGGGTTAGGATAAGCTTAAAAGCGATGCATAGCATCTATTATGCATATCATGTTGCAATCTTCTAACATCATCCTTACCGGATGGTGATTGCTATTTCAGAATTTGGATTTCTCCCGTATCGAAGTTATTGACTTGCATAATCTTGCAGTCAAACAGGCAAGTTCACTCTTGCTCATGCCTCTTGATTATTTTTATCAAATTACTTGCAATTATATACCGATGGTATTACTACTGCATCTAAAAGCAAAAGGTTCTCTTTTCATAATTAATATGATTAGCTGTTTATCGACCCGAGTGGTGGTAACCTAGGATGGCTGGCAAATGGAACCATGGAATGATTGTTGTGGTGGAGGTTCCATTTGCACGGAAAGTGAACCCTAGGACTTAACAACCAATGTCGCCAGTGATTCTTGCGCCGTACATCATGCGTTAACCATGAGATCTATAATGGCTCTAGGGAAGTCAGCTGGATCTTCTTCCTTCTGCATGTCAACGAACGACTAGTAGCTTGGCTATGTGATTCTGATGGGTCCATAGTGGGTTTGGGAGGCCCTATGTGTTTTACTCCCCGCCTAGAGAGGTGGTAGAGCTACTAGTGTCTATGATGGATTGTATGAAGCTGGCTCGAAGCTTGAGGAGAGACTCGGCTGCAGGTAGCCAGTGGATTACAAAAGGGTGGGCATGCGGGGTCGCGGAGAAGGGCAGTGATTGGCTTGGATCTTAGACTGGGCCCCACACAAAGGAAGTGTGGACAAGCATGCAACTTGGTTGTGCAACAAAGCTAAGGTCTCTCATGGGTAAAGCAACGCACCTCTGCAGAGTGTATCAAACAGTGGCTTGTCACTCCTTGTTCCGGGAAACTAAAGGAACTTCGAACGCGACAGGAAAGGAGCTCTACCTAAGCTCTAATCAACCTGTGAAGGCTGACAGACATAGCTCTTCAGAATAAAAGCAACCTCTTCAAGAAATGTTTATGAAAACTTGCATTGCCAAATGACTCTTGGGTCTACGGCAGTAGTTAGTGCATGAAAACACCTTATTCCCTATATGAACTTGCTGGGTAACGCTCGTTACTCACCCCACTCCCTCTTAACCCTTGCTTAGATTGGAGGCATCAGGAGGAGGCAATCCCAATGAACTAAAGCTGAAGAAGAAGTCTTTGCTCAAAGGTGGAAGCTATCATTGGAGTCAACAACTACATCAAAGCTTGGTGAAAACATAGAATAGGAATAGAAGGGAACCAAATCCCTAATCCTAGAACCTAAGTAGTTAGGGTATTCTGTAGCTTGAATAGTAAGCCAATTGCATTAGGGATAGCTTTAGTTTAGTCCTCAAGTATTCTTTCTTGATTGTAGTCGGCAGAACTAAACCTCTACCTGTTGAGAAGGTTCTGAAGATCTTCTGTATGATGAAAATTGTAATTCTATAGTCATGCCTTGGACCTGCAATGTTTCTGTTGTACCACTCTGAGGGATGTAATACTAGTGAGATGTTGTTTCATTGGTGTTATGTCAACGACTTGCATACTACACATGCAGTGGTATGCTGGGTCACCGCAACGCTCCCTGGTGCAATGGTTTCCTAATGGAGGTTTAGGTTTCTATCACTCCAGCAACCCCACAATTAGTAGCCAAATACACAATGCATCTCACTAGGCCCATAAATGGTAAAGTATCATGTAGTCGACGTTCACATGACACCACTAGTGAAATAGCACCACAACAAATAAATATCAAACCATTAAATATTACTTAACAAAATTCCACTACTAACATCTTGACTTCTCTCATGTCCTCAAGAACTAAACGAAATACTCACAAGACATCATATGGATCATGATCAGGGGTGAAATAATGGTAAATAACAATCTGAACATAAACCTTAATTCAATGGTTCCACTCAATAGCATCAACCACAAGAGTAATCAACACCGGGAAAGTTTCCCCTAAGAATTTAACAAGATTCAACTCAAGATGTTACAGCGGGATGGCGTGGTGATGGTGGAGATGAAGGTGCTGGTGATGGAGATTATGATGATGATCCCGATGAAGTCTGGTGCGATGTTGATGACGATGGTGATGATCTCCCCTCTCCGGGAAGGAATTTCCCCGGCAGATTCCTGCCTGCCGAAGAGCTTTTCTCTCTCTGGTGTTTTCCACCCCGCAGAGGCGGCGGTGTCTATCTCTGAGCCCCCCCTTGACTTAGGTTTTTGGGGACGATGAAATACGTGAAGGGGCGATGGCAGAAGTAGGCCAGGGTGGCCACACAACAGGCCGGTGCGGCCAGGGGTCAGGCCGCGCCCCCTGTGTGTGAGCCTGCCCTGTGGCTCCTCTCGCCCCCTCCTTCTGGCTTCTTCAGTCTTCTGGTAAAATATAATTTCCTGATATTTTTTTGGAATTTCCTGATCTTCCGAAATATGGTGTCTTGGCGGTCCTTTTTCCAGCAGAATCCTGACTCCGGCAGCAAATCCTCCAATGATCATCAAACATGTAAAAACAGAGGAAACAACATAAGTATCATCTCTAAATGTGAAATATATCAATGAATAAAAATAAATTATGATACAAAATAGTGATGCAAAATGGACGTATCAACCCCTCCCCCCAAGCTTAGACCTTGCTTGTCCCCAAGCGAAAACTGAACTCGGTAAACAAGACCACAGGTTTATGGAGTGAAGTGTCAATAATCAAAATACGGATAAGAAACATCACATTTACCAAGGCACAAAGTATAATAGACATCAACTTCCCTTTATATGATATAGACTTGCAATAAGTAAAGGGGAATCATAAATAAGGATGCACAAGGTAAACTGTAATTGGTGATGGCAAACCTTAGTTCTTAGTCAGAGAACAGTGAACAAACTATACTTATTTTTGAACGGAGCCTTTTAAAATAGAGCTAATATAGCAAAAACTATATGCTCAACAAGAAAAATTCTTTGTAATCATGGAAAGCTTTCAAAGATATATTCCTTCAGGTAAAAGCATTATACTAAACAAAGGAAGATAATAAACACAATTGAACGGATCAACATATGGATGAGTGAAACATAACAACTCAAATGCTTGCTTGAGATAAAGGAGAATAGGTTGACTCAACATAAAAGTAAAAGACAGGCCCTTCGCAGAGGGAAGCAGGGATTAAACATGTGCTAGAGCTTTTCATTTGTAAAACAGAGGTAAAAGTTGTTTTGAGAGGTGGTTGCTTTTGTCAACGACTAGCAACGGAGTTCTTGATATCTTCCATACTAAACAAGTGAGAGCGGTTCCGAGATGTTGATTAATTGGCACAATTGTGCTCTTTTATAGCTTGGCACTCCTCCCCACCTTTTCCTTTCTCAAACCATGGCTAACCGATTCCATCGGGTGCCCACCAACTTTCACATACCATGGAGGAGTGCTCTTTTTCTTTTCTTGTTTAGATTACAATGGTCTGACCAGCTCCCTTGCAAAATTAATGACGAGCAGATGAAGCTGCCTAGTCGAGGGATACTCAATTTAGCATGGAAGATAACAAACCCAACCACTACGTCCTCATGAGCTAAAAACAATGGTACAAAATGAGAAGTATTTGAAGGTTTTTGAAAGGTAGCACATGAAAATTTACTTGGAATGGCTTGAAATACCATGCATAGAAATTTATAGTGGACTCTTTGGAAGTAACTTGGCTTTTGAGAATTGGATGCACGAGAAGTATTCCCTCTCAGTACAGGTTTTTGGCTAGCAAGGCTGGGTAGCAAGCATAAGAGTTGCATGAAACAAACAAACATACATATAATAGGAACAATCATGCAATCTTTCTTGAAAGTACAACGATTTTAACTTGAGAATACTATTGCTTATGAGCTAAACATGAAGGAAAGCTGAAATGATGTATCTACTAGCACTTCTTTCTTCTTTTTTTACTCAAAACTCAAGGTAATGTTGCTACTGACCAAGCTAAATTTACCAAAACTCAAGGTAATGTTGCTACTGACCAAGCTAAATTTGCCATTCCAAGTAAATTTTCATGTGCTACCTTTCAAAAAACCTTCAAAATACTTCTCATTCCGTGACATTGTTTTCAGCTCATGGGGACGTAGTGGTCGGATTTGCTATCTTCCATATTGTTTTTATTCCACAAAAAAGGCACCCCTCTATGGTATGTGAAAGTTGGTGGGCACCCGATGGAATCGGATAGCCATGGTTTGTGAAAGGAAAAGTGGGGAGGAATGCCAAACTTTATAAAAGAGCACAAAAGTGCCAATCTCTCTCTCAAAACTTGTTTAGTATGGAAGATAGTAAGAACCCCATTGCCAGTCATTGACAAGAACAACCACCTCTCAAAACAAATTTTTATCTCTGTTTTACAAATGAAAAGCTCTAGCACATGTTTAATCACTGCTTCCCTCTGCGAAGAGCTTTTCTTTTACTTTTATATCGAGTCTCCACATTCTACCTTTATGCACCGTCTAAGAGAGCATAGTTATCATTCTGAGTTTAATGTGCATAGTCCCAAAATTTATTATTGATTGATTCATGATTATGGTTTTGCTTGTTCTTAAATTATTTGTATATAGTCGCCCTCTTAAATTTGAAGGTGTCCTGCATTTATGTTTTGCTACTCCATGAAGGACAAGCTGAAAACCACTTTGCTATGTTTTTCTATATGCTCAAAATACACACTTGACTTTCAATACATTATTACTCATGATCTGTTACTTTTCATGTTATAACATGGTTGCTAAGTTTTATTGTCAAGATTATGTCTTTTATGCCCATGTTTAGTGTACTTTGATCTCAACACTCATTGCTTTACATCGTTGATCAAGATTGTGATGGTGCATGTCACCTCAAAAATTATTGTTTTGTTATCACTTACCTACTCGAGGACGAGCAGGAATTAAGCTTGGGGATGCTTGATACGTCTCAAACGTATCTATAATTTTTGATGCTCCATGCTTGTTTATACACCATGTGCTTTATGTTTTGTTACACTTCGTGGCATTTTTATGTATTTTCCAGAACTAACCTACTAACGAGATGTCATAGTGCCAGTTCCCTGTTTTCTGCTATTTTTGTGTTTCAGAAAAGCTACACAGGAAATCTTCTCGGAATTGGATGAAATAAAAGCCAAAGTTCCTATTTTTCCCGACACGAGACGGAGTTCAAAGCAGAGACGGAGGGGGGCCAGCAGGCAGGCACACCATAGGGTGGCGCGGCCTACCCCTGGCCCGCGCCACCAGGTGGTGTGGCCGTCTGGCCCACCTCCCGACGCCGCCCTTCCGCCTATATATTCTCCTCGGCGAGAAAACCTAAATACCCAATCAATTTTCCACGAAACATATTGCAAGCCGTCGCTGTTGTCAACGCGAGATCGGGAGGGTCCAGAAGCTCTTCCCAGCACCCTGCTGGAGAGGGGAATCACCACCGGAGGCCTTCTTCATCACCATGCCTGCCTCCAGAGTGATGCGTGAGTAGTCTACCTTGGACTACGGGTCCATAACAGTAGCTAGATATGGTTGTCTTCTCCTCCATGTGCTTCATGTTTAGATTTTGTGAGCTATCTATCATGATCAAGATCATCGTTGTGTAATTCTACATGTTGTATTTATTGGGATCCGATGAATATTGGTACTTTATCAAGTTGATTTATTGATTTATCATCTCTATCTTATCTCCATGTTATTTATGATCTTGCATGCTCTCCGTTGCTAGTAGATATCTTGGCCAAGTAGATGCTAGTGACTTCAAGAGGGAGTATTTATGCTCGATAGTGGGTCCATGCCTCTAGTAATCTGGGGGAGTGACAGAAACCTCTAAGGTTGTAGATGTGTTGTTGCTACTAGGGAGAAAACAATAATCTTGTGTTCAAGGATATTTGTATTGTTTACATTACACACTTTGCTTAAGGCGATAATCTGTTGCTTGTAACTTAATACCCAACGGTTGTTCGGATGATATTCGGCGGGTGGATTATTAGTCATAGATGCAGTTGGATTACGGTCTATGTATTATGTTGTAATGCCCAAGTGAATCTCATAGTGATCCTCGTGACATTTGTACGCTTGCTTTATTCTATCAATTGCCTAACTGTAATTTGTTTACCCAGCATGTTATTTATCTTATGGAGAGACACCTTTAGTGAACTGTAGACCCTGGTCCATTCTTTTACATTATTATTAGCGTTTACCATTTACTCGCTTTATTTATATTCTCGCAAACTACTATCTTTTACCACACGATACGTTTAATCATTTAATTAGAGCAAACCGGTGAGATTGACAACCTCATTATAAGTTGGGGCAAAGTACTTGGTTGTGTTGTGTGCAGATTCCACGTTGCTGCTGGTGTAAAGCTACGCCCCGAACGAGGCACCATATATAAATTGTCCGTAGCTGTCGCGAAGCTAGCAAGCATCAACCTTCGGAAGTTGGTTCTTTCTCCTACTGGTTCGATAAACCTTGGTTTCATACTGAGGGAAGACTTGCTGATGTGCTCATCATACCTTCCTCTTGGGGTTCTCAACTGGGCGGTCATCTACACGCCATCAATGAACCAACATCCTCATCTTCTGTTCGGGCCTTCCTGTTATTCAGAAACCGTTCCATGAATTCTCCTATATATTTCAAGTTCATAGTTTAGCACAAATCAATATTGTAACAATAGAAAAAATTAAAGCAGATTAATATACTGTATGGTTCTGAAGTTTATGAGTTAAACTTACACAACATTGCGCCGTTCTCCGTCAGTACGTCCAGCCGGCAATTTAGAAATTACAAAAAATCAAAGTGTGATTTTGTACCTAACAAATATAATCCAATCCCTAAATCGGCAAACCCTAGTACTACTAGTCTGCAGTTCAATAGAAGAGAATTACAGTATTAGATTTAGACTAACGAGAAATTGCTTGGAAGGGTATCACAAATTGCAGTAGCATATGTCATACCTTTTCCCTTCCTCTTATCCGGCGATTTTCTGATCGGCACACGAATCGCCGGTTCCTTGGCGACGAAAGCAACGCGATGAACACCAGATGAACAGACGCCCAGAGCCTGAGACGGCGAGACACTGTATTCTGTATTTCGGATCGATGAGCTAGCTATGGATCCTAGCAATCGATCGATCAGCTGCCTGGGCTTCATGTGTTGCGCCTAGATGGGCTATACGTGCGTGCAAGGTCCGTAATTTCTAGGATTTATTCCTGCTTGGCTTGCTAGCTTGTGATATCCGGTGTCCTTGATTTTTTTTAAGGGTGTCTCAACTAATATATAAAGCTATACGTATAGGTAAGCCCAGAAATTAGGGGATGTTCAGTGACACCGGCTGCCATAAGGTAGGTCCGCCCCTGTGATAGAGGACCCATTCTTCGGTCCAACATCAAACAATTTCCCATCCGAATAATACTTTACATGAATAATAGTAGCACATAGTGATTAAGGATTGTTCAGTAATCTTTAAATTTGCTTTGCAAGCATAGCCAAGTTAAACGTACAAAGATCTCTAAACCCCATATCACCTTCTTTTGGGTATACACATTCGCCACCATGCACACCAATACATTTTCTTATATTCATCACTATCACCCCACTAAAAAGCCACAATTGCCTTCAGTAGTTCAGTATATTCTTTGGATTTTGAAAACAGCCATAGCAAAACAGTGCCTCGTCCTACCACGGTATCACCGATCGGTGTGCGAAGAGTCAACCACGACTCCGTTCCGTCCTAAACAGTGCCTCGTGGCGGCCAGCCGCTCGTGCACGAATCTCAAAGCACACCCCGCGCCTCCAACGCGGCGAAGTATCTGTCTGTCCGGCCCGGGCTGCCCGCAATTTCCAGTCAGTCTTCCCCACCGCGACAACTTCCAACTCCCCCCAAATTTCTTCACCTCGAAGCAATTCGCCCCCACAAACCCAACCCAGACCTCGATCTCCCCCCCCTCCCTTCCGGCCACCGCGTCCCGATGGCGGCCAACGTCATGCTGGCGATCCACGAGAAGAAGTCCACGGCGGTCGACCTCTACCGCCCGCTCCGCAACTACATCGCCGCCGCCTACTCGGAGCGCGACGCGGCGGCCGCCGACGACGACCTCTGCGCCGTCCGCGACCTCCGCGCAGCGGCCGTCGAGGCCCCCTCCCTCCCGGACGCCTCCTCCCTCGAGCAGCGCCGCGCCGCGCTGCAGGCCTACGCCCGCGCGCTCGCCCTCGTCGAGCCCCGCTTCCCGGTCTCCGCCGACCGCGCCCACGTCCACTCCCTCTCCTTCACCTGGTACGACGCCTTCAAGACCAGCAAGAAGGTCAACCTGCCCTCCGTCCACCTCGAGCGCGCCGCCGTGCTCTTCAACCTCGGCGCCGTCTGCTCGCAGATCGCGCTCGCCGCGGATCGCGTTACCGATGTCGGCATCAGGACCGCGTGCGGCGCGTTCCAGAGCGCGGCCGGCGCGTTCGCGCTGCTCAGGGAGAGCGGGCTCGCCGCCAAGGCCGTCGCTGCTGGGGCCACCACCGTCGACGTCACGCCCGACTGCGCCGGGATGCTGGAGAAGCTCATGCTCGCGCAGGCGCAGGAGTGCTTCTTCGAGAAGGTCATAGCTGGTGGGAAGCCGCCAGCGCTCTGCTCCAAGGTGGCCCGCCAGGTGCGTGCCTACTGCCTGTTTCCTGGGCTGGTTTCTGGTTATTGCAAACTACTGTTAAGGAGTCTAATTAGAACCGATATATCATAGTAGGTGGTGTTACTTTCTGCACTTATTTGCATGACGACACTATAATTACCACCCGTAAGTGAATTTGCAATAGCATTCTGTAGTTTGGGGAATTTCTGTATGGAAGTATTGAGGTTTGATATGCTGAGCACCAAGTTAGAGTACTATGGCTACTCTGATATTGCTATGGACCTGATAACGCGTGCAGTAATCATATTTGCAGTGGAGATTAGTGTCTTCTAGATTTTATTAAATTTGGAAGAATTTGCCCTGTGCTTTCGCTGTTAGCTCAACACATCCTTTCATGATACCACGCTACTTCACTTTTATGTAACTTCATGCTAAACATTTTGTATGTATTCAGGTGGGTGTATACTACGAAGAAGCTTATGCGGCTCTCTGCACACCTCCTCTTAGTCAGCACTTCGACAAGACTTGGGTTTCTCATGTCCAGCTGAAGGCAGCTCAATTCTATGCTGATGCTTGCTATAGGTGTTCATTGGATCTTCATCAGCAAGAAGAAATTGCTCAGGAAATTGCACGCCTCAAGATCGGAATGAGCGCCTTGGCTGATGCCAAGAAGGCAGCTAAGGGAGTTGCTGCGCAACTTCTGGATGCTGTCAATAAGCTGGAGAGTAGCATGAAAACCAACTTGGATAGGGCTATCAAGGAGAATAATAGTGTTTATCTTATGCGGGTTCCAGATGCTAGTACTTTGGGAGCTCTGCCTGCAGCTTCCCTTGTAAAATCTTCTTCTTTGGCTGAAGCTCTAGATGCTAGCAAGGAGAGGCTTTTTTCATCACTTGTGCCTGATGGCAGCATGAAGGCCCTTTCGAAGTACACAGAGATGGTAGATGACATCATCCGCACCCAAGCGGAGAAACTTCAGCAATCGAGTGAGATCACTAGAGTCAGGCTGAAGGAAATGGACCTGCCTGATTCTATTCTATCATTGGAAGGTAATATCAGCATACCTGTAGATCTGAAGGAAGATGTTGAGGCTGTGCAGATAAGCGGTGGCCCTGCTGCCTTGGAAGCTGAGTTGCAGCAGCTTAGGGATTTGAGTAGGGTCAATCAGGACTTACTTGTTCAAACTGAAGAGATGCTGCAGAAGGAGGCAAGTGAAGATGCTCAATTTCGGACTCAATTTGGAAGTCGTTGGACTAGGCCTCAATCAAGCACCCTTACCAAAAACATTCAAGACCGGTTAAATCTCTTTGCTGCTAATCTCAAGAAAGCTGCTGGCAGTGATGCTTTGATCGAACGAGGTGTGAAGGAGAACTACCCCTTGATGTCTATTCTTGACAAAAGACCGGTGAGAGTTTAACATTATATTAAACTAAGATGTAGGTTTAGGAGATTGCCTTTCTTGATCTGATTCACAGTGAACTGCATTCCTTTAGTCATCACCTCAATTCTTCACCCCTAGGTAGTAAAAAAATGCTGTTGTGTGTTGCAGATAGAGTCTGCACTACCAAGTATTTCAAGGCCTATCATGTCATTGGATGGGAATGAAGATGCTATTGTTGGGGCCCTTAAACAAAGCTTGGTAAAGCACATTACTTTTGTTAGCTAGTGAGCATATAGCAGGCTACGCTTTCTTTTCAATCTAAGTAAAACTAATTGATGTGTCAACACAGAGGCAATTGCAATCTCTTAGTGAAGAAAGGGCAGGTCTTGAAGACATGCTTAAGGAAATGAAGAGAAAGGTACGCCCCTTTCCTACTATGGACTTTGCGATGTACATTGAGCAATATTGAGCCTGGGCTCTGTCGAGTGCCTCTGTAGGAATCTTCTGGTACTTTAGTTTATTGCTAACTGCCCTGCACGTACTATTTTATTTATAAACATTGGATATTCGTTGATGACCTGCAAAAATTAAATTTTTGGCGTGTGAACAACTTAGCTGACATCTACAGTAGTCACAAGAACCTGTGTGCAACCTTTCCATTTCAAGTTTATTATCCCACATATTAAATTTTATTTGTTCCACGTATATTTTACATACACAGGAAACGTTTCTGTTTTATGTTTGCACCTAGTGTTTTAGGCAATCTATGGAACTGGTCCCTCAAGTGCACCTCTCACTATTTACTGCTTGAGTCTAATGATAAATTAATTTACAAGCAATTTGCCCAGTTATCCTTGCAGTGGGTGAATTGTGCTTATGTATTACATGTGATGTTTGTGGGGTGCTATGCTAAGAGTGATTTGTGTTAAATGACTGAGAACTTTGCTTTTAGTTTGTTACTCATGCTTCAATGAGCAATTTTCTGCTTTCCACTCTCTTTCCAAATTACTCCCTCCGTCCCATAATACTTGTTGTTAATGTGGATGTATCTAGATACTAAATGTGTAGATACATCCATTTTAGCGACAAGTTTTATGGAATGGAGGGAGTACCACCTTAACCTCAAGATTACATGGAGGTGTTGTTACTTTAGTTTTCAAGTTTGGTGGTCCTTGCATAACTGAATTTGATGCCTTTCGTTACTTGGAAAATAAATATTGCATATGTAAGGCAACCCCTGTGATGCTGCTATATACATTGATTTGTGTATTGACATTTGGGACATACATTTATTTTATGCCAGGATGATATACTCCCTAAGTTAATGGCTGGTGTTGGATCACATGATGATCTTTTCAAAAAGGAGATCGCAAAGTATGATCCGATCTGTTCTGAAATTGCTGATAACATTGTGGCGCAGGACCAATTGTTGCTACAAATACAGGTAAGCCTCAATTTCTGATAAAGATGTGTAGTCCACTTCGGGACTAAATTTGTTCTAGAAGTTTGCTTCAAACTTTCTTTCTGCTAAATTAATACTTAGATATGAAATTAATAACTTATGTACTTTGAAAACAAGTGTCTAGAAGCATTAATGATTTGCAATCAACACTTGCAAAGAAAAAAGAGCATTGGAAATTAATCCACAAAAAATAGATTTGGAAGTTATTTCAAATTTCAAGTTATAAACGACGCTATGTTACATGTTCTTTCTTCCTGTGTTTGAACTTATATTTGGATACTCTCACAGGCACAAAATGAACAATTTGCTGCTGTATTCAATCTGGATGACTTCAAAGGTAAACCGTTTATATTTCTTCATAAAGTGGATGGTTAGATATTGTGTACTTTGTGACTTCAGAACTGGCTTCATACAGTCTTAAATGGTGTACCAGCAAATGACTTGACCATTTATCTTCCCCATACCAGTGAGATTAAATAGTTATTGTTTCGATCATTTGTGGGTCATTTTCAGCAATTTCATCGTTTTCTTTATTCCTACAAGTATGTCTTCCTTTGAACACTGTGTACTTAATATGTCTTCCTTTGAACACTGTGTACTTAATATGGTGGGATGATTATTTGCTTGTACGCACACTACCCTTCTGTGCATCATTTTTAGTAAAGTTCCCTTGGATAGATACAACTTTTGTTTACTCTCACATCAAGTTTAAAATATGAGAGATCACTGCTGACACTCCTATGTAGCTTGCTGTATCTTAATCACCGTCCAGTAGAAATGATATCCGGACCGAGTTCTACGGCGTGCAGTATTTATTGTTTAGACCTGTAATACTATTATGCTTCTCAAGTAATTAACTGTGGTCCTGATATGTGAAACGTAATTTTTCAGTTGCTCGCGAGAGATGTTACCAGCAAATTGCTGCAGCAGTTGTTAAATACCAGGAAACTAAGAAGAACATTAATGATGGCCTTAATTTTTATGTGACTTTACAGGTTCGTGTACATCTCCATTGCATTTTGTTTCTTATGTATGATAATATAGTTGTTGTTGATTCCTGTTACTAGTAGAAATACTACTGATTATCCTTTTAAGGATCCTTCGCAGGACGCAATTGGCAGGATACAACAGCAATGCAGTGACTTCATAATGACGCGGAACATCCAGTGCCGTGAAATGATCGAGGATGTGCAGAGAAAGTTAGCAGGTTTCAACTTGTCATCTTCCAGCAGCGTCGCGCCAAGGAATTCTTCTGCCCCACCAGATCAGCAGAGTCCATCACCACCACCACATGCTCCTCATGCTCAGCCCCCCTACGGTGCTCAACCTGGGCGTGGCGATTCAAGACCAGGTTACTCCCAACCAGAGACTAGACCTCCATACTCACAGCCATACCCCACCTATGGCGCGCCATCACAACAACCGCCATACGGCGCACCATCGCAACAACCTCCATACGGCGCGCCATCGCAACAACCTCCATATGGGGCGCCATCGCAACAACCTCCATACGGTGCGCAGTCGCAACAACCTCCATACGGTGCAGCGCACCCTGGTCAGTACCAGCAGCCGCCACATCAGCCACCTCCTGGCCATGACTATGGGCAACCGGCGTACCCTGGATGGCGTGGGCCGTACTACAATGGGCAGCAGCCACAGCCACAGCAACCAGGGCCGTATCCACAAGCACCGTACAATGCCCCAGGGGCTTACCCTCCTCACAACCAGAGTAACTACTACAGGCCTCAGTGAGGATTCATCTTGTTCTGCAGCGACTATTTGGTTTCTTCTTTTTTCCTCTGAATCATGTCCTCGTGGATTACATTCTTGTGTATACTTGGGGGAGTAATGTCGATGGTGCACAGGTTGGTTAGGCAGTAGCCTGTATGATTTGTATGTGTAATAATGCAATGGCATGCCATTGCTTGGCTTCAGTATTGGATATATGGAAATGAGGGGCGACTATTTTTCAGCCTCGGATATGATAATATATAAGGATTTATCAGCCTGTAGTGAGAAACTGAAAGTGATTGGTGCACTGCGTGTCTAAACTTAGAATGCACAACATTTGAACTTCTCTATTTTGTTTACAGACCTTGTAAGAAATTGAGTATACTCTATAGAAAAAAATTGCCTCTTGGGTTTACACTTGTCTCTGAGCTTTCGATGGTCTACATGACAAGAAACCTTAAGCATATTTATCGTTATTCCTGGGGAGCGATTGCATCTGTTATCCACAAAGCGCCACCGAACAAAAGCCCCAGCGCGGATGGTTTCACAAATGACTTCCAAAGTTTACGGGGAAGTACTACTGGCACTCTTAAACGTTTTCCACGCTGGTACAACAGATTTTACCGGGTAAACGCAGCATACATAAGCGTTGCTGCCGAAATGCGAGACACCGCTGCAGCTGACGGACAATATTCCAAAGTTGATCGCCAAAGTACTCTATTCCGTTTCAATCGATGTAACCTGTCAAAAGAGGGCTGCGACGGACCTGGCGCAATGACGTCCATTAAATGGGAACGGAGGGGGTAGGCTGCAACCCAATATTTGAAGCGCCTGTATTCTTTTCTTGAGGACGAACTGAAGAGTCAATCTACTATGTTCTGTAAAGTTCATGAACCATGAGGTACATATATGCTTGTCGCAATACATAATATTGTGGTGTAAAAACACCAAGGGTGAACTGCAGTGTATAGTAGCTTATGCTCAGATTTAATATGATTTACTCAGTTATATCTGATCTTCGTTGACAATTAACGTCAACTCAACGAAACGTTATGTATCGTTACCAGCGACTGGGAGGGCGATCGGATCTCAGCTGCCTCCCACCGGCGCCGCCGCAGATTGCCCCGTCTCTGTGGCCTTTGGGCCATGGAGGCGCGGTGGATCTCGGCCCTCGTCGGTGGGAGGGCTCTGCCTCCTATTTTGGGGGCTTCGTTCTTCGTTTTTAGGGTTAAGGTTTGCGGGGGCGGCGTTTAGGTGGTGGTGGCGGCGCCTCGTGCAATAAGGTCTCTCCGGCTTCAACCCCATCTCGACGGCAACGTCGAGAGGCTTATGAGAGTGGCGTGGTCTTCGAGGATTTCGTCTGGCTGTGGAGATCTTAGGATCGTCAAGGAGCTTCATCGGCAGTTCTTATCCTTCTTTTTCGTCTCCGGGACGAATGTGGTTTTCTTGACCCGTTCGGCGACTTCCCATCCGCAACCATCAACGTCAGGCCGATTCAGGGAGGAGCGGCAGCGGCGGCGCGCCATCGACACGGTCTGGAGGTTGAAGATGAAGGGATTCTCAAGGATCTCGTTGTAATTTTCATTTTTCTTGAGGTGCTTTATACTGTTCGTTGTTTCTTTTAATGCCAGAGTCCTATTCGCAAAAAAATATGATTTACTCAGTTTTTAATTGTCTGTAATTTTGTTATCTCTAGCATGTAAACTTATACACTGCTATTGAAGAGAAGAGTCATTGGGCTTGCGGCCCTTGAAAGAGCGTGAAAGAGGCAAGCTCCAAGGATTACCATTCTCAAGGAAGGAGATGCAAACACTCGATTTTTCATCTTCGTGTTAACGCCCGGAGAAGGAAAAATCATATTCTTAGGCTCAAGCATAATAATGGTTGGGTCATGGAGCATGATCAAAAGAAGAGTATCATCCACACCCACTTCCATAAGATCATCAAGAGAGGCCCTCCGCGCACTAAAAACTTCAATTGGGAAACTATTCCGAAACCGCTATGTGACCTTAGTGCCTTTGGTGAGCCTTTCTCAAAGGAGGAGGTCAGGCCGCGGTGGAGAATACCGCAAGTGATAAAGGCCCCGGAACAGGATGGATACACGGGGGCTTTCTTCAAAGCTTGTTGGAACACAATCAAAATGGACGTCATGGCGGTCATCAATAAATTCTCCAATCTCCACACAAGCAATCTTCATTGGTTAAACTACGCCAACATTGTCACCATACCAAAAATGAGGGAGCCGAAGAGGTCACCGATTTCCGCCCCATTAGCCTCATTCATGCCATTGCAAAGTTAATCTCCAAGATGATGGCTACTAGACTAGCTCCCCACGTGAACAATCTTGTCTCCAACGCTCAAAGTGCGTTTAAAAAAAAGGAGCATACATGACAATTTTTTGTATGTGAGGAGCTTGACAAGGAAGATGCACAAGTCAAAAAACACCAACTCTTCTCTTTAAACTTGACATCAAGAAAGATTTTGATTTAGTTAGATGGGACTACTTGATGGATTTGCTTCAACACTTGGCTTCCCAAGTAAATTTAGAGATTGGATTACGGCCCTCCTATCCTCTTCCTCTTCAAGAGTGCTCCTCAATGGCATCGTCGGTGATCCTATCAAGTATGGTAGAGGACTAAGGCAAGGGGACCCACTATCGCTGCTACTTTTTGTTCTAGCCATAGAACCACTTCATCACATCCTTTGCAAAGCTACCGAGCAAGGACACATCCAAAAGCTTCGCAGAAGAGCCCCCATGATCCGTACATCCTTATATGCGTATGATGCCGCTATATTCATGGCTCCAAACAAGGACGACATAAATTTCTTAGCCACCACTCCACATCATTTCAGTGACGTCACCGGCCTTGTTACAAATTGCACAAAGAGCCAAGTGGCCTCCATTAGGTGTGCGGGGTCTAGACCTTGACCACATCCTACAATCTTTCCCGGGGGGCCTCCCTTTGTCGGTATAAAGGCTAAAGAGAATTCACTTTCAACCCTTGGAAGATAAAGTGGCCGCGAACCTCGTTCCTTGGATTGGGAAGCACGCCACTATGGCCGATCACTCCACCTTTGTGAAATTGGTTCTAACTAGCATTTTTATCTACTACATCACCGTGCTCAACATCCCCATAGAGGTCCTCATGAAGAATGATAGTTTAAGAAGGGCTTTCCTTTAGGCCGTGTGTGACAAGTCATCGGAGGAAAACACAAAGTTAACTGGGAAATATTGTGCAAGCCAAAAGATTATGGAGGTATTGGAATTCTCAATCTCACAAAATTTGCTTTGGCTCTCAGAATAAGATGGCTATGGCATGATTGGAATGAAGAGGCAAAGTCTTGGGTCAGACTAGGCACCCCTTGCACCCCTCAAGATGTTGAACTTTTTGCGGCGGCTACATTGGTCACCATTGGAAATGGAAGGAAAGCACTTTTTTGGGAAGCCTCATGGATCAATGGAAGAAGGCCCAAGGATATTGCCCCACTTTGAAATCTCAAAAAGGAAAAAAGTTTCATTCATAAGGCTTTGGAGGAGAACTTTTGGGTCACTCAAATCAACACCGAAGTCGATCTCTCCTTCGAACACATCGTGCTATTTGCTAACCTTTGGGCTTCGGTTCAAGCGGTGGACTTGGAACCCAGCATGCCGGGCCCGATTTCTTGGAAGCTCACAAATGATGGATGCTACTCCTCCAAGTCGGCTTACAACATGCAATTCTTAGGACACATGAAATCCCCCTTGCTTTCCTTGGTTTGGAAGCCTTGGGCTCCCCCAAAGTGCAAAATATTTGCTTGGTGATCATTCAAAATAGAGTTTGGACGGCGGATAGGCTTGAAAGAAAAGGATGGATTTTTTTTGGAAGATGCAAGCTTTGTAACCAAATTCAAGAATCTACCGCTCATCTTTTATTCAAGTGCCAATTCACCATTAGAGTGTGGTCCAAGGTGAAGACTTGGCTTGCTCTACAAGTGTACATGACGTTGATCCCTCTAGTTGGCATAATTTCTGAACCATTAAGGAATGGTGGATGGAGGCGATTCACAAGCAAGGTCAATCAAAGAAGGCTATGGCATCACTTGTGATGTTAATATCATGGAAAATTTGGACAGAAAGGAATGCTCGCGTCTTTTGGAATGTTTTTTCTACATCGACAATGACTGTCAACAAAATTAAAGATGATGTAGCCCTTTGGAGTGCAGCCGTGACAAAGACCGTGTATAATATAATGCCACGAGAGTAGGCTTTATTTGTGGACTTAACCTTATTTGGTCAAGTCTTGGTTTGTAAAACTTCTTATTTAAAAAAAATGGCAAATCTTTTGTCTTGCTTAAAAAAAAACAAGTATAAATTCATTATAGTGGTAGAACTAGATTTTCAGAGGCTCTACATCGCACACTAATAACTCGTAATTTCCCCCGGAAATGGGTAAGTTGGGTTAGACAACTACTCATCAGCACATTGAAAGCTCAAGTTATGATAATTGGTGTGGCGAGGAAACATTCAACGTCGCGAGAGGGGTACGTCAAGGTGATTCACTGTCACCCTACCTATTTCCGATAAGCAAAATATAATGGGGGTGCCTAGGAATATAGCTGTGCACCCTCACCTTTCCATTGGAATCAGACCTATAGGCAATTTTTGTTTGTAGCCCCGCTAGTAACTCGCGAGTCCATCCCCGACCTAGCCGCTATTTCTTCTCCTACTCCACCATAGATTGGCTCTCCCTCCTCCGGCCGGCCTCGCTGGTGTCAGGAGGGGTGGAGAACCTGATCTATGAGTGGAGGTTTTGATAAAAGTAGCCTTTTATAAGATTGGATTAGGGTTTGATAGTCATCTTTTTTTGGCCTCTATGTCAATGGAGATTGTTTCGTCTACAATAATTGATCTCTGGCCCTTCGATCGACGACGAGATCTTCCTCCCAACGTCAATGGTGGTGTTGGAAGATTAAACTCTCTTAGGTATGGTCCTTCAGATCTTGCTTCGCCAGATCGATTTTGGATCTTTTCTTTTGGTTGCCGTGAGGAGAATTATCCTTGCAGTATTTGTCCCGGCTGCTATATCCTCGACAATGGTGATTCGTACCCTCGACTCTCCGGCGACGTCGATCAAGTTGTCCAGTTATTTTGCCCTGACATACTGGTGTTGGTACTCTTGTCGATGTGGATTGACTACTGTAATGGTTGCGCACGTGCCCGTAGCCTTGGCATTGCGGCTCAAATTAAAATTATGGGAGAACCTTTATTGGTATTTACAGATTTATGGTTTGGTATCTATGTAGGTCTGCTTTCAGAAAAGTATAAGATTATGTCGTGGAAGAAGAAAGAATTTAAAGACCTTGAAGATTCGCTAGTTTCTTTTAGATTTTATTTTGTAATCGTCAAAGACAGCTCGTATGTCTATACCATATATTATTTGTTGCTATAAATATATGTGGTATTGATTGTAAAAAAAAGACCTATAGGCAATTTCTATCCTAGATCTATACTAACGCCGTCAGCCAACCATGTTTCTCTTATCTGTAAAACGATGTTTCTCTTTCTTCCCACCTGACCCGCCGAACCCCACCTCCACTTCACTTTCAAAGCAGAGAAAAAACACCTCCCACCCATTTGGCCGTTCCCCACCTGCCACCACACGTTCTCGAATCCCCTCTCTAGACGGCTGCATCAATGGCGTCGGCCGCCACCGCCCCGTTCCACTGCAGCCATCTCCCCGGTCGACCAACCCCTGCTCCAGCAAACCCGGACCACCCTTCAACGGGATGTCGAGGAAGAAATCCAGAGCGGGCCTTGGTGTTGTGCCGTACTGCTGGAGAAGCTCATGCTCGCGCAGGCGCAGGAGTGGTTCTTCGAGAAGGTCATAGCTAGTGGGAAGCCGCCCGCGCTCTGCTCCAAGGTGGCCCGCCAGGTGCGTGCCTGCTGCCTCTTTCATCGGCTGATTGATACCTGGTTACTGCAAACTACTGTTGATGACTCCAATTACAACTGAATGTTAAACGTGCAGTCTTCCTTAACTTGTACAGTACTATGTATTCAGGTGGGTGTATACTACGAAGAAGCTTGTGCGGCTCTCTGCACACCTCCTCTCAGTCAGCACT
The DNA here is from genome assembly GCA_007115705.1 of Dactylis glomerata. Classification (NCBI taxonomy): domain Eukaryota; kingdom Viridiplantae; phylum Streptophyta; class Magnoliopsida; order Poales; family Poaceae; genus Dactylis; species Dactylis glomerata. The sequence continues at coordinate 6,858,838 of QXEO01000291.1, forward strand.
TCGACAAGACATGGGTGTCTCATGTCCAGCTCAAGGCAGCTCAATTCTATGCTGATGCTTGCTATAGGTGTTCGTTGGATCTTTTTTTTCGAGAATACACCCAGGCGGCTGTATTAATCACATAGAAGAAGCAACGCCCGAAGAACGGCAAGATGCTGCCAACAAGAGGTGGCAGCTCCTCAAGTTTGAGAAGGACTACTCTCCCGCTATCCACGGCACTGGCTCCGGAAAGCCAAATGACTCACTACGTAAAAATCTAGCTAGACACCACCTACTATACTCCTCTCTAATCCTCGCCAGGATGGTCTTCACCGCCGGCCGGGCTCCGTTAAAGACCACGTCACTGCGGTGCCTCCAAATGCACCAAAAGATCAAGATAGTGGCTGTCCAAAGATCCCTCTGTGTAGCTTTGGGACAAGGCCTTGAGGCCCACCACTGGAGTTCCGTGTCAGCGTCCGGAAGCAACGCCAATTTGTCCCAATGGTTGAGAGCCCACACCCACACTTTCCGGGCTACCACACACCCAGGTAAGAGGTGCTGAATTGTCTCTGGCTCAAGACGCGGGATGTGGCAGTCGCCGATGCTCAAGACGGCCCGCCGTCAAACAATGATCCCTAGAGACAATCCACGCAAAGAATCTGCAGCCATATGGAGCCCTCGAGCGCCAAACCTGAGCCGCCGTGATAGCTCGAGAGCGCCCGACAAAGAAGGCAGTGTAAGCGGACTTCGACGAATAAACCCCATCCGCCGACCAGGACCACAGAAGAGCGTCCTCGCGGTCCGGCGAAAGCTGCACCACGGCAAGAATCTGCCAGAGAATGAAGAACTCCGTAAGCGCCGCCTCGGTGAGGTCGGGCCCACAGTCTCGCAGCCACAAACCAGAGAGCCCCTCTTTGACCGTGCGCACCTTAGCCTTGCGAGCCGGAACCAAGGCAGACAAATTAGGAACCTGTGAAATTGCGCGTCCCCCTCGCTCAACCAGTGAACCAAGCCGCCAGGTGCGTGCCTACTGCCTGTTTCCTGGGCTGTTTTTTCTGATTATTGCAAAGTGTTGAGGAGTCTAATTAAAACTGATATCACAGGTGTTGTTAATTTGTACACTTATTTGCATGACGACACTATAATTTCCACCCATGAGTGAATTTGCAATAGCATTCTGTAGTTTGGGGAATTTGTGTATAGAAGTATTGACAAGTACTGAGTTTTGATATGCTGAGCACAAAGTTATACTATGGCTACTCTGATATTGCTATGAACCTGATAATGCGTGCAGTAATCATATTTGCAGTGGAGATTAGTGTCTTCTAGATTTGATTAAATATGGAAGAATTTGCCCTGTGCTTTCGCTGTTAGCTCAACACACCCTTTCATGATCTCACACTACTTCACTTTTATGTAACTCGATGCTAAACATTTTGTATGTATTCAGGTGGGTGTATACTACGAAGAAGCTTATGCTCTCTGCACACCTCCTCTTAGTCAGCACTTCGATAAGACATGGGTTTCTCATGTCCAGCTGAAGGCAGCTCAATTCTATGCTGATGCTTGCTATAGGTGTTCATTGGATCTTCATCAGCAAGTAGAAATTGCTCAGGAAATTGCACGCCTGAAGATTGTAATGAGCGCCTTGGCTGATGCCAAGAAGGCAGCTAAGGGAGTTGCTGCGCAACTTCTGGATGCTGTCAATAAGCTGGAGAGTAGCATGAAAACCAACTTGGATAGGGCTATCAAGGAAAATAATAGTGTTTATCTTATGCGGGTTCCAGATGCTAGTACTTTGGGAGCTCTGCCTGCAGCTTCCCTTGTAAAATCTTCTTCTTTGGCTGAAGCTCTAGATGCTAGCAAGGAGAGGCTTTTTTCATCACTTGTGCCTGATGGCAGCATGAAGGCCCTTTCTAAGTACACAGAGATGGTAGATGACATCATCCACACCCAAGCGGAGAAACTTCAGCAATCGAGTGAGATCACTAGAGTCAGGCTGAAGGAAATATCAGCATACCTGTAAACCTGAAGGAAGATGTTGAGGCTGTGCAGATAAGCGGTGGCCCTGCTGCCTTGGAAGCTGAGTTGCAGCAGTTTAGGGATGTGAGTAGGATCAATCAGGACTTACTTGTTCAAACTGAAGAGATGCTGCAGAAGGAGGCAAGTGAAGATGCTCAATTTCGGACTCAATTTGGAAGTTGTTGGACTAGGCCTCAATCAAGCACCCTTACCAAAAACATTCAAGACCGGTTGAATCTGTTTGCTGCTAATCTCAAGAAAGCTTCTGGCAGTGATGCTTTGATTGAACGAGGTGTGAAGGAGAACTACCCCTTGATGTCTATTCTTGACAAAAGACCGGTGAGAGTTTAACATTATATTAAACTAAAATCTAGATTTAGGAGATTGCCTTTCTTGACCCGATTCACAGTGAACTGCATTCCTTTAGTCATCACCATTCAATTCTTCACCCCTAGGTAGTTAAAAATGTTGTTGTGTGTTGCAGATAGAGTCTGCACTACCAAGTATTTCAAGGCCTATCATGTCCTTGGATGGGAATGAAGATGCTATTGTTGGGGCCCTTAAACAAAGCTTGGTAAAGCACATTCCTTTTGTTAGCTAGTGAACATATAGCAGGCTACACTTACTTTTCAATCGAAGTAAAACTAATTGATGTGTCAACACAGAGGCAATTGCAATCTCTTAGTGAAGAAAGGGCGGGTCTTGAAGACATGCTTAAGGAAATGAAGAGAAAGGTACGGCCCTTTCCTAATGTGGGACTTTGCGATGCACATTGAGCACTGCTCGGTCCAAAACTGCAGGGGCGGGTGCTGTTGCCAGAGACCACCTGGGTGCAGTCCTGTTTGCTGCATGTGCACCTGTAGAGAATTGCGATGATGCGGAGGAGGCGGAAGCCAGGGCGGCTCTGATGGGTGTTGAGCTCATCTCCCAACTGGCCCCTGCCAAGGTGATTTTGGAACTGGATTGTACTGCTGCAGTCGCCGCACTGCGTTCAGTTCACAAAGACAGATCAACCTGTTGGACCATCTACCAAGAGGCCAAAGACAGGATTGCTACCCTGCAGGAGTTCGTAGTTTCACACTCCAAAAGAAGCACCAACGGAGTAGCAGATTGCCTTGCAAAACTAGCTAGCCAGCTAGGCAATAGGATCATGACAGCGAACCTACCGATGCCTATTAGAGAACTTGTAAAGAGAGACTCGGACTCTGTAACCGATATTATATGAAAGTTCCCTATTCTAAAAAAAAAAAATTGAGCCTGCGCTCTGTCGAGTGTCACTGTAGGGATCTTCTGGTACTTTAGTTTATTGCTAACTGCCCTGCAAGTACTAATTTAGTTATAAACATTGATATTCGTTGATGACCTGCAAAATTAAATTTTGGCGTGTGACCAACTTAGCTGCCATCTACAGTAGTCACAAGAACCTGTGTGCAACCTTTCCATTTCAAGCTTATTACCCCGCATATTAAATTTTATTTGTTCCACGTATTCTGCATACACAGGAAACGTTTCTGTTTTATGTTTTCACCTAGTGTTTTAGGCAATCTATGGACCTGGCCCCTCAAGTGCACATCTCACTATTTACTGCTTGAGTCTGATAATAAATTAATTTACAAGCAATTTGCGCAGTTATCCTTGCAGTGGGCGAATCGTGCTTATGTATTATATGTGATGTTTGTGGGGTGCTATGCTGAGAGTGATTTGTGTTAAACTACTGCGAGAGCTTTGCTTTTAGTTTGTTACTCATGCTTCAATGAGCAATTTTCTGCTTTCCACTCTCTTTCCAAATTACCACCTTAACCTCAAGATTACATGGAGGTGTTGTTACTTTAGTTTTCAAGTTTGGTGGTCCTTGCATAACTGAATTTGATGCCTTTCGTTACTTGGAAAAATAATATTGCATATGTAAGGCAACCCCTGTGATGCTGTCATATACATCGATTTGTGTGTTGACATTTGGGACATACATTTATTTTATGCCAGGATGATTTACTCCCTAAGTTAATGGATGGTGTTGGATCACATGATGATCTTTTCAAAAAGGAGATCGCAAAGTATGATCCGATCTGTGCTCAAATTGCTGATAACATTGTGGCGCAGGACCAATTGTTGCTACAAATACAGGTAAGCCTCAATTTCTGATAAAGATGTGTAGTCCACTTCGGGACTAAATTTGTTCTAGAAGTTTGCTTCAAACTTTCTTTCTACTAAATTAATACTTAAATATGCAATTAATAACTTATGTACATTGAAAACAAGTGTCTAGAAGCATTAATGATTTGCAATCAACACTTGCGAAGAAAAAAAGAGCATCGAAAATTAATCCACAAAAAGTAGGTTTGGACGTTATTTCAAATTTCAAGTCATAGACAATGCTATGTTACATGTTCTTTCTTCCTGTGTTTGAACTTATCTTTGGATCCTCTCGCAGGCACAAAATGAACAATTTGCTGCTGTATTCAATCTGGATGACTTCAAAGGTTTATATTTCTTCATAAAGTGGATGGTTAGATATTGTGTACTTTGTGACTTCAGAACTGGCTTCATACAGTCTTAAATGGTGTACCAGCAAATGACTTGAATGACTTGACCATTTATCTTTCCTTGTACCAATGAGATTAAACAGTGATTGGTTCGATCATTTGTGGGTCATTTTCAGCAATTTTATCTTTTTTCCTTATTCCTATGAGTATGTTCTTCCTTTGAACACTGTGCTTAATATGGCGGGATAGCTATTTATCTTTCCTTGGATAGATACAACTTTTGTTTACTCTCACATCAAGTTTAAAATATGAGAGATCACTGCTGACACTTCTATGTAGCTTGCTGTCTCTTAATCGCCGTCCAGTAGAAATGATATCCGTGACCGAGTTCTACCACATGCAGTATTTATTGCTTAGACCTGTAATACAATATGCTTCTCAAGTAATTAACTGTGGTATTTGTGAAACGTAATTTTTCAGTTGCTCGCGAGAGATGTTACCAGCAAATTGCTGCAGCAGTTGTTAAATACCAGGAAACTAAGAAGAACATTAATGATGGCCTTAATTTTTATGTGACTTTACAGGTCCGTGTACATCTCCATTGCATTTTGTTTCTTATGTATGATAATACAGTTCCTGTTAATTCCTGTTACTAGTAGAACTACTACTGATTATCTATGAGAAGTGATTTTTTAGTATTTCATGTTGACCCCACGGAGCACGCCGCTTTCTGCCCTGTTTCACGACTGTACCAACGAGAATATATTTTGTGTGCCTACACGATATAAAAGTTTTCTTCCGTTGCAACGCACTGGCATGTTTCCTAGTTGTTTCTTATGTATGATAATATAGTTGTTGTTGATTCCTGTTACTAGTAGAACTACTACTGATTATCCTTTTAAGGATCCTTCCCAGGACGCAATTGGCAGGATACAACAGCAATGCAGTGACTTCATAATGACACGGAACATCCATTGCCGTGAAATGATCGAGGATGTGCAGAGAAAGTTAGCAGGTTTCAACTTGTCATCTTCCAGCAGCGCCGCGCCAAGGAATTCTTCTGCCCCACCAGATCAGCAGAGTCCATCACCACCACCACATGCTCCTCATGCTCAGCCCCCCTACGGTGCTCTACCTGGGGGCGGCGATTCAAGACCAGGTTACTCCCAACCACAGCCATACCCCACCTATGGTGTGCCATCGCAACAACCTGCATATGGCGCGCAGTCGCAACAACCTCCATATGGTGCGCCATCGCAACAACCTCCATATGGTGCGCAGTCGCAACAACCTCCATATGGTGCAGCGCACCCTGGTCAGTACCAGCAGCCGCCGCATCAGCCACCTCCTGGCCATGACTACGGGCAACCGGCGTATCCTGGATGGCTTGGGCCGTACTACAACGGGAAGCAGCCACAGCTGCAGCAACCAGGGCCGTATCCACAAGCACCGTACAATGCCCCAGGGGCTTACCCTCCTCACCACCAGAATAACTACTACAGGCCTCAGTGAGAGACCATCTTGTTCTGCAGTGACTATTTGGTTTCTTCTTTTTTCCTCTGAATCATGTCCTCGTGGATTACATTCTTGTGTATACTTGGGGAGTAATGTCGATGGTGCACAGGTTGGTTAGACAGTAGCCTGTATGATTTGTATGTGTAATAATGCATTGGCATGTCATTGCTTGGCTTCAGTATTGGATGTATAGAAGAATCATTCCTTTTCAGCCTCCAACATGATAATATGGTTTAACCAGACGATAGCGAGAAACTCAAATTAGCATGCTTCTTGGTTATCCAGTACAGTTTATGAAAACATTGTCTCTTGGGTCTACATTTGTTTGTGAGCTTTCAGTGGTCTACATGAGAAGAATCAAAGCACTTTTATCGTCATTGGAGTTTATGTGTGCGTGTGTGTGTGTGAAGAGGAAATAGACCCATATTTAGAAGGACAAGATACTAAGATCGTGCATATATGTGTGCTCCTGTAGCCGTGTTTGCATGTCCCCTATTACAATGGTCGGGTACATCTGCCGCTGGCTCCAAACCGTCCTTTATTCTCCCGCATATGGATGCGGCCTGGCTTGTTTACCATGCCAAAGGGTGACCCGCATTCGGATCGGCCAAATGGTGACCTACATCCGGATCACGGGATCGTTTCTGTCTACACGCACCGCATTTCTAGCCTAAATTTGGGCTGGCTTTGCAAGGGAGCGGACAGCCCGTTCTCGTCTGTGGGTGTCCTTCCTTCCTCTACCTAGGCACATCCACCCACAGCCTCATTTCTCTCTCGGCGCTAGCAAAACAGCAAGCCCTAGCTCTCGTCCCATGGAGACACCGGCGATCCCCGTCCCACACACCGCTCATGTGTTGTCGGCCTACTTTGATGAGGGAGATGAGACCATGTCGACCATTATCAACGAAGGGCACGACTATCTGACCCAATATGAGGTCAAAGAGGGCACTCAAGCTTGGCACCCAATCTATCCCCATCTCCATCGACAATGAGCCCTTGTTTGATGACAAGCTAGCTCAGCAAACCGCGGGCAGGGGACGGTCCAAGAGGACTAGAGCGTACACAAACCTTAAAGATGTGGTGCTTTGCGAGGCTTGGATGGAAATTGTACATGATCCCATTTGTGGTGCCGAGCAAAAAGGGGGACATTTTGGAGGAAGATTTTCAAGTACTTCCACGAGCACAAACACTTGGGTGACCACCCGTTCCAGAGTGATCACAATGAAAATTCACTCATGAAAAGGTGGCCGTTCATCCAAGAGCAACGCACCAAGTTCAACGCGGCGTATGACATCGTGAATAACTGCCAAGTAAGTGGCATTGGCGTTGGAGATTTGGTGTTTCAAACTTTGGCCCAATTCAAGATCACCAATCAAAACAAGCAATTCAACATGGTCCATTGTTGGACCGTGATCAAGGATTGCCAAAGTGGTAAGAGCTCTATGCATCGTGGACTCCGAAAGGAGGGATGCCAAATATCGTTGATCTCAATGGTGTCCCAAGTTCATGAAGCCAATCAAAGAGTCCGAGGGGGAGGACCGACTCCAAGGCGGATGCAAAGTGGGAGGCTTCCTCGCAAGCGGTCATGGACACCGTCAAGACTTTCTTTGCGAAGAAAGAGGTTTCAAGCGAGAAGAGGGACGAGAGGAAGCGCCAGGACAAAGAGGAGGCCATGAAAGGCTACATTGACATTCAAAACAAAAGGCTTGAAATGGAAGAGATTAATGCACTTGCTCGAGCTAAAGAAGTAGCAAACAAGCAAAACAAGAATTGGAGCTAGCCCTACTCGTCGAGGAGGCCAAGATCACGGTGACCCCCTTCATCGATGACATGGACCCTACTCAACAGGCGTGGTTGGAGAAGAAGAAGATGATGATCCTTGATCGAGATATGTAGTTTTCTCGGTAGAACAAGGAATTTGTGCATCATCCTTTTGAACTTTGTGATATGCAGGCAAGGTTGGACTGAACTATCTTATTTGCTAGTATTTTTGCAAAACTTAGATTACTTCCATATGCAAAATGTCCAAACAAGGCACATGAACAGAATTTGGGCACAGTTGGGTGCACTGCCACCCCAACAAATGGGGGCCTCCGCTCTGTCCGCGCGCCCCCGCAAACGGGAAATATCAGGCACTTTGGGTGTCCGAAATGGGGGGGGGGCGCCGTTGAAGATGCCCTTAGTTGCCTGTATAAATTTAAGAATATCTCCAATGAGCTCCCTATTTTGATGTGACTGTAGTTGATTTTTTTTCAAATTTAATCTACAATCACACAACTATAGAACAAAAAGGAGTAGATATTAAAGTGTCAAATTCAAATAACCTGGCCCCGGGCATGAAAGTACCAAAAGGACCCCAAATCCCACGTTGTTCAGATAAACACAGACATGATCATTGCTTCTTCATCACGCACCAATCCCTTGTCATTTCATCCATGATGCTTAGGTCGGTCATCATTATCTAGGTTTCCTCATTGAAAATTTAGATATATTTCTTTTACACTTGAGTTGCATCCAACTTGGCGGCAGCGTCATTCTCCTCTTTAATTCAGAGCTTCTCGACGGTGAGGGCGGCATCTTGTCGCTACTTTTTTTGAAGCGCGTCCATCAAGCTCTTGAAGCGTTCATATTTCTTGGGCTCTCTCATCTCCCCTCTCTTTCCCCTTTGAGGCCTTGATGCATCTTTGACGATGATCAACGATTATTGCAATGAGATCATTGACGCCTCATGCTTCATGTCCTCCTTGAAAAGCTTATTTCTCTAAGGTTGATCCAAACGTTCCCCCCACTCCCACTTGGCCAACCTCATCAACATCGATTGAGGAGCCATTGTTGCTCTGTTTCTTTCCATGAACAACTTATTGCTTGAGTGAAGCAACAAGCTCCACCCATTTGGGACATTGGTGAAGCTAGATCCAACAGTTGGTTAAGTTGAAAGACTTGCCCTCGTACATGACCTTGTGGGTGGAAAAAGCTAGGATCACCAAATCTTTCACACCAACACCACTCACGGGCTAGGGTTCCTTTGATTCATAGGATAGAAAAATCATAAAAGTAGGAAAGACATAGAATTAGAATGTGATGTCTACTTGAATTCTATAGAAAGATAAAGTGTCTTTGATTGTACCAAAAGAATTTTCTATGAGGTATGATATAATGCTTTTTTTAATAGGATTTACACTACTAGCTTCTTATAAGATTTATTTTTTAAAAAAGGGGGCAAAAGCTTTGCCCCGATCTATTCCTTAAGAATAGAATTACCCGGTTAATTAATGAGAACCCGAACAAAAATCGTTACAACAAGACCACAAGAGAACAACCCAAAAAAAAGCAAGCAACCTTCGAACCAACAAGCGCTCGCAACGGCAAACAACCTCCGAACCAACAAGTACTCACAACCTACTAGATTTCTATAGGATTTACACTACTAGATTACTATAGAATTATTTAATATGAGATATGTTATTATGAATCAAAGGTGTGTATATGAAATTTTCTTATAGAATTCAAATCCTACATATTTTTTATGCAAACAATTCCTATACAAATGTTGTGAATCAAAGAGACCCAACTATTCGTTACCAAATTATGCAAATGAAGAAATGAGTATTTTCTGATGCTATGTTGCTACCTTTATACGTGATGAAGCACCAGCACCGTTGCCAGCCACGTGGTAGGGTCGCCGGTGAAGATGCTATCACCGTCCACTTGCAGGCCCGTCGTGGTAGGCGCTCGGTTATCCACGCATCATGTGGAGTGAGTGAGAGACCTGCTCGTGGTAAAGAGCATCTTCAGCTCAAGTAGGAAAACAGAGTACTCCCTCCGTCCTGGTGTATAGGTCTTGCACGTGCCCCTAGATCGTTATTTTGACCAACGTAATTGTTGATAATGTAATTTGGCTGGCTGCTTTGTATAGTAGGCCAAATTAATAAGATACTCCATCAAGCTAGTTAGTTGATATTTTGCTTAAAATGTTACATGATTTGCATGGATTAGAAAAACACAGAACATGTCATATCTAGATTCAGAAACATATGGAGCTACAAGCCTACAACGTTGATACTTGGGACAAGTCCTAACCAGCTTCCGGTGCCAAGATGAAGGCTTGGTCAGAGATAGTTCAGTACAAATGTTGCATCGGTGGATCAGCTGTATCAATTAAGTAACTGAAGCCAAATATACGGAGCCGCTACATGGTTGTATGGAGAGACAAAAGGAGAAAATCAAGTCTACATGAGTACTTTGTGGTTTGCAGAAGATCTCTTCATTATCTTATTTGGTTAGCACCATGGCCGGAATATCTTAATATTTCCCTGTAGGCCCAAGAGTATTTATACGTGACATGTTTAGAACCTGGTGCTAGTACAAACTATATTTCATGGTAACCGAATCATAGCGGACAGCCAATTCGGTTTTAGCTAGAGTCCTAGACTTAAACGCCAAGTCCCAGCGAGCCATATAAAACGTCAGGCCGTGGCCGATTGAAAGACCAATCGATCTATTCAACAAAACAAATCTACCTTTACGTACTATTTTTCTGTACCTTTATCGTTCTTCTCTGCCATGCCCTAGCAGCTCTAGGGTTTGGTTCATCTTTGCCGTTTTGCGCTGAAAAGCGGTCGTCTCTCCTCCACGAAAGTGAGGGAATCTTTGTTGCTTTGCTCGGAAAGCATCCGTTCGTCGTCACGAAAGCACGGCGATTATCCTGGTGTTGCGCGGCAGTTTTGCGTGCCAACATAATTGGCGACTCCGCTGGGGACGAAGCATCGACCGGTCTCCGGCCCGTTCCTGCTACGTAGAGAGCGTCATCAAGAAGCTGCAGTCTACAAGGATAACATGAATTCTCAATCTTCTTTTGTAGATGCAAATAATTCTTATGCTAAAGTTGCTAGATTCTTTAATATGAGTACTGTATCGGCTAGCCCTAATTCTTGCTATGTGCAAGCGCCAATTCAAAGTAATCTGCATCCTTCAAGTTGTTATAATTTTGACAATTTGCAGCACGTATATTCAAATTCTCATGCATCGGCAGCCCCAGAAGTTGATATGTCGATGAACAACGTGATGAATTCAGTTAACCAATATGAAGCACCTAATGTTATAAAGTTTAATAATATGTAAAATAATATTTCACCCTTTTATTCATCGGCAAATAACTTGCAATTTTTTGCTTCACCTTCGCACATGCCGATGGACAGCACGACTTGCTATGGTACTAGTAGCTATTTAGCCAATTATTCTGAACCATCATATGTTACACCTTATGTTACTAATTTTTCAGCACCATATGCAACTTCAGATATCCATAATTCGGCTACACACCTTCACACTGCTTGCAGCCGAATAAGTGAGAATTCTATAGGAGCTCATGTGGCTTCATCTGATACTGTAGCATGTGATACACCCCCTAAACAACTGCAGAATTTCGGTAACACCCAATTGTCATTGCCGAAAAATGCTGAAAAATTCGAGGGGAGATCATCAGAGGAGTGGGCTGATTTATATAGGAAATCTTGTGAAAATCTTGCAAAAAAGCTTGTCGAAGTCAGAGCTATGGGAGCCAACCAGCAGAAAAAGGTTGACTCGGTCAGTACAGCTAATTCAGATAAGGCCGGGTTAGACAATACATGTGCCAAGTTAGATCAACAAAAGATGATTGTCACGTCTGCCACGACCAACTTAGTTCAAGCTGAATTAAATTTGGGTAAAGCTAAGTCGGACACACACGCTGAGTTTGTCGACCCAGAAGATACAAGCTTCGTTGAGAAAGAACATGGTGAATATGAAATTACGGTGCTTGATTTTTCTAGATGTAAGGGAGCTTTTATGTTGCCCTATGAATTTCGTGCCAAAGAAATTGATGAACATCAATAAGAAGAAAATATAGCCGAACCATCTTCGGTTGAAGAAAAGCATCAAAGTGAAGGGGCACAAGATCCAGAAAAGAAAGAAAACAAGAAGACGGAAAATCTTCAAGAGGCGGGGCAAGATATTGTTCAGGTCGTCCAACCGTATTCCCCCAACGTGCATGATTTTGATAACAAGAAAATACTTATTCGGTCAAATCAGACCGAATATACCAAAAGGAAAAATGTTATCATTGATGATAATGCTGCACCGAGGATGATTAAACCAAAAAATTCAGAAGTAGGAGTGCAGAAAGTCGATGAAAGAAAGAGAAAATTGGCTCCAAGACCAAAGCCGACTGTTCAGAAATTATTGGACAAATACATTTCGCGCAAGGCCAACAATGTGTTTAGTCGGCTTGGAGGTGCTAAGCGTCTTAGGTCTCCTACTCGACCCGGGGGGCATGAGTGTTGGCAAGGAAATCAGTATAACCATCAGCCATATTTTCCAATGGAGCCGGCATATTGGGGTTGTCCGCCTTCTATGTATCCGCAGTTTCCTCCGTGGGGTTTCAGTCCGTGGATGCCATATCCTACACGGCCAGTGGGTTATTTTCAGCCGGATTGGGTTCCAACGAGGCATTCGTTTAGATCATATATGCATGAGAAAAGAGCTCGTATAAATCATGAGGTTAGGTTGCATGATGCAATTGTTGTTCAAGGAAACCAACCGGTGAGATGCGGTGGCAAAAATTATGGTGGCAACTGCAAGCTTATGTGGGTAAAGCGTGCTGAACTCAAGTATGTGGAAAGTTCAGATGGTTTAAATACTGCTTCTGGTGTCAAACTAGGTGAACAACGATCAGCTGAAGGTGTGGTGAGTGGTACAAAAACAAGCAGTGTTGATGGTTCAGTTGAAGGGGAAGATGCTAGAACAGGAGAGGAAGTTTCGGTTCAGACAGATGGTAATGATGTACAGCGGCAGCAACCTGGATCTGGTCTGGTTAAGAAGGATACTAGGTCGAAGCTTAGCGTGCAAAACAAGGACAAAGTTCACAGAAGCTATGCAGCTGTCGTTATATGTGATGGACATAAACATGGTTGCACCAATAATAATGCATCCCAAGGAACTAGTTTACATGCTGATTTGGGGAGTAATGCGCGTGCATGTTCAGAGAGACTTGGTGCACGTCTGTAACTAGTAAGTCAGCTGTCATATCTACTGCTCAGTACGCGAGACTCAGCAAAGAATTTGAGATGGGAGGTCTATCCAATCAGCGCAATATTTTTTCGGCCAAAGACAGTATATTTTCCCCAAGAACTGCAGTGCATCAGCATAGGCCGGAAAATTTTGGAGACAACAAAATTATGTCTGTTTCGCCGGGAACTAAACCGGACCTCAGTGGTGCCCAGCGGGACTCACACATACTCAAAAATGGCGAGTGCAACGTTTGCGAGCATCAGAAATCAAAGAAGAAATTACTGAGAAGAAGTGCACTAAATGCTTCAATCGAGATGGACCAATGGTACCTCCGAAGATGATTTGGAAAGAGAAGCACATCACTACGGATGAAAATAGAAAAACGGATGACACAGTTATTGCTCAAAATTCTGAAAATAATATTGATGCACCTACTGATATGGATGTTGATCAAGGAGGATAATACGACATGCATCTCGTGTATAGAGGCATCGGTTGATTTGCAACATGGTGAGATAATATGTTTGACCGATGCTAGTGTTACGTGGCTACAAAGACATAAGGATAATATTGTTCCGAAAAGAGCGATATGCATGAAAGAAGACAATGCAAAAAAAAGTACATCATTGCATATCTAGGTCGTCGCTTGCTCGAAGCCAAAAATCGGTATGTGTTTACTAAACATTAATGCATGTACATTAGTTCCGCTTGATCTACTTTCTAGTATATATGTACAACAACCGATTCTTAGTGATAGGATTGCATGAAAATAGAATATCACTTTGCATATAAATCGCTATATGCTATTAGGGGTATTGCCGATTTTATTGTTTTAATTTCATTCAATAATCTTGTTTATAAAACATCGGTCTGCGTAGAATATCTTTGTACACAAAATAACCAAGCTAGGTATTGAAGCTTTACAGTTTGATTTGCAAAATTTGATAGACATTGGTGTAAAGGATATTGATGCAAAGGATATTGATGCATTTTGGAATTTGCTTACGGTAGTGCAACAATGAAAAGGTGAATTTTAGTGTTTTGATGGATTACTAAATATAGGTACTTAGACCGATGCTTAGACATAATTATGTTTCCAGATGCGTTCATTATACATCTTATACCTAGAGTCATAGAGAAGAAAATTCTAGAGCACAACAAGCATCTGGTTACTATATATTAGCAAAGGGAAAAAATTTACATTTCAAAGACCGATGCTTGTTGCTGTGAAAAGTGAGACCGAGCTGTTGGCTGTTGATTCAGTGCAAGGTGCAGCAATTTCTGATTCGGTCTAGCAGCAAACGTTATAGAGCAAAGATGATTCGGTACATAAATCCTAGATAACCGGATTAGCAAGTAACCTAGAGTCAGGTGTTTGAAGAGTTTCTCTCATTGATTATTTAAAAGATCCAATTTGGACAAGAGATTGGAATATTCGGCGACAAAATTTTAAGATATACTTTGTCGACTGACGAATTATATCGCCGAATTCTAGATGGTTTGTTTTTGAAGAAGCTAGAATATGAATTCTCATCGGCTGATCTTGTGATGGAGACATTCTAGGGCCTACATTTAATCATTTATACCAATGCTAACATGGAAGCCGATCAATAAAGCAAGGGAGAGAAGTTGTCCAAAATTCTTAGGCTGGTGCCAGTGCATCACCCCACTATAGCCTCGCCACGTCAGCTTTTACCCCACTCTCACCCCACTCTCACCCCACTCTTACCCCACGGTGCCAGTGCACGGGCTATAGTGCCAGCTCTCACTTCTCTCTCCTCCACATCAGCTTTTCTCTCTCCTCTCTTTTACAACATTCAAAATAATGCAAGAAAATTATTTTATTCAACTAAAATTGTTACCGATTACATAATAAAAAATAACGCTTCTTCTTGGATGTAGAATGCATTGAACAGGGTCACGTCCTTGTTGTAGGAGACCCAATGATCCTTCAGTTGCTTCGAGGTCCGACGACGGGCAGGATCCGAGGTAGAGTTGAAGGTTGCAGCTATCTGACCCCAAAAACTAGTGCCGGTCTTGCAATTACCGTCGACAGAGTCCTTGGAGTTAAAAATCCAAGCATGAACCTACCCCGAAATAGATATTGTTAGTGAACAATCCAAGCAAGAACCAACCCCAAAATATGTGATGGGTAAGTAAAGTACCAGTTTTTCCTCCTCCTCTTTTGTCCAGTCAAGCCTCTTTGGACGCTTTGGTACGATTGTTTCCGCGGCATCGGACTCCCCGCTTGGAGCACTGGCTTCAGGAGGTGGTGGGGGGTACGGACCATACGGACCATATGGCGCGTATGGATACGGACCATATGGCGCGTATGAACCGTACGAAGGTGGAGGTACAGTCCCACTCCCGCTACCTGTAGGTGGAGCATGTGGAGGTGGTGGGGGGTATGGACCATATGGCGCGTATGAACCGTACGAAGGTGGAGGTACAGTCCCACTCCCGCTACCTGTAGGTGGAGCATGAGGAGGTGGTGGGGGGTATGAACCATATGGCGCCGGAGGTGGAGCGTATGAACCATATGGCCCCGGAGGTGGAGCGTATGAACCATATGGCCCCGAAGGTGGTGCGCCGGAGGAGTATAAAACTCGGGGAAGCGGCGAAGAACCGACATTGGAGCGACGATGTGTCGGAGAGACATCATCTAGGTCTACTGGTGACCCGTTGGCGTCCAAGAGATCCGTGAACGAGGTCATATCTGGATTCCAACTAGACATGGTGGAGAAGATTTGAGATAGTGAAGGAGATGAATGAGATGAAATGGGTGTGGAGTGAGTGAAACCATATGGGGGGTATTTATAGGGGGTGGGGATGAAATTTTGGGGCTTTTTGGCTTTTTTTTCGAAAATTTTCAACCAGCAACGGCTACCCCAACGGCTAGCTGACGTGGACGAATCAGATCGCGCCACGTCAGCTAGCCGTTACCCCTCTCGTCTCCCTCCCGCCCAGCTCTCGCCCCGCTCTCGCCCGCTCCCGCCCCGCTCTCGCCCCCGCTCTCGCCCGCTCCCGCCCCGCTCTCGCCCCCCCTCTCGCCCGCTCTCGCCCCGCCACCGCGTCGCCCCGCTCTCGCCCCGCCTGCGCGGGCGCCGGCCGGGCGGTAGCGCCCGCTCCCGCCGGGCGACGGAGCCGGCGCCCGCCGCTGGCCTACCGCCCCTCTCCCGCCTCCCTCTCGCCCCGAGCCGGGCGATATCACCCGCGCTGCCGCCCGCGTTGGCACCAGCCTTAGTAGATATATTTGAAATACTATATCATCCTAGTATGTGCTGGGAAACTTGGACACAATTGTGGCCGATACATTATTTTGCAGTATCGCCCAAAGCGGTAAGGAAAAGATTTGGCTAATATGTTCTTTCGACATCGCCATAAGAAAGAATGTTTGGTGAAGCGATCGATATCCTCCTAAGGTAACAATTATTTTAAGTGTCGCCCTAGAAAAAATTTGGCCGATATATTATTTATATCGCCCTAAGAAAATTTACCTTGTGTGTTATATGAACATTGCCTTTAGCGGAACAGAAGGTTAGGCTGATGTGTTTCTTTAGAAATCGCCCTAAGCAATTATACGACCGATACTGGTCAACATCGTCCTACGATATTGTCATAGTGTTTTTGATAAATACAATTGTACCAAAAAGAGGGGGCATGTGTTGATAATGTAATTTGGCTGGCTGCTTTGTATAGTAGGCCAAATTAATAAGATACTCCATCAAGCTAGTTAGTTGATATTTTGCTTAAAATGTCACATGATTTGCATGGATTAGAAAAACACAGAACAGGTCATATCTAGATTCAGAAACATATGGAGCTACAAGCCTACAACGTTGATACTTGGGACAAGTCCTAACCAGCTTCCGGTGCCAAGATGAAGGCTTGGTCAGAGATAGTTCAGTACAAATGTTGCATCGGTGGATCAGCTGTATCAATTAAGTAACTGAAGCCAAATATACGGAGCCGCTACATGGTTGTATGGAGAGACAAAAGGAGAAAATCAAGTCTACATGAGTACTTTGTGGTTTGCAGAAGATCTCTTCATTATCTTATTTGGTTAGCACCATGGCCGGAATATCTTAATATTAACCTGTAGGCCCAAGAGTATTTATACGTGACATGTTTAGAACCTGGTGCTAGTACAAACTATATTTCATGGTAACCGAATCATAGTGGACAGCCAATTCGGTTTTAGCTAGAGTCCTAGACTTAAACGCCAAGTCCCAGCGAGCCATATAAAACGTCAGGCCGTGGCCGATTGAAAGACCAATCGATCTATTCAATAAAACAAATCTACCTTTACGTACTATTTTTCTGTACCTTTATCGTTCTTGTCTGCCATGCCCTAGCAGCTCTAGGGTTTGGTTCATCTTTGCCGTTTTGCGCTGAAAAGCGGTCGTCTCTCCTCCACGAAAGTGAGGGGATCTTTGTTGCTTTGCTCGGAAAGCATCCGTTCGTCGTCACGAAAGCACGGCGATTATCCTGGTGTTGCGCGGCAGTTTTGCGTGCCAACAGTAATACAAGTTATGTACTACAAAATACATATCACTAGAAACTTCAAACGTTATACTTTCTAATGGTATAATTTTTATGTTATAAAATTTAAATTATATTTGTCAAAATGATGATCTAGGGATACGCGCAGGACTTATACACCGGGACGGAGGGAGTAGTAGCTCAAACACGATTCTTTTATGAAGGCAAATTTTAAAATGATAAACTGGCGCCCATACCGAAAGGCTCCGGGTCTCCTGCCGGTTGCCGGCTGTGGAGGATTTTTTTTTTTTTTTGAGATAATGCTGTGGAGGAATTAACAACTACAACAAGGCAACAACTGGGAAATAAAGAACAGTTAGTAATTCGGGAAGATTTGCTGGGAAATAAAGAACGATTAATTCGGGAGGATTTGCTGGCAAATATTTTTAGAACCTTGGAAACAGTCATTGCCGTGAAACCGCTGGCGCGGTCGTTTCCGAATAATAAGCCTAACTCGTTGTAACGTTATCATCAGAAGAGGAATCGGTCAGATTTTGGAGAAGAGACCAATACGAAGCTAAATTAGCTTTTCAAAATTCGAAACAGAGGAAATAGCTCTTTGGATTTATCGCTGGGTCCTTTGCTGCAGCTGCAAGTTATTAGGTGGACGGCCAGCATCACTCCACTGAAGCCACTTGATCCGAGCACCGCCGGTGAGCTTTGCACTGAAGAAGAAGGCCAGTGGCCGACAACAAAGTCCTGCGAGATTGCGAGCTTTCACATGGACCATGTCGCTGCACATTTAACCAAGCGCAAGTGGGCAGGAGGAGCGCGTTGGAGCTGGCGGAGGTGAAGCTTGGAAATGCCGCGCCGCGAAATTTCTTGCAAAGTTACCGCGAAACGGAAAATGGAAAGAATTGACGATAATTGATTTCTGTTATTAATTCCGGATGGATTTTCATGAAGGCGTGCACGCAATTTCCTCCTCCGTTGGAGATTTATACGCCTTAAACTTCCAAAGATAGCGACGCTCCCGATTTTTCAGCTCCGCAGGGACAGCTCACCTCCCTCTCGGCCTATAAACACCCACCCCCGTGATGGCCCTCACTCCGTTCCCCATTCCTCAATCTCTGCCAAGAAGATGAGAAATACAAAAGCCCTTTCCCTCTCCTCCGCACCACCAGCCTCCAGAGAGCTCCCTCTCATATCCATTTTGTCCGTGGAGCTTCCTCTCTTCTCCACGGAGGTCCTTTCTTCTCCAGACACCAATTCCGTCTTCCTATTACACACAACCAGCCCCTCTGTTCTCCATGGAGCTCATCTGTTCTTCAGGGGGCTCCTCTGTTCTCCATGGGGCTCCTCTGTTCTCCATGGGGCTCCTCTGTTCTCCATGGAGCTCCTCTGTTCTCCAGGGGGCTCCTCTCTTCTCCAGGGAGCTCCTCTCTTCTCCATATATCTCCTTTGAAAGGAAATCCGAAGTCTAATTCGCTCTTCACACCACCAGTTCCCTGTTCTCCATGGGGATCCTCTGTTCCCAACAACCACACCACCAGATCCTCAGTTGCGGTTCAAATCAGCTCAGGAATCGTCTGATCTACACGTAGACCTGCGACGGGAGGTGAATCCATGGGGATCTCCGCCGGCGCGATGCATCCTCGACGCGATGGGGGGCGCCGGTCAGCCAGTCGGGGCTCGGCCGCGTCGGGCTTGCTGTTCCGCCCCGGTGTGCTGGCGGATCCGCGCGCAGACCCGCTATCTGGCGGCTGGGCCTACCCTACGGCTGCCGGGCCGAGAAGGCGAGGATCTGGATTAGGTTCCAGCCCAGCGAGGCCCGGAAAGCCCCGGTATAAGTAGTCGCCTCGTCCCCTATTGCTCACCCTCTCGCGCCGCCGCCGCCGCCAGTCGCTGGGAGAGTGAGTGATTCGATCTCCCGATCCACATTTCGGAGAACCAACCCTAGTATCGATTTTAACCATTAACTCGTTCTCCGCAGCCCGCCTCCCCCCCGTGGAAGATCTGCTGAGCGACTGCCCGAGATCGTAGGTAATCGGCAGATCTGTTTCTTCCTTGTCTAGATGCGTGAAGCGTTTATCTGATCTGCTGGTCGATTTTGGCCATCCGTCTCTGTTAACGCTTTAACTCGATCTGTGCAGCCACCACAAGCAGCCCGTCGCGCCCCCCGTGATCTGCATCCCCTAACTCGATCTGGTCGACTTCCTGTGATCTGTGGTAATCGTCGTTGCTTCCTATAATTGTTAGATCTCTATTTCATTCCGATTGCCCCTGATTTACCATCTACAAACTCTGCAGATGGCGATAATAGAGGAGATCGTTGAGAAGGCTGCTGCGGCCAAGGATCGCCTGCTGGCGCGGGGCGAGGCTATCAAGGCTTGCGCAGGTGAGAGGGCTGACGCGGCGAAGTCGTGCGCAGCTGAGAGGGTCGTTGCCGTCAAGGCCTGCGCCCTTGAGCGCGTGGAGAGAGTGAGCTGCGAGGCCAACCTGCGCTTCCAGTATACTTATGACTCACTTAAGATCTGGTGGCTTAACAAAGCCGAGGTATGCACCAACTTTAACTTGTGATGTTGGGCATGTATCTGAAATTCTGAATCAAAATGATTATTCACTGCCGTATCTTGTATCTATGAAATAGGCTCGTGCCCAGAGGAAGGAAGAACGCAGGCTGGACAAGTGGCTTTACGAAATGGTACGTCTTAGACTGGCCCCAACGCTGGTATCATAACCAGTATCATGCAGTCCAGCTCAACAAAAACGTTGACGTGGCACACACTTAAAGAAGAGAGAGGGTTCCGGTATCATATCTAGATACAGTATCATGACGCGAAATTCGAGATAGAAACGATCCTGTGCGGTGCGGCTGATCCTCATCTTCCTCCCCAGTGATTTCCCCCAATTTCGCCCTAACTTCTGATCCTACCTTGCTGCCTCCGTCTCCCGATCCCGCCCTGTCGCCTCCATCTGCCAGCGCTGCTCTTTGTCTCCCTGCCTCCGCCCACGGCGACTAGCGGCGCCGCAAGATCTGGTGACCGCAGTTCGACGGCGCCAGTCCGGCAGCCGGCCAGTTCGCCATCACAGCAGTTCCCGGGCGCCCTGGCGAGCTCTGTGACAATCCCTCTCCACCACCACACTACTTCCCCAACGCCCCAACGAGCTCTTCCTCGATCCCCTCGACAGAACTGCAGTTCTACCCGACCTCTTCTGTTTATCAAGTGGCCACATCGTGCAAATCTGCTATTAGAGCAAAGCATTCAGTACATTATATGAAACATTGGCTGATTAAGTGTGGCTTCATAAGTTTGCATATTTGGTCAGGTGTCCAGCATATAGCACAGCATGTGATTTTATATGATGCGATTGATTTGATATGCCTGGGTTAGTGTTGTATACTCTGCTTTTCCTAAGTGCTACCAGTATTCAAATCCACATAAGAAACCTAAGGTTACATTGCAGTAGCTTAATATGTAGATGCAGCTATACATCTAATTTAATTTTTCCCTGTATTTTTTGTTCTATCTAATTTTGAATACAATGAGAAGCATGTGCAATATATATTTGTCTCGACCCATGTAATGCAATATATATTTGTAGAATGTTATTTTGGCGCTTTATTGTTTAATATGGACGCATTCAACTTTCTTCGTGTATTTATACATGTGCCAACAAACAAAATTTTATATTGGTATATGCCACACCTAGATCACAATGTTAAAGTAGTACTATAGATCCCATAAAACAATAAATGAAACTCTTTATGTTATCACACTTATGATACTACCTACTAGAGAGATAGTAACATAGATTAGTATCATATGCATGATACTAGTCTATGATACTCCCCATTGTGAGTAGTCTTATGCCCTGCACTGTTTGCTTTTACGTGGAACTGTTTGTAACAGCAGTAGCTTCATCTATGTATGGGGGCTGTTCGGTTTGAAGGAATTACGGTTTGGCATTCCTTAAGAAAGTTTAGATTTCCTGCACATTTCACGTGTACAAAAACATCTAATCATATCAAAGGAAACGGTGGGGGAAAGCACTGGCACAAGATCCGATGCTTTCATACTCCTGTCAGTGACCATGCATTCCTCTGTTTGTTTATCGTCTCTCTCATTTGGTTCCCGTGGGATTTCTTCCTGTGGTCCAAACACCTTTCGTTTATCCATTCCTCTGTTTTAAGAACCGATAGTTTATGTCTTGCCACCGAACTCTATTCCCGTGGAGGTTATTTATTCCTTATTTTCTGTTCCTGTGCTCCGAATGCAGCCTAAGCTTTTGAGAACTTTTGTGGAGTACATAGTGAATTCCCTAATGCCTTGGTTTATCTTTGTTGACCATTCAGGAATGTGATGTTAAGAAGCAAGACTACGAGATTAGGTGTAAGGAGTACCGTAAATGGAGGTTTGATCAAGCGGTAAGTTGATTCAGCGGTCTGCAACTTTATTTAGTATGTCGTTCATAAGTGTCCATTTCTTCCAGAATTGGTGTATCTGTATGTGGTATTTTCTGCTTCTACTCTGTTTGTTGGCTGGCATGTGGATCTGCTGCGGTGTCGGCTTTAGTAATATTTGATTTTGGCAACTTGTGAGATGTTGTTCTCAAGTAGTAGAGTTGTTTTGTGTCCATCTGTCTGAGCATTTGATTGATTATATGTGTTTTCAACTTGTGATGGATGCCTGCTTGTATGGTGTTAGAAATATCAAGAAGAATATTATAGTCTGTTTGGAATCTGCAGATTCCCCGTATGTTTTTTCTGATCTCATTTGTTCCCTGGTAGACTTTTCTTGTAGCTCATCACATGATTTGGTTTGATTTCAGTATGTTATGTTACTTGTTCCAATTCTGTTTCAGAATTGGGTTGTTTTAGGCTCTGAACACTAGCTGACTTTCAACTGAAGTAAGCATTGTAATTTTTTTGTTAGTTTCTACTATAGGTGTAGATTCTAGTTGCGGGTTGATATACCAATTTGTTTGTTACTGTTGTTTCTGCCATTGCAGATTGAAGTTCCACCAAATAACATAGTTTAGTTGTGTTTGATGGGTTCCTTTAAAATCATGATGCTGATTTACCTACTAACTGTGTATATACATTTGCATTTCTTGTTTAGGAGATCGCCTTTCGTGACCATTTCAAGCGGATGCAAAACCTCGGAATGATTGATCCTAAACGCGAGTTCCCATTTCCGCTTCGCCCCGATTTGTATGCCAAAAAACCAAGGGTATGTGATCTCCATTGATTTCTCGTTTTGCAGCATAAGGAATTGATATATTAGTGATTAAGGCATACTTGTTAATCATTTGAGTGCCTTCTTTTTCAGCCTATGCCACCGAAGAAGCCTCTGATTAAGAGTTATGAGGCCCACCTTGAGGTTACTTTTCTTCGCTTGTGGTTTTCTGGATTATACTGCCAAACGTTTTGTTTGGTTTAACTTGAGTTAAGATTTCTGCAATTTCTTGTTATCAGTCCACCAATAAGGTGTTTCGCCTATTCGACAAGACTGTCCGAGTCGCCCTTCGACCAGCAGGAACCATAGGAGCTCTTGTTGTTGGCATTGCATGTGTGTGTGAAGTTTATGAGGAACTGCAGACCCCGGGCACAATCATAAAGCATGTCAAAGTTGTGGTAATTGTTACATCATTTTGCTTGGTATTCAGGAGTTGGTTCTGAAATTGTGAAACGTTACCCTAACACTCGAATCGTGCGAACTTGCAGTCACGTATCTTCAAGCGTGAGTTCCCAAAGGATGGTGAGGAAGCTGGCCATGAGTTCCCAAAGGATGGTGAGGAAGCTGGCCGAGGATGATCAGGAAGGAAATCGCCTATCGGGTCTTGTGGACAAGCAGCATGGAACTTTTTTGTAGCATGAAACTTTTTTGTAGACAATCTATGATCAGGAAGGAATTCGCTTGTTGGGTCTTCTGGACAAGCAGCATGCTGTATGTTTAAGTACTTGAAAACAGAGTACCTGGGAAGTTGCTGGGCCAGTATTGTGCTTTCATACAAAGATATATGGCTCAATTCTGTTATTGTTATGTTTGAGCTTCTGTGTACTTTATTATTGAATGTTCTCATTTGCTGGGGGATGAAGCTGTGGTGGTGGGACATTTATAGTGGACCACAGTGCATTCGTATCTGTGGTGGTGGGACATTTATAGCGAGCGACGGCAAAGTCTGCGGTGGAAGGACGGACGTGTGCTACCGCCGATCTGGACCCGCAGTACAACATGGTGGTGGCGTACCTGGAGCATCCTACAGGAAACCGCCTGCGCGTCGTTTGGGATCTAAAGGACGACGACCGGAAGCTCTAGAAAACATGGCAGTGTTCACTGCGTTCTTCGATTCCGGCGAGTCGACCGACGGCTAGGCAAAGAGGGCGGCGGCCTGGGTGCAGTGCACGCGACCTGGAGCGAGGCAGCGGCGATTCACCGGCAACGCCTATAGATTTCCCCCGGAAACAGTGAGTAGGTGAGTCGATGCGGTTTGTCCTCAGATTGGAAAGCTCGTGGGTGTAATTTGTGCGGTATTATGACAGTGGGAGGTCGGAATTCTGTCTGTGACTGCAGTGTGGCAAATCTATGATGGGGCAGCTGCAGGATGCGCGAATGGTGTAGGGTCGGTGGAGCCCAATCAATCCGCGGTAGGCATCGTACAAGCAGTAGCAGCTGCCGGAGACGGAGGAGGTGATGGGCAGGCCGCTGGGTGCACCGTGAATCTCGATGAGACAAAGACAGACTGGACTAAGAGGTAAAAATTTCTTGCCAGAAACATGATCGAGTATTCGAGTTTAGCCACGATTTATTGCCGCTGAAAGTCAGTAAGTTACAGCACAATGGCTTTGTCTGCGTGTGTATGCTATGCTAATGAGTACAGTACAGTATACTATAGTGCTCTGATTATGCAGAATTTGGTCAGTGGCCAACTTATGAAATCCATGGATAAGAAGTTTTAAAAGAAAATGACGCATTCCTGTGAAGAGAAAAAAAAAACGAATTAATGAGGGGATCCTCCTCTTTATTTTGAAAAATTGGTTTGCCGATTCGCTGGCTGCCAGCCAGGTTATAACCTGACTAATTGTGCCATCCTGAAAAAAGTAAAAAGTGGGACTGTTAACTTACCGCATAAGCTGTTTACAGAAAAAAAATGTCGGTGAGAATTAGGATTAATTAACATAGAAAGCATGAGGCACGAGTTTGCAATCCCAGATGTATATATGGCGGAACGATCATTTTTGTTGTTGCGGTCGCTGCAAAACATGAGAATGTTTGATAGAATTATAGAAGTCTAGATTTCTATGGGATGACAAAAAACTTGATGAGTATAGTCTAACCGAAAAGAAAAGTATCATCAAAGATATGAATGAACTTTTGGCAAAGGAAGAGGTAATGTGGAAGCAACGATCTCGAGTTGATTGGTTGAAGCCCGGTGACCAAAACACAAGCTATTTTCACAGAAAAGCAAGCTGGAGATAAAAAAAGAACAGTATTACCCAATTGGTTGGAGATGATGGTTCGGTTATCAAGGACGTTGATAAGATAAAAGAGATGACAGAAGTGTTTTTCAAGAGCTTGTACAGCAGAGATGAGACGGTGGAACCAGATGGTATACTGAAGCTCATTCAGAGAAAAATAGATGCAAATACAAATGACATACTCTGCAAAGACTTCACTGACGAAGAAATCAGCAATGCCCTATTCCAAATTGGACCTATGAAGGCTCCTGGCCCGGACGGCTACCCTGCCCGTTTCTTCCAGAGGAATTGGGCCCTTATCAAAGACGAAGTCATAGCTGCAGTGAAGGAGTTCTTCCAAACTGGAGTTATGCCTGATGGTACAAATGACACAGCGATTGTCCTAATCCCAAAATCAAAAGAGGCTGCTAGTCTGAAAGAGTACAGACCTATTAGCCTCTGCAATGTTGTCTACAAAGTGATCTCTAAATGCATTGCAAACCGACTCAGACCTAGCCTTGATGAGATCATATCACCTACCCAGAGTGCCTTCGTCCCAGGGAGGATGATTACTGACAACGCCCTCATGGCTTTTGAATGTATCTTTGCCCTCCAGAACAATAACAACAAAGGGGGGAGCTACTGTGCATATAAACTAGACCTAAGCAAGGCTTACGACCGAGTAGTGGGTTTTGCAGAAAAGTGGATCCTTTGGGTCATGTCCTGTGTTACCTCCGTGAGATATGCTGTCAGACTAAATGGTTCCCTCCTCGATGCTTTCAGCCCTACCAGAGGTTTAAGGCAGGGCGACCCTCTTTCCCCTTACCTATTCCTCCTTGTTGCTGAAGGCTTGTCATCCCTCATTGAACATGAAATCAGTGCAAATAGATTGAAAGATTTGAAGATTTGCCGCAGAGCTCCAGGCATCTCCCACCTTCTGTTCGCGGATGACAACCTTTTATTCTTCCAGGCAAATAGTGAACAAGCCACTATAGTGAAGGGGATTCTGCACACCTATGAGAAGTCTACAGGCCAACTACTCAGCCCATCAAAATGCTCCATTCTCCTCGGTAACAAAGTCAGAGAAGAGGATGGAGAAGCTACACTATCAATCCTGCATATTGATAAGGCTGAGTTCGAGGAAAAATACTTGGGGCTTCCCATACCCGAAGGAAAAATGAAAAATGGCCAATTCCAACCAACAAAGGAGACCCTTCAAAAGTTTATGAACGATTGGTGCGAAAAGTATATGTCTTCAGGGGCAAAGGAAACACTTATAAAATCTGTCGTGCAAGCTATTCCTGCCTATGCTATGAGTGTCTTTAAGTTCTCTGCAGGCCTTTGCGAGGAATTTGCGAAAATTACAAGAAACTTCTGGTGGGGCGACGAGTTTGACAGACGAAAAACTCACTGGAAGTCTTGGGAGAAAATAACTGCTCCTAAACACTTCGGAGGTCTGGGCTTCAGGGACTACAGGCTGTTTAATCAAGCCCTTCTCGCTAGGCAGGCCTGGAGACTGCTAGCCTTCCCTCATAGTCTCTGTGCCAGACTTTTTAAGGCTAAATATTTCCCTAATTCTGAACTTACTGACACTGCCTTTATCCAAAACTCTTCCCCAGGTTGGGAGGGCATTTGTCATGGACTTGAACTATTAAAAAAAAGGAGTGATATGGCGCATCCAATCTGGATCAAAAATCCGGATTTGGCGTGATAATTGGATTCCGCGAGGGAACCTAAAAGCTTCAACAAAGATCGGAGGTGGCAGATACCGTTGGGTTTCGGACCTAATAGACAGCAGCTCAATGACATGGAAGGAAGACCTTGTCAGGTCAATGTTTCACAACTATGATGCCGAGGAAATTCTGCGTATTCGTTTACCCCACTCAGCGGAAGAAGACTATATAGCCTGGCACTTTGAAAAATCAGGCAATTTCAGTGTTCGAAGCGCGTACAGACTCGCCCTACTTCAGAACAGTGAGAATTTCTGTTCAGGCCAGCAAAGTGACAATCCAAATGGAGACCGCCCAATCTGGGATGTGATATGGAAAACAAAAGTACCACAAAAAGTGAAAATCTTCTGCTGGAGACTAGCTACGGAAGCACTAGCTGTTCAAAAAAACCGCTGCTCGCGGAACATGATAACAGACCCATCATGCACCATCTGCGGAAGAGAAGAAGAAGATGGATACCATGCCACTATGACCTGCACCAAGGCTGCCGCACTAAGAGAAAGCATGAGGAAAATTTGGAAGCTCCCACCTGAAGAAAATCTGAGGAAAAGTGGAAGGGAATGGACTCTAAATATTCTGAATGCTTCAAGCTTAGACATGCGTGGAAAGCTGATGCTGGTCTGGTGGAGGGCCTGGCACATAAGAAACAACTGCATTTTTGGTGATGGGAAGGTGGGAATAAAACAGTCAACTAAATTTTTAAGCAACTACTGGCAGCTGCTGTCAAATACTAGAGAGCAATTCCAGCCTGAAGACAGGAAAGGAAAAAAAAGCAGTGCTTGAAATGAAGGAGATACAGCAGGAATCAAAGAAGAATAAAACAGAATCTAGTTGGAAGCCACCTGACACGGGCTGGCAATGCCTGAGCGTGGATGCTAGTTTCATTAAAGATTCAAACTTTGCCTCGTTTGGTGCTATAGCTCGTAACCATCTTGGACATATCATATGGTCTGTCTGGGGAGTCCTACCGGACTGTGACAGCGCGGAAACGGCTGAAGCGCTGGCCTGTTTAGAAGGCATCAAGCATGCTGTTAATCTGGTGGATACTAGCCTAATCATTGAAAGTGACTGTGATGCTCTAATAAAAAAGGCAAACTCTGATGAAAGGGATCGCTCTCATACGTCGAGTGTTCTAGCAGACATTCGCCGTTTAGCTACTCTGCTACCTGCTTTTACCTTCAGAAAAGTGGCAAGAGAAGACAATTTACTAGCTCATGAGTTAGCTAGGTTTAGTCGTGTGAGTTGTACTGGTGGTGTTTTAAAAGGCTCAGCACCTCCCTGCGTGTTGGAGCTGACCTTGAAAGATTGTAATCGGAACTCTACACCTTATTAATACAAACCATCGTTTCAAAAAAAAAAAAAAAACTTGATGCTTGTTCTGTAACGGTGCAGGGTGAGGGTGCGCGAAGCACCACCTGACAGGGCACCATGCCCTTCGTGGCCGAGTGCCCTTGAGAACTCAATCCGTGGCTACATAGAAAAGATGGGCGACGATGTCATAGATCCTTTGCTGGTGACAACTTTTGATTCGCTAATCAAGGCTTATGACTTCTACATCCTCTACTGCTGGGAACATGGTTGCAGCATCAGATATGGGAAGCGCCGTCTGAACGCGGAAAAGACAAAGTGCATGCAGGAAATCGTTTGCGGGATGCTCGGTAAGTGAAACTTGGAATGCAGAACCTGATTGTGACACGCTCCTCCATGCATGACTCTGCGCAGTGAACTGAACATTTTGAACTATTGTGTTGATATGTTCTTATTGAAGGGTACACCAAAGGGGGAGAACACAAAGTCGTGCCGATGCGAGTGCCCCACGACGGTCAGGCAACCCTTGCATAGGTTATGTTGATGCTTGCTGGAGAAAATATCCTGTTTTAGATGCATTAAATTGTCATTTGGCTACAGTTCTATAGGTTGTGTTGATGCTTGTTACCA
Organism: Dactylis glomerata; assembly: GCA_007115705.1. Lineage (NCBI taxonomy): Eukaryota > Viridiplantae > Streptophyta > Magnoliopsida > Poales > Poaceae > Dactylis > Dactylis glomerata. Next base: position 6,887,496 of record QXEO01000291.1, read on the forward strand.
ACTTTGAATGAGAAAGTACAGTTTTTTCTTTAGGTGTTTTCCTTACTTCAGTCTAACGGGACCTGGAATTTTGTATCTACTATCCTGAATTCTGTGGTATACAAATTATGTGTTCGGAGTAAATTTCAGAATCGGAGCAAATGGCCAGCCAAGTGGTTGATAAATTTCTTAGTTGTGCAAATTATTTGTATGCTTTGTTTTCATGCATTTCTTTCCCAGGTGATGCCATCAGTTTTTCCTGGTACGGTTATTTGGCTGTTAGCTCTGCGCCTCTGTCCCTACCGCGGCCAATGCATCTAAGATATGATGATTACTGAAAAAGCTGGAAAATTAATAATACTTTTTGAAAAAGTGATGTCATGTAGTCATGTTCTCATTGCATAAAAGTAATACCACTAGCTATGAAGAAGCTGCTACTTAAGGGACAACATATTATCCTTTTGTCCCTATGTATGCTTTAGTTAAGTTATTAATCATCATCAATTTCTCAGATTAACCTTGTTGATCTTGCAGGTACACACTCTACAAAGGTAAGCTGCACATGCAACTTTGTCTATTGTTTTATATATGATTTGATTATTGTTTTTTCTGCTAAAGCAAAAAATTAAATTTTAGTCTATTTTTCAGTCTACTTAACCTGAGTAATAGTTCTTCAATGTATTATGGCCATGATCTAGATGCTGATACGCATCTATTTTTTCTGATCATAACAATAAAACAGTTTACTCTTTGTTTCCCAGGTTTCCTCTACATAGGAATGTAGTTGCCTGCTGGTTGCAAAAGACACAAGTGATATTCATTATGTTTGTTTGTCTGAACTTTCATGTGTATAGACATTACCGACATGGATTTATGCGTGTAATCTATAATGTTGATACATATTAGTCCACCTAATGTATACTTTATTCGCAAGATGGATTCAGAAAATTGATACATGGTATGGTTGTTGTCTGCTATCTAGTGGCAGAGCTTGCCAAGAAGCTCTGTTCTAAACCTTGTACAACAAAAATTTCTTGAGTTATTCCCCACCCACCCCCCCCCCCCCCCCCCCCCCCCCCCCCCGGGCAATGTACATAGCTCCACCAATGCTACTATCTTCAGATTCTTATATCTTTTGTAAGACATGGACATATATTCATTAGGACATTTTTCTGATTGCATAGGTAAATGCAATATAACATTTTAGTAATTACAACACACATGTGTAGCCGACACCTCAGAATGCTTTTGTATCGTGGAAGGTTTTGCAAAAAAAAAAAAGTTTTGTTAAACAACACTTGTGAAAAGATATGTTTGATGGTCGCTTGATTCTACACACATGCTTAGTTTGATGATGTATGGAGGTTCAGTTACAGGGAAGTATAATGTTCATGGACAGGCTTTAAGACCTAAATGTGTGAGGGTATTTTTCAGTTACTACGAGGTAAGTGCTCGATTCTACTCCCTTACTTTATAAGCACCTGAGATTTCATTATTCAAGATAGATTTATCATAATTGTTTCCCTTTGTATGTTGATTCTCATAACCTGTTGTGTAATGTGGATTATACATACTTCTTTCATGGTCAGAGATTAGAGTTTGTGTTCCCTGCCGGGACAAATCGAATGCAAGGCTAATTAATTTGCACAAGTATACGACTTTCAGCATACTGATACTCCATTAACACAAGTTCTACGGGACACAAGATTACATGCAGTGCGTTACATTTCCCTAACACGCTACTGAGAGTAAGACATACACTAGGTACATTTTTTGATACACTGCCAGCTGGAGTCCAGGTGGACTATGTGAGACGACGTGTGGTACCTGGCAAAATGCCGTCGGGGTAGACCTGCGGTCCTGGATGGTACTGTTAGTCTAGATGGTTGCCTCATTGTCTGTACCGCCGATCGAACAGGTATTGATGATACTAACTGTGAAGCCTTGTGGGCCATAGAAGACTGTTCAATAGTCCAGATTCAAAGCCCAATACTGAAGAAATACGCAGAACCTCCTCCAGGTGGCGTGAGCTGGCTGGTCCAAGAAGCATGAGCAAATGAACTCGGGAGCCAAACCACATTTCCCCATTTGCTGCCTCGATTTTGTCAGCGTTAACGTCTGTAATTTGTGTACCTGGGAGTAGGAAGCATTGGTTTGTGCTATGTGATGCAGCAGCAAAAATTTCATTGTGTATACAATGATTACGGATATCTGGAAGACAGACAACCGGATCCTATGCCGACTGTCATTTGGAATTGCTATCGAGTACTGGTATTCGTCTTTTTCAGCTCTTCAGAGCACAAATTGCGGCTTTCCAACCTAGCAAAATGTAGGCATGAAGCAAATCCATTATATCGTGGGTATGTAAAGCGGGATTAGATGACATGGAAAACAGGAGCAAAATGCGGCTGATCCGTCTCAAGGAAGAGCTGACAAAGTTAAAAGATAATGCGGCAGGAAAGTTTTTGACAAGCTTAGACTAGTCACAAATGGAGGAGTATCATACATTAGTATTATGCATATGATATTAGTTTATGATACTCCCTCCGTCCCGGTTTATAAGTCTTGTACGTATATCTAGGTCATCATTTTGATAAATATAATCTAAATTTTATGATATAAAAATTATATCATTAGAAAGTACAATGTTTGAAGTTTTTAGTGATATATATTTTGTAGTATATAACTTATATGGGTATGTTGGTCAAAATAACGATCTAGGGACACGTGCAGGACCTATAAACCGGGACGGAGGGAGTACTAATCCTACAATGCATAGTATCATAAAGTAGTATTATAGTTACATCGTATTTATTGTTTCGTAGAATTTCAATACAAATATATGTACAAGATGTATTTGTCACTAACTTTTTTAGATTGACGTGCTATGAGTATCATGATATAATACCACACTCATCTCTCTCCTCATTAATTATGGTACCACATCAGTTTTTTGCATGCATATACTGCATGATACTAGCTATGATACTGAGAGCATCTCCAGCCACGAGCCCGACGAGGCTCCCAACATCTTTTTTTTTCATCCGAACGGCAAAAAACGGCCTAGTCGCGCCCCCGGTTCCTCGATTTCGCTCGGATTTGAGCCTTCATCCATCCGGCGAGCCCAGGCCATCTCCGGCCTTTCGGGGTGCGCTCGGGGACTCCGGACGAAAGAAATGCGCGCGAAACAGCGAGAAAACTTCCCGCGCGTCGTGTGGCCCCGACTTGTCGGCGAGAGAGGGCGGTCGTCGTCCTCATCGCATCGTCTTCCGCGCGCTGTAAAAGTCTGCCGCCGATGGACGTCCAGCCACGCAGCGAGGCGAGTTAATGCGCGGCCGCCTATATATCACGGCCTACCGCGCGTCTGGCCGGCCGCATTCACCCGCTTCTCCCCAATCCACTCTCCACCTCCTCCAGGCGAGCAATGGCGGGCTACGGCTCCGACGATGGCGCGGCCAGCAACGGCTTCGGCCGACGCTCCCTGCACCAGTGGGAGGGCCGGCTGCTCTACGCGGCGGGCTACCCGGCGCCGCCCGACTTTCGCGCGCCCGGAGGCTGGCGTCTGAGCGCGGGGGGAATTCCGATCCTGCCGCCGCCACAGGGCGTCGCCCTCGACGCCGCCATCGACGAGGTCCTCGAGGGCATGAGCGACGAGCAGCGCACCGACCCGCGCTTCTACCCGGACAACTACCCAGCGTGGAACACGTTCTTCTGGTGCAGGTATGAGCGTGAACTCGCCGCATACGACGTCCATCCCCCTCCTCCTGCGCGCAACAACGCCGTCGGCCGCCGCCGCTGGTGGAGCGCGCCCGATCGCACCCTCGAGGCCGTTCTCGCGCACATCGAGCGCGAGAACTCGCCTGTCCTCGAAATGTCGCCGCCACAGCCACCGACGCTGTCGCGCCGCCGCGGGAGCTCGTGGACACTAGTGGAAAAAAGCCTATTGGTGGCGCACCATTTTGGTATATGCGTGGCGCATATGGGATGCGCCACCAATAAATATGCGCCACGCATATGTTGAATATTGGTGGCGCATATAGCATATGCGTCATTAGTATCTTATGCGTGGTGCGCCACCAATACATAATGCGCCACTAAACACCTATAATATGCGCCACTGATATTTCGTACAGGTCAAAAAAAAAACTGATATTTTCTGGTATTTATACACAGCAATGCACAAGAATATATATAGGTATACAATATAACTGCAGAATACACAGCATGCAGTATAAAATAAATATATCATCATCACAAACAATTAGATCCATAATAGTGACAAAGTTCCCGAATATTAGAAGTGTTAGAGCATATATAGTCCAAGTCCATGCATTACACACATTACACATTACACATTACACACACTACACATCTCACCCAAAGATCGAGTAGACTACACCCGCAATGGTGAGCAAGACCGGGAGCACGATCATCAAGGTCTTCATCCGGTTGTTGTTTCTCCGCTCTCCTAGGAGGTGGATCCTCCACCTAGCTTCCGCTAGCTCTCTCGTCGGATACCCCTTGTAGGAGTTGCCGCTGAACTTGTTCACTTGCTTCTGGCAATCCTCTCACTCATCGTAGACTCCTGGTACTCGTCCGATCCACCGACGTCCATGCGGTCACCGCCACCATGACTACTTAAGTCATCCTCCTCGTCACCATTGTTGCTTCCGGTGTCGTCGCCATCTTCGGCCTCTTCGGCCTCGAAGTCATATTCGGACTCCAGATCCGAGTCAACTTCATCGGCCGCACCTTCTTCGGCCTCCTCGCCAACTTCATCGGCCGCAGCTTCTTCGGCCTCCTCGTCGGACCCGCTCAAGTCATCGCCAAGCCGCCAAAACTTTAGGTTAGCTTTTCTTGCTTCTTCTTTGACACTCATGGGCTGAGAAGGGCCAGCCCCGACGTCTTTGTCTCCGCTCGACATGTCGGCACTTCATACAAAATATGTAATAATTTAATTAGTACAATAATTAATTAAGCTAGAGTCGACCAAAAAAATTGGCATGACCTTTGCTGTTTTTTGACCTAGGAGTGCCCATTTCTCAACCGAAACGGAAGTAAATCGACATTTCGGGAGAAATGGGCAACTCATTTAGAAATAACCTGCAGCAATTCACATATATACATATTCCAGCAATTCACATGTGACTGAATCAGCAGTAGCAGCAAAGAAGTAGCAGCAGTAGAATGTCCCATGAGCAAGCAAAGCAATTCACTAGCCATTGTTATTTAAGAAATTTATGCCTGGCTGTTAAGTGCATGAGCAAGCAACCAGTGTGTCATAGAATGTCGCTTAACAAGTGTGGGTAAGATACAAACTTTTAGGACTTGGGTAATCTAAGTGAACCAACAGCACCTTATAGGAAAAAAGCAAGCTTTTATTGTTTTTAACTTTCTAATGCAAAATAATAGAGGAAGGTGAACACATCTTTTGATATGCAATATCCCGGGCTGCACTTTTTTGTTGGAACTCATGAAACAGTGAAAGGTTGTTTAAACACAATATACAAACATTTTTTATTCACCACTATTAACCTGCATAGTAAAAAGAAGTGGGTACATTGCTCCAACATTTTTGTACATGATACAGCAGCAATACATCTACAGGATACATCAGCAATGATACCTTGCACTTGGCGAATGGCGAAGGAGCAGTTGAGGCGGCCGGCGAGGAAGACCGCCGTTGCCGTGGCAGCCGGCGAGCAAGACCTTGGTTGCCGGAGCCCCGGTCGTTGCTGCAGCGGCCAAGTGGGGAGATGCGGCGGCGGTAGGCGAGGAAGACGGCGCCGCAGATGTCGGGAAGAAGAGGGAGCGGACGTCGAGGAAGAAGGTGCGGCGGCGCTCAGCCGTCGGATCGGAGCAGAGGAGGAGGGCGGCGGCTCCTCACCTTGCTGTGTCGAGTCATCGGATCGGCGCCTGCTCCCGGAACCCTAGCTCCACCTCATCTCCGGGGTGGGGAAGGAGGCCGCCGGGGGTGGGGAAGGAGGCCACCGGGGGGTGGGGAAGGAGGCTGCCGGGTGGTGGGGAAGGAGGCCGCCGGCGCGGGGGACTGTGCGATTGGGCACGTTAGGGTAAATGGGGAAGAAAGCTAGGCCCGCTCGATATTTAGCCAAATACCGTTCCGCTCTGCTCTGTGACAACAACACGTAGTTGGCTCAGTGGTAGCTACCCTCTGCATTGGAGGCTGGATCCAGGTTCGAATCCTGGATGCCTCACGCAGTTTTTTCTTTTTTTAATTATTTTCTAACTAAGCTTTTTTCTTTTTGCAATTATTTTCTCACTTTCTAACAAATACTAACTTTAACATTTAATAGTAACTAACAAAAATACTAAAAACCACGAATACTCCGAAACCTTTTTCTCACTTCATTTGCAAGTATCATAATAGTTTATTCAAAAACCAGGAATATCGTCACACGAACATCGATATCCACACACACACACACGAATATATTATGATAGTCTATAAATTCAAGTAAACGCATGCATGCATCACAAAAAATGCATGTCATGATCTCGATTCCGCGCTAGCTAGCTAGAGCTAGCGTCTCTTTGCAATCTTCTTGCCCTTCTTCCTTGCGGTTGAATACTTTAGGCCGGGAAGTCTTGCTTGTTGGCGGGTCCTTCCATTCCGATGATGCTCCTCTTGCCCCTCCTCACGACAACACGGCTTGGCTTTGACGGGTCGGTGATGAAGAAGCATTGGTCAACATGGCTCGCGAGTACCCATGGCTCATTTTTTGCGGAGGCGTTCTTCGCGGAGGCATCGGGTATAACCATGGTGGTGAAATACCGGTCCTCTTTCTGGACGCTCTTGGCCCATCTGACACGGAACATAGGCACCTTCTCTCCGGCCGACCTAGGTCAATGAACTTCTGCTCTACAAAGCTTTTGTGCTCCTCCACCCAAGGGTCAACCAATTCAGAGGTGTGGGCCCCGCTAGTTATGCGTGGCGCATATATCAATATGCGCCATTGATATTTTATTTATCAGTGGCGCATATTGCTATATGCGCCACGCATAACACTGGCAGGGGTCAGGCCAGTGGGGCCCAGGTGGGTCCCACAGACTTATCAGTGGCGCATTATGCATAATATGCGCCACTAAAGGGTCAAATATGCGTGGCGCATATTGCAAATGCGCCATTGATAAGTCAAGATATTTTGTCGACGACCCTTCTGGTGGGTCCCACAGACTTATTGGTGGCGCATTTTGAGAAGAATGCGCCACTAGTAAAAAAATATATCAGTGGAGCATATTTGATAATGCGCCACTAGTAAATACTAGTGGCGCATATTGAATAATGTGCTCCACTAATAAAACATCTATCTATAAGCCTTTTCCCACTAGTGGGATGCCACGGCGGATGGCATCCCGATCCTCCGGGTCGGCGTCCTCCGGGTCGGCCTCATGGTCGGCATCACGGTCGTCAGCATCGACGCCGAGGACCGTGAAGCAGGAGCCGCCGTCCGCGCCGCCGAGGCGCAGCAGCGGCGCCCTCGTCATCCGCGAGAGGGGCGCGCACCTCGTCGCCGCCGCGCAACCGCAAGCGGAAGCCGAGGAAGGACGATACCAAGGCCGCGTCCGACCTCGCCGACGTGGAGGCCGCGTGCGCCGAGGAAGCGGCGATGCGCGAGGCGATCGCCAAGTTCCTCGCCGACCTCGTCCCCGCCGACAACTCCATGCCGATGGACGCGGCGCTCGCCTGGTCCAGGTAGGACTAGGAGAGGGAGCAGGCGAAGCAGTGGCGACGGCTGCTCGACCTGGCGCAGGCGCAGCGCCGCGCCAAAGCCGCCGCTCTACCGGCCAGAGGCGCGCCGGTCGTCAAGCTGGAAGACTCCAGCGACGACGACCTGTACCGGCCTACGCCGTCGCGCTTCGGCGACGCTGGACAGGGGTCCAGCCGTTGGACCCCCGGCCAGAGCAGTCAGCAGGCGCCGCCGCAGGACGACGGCGGCGACTCCAGCGACGACGACGGCGGCGGCGACTACACGCGTTTCTATCGCCATTTCGGCATGTAGAACGCGTGTTTTTAGTTTAGGTTAGGATGAATTCAAATATAATATGAATTTGGCCTACATATGTAAAAACTCGCCCTATATATAAATATCTCTAAATTTTGCTAAACTTTGAACGTTTTTCGTCTAGTTGTCTTTGATTACGAATTTTCTCCTAGACTCGCCGCTGGGAACATGGGCCTCCCTAGGCCGAAATTTTTATCCATCCGGCACTAAATAGCGCCGGATTTTGACATGAGGAGCCCAAAGCGGCTGGAGATGCTCTGAGTAGTCTTAAAGATCATCCTAATGCTATGTTCAGATACCCCTTCCCTTTATGTTATAAAAAAAGATACCCCTTCCCTTTTCGTCCTGTTCACATGTTCCATTTCCATTGATGGAGTGTTTGTTTCGAGATAATCCACTGTCTGTCCCTAAAAGAAAAGTAAATCCACTGCCCCTGTCCCTGTCCCGGTGGGTGCATGTACCTGGTGGTTTGAGCCCGCCGTGTACGGCGCAAGCTGCTGCGGCAAGGCTGCGAGTCAGCAAGTCCCCCATGTCCATTTTCATCTCATGGAAATAGCTGATACCACCGTTTGTTGGTGTATATTTTATACAAAACCACAATAATGGTTTGTTATTGTACAAAATATCATACTCACATCTATGTTGTCTGATAATGAGTGTCAGCTTTGTATATTTTATCAAGTGCATTACAAAAAGATCAATTGATATATATAGAATGAATTTTTATCTAATCATCATTATTAATCGGGTGACCGGGTCACCCACGAGCATAATCTTGTGCCCATGTCCTACCCACAACTAATCGGGTTGCCCATGAGCAAGACCCATGGGCGAAGTAAGCAACCCATACCCTGCCCATTCGGGTCGGGTGCCCATAGGCGAGCGAACCCATGGGCAGGATTGGTGGCCTTACCCTTGATAATGCTTCAATCGATAGTTGACGACCATCAATATATGATTACTAACCTATATTCCTTCCTTTTGAGAAGGAGCCGCCACCCATGGGATCTAATCCTAATAAATTGTCTTGGGGAAGAAGACGTAATCAAGAGAGCATAGGAGTGAGGAGGTGTTTTGGCTCATAAGACTAAATGCGCCTATTATGGAAAATATATTTTAAAATGTCAAAATAATTAGACAAAAAAATCTCAGTGTGTATCTAAATAATTATGTTCACCCACAAAGTTTTACGGTGAAAAGGCATTTTTTATAGCAAGTGTAAAAAAGACAAAATGATCACTAAATAACAATGTTGGAGCACCCAAATTTGTTTGTTTACAGAGGCCACAAAAAATGTTCTTTTCTCATGAAACTTCATGAATGGACATAAAATATATAGATGTATATCAATATATATTTTTGTTATTTTTAAGCATTTTGAAATATGTTTTTCGGTAATTGGTGCATCTACACCCGTGAGTCCAAAGTGGATTTCCCGCATAAGAGAGACTTCAGAATTTAATTCTTCGACCGATTCATGTTGTTTTCAGTTACAGACTTCACACAAAGGCACGCAGGCCCCACATGTCAGCTTAACTTAACTCACACCACACAGCTGGCAGCCAGCGCCAGCTTATTCCTTCTGCTGCTGCTGCTTCTGCTGGCACACTCCTTCGCCTAAAGCGTGACCGCATGCATGACACTCGCCCTCTTTGCCGCCTGTAAGAAACCATTCCTGAGGCTCGAGGCCCATCTGAGCACATAACAAAGCAAATGCAAATCCACATAAGCTATTTATAAACCATTCTATGCAGATTCCATTTCAAATACCACGATTAGAGAAACTCACCATCACTCGAGCTATCATAAGAAGATACTGAGACCGACAACAATCTAGCACAACAAGCCCAGTAAGTGAAAGTTTCAAGAGCAGAAGTGAGATCCTATGAATAAGCTCTGTAGTCTTGTCGTACAACTGCATCCAAATATCAAATTCCACTCATCAGGTTCAAGGGAAATATAGTGGGGACCAACGTTCTGAAAAACATACCTTGTAGACTTCCTTCGCCTTCTCCATAAAGGTGCTTGGATTAGGTTCATACTGAAACAAAATAATTAGACATGAGTTTAGAGCGGCCGGCAAAACTGACCAATTTGGCAGCCAGCTTTGGCTATTTATAAGACAGGCACAAGATTAAGTTTGGTGAGGCATGAGTCTTTTGCATATTGTACACTACTACTCCCTCCGTTCGGAAATATAAGATGTTTTAGCTTTGTGAAGTGAGTGTATCTAGACATCTTTTAGTGTATAGATTCGCATCTATACACTAAAAGATGTCTAGATACACTTACTTCACAAAGCTAAAACATCTTATATTTCTAAACGGAGGGAGTACAATGCAATGCACATTGATGTGGGAACTTGACAATGCAATGCAACCCTTAGAGCATCCCAGCCACGTCCCCGGTTCATAGGGGGCGTTGCGGGGGTGCCGGACAAGCAGCATTGCCCTTGCCACGTAGACTGGTGGACCAGCCCTGTCATCGAGGAGGAGGAAGATAAAGAGGAGGCACTGGACAAAGCCTACAGGTGGTTCCACTACTCCGACAACGACGAGTAGATTTAGTTTTTTCAAAAAAAAAGTTCAATTTCATTTAAACTATGTAAACTATCAACAAAATATGAACGTTAAATTCGAGTTCAAATTGCATTTGGGGGCGCCGTTTGAGGGCCGCGGCTGGACAGAGGCGCGCCCCCAGAGCAGCAACCCGTGCCGGCAACCCCCCCCCCCCCCCCCCCCCCCAAACATTCAGCCTGCCCGGCACGACGCCGTTTGGGGGACATGGCTGGAGATGCTCTTACTTATGTTGTCTTGCACTCCTTACTTTAAATTGAGTTCTACACTCTTCCGCATTAGCACTTGCTTCCTCTGTTCACTACTGTAAGACCTTTTAAATTTCAAAGTTGACTATATACAAACCAAAATGAGTGAATCTACATACTAAAATGTGTCTAGATACATGCATTTACGAAAAAAATAAAAGTCTTACGTTAGTGAAAGGAGAAAGTATCATATATCCATGGATCACTCTGTCTTTGACTGCTATGTTGGTTTAATATATTCAACATCTTTCGACCCTAGATCAAGTTATTCTCACAGCTCAATAGGTCTAGTTGGCAAAACTGAGAAAAAGAATTAATTTTTCTTATGAATATGTCATTTACTTGAAAGAAGGATGATTAGCAAAAACTCTCTGGGGCAAGGCAAGGCAGGCAGCCAGCCGCCCAGGCCAGCTGGCCGCAGGAGAAGTGGCAGCCACTGACCGTAAGAAAGGAAAAGCCAGCAAGCGCAATTCTCAGGAAGTCATGTGATGCTTTCTAGCTTAGTATAAAAAGCTGGGCATTTGGCCTTTTATCTAAAAACTTAGAATTGTAGTAGCAGGGAGTAAGAAGTACTTGAAAGTCAGCAATGGCGTTTCATGATCCAAAAACTATGTGTGTATTAATATCAATGAATATTGGGAGTTATGTGCTCCTTTTCTCGAAAATAAAATAACAGACTACAGTTGTAAATATGTGGCTTCTTTTGCTGTGCGCATGCTGTCCTTTTGTGCATCATAACAAGTGAGAGAGTACGCCACCGAGCTTTATTTTTGGAGTTGTGATTGACTATTTGATTGGTATAAATTGAATTGAATTTGATGCCTCGAGTTGTTTAATTGATGTTTTGGGTTGACGCGACATGGAAGACAACTTCAGAAATTCATTGGTTCTAGTAAAACCTAGATCTGCTACTGCCTTAGTTCAGATCCCCTTAAATCATTATGGAGATAACAAAGCTATATTGGAAATTGTTTGGTTTGGAACACATATAACATCTGCGGGACAGATATACTGACTAGATCCAACCTACGTCTAGTTAATTTCGCAGCACAATAGATCTAGTTGGTAAACCGAGGGGAAAACGAGAGAAAGATCTGATTTTTTATATGAGCGAATCACTTACATGGAAGGAGGAAAATTGCCGAGAATATGTGCGCCCAACCGCAGGCGAACCGCCGAGGATGAGCCTCGGCGACATCCACCGCTGCTCCCCCGCGAGAGAAAAGTTGCGGCCTACTGCAGACGAGCCGCGGTGCAACAGCCGCCGTGGCTGCTCCGCAACGGCCGCCCTATATATCGCCTGCGGTTGCTGGCAAGCGAGCCTCCTAGTCGCGTGTCGAAGCGCCGCCATCGCCATCGATCGATTCGATCGCCGGAGAGCGAATTATTTCGATAATAGAGAGGTTTCGATTATTTCGGGTGAACTATGGTGGGGACTATCGACCCGTGCCTATTTATGTGTGCTTTCCTCCTGACGTCCGAGTTCTTATCAGCGTCGGCCTACTCCAACACCGCTGATTGTCCATCCCACGGTCGAGATCCCGCTCCCTGTTTCTTTCACAATTTTTTTTTCAGCAACCCCTGTTTCCTTCACATCTCTAAGAAATAGAGCCGTGGGGGCACCCGGGCTCTCAGGCCATGTGATATAATCTTTCGTCAGATTTAGATGACTTGCTCGATCTTAGCCATCCGTTCTTTCTTTTTTTCTTATTTTACACACATAAATCTAGCCAACCCCATTGAGGCCTTGTTTGATACTAGAGTTTTAGTGGGGATTAGTGGGGATGATCCCCACCAAACCCCAAATCCCCATTCACTTCTAAAAATATGTTTGTTACTAGAGTATTGGACGAGTTTAATCCCCACCAATCCCCACTTTCCCCCAAATTTTAGTGTATTTTTGTCAATCCCTAATACTCTACCTCTACCTAGCGGATTGTGGGTAGGGTTTTGTGGGGATTGGGTAAAGGTAGGGGTTTCACCCAATACTCTAGAGAATTATCCCCACTAATCCCCACCAAAACTCTAATACCAAACAAGGCCTGAAAGGTGGGCCTATATCGTGCAGGGACCGCTCAGCTATGAGTATCTTAGTTTCATCTATGGTCTAGGTTGAATGGGAGAAGAGAGAGACGCAGTGGCATACTTGTGGTTGTGCTAGTGGCCATGAGCAAAATAGACATTTCATGTCCCATTTCGTCCTCCCTTGCCAGCTCGTATGCGCGTGGCGGACGGCGGGGCGCCGCCGTATGACGCGCTACACCGCCGCCTCCCTGCCCAGACGATGTGCCCTTGTCCTGTTTCGCGTGCATGTGAAGGGGTGGGGATTAACCTCGTGGACTACATGCAGCCGCCACAACCTGTCCTCTCTTCTCTAGTTCCCCTCCTCTTGTCACCCGCCTAGGGTTCCCCAAGCCTAGGCGCCGGAGCTTCAGGTGGAGGACGACGGCGCCGCCGGAGCTCCTTGCTGCTGGTCCACCCGCGACGCTCGCCCACGACGGGAGGGACAAGGACCCTCGGTGCCAGAAGGTGATGCGGAGAGGAGCAACGCCCGACCTCCACAGCGAGCAGGCGACCTTGACGACGAGCAGGCTGCCTTGAAGGAGAGCACCGGCGCAGATACGCTGCAGCCAGGGGAAGGAGACGACGCAGGTGAACTTTTTATTGTTTCTGATCTTTTCTAGCGTTGTTGCTCCCTGGTTGCAGCGGGCAGTCCCAAGGCCTAGGTGAAGTTTTTTGTTTTGGTGATACTGCTTCTCTAGCATTGAATTTATTTGGAAATTATGCAGCTGCAGATTTGCAGGAGTTATGATTTAACATTCAGTTTGGTAGTTGCTGATCTTGTATAGTATTGGAAGGATGATTGGACCAAAATCTTGCTCGATTGCTCCTCAGGCAGGTATGGATGAATCTTTATGTTTTGAACCATATAGCAAGTTGGGAATCTTTATTTTTGTTCCTTGAAAATTACTTGCAGTCGTATTTTCCCATGTTTCATTATTTGTATGCAGTGCCAATTGTTGCAGGTTTTGATTCTTTCTAAATTTATGCATAAGTTGTGAGGGCTTTTCGTATTACTACAGTTTGGTCATGACTGGATTCTTCAATAAGAACCATAAGTAATTACACAACTAATATTGGGAATAGATGCTGTCATTGGAATAAATGGGATGATAATTCTTATCGACAGGTATGTGCTTCTGCAAAACCAACCTACACAAATTTTTGGAAAATCATGATGCCTAGGTAAACCCATTTTGTTTTAACAGGCTTGGCCTACTTTAGTCTCAAACTTACCCTAAGCAGTGGATATAAAATAAGATTCGTATACCTGTAACAGTGCTACATTTCATTTGACCTTCATATTTGCACGGACTGGAGCTAGAAAAACCTCTAGCATGGAGGTAAAGAGAACATCTTTAGGCATAAATTTATGTGATGATTATTGAATGTGTCACTTCAACTTTGGCCTTATGTATTTGCAATTTGGATTTTCACAGGGGTCAATATTCTTGCACTGTAATGAGCTGAAAATTGTACGGGTTCAAAAAAATTAAATGGTCCTTTTTAATGTTTAAGAAAATCATGAAACATTACTACATGGACTGTGAAGTTGTCAATGGTAAAATATCATCCTGGTATGTTGATTTTACTTTGATATATCTTCACTTACATTAGTTTACGATTTCTCGGGGTAGAGACATATTTAGAAGAAGTAAGGTGAGAATCTGCCTGATGTTTTCTGTATACATCCTGTGTCAAGTCATCATTGCAGGAGGAAGTTAGTAAGTGCTCTAGCTTTGCAGAGGACCTATAAGACATAATTTCTTAATGTGACATATCATGGACTCAGTATGTTTGTTACAGAAGGTACAAAATTCTCTTATGTAAAGAATATGAGGTGAATGCTGAATTGTATGATAAAGGATCACACATACAGGTACATAACTGTAGAAGAAAAGAACATCAGAATTTACTTCATTGCGAGCGATTGTCCCTGTTGATTGTATGAAATGAATTGTTTACCATGATTACAGTTATATAATTTTGTTAGTTCAAAGAAAAAAAGAACAACCCTATTTATTTGCAAGATATAATTTTGTTATCCATAACCACTGTGTTAAGTTTCTTGTGTAAATAATCTGTTCTTAAAAAGAAATGAAGTTCTTAGCGGTTTGTCCCTAAAATGTTCCTGGTCATTCACTTGCCCAATAAACGGGCTTAACCGGTTCTACTTTGTCTGAGTTCATGCATAGACTATTAAATGGTGTGAGTTACACATTTCTAACATTTTTTTTTTGGATTAATCACATTTCTAACATAATTTTGACAAATTTATATATATGCTTTCTTTCAGCAAGGAGCTTTGTGCTAGAAGACGGAACAAATTGTCATCGACGGCAAGAAAAGAGCAGAATAATTGCATATTTTATATCATCCTATGCAGAGAAAAGAATTGGCAGCTTCCTAGATTCCTCTTTGTGCATCTAGAAAATATTTATAGACGTGAGAAATGTGTTGTCAAATGCAGATTGTTCGTTGCAACATCACAACCAATATCAGAGTATTGCTCAGATTTAAGAATGTCTCGCTGATAACCAGGTAGTAGGGTTTGCATCATCCTATGATTTGTAATATAGGAGCAATACATATTAATATATTTACGCTGCAACAGTTCCTTGCAATGTATATACATGTTACAATTTAGCTTACATTCTTTTTTTCTTCAGGTGTATCATGGTTTTTCGGTTTTTATATCTATGGAGACAACAATGACGCGCCGAGCAGTGGGGACGATAGGAGGAGGAGCGTTGGTAGCCGTTGTACTTCCCAAGAGGCTGCAAGTGTAAGCCATCTATGCTTTCCTTCTCCACGAGCTAAAGCAGGGCGTTGCACCAGCAACCTCGCTGCCCTGCCGTCTCAGGTAAGCAGATGCCATTTATTTTTCTTACATGTTGTAGTGTCTTTTGTTGTGCCTTTTGCATGAAAAATTGTATAGTTGAAGCTGGAGTACATAGTCAGGTTGTAGATACTGATTTGCCTTTTCACCATAGCTGACTCTTACAAAGATTTGAATTCAATATTTGTATTCAGTTTAGCAATAGCTTTATAAGTTTGAAGTAAATCGCAAATAAGAAGACATTTTCAAGTCCAAATTACTATGTGCAACTCTAATCGAGTTATTGTATACGGTGGTGAGATGGTTCATAACAAGACATTATTAAGTACTACTATCTTTATTGCCCTCTTCTCATCACCCTATTGGATTGAAATGTATTAGTACATCTGGATAGAAATACACTGGGCCAGATGATCTCTCTCTCTCTCTCTCTCTCTCTCTCTCTCTCTCTCTCATACCAAGCTCGATCCCCTCTTATTGTCTAGACTGGGTGTGCCATGCACATATAAAGTTACTGCTTATCCAAAGATTACCAAGTGAAACGAGAGCATGCACGACAACAACTGCTGCAAGCTACTGGTTCAGATTCTGCAGTGACTTCTACTTATTTTCTCTCTATATAGTTCTGATAGAACAGACTGAGCTCTAGATGTCACACTTGAAAACTATTTTGTAAAGTTAATGCTGGAAAAAATGACACCTTAAGGAGGTGGGTGTGAAATTTGGGGGAACCACTAGAGAAGCTAGGAGTGATCATATTCTTGTGCCATCATTTGAGACAGCTTCAGTTTCTTTAGAAGTCAAGTTGAGAAGCCAGGTGTTTGGTCTGACTTCAACATATGCGTGTAGAAGCTAAAGTAGAAGCCTTGCCAAATAGGTCCTGTCATTTCATGGAAAGTAAACATAACATGCCACAAGCCTAAGTAAACTAATGAAGATAGTATTTATAATGATACATTGGAATTTAGATAGCAACACATATTAACTTAAAAACATTGGTAGTATCGTACTTTGAAGCATAGGGACCTTATGCTATGTAGCACAGGGAATTAAAATAATCAAGTTCTGTCTATTTTCTATTTTTTCTATGGCTACTGCCCTTTCATGATTGAGTTGTTTATTTTACATCAGTAACATAGATAATAAGTCCCTGTGAATAACCACCGACCCTTCAGTAAGTTCTTCAGTTTCAAGGGATCTCATGGCTTGAACCCAAACATGTGAGGTATGCCTATTGCTCATATGCAATACTAGGAAGCTTAGCTATACCAACTTCATTAGTTTCGTTAGTAGCTATTATATTTCTTATGTATCAGCATTTAGAGTTTTTGTGATTATTAATAAATAAAATATATAGAAATATAACATACAAAACATATGGTTGTTGCATGTGCAAATCTCAGTGATACATTTTGCAAGGCAAGGGCTCCACAATTATGAGTTTTTGTTACCATTTCTATTTTTGAAACCGGGAGATAATAAAAATTGTGCATTCTTCTACAAATAAAATAAATCTTTCAGAACCATGTAACTATGCTAGATTGCAATATGCAAGTATGAGCTGGTTTGGAGGACTACTATCAGCTTTGGCCAATTTAGCAACATAACTGTAATGCTCCACATTACCATACAAAGGTGTTGTATAGCTTCTTTTCCTCACAGTCAACCAAATCAATAGATTCCGCAGGTTTTGCATCCCTCAGCTGTGCTCAGAAAATTTACGATCCTGGCCTTTTTGCGGCTTCTTGGGTAACAACAATGATGTTCTAGTGATGTATCTTCAGGTTGTGGTGCAGAAGAAATGTGCAATGTGTTGCTTGAACTCACCACACATTTTAGCAGGTAGGCTCCAGATATACCTGCCAGAAAGTAAGAGCACCTCAGGGTCCTCCAACCACGATTTTTTCCAGATTGGACATTAAGCAAAACATGATATTTTCTTAGGATTACACAGTGAACACTTTAATATGACAGCATTGCAACAATCATACAGTTGGAAAAATAGGCATCTGGCCTCACTCTAAATTTGTAAATCATTTGTGGAAGCTGTATGCTTGTTTAGATCATAAAAGAGGAACCCCATAAACTGAAAAAAGAACTCACCTGATTATTATTAAGCTTGCACCTACTACACGGCAGTCCATGAACAAACCAAGTTGACCTCACTTTTGATATGTACTAAAGTGTAGGCTTCTGAACCAAATATGCAATCATGCTCCCAATCATTGACTATAAATATACCTTAGAAATCATATAGCCCTAGCTTTTTCTCCATAATAACAATTTGCAAAACAAATAAAATCCCCGATATAACAATTATAACAAAAATGAAGTCCAATTCCCTCTCACCACCTACACCATGTGATGAAATTAGCCTAGTGGATATATGAATATGAAAACTTGGCGGCTGTATAGTGTGAATTCAAGAAAGGTAAATTCAAGATTGACAATTTCTCTACAACTTATTCCTGTGCATATTTGTAGCAGAGCCTGCAAAAGTAGAGAAAAGTACAAAGTCCATCAAAAGTTTTCCCAAGTAGATAGTATATGCCTTTTCTACCGAGATTTAACAAAATAAAAATACTTGATAATCAATAGTAGCAGCAAAACTACATCCTTAAAATGAGAATTGACAATTTATCATCGATACCAAAATATTGACAGTCTACTATGTCTACAAAAAACCATATCAGGAGCTCTCATAAGTTGAAGTCAATTACATGTGAATCCTGGAGTATATCTAGGAATGCACATCTAGTGCAGAATAAACAATCAATACTACCATCAGCAGGTACTTCTAATAGGATGAATGGTAGCACATAATTTGGGTCGGAAAAGCACAACTATGGTTCGAGCATGCTTGAAAAATTATAGTTGACATTCATATTTGCAAAATACATTTGGAGCA
Organism: Dactylis glomerata; assembly: GCA_007115705.1. Taxonomy (NCBI): domain Eukaryota; kingdom Viridiplantae; phylum Streptophyta; class Magnoliopsida; order Poales; family Poaceae; genus Dactylis; species Dactylis glomerata. The sequence continues at coordinate 6,906,131 of QXEO01000291.1, forward strand.
ACCATGGATATTTCTCGTGGTATCCTAAGCCACTGTTTGGTCAGATTACAGCATGCAAATATTTTTAAGAGGCCATAGTTGCTCCATGCACACACAAAAAACTGAATGTACAATATGTTACATTTTGCAAGATACGAAGAGTGGTTTTCCATTGTCATGTTCATTCTGCACATGCAAAATGCTATTGATGGAGCTCGGTGTTCAGTAGCCTAATTGTTTTTTATCACTCTGCTCTTGGTGGCTGAATACTTTGAAGTGAGTACTTTTAACCTAATATGCAATATTTCTATGGTTAGGATAAGAAGTGGTGTTGGTATGCAATACTTGCCTTAGAATTACGTAATGACAAAGTGATCAATCAATTGGATAGCCAGGTTCTTTTCATTATAATCTGCGAACACATGACACTGATAGATCTAAAGGCGTCTATAGTGCTGCAGGTTGAAATAGGGAATGCATCTAAACTTAGCATATGACCAAGGGATGGATAGTGATATACACAGTCCATTAGAAGTTCAGAAATCCAAGTGTAAGATTGGAGGTGTGCCACTTTGAGATAAGCTTGAAACTGAACCCAACTGCAAGGAAGGACGTCACAACATCTAAATCGGATAAAATAGCAAGAAAAATTTGGAAATAATCAAATAGAAAATAACCAATGAAAGCAACACACCTGGGATGATCTGCCAGTAAGATCAATTCACAGATAAAACACCAGGAAGATACGCCGTAGAGGTTGAATCATGGTATCCCCAGCACTGGCAGGCACGACCCAATATGCCTCACCGGCATCACCCATAGGAAAACAGGTTGTTCAGCAGGGTCCGTATGTGGCGTTGGCCGCAGCCGCTGCAGGTGACATGGAGGTCAAGAGGTCCCGGTCGTTGATCTCAGTCAGCTTTAGGCAAGGCAGCCGCAAAATGCCTATGCACTTGGTGTCGCGGCTCTAGGCCTAGTGCCATCAACACTGGCAGACTGACCCCTGCCACTGGCGACCTTCAACCAACCCGCACGCCACCATCCAGGCGCTAGCGTAGGAAAAGTGGAACGACGACCCACTGGCTGGATGCGGCACCCAGCAGGTGTGGTGGTGGCTATGCCAACCGTCGCTGTGTCAATGCGGCGTTTCCACCAAACTAGTTTTTTGTTTTTCCTTTTTTTGCGGATAACTATAGCTTCAAGCCGCTTACCAACTGGCACAACTACATTTCACATGGAAAAATAGAGATGACGAATGATCAATTTAATCAGTGTGGTTTGGAACAAAGGAATCCCATATGGAAGTTGTAGGAATTTCACATGAAATAGTTCGATTAATGTGCTCCCTTACTTTTTGGGAGTGCATAGCTTGGCCCCTTGATCAACGGCGGCGCCAGGAATTGGCTGGTGGGTATTCCCACTGGCCAATTTTTTTTTTCAAAGCATACAAAAACAGGAGCAAACCGCCTATAATTTTTTCACAGCACAGAAAACCACAAACAAATGCATATATATGACATATGGCTATATTTTCAGTATGACAATAAATTCAGTAGGACTATAACAATTATTCCAGTACAATACATAATACTAAAGTGCATAAATCCATTGAAATCGAAGTATAACAACAAATTCTAATAGAAAGAGGTGTACCTCTTACAATATAACTTTGCGGTTGCCTTTTTGGAAGAGATTGATCACATCCTCATCCTTCACTTGATTGAATAATTCTCTCTCAACAAATGTAACCATGCAATTGTTCAAGTAGTTATCACCCATCTTGTTTCTTAGCTTATTCTTTAGATAATTCATTGAGGAGAATACCCTTTCAACACTGGCAGTAGCTACTGGCAAAATCAGTACCAACTTAAGAAGCTTGTAAACAATGAAATACTGGGCATGCATATTTGTCTCCACAAGCATAACTGAAAGCTCAACTATATTCTTCAAGTTTTTAAACCTTTCATCTCTGCGCACATGAGTAATATACATGTCTAGTTGCCATGGAAGTCTTGCCAATTCATCACTTGCGAAATCAGTAACATAAAATTGTGAAGCAAGCTTGACCAACTTATTTTGATCATAAGCAGCAAATGAGCGAACAGGAGAGAATGCTGCCATGCAAGTAAGTAATTCCGTGTTTACCTCATCAAATCTTCCATTTAGTTCTGAAAGTTGCCTATCAATGACACTCACAAACATATCAACATGGAAGCGATGGTAATTATCAGCACCATTAAAGAGATCACCTCTTCTAGGTCGCCCAACAGGATAGTAACGCGCCTTCATATCAACAACTTTGATATTGTGCTTTGTACAGAAAGATGTTACATTTTGAAGGAAACCGTCCCATCCTGGATCAGACCTCAAGCACCCCAAGAGATACTTTGTATCATCAAGTAGCTCAATAGCATGAACAATATCTTGGTCTTTTGTTTGCAAAGCTCTGCTCAAGTCATCTGTGTATCCAAATATTTCTTGCAACAAGTGTGCCATGAAAACAAACTCAAATGACAAAATTGATGTCTCCACTGATAGAGCCGCCTGAATATATGCTGCTTCTTTGCTTTTGAAGCTTTATTCCACATTGCATATATGCTGCTTCCAGCAGGCCCAGCACAATCAAAACAATGGCAAAATTCAGAAATGAACAAATGGCCTAGTCTGATTTTCTATCTACTAATTCAGAAATGAACAAATGTCCTAAATACCTAAAATACTAGTTTGCTGCAGCTACAGGTAACTTCGAATTTAGTAGACAACTTCAAATTCCTAAATACCTAAATCGGAATGGGGAAGAGTAGCAGAAGAGGCAAGAGAGGAGAGGCCTCGCAGGCTCACCGTGATTCGGCCGCCGGTCAGGGGCTCGCCGGTGATTCGGTCGCCGGTGAGGCGGTCGCCGCCGTCCGGCCGTCGCCGGTCGCCCCTTGCCCTTGCCCGTCGCCGGTCGCCCCTTGGCCCTTGCCCGTCGCCGGTGCCCAGTGCCCAGCCGCCAATCGCCTAGGGTTCGTGGCTGTTCGTGGCTGGAGCCTGGAGGCTGGGTCGCTGGGAACGATACGAGTTCGCTGCCTCGCTCATCTGTCGTTCCATGGGCTTGGGCAGTTGGGCCTAGTAAAAAAAAAATTGGGCCAAAATATATTGGGTATGCCTGGGCATATAGGGGCATACCCCTGGCGCCGCCGATGGGCCTTGATCATCTGTTATGCACAGATAAAGTTCTCTACTGTACTCGTTAGACACCCATTCTGCAGGAACACCTCAACTGGAAGCACCATGTTTACCGCCAAACTGAACAGCGAAAACCGCGCCCAGCTGTGTCCGTGCAGTACCTGATCTAACTTGACTCATTCATCAGAACTTTCCGAAGAGGGCGGAAGTCTTGGCTGCTTGAGCAACTTTGAGCTTCAGTGAGCTGCTGCACAAACTAAATCAGGGATCCCCTGAAAGAAAATTCAGAGCAAGCTTTCAGTTCAGAGTTTGTCACTTGATACATATTTACCAGAACTGAAAGCAGATAGAGATAGCTACATATATGGCTTGCTCACAGTCCTCTCTAGTTCATCCGGTTGAAGCAACTTGATGAATCGAGGCATGATTTTTCTGATGCCGCTGCTCCATTTGCACACCTCGTTGCTGCTGCAGGAGGAAGAAAGGCCACTACTTACTCAATAATTAGAAAGAAAAATCAATCGGGAGCACCACATCTAAAAAACAGAGAATTAAGGCCAACACAAATTAATATCCACTTGACTGCTTGAATCGGGAGCATGGCGTACCAAACAATTAGAAGGAGATGTGGCTTTCAACTTGGCCAGCTTGGAAGGAAAGATGTGGTGGACAAGATGAAATCTGTCCCACAGGCTATTTGCAGCTGGAGAACTCCAATCGGAGGAAACAGAAGAGAAAGAAGCTTCCGCCCTCAGCGGCGCCGGCGCCCGTGGGGACTGGGGAAGGAGGTGATCTGCTCCTCTACAGGCTCCTGGGCCGGTCCAGCTCCTCCACCGTGAACGATCTCTTGCTCGTGCCCACACCGTTCAAGGATGGTCTGATCCGGTGCCGCAGTGTTCGACTTTGAGCCTCGAATGGCGTCAAATCAGGATGGGCAGAGAGGAGGGCGTCGAGCCCTTTCACCGCGCTTCCAGTCGAATCGCCAGATGCCTCGGGGAGGAGCATGGCGGCATGAAGAGAAAAAGGGGTTGTTGGCCTTGGGCGGAGGGCTGAGCGGTGCCGTGTCGCCGCCTATGCTCCTCTATGTAATCGGTCAGAACAAATCATCTGACACGGTAGGGGGTCGCCATGGACGCGCGGCGGGCGCGATGGCATGGCCAGCCTCAAGAACTCCGCGACCTCGCCGACGGCCTCTCCGCCGTGACCTCATCGACCTCAACCTGCTGCTGGTCGTCGTAGCCCTACCAGGGGTGATTCGCCCACATGCCACGTATTTCTAGAGAATTGGCTTCTATGTGACGTCATTTGAAAGAATAGCTCACATGCGGCATTTGTGTGGAAAAAAATAGCTGACATGCGATATACTCCCTCTATTTATAAATATAAGATGTTTTAGCTTTGTGAAATAAATATATCTAGATATCTTTTAGTGTGTAGGTTCACTCGAATATACACACTAAAACTTGTCTAGATGCATTTGCTTCACAATCTAAAACATCTTATATTTATAAACAGAGGGAGTAGATGTTAACACCACTAGACAATTTAGGAATTGTAATTACATGGACCAAGCGGGACCCATAGCTTATCTAGCTCAGCGTGATGGTGCCCACAGGATGTCTTGTGAGCGCGGATCCCACTTCATTTCCATCTCAGATCGTGGGACCCACAATGTATCTAGGTCACACCGTGGAATAAGAGAGCACCAGATCCGTCGTCTTGCCCGAGCCACCGCGACTGCTCATGCCATCCTCCGCTCCCCTTTCTTCTTCTTCTCCGGCGACTAAGCGCGGCAACGCCGGTGATAGATGTTGTGCTCTAGTACATCCTTCCGCCGCTGGTCTCGGTATGGTGTCGTGCCGATGATGCGGTGCCCTGATTGCCCCCGTACCATGCTCCCAAAGTGGCCGGTATCAACCACCGATAAGAATGGGAACCTCGGCCGGGAATTTGTGAAGTGTGAGAGTAAACCAGAGCCAGGAAAGGTGAGATCTGAGTTTACCCAGCTCCAATTTGTTGTCTTTTGTTTAGAAATTGCAGGTTTTCTATCAAATTTGGGATTTAGGGTTCATCTCTGTGATTTCAAGATCTGCCAAAATATGGGCATTTCGAGTGGCTGATGGTGTGTAGATGTCCGCCCAGTTGGGAACCCCAAGAGGAAGGTATGATGAGCACAGCAGCAAATCTTCCCTCAGTATGAAACCAAGGTTTATCAAACCAGTAGGAGAAAGAACCAACTTCCGAAGGTTGATGCTCGCTAGCTTTGCGACAGCTCCAGATAATTTATATATGGCGCCTCGTCTGGGGCGTAGCTTTGCACCAGCAGCAATGTGGAACCTGCACACAACACAACCAAGTACTTTGCCCCAACTTACAGTGAGGTTGTCAATCTCACCAGTTTACTGTAAACAAAAGATTAAGCGTATCGAGTGGTAAAAGATAGTAGTTTGCGAGAATGTAAATAAAGCGAGTAAATGGTAAATGGTAATAACAATATAAAAGAATGGACCGGGGACCACAGTTCACTAGTGGTGTTTCTCCATTAGATAAATAACATGTTGGGTAAACAAATTACAGTTGGGCAATTGATAGAATAAAGCAAGCATACAAATGTCATGAGGATCACTATGAGATTTACTTGGGCATTACAACATAATACATAGATCGTAATCCAACTGCATCTATGACTAATAATCCACCCGCCGGATGTCGTCCGAGCAACCATTGGGTATTAAGTTGCAAGCAACAGATTATCGCCTTAAGCAAAGTGTGTAATGTAAACAATACAAATATCCTTGAACACAAGATCGTTGTTTTATCCCTAGTAGCAACAGCACATTGATGACCCACAAGTATAGGGGGTGTATCATAGTACTTTCGATAAATAAGAGTGCCGAACCCAATGAGGAGCAGAAGGTGTTGACAAGTGGTTTTGATCAAGGATTCACTATAAATACTAGCAAACGGGTTATTTGGTAATGCAAGTAAATAAAAGACAATAATAGTAATTGCTGCAAGTGGCCCAATCCTTTCTAGAGCAAAGGACAAGCCGGTTGTGTAACTTATGATTACCAAATGTTCCCGAGGACACACGGGAGTTTCTGTCGAGAGCTTTCGCTTCATGCTGTTAAGTAATCTTTATTGGTTTGATAAGTGTTATAGGGGTGAACCTGTGCTAGCGTACTACCCTTACTAGGACTAATACACACTTGTGATTATACCCCCTGCAAGCATCTGCAAATACAATAAAGTAATTAGGATAAATCTAACCACAGCCTTAAACTCTAAGATCCTACGCTCCCTGGTGCAATGGTTTCCTAATGGAGGTTTAGGTTTCTGTCGCTCCGGCAACCCCACAATTAGTAGCCGAATACACAATGCATTCCACTAGGCCAATAAATGGTGAAGTATCATGTAGCCGATGTTCACATGACACCACTAGTTGAATAACACCACAACATAAATATCAAACCATTAAATATTACTCAACATAGTTTCACTACTAACATCTCGACTTCTCTCATGTCCTCAAGAACTAAACGAACTACTCACAAGACATCATATGGATCATGACCAGAGGTGAAATAATGGTAAATAACAATCTAAACATAAACCTTAATTCCACGGTTCCACTCAATAGCATCAACTACAAAAGTAATCAACACCGGGAAAGTTTCCCCTAAGAATTTCACAAGATTCAACCCAAGATGTTACAGCGGGATGGCTTGGTGATGGTGGAGATGAAGGTGCTGCTGATGATGATGATGGTGATGATGATCCCAATAAAGTCTAGCATGATGATGATGATGATGTCGATGATCTCCCCTCTCCGGGAAGGAATTTCCCCGGCACATTTCTGCCCTGCCGGAGAGCTTTTCTCTCTCGGTGTTTTTCGCCCCGCAGAGGTGGCGGTGTCTATCTTTGAGCCCCCCTTTGACTTAGGTTTTCGAGGACGACAATATACGTGAGGGGCGATGGCAGTAGTGGGCCAGGGTGGCCTCACCATAGGGTGGCATGGCCTGGGGTGGGCCCGCACCCCCTGGTGGTGAGCCCACCCTGCTGCTCCTCTCGCCTCCTCCTTATGGCTACTTTCGTCTTCTGATATTATATGAATTTCTGGGTATTTCTCTGGAATTGTTGATCTTCAGAAATATGGTGTCTTGACGGTCCTTTTTCCAGCAGAATCCTGACTCCGGCAGCAAGTTCTCCAATGATCATCAAGCATGTAAAAAACAGAGGAAACAACATAATTATCATTTCTAAATATGAAATATATCAATGAATAACAGTAAATTATGATACAAAATAGTGATGCAAAATAGACGTATCACCCCCCCCAAGCTTAGACCTCGCTTGTCCCCAAGCGAAAACTAAACTCGGTAACATGACCATATGTTTATGGAGTGAAGTGTTGATAAACAAAATATGGACAAGAAGCATCACATTCACCAAGGCACAAGTTATAATAGACAGCAACTTCCCTTCATATAATATAGACTTGCAATAAGTAAAAGGGAATCACAAATAAAGATGCACAAGGTAAATCATGGTTGGTGATGGCAAACCTTTGTTCTTGGTCAGAGAACAATGAACAAACTATACTTATTTTTTGAACGAAGCCTTTTATAACAGAGCTAATATAGCAAAAACCATATGCTCAACGAAACAAACTCTTTACAATCATAGAAAGCTTTCAAAGATATATTCCTTCAGATAAAAGCATTGTACTAAACAAGAGAAGATAGTAAACATGATTGAACGGATCAACATATGGATGAGTGAAACATAAGAACTCAAATGCTTGCTTGAGATAGAAGGGAATAGGTTGACTCAACATAAAAGTAAAAGACAGGCCTTCGCAAAGGGAAGCAAGGATTAAACATGTGCTAGAGCTTTTCATTTGTAAAACAGAGATAAAAGTTGTTTTGAGAGGTGGTTGCTTTTGTCAATGACTAGCAACGGAGTTCGATATCTTCCATACTAAACAAGTAAGAGCGGTTTCAAGATGTTGATTAATTGGCACAATTGTGCTCTTTTATAGCTTGGCACTCCTCCCCACTTTTCCTTTCTCAAACCATGGCTAACCAATTCCATCGGGTGCCCACCAACTTTCACATACTATGGAGGAGTGCCTTTTTCTTTCTCTCATTTTTTTAAAGATTACAATGGACTGACCAGCTCCCTTGCAAAATTAATGATGAGCAGATGAAGCTTCCTAGTCGAGGGGTACTCAATTTAGTATGGAAGATAACAAACCAAACCACTATGTCCTCATGAGCTAAAAACAGTGGCACAAAACCAGAAGTATTTGAAGGTTTTTGAAAGGTAGCACATGAAAATTTATTTGGAATGGCTTGAAATACCATGCATAGGAATTTATAGTGGACTCTTTGGAAGTAACTTGGTTTTAGGGAATTGGATGCACGAGAAGTATTCCCTCTCAGTACAGGTTTTTGTCTAGCAAGGCTGGGTAGCAAGCATAAGAGTTGCATGAAGCAAACAAACATACATATGATAGGAACAATCATGCAAACTTCCTTGAAAGTACAAACGATCTTAACTTTGAGAATACTATTGCTTATGAGCCAAACATGAAGGAAAGATGAAATGATGTATCTACTAACACTTCCTTCCTTTCTACTCAAACCTCAAGGTAATGTTGCTACTAACCAAGCTAAGTTTGCCAAAACCAACTAAATTTACTCATGCTCCCAAAGTGATACCAATACTAATCAACAAGGCTAATCATATAAGAAAGATTGCAAACTAAAATAAAGTGCGCGAAAAGTAAATGATAAAACTTCTCATTAATATTTCTCGACCGCAACTCAAACCAAGGGATACATAGATAACCAACTAAAGGAGGATACTTCCACACTGCAAACTATTTTATAAGATAACTTCTCTATTCATGATATGACTCTACTTGGAAAGTTAATGGGTAAAAGATAATGATGTGATACCGCGGCACTCCCCCAAGCTTGGAACAAACCAAGGGAATGCCTATACCAATGACAAATTACTCTTTCGGCGGTGGTGGTGAGTCTTTATCATCATCAGACTTCCAAGGCAGAGGTTCCCCATCAAGGAAAGATGTCTTGGTTTCCAATATCCTGAAACTAGCAGCAGCAATTGATGCGGGCAGATAACCACCCAGTTGGGAACCCCAAGAGGAAGATATGATGAGTATAGTAGCAAATTTTCCCTCAGTAAAAAACCAAGGTTTAATCGTATCCAAGAAAAAGCTAATACTCCAGAAGGTGATGCCCACTAGCATCGTGACAGCTCCGAACAATTTATAAGGCGCCTCATCCAAGCTTTGCTTTGCGAGCGACAATGTGGAACCTGCACACAACACAACCAAATACTTTGTTCCTAACTTACGATGAGGTTGTCAATCTCACCGGTTTGCTTGAAACAAAGGGTATGAGCGTATCGAGTGGAAATCAATAGTAATATGCGGGTAAAGTAAACAGGTGATAGCAATATAATGAAAATAGAACCGGGGTCCACAGTTCACTAGTGGTGTCTCTCCATAAGATAAAATAACACATGTTGGGTAAACAAATTACAGTTGGGCAATTGATAGAATAAATACAAGGTGATATGTCAAGAGGATCACTATGAGATTTACTCTGGGCATTACAACAAGATACATAGACCGCCATCCAACTACATCTATGACTAATAATCCACTTGTGGCGAATCAATCCGAGAACTCCACAAGTATTAAGTTACGAACAACAGATAACTACATTAAGCAAAGTGTGTAATGTAAACAAAGCATATGCCCTTGAGCATATGAATGTTGTTTTCTCCCTAGTGGCAACAACACATCTACAACCTTAGAGGTTTCTGTCACTCCCCCAGATTAAATAGAGGCATGAACCCACTATCGAGCATAAATACCCCCTCTTGGAGTCACTAGCAACTACTCGGCCAAGATAGCTACTAACAACGGAGAGCATGCAAGATCATAAACAACATAGAGATAACATAAGATAATATTCAGCACATCAACTCAATCATAACACCAATATTCATCGGATCCCAATAAACACAACATGTAGAATTACATAACGGTGATCTCGATCATGTAAGGCAGCTCACGAGATCTAAACATGAAGCACATGGTGGAGAAGACAACCATCTAGCTACTGCTATGGACCCATAGTCCAAGGTAGACTACTCACTCATCGCGCCGGAGGCAAGCATGGCGATGAAGAAGACCTCTGGTGGTGATTCTCCTCTCCGGTAGGGTGCCGAGAAGAGCTTCTGGACCCTCCCAATCTTGGGTCAACGACGGCAGCGGATCGCGATGTGTTTCTGGAAAAGTGATCGGGTATTTAGGTTTTTCTCATCGGAGGGTTTTTATAGGCGAAGGGGCATCATCAGAAGTGGACCGAGGTGGCCACACACATAGGGGGCACGGCCTAGCCCTGGGCCACGCCGCCCTATTGTGTGGGCCCCTCGTGGCTCCACTCCATCTCCTCTTCGGTTCTCTGGAAGCTTCGGTGAATTTCTGGATGTTTGGCTTTTATTTTGTCCAATTCTGAGAATATTTCCTGTGTAACTTTTCTGAAACACAAAAACAGCAAAAAATAGGGAATTGGCACTGTGGCATCTCGTTAATAGGTTAGTTCCAGAAAATGCATAAAAATGCCACAAAGTGTAACAAAACACTAAGCAAATGGTGTAAAAATAAGCATGGAGCATCAAAAATTATAGATACGTTAGAGACATATCAGCATCCCCAAGCTTAACTCCTACTCGTCCTCGAGTAGGTAAGTGATAACAAAAGAAATAATTTTTTACGTGACATGCACCTACACAATCTTGATCATCTACGTAAGCGTTGTGCACTGGGATCAAAAGAACTTAAAACATGGCATGAAAGACATAATCTTGATAGAAGAAACTTAGCAACCATGTTATAACATGAAAAAGAACATAAACGAAAGATCATGAAAATGAAACAATGAAAGTCAAACGTGTGTTCAAATCATAAGGAAAAACATAAAATGGTTTTCAGCTTGTTCTTCATGAGAGAGCAAAACATAAATGCATAGGACACCTTCAAGTTTAAGAGGGCGACTAGATACAAGTAATTTAAGAACAAGTGAAACCAATCATCATGGATCAATCAATGAAAACTTTGGGACAATGCACATTATACTCAGAATGACAAGTATGCTCTCTTAGACAGTGCATAAAGATAGAAGGTGGAGACTCAACATAAAAGTAAAAGAAAGGCCCTTCGCGGAGGGAAGCAGTGATTAAACATGTGCTAGAGCTTTTCATTTGTAAAACAAAGATAAAAATTGGGTTTTGAGAGGTGCTTGTTTCATGTCAACGACTAGCAATGGGGTCTTACTATCTTCCATAATAAACAAGTGCGAGCGGTTCCGAGTTCTTTGAAAATTTGGCACATTGGTGCTCTTTTATAAAGCTTTCGCACTCCTCCCTACCTTTTTTCCTTTCTTAAACCATGGCTAACCGATTCATCGGGTGCCCACCAACATTCACATACCATGGAGGAGTGCTTTTTTTCTTTTTTAGAATTAGATTGGAATGGTCTGACCAGCTCTCATGCAAAATTAATGACGAGCAGATGAAGCTGCCTAGTCGAGGGGTACTTAATTTAATATGGAAGATAGCAATTCCGACCACTACATCCTCATGAGCTAAAAACAGTGGCACAAAACGAGAAGTAGTTCAAAGTTTTTTTCGAAGGTAGCACATGAAAATTTACTTGGAATGGCTTACAAATACCATGCATAGGAGTTTATAGTGGACACAATGGAACGACTTGGTTTTTAGGAGTTGGATGCATGAGTAGATCTCATACTCGGTACAAAATGAGGGCTAGCAAAAGACTAGGAGCGACCAACTAAGAGAGCAATAACGGCCATAATCACGCAAAGCGATAAAGCAAAATTGAAAGAAGCATAAGATGGCATCAAAAGTCAAAAACTAAATGATCATAGAGGCAATGGTGACTTTGTATGAGTGTAACATGTGTGAGCATGCGCCAAGTCAACCCAAATAAAGCATCAAGGAGAAAACCAAAATAATGCTTCCAAATAATTAAAACAACGCATGGTTTTTTTAAAGGCTCATTAAGCAATCTCAATCATTTAAGACAAGTCATGCTACAGAAAAACCACTAAGAATACTATCAAAAAGACATCAAGCATGACATGCAAAAGCCTAGGCCGCAGTCTACACAAGCTCCTTTTTGTACCACTTTTTTGCATAAAGCTTTTTCTCTTTTCCAACACCATTCAAACTTTTTTGAAACAACTCTTTTGATGAAAACCAACATGGACCAGAGGCAAAAATACACCTTGATGTTAAGATATAACAAGATCTGAACACAAATCAAGGCAAAAATTGAAAGCTAAACACAGTTCTAGAAAAAGAGAACACTCGTTGAAACGATAAGAGTGAAAAACGGAGTGTTCTTGGCAAATAAAAAGCAAGGCAACTTCTCCAAAAAAAAATGTTGGGGTCCAACCATTTATTACAACAAACAAAACTAAACAAAAATGAAAACTAAAGACAACTAACACTCCAAGAAAAATACATAATGCATGAAGCAATAAAAATATAGTGTGTTGAAAGGTGACCTGATTTTTGTCGATGAAGAAGGGGTGCCTCGGGGGCATCCCCAAGCTTTGACGCTTGTACTTTTTGGATATTTCTTGTGGTGCGTGGGCATCCCCAAGCTTGAGCTTTTGTCCATTCTTCAACTCATCTCATCATTCTCTGATCCCTACACTTGAAAACTTCCTTCATACAAAACTAAACACAAATCTATTAGCAACATTAGTGTAAGCATAACATTGAATCAACCTTTTTGCTTCAGGTTTCAACTCAAAACCACCACATATAAAGCATATACTACTGTAGCAACTTCCCCAAAAGTTTTGTGATAAAAAAAACTCAAAAAGAAAGCAATAAAGCGGCAAACACAAATAATGGCAGAAATCTGTTAAAATAGAACAGTTGACAAAGGTCGAATTTTTAGAGGGTTTTCTGTTGCTCAAATAAAAAAGTGTTCAACTAATGAAAGTTTGGATATAACCTGGGTCATATGCACAAGAAATCGCAGGTCCAAAAGATATACAGATAATTTTCACGAAGTTTTATGGTGCAGCACCAAAAACCGTTTCAGGACAGCAATATCCCCAAATCTTACCTTACTCAAATTAGAGGCTTCTCTTGGCACAAAAACGAAATAAAAAGGATAAGGAGAGGTTATTACAGTAGTAATAACTTCCAAGACTCAAATAAAAGAAAAAGAACTAAAAGTAAAAACATTGGGTTATCTCCCAAGAGTACTTTTCTTTAACACCTTTGAGCTAGGCGCAGAAAGTGCGAATAAAGTAATATCAAGTGATGAAGCATCAAGATCATAATTTTCTCTAAGAATAGAGTCAAAAAGTAATTTCTTTCTCTTTCTAGGGAAGTGTTCCATACCTTTCTTGAGTGGGAATTGATATTTGATGGTGCCTTCCCTCATATCAATGATGGCACCTACAGTTCGAAGAAAGGGTCTTCCCAAAATAATAGGACATGAAGCATTGCATTCAACATCCATGACAAGAAAATCAACGGGAACAAGGTTATTGTTAACCATAATAAGAACATCATTAATCCTTCCCAAAGGTTTCTTCTTAGCAACATCAGCAATAGGAATATCATAATAACACTTTTCAAGCGGTGGTAAATCAAGCATGTCATAAATTTTTCTAGGCATGATAGAAATACTAGCACCTAGATCACATAAAGCATGGCAATCAAAACCATTAACATGCATACCAATGATGGGTTCCCAACCATCTTCTAACTTCTTGGGAATAGAGGCTTTTTGCTTCAACTTTTCATCCCTAATTTTCATAAGAGCATTGGTAATATGCTTAGTAAAGCAACATTTAAAGAACTAGCATTAGGAGTCAAAGCAAGCTTTTGCAAGAACAAAATAACTTCAGATATATTGCAGCCATCAATATCAAAATCATTAAAAGAAATAGAGCTATCATCTCCTACACTCCGAAAAATTTCAGCACTCTTTTGAGAAAAAGTTTTCGCTGTTTTAGGCTTTTTAACACTAGGAGTAGGAGTTTTCTCTACACCAATCAAAGTAAGAGGATTGCTAGCATTTGGAACAACATCATTAGAGGTAGTAATGGTACATACCTTCATCTTTCTAGCCATCTCATCTTCTCTTTCCCACCCGGCATGCAATTCTACTAGCATCCTAACATTTTCATCAATTCTAACTTGGATAGCATTAGCAGTAGCAAAAGGATTGTTCTCTTTCACATCATTAGGCAACACTTTTAATTTCAGAAGTTCAACATCATGAGCAAGGCAATCAACTTTAGAAGCAAGAATATCAATTTTGCCTAACTTTTCCTCAACAGACTTGTTAAAAGCATTTTGCTTACCGATGAAGTCCTTGAGCATTACCTCAAGCTCGGAGGGCGCGGCCCTAGTGTTGTTGGAGGAATTACCATAAGAGTTACCATAACCATTACCATTGGTAGAAGGATACGGCCTATAATTGTTACTAGCAAAATTGTTCCTATAAGCATTGTTGTTAAAATTATTATTTCTAATGAAGTTTACATCAACATGCTCTTCTTGAGCAACCAAAGAGGCCAAAGGAACATTATTAGGATCAACATGAGTTCTATCATTAGAAAGCATAAGTGATGCGTGGTGAATGACCAGCCCGTTGGGAACCCCAAGAGGAAGGTGTGATGAGTATAGCAGCTAGTTTTCCCTCAGTTTAGAAACCAAGGTTTAATGTCGATCTTGGAGAGGAGAGACAAACGACTGAAGGTGATGCGGACTGGCTTAATAGCACTCCAACAAGGGTGCCGTTAATGATACTTGTTGACTCGTCTTCGGCCAGTAGCAACGTGGAACCTGCACACAAACAACCAAGTACTTTGCTCCCAACTTGCGATGAGGTTGTCAATCTCACCGGTTTGCTTGAAACAAAGGTTATGAGTGTACCGAGTGGAAAACAGTAATAGTATGCGAGTAAAGTAAATAGTGCGAGAAAGTAAACAGGTAATAGCAATATGATGGAAATAGGACCGGGGTCCACAGTTCACTAGTGGTGTCTCTCCATAGATAAAATAACACATGCTGGGTAAACAAATTATAGTTGTGCAATTGATAGAATAAAGATAAACGTGATATGTCAAGAAGATCACTATGAGATTTACTCTGGGCATTACAACAAAATACATAGACCGCCATCCAACTGCATCTATGACTAATAATCCACTCCCGGAGATATCGTCCGAACACCCCAAAAGTATTAAGTTGCGAACAACAGATAATTGCATTAAGCAAAGTGTGTAATGTAAACAAAGCATATGCCCTTGAGCATATGAATGTTGTTTTCTCCCTAGTAGCAACAACACATCTACCACCTTAGAGGTTTCTGTCACTCCCGCAGGTGAAATAGAGACATGAACCCACTATCGAGCATAAATACCCCCTCTTGGAGTCACTAGCAACTACTCGGCCAAGATAGCCACTAACAACGGAGAGCATGCAAGATCATAAACAGCATAGAGATAGCAAAAGATAATATTCAGTACAACAACTTAATCATAAACACCAATATTCATCGGATCCCAACAAACCAACATCATAGAATTACATAACGGTGATCTCAATCATGTAGGGCAGCTCATGAGATCTAAACATGAAGCACATGGTGGAGAAGACAACCATCTAGCTACTGCTATGGACCCATAGTCCAAGGTAGACTACTCACTCATCACTCCGGAGGCAAGCATGGCGATGAAGAAGACCTCCGGTGGTGATTCCCCTCTCCGGCAGGGTGCTGGGAAGAGCATCTGGACCTTCCCAATCTTCGGGTCGATGGCGGCGGCGGATCGCGATGTGTTCTGGAAATCTGATTGGGTACTTAGGTTTTTTCCGTCGGGGGGTCTTTATAGGCAAAGGGGCGATGTCAGAGGTGGAGCCAGGGGCTCTCACACCATGGTGGCACGGCCAGGGGCTGGGCCGCGCCACCCCTGCGTGTGGGGCTCTGGTGGCCCCCCTCCTACTCTCCTTCGGATCTCTGGAAGCTTCCGGGTAAAATAAGACTTTAGGAACTTGTTTCATCCAATTCCGAGAATATTTCCTATGTATCACTTCTGAAACACAAAAACAGCAGAAAACAGGAAACTGGCACTGTGGCAACTTGTTAATAGGTTAGTTCCGGAAAATGCATAAAAGTGCCACGAAGTGTAATGAAACAATAGGCAAATGGTGTAAAAACAAGCATGGAGCATCAAAAATTATAGATACGTTGGAGACGTATCAAGCATCCCCAAGCTTAACTCCTGCTCGTCCTCGAGTAGGTAAGTGATAACAAAAGAATAATTTTTGAGGTGACATGCACCTACACAATCTTGATCATATATGTAAGCATTGGTGAGCTGGGATCATAAGAACTTAAAACATGGGCATAAAGATATAATCATGACAATAAGAAACTTAGCAACCATGTTGTAAACATGCAAATGAACACAAATAAAATATCATGAAAATGAAACAATGAAAGTCAAACGTGTGTTCAAATCATAAGGAAAAACATACAAATGGTTTTCAGCTTATCCTTCAAAGAGAGCAAAACATAAATGCATAGGACACCTTCAAGTTTAAGAGGGCGACTAGATACAAATAATTTAAGAACAAGTGAAACCTATCATCATGAATCATTCAATGAACTTTGGGACAATGCATATCACACTAAGAATGACAACTTTGCTCTCTTAATGGTGCATAAAGAAAGAAGGTGGTGACTCAACATAAAAGTAAAATAAAGGCCCTTCGTAGAGGGAAGCAGTGATTGCAAGTTTTATAAACTTCAAAAATTATGGTACTTACCGGCTTTGAGCTCTCATTGCCCCCATCATAAGCATCTTGAATGGTTAAAGTTAATGCGAGAACAATTATGATGCATATGCTTGACAAATCATAAGTTGAAAACATCGTGTCCCGTGAATACGAGTACCCAAACCTCATGCTACTTTACTTAGAGTCCCAAGCAAGGCTCTTGTCATTGTAAATAGGGATTTCTATTTTCGTGCCCCTGGGTCGTTAGTTGTACTCAGTTTTCCCCAGTCGCTTAGTTTTTCCTCAGTTTTCCCCTCGCTCTAGTTTGAAACCCCTCGCAGATGCTCGGACGGGAGGTTTGCCGTTTAGTTGACTGTTCCGTGCTGACGTGTGGGGCCGCGTCGTGTGGGGCCGCGTCGCGTGGGGCTGGGAGAATGGGACCGCGTGGGACAGGACGAGACCGCGTTTGGTTGTACGTGAGAGCTCGGTTTTGTCTCTCTCGGCCCAAATTGGCATTTTTCAGAGCGCCTTTTCCCCTCTCTCTCTCTGTAATAGTTCTCTCTCTTTTCACCAAATTAGTATCAAATCTAGAGAAGCTTCTATCTCTGTCTTTCTTTAATGATTGTTGCCTTTTGGCCCTCGTTTTTTGCCCAATATGTTAACAAATCTAGTAGCAAATCTAGAAGCTAGTAAAGGATAAATTCACAGCAGCATAATAAATCGAGAAAATATAGGAAAAGCTGCATACAGCAGCCAACATAGCATATATATATATATATATATATATTCAGGACAGATCCAACAGTACTACCGATCCCTAGATCCAACATAAGCTACATTTTACATGGGATTAAGCTTGGAGGCTGCGCAGGTGAATCCCAAGTGCTTTGTGTTTGGCCATGAACGCATGCACGTTCACGGTCGTTCCAACTCTAGCGCCGCCAGTGGCACTTCCAAGGGATTCGGCATGGTTCACCAGGCAGTTGAAGTCGGTGGCGCGGAGCCTCCTGTTGCAGAAGGGGCACCTGTAATCGCCTCGAGCAAAGTGGCGATCGTAATGGCCGGACTACAGCCTCCTGAGGACGTGACGAGTCTTGGTGTGGAAGGACTCGTCATCGCTGTCGACGTCGCTGCTCTGCACCTGTCACGTAGCACCAAAGATCGAAAAACACGGAGTCAATTGCAGCGATGATGGAACAGAGAGTGAACAAAAGATCATGCATGATAATATGGGCACGAAAAAAAGAAGCCTCAGTTACATTGGACACACTTATATCCAGGATTTGGGTCAGTGAACCAAAGATCATGCACAACAAATTTGTACACACCAATTGTTCACAGACCAAACCCTGAATCAATTTGTGCCCAAATATTCATCATCATCGGCACAAATTAACGGGATGGGATTGATTACTCACATAAGTTAACCGAATTGTAAACAAAAGCAAATCACAAACACTGATAACGCTAGATCTATCATAATAACGCTAGATCTATCATAAAAGGATTGAACTAGGAACAGACTAACCCTAATAATGCAAGATCTATCATAAAAGGATTGAACTAGGAACAGACGAACCCTAATAATGCTAGATCTATCATAAAAGGATTGAACTAGGAACAGACGAACCCTAATAACGCTAGATCTAACACAAAATGATTGAAATGGCATAAGAACAAGGGAACAAAGGGTTACCTCCGGGTAGTCGTCGACGATTCTGGTGTCGTAGGGGTTCGCCGGCGCGACGTACGGCACTGGTTCGTACGGGTCTTCGTACAGGTCCCAATCGACGGGGGCCTGGACGGGTGCTTGGACGGGTGCCTGGACGGGGGCCTGGACGGGGGCGGCGGCCATTGCACCGGTGGCTGATGCACCGGCGCCTACGTCGGAAGCAGCGACGGGGGCCTGGACGGGGCCGGCGGCCGATGCGCCGGCGGCCGATGCGCCGGCGGCCGATGCGCCGGTGGCTACGTCGGCAATGGGCATCTCATGCTTCTCCATCGCCGGGGTTTTTTCTTAGGGGTTTTTTCGACGCGAAGTGGAGAAGATGATGGGACAGGAGAGGCGGTTGCAGTGAGAATGAGAGAGTGGGCAAGCGTCGAGAGAGAAAAAGAGGGGCTCTATAAAGACGAAGGTGGCGTTTGGTGTACCGCAACACGCGTCCGCTATGCACGGCTACAGCGTGCACCGCAACACGAGGCTAACCCTTCGACGTTTGGTGTACTCAGTTCTACCCTCGGGCCTTATTCAGAAATTTTATATGCACTCAGTTTTCCCCTCGAGTACTAGACTGGCAAGTGCAATATACTCAGTTCTACCCTCAAGTAGCTGGTCAACAGAGAGTCAACAAATGAGATTAACATAGCTAATTGAGTCATTTCATGCGCAAAAAAATCCAAAAAAAATAAAAACATAGTGGCACCTACTCATAGAGACTTCCTACGCAACCTGCCACCTTAACCAACATAAATAAATCATGTTTTACCACAAATTGCCACTTCTCATAATCACTAGTAGCTATGAAGATGCATGGTTTTCCACTCAAACCCCTTTGCAAAACATCTTCCCCAAAACATAGTTTGTCTAAATGAGGCCATAATTGTCACACTCATGTATATTTGAATTGCAAATAATTTGATGTAGCCCAATATGAATTATATTGTACAAAACATGCATTTTTCATTTTGTAATTATTTTGTTTGAATCCCTTAGTCTATTTACTATTTACGTGCCCTTGGTTTCTTAGTACTACTCAGTTTTGCCCTCAAGTACTGTCACAAATGCTCACAAAAACCTAAACTTATCCTGATTGGTTGAGCAGTTGTCACACGGATCGACTCCACCAACCGTTGATCCACTAATCTAACGGGTAGTATACCCCTATCCGTCTCTTCATGGCCACCCCTCTCTCTCTCTTCATGGCCACCCCTCTCTCTCTGTCGGTGGATCAACGGTTGGTGGAGTCGATCCGTGTGCATTTATGGATTATTTTACCACGTAACTATATTCCCTCTATTTATGCATTATTTTCCACAATTTAAAAATGTTAAACTAAAAAGTGGTAATCAAGATACATACATATTTATCACCCCTATTATCAACTATCTTTAGCATTCCTTTTATTTTAGGGAATTTAGTTTTGGTAATTTGAAATGGCCCAAAAGTGGTATAATTTTGGTAGAAACATGAGACATACATGTTTGGCATATTTGGGGCATTTCGGTGAATGAATTATTTATCACCCCTCTAACAATTATCAACTTTCTTTAGCATTCCTTTTCTTTTAGGGAAAATAGTTTTGGCAATTTGAAACGGCCCAAAAATGGTATAATTCTGGTAGAAACATGAGACATACATATTTGGCATATTTGTGGGATTTCGGTAAATGGATTATTTATCACCCCTCTAACAATTATCAACTATCTTTAGCATTCCTTTTCTTTTAGGGAATATAGTTTTGGCAATTTGAAACGGCCCAAAAATGGTATAATTTTGGTAGAAACATGAGACATACATATTTGGCATATTTGTGGGATTTCGGTGAATGGATTATTTATCACCCCTCTAACAATTATCAACTTTCTTTAGCATTCCTTTTCTTTTAGGGAATATAGTTTGGGATATAGTTTTGGTTATTTGAAACGTCCCAAAAGTGGTATAATTTTGGTATAAACATGAGACATACATATTTGTCACTCCTCTAACAATTATCAACTATCTTTAGCATTCCTATATTCCCTAACACTTATTTTTTTTGGTAATTTCGGTGAATGCACACACTAACTTTGAAAACAACTACAAGTACATGTAACTGAATAATGGATTTGTAACAAGGGATCCCTTGTAACAACTTCTAGCGCTTGACGAGCAATGATAAGAATCCAATCGCAATTATACAACAAAAAAACAACCAGCCATCAGATTAGCTTGCTTCTTCAACTCGATCAGCTGCTTTAACTGCTTGTTCATTTTCTTCAGTTCTCCCTTCACTTCCACCAGTTCTGCATTGGGAGCATTAGGCATAATCGGGATGGCCCCTCTCTCCACCGCATTCTCTATAGCAAGTACCCCCCCCCCTCCCAAATTGCGCTCCCCAATACCGCCAATTGATTCCTGCAATTTAAGCCTCTGAACGTACACACCGATCCACTCGAAATACCTGCATTTCTTCAGGATCTGAAAACAATAACATGAACCCTAAATCCCAAATTCGAGGGAATAATAAGAAAATCGAGAGAAAACAGAGCAATTGGAGCGAGATCTAACCTTATCCCCCTCTCTATATAGCAAGCTCTCGCATGCAAGGAACTCACGTCCACGGTTGCCGTTGTCGTTCGTCTTACAGATCGACCGCTTCAGAGGCTGTTGGCGTGGGCAGTCAGGGCATCTTGTCAAAGGCACGGGTCCATACTGCGGCCATGAAGAACGGGAGGTCGAAGAGAAACTAGACATCACCCGCCTGCCGGGGAAGGGCTGCCGCTGCCGGAGAAGAAGAACAATGGGGCGCGGGGAAAGAAGGGGGAAGCAATGGCATGGGCACGGGCACAGGCGCGGGGCTGGCTCGGGCTCCCATTTTGCAACGGGCACCTAGGTAAGCTGTGGGTCCGGCGTGCTAACGTGGACAAGTTGCGGGTACCACGATGATCTGGATAAGTGGAGGCGTGTCCACTGCGGGGCACCAACAGCGGCCCCACTTGCCAGCACCAACCAACGGTCAACTTAATGGGATTCCTCCCGTCCGAGCGTCTGTGAGGGGTTTCAAACTAGAGCGAGGGGAAAACTGAGGAAAAGTTAAGCGGCTGGGGAAAACTGAGTACAACTAACGACCTGAGGGCACGAAAATAGAAATCCCTTGTAAATATATGCATATCATTGAGAACCGCCAATGGGGTACCTCCGTGCCCGATGACATGGAACAAGCCCACACCAAAATGACAGGACAAGCAGACAATGAACACCTCGACATCTCTTTTATTTGCCATTTGTTTAGCTTTTTATTGTGAGATGCATCATCGAATGTTCACCATGGGTATGCTGCAAATTTCCACCGTGAATTATGCATGGCTTAGATTGGCAGCCCGGCGTTTCCCTAACACATATAAAAACTTCATGATCCTCACAAGATTCCCAATTCATTTCACACCGTGGGCATCCATAAACAAAAGATCACGATATCAACTCAAATAAGAAGTGCAATGTTGAAAGCTTGCCCATGACAGCATGGCTGGGCTAGAATCCAACTTACAACTTGCAAGCATAACAACTCAACATAAGAGACCACAATGTCAAATTTTTAAGAACAGGAAAAAGTAAAGTGTGCCTTCCGGTTCGTGAGAGCTTTACTGACCGAATTTCACATAACACTGGTAAGAGTTTAATTTGAAGAGAAAATAAAAGCAAGTCAAATTTACTTGGAATAGCAAATTGCTAGTAGGTATATATGGTGGACACTTTGGAAAACTTTGGCTTTTAGGAATTGGATGCACGAGTAGAGCTCATACTCAGTACAAGGCGAGGGCTAGCAAAAGACTGGGAGCGACCAACTAAGAGAGCAATAATGGCCATAATCATGCAAAGCGACAAAGCGACATTAAAAGAAGCATAAGATGGCATCAAAAGTCAAAAACTAAATGATCATGAAGGCTATTGGTGACTTTGTATGAGTCTAACATGTGTGAGCATGCGCCAAGTCAACCCAAATAAAGCATAAAGGAGAAAACCAAAATAATGCTTCCATACAATAAAAACAACGCATGATTTTTTCAAAGGCTCATTAAGCAATCTCAGTTATTTGAGACAAGTCATGCTACAGCAAAACCACTAAGCATACTATCAAAAAGACATCAAGCATGACATGAAAAAGCCTAAGCCGCAGTCTTCACAAGCTCCTTCTTGTACCACTATTTTGCACAAAGCTTTTTCTCTTTTCCAACACCATTTGAATTTTTTTATAAACACCTCTTTTGATGAAAACCAATAAAGATCAGAGGCAAAAATACACCTTGATGAAAAGATATGACAAGGTATAAACGCAAATCAAGGCAAAAATGAAAACCAAAAGCAGTAGCAGAAAAATAAGAACACTTGAACAACTCCGTTTTTCACTCTTATTAAAAATTGAGCGTTCTTCGCAAATGAAAACAAGGCAACTTCACCAAAAGAAATTTGTTGGGGTCCAACCATTTATTGTAGCAAACAAACAAACTAAACCAAATAAGAAAACTAAAACAACTGACGCTCCAAGAAAAACACATAGTGCATGAAGCAATAAAAATATAGTGTCTTGAAAGGTGGCCTGATTTTTGTCGATGAAGAAGGGGTGCCTCGGGGGCATCCCCAAGCTTTGACGCTTGTACTTCTTGGATATTTATTTGGGTGATGCATGGGCATCCCCAAGCTTGAGCTTTTTTCCATTCTTCAACTCATCTCATCATTCTCCAATCCCTACACTTGAAAACTTCCTTCATACAAAACTAAACACAAATCTATTAGCAACATTAGTGTAGGCATAACATATAATCAACCTCTTTTTGCTTCAGGTTTCAACCCAAAACCACCACATATAAAGTAAATCTTACTGTAGAAACTTCCACAAGAGTTCCGTGATCAAAAGAACTCGCAAAGAAAGCGATAAAGTGGCAAAAACAAATATTGGCAGAAATCTGTCAAAACAGAACAGCTGACAAAGGCCGAATTTTTGAAAGGTTTTCTGTTGCTCAAATCAAAAAGTGTTCAACTAACAAAAGTTTGGATATAACCTGGGGCATATGCACAAGAAATCGCAGGTCCAAAAGATAAACAGAGAATTTATACGAATTTTTACGGTGAAGCACAGAAAACAGTTTTAGGACAGCAACATCCCCAAATCTTTACCTCGCTCAAATTAGAGGCTTCTCTTGGCACAAAAATGAAATAAAAAGGATAAGGAGCGGTCATTACACTTCCAAGACTCAAATAAAAGAAAAATTACTGAAAATAAAACATTGGGTTATCTCCCAAGAGTGCTTTTCTTTAACGCCTTTGAGCTAGGCGCAGAAAATTGTGAATCAAGTAATAATGAAAAGATGCTCATATAAGAAATATGAATTGAAGCAAAACAGAGCATCAAGGAACAAATATAAAACACATTTAAGTCTAACCCACTTCCTATGCATAGGAATCTTGTAAGAAAATAAATTAAAGAAGCACATAGTAACAAGTATGGGTAGATAAAACAAGAGCAACTTCGGAACTTCCAATGTAAAGAGAGGTGTTTTAGTAACATGAGAATTCCAACAACTATATTTTCCTCTCTCATAATAATTTTCAGTAGCATCATGAATAAACTCAATAATATAAATATCACACTCACCCTCCTTTGAGCATGGAGGGTGATCAAATAAGGTATTAGTTAAAGAGTTACTCTTATTGGGAGGTAGACATGGGTAACTCCATTCTTCCTCCTCTTGATCATCACTCTCCTCCTCTTTTTCATCCAATGAGCTTCTAATTTCTTCTTCCATAGGCTCCTTCAAGGCATTAGTCTCTTCCATTGGAGAGCATCTATTAAGATATTTAAGAATATAGCCATTTCCTTCCTTGTAATTATCAAAGCAAAATGTGAGTATATCATAAACCTCATATTTATAAGGTGCATCATCAGTATTTTCAAGCAAATAAGCAAGTTCGAATGCACCCTTCCAAGCAATAAATTCTTCAATTTGTTCCACATCATAAAAGTCATAATTTCCATTAATATAAGAAGATATGGTAACATCATCATTATACTCACATTGAAAAGGGAGGTGTTTATACCTCCTACAGCAACAAGATTCATCAAAGCAATAAGTAACATTATAAGTAGAGCACACATTTCTAGCAATGATATATAATCTATTGATTTGTTCCCATACGTGTTTCCCTTTTTGTGACAAGCGGTGTTCATCATAATAATTTTGCTGCTCTTCCGTGAACCCACCTTGCCAAAACGATTTAGTTTCAAAGAAACCAACCATTGATAGAAAGCATGATAAAGCAAGACAAGTAAAAATAACTACCAAGGATTCTAATTTTTTTGGGTTTTTGATATAAAACAATGCAGGTAAAATAAATAAAGTAAAGCAAAGCAATAAAACAAAGTAAAGGATGTGCGTGCAAAAAATCCCCTCGCAGAAGTCTTCTTCCTCCCCGGCAACGGTGCCAGAAAATTAGTTGCTGGCTGGTGCTGGCGCTAAGTTGACGCGGGAGGTTTTCTTCAATCTTTGAAAGTATTCTTCTTTAGTTCCCTGGCAACGGCGCCAGAAAATTAGCTTGATGCGTGGTGAATGACCAGCCCGTTGGGAACCCCAAGAGGAAGGTGTGATGAGTATAGCAGCTAGTTTTCCCTCAGTTTAGAAACCAAGGTTTAATGTCGATCTTGGAGAGGAGAGACAAACGACTGAAGGTGATGCGGACTGGCTTAATAGCACTCCAACAAGGGCGCCGTTAACGATACTTGTTGACTCGTCTTTGGCCAGTAGCAACATGGAACCTGCACACAAACAACCAAGTACTTTGCTCCCAACTTGCGATGAGGTTGTCAATCTCACCGGTTTGCTTGAAACAAAGGTTATGAGTGTACCGAGTGGAAAATAGTAATAGTATGCGAGTAAAGTAAATAGTGCGAGAAAGTAAACAGGTGATAGCAATATGATGGAAATAGGACCGGGGTCCATAGTTCACTAGTGGTGCCTCTCCATAGATAAAATAACACATGCTGGGTAAACAAATTACAGTTGGGCAATTGATAGAATAAAGATAAACGTGATATGTCAAGAAGATAAACGTGATAAAGGTGATAGCAATATGATGGAAATAGGACCGGGGTCCATAGTTCACTAGTGGTGCCTCTCCATAGATAAAATAACACATGCTGGGTAAACAAATTACAGTTGGGCAATTGATAGAATAAAGATAAACGTGATATGTCAAGAAGATCACTATGAGATTTACTCTGGGCATTACAACAAAATACATAGACCGCCATCCAACTACATCTATGACTAATAATCTACTCCCGTGGATATCGTCCGAACACCCCAAAAGTATTAAGTTGCGAACAACAGATAATTGCATTAAGCAAAGTGTGTAATGTAAACAAAGCATATGCCCTTGAGCATATGAATGTTGTTTTCTCCCTAGTAGCAATAGCACATCTACCACCTTAGAGGTTTCTGTCACTCCCCCAGGTGAAATAGAGACATGAACCCACTATCGAGCATAAATACCCCCTCTTGGAGTCACTAGCAACTACTCGGCCAAGATAGCCACTAACAACGGAGAGCATGCAAGATCATAAACAACATAGAGATAACAAAAGATAATATTCAGTACAACAACTTAATCATAAACACCAATATTCATCGGATCCCAACAAACCAACATCATAGAATTACATAACGGTGATCTCAATCATGTAGGGCAGCTCATGAGATCTAAACATGAAGCACATGGTGGAGAAGACAACCATCTAGCTACTGCTATGGACCCATAGTCCAAGATAGACTACTCACTCATCGCTCCAGAGGCAAGCATGGCAATGAAGAAGACCTCCGGTGGCGATTCCCCTCTTCGGCAGGGTGCCGGGAAGAGCTTCTGGACCCTCCCGATCTTCGGGTCGACGGCGGCAGCGGATCGCGATGTGTTCTGGGAATCTGATTGGGTACTTATGTTTTTTCCGTCGGGGGGTCTTTATAGGCAAAGGGGCGATGTCAGAGGTGGAGCCAGGGGCTCTCACACCATGGTGGCGCGGCGAGGGGCTGGGCCGCGCCACCCCTGCGTGTGGGGCCCTGGTGGCCCCCCTCCTACTCTCCTTTGGATCTCTAGAAGCTTTCAGGTAAAATAAGACTTTAGGAACTTGTTTCGTCCAATTCCAAGAATATTTCCTGTGTATCACTTTTGAAACACAAAAATAGCAGAAAACAGGAAACTGGCACTGTGGCAACTTGTTAATAGGTTAGTTCCGGAAAATGCATAAAACTGCCACGAAGTGTAACGAAACAATAGGCAAATGGTGTAAAAACAAGCATGGAACATCAAAAATTATAGATACGTTGGAGACGTATCAGTAAGCATTATAGCATCAATCTTATCACTCAAGGAAGAGGTTTCCTCAACTGAATTTACCTTCTTACCTTGTGGAGCTCTCTCGGTGTGCCATTCAGAATAATTTACCATTATTATGTCGAGAAGCTTTGTTGTGGCACCCAAGGTAAGGGACATAAAAGTGCCTCCAGCAGCTTAATCCAATAGGTTCCTTGAAGAAAAATTCAGTCCTGCATAAAAAGTTTGGACAATCGTCCAAGTAGTCAGTCCATGAGTGGGACAATTCTTTATCATAGATTTCATTCTTTCCCAAGCCTGAGCAACATGTTCATTATCAAACTGACTAAACTTCATAATATTGCTACGCAAAGCTATAATCTTAGCAGGAGGATAGTATCTACCAATAAAAGCATCCTTACACTTAGCCCATGAATCAATACTATTTTTAGGCAAAGACAGCAACCAATCCTTAGCTTTTCTTCTCAAAGAAAAAGGAAACAACTTAAACTTAATAATATCACTCTCCACATCCTTATATTTCTGCATCTCACATAGCTCAACAAAATTGTTGAGATGAGCTGCAGCATTATCAGTACTAGCACCAGAAAATTGCTCTTTCATAACAAGGTTCAACAAAGCAGGTTTAATCTCATAAAAATTAGCAGCAGGAGCAGGTGGCGCAATAGGAGTGCAGATAAAATCATAATTATTAGTGCTAGTAAAATCACACAACTTAGTGTTCTTATGAGTAGCCATTCTAGCAAAGCTAAAAGCAGACAAGTAAAAACAACTATAAGGAAACTATTTTTTTTGTATTTTTGATAAAATGAAACAAGTAAAAATAAAGTAAAGCAAAACTTAAAACAAAGTAAAGGATGTGCGTGCGAAACTCCCCTTGCAGAAGTCTTCTTTTTTCCCCGGCAACGGCGCCAAAAAATTATGCTTGATGTGGGCAGATAACCACCCAGTTGGGAACCCCAAGAGGAAGGTATGATGAGTACAGTAGCAAATTTTCCCTCAGTAAGAAACCAAGGTTTAATCGTATCTAGGAAAAAGCTAATACTCCAGAAGGTGATGCCCACTAGCTTCGCGACAGCTCCGGACAATTTATAAGGTGCCTTGTCAAAGCTTTGCTTTGCGAGCGGCAACATGGAACCTGCACACAACACAACCAAATACTTTGTTCCCAACTTACAATGAGGTTGTCAATCTCACCGGTTTGCTTGAAACAAAGGGTATGAGCGTATCGAGTGGAAAGCAATAGTAATATGCGAGTAAAGTAAATAGTGCGAGTAAAGTAAATAGGTGATACCAATATAAAGTAAATAGGACCAGGGTCCACAGTTCACTAGTGGTGTCTCTCCATAAGATAAAATAACACATGCTGGGTAAACAAATTATAGTTGGGCAATTTATAGAATAAAGACAACATGATATGTCAAGAGGATCACTATGAGATTTACTCTGGGTATTACAACAAGATACATAGACCGCCATCCAACTGCATCTATGACTAATAATCTACTTATGGCGAATCAATCCGAGAACTCCACAAGTATTAAGTTGCGAACAACAGATAACTGCATTAAGCAAAGTGTGTAATGTAAACAAAGCATATGCCCTTGAGCATATGAATGTTGTTTTCTCCCTAGTGGCAACAACACATCTATAACCTTAGAGGTTTCTGTCACCCCCTAGATTAAATAGAGGCATGAACCCACTATCGAGCATAAATACCCCCTCTTAGAGTCACTAGCAACTACTCGGCCAAGATAGCTACTAACAACGGAGAGCATGCAAGATCATAAACAACATAGAGATAACATAAGATAATATTCAGCACATCAACTCAATCATAACACCAATATTCATCGGATCCCAACAAACACAACATGTAGAATTACATAACGGTGATCTCAATCATGTAAGGCAGCTCACGAGATCTAAATATGAAGCACATGGTGGAGAAGACAACCAACTAGCTACTGCTATGGACCCATAGTCCAAGGTAGACTACTCACTCATCACGCCGGAGGCAAGCATGGCGATGAAGAAGACCTTCGGTGGTGATTCCCCTCTCCGGCAGGGTGCCGGGAAGAGCTTCTCGACCCTCCCGATCTCGGGTACATGACGGCGGCGGATCGTGATGTGTTTCTGGAAAAGTGATCGGGTATTTAGGTTTTTCCCGTCGGGGGGTCTTTATAGGCGAAGGGGCATCGTCAGAAGTGGACCGAGGTGGCCACACACATAGGAGGCATGGCCTAGCCTTGGGCCACGCCGCCCTGTTGTGTGGGCCCCTCGTGGCTCCACTCTGTCTCCTCTTCGGTTCTCTGGAAGCTTCGGTGAATTTCTGGATGTTTGGCTTTTGTTTTGTCCAATTTCGAGAATATTTCCTGTGTAACTTTTCTGAAACACAAAAACAACAGAAAATAGGGAACTGGCACTGTGGCATCTCATTAATAGGTTAGTTCCGGAAAATGCATAAAAATGCCACGAAGTATAACGAAACACTAAGAAAATGATGTAAAAACAAGCATGGAACATCAAAAATTATAGATACGTTAGAGACGTATCAGCACTCATTTGTTTAAACCTGGCTTCATACTCACAGTTTTGGTTCTGCAAATCATAGAGTTGTGCTTGTAATTTGTTGGTGGTCTCATGGAGTGACAAGATTTCATCCCAGAGCTCTGCGGTCTCCTTCTTGTGCTTGGCGATGAGTTCTTGATTTATCCTATGGATGATGTCCACCTCGCGCTCCGCCATCTTCTTGTATTTAAAGACCTCTTGTTCCAATGCTTCCATCCTGGCTTTGAGACTCCCTTCTCCTGTAAGGCCCTAGACATCCTCTATCTGCAACTCCCCATCCTTGAGTGACAACTCCTTCGGATGCATCCTCAGCTCCCTCATGTATGAATTAATGATGTCCACAAGAGAGTTCTCCTTGGATGAACCCAACGAACACATGGTGACTCTAAAGCTGAGACAAATCCTAACAGAAAAAGATCAAAACAAAAACATGACAAGAACACGATATACAGACCTCGGGCAATATGGGGGTTATATAGGCGAAAATTAAACATCAAAACGAAGTCACAGGAGGAAACCGGGACAGAAACAAGTTCCGAGGTGGTCTCACCACAGGGCGGCGCGGCCTGGAGTGGGCCCATGCACCCTGGTGGTGAGGAGCCACCGGACTCCGTCTCCTGCCCGTTTTCGTCTCGTGATTTTTCATATTTAATAAAAACATCAAAAATATAAATAGAAAAACTTATCGTGAACCTTTTCTGACTTGAACTATTACCTATTCGAAAACAAACTCTACAGTTTCCTGCATATGCTCTTTGATGAATTTTTCCAAAGTAATCATTTGAATAACATCAACATCTTCATTATAAGAATCTCCAGCAATATAATATTTGAGTCTTTGCCCATTCACCACTTGTGTAGTGTTATCTTTTAGCGAAGCAATCTTTATCGCACCTGAGCGATACACCTCTTCAATAACAAAGGGTCCTTCCCATTTTGAGAGTAATTTTCCTGCAAAAATTCTGAGATGAGACCTATACAATAGAACTTTCTCACCAACATGAAACTCTCTCTTAAGAATTCTCTTATCATGCCATTGCTTGACTTTCTCTTTGAAAAGTCTGGCATTGTCATAAGCTTCGTTTCTCCACTCATCTAAAGAACTCAAATCAAGCAACCTTTTCTTACCGGCGAGTTTAAAATCCCTATTAAGCTCTCTCACTGCCCAAAAAGCTTTGTGTTCTAATTCTAAGGGCAAGTGACATGCTTTTCCGTAAAGCATTTTGTAAGGAGACATGCCCATGGGGTTCTTATAAGCAGTTCTATAAGCCCATAAAGCATCGTTTAACTTGCTAGCCCAATTTTTCCTAGATCTATTAACAGTCTTCTGCAAGATAGACTTGATCTCTCTATTCGATAGCTCTACCTGCCCACTAGTTTGGGGATGATAAGCAGAAGCAATTCTATGATTAACATCATATATAGCAAGAGTTTTCCTAAAACCGCCATAAATAAAATGAGAACCTCCGTCAATCATAAGATATCTAGGCACACCAAACCTAGGAAAAATAACATCCTTAAGCATTTTTAACGAGGTCTCACCATCGGCGCTCTTCGTAGGTATAGCTTCTACCCACTTAGTAACATAATCAACAGCAACAAGTATATGAGTATAACCTTCTAAAGGAGGAAAAGGACCCATAAACTCAAATCCCCAACAATCAAATGGTTCAATAACAATAGAATAACTCATAGGAATTTCATTACGTCTAGAAATGTTACCAACTCTTTGGCACTCATCACAAGATAAAACAAACTTTCTAGCATCTTTAAAAAGGGTTGGCCAATACCTGATTGTAGAACCTTTTGCACAATTCTATCTCCAACATGATGTCCTCCATAAGCACTACCATGGCATTTTCTCAATATCTCTTGTTGTTCATGTTCTGGAACACATCTTCGCATAATACCATCAACTCCTTCTTTATATAAGTGTGGGTCATCCCAAAAATAATGCCTCAAGTCATAAAAGAATTTCCTTCTTTGCTGAGCTGTAATGGTTGGAGGCAAGTACTTGGAAACAATAAAGTTAGCATTGACAGGAATAGGATCAAAAGAAATGTTTTCCAATCTAGACAAATTATCAGCAACAAGATTTTCAGCACCTTTCCTATCTACAATATGCAGATCAAACTCTTGTAAAAGCAACACCCATCTAATAAGCCTAGGCTTAGCATCCTTCTTCGACATAAGATATCTAATAGCAGCATGATCAGTATGAATAGTAACTTTTGAATCAACGATATAAGGTCTAAACTTATCACACGCAAAAACAATAGCAAGAAACTCCTTCTTAGTAGTAGCATAATTCTTCTGAGCAGCATCAAGAGTCTTACTAGCATAATGAATAACATTCAACTTCTTATCCACACACTGTCCA
This sequence comes from Dactylis glomerata, assembly GCA_007115705.1. Taxonomy (NCBI): domain Eukaryota; kingdom Viridiplantae; phylum Streptophyta; class Magnoliopsida; order Poales; family Poaceae; genus Dactylis; species Dactylis glomerata. The sequence continues at coordinate 6,938,182 of QXEO01000291.1, forward strand.
AGAACAACACCCACAACAAAATCACTAGCATCACACATAATTTCAAACGGTAAATTCCAATCAGGTGGTTGAACAATAGAAGCAGTAGTTAAAGCCTTCTTAAGAGTTTCAAAAGCTTCCTTACAATCATCATCAAAAACAAATGGTACATCTTTTTGAAGAAGATTAGTAAGAGGCTTTGAAATCTTAGAGAAATCTTTAATAAACCTCCTATAAAAACTAGCATGACCAAGAATACTACGAATACCTTTAACATCCCTCGGACAGGGCATTTTCTCAATTGCTTAAAACTTTGCTCTGTCAACTTCAATACCTCTTTCAGAGATTTTATGTCCAAGAACAATTCCTTTATTCACCATAAAGTGGCATTTCTCCCAATTAAGAACAAGATTAGTTTCTTCACATCTCTGCAAAATGTTATCAAGATTGTGCAAACAATTATCAAAAGAAGTTCCATAGATGGAGAAATCGTCTGTGGTGACCCAGTATACCACTGCACGTTGTAGTATACAAGTCATTGACATAACACTCATGAAGTACCAATTCACAAATATTACATCCCTCAGAGTGGTACAACAGAAACATAGCGGTCTTTATTCAAGCACTGAATATTACAAGCCATAATGTTACAAAGGACTCTAGTTCCTCCTCGGTCCAAAGAGGAACACTAGATGGTTCTAATTTAATACTACAAACCTTAGATGCAAACATAAGTAGTAAACTAAACATGATGCCTTACTCTAGTCGCTTTATTTTAGGTGTTCGATGCGACTAAAGTTTCTATCCTACGACTCTAGTTGTCGGCTGATACGTCTCAAACGTATCTACAATTTTTTATGCCCCATGCTTGTTTTTACACCATTTGCTTAGTGTTTCATTACACTTTGTGACGTTTTTATGCATTTTCAAGAACTAACCTATTAACGAGATGCCACAGTGCCAGTTCCCTATTTTCTGCTATTTTTGTGTTTCAGAAAAGTTACACAGGAAATATTCTCAGAATTGGACGAAACAAAAGCTGAACATCAAGAAATTTACCGAAGCTTCCAGAGAACCAAAGAGGAGACGGAGAGGAGCCACAGGGCGGCCTCACCACCAGGGGGCGCGGCCCAGGGCCTAGCCGCGCCGCCCTATGGTGAGGGCCCTGTGGTCCACTTCTGACGCTGCCCCTTCGCCTATAAAGACCCCCCGATGGGAAAAACCTAAACACCGGATCACTTTTCTAGAAACACATCGCGATCCACCACCGTCATCGACCTGAGATCGGGAGAGTCCAGAAGCTCTTCCCGGCACCCTGTCAGAGAGGGGAATCACCACCGGAGGTCTTCTTCATCGCCATGCTTGCCTCCGGCGTGATGAGTGAGTAGTCTATCTTGGACTATGGGTCCATAGCGGTAGCTAGATTGTTTTCTTCTCCACCATGTGCTTCATGTTTAGATCTCGGGAGCTGTCTTACATGATCGAGATCACCGTTATGTAATTCTACATGTTATGTTTGTTGGGATCCGATGAATATTGGTGTTATAATTGAGTTGATGTGTTGAATATTATCTTATGTTATCTCTATGTTGTTTATGATCTTGCATGCTCTCCGTTGTTAGTAGCTATCTTGGCCGAGTAGATACTAGTGACTCCAAGAGGGGGTATTTATGCTCGATAGTTGGATTCATGCCTCTATTTAATCTGGTGGAGTGATAGAAGCCTCTAAGATTGTAGATGTGTTGTTGCCACTAGGGAGAAAACAACATTCATATGTCCAAGGGCATATGCTTTGCTTAATGCAGTTATCTGTTATTCGCAACTTAATACTTGTGGAGTTCTCGGATTGATTCGCCACAAGTGGATTATTAGTCATGGATGCAGTTGGATGGCGGTCTATGTATCTTGTTGTAATGCCCAGAGTAAATCTCATAGTGATCTTCTCGACATATGCACGTTGTCTTTATTCTATCAATTGCCCAACTGTATTTTTTTACCCAGCATGTGTTATTTTATCTTATGGAGAGACACCACTAGTGAACTGTGGACCCCGGTCCTATTTCCTTTACATTGCTATCACCTGTTTACTTTACTTGCACTATTTACTTTACTCGCATAATACTACTGTTTTCCACTCGATACGCTCATTCCTTTGTTTACAGGAAACCGGTGAGATTGACAACCTCATCGTAAGTTGGGAGCAAAGTATTTGGTTGTGTTGTGTGCAGGTTCCGCGTTGCAGCTGGCAAAGCAAAGCACTGGACGAGGCGCCCTATAAATTGTGCAGAGCCGTCGCAAAGCTAGCAAGCATCACCTTTTGGAGTATTGGCTTTTTCCTACTGGATTGACATACCTTGGTTTCGTACTAAGGGAAAACTTTCTGCTATATTCATCAAAACCTTCTCTTGGGGTTCACAACTGGCCGGTCATTTACTTCATCAACTACATGCCAACAAGTTCTCTGGCACTATTCATCACCGCGCCATCAACAAGTTTTCTGGCGCCGTTGCCGGGGAGGAAAAAGAAGACTTCTGCAAGGGAAGTTTTTGCATGCACATCCTTTACTTTGTTTTAAGTTTTGCTTTATTTTATTTTTACTTGTTTCGTTTTATCAAAAACACAAAAAATTAGTTTCTTTTATAGTTGCTTTTATTTACTTGCTTTTAGTTTTGTTAGAATGAGTAATCCTGAAGTTGAAGTTCGTACCTTTAAGCAACAAGGGGGAGAGAGTTTGAAACATGCTTGGTACCATATTAGCAATTCTCATCATAGGTGTACGAAGAAGCATTCTACCATGATCCTCCTTAGAAATTTTTATGTTGGTATAACTAGTTGGAATAGGTATGTTCTTGATACTCTTGCAGGAGGTAATTTTCTGGGTACTCCTGCTCTTGAAGCATGCACCTTAATTGAAAGTTTAGTGGGAGTACCACCTATTCATGTTGTTAAAACTGAGGTCACTTTGGAGGAAGTTTTAGAAAAGCATAGCTCTTTAGAAAAAAGTTTGCCAAATATCCTTGATAATGCTAGCCATGTTAATGAATTGATAGGAAGTATCGGTAAGAGAATCACCATTTTAGAGGCTAGCACTACTATTGATAGTCAAAACCTTAGGATTGGGAAACTTGAGGAATCTGTGGAAACTTTAAGTTCAATTTTCTCTTCTCTTAAGTTTAAGAAGGAGAAAGCTTTTGTTGGAATAGAGCAAAAATTTATGTATGTTCCCAAGTTGTCTGTGCCTAAACCGCAGCATGTTTTTAAGATTGGTAAGACTTTTAGTTCAACTAAGAGTGACCTGCAAGTTGAATCATCTTTGGAAACCTCTAAAGTGCCTAGTGTGGTAAGTGGTGATCTTGAGGAAACAGTTGATCTTAATGCTTCTTTCGAAAATACTTGATTCACACTTTCTGCGCCTAGCTCAAAGGCGTTAAAGAAAAGCACTCTTGGGAGATAACCCAATGTTTACTTTCAGTTTATTTTCTTTTATTTGAGTCTTGGAAGTTATTACTACTGTAATTACCTCTCCTTATCATTTTTATTTCGTTTTTGTGCCAAGAGAAGACTCTAATTTGAGCGAGGTAAGATTTGGGGATGTTGCTGTCCTGAAATAGTTTTTGGTGCTGCACCGTAAAAATTTGTGAAAATTCTCAGTATGTCTTTTGGACCTGATATTTCTTGTGCATATTACCCAGGTTATATACAAACTTTTATTAGTTTAACACTTTTTGATTTGAGCAATAAAAAACCCTCTAAAAATTCGACCTTTGTCAGCTGTTCTGTTTTGACAGATTTCTGCCAATATTTGTGTTTGCCGCTCGATCGCTTTCTTTTTGAGTTCTTTTGATCACAGAACTTTTGGGGAAGTTGCTACAGTAGTATATGCTTTATATGTGGTGGTTTTGAGTTGAAACCTGAAGCAAAAAGGGGTTGATTCATTATTATGCTTACACTAATGTTGCTAATAGAATTGTGTTGAGTTTTGTACGAAAGAAGTTTTCAAGTGTATGGATTCGAGAATGATGAGATGAGTTGAAGAATGGACAAAAGCTCAAGCTTGGGGATGCCCATGTATCACCCCAAGAAATATCCAAGCGTCCAAGCTTGGGGATGCCCCCGAGGCACCCCTTCTTCATCGGCAAAAATCAGGTCACCTTTCAACACACTATATTTTTATTGCTTCATGCACTATGCATTTTTCTTGGGGCGTCAGTTGTTTTAGTTTTCAGTTTTGTTTAGTTTTGTTTGCTGCAATAAATGGTTGGACCCCAACAAATTTCTTTTGGAGAAGTTGCCTTGCTTTTCATTTGCCAAGAACACTATGTTTTTCACTCTTATCGTTTCAACGAGTGTTCTCTTTTTCTGCTACTGCGTTTAGCTTTCGATTTTCACCTTGATTTGTGTTTAGATCTTGTTATATCTTTGCATCAAGGTGTATTTTGACCTCTGTTCCATGTTGGTTTTCATCAAAAAGAGTTTTTTAAAAAAGTTCGAATGGTGTTGGAAAGAGAAAAAGCTCTATGCACAAAAAAGTGGTACAAGAAGGAGCTTGTGTAGACTGCGGCCTAGGCTTTTGCATATCGTGCTTGATGTCTTTTTGATAGTATGATTAGTGGTTTTGCTATAGCATGACTTGTCTCAAATGACTGAGATTGCTTAATGAGCCTTTGAAAAAATCATGCGTTGTTTTAATTATTTGGAAGCATTATTTTGGTTTTCTCCTTGATGCTTTATTTGGGTTGACTTGGCGCATGCTCACACATGTTAGACTCATACAAAGTCTCCATTGCCTCTATGATCATTTAGTTTTTGACTTTTGATGCCATATTATGCTTCTTTTAATGTCGCTTTGTCGCTTTCCATGATTATGGCCGTTATTGCTCTCTTAGTTGGCCACTCCCAGTCTTTTGCTAGCCCTCATTTTGTACTGAGTATGAGCTCTACTCGTGCATCCAACTCCTAAAAACCAAGTTGTTCCAAAGTGTCCACCATACATACCTATTAGCAATTTGCTATTCCAAAGTACATTTGACTTGCTTTTATCTATCCTTCAAATTAAACTCTTTTTGGTGTTATGTAAAAATTGGTCAGTAAAGCTCTCATGAACCTGATGGCATGCTTTACTTTTCTCACTTTAAAATTTTGACATTGTGGCTCTCTTATGTTGAGTTGTTATGCTTGCAAGTTGCAAGTTGGAAATTAGCCCAGCCATGCCGTCATGGGGCAAGCTTTCAACATTGCACTATCTTTCATTTGAGTTGATATCGTGATCTTTTGTTTATGGATACTCACGATGTGAAATAAGTTGGGAATCTTGCGGGATCATGGAGTTTTTATATGTGTTAGGGAAATGCCTGGGCCGCTAATCTAAGCCATGCATCATTCATGGTGGAAATTTACAGCATGTCCATAGTGGACATTTGATGACACATCTGACAATAAAAAGCTATACCAATGGTAAATAAAAGAGATGTCGAGGTGTTCATTATCTATTTATCTTGTCATTTTGATGTGGGCATATTCCATGTCATCGGGCAGGAGGTACCCCGTTGGCGGTTCTCGATGATACACATATATTTACAATAACAAGAGCTTGCTTGGGACTCTAAGTCAAGTAGCATGAGGTTTGGGTATTCGTACTTCACGGCACACGAGGTTTTCAACTTATGATTTGTCAAGCATATACTTCATAATTGTACTCGCATTAACTTTAACCATTCAAGATGCCTATGATGGGGGCAATGAGAGCTCAAAGCTAGTAAGTACCATAATTTTTGAAGGTTTATAAAACTCACAATCACTGCTTCCCTCCACGAAGGGCCGGTCTTTTACTTTTACGTTGAGTCTTCACCTCCTACCTTTATGCACCGTCTAAGAGAGCATAGTTGTCATTGTGAGTATAATGTGCATTCTACCAAAGTTTTCATTGATTGATTCATGATGTTGGTTTCACTTGTTCTTAACTTATTTGTATCTAGTTGCCCTCTTAAACTTGAAGGTGTCCTATGCATTTATGTTTTGCTCTCTCATGAAGGACAAGCTGAAAAACATTTGCTATGTTTTTCCATATGATTTGAACACACGTTTGACTTTCATTGTTTCATTTTCATGATCTTTTGTTTGTGTTCTTTTTCATGTTATAACATGGTTGCTAAGTTTCATCTATCAAGATTATATCTTTCATGCCCATGTTTTAAGTTCTTTTGATCCTAGCGCACAACGCTTACATATGTGGTCAAGATTGTGTAGGTGCATGTCACCTCAAAAATTATTTCTTTTGTTATCACTTACCTACTCGAGGACGAGCAGGAGTTAAGCTTGGGGATGCTGATACGTCTCAAATGTATCTATAATTTTTTATGCTCCATGCTTGTTTTTACACTATTTGCTTAGTGTTTCATTACACTTCGTGGATGCATTTTCTGGAACTAACCTATTAACGACATGCCACAGTGCCAGTTCCCTGTTTTCTGCTGTTTTTGTGTTTCAGAAAAGTTACATAGAAAATATTCTCAGAATTAGACGAAACAAAAGCTGAACATCCAAAAATTTACCAAAGCTTCCAGAGAACCAAAGAGGAGACGGAGAGGAGCCACAGGGCGGCCTCACCACCAGGGGGTGCGGCCCAGGGCCTGGCCACGCCGCCCTACGGTGAGCCCCCCCCCCGGTCCACTTCTGATGCTGCCCCTTCACCTATAAAGACCCCCCGATGGGAAAAACCTAAACACCGGATCACTTTTCCAGAAACACATCGCGATGCGCTGCCGTCGTCAACCCGAGATCGGGAGGGTCCAGAAGCTCTTCCCGATACCCTGCCGGAGAGAGGAATCACCACCGGAGGTCTTCTTCATCGCCATGCTTGCCTCCGGCGCGATGATTGAGTAGTCTACCTTGGACTATGGGTCCATAGCAGTAGCTAGATGGTTGCCTTCTCCACCATGTGTTTCATGTTTAGATCTCGTGAGCTGCCTTATATGATCGAGATCACCGTTATATAATTCTACATGTTGTGTTTGGGATCCGATGAATATTGGTGTTATGATTGAGTTGATGTGCTGAATATTATCTTATGTTATCTCTATGTTGTTTATGATCTTGCATGCTCTCCGTTGTTAGTAGCTATCTTGGCCGAGTAGATACTAGTGACTCCAAGAGGGGGTATTTATGCTTGATAGTTGGGTTCATGCCTCTATTTAATCTGGGGGAGTGACAGAAACCTCTAAGATTGTAGATGTGCTGTTGCCACTAGGGAGAAAAGAACATTCATATGTCCAAGGGCACATGCTTTGTTTACATTACACACTTTGCTTAATGCAGTTATCTGTTGTTCGCAACTTAATACTTGTGGAGTTCTCAGATTGATTCGCCACAAGTGGATTATTAGTCATAGATGCAGTTGGATAGCGGTCTATGTATCTTGTTGTAATGCCCAGAGTAAATATCATAGTGATATTCTCGACATATGCACGTTGTCTTTATTCTATCAATTGCCCAACTGTAATTTGTTTACCCAGCATGTGTTATTTTATCTTATGGAGAGACACCACTAGTGAACTGTGGACCCCGGTCCTATTTCCTTTACATTGCTATCACCTGTTTACTTTACTTGCACTGTTTAATTTACTCACATACTACTACTATTTTCCACTCGATACACTCATTCCTTTGTTTACAGCAAACCGGTGAGATTGACAACCTCATCGTAAGTTGGGAGCAAAGTATTTGGTTGTGTTGTGTGCAGGTTCCGCGTTGCAGTTGGCAAAGCAAAGCACTGGACGAGGCGCCCTATAAATTGTCCAGAGCCATCACAAAGCTAGCAAGCATCACCTTCTGGAGTATTGGCTTTTTCCTACTGGATTGACCTTGGTTTCATACTGAGGGAAAACTTGCTTCTATATTCATCAAAACCTTCTCTTGGGGTTCCCAACTGGCCGGTCATTTACTTCATCAACTACACGCCAACAAGTTCTCTGGCACTATTCATCACCACGCCATCATCGGCCCCCTCCTCGAGTCCTTCATCGGTACCATAGGAGATGGTGTAGTCGATGCCTTTGACTCCTCCGGATAGATCCGGTTCTTCATAATACACTTCCTCGTAGTCCTCCGGGGTTCCTTTCGTCTCTTCAAACTGGCCCTCTGAGTGTAACCAAGGGTTAACAAGCGTTTCTAAGCAAGTGGGGTGAGTAACAAGCGTTACCCAGCAAGTTCATTTAATAGCATAGAGGTGTTTGATGCACTAGCTTTGACCATAGACTAGAAAGCCTTGGGTCAAATGCAGTTTTTATAATCATTTCTTCAAAGATTGATTTTAATCATAGGAACTATGTTTGTCAGTCTTCATAGGTTGATTAGAGCTTCGATGGGCTCCTTTCCTGCCGTGTTCGTAGCTTCTTCCCAGAACAGGGAGTATCTTGATACTTTTTGTACACTCTACAGAGGTGGTCACTTGTACCCATAGGAGATCAACACTTTGCTGCACGACCGGGTGTACTTTCCCATCCATACTTCCTTGGTATGTGGCCCAGCTGTTGATCCGAGCCAATCACTGTTCCTTCCTGCGACCTTGCATACCCACCCTTTTGTGGCTCCGACTTTGGTTCGCTACCCTCGCCGGTCTACTCTTTGGTAGTTGCCAACCTCGGCATACTTGTCCCTGACAAAGAGTTACCCCCACCGGTTTGGTTACGCACTGTGGTAACACCGGCCTTGGTTCCTTACTCCCGTCGTTGCCGCAATCCATCATAGACCGCCAGGACCGTGAAATCATTAAGGGGACTCCACCCAACCCAAAGCTCCGTGCAGGGAGACAACTACTCCGGAATGGCGCATGCGTTGATATGCAAGAGGGAAAAGATACAGCTGACTCTTCCGTCCCATTCCAGATCCTATGGCTGACCATATTTTACGGCACAAGAATCACTGGCAACATTGGTTATTAATCCTAGGTGAACATTCCAGTTACAGTGGGACCTCCACCATACTCTTACCATGGTCCCACTGCCCACCCTCCTAGGTTGACAACCACCATGGTTCCTAACCACTAGTCATATTAATTTGAGAAAGCAGAACCTTTGCTTTTAAATGCAATCATAATAATAATACCATCGGTATATTTGCAAGTAATTTGATAAAGATAAACAAGAGATATGAGAAAGAGTGAACTTGCCTGCAAACTACAAGGTAGTGCAGTTGGATTTGTTGGAGTGACCCGGGACCTCGGGTTCTGGAAAATAGCATCATTGTCTGATAAGGGCAATGGTTAAAGATTCAAATAATGCATGCCTTTAAAGTGCGTGTGTTCCTTTTATACCCACCTGAAGTGTTTTATTTTCCTCCTAGAATTTATATACTCCTTTTATGATTTTAAGGAGTATATGTTATCAATTACTTCATTCAAGAATATTCTTCAATATTCTGGAATGGAGTTCAATTTTGATAATGAGTTTTATTCTAATTAGATTTTTCTTAGATATCTCACAACTATAGAAAAGTCTTTTAAAGTTCATTTTACTATTTATCTTTATAAGGTGATTTATTAAAAAGTGTATATACCCTAGTTATGAATTTTCCAGAGTATATATTATGTTAAATTCATTCAAGAATTCTAAGGATAAATTCTTGAATGGATTTACTTTATTTTAATTCAAGGATGTTATTGTCCTTTTACTTTCTCATTTAAATCATTTCCAAAAGTTTTTCCTTTAAAAGAAAACCCCATAATTCAATTATGAACAATTTCACTCCTATTCATAAAGTCACTATTTATGTGATGAAAAGCTCAAAAATCATTTAGGGTTATTTTTGCAAAGTCCAATTTTTCTGCTTTTTATTAAGTGTTAAAAGGTTTTTCCAAAAACCCCTTTATTTTCTATTCAATTTCTATTTTTAGAATTGGTTAAAAACTCTCTCTCAACCCCACCTGTCAGCCTGGCCCACCTGTCGGTGCCAGCCTACCTGGTCGAACCCGACCAGGTGGCTCGGTCAAACCGACTGGTCGCTCCCGCTCGCTCACCTCTTCCCCTTCCTCTCGCCCGCTCTGGCGACTGCGTCACCCCACCGCCGCTGCGCTTGATTCCAATGATCTCCACCGGAGTTAGCCACCGAGATGGGTGCCAATCGATAGATCTCGCGATAGCGCTCCTGCCTATCTGAGAGATCTGGTCAATTACCCCCTGGTGCTCTCATCTCTGTCGCCTCCTGTGCTCTGGATCTCAGCCATGGCGACCTCGAGCTTTGTCTCGAGCCGCTTGGCTTTCCCCTTGGCAAGATCTGGTGCTTGGTGAGTGAGGAGGCTTGCCGACGTGTTGTCAGCGCCTTCCCCTGGCTTGGTGCCATCGTGGCAACGCGGGCACTACCTCGCCATGCCACGGTGGTACCTCCTGGGCGTCGAGTAAGTTCTTCCTCTCCTCTGTTCTTCTTTGTGCTCTCCAGGAGCTTGCTCTGGCCATGCTCCACCTCTCAGATGCACTAGGGTTCCTCCCCAAGCTTGCTCTCGTGCTGTGGAATTAGGGCTTGCTGTGATGTGTGATTTAAGCTCTGTGATCGCTCCTTGTCCATTAAGCTTGTAGTAAGAGCTTGAACATGTTTGTGCTAGCTGCCACTGTTAGTTTCAGTCATAACTTCAGTTAACACTTTTAACTGAAGCTTGCTAGTTTCAGTTAACTATTTAATTTGCTAGAAATCAAACTGAATTCTACGGTGACCTTCTTCTGTCTAATTATTCAGTTACTGCTTCTACTTAATTAGCTAGGAGCTTGCTAGTGGCTGATCTTGATCATGTGCACCAAGTGCATGGATAACTATGTGTTAGTTATCTCTGAATGTTGCTATTTAATTAGCTGTAGTGTAACAGCTTTACTACACTTTCTTGCAGTGCCACTGCTATGCTGGTTTAGTGATGCAAACTAGCTTCTGTTGAGCTTGATTACTGCTGGCGCGTGGTTGATGGCACCAGAAGTTTCCTTATGCGTGGTGAATGACCAGCCCGTTGGGAACCCCAAGAGGAAGGTGTGATGAGTATAGCAGCTCATTTTCCCTCAATTATGAAACCGAGGTTTATCATTCTTGGAGAGGAGAGACAGGCGACTGAAGGTGATGCTTGCTAGTTTGCGACAGCTGCGGACAATTTATATATGGCGCCTCATCCAAGCTTTGCTTGCTAGCTGCAACGCGAAATCTGCACACACACACAAACAAGTACTTTGCTCCCAACTTACGATGAGGTTGTCAATCTCACCGGTTTGCTTGAAACAAATGTTATGAGTGTATCGAGTGGAAAATAGTAAAGCATGCGAGTAAAGTAAACAGTGCGAGAAAGTAAACAGTGATAGCAATATGATGGAAATAGGACCGGGGTCCACAGTTCACTAGTGGTGTCTCTCCATAGATAAAATAACACATGCTGGGTAAACAAATTACAGTTGGGCAATTGATAGAATAAAGATAAACGTGATATGTCAAGAAGATCACTATGAGATTTACTCTGGGCATTACAACAAAATACATAGACCGCCATCCAACTGCATCTATGACTAATAATCCACTCCCGGGGATATCAATCCGAACACCCCAAAAGTATTAAGTTGCGAACAACAGATAACTGCATTAAGCAAAGTGTGTAATGTAAACAAAGCATATGCCCTTGAGCATATGAATGTTGTTTTCTCCCTAGTAGCAACAACACATCTACCACCTTAGAGGTTTTTGTCACTCCCCCAGGTGAAATAGAGACATGAACCCACTATCGAGCATAAATACCCCCTCTTGGAGTCACTAGCAACTACTCGGCCAAGATTGTTGGAATTATGCCCTAGAGGCAATAATAAAGATGTTATTATTATAATTCTTGTTCATGATAATGTTTATATTCCATGCTAGAATTGTATTAAGCGGAAACTTTAATACTTGTGTGGTTTATGAACAACACTGTGTCCCTAGTACGCCTCTATGGACTGGCTCATTGATTAATGATGGTTAAGGTTTCCTAACCATAGACATGTGTTGTCAATTAATAATGAGATCATATCATTAGGAGAATGGTGTGATGGACAGACCTAAATAAAGCAGAGCAATTAGATCGTGTCATCGTGTTCATCTTTGCGAAGCTTTTCCTATGTCATGTATTGTATTCCTTAGACCATGAGATAATACAACTCCCTAGTATCGGAAGAAAGCTTTGAAGTCATCAAACGTCATCCTATGTGAGGGTGATAATAAAGGTGTCTCTCAGGTGATCAGAAAGTACTTGTTGAGTTGTATGTATCGAGATGGAATTTGTCCCTCCCAAGTCGGAGAGATATACTTCGGGCCCACTCGGTAATCGATATCAACACCGCTTGCAAGCATGTGGTTAAGGAGTTAATCACGAAGTGATATCGGATTACGGAACGAGTAAAGTACTTGTTGTGAACGAGATTGAACTAGGTATGGCGATACCGACGATCAAATCTCGGGCAAGTAAAATATCGTGTGACGAAGGGAATACATATACGGGATTAATTGAATCCTGACATCGTGGTTCATCCGATATGATCATCGATGAATATGTGGGAGTCAATATGGGTTTCCAGATCCCGCTATTGATTATTGATAGAAGATCATGTCTGCATATTCTCGAACCCGTAGGGTCACACACTTAACGTGCATCGACGCTAGGATAGAATGGATAATTGGTTTATGAGTTTTAGTTCGGAGTCTCGGATGAGATCCAGGACGTCACGAGAGGTTCCGGAATGGTCCGGAGAATAAGATTCATATAAAGGAAAGCAGTTTTTGGATTCCGGAAAGGTTTCGGAGTTTATCGGTATTGTACCGGAAGGTTCTAGAAGGTTCCGGAGTGGGACCAACGTGGGCCCACTTGACGGAGGCCTGCGTGGGCCTAAGGGGAAGTGCCCTGGCCGCCTTGGGCCAGGTGCACAAGGCCCCTAAGGCCCAGCCGGCCAAGCCCAAGGGGAAACCCTAAAGGAAACTTCAAATAAGGAAAGGGGGGGAAACTTGCCCCCCACTCCTCCTTATCCAAGTCGGCTAGGGATTGGAGGAGGGGGCTATGCTGGCCGCCCAGCCCTCCATATAAGGGGGGGCAGGGGGCGCAGCCCTCCCTCACCTGAAGACCCAAACCCTAGCCGCCCCTGCTGCCCTCCCTCTCTCTCTCTCGCGACTGCGCGTAGGCGAAGCCCTGCCGCAGAAACTCTCCACCATAAGCACCACGCCGTCGTGCTGCCGATCCAATCTATCTCTCCACCATACTTGCTGGACCAAGGAAGGAGGAGACGTCGCTGCACCGCACGTGTGCAACTCTCGGAGGCGCCGCCACTTGCGGCGTAGGATCGGATCGGATCGCGAGGAGGAGAAGGCGAGTACGACTACGTCAACCACGTTCTCTTGAACGTTTCCGCTGTGCGAATCTTCAAGGGTATGAAGATCTCATCTACCTCTCTCGTTGATTACATCTCCTAGATTAGATCTTGGCTTTCTTGTTCGTTGCGTAGGAAAATTTTTGTTTACTATGCTACGAAACCCTTCAGTGGTATCAGAGCTAGATCTATGCGTAGATGTGTTTCACGAGTAGAACGCAACATGCTTGTTGCGGGCGTTGATGTTTTCTGTTGCAAACTTCTTGTTGTGTATCTCTTATGGCGCGGTATAGTGAGATCGAAGCGGTCCAAGCCAACTTTACGCGACCGCGTTCGCGAGACCGGCTCCGCACTTGACGTGTGTCTTGTTCCATACATGCGGCTGGTGGATGTCAGTTTCTCTCACTATAGTAGTCATGGGACTTACATCGGATGTTAGCAACCATAATATCACCGTTGTGGCTTTTCGTAGGTAAGAATCGTTCTTAGCTTGCTACTCCCATAAGCCACGTAAAACTTGCAACAACAAAGTAGAGGCGTCTAACTTGTTTTTGCAGGGAGTGTTTTGTGATATGGTATGGCCCAAGACATGATGAGTATGAATTGAGTTGTATGCAATGATCATGTTTTGTAATCTTTCACGACTTGCATGTCGATGAGTTCACAACCGGCAGGAGCCATATGGTTGTCTTTATAATTATGTATGACCTGCGTGTCAACTTCTTATACGCCATGTAATAGCTTTACTTTATCGCTAAGTAGTTAGCAATAGTTGTAGTTGCTATTCGTGGTGGAGGCAATCATGGTGGAGTGATGGAGATCATGCCGGCGCGCACAAGATGGAGATCATGGCGCGGAGATTGGCTATACCATGTCACATAAAATTATATGCATGTGATGTTTATCATTTTATGTATCTTATTTTGCTTAGATCGCGACGGTAGCATTATAAGATGATTCCTCACTTAAAAGATCAAGATAAAATTGTGTTCTCCCCTCGTATGCGCCGTTGCGAAAGTTCGTCGTTTTCAAGCACCTCGTGATGATCGGGTGCTATAAACTCTACGTTCACATACAACGGGTGCAAGCCAGTTTTGCACACGCGGAAAATACTTGGGTTTGACTTGACGAGCCTAGCATGTACAGACATGGCCTCGGAACACACGAACCGAAAGGTTAAACATGAGTCATATGAATGATATGATCGACACTGAGTTGTCCACCATTGAAACCACATCTCTTCTCGTGAAGATCGGATTAGGTGTGGTGAATTTGGATCGTGTTCACTAAACAACTTGAGGGATGTTGAATTTAGTGGGAGTTCATCTAGTAATTTGATTAAGTTGAACTAGTTATCATGAACATAGTCTAAATTGTACTTGCAATGTTGTAGATCAAATGGCTAAGTCCAACTTCAACTTCAACGTGTTTGCTGAGAAAGAAAAGCTTAAGAACAATGGGTCTAACTTCACCAACTGGTTCCGCAATCTGAGAATCATACTCGCTGGCGGACAAAAAGCCTATGTACTTGACAAAGCGCTAGGTGACACCCCTGCTGCAACTGCGAAAACTGAAGAACTTGCTGACTTCAATGCTTGTAGAGATGATTGTGATGTGATTATGAGTACCATGCTGTTTTCTATGGAACCGGAACTTCAAAATCGTTTTGAGAAGTACCGCGGGCCTTATGAGATACTTGAGGAACTGAAAACCATGTTTCAGACTCAAGCCCGTTCTGAGAGATATGAGATCTCTGAGAAGTTCTTTAACTGCAAGATGGAAGAAGGGAGTTCCGTTAGTGAGCACGCCATTAAGATGTCGGGCTACACTCAACGCCTTGAGCAACTGGACTGCAAGATTCCAGAGGAGCTCAAGATTGACAGAGTTCTGCAATCACTCCCTCCTAGCTACAAAGGTTTTGTAGTTACTCATAATCAAATTGGTTCCACTGATACGATCACTGAGCTCTTCGCTAAGCTGAAAGCTGCGGAGGTGGATATCAAGAAAGACAATCATGTGTTGATGGTCAACAAGACCACTAGCTTTAAGAAAGCTAAAGGTGCAAAGGGATCTTTCAAGAAAGGCAAAGGCAAGCACGTTGCCCCTGCTGAGAAGAAGCTCAAGTCTGGACCTAAGCCGGACACTGAGTGCTTCTATTGCAAGGTCAAGGGTCACTGGAAGCGCAACTGTCCGAAGTATTTAGCGGACAAGAAGGCTGGCACCATCAAAGGTATATTTGATATACATGTTATTGATGTCTACCTTACTAGCGCTCGTTGTAGTGCCTGGGTATATGATACTGGTTCAGTTGCTAATATTTGTAACTCGAAACAGGAGCTACGGAATAGACGGCGGCTAGCAAGAGATGAGGTGACAATGCGCGTTGGCAATGGATCAAAAGTTGATGTGATGGCCGTCGGCACGCTCTCCTTAGTTTTACCTTCGGGATTAGTTTTAAACCTTAATAAGTGTTATTATGTGCCTGCGTTGAGCATGAACATTATATCTGGATCGTGTTTATTGCAAGACGGTTATTCATTTAAATCTGAGAATAATGGTTGTTCTATTTATATGAATAACATCTTTTATGGTCATGCACCTGTTGTGAATGGTTTATTTCTTCTGAATCTCGAAAGCAATGAAACACACATCCATAACATTGAGGCTAAAAGATGCAAAGTAGATAGTGATAATCCAACTTATTTGTGGCACTGCCGTCTAGGTCATATTGGTGTAAAACGCATGAAGAAACTCCATTCTGATGGACTTTTAGAGTCTCTTGATTTTGAATCATTTGACACGTGCGAACCATGCCTCATGGGCAAGATGATCAAAACCCCGTTCTCCGGTATAATGGAGCGAGCAACGGACTTATTGGAAATCATACATACCGATGTGTGCGGACCAATGAGTATTTCGACGCGCGGTGGATATCGCTATTTTCTCACTTTTACTGATGACTTAAGTAGATATGGGTATATCTATTTAATGAAACATAAATCTGAAACGTTTGAAAAATTCAAAGAATTTCAGAACGAAGTGGAAAACCATCGTAACAGGAAAATTAAATTTCTACGATCCGATCGTGGAGGTGAGTATTTGAGTTATGATTTTCTCACGCATCTTAAAGCAAGCGGAATCGTTTCGCAACTCACGCCACCCGGAACACCACAGCGCAATGGTGTGTCTGAACGCCGGAATCGAACTCTATTAGATATGGTGCGATCAATGATGTCTCTTACAGATTTGCCGTTATCATTTTGGGGTTATGCATTAGAAACCGCTGCATTCACTTTAAATAGGGCACCATCTAAATCCGTTGAGACGACACCGTATGAACTTTGGTTTGGTGCTAAACCTAAGTTGTCGTTTCTTAAAGTTTGGGGATGCGAAGCTTACGTCAAGAAGTTGATGCCGGACAAGCTCGAACCCAAAGCGGAGAAATGCGTCTTCATAGGATACCCTAAGGAAACGATTGGGTATACCTTCTACCACAGATCCGAAGGCAAAGTGTTTGTTGCAAAGAACGGATCCTTTCTTGAGAAGGAGTTTCTCTCGAAAGAAGTGAGTGGGAGAAAGGTAGAGCTAGACGAGGTTATTGAACCTTCTCTCGAGTTGGAGAGTAGCGCAGCACCAGAAATTGTTCCGGCGCCGCCTGCATCAACAAGAGAGGAAGCTAATGATAAAGATCATGAAACTTCAAACGATGCTACTACTGAACTTCGCAGGTCGACAAGGTCACGTGCCAATCCTGAATGGTACGGCAACCCTGTCTTAACCGTCTTGTTGTTAGACAACAGCGAACCTGCGAACTATGAGGAAGCAATGATGAGCCCAGACTCTGAGAAATGGCTAGAGGCCATGAAATCCGAATTGGGATCCATGAGTGAAAACCAAGTGTGGACTTTGGTAGACCCTCCTAGCGACCGTAAGGCCGTTGAGTGCAAATGGATTTTCAAGAAGAAAACGGACGCGGATGGTAATGTTACTGTCTATAAAGCTCGGCTTGTCGCAAAAGGTTTTCGGCAAGTTCAAGGTGTTGACTACGATGAGACTTTTTCTCCCGTAGCGATGTTTAAGTCCATTCGGATTTTATTAGCAATTGCTGCGTTTCATGATTATGAAATATGGCAGATGGATGTCAAGACTGCGTTCCTCAATGGCAACATTGATGAAGAGTTGTATATGATGCAGCCCGAAGGTTTTGTCGATCCTAAGGATGCTAATAAGGTGTGCAAACTTCAGCGTTCCATTTATGGACTGAAGCAAGCATCTCGGAGTTGGAACCTTCGTTTTGATCAAGTGATCAAGAGTTTTGGATTTGATTCAAATTGCTACGAAGCTTGTATTTACAAGAAAGTGAGTGGGAGCTCGGTGACATTTTTAGTACTATATGTGGATGACATATTGATTATTGGAAATGACATCGGTATGCTTAACGATGTGAAGAGTTATTTGAATAAATGTTTTTCAATGAAAGACCTAGGGGAAGCTGCTTATATATTAGGCATCAAAATCTATAGAGATAGAGAAAGACGCCTAATAGCTTTAAGCCAAAGTACATATCTGGACAAAGTTCTGAAGAGGTTCAGAATGGATAAAGCAAAGAAAGGTTCATTGCCCATGTTGTCAGGTAAGATATTGAGCAAGGCTCAGTGTCCAGCTACGGTAAAAGATAGAGAAACTATGAGCAAAGTGCCATATGCCTCGGCCATAGGTTCTATTATGTATGCCATGCTGTGTACTAGACCGGATGTGTCCAATGCTCTTAGTTTGACGAGCAGATACCAAAGTGATCCAGGAGTGGAACACTGGACAGCCGTAAAGAACATCCTAAAGTATTTAAATAGGACTAAAGAAATGTTCTTGGTCTATGGAGGTGACGAGGAGCTCGTCGTAAAAGGTTACGTCGACGCTAGCTTCGACACCGACCCGGATGATTCTAAGTCTCAGACAGGATACGTTTATATTTTGAATGGTGGAGCTGTGAGCTGGAGAAGCTGCAAGCAAAGTGTGATCGCGGGATCTACAACAGAAGCGGAATACATGGCTGCTTCGGAAGCATCAAGTGAAGGAGTTTGGATCAGAAACTTCATCACTGAGCTTGGTGTGGTTCCAAATGCCTTGGACCCACTGGAGATATTGTGCGACAACACTGGCGCCATAGCACTGGCTAAGGAACCAAGATATCATCCAAAGACCAAGCACATCAATCGCCGATTCCATATAATTCGAGATTATATAGCAGATGGAGATCTGAAGATTAGCAAAGTACATACAGATCTGAATGTCGCAGATCCGTTGACTAAACCTCTTCCACGAGCAAAACATGATCAGCACCTTAATGCCATGGGTGTTAGATTGTTGCCAGATGTAAACTAGATTATTGACTCTAGTGCAAGTGGGAGACTGTTGGAATTATGCCCTAGAGGCAATAATAAAGATGTTATTATTATAATTCTTGTTCATGATAATGTTTATATTCCATGCTAGAATTGTATTAAGCGGAAACTTTAATACTTGTGTGGTTTATGAACAACACTGTGTCCCTAGTACGCCTCTATGGACTGGCTCATTGATTAATGATGGTTAAGGTTTCCTAACCATAGACATGTGTTGTCAATTAATAATGAGATCATATCATTAGGAGAATGGTGTGATGGACAGACCTAAATAAAGCAGAGCAATTAGATCGTGTCATCGTGTTCATCTTTGCGAAGCTTTTCCTATGTCATGTATTGTATTCCTTAGACCATGAGATAATACAACTCCCTAGTATCGGAAGAAAGCTTTGAAGTCATCAAACGTCATCCTATGTGAGGGTGATAATAAAGGTGTCTCTCAGGTGATCAGAAAGTACTTGTTGAGTTGTATGTATCGAGATGGAATTTGTCCCTCCCAAGTCGGAGAGATATACTTCGGGCCCACTCGGTAATCGATATCAACACCGCTTGCAAGCATGTGGTTAAGGAGTTAATCACGAAGTGATATCGGATTACGGAACGAGTAAAGTACTTGTTGTGAACGAGATTGAACTAGGTATGGCGATACCGACGATCAAATCTCGGGCAAGTAAAATATCGTGTGACGAAGGGAATACATATACGGGATTAATTGAATCCTGACATCGTGGTTCATCCGATATGATCATCGATGAATATGTGGGAGTCAATATGGGTTTCCAGATCCCGCTATTGATTATTGATAGAAGATCATGTCTGCATATTCTCGAACCCGTAGGGTCACACACTTAACGTGCATCGACGCTAGGATAGAATGGATAATTGGTTTATGAGTTTTAGTTCGGAGTCTCGGATGAGATCCAGGACGTCACGAGAGGTTCCGGAATGGTCCGGAGAATAAGATTCATATAAAGGAAAGCAGTTTTTGGATTCCGGAAAGGTTTCGGAGTTTATCGGTATTGTACCGGAAGGTTCTAGAAGGTTCCGGAGTGGGACCAACGTGGGCCCACTTGACGGAGGCCTGCGTGGGCCTAAGGGGAAGTGCCCTGGCCGCCTTGGGCCAGGTGCACAAGGCCCCTAAGGCCCAGCCGGCCAAGCCCAAGGGGAAACCCTAAAGGAAACTTCAAATAAGGAAAGGGGGGGAAACTTGCCCCCCACTCCTCCTTATCCAAGTCGGCTAGGGATTGGAGGAGGGGGCTATGCTGGCCGCCCAGCCCTCCATATAAGGGGGGGCAGGGGGCGCAGCCCTCCCTCACCTGAAGACCCAAACCCTAGCCGCCCCTGCTGCCCTCCCTCTCTCTCTCTCGCGACTGCGCGTAGGCGAAGCCCTGCCGCAGAAACTCTCCACCATAAGCACCACGCCGTCGTGCTGCCGATCCAATCTATCTCTCCACCATACTTGCTGGACCAAGGAAGGAGGAGACGTCGCTGCACCGCACGTGTGCAACTCTCGGAGGCGCCGCCACTTGCGGCGTAGGATCGGATCGGATCGCGAGGAGGAGAAGGCGAGTACGACTACGTCAACCACGTTCTCTTGAACGTTTCCGCTGTGCGAATCTTCAAGGGTATGAAGATCTCATCTACCTCTCTCGTTGATTACATCTCCTAGATTAGATCTTGGCTTTCTTGTTCGTTGCGTAGGAAAATTTTTGTTTACTATGCTACGAAACCCTTCAAAGATAGCTACTAACAACGGAGAGCATGCAAGATCATAAACAACATAGAGATAACAAAAGATAATATTCAGTATAGCAACTTAATCATAAACACCAATATTCATCGGATCCCAACAAACCAAACATGTAGAATTACATAACGGTGATCTCAATCATGTAGGGCAGCTCATGAGATCTAAACATGAAGCACATGGTGGAGAAGACAACCATCTAGCTACTGCTATCGACCCATAGTCCAAGGTAGACTACTCACTCATCGCTCCGGAGGCAAGCATGGCGATGAAGAAGACCTCCGGTGGTGATTCCCCTCTCCGGCAGGGTGCCGGGAAGAGCTTCTAGACCCTCCCGATCTTCGGGTCGACGACGGCGGCGGATCGCGATGTGTTCTGGAAATCTGATCGGGTACTTAGGTTTTTTCCGTCGGGGGGTCTTTATAGGCGAAGGGGCGATGTCAGAGCCCTGGTGGCCCCCCTCCTACTCTCCTTTGGATCTCTGGAAGCTTCCGGGTAAAATAAGACTTCAGGAACTTGTTTCATCCAATTCCGAGAATATTTCCTGTGTATCACTTCTGAAACACAAAAATAGCAGAAAACAGGAAACTGGCACTGTGGCAACTTGTTAACAGGTTAGTTCCGGAAAATGCATAAAAGTGCCACGAAGTGTAACGAAACAATAGGCAAATGGTGTAAAAACAAGCATGGAGCATCAAAAATTATAGATACGTTTGAGACGTATCAAGCATCCATAAGCTTAACTCCTGCTCGTCCTCGAGTAGGTAAGTGATAACAAAAGAATAATTTTTGAGGTGACATGCACCTACACAATCTTGATCACATATGTAAGCATTTGTGAGCTGGGATCATAAGAACTTAAAACATGGGCATGAAGATATAATCATGACAATAAGAACTTAGCAACCATGTTGTAAACATGCAAATGAACACAAACAAAAGATCATGAATAATGAAACAATGAAAGTCAAACATGTGTTCAAATCATAAGGAAAAACATACAAATGGTTTTCAGCTTGTCCTTCAAAGAGAGCAAAACATAAATGCATAGGACACCTTCAAGTTTAAGAGGGCGACTAGATACAAATAATTTGAGAACAAGTGAAACCAACATATGAATCAATCAATGAACTTTGGGACAATGCATATCACACTAAGAATGACAACTATGCTCTCTTAATGGTGCATAAAGAAAGAAGGTAGTGACTCAACATAAAAGTAGAAGAAAGGCCCTTCGCAGAGGGAAGCAGTGATTGCAAGTTTTATAACCTTCAAAAATTATAGTACTTACCGGCTTTGAGCTCTCATTGCCCCCATCATAAGCATCTTGAATGGTTAAAGTTAATGCGAGAACAATTATGATGCATATGCTTGACAAATCATAAGTTGAAGACCTCCTGTCCCGTGAATATGAGTACCCAAACCTCATGCTACTTTACTTAGAGTCCCAAGCAAGGCTCTTGTCATTGTAAATATATGCATATCATTGAGAACCACCAATGGGGTACCTCCGTGCCCGATGACATGGAACAAGCCCACACCAAAATGACAGGACAAGCAGACAATGAACACCTCGACATCTCTTTTATTTGCCATTTGTTTAGCTTTTTATTGTGAGATGCGTCGTCGAATGTTCACCATGGGTATGCTGCAAATTTCCACCATGAATTATGCATGGCTTAGATTGGCGGCCCGGCGTTTCCCTAACACATATAAAAACTCCATGATCCCCACAAGTTTCCCAATTCATTTCACACCACGGGCATCCATAAACAAAAGATCATGATATCAACTCAAATAAGAAGTGCAATGTTGAAAGCTTGCCCATGACTGCATGGCTGGGCTAGAATCCAACTTACAACTTGCAAGCATAACAACTCAACATAAGAGACCACAATGTCAAAATTTTTAGAACAGGAAAAAGTAAAATGTGCCTTCCGGTTCGTGAGAGCTTTACTAACCGAATTTCGCATAACACTGGTAAGAGTTTAATTTGAAGAGAAAATAAAAGCAAGTCAAATTTACTTGGAATAGCAAATTGCTAGTAGGTATGTATGGTGGACACTTTGGAAGACTTTGGCTTTTAGGAGTTGGATGCACGAGTAGAGCTCATACTCAGTACAAGGCGAGGACTAGCAAAAGACTGGGAGCGACCAACTAAGAGAGCAGTAATGGCCATAATCATGCAAAGCGACAAAGTGACATTAAAAGAAGCATAAGATGGCATCAAAAGCCAAAAACTAAATGATCATGAAGGCTATTGGCGACTTTGTATGAGTCTAACATGTGTGAGCATGCACCAAGTCAACCCAAATAAAGCATAAAGGAGAAAACCAAAATAATGCTTCCATACAATAAAAACAACGCATGATTTTTTCAAAGGCTCATTAAGCAATCTCAGTTATTTGAGACAAGTCATGCTATAGCAAAACCACTAAGCATACTATCAAAAAGACATCAAGCATGACATGAAAAAGCCTAAGCCGCAGTCTACACAAGCTCCTTCTTGTACCACTATTTTGCACAAAGCTTTTTCTCTTTTCCAACACCATTTGAAATTTTAAAGACACCTCTTTTGATGAAAACCAATAAATATCAGAGGCAAAAATACACCTTGATGAAAAGATATAACAAGATCTGAACACAAATCAAGGCGAGAAAAAATGAAAACCAAAAGCAGTAGCAGAAAAAGAAGAACACTCGAACAACTCCGTTTTTCACTCTTATTAAAATTGAGCGTTCTTCGCAAATGAAAACAAGGAAACTTCTCCAAAAGAAAATTTGTTGGGGTCCAACCATTTATTGCAGCAAACAAACAAACTAAACCAACTCAGAAAACTAAAACAACTGACGCTCCAAGAAAAACACATAGTGCATGAGGCAATAAAAATATAGTGTTTTGAAAGGTGGCCTGATTTTTGCCGATGAAGAAGGGGTGCCTCGGGGGCATCCCCAAGCTTTGACGCTTGTACTTCTTGGATATTTCTTGGGGTGATGCATGGGCATCCCCAAGCATGAGCTTTTGTCCATTCTTCAACTCATCTCATCATTCTCCAATCCCTACACTTGAAAACTTCCTTCATACAAAACTAAACACAAATCTATTAGCAACATTAGTGTAGGCATAACATATAATCAACCTCTTTTTGCTTCAGGTTTCAACTCAAAACCACCACATATAAAGTAAATACTACTGTAGCAACGTCCACAAGAGTTCCGTGATCAAAAGAACTCGCAAAGAAAGCGATAAAGTGGCAAAAACAAATATTGGCAGAAATCTATCAAAACAGAATAGCTGACAAAGGCCGAATTTTTGAAAGGTTTTCTGTTGCTCAAATCAAAAAGTGTTCATCTAACAAAAGTTTTTATATAACCTGGGGCATATGCACAAGAAATTTCAGGTCCAAAAGATAAACAGAGAATTTATATGAATTTTTATCGTGAAGCATAGAAAACAGTTTCAGGACAGCAACATCCCCAAATCTTTACCTCGCTCAAATTAGAGGCTTCTCTTGGCACAAAAACGAAATAAAAAGGATAAGGAGCGGTCATTACAGTAGTAATGACTTCCGAGACTCAAATAAAGAAAAAGTACTGGAAAGAAAACATTGGGTTATCTCCCAAGAGTGCTTTTCTTTAACGCCTTTGAGCTAGGCGCAGAAAATTGCGAATCAAGTAATATCAAGAGATGAAGTGCTAGTTACCTCAGTAGGCTCTTTGAAGGTTCCCGAAGATGATTCAACCTGCAAGTCACCCTTAGTGGAACTAAGAGTCTTACCAATTTTAAGAAAATGTTGAGATTTAAGTGCAGAAACCTTGGGAACATACATAAATCTTTGCTCTTTTCCAACAAACACTTTCTCTTTCTTAAATTTTAGAGAAGAGAAGATTAAGCTAAGAGTTTCCATAGACTCCTCTAGTTTACCAATCCTTAAGTTTTGATTATTATGAGTAGTGCTAGCCTCTAAAATGGTAGTTCTTTTACCAATGTCTTCTATTAATTTACTAACGTGGCTAGCATTTTCTAGGATACTTGGCAAACTTTTCTCTAAAGAGCTGAGCTTTTCTACCACCTCCTCCAAGGTGGTCTCAGTTTTAGCAACATGAATAGGTGGTATTCCCACTAAACTTTCAATTATAGTGCATGCTTCTCCAGCGGGAGTACCCAGAAAATTACCTCCTGTAAGGGTATCAAGAACATACCTATTCCAACTAGATATACCAACATAAAAATTTCTAAGGAGGATCGTGGTAGAGTGCTTTTTGGTACACCTATGATGAGCATTGTTAATACGGTACCAAGCATCATTTAAACTTTCTCCCCCTTGTTGCTTAAAACTACGAACTTCTACTTCAGGATTACTCATTTTAACAAAACTAAAAGCAAACAAATAAAAATAGCTACCAAGAATTCTATTTTTTTGGGTTTTTGATATAAAACGATGCAGGTAAAATAAATAAAGTAAAGCAAAACAATAACAAAGTAAAGAATGTGCGTGCGAAAACTCCCCTCATAGAAGTCTTCTACTTCCTCCCCGGCAACGGCGCCAGAAAAAGAGCTGTTGGCGCGTGGTTGATGGCACCAGAAGTTTCCTTGTGCGTGGTGAATGACCAGCCCGTTGGGAACCCCAAGAGGAAGGTGTGATGAGTATAGCAGCTCGTTTTCCCTCAATTATGAAACCGAGGTTTATCGTTCTTGGAGAGGAGAGACAGGCGACTGAAGGTGATGCTTGCTAGTTTGCGACAGCTGCGGACAATTTATATATGGCGCCTCGTCCAAGCTTTGCTTGCTAGCTGCAACGTGAAATCTGCACACACACAAACAAGTACTTTGCTCCCAACTTATGATGAGGTTGTCAATCTCACCGGTTTGCTTGAAACAAAGGTTATGAGTGTATCGAGTGGAAAATAGTAAAGTATGCGAGTAAAGTAAACAGTGTGAGAAAGTAAACAGTGATAGCAATATGATGGAAATAGGACCGGGGTCCACAGTTCACTAGTGGTGTCTCTCCATAGATAAAATAACACATGCTGGGTAAACAAATTACAGTTGGGCAATTGATAGAATAAAGATAAACGTGATATGTCAAGAAGATCACTATGAGATTTACTCTGGGCATTACAACAAAATACATAGACCGCCATCCAACTGCATCTATGACTAATAATCCACTCCCGGGGATATCAATCCGAACACCCCAAAAGTATTAAGTTGCGAACAACAGATAACTGCATTAAGCAAAGTGTGTAATGTAAACAAAGCATATGCCCTTGAGCATATGAATGTTGTTTTCTCCCTAGTAGCAACAGCACATCTACCACCTTAGAGGTTTCTGTCACTCCCCCAGGTGAAATAGAGACATGAACCCACTATCGAGCATAAATACCCCCTCTTGGAGTCACTAGCAACTACTCGGCCAAGATAGCTACTAACAACGGAGAGCATGCAAGATCATAAACAACATAGAGATAACAAA
The DNA here is from genome assembly GCA_007115705.1 of Dactylis glomerata. Classification (NCBI taxonomy): domain Eukaryota; kingdom Viridiplantae; phylum Streptophyta; class Magnoliopsida; order Poales; family Poaceae; genus Dactylis; species Dactylis glomerata. The sequence goes on from QXEO01000291.1 coordinate 6,964,139, forward strand.
AGATAATATTCAGTACAGCAACTTAATCATAAACACCAATATTCATCGGATCCCAACAAACCAAACATGTAGAATTACATAACGGTGATCTCAATCATGTAGGGCAGCTCATGAGATCTAAACATGAAGCACATGGTGGAGAAGACAACCATCTAGCTACTGCTATGGACCCATAGTCCAAGGTAGACTACTCACTCATCGCTCCGGAGGCAAGCATGGCGATGAAGAAGACCTCCGGTGGTGATTCCCCTCTCCGGCAGGGTGCCGGGAAGAGCTTCTGGACCCTCCCGATCTTTGGGTCGACGGCGGCGGTGAATCGCGATGTGTTCTGGAAATCTGATCGGGTACTTAGGTTTTTTCCGTTGGGGGGTCTTTATAGGCGAAGGGGCGATGTCAGAGGTGGAGCCAGGGGCTCTCACACCATGGTGGCGCGTCCAGGGGCTGGGCCGCGCCACCCCTGCGTGTGGGGCCCTGGTGGCCCCCCTCCTACTCTCCTTCGGATCTCTGGAAGCTTCCGGGTAAAATAAGACTTCAGGAACTTGTTTCGTCCAATTCCGAGAATATTTCCTGTGTATCACTTCTGAAACACAAAAATAGCAGAAAACAGGAAACTGGCACTGTGGCAACTTGTTAATAGGTTAGTTCCGGAAAATGCATAAAAGTGCCACGAAGTGTAACGAAACAATAGGCAAATGGTGTAAAAACAAGCATGGAGCATCAAAAATTATAGATACGTTTGAGACGTATCAATTACTCCTAGCTGTGATGCTAAGTTTAGTGGATGCTGTTGTGGCTCTTGCAGTAGCTTCTGGCTATCTGCTTCACTGTGATACCTCCTTGAGGTGTGCACAGTTACTCTGGGTGTTGGCTGCTAAACTGGGTGCTCTTGAGAGTAGATCACCCTCTGTGGTGATCTGCTGGTGGCTTATTTGATTAAAAGTGTCCCTGTCCACTTTTCCCAGATGCTTACTCAAATTTGATCAATTTCATTGACAAAGCTGATGGATTTCTTGGTTTAGGTCTTAGTCTTGATAGTCTAGGCAACCCATGTGCCACTCCTGGTCTTGTTCTTATTTCTGTGAGTATTTCCTTTGAGAAATTCCTAGGTAAGATTATGTGTTAGGGAGTAGGTGTTGTGGATGGCCTTGTCTTCAAGGTCATGGCCTCCTGGACATCCAATGATCCAAGTGATGACCAAAACTCTTTTATCATCAAGCTTTGCTTGATTCATGTGTGGTTGTGCTCTGTGCAGTCTGCCTGGCAGATAAACTTGTGAGTTTTCTCCCAGCACTTATGTGTGATGTGGTTTAATAATAACCTGCTGCTGAAGAGTAGCTTGTTCTTTTGGATATTTCTGATTTCCTGCTTCTTGTGACAAGCCTGTTCCTCCTAGCTGCTTGACCTAGTTCCTAGTTGAACTAAGTAACTATGTTGGTCTTTGGTTTTGCTGGTTTGGCTGATTTGATGTGTGCTGGTGGTGTAAATCTTTCCTGTTGCTCAACTCATGAGCAGGGTAGATTGTGTGGTGGTGAATCTGTGATGGTGATTTGGTCTCAGCTGTGGTGATGTTCTTGGTGTGATGTTGTTGGTGGTGTGGTGGTGTTGTTCTTGGTCGGCTGGTGTTCTTGGCCGAGCAAATCCACCTCCTGTGATGTTTTTATACTTGCCTTTGTTACCTGGGAATTTCTGGGTATTTCTCTAGAATTGTTGATCTTTAGAAATATGGTGTCTTGATGGTCCTTTTTCCAGCAGAATCCTGATTCCGGCAGCAAGTTCTCCAATGATCATCAAGCATGTAAAAACAGAGGAAACAACATAAGTATCATTTCTAAATATGAAATATATCAATGAATAACAGTAAATTATGATACAAAATAGTGATGCAAAATGGACGTATCAAACATCTACAACTTTAGAGGTTTCTGTCACTCCCCCAAGTTACTAGAGGCATGAACCCACTATCGAGAATAAATACTCTCTCTTGGAGTCACTAGCATCTACTCGGTTAAGATATCTACTACCAACGGAGAGCATGCAAGATCATAAATAACATAGAGATAACATAGAGATGATAAATCAATAGATCAACTTGACAAAGTACTAATATTCATCAGATCCCAACAAACACAACATGTAGAATTACACAACGATGATCTTGATTATGATAGGTGATACGTCTCAAAAGTATCCATAATTTTTGATGCTCCATGCTTGTTTTTACACCATTTGTTTAGTGTTTTGTTACACTTTGTGGCATTTTTATGCATTTTCTGGAACTAACCTATTAACAAGATGCCACAGTGCCAGTTCCCTATTTTCTACTGTTTTTATGTTTCAGAAATTCTACACAGGAAATATTCTCGGAATTGGACGAAACAAAAGCCAGACGTCCAGATATTTCATGGAGCTTCCAGAAGACCGAAGAGGATACAGAGCCGAGCCAGAGGGCAGCCACACCATAGGGCGGCACAGCCTGGGGCTGGCCCACGCCCCCTGGTGGTGTGGGCCTCCTGGTCCACCTCTAACGCTGCCCCTTCGCCTATAAAGACCCCCTGATGGGAAAAACCTAAATACCCGATCACTTTTCCAAAACACATCGCAATCCACCGCCGCCGTCGACCCGAAGATTGGGAGGGTCCAGAAGCTCTTCCCGGCACCCTGCCGGAGAGGGGAATCACCACCGGAGGTCTTCTTCATCGCCATGCTTGCCTCCGGCGCGATGAGTGAGTAGTCTACCTTGGACTATGGGTCCATAGTAGTAGCTAGATGGTTATCTTCTCCACCATGTGCTTCATGTTTAGATCTCGTGAGCTGCCTTACATGATCAAGATCACCGTTATGTAATTCTACATGTTGTGTTTGTTGGGATCCGATGAATATTGGTGTTATGATTGAGTTGATGTACTGAATATTATCTTATGTTATCTCTATGTTGTTTATGATCTTGCATGCTCTCCGTTGTTAGTAGCTATCTTGGCCGAGTAGTTGCTAGTGACTCTAAGAGGGGGTATTTATGCTCGATAGTGGGTTCATGCCTCTATTTAATCTGGGGGAGTGATAGAAACCTCTAAGGTTATAGATGTGCTGTTGCTACTAGGGGAAAACAACATTCATATGCTCGAGGGTATATGCTTTGTTTACATTACACACTTTGCTTAATGCAATTATCTGTTGTTTGCAACTTAATACTTGTGGAGTTCTCGGATTGACTCGCCACAAGTGGATTATTAGTCATAGATGCAGTTGGATGGCGGTCTATGTATCTTGTTGTAATGCCCAGAGTAAATCTCATAGTGATCCTCTCATCATATGCACGTTGTCTTTATTCTATCAATTGCCCAACTGTAATTTGTTTACGCAGCATGTATTATTTTATCTTATGGAGAGACACCACTAGTGAACTATGGACCCCGGTCCTATTTCCATTATATTGCTATCACCTGTTTACTTTACTCGCATATTAGTATTGCTTTCCACTTGATACGCTCATACCCTTTGTTTCAAGCAAACTGGTGAGATTGACAAGCTCATCGTAAGTTGGGAACAAAGTATTTGGTTGTGTTGTGTGCAGGTTCCACGTTGCTACTGGTTGAAGACGCGCTAACAAGTTATCGTTAACGGCGCGCTTGTTAGAGCATCACGCAGCTAGTGGGCATCACCTTCAGTCGTATTGACATCCTCCTCCTGGACGATTAAACCTTGGTTTCTTACTAAGGGAAAAACTTGCTGCTATATTCATCACACCTTGCTCTTGGGGTTTCCAACTGACCGGTCATTTACTTCATTAATTACACGCCAACAAGTTCTCTGGCACTATACATCACCGCGCCATCAACAAGTTTTTCTGGCGCCATTAATGGGGAGGAAGAAGACTTCTGCAAGGGGAGTTTCGCATGCACATCCTTTACTTTGTTTTAAGTTTTGCCTTTACTTTATTTTTACTTGCATTGTTTTATCAAAAACCCAAAAAAATAGTATCCTTGATAGTTGTTTTTACTTGTCTGCTTTTAGTTTTGCTAGAGTGGCTACTCCTGAGAACACCAAGTTGTGTGATTTTACTAGCACTAATAATAGTGATTTTATCTGCACTCCTATTGCGCCACTTGCTCCTGCTGCAAATTTTTATGAGATTAAGCCTGCTTTATTGAACCTTGTTATGAAAGAGCAATTTTCTGGTGCTAGTACTGATGATGCTGCAGCTCATCTCAATAATTTTGTTGAGCTATGTGAGATGCAGAAATATAAGGATATTGAAAGTGATATTATTAAGCTTAAGTTGTTTCCTTTTTTTTGAGAGGAAAAGCTAAGGATTGGTTGCTATCTTTACCTAAAAATAGTATTGATTCTTGGGCAAAGTGTAAGGATGCTTTTATTGGTAGATACTATCCTCCTGCTAAGATTATAGCTTTGCATAGCAATATTATGAAGTTTAGTCAGTTTGATAATGAACATGTTGCTCAAGCTTGGGAAAGAATGAAATCTATGATAAAGAATTGGCCCACTCATGGACTGACTACTTGGATGATCGTCCAAACTTTTTATGCAGGACTGAATTTTTCTTCAAGGAACCTACTTGATTCAGCTGCTGGAGGCACTTTTATGTCCCTTAGCTTGGGCGCCGCAACCAAACTACTCGACAACATGATGGTAAATTATTCCAAATGGCACACCAAGAGAGCTCCACAAGGTAAGAAGGTAAATTCTGTTGAGGAAACCTCTTCCTTGAGTGATAAGATTGATGCTATTATGCTTATGCTTTCAAATGATAGGACTCATGTTGATCCTAATAATGTTCTTTTAGCCTCTTTCGTTGCTCAAGAAGAGCATGTTGATGTAAACTTCATTAGACACAATAATTTTAACAACAATGCTTATAGGAACAATTTTGCTAGTAACAATTATAGGTTGTTTCCTTCTAATGGTGATAATAGCTATCTTGGTAGACCTAAAATGCCTAATGAAGAAAGAATTTTAGAACTTGAAAAGGCTACCAAGAATTTTATGCAAGCGCAATATGAGCAAAACAAGGTTTTCACCAAGACCATGGAGGAGCAATCAGCTCTATTGAAGACTATTAGTCATCAACTTGAAAATTTAAACAAGGCTATTCCTGAGTTGCAAGCTAAGGTTTCCAAAGCTGAAATCGATATTTCCTTTTTGTCTAATATGCAATCTTCTTTGGTTAATAGAATGTCCGCTAAGCCTGATCCTTTTGCTACTGCTAATGCTATCCAAGTTAGAATTGATGAAAATGTTAGGATGCTAGCAGAATTGCATGCCAGGTGGGAAAGAGAAGATGAGATGGCTAGAAAGATGAAGGATGTACCATTACTACCTCTAATGATGTTGCTCCTAATGCTAGCAATCCTCTTACTTTGATTGGTGTAGAGAAAACTCCCACTCCTTGTGTTAAAAAGCCTAAAACTGCCAAAACTTTTTCTCAAAAGAGTGCTGAAATTTTTCGGAGTGTAGGAGATGATAGCTCTATTTCCTTTAATGATTTTGATGTTGATGGCTGCAATATATCTGAAGTTATTTTGTTCTTGCAAGAGCTTGCTTTGACTCCCAATGCTAGTTCTTTAAATGTTGCTTTTACTAAGCATATTACCAATGCTCTCATGAAAATTAGGGATGAAAAGTTGAAGAAAAAAGCTTCTGTTCCCAAGAAGTTAGAAGATGGTTGGGAACCCATCATTGATATGCATGTTAATGGTTTTGATTGCCATGCTTTATGTGATTTAGGTGCTAGCATTTCTATCATGCCTAGAAAGATTTATGACATGCTTGATTTACCACCGCTTGAAAAGTGTTATTATGATGTTCCTATTGTTGATGTTGCTAAGAAGAAACCTTTGGGAGGAATTAATGATGTTCTTATTGTGGTTAACAATAACCTTGTTCCCATTGATTTTCTTGTCATGGATGTTGAATGCAATGCTTCATGTCCCATCCCTCCCAAACAAATATGATGTGATCAAACCATTTATTGTAGCAAACAAAACAAAAGAAAACTAAAAGCGAAAACAACTGACGCTCCAAGAAAAACACATAGAATATGAAGCAATAAAATTATAGTGTCTTGAAAGGTGACCTGATTTTTGGCGATGGAGAAGGGGTGTCTCGGGGGCATCCCCAAGCTTTGACGCTTGTACTTCTTGGATATTTCTTGGGGTGACATGGGAATCCCCAAGCTTGAGCTTTTGTCCATACTTCATCTCATCTCATCACTCTCCTTTCCCTACACTTGAAAACTTCCTTCATACAAAAGTTCACACAATTCTATTAGCAACATTAGCATAAACATGATAATAAATCTCCCCTTTTGGTTTAGTTTCAAACTCAAATATACCAACCATTAAAGCATAAGCTACTGTAGCAACTTCCTCAAAAGTTCCGTGATCAAAAGAACTAAAAAAGAAAGCGATCGAGAGGCAAACACAAATAGTGGCAGAATCTATCAAAACAGAACAGCTGACAAAGAACGATTTTTTCGAGGACCTTTTGTTGCTCAAATCGAAAAGTGCAAAACTAATGAAAGTTTGGAAATGACCTGGGGCATGCGCATAAGAAATTTCAGATCAAAAAGATATACTGAGAATTTTTACAAATTTTTACGGTGCAGCACATAAATCTATTTCAGGACAGCAACTTCCCCAAATCTTACCTCCCTCAAATTAGAGGTTCTTCTTGGCACAAACACAAAATAAAAATGATAAGGAGAGGTCATTACAGCAGTAATAACTTCCAAGACTCAAATACAAGAAAAAGTACTGAAAATAAAACATTGGGTTATCTCCCAAGAGTGCTTTTCTTTAACGCCTTTGAGCTAGGCGTAGTGATTTGAAAAGATGCTCATGTAGACGCCATAAAAGAGCTTAAGGCAAAGGCGCCATAAAAGAACTTGAAGCAAGAGAGAGCATCAAAAAGCAAATATAAAACTCATTTAAATCTAAACCACTTCCTATGCATAGGAATCTTGTGAGAAAATAAATCAACGAGGCACATAGCAACAAGCATGGGTAGATAAAACAAGTGCAACTTCAAGATTTGCAACATAAAGAGGGGAAACTTAATATTGTTGAGATCCATCAAACCATGTTTCCCTCTCTCATAACTTTCAGTAGCATCATGAATAGAATTAACAATAGAACTATCACATAAAACATTCTTATCATGAGCCATATGAGTAAAAGAATTAATACTCCCTACATGAACAATCGTAGTAGGAGCAAATTCAATGAAATAACTATTCTCATCACCATAATCATCAAAAATAGGAGGTGTATTGTAATCATACCTTGTTTCCTCCCCAATAGTAGGTGAACTGAAAATATTATACTCATCATTGTAATCATCATAAGCAGTAGAACAACTATTTTCCAAAGTGTGTTCATAAGTAAACATATCATCATTGGAAGGAACATGGATAGCACTAATGGTACAACAATTATTAACCTCATAATCTTCAGCATCGGTACCAAAAAGATTTCGATATCAAAAGTAGAGTGATTTTCCCAATCATGATCACTAATATAAGTAACAGGCATAAGAACATCATCGATTTCAGACTCATCAAAAACTATAATAGGAGCAACATGATTAGGGGAAGATACCGTTTCCTCTCGCCTTTTACTCCTCCTCTTCTTCTTCTTCTTCACTTCTTTAGGAGGGAGAGGCTTGAAAGGAAGCTTCTCCACATGATCTGGTTTACTAATAGAAATGACAGAAGAAACTTTGGGGATTCCTCCTTTTTATTAATAAGATAGAAACACAAATCAGACCTGTCATAATTTGGTAAAGCATCCTCCTTTATAACATTTTGTATGTAAGTATTTGCATGACAATCTTTAACACAATAAAGATGAAAACCACGCGAGATGCTAGTAGTATCAAAAGCACTCATATCTACCAAAGAAATTTTTCTAGATAACTCTTCACACCCCAAAAATAAAGTAAGCTCATCATGCTGATTGAGGGTGACCTTGTCATCACAATACAAACTTGCAGTACTCATTGGATTAGAAGGGTCATTATGGCCCGAGCATTGAAAATTAAAATGACCCTTTTCATGGCAAAGTTCACAAATAAAAGGATAAAGGGCACCAACCTTTTCACCAAGCTCATCTAGAGCCCTGTGCCACATTCTAGTTTCTTCATTCCTGTGGTGGATACAATAATCTTCTTTATCGTGACTCTGTTCACAAGGTCTAAGTGCTCCACAAAAATTAACATGCTTATAAGAAATAGTACTTTTAGAAGTTTGAGCATTGATTGCTATAGATGGCGCGGTAAATGACCGGCCAGTTGGGAAACCCCAAGAGAAGGTTTGATGAATATAGTAGCAAGCTTTTCCCTCAGTAAGGAACCAAGGTTTGCCGGTCCAGTAGGAAAAAGCCAAACTCAAGAAGGTGATGCTTGCTAGCCTAGTGACACCCCAACAAGGGCACTGTTAATGATATCTTGTTAGCACGTCTTCAACTAGTAGCAACGTGGAACCAGCACACAACACAACCAAATACTTTGTTCCCAACTTACGATGAGGTTGTCAATCTCACCGGTTTGCTTGAAACAAAGGGTATGAGCATATCGAGTGGAAAGCAATAGTCGTATGCGAGTAAAGTAAATAGTGCGAGTAAAGTAAACAGGTGATAGCAATATAGGAAATAGGACCAAGGTCCACAGTTCACTAGTGGTGTCTCTCCATAAGATAAAATAACACATGCTGGGTAAACAAATTACAGTTGGGCAATTGATAGAATAAAGACAACATGCATATGTCGAGAGGATCACTATGATATTTACTCTGGGCATTACAACAAGATACATAGACCGCCATCTAACTGCATCTATGACAAATAATCCACTTGTGGCGAATCAATCCGAGAACTCCACAAGTATTAAGTCGTGAACAACAGATAACTGCATTAAGCAAAGTGTGTAATGTAAACAAAGCATATGCCCTTGGACATATGAATGTTGTTTTCTCCCTAGTGGCAACAGCACATCTACAACCTTAGAGGTTTCTGTCACTCCCCCAGATTAAATAGAGGCCTGAACCCAACTATCGAGCATAATTACCCCCTCTTGGAGTCACTAGTATCTACTCGGCCAAGATAGCTACTAACAACGGAGAACATGCAAGATCATAAACAACATAGAGATAACATAAGATAATATTCAGCACATCAACTCAATCATAACACCAATATTCATCGGATCCCAACAAACATAACATGTAGAATTACATAACGGTGATCTCGATCATGTAAGGCAGCTCACGAGATCTAAACATGAAGCACATGGTGGAGAAGACAACCAACTAGCTACTGCTATGGACCCATAGTCCAAGGTAGACTACTCACTCATCACGCCAGAGGCAAGAATGGCGATGAAGAAGACCTCTGGTAGCGATTCCCCTCTTCGGCAGGGTGCCGGGAAGAGCTTCTGGACCCTCCCGATCTCGGGTTGACGACGGCAGCAGATCGCGATGTGTTTTTGGAAAAGTGATCGGGTGTTTAGGTTTTTCCCGCTGGAGGGTCTTTATAGGCGAAGGGGCATCGTTAGAAGTGGACCGAGGTGGCCACACACATAGGGGGCGCGGCCTAGCCCTGGGCCACACCGCCCTATTGTGTTGGCCCCTTGTGGCCCCACTCCATCTCCTCTTCGGTTCTCTGGAAGCTTCAGTGAATTTCTGGATGTTTGGATTTTGTTTCATCCAATTCTGAGAATATTTCCTGTGTAACTTTTCTGAAACACAAAAATAGCAGAAAATAGGGAACTGGCACCGTGGCATCTCGTTAATAGGTTAGTTCCGTAAAATGCATAAAAATGCCACGAAGTGTAATGAAACACTAAGCAAATGGTGTAAAAACAAGCATGGAGCATCAAAAATTATAGATATGTTAGAGACATATCAGCATCCCCGAGCTTAACTCCTGCTCGTCCTCGAGTAGGTAAGTGATAACAAAAGAAATAATTTTTGAGGTGACATGCACCTACACAATCTTGATCATCTATGTAAGCCTTGTGCGCTGGGATCAAAAGAACTTAAAACATGGGCATGAAAGACATAATCTTGATAGAAGAAACTTAGCAACCATGTTATAACATGAAAAAGAACACAAACAAAAGATCATGAAAATGAAACAATGAAAGTCAAACGTGTGTTCAAATCATATGGAAAAATATACAAATCGTTTTCAGCTTGTCCTTCATGAGAGAGCAAAACATAAAGGGATTTCTATTTTCGTGCCCTCAGGTCGTTAGTTGTACTCAGTTTTCCCCAGCTCGTTAGTTTTTCCTCAGTTTTCCCCTCGCTCTAGTTTGAAACCCCTCGCGGTCGCTCGGACGGGAGGGTTGCGGTCTGGTCAGAGGCCTTGACCGTTACCGGTGACGGCTAGGGAGCCGCGGTGGTTGTGGATTGACCGATGCTTTTGAATGGTGCTGACGGGTAGGGTCAGGAGACACGTCGGAGCAGCCATCCATCTATCGCTGACGTGTGGGCTGTTTTATTTCCTGATTGTATACGCGGTGCTGCCAATGACAAATGGGGCCGCTCTATAGGGCTGCCACAGCCAATGACCAGTGGGGTCGTGTATTTTTCAGGAAAAGACATATATTGCCGCTCTGTGGGGCTGCCGCAGCCAATGACCAGTGGGGTCGTGTATTTATTTAGAGAAAATCATATATTGCCGCTCTGTGGGGCCTTCGCAGCCAATGACCGCTGGGGTCGTCTATTTATTTAGAGAAAATCATATAGAGCCGCCCTGTGGGGCCTCCGCAGCCAATGACCGCTGGGGTCGTCTATTTATTTAGAGAAAATCATATAGAGCCGCTCTGTGGGGCCGCCTCAGCCAATGACCAGTGGGGTCGTGTATTTTTCAGGAAAAGACATATATTGCCGCTCTGTGGGGCTGCCGCAGCCAATGACCAGTGGGGTCGTCTATTTATTTAGAGAAAATCATATATTGCCGCTCTGTGGGGCCTCCGCAGCCAATGACCGCTGGGGTCATCTATTTATTTAGAGAAAATCATATAGAGCCGCTCTGTGGGGCCGCCTCAGCCAATGACCGCTGGGGTCGCCCTTAGTGAAAAGGCATATATCCGTGCTTTTAGTTAGAGAGAAGCAACAAGTTCGCTAATTAATTTTTCTTAAGCTAGACCCAGCAGGTAACTATTTTCGCAGCTTAATCTAAAGTGAATCTTGTGCTAAACAAGTTCACTAATTAAAGTGCATCTCATTAGTCATCGGAGAACCGCTGGCAGCTCGTTCCCCGGCGGCGTCGCCTCGTCGCGCCGCCGGCTCTGTTCCCCGGCGGCGTCGGACGGACTGCGGCGCTGCACGTCAACCATGGCTCCAGCACTTGTTTCGTCCGCACGCATTGTACCCACCGCAGGAAAGTCCGCTGCAAGCAGATCCGCCGCCCACGACGACCGGGATTTGCTCCGCCGCAAGCAGATCCGCCGCCCACGATGACCTCCGCTTCCGCCTCCCCCGCCCCCTAATCGATTCGGTTCCCGTAATTTATTTGGAGTTTGCAGGTGCGAAATAGTCCTCAATGTCTGGTCGTAGCGGGTACACCAGCGAGGGTGGGGATTCGATCATGTCGTGGCCACGTTCTACTTCTCCTACCTCGTCGGAAGTGCAGGTATCTAGCTTGTGCTCTCTGTACTACCGTTGAATTTGAAGTGCCGCCATGGCCTGTTGGAGTGATTTCAGTTGTTCTTTTTTCCATTATTGTTACAGTTCGCCAGGCAAGCCGATGATCCATGGTACATTGCATACCAAGATGAATCAACCCAGTGGTGTAGCCAGAGGATGGATTTGGAGGAGAAGGTGGCCAATTTAGGTGATGAATTGGCCCGTAAAAACCTGATGATATTCGAGCTGAAGCGTACTGTGGAGGAAGAAAATAAGAATTCAGAGCTTATTCGCAAGGAGAAGTTGATACTTGAGACAGATCTTGCCTTATTTGATCAAGTGGTAGAAAATCTAGAACATGAACTTCAAGTGATGGGAGAGGCGAAAAGTAGATTCATCTGGGCAGTTTTATTAGGTGTCATCCCTGTTCTAGCAGTTATGTGGTTGTGGTAGATGATTTAGATAGTATAGAATTGTTATTCAGTAGATGGCTCTAACCACTGTATTTTGGTGTGGCTCTAACCACTGTATTTTGTCGTACAATTTCCTAGTTGTGCTAAGTAATGCGCGCGATAATTTTCATGCATGAACATCTTATAAAAGTGAAGGGGTCCCAAAAGTGAAAGCATGTACCAGCCTCTCGGATCAAATACATATCAATCTTCCCAATCAAGTTGGGATAGAATTCAAATCATACATTCGGATGTACAGGGACACATCGAGAAAGTGGAGAAGCTTTTTTTGACACGGAGGTAGTAGTTCGAACAATTTTATCCCAAATTGAAATTGAAAAATACAAATTTATCATAATTTATCCCAATTAGCGGCGTCGAACACGGCCATGCACCGAAGGGCTAGAAGGGCCAGGACAACGGGCGGCTGAGGAGCTGGATCTGCGCCATCCGCAAACTCGGACATGGAGGAGGTCTGGATCTGCGCCGTCGCAGTGATGTTGTGGATGATGGCTTCAATCATCTTGTCATCTATGACCACTGTCGATACGGCCGCCGTCTTGGTGTCCATCAACAACAGATCTGAGGAGGGCAACGGAAGTGAGACATCGGCAGGCTCGGACATTGAAGGCTGGATCTGCGCCGTCGCAGCGATGTTGTAGGTCGCAGCGATGTTCTTGGCGATGGCTTCAAGACGATCGCTGAGCACTGTGGACACGGCCGCCGTCTTGGTGTCCATCAGCAACAGATCTGACGAGGGTAACGGAAGTGAGACATCGGCAGGCTCCGACATTGAAGGCTGGATCTGCGCCGTCGTAGCGATGTTGTAGGTTGCAGCGATGTTGTTGGCGATGGCTTCAAGACGATCGCTGAGCACTGTCGACACGGCCACCGTCTTGGTGTTCTTCATCATCAACAGATCTGAGAAGATAAACGAAAGTGAGACAGAGAGAGACATTTCAACTATTTCTGAGGGTTAGATCCTCACCGGCACTCTTAGATCCACGCCGCCGCACGGTTAGATCCACGCCGCCGCACGCACGGTTAGATCCGCGCCGCCACACGCACACACGCACGCTGCAGATCCGCGCCGCCGCGACCGCCAGAGTAAGAGAGGAAGATGCGACTGGAATATGCGATTGCCAGGGTTGGTAGGTATGTGCTCTGCAGGTCCGCGCCGCCGCGACCGCCAGGGTTGACAGGCCGTCCGATCATAAATGATCCAACGGTGCAAGCGTGCGTTGAGCTATCAACCAACCAAGATTCGTGTGAAATACATCTCGACCAATCAGAGATCAGCCAGTGAGTACAAGGGAGGAAAACTGAGTAGAACTAAGAGGGGGAAAAGTGAGGAAATGTTTATCGGAAGGGCAAAACTGAGTAGGACTGAATAAAACAAGTGGACCCGGAGGGGGAAAACTGAGTAAAACTAAGTAAAACAGGGGCACCCAAATAATAAAGGGAGTAAGGGAAATTGAAGCTTTTGGCATAAAAATTGTTAGATTGTGTTATTTGAACAATATAGTACATTTTGGCCGACGTGATATTGTTTGCAATTCAAAGATACACAAGTGTGACGAATTTGGACTCATTTGGACAAAGTTTGTAAGTATTGTGGGCATTTGGGAGGTGTGTTGAGTAGAAAGCCCTGCATCTTCATAGCTAGTAGCTCATGTACTAGGAAGTGGTTTTGGGAAAGGGAAACTTCATATCTCTATATATCCTTTTCCATTATTATTTCTCTAGGTTGTAGGTAACATAACAAGACTACATGGGAAGGTTCCACCATGTTTTGAATTATTATGAATTAAAATAAACCCAAAACTATATTTTTTGAGTTTAGTCACTAAGAGGGGGAAAAGTGAGGAAACCTCAAGCGATGAACTATAGCTAGTAGCTCATGGACTAGAAACTTATTCAAGCAAATAACACATATATTCCCTACATTATTGTGATTATTCAACATACAAACTTGGGGAACGTCACACTAGTTCGAATTCAATACAAAGGGATCCCCAATACAAATTGTTCATACAAATTCAAATTAATTATTCAAAATAAAATCTTTCTCTTGCTCCTGGTGTGACTCGCTGGGTCCACCACCTTACTCCGGGTAACCCTACCAGGGATATTACCGGTGTCTACCTTCCTTTTGCCATCTTTCTTGTTCTTCTTCTCTTCGGGTTGTGCCAAGACCGAGACAACCATATCATACGAAGCTTGTGCTCTTTCTTCTAATGCATTTTCTTCAAATGCTTCAAGCAGCTGTCGATCCATTGCGTCAATGGCCTCTCGATCCATCTGTTCCCTCTGCTCTCGATCCATCGGTTCAAGCAGCTCTCGATCCATCTGTTCCCTCTGCTCTCGATCCATCGGTTCAAGCAGCTCTCGATCCATCGGTTCAATCTGCTCTGGATCCATCGGTTCAAGCAGCTCATGATCCATTGCTTCAATCTCCTCATGATCCATTGCTTCAATCTCCTCATGTTGAATTGCTTCTTCATTCTCCTCTGCATTTGCTGCTCCCGCCTGATCTTCCATTCCAAAAGCTGGGTCAACTGGATTTTTACAAAGCCTAGCAATGTGTCCAGGGATTCCACAACGTTTGCACTTACGTCGTCGAATCGGTGGACCACCCTCTGCACTAGCTCTGATCCTATTCTTCCTCGGCCTACCTGCCGGTCTAGTCAAAACTGGAGAGTACAGTTTGAAGCCTGGATCGACTTTCATCCATTGGTCTTTTCCCAACAAGGTAGGAACATTCATAGCATATGCAGCCCTAAATTTGGCAACAGAGAAATACTCTGACACATACTGATCAACTTCTCCTTCTGCACCCGCTATAACACTCATGAAAAACAATGCGTGTATGCAGGGTATCCCACGGATCTGCCATCGCCTACAATGGCATGTCCTATCAACCAAACTCACTGGATACCTCCACTGCCTGTTTTTACTGTCAGTGTAGGTTACCTCAGCCTCCATTCCTTTTCTGATGCATTTCATCTTCAATTGTTTTGCCCTGGCATGCAAAGACTTAATCAAAGATGGGAGCATGAGATGGCCAACATATTTTGTGGCTGCAATTCTTTGACGCAGATCGATTTTTATCATGATCATCTGCCTAATCTTATCAAATATTTGCCACAGCATAAGCCCTTTCAATGACTTGACCTTTGCATTGAAACTCTCCGCAAGGTTACTTGTTACATAGTCTACCTTGCAAATTTCATTGAATTGGCTTCTTGACCACAACCTACCATGATGTTCATCCAAGTACTCCTTCACCCCAGTTTTTTGTTTATACAACACTTCCAAATGAAACAGATGCTTCCTAATGCTGCATGTGTATGCAGCTGGCCATAGGTTGTCAGTATAAACTTTACCCTTGAATTTCTTTGTAAAATTCTGTACCAAGTGTCGCATACATTCCCTATGCTCCACTCCAGGGAATACTGCTTCTACTGCACTCTCCAAACCTTTGCAAGCGTCTGTGTGGATAGTAAGTCCTGGTGGATGACCTATAAGGTCGCGCAAATTCTGCAGAAACCAAGTCCAACTTTCCTCTGACTCAACCTCCAAAACTCCATAAGCAACAGGGAACATCCAACTGTGTCCATCAATTGCAGTAGCAGCAACTAGTTGTCCTTTAAACCTGCCATGAAGAGCTGTTGCATCCACGGCCAAATAAGGCCTGCAACCGTCCAGAAAGCCTTTCCAGCAAGCTTTGAAACAAACAAAAGCCCTTCTAAAACATTCCTTCTGCATCATCCTCCCGCTTTTCAATTTGTAGGGAACTGTATGCTTGTCTATCGCTACAACACTGCCTGGACTAGCCATCTCCACTTCAGCTTTGAAAGTGTAAAGCAACTGAAAGCTTTCATTCCATGGACCATTTATCCTGTCAAGAGCCATTTCCTTTGCATAGAACATCCTCATGTAAGGTATGTTTATAGTAAACTTATCAGATATCAATTTTATGAGTGCTGTTGGACCAAGTGTTGGAGTTTCTCTCAGCCAATCTATGATTGCATCTGCCAACCACCTAGTCTTCGCTAGCTTTGATTTCTCCTCTGGCGCTCCCGCTCGAGGTGGACAAGTATGGCCGATCGAGTTCTTCTTTATCTGAAACATAATTATAAGGGATGTCAGTAACAGTTAACAAATTTTACACCGTGATCTAAAATACACAACTGGTTGGCGTAGTACCTGAACCACGGTGCTTCTGAGCATTGTGGATGCATGCAGCCTCCACCTACACCTCTTGTATGGGCACTTAACTGTGAACCTACCTGGCTCACTTTTAATAACCTCATAATCATTCTTGGTGAGAATGCAATATGTAGTAATTGCATTACGGCAGTCCATCATCGTTTGAAATACGGTGCCTTCTGCAAGCTGAGGATCCTCCCTGTTCCACTCAATTGTTGGCAAGTCATCGTCTTCGTAATCGGCTAAAACAAGGCTGTCATTGTTCTCATCCTTCTCTTCATCATCAGTGTCATCAAATCTGGCACCTTGTGCAATATCTTCCATGTATTGATCCTCCATTGCCTGCTTACTGCATCGATCTACCAATTCAGGAAACATCAACTCATCCTCATCATCTTGAGGAGACGGATCCTCAATCTCTGCATCGTCCTCCACATCGACCGCAGGAACAATCTGGCTACCACTAGCACTGGGGACAGATGGTGCTGCTATGGACCTACAAGGAGCGGGGCGGCGCACACGATTAGCAGAGGCAGCAACACTAGAGAGACATGATGCCTGACCACCTGATGATGCCCCAACACCAGATGATGCCTGGAACCTGTCCACATGGATTCGAATTTTACCGACACGGCAAGAATCATTTAAAGCAAAAAGAATTCCCAGATCGTCGTCGGAAATTAGTGGAACAAATCTTCCCTCCGTGCTGTTGAAATATTGCAAATCAACTGAATCGCCAGCGCCCCAGGGGTACAGAGCGCATATGTTATCTTTTAAATCCCTCAACGAGATGGTAGTTTCAACCACCGCTGGGATGTAAAATCCGGCCACATTGCGTTCAGAATCACGCAAAAAGCTAGTATCCAGCCTAACCACCAGCCGAAAAGCCAGCGCTGGATCAATCCTATTCGAAAAGCAACGCAGTTAGTTGAGCAACAACGATTCGCGCTCAAAAACTGCGTACTCTTAATTCACATAGGCAGACGATGCTTACCCAGATGGAATCCATGCGTTCGATCCCTCCGATTCCCAATCTTCTCCGCTATTGAGGGGCATAATCGGCACATTAGACGGATGTACAAACTCTACCTCCATAGGGGTAGATCTAGATCTAGTGGAGGCGGAGCCCTCTCCGCCTCCCGGGGAAGGTGGTGGGGGCGGGGCCGGCTCAGTGGCGGACGGCGCCATAAGGTAGGAGGGCAGGACGGCGTGGCGGCGGAGGGGCGGTGTGTGAGCTCTTCTAGTCTCGGGCGGAGGGGAAAGCTTTGGGTGAGTGACAGACCGCCAGTCCGACGTGTCTCATTGGGTCAACAGTCAACACAATTCAAAAGCAACGGTCCACTCACAACCACCACGGCTCCCTAGCCGTCACCGGTAACGGTCTAAGGCCTCTGACCAGACCGCAACCCTCCCGTCTGAGCGACCGCGAGGGGTTTCAAACTAGAGCGAGGGGAAAACTGAGGAAAAACTAACGAGCTGGGGAAAACTGAGTACAACTAACGAACCAGGGGCACGAAAATAGAAATCCCAAACATAAATGCATAGGACACCTTCAAGTTTAAGAGGGCGACTAGATACAAATAATTTAAGAACAAGTGAAACCAACATCATGAATCAATCAATGAAAACTTTGGGACAATGCACATTATACTCAGGATGACAAGTATGCTCTCTTAGACGGTGCATAAAGATAGAAGGTGGTGACTTAACATAAAAGGTAAAAGAAAGGCCCTTCGCAGAGGGAAGCAGTGATTAAACATGTGCTAGAGCTTTTCATTTGTAAAACAGAGATAAAAATTGGGTTTTGAGAGGTGGTTGTTTCATGTCAATGACTGGCAATGGGGTCTTACTATCTTCCATAATAAACAAGTGAGAGCGGTTCCGAGTTATTTGAAATATTGGCACATTGGTGCTCTTTTATAAAGCTTTGGCACTCCTCCCCACCTTTTTTCCTTTCTCAAACCATGGCTAACCGATTCCATCGGGTGCCCACCAACATTCACATACCATGGAGGAGTGCCTTTTTTTTAGAATTAGATTGCAATGGTCTGACCAGCTCTCATGCAAAATTAATGATGAGCAGATGAAGCTGCCTAGTTGAGGGGTACTTAATTTAATATGTAAGATAGCAATTCCGACCACTACGTCCCCATGAGCTAAAAACAGTGGCACAAAACGAGAAGTAGTTGAAAGTTTTGAAAGGTAGCACAAGAAAATTTACTTGGAATGGCTTACAAATACCATGCATAGGAATTTATAGTGGACATAATGGCAAACTTGGTTTTAGGAGTTGGATGCACGAGTAGAGCTCATACTCAGTACAGAATGAAGGCTAGCAAAAGACTGGGAGCGACCAACTAAGAGAGCAATAACGGCCATAATCATGCAGAGCGACAAAGCGACATTAAAAGAAGCATAAGATGGCACAAAAAGTCAAAAACTAAATGATCATAGAGGCTTATGGTGACTTTGTATGAGTTAAATATGTGTGAGCATGCGCCAAGTCAACCTAAATAAAGCATCAAAGGAGAAAACCAAAATAATGCTTCCAAATAATTAAACCAACGCACAATTTTTTCAAAGGCTCATTAAGCAATCTCAGTCATTTGAGACAAGTCATGCTACAACAAAACCACTAAGCATACTATCAAAAAGACATCAAGCACGACATGCAAAAGCCTAGGCCGCAGTCTACACAAGCTCCTTTTTGTACCACTTTTATGCATAAAGCTTTTTCTCTTTTCCAACACCATTCAAACTTTTTTGAAATAACTCTTTTGATGAAAACCAACATGGACCAGAGGTCAAAATACACCTTGATGCAAAGATATAACAAAATCTGAACACAAATCAAGGTGAAAATTGAAAGCTAAACGCAGTTCTAGAAAAAGAGAACACTCGTTGAACGATAAGAGTGAAAAACTGAGTGTTCTTGGCAAATGAAAAGCAAGGCAACTTCTTCAAAAGAAATTTGTTGGGGTCTAACCATTTATTGCAGCAAACAAAACTAAACAAAACTGAAAACTAAAACAACTAATGCTCCAAGAAAAACGCATAATGCATGAAGCAATAAAAATATAGTGTGTTGAAAGGTGACCTGATATTGGCCGATGAAGAAGGGGTGCCTCGGGGGCATCCCCAAGCTTTGACGCTTGTACCTCTTGGATATTACTTGTGGTGACATGGGCATCCCCAAGCTTGAGCTTTTGTCCATTCTTCAACTCATCTCATCATTCTCCAATCCCTACACTTGAAAACTTCCTTCATACAAAACTAAACACAATTCTATTAGCAACATTAGTGTAAGCATAATATTGAATCAACCCTTTTTTGCTTCAGGTTTCAATTCAAACCACCACATATAAAGCATATACTACTGTAGCAACTTCCCCAAAAGTTCCGTGATCAAAAGAACTCAAAAAGAAAGCGATCGAGCGACAAACACAAATAATGGCAGAAATCTGTCAAAACAGGACAGCTGACAAAGGTCGAATTTTTAGAGGGTTTTCAGTTGCGCAAATCAAAAAGTATATAACTAATGAAAGTTTGGATATAACCTGGGGCATATGCACAAGAAACCGCAGGTCCAAAAGATATCGAATTTTTACGGTGGAGCACCAAAAACTGTTTCAAGACAGCAACATCCCCAAATCTTACCTCACTCAAATTAGAGGCTTCTCTTGGCACAAAAATAAAATAAAAAGAATAAGGAAAGGTTATTATAGTAGTAATAACTTCCAAGACTCAAATAAAAGAAAAATAACTAAAAGTAAAAACATTGGGTTATCTCCCAAGAGTGCTTTTCTTTAACGCCTTTGAGCTAGGCGCAGAAAGTGCGAATCAAGTATTATCGAGAGAATCATTAAGATCAACTACAGAAGTCTTTTCAATAAGGCATTGTATTTCATCCACATAAGTTTTTGAAGACCCTTTGTGATCACGCTTTGGCTCACTCAAATCACTAAAAAGATTTTTGGGACAGATCCAATCAAAATTATTTTCAAAAGCTTCATACAATCCCAAGAGTTTGCTAGGTATTGGTATTTTGGTTCCCTCGTTGTTTGTACTAACAACCTTATATGCAAGCCAAGCTTATTAAAATGCTTAAAAACTTTCCTAGCTTCATGGCCATATCTCTAAATTCTATGCGCAAAGTTTCAAGGATGAAAGCTTTCTTTTTGGGGTCTTCAATATCATGAAGCTTAAGAAACATGTGTTGCATAAAAGGATTAAGGCTAGCAAACCTAGCTTCTAACATGTGAACTAAATAAGCAAAAGCAACTTCATAACTAGGAGCAAGCTCAGCCAAAGATTTTTCCTCAACATCTTTATGCATACTAATATGATTAAAGAACCCCTCGATGTTACTTTTCCCAATAATAGAACCACTACCAACTGAGAGGTCCTCCAAAACGTACTTAGGGAACAACATAATGAACTAAAAGTAAAGAAATAACAACTATAAAGGAAACTAATTTTTTGTGTTTTTGATAAAACGAAGCAAGTAAAAATAAAGTAAAAGCAAAACTTAAAACAAAGTAAAGGATGTGCGTGTGAAACTCCCCTTGCAGAAGTCTTCTTTTTCCCCGGCAACAGCGCCAGAAAATGTCTTGATTGCTATAGATGGCGCGGTAAATGACCGGCCAGTTGGGAAACCCCAAGAGAAGGTTTGATGAATATAGCAGCAAGCTTTTCCCTTAGTAAGAAACCAAGGTTTGTTGGTCCAGTAGGAAAAAGGCAAACTCAAGAAGGTGATGCTTGCTAGCCTAGTGACACTCTAACAAGGGCACCGTTAATGATATCTTGTTAGCGCATCTTCAACTAGTAGCAACATGGAACCTGCACACAACACAACCAAATACTTTGTTCCCAACTTACGATGAGGTTGTCAATCTCACCGGTTTGCTTGAAACAAAGGGTATGAGCATATCGAGTGGAAAGCAATAGTCGTATGCGAGTAAATTGATACGTCTCAAACGTATCCATAATTTTTGATGCTCCATGCTTGTTTTTACACTATTTGTTTAGTGTTTCATTACACTTCGTGGCATTTTTATGCATTTTCTGGAATTAACCTATTAACGAGATGCCACAGTGCCAGTTCCCTGTTTTCTACTATTTTTGTGTTTCAGAAATTCTATACTAATATTCCCAGAATTGGACGAAACCAAAGCCAGACGTCCAGATATTTCACGGAGCTTCCAGAAGACCGAAGAGGAGATGGAGCTGAGCCAGAGGGCGGCCACACCATAGGGCGGTGCGGCCTGGGGCTGGCCCACGCCCCTGGTGGTGTGGGCCCCCTGGTCCACATCTGACGCTGCCCCTTCGCCTATAAAGACTCCCCGATGGGAAAAACCTAAAGACCTGATCACTTTTCCAGAACACATCGTGATCCGCCGCCGCCATCGACCCGAAGATTAGGAGGGTCCAGAAGCTCTTCCCGGCACCCTGCCGAAGAGGGGAATCGCCACCAGAGGTCTTCTTCATCGCCATGCTTGCCTCCGGCGTGATGAGTGAGTAGTCTACCTTGGACTATTGGTCCATAGCAGTAGCTAGATGGTTGTCTTCTCCACCATGTGCTTCATGTTTATATCTCGTGAGCTGCCTTACATGATCGAGATCACCGTTATGTAATTCTACATGTTGTGTTTGTTGGGATCTGATGAATATTGGTGTTATGATTGAGTTGATGTACTAAATTTTATCTTATGTTATCTCTATGTTGTTTATGATCTTGCATGCTCTCCGTTGTTAGTAGCTATCTTGGCCGAGTAGTTGCTAGTGACTCCAAGAGGGGGTATTTATACTCGATAGTGGGTTCATGCCTCTATTTAATCTGGGGGAGTGACAGAAACCTCTAAGGTTGTAGAAGTGTTGTGGCTACTAGGGGAAAACAACATTCATATGCTCGAGGGCATATGCTTTGTTTACATTACACACTTTGCTTAATGCAATTATCTGTTGTTTGTAACTTAATACTTGTGGAGTTCTCGGATTGATTCGCCACAAGTGGATTATTAGTCATAGATGCAGTTGGATGGCGGTCTATGTATCTTGTTGTAATGCCCAGAGTAAATCTCATAGTGATCCTCTCATCATATGCACGTTGTCTTTATTCTATCAATTGCCCAACTGTAATTTGTTTACCCAGCATGTGTTATTTTATCTTGTGGAGAGACACCACTAGTGAACTGTGGACCCCAGTCCTATTTCCTTTATATTGCTATCACCTGTTTACTTTACTCGCATATTATTATTGCTTTCCACTCGATACGCTCGTACCCTTTGTTTCAAGCAAACCGGTGAGATTAACAACCTCATCGTAAGTTGGGAACAAAGTATTTGGTTGTGTTGTGTGCAGGTTCCACGTTGCCGCTCGCAAAGCAAAGCTTGGACGAGGTGCCCTATAAATTGTCCGAATCTAGCGGGCATCACCTTCAGTCGTATTTCGTCCTCCTACTGGATTGATAACCTTGGTTTCTTACTGAGGGAAAAACTTGCTGCTATATTCATCACACCTTGCTCTTGGGGTTTCAAACTGGTCGGTCATTTACTTCATTAATTACACGCCAACAAGTTCTCTAGCACTATTCATCACCGCACCATCAACAAGTTTTTCTGGCGCCGTTGCCGGGGAGGAAGAAGACTTCTGCAAGGGGAGTTTCGCATGCACATCCTTTACTTTGTTTTAAGTTTTGCTTTACTTTGTTTTTACTTGCATCGTTTATCAAAAACCCAAAAAAATTAGTATCCTTTATAGTTGTTATTTCTTTACTTTAGTTCATTATGTTGTTCCCTAAGTACGTTCTGGAGGACCTCTCAGTTGGTAGTGGTTCAATTATTGGGAAAGATAACATTGAGGAGTTCTTTAATTATATTAGTATGCATAAAGAAGTTGAGGAAAAGTCTTTGGCTGAGCTTGCTCCTAGTATTGAAGTTGCTTCTGCTTATTTAATTCACATGTTGGAAGCTAGGTTTGCTAGCCTTAATCCTTTTATGCAACACATGTTCCTTAAGCTTCATGAAATTAAAGATCCTGAAAAGAAAGCTTTCATCTTGGAAACTTTGCGCATAGAATTTAGAGATGTTGCCATTGAAGCTAGAAAAGTTCTTAAGCACTTTAATAAACTCGGTTCACCTATAAAGATTATTAGTACAAACAATGAAGGAACCGAAATACCTATACCTAGCAAGCTTTTGGGATTGTATGAAGCTTTTGAAAATAATTTTGATTGGATTTGTCCCAAAAATATTTTTAGTGATTTGAGTGAACCAAAGCGTGATCACAAAGGGTCTTCAAAAACTTATGTGGATGAAATACAATGCCTTATTGACAAAACTTCTGCAGTTGCTCTTAATGCTTCTTCTGAAAATACTTGATTCGCATTTTCTGCGCCTAGCTCAAAGGCGTTAAAGAAAAGCACTCTTGGGAGATAACCCAATGTTTTTACATTAAGTTCTTTTTATTTTATTTGAGTCTTGGAAGTTATTACTACTGTAATGACCTTTACTTATCATTTTTATTTCGTTTTTGTGCCAAGAGAATCCTCTAATTTGAGCGAGGTAAGATTTGGGGATGTTGCTGTCCTGAAACAATTTTTGGTGCTGCACCGTAAAAATTTGTGAAAATTCTCTGTATATCTTTTGGACCTACGATTTCTTGTGCATATGCCCCAGGTTATATGCAAACTTTCATTAGATGAACACTTTTTGATTTGAGCAACAGAAAACCCTTTAAAAATTCAATCTTTGTCAGCTGTTCTGTTTTGACAGATTTTTGCCAATATTTATGTTTGCCGCTTTATCGCTTTCTTTTTGAGTTCTTTTGATCACGGAACTTTTGGGGAAGTTGCTACAGTAGTATATACTTTATATGTGGTGGTTTTGAGTTGAAACCTGAAGCAAAAGGGGGTTGATTCTATGTTATGCTTACACTAATGTTGCTAATAGATTTGTGTTTAGTTTTGTATGAAGGAAATTTTCAAGTGTAGGGATCAGAGAATGATGAGATGAGTTGAAGAATGGACAAAAGCTCAATCTTGGGGATGCCCATGTCACCCCAAGAAATATCCAAGAAGTACAAGCGTCAAAGCTTGGGGATGCCCCCGAGGCACCCCTTCTTCATCGGCAAAAATCAGGTCACCTTTCAATACGCTATATTTTTATTGCTTCATGCATTATATGTTTTTCTTGGAGTGTCAGTTGTTTTAGTTTTCAGTTTTGTTTAGTTTTGTTTGCTTCAATAAATGGTTGGACCCCAACAAATTCCTTTTGGAGAAGTTGCCTTGCTTTGCATTTGCCAAGAACACTCCGTTTTTCACTTTTATCGTTTCTACGAGTGTTCTCTTTTTCTAGAACTGCATTTAGCTTTCGATTTTTGCCTTGATTTGTGTTCAGATCTTGTTATATATTTTCATCAAGGTGTATTTTTGCCTCTGGTCTATATTGGTTTTCATCAAAAGAGGTGTTTATAAAAAGTTTGAATGGTGTTGGAAAAGAGAAAAAGCTTTATGCAAAAAGTGGTACAAGAAGGAGCTTGTGTAGACTGCGGCCTAGGCTTTTGCATGTCATGCTTGATGTCTTTTTGATAGCATGCTTAGTGGTTTTGCTGTAGCATGACTTGTCTCAAATAACTGAGATTGCTTAATGAGCCTTTGAAAAAATTATGCGTTGTTTTAATTATTTGGAAGCATTATTTTGGTTTTCTCCTTGATGCTTTATTTCGGTTGACTTGGCGCATGCTCACACATGTTAGACTCATACAAAGTCGCCATTGCCTCTATGATCATTTAGTTTTTGACTTTTGATGCCATCTTATGCTTCTTTTAATGTCGCTTTGTCGCTTTGCATGATTATGGCTATTATTGCTCTCTTAGTTGGTCGCTCCCAGTCTTTTGCTAGACCTCGCCTTGTACTGAGTATGAGCTCTACTCGTGCATCCAACTCCTAAAAACCAAGTTGTTCCAAAGTGTCCACCATACATACCTATTAGCAATTTGCTATTCCAAAGTACATTTGACTTGCTTTTATCTATCCTTCAAATTAAACTCTTTTTGGTGTTATGCGAAAATTGGTCAGTAAAGCTCTCACGAACCGGAAGGCACACTTTACTTTTATCGTTTTAAAAATTTGACATTGTGGTCTCTTATGTTGAGTTGTTATGCTTGCAAGTTGTAAGTTGGAGATTAGCCCAGCCATGCCATCATGGGGCAAGCTTTCAACATTGCACTATCTTTTATTTGAGTTGATATCATGATCTTTTGTTTATGGATACTCGTGATGTGAAATAAGTTGGGAATCTTGCAGGATCATGGAGTTTTTATATGTGTTAGGGAAATGCCTGGGCCGCCAATCTAAGCCATGCATAATTCATCGTGGAAATTTGCAGCATGCCCATAGTGGACATTCGACGACACATCTCAAAATAAAAAGCTATACAAATGGTAAATAAAAGAGATGTCGAGGTGTTCATTATCTGCTTATCCTGTCATTTTGATGTGGGCTTGTTCCATGTCATCGGGTACGGAGGTACCCCGTTGACGGTTCTCGATGATACACATATATTTACAATGACAAGAGCTTGCTTGGGACTCTAAGTCAAGTAGCATGAGGTTTGGGTATTCGTATTCACGGGACATGAGGTTTTCAACTTATGATTTGTCAAGCATATGCAGCATAAGTGTTCTCGCATTAACTTTAACCATTCAAAATGCTTATGATGGGGGCAATGAGAGCTCAAAGCCAGTAAGTACCATAATTTTTGAAGGTTTATAAAATTTGCAATCACTGCTTCCCTCCGCGAAGGGCCTTTCTTTTACTTTTATGTTGAGTCACCACCATCTTTCTTTATGCACCAATAAGAGAGCATAGTTGTTATTCTGAGTATAATGTGCATTGTCCCAAAGTTTTCATTGATTGATTTATATTGTTGGTTTCACTTGTTCTCAAATTATTTGTATCTAGTCGCCCTTTTAAACTTGAAGGTGTCCTATGCATTTATGTTTTGCTCTCTCTCATAAAGGACAAGCTAAAAACCATTTGAATGTTTTTCCTTATGATTTGAACACACGTTTGACCTTTATTGTTTCATTTTCATGATCTTTTGTTTGTGTTCATTTTCATGTTATAACATGGTTGCTAAGTTTCTTCTATCAAGATATATCTTTCATACCCATGTTTTAAGTTCTTTTGATCCTAGCGCACAACGCTTACATATATGGTCAAGATTGTGTAGGTGCATATCACCTCAAAAATTATTTCTTTTGTTATCACTTACCTACTTGTGGACGAGCAGGAGTTAAGCTTGGGGATGCTGATACGTCTCAAACGTATCCATAATTTTTGATGCTCCATGCTTGTTTTTACACCATTTGTTTAGTGTTTCGTTACACTTCGTGGCATTTTTATGCATTTTCCGGAACTAACCTATTAACGAGATGCCACAGTGCCAGTTTCCTATTTTCTACTGTTTTTGTATTTCAAAAATTCTACACAGAAAATATTCTCAGAATTGGACAAAACCAAAGCCAGACGTCTAGATATTTCACGGAGCTTCCAGAAGACCAAAGAGGAGACAGAGCCGAGCCAGAGGGCGGCCACACCATAGGGCGGCGCGGCCTGGGACTGGCCCGCGCCCCTGGTGGTGTGGGCCCTGATACGTCTCCAACGTATCTATAATTTTTGATGCACCATGCTTGTTTTTACACCATTTGCCTATTGTTTCGTTACACTTAGTGGCACTTTTATGCATTTTCCGGAACTAACCTATTAACGAGTTGCCACAGTGCCAGTTCCCTATTTTCTGCTGTTTTTGTGTTTCAGAGTGATACACAGGAAATATTCTCAGAATTGGACGAAACAAAAGCCAGAAGTCTTATTTTTCCCGGGAGCATCCAGACATCCGAAGAGAGGAAGGAGAGGGGCCAGAGGCCTCCCTCACACAGGGCTGGCGCGGCCCAGGCCCTAGCCGCGCCACCCCTATGTGAGGAGGCCCTGGCAGCCCTCTGACATCGCCCCTTCGCCTATAAGAAGCCTCGGGACGGAAAACCCTAGGGGAGTCGGCAATTTTCCAGAAGCAGTTCCTCAGCTCCGCCGCCACCGTCGACGAATTTCGGGGGACAGAAGTCTCTGTTCCGGCACCCTGCCGGGATGGGGAAGTGCCCCTGGAGCCATCTCCATCGATCTCCATCGCCGTCTCCGCCGTCTCCATCGACCTCACCGCCATCTCCATCAACCTTGCTGTCTCCTATGATGAGGAGGGAGTAGTTCATCCTCGGGGCTGAGGGCTCTACCGGTAGCTATGTGGTTCACCTCTCTCTCCCATGATGTGATCTTTATGTGATTGTGAGCTTTGTATCATGTTGAACAAGTAGATGTTATTATTCAGATATTATGCTACTCCTATGCTTAATTATTATAGTGTACTCTAGTGGTGATTATTAAAGTAATCTATTCCTCCTGCCATGGTGTAACGGTGACAGTGCATGCATCGTGGTGGTACTTGGTTTAGGCTATGATCGTGATCTCTTGTGGATTATGAGAGTAATTATTACTATGATAGTATTGAGTGATCTATTCCTCCTTTCATGGTGTAATGTTGACAGTGTGTGCACCGTGTTAGTACTTGGTCTAAGTTGCAATGATATCTATCTTGAGTTGTGATCTGATTTGGATATCTCTATGAGTGGTGTTTGTCAAGTACTTGATGAACTTTAAGGGGTGCTTCCGTAGCCACTACGCAATGATTAGTGTTATTCAATAGGAGAGTAATTCAGAGTACCATAGTGGAGAGAAGTTGTTTATTTGTTCAATCATGTTATATTGTTGGGAGTGTGTCCACTAGTGAAAGTATGATCCCTAGGCCTTGTTTCCAAGCTTTGTACACCGTTTACTTGCTATTTTGTTACTTGTTTGCTCGCAGCGATATTTATTTCACATCACGTTTGCTACTTATAATCATCCATACCACTTGTATTTCACTATCTCTTCGCCGAACTAGTGCACCTATACATCTGACAAGTGTATTGGGTGTGTTGGGGACACAAGAGACTTTCTGTATCGTAATTGCAGGGTTGCTTGAGAGGGATATCTTTGACCTCTAACCTCCCTGAGTTCGATAAACCTTAGGTGATCCACTTAAGGGAAACTTGCTGCTGTTCTACAAACCTCTGCACTTGGAGGCCCAACAAGTGTCTACAAGAATAGAAGTGCGTAGACATCAAGCTCTTTTCTGACGCCGTTGCCGGGGAGGTAAGGTAAAAGGTACTCGCATCCTCCTGTGTGAGTGCTCGGAGTTATTTCCTTTAGATTCTGCAATTACATCTTTTTGTTTCTTGTTTTTATTTTCACTAGTTAGGCTTAATGGAAAACAAAGAGTTCTTTAGTCTTTTTCCTGATTTTAGATTTGAAGAGAAAATTGAAAATCCTTTGGAGCTTATTTCGCATAGCAATGTTATTAGTACGAATGCTTTGAATACTGTTAATGCTAATGCTATAGAAAAGTCTAAGCTTGCGGAAGCTGGTTTTGTTAAGTATGATATTTTTAGTCCCCTAGCTTTAGTGGAGAAAGTTTGCTCTGATGATATTTTATCTCCCATATGTGATGTTTCTAATGATGCTTGTGCTCCTCATCCTTTTAAAATACCTATGAAGATTGTTGAACGTATTAGGGATAACTGCTATTTAGGAGATGGAACTGTCCATCCTGGTGATCATTTGCTTTTTATACATGAATTATGCGAGTTGTTCCAGTGTGCAGGTATTTCAATGAACCAAGTTAAGAAGAAGCTATTCTCTTTGTCACTGAAAGGCAGAGCTGAGGAATGGTATCGGCTGCTTGAAGATGGTCCATCTATTGCATGGGAGGAAATTGTGTCTCTCTTTTATTCCAAATTTTATCCTCCAAGTGAAATTCATAAAGATCGTAATCGGATATATAACTTTTGGCCTCATGAGGGAGAAAGCATTGCCCAAGCGTGGGGAAGATTGAAGTTACTAATGCATAAATGTCCTATTCATGATCTTCCCCGTAATATTATCATTAATAATTTTTATGCAAGGCTTTCAGGACATTACAAGGACTATCTAGATGCATGCTTTGATGGGTCTTTCACAAGCAAGGATGTCGACACCAAGTGGGGTCTGCTTGAAACAATTCAAAACAATATTGAAGGTTGGGATAGCGACAAAGGTAAAGGATCAGGTATGAATTACGAGTTTGATTGCATTAAGTCTTTCGCTGAAACTGCTAATTTTCAAGAGCTTAGTGCTAAGTATGGTCTTGATCCTCAAATTATGGTTGATTGCTTTAAAGCCTTTGCTTCCCATATAAATGTTCCTAAAGGAAATGGGGACGTGTATCATGAACCTTTTAAGGATACTTGCATAGAAAGTGATATTGTTATTGATGATTGCAATAAACATGCTCAAACTTCTTAAAGTACTATTTCTTATAAGCATGTTAATTTTTGTGGAATACATAGACCTTGTGAACAGAGTTACAACAAGGAAGATTATTGCATCACCCACGCAAATGAAGAAACCAGCATGTGGCTCAAGGATCTAGATGTGCTTGGTGAATGGGTTTGTGAGCTTTATCCTTTTCTTTGTGAATTTTGCGGTGAAAAGGGGCACTTTAATTTTCAATGCCCAATTAATCGAACGAGTACCACAGATTTGTATTGTGATGATAAGATTACTTTCAATCAGTATGATGAGCTTACTTTGTTTTTGAATTGTGAAGAGATATCTAGAAAGATTGCTTTGGTAGACATGAATGAGGTTGATCTTAATAGAACCCTTCATGGTTGTCATCTCTATTGTGCTAAAGATTGCCTCGCAAATACTTACTTACAAGATCTTATTAAACATGATGTTTTGCCAAGCTATGATAGGACTAATAGATGTTTCGATCTTATTAATAGAGAGGAGGAATCCTCCAAAGTTTCTTCTGTTGTTCCTGTCAGCAAACCAGATTATGTGGAGAAGATGCCTTTCCCTCCTAGAGAATATGTGGAGAAGATGCCCTTCAAGTCTCTCCCTCCTAAAGGAGAGAGTAAGAAGAGTAAGAAGAAGAAGAAGAAGAAGAAGAAGAGGAGGAGTAAGAGGCAAGAGGACACGGTATCTTCCCCTAAGCGTTATGACCCTGCTATAGATTATGATAATTCTGATTGGGATGATGTTCCTATGCCTATTACTTATGTTAGTGATCATGATTGGGAAAAGCACTCTACTTTTGATATTGAAAATCTTTTTGGTACCAATTCTAAGGTTAATAATTGTTGTACCATTAGTGCTATCCATGTTCCTTCTTATGATGATATGTTTGATGAGTATGCTTTGCGACATAGTAGTTCTCTAGCTTGTGATGATGGGTATAATATTTTCAGTTCACCTACTTTTGAGGATAAAATTAGTTATGATTACAATATGCCTCCTGTTTTTGATGATTATGGTGATGAGAATAATTATTATGTTGAATCTACTCCTACTACGATTGTTCATGTGGGGAGTATTAATTCTTTTAGGCATGTGGCTCATGATAGAGATGTTTTATGTGATAGTTCTATTGTTAATTCTATTCATGATGCTACTGAAAGTTATTATGAGAGAGGGAAACATGGTTTGATGGATCTCAACAATATTGAGTTTCCCCTCTTTATGTTGCAATTCTTGAAGTTGTACTTGTTTTGCCTTCCTATGCTTTTTGCTTTGCGCTTTCATGACTTGTCTCTCTACAAGAATATTTTTCATAGGAAGTGGTTTAGATTTAAATGTGTTTCATACATTCTTTTTGATGCTCTCTATTGCCTCAAGCTTTTATATGGCGCCCACATGAGCATCTTTGCAAATTACTGCGCCTAGCTCAAAGGCGTTAAAGAAAAGCGCTCTTGGGAGATAACCCATTGTTTTATTTTCAGTACCTTTTCTTTTATTTTGAGTCTTGGAAGTCATTACTACTGTAATGACCGCTCCTTATCCTTTTTATTTCGTTTTTGTGCCAAGAGAAGCCTCTAATTTGAGTGAGGTAAAGATTTGGGGAAACTGCTGTCCTGAAACTGTTTTCGGTGCTGCACCGTAAAAATTCGTATAAATTCTCTGTATATCTTTTGGACCTGAAATTTCTTGTGCTTATGCCCCAGGTTATATCCAAACTTTTCTTAGTTTAACACTTTTCGATTTGAGCAACAGAAAATCCCTCAAAAATTCGACCTTTGTCAGCTGTTCAGTTTTGACAGATTTCTGCCAATATTTGTGTTTGCCACTTTATCGCTTTCTTTTGAGTTCTTTTGATCATGGAACTTTTAGAGAAGTTTATACAGTAGTATTTGCTATATATTTGGTGGTTTTGAGTTGAAACCTGAAGCAAATAGAGGATTGATTATATGTTATGCTTACACTAATGTTGCTAATAGAATTGTGTTTAGTTTTGTATGTAGGAAGTTTTCAAGTGTAGGGATTGGAGAATGATGAGATGAGTTGAAGAATGGACAAAAGCTCAAGCTTGGGGATGCCCATGAATCACCCCAAGAAATATCCAAGAAGTACAAGCGTCAAAGCTTGGGGATGCCCCGAGGCACCCCTTCTTCATCGGCAAAAATCAGGTCACCTTTCAAAACACTATATTTTTATTGCTTCATGCACTATGTGTTTTTCTTGGAGCGTCAGTTGTTTTAGTTTTCTTAGTTAGTTTATTTTTGTTTGCTGCAATAAATGGTTTGATCACATCATGTTGTTTTGGAGGGAGATGAACTCCGTTTTTCATTTGCCAAGAACACTCTGTTTTTCACTCTTATTGTTTCAATGAGTGTTCTCTTTTTCTGCTACTGCTTTTGGTTTTTATTTTTGCCTTGATTTGCATTCAGATCTTCTTATATTTATTTATCAAGGTGTATTTTTGCCTCTGGACCATGTTGGTTTTCCTCAAAAGAGTTGGATTAAAAAAAGTTTGAATGGTGTTGGAAAAGAGAAAAAGCTTTATGCAAAAAAGTGGTACAAGAAGGAGCTTGTGTAGACTGCGGCCTAGGCTTTTGCATGTCATGCTTGATGTCTTTTTGATAGTATGCTTAGTGGTTTTTCTGTAGCATGACTTGTCTCAAATAACTGAGATTGCTTAATGAGCCTTTGAAAAAATCATGCGTTGTTTTTATTGTATGGAAGCATTATTTTGGTTTTCTCCTTGATGCTTTATTTGGGTTGACTTGGCGCATGCTCACACATGTTAGACTCTTACAAAGTCGCCAATAGCCTCTATGATCATTTAGTTTTTGACTTTTGATGCCATCTTATGCTTCTTTTAATGTCGCTTTGTCGCTCTGCATGATTATGGCCATTATTGCTCTCTTAGTTGGTCGCTCCCAGTCTTTTGCTAGCCCTCATTTTGTACTGAGTATGAGCTCTACTCGTGCATCCAACTCCCAAAAACCAAGTTTGCCATTGTGTCCACTATAACCTCCTATGCATGGTATTTGTAAGCCATTCCAAGTAAATTTTCATGTGCTACCTTTCAAAAACCTTCAAAATACTTCTCGTTTTGTGACACTATTTTCAGCTCATGGGGACGTAGTGGTCGGATTTGCTATCTTCCATATTGCTTATTCCAAAAAGAAAAAAAGGAAAAAAAAGAAAGAAAAAAGGCACTCCTCCATGGAAAGTGAATGTTGGTGGGCACCCGATGGAATCGGTTAGCCATGGTTTGTGAAAGGAAAAAAGGTGGGGAGGAGTGCCAAGTTTTATAAAAGAGCACAAAAGTGCCAATCTCTCTCTCAAAAACTTGCTTCATTTTTGTATGGAAGATAGTAAGAACCCCATTGCCAGTCGTTGACAAAAGCAACCACTTCTCAAAACCCAATTTTTATCTCTCTGTTTTACAAATGAAAAGCTCTAGCACATGTTTAATCACTGCTTCCCTCTGTGAAGGGCCTTTCTTTTACTTTTATGTTGAGTCTCCACCTTCTATCTTTATGCACCATTAAGAGAGCATAGTTGTCATTCTGAGTATAATGTGCATTGTCCCAAAGTTTTCATTGATTGATTCATGATCATGGTTTCACTTGTTCTCAAATTACTTGTATCTAGTCGCCCTCTTAAACTTGAAGGTGTCCTATGCATTTATGTTTTGCTCTCCATGAAGGACAAGCTGAAAACCATTTGTATGTTTTTCCTTATGATTTGAATACACGTTTGACTTTCATTGTTTCATTTTCATGATCTTTTGTTTGTGTTCATTTGCATGTTTACAACATGGTTGCTAAGTTCTATTGTCAAGATTATATCTTTCATGCCCATGTTTTAATTTCTTATGATCCCATCTCACAATACTTACATTTATGATCAAGATTGTGATGGTGCATGTCACCTCAAAAATTATTTCTTTTGTTATCACTTACCTACTCGAGGACGAGCAGGAGTTAAGCTTGGGGATGTTGATACGTCTCCAACGTATCTATAATTTTTGATGCTCCATGCTTGTTTTTACACCATTTACCTATTGTTTCGTTACACTTAGTGGCACTTTTATGCATTTTCCGGAACTAACCTATTAACGAGTTGCCACAGTGCCAGTTCCCTGTTTTCTGCTGTTTTTGTGTTTCAGAGTGATACACAGGAAATATTCTCAGAATTGGACGAAACAAAAGCCAGAAGTCTTATTTTTCCCGGGAGCATCCAGACATCCGAAGAGAGGAAGGAGAGGGGCCAGAGGCCTCCCTCACATAGGGCTGGCGCGGCCCAGGCCCTGGCCGCGCCACCCCTATGTGAGGAGGCCCTGGCAGCCCTCTGACATCGCCCCTTCGCCTATAAGAAGCCTCGGGATGGAAAACCCTAGGGGAGTCGGCAATTTTCCAGAAGCAGTTCCGCAGCTCCGCCGCCACCGTCGACGAATTTCAGGGGACAGAAGTCTCTGTTCCGGCACCCTGCCGGGACGGGGAAGTGCCCCCGGAGCCATCTCCATCGATCTCCATCGCCGTCTCCGCCGTCTCCATCGACCTCACTGCCATCTCCATCAACCTTGCTGTCTCCTATGATGAGGAGGGAGTAGTTCATCCTCGGGGCTGAGGGCTCTACCGGTAGCTATGTGGTTCACCTCTCTCTCCCATGATGTGATCTTTATGTGATTGTGAGCTTTGTATCATGTTGAACAAGTAGATGTTATTATTCAGATATTATGCTACTCCTATGCTTAATTATTATAGTGTACTCTAGTGGTGATTATTAAAGTAATCTATTCCTCCTGCCATGGTGTAACGGTGACAGTGCGTGCATCATGATGGTACTTGGTTTAGGCTATGATCGTGATCTCTTGTGGATTATGAGAGTAATTATTACTATGATAGTATTGAGTGATCTATTCCTCCTTTCATGGTGTAATGTTGACAGTGTGTGCACCGTGTTAGTACTTGGTCTAAGTTGCAATGATATCTATCTTGAGTTGTGATCTGATTTGGATATCTCTATGAGTGGTGTTTGTCAAGTACTTGATGAACTTTAAGGGGTGCTTCCATAGCCACTACGCAATGATTAGTGTTATTCAATAGGAGAGTAATTCAGAGTACCATAGTGGAGAGAAGTTGTTTATTTGTTCAATCATGTTATATTGTTGGGAGTGTGTCCACTAGTGAAAGTATGATCCCTAGGCCTTGTTTCCAAGCTTTGTACACAGTTTACTTGCTATTTTGTTACTTGTTTGCTCGCAGCGATATTTATTTCACATCACGTTTGCTACTTATAATCATCCATACCACTTGTATTTCACTATCTCTTCGCCGAACTAGTGCACCTATACATCTGACAAGTGTATTGGGTGTGTTGGGGACACAAGAGACTTTCTGTATCGTAATTGCAGGGTTGCTTGAGAGGGATAGCTTTGACCTCTAACCTCCCTGAGTTCGATAAACCTTGGGTGATCCACTTAAGGGAAACTTGCTGCTGTTCTACAAACCTCTGCACTTGGAGGCCCAACAAGTGTCTACAAGAATAGAAGTGCGTAGACATCAGGCCCCCTGGTCCACCTCTGACGCTGCCCCTTCGCCTATAAAGACCCTCCGATGGGAAAAACCTAAAGACCCAATCACTTTTCTAGAACACATCGTGATCCACCGCCGCCGTCGACCCAAAGATCGGGAGGGTCCAGAAGCTCTTCCCGGCATCCTGCCAGAGAGGGGAATCGCCACCGGAGGTCTTCTTCATCGCCATGCTTGCCTCAGGTGCAATGAGTTAGTAGTCTACCTTGGACTATGGGTCCATAGCAGTAGCTAGATGGTTGTCTTCTCCACCATGTGCTTCATGTTTAGATCTCGTGAGCTGCCTTACATGATCGAGATCACCGTTATGTAATTCTACATGTTGTGTTTGTTGGGATCTGATGAATATTGGTGTTATGATTGAGTTGATGTACTGAATTTTATCTTATGTTATCTCTATGCTGTTTATGATCTTGCATGCTCTCCGTTGTTAGTAGCTATCTTGGCCGAGTAGTTGCTAGTGACTCCAAGAGGGGGTATTTATGCTCGATAGTGGGTTCATGCCTATATTTAATCTGAGGGAGTGACAGAAACCTCTAAGGTTGTAGATGTGCTGTTGCTACTAGGGGGAAAACAATATTCATATGCTCGAGGGCATATGCTTTGTTTACATTACACACTTTGCTTAATGCAATTATCTGTTGTTCGCAACTTAATACTTGTGGAGTTCTCGGATTGATTCGCCATAAATGAATTATTAGTCATAGATGTAGTTGGATTGCGGTCTATGTATCTTGTTGTAATGCCCAGAGTAAATCTCATAGTGATCCTCTCATCATATGCACGTTATCTTTATTCTATTAATTGCCCAACTGTAATTTGTTTACCCAGCATATGTTATTTTTTCTTATGGAGAGACACCACTAGTGAACTGTGGACCCCGGTCCTATTTCCTTTATATTGCTATCACCTGTTTACTTTACTCGCACTGTTTACTTTACTCACATATTATTATTGCTTTCCACTCGATACACTCATACCCTTTATTTCAAGCAAACCGGTGAGATTGACAACCTCATCGTAAGTTGGGAACAAAGTATTTGGTTGTATTGTGTGCAGGTTCTATGTTGCCGCTCGCAAAGCAAAGCTTGGACGAGGCGCCCTATAAATTGTCCGAAGCTATCGCGAAGCTAGCGGGCATCACCTTCAGTCGTATTTCATTCTCCTACTGGATTGATAAACTTGGTTTCTTACTGAGGGAAAAACTTGCTGCTATATTCATCACATTGATATGAATATGCCCTTTGGGTACCCACGGATTAGTATACCGGGTTCGGCCCATTAAGGAAGTGGACAAGTACAAGGACTCGAAGATGACTTGAAGACGAAGAAGGAAGGTTCCAATACGTATTTGACTAGGACACTTGTAAACCCTAGCCCGGGTGCATATATAAAGCCAGGCAGGGGCGCCCCTAGAGAGATATCTTATAACTTACAATAGATATCTAGATATAGCATACATGATAGATTAGATATAGACTAGATAGACAAATCCGCCTACGGCAGTACCATGTAAACACCCTTGTGATCATATACTAGATTGCTAGCAGGATGTAGCGATCCTCCACCGTGGGGATGTGAACCTGGGGACATCGTGTGCCAATCTCGATCCCGGAATCTCTAGTCGTTGCTCTTCCCCCGATCTAAAGTCCTTCATCTAGGACATTTGTCGAGTTAACCCCTCGTCAATTGACGCCGACCGTGGGGATCGCGGCGACTAGATTTTGTTATCCGGGCGGGATCCTTCAACTTTTTTTGTCGACAAGATCAACAAATTTTGCGGCTGCCAACGGCAGCAGCAGCCAGATCGCATCTGGTCATCTCATCTTTGTCATCAATAATTCAAGCGTCGACCAGATTGACGCGGCTTCTGCGGCGTATGGTTCCGAACAGAAGTTTCGGAAGATGAACAGCAGTCTACAAAATCGCGATATCACAAGATCAAGACAAAAGTTTCGGGAGATCCATCGGAACATTGTGTCATTGAGACGAACTCGACTGGTCGAGTTGCACAGAAATCAATCTACAAATCTCCGATCTACAGTCCAATTTGTATGCAATTTCAAGGATCAATGTTACATACACGGCAACCGGCCTGCAGACAGACCGAAGCCCTACATTGATACGAAGCAGCTGCAGTGTCAGATCGCTCTAGGCGGGGCTATCCAGCAATTGAGAAAGAGAATAAAAGAAGAAGTTGGAAAAAAATCCATTACCGGATCAAACTCCAAGAAGGCATCATCACTCGTTCATGGCAAGGTTGTAGCTAGCAGGATCCAACTGCCAAAACAGTCAACGTCCAGATTCTACAAGCAAAGCTATTTGACGTGAAGGCAAACAAAAAAGAAGAAGAAGAAAAAGAATCAATCCGTCCAGCAAGCGCGTGTGGAAAATTATTTCGACTTCTCCGCTCGAACAACTCGAAGAAAATATTTTGACTACTTCGTCTTCAACATCGGCGACTGCGGCTTCCCACGCTCGGGGGTTTGTCGTCGCGCACTCGCGCAAACTATCGGCAACACTCGGGGGCTCGACATCAACTCGCCCTGAAGTGCAAAAAATCATCCTTAAGACCTGCGATTTTGTCGACATCAGCAACGCGATAATTCCAACAGCGCTCGGGGGCTCGACAACAACTTCGCCTCCGATCATGGTTGTGATTCTACGACAACAACTCGACTACGTCATCATCGACTACACCGCGCCGACCATGTCACACCCGATAAAAGCTAAGTTTTCCTCTTTCAAGAGTCAATTATTATTGCTGCACCCGACACTCGGGGGCTCCGCCATGGAAAATCATCTTGCATATCATTGACTTCGAAAAAAATTGTAAAAGCCCTAGTAGCTGGCGTTCCTTGTCGAATACTTGACAATTTAGTTTACAGTCGCATGAAGCTCGACTAACGTTTGGTAAGGCATAAAATCTTGGGCGTCAGGCTAACAAAAAGGCTTAGCAAGTATCTTGAAATTCAAATGTGGCAAACGCATCATATTACATTTGACCTGAGTAGCTGATCGAGCCGTGAAGTGCATCAGGCTAACGAAAGGGTCCTATGTACGAGCAACAAAATTGCACAAAAAAACATCGAGTTTTTATTTTACATACTACATCATCATTACAATATGCAAACGTAATATTTCTTTGAGAGACAAAGTATTTCACAATTCTTCATATTTTCTGCAGGAGTCGGCAAATTTATCAAAGTCATCAAAGAGCCGAACTTCTTTGAGTAGTAAACTTGAGTCTATGCCCGGCTACAAGTACCTGAATATAGACTCGGGGGCTACTCCCATCGAGAGCACTGGTCGCGCACCCGATAGAAAGTCAATTTTGAGAGAAAGAATTCGACAAGAAGGGAGCAAAGAAGGAAGAAATTTTGAGCCTATGATCGACTACAAGTACTCGACCATAGCCTCGGGGGCTACTCACATCGGGAGCGCTGGTCGCGCACCCGATGAAGATTTACTTAGAGAAGATCATCAATGAAGAGCGAGGAAGAAAATTTCGAGTCCATTATTGGTGGCAAGCACCAGGAAATAAACTCGACATTTCACTCCCATCAGGAGAGTAGATTCAAGAACCCAAAGATTTCAGGAAGTTGAAGAATTGAAGTCAAAGATTGAAGAAGTCGAAGTTAGAAGAAATCGATGATTGAAGAAGTCAAAGATTGAAGAAATAGAAGATTGAAAGAAGTCAAAGATTGAAGTTTTGAGACTCAACCCAAGTCTGCAACTCGAATTGAGTCTCGGGGGCTACTAACATGGATATGCCCTTTGGGTACCCATGGATTAGTATTACAATAGATATCTAGACATAGCATACAAGATAGATTAGACATAGACTAGATAGACAAATCCGCCTACGGCGGTACCATGTAAATACCCTTGTGATCATATACTAGATTGCTAGCAGGATGTAGCGATCCTCCACCACGGGGACGTGAACCTGGGTACATCATGTGCCAATCTCGATCCCGGAATCTCTAGTCGTTGCTCTTCCCCCGATCTAAAGTCCTTCATCTAGGACATTTGTCGAGTTAACCCCTCGTCACACACCTTGCCCTTGGGGTTTCCAACTGGTCGGTCATTTACTTTATTAATTACACGCCAACAAGTTCTCTGGCACTATTCATCACCGCGCCATCATAAAGTAAACAGTGCGAGTAAAGTAAACGGGTGATAGCAATATAATGGAAATAGGACCCGGGTCCATAGTTCACTAGTGGTGTCTCTCCATAAGATAAAATAACATATGCTGGGTAAACAAATTACAGTTGGGCAATTAATAGAATAAAGACAACGTGCATATGTCGAGAGGATCACTATGATATTTACTCTGGGCATTACAACAAGATACATAGAGCGCCATCCAACTGCATCTATGACTAATAATCCACTTGTGGCGAATCAATCTGAGAACTCCACAAGTATTAAGTTGTGAACAACAGATAACTGTATTAAGCAAAGTGTGTAATATAAACAAAGCATATGCCCTTAGACATATGAATGTTGTTTTCTCCCTATTGGCAGCAGCACATCTATAACCATAGAGGTTTCGGTCACTCCCCCAGATTAAATAGAGGCATGAACCCAACTATCGAGCATAAATACCCCCTCTTGGAGTCACTAGTATCTACTCGGCCAAGATAGCTACTAACAACGGAGAGCATGCAAGATCATAAACAACATAGAGATAACATAAGATAATATTCAGCACATCAACTCAATCATAACACCAATATTCATCGGATCCCAACAAACAAAACATGTAGAATTACATAACGGTGATCTCGATCATGTAAGGCAGCTCATGAGATCTAAACATGAAGCACATGGTAGAGAAGACAACCAATTAGCTACTGCTATGGACCCATAGTCCAAGGTAAACTACTCACTCATCGCGCCGGAGGCAAGCATGGCAATAAATAAGTCCTCCGGTGGCGATTCTCCTCTCCGGCAGGGTGCCGGGAAGAGCTTCTGGACCCTCCCGATCTTGGGTCGACGACGGCGGTGGATCGCGATGTGTTACTGGAAAAGTGATCGGGTGTTTAGGTTTTTCCCGTCGGGGGGTCTTTATAGGCAAAGGGGCATCGTCAGAAGTGGACCGAGGTGGCCACACACATAGGGGGCACAGCCTAGCCCTAGGCCGCGCCGCCCTGTTGTGTGGGCCCCTCATGGCCCCACTCCGTCTCCTCTTCGGTTCTCTGGAAGCTTCGGTGAATTTCTGGATGTTTGGCTTTTGTTTTGTCCAATTCTGAAAATATTTCCTATGTAACTTTTCTGAAACACAAAAATAGCAGAAAACAGGGAACTGGCACTGTGGCATATCATTAATAGGTTAGTTCCAGAAAATTCTTAAAAATGCCATGAAGTGTAACGAAACACTAAGCAAATGCTGTAAAAACAAGCATGGAGCATCAAAAATTATAGATACGTTAGAGACGTATCAAGCATGTTTATTGCAATCATCAATAACAGTATCACTTTCTATGCAAATGTCTTTGAAAGGTTCATGATACACATCCCCATTTCCTTTGGGAACATTAATATGGGAAGCAAAGGCTCTAAAACAATCAACCGTAATTTGAGGATCAAGACCATATTTAGCATTAAGCTCTTGAAAAACAGCAGTTTCAGCGAAAGACTTAATGCAATCATACTCATAATTTATACCTGATCCTTTACCTTTCTCGCTCTCCCAATCTTCAATATTGCGTTGAATTTTTTCAAGCAGATCCCACTTAGTGTCAACCTCCTTGCTTGTGAAGGATCCCTCAAAACAGGCATCTAGATAGTCCCTGTAATATCCTGAAAGCCTTGCATAAAAATTATTAATAACAATATTATGGGGAAGCTCATGAATGGGACATTTGAGCATTAGTGACTTCAATCATCCCCATGCTTGGGCAATGCTTTCTCCATCATGAGGATAAAAATTATATATATAATTCCTATCTTTATGAACCTCACTAGAAGGATAGAATTTAGAATAAAAGAGAGGTACAATTTCCTCCCAACCAATAGATCGGTCATCCTTCAGCGTCTTATACCATTCCGCAGCTCTGCCCTTTAGTGATAAAGAAAATAGCTTCCTCTTAATTTCACTTGCAGAAATACCTACACACTTGAACAACTCATATAATTCATGTATAAAGAGCAAATGATCACTGGGATGGACAGTTTCATCCCCTAAATAGCAGTTATTCATAGCACGTTCAACAATTTTCATAGGTATTTTAAAGGAACGAGGATCAAAAACATCATTAGAAACATCACATATGGGAGATAAAAT
This sequence comes from Dactylis glomerata, assembly GCA_007115705.1. NCBI lineage: Eukaryota > Viridiplantae > Streptophyta > Magnoliopsida > Poales > Poaceae > Dactylis > Dactylis glomerata. The sequence goes on from QXEO01000291.1 coordinate 7,005,758, forward strand.
ATCATCAGAGCGAATTTGCTCCACTAAAGCTGGGAAACTAAAAATATCATGCTTATCAAAACCAGCTTCCCCAAGCTTAGACCTTTCTATAGCATTAGCAATAATGGTGTTCAAAGAATTCATACAAATAACATTGCTATGCGAATAAAGCTCTAGAGGTTTTTTAAACACTTCAAGTCTGAACTCAGGAAAGATACTATAAAACTCTTTATTTTCCATTAAGCCTAACTAGTGAAAATAAAAATAAGAAACAAAAAGATATAATTGCAGAATCTAAAGGAAATAACTTCGAGCACTCAGCAGCAACTAAAATACTTAGTAGCCAGAGGATGTGAGTACATTTTACCTTACCTCCCCGGCAACGGCGCCAGAAAAGAGCTTGATGTCTACGCACGTGTCTGTTCTTGTAGATAGTGTTGGGCCTCCAAGTGCAGAGGTTTGTAGAATAGCAGCAAGTTTCCCTTAAGTGAATCACTTATCGAACTCAGGGAGGAGGAGGCCAAAGCTATCTCTCTCAAGCAACCCTGCAATTACAATGCAAAAAGTCTCTTGTGTCCCCAACACACCCAATACACTTGTCAGATGTATAGGTGATACGTCTCAAACGTATCTATAATTTTTGATGCTCCATGCTTGTTTATACACCATTTGCTTTGAGTTTTGTTACACTTCATGGCATTTTTATGCATTTTCCGAAACTAACCTATTAACAAGATGCCACAGTGCCAGTTCCCTATTTTTTTGCTGTTTTTGTGTTTCAGAAAAGTTACACAGGAAATATTCTCGGAATTGGACGAAATAAAAGGCGAACCTCCTATTTTTACCGAAGCTTCGCGAAGACCGAAGATGAGATGAAGGGGGGCCAAGAGCCAGGCTCACCACAGGGGGTGCGGCCCAGCCCCTAGCCGTGCCATCCCATGGTGAGGCCAGCTAGCCCCACCTCTGACAATGATCTTTCGCCTATAAAGTCCCCTCGATGGGAAAAACCTAAGGGATGGATCTCTTTTCCACAAAATATACTGCAAGCCGTCGCCATCATCATTGCGAGATCGGGAGGATCCAGGAGCTCTTCCTGGCACCCTGCCGGAGGCCTTCTCCACCACCATGGTCGCCTCCAGAGTGATGTGTGAGTAGTCTACCTTGGACTACGGGTTTATAGCAGTAGCTAGATGGTTGTCTCATCCACCATGTGCTTCATGTTTAGATCTTGTGAGCTGCCCTATATGATCAAGATCATCTTTATGTAATCATACATGTTGAGTTTATTGGGATCCGATGAGTATTGGTACTATGTCAAGTTGATGTGCTGAATTATATATCTTTATGTTATCTCTATGTTGTTTATGATCTCGCATGCTTTCTGTTGCTAGTAGCTATCTTGGCCGAGTAGATGCTAGTGACTCCAAGAGGGAGTATTTATGCTTGATAGTTGGGTTCATGCCTCTATTTAATCTGGGAGAGTGACAGAAACCTCTAAGGTTGTAGATGTCATGTTGCCACTAGTGAGAAAACAACATTCTTGTGTCCAAGGATATTTGCTTTATTTACTTTACGCACTTCGCTTAATGCAGTTATCTGTTGTTCGCAACTTAAGACTCAAGGGGTACTCGGACGACTCCCTGCGAGTGTATTATTAGTCATAGAAGCAGTTGGATTACGGTCTATGTATTTTGTCGTAATGCCCAGAGTGAATCTCATAGTGATCCTCATGACATATGTACGTTATCTTTTTTCTATCAATTGCCCAACTATATTTTGTTTACCCAGCATGTTATTATTTATCTTATGGAGAGACACCACTAGTGAACTATGGACCCTGGTCCAATTTCCTTTACATTGTTACACCGTTTTACTTTAGGGATTTCTATTTTCGTGCCCTCAGGTCGTTAGTTGTACTCAGTTTTCCCCAGCTCGTTAGTTTTTACTCAGTTTTCCCCAAGCCGTTGTCTGAAACCCTCAAGGAGCTCGGATGGGAGGATTCCCGTTAAGTTGACCGTTTTCGTGCTGATGTGTGGGGCCACATCGTGTGGGGCCGCGTCATGTGGGGCTGGTAGAAAGGGACCGCATGGGACAGGACGAGACCGCGTTTGGTTGTACGTGAGAGCTCGGTTCTGTCTCTCTCGGGCCAAATTGGCATTGACTTTTCAGAGCGCCTTTTCAGAGTGCCTTTTTTCCCTCTCTCTCTGTAAACAGTTCTCTCTCTTTTCACCAAATTAGTATCAAATCTAGAGAAGCCTCTAGTTCTGTCTTTCTTCAATGATTGCTGCCTTTTGGCCCTCATTTTTTGCCCAATATGGTAACAAATCTAGAAGCTAATCTAGAAGCTAGTATAGTATAATACATAAAATGCATACAACAGCCAAAAGAAGCTAATAACGATGTTAATGTTCACGACAAACTAAGCTAAAAATAATATAAGACGCAATGTATGCCCAACATGAAGGTTCTTCATTCTTTATCATATATTTCGGAGTCGCTATATTCCATGAGACGGAAAAAATATTGACTGAACTCCTTCTGTCTGCAGTATGCAGCCAATAGATCCTCCAAACGGTATGGCCTTTGTTCTATTTTCATACCGTCGGAATCTAATCTATCCACATATCGTGGCCACTCATCCCAGGCCTTTCTATCATCAAAGTACCGTCTGATATAACCGCCCTCGTAGTAGATGCAGCCAGGTCGAACTGTCGGGTGCACTCTGGTGTCGACGGAGATACACCATTTATAACTGACAAAGAAGGCACGACTGCCAATGTTGACAGCATGGAGAGAGCGGCTCTCAGTGTCCACATGGTACACCAATGGTTGACCTTCCTCCAAATGCCTGTTGCCAGCGCTGTCGCCGAACAACACAAGCAGCAGATCACCATCAGACTCCACAAGGTAGAACTTGTCATTTTCAAGTTCTGAAAATGAAAATAGTGTCTCCATGTTGATAGTGCTCACGCGCTTCATTGTTGGTGCACACTAATATTCCAAACTCAAAATTGTTCACAGCTATTGCATACAATTCACCATTGAACGGGGTAAGGCAACGCAGAGAATCGTCCTCGATCGAAAATCTTCCTTCTCCCCAATCTTCTACATCTATATCCTTAGTAGGAGAGCTCTCATCGACCCAAGCAATTTCATTGGGGTAACATGTGCAAATGAAGACCATAGTCGGGGACTTCATTACAGTGACTGACTCCACAATCATAGATGGCATCTGCGCCTCAAACGTAGCGTTCAATGTCTTTGTGAGTGGGTTCAGAAGCCGTATCTTGTGCGGCTGGTTCCTCTGGGAAAGCACGATGACGCCACGGTAAAAGCCGATGAAGTAGTATCTAAAAGGGTTGATGAAGATAACATTCAGCACTAAGATGTTTACGATTGAAAATAAAAATAGATTAACTCTATAGATATGGAGGAATTTGAACCTTGCATGAACTTCCGTTAGATCGATGGTGACGTAGCGGGATATGCGGAGGTTGAGGAAGGAGAACTCAGCGACGCATGGAAGGGCGTGTTCTACCATGATCCATTCGTGCAGGTGCACGTCGGGCTCAGGTAGATCTGAGCACCAATTTGTACAAACTTGCCTCAAAGCAGCGTACGTGTCCACGTACTCCTCGTTCGCCAGTAAGCAGTCGCCGATCTTGTGAAGTGGTCCATCACCCTTAAGAGAGGCCCAGTTCATGGAGGTGCCACGCTTGGATGCGCCGCCCTCGGATGCGATGGGCTCAGATGCGATGGGCTCGGAGGCGATGGGCTCGGAGGCGACGGGCTCGGGGGCGACGGCCGCCAGCGCATTCTCCTTCTCCATCGCTGGCAGGGGAGCGCGCGTAGGGCGGCTGGGGTTTTTTTGGAGAAGGTGATGGGACGTGAGAGGCGTGGTTGCATGCGTGAGTTATGATGAGACTGTGTACAGAGGGAGGGAGAGGGGCTCTGTACTGGCAAAGTGATAGTTCGTCTCAGCAGTTGACGTTTTGGTCTCAACATGCGCACCGCGCGGCTAACCGCTGCTCACCGTGACACGCGTCCGTGGGACTGCACATCAGCACCGTTACGTGTACTCAGTTCTACCCTCGAATCTTACACTGGAAAAATATCTGTACTCAGTTTTCCCCTCGAGTACTAATACTGCCTAGTGCAATATACTCAGTTTTACCCTCAAGTAGCTGGTCAACAGAGAGTCAACAGATGGGATTAAGCCATCTAATTGAGTCATTTCATGCGCAAAAAAATTCAAAAAAATAAAATCATAGTGCCTCCTACTCATGGAGTCTTGTTACGCGACCTGCCACGTAGGAAATCATAACAATAATATATAAATCAAGTTTTCACACAAATGGCCACTTCTGAAATCACTAGTAGCTATGAAGGTTCATGGCTTTCCACTCAAACCCCTTCTCAGAACATCTATACCCAAAACATAGTTTGTCTGAATGAGGCCATAATTTTTACACTCATGTATATTTGAATTGCTAATACTTTGAGGTAGGCCAACCTGGGTTTCATTGTACAAAACAGGTGTTTTTCTTTTTCTAAATCTCTTATTTGAATTCCTTAGCCTGTTTACTATTTACTTGTCCTTGTATCCTTGATACTACTCAGTTTTACCCTCTCCCTTCTCACAGAAGCCCAAACTTGGCCTGATTGGTCGAGCTGTTGTCACACGGATCGTGCCCACCTACCGTCGATCCTATGATCTAACGGGCAGGATCGTGCCACCCTCTCTCTATCTGTCGGTGGCAAACTACTACCCCTCTATGTATGCTAAATGATGAGTTTGCCACCGGATTCAACAAGTTGGGTAATCACGAATTTCTTGTAGGCATTACTTTTCACGGTAAAATGATAAACTATCACGAATTTCCATTTCTTGTAGGCTTTACTTTTCACGGTAAAATGATGAACTATCACGAATTTCCATTTCTTTTATGCATTACTTTTCACGGTAAAATGATAAACTATCACGAATTTTCATTTCTTGTAGGCATTACTTTTCACGTTGAAATGATAAACTATCACAAATTTCCATTTCTTGTAGGCTTTACTTTTCACGGTAAAATGATGAATTATCACGAATTTCCATTTCTTTTACGCATTACTTTTCACGGTAAAATGATAAACTATCACGAATTTCCATTTCTTGTAGGCATTACTTTTCACGCTGAAATGATAAACTATCACGAATTTCCATTTCTTATAGGCTTTACTTTTCACGGTAAAATGATGAACTTTCACGAATTTCCATTTCTTTTAGGCATTACTTTTTTGTTGAGATATAAATCACCCCCACAACGGTCATCTCCTCCTTAATTTATTGTGTAAACCCCACAACGGTCATCTCTACCTTAATTTATGGTGTAAACCCCACAACGGTCATCTCTCCCTTATAAACCCCCACAACGGCCATCCCTCATATCAATAGGTTCTGCCTCTCTCTTCTTCATTTCTACCTCTCTCTTCTTCGTTCACATACACTTGATCCATTGCCATGGCTTCCACGTCTCGGACGCCGACCGGAAGGGGAAGGGGAAGGGGAAGGGGAAGGGGCGGCCGGGGTGGTGGATCATCATCATTGCCACCACCACCGTCAACACTGCCATTGATCATAGAGGAGTTCTTCATCACCATCTATGAAGACCCTTTGGCCAAGAAGGTACGTACGCGTTCCCACATATATGATGCATGTGATTAATTATGTGCATGTTCTAAAAAACCTTTAATTTCAAACGATCGGCGCTTGATCTCTTTGCAGGCACTCCCACAAAAGTTTGTGGACTATGTTGACGGCCAGGAGCCCGCAAAGGTGTATCTGCGAGCAGCTGACTGCGGTCCTTGTCTCTGGACCGTGGAGGTCCTATTTGACGGACAAGGCCGGATGTACCTCGACAAGGGCTGGGAGAATTTCGCCATTGCGCACGGTGTGGATTTCGGCTGCTTCCTACACTTCAAATATGAAGGCGATTATGTGCTCACAATGAAGGTATTCAAAGGAACAACGTGCAGTAAGTACTACTACACGGATGACGAAGATACTGACGATGAAAGCGACGACGACATGAAGCCATGCATCTAAGGGGATTATGACCAAGAATATATATGTAGCTTCATATGCATCGATTTATAGATCTAGCTATTTTCTATATATTATGCATGTAAAAATAATAGGGAATCGCAATTTCCACTATGATTCGAGCACCACAGCCTCCAAACGATGTCGATGCCGATATCGGCATGGTCAGAATGGGTATGCATGCTCGCCACCACTGCTAGGTCACCGTCGGGATGCACCCTCAATCCCGTCCCCTCATTTGATCACTGACACACCAGAGATACCGCCGAGGCCAATAATGAACGTACATGCTGATGCCAATGCCGAACATGCACGCCGCTGTGGGCACGGCCACGCCACCCCGCTATGTTGGATGCCACAGACCACCGCGAGGTCTTTCCCTTCGCCACCACACTCCCCTAGCACCTATCTATACACGCCAGAAAGGAGAGACACTAGTTTTCTCTACATTGCTCGCGTTCATGTCCGACACCGTCAGTCAAAGTGTTGAGGTCGTCGTCGATGTCCTCGACCATTTCTTCTCTTCTTTGCATGGTTAAATGCATCTAGTTCATATCTATCTAATGCGTCTGGTCTCGTCTCATGCAGTTCTTTGTGGACGTCGATCTCATCTTGGCACCCCGCAGGCCACCTCCTCCGTGCCATCGCTGTAGAGCTCCATTTAAAAATCTAATCCTACCCGTGTATTGCCCCTTGTATCAGCGTCATGGACCCACTTGTCATTCGATATACCGAAGCCCCACTCGTCCGGGTTTTGGTCAGGGATACGGCGATGCTTGCGGTCAAATAAAGATGGATGCTCTGACGTGTCTTTGCGGGCTCTACGTGGCCCCACTAGTCAGCAGTTAATGGTCAAAGGTGTTCAACCGTTGGGCAACCGGCCGTTCCAGCACTGGTGACGGTTTCAGACAAGGGCTTGGACAAAACTGAGGAAAAACTAAGGAGCTGGGGAAAACTGAGTACAACTAACGACCTGAGGGCACGAAAATAGAAATCCCTTTACTTTACTCGTATTGTTTACTTTCTTGCATACTATTATCCTTTTACCACTCGATATACTCAAACCTTTGTTTACAGCAAACCGGTGAGATTGACAACCTCATCGTAAGTTGGGAGCAAAGTTCTTGGTTGTGTTGTGTGCAGGTTTCACGTTGCTGCTGGGTGAAGACACACCAACAATATTTCTGGCACCATTGTCCGGAGTGTGACAAAGCTAGCAAGCATAACCTTCTGAAGTTTGGTTCTTTCTCCTACTGGTTCGATAAACCTTGGTTTCATAACTGAGGGAAGACTTGCTGCTATGCTCATCACACCTTCTCTTGGGGTTCCCAACTGGTCGGTCATCTACATCAACACCGCACCATCAATAGGTGCACTAGTTCGGCGAAGAGATAGTAAAATACAAGTAGTATGGATGATTATAAGTGGTAAATGTAATCTGAAATAAATATCGCTACGAGCAAATATGTAACAAAACTGAATGTAACCGGTGTTCAATTCTTGGAAACAAGGCCTAGGGATCATACTTTCACTAGTGGACACTCTCAACAAATATAACATAATTGAACCCATAGATACTAACTTCACTATGCCACTCTAAACTATTCTCCAATGGATAACGAATACTAATCATGCGTAGGGCTATGAAGCACTCCTCAAAGTTCGCATGTCCCTAAACTAGATTGTCCCACACTATCATCATGAACGCACTAGATGGTTCTAACAAACATCAACAATCATAGAGACACTAGCCAAAAAGACACACACAATGTGCATACTATCACCTTCACATCATGATACAAGGTGTCTCCGGAGATTACAATAATAAAGCACGGGAGTAGCATAATATCTGAATAATAGCATCTACCAATTCAACTAGATACAAAGCTCATGATCACATAAACATCACATCATGGGAGAGAGAGATGAACCACATAGCTACCGGTAGAGCCCTCAGCCCCAGGGGAGAACTACTCCCTTCTCATCATGGGAGACAGCAACGTTTGGTGGAGATGGCGGTGAAGTCGATGGAGACGGTAGTGGAGGCGACGGCGTCAATGGAGATGGCTCTGGGGGCACTTCCCCATCCCGGCAGGGTGCCAGAACAGAGAGTTTTGTCCCCCAAAAATGGTCTTCGACGGCGGCAGCGCTGTGGAACTTTTACTGGGAAAACGCTGATTGTTTTAGGGTTTTCCTTTGGAAGGCTTTTTATAGGCGGAGAGGCGGCATCAGAGGCCCACCAGGGGGGCCTCACCACCTCCTGGCGCGGCCAGGAGGGGGCACGCCACCCCCTGGTGAGCCCGCCCTCTGGCCCCGCCTCCGACTCTCTTTCGGTCCTCATCCTTCGTCCGGGAAAAGTAGGAGTTTTGGCTTTTGTTTCGTCCAATTCCGAGAATATTTCCTGTGTAGCTTTTCTGAAACACAAAAACTCCACAAAGTGTAACAAAACACAAAGCAAATGGTGTATAAACAAGCATGGAGCATCAAAAATTATAGATACGTTTGAGACGTATCAGACAACAGCAACAAGTTCTAGGTCATGGGTGGGATAGTTCAGCTCATGAGGGCGTAGTTGACGAGATAGGTAAGCAATTACCTTGCCATCTTGCATCAAGACACTCCCAAGTCCAAGCTTGGATGCGTTGCAATAGACGTCAAAGCTTTTAGTGATATCTGGCATAGTTAGGATAGGGGCTGACACCAGTCTCTTCTTGAGTTCTTGGAAACTCTGCTCGCACTTCTCAGTCCACTCAAAATTCTTGTCTTTCTTGAGCAGCTGAGTCAACAGGCGAGCAATACTAGAAAACCCTTCAACAAACTTCCGGTATTAATTGGCTAGTCCAAGGAAAGCTCAAACTTCGGTGGGGTTGGTTGGGGCTTTTCTTTCCATGATGGAGGTGATTTTTGAGGGGTCAACGGATACTCCACCAACTGAGATAACATGGCCAATAAATCCCAATTCTTTCCGCCAAAACTCGCATTTGCTAAACTTGGCGTAAAGATGATGCTCTCGCAGGGTTCCCAGCACTAATCACAGATGTTCTACATGCTCTTCTTTGGTCTTGGAGTAAACTAGGATGTCATCGATGAACACCACTACAAACTTGTTGAGGAACTTCATGAATACCTTATTCATGAGGTTCACGAAATAGGCAGGGGCATTGGTCAGGCCGAAGGACATTATGGTGTATTCAAACAGACTGTAACGAGTGGTGAAGGCGGTCTTGGGAATATCGGACTCATAGACCTTCAGTTGATGATATCCGGTACGGAGATCAATCTTGGAGAACACCTTGGCTCCATTCAGCTAGTCTTCAATTTTTGGAAGTGGGTATTTGTTCTTGATAGTCACCTCATTCAGTTTACAGTAATCCACACATAGTCGAATGGTACCATCTTGCTTGTCCACAAAGAGAATAGGCGATCCCTAGGGTGAAGCGCTGGGGTGGATAAGGCCTTTGCTGAGCATATTGGCAAGTTGCTTCTTCAACTCCTCTAGTTCTTGTGGGTTCATACGGTAAGGTCTTTGAGCAATAGGGACTGTTCCGGGACTCAACTCAATGATGAACTCGATATCCCGGCCAGGGGGCATACCTGGCAATTCTTCAGGGAAGACATCGGGGTATTCACATACCACCGGGACTTGGTCAAGGGTTGGTCCAGAGATAGACTTCTTGTAGTAGGTCTTGCGGGATGGCATAGTTGCTATGTGCTCAATCTGAACACCCTCACTGTTGGTTACGGTTATAGCTTTCCTGGTGCAATCTATGTTCCCCTGGTACTTGGACATCCAATCCATTCCAAGTACCACATCCAAACCTTGCATGCCAAGGATGATCAGATCGGCTTGGAAGCTCACCCCATGGATCTCTACTGGGACGCCTTTACAGGATAGTTTGGTTCTAGCAACTAACCCGTAATTTGTACTACCATGAGTCTATCCATTTTAGTGGGTTTCAACTTGCCTTTATCCACAAAGTTCTTAGTGATAAAGGAATGTGATGCCCCAGAGTAAAACCGAATTTTAGTAGGCTCAGAGTTGATGAGAAACATACCAAGCACGATGTCAGGTGCCTCCTCGGCTTCAGCTGCATTCACATGGTTCAAGCGGCCTTGGGCAACATTAGCTTGGTTCTTCTGGTTCCTACCAGGGGGTCCACGGCCTTGGCCCTGGTTGGGCCGTGGCGTGCTAAGGCTCGGTGTAGTAGGCTTCTCCAGGGGACACTCCTTAGAGAGGTGTCTAGGCTGACCACAAATGTAGCATCCACTACCTTGGCCATGGGTATTAGGGTTGAAAGTGTTGCGGTTACCTCCTGAGAAGTTCCCGCCTGCAGGACGGTTGCTGGAGAATTGGCGGTTGGGGTTGTTGGGCTTGGGAGCTTGAGAGGCGAACCTCTGTGGGGGTGGCGCAGACCTAGCTAGGGGCAAACTGCGGGACCTATGGCTGCTTGGTCCTCCTTCACTCATCATCCTTTGCTTGCGGCTTTCATGGGCAGCCTTGTGCTTTCCCTCAACCATAATGGCAGCATCTACCATTGCCTCCAAGTCTGGATAGGGCACGGCTACCAGGTAGGTCTGCAGCTCTTCATGGAGTCCATTCAAGAAGTGCTCCTTCTTCTTCTCATCAGAGTCAATGTCATTGGGAGCATATCTTCCCCATGAAGTAAACTTGTCAAGGTACTCAGTCACACACATAGTACCTTGCTTCAGATTGAGGAACTTGTCCCTCATCATTTTGATGAGTCCAGTGGGAATGTGGGCCTTGTGAAACTTGGTCTTGAATGCATTCCAAGTCATCACTTGATTTGCAGGCTGCATGGCGCGGACATTTTCCCACCAAGCACCTGCGGCTCCTTCCAGGAAGTGGCTGGCGTACAGGACCTTCTCATTTGGGTCAACTCCTGCATACTCAAGCTTGTTCTCAATGGTGTGGAGCCAGTCGTCAGCATCTACAGGCTCAGTGGACATGGAGAAGTTTGGCAGGTTGGAGTTTTGAAAGTTCCTGAGTATGGTGCTGGGCTCGTCACCAGCATTACCACCATTGTTGTTGTGGTTGGTGGCAATCTAGGCGAGGTGCTGAAGTGTGGCGAGGTTGGCTTGGCGCTCGGCGCATGCTGCCTCACGGTCCTCCGTCATCATGTGCAGTAGCTGCGCCATGCTCGGCTCTGGAGGTGGTGGTGGGTTGCCTCCACCTTGACCACGAGTTCCCGCAGCCATTCTGGAGACAAAGGTTTGTGAGAAACAAACAAGGGGTATGCGAATACAAGGTATAAATAAGAAACTCAACAACCATGCATAAGAGACATAAACACAACAAGGCATCTATGCAAATACTCCACTAAGCATCCATAACCATCCAAGTCCAGCACATACATACAAGCAAAAGAAGTGCCACACCAAGTCCAGGCACACACATCACATAGTCTCATACAATACCAACATCAAATGGTTTCAGCTGAACCATACAACAAGCATACGCAAAAGGGATCTAGTAGTCCTACTCGATACGCGACATCCTAAGTGAAGTTGTAGTGCACCGGGTACCTACTCGTCGGCGCTGACATGGGGGACAACCTCCTCGGTGTCCTCCTTGGTAGGAGTCTCGGGGGTGTAGAAGTCTATGATAGCATTGCGGTCATCACCGCTGTCGCTACCACGGTCATCATCGTCGGTGCTCGCAGGCTCCTCGCTGAAGGCCTCCTGGTAGTCATCATCGCGGCCGAGGACAGCCTCGTTCTCCTTACGGAGCTCGGCGGTCTCGTCCTCTATCTCGGACACGTGGCTCTCAAGGGAGGCTAGCTGGTCCTCAAGGTCGCGGACGCGCTGCCTAAGACTCTTGTTCCTCTTCACTATCTTCCTCTTGGTGACGTGGAGACAGTGACAAGATAAAATAGATGCCTGCAGGTCCTCATGAAGGACGGCAAGCTCCAAACCTCTCTCGTCGGCGACCATACGGACATGGTCCAGCTGCCCCTGAGTGTGGTGCAGCAGGGCCTCTGTGTGGCAGAGGTGTGGCGACTGAACAGAGTGTGGGCATCGGCCTGATGGGGAAAACCCTCGTGGTCGATCCGCCCATAGTGCTCGTAACAAGTGCCCAGCAGCTCGTCAAAGTGGTGGTGGACGAGGTGTGAGATAGCGTTCTGCAGTACACGCATCACATCATCCGCCCCGAGGTCGCGCAAAAAAATGACCGCCTCCTCGTGGGTACCGACCTAACGGTGAGCAACGGGGTCGTCCATCTACACAAATTTTTAAGATAGGTTTAATTAGTGACTTACCCAAGTGTGCAATATTTTAAATACAGTAAAACTTGAATTAAGATGCAAGTAATTAAAATGCTTAAAGAGCAAGGGAAGAGATGAGAGCAATATATATTTACCTTTTTTATATATAGCCATCTCTTTTATTTTATTAGTAAAATAATTTTTGGTTTGATCTAACGCCCAAGCTAACTAAGGTCTCCTAAGGTCAGGATATACCAACTCTGTGGGGACCCCGGCTTACCACCCGGGATACCCGCTATGCATACAATTCACGATCCCAGGAAGACCATCGTGAATCCACATAACAGAGTTGACATTACAGAGTACATCATCCATTACATAACGAGTTTGAATAGTCTTACATAGGCCACTTGGCCAAATTCAAATGCCACGCAGGGCAAGTTCAACTAGCATATAGCAGCGGATACAAGGGTAGTGTTGGTGACCCGTGTCGTGCCTCTACCCGACAGGCGACTGACCGGGAGATGATTCCTAGTTTGCACTGGCATCGTCAAACTCCTCACCATCATCCTCATATCCTTCTTCATAATCTGACCAAGTTAATAGCCAGGGACAAAATCGTGTGTACATTTTGGAATTGTACTCGCAAACCATCTAAGAGGAAAGTGTTTGATATGCAGTTTGGCTATAGCAAGGAGAGGCTCTATTCTAGTTTGCTCTATACTACCATACTTTCTCTTGTCGAGATAGCATCTCCTACGACATCTCTATATCTTTGTCTGAAAAACATTTTTTTAAACAGATTTTTGTAAACTCTCTAGGGAAGGGGAAACTCATTTATTTTCTGAAAGAATCCATGATCAATCACACATGGCCATCTCCCAACTCCTCGGCAGTACCCTCCAAGTACTCCGATTATTCTCGTGCCACGGCAGACCCTCCAAGTACTCCGTCCGGCACCCTTCTCCATTTTTCTGAAATCATTTTATAAAACCAAAACCAACATTGGGCTAGATAGCGACCATTCCAACAGTCCATGACCGAGGACTCGGCTATTCGAATAGGTTTACACTCTGCAGAGGTTGTACACTTTACCCACAAGATTTGATATATCTGCCGAGATCCCACCATGGACCATCATACACAAGTATGCGGGGTTTGGATAATCAAACAGAGTCTTACATCTATCTACCTTAGTATGGGTGCCTGCCCTGTGGAGTCTACCTCCCCGGCATGCTCAGGCAGTACCTCCTTCAGAGCGTAACTCCGGCGCCATGGTGGGAGAACCCAAGTGTCTTCGGGTGGCTCGGGATATGTTGTTGTACTATGTTGCCCCAGGCTCCGGGTCAACCTGGATTCCAAGGTAGCGTGTACCAACCTCCAAGGTACCACAAACCCTTATATAGTATGAGACTCCCTGCACTAAAGCAGACAAACTTCGGACTAAGCCCCGTCCCATACCGGGGTAATGTGGCTGCACGGGTTAATTGTTCCGGTGGATATCTAGTGATCACCAATGTCATTTGTAAAACCTCCAACTCCTTTTTCTCCATTTCCATCTCCAATAGTATAAAACCATTTCTGAAAACATTTCAGTGGAGTAGAACACTACCCCAAGGTTTTTGAAAACATTTTCAAAAACATCTTTGAGTGTTCTCATCCTAGAGTTTTTGGCTCCACTACAAGTTTTCCAAAGGCTTGGATGCTAACCAACCAGCCACTACCATAAGGGGTATGAATAGGTGTCAAGAGGGTGTCCCTATGGATGATAATAATTTGACTTGTGGAGCTAAGCCGTCAATAATTGCTACAAGGACTATAGCAATATATAAAAACATGCATTATTGTAAACCTTTAAGAAACATGCAAAGTAAGTAATTAGGATCATATATGCATCAAGACTAGATGGCTTGCCTTGGTTGGCTTGTCCCTGGTCCTCTTCCTACTAGTACTCAAACACTTCACCCTCCTCAGTGCATTCGACGTCGGTCAATTCTATCGCCGGTAAGAATAGCAAACAATAAGCAAACAAGCATACACAAGGCACATGCATCACCACAATCAACATCACACAACCAGAGAGTATCAGAAGCAAACAAGTTTAGAATCTGAACAAAATTTTATAGGACTTTAATAGCATAGTTAATCCTATTAGAACTAGGGTATTTCAGTATAGCAAGAAACCCTAATTCACTCCAAACAAGCATGCAGGTGCCTAAATAGGTCAAATCTCATTCTCAGCATACCAGTAGGTAGACAACAAGTTTCCAAACCCAACAAAGATGGATTCACTCCAAAATACCTTGTGGTTAATTTTCTATGAATTTTATAATAACAACAATGACTAGAATACACAAATAATTTTCAGATATTCTTTGGACATCAGAAAAATGTACCAGCAAATGTTCTAGAAAGCTAACACAATGCATGACTCACAGAAATTGGATTCATGCCAAAATACCCATTCTATTTCAATTGAGAAAATAAACAAGACTAAATAAACTATTTGCCATTTTAAATACTACTGCAGATGTACAGCTCCTAAAATACCAAACTCAGTGAGACATGCAAGATAACATTTCATAGCATCACTGAAAATTCGATCCACAGCATTTCAACTTATAGAACTCAAAATTTGGATTTTTTATTGAAAAGTGACTAGTTTTGCTATTTAAAATATTAATGCACAAACAGTGATCTATTTTTTTTCATATGCCTCACACAGAGCCGGGTTCCATTATCACAGGATAACAAAATAATGTCTTGGTCAACCCAAGTTCAAACACAAAATAACCGGAAACAACAAAAGATCTATGATCGCAGACTAGCAGCAAACTACTACTAAGGCGACCTGTCCTCCGAGAACCTACGACAACCTCCAAACCTAAGAGGAACTAAGCAAGTTATTATAGTACCTTTTGGGATACATACCCCAAACAACAAAAACCACATCCAGCACTGTTTTGGAAGCCAACAAAACCTTCATCTGGCATGATTCACCTTCAGGATACTTTTGCTTTGTACCACGCTCCTCATCAAGCAGATTGCTCCTGGATTCTTGCACTGGTAGATCTGGTAGTCCTAGCCACCTCATGAGCCACTGAAGCACCCCTCTGCAGTCGAGTGGCCCCCTCCAGCAACAACTCCTTGTCCTTCTCATTCTGAAGACCTGCCCAGTATCGAAGAAAAGCACACATATAGCAAATCAGACCCAGTGGAGAGGAAATAAGCTTACCTTCAAAGCAAGCATTATTTCTAGTTTTCCAAATAGCCCAGCAAAGAGCAGCAATTCCGACAATATGAAGATTAGAGCCAACTGGAAGAATTTTGGCAATCCACCAGAAATATTGAGTAAAACAAGAGGGTCTAGTAAAAACCCCTAAGACAGTACTAATGGTACTCCACATGTAGGCTACCATGGGACAAGTGAAAAACAAATGATTGATATTCTCATCACTGGGGCAGAATTGACAAACAAAACTTCCACCCATTTTCTTTTTTTCATGTTATCTTTTGTGGCAATTGCATTGTGCCAGATAAGCCACAACCAGATTTTTATCTTAAGAGGGATTCAAGCTTTCCACAGCGGCTTAAAGCTTCTATCGACTCCCACGGCTGAGAGCTTATTATAAAGAGACTTAACCGAAAAAACTCCAGATTTAGTCAGTTTCCACCTAGGTTTATCTTTCTCATCATTAAGGGCTATCATAGCCAGATTATCTCTCATACATCGCCATTGTGACTGAATCTAAACTGCCAACCTGATGCAGCAGCAACTGCCACTGTCATCTGTTGTTGTAAGCTAAACTGCAACAGTGATCTATTTTGCATGGGACCAGTGCCATATGAAAGATATTGGAATAAGCTATCCATAGAAATTTGAATCACACCACTTGGATGCACAGATATTTCTATTTTGAATTTACAAATTTCAGATTCCAATCAAATCTAACAAATTCATTTTGAAAAAAAAAATCGGGCCGGGATCCATCAGATCCAGCGGATCCGCACTGGGTCGGCCCAGATCTGATGCAGGCGTGCGTGGGAGGGGAATTTCAAATCCACCCGACAGGCGGGCCACTGCTGTCAGCGGTGATGCCCTCCGAATCGGTATGGGGCAATGAGCGTCGTTTGATCTAGTGAAGATCGACGGCCTCGGTTCGTCATCCTCGCGGGAAAGAACTAGGGCGGCAGAAATCCTAGTACATCTGGGAGGAAATAGGGGCTCACCTAGGGTTGCTAGAGATGGCTGGGAATGGCGGAGGTGGCTGCGGAGGTTCTGCGTGGACGAGGCGTGGCATCGGTGGCGGGGTAGACGGCTCCCGGCGACGGCATGGTCGAGTGCGCTCCCGTGGATGCTCCAGCCTAGCTTGGTGATGCCAACGGCTACAGATGTTTCTGGACAGAGGGAGAGGTAGGGTTAGAGCGAGGAGATCCAGGGGATGCTAATGGCAAAAGAAAAAGAGGGAAAAGGTGGCGGCATCGATGGCAATCTTCACCCCTTCCTCCTAGTTAACTGAGATGAAACCAAGCTCTCCCCGTCGAGGGAGAGCCGGAAATCTCAGTAGAGATCTGGAGGTGGCAATGTGGTCTGGTGGGAGTGGAATGGAGAAGAGCGGTCGAGAGAAGGGGGCATGCAGGCTTTATAGCGGGCGAGCCATGCCCGTGAAGCTTGCGGTGAGGGTGTGGCGCCCTAGACGCGGATTGGTCAAGGATGGCGGTGGCGGGGCAGTGTTGGGTCGTGGCGTGCGCGGCGCTCGTGTTTTGGAGGTTTGCTGGTGGCTAGACGCGGCCGGACGGTCTCAGTGCTCTGGCACGTCACATCGAGGCATAGATATTCGATGGCTAGGGTTGTAGTCTAACGGGCGGGAGAGAGGAAACGGTTGTGCCAGTGGGGTCCTGGGTGTGCCTTCTGCTCGCGTGTGTGAACGAGAGAGACCGGGAGGGAGCATGGAGTTGAGCTCGTGGCCGTGTCCAGATCGACGTGGCCGGAGCAGACTGGGGGTGGCTGGGCGGCGTGGGTGCACGAGAGAGAGAGAGAGAGAGAGAGAGAGAGAGAGAGAGAGAGAGAGAGCAGGCTTGCCTGGGGACTATGCGAGGTGCAGAGGGTCGACTGCTCTCGCTTGCTTGGTCGAAGGGACAGAGGGGAGACGGGGGTCTTGAGGTGGTCTGCCTCGAGGGATGCCAGAGCGAGGGCAAGGAGAGGGGGTAGGGCATACCTGTGGGGCTGCCAGGTGGGGTAGTTGGGGTGCAGGTACTCGCGCAGGGAGTGGCCAGCAGGAAAGAGAGGGCTGGGGGAAATCTTTGCAAGATCATGCCATTGAGTGGCATTCGGCCATCTCCCTCTCTCTCATTTCCCCTCTCGTTTTCTAAGCCAGGGTTGGGGTGTGGGTTCAGGAGAGGGGTGGTCGACCAGATGGTGAGAGACAAGAGAGGGTGGAGGGGTCTAGGGTCTTTGAATGCAACTACAAACACACACATGTGTATGCACACAATGCACAAACATGCTAAACCAATATGAGTGAGGGGTGAGTTGGTAGGGTGGTGGTGCAAGATTCAAATTTGAAGGTTCATCTTCAAATTTCAGTCTTGGAGAGACTATTTGAATTGCTAGGAAAACACACACACACACACACACACACACACACACACACACACACACACACACACACACACACACACACACAAGTGCATATGCATGCATTAGTTCAAAGAAAAGAAAAGGAAAAACAATGTGGTGAAGTAGTCACAAATTTCATTCAACCCACACACACTCACACAATCAAGCACACATGCACACATGGAATTAGCAAAAGTTTTAATTCCCTCAAATTTTGACATAAAGGTTTGGTCCAAAAATTAGGTGTGCAAAAAGTGGGGTGTTACATTGAATCTGTTGTTTAAGAGCAGTTTGCTGATTGTTGAGGAGGACAAAAACTGTGATATCTCTATCTTTGTTGTATCCTACCTCTGGTTGTTGTTGTTGTTGTTGCCGGTGGGCAACGGAGAGAAGTGTGTTGCAATATCTAGAGGTTCTAGAGAAGACTAGGTTGATCATAGTAAAGCTCTTGTGGATCGGTTGGTTCACACTTGTGGTTTTTCCCTCCTCACCTTGAGGAGGTTTTCCATGTAAATCTTTATGTCACTTGTGCTTTATGATTATGTCTATATTTCTGTTGTATCCATTGGTTAAACCTACCTCAAGTTATTCACATAAATAAGTAGTGGTGTGTCTGGGTTGTGGGTCAGGCCCAGCTTGCCGTACAGAACACTGATTGGTGTTGTTTCTTGCTAGCTCATGTAGCACATGCGGTCGGATGGTGTGTCATTCAGCAAAATGACAACTCAACTGCCTAGTGATGCTCTTCATTGTGCTTCTCAATTATACTCCCGCGAGGCCGCGACACAGCGAGCCGGATAATTGCAGCGACGTCAAGGACAGAGAAGGGAACTGGATTAATGGCCGGAGTGCTTTTAGATTCGGAACGCCCGTGTCGTACGCCGGAGCTGGTCCACCATCGGGGGGCTGTACGACCCAGGTTCCTTGGTTAACTGCCTGGTTTGTACTATACTGTGAAAACTTGTATAAAATCTGATGCACATTTGTTTGCCGACTGCCCAGTCAGGTTATGTAAAAGTAAGCCTCCGTGCTTGCTGATAAATTTGTGGTGGGAAATGTTCGCTCCCAAAAAAATATTTGCAGAAATTTGTGGGCAAGGAGATGGAAGACTCACAAATTACAATGAAACCGTCCCAGTTGTGAAATACTCATCGTGGCGCTCACAGCGAATTTCTGCATAACGTGCCTTCTTGTGGGCAGCCTAACAAAAAAGATGGCCAGTTTGTCGTGGAGACATGCGAGTTTAAAGTTTAAACAAGCATGTGGCAAGCGCATCGATGGCGGAGGCAATGACCATTCGATGCAATGCAGTTCGAGGAGTGTAGCTTGTCGCCGTAACAAGACTTGACCGAGGGATCGGGAAGGTCAAGTTTCAACATGAACTAAAGCTGCTTCTTTTTTTGCGGGGAACCCCAGCTAAAGCTAACCATGATGGTCTTCCCAAAAAAACAATTTCTGCATTAGCTTGTTCAGTTGATGTATCGTAATATATATATATACATATATAAAAGTTACAAGCTTTGACAGTCTATTAGCTATGCCAAATCAGATTAGGGTACTGTAGATGAAAAACTTGCACATCTACAGTACAGTGTCGGCGGTCGTACCTTGCGTGATCGTAGTCAAAGCGGTGCATGAACCATATCTTTATGCTTGGTTGTTTTAGGGGCAGCCGCGTGCTACCTTTCTCGTGCCTTCTTTCCTCATGACTCCTTAATCCTCTAGCCTCCTCTGCTGACCTCCCATGGCCTGCCCAATCTCCTCTTTTCCCTCCTCTCCATCCCATGCCGACTTAGAAGAGGGAGAGCCCATCTCCATCTCGCTGGATGTCTCCCCGTCCTTCAGGACGTTGGCCACTCGCGTGACACAGCCGTGGGTCTCCTTAGCTGACCTCCCTCCCTGCCGTGCGTCCTCGGTGGCGCGGCCACCAAGCCGGAAGTCGCCTCGCCGTCTATGGGCAGGCCTCCCTCGCTGCACGCCCATGTCTCGACCGGGTTGGCGTCGTCTGCAGCTTGCGCGACGCCGGCTTGTGCTTGCGTCTACAGGTGGAAAGAATTCCACGGGTATGCCTTTTCCTCTCCCCTTTCTCCTTTCTCCTTTGCCTCTGATCTTATCCCTTCTCTGCAGTGGCGGCAGTCGGCAGGCAGCCGGAGATGGAGATAGATGGGAGGAATTGGAGGAGGAGGGAGAGGAGATGCGGATATGGAGGAGGTCAGGAGGATGACAAGGCCGAAGGAATGGGATAGGACATCTCGACGGACGCTGACTCCGTGACTCCGGCGGAGCGTCGGCGGCAGGAAGCTCCCTATCGAAGATAGGGATATGATGGCGAAGGATGAACTTGCACGGGTCGCCGCACGAACGCCGCCAGCCCGATGGCGTGCATCCACATGCAGCAAGGGCGGAAGGGCACCAACCAGGACGTCATGGTTGTCTGGGAGATTTGCTGATGGCAACAACTGATTTCCTTTCTTTCCTTGCGTGCTGGTTTGTTCCAGGATTCAGAGTCCAGCGGCGACGCTCGGGGCAAGCCTGATGACAGCTTGAACAGAAGGTAGTCTCACCAATTTTGTGACATTGGTTGCGTTGATGATGAGTTGCTCTCCATCTATGCCGCTTCTTTTAATGACCACACGATCCTGTGTTTTTAATCTCTGTTTGAGAACTGATTTTATTCCATACTGTCTATTGGTTAATATTTGTGGGTATGTTAGCTGATTGATGCCATGGGCTATCCGTGTGCCTTTGGTCGCTGGCGGACTGAATTCATAATTCAGAGTGGATGGTCTGACCCAGAGTGAGTTGTCCCTTGTGGGATTTAGCTTTCTTCTCTATGATTATATCCTGTATAATATATAGCATCTGATTCATCCAGGCATAGTTTGATGTAGATATTTATTAAGCTCTTGGGGTGACTAATCGATCCTTTGTTAGTAATAGCACAAGTAGTAAGTTCATAATTCAGAGTAGATGACCTTCATCAGGACGTACTTGGCTCCATGTTTACCTCTGGCCGCAGGCGCGTCCCTGACTCCACTATCAGCTTCGGGGGTAAAAAAAGCAGCGGGGTTCCGGGGGGCACCGCCACACTCCCTATTTCAAGGTTGACCAGCGACAGCAGGTTAGTGCCCACAACTGAACTTTCTTCTCCTTCTCTGATTTGTTTCTAGATTAATTTTTTGAGCTGTGTCATTGTTCATGTACAAATCCCTGTGACGAATATGGAGGCCCTTTTGATTTAGTGATGATCACCAAAATTCAGAGCAAAACATACCGCTGCAATTATTGCCACTACTCATCTTTTTAAAGAGCCTTTTGGCTAACAAATGAGATCACCAAAATTTCTATGCAACATCTTTTTTACACTTGAATTTCTGGTTTACAGCAAGTCTTAATAGTTATATATATGCATAATAATTTTGGTCTTTGCGGAGCCACAACGACCGTCAGTGATCAGCTATTGCTGAAACTCAATTCAAGAGAATGATATATGTACTTCATATCTTATTTGAGGCAACCTGGTAAATGCAAAGTTATTATCACGGATGAGAGATCAAGGAGATCATTCGAGGAAAAACACACCTGGCATAGATGATCTTGAATGGTCCTCGGTATATATGGCAACACCCGCAGCAATACAGTCAGTACATACAGTTGCACTGCATCGTGCTGTGGCGTGGAAATAACACCAAATGCACTACAGATCAAAATGTTGCCCTTGCATCTGACGGTTAACTCAGAACTCTATGGATGGCACCTGGAGGTCCTTGATGTTTTTTTTTGTATATATCTTTAGAAGCTAATGCCTTCCCAAGTATGGAATACTCTGTCTAAGTTGTGCTTACTTTATGTGTATTATGTAATGGTTGTTGAAACTACGCGGTAGCAGGGTCTCTTGCTTTTTCTCTCTTAAGATCTTGCTGATCCTTCTGATTGTAATTGAACTGCTAAGGACTATCCTCTGTTCACTTTTTTTTTTGTCTCACCATGCCCTGTACTAGAAAAATTGAACTGAATAATCAGTCCGTCCATTATTAATTTCCTTTTTTATTGCTTTGTCGCTATGGGGACAAAACATACAAATTTAGAATTTGTAGCCATTGTATGTTGCAAATTTGGGCCAGGATTCTACAGATAGTATGTTGCAATTTGGGCAAGGATTGAGCACTGAGTTACTTCGTCCTCTGTCGTTCAATCCTTCCTCTGCATCCTGATATTTGTCAATTCAGTTAGCAGATCGACGAGGATTGAGGACTGGTTTACTCTATCCTCTGTGGTTCAATCCTTCCTTTGCATCCTGATATTTATCAATTCAGTTAGCAGATCGGCAACCAAATTTAGGTTGTCACGTCTGTCTTCTTTGTGTAATGTTTCTGTTCGTTATTTTCTTGGTACACTAATTTTGCTTAGTGCATACGCAAGACGATCTGATTATCGAGAATTAATTACAGAGGCAAAAGAAAAGAGCCCAACCGACCAAATGGTCACCGTTAGATTATACAGCAGTCGATCTACCTATTTCATACTCTATTACACCACTTACTATAGCTACGTTCCCTACTGGACTGAGAATCACTTACCTGAGATAACTCATATACTCACATCTAATCTTCGCTCTTGCCCACGTACCTGAGATAACTCATATACTCACATCTAATCTTCGCTCTTGCCCATGAACGTACACTCCAAACAACATTATTTTGCAACGCTGCTACATAACTCCCTCAAAACATCAATATTATCTCAAGGGCGCGGCGTGCCGCCGCGCCAATACTTTCTAGTAATGAACTGATGGCACAACTTAAACAACTCGGTACAAAGCAACGAACAAGCCTTGGGAGTGATGATTATGATCTAAGCTAATGTTATTTCATGCAATGTAAAACGACAGTGAAGTCTTCCTCACTTTTCTTGGCAACAGAATCAAAAACTGGAAACTCTGGTCTTCTAATTACCATCAGCAAAACAGAATCAGGCCAGAGAAAATGTGTGGTGTGCCTTTCATAAAACAACAGGTTCAACCATCTAGGCTCCATGTACAACAACTACGGAGTACAGAGTACATGCCAATCTTCTCATGAGATGTCATTTTTCATTGAGAAGTGGGCAAAGACAAGAAAGCGAGCATTTAGCAGTACATTCTTCGCCGATACAAGCCAAGCCACAGATTAATTGTCAATAACCATGATCTGAATTGCATCGCTATCCATAGGTTAAGCAGCTATTCAGTGCTAAAAAAAAAAACCCTCTTCTCTTGTTCTCTGCCAGAAGACTAGTATCTAGTTCCACCTTGGGTAATGGACGTCCAGAGAAGTCTGGGATGGCTGCGTGCTCTGGCTGTTGGCACCAATGAAGCCTTGGAGAAGGCTCTGTGCCGCTCTCACCTGGTCCGGCATACCCTGGATCTCCATGATGGACTCTGAGGAACTAGGATGGGCTTCACGCAAATTCATTCTTGCACCAGATATCTGATATCAGCCAAGGCTTACATGAGAAAAATCATTCGACTAATACGCTTTAATGATGAACACTGGCTCAAATGGATGATGCGATCCCATTTGCAGTTCAGAATGGTCAGAGAGCATAGCTAGTACCTGCCGGATCTCTGCTAGGTTGACACCACCAGCTCCGATTACAGATTCCAGAGAAGCTTTTGGAATCCTCACTTCGAGAGAGCTACTTGAATACCTGCCAAAAAGATAAATCTTTTAGTGAACTTTGCCCAGTTAGTATTTGGGAAGGAAGACAGTCTGCGAAAACCTACCCTGTAACACCCGCCAGTCTTTGATAATCCTCACGTCCATGCATCTGTCTGGCAGCCTGAAGAGAGTGAAATTTGAAGCTATTCAACACTGAAGAAAATGATAACCAAATATGCTCAGATGCACCCTGTACATGCATGTGAGAGGCATGAACAGAACCAGAGAACAAGGAAAGTAGGGAATAAAAGAAAAGACCAACAGGCAACAGCAAATCAAGAAAACTGTAAACATCAACAGCAGCAGAGAACAGATTAATAGCAAAAGCAAACAGTAACAACTAATTAGCACTGCGCCATCTTATAAAAGTATAGTGCAAATAAGTGACAGCTAGAAGGACATGAATGTGGGTCAGCATAACCTACACTTAAATGTGCAAATTTTTCTCTCATTTTTCAGGAATCCCAATCTGTTACGGAAGAAAATAAGGATAATGCAACAATCTTGCATACACTAGTCTCAACTCTCAAGTTCCCAATGAAAAAATATATTAGGTGAGGGCCATTTGCAAAATAGGGAAGCTAACGCATTAAAATGTACCTCAGTGTAATCATAAGCGTTGGAATTTCCAGCTCTGGTGACGCCTAATTGTTGCACACTACTATTCCCAGTTCTCGAGAGGCCTAATTGCTGTGTACCTCTACTAGAGTAGCTATCAGTAGGCACATGGTCACGATAGGAACGATGGGACATATAATCAGCACCCGGACTGGCAGACAAGGGCATTTCTCTAGTAGGCAAACGAGCAGGTGCTGCATGTCTGTCGAATGAAGCAGATGGTAGAGCGTTGGTAGCCAAAGGACCTCCACCAGGATACTCTCTTCTTTTAGAAAAGTAATCTACAGAATAAACAGAAGGATCAAGTGGTTTATTGTTTGGTCTTCCATATGGCATATCAATGGCAGATCTTCCATAAGGAAGATCATTGGAGGGTCTTCCATATGGTGTATCATTGGCGGGTCTTCCATATGGCATATCGTTGGCGGGTCTCCCATATGGTGTACCATATAGTGGATCATTGGCAGGTCTCCCGTATAGTGGATCATTGGCAGGTCTCCCGTATAGTGAATCACTGGCAGGCCTTCCATATGGTGGATCAATGGCAAGTTTTTGATATGGTAAATCATTAGCAGACCTTCCATAAAGGGGATCATTGGCAGGCCTTCCATATGGGGGATTGGCAGGTCCTCCATATGGGGTGAATTCCCTGCTAGGAAACATATCGGCAGGGGGGGCATCAAAACGAGCAAAAGGTAGAGGATTATTGGCAGAACTTTCATCTCTGAGGGTTCTAGTTCTAAGCCTTGAAGCAATCTCTGTGAGGGCTTCTCTTGAAGTTTCTGGAGCGCCAGCAACCTGAAAGCTCGGAACAAATGTAACAGCACAATAGCAAGTTATATAAGAAAAAAACACAAAAAGGTCATGGACAACTTGATGCAGATATAATCAAATATAAATCACCTGCACAAGCTCCTCGTCAAATGATAAGTACTTTGGTTTATCAGCCTTCGAATAAACTCGGATTTCAGCCCCAATACGCCTTCTCATTTCAGTAATGACCTTCCCACCTTCCCCAAGAATACAACCAACTGTTTTTGATGGTACAACAAGTCTTGTAACCAAATGTTGTTTCTCAGAAGGTGCACTTACTTTACTATGGAGCAAAATAAGTGCCTCAATTACTGGGGATACTGGATCGCCAGGGATCTGGATTAGAAAATAGGAGATAAAACTGTGAGGACTGTAATGATGATTGATATGATAAGGGGATGGCAATTGGAACAACCATCTACATCTTACCTCCTTAGATGAAATGACAATCAATCTTTCTTCAGAAGCATCTTTGTTCAATTCTTGAACCCGAATGCGAGCACCAGTCTGATCCTCTACGTGCCGAACATTTGCCCCACTTTTCCCGATAACAGGACCAATAAGCTCAGAAGCGCACAGAATCCTAATAGCAAACTCTTCTGCTTCAAGAACAGGATATTGTGATGGTCGATTTCTGTATGGATCAAGCATGGGCATTGGTGGCTGATGATCAACATGCAGGTGCGGCAACATGGGATTTTCATGTGGCAGCAGTGGCGGGGACTCACGCTTCCTTCGTGTGCTTGCATCTATAATTTCTTCAAGAGGTGGATTTTCTTTACGAGGATGTTGGTGGAGACGAGTAGATATTTCGTAAAGAGCTTTTCTTACAAGAGAAGGTGTGCCAGATATCTAAAATAACATAAGAAATTGAGCATCAATAATATCCATGTACAAAAATAATAAAGCACACAAAAAGAAGCATTCTGTAACTAACATGTATCTTGGTAAATTAAAATCGAAAAAACAAAACTAGGCACCATGAATACAGAATTTTATTGAGACAATCAAAACATGCCAGATCCCAAAATTTCATTAAAAAA
This sequence comes from Dactylis glomerata, assembly GCA_007115705.1. NCBI lineage: Eukaryota > Viridiplantae > Streptophyta > Magnoliopsida > Poales > Poaceae > Dactylis > Dactylis glomerata. The sequence continues at coordinate 7,031,842 of QXEO01000291.1, forward strand.
CAGACATGAACATCACTGGAAACTTGCATAGTAAAACAAATTGATATAGTAGAGTAATGAATGAATATAAATCTGAGATAACCGAAACTAACTAAAAGTCCATGGAGATCAATGCAAGGCATGACAAAATGGAATGCAACACGAGAATGGATTTTTGCTACTACAACAAATTTACCTGAACCAATTCATCACTCTTAAGTGCACATTGAGGAAGATTTTCGGATGGTAAGACACGGATGCCTGCGCCAGTATCATTTCGCAATTGTTGTATAATAGAGCCACCTTTTCCTAGCAGGCAACCAACTTGATTGCCTGGAACCAAAATTCGAGCAGTCACATCACCAGCAGTTTCAGATTTTTCATGGACAACTCCATCGTTGGGATCTTCATCACCAGCAATCTTATCATGTATCTTCAACAACGCATCTTGGGAAAAACAGTGGGGTTTCATGTTCTCTGAGCCATCATTATTAGAAATATTTTGAACAGCTTGATCAGAGAAATTTTGGTAATCAAAGATAATAATCACTCTGTCCTCTGCACCGGGAATAGAATCAGCGACCCTTATCTTTGCTTTAGTCTCCTCTCTAAGGGCCTTAACAATATGACCACCTTTCCCCAAGACACTGCCGATCTTTTTCACTGGGCACAGTATCCTGTAAATGGTTTCTATTGGCTGAGAAGACATAGGTCCATCATCCTGCCTGGGGTTCAGCCGTTTCCTCTTTCCATCATCAGGATTAAAATGAGTCTTCCTTTTGGACGTACTTGGATTGTGTCTTCTAGATTGATCATAGTCCATCAGTCTGCATAAAGAAAGGTCAGTCAACATAAAGAAACTGTCGAGGTACAACGTGGAAATAGAGGGTGAGCCCATCAGTCTGCCTGACTAAGAGCAAAAGGCATTCTAGCATATATGGGAGTTGTAGCAGCTCCATGGGAAGAGACATCTACAGTAACTTGGCTTTGCATCCATGGACATCAAGAGATGATAGTGGTCATTATAGCGCATCAGCGTGTCAAATAAAGCGGTGTGCCGTATTCACTAGCGAATAACCAAATGAGCAAACATCGGATCCCTATTAGAGCGCATCACAGGCCATCAAACCTAGTTTCCGGCGCCGGATCTAGACGGTTTGCCGGGTGCGCACCCGTAATTCGTGGAAATTAGGGCTTAGGTGATTCACTGGATGACCAAAAGACCGTACCTCGAAAACCAATGTCGAAGATCGCGGCAGGGGGCGGAGACGACAGGCACGCCGTGAGGTTGGCGGCGTAGAGGCGCCTGTTGAGGACTTGGGGGGTGGAGAGGAAGGGCGCTCAGGGGTTACGAGGCGTCGGCGCTGACGCTGCGCTATGGCACGGCCGCAGCTCTAGCTAGGGCACGCGAGACGGGAAGGAGGAAGAGGAGAAGCAGCGGGATGGTGGTGAGGGAAAGTCTCCGTGGGAGAAGAGATGGATTTTGACGGGGAGCCAGCGGAGACTTGAGTTTTTTTTTCTCTTTTGAGATTGTGATCCATATTACTCTTCGCTAATATAAACATATCTACTACTAAAATGATGGTACATCTATATTTTTTTTGACACTGTAATCCGCTCTTTATTCATAAGATAAAAACAAGTTACAAGTTACGAACGAAACAGACCTTACAGAACTGAAAAGATAGGATAAACCTATGCAAAAAATCAGCATCCATCCTCCTCCTTCGACACCATCAAAGCGAACGCCAAAGGGACGGAAGACAGATCACCACAACACCCGAGCTCGATGCGGCTCCATCGCTGATCAGCAGCTTTTCGGACCTCCAAAGTAGTTTGCCGGAGGCAAAACCATTGTCGTTGAAAGAATCAGACCGAGGCAACATGTCCTCGGACACGCGATCGAACTCCAGAACTGATATCCCCCACGACTACAGCGTCGGGGGAGAAAATCAAAACTGCCGGCCTCCATCCACAAACCCAGCATAGAATACACCATCTGCACGTACTCCTGGACAACACATCCTCCCTGCTCCACCATGACGTCGGAGCCAACGCCATAGTAACGGGGACAAAGCAGGAGGATGAACACACCCGATGGGATCACCGCCTCCACCTCGACGACACCATCCAAGAAACTGAAAGTCGCCGATCCGAGGAATCGGCAAACACACGATGCCATCAACTCCGAGACGCCATCATGAAGGACACCGCCGGTGTGGGAGTGGAGCTGAGGCAGATTTATTCGTCCGGGCGCCGCTCCCACCATCCCAACGGTGCTCCACGACCTGCAAAACCAAACCCTAACTACAGAGCGGAGAGACCGGATCCCTCCTCCCCACCGCCGCCAGAGCAGGCGGAGGGAGAGGGGACCAGCACGGCCGGTGAAGATCGGGTGGAAAAGGCGGCGCCTCCCTGATCGCCTCTGGCGGCTAGGTCAGGGAGCGAAGGAGGAGGGATCTTAGTACATCTATATTAGATAAGAGTATTATAGATCGGAGGGAGTAAAAATTGAGTAGAATACACGTGGTACATGAAGCTTGCTTGCCTGCCTCATTATATATAAATACGTATGCAGGAGTATTTGGGTTAAATGGTTACCTGATTTATTTTCGCGGTCCATTTTGATCGACCCATGGATACGGTTTTACTGTTTGTCCGTTTGCGTAGAGGGGTGTATCTCTGACCTAATTTTTTTTACATCGAGTTATCGCCGCCGCTGCCTCTGCCTAGGCCGCCAGCTGCCTGCCTCGAGCTGCCAGCGCCAGGCGCGCTCGCCCAAGCCGCCGCCCCTGCCTAGTCGCCTAGGCCACTGCCGCCTCTGCTCTCCCGCATCGAGTCGCAATGGCCGAGTTCGCTAAGAAGGAAGTCGGTAGGAGCTGCACCAGGGAGGGAGACTGCCGCTGTCGGACAAAGGAGTGCAAGGGAGGGAGATCGATGCGGCCGGACAAAGGAGCGCAAGGGAGGAAGACCGTTGCAGGAGCTGCGTCTTGAGCGCGCGCGCCCGCTCACGATCGCCGCCGGAGATGGGAGGTCACCGCTCGTCCAGGAGGAAGGACGGGAGGCTGCGCTCGTAGGAAGGGAGGTCGCCGCTTGCCGCATCACCCATTCTCTGCTGGCGCTCGCCCGAGGTCGTTCGCGCAAGGAAGAGGAGGAGTTGCTCAGTTGGTCGGCGTCGACGATGTCGGTGAGCTCCACCAAATCCGCTTGACATGGGGTGAACACGCCAATGTCCATAGATTTAGGAATGTGGTTTTGGGGGAAATGTGCGTAGGTGGATTCGAGGCTAACAGACAAGGAGAAGGCACAAACCCAGGTTCGGCCCCTCCATGGGAGGTAAAGACCTACTCCTGCATGTCTGGTCTCGATTGATGGTGTATGAAGCGATTACACCGATGGCCATGGTGAGTTTGATCGTATGCTAGATTCATCTCCCTGTCGACATCTCCTCTTGGCCTTTATATAGTAGGCTAGGTTTTAGGTCGGTTTCGGCTAGGTTACAGAGAAGGCATAAACCCTAGGACTCTTTCTTTCCTTACATTGCACACCAGGGCTAGATCAGCTTCCTAGGCTTCCAGACACCTTTAACTTCCTAGGCTTCACTTTGTCGGTTGTTGCCTCCTAGGCCCTTGCTGGGACGGACCGAGCATACCAATAGTGGGGACCCGCTAGGTCATGCCCACATCACCGTCCCTCCCACCAGCGAGGGAGCCCGGGAGGCCGCCGGAGCGCATCGAGAGAAGGTGCCGTCGGTGAGATGCGACGCTTTTGCGTGTGCATGGTGGAGAGGAAAAAAAAGAAGAAGAGAGAAAAAAAGGGGAGAAGTGGGGTGGGTGAGTGGATGCTAGGTGGGCTAGGCCGGATGTGGGAAGAACATCGGGCCAGACCGAGTATACCAACAGTGGGGACAAATGTAGTATTGGTTTTATTTGGGGTTAAATATGTTAGCCGATTTATTTTCATGTCCGATTTGGTCCGTTTTGACCAGCCCGTGGATACTATTTTAGTGTTTGTCCGTTTATGTAGAGGGGTGTACCCAGCAAGCGTCCCTAACCTATTTTTTTACATTGATTTGCCCCTGCCTCAAGCTATCGGCACCATGCGCGCTCGCCCAGCCCACCGTCCCTGCCTCGAGTTGCTGGTGCGGTCACCCAGGCCACTGCTGCCTCTGTTGTCCCGCATTGAGTCGCCATGTCCGAGCTCGCTAAGTTCTTGTTTACTTCTAGGGTATTTGAGGGAATTGGAGGAGATTATCCCGCATCCCAAATTTTCCCTGATAGGTTGTTTACTAGGCCGGGTTTGTAGGAGAATAATCTGAGGATATCCCTACAAATTCCCTCTACACCAGTTGATAAGGATCACACCGGTGATCCTTGGAGTTTTGTCCCGATCTTTCACAGCGAGTCAACCCGGATAGAAATCTTCCAATAACGCAAAGAACGCCACCTGAAGACGAGGACGAATCCAGCAAGCAACGTGACGATGAACACCACGCCTCAAACCAAAGCACGACAATCCTTGATGAACACAAGAACCTCCGCAGCAACTTTATTCGATAAACGGCATCGCCGTCCCCGGAGGGATGCTTCTCCAAGAAACACAACATGATAGTTTGTAAACTAAACAACTGAACTCCCCAAACCCTAACCGGCTGGCCTCCTTATATAGATGGCCAGAAAACTATTGGGCTTGGATAGGCCCAAACCCAACACACACAAAACCCTAAGTGGACCACAATTTAACCTAGCTACGAAATAACATAAGCATGAATATAAGATGCTGACACAACTTTAGACTAATTATTACATATCGTAGGTCGTCCTGGCGTGCCAATCTGCAACGAGCTTCCCTCATCTTGGTGGAGTCCTAAAATTGGGCTTCACCTCCTCCTTCATGCCCATATCATCCTTCCCCCCTTCAAAAAGCGTTGTCCCCAACGCGTGAGGGTCTGCTCGAAAGGGTGACAGAATATCAACAATAGCACCACGCATATTCGCCGTCTTCAAGTCTTGCTTGCCTTCCTCACCACATCCTCCCTCTTGGCCTGCTCGACTTGATACAGCCCTAGGTGGTTGCACCTCTTTTCTTTGCCAAATAAACTTGTACTTAGGCGCCTTCACCTTCTTCTTCTCTATCCTTGCTGGAACCTTGCGTTGCTGAACATGAACCTGCTTAGCACGACCCTGCAAAGTAGTAATGCCTGGACCACACAACTGACGAACACGTCCATCTTTGCATGTATGCACACGCACTGCTGCTCCAACAAAACGTTTCCGAGGTGTTCTCACAAAACTTTGGCTGACTACCCTCGGCACCATATGCACCGGAACACGATCAGCACCACCGTCATCGGTCTGAACACCCATGTCAACACGAACTGGAAGTGGAACACATGGAACACATGCTGACATATCCTTCCCTTCATCAATATGAGGCTTGACTTCAACCGGCTTGTCACTAACAAGAACAACTGGCTTGTCATCTACAGGCTTGGCTGAAACAATATCACGAACGATGTTTTTCGCATCATGCTCCTCATGCTGCGGCGTAGCTAGCCTAGATTTTGGCTTAGCCTTGCGCAACTTCTCCTTATGTACCACCAGCTCAACATCAGACTTTATTTGATCATCCTGCATAGGTTTCAAAGTCCGTTGTTTGTCAGCATGCATAAAAGAATATGTATTTGCTCTCCCAGCATGCATAGCATTGTGATCATATTGCCATGGACGTCCAAGTAACAGCCCACACACCTCTAATGGCAACATATCACATTCCACCTCATCAATATAGTCACCAACTGTAAATGGCACACGCATCTTGTGAGTAATCTTTAGCATACCGCAGCTATTTAACCATGCAACATACTTAGGTTCAGGAATACGCCATGTCGACAAACCCAAAGTCGTCACCACAGCCTTACTGATGCCATTACAGTAGCTACCACCATCCACCATGAGCTTGCAGGCATTGCCCTTGATCATGCACTGTGTTTGAAATAAACTCCAACATTGACCCTTGTCAACTGCTATGCAAGCCGCATCATGTACCCGCTTGAGTTGCATATTCAGCCCACTCAATGGTTCAACCTCTTTCATGACATCCTTGCCAACATCAACCATCGTATCCATAGAAGGTACCATTGTGGTCGGAGCCCGACTGGGCTGCTCTACCATACAATCTGTTGGCATGAAACGCTGCCTCAAAAGACACTTCAATTCTTCCCAACTGCAGGTGAAACTCTGGCCTTTTTGGTGCATATCATACCTGACACGTTTCTACCAAGCAGTAGTTGTTTTATCAAAGCGAGCAACAGCTGCATTGTAAGAAGTAATTTGCCCGTAATCTTGAGAACGCGGCAGTAACCAATGGTCCATCACATCCTCCCATGCTAAATATTCTTGTGGCGTAGCATCAATCTTCAGCCAAAGTCTTCTAAAACCTCCCAATGCTCGGGTTGCAGCAATAGCAGCAGGGTTAAAAATGGGTGCTTCATCCGCTTCGCCCAGCCAACGAGCTTGATAAAAATCCGGTACGTCCGTCTGAACTGTCTCCGTTACACCGGCCACCATATCTGCACAACTTCAACACAAAGCACAACGTGGCAGAGAAGTTCCGAAAAAAATAGTACAGATTTGCTGAGCAAGAATGCACCAATCCTAGATGAGAACGATCGTGTTTTCCTCACAAAATTTGTAACTGAATTGCAGCAAAATACAGACTGAAATCAGCAGACAATCGAACACGAGGCGAGGAACACAGGCGCGCCCGAGGGCAGACACCCTCTGTGATGTAGCACCGCTGGACAGAGGCTCCCAGGCGTGGATGAGCTGTCCCGCTCGAGTGCTCAGGTGGGCCGGCCTGCTTGGGATTTTATTTTCCTTTTTCTCGCTAGGATCGATCAGATCTGGCACTTTCAGGTACTCGGTAGCGATCGGCCAGGGAGAGCGATCGGGCCCGAGGGGAAAAAAAAACGTGCACCGCCTGGACTCTACCCACGCGCGGGATGTCAACCACGTCACGATCGAGGACGCCAGGTGACATGGATATGCCCTTCGGGTACCCACAGATTATTATACCGGGTCCGGCCCATTAAGGAGGTGGACCGGCACAAGGACTCGAAGATAACTTGGAGACGAAGAAGGAAGGTTCTAATCCGTATTCGACTAGGACACTTGTAAAACCTTAGCCCGGTTGCATATATAAAGCCAGGCAGGGGCGCCCCTAGAGGAACAACTTAGAACTCAAGATATCTCATAGACATCGAATATCATAGACAAGCAATACTAGATATACAAGATAGATTAGATATAGACTAGATACAATATTCCGCCTACGGCGGCACCATGTAAACACCATTGTGATTATCTACTAGATTGCTAGCAGGATGTAGCGATCCTCCACCGCGGGGACGTGAACCTGGGTACATCGTGTGCCAATCTCGATCCCGGAATCTCTAGTCGTTGCTCTTCCCTGGATCCTAAGTCCTTCATTTAGGATATTTGTCGAGTTAACCCTCGTCAATTGGCGCCGACCGTGAGGAGCGCGGCGGCTGGATTTTGTTATCCGGGCGGGATTCTTCAACTTTTTCATCGGCAAGATCAACAAGTTTTTCATCGACAAGATCAGCAAATTTTTCATCGACAAGATCAACAATTTTTGCGGCTGCCGACAGCAGTCAAATCGCTTCTCATCGGATCATCGGCGACCATATTATTCATCTCTCATCAGAAGCTTTGTCGTCTCTCCAAACGACTCGCAGCAAGTCGACGAAATCAATAGTCGACGGAATCAATGTGTATCTGAATCAAGCCTCCGTGCAAGGAAAAAAAGGAGCATCCATCAAGCAACAAACGTATACGCTGCTCGGACAACTCGAAGAAAAAATATTTCGACTACTTCGTCTTCAAAATTGTCGACTACATCCGCGTTGACTACGGCTTGCTAAACTCGGGGGCTCGTCGTCGCGCACTCGCGCAAACTATCGGTAACGCTCGGGGGCTCGACATCAACTCGCCCCTGAGTCCGGAAGCTCATACTCAAGACCTGCGACTTCGTCGACATCAGCAACGCGACAATCCCAACAACGCTCGGGGGCTCGACAACAACTTCGCCTCCGATCGTGGTTGTGATTCTACGACAACAACTCGACTACGTCATCGACTACAACCGCGCCGACCACGCCGCACCGATAAAAGCTAAGTTTTCCTCTTCCAAGAGTCAATTATCATTTACTTTCGTCGCACCCAACACTCAGGGGCTCCGCTATGAATAATCATCTTGCATATCATTGACTTCGAAAAAATTGTGAAAGCCCTAGTAGCTAGCTGGCGTTCCTTGTCGAATACTTGTCAATTTAGTTTACAGTCGCATGAAGCTCAACTAACGGTTGGCAAGGCCAAAATCTTGGGCGTCAGGTTAACGAAAAGGCTTAGCAAGTATCTTAAAATTCAAATGCGGCACACGCATCGATTTACGTCTGACCTGAGTAGCTGATTGAGCCGTGAAGTGCATCAGGCCAACGAAAGGGTCTTACGTACGAGCAACAAAATTGCACAAAAAACATCGAGTTTTTATTTTACATACTCCATCATCGTTGCAATATGCAAACGCAATATTTCTTCGAGAAATAAATTATTTCATAATTATTCATATTTTCTGCAGGAGTCGACAAAATCATCAAGTCCTTCAACAGGAGCTGAACTTCTTCGAGTAGTACAACTTGAGTCTATGCCCGGCTACAACTACCCGAACATAGACTCGGGGGCTACTCCCATCGGAAGCGCTAGTCGCGCACCCGATAGAAAGATAATTTCGAGAAATTTGACGAGAAGAGATGAAGATCAAGAAAACTGGAGCCTATGATCGACTACAAGTATCCAACCATAGCCTCGGGGGCTACTCCCATCGGGAGCGCTGGTCACGTACCCGATGAAGATTTACTTTGAGAAGATCATCAATGAAGAGCGAGAAAGAAAATTTCGAGTCCATTGTCGGTGGCAAGCACCAGAAAATAAACTCGACATTTCACTCCCATCGGGAGCGCGGATTCAAGAAGTCGAAGAACTGAAGTAAAAAATTGGAGAAATCAAAGATTTCAGGAAATCAAAGAATTGAAGTCGAAAATTCAAGAAGTCGAAGATTGAAGAAATCGAAGATTTCCAGAAGTCGAAGTTATATGAAGTCGAAGATTGAAGAAATCGAAGATTTCCAGAAGTCGAAGTTATATGAAGTCGAAGATTGAAGCATTTGAAGATGGATGAAGATTTGAAGTTTGGAGACTCAACCCGAGTCTGCGACTCAAGTAGAGTCTCGGGGGCTACTGACATGGATATGCCCTTCGGGTACCCACGGATTAGTATACCGGGTCCGGCCCATTAAGGAGGTGGACCGGCACAAGGACTCGAAGATAACTTGGAGACGAAGAAGGAAGGTTCTAATCCGTATTCGACTAGGACACTTGTAAAACCTTAGCCCGGTTGCATATATAAAGCCAAGCAGGGGCGCCCCTAGAGGAACAACTTAGAACTCAAGATATCTCATAGACATCGAATATCATAGACAAGCAATACTAGATATACAAGATAGATTAGATATAGACTAGATACAATATTCCGCCTACGGCGGCACCATGTAAACACCATTGTGATTATCTACTAGATTGCTAGCAGGATGTAGCGATCCTCCACCGCGGGGACGTGAACCTGGGTACATCGTGTGCCAATCTCGATCCCGGAATCTCTAGTCGTTGCTCTTCCCCCGATCCTAAGTCCTTCATTTAGGACATTTGTCGAGTTAACCCTCGTCACCAGGGGACAGAGGACGTCTGTGGGCAGGCGCGGAACTGCTCGAGCCTCGAGATCACAGCGAGATTGCGGATGCTTCCCTCGATCGCTAACAGGCTTTTTTTTGTAGTTGCAGCAATCGGATCTGAACTAGAAAAACTGCTTGACGCCGGCTCGAGCTCAACGACGAGAATCAGAGGAACTCAGGCGCATGCAATCCCAATCTCCTGCTGTCCATGAGGAACATGATCACCAGCTCCTCAACCAACAATACTATCAAATCTGAAAACTGCCCGATGAAAAACTAGAACTGATCTGAAAACTGCTCAGAGAAGAACAATCTGCGGATCAATCAATAAACAACACCCACTGTGATCAACCTAGTGCTCTGATACCACATGATAAGGATCACACCGGTGATCCTTGGAGTTTTGTCCCGATCTTTCACAGCGAGTCAACCCGGATAGAAATCTTCCAATAACGCAAAGAACGTCACCTAAAGACGAGGACGAATCCAGCAAGCAACGTGATGATGAACACCACGCCTCAAACCAAAGCACGACAATCCTTGATGAACACAAGAACCTCCGCAGCAACTTTATTCAATAAACGGCATCGCCGTCCCCGGAGGGATGCTTCTCCAAGAAACACAACACGATAGTTTGTAAACTAAACAACTGAACTCCCCAAACCCTAACCGGCTGGCCTCCTTATATAGATGGCCAGAAAACTATTGGGCTTGGACAGGCCCAAACCCAACACACACAAAACCCTAAGTGGACCACAACTTAATCTAGCTACGAAATAACATAAGCATGAATATAAGTTGCTGACACAACCTTAGACTAATTATTACATATCGTAGGTTGTCCTGGCGTGCCAATCTGCAACGAGCTTCCCTCATCTTGGTGGAGTCATAAAATTGGGCTTCACCTCCTCCTTCATGCCCATATCACCAGTGTAGTTTTGGCTAGATTAAAAACTCTACATCATAGTATAGTATTTTTGGGGGGTGTATTTGAGAGGATTTGAGAGTATTGGGTGAACACCAAATCCCCGCACATCCACACATCTTTTGGGGATGAAAATACCAAAGAAGTAAATAAGGCCTAAAGAAAGCCGACAGGAACTATGCAAGGGAGGGAGACCGTCACCGCCAGACATAGGAGCGCAAGGGAGAGAGACCGCCGCCGCCGGAGAGAGGAGCGCAAGGGAGAGAGACCGATGATGTCAGATAGAGGAGCTCAAGGGAAGGAGACCGCCGTCGATAGGAGCTGCGCCTTGAGCGTGCACGCCCGCTCGCGACTGCCGCTGGAGATTGGAGGTTGTCGCTCAACTAGGAGGAAGGATGGGAGGTTGCGCTCACAGGGAGGGAGGTCGCCGCTCATCGCGCCGCCCATTCTCCGTTGGCGCTCGCCCGAGGCCGCTGTCGTTCTCGCCCGAGGTCATCCTTGTGAGGAAGAGGAGGAGTTGCGCGGCTGGCTGGCCAGCATCGACGGTGTCGGCGAGCTCAACCAAAGCCGTCCCTCCTGTCGGCGAGGGAGCTCGGAGAGGCCGCCGACGAGGGAGCTCCAGGAGGCTGTCAGTGAGATGCATGCATCGGAAGAAGGTGCCGTTCGGTGCGGTGCTCTTCATGTGCATGGTGGAGAGGAAAAAAGAAGAAGGGGGAGAAAAAGGAGGAAGTGGGGTGGATGAGTGGATGTCACATGGGCCAGGACAAATGTGGGGAGGACACACGGATGCCCACTTTGTGTCTCAGACGATCCAAACCTGAACAAAAATTGCTTTCAAAATGGGTCTCATGCGGACAGGTTGTCTCTTTGGATAGGACCGTTGTGTGTGGTATTTTGCGTCCGACTGTTTGTTCGGACACAAATAGACAACAATTGTCTGTTTGGGTAGCCCCGTTAGAGATGTCGCGAATGTACAAAAAAATATTCTTGTCCACAAAAGAAAAATCTAAGCAGATGATGTAATAACAGAACATACGGCAAACAAGGAGTGTCATATAAGGCAAAAAAAATTAGCCCAAAGTGTCCAATAGGAAATAAAAAAATCAGGACCAAATAAAGAATTAAAATTTAAAATAGTATTAAATAAGGAATTATTTCAATAAGATTCCCAGCCACCCGCTGGTTGCCAGTTTCAACAAAATAATATGATTGATACCTACTAAGAAATAATGGCTATCAGGACCTGCAATCAAAATGCATACAAGGAATGCATCATATATAAGAACATACTGAGGAACTGATCGGCAGTTTCATAATTTAAACGTGTAAATACCCTACACAATCTCTTCTTAAGCATTGCATAATAAGAACACTGATAAATTCATCACACATATAGTATCCAAACCCTGGGAGCCATCGATGTCGGCGGAGACGCTCCATGCTATCCCCTCGGCACCCGCACACTGATTAACACCATCGGCAAGCCTATCTCCCAACGCAACAATGGCGTGGACGCTGATGTCTCATGCATCTCCTCCTCTCCCTCGCCCACCTTGGAATGATCGATGGAGATGGAAGAGGGACAAGGAAGCAGACAAATGTGCAGAGGTGAGAGGAAACTGACGTTATTGCAAGTTAATGCAGGGGTCCGTGCAAGTAAATGTCCGGTCCAAGCCACCTACAGACAGTGGGCCCACTTGCCACACAAGCAAATACGTCGCATGGTGACACGCGGTGACCGTAGACGGGACATGCATGTGACCGTCTTCAAGTACCTTATAATGCATATCAAGTTTATATATCGCGGGTGTAGTTTACTCTAAAAATATGGCAACTGAAAGCAAATTACTATAGCCGAGTCCATCAAAGACAAAATGGTTTTCATATTTTAAAAAAGGTTTCCTAAAATCTTTTAAGGATGGAAATAAGGGAACTTTTCACTTGCAGCAATCCCGTCAATAAAATATCCACCTCCAACTATGTGATTTGGAAATAAATTCAACAATATTGCAATATATTCTAAAGATATCGCCAATATAGGATATATTGATCATTTAATGATAGAGTGGGCCTTCCTCCTGCCAAATGAGTCAATATACGAGCTAAATCTACCGTTCCAAATTACAAAAAGTTCTAATTATTTTCTAAATCATAGATATATTTTAGTGTCTGCTCACTCAGGGTGTATGTAGTCTTTATTAGAAATTTAGAATATTCAAACGATCTTATAATCTGGAACAGATGTGCACCTATTACACCAAATGCTATGTTTGTCTGTTTTTAACGAATTTTGCGGAACAATCATCGCCATGAGTATTTAGTCTTGCTGCCATCATGGCACAAATCTAACTCTACGATAGTCGGCATATTGATCACTCAAGAACCGGGCGAATGACCTCTAGTCACACAAGCGTCTATGTTTTATCATCAATATCAACTTACGAGTAAGTATCTCCGAGGCGTCGATAGTACTTTGCCTGAATAATTTAGAATGACGATGATCACGTTGACTATATATCAATCAATAAAAGATGCATCGATATTCAATTCCGCGCGCCCTTTCAGGAGAGGCAAACATCTTGCGGTGTGGTGGAGTTGGCGCCCGCTTGTGGTGCCGACAAATTTGTGAAAAGATCTATATTAATATGGAGACACACAGACTTACTGTTATTCCTAAAAATATCTAGCATGTGTTGATCTTGTTAAAGAAATACTATTGAAGTTTGTATTGAGTACAAATGTTGGTAACTACAATGATATATGGATATTTACATAGATAATTGCTATTGTATGTCAAAACCTCTAATAATTTCTTCGGTGCCTTTTCTTCCAAACCTAGTATAAAGATTGTGTGCAAACAAATGAAATAACCAAGGACTTTGGTCATCGACTAGGCAATGTTGATGCAAGTCAAAGCTCGCCACCTATTTGTTTCAACATCTACACCCTAGGAAAATATTTGGTTGGATGCGTGTTTACATTTTTAGAGTTGTTGTTCGCAAGTAGTGGTTAAACAGAGAACGAAACATGCAACTAGCCTTCATAAAGTATGTTAACATGCTAAAGATGCCACTTATCAGCATTGATGGCACAAAAAAAAAGTTAAAAAATGTTTAGCAATCTACATCAATTGTCATGATTTGGTGACATGACTAATAAAAAGTCACTTACTTGTAGGAAAGCTAGCCAAGAAAGTTGATTCTTGGCAAGGTAAATTATTGTCTTTAGGTTGAAGACTAATACTTTTTAATACCTGCCTTGCTTATAACACTTTTCTCACTTCTGGGCTATTTTAGTTTTTATCATGGATCACATAATCTTTTTTAATATTGCGACAACAAGATTTTGAACTCGAGATCTCTTGGCTCTTATATCATATAAATTTGATGTGCTAACCAACTTAACTAAATGTTCAAACTGATGAAAAGATGTTAGACAATATATTTATATTATAACACAATATGGTACTCCTGAGAAGTTTGACTCCATCGCTCCAGGTTTTGTTCATAATGTCCCATGCCAAAGCGCAAGTTCCATCCGGTAATTTCGCCAATAATGTGTCACCCGAAGGATTGTGGTGGTCTAGGGTTGGTCAACACTGAAATAATGAATATAACTCTCGCCAAAGTGGAATTGGAAACTATTGCAGTGTGAGAATTCATTGTGAGAATAAATTTTGCACACTAAATAATAAAACACATGTGACATTTCCCTACCTCGGGTCATAGGGGCTCACTCTCATGGAAAAGCCTAAAAGACTATTCAAGTTTGGAACTAAATCCCTAAGGAGCTACAATCTCCCTAATTTTGATGGCTTCTGATGAATCGGCACGTCCCCATCGATGGGTCCATTGCAGAAAAGGTTCGAGTCTGTCGTGCTGCCCTTCATGACAGCGTGTTTGCTTGAGGGTAAATAAAGATAGGGAATGAGAATTGATGAGCATGAGACTTAAAATCTGCCGTCTGGCTGGAGGGCATGGGAATTGATCAGGTAAAGGGTCAGGGAATTAAGGGAGCTAATTCCCACGTATCTCTTCCCGTGGGGGGGGGGGGGGGGGGGCTGAGAATTGTTCTCGGGTAATGCTTCGTTTGGATGTTTGCATTGGAGGGCTAGGTATTGTATTGGGTTGAATGTCCAATACCTATGATATTGATATTGAGATTGAATATCAATATTTCTGTTTGGATGTTTTAGATATTTAGACCCAGACTTAATATTGAAGTTGAATGCCAAATGTTGTTTGGATGATCAAAACGTGGCATTGTAGTTGTAGGAGGCTTCCATCATTAAATTGTTTTGTAGCGTGTAAATTTTTTACGCAACAACCACAATGTTGTACTAGTACTTGTGACAAATAGGAGAATTCGCCACAACATTGTAGTACAGATAAGAATTACTTTATTCCACACACAAGAAATTTTCATTTTTTGCACAAAAATAGCAGAAAAATTTAGCTACATTTATTTATTCATTTATGCGACTACTATACAGGTATGTATATTTACAAACTAGAGGCGTTGTACAGATGAGAGTTGTGTGTGTGTGCGCGCTGTCCACCACACTCTTGTTAGATGAGACGGCGACTCGGCTTCTATATTGATCCGTTGAGCTGTTGTTCTTGCTTTTCTGATATGTAAGTAGAATGTAGGATCATTGGACCCTTCTATTTTTGTAAATCAATGTGCTGCCTGCCTGCTTGGTTCAACTCCGGCGAGACGCGCACGCTGTAGCTAAGCAGACGGACACACAAGTTTGATGGATCCAAACTAGCTAGCTGAACGCACGCAAGGACACGATTTGGATTGCCCCACGCCCGTATCGAGGTGTCTTTCTTTCTTTGATGTCTGGCTATACGATGGAGCTCGATGAAGTCGACTCCCGTCCCTGCTGAAGTGAAAGATGAGAGGTGAGGGAAAGAGACCCGCCGGGAGGGAATACGGGCGTACGTAGGCGCCATGGCCAGCATGAGTAGGAGGGCGGAAAACCTGCGCAGGCGCGCAGCAGCCGCCGCCGCCGCTCTTTCGCGCCCGATGCTGCCGAGCGAGCGAGAGATCCTCGAGTTTATGTTTGAGCGGGGAGTTCGTCGAAGCGTTAGCAAGGGCTCGAATACCTCGCGATGTCTAGGGGTTAGAGCATCTCGACTCACACGTCCGAGGAGGCCCTGGCAGGCGTTTTTTTTTCATCCGGACGGCGTAAATCGGTCCAGTCACGCTTCCGGATCCTCGATTTCGCCCGGATCTAGACCTTCATCTATCCGGCGAGCCCAAGGCATCCTCGGCTTTTCAGAGCGCGCTCGGGGACTCCGGACGAAACAAACTGGCACGAAAAGGCGGGAAAAATTCGCGCACGCTCCCGCGGGTCGTGTGGCCCCGACCTGTCGGCGAGACTGGGCGGTCGTCGTCCTCATCGTCTCGTCTTCCGCGCATCGTCTTTCCCGCACGCATCGTCTTCCGCGCGCTGTAAAGGCTGTCGCCGATGGCCGGCCAGCCACGCGGCGAGGCGAGTTAATACCAGCGCGGCTATATAACGCGGCCTACCGCGTCTGGCCGGCCACATTCGCCAGCCATTCGACCAGAGCACCTCGCCCACTCGTCCACGCCGACGATCCCCGAGCTCGAGAGCAATGGCGAACCACTTCGACGACGACGGCACGGCGAACAACGGCTTCGGCCGCCGCTCCCTCCACCAATGGGAGGGCCGCCTCCTTCACGCCGCCGGCTACATGGCGCCGCCCGACTTCCGGGCGCCCGGAGGTTGGCGCCTGAGCGCCGGCGGCATCCCCATCCCGCCGCCGCCGACGGGAGCGGCGCTCGATGCCGCCATCGACGAGGTCATCGAGACCATGTCGGACGAGCAGCGCGCCGATCCGCGCTTCTATCCGGACAACCGGGAGGCGTGGACGGCGTTCTTCCGCCGGCGATACGAGCGGGAACTGGCGGCCTACGATGGGCCGTCCCCTCCTCCGGCGCGCAACAACGCCGCCAGGCGCCGCCGATGGTGGAGCGCGCCGGGGAGGACGCTGGAGTTCGTCCTCTAGCACATCGAGGAGGGCAACGACCCCGTCCTCGAGATGCCGCCGGCGCCGCGGCCGACTCTCTCTCTCTCTCCGCCGCGGGAGCAGCTGGATGCCACGCCGGATGGCAGCGTCCGGCTCGTCCGGGACGGCGTCGTCCGGGTCGGCGACTAGGTCCGGCTCACTGTCCTCGGCATCGACGCCGAGGACAGTGAAGAGGGAGCCGGCGACGGCGCCTCGCCGCAACAGCGGCGCCCGCGTCATCCGCGAGGGAGGGGCACGCACCGCGTCGCCGCCGCGCCGTCGCAAGGCGACGAAGAAGGACGCCGCCCACAAGGCCGCGTCCGAGCTCGCCGAGGCGGAGGCGAGGCGCGCCGAGGAGGCGACGATGGAGGACGCGATCCAGCGCTTCCTCCGCGACGTCGTCCCCGTCGAGAACACCATGCCGCTCGACGCGGCATTGGAGTGGTCTCGGCGGGAGTGGGTGCGGGAGCAGCGGCGGCGGCTGCTGGACCTCGCCGCCGCCCAGCGTCGCGCCGCAGCCGCCACTCTCCCTCGTCGCGGCGCGCCGCCCGTCGTCAAGCTGGAGGAGTCCAGCGACGACGAGCTCTACCGCCCAACGCCGCCTCGTTACGGCGACGCTGGGCAGGGCTCCAGCCGCCAGGCGCCGCCGCCGCAGGACGACGGCTCCTCTGACGACGACGGCGGCGACTACACCACGCAGATGTACATCGTTTCGGCATGTAGATCGGCGTTTAGGTTCGGCCGAATTCGTATATATGACGAATTCGGCCTATTTATGTAAAAATATGTCTATTTTCACCTATTATAATATAAATATCTCTAGTTTTCGTCAAATTTCGCGTAAGTTTGTCTGTTTTCGTCAACTTCCACTTTGGATTTAAAAAACGCTCTGGGCTCACCGCTGAAAAGATGAGCCTCCCCAGACCAAAGTTTACATCCATCTGGCGCTAAATAGCGCCGGATTTCAGTATGGGGGCCTTCAATGGCTGGAGATGCTCTTAGCCTCGACATCGGGCCTCCTCTATTTTTGCTGTTCCTACGTTTTGCTCGATATCGAGAGCGAATACACCACCCGAATATCTATACCATCGAAACAACCTTAATCGTGATATTCGGGCCTCACATTAGCCGAATGTCCAATACCTAGCCTTAATATAAACATCCAAACGAGCCATAAGGGAATTGAACAGAAAATAAATCTTCCTTTAGTTGTGCATGTCACACAATTAAAGGTGGTGGGCCCATAGAAAGAGAATAGGAACAAGAAAATCCTTCTCCCGTTAGTTGCGCAACGTAAAATAGGAAATTTCCAGAAGCAATTCTCGCCGTATTCAGTTTCCCAAACCTAGTCCCTCTATAAACTTCCATCTCTAAATTCCCATACCCTTTCTCTCAAGCAGCTAAACATTGGATTTCCTTATGTCGGTTCTGTCGACCGCTCTGCGCGTGAACTAGGCTTCCTCCCGTTACTAAACAAAAAAAAATTGCCAGATGCGATCTCTTCTGCTCGCCCCATGGATCCCCCGCCGCTGCCTCTTCTGCTCCCATATTGATAGCCGCCGCCGCAAACCCAGCCACTCCCACCACCGCCACCACCAGCAGCGAGGGCTCGCCGATGCCGTGCTAGAGGACGACTGGGAAGCGCTGGACGCGCCAGGTTGCAGAGAAGAGGGCTGACGGAGCCGCGCCTCATCGTCCTGGGACGTGTGCGAGGCCGTTCAAGGCCCTGCTGCTACCGGAGCCCCTGATCCACGCAAAGCGTATTCATGCGACATGGATGCCGATGGCTGATACTTTACCACCCTGGAGGCGTGTCCGTGCAACGCCGCCGAGGTCTGGTATTCCGCCACCCCGGAGACCATCGCGGCGGCGCCCGCGCCGCCCCGCCGTCCACGCATTCGTTGGCGTCGGAGGCAATTTGGTCCAGCCGTCCAGGCACACACAGACTCCTCCCTCTTTCTCCTTTCAAGTCAATGGATAGTGTTCGGTGAGGTTAGCTCTGTAATTAATCCCTAGGACAACATGGTTTCTCTAGAGCAACTAGCCTGATCAATACGTAGGTGTGACAACCAAGTGCTCAGCAAACAGGGAAGCTAGGCGAGGATTGTATGTTCTGATGTAAATTTACCACGCATCTACTGTCCAATTAGCTATGCGTTCTCTCCCTGAAGCTAGAATGGTCTCTGTGCTGTGCAAATTTCATCCCGTTCTATGGTGTATACAGTTCTAAAAAAGCGACTTTTCTTTTCTTGACAACGACGCTAAATATGCAGATATGGGATTGATTGATTTAATTTCTCATGTTGCAGACAGATTTTAATTCGCAGGATCTCATTTCAGCAGTTTAGCTCTGCCTTCACCAATAATATAGACAGTTCATAAGAGGTTTGCTATCTTTCTTCTATTTGTATGTGATACGGACAGTGATGCTAACTATGTAGGTATGAGATTCAGCAATTTAATTTTCCTGTGCTGAAATGATATTTGTAGGCTTCAGATTTTTATGTTTTGTTTTACAGGTTTTTGGACATGTTTATTCGAACATTGATCTATGAATAATCACGCTGCTCTAGATAAGCGAATTCCGAAATAAACATAAAACCTAGTTTGATGGCTTTATGTTCTGCAATAGTCTATCATTTTTCCTTGACAATCTCTAGAGGAGTTTGTTGCGCATGCTTCGGATGTCAATTGTGCCAAGTTTGGGAGGCGGACATCGAGAATCCTGGTCACTGGCAGGGCGGGGAAGATCAGAAGGTCAATGTTTGGGCCGTAGGGAAACCGAGTGCCATCCAGGTAATGTTATGTGGGGAGTTACATCACTTTGTGTGTAATGAATCTTATTCTTGGTAGCCATTTAGGCGGCCCTGATGTACTTAAAAGTGGGTGTCGCCATGCTCTGCAGAGCCTATCGGGCCTTACAAGTCAAGTTGAGTCAATGAGCTTTGATTCCACTGAGGTTACGATAGGTGCTGGAGCAGCAAACGGAACAATAAAAATATGGGATATTGAGGAAGCAAAAGGTGTGAACTAGTCTTATATTACTTTGCTGTATTTGAAGTGAAAATGCACAAATTGTAACTGTATCTTGGAATTGCACACACAGATCAAATTGTGCCACTCTTGATTTCCACCCTTTTGTAGATTTTTTTGCCTCTGGATCTTCAGATACAAACATGAAAATATGAGATATACGGAAGAAGAGATGCATTCACACATACCAGGGTCACCCGGACGATTGATGCACTTAGATTCAGTCGTGATGGTTGGTGGATTGTTTCTGGGGACTGACTGTCAAGGTAAGGTTTTGACCATGTCCACTTAATATAATATAAATTAAACCTACTAAGAAGCAGCTGCAATTTGGTTTGTGGTGCTTCTTAGTAGGTTTAATTTATATTATATTCAGTGGACATGGTCAAAACCTTACCTTGACAGAATTATCAGCCCCCCAGAAACAATCCACCGACCATCATGACTGAATCTAAGTGCATCAATCATCCGGGTATGACCCTGGTATGTGTGAATGCATCTCTTCTTCCGTATGTCCCATATTTTCATGTTTGTATCTGAAGATCCAGAGGCAAAAAATTCTCCAAAAGGGTGGAAATCAAGAGAGGCACAATTTGATCTGTCCCAATGTGACAAAAAAAGCAGACACAGTTCCAAGATATAGTTACAGTTTGTGCCTTTTCACTTCAAATACAACAAAGTAATATCAAGACTAGTTCACACCTTTTGCTTCCTCAATATCCCATATTTTTATTGTTCCGTTTGCTGCTCCGGCACCTATCATAACCTCAGTGGAATCAAAGCTCACTGACTCAACTGGACTTGTAAGGCCTGATAGGCTCCGCAGAGCATGGCGACACCCACTTTTAAGTACATTAGGGCCGCCTAAATGGCTACCAAGAATAAAATTCATTACACACAAAGTGATGTAACTCCCCACATAACATTACCTGGATCGCATTCGGTTTCCCTACGGCCCAAACATTGACCTTCTGATCTTCCCCCCGCCGCCAGTGATTAGGATTCTCGATGTCCGCCTCCCAAACTTGGCACAATTGACATCCGAAGCATGCACAACAAACTCCTCTAGAGATTGTCAAGGAAAAATAATAGACTGTTGCAGAACATAAGCCATCAAACTAGGTTTTATGTTTATTTCGGAATTCGCTTATCTGGAGTTCTATTTTCCAGCAAGTTAATATTAGCAAGATGAATAACCACATGCTCTCATTAGTAGAAAAAATATCTTATATTTCTTGGGTCACTAATTGTCTTTGGAAAATCTTGGTAGATCTGGGATTTGACAGCTAGAAAGCTGTTGCATGAATTTAAGCTTCATGAAGGTCCTGTTCACTGCTTAGATTTTCACCCTCGCGAGTTCTTATTGGCCACAGGTAAGATGGATGATCCTATATGGTAAAACATATATAATAATCTCTACTATATTAATTGTCTACAGGTGATGGTCTGTCGGTAGGTTGGTACCTCCTCCCCTCTTATCCCGTAACACCGAAAAAATCCGATTAATAGATCGGCCGAAGAGAAAAAGAACCCCCGCCACTACGCACGCACAACGTGCAGTTTCAGTTGCCACCAATCGTCCTATCCAACCGCATAGCATCATTCCTCCGCCGCCGCCTCCACCATAAGCCCATGTCGCTGAACCATAGCTCTGCACAAAAAGCATCTGCCGTCGCCCCGCTCTGTCCGGAGCGCCATGCCCCTCCCATCCTCGCGGGGGTCGGAACGGCAACAGCAAATCGCAGAATTATCGACGAGAAGATGGGGACGGGCCGAGGCGCAAGGCCCTTGGGTGGTCGCTGACAAGGGAAGGAAATCCCTGTCTCTCCCGCGAGTCAGCGGCTGAGAGATGGCTCGGATGTGACACCTCCCGAGACTTCGTCCGGCGACCGAGAGCGGCGCCTCAACCTCCCTCCGGCGACCGGGAGCGGCGCCTCCACCTCTCTCCGGCGACTGGAAGCCGTGCCTCCACCTCTCTCCGACGACCGGGAGCATCGCCTTCAAGATTCTCTCTCCCCGGCATCACCTTGGCGCTGCTGCTGTCCCCCACCGCCGTGCACAGCTCCATGATCTTGGCGACCATCTCGGCGGTGTCCGGCTCTCCCCATCAGCTTCTCCACCTGCGCCTTGGGGAACCGCATCTTGGAAGCCGCCGCCGCCGTTGAGCGGGGAGGTGGGCACGGAGGCGGACGCGATTCCACCCTGAAAGGACGAGAGGTCGAAGGTGGAGCGGCGCGCGAGCATGAGCGACACGAGTCGCTGGCGCCCGCCGACGCGGAGGTTACCTGACCAGGCGCACTGTGGGGCCCCGCGCGGGCGGCGGTGCCGCGGGAGCGCGGCGAGGAAGTAGAGCCACCCTGCGGCGGAGCAGGCGTCGTCCTCTAGGGGCCGGGCGCGCGCGCCCAGGAGCTCGCCCTCCTCGGACTCGAGCAGGGCCCGGTTGGTCGCGCAGCACGTCGGCCGCGGCCGGCGGCGGCTTGACACGGAAGGAGGTACCGTCGAGCTGCATCACCTTGGCGCCCTTGCTCCAATTCTTGATGCGTGTGCAGGTACTGACTAAATCCATGTATACAATATATGTGTGTTTTTGTATCCCTTTTCTACTACCAAAACAAAGAGAACACGATTAATGGCTGATATGAATTCTCAAGAACAATGATACACCTAATACGCCAATATGAGTTGCAATCACCATGAAAGTAGTGCGTTTGCAATATTATTATTATTCACTTATTTCCGTTTCGTCATCAAGAGATGTTATAAAAAAAAGTTCCAGCCATTTCACGTAGATCATGGGCATGTTTTGTAAACCGTTCTGTTACTTAGAAATCGCGATGTGAAGCTGCTATTATGTCATCTTAAGCTCCGATTTTGTTTTTGAGAATACACCCGGTTGAGGCTGTCATGGTCCATGTGACCCAGAGATATCTTATGGTGCTTTCATTATATTTCAGTATGGCCTTGCCTCACACGGGTCTGTACAAGATTGTTATACAACAACTTTCTGCCCTGATGGTCTGATCCTTGGAACAAGCACGTCTGAAGCTGTTGTCAAAATTCGGGATGTGCAAAATATTATTCCTAGAAAGGTTTCTCATTTTCCTTCGTATTTGCGGAAGGTTTCTCTTTTTCCTTCATATTTGCAGAAGCTGGACAAGGGAGGTGATGGATGATGATCAAGATAGGGTCGTTGGTAGTCATAACAATGGTAGGTTATGCTCTTTGTCATCTCTGTGATTTATTTGGTGAGGTGTGATCTTTCAGGCTTCGTAATTCAGAGCTTCTGTTTGATTAATGATCTGCTGACATTTATGAAATGAACATCCTAGAAAGGCCTTTAGTGATGTGTTGGTGCTGATTTTTTCTTAATTATCTTAACAAATTAGCTAAATCCTCAATGTTCAGTAGATTCGAGACAACATGTCTATGTCAGTCTTTGGTGTTGATTTTATCAGGTGTTATGTAGTCAAGTCACACTCTTAACTATTGAAGTGCTGAAGTGTGTCCAGTGATGGCAGGTGTAACAAATCCATGAAAAATGCAGACGAAAACAAGTTCATGACATCCCTCGCCCAAATCCTACCGCCAGGGTTCGTGGTGGGGAATCGAATTCCAACATCCCCAAGCATTCTGTAGCACAGCACCCTCCCTCAGAATCCCTGACAAGGACTCCCCACAGGACCCATTCTACATCATCCTGGAGGAGGAGATCCTGCGCTTGGTAATCCCCCTTGCCCTCTCTCCAGTTACTGAAAAATTTGTCTTGTGTTCTTGTGTAATGCACTGTTCGCGGTCGAATGATTGGAGCATGCGTTTAATCATGCTTGCAAGTCACGCTCATCTGCTGCACATGCCCATGGATATGTGCTGCTGCTTGCATACGGATACTTCTGTAGTTTTGGAGTCCAACAGATTCTTTGGTATTGTATGGCTGAGTGAAGCATGGGGAACCATCGATTGGATATATGGAATGATTTATGATGCTCGGTTAGAAGTGGAAATTTTTAGGCAGGCTATCTTGTGTTAAAAGGTTGAGTTAGAATGTCTATACAATTTAAGCAATGCCTGATGGGCTTGTGGAATGGGGGTTTGCAAGAGAGATTTCTCTCACTGTATGCGAACAGAAGTCTCGTTTATCTCGGCGATCATTTTAGTGACACGAGAGGAGAAGAATTTGTAGAATAGAGATATATGCGTTAGTAGCAATGCAACACTTACGGAATTTTTTTACGGACTAGCAATACAACACAGCACATATGGAGGAAATCAGGTCCTGGTCCGCTTTTTATGCAGGTGCAGCCAACAGATTCACAACACGTCAGTTCGTATGCTACTCGGCAGGCTAATCTGTCCGTAAGTCCAGCATTATTGATGCGTTAGTCTGTACATGTGGATTTTAGCCATGATTTCTTAATACCACATACATTATATCCCTTGGTAACTGGTCCTCTATCTGGTAATGCAAGGTCTCTTTGACCGGATAGTTTAGAAGAGGAGTTGTTATGGTGTGAAAGCTACTATGTCTCTTATAGTTTCATGATCATGCATTTATCTATGATGTTCTGTTATTCCTGAAAAGAAAGCTAATTTGCAGACCTACATGTATCTTGGTTTTTATTTTTTTTGCAGATTGGTAGGTTGCAGACTAAGTTCCATCTATGTGAGCAAGTTGCTTCAAAAACCAGAGATTATGTTCATCTAACAAAAGAGCTTACCCCTGATGTGAGAGCATTGAGTTGCAGGTATGAGGAACACAGAAAAACAATGTTAATAGTATTTTTAATCTCCATTGGATCCTAATCTATGTGGCATATGTTGCGTCTAATAAATAAATGGGAGCTATGTACTTATTCTGGACTGACTGGTTTTTATTTATGTTGAAGGTAGATGAGTTGGAAAAGAAAATTTCAGTTGCATCTAGAGATCCAACATTTTATTTGACTTAGGATTGGTGCTGTCAAGAGAGCTGTTGAACAGTGGGCTGCATGCTTGGACTACTGAACTCTTGGGAATCTATTGGAGTTTGCACTTATTTCAGATGCTTTTGTTAGGATTTTCTAGCATTCCATGCTCTGTATGATATTGTATATCAGGAAAGTTGCTCTGGAGCTTGATGGAAAATGCATTATTGCTGATTTTGATTCTCAGGTACATTATAATACATTCATTTATCTTTGTGCTAGCATGTCTCGGTTTCATTATTTCATCTCGTAGAGAAATCATAACGGTGCCTCCATCATGGTACGCGTGGCATGTTTCGAACATGTGTAAGGAGATGTCCAGCCTTTTGCTTTTTATTCTGTTTCTTGATGGGGTTTGAGCTGTGTGCATCCTGAATCACCAAGGCATAAATAGTAATTTTTTTTGGAAGAGATGAACTGCCTAAATTGATATTGAACTAGAAATAGTAACCTTATATATATATATATATTTACTTTGTAGGTTGAGTACTTTTTATTTGCTACCAAGGGACACCCTAAATCTGCAACCATCCATGCTAATCTTCTTAAAGATAATCCATCTGTCATGCAATATCAACTGTGATCTTATTATTTACTGTTCTTATACTTCCTGCCAAAAAATAGCAGGTTGTTTAAAAGGTTGGGTTTTCCTTATATGAAATCCAGCTTGTATTTTCTTGGTTATGAGGTAAAAGAATCTACTAATAGGCTGAAAATTAAATCACTTGAACATATTAATTTACATGAATCAGATAACACTTATAGTTATTTACCATGTCCTGCTGACCTGACGGACTTTTGGGCAAAAGGATCTCACTGAGCTCACTCCTAAACCCAATGTTCTTCGTTGTTTGTAGAATTTTTTTATGATTTTTATGCTGCTTCTTGTTCCGTGATCTGAAAGTCCTGGTTAGTTCTCTGTTCGTTTTGTTAAGATAGGCAAACTACGAATATGTTCTCAATCCTGCTTCATTTGCTTTTTTTTTTGTTTCTCAGGCTGATCGTGTGCTCATTACAAGGATCTCTTAGAAGCATTATCACAGGATTTCTCCGCTCACACCTGGGAATGAGAAATCTCCTGAGTTGTATTTCTTCTTTGTTCTCAAATATCCTCCAATCGTACAGAATCGATAGGGCATAAAAGCACCTATTAGTTGACTTATAGAGTGCTTGAGTAGGTCCTCTATTTTTTTTGTAGGATAAGTGTTGGTTTTCAGCTATGGAATTGAAGCATTTCACTATGTCAAATTTTCAAAGCAATTTTCCAATGGGTGAGATTGTTTAACAACCTTGTGTGGATCTGGTTCTTTGCAGATCTCAACTGCACTATTTTATCCTCTGTTCTGTGTGATTTGATTCCGGCAAATGGCTATTATAATATCGGAAACTCAATTTGGAACTCTTATAATATTTCCATCTTTCACTGCCACTCCTTTCATTTTCGGGAGTTATAATCACCACACTAACTCTCTGAATGCAGTGCGGATTTTTAGCTCACATCCAGTTTTGTTTTTATCTAACCTCGAGGGTGTAACTTTGTAGCTTACGTTTGTGGATCTACGAATCCAAATATTTTTTCTACATGAAATTCTTGATAAATATGTACCTTAATTCTAGATATGTTTTATGTATCTCAATCTCTCACAGATGCTCCAGACAGTATGTGCATACTCAATTTGTTTAAGAGTGTGGTGGTGTGGATGCAGTATGCACAAATTCAGTTAACTCTTTGGATGTTGAATTAGGTTAGCGTGTAACAAGGTATTGCTGCGCATGTATATATACACCCAGTCAAAATGTTTTCATAATAGCTAATTAAGGTTTGCAGCAGAATGCTACGAAAGAAGACAAATCGCAGCAAATCCCAACACCATAGGTGAAAAGTATATATATAAAGGGATACACAGGGTCAGTGTCATCAACAAATAGAAATTTGTAGTGTGAATATTAAGTTGTACTTGTTGCTCCATGGCCACACAGAAGTATCATGCTAGCATTATTCATTAGCTTTAGTAAGAGAAAATTAGTTAGAGTTAGGTTTTGTTTTATGTTCATATTTGTACTTTATTGGATTGTAATTAAAACAAAGTGGAATATTAATATTTCTGTAATACCATGTGACTATTTCTTATAAATGTGGATTTTCACATACATTTTCTGACAAGTGGTGAGAGAAAAGAAAACATAAGAAGCCGTGGCAACGCACGGACATTCAACTAGTATAGTATATGTTCCTAGATAACTATTTCCTCCAAAATAGTGCTAGTTTAAATGTGCCTTATGTGGAGCTGTTTACATTTTTAATCTTATTTGTATATCATGCAGACTTGGATGTAACTTATACTTGCTGTCCGTTCCAAAACCTTTTGCAGGTTTAGCTGATAAGACTGTTAAATTTTGGGACCTTGAGACTTTTGAATTGATTGGCTCTTCTGAACTAGAGGTATAAGATCTCCCAGTTAATGTTCACAGAGCTCACTATCAGTATGCAGTCATCTGGCAAATTACATGTCTACAATTTAAAATTTGTGTTAAGTGGTAGGCGCATTCGATCATACGCTTGTGTTCATTGGAGTATAAGTCAAACTAAGTTCGATAGTTCTGAATTGTGTTTATCCTTCATTATAAATCTGGCCATGATTGTGACCATTTCTTCTGTAGCACCTGAAATTTTGTCTTGACAATGGAATTACCACTGAGATTACTTAACTTGGAATTCCTGTTGTGTAAAATATTGTGTTAAGTTCAAGTTTTCTTAGATAATAGTTGGTAAACCTAATGGCGCTTACCCACCAGTTTTTTGTTCTACTGCAGTTGAGCTAAAAGTAATTTTAATGTCCATTATTTATGTTTTCTTAATCCTGGGCTAGAACTAATTTTTTCAGTTTCGTGCAGAATTGCTGGGTATATTTCCTGCCGGTATGGTTTCTGACCATAAACGTATTATGTCATTCACATTATGACATTATCTATAATTTCTATATATAAGTGGATGGTAGTGTTTGGTTGAGAATTTTTTTCTATGTCTAAATGAAATGATCAATTTTTTATTGCAAGCTTGCTTACTTTTCAGGGTAATGTAGTTCGTTCTATGACATTCAACAGTGATGGTAAAGCACTTTTTTGTGGATTACATGAAAGCTTAAAGGTAAATGCTGTATTAACTTGTCATTATCATCATTTAAAGCTTTGAACAATGACGTAGCAACAAACTTATTGAATGCTATCCTCTTGCTTGTAGGTTCTTCCATGGGAACCCATCATATGTCATGATGCGGTTGATGTTGGCTGGTCGACATTAGTAGATTTAAGCGTACAAGAGGGAAAACTTCTTGGTTGCTCCTACAACCAAAGTTGTATTGGAATATGGGTTGTGGACTTGACGGTATGATTCTTTATCGTTTTTATGTTCGCTTTCGAGCTGTTCTGATGTGGTAGTGATCCTAAATTTCAGGAAATTGAGTCGTATGCCGCTGATAATGCTGAAAGTGTTGATAGGCCGATACAAGTTTCTACTAGCATATCATCAATGTTGGGGAAGCTATTGATTTCCAGAAGCTCAGGTACTGTAAGCAATTATCATTTCATGAATAACTTTTTTTTTTACCTTCACGTACCCTCCCGTAGCTAGATTCTTTGCCCTAAATTTATTTTCTACAACACCATCCAATGAGACTCCATCCAATACTTTGCGCAAGCGTCCGATGTCATCTTCAAAAGAAATTACTGTGGCAGCCTCTCCTGCAGTGACGAAGAGATTATCAAAAGCACCTGAAACAAGTGGTATTCGGCTTACAAGAGCTGGCTCCGCACCTCTTCTTCCTCCTAGGGGTAGGCTCAACCCAAAATCCACTTATGACCTGAATAGGCTGACAGCTAATGTTTGCTCCAATGTGGATCTCTCTACAAGTGCTAGAATGTCCAGTGATAACTCACGAACAGCTGCTGCTCCCACATATAGACCAAGGTCAAATATGTCTGCATATAGTAGTAAAGGACATCCTTTCATGCCTGTTGTTTTCCCAAGGCATAGCTCTAAAGTGGATTCTGGTTCCATTCTCACTGAATCTACCACTACCGTCTTGCCAACTGTTGATCCTGAAAATCTAGTAAAAGGTCATCTGGTGATGGATCATGGCAAAGAGGTACGTCAATGCATATTTCCGTCAAAGTAGAGTACTTCGAAAGGAAAATTTGTAACAGAAACTTCAGGTGATGGGGACATTAATTATTTTGGGCCATTGTGTACCGAGAGTGTTGAGTCTAATGAAGTTGGTGACTGGTATGATGTTTCTGGTTTGGAAGAAACAAAATCTCCAGCTGGAAGGAATACAGAGTTTACAAATGTCAGCAGAACAGCAGTGTCTGTAGGAACAGGACATTTACGTGGTAGTTATGAGAGAAGCCAGTACGCACCAACGTTAAAAGGCTTGGTAATATATTATTTGAAAAATTTCAAATTATGTCACGTGGGATGCCTTTGCTTGCTTTGTTGATACCCTACCCATTTTTGGTTCTAATATTGTTCGCTTCTATAGAGGAGGCATTCTTCAATTGCTGGAGAACAGAGCATGTTGGTTAATGAGGATTAGGAAAGTCCTATTGATTGTTGCTTTCTCCGGACCGCCGGGAAAAGCATGAAAAAAAGGTTCGAATGGTACGATCCCTCCGTCACCCCAGAATGAAAGGGGTGATCTCGTAGATGAAGATGTTATAGCTGACCTAATGGAAAACCATCAAGAATTCATTCATGGCATGACGCCTCGGCTGACAAAACTAGAGGTATTAAAAGAAATTAAATCAGCTATAGCATTTATTTTGTGACTCGTAAGGCATGATTATGTTCAATACATTTCAATTGTACTCAGTGTGTGATATTTGCAGATGGTTTACCGGTTTTGGCAAAATAATGACACCAAGGGCTCTGTCAATGCTATGCGAAGAATGCTGGACCATGCTGTGTGTACTCCCTACTATTCGCTATGCTGTAGTTTCATCCTTAAAAATGTCTGATGTCTTGTTCTACTCCTCTTATAGGTTACCGCTGATGTACTTAGTGTCCTGATGGAGGATACTACAAAGTATATCACACTAGACATTTGCACTTCTGTTTTACCTCTTGCCAGCAGCCTTCTTGAAAGCAGTTATGACAGGTATTTCCTCTTTCTATGTGCATTCAGCGTATTAGAACTAATGTTCACCTTTGTACTGTACATTGGATAAGATTTACTCAAGGCATTGCCTTGTGCAGTACTGCGATCTTATACTGCCCTTTTAAAATTCTTCGGTTCATAGTTTATATAGTGTTAATAGTATGAGTGACTGACAATCTGATGGTAATATTGGGACTTATATAAGTGTTTGTTGACGTCTCCTGATGCAGGCATGTGAACATTGCCTTGGGGATGATCCTTAGGCTCGTCAAAAACTTTGGTGCCACAGTATCTTCAACTTTGTCAGCTGCTCCGCCAGTCGGTGTAGACATGGAGGCCGATCAGCGGTATATTCTCCATCTCACTTAGAATGATCCTGCTTCATGTGCACATGATATAGTGGATTTGTTTGTACATCACTAGGTTGGAATGCTGCTATTTATGCTTTGCGGAACTGAAAAAGGTGAATGACGGTCTAATATCCCTGACAAGGTAAGTCCCTTGCTTGTGCTCCAAAAAACATCCGGAATTCGTTAGCAATTCAAATAGGAAAATATGACACAGTCTGTATGTGCATTATCTTGTAGGCGAGAAGGCAAGGTTGGGAGATCGGCAAGGGAGCTGAGCCTCTTTCTTCAGGACATCTTCCGGCTGCCAAGCAGTGTATAGACGATATAGACATACGGCGAGTCACGTCGCCTCTTTTCTTGTTGATATGAGATAGCAACATAGGATTAGCAGTTAGCACAGAAGAAATATACAGGAAATACAGGGTCCCAAGACTCAAGTACATCGCATTTTCAGATAGAAATAGGCAACAACCAGTTTGAAGAAGCAACTTCAGAGGCCTAGGTTCTCCTTTGCCTCTATATACCACTGAGCAACTGTACGTGAGTATACTACAACTTCAGCTCTGTATGCCGACAGTTCAGTAAAGAAAGTATGAAGCTAGATTTCTGCACAATCTTTATATGTCTCCGAGCATTTGCTTCAAACCATGTGTATACACATACAGTTTACACATGGATTGCAGCATATTCTTCGATCTCTTTTGTTAGAAACTTGGAGTAAATTGTGCTGATGTCGTGACCTCATTTGACTGTGTATGCCACGTGCGTGTAAAAACTGACGGTATTATACTTGTTCATGAGAACGTACATGTGCCTTGTACACGGACACACTCCAGTCCCCAATTCTCGAGCGGCCTTTTCTAGACAAAATTCTCGAGCAGCTCACGCTTTTTTTTTGCCAAACAACAGCTCACACTGAGCTCTGTGGATAGAGAAAAGCCCACACGAGCATACGCGTGATCAGTCCTGCAAAACCGAGATGGACTGGGCCGCAGATCTGCTCCGCTCGGCCGCTTGGGAGTAAATCTGACGATCCACGGAAGGTTGCGGGGAGCGAACGGGTGCCAGTTTTAGTCCCACCTCGCTTAGCGAGCGGCGTCCCGACCAGTATATAAGCCGAGCTGAGAGAGTGTAGTCGTCCCTTCGGGGACATCCGATAAAATTGGAACGATACAGAGAAGATTAGCATGGCCCCTGCGCAAGGATGACACGCACAAATCGAGAAATGGTCCAAATTTTTTCGAGATTTTGCGCGCAGCTCCTTTTTTCTCTTTCACGTGTGCCCCCAGCGATTTTCGTTTTGACCCTTCAGGTTTAGATTTTCCTCTCGGTTAGGTCCTTTTCGCTTCGCTACATGCCCTTGCTGCGCCCCCCGTGGTGTCTTTGTTTTGCCCCTTTACGTTTATGTATTTCTTGCAATTAGGTCCTTTTGATGAGTAGAGAACTCAGGGTGAAGTCCTCAGTACACTGATGTGTTTAACCTAACTCAAAACGATGAGTACTCAATTCCTCAAAGAGGCGTCCCTTCAAGTCTGATTCTGTTTTGTGTGCACTTTTTTGCTTTTTTTTTTTGAAACAAGTTTTGTCTGCACTTATCGTATACACCAGTTTAGCATTTGGTACCAGACTACCAGCATCATGTGTAACGCAAAACAGGCTACCATCATTTGCAGCACAATAGGCTGCAATCAAAACATGTCACGATTCACAAAAGCATGAGAACATGATTGGAATTGCATCGTTCGTACCACATACAGGCTGCCATCGGAGTCCTCATCAGTTACACGCCAAAATGGCAAAGTTACAGTTTTACAATGAAGTACAGCGCATTTTTGGCAGCAGCCATAAATAACGGCACAAAAATCATCACGTCCTGTTGAAAGATTGCTGTTGTCCAGCTGACGGGGGTTGTGCAGGGGGAGGTGGGGGAAGTGACATCTGCATTTGCATCACCATAGGCATCTGTTCTTGAACACCCCTCCCATCGCCACGGTCAGCTTGGCCTTGCATGCCTGGATTCATTGAGCCATCAGGCATCATTCCGAAACCAGCTTGCATGAAGGTCATGCCGCCAACTCCCTGAGATGGATTGCCCATCAAACCCATACCCCATGGGCGCTGGAGCCCCTCAGCCCCCGACGCTGAGCCTTGATCCAATGCACCATCTGGTAGTTGCATCTGGAAAGGAGCACTGAAATACTGCTGAGTTCCTTCTTGTTGGATAGGATAATTGAATGATGCGTTTGGGATCAAAGGCTGATTCATATTCATGTGCATCATGAAGTTCTGTGGATGAGGGTGCATTGGAGAGAACATGAAAGGTGAACTAGGCATCACTTGTTGCTTGTCTTGACTACCATGGTCGGATTCTTGGCGAACTGGAGTTGCCCCAGGTGTACTGTTGTCATGAGCCCAGCCATAGGGCCGGTCAAAACCTTGAGGTGGGTTGTTTTCCGACTGATTATCCCCTGGTGGGTAAGAGTGGCGACCATGGAATGATGGCGGTTTGCTTAGCATAGGGGGCCTTAGTGGGGTGTGCTCCCTGGACTGGTGGTAACGAGATCGCTCTTCACGGTCTTGCATGTGTGAACTTGAAGTCGGTGAGACACCTCGTCTTGGAGGAGCACGTGCAGTAGACATTTCGGGCATTTGAGATTGCCTTTGAGTATCTCCTGCAGAAGCACGGGAGTTGTTGGGAGCATCTGGTTCATTACGTTCTTCCTTCGCTGGGTCAGTTTGGAGGAGGTTGGCATGAGCCTCAGGTACATGAGACTCAAAGTCTGCTTTCTTAAGGAAAGACTTGAGGCACATAGGTGCCGCGCAGATAAAAATCCCTTCCATCATTTTCACAGTCTGGATCTTCTGAATGCGCTCATCACAACTGCAGAAATAAGTTAACAAGAGTTAAGCCCAAACCAGTCTGATAAAATAGCAGCAACAAATAAATATTAAGATTTGTCTTTCTTAAGTACAACATATCCAGGGGGACCCACAACTACTTGTTTAGCTTTTTTCCCAAGGGGTAATTTACAGTGTACATCACTGTTAACCAATGTCTGCAGCTATCAATGCTAGGAGTACTGATTACTCCCTCCATTCCATAATTATTGTCATGATTGTAGTTCAAATTTGAACTAAAAGCAAGACAAGAATTATGGAACGGAGGAATACTAAACAAGTTATTTAAACAAGCAGACTGGCACTACCACATAAGTAACCCAATAGAGCCACAATACCATATAAGTTAAAATATAGCATGCTAATACGTGATGTACTTAGATGAATCTCCTTTTAGCCCAGTGGGTGCTCAGATTTCACAACAAGCAACATTATTTTAGCAAGTATCGTCCCGTGCATGTAAATCACCAGGTTATGCAAGTTATCCTACTACGAATCACTCAGCACAATCAATGTAGAAGGTAAGAACGGGATTAAAATCATACTAAGGAAAGTTCAGGAGAAGGCTTACAGATAGCAGCTGGAATCACTTCTTGCACAGGCTAAACAGAAAGCATGCTCACAAGGAATCTGAACAAGGTAAAAGAAAGTCATCAACTGTAGGATCCAACTATAAAGGTAGAAAAGGAACTAAATGGATAAACAGGTGAAATCACTCTGCACAGGCTAAACAGATAGCACGCTCACATGGAGTCTGAACTAAGTACAAGAAAGTCATCAATTGTAGGATCCAACTATGAAGTAGCAAAAGAAATAAAATGAATAAAACCCATATAGTCCATGCATGTAACTCATGCAACAGGTAGAAATATTAATATGCTCGGTTAGGAGCATAAGTATTCAATATTGAAATTACAAGACACCACATGATTGTGAAATATATTACAGACAATCACTGGTTTCGCATACTAAACTAGATCAGCTTGATAGTCTGAACACTTTCAGCATAAGAAATATGAGCACCAATCAATCCAAGAATTCTGAATAATAAAGTATTTAGTAACATCTCTTGCCGGCATATATATTTGGTATTAACTCCAACATAACACCAATCAAATGAATATCCATTATATCTGTGAATTATGTGCTATTTCCCTAAAAAATAGTATCCACCAATATAGTAGCAGAACAAAAATACTATTACTGCTTTCTCAATACAGGTTTAAATTGAACTGCAGGCTCCTCTATCTAGAATTTGGACAGAACAAACTAAGCAAACAACATAACATTGATTCCAGACTTCCAGTAACAAATGGCCCCACAAATATGACATGTCATAGTCATGCCCAAAACAAATATTCAGTATTCTGTTCACACGATATCAATAGCTATATTATCCCCGGGTTCTCAGCAGCCCTAAATTCTTGAACACTGAACGTACCAAGACAGCAGAGATCCATCAGCCCGATGCACTTGATTAGTTATTACCAGACTAGGACTACTAGCAACTAGTTCCTCCGGAATGGTACATAATTTACATGGCATTATATGTGCTGCCTAAAACCTAATCTTTCTTCACCAACCACGGCAAAAGTATACTAAGTACAGTAGTGAAGACATAGGCAGTGGAAGAAACCAGGGTTTAGATGTCCGTACGAGGCGACCGTAAATGGCGACGGGGAACTCGCAGCGGGAGCAGATGTGGACGCGCTCGCCGAGCGGCCGGCGGGAACGGCGGCCGATTGCACGGGTCGCGGCGACGGCGGAGTTCGTGACGGCGCCGAGGCTCTTCGCCACGGCGAGGTCCGCGATGATCAGGTGGTCGGGGCACGCCACCGTCACCGACTCCGGGGCGCCGCCCGCCGCCGCCGCAGAGGACTTCGCCGGGGCGCCGCCGGAAGCTCCGGCAGCCGCGCCGGAGGCGGCGGCGCCGGAGTCCGACGAGCCGATCTTACTCAGGCGGATCTGGAGCATCGCTAGGGTTTCTCGATTTTCTTTCGGAGTTTTTCCGTGGGTTTATTTGCTGCTTTTCCAGTGCAGATTTGGTGTTTTTGGGCCGGGAAGCACCTTCGACTTTTTGAGTTACACTTACACCTTGGCCCGCTTGAACGGATGTTTTAATAAACTTTATTACTCCCTGTCTCTACATAGATGTATTTAGACACTAAAATATATCTAGATATATTCATGTAGAGACAGATATTAGTGACCCCTCTATCTAAATACATCCATATAGAGACAGGTATTAGTAGTCGGAGAGAGTACTCCCTCGATCGGAAATAAGTGTCAGGAATTTCTATTATACTTGCTAGCTCTTTAACGATATTCCTCACAATAATGAATATCTATACCTAATAATAAAAGCAAAAGGATTTCTAGCCAAAATTTGGTAAGTTCACCTTTTGTGCTAATTACCAAGTCTACCACCGCTTAGCTAAAAAAAGAAAAACGATTCGTTGCCACAAAGATCTTTGTTTTTTGCAGGTACTGCAAAGCTCTTCGGCGAGGACTCCGGGCCGGCTCGGCTGCCGCTCAAGCTACGACCTACGCTGCCGGTCATGGAGCGCCGCCTGCCGCCGGTCCCTTCCTACGTCCTCTGGTTCAACTCATACTCCTGACCACGCCGCTCGCTAGTATGTAATAAAATGATTACACATAAAATTATGACAATATAACAATACAATTCATGTTTGATTAATCTTGGTGTTTTATTCTATTGTAATTGAAGAAATAATTAAGAAATTTAAATACACTTTTAGTGAAATCATGAATCCCTCGAGAATTAATCAATTTTACACGATCATCTATACATATTTGTTTGGTGCCTATAGTAGGCTTATTTAAAAGTCCACTGCACAGTCTACATATATGGTCTCCCCGGCCTGTTTGGTGGTAATTTCTTTCTAGAGCGGACTAATAAATATCTTAAGATGAAAATGTAAATTTATCTATTGTGTTGAAAAAAGATTATTATTTATAGGAAGAGAAATATTGCGATCCAGACAAGATTCATCATTCAGAGTAGTAGCTTGAAAGCAAATGTAACATTTTACCAAATCATCGATTGAAAAGGCGCCTGCGGTTCGCCGGCCGTGCTCCTACTCGTCGAGCGCGTCGGCGGCGGCCGGCCGTAGTGCTCCTCCTCGACCATCATGTCGTCGGTCGTCGTGCTCCTACTTGACCAGCGTGTCGTCGGCTGCCATGTTGCCTGGATAAATCCAACATATGATTTAGTAAACTGTACTTGCATCATTAGGAACTGCGAGCAATTGTCTGAGAGGAATGGAAGAGGGAAGAGGAGGTCGGGGCCTTCGGCAGCGCCGATATATCCGGCAGCTCGTCACCAACCTCCAGGTTGCGCAGCTTCTCGCCACCAGCGTCGTGTGATTCGGCAGCTCGTCCCCAACCTCCCGGCTGCGAAAGCGAAGGCTGAGGACAACCCCACCCAAAAAACAAGAATGCAATATATTAGTTGACAACAATATACTCCTAGAGAAATGGCACATGCAAGACAAACTCAAATCATGCTCTAATATAAATCATGCTCATAACATATTCAGTAACAATGGATTAATAAAATCCATTAACAGTAGCATAAACCTGAAGTTACTATAAGAGTTCCTGATTCGTAAAACAGAGACAAACTTAGACCGTATGACGTATTCGTGAAATCATCCTTCTCTCTAGTTATGGGTTGAACCCATGGATTCAGACTGAAGCAAAACTGAACATAGCATGCCAAAAAAAACAGTGGCGGCTGGAACGCATCGACGAGGTCTCTGCAGCTGGATGGAGGGGAAGACAGTGGCGCCACGACAGGACATACGGCCGACAGCGGCAGAGCGGTGGAGGCTCTGGACGGCAACGACGGTGTGGAGGCTCTGGCCAGTGACGACGACGGCGTGCGGTGAAGGCTTCGGCTGGCAACGGCGATGGCGTGCGACTGTGGCTCCGGGTGGCAACGGCACGCGGTGGAAGATTCGGCCGGTGAAGGCAGCGGCACGCCGTGGAAGCTGCAGCCGCCATCGACGTCGGCGCCCGGTGGTAGCTCCACGTGATGGAGGCGACCTTCCACGCCACGTCAAGCTCCTCGACCGGAGTAGACCGAAGCCCACGGCCACCGCCTATGGCACCTCAGGCAGACCAAAGCCGATGGCCACCGCCGCTACAGCGCGTCCAGAGTCATCGCGGTGAAGGCGTCGGCTTCCGGCGATGCTTCCAGCATCGTTGGAAACTCGATCTGGATCGTGGGTGGGTGCTGTCGGTGGTGGATCGCGGGTGGGTTGGCAGACGTCCGAGCGACCGTTTTGAGAACCAAGATTGATACTCTCTCCGTGCCGGTTTAAAGGGCAAATAGTGGTTTTAGAGATATACCAGATAATAAGGCTAATTTATACATTAATTACCCCCAAATTACTCCTAGCGTTGCCCCTTTCCTCTCCCTCTTTCCATTATTTCCTTTTTTTTCGGTTGCCTTGTTTCAAATGCATGTGGTGATCCTCTTCATTTCCGTTTTAATGTGGCTGCATGCAAACGGAAAATGCTGGCCGAATGTGGGCCTATTGTCAATTAGCGCTAATAAAGTCCAGGAGCACGGCAATTGATATATCAATTAGCGCTAATAAAGTCTAGTTTGCCTTTCAAGTTATTTTTGCTAAGGGTAAATTGGGCAATCAAATGATGTAGAGACAAAGTGGCTTCACCAACTGAGAACCAATAGTAAAGATAACTTTATACTAATTTTAGATATTTATTTTGATCAGAGAGAGTAGTACTCTTTCTAAAGAAAACTTTCTTGAGAGTAACTATATATTTTACTAATTGAAAATTAAGTTACAAAGAGCAATATATTTGAAAACTAAAAGACAAACTGGAACAAAATGATTATCCTAAAAATCTTGTAGATAAAATTGTAAGAGATTAAAAATATAAATTAATCCCTAGGGTTTTCTACAACCACCGAAGCCAGCGGCCGCTGACGAGTACTAGGTATAACTAGCTAAATGCCCGCGCGTTGCTGCGAATTTCTATTATACTTGCTAGCTCTTTAACGATATTCCTCACAATAATGAATATTTATACCTAATAATAAAAGCAAAAGGTTTTCTGGCCAAAATTTGGTAAGTTCACCTTTTATGCTAATTACCAAGTCTACCACCGCTTAGCTAAAAAAAGAAAAACGATTCGTTGCCACAAAGATCTATGTTTTTTGCAGGTACTGCAAAGCTCTTCGGCAAGGACTCCGGGCCGGCTCGGCTGCCGCTCAAGCTACGACCTACGCTGCCGGTCATGGAGCGCCGCCTGCCGCCGGTCCCTTCCTACGTCCTCTGGTTCAACTCATACTCCTGACCACGCCGCTCGCTAGTATGTAATAAAAAGATTACACATAAAATTATGACAATATAACAATACAATTCATGTTTGATTAATCTTGGTGTTTTATTCTATTGTAATTGAAGAAATAATTAAGAAATTTAAATACACTTTTAGTGAAATCATGAGTCCCTCGAGAATCATCTTAGTTAAGAAGGATTCTTCAATTTTACACGATCATGTATACATATTTGTTTGGTGCCTATAGTAGGCTTATTTAAAAGTCCACTGCACAGTCTGCATATATGGTCTCCCCGGCCTGTTTGGTGGTAATTTCTTTCTAGAGCGGACTAATAAATATCTTAAGATGAAAATGTAAATTTATCTATTGTGTTGAAAAAAGATTATTATTTATAGGAAGAGAAATATTGCGACCCAGACAAGATTCATCCTTCAGAGTAGTAGCTTGAAAGCAAATGTAACATTTTACCAAATCATCGATTGAAAAGGTGCCTGCGGTTCGCCGGCCGTGCTCCTACTCGTTGAGCGCGTCGGCGGCGGCCGGCCGTAGTGCTCCTCCTCGACCATCATGTCGTCGGCCGTCGTGCTCCTACTTGACCAGCGTGTCGTCGGCTGCCATGTTGCCTGGATAAATCCAACATATGATTTAGTAAACTGTACTTGCATCATTAGGAACTGCGAGCAATTGTCTGAGAGGAATGGAAGAGGGAAGAGGAGGTCGGGGCCTTCGGCAGCGCCGATATATCCGGCAACTCGTCACCAACCTCCAGGTTGCGCAGCTTCTCGCCAGCAGCGTCGTGTGATTCGGCAGCTCGTCCCCAACCTCCTGGCTGCGAAAGCGAAGGCTGAGGACAACCCCACCCGAAAAACAAGAATGCAATATATTAGTTGACAACAATATACTCCTAGAGAAATGGCACATGCAAGACAAACTCAAATCATGCTCTAATATAAATCATGCTCATAACATATTCAGTAACAATGGATTAATAAAATCCATTAACAGTAGCATAAACCTGAAGTTACTATAAGAGTTCCTGATTCGTAAAACAGAGACAAACTTAGACCGTATGACGTATTCGTGAAATCATCCTTCTCTGTAGTTATGGGTTGAACCCATGGATTCAGACTGAAGCAAAACTGAACATAGCATGCCAAAAAAAACAGTGGCGGCTGGAACGCATCGACGAGGTCTCTGCAGCTGGATGGAGGGGAAGACAGTGGCGCCACGACAGGACATACGGCCGACAGCGGCAGAGCGGTGGAGGCTCTGGACGGCAACGACGGTGTGGAGGCTCTGGCCAGTGACGACGATGGCGTGCGGTGAAGGCTTCGGCTGGCAACGGTGATGGCGTGTGACTGTGGCTCCGGGTGGCAACGGCACGCGGTGGAAGATTCGGCCGGTGAAGGCAGTGGCACGCCGTGGAAGCTGCAGCCGCCATCGACGTCGGCGCCCGGTGGTAGCTCCACGTGATGGAGGCGACCTTCCACGCCACGTCAAGCTCCTCGACCGGAGTAGACCGAAGCCCACGGCCACCGCCTATGGCACCTCGGGCAGACCAAAGCCGACGGCCACCGCCGCTACAGCGCGTCCAGAGTCATCGCGGTGAAGGCGTCGGCTTCCGGCGATGCTTCCAGCATCGTTGGAAACTCGATCTGGATCGTGGGTGGGTGCTGTCGGTGGTGGATCGCGGGTGGGTTGGCAGACGTCCGAGCGACCGTTTTAAGAACCAAGATTGATACTCTCTCCGTGCCGGTTTAAAGGGCAAATAGTGGTTTTAGAGATATACTAGATAATAAGGCTAATTTATACATTAATTACCCCCAAATTACTCCTAGCGTTGCCCCTTTCCTCTCCCTCTTTCCATTATTTCCTTTTTTTTCGGTTGCCTTGTTTTAAATGCATGTGGTGATCCTCTTCATTTCTGTTTTAATGTGGCTGCATGCAAACGGAAAATGCTGGCCGAATGTGGGCCTATTGTCAATTAGCGCTAATAAAGTCCAGGAGCACGGCAATTGATATATCAATTAGCGCTAATAAAGTCTAGTTTGCCTTTCAAGTTATTTTTGCTAAGGGTAAATTGGGAATTCAAATGATGTAGAGGCAAAGTGGCTTCACCAACTGCAAACCAATAGTAAAGAAGATTAAAGTTCAAGATTTTCTTAATCAAACTTATATAAGAATGAGCTAATAGCTACAATGTCAAATTTGTAAAGTTTAAATATATTTATTACAATGAATGAAAATATGTGTTGTAGATGTTGATACATTCTTCTAAAACTTGGCCAAACATTAATTTATTTGATTTAGGATAAAAGTAGAACTACAATTATTTTGGACCGAATAAAGTACATAGAAGACAAACACTACACAATGAATGTTTACACTGATAGGGTCGCTATCATATGCATATTTTACTAAATTGTTAGAGTAGTACAAATGTGAGAATGAATTTTTATAGCTCAGCCTACATGGAGGCTTTTTTTGGACGTCTAAAAACTCGAATTCAGATATTTAAAAAATATTAGGATGTAGACAATATTGTAATTTACTAATGTGTTATATTTTTGGCTCAGCAAAAATAAAAAATATAATTTTTTTCTTTAGTGAACATTTAAGAATAGCGCACTGAAATCTATAAAATATTTTGAGTTATTTTTTGCACGTTGGTCAAACACATTATTGTCTACATCAAGATTTTTTCAAAAAATTTATAAAAAACTATTTTCAATTTTCTCTTAAAAAATAAGCTTCACGTGGCTCGAGCTACAAAAATCCACCCTCATCTCAAATCCCAATATATACTAGTGTTGCACAATTACTTGGGAGCAGGGGTGGAGGGTCATGGCCCTGCTGACTTGTAGTAAGCTGTTGTGATGAAGTAAAATGTATGGATCGGTTGACAGGGAAATATTGATGGATCAAGTGGTATTGTAGGGGTGGGTTGTCATGATCACAACGACAATAAAAGAGGATCATCTACGGTGGGTTTTCGGGAAAATCACTGAACCTACTGCCTACTGCTTGCGCTAGCATGCCAGAGAATTCTAATCTAGCTTGCCAGTATACCTAGTCTAAAAGTTGTACCGGAACGTAAAAGGTGTTTTCTAGAAACAAGTACTCTACCCCACCATCTACCATCAAACGCCACTATAGTTGCTTGCTTGTAGCACTGTTGCAAGTGATGGCAGATGGCGTTCTAGATTGTTCTTTTGATCTATCTCGTGATTCCCTGCCCCTCTAGCACCGACGAAGAGCCTCAACCTATGTGAGAGTCTTGGCATCACAGCCGTGATCATTGGAGCCTTGGAGGGATCATAATTCTCTTGTCTGTTCTCATAGGAGAAATTTACCCTCCTAATAAAGATCAATGATATTGCAGCAGGCACAAAGATCACATTTTTAGAGAGATTAAGGCAGACTCATGCTAGCTTTGTCGAATGCACCTTTGCTCATGAAGGAAGAGTTTTAAAACACGAAAGCTCACAACCTCGTGAATTTTTTTTGATAAAGAGGATATTAATATCGCGGAGATGCCAATTACACACCCAGCCTCTACAACAACATGTTGCCTAGCGGCATTACGGATGCACACAGCTAAAAAAGAGAGAAGAATTACAAAAAAAAAAGAGTCCTGCTATAGTGATCGTTTCCTTGAAACAGCTGTCAAAACAGCACCAGGACAACACCAGAAGTCTAGCTTCTCCAAAAGTGACAACTCCAAGAAGGGAACATAGCACAAGCACCGTCGTCGCCCGATCATAGATCGTAGTTTTTTTACCCTAGAGAAAGTCCTCGCTCTAAAAACAATACCCTTATCAAGGACATTGCCAGACACAACCAATTAAGGCCAGATCTTAGACTTTCGCCCTGACAGATAAGACTATGAACTTCTTCTGTGCAGTCGACCCCACTATCAAGCAGCTATTCCAAGTCACGAAACACTAAGCCAATTCCTCCTTGTTGCCTAGGCTCGAACTATCATTGCCATACCTCAGATCTCAGCTTCCATGACAATTTCTGCCAGCACCGTGGAACGGGAACATGCCCCAGGATATTAACAGCCAGCAGAGCTTCGAAGCGCTCCCTCTGAAACCAAACGGTCAGGGTAAAACATGGGTGCGCATGACCAAATCCATTCCGAACCAGCAAACTCCAGGCATGATGCTCCTAGTGGAGCTCGCCAGCGGAGCCTTCCAGAGCACGACGCTTCAGCCAGATCGATAACGTCAGGCATTCGACAGATCTTCACCTTGGCAGCGAGAAGGAACCCTAGGACCACCACCTTTATTTAAGCCGAGCTCGTGGAGGAGATGACAGACCAAAACGCCATCGCAGATCGTCACCGGCATGGACAAGCCAGCACCAGATCTGCGGTGACTGGGTACACCACT
Organism: Dactylis glomerata; assembly: GCA_007115705.1. Lineage (NCBI taxonomy): Eukaryota > Viridiplantae > Streptophyta > Magnoliopsida > Poales > Poaceae > Dactylis > Dactylis glomerata. Next base: position 7,074,718 of record QXEO01000291.1, read on the forward strand.
TCATATTGTAGTGCACAAGTCTGACATAACACTCACAAAAACTCGGTTTCATGAATATTACGCCGTTCAGAGTAGTACAACAGAAACAATATAGGGCCAAGTCTTTTCTATTTATTCATCACACAGATCTCTTTACAGAGGATCCTCGGAATCTCCGTGACACAATCAGCTGTCAGGTAAGTTCCTATTCAAGCCAAGATCCAGAAGAATCAACTCGTTGACTACACCACAACGAGATCTATCTCGAGTACTGCTGGCATATGATTGTTGCTATAGCAATACTCTAAGAAGATAGGATCTAGGGTATGGAGATAGATTTCCCTCCTACACTATATCTAGACTTTTCACTGCTCTACTCCAACTATTGACTATGCCACCTTCGTTGTCTGGTTTCCCGTTCCTTGTAGAGTTCTGTCATGTGGTAATGTTAGTCCTTGATGAATGCTATTGCCTTTTCCTAATAGACTAGAAAGGGGAAGAAGAATAGATTGAGTACAGGCGTACTGAGCAAGTCCTAATATCTGGGTGTTTGATGTATAGCCGTGGATAAAAATGTCATGGGCATATGCAAATTTTTTAAATTAGGTTTTCTTGAATAGATAAGTTTTAGTTTAGAAAAGCTATGTCCATCAGTCTTCACGGGTTGTTAGAACTTTCATGATGGTTCCATTCCACGCGGTGTTTGTAGTTCCTTCCCGGAACAGGGAGTATCATGACACATTTCGTTACACTCTCGAGAGGTGCGCTACTTTGCCCATAAACGTCCTTGGTCTTATTACTCATGGCACACTACCGGGGTGTGGAGCCAGTTACCAAGTTTCTCCGAACCATGCCAAGCTCTGCTCAATTCCACATTCCAGTCCTTTGCATATGATACGATCTAAGATCCGTATCCTAATGCCATCCATTTTTAGATACTAGAATCGATTACCTTGCTACTCAAGATAGAGAACAAACGGCTTGTCAACCACTGTACTACTCGCAAGTATATAGTCCGATCTAGTCATCCCCAGATATACGGAATTGAGAAGAACTTCTGATTCGCTCGTCCCATTCCAAGATTTGTGGTCAGCACGGTTTGTACGACGCTTTAGAATAACTGATTACTTTTTTTATTAATCCTAAAATATTTCCACTAGAACAATGGAATATCCACCACATGATTTTCCCATCATGTTATTCCAATCCATGATTCCATTGCCCACTCACGTTGAATTATCTGACCACCCTAGTTCAGTAACTCAAACATGTCATGTTTATTTTTTTTCTTAAAACCATATTTTGATTTTCAATGCAGGTGTGTTGTAACAGTTGTAAAGTATTTTCTTAGAAAATAAGCAAATGGATATGCAAGAATGAACTTGCCTTCTGAGTGCAAAGCTATGCAATCAGCGTGTCCTGTCGTGATAAACTCCAAGTGTTGAAAGAGCATCATCAGTCCAGTAAGGACTAATGTTTAAAAGATTGTCAAAATGTTATTATGCATAGGTAATGATATGTGATACGTCTCAAACGTATCTATAATTTTTGATGCTCCATGCTTGTTTTTACACCATTCTCCTTGTGTTTTGTTACACTTCGTGGCGTTTTTATGCGATTTCTGGAACTAACCTATTGACAAGATGCCACAGTGTCAGTTCTCTATTTTCTGCTGTTTTTGTGTTTTAGAAAAGCTACACAGGAAATATTCTCGGAATTGAACGAAACAAGTTTCAGAAGTCTTATTTTTCCCGGAAGCTTCCCGAAGACCGAAAGAGAGTCGGAGGGGGGCCAGAGGCCGCCCTCACACGTAGGGGGCGCGACCCAGCCCCTGGCCACGCCCACCTGGTGTGAGGAGCCCCTGGTTGCCTCCTGACGACGCCCCTTCGCCTATATAAAGCCTCAGGACGGAAAACCCTAAAAGAGTCGGCAATTTTCCAGAAAGAGTTCCGCAGTTCCGCCGCCGCCACCGATGAATTTCGGGGGACAGAAGTCTCTGTTCTGGCACCCTGCCGGGACGGGGAAGTGCCCCCGGAGCCATCTCCATCGGTCTCCACCGCCGTCTCCGCCGTCTCCATCGACCTCACCGCCATCTCCATCAACCTTGCTGTCTCCTATGATGAGGAGGGAGTAGTTCATCCCCGGGGCTGAGGGCTCTACCGGTAGCTATGTGGTTCACCTCTCTCTCCCATGATGTGATCTTTATGTGATCGTGAGCTTTGTATCATGTTGAATAAGTAGATGTTACTCTTCTTCATTATGTGTACTCTAGTGTGTTATTAAAGTAATCTATTCCTCCTGGCATGGTGTAACGGTGACAGTGCGTGCATCATGGTGGTACTTGGTCTAGGCTACAATTGTGATCTCTTATGGATTATGAGAATAATTATCACTATGATAGTATTGAAGTGATCTATTCCTCCTTTCATGGTGTAATGTTGACAGTGTGTGCACCGTGTTAGTACTTGGTCTAAGTTGCAATAATATCTATCTTGAGTTGTGATTTGATTTAGATATCTCTATGAGTGGTGTTTGTCAAGTACTTGATGAACTTTGAGGAGTGCTTCGTAGCCCTACGCAATGATTAGTGTTATTCAATAGGAGAGTAATTCAGAGTACCATAGTGAAGAGAAGTTATCTATTGGTTCAATTATGTTATATTTGTTGGGAGAGTGTCCACTAGTGAAAGTATGATCCCTAGGCCTTATTTCCAAGCTTTGCACACCGTTTACTTGCTGTTTTGTTACTTGTTTGCTTGCTGCCATTTTTATTCGAGATTGCATTTACTACTTATAATCATCTATACCACTTGTATTTCACTATCTCTTCGCTGAACTAGTGCACCTATACATCTGACAAGTGTATTGGGTGTGTTGGGGACACAAGAGACTTTCTGTATCGTAATTGCAGGGTTGTTTGAGAGAGATAGCTTTGACCTCTTCCTCCCTGAGTTCGATAAACCTTGGGTGATCCACTTAAGGAAAACTTGCTGCTACTCTACAAACCTCTGCACTTGGAGGCCCAACACTGTCTACAAGAACAGAAGCGTGTGTAGACATCAAGCTCTTTTCTGGCGCCATTGCCGAGGAGGTAAGGTAAAAGGTACTCGCATCCTCCTGTGTGAGTACTCGGAGTTATTTCCTTTAGATTCTGCAATTACATCTTTTTGTTTATTGTTTTTATTTTCACTAGTTAGGCTTAATGGAAAATAAAGAGTTCTTTAGTCTTTTTCCCGAGTTTAGATATGAAGTGTTTGAAGAGAAAATTGAAAAACCTTTGGAGCTTAATTTGCATGCTAATAGTGTTGTTAGTATGAATGTTTCGAACACTGTTATTACTAATGCTATGGAAAATTCTAAGCTTGGGGAAGTTAGTTTTGTTAAGCATGATATTTCTAGTTCCCCAGCTTTAGTGGAGAAAGTTTGTTCTGATAATATTTTATCTCCCATATGTGATGTTCCTTCTTATGATGATATGTTTGAAGAATATGCTTTGCGAAATAGCTGTTCTTTAGCTTGTGATGATACTAAACCTCTAGTTTATGATGGTTATGATGATGAGTATAATATTTTCAGTTCACCTACTTTTGAGGAGAAAAATAGTTATAATTACAATATGCCTCCTGTTTTTTATGATTATGGTGATGAGAATAATTATTCTGTTGAATCTGCTCCTACTACTATTGTTTCTGTGGTGAGTATTAATTCTTTTATGCATGTGGCTCATGATAGGGATGTTTTATGTGATAGTTATATTGTTAGTTCTATTCATGATGCTACTGAAAGTTATTATGAGAAAGGGAAACATGGTTTGATGGATCTCAATAATATTAAGTTTCCCCTCTTTATGTTGCAAATCTTGAAGTGGCACTTATTTTATCTATCCATGCTTGCTACTATGTGCCTCGTTGATTTATTTTCTTACAAGATTCCTATACATAGGAAGTGGTTTAGATTTAAATGTCTTTCATATCTGCTTTTTGATGCTCTATATTGCTTTAAGTTCCTATATGGCGCCTTTGCCTCAAGCTCTCATATGGCGCCCACATGAGCATCTTTGCAAATTACTGCGCCTAGCTTAAAGGCGTTAAAGAAAAGCACTCTTGGGAGATAACCCATTGTTTATTTTCAGTATTTTTTCTTTTATTTGAGTCTTGGAAGTTATTACTACTGTAATAAGTGCTCCTTATCCTTTTTATTTCGTTGTTGTGCCAAGAGAAGCCTCTAATTTGAGTGAGGTAAGATTTGGGGATGTTGCTGTCCTGAAACAGTTTTCGGTGCTACACCGTAAAAATTCGTGAAAATTCTCTGTATATCTTTTGGACCTGCGATTTCTTGTGCATATGCCCCATGTTATATCCAAACTTTCATTAGTTGAACACTTTTTTATTTGAGCAACAGAAAACCCCTTAAAAATTCGACATTTGTCAGCTGTTCTGTTTTGACACATTTCTGCCAATATTTGTGTTTGCCGCTTTATCGCTTTCTTTTTTAGTTCTTTTGATCACGGAACTTTTGGGGAACTTGCTACAGTAGTATATACTTTATATGTGGTGGTTTTAGGTTGAAACCTGAAGCAAAAAGAGGTTGATTATATGTTATGCTTACACTAATGTTGCTAATAGAATTGTATTTAGTTTTGTATGAAGGAAGTTTTCAAGTGTAGGGATTGGAGAATGATGAGATGAGATGAAGAATGGACAAAAGCTCAAGCTTGGGTATGCCCACGCATCACCCCAAGAAATATCCAAGAAGTACAAGCGTCAAAGCTTGGGGATGCCCCGAGGCACCCCCTTCTTCATCGGCAAAAATCAGGTCACCTTTCAAAACACTATATTTTTATTGCTTCATGCATTATACGTTTTTCTTGGAGCGTCAGTTATTTTAGTTTTCATTATTAGTTTAGTTTAGTTTGCTTCAATAAATAGTTAGATCACATCATGTTTCTTTTGGAGGAGATGAACTCGTTTTTCATTGCCAAGAACACTCTAGTTTTCACTCTTATCGTTCAACGAGTGTTCTCTTTTTCTGCTACTGCATTTAGCCTTTGTTTTTTGCCTTGATTTTTGTTCAGATCTTGTTTTATCCTTGAATCAAGGTGTATTTGGGCCTCTGGTATATGTTGGTTTTCCTCAAAAGAGTTTCCTCAAAAAGGTTTGAATGGTGTTGGAAAAGAGAAAAAGCTTTATGCAAAAAAGTGGTACAAAAAGGAGCTTGTGTAGACTGCGGCCTAGGCTTTTGCATGTCATGCTTGATGTCTTTTTGATAGTATGCTTAGTGGTTTTGATGTAGCATGACTTGTCTTAAATAACTGAGATTGCTTAATGAGCCTTTGAAAAAATCATGTGTTGTTTTAATTATTTGGAAGCATTATTTTGGTTTTCTCCTTGATGCTTTATTTGGGTTGACTTGGCGCATGCTCACACATGTTAGACTCATACAAAGTCGCCAATAGCCTCTATGATCATTTAGTTTTTAACTTTTGATGCCATCTTATGCTTCTTTTAATGTTGCTTTATCGCTTTGCATGATTATGGCCATTATTGCTCTCTTAGTTGGTCGCTCCCAGTCTTTTGCTAGCCCTCATTTTGTACTGAGTATGAGCTCTACTCGTGCATCCAACTCCCAAAAACCAAGTTTTCCATTGTGTCCACTATAAATTCCTATGCATGGTATTTGTAAGCCATTCCAAGTAAATTTTCATGTGCTACCTTTCAAAAAACCTTCAAAATACTTCTCATTTTGTGACACTGTTTTCAGCTCATGGGGACGTAGTGGTCGGATTTGCTATCTTCCATATTGCTTATTCCAAAAAGAAAAAAAAGAAAAAAGGCACTCCTCCATGGAATGTGAATGTTGGTGGGCACCCGATGGAATCGGTTAGCCATGGTTTGTGAAAGGAAAAAAGGTGGGGAGGAGTGCCAAGCTTTATAAAAGAGCACAAAAGTGCCAATCTCTCTCTCAAAAACTTGCTTCATTTTTGTATGGAAGATAGTAAGAACCCCATTGCTAGTCGTTGATAAAGACAACCACCTCTCAAAACCAATTTTTATCTCTCTGCTTTACAAATGAAAAGCTCTAGCACATGTTTAATCACTGCTTCCCTCCGTGAAGGGCCTTTCTTTTACTTTTATGTTGAGTCACCACCTTCTATCTTTATGCACCATTAAGAGAGCATAGTTGTCATTCTGAGTATAATGTGCATTGTCCCAAAGTTTTCATTGATTGATTCATATTGTTGGTTTCACTTGTTCTCAAATTATTTGAATCTAGTCGCCCTCTTAAACTTGAAGGTGTCCTATGCATTTATGTTTTGCTCTCCATGAAGGACAAGCTGAAAACCATTTGTATGTTTTTCCTTATGATTTGAACACACGTTTGACTTTCATTGTTTCATTTTCATGATCTTTTGTTTGTGTTCATTTTCATGTTATAACATGGTTGCTAAGTTTCTATTATCAAGATTATGTCTTTCATGTCCATGTTTTAAGTTCTTTGATCTCAGCACTCAATGCTTTACCTATATGATCAAGATTGTGTAGGTGCATGTGACCTCAAAAATTATTTCTTTTGTTATCACTTACCTACTCGAGGATGAGCAGGAGTTAAGCTTGGGGATGCTGATACGTCTCAAACGTATCTATAATTTTTGATGCTCCATGCTTGTTTTTACACCATTTGCCTTGTGTTTCGTTACACTTCATGGCGTTTTTATGCGATTTCCGGAACTAACCTATTGACAAGATGCCACAGTGCCAGTTCCCTGTTTTCTGCTATTTTTGTGTTTCAGAAAAGCTATATAGGAAATATTCTCGGAATTGAATGAATCAAGTTCCAGAAGTCTTATTTTTCCCGGAAGCTTCCCAAAGACCGAAAGAGAGCCGGAGGGGGGCCAGAGGCTGCCCTCACATGTAGGGGGCGCGGCCCAGCCCCTGGCTGCACCCACCTGGTGTGAGGAGCCCCTGGTTGCCTCCTGATGATGCCCCTTCGCCTATATAAAGCCTCGGGACGGAAAACCCTAAAAGTGTCGGCAATTTTCCAGAAAGAGTTCCGCTGCCGCCACCGAAGAATTTCGGGGGACAGAAGTCTCTGTTCCGGCACCCTGCCGGGATAGGGAAGTGCCCCCGGAGCCATCTCCATCGGTCTCCATCGCCGTCTCCGCCGTCTCCATCGACCTCACCGCCATCTCCATCAACCTTGCTGTCTCCTATGATGAGGAGGGAGTAGTTCATCCCCGGGGCTGAGGGCTCTACCGGTAGCTATGTGGTTCACCTCTCTCTCTTATGATGTGATCTTTATGTGATCGTGAGCTTTATATCATGTTGAATAAGTAGATGTTACTCTTCTTCATTATGTGTACTCTAGTGTGTTATTAAAGTAATCTATTCCTCCTGCCATGGTGTAACGGTGACAGTGCGTGCATCATGGTGGTACTTGGTCTAGGCTACAATTGTGATCTCTTATGGATTATGAGAATAATTATCACTATGATAGTATTGAAGTGATCTATTCCTCCTTTCATGGTGTATTGTTGACAGTGTGTGTACCGTGTTAGTACTTGGTCTAAGTTGCAATAATATCTATCTTGAGTTGTGATTTGATTTGGATATCTCTATGAGTGGTGTTTGTCAAGTACTTGATGAACTTTGAGGAGTGCTTCGTAGCCCTACGCAATGATTAGTGTTATTGAATAGGAGAGTAATTCAGAGTACCATAGTGAAGAGAAGTTATCTATTGGTTCAATTATGTTATATTTGTTGGGAGTGTGTCCACTAGTGAAAGTATGATCCCTAGGCCTTGTTTCCAAGCTTTGCACACCGTTTACTTGCTGTTCTGTTACTTGTTTGCTTGCTGCCATTTTTATTCGAGATTGCATTTACTACTTATAATCATCTATACCACTTGTATTTCACTATCTCTTTGCCGAACTAGTGCACCTATACATCTGACAAGTGTATTGGGTGTGTTGGGGACACAAGAGACTTTCTGTATCGTAATTGCAGGGTTGTTTGAGAGAGATAGCTTTGACCTCTTCCTCCCTGAGTTCGATAAACCTTGGGTGATCCACTTAAGGGAAACTTGCTGCTGCTCTACAAACCTCTGCACTTGGAGGCCCAACACTGTCTACAAGAACAGAAGCGTGTGTAGACATCAATATGCAAGCATTCTACCCTTTGTAATATTTCCCCTATGGTTTGATTTACGGTGTTGATTTGGGTTTAGGGTTTGGTGATTTCTTATTATTTTGATTTGGTTTAGGTTTACTTCACTCATAAAGTAATTGCTTGGAATTTGAAGTATATCACACAAAATTTAAGTTCACTTTCAAATCACACAAGACATGTCATAATTAGGTTTAGGGTTTTAGCACTTTATCCCTAAGTGAATTGTTTTCTTTTTAAGTGTTTAGGAAAATTAGTTATAATGATTTTATTTTCTATAGTAAAAAGAATAACATTTGAAGAGCATGTCCTCTTTAAATCTTATTTTTATCTCCATTTGGAGTTATTATATCTCCAAAGGAATTATCAAAGTTGATTTTTTTAACTAGAGGTAGTATTTTGAAATGCTTTTCTAACACTTTTAAGATATAGTGCTATTCTATTTTAGTTCTTGGAACAATAATGAGATTCATTACTTTGGTTCAAGATAATGAGTTATAATTTTTCTCAAAGATTTACTTTTAGTTTCAAAGTGCTTGGATAATTTTCTACTTCAAGTTTTTATTTAATTTTTAGCTGTTAAATTATTACTGGAATTTAAATTTGAATTGGTAGAGTAATTCTATCTCTTCCAATATTTTTAGAGATTATATTTTTATGGGATTGCATTTCAATGCCATTTTATAAGAAAAGGGTTGAACTTCATTTTTAGGTTGTCCAATTTTTTATTTACTAAATTTCTAGTAGGTTAAATTTTGAATTCAATTATTAAAGTGTTAGATTTGGTTTAAAGAGAAATGTTGTGTGGCCTATCCTCTCTAAGCTAAAGCTGTTATTTACTTCATATTAAAATAGTTGAGTTTAACTTTCAAATTTATTTGAATTTAGTTTTCAAACAATAGCATAAATGGTTGTTTAAATATGTAAAATTTTAAAATCAGTCAAATGCTTTATTTTATTATTCAGATAGTTAGGTTTCATTTTTTTGAACATTTTGTTATATTATATGTATTTGTTTGATTTAGTATGAATTAGTTATTGATTTTACAAGTTAAGGATTTTTTTAGGAATTCTTAAATGACAGAAAACATTACATGCACACACACATATTCATTTATAGTCAATAACATGTGGGTCCAGGGTGTGGGTCAATGGTCACGTTACAAAATGGTCAACATAATCTTTTTCTACCAAATCACTTCTACCGAGAGACAATGGGAGGTGCGGTCCAGCTCCTGGTCAATGTCCACGCAAGCACAAGTCAAACGAGTGACATGCGGGGCCTACCTCCACATCGCCTCGCCGGAGACAAAGTTGACTGCACATTCAACATCGACGGCACCGCCATTTTACGGCACCCCAGCAAACGAGATCAGGCGCAAACGAACGAGGTCATCATGACGAGTTTAACGAGCTAAGTCTCGTTTACTCTTCCGGAAACCTCACCGGTGACAATGTCCATGGTGGAGCTACTCCGTCCAACTACCGAATCCATTCTACATATTACTATTCATCAATCTAAAGCTACTGGAAGATGCGCAATCTTACTAGGGATTTGCTACGCTAGCTAGCACGGTCCAATTTGGTCGGAGTTGAGGTGAAGGTCACGGATTCCGGTGAACCTCTGTCGGTGAAATTTCTCTGATTCAGCTTGCCTCCAAGCTTTTATTCCGAGTTTCGAGTCGCATAGGGATTCGCCCTTGTCAGCACGCTTCTCCATGACCTTTGGCCGGTGCTCAGAGGCCTCCGCTGCAGCTCGCCGGTGTGCCCAATTTTAGGGTTTCGCTAGCATAGCTGTGGCGAGAGCGTGAGCAAGGAATGGGAAGAAAAGAGGGGGGGTGCTGGCGCTAAGTTGACGCAGGAGGTTTCTTCAATCTTTGGAAGTATTCTTCTTTAGTTCCCCGGCAACGGCGCCAGAAAAAGAGCTTGATGCGTGGTAAATGACCAGCCCGTTGGGAACCCCAAGAGGAAGGTGTGATGAATATAGCAGTAAGATTTTCCCTCAGTTAAGAAACCAAGGTTTATCGTTCAGGAGAGGAGAGACAAACGACTGAAGGTGATGCTTGCTAGCTTGCGACGGCTCAGGACAATTTATAGGGCGCCTCGTCCAAGCTTTACTTGCTAGCTGCAACGCGGAACCTGCACACAACACAACCAAATACTTTGCTCCCAACTTACGACGAGTTTGTCAATCTCACCGGTTTGCTGTAAACAAAGGAATGAGCGTATCGAGTGGAAAATGATAATAGTATGCGAGTAAAGTAAACAGTGCGAGTAAAGTAAACAAGTGATAGCAATATAAAGGAAATAGGACCGGGGTCCACAGTTCACTAGCGGTGTCTCTCCATAAGATAAAATAATAGAAGCTGGGTAAACGAATTACAGTTGGGCAATTGATAGAATAAAGATAACGTGCATATGATGAGAGGATCACTATGAGATTTACTCTGGACATTACAACAAAATACATAGACCGCCATCCAACTGCATCTATGACTAATAATCCACTCACGGGGATATCGTCCAAACACCCCATGAGTATTAAGTTGAGAACAATGGATAATTGCATTAAGCAAAGTGTGTAATGTAAACAAAGCATATGCCCTCGAGCATATGAATGTTGTTTTCCCCCTAGTAGCAACAGCACATCTACAACCTTAGAGGTTTCTGTCACTCCCCCAGATTAAATAGAGGCATGAACCCACTATCGAGCATAAATACCCCCTCTTGGAGTCACTAGCAACTACTCGGCCAAGATAGCTACTAACAACGAAGAGCATGCAAGATCATAAACAACATAGAGATAACAAAAGATAAATTTCAGTACTTCAACTCAAGCATAACACCAATATTCTGTAACAACCCAAATTTTTGGAAATTTAGAAACAAATAAAATTTATTAAAATACCAAATTTTGGACCCAACAAAAACTTTTATTTTAAATTCAAGATTTATTTCTTGTCTTTCAGGAATTAGGAATTTAAGCATTTTTGCTCCCATGCTTGAAATAAGAATAATAAGAGAAAGGTTTTAATCAAATACTTTGAGCAAAAAGTTTCAATCCCTTTCTTTAAAAGGAAAATAATTTGAAAGAAAGTAAAACCCTATTTCAATAAATCCAGCTGCTTGTTTTAAACGTTGGAATAAAAATACCCCATTTTGAAAACCATTTTCATGCCTCCAACTAGTACTTCAAAAATGAGTTGAGTCACCTTTTTCAAAATCTACTACCTTAGGAACTTATTTGAAACATCAATATTTTGAAAACTTAATTCCAAAACCTTTGCAAAAATCCACAAGATTTCCTAGCCAATCTTTGATACCAAAATAAACCTTTGTTTATAAAATAGTTTATTTGATACAAATTTGTATCCTATCTATTTAAATCTTGCATGAATGCTTGCTAAAGCCTCTTAGCAAACTCTAAAGTCAAGCAAGCACAAACAACAAGTAAGAAAACAGAAATAAATGAGCAACAACACAAACCCTAAAACTCCTACAAAGAAAAGAATAGGAAAAAGGATCTAGAAAATATTATTGACTACCCTACTTTGGACCCCTGGATTAAGCAATCCTCAACTCAACTGAAGGTGTGATCAGTTGGTTGAGCAAGGCCAAACCACATTCTTGCTAGACCAACAAATTTCAAACAAAAACTCAAACTCTAGCACATCTCAAATTTCTGCCAAACTTTGAATTCAATTCAGTAACCATTCAAAAATGCCTTTAGCATCCTAGCAAAACACCTCCACTCAGCCTAACCAAAACATTTCTGGAACCCTTGAATTATAGCCTGACAGCTCCAAGTGGAATTTTTCAAAAATTCGAATTCAACTTTCTTGCAGACATTTGGTCGAACACTTGGTGGGCAAATTTCAGAGAGAGAAGAACCACTGTAGATGACGACGTCCCTCGTACGCCCTAGCCCCATAGCAGTACCCGGCGACACCCTTTCTCACCCCGCTGTCGACCCCCTGTCTCCCCTGCCCGGACCCCGGCCTTGTGACTCGGAAGAAAGGAGGAGAAGCACCCGGACCCCCCACCTCTGGCCACTGCTCCTCTCTCTCTCCCTCGTCACCCTGCTACGCCATCACATCCCCAACGTCACCCCAGCACTGCCGGACATGCCCACTTCGCGCCAGAGCCACGCCTTGCCCCTCCCACAGCCGACACGCACGGTGTCCTGGCTGCCCGAGGCCATCATTCGTGCTCACCTCTCCCGCCTATAAAAGGCCACCCTTCTTTCCTGAAAAGACTCACACCATCACCAGAAACCTCCCAGACATCCTCTCCAGCTCACCCTCTCCTGAGTTTGAGCTCGCCGGCGACGCCGTCCCTGCAGATCGCCGCCCCGGCCATCACCCGTTCCCGGCGAACCGGACCACCTCCTGCCGCTCCGCCTGTCCAGGGTGGCCGAGTCGAGCTCCCTCCGCCGCCTAGACATCCTCCCCGCCGTCGGAGCCTCTCCGGTGAGCCTCCCCTAGCGCCACCTCCTTCCAGTTCTCTCGCTCGCGGTGTCCATCGGGCTGGGGAAGAAGCCCCCCCCCCGATACCGATTCGGGTTATGTAATCCTGACTGGCGGGCCCCTCCGGTCAGGCCCCTTTTTTTCCCGCGCGCGCCCGGGGTCCCTAGCTGGGCCGGCCCGAGTTCGTTCCCCCGGCCCGCATCAAATTTCAGTTGGCTTAGTTTTTTTTAGGGAAAACCTTTATTTATTTCTTTAAGTACTGCAACTTCAAATTCAATTTCCTAGAGATTTAGGAATCCAAAAATAGCAAATGAATATTCCCTGGAAAGCCCTCAACATTATCTAGCCTATGAGATTGTTTTCAACCAATTTAGCATTATGTATTAAATCTAATAAAAAAATAACAAAACTAGAACTTTACCACCTTAGAAAATGCATATCAAATCAAATAAAATTCATAAAAATATGAATCCAACTCTCAAAATTCAGAATTAGTATTATATATCTGTTTCTATGATTATATGTCATATTTGCACCTTTTCCATCAAATGCTATTTACTATTTGGGTAAATAAGCTTTCATAGCCTAGGATTTTATAAACTCAAATTTCTAAATGGAAAATTTTATAAATCCACTTAAGATAAATCCCGTTTCAAATATTAATCTATAAGAATGGGCCTTAGTCTGAGTTGAAATTCCAAGAGATATTTTCATAATCCAAAATAAATAAACCCTACTTAAATACAACAACTCAATAATCTCATCCATCGGAACTCAATTATCTTCAAAACCACTCTCCATAGACTTCCTAGATAGTTTCCCTTACCCCAACTATCCTTATTTGAGTGAATATGTGTTGTTTGGGAATTGTGTGGTGATTGTATGCTTATTTGATTTTCGACGATTAGACGACAACGAGAGTAAGGAGAATGGATCCCGAAGTCAACCAAGCAATGGTTATGGAGACTACCCAACCTGAGATGAAGATGAAGAAGCCTATGACATTGCCAAGCCAGGCAAGCCATCTTTTGATCATACCATTACCCAGTTTTATAATGCATGTTTATTTGCTTTTAAAGAAAAGTGCATACTAAGATAATCGTTACCAAGTTGCAAATGAGTAGAGATGTCCTGCTTAACAAGTGCATCCAACCTTTTTTCTTGGATACCATCAAGTGCATCAAACTTAGCCTACCTTTGAGAAACCCTTTTCTTAGTGAATGCTAAGTAGAGCATCAAGCTAAGCCTATCCAATATACCTACCTAGATCCTTGTGTCCTCATGAGGATCATGCTTGAGCTGAAGGCATTCATGGAAAATGACTAGGTGGGAACCCCAATGAAGATCATGAAAATTTGGAAATGAAAACCTTGGAAAGGGGCAACCCTGTCCAAGGACGATTTTGCAATACAAACCTTAGGGATGGGCAACCTTACCCAAGGGTGACTTTGAAAACTATTTACAAAATGGTGACATGGTGAAGTTGACATGAAGGTTTGACAAAAATGATGATGTGTGAGGTACCATACTGGACCAATCATACAGTACAACCACATTACCCTGGTATGGGACGGGGCTTAGTGGAGTAGTTTGTTTCGCCTTAGTGTAGACCCTACAAATGTAGTGGAAGTCTGACCAGGGACTTCTCTTCTAGGGCACCCGATGGCTACGGCCTAGGTTTGTCTTGTCCTCCTCTTCAGGTGGTTGGGGTACAAGCCAAGGAGCCCTCATTGAAAATGGACTACCGGGAGTAGGACTCTACCTCGGTTAGTGGCATTCCGGAGGGTCAAGCGGCTGGGAACTTTGCACACTCTGGACAGCTTCTTGGACTCCGGTGTTGGGGGGTACATCTCTAGGCGGTAGTGTTTATGCTAAGGCGGGCAGGTGAAACATTAATGGTTGGCTGCTTGTCGTGGCATATGTCGTTATGCAGGGAAGTTGCCCACACGATGAGTAGTCGGATGGTGTGGGTAAAGTGTACAACCTCTGCAGAGTGTAAAACTATTCGAATAGCCGCATCCGCAGTCATGGACGGTTGGATTGGTTGTACTTGGCCCTTGCCAGGTTTTACTTTGAAAATGATTGAGAAAGGTGACTTGACAATGAATTGCGATAACCATGGAGGTGACTTGGTGAACAAAAGAATTGACATTTGGGGGATTCCATCTAGAGATTTATAAAGAGCTAAAGGTTTTATTACCGCTTTAAATAAAAGATCTTTGAAAGGAAATTCTGCTTTATGCAAATGAACCTAGAGCTTTGACCACTATAAGAACTATGCATTCCCTATTCATTTATTTATAAGATGGTTTGCGAGTGCATGCAATGTACTCATGGCTCTGTCCCCGGCTATTAACTTGGCCAGACTTGAAGGAGATAAATCAAGAAGGAAGGAATCGTTGGCAACTTTGCGAATTAGGCTCGTTTCTTACTGTCGGCTTTGCCTGTGCAGTTGAAGCTTGACGATATGGACCCGAAGTGTTATTCCGCTGCATATTGATGTATTATAAGGTTTGGTCTGTACGACCACCTATGTAATCCCTTTTATTTACCATTTATAGCTGGAACTAGTTACCAACTACGTTATGTATATCACAACAATGATTCTGGGATTGTGATGGATTGCATAACAGGCACTTTGAATTTGCTATAAATTCGTGGGTGTTACAAGTTGGTATCAGAGCCTAGGCTGACTCTAGGAAACCCTAGCTAGCATGGTCGTTAGAAAATGATACCTCTGATATCACTAGTTTGGTATCAGGATTATCATGATGGTAGGAGACCTTAGTTAGTTTGGTCGTTAGCTAAGAAAGTGATATTTGGAAAAATACTTATTTCGACAAAAGAAACTTATTTGTTTTGATATCCAAAGCCAATCTTATACTCTTCTCTTATTCCCTTCAAAGATCTTATACTCTTAACTTATGCTCTCAAAATATTTTTGACAGAGAATGTGTTAACCTCTTGATGAAAAAAATCTTTTAAAGATTTGTTTTACTCTATTCCCCATCTTCCTCAAATTATACTATGGACAACATACCAACATGAGACCAAAAAAAGGATGGATCAAAAAAATCATGTACTCAATAATTTCTAAGACGTCAACATTCGACATCAACTACGATGGCTACCGTCGACAGAGAGACAATTCTTCCAGCTACCTAGAAATCTTCCCACGAGAGTCAAGTATGCAGAATAAAGACTTCAAGAGACAAATCAAGTGTGATTAGAAAGGATGAACACCTCAACAGCCTTGACCTAATAGGACTTATAGGAAATGCTCAATTGTTTGTATTAAGCTACCTTTACCTCACGATTGCTAAGTGTGCTTAGTACCTTGATTGTTTTAAATGAGTGGTTTATTTTTAAGATGTGTTGCTCATATGCCCTTCGGCAATATGTAGTATCCACCCCAACAACTGGTTTGCTCAAAAATGTTTTGGTCTTTCGGGCCCAAGCTAAACTCTAAACCATACCAATCCCATGTTAGAAACCTTTTGAAAGATGTTCCCTCTCATCTACTGCAGGACTTGACCCCTCTGATGCACCCCCATGCTCTCAAATCCACCATATTAGTTATGTACGAACAAAGGTAAGGCCAACTCGGAGTTCGAGTTTCACCTCAATAGAATTGCCCGAGAATACCAAAGGAGGTCCCACTTGAACCTAATTTCGAAGAAGAAGCAAGGAGATTTTTGCACTCAACCCTTATGTTATGATTGTGGAGAAGCACTCCACGCAAAACGTCCCTGTCCCAATAAAAGTATTCCCAACCTAGATCACCTCAGTATGAAGGCTTGTAGCCGTTGTGGAGAAGAAGGTCATCAGTCTAGCCAATGTACTGGCAACTGTCCCAATTGCAACATCAAGCATCCAACCAGGGAATGCCCTTCAAGCGACATCACATGCTTCTTATGTGAGAGTAGTACTCATGTTCCAGCAAACTGCTCCATGAATCACCTGGTGACAGCTATATCCAAGATCAAGAAAAAGCATTTTCAGCTAGCAGCTCAAGTTGTCAAGACTAGCAAAGAGCATGACAGTCATAGAAAACAACAGAAAGCTCGTAACAAAAAGAAGAAAGAAAGGAGGATAAGACGTCAAGAAAATAAGCCTCCAGCACCCTCTAACCTATGCTATAACCTAAACCTACGATCCGGAAGAACCTTGTCAAAGGATACCTATCCCAAGCATGGCGACAAGACCAACATCATTTGTTGGAATTGTGGAATCAAAGTGCACTACTTCAACGAGTGCCCAACAAAGTTGAACGCTGCACCAGAACCTCCGGTCGCTCAAGATCCGGTCATAACTAAAGAAAGTGTCAAACCCAGTTGATGAGGGCTAACTCGACAAATGTCCTAGATGAAGGACTTAAGATCAGGGAGACAGGGCGTCGGATGAACTCGAAGGTAAAGTTAGTCGAAATAGGTGTATATCGAAAGTAAACTTGGGTGTTCGACCTGGCTTGCTTCCAATCTGCCCTACACCGTCCCCTCCTGGCCCCTATATATAGGTGGCCAGGTCTCGAGGATTGGGTTGGGTACGATACAAATTACAATATTGACATACGGTAAGAACTCGTATTCGACTATCATTACAATTGGGCCTAGCTTAATGGGCCTCAGGGGTACTTAACTATCGGACTCTATTAACTATACCCTTGTCAGTAGCCCCTGAGATTCTACCAGAATTGTAGATTCAGGTTGAATCTCTAATCTTCGAATCTTTGACTTGATCAATTCTTCGACTTCTTCATATCTTCAATTCTTCGACTTAGTCTTTTCGACTTATTTTCATGATATTCTTTCGCAAGGGGTTTTGATGAGCAAGCCTGACAACTCTGACGGATCAAGAGGTCAGTTAACTGCCGGAACAGATACTTGTCATCTACTTCAAATTCAATCCCCTTGGACTTGAATTCGGGATACCGGTCAAATCCATTCTTTTGCCGCATTTAGGACTTACAAAGAATGAATCCCAGTGGTTCTCAGGGTACCCAGTGCGTCCACCAGGATTTTCTTCGCGTCGTAGACACGGATACATACCAGCAGAGCGCATCCATGTGCGTATACCAGGCCACACAGGACGGATCCCGGGGTCTTACCTTCGTGACAAGTCATGGCATTCGAGTCGTGTTGCGATAACACAACTCGAGAATTTCATGTCGCAGTCAAATTTTGACTGAAAATATTCGGGTTTCTACAACCATAAAACTCGCTCCTGATGGGAGTAACACTCCTACACTTCTCCAATTTCCAATGCTTAATCAATAAATATCGTCGGGTGCGCGCTCAGCGCTCCCGATGGGAGTAGCCCCCGAGGCTATAGTCGAAAAAAGAGTTTTTCGAATATAGGCTCAAGAGATTATGTAACCATTCATACTTCAACTCGAAACACTTCAACTTCGAGGTTTCTTCAACTCGAGATACTTTTAACTTTGAGATACTTCATCTTCGAAATACTCTAAGAACGCCTTGTCGTCGAAATATGCTTCCTCAACTCAAAAGATTTTCCAATTACCATCTTTTAAGAGTAGTAGCTGCTACTCGTGTGATGGCGCCAGAAAAGAGCTGTGGCGTTTAGTTGACGTGGGAGCAGTATGTCCTTGTGCGTGGTGATGACCAGCCCGTTGGGAACCCCAAGAGGAAGGTATGATGAGTGTAGCGGCTAGTTTTCCCTCAGTTAAGAAACCAAGGTTTATCGATCAGGAGAAGAGAGACGATGACGACTGAAGGTATTTGTGGAACCTGCACACACACAGACAAATACTTTGTCCCCAACTTGCGATGAGGTTGTCAATCTCACCGGTTTGCTTGAAACAAAGGTTATGAGTGTATCGAGTGGAAAACAGTAGTAATATGCTAGTAAAGTAAACAGTGCGGGAAAAGTAAACATGTGATTGCAATATGATTAAAATAGGACCGGGGTCCACAGTTCACTAGTGGTGTCTCTCCATAGATAAATAACATGCTGGGTAAACAAATTACAGTTGGGCAATTGATAGAATAAAGATAACGTGATATGTCAAGAAGATCACTATGAGATTTACTCTGGGCATTACAACAAAATACATAGACCGCCATCCAACTGCATCTATGACTAATAATCCACCTTCGGGGATATCATCCGAACACACCAAAAGTATTAAGTTGCGAACAAGAGATAATTGCATTAAGCAAAGTGTGTAATGTAAACAAAGCATATGCCCTTGAGCATATGAATGTTGTTTTCTCCCTAGTAGCAAGAGCACATCTACCACCTTAGAGGTTTCTGTCACTCCCCCAGGTGAAATAGAGGCATGAACCCACTATCGAGCATAAATACCCCCTCTTGGAGTCACTAGCAACTACTCGGCCAAGATAGCTACTAACAACGGAGAGCATGCAAGATCATAAACAACATAGAGATAACAAAAGATATAATTCAGTACAACAACTTAATCATAAACACCAATATTCATTGGATCCCAACAAACCAACATCATAGAATTACATAACGGTGATCTCAATCATGTAGGGCAGCTCATGAGATCTAAACATGAAGCACATGGTGGAGAAGACAACCATCTAGCTACTGCTATGGACCCATAGTCCAAGGTAGACTACTCACTCATCGCTCCGGAGGCAAGCATGGCGATGAAGAAGACCTCCGGTGGCGATTCCCCTCTCCGGCAGGGTGCCGGGAAGAGCTTCTGGACCCTCCCGATCTTCGGGTCGACGGCGGCGGCGGATCGCGATGTATTCTGGAAAACTGATCGGGCCTTAGGTTTTTCTCATCAGGGGGTATATGTAGGCGAAGGGGGGCTGTCAGAGGTGGAGCCACGTGGCCTCACAAGGGGGTGGCGCGGCCAGGGGCCAGGCCGCGCCGCCCCTGTGTGTGGGGGCCACGTGGCCCCCCTCCGTCAGGTCTTCGGATATTTGGGAGCTCCCCGGTGAAATATGACTTCAGGAACTTGTTTCGTCCAATTCCGAGAATATTTCCTGTGTATCACTTCTGAAACACAAAAACAGCAGAAAACAGGAAACTGGCACTGTGGCACTTCGTTAATAGGTTAGTTCCGGAAAATGTATAAAAATGCCACTAAGTGTAACGAAACAATAGGCAAATGGTGTAAAAACAAGCATGGAGCATCAAAAATTATAGATACGTTTGAGACGTATCAAGCATCCCCAAGCTTAACTTCTGCTCGTCCTTGAGTAGGTAAGTGATA
The DNA here is from genome assembly GCA_007115705.1 of Dactylis glomerata. Classification (NCBI taxonomy): domain Eukaryota; kingdom Viridiplantae; phylum Streptophyta; class Magnoliopsida; order Poales; family Poaceae; genus Dactylis; species Dactylis glomerata. The sequence continues at coordinate 7,094,537 of QXEO01000291.1, forward strand.
ACAAAAGAATAATTTTTGAGGTGACATGCACCTACACAATCTTGATCATATATGTAAGCATTGGTGAGCTGGGATCAATAGAACTTAAAACATGGGCATGAAAGATATAATCATGACAATAAGAACTTAGCAACCATGTTGTAAACATGCAAATGAACACAAACAAAAGATCATGATAATGAAACAATGAAAGTCAAACGTGTGTTCAAATCATAAGGAAAAACATACAAATGGTTTTCAGCTTGTCCTTCAAAGAGAGCAAAACATAAATGCATAGGACACCTCAAAGTTTAAGAGGGCGACTAGATACAAATAATTTAAGAACAAGTGAAACCAACAATATGAGTCAATCAATGAACCTTGGGACAATGCATATCACACTAAGAATGACAACTATGCTCTCTTAATGGTGCATAAAGAAAGAAGGTGGTGACTCAACATAAAAGTAAAAGAAAGGCCCTTCGTAGAGGGAAGCAGTGATTGCAAGTTTTATAACCTTCAAAAATTATGGTACTTACCGGCTTTGAGCTCTCATTGCCCCCATCATAAGCATCTTGAATGGTTAAAGTTAATGCGAGAACAATTATGATGCATATGCTTGACAAATCATAAGTTGAAAACCTCGTGTCCCGTGAATACGAGTACCCAAACCATGCTAGTTTACTTAGAGTCCCAAGCAAGGCTCTTATCATTGTAAGTATATGCATATCATTGAGAACCGCCAATGGGGTACCTCCGTGCCCGATGACATGGAACAAGCCCACACCAAAATGACAGGACAAGCAGACAATGAACACCTCGACATCTCTTTTATTTGCTATATTGTTTAGCTTTTTATTGTGAGATGCGTCGTCGAATGTTCACCATGGGTATGCTGCAAATTTCCACCATGAATTATGCATGGCTTAGATTGGCGGCCCGGCGTTTCCCTAACACATATAAAAACTCCATGATCCTCACAAGATTCCCAATTCATTTCACACAGCGGGCATCCATAATCAAAAGATCACAATATCAACTCAAATAGGAAGTGCAATGTCGAAAGCTTGCCCCATGACGGCATGGCTGGGCTAGAATCCAACTTACAACTTGCAAGCATAACAACTCAACATAAAAGACCACAATGTCAAATTTTTAAGAACAGGAAAAAGTAAAGTGTGCCTTCCGGTTCGTGAGAGCTTTACTGACCGAATTTCGCATAACACTGGTAAGAGTTTAATTTGAAGAGAATATAAAAGCAAGTCAAATTTACTTGGAATAGCAAATTGCTAGTAGGTATGTATGGTGGACACTTTGAAAAACTTTGGCTTTTAGGAGTTGGATGCACGAGTAGAGCTCATACTCAGTACAAGGCGAGGGCTAGCAAAAGACTGGGAGCGACCAACTAAGAGAGCAGTAATGGCCATAATCATGCAAAGCGACAAAGCGACATTAAAAGAAGCATACGATGGCATCAAAAGTAAAAAACTAAATGATCATGAAGGCTAATGGCGACTTTGGAAGAGTCTAACATGTGTGAGCATGCGCCAAGTCAACCCAAATAAAGCATCAAGGAGAAAACCAAAATAATGCTTCCATACAATAAAAACAACGCATGATTTTTTTCAAAGGCTCATTAAGCAATCTCAGTTATTTGAGACAAGTCATGCTACAGCAAAACCACTAAGCATACTATCAAAAAGACATCAAGCATGACATGAAAAAGCCTAAGCCGCAGTCTACACAAGCTCCTTCTTGTACCACTATTTTGCACAAAGCTTTTTCTCTTTTCCAACACCATTTGAAATTTTTATAAACACCTCTTTTGATGAAAACCAATAAAGACCAGAGGCAAAAATACACCTTGATGAAAAGATATGACAAGATCTGAACGCAAATCAAGGTGAAAATGAAAACCAAAAGCAGTAGCAGAAAAAGGTGAACGCTCGATTTTTAATAAGAGTGAAAACTAGAGCGTTCTTTGCAAATGAAAATGAGTACATCTCCTCCAAAGGAAATTTGTTGGGGTCCAACCATTTATTGCAGCAAACAAACAAACTAAACCAACTAAGAAAACTAAAACAACTGACGCTCCAAGAAAAACACATAGTGCATGAAGCAATAAAAATATAGTGTTTTGAAAGGTGACCTGATTTTTGCCGATGAAGAAGGGGTGCCTCGGGGGCATCCCCAAGCTTTGACGCTTGTACTTCTTGGATATTTCTTGGGGTGCTGGGCATCCCCAAGCTTGAGCTTTTGTCCATTCTTCAACTCATCTCATCATTCTCCAATCCCTACACTTGAAAACTTCCTTCATACAAAACTAAACACAATTCTATTAGCAACATTAGTGTAAGCATAAAATATATTCAACCTCTTTTAGCTTCAGGTTTCAACCCAAAACCACCACATATAAAGTATATACTACTGTAGCAACTTCCACAAGAGTTCCATGATCAAAAAGAACTCAAAAGAAAGCGATAAAGTGGCAAAAACCAATATTGGCAGAAATCTGTCAAAACTGGACAGCTGATAATGGACGAATTTTTGAGGGATTTTCTGTTGCTCAAATCAAAAAGTGTTCAACTAAGAAAAGTTTGGATATAACCTGGGGCATATGCACAAGAAATCGCAGGTCCAAAAGATAAACGGAGAATTTTCACGAATTGTTACGGTGCAGCACCGCAAACAGTTTCAGGACAGCAATAACCCCAAATCTTTACCTCACTCAAATTAGAGGCTTCTCTTGGCACAAAAACGAAATAAACAAGATAAGGAGCGGTCATTACAGTAGTAATGACTTCCAAGACTCAAATAAAAGAAAAAGTACTGAAAAGTAAACAATGGGTTATCTCCCAAGAGTGCTTTTCTTTAACGCCTTTGAGCTAGGCGCAGAAAATTGCGAATCAAGTAATATCAAGAGATGAAGCATTAAGCTCATAATTTGCTCTAAGAATAGAGTAAAAAAGTAATTTCTTTCTTTTCCTAGGGAAGTGTTCCATACCTTTCTTTAGTGGGAATTGATACTTGATAGTGCCTTCCCTCATATCAATGATAGCACCTACAGTTCGAAGAAAGGGTCTTCCCAAAATAATAGGACATGAAGCATGGCATTCAACGTCCATAACAAGAAAATAAACGGGAACAAGGTTATTGTTAACCACAATAAGAACATCATTAATCCTTCGCAAAGGTTTCTTCTTAGCAACATCAGCAATAGGAACATCAAAATAACACTTTTCAAGCGGTGGTAAATCAAGCATATCATAAATCTTTCTAGGCATGATAGAAATACTAGCACCTAGATCACATAAAGCATGGCAATCATAACCATTAACATGCATATCAATGATGGGTTCCCAACCATCTTCTAACTTCTTGGGAACAGAGGCTTTTTGCTTCAACTTTTCATCCCTAATCTTTATGAGAGCATTGGTAATATGCTTAGTAAAAGCAATATTTAAAGAACTAGCATTGGGAGTCAAAGCAAGCTTTTGCAAGAACAAAATAACTTCAGATATATTGCAGCCATCAACATCAAAATCATTAAAAGAAATAGAGCTATCATCTCCCACACTCCGAAAAATTTCAGCACTCTTTTGAGAAAAAGTTTTGGCAGTTTTAGGCTTTTTAGCACAAGGAGTGGGAGTTTTCTCTACACCAATCAAAGTAAGAGGATTGCTATCAGTAGGAGCAACATCATTAGAGGTAGTAATAGTACATACCTTCATCTCTCTAGCCATCTCATCTTCTCTTTCCCACCTGGCATGCAATTCCGCTAACAATCTAATATTTTCATCAATTCTAACTTGGGTAGCATTAACGGCAGCAACAATATTGCTCACATTCACATCATTAGGAAACACTTTTAGTTTCAGAAGTTCAACATCATGAGCAAGGCTATCAACTTTAGAAGCAAGAATATCAATTTTGCCTAACTTTTCCTCAACAGACTTGTTAAAAGCAGTTTGTTTACCGATGAAGTCCTTGAGCATTACCTCAAGCTCGGAGGGCGCGGCCCTAGTGTTGTTGTAGGAATTACCATAAGAGTTACCATAACCATTACCATTGGTGGAAGGATATGGCCTATAATTGTTACTAGCAAAATTGTTCCTATAAGCATTGTTATTAAAATTATTATTTCTAATGAAATTCACATCAACTTGCTCTTCTTGAGCAACCAGAGAGGCCAAAGGAACATTATTAGGATCAACATGAGTCCTATCATTAGCAAGCATAGCCATAATGGTATCAATCTTATCATTCAAGGAAGAGGTTTCCTCAACAGAATTTACCTTCTTACCTTGTGGAGCTCTCTCGGTGTGCCATTCAGAATAATTTACCATCATGTTGTCGAGTAGCTTTGAGGCGGCGCCCAATGTAAGGGACATAAAAGTGCCTCCAGCAGCTGAATCAAGTAGGTTCCTTGAAGAAAAATTCAGTCCTGCATAAAAAGTTTGGATAATCATCCAAGTAGTCAGTCCATGAGTGGGGCAATTCTTTATCATAGATTTCATTCTTTCCCAAGCTTGAGCAACATGCTCATTATCAAACTGAGTAAACTTTATAATATTGCCGCGCAAAGCTATAATCTTAGCAGGAGGATAATATCTACCAATAAAAGCATCCTTACACTTAGCCCATGAATCAATACTATTCTTAGTCAAAGACAGCAACCAATCTTTAGCCTTTCCTCTCAAAGAAAAAGGAAACAACTTGAGCTTAATAATATCACTATCAACATCCTTATATTTCTGCATCTCACATAGCTCAACAAAATTGTTGAGATGAGCTGCAGCATCTTCAGTACTAGCACCAGAAAATTGCTCTTTCATAACAAGGTTTAATAAAGCAGGCTTGATCTCATAAAAGGTGGTAGCAGGAACAGGTGGTGCAATAGGAGTGCAGATAAAATCACTATTGTTCGTGCTAGCAAAGTCACACAACTTGGTGTTTTCAGGATTGGCCATTTCAGCAAAACGAAAGTAAACAAGTAAAAACAACTACCAAGGATTCTAATTTTTTTGGGTTTTTTATATATAAGAAGCATTGCAGGTAAAATAAAATAAAGTAAAGCAAAACAAATAACAAAGTAAAGAATGTGTGTGCGAAGAAATCCCCTCACAGAAGTCTTCTCTCTTCCCCGGCAACGGCGCCAGAAAAGAAGCTGCTACTCATGTGATGGCGCCAGAAAAGAGCTGTGGCGTTTAGTTGACGTGGGAGCAGTATGTCCTTGTGCGTGGTGATGACCAGCCCGTTGGGAACCCCAAGAGGAAGGTATGATGAGTGTAGCGGCTAGTTTTCCCTCAGTTAAGAAACCAAGGTTTATCGATCAGGAGAAGAGAGACGATGACGACTGAAGGTATTTGTGGAACCTGCACACACACAGACAAATACTTTGTCCCCAACTTGCGATGAGGTTGTCAATCTCACCGGTTTGCTTGAAACAAAGGTTATGAGTGTATCGAGTGGAAAACAGTAGTAATATGCTAGTAAAGTAAACAGTGCGGGAAAAGTAAACAGGTGATTGCAATATGATTAAAATAGGACCGGGGTCCACAGTTCACTAGTGGTGTCTCTCCATAGATAAATAACATGCTGGGTAAACAAATTACAGTTGGGCAATTGATAGAATAAAGATAACATGATATGTCAAGAAGATCATTATGAGATTTACTCTGGGCATTACAACAAAATACATAGACCGCCATCCAACTGCATCTATGACTAATAATCCACCTTCGGGGATATCATCCGAACACCCCAAAAGTATTAAGTTGCGAACAACAGATAATTGCATTAAGCAAAGTGTGTAATGTAAACAAAGCATATGCCCTTGAGCATATGAATGTTGTTTTCTCCCTAGTAGCAACAGCACATCTACCACCTTAGAGGTTTCTGTCACTCCCCCAGGTGAAATAGAGGCATGAACCCACTATCGAGCATAAATACCCCCTCTTGGAGTCACTAGCAACTACTCGGCCAAGATAGCTACTAACAACGGAGAGCATGCAAGATCATAAACAACATAGAGATAACAAAAGATATAATTTAGTACAGCAACTTAATCATAAACACCAATATTCATCAGATCCCAACAAACCAACATCATAGAATTACATAACGGTGATCTCAATCATGTAGGGCAGCTCATGAGATCTAAACATGAAGCACATGGTGGAGAAGACAACCATCTAGCTACTGCTATGGACCCATAGTCCAAGATAGACTACTCACTCATCGCTCCGGAGGCAAGCATGGCGATGAAGAAGACCTCCGGTGGCGATTCCCCTCTCCGGCAGGGTGCCGGGAAGAGCTTCTGGACCCTCCCGATCTTCGGGTCGACGGCGGCGGCGGATCGCGATGTATTCTGGAAAACTGATCGGGCCTTAGGTTTTTCTCGTCAGGGGGTATATGTAGGCAAAGGGGGGCTGTCAGAGGTGGAGCCACGCGGCCTCACAAGGGGGTGGCGCGGCCAGGGGCCAGGCCGCGCTGCCCCTGTGTGTGGGGGCCACGTGGCCCCCCTCCGTCAGGTCTTCGGATATTTGGGAGCTCCCCGGTGAAATATGACTTCAGGAACTTGTTTCGTCCAATTCCGAGAATATTTCCTGTGTATCACTTCTAAAACACAAAAACAGCAGAAAACAAGAAACTGGCACTGTGGCACTTCGTTAATAGGTTAGTTCCGGAAAATGTATAAAAATGCCACTAAGTGTAACGAAACAATAGGCAAATGGTGTAAAAACAAGCATAGAGCATCAAAACTTATAGATACATTTGAGACGTATCAGTAGCCCCCAAGGCTATTATCCAAAAAATTCTTTCACATATGATCCTTTTTATCAATTCTGCATTCGTCGGCGCCATACTGTTTCTTTTATGACGTCAATGAAGACGTAGCTCCTCATTAGTGCGAACCGTTTGATGGGTAACACTGTAATTTGCACTATTTTTGACCGTTTAATGGGCTGCACGATTTTTGACCGTTGGTGGGCTGCCGTTTCCGATCTTTGCGCCACGTCTCAGCCCACTATCCTTCTCCCAGAAGATATATAAATGGCATAGTAGGGAATCGTACTGTTCACCAGCTCGTTCCCTCCGCCGCCACCATTGCTGATCTCCTCTGCCTCTTCCTCTCTTGCGGAGCCCCCAGGCGTACTTCGTGCTGAATGCGCGTGAAACATCTGGCCACCAAGAGCGCCATGGCCAAGACTTCTGCCACCAACTGGGTTCGCTCCACCATCACCAAGAAAGAGGTGGAAAAGGCCACAGCGGACGGCCTCATCGCCGCCGAAGATTCCATCAAGTTTCCCAGTACTGAATGGATCCCGAAGCCCCCGAGCGGTTACCGGGTAATGTTCCTTGCTTTTCTTCTCCGTGGCTTGTCCCTTCCTGCCCACGAGTTTCTCCGTGGGCTTCTATTTGTCTACGGTGTGCAGCTCCATCAGCTCACACCAAATTCTCTTCTTCACATTGCTTGCTTTGTGACTCTCTGCGAGTCATTCTTGGGCATTGAGCCCCACTTCCTTCTTTGGAGATCAATCTTTCGACTCCGCCCCAATGTTTCTTTGGCTAGGAAACCCAAACTGGGCGGAGCCGTCGTTTCTGTGCGCCCTGAGGCGCAATACTTTGAATTTTCCATGGCCGCGTCTGTCCAAGGATGGAGGACGAAGTGGTTCTATATTAAGGACCGCAAATCCTCGTCTGAAGACGAATTCAGCCTACCTCCTTTTGATGCTTTCCAGGAGGTTAAGAAATTGACATCATGGGATAAACTCCCCTCAGATGCAGAAGCACAAGAAATTCTTCCTCTTCTTTCCCGCATCAAGGGTTTGAAAGGAGGTCAAGGAGGTGCTCTGTCGGGTATGCAACTCATGGCATTTTTCATTCAACGTCGAGTTCAACCCCTACAACACCGCCTTACCAGACTTTGGAATTACTCCGGTTTGGAAGATCCTTCTCGCATATCTGAAGATCTGATATCGAAAGAAGATGTCGACAAACGAGTCAGAAATCTTACCAAACTCACCAAGGAACACGCCGTTGCGGATTTAACCACTGACTTTTTTGACTCCGTGCACCCTCTGCCTGAGGTACGTATCTTCGTGTTTACTTATTGTCGAACTTTGCTTGGTTCGATTTGCTTCTTATACTTTTTGCATTCTACTGACACATTTATATGCAGGGTCACCAATTCCTTGTTTCTCGTCCTCCTCTTCTAGAGGAAGGGCCCCTTCCTTCTGATCTAGCCTCTCCTGCATCTAAAGCCCCCAAGGCTGACGAAAGTCAGGACGGAGATGATGTCGAAGATTCAGAAGAGGAAACCAGCTCATCGACATCGACTCCTCCTGTATTTGCTGAAGATGTTGGTGTCGACAAAAAATGGAAGCGTGTCGACGAAATTGCTTCATCGAGTTCTGCAGCGGCTGGCAAAGCCCCCGTTCTTGCAGAAGATATGGAGTATTTCAACATGCTAGCATCGTAAGTACTGTAGTCGAGTATCTTCAATTGTATTGTTCTTGCCTTGTTCTTATGACTTATATCATGCAGTGATGATGAAGAACCACCAACATATGCTACGGCTGTTCCACCACCTTCTCCTGTGGCGATTGATGAGCCTGTCGAACCAGATGTTGCGCCGAGGGCCACCAGGTCCGACGTGAAGAAGGTTCCTCAAACTCGACACTCGAAACGCGCAAAGAAGGCCAAAGAAGCCGAAGTTTCTCTGGAAGCTCACGCATCTACAGTTTCTTCTGATGATGTAAGTAATTCTTCTTTCCCTTCTTTCCTTTTATGTACTTCTACTCTTACACACTTCTTTTTCTTAGGCTTTATTGAAGAGATTTGTTGCCCTGGGCACAGAGTGTGCAGGGTACCTAAAGGTTGCAAAAGCTTCCGAAGGTATAATTTTGACGTCCAATCACCACTTGTCTTCTGTACTTTACCCTTTGTTATCTATCTGATTCTCTATCGACTTCGTATGCAGCTACTTTAGCAGCCGCCAATGCTCGAATTGCTTCGCTGGAGGCAGAGCTCAAAGCTTCGCAAAAAGCTTACGACGTTGCGACCGCTGCTAAGGCCATTGCTGAGAAGTCGCAGAAATCTGCGCTTGCCAAGGCAAAGAAAGCAGAAAAAGTCTTTAGCTGATGCCAAACAGGAAAATGCTCAACGAGAGCAGGCCGTGGCAGAGCGTCTTCACACCATGTCTGTTGCTGCCGAAAGTAAGTTCTTCGACTTGACTTCTGTTTTCGTCTCCTGTTGCACTGGTGTATTTATGGACACTTGTCTCTTCTTTTCTTTTCTATTGCTTAGAATTCACAGGGGTATCTCCGTCGTCCCTGCAAACGGACGATGATCCTCTTATGGATGCGGTCAACCTACTCGAAGAAAACTGGATATCTATCCAGGAGACTTTTGAGTTGGCTGGCCGCGTTCTGTCACGGCTATTTGCCGGGTTGTGGCCGAAGAAAAGGATGGCAATCCTGAAGGACAACCTGACTGAACTCGCCAAATCTTTCGACAACGATGAAGACCCTACTCTCCAGCTGAAGGGGTTGTCCATTAAGCGCGGCGCCGAAGGTGCCATTGCACTTTCTCTTGCGCATGGTACAGACTTTGACTGGGAGAAAGTTAGCTCCCCCCATGGCCACACTCGTGACGAGATGAAGGTGTTTTTTGAGAGGGCGAAGAAGTTGGCACCTGCATTGCTGACAACGATTTCTCCTTCGGCGGCCTCTGCTGTGCCTGCTGCACCATCTCCAGCGCCAAAAGCTCCAGTGCCACCGTCGACTTCTAGCGAGGAACTGGCCACGCCCCTTCTCCCACGGAGCACAATGCTGAGGTGGCGTAGACTCAGCTTCTTTGTAGTATTTTTTTAGTTTTCTCCTTTTGAATGTAAAGACTTCAATTAGGCGCAACCCGAGAATCTTAGCCATAGGGTTGTGCTCTTATGTAAATATATCCTCTTCATATGAAGTTTTATGCTGCCTTTCTGAAATTGTTTCTCCTTTCTTTTCTTTTGTAGTCGATGAATGTTCATGATCCTTTGACTCATGGTTCTGCTCCTTCCTCTGCCCGTGGATTCAGTCCTCAGGTTTCATCGACTCCTAGTCGATGCAATCAATGCGCAGAATATTCCTCAAGGATTTCTGACCTTGAGGTTCATTTGACTTCAGCCAAATGCCAAGCTCAGATGGCGTTTGATAAAGCTAGCAAAACTTCTGCCCTGACAAAGCAGGTATCGATTCTTGGCGATGAAATATCCAGCTTGACGGTGAAGATTTTGCATCAGGAAGAATGCAACTCTTTTATTCTTGGTATTGTCGAATCTGCCTGCAAAATGTTGCGATGTAAGCTTCCTCTCGACTTATTTTCTTCTCTTTGTACTGTTACTTTCGTGATATCCTTTGCCCTTATAGGCACTTGCTTGGACTTTGCTGCTGAAGATCGTCGGGTTACCGAACGAAGCGCAGCTCTGGAGAAGATGTCCACAGGTGTTGAAAATTTATGGTCTGATCCTCGACGCCGAAGCGCTATTGTGTTGCTTTAGGACCGTGCCCAGCATATTGGCGAGGCAGTGGATGGCTGTAGGAGAGCTCTCGTAACTATGCACTCGGTGATGCTTCCTCGCAATCCTCTGCCTGCTACTTTCCCATTGCTCCTTGACGTTTTTAGATCCAGCCAGCGAATCCATCGGCTGATAGAACTGAACCTAGTGGCAGGTGCCAACTTTGCTCTTGGGTGGATACGCAAGTGGCATCCAAGACTCAATTACAGTTCTATGTCACTGAGCTATCCTCCTGGTGGGGCAAGCCTTCGAGTACATTTAGAGAGTACCTTGCAGCCTGCCCGACGAATTATAGCCAGGTTGTTGCAAGAAGACTCCGCGTTTTTCCGCGAGTTTCACTACTTGGACCCTTTAGGTGTAGATGATTCTGACAACCCGATGTTGTAAGGTGTATGTGAAACGCGAGAGTTTTTTTTATTTATTTCACGACTATTTGTCTGAAACTTATTCTCAGGGCGTTTATTGTGTGAGTCGTGCATTTGCCGCATTTTTCCCTTTGAAGAAACTCGTAAACTCGAATATGAGGAACGATTTATCTTTATTTATACTTGTAATGTAAGATACATGGGGTGACCCAAGAGATCCGGCCTATGACCTGTGTTCTGGATCTAGAGGGCATTGCCCCTGGTATAACTCGTGGCTTTTATAGCCTTTGTGTCCTGCTCTTTCTCTATACTTATGATGTTGCAATTTTCCCTTCTTCTCCTGCGCCTTTGTCTTCTCCTGGTGTCTCTACTCGTGGTTTCTTTAGCTCGGGCTCCGCGACTTGTCCCTTGAGTAGGTGAACGCCTTCTACAGTCGTGTTCTTCGCCTTTTCCGCATAGTTGGCTATCATGCCAAAGTTTTGTGCCATCTTGTGGAACTCCCTGTCGCAGAGATCTGAGACTTCAAAACTTCCTTTGACTGTAATTATTCCCCTTGGTCCTGACATTTTAAGTACTAAATATGTATAATGAGGTACTGCCATGAATCACGAAAACGCGGGTCTTCCGAGGATCGCATGATATTGCGATGGCCAATCCATGACTTTGAAGTCTAGCTTTTCTCTTCTGTAGTTTTGTCGGTTGCCGAAGCAAACATTGAGTGCTATTCGACCCAACGGGTAATTGGCACTTCCTGGTACGATTCCATGGAAGGAACAATCTGTTGGCTTCAGGAACTCTAGTGATATATGCATTGCTCGGAGTGTTTTCGCGTATATCAAGTTAATTCCACTCCCTACATCCATGAATATTCTGTCGACATCATACGCGCCGATTTGAGCTTTGAGTACCAAAGGCGCGTTTCCCGGCCGAGGTACTGTTATGGGATGGTCTTCTCTGTTGAACTCTATTGGTTGCTCTGACCAGTGCAAATACTCCGTTGCCGCTGGAGGTGATATGACTGCTAAATTGACTTGTCGAGTTATGCTCTTCTCTTCTTTGTTCGACTTGGGTACAGGTCGTATCATTGATATGATGTGTCCTTTTGATGGTACATACCCTTCGTCGTCGTCCTGTCCCTGGTTTTGCTGATCTTGTCCTTGAGGCGCTCCATTGTTTCCTTGCTGCTTTGTCGAGGGATTGTTACTTCCTTCGAATCCTTGTTGCCTTGCTTCGGTTTGCTTATTTATTGCTGCTTCTTGCAGTTTTAAGAATGTTGTGCAGTCTTTCATTGCGTGCCTTGATACTCGTTTCCCGTCGATGAACGCTGAGTGTATATGACAAGGCCTGTTGAGCATATCTTCTGGTGATGGGTTGTACTCTCTGGATTCCCTTATAGGGAACTTCTTATAGTCTTCCTTTCCGTAGCTTCTATATCCTGAACTTCTGCGATCATTTCCTTGATAGCCGTTGTCTTTATATCCTGCGGCGACTTGGCTATGTGAGCCGTAGGTGTCATAGTTTCGAGATTGTCTCCTTTGACTTCCATATCTGTTTCTTCTGTCGTCCTCTGGAGATCGCGTCCGCTTGTTGTTGCACGCATCTTCTCCGTTTGCGAACCTGTTTGCTGTGCCCATGAGTTCTGACACTGTTTTCGGCTTGATTCTGCCCATCTCTTCGACTAGGTCTCTTCGCCTTAATCCGATGATGAACGCGTCTATTGCTCTTTCATCTGAAACTTCGACTGCTGAGTTTTTGATAATGCTCCACCTTTGAATGTATGCTCGCAATGTCTCATCGCGTTGTTGCACACATGCTTTGACTTCTTCTATTAATGCTGGTCGTTTGTATGTCGACCTGAAGTTGCTTGTAAATTGCTTTGTGAGGTCTTCCCAGCTTCCAATAGATTCTTTTTCTAGCTTGCTTAACCATGACCTTGCTGCGTCGGTGAGGTGTAATTGCAAACTTTGCATAGTTGTTTCCTTAGTTCCTCCTAATATTTGAACTGCTTGTAAATAATCTGCGAGCCATGATTGTGGTTCTTGTGATCCGTCGTATTTTTGCTGATCATGAGGTAGTTTGAATCCCTTGGGAACCGGAGTTGTGCGAACCCTGCGGGTAAAGCATGATGCCCCCATCTCTTTTTCGTCGTCTTCATAGTCGCGTTTTTCATTTGGGGATCGTGATCTTCGGGTTCCTCCATGCTGCTTTGGTGATGGCGATCGAGATCGATGTTTGCTGCTTCTGCGCCGAGGACTATTGTGACGGCGAGGTGACCTTGCTTTGTGCACTTCCTTGTAGTGATGTGCTTCTTCTCCTTTTGCTGATAGCTTGTGGCCCACCATGTTGAGTCCGTTCAGTGCTGCTCTATGCATATGTTCTCTAGGATCTCCTGGACTTGGTCGAGTTGTAAGTAGGTATGCTTGTGCTGCCACTAGTGTTGCTTCAGGGGTTTTTGGTAGGATGTTTCCCTACTCGTCGACCGATAGGAAGGACGAGTCGAGGTTTTTGGAAATACTTTGCCTGTCAGAATACTTGAGGTTATCGTACCTTGAACTGTGTCGACAATTTTTCCTTGCGTTGCTGTGTGATGCGTCGCTCCGTGCTTTTCGAGCAGCCTCGCTAGCTGCAATGGCTGAATCTTTTCTTCTTTGTATCTCTGCTTTCTCCTTTGCTAATTGCTTAGCCTGCTGCCTTAGGGCATAGTGATACCCCAAAAGCATGTTTTTGCTAGAATTTGATGGTATTGGCGCGCCGTGTTCTACGGCTTCTCTTATTATCCTCCATTCATCGACTGATAGTCGAATTTTTTCCCTGCTTGCTAGGGATTCTGGTGTTTGCCCTTCTGCTAGGTGATTTGCTCCTCTGTCGATATTTGCTGGGTTTCATACTGGATTGTCGTTTTCGTCGAATTCTTCTGAATTATCTCCTATAATGGCGAGCACCTGGCATTGTTTGCCGATGTTACCCTTAAAGCTTGAGAAGATCGATTTACTATCCTCAGAAAGCTCTAATCATGTCTTCCATGTATCCGTTGACTTGTCTGTGGTATCGTCGAGGCAGATCGTGAGATCTTCGAGTTGGTCTTCCACGTCAAAATTTTCCTTTTCTTCGTTGTCTTCTGTGATCTTTTCTTTTTGCACTTCCTCTGGGCTGACCGGCGAGTTTACTTCGCTGGAAGAGCCTTCGGAATATTCCATCATTGTTGTTGTTTCGGGCGCTTTTGCCGACGGATCTTGATCTTGTTTCGTCGGATCCGAAAGGCGAGACGAACCCGATGGCCCTATGAGGATGCTCAGACTTCCAATGGTTAATTCCATCTCTTGACTTCTATCGACTTCTGAACTGCTGTTGGCTAAAAGCGGAAAAGCCGTCGAATTCATGATTCCAACGCCCAAGTCCCCACGGTCGGCGCCAATTGACGAGGGCTAACTCGACAAATGTCCTAGATGAAGGACTTAAGATCGAGGAGACAGGGCGTCGGATGAACTCGAAGGTAAAGTTAGTCGAAATAGGTGTATATCGAAAGTAAACTTGGGTGTTCGACCTGGCTTGCTTCCAATCTGCCCTACACTGTCCCCTCCTGGCCCCTATATATAGGTGGCCAGGTCTCGAGGATTGGGTTGGGTACGATACAAATTACAATATCGACATACGGTAAGAACTCGTATTCGACTATCATTACAATTGGGCCTAGCTTAACGGGCCTCAGGGGTACTTAACTATCGGACTCTATTAACTATACCCTTGTCACCAGTTGCTCTGAAGATCCTACAAATGTTCTTTCATCTTCAGGAGGCAACCCTATCAACACCAACCTGAGCAGAGTTCAAAACCGTGTCATTATTGAAGATAGTGTCAAAGGCCTCTATAGCCTAAACTTTCGCAGGGGAAGGAAGCAGCCTTACAGAACACTAGAAAGTGACCTCGCCAACCCAAAGGCATGAAGAGAAGAAAAAGAGATCAATCATTAGGAATCAGCCACCAAGTACCCTGTAGTTTCTCTTAGCAATAAAGTAGTAAGAACAGATTGGATCAAGCATTTGAAGCCCAAGTCAAGAGGAGGCCTTAGACATCCTTAGTTGGTACTAGTAGTCTTGCTTATCTCTTTGTAAAATGAGAACGAGACATGAGGATGGCAATGGGCAGGGTAGAGCAATACCATACCCATACCCGTATAGTCGATGGGTATAAAATTCTACCCATACCCATACCCATGGGTATGAAACTTTACCCGTGCCCATACCCGGCGGGTACCCGTACCCGTTGGGTACCCAATGGGTAGATCAAATACTGCACAAGTCACTCATTATTTTACTTTTATGATAGTACATTGGGGGCAAAATGCGGGATTTCGGTCTCCTTAACTTATGAAGACATGTGGATTACGACTAATGCTTAATTACTGCAGTAATTTGGGTGTGGGACACCTAATCTCTACCGATCAACGCTACTGGAACACTCTAGATCAACTTGTTAGTATAAATGGGTACGATATGGGTATACCCGCGGGTAGAAAGCCATACCCGTGCCCTACCCATGACTTAACGGGTAGGGTATGGGTACTACCCATGGGTATAAACTGTGCCCATGCCCTGCCCATATGGGTACGGTACCCGCGGGTACCTGTACCCGTGGGTAAAATTGCCATCCTTAACGAGACATGTAATCTGCAAGACCCATTTTAATGAAAGCCTACGGTTTAAATCCAACCTTCTTGATTTTGAAAATGTGATTGTTTGTTGAAATTTATATGTGATTGATGAAGATGTGTTTTGGCCCGTATGGCCTTATCACCTTTTGGGTGTACACAATCCTCATTTCCATAGGAATAAATATCCACTCATCTATCTCTCATCTGGTGATCCAATTTCTCAATCTCTCTCAATCTCAACTTGTGAATCTCGGGACGAGATTCTTTTTAAGGGGGGAAGATTGTAACAACCCTAATTTTTGGAAATTTAGAAACAAATAAAATTTATTAAAATACCAAATTTTGGACCCAATAAAAACTTTTATTTTAAATTCAAGATTTATTTCTTGTCTTTCAGGAATTAGGAATTTGAGCATTTTTGCTCCCATGCTTGAAATAAGAATAATAAGAGAAAGGTTTTAATCAAATACTTTGAGCAAAAAGTTTCAATCCCTTTCTTTAAAAGGAAAATAATTTGAAAGAAAGTAAAACCCTATTTCAATAAATCCAGCTGCTTGTTTTAAACGTTGGAATAAAAATACCCCATTTTGAAAACCGTTTTCATGCCTCCAACTAGTACTTCAAAAATGAGTTGAGTCACCTTTTTCAAAATCTACTACCTTAGGAACTTATTTGAAACATCAATATTTTGAAAACTTAATTCCAAAACCTTTGCAAAAATCCACATGATTTCCTAGCCAATCTTTGATACCAAAATAAACCTTTGTTTATAAAATAGTTTATTTGATACAAATTTGTATCCTATCTATTTAAATCTTGCATGAATGCTTGCTAAAGCCTCTTAGCAAACTCTAAAGTCAAGCAAGCACAAACAACAAGTAAGAAAACGGAAATAAATGAGCAACAACACAAACCCTAAAACTCCTACAAAGAAAAGAATAGGAAAAAGGATCTAGAAAATATTATTGACTACCCTACTTTGGACCCCTGGATTAAGCAATCCTCAACTCAACTGAAGGTGTGATCAGTTGGTTGAGCAAGGCCAAACCACATTCTTGCTTGACGAACAAATTTCAAACAAAAACTCAAACTCTAGCACATCTCAAATTTCTGCCAAACTTTGAATTCAATTCAGTAACCATTCAAAAATGCCTTTAGCATCCTAGCAAAACACCTCCACTTAGCCTAACCAAAACATTTCTGGAACCCTTGAATTATACCCTGACAGCTCAAAGTGGAATTTTTCAAAAATTCGAATTCAACTTTCTTGCGGACATTTGGTCAAACACTTGGTGGGCAAATTTCAGAGAGAGAAGAACCACTGTAGATGACGACGTCCCTCGTACGCCCTAGCCCCATAGCTGTTACCGGCGACACCCTTTCTCACCCCGCTGTCGACCCCTATCTCCCCTGCCCGGACCTCGGCCTTGTGACTCGGAAGAAAGGAGGAGAAGCACCCGGACCCCCCACCTCTGGCCACTGCTCCTCTCTCTCTCCCTCGTCACCCTGCTGTGCCATCACGTCCCCAACGTCACCCCAGCACCGCCGGACATGCCCACTTCGTGCCAGAGCCACGCCTTGCCCCTCCCACAGCTGACACGCACGGTGTCCTGGCCGCCCGAGGCCATCATTCGTGCTCACCTCTCCAGCCTATAAAAGGCCACCCTTCTTTCCTGAAAAGACTCACACCATCACCAAAAACCTCCCAGACATCCTCTCCAGCTCGCCCTCTCCCGAGTTTGAGCTCGCCGGCGACGCCGTCCCTGCAGATCGCCGCCCCGACCATCACCCGTTCCCGGTGAACCGGACCACCTCCTGCCGCTCCGCCTATCCAGGGTGGCCGAGTCGAGCTCCCTCTGCCGCCTAGACATCCTCCCCGCCGTCGGAGCCTCTCCGGTGAGCCTCCCCTAGCGCCGCCTCCTCCCAGTTCTCTCGCTCGCGGTGTCCATCGGGCTGGGGAAGAAGCCCCCACGATACCGATTCGGGTTATGTAATCCTAACCGGCGGGCCCCTCCGGTCAGGCCCCTTTTTTTCCCACGCGCGCCCGGGGTCCCTAGCTGGGCCGGCCCGAGTTCGTTCCCCCGGCCCGCATCAAATTTCAGTTGGCTTAGTTTTTTTTTTTAGGGAAAACCTTTATTTATTTCTTTAAGTACTGCAACTTCAAATTCAATTTCCTAGAGATTTAGGAATCCAAAAATAGCAAATGAATATTCCCTGGAAAGCCCTCAACATTATCTAGCCTATGAGATTGTTTTCAACCAATTTAGCATTATGCATTAAATCTAATGAAAAAATAACAAAACTAGAACTTTACCACCTTAGAAAATGCATATCAAATCAAATAAAATTCATAAAAATATGAATCCAACTCTCAAAATTCAGAATTAGTATTATATATCTGTTTCTATGATTATATGTCATATTTGCACCTTTTCCATCAAATGCTATTTACTATTTGGGTAAATAAGCTTTCATAGCCTAGGATTTTATAAACTCAAATTTCTAAATGGAAAATTTTATAAATCCACTTAAGATAAATCCCGTTTCAAATATTAATCTATAAGAATGGGCCTTAGTCTGAGTTGAAATTCCAAGAGATATTTTCATAATCCAAAATAAATAAACCCTAGTTAAATACAACAACTCAATAATCTCCTCCATCGGAACTCAATTATCTTCGAAACCACTCTTCATAGACTTCCTAGATAGTTTCCCTTACCCCAACTATCCTTATTTGAGTGAATATGTGTTGTTTGGGAATTGTGTGGTGATTGTATGCTTATTTGATTTTCGACGATTAGATGACAACGAGAGTAAGGAGAATGGATCCCGAAGTCAACCAAGCAATGGTGATGGAGACTACCCAACCCGAGATGAAGATGAAGAAGCCTATGACATTGCCAAGCCAGGCAAGCCATCTTTTGATCATACCATTACCCAGTTTTATAATGCATGTTTATTTGCTTTTAAAGAAAAGTGCATACTAAGATAATCGTTACCAAGTTGCAAATGAGTAGAGATGTCCTGCTTAACAAGTGCATCCAACCCTTTTTCTTGGATACCATCAAGTGCATCAAACTTAGCCTACCTTTGAGAAACCCTTTTCTTAGTGGATGCTAAGTAGAGCATCAAGCTAAGCCTATCCAATATACCTACCTAGATCCTTGTGTCCTCATGAGGATCATGCTTGAGCTGAAGGCATTCATGGAAAACGACTAGGTGGGAACCCCAATGAAGATCATGAAAATTTGGAAATGAAAACCTTGGAAAGGGGCAACCCTGCCCAAGGACGATTTTGCAATACAAACCTTAGGGATGGGCAACCTTACCCAAGGGTGACTTTGAAAACTATTTACAAAATGGTGACATGGTGAAGGTGACATGAAGGTTTGACAAAAATGATGATGTGTGAGGTACCATACTGGACCAACCATACAGTACAACCACATTACCCTGGTATGGGACGGGGCTTAGTGGAGTAGTTTGTTTCGCCTTAGTGTAGACCCTACAAATGTAGTGGAAGTTCGACCAGGGACTCCTCTTCCAGGGCACCCGATGGCTGCGGCCTAGGTTTGTCTTGTCCTCCTCTTCAGGTGGTTGGGGTACAAGCCAAGGAGCCCTCATTGAAAATGGACTACCGGGAGTAGGACTCTACCTCGGTTAGTGGCATTCTAGAGGGTCAAGCGGCTGGGAACTTTGCACACTCTGGACAGCTTCTTGGACTCCGGTGTTGGGGGGTACATCTCTAGGCGGTAGTGTTTATGCTAAGGCGGGCAGGTGAAACATTAATGGTTGGCTGCTTGTCGTGGCATATGTCGTTATGCAGGGAAGTTGTCCACACGATGAGTAGTCGGATGGTGTGGGTAAAGTGTACAACCTCTGCAGAGTGTAAAACTATTCGAATAGCCGCGTCCGCGGTCATGGACGGTTGGATTGGTTGTACTTGGCCCTTGTCAGGTTTTACTTTGAAAATGATTGAGAAAGGTGACTTGACAATGAATTGCGATAACCATGGAGGTGACTTGGTGAACAAAAGAATTGACATTTGGGGGATTCCATCTAGAGATTTATAAAGAGCTAAAGGTTTTATTACCATTTTAAATAAAAGATCTTGGAAAGGAAATTCTGCTTTATGCAAATGAACCTAGAGCTTCGACCACTATAAGAACTATGCATTCTCTATTCATTTATTTATAAGATGGTTTGCGAGTGCATGCAATGTACTCATGGCTCTGTCCCTAGCTATTAACTTGGCCAGACTTGAAGGAGAAAAATCAAGAAGGAAGGAATCGTTGGCGACTTTGCGAATTAGGCTCGTTTCTTACTGTCGGCTTTGCCTGTGCGGTTGAAGCTTGACGATATGGACCCGAAGTGTTATTCCGCTGCATATTGATGTATTGTAAGGTTTGGTCTGTACGACCACCTATGTAATCCCTTTTATTTACCATTTATAGCTGGAACTGGTTACCAACTATGTTATGTATATCACAACAATGATTCTGGGATTGTGATGGATTGCATAACGGGCACTTCGAATTTGCTATAAATTCGTGGGTGTTACATATTCATCGGATCCCAACATACCAAACATGTAGAATTACATAACGGTGATCTCAATCATGTAGGGCAGCTCATGAGATCTAAACATTGAAAGGACACGGATGTCGCCTAGAGGGGGGGGTGAATAGGCGATTTAAAACTTTTACGAGCGGCTTGACAAATGCGGAATAAAACTAACGTTTAATTTGCCAAGCATACAAAACCTAAATAAACTAGGTTCACCTATGTGCATCAACAACTTATGCTAAACAAGATGAGCAACCATGTGATAGCAAGATATATATAACTTCAAGCACGAAGGCTATCACAAAGTAAATTGCATAAGTAAAGGAGCTCGGGTATAGAAATAACCGAGGCACGCGGAGACAATGATGTATCCCGAAGTTCACACCCTTGCGGGTGCTAATCTCCGTTGGAGCGGTGTGGAGGCACAAGGCTCCCCAAACGCCACGGAGGCTCACCGTAATCTCCTCGAGCCCTCCCACCAAGATGGAAGACCTGATCCACTATGGGACCCTTGAGGGCGGTCACCAATCCCGCACAAAGCTTGGGGCTACTCCACAACTTAATTGGAGGCTCCCAAATCCACAAAGCCACTAAGATTGGGGCACACTCCACAACTCAATTGGAGGCTCCCAATAATCGCCACGGAGGCACCACAAAGCTTGGGAAGATCTCCACAACTTAATTGGAGGTCCCCAAGAAATCCACAGAGCCGTCTAGGGTTCCAAGAACCCAAGAGGAAATAAGCTTCTTGCTTTCACCACCGAATCTCCGAGGAGAACTCAAACCGATGCACCAAATGCAATGGCAAGAACACACGAAGTGCTCAAATCCTTCTCTCCCAAATCCTACCAAAGCAACAAATGCTATGGAGGATATGAGAGGAAGAACAAAGAGGAAATCCACAAAGAACTACAAGATCTAGATCCAATAGGTTCCCCTCACTTAGAGGAGAAAGTGATTGGTGGAAATGTAGATCTAGATCTCCTCTCTCTTTTCCCTTAGAAAGATGCAAGAAACATGGAAGGAAGTGAGGAGGGAGGGCAAGCTTTGAAGGTCAACAATGGAGGAGATAGAAGCCCAAAAACGTTGATGGTTCAAGGAACAAGAAGGGTATTTATAGGTGGGGAAAATCTGGCCGTTGGAAGCAGCCCGCCGGCCAGTTCGACCGTAAGTCCGGCGGCGCCGGGCTCTGGGCCGGACGGTCCGGCAGCCCGCCGGACGGATCCGGCGCCCCGCCGAAAGGCGGTTCAGAATAGCAGTCCGGCGGCTCCGCCGGACTGGCCCGGTCTACCGCCGGAAGGTCCGGCCTGAAACCCGGCCTGGCCGGACCAGGGGCCGAACTGGACAGCCCAAAAACCAAATAACTTTTGCAAGGAAACTCCAAATGAGATGAAACCAATTTTGTTGGAAAGCTAACAACAAGGAGAATTTACTAGAAATTAGAGGACATAAGTGTCTCTATATGAGGAACCGGTAAATTCTCCAAACACCAAAAACGCAATAAGAGTTCCATACGAAATCCGTTTTTGATGAGCTAGAGCTTGTCATGGAAATAACCACAAGCTCTAGAAACTCACATGGATAAAATCCAAATAAGAACCAAGAAGGATAATGCCAAGTATGCAAAGGTTTGAGCTCTCTCCGAACGATACGAATAAGTTACTCACTCGAGAGCCCCTCTTGATAGTACGGCTATCGATCCTAAACCCGGTCTCCCACACTATGAGACCGGTAAGAAAGAAACCCTATCAAGAACATACCTTTGCCTTGCGCATTCCACTTGAGCTAGATGGTGACGATCTTGATCTCCTCAAGTTGGACAACCTTTCTTGATTGCGCTTGCTCGGTGAAGTCTTGCGGATTGCTCCCCCATACTTCACTATGGGAGAGACACTAGAGAAATATCTTCACATGTCCATTACCACCAAATGGACACCGAGCTTCAAGCAAATGATATCTTCTAGAAGCCTATCTTGAACTTGCGCTTCGACTTGATCAACATTGCACTTCATCTTCTTCTTTCATAATGATGATGTCTTGAGAATGCACATGAGAGTTCACTCCATCTTATTCCTCAAGACACACTCTATAGGCTCAACTCCCTGAATGTACATGAGAGTTCACTCCATCTTATTCCTCAAGACACACTCTATAGGCTCAACTCCCTTATGACCAATCTTCGGATCACTCCTTGAATAACTGATACGTCTCAAACGTATCTATAATTTTTGATGCTCCATGCTTTGTTTTACACCATTTGCCTATTGTTTCGTTACACTTAGTGGCATTTTTATACGCTTTCCGGAACTAACCTATTAACGAAGTGCCACAGTGCCAGTTCCCTGTTTTCTGCTGTTTTTGGTTTCAGAAGTGATACACAGGAAATATTCTCCGAATTGGACGAAACAAGTTCTTGAAGTCATATTTCATCGGGGAGCTCCCAAACATCCGAAGACCTGACGGAGGGGGGCCACGAGGCGCCCACACACAGGGGCGGCGCGGCCTAGCCCCTGGCCACGCCACCCCCTTGTGAGGCCACGTGGTCCACCCTCTGACAGCCTCCTTTCGCCTACATATACCCCCTGACGAGAAAAACCTAAGGGCCCGATCAGTTTTCCAGAATACATCGCGATCCGCCGCCGCCGTCGACCCGAAGATCGGGAGGGTCCAGAAGCTCCTCCCGGCACCCTGCCGGAGAGGGGAATCGCCACCGGAGGTCTCCTTCATCGCCATGATTGCCTCCGGAGTGATGAGTGAGTAGTCTACCTTGGACTATGGGTCCATAGCAGTAGCTAGATGGTTGTCTCCTCCACCATGTGCTTCATGTTTAGATCTCATGAGCTGCCCTACATGATTGAGATCACCGTTATGTAATTCTATGATGTTGGTTTGTTGGGATCCGATGAATATTGGTGTTTATGATTAAGTTGCTGTACTGAATTTTATCTTATGTTATCTCTATGATGTTTATGATCTTGCATGCTCTCCGTTGTTAGTAGCTATCTTGGCCGAGTAGTTGCTAGTGACTCCAAGAGGGGGTATTTATGCTCGATAGTGGGTTCATGTCTCTATTTCACCTGGGGGAGTGACAGAAACCTCTAAGGTGGTAGATGTGCTGTTGCTACTAGGGAGAAAACAACATTCATATGCTCGAGGGCATATGCTTTGTTTACATTACACACTTTGCTTAATGCAATTATCTGTTGTTCGCAACTTAATACTTCTAGGGTGTTCGGATGATATCCCCGGGGGTGGATTATTAGTCATAGATGCAGTTGGATGGCGGTCTATGTATTTTGTTGTAATGCCCAGAGTGAATCTCATAGTGATCTTCTTGACATATCACGTTATCTTTATTCTATCAATTGCCCAACTGTAATTCGTTTACCCAACATGTTATTTATCTATGGAGAGACACCACTAGTGAACTGTGTACCCCGGTCCTATTTTAATCATATTGCAATCACCTGTTTACTATTCCTGCACTGTTTACTTTACTAGCATTTTACTACTGTTTTCCACTCGATACACTCATAACCTTTGTTTCAAGCAAACCGGTGAGATTGACAACCTCATCGCAAGTTGGGAACAAAGTATTTGTTTGTGTGTGTGCAGGTTCCACAAACACCTTCAGTCGTCATTGTCTCTCCTCTCCTGATCGATAAACCTTGGTTTCTTAACTGAGGGAAAATTTGCCGCTGCACTCATCATACCTTCCTCTTGGGGTTCCCAACGGGCTGGTCAATCACCACGCACAAGGACGTTTGCTTCCACATCAACTGATAGCAGCAACAACTTTTCTGGCGCCGTTGCCGGGGAGGAAGAGAAGACTTCTGAGAGGGGAGTTCTTCGCACACACATTCTTTACTTTGTTATTTGTTTTGCTTTACTTTATTTTATTTTACCTATATTGTTTTTATATCAAAAACCCAAAAAAATTAGAATCCTTGGTAGTTGTTATTTCTTTGCTCTTAGTTTATCATGTCTAGTTTAGTTGCTACTACTATGTCCCCCGCGGACATGATCTTTACCTTTAAGCAGAAAGATGAGGAAAGCTTTAAAGAAGCTTGGTCTAGAATTTATGATTGGCATGGAAAAACTGAACCTAAAATGACTTTGAGTTTGCTTCTTAGTAGTTTTTACTTTGGACTTTCTCTTCGTTATAGATATGCTTTGGATGCTACTGCAGAAGGAGATTTCCTTCATTGTGATGGAGATCAAGACTTCAATATTATTAAAAAGTTGATTACAATTTATAGCATGCCAACCTATTTTGATTCCTCTCTTGTGAGCATTTTTAATAGACTTAATACTCTTGAGACTCACACTGCTAGTTTGAATTCTTGCTATAATACTTTGCGCTAGCATTTTGATTATGTGCCTATAAATTCTGAGCCTTCGAGTTGGTATCCTACAATAAAAATCACCATTAGTGGTGAAACTTTTCATGCTCGTTGTGATATTATGTCTGAATTTTGTCTCATGCCTAAGGATGTTTATGAATCTTTGAGCCTTTGGAAGCTTTCTGAGGGAGGAGAAGAAATTTTTCTTACTAATAATGCCACCATATTTCCCCTTGGAATAGCTGAAGGAGTCTTTACAAAGATCCTAGGAAGAATGATATCTACTGATTATCTTGTTATTGAATGTGTAGGAAAAGGACAAATCACACTTGGAAGATCCATTCTGAAGCTCCTGGGCGCCGTTATCGATGTGGGAAAAGGCAATATAACATTTCCTACTCCACCTTGCAATAACCATGTCTTTCCTAGAGTCAAGAGCAAAGGTAAGAAAGGGAGACGTAAGGCACGTGCTGATCCTAGCACTTCATCACTTGATATTACTTGATTCGCACTTTTCTGCGCCTAGCTCAAAGGCGTTAAAGAAAAGCACTCTTGGGAGATAACCCAATGTTTACTTTTCAGTACTTTTTCTTTTATTTGAGTCTTAGAAGTCATTACTACTGTAATGACCGCTCTTTATCTTGTTTATTTCGTTTTTGTGCCAAGAGAAGCCTCTAATTTGAGTGAGGTAAAGATTTGGGGTTATTGCTGTCCTGAAACTGTTTTCGGTGCTGCACCGTAAAAATTCGTGAAAATTCTCTGTTTATCTTTTGGACCTGCGATTTCTTGTGCATATGCCCCAGGTTATATCCAAACTTTTCTTATTTGAACACTTTTTGATTTGAGCAACAGAAAATCCCTCAAAAATTCGTCCATTATCAGCTGTCCAGTTTTGACAGATTTCTGCCAATATTTGTTTTTGCCACTTTATCGCTTTCTTTTGAGTTCTTTTTTATCATGGAACTCTTGTGGAAGTTGCTACAGTAGTATATACTTTATATGTGGTGGTTTTGGGTTGAAACCTGAAGCTAAAAGAGGTTGAATATATTTTATGCTTGCACTAATGTTGCTAATAGAATTGTGTTTAGTTTTGTATGAAGGAAGTTTTCAAGTGTAGGGATTGGAGAATGATGAGATGAGTTGAAGAATGGACAAAAGCTCAAGCTTGGGGATGCCCAGAACCCCAAGAAATATCCAAGAAGTACAAGCGTCAAAGCTTGGGGATGCCCCCGAGGCACCCCTTCTTCATCGGCAAAAATCAGGTCACCTTTCAAAACACTATATTTTTATTGCTTCATGCACTATGTGTTTTTCTTGGAGCGTCAGTTGTTTTAATTTTCTTAGTTTGTTTAGTTTGTTTGTTTGCTGCAATAAATGGTTGGACCCCAACAAATTTCCTTTGGAGGAGATGTACTCGTTTTCATTTGCAAAGAATGCTCTAGTTTTCACTCTTATTAATCGAGCATTCTAGTTTTTCTGCTACTGCTTTTGGTTTTCGTTTTCGCCTTGATTTGCGTTCAGATCTTGTCATATCTTTCATCAAGGTGCATTTTTGCCTCTGAACTTTATTGGTTTTCATCAAAAGAGGTATCTTTAAAAATTTCAAATGGTGTTGGAAAAGAGAAAAAGCTTTGTGCAAAATAGTGGTACAAGAAGGAGCTTGTGTAGACTGCGGCTTAGGCTTTTTCATGTCATGCTAGATGTCTTTTTGATAGTATGCTTAGTGGTTTTGCTGTAGCATGACTTGTCTCAAATAACTGAGATTGCTTAATGAGCCTTTGAAAAAATCATGCGTTGTTTTTATTGTATGGAAGCATTATTTTGGTTTTCTCCTTGATGCTTTATTTGGGTTGACTTGGCGCATGCTCACACATGTTAGACTCTTCCAAAGTCGCCATTAGCCTTCATGATCATTTAGTTTTTGACTTTTGATGCCATCGTATGCTTCTTTTAATTTCGCTTTGTCGCTTTGCATGATTATGGCCATTATTGCTCTCTTAGTCGGTCGCTCCCAGTCTTTTGCTAGCCCTCACCTTGTACTGAGTATGAGCTCTACTCGTGCATCCAACTCCTAAAAGCCAAAGTTTTCCGTTGTGTCCACTATAAATTCCTATGCATGGTATTTTTAAGCCATTCCAAAGTAAATTTTTCGTGTGCTACCTTTCAAAAAACCTTCAAAATACTTCTCGTTTTGTGACACTGTTTTCAGCTCATGGGGACGTAGTGGTCGGATTTGCTATCTTCCATATTGTTTATTCCAAAAAGAAAAAAAAAGTGAAAAATAGAAAAAAGGCACTCCTCCAAGAATGTGAATGTTGGTGGGCACCCGATGGAATCGGTTAGCCATGGTATGTGAAAGGAAAAGGTGGGGAGGAGTGCCAAGTTTTATAAAAAGAGCACCAAAGTGCCAATCTCTCTCTCAAAACTTGCTTTATTTTTGTATGGAAGATAGTAAGAACCCCATTGCCAGTCGTTGACAAAGACAACCACCTCTCAAAATCAAGTTTTTATCTCTGTTTTACAAATGAAAAGCTCTAGCACATGTTTAAATCACTGCTTCCCTCTGCGAAGGGCCTTTCTTTTACTTTTATGTTGAGTCACCACCTTCTTTCTTTATGCACCATTAAGAGAGCATAGTTGTCATTCTTAGTGTGATATGCATTGTCCCAAGGTTCATTGATTGACTCATATTGTTGGTTTCAGTTGTTCTTAAATTATTTGTATCTAGTCGCCCTCTTAAACTTTGAGGTGTCCTATGCATTTATGTTTTGCTCTCTTTGAAGGACAGCTGAAAACCATTTGTATGTTTTTCCTTATGATTTGAACACACGTTTGACTTTCATTGTTTCATTATCATGATCTTTTGTTTGTGTTCATTTGCATGTTTACAACATGGTTGCTAAGTTCTTATTGTCATGATTATATCTTCATGCCCATGTTTTAAGTTCTATTGATCCCAGCTCACCAATGCTTACATATATGATCAAGATTGTGTAGGTGCATGTCACCTCAAAAATTATTCTTTTGTTATCACTTACCTACTCGAGGACGAGCAGGAGTTAAGCTTGGGGATGCTTGATACGTCTCAAACGTATCTATAATTTTTGATGCTCCATGCTTTGTTTTACACCATTTGCCTATTGTTTCGTTACACTTAGTGGCATTTTTATACGCTTTCCGGAACTAACCTATTAACGAAGTGCCACAGTGCCAGTTCCCTGTTTTCTACTGTTTTTGGTTTCAGAAGTGATACACAGGAAATATTCTCCGAATTGGACGAAACAAGTTCCTGAAGTCATATTTCATCGGGGAGCTCCCAAACATCCAAAGACCTGACGGAGGGGGGCCACGAGGCCCCCACACACAGGGGCGGCGCAGCCTAGCCCCTGGCCGCGCCACCCCCTTGTGAGGCCACGTGGTCCACCCTCTGACAGCCTCCTTTCGCCTACATATACCCCCTGACGAGAAAAACCTAAGGGCCCGATCAGTTTTCCAGAATACATCGCGATCCGCCGCCGCCGTCGACCCGAAGATCGGGAGGGTCCAGAAGCTCGTCCCGGCACCCTGCCGGAGAGGGGAATCGCCACCGGAGGTCTCCTTCATCGCCATGATTGCCTCCGGAGCGATGAGTGAGTAGTCTACCTTGGACTATGGGTCCATAGCAGTAGCTAGATGGTTGTCTCCTCCACCATGTGCTTCATGTTTAGATCTCATGAGCTGCCCTACATGATTGAGATCACCGTTATGTAATTCTATGATGTTGGTTTGTTGGGATCCGATGAATATTGGTGTTTATGATTAAGTTGCTGTACTGAATTTTATCTTATGTTATCTCTATGATGTTTATGATCTTGCATGCTCTCCGTTGTTAGTAGCTATCTTGGCCGAGTAGTTGCTAGTGACTCCAAGAGGGGGTATTTATGCTCGATAGTGGGTTCATGTCTCTATTTCACCTGGGGGAGTGACAGAAACCTCTAAGGTGGTAGATGTGCTGTTGCTACTAGGGAGAAAACAACATTCATATGCTCGAGGGCATATGCTTTGTTTACATTACACACTTTGCTTAATGCAATTATCTGTTGTTCGCAACTTAATACTTCTAGGGTGTTCGGATGATATCCCCGGGGGTGGATTATTAGTCATAGATGCAGTTGGATGGCGGTCTATGTATTTTGTTGTAATGCCCAGAGTGAATCTCATAGTGATCTTCTTGACATATCACATTATCTTTATTCTATCAATTGCCCAACTGTAATTCGTTTACCCAGCATGTTATTTATCTATGGAGAGACACCACTAGTGAACTGTGGACCCCGGTCCTATTTTAATCATATTGCAATCACCTGTTTACTATTCCCGCACTGTTTACTTTACTAGCATTTTACTACTATTTTCCACTCGATACACTCATAACCTTTGTTTCAAGCAAACCGGTGAGATTGACA
This sequence comes from Dactylis glomerata, assembly GCA_007115705.1. NCBI lineage: Eukaryota > Viridiplantae > Streptophyta > Magnoliopsida > Poales > Poaceae > Dactylis > Dactylis glomerata. The sequence continues at coordinate 7,123,453 of QXEO01000291.1, forward strand.
ACCTCATCGCAAGTTGGGAACAAAGTATTTGTTTGTGTGTGTGCAGGTTCCACAAACACCTTCAGTCGTCATTGTCTCTCCTCTCCTGATCGATAAACCTTGGTTTCTTAACTGAGGGAAAATTTGCCGCTGCACTCATCATACCTTCCTCTTGGGGTTCCCAACGGGCTGGTCAATCACCACGCACAAGGACGTTTGCTTCCACATCAACTGATAGCAGCAATAACACCTTGGTCATCACATAATCTTCTTTATATTCAACTTCTTACAACCTTGAACCCAACATATGGATCAAGCATTGTCTACGGACAAGTCCTACAAATATGACTCAATGCAAACATTAGTCCATAGGGATTGTCATTAATTACCAAAACCACACATGGGGGCACATGCCCTTTCAAACATGAAGCACATGGTGGAGAAGACAACGATCTAGCTACTGCTATGGACCCATAGTCCAAGGTAGACTAATCACTCATCGCTCCGGAGGCAAGCATGGCGATGAAGAAGACCTCCAGTGACGATTCCCCTCTCCGGCAGGGTGCCAGGAAGAGCTTCTGGACCCTCTCGATCTTTGGGTCAACGGCGGCGGCGGATCGCGATGTGTTTTGGAAAAGTGATCGGGTACTTAGGTTTTTCCCGTCGGGGGGTCTTTATAGGCGAAGGGGCATCATCAGAGGTAGCCCGAGGCACCCTCACACATAGGGCATGTGGACAGGGCCTGGGCCGCGCCGCCCTAGTGTGTGGGGCCCTCGTGGCCCCCCTCCAACTCCTCTTCGGATCTCTGGAAGCTTTCGGGAAAAATAAGACTTCAGGAACTTGTTTCGTCCAATTCCGAGAATATTTCCCGTGTAGCACTTCTAAAACATAAAAACAGCAGAAAACGGGGAACTGGCACTGTGGCGACTTGTTAATAGGTTAGTTCCAGAAAATGCATAAAAAGTGCCACGAAGTGTAACGAAACAGTAGGCAAATGGTGTAAAAACAAGCATGGAGCATCAAAAATTATAGTTACGTTGGAGATGTATCAGGGGGCGAGGGGTATTTATAAGGTCGAAGCTAGGTGCTTGTGTGCCTGCTTGAAGGCGGTTCGCCGGAGAAGCTCGTCGTCGACGATGAAGACAGGAGAAAGACGATGCAAAATGAGGCGGTTATGAACATTTTGTAGAAAACCCCATGTGAACGGTGTCCTTAAGTGCTAACTCGGCTTTAGGTGGGTTGGGTTCGATGGGGCCATGCTACTAGGCCGGTTCGGCAGGTTAGGGTTCAAGTAGGTTTTTATTTTTTATTTTTTGTTTCTTTTTCTATTTTCTATTTCAATTTCTGTTTTGAATTTTAGATTTGAATTCTGTTTTGAATTTTTATGAAGTTTAAATTTTTGTTGAATTCTTCTATTATTTAGAGTATTTAGAAGAATTCAGATTAGTATTTTCATCTAACAAATATGTTGTTGCAATTGAATTTTACATCAATGGACTCTTCACATAACTTAGAGTGGATTTCAAGTGATTTTAAATTCTTGCCTTCTTTTTGGTTCAAATTTATTTTAGGTTATTTATATGATTTGATTTAATTAGGAAGGAATAGAGAGGTATGTTTCATCCCTCTGGAATATTTAAGGAAATAGTTTTAAAACTATTTCTTCTACCATATGACAAGGTGTGGATTTAAAATTGATTTTTAAATATGTGGGATACATGGGTTCAAGATAATTATTTTGAACTTCAATTTCCATATTCCCTTAGTTGTTTGATTATATTATTTGTATTTTTAATATTAAAATATTTTTTGGTAACTTTAATATTTATTTTTCAAGAAAACATATAAATTGGGAATATCACTTATGTTTATGTTTATCTATGGCCATAAGGGTTTATAACTTGAATTTTACTTAGTCCATGTATTTTTGGTCTTAATTTCAATTAGATGAAGAACTTTACCATCAAGGCGAATGATGTGGTTCATTAAGGCATGATCTTTTGAGTTGCAAAATATTTTGAGGTTATTTGATTCAAGTTCTTGGATATATTTAACGTAATGCAAATGGGTTTTGTTTCATCAGATTCCAAATATCTAGTAAGTTAGAGATGGATTTACAATCCAGGGTTATTATGCATTTCAGATCTTATGATTTTTGTTCTTTATTATCATAGGATCATTTAGATGTGTAGAGTATAACAGATTTATTTATTGATTGATTTCTAGTGATTTTTGATGTGCTGGTATGATCTAAAGATAGATTCATGGATTGATTTAGTTGTTATGATTTAAATTCTTGGGTGTGTTCTTGATGTTCTTGGTGTTCTTAGGTGTTCCTGATGATAAACAAGATCATCAAGTGGAATAGGATACTTTCTAGATCAAATATATGATCTAGAAATATTTTTTAGGTGATAGGATTGGGTGTAGATGATAGAAAGATGCATTTCTGGATAGATTTGTGTTGTTTCCCAGGTTTGCTTGATAAAGTGGTGCAAATCACTCTCCTCACTCCTCACTAAATACTCCCTCTACCAACTAATCTACTACTATTCGATCCTAGAGACTAGATTAAAACCTTTGTAGATTCCTAAGTGGGCTTGATGAAGATCTGGTGCAACCCTCTTGTTCCTGTTCTTGCTTCCTTCTTCCCCGTAGATCTCTACTCCACACTAGTGAGTGTGTTTGGAGGTTTCTCTTTAGCTCTATTCTCTCTACCTCTGGCCTGCGAGTGTTTCTTGAGAGCTAGTGAGGGGAGGGGGGGGGGGGGTTGTGAGGTTTGGGGTGAGCTCCAGGGTCCTATTTATAGTGTCTTGGGATCACCCACAACGTGACACCTCACGCTTTAATAACTGTGCAACCATCCTTCTAGTTTGGCTCTATGTGTGGATACTTAGGGCTAAGGTTCCTATGTGGCTTTACTTACGCATTTAATTTTATCATGCCAAGTGGCATTTGTCTCTAGATGGATTTTGGGCTGAATTGGACTCATGGGCTGATTTGCATATTCAAGTTAAAACTTAAATTGCAATTGTGGGTAAATCATTTTAAACTTCCATATTAATTAAGTGAAATCTTAATTAGCACTAAGGATGAACAATGATTTCAAATGTGTTTGGAATACTTTGTGGTATACAATTCATTCTCAAAGCTATCGAGTTATTAAAGGTTTTAGTTGATGTATTTTAGTGGTATTGATTAGATTCAAATGAATAGTGTGGTTGCCTATTTTCTTATTTTGCTTTTGTTAAGATTTGAGTTTGTTTTCTATTGGAAAAGCACCTGAATGTTTTAATTCGTTTTCGTGCTTAGAATTTGAGTGAGTTATAGTTTTAACTCATTACTTACTCTGGGTTGCAAAGATCATAGCTTTGTCTTTCTATAGTTTTGGCTTCTATTAAGTGGTATTGATACTAGGTTTAGGAATACTCCTAATGGTTTAACTATTGTCTAACTCACCACTTAATGAGTTATCAATAAGGTCTACTTCTACTAAGTCATAGTGGAAGACTTTGGTTGGTTACACTAAAGTGGTATTGTATTAGGATATATTGGTGTGTCGATTCTCAAGGATGAATGGTTGGGCCTTATACACAACACCTAGGGTTTATTATTCTCTAGAGTCTTAATAGCTTATTGGAAAAGGTTATGGATAGGTTCTTATATTTGGGTGAACAGATACAAGTAAAGGAATGTAACTATGTATGGAAGTGTTTATCAAAGAGGTATTGGTTTGGATTCTCTATGGTTTGAGTATAACTTCTTCTAAAGAAGAATACTTGGCTAAGGTTACTCCTAATATGGTTTCTCTTAGATTAGGTTTTACCTACTAAGATATGGTTCTTGGATCTCACAAGATTGATCAAAGGATGTGAAAACATTTATTTTCAAGGTATGGATGTTGATAGAATTGGTTTGCAAGTCAGAGACTTGAGATAGGTTGAAATAGATAAGGATAAGATAGATCAATATTGGGTCACTAGATTTATATTCACTTGATACTTGACTTGGTGTCAATTACAAGTGAAGTTGAATAAGATGATGTTTGAGATTATATGGAATAAGGTAAGATAAGAGATGATTTCTTTCTTGTTTGTAATTTCTTACTTCTTATCATTGTGTTTGTTCTAGTTAGGTTTAATTTTATTACCATTCTTACTTCTACCCTTCTAACATAGAAGTTTACCAAAGGTTAATAAAAGTTACTAGCACTTTACTTGATGAGCTAGTCCTAAATCATCAGTTAAGTGAGTCTTCAATCTCTTTGACGAGTTCTATAAAAAAGTTTTAAATTTTCCTGAATTTTACATGCATGAATGCAATGCACATATCTGTGTTCTACTATTTTATGGTCTACAATCCTGGAGCATTACAAGATCGCCCACAACAGGGCCCAGATTATGGATGCAAACGGGATGGGCCAGCCCACCGAACCCGCCTCCCATCCCAGCAACAAAACGAATCTAATCTCATTTCTGTGATCCCGCTTAGCGCCCGGCCGATTAGCAGCTCTGCCCAGTCATCCCTACTTGTACAACAACGCACATATAAACTACAGCTAGATGAAGTAAACAAGGCAGCTGCATGTACGGGGCCACTCCATTCTCGGCCGGACGGCCATTTTCACATACAGTCACGGAATTAGCTCATTGATGCGAACTGCCTCGTTCCCCTCGCCCTCCTCATGCTTGCTCAGGGAGCAGCGTGTCTGGCGACCGGCGCGCCACCCCGAGTCCCGACTCAGTGTCGTAGCAGTTCACCGAAGCACGACGACATCCGCGCTCATGTGCTCCGCCTAGCACCGCATGCATGTGCATCACCCGGCTGGAGCGATATGCATCCAAGCCTAGCATGCACACATGCGTTGGCATGGCCATGCATAGGACGTGGCATGCATCTTGCCCTAGCGCTGAACATCCGCGGCAAGTGCAGATCGGAAAGCCTGCAACTTGCTAGATCGGGAGGCCGACTGCGGTAATATTGCGAGGCTGCGGCCGGCGGCGGCCAGACGGGATGCAGGACGGCGCATGCCGCACTCGGTGATATCAGCCAAAGAGGGATCTTCGGAAAAACCACATCACACATGGCGGCGGGAGCCGTAGAGGATACTGGGATCAAAGGAGGCAAAAAAAGGCTAGAAAAGGGGGCACCCCACCGCCGCCGTCCGGCGGCGGCCTTCTCCGGCGGCGGCTGGCTGTGAACTAGGTGGTGGAGAGGGGGTGTTTTGGTGGCGGCGGTTGGGGGCCTCCGGAGTCGCCACTTGCAAGAGAGACGACCTTGTGAAATATGTTCTCACTCTTGATCCTTGACGTCATGTTTGGCTTTCTGGTTCCGTGTGATTACGTATCTATACTTGTAAACATCTTAAGGTTCGTCATTCATTATCGAGTTGGTTTTAGGATTAGCTTCCCCATCTTCATATTGCATAGATCGTTCACGTGATTGGTATATTTATCAGATCAGAAGGTGTATCGTGAAAGATCAGCACAAATCATCTATATCGCCAACTCACATGGCCATTGTATGAAGCCCCCCCCCCCCCCCCCCCACACACACACACAACCCAAATCACATTTGATGCCGCTATCAATGTTGAGGCGTCAAGTTTGGGCATTGGCGCCATGTATCATTCACACTAGATTGTCGTACAAAATCAACCCCACTATCCAAAAGTCCAAACTGAAAGGTGGTGAATAATATATTTTCATACTCCTCGTAAAGGCCACAACTATTATTATTATTATTAACATGTTAGATATGTCTTAAAGTTGAGAGCTCTTGACTCTGATACCATAATGAATTATACGTTGGTTAATTCACCCAAAAGTCCAAACCGATGAAAAAGATAAGTAATATATTTTAAGAAAATGTCATGTTCACCCTCTCATCATCGTTCACTTCCATGGTTTGTCCTATCGTGCACATGCGACGCATCCCATTTTTTTGACGGGAACTAGCAGATGTTCTGCTTTTGCATTAAAGAAAGGGGAGAAAGTTACAGATTACAACAGTAAAACACTTCCAACAGGAATTCTGCAAACACCCTTACAACAAAATACTCAAGAGTCTATCACCCTGCCTTTTGCCAGGTTCAGTAACTCAATGTCATCTCTAATTAACCCAGCGAGGACATTGGGAGTCATAGATTCCGCTTGGAAGATTCGCCTGCCTCGTTCTTTCCAAATATGCCATATGATATATACAGATATAGAGATATCCTTTCTTCTGTGTTCATCCATCTTCCCTCGCCTAATTTTATTCCACCATCTGCAGACTGTATTGGACGACGCAGCAGCTCGCACCGCCCTTGGGTGCGTTGCCATGAACTGCATCCACACCTCTTTAGCGTATGGACATTGCAGAGCCAAGTGTTTGGCCGTTTCAAACTCTTGATCGCAAGACGCATCCCATTTGAATGCAAAGAGATGATGAGCTCTCTATATTCTTAAACTCACGCCCCGTTTGTCTGCCTATTGTGGCAGTGTCATCTGAGAAGGTGCGTCGATTACAAGCTTCTATCACTGCAACCGACACCACCGTTAACCATCTCCTAATCTCTTCTCCTTTCGTTCCACACGTCTTCCTGAGTGCACCTGAGAATCACCATCTTGGCGCAAACCGTAGTTGTTTGTAACATCTCTTCCATTCAGTTTTGCTTTCAGATCCATGAAGACTTAAGTTACCTAGCTTTTTTTTTTCATTGTTTTGCCGATCTATAAAAATGATTAACAATAGTACAAACAGCCCAAAAAATAATGAAAAATATAAATAGGTATAAAATGGAATTTATTATGAGGCTAAAATATTTTGTGATTTTTGTGTATGTTAGAAATTGTAATATTTATTTTTTAAATTTTGCACGCATATACATGCACCCGTTTGCTGGTGAGTGATTTATCCGTATATGTTAAACTTGAAAATATGGCCTTTTCGCCTAAAAAAAACTATATTTTTCTTTGTGAGCCCTTCTTCCTTTCTTCCCATTGGCTCCCAAGTTGCGAAAATTCCTCATACTGTGCACCGATCAAACTTGTGCAATGCTCATCTGCAGTTTGCTTTGTTGGTGTCCCCTTTGCAGAGTTAAATCCCCTACTACGGTGATGTTGCGATCACCTACATGGCTGCATAGTACTACTCTCTCCGACCAATATTACTCTTCACTAATATTGATGTATCTATCACTAAAATGTGTCTAGATAAATCTATATTAGCGAAGAGTATTATGTGTCGGAGGGAGTACTACTATTCACAAGGATACCACACCTTTTTCTACATGTCTCCTTTATCGAAAAATTAAACCGAGACAGATTTTTTGCCGTCAGCACACTCCATGCAATGAGTGTTGCGCCATAGCTGGCTGCAGAAATCGGACAAGAAAGGCATGCACTGTTGCACTGCACCAAGTTATTGCCGTTGTTCGATGGCATTGACTTGCACTATATCCACATGTGATCCACAACAAGCATCTGCTCAGCTCATGATGCATGCTGCCACTTCAACTACCTACACCTGCATTATTAATCTTGCCCTGTTCCTACAGAAAACCTTAAACACTTCTTCACTGCTTTCCAGTTGTTAAGTTCAGATTAATGATGAATCATGATGGTGGTACTCCATCATGAGGCAATTTAGACAAAATTAACCCAAACTTGAAACGATTTTAAATAATAAACCATCGGCTAAACTATTTCAAAAAAATAACCTCTTTTTGCTTCGCCATTCACGGTGGCGAAGCAGGTAAGCGTGCGTCGCCAGGGGGAGTGGCGAGGCGGTGGAGTGTGTCGCCACTCACGGTGGCGAAGCAGCTGAGCGTGCGTCGCCACGCACGGTGGCGAAGCAGAATGGCCTGCGTCGCCACTCTCAGTGGCGAAGCACTTTAGGGTTAGGGTTTCCCGCCCAGCCCCGAGCTGGCCTCCTCACTCACTTCCTCCCTCATCTCTTCACAGCAAAGGCGGCTGCTCTCTCTCCCCCTCTCAATCCTCCCACCCAAAACCACCTAAATCGAAGCTTTTCTCCGTGGATTTCTCCTTCCCCAAGTCTCCTAAGGTACTCTCCATCATTTCCCATTCATTTGACCCATTGGAATTTGCATATTTGGTTTTGAATCCCCAAATCTTGGAAACCCTAGAAAAATTGATTCACCCAAATTGCAATGTTGATTCTTGTTAATTTGGTCAATGTTGGCTTGTATGATGTGTATGAAGTATTTAAGTGTAGATTGGTAGGTTAGGGTAAGGATTTGTGAGGTTAGGGTTTGTTGTTATGTTAGGGTTAGGGTTAGGGTTTTCTTGTTATGTTAGGGTTAGGGTTAGGCTTTTCTTGTTATGAAGTATGATGTGTTAGTAAATATTGGCAAAGGTACATATTAATTTTTTTACCTTATTGTTGTCATACAAAAATAGGTATGGCGAGAATTGTTCATGTTCACCATGTTGACAAGAAAGCATATTTGAAAGGCAATTTAGAGCCCGACCCGGATGAGCTTGACTTGGTGTTCGAGCGTACTCCTACGTACGCCGAGGTCTTGGAACAAGTTAGGATAGAGTTGAAATGGATGGACCCTAGTGATGTTGTTGAGTTGGAGGGTAGGCACAACGCCAGATTTGGCATGCATTTCCGTTGGAAGATAATGCGTATCAACTCCGAGCAACGTTGGGGTGCATACAAGGAGGTGGTGGCCGAATCTCTCGATAAGGCTCTTGAATTATTTGCCACCAAAAAGATTGGTGGTACTTTGCATGTGGACTTGAACCGGAGTGCCTCCCGGGTTGATGCTTGGAATTCTCCACCGAACCACCAAGAAGAAATGACGGATGGAAGTCCAATTTCAAAGGAGGACGAAGCATTGGAAGAGGAGGATGATGAGTGCGGGGATGATGACAATGATATTGAGCTTCATGACCACAATGTTGGAGATTTGGATATGTACTATACGCAAGAAAACATGGACCATGACATCCCGTACTCGCGATGCTATGCATCGGACTTGGATGACGATGGTCCCGAAGAAGAAGTTGATGAGGAAGGGTTCACGGCCAATGAGGCCGAAGTCCACGAGGAGGTATTGGGGCGAGATCATCTGATACCATTGTTCCGTGATCTTAGTCTCGCGGATGAAGCCACGATTGACGGCGGCGAGGGTATAGTGCTTGGACCAAGGCCTACTTCTTACCGGGATGACAATCACGAGAGTAATGGTATATCAAAAGGCTTGATGTTCAAAACCTTGCTGGAATTTAAACAATGGATCAAGGACTTCTCGGTTAAGTATCATCGTCCCTATACGGTGCTTCACTCAGACGTGAAGAAGCGTTACACTGTTAAGTGCGAGGAGGATCGATGTCCTTGGATTGTGCGTGCAAGACCATGGAAGGGAGGACCCGAGTGGCGCATAACAAGTTGTGTGCCAACTCACATGTGTCACGGAAAGAGGGTGGATGGCAAAGCAGTAAAGCACGATCACCGACAACTCACCTCCGAGTTCATCGCATATAGACTTTCCAATCAAATCTCGTCACTTCCAACAATGAGCATCAAAACAGTCATGGAGCTTGTGAAAGCTCTCTTTCACTATGATGTGAAATACGGCAAGGCATGGAAAGCAAAGCAAGCTGCATTCAGGATGTTGTATGGTGATTGGGAAGAAGCATACAACAGAATTCCTCGGTTGTTGTTAGCAATGGCCGATGCAAACCCGGGCATGGTTCATGTGGTAGAGCCTTATGGACAGGAAACAAGGATTTACAATGGAAGAACTGTCCGAGTATTTGGCCGTGCATTTTGGGGTTTCCAGCAATGCGTGAAAGCTTTCGAGCATTGTAGACCGGTAATCTCCGTTGATGGCACATTTCTGACCGGGCAATATAGGGGGACTCTCTTGGTTGCAATAGCAAATGATGCCAACAACCGTTTGGTTCCTTTGGCATTTGCTTTCGTTGAGGCGGAGAACAACAATAACTGGCAGTGGTTTTTTCACCTTTTGAGGACCAAGGTATTACTGCCAGAAAGGGAAATTTGTGTCATCTCAGATCGACATCAAGGAATTCTCGCAGCTGTAAATATTGAAATTTCAGGGCATGCTCCTTTGCACCATAGATGGTGCATGAGGCATTTCTGTTCAAACTTCTATAGGGCATGTGGCAGCAAGGAGTTGACTGATGATCTTCAAGATTGTTGTCTCGCTTTCACTGACCGGCGTTTCGCAAACTTGTACATCAAATTGACCTCAAACAGAAAGCTCGATGCTAAGGGTCAAGCATTTCTCACTAGGCACATCCAAGATAGAACAAAGTGGGCAAGAGCCTACGATGAAAATGGTCGGAGGTACGGTCAAATGACAAGCAATATGGCAGAGTGCTTCAACAAGGTCCTCAAGGGTGTCCGTGCATTGCCCGTGACGGCAATTGTGCGATACACATTCGACAAGTTGAATGAGTATTTTTTGAAGTACTCAGATGAAACGGAAAGGCAGATTGCGGGAGACAATACGCAAAACCACAAATACGAGTACCCACCCAAAGTTGACGAGTGGAGGACATTTCAGTCTCGTAAGGCGGATTCTGAAGTTGCCACCGTTTATGATAACGAAGAGCTCATTTATCAAGTGAACGAGCCCGGAGGAACCACGGCCGACGGTGTCCAACACGGAGGCCGAGCTTTCAAGGTCTCGCTAAGGACTTGCGAGTGCACATGTGCGAGGCCATCTTTGGTCCATCTCGCTTGCTCGCATTTGCTAACGGCGGCTCGGGTGCGTCATTTGGACTACAATCACCCTCTCACCGTGCGAGAGTCAGAGTTCTCCATCACGACGACCAAGAAAACATGGGCTCCTAGATTTAACCCGTACCTAGACCAATCACAGTGGCCCGAGTATCATGGAATCCAACTCTGGCCCCATCCGTCATGGAAGGTTGTTAAACGTGGAAGACGTCAGACAAAGCGTTTTAGGGGTGATATGGATGGATGGGGTCGTGGTGGTGCGAGAGAATCAGGAAATGACCAATTTCAAGAGCCATGTGATAGAGCTCGTTGTGGAAAGTGTAATGGTCATGGACACAATGCTAGGACATGTACCCAAAGGAAAAGAACAAAGAGAAATGACTCAAACGCAAGCCAACCCATGAGTAGTCAACAAGGTGGTTCAAGCCACCAAGATGTTCCAAGCCAACAAAGGAGTACCCAACAAAATGGTCCAAGCCACCGAGATGTTCCAAGCCCAAGCCAACATAGGAGTACCCAACAAAGTGGTCCAAGCCAACAACGGAGTACCCAACAAAGTGGTCCAAGCCACCAAGATGGTCCTAGCCTAAGCCAACAAAGGAGTAGCCAACATAGTGTTGCAAGCCAACAAAGTGGTCCTAGTCACCGAGGTGGTCGAAGCCACGGAGGTGGTCCAAGCTATCGTAATCCTAGGCAACAAAGAGGAAGACAACTAGGTCTTAGAGGAGTCCGTGGTGTAAATCGAACTAGTATGATAGGATATCTACAAGGACCATTTCCGTATGTACTTTTATTTTGTGCTCTACAATTTTTAAATTTGAGATAACATTTTACATATTGTGTTTACTAACATTTATCTCCACTCTTATTGTAGATATGGCGGGGAGTCAAGCCAACAAGGAGGGGGATCGGACCTTCAATGAGTCATGGAGGAAGGTGATGGAGATGGATGCGGCCGAGAGGAAGAAGAAAGAGGCAACACAAATGAGGATGGAAGAAGATCAACAATTGAGGATTCATGAGGAAAGAATGAGGAGAGAAAGAGAAGAGCAACGTCAGAAGGACCTTGCGGAGGGGGTAATAAAGAGCATTCGTGAGTACGACGAGATAATGAAGAGAGCCTACGATAAGATAAGCAACATGGAAGTAGAGATGGAGAGGGAGAGAAGGGTGAGTGGGACGGGACATAGCTCAACTCAAGGTCACAAGGAGGACGAAGATGTTCAAAATGAGGCTTTGAGGAGAGTGAAGGAACAAGATGCGGCCAAGAAAGTGGAAGAAAGAAAGAGGAAGCTGAAAGAGGAAGCTGAAAAAGAGGAAGCGGAGCGGAAAAGGTGGCAGCCAATGCGGTGGGAACATATGATGTGGCAGGACAAGCAGCGCGCCAAAGCACTTAAAGAGAAGAGAGAACGAGAAGCGCGTGAGTTGAAGCAGCGCCAGGCTGTTTGGGCGGCGCACCTAGCAAGGGAGGAGAAGGAAGAAGAAGAGAAGAAGAGGGAGAAGAAGGAACTATTTGAGAGGGTGGCTGCCGAGGCGCGTGCCATTAGGGAGGAGAAGGAAGAAGAAGAGAAGAAGAGGAAGGCCATGGCGAAGGCGAAGGCAAAGGGACCATGTTTGAGCGAGTAGAGCATTCGTGTGAACCTTGTGTGATCCCTCTCATTTCGAACCTTATGAACCATGTCATTTAGAACTATTTGCTTCCATTTCGAAATATTGTGTGAACCTTGTGTGATCTTTCTCATTTCGATCTATGTGTTATGCTTGTGCACTAGTTGTTGCTGCTGAATTTCTATAGAAATTTGACACAAGTTGCTTCTTTTTTTCATAGTTTTTGAGCATTTTTTCGAGGTCCAGGCTTGCTTCGCCACTCCCAGTGGCGACGCACTGTGCTTCGCCACTCCGAGTGGCGACGCAGCCTTTGCTGCCGCGCTGCAGCCGGCGCAGCTGCCTCCTGTGCTTCGCCACTGCCCCTGGCGACGCACCCTGCTTCGCCACTCTCGGTGGCGACGCACTGCTGCTTCGCCACTCCCTGTGGCGATGCAAGCCTGGAGGCTGAAATCAGCTCAAAATCGTATTGGACAAGCTCACAATATCATATATCATATATCAGAACACAATGCTCATAGTTCAAAGAAGATCATATCCAAGAATATCATATATCATATATCAAAGAAGATCATATATCAAAGATCATATATCATATATCAAAGATCATATATCAAAGATCATATATCAAAGATCATATATCATATATCAAAGAAGATCATATATCAAAGAAGATCATATATCAAAGATCATATATCATATATCAAAGAAGATCAAGCTCACAATATCATATATCAAAGAAGATCATATATCATATATCAAAGAAGATCATATCAAAGAAGAACAAGCTCACAATATCATAGATCATATATGAAATTCGAGCACATGATCATATCCAAACATCAAGCTCATAGTTCAAATATTACATAGCCAAACATAGTCTCCGTCATAACAAGCACAAGTTCAAAGCGAGATTACTAAACATGGCAAGTTCATATAGATAGATAGCATGAAACCTAACTAAACATCTACTTTCTTCCACGCTTCCCTCCCCTACGTGGAGCAATCTTCTTCCGTGCCTCCAACACGAAATTATCATCGTCGGAATCGGAGACTTCTTCCGTGACCACCTTATTCTTTGTCTTCTCCTTAAAATCATGTGGTGTGTACTTGTCCCTATGTACACCTTTGTTCTTTATCTTCGATGGTAGGGGATCCTCTTGTTCCTCTTCATCCTCTTGTTCCGGCGTGGATTCCTCATCCGCGGAGTCCGATATGGCATGAGACTGGGACGGCGACGGCGTTGATGCAATCTCAGGATCACGGCAACCAAGAAGGTTTCCTAATCTCCGTAACTTTTGGCCCTGACGCTATAAGACGAAAATAATTGTCAAAAGTATAAAACACCGCAAGTAGGGTAAAAAGGAAAAGCACCGCAAGTTGTCACATGCATTGTAATGGTCTCATGGTCTTAAAGTTTGAAAAGAAACTAGCAACATGTAGTACTTGGCATTTAGCAATGGCTAGGCAATGGTCTTAAAGTTTCAAAAGAAACTAGCAATGGCTATCACAAATTTATAAGAACTCAAAAGCAAGGCATTTAGCAATGGCTAGTGCATTATCCAGCATTTCACCATTCATGAGTAGAATATGTTCTCCGGCAAATTCATACCTTCACAAATTCTTGCAATCTTGAATAGCCATCTTTGTTCTCCAGAATTTCCAAAGCCACCTCGAATTCAGCAGCTTGCTTCTGGATCTCCGAGCGCTAGCATGTATATAAATATGTAAAGACACAAGTGGCAAGTAGAGATAGTAGTGAGATTCCAAAAAGAAGAACAAGCTTACCACAAAGTTAATCGATGAAGCAAAAGGGACTTGGCGCCCCTCTCTGACAAGCTTATTGTAAGCAAGATTGCCAAGCTGGTCGAACGGCAAAGGTTCTTCCAAAATGTCATCCGTGTAAGCATCCGGAAGAAGCTGCAAACGAGTCCGAGGTTGAAACCAACGGAGATAGTTGTTGAAACCCTCATCAGAATGGTCCGCTAAATTTATTCCTTTTGCCCGCTTAGTCTCCGTCACACGTTGTTGAAACGTCTTGATATGCATCTTGTGAATATTGGGCCAATCTGTCTTCCGATGTTTTATCCTGTCATAGCTGTATAATAAGATAGCACACTGTCAACAAACAAGAATTACATTACACAATGGCGCAACGGCGGAAAAAGGATTCATACCGGTGAAGCATACGATCCGTGTCCTCATACATCGGCGGGTACTCTTGATATAGATCAAACTGCCGCATAACCCGCTGCGTCAAGTGATGCTCAACAGCCCACATGCATATCAACGGGCAACGCATATGAAACAGAACTCTTTCAGCCATGCAAGCAGGGTTAATCTCCCAGGCAGCGTCACCGTAAGAAGGCGCCCCGTAAGAATATCCTTTGCCATATGGTTGCCATATCACCTACAACATGCCCAATAATGAAGATCCTAAATACTCGAGATGAGAGAGTGAGGGAATAGAGTTTTTTACCTGCTCAGGGGTTAGGTTGTCAAACTCGTTGGTGTATTGTCGATATGCTTGTTCTGGGTCAGAAGTGAACTCAGAATGCTGGTCCCAATAGTAAGCAAACGTGGGATACCGGTGGTGGTCGTCACCATCGTCCCAGTCTCTACGAGGACCAATTTTCGGCCGTCCTACAGGGAACCGTTCCCAACTCCACACCAAAAGAAGAAGCAGGGAACCAGCAATACAAGCTTGTGGCTCTGTCCTACAACAAGCATCCTCAAGCTGCAGAAGGTATGAAAGCAAACATCAATAACAAGAATGTAGGCAAAATGGAGAGCAAATGTACGGAGTGGACAAAACAACTCATTACCTGACGATACAACCAAGCCAATGCAGCAGTGCCCCAGCTCCACTTCTTATCCATGACGGTGAGCGCCTTCAGCCAATGCCAGTGCGCGGTCTTCCCACTAGTGTCATTGAACAGACTCCGTGTGATAACATACCACACGTACACGCGGGCGTAGATCTTGACGAGATCCTCATCGGCATCCTTAGGGCACGTACCGAAGTTATCTGAGATCCATTTGAAAGTTGCCCCCGCGGGGACCCTCAACTTTACTCCTTGCCTGTTGAGAGTATCCCCGGGGCACTTCCCAATGAGATCTAACATCTTCCCGCGCCAATCATCAGAGGATGTATCGATACAAAGAGGAGACCCCTCGATGGGGAGCGCAAGTATCATCGCCATGTCCTCCAGCGTGACCGTCATCTCGCCGGTCCGGAGGTGAAAGGTGTGGGTCTCCGGCCTCCACCGGTCCACAAGCGCGGTGATCGCGGCAGGATTCACGTTGAGTGTCGTCCGGGTGACCATATGGATAAACGGTAGAAGCCCTAGATTGCGGATGTAGGGGGTGTACCGCTCATCGTAGTTCATGGCCGTTGACGTCATCTGGTTGTACCTCAGTCGCAATGATCCAAAAATCTGCACGGTGACGAACATACATGCATGGTGTCACATACCAATTCACGCTTAAGAATATTATATTTGAGTACTTGCTTTTATAATTACCTTCTTCTTCTCGGACATCATATAGGCACGGTGACGAACATCAACTTCACCCTCGAGAATGCTTTCATTACTTAAATCCTCCATCCTAAACAATCCGACTATAATGTGAGCATATATGCACATAATTCATACAATTCTTCTATAAAAATATATCTCCAATATTTCATCTACAACTACACAATTAATCTAAAATTAACTTCAACTATAAAATTCATCTATTAACATATATGTGAGCATATATGCACATAATTATAAATTTAATCTACAACAAATCTATATAATATGTAAATAATAATTTCCACTAATTTCATACATATTATGAAGCACACAAATTGCACATCACAACTAATCTTAATTTGCTAGTTAAATAACAAGCTACATTGTTCAAACATATTACACATCACAACTCCACCATACAAATTAATATAAATCAATACAAATCCATCAATCACTAAGTAGGATTCCCAAATCCATCCATCAAAAACATTGATTTCAATCAACCATATCAATCCATGCATCAATCATATCAATCCATGAATCAACCCTCAAACAAGGGGATTAGAGAAGGGGAAGAGGGAGAAGAGCAAGGGGATTGGAGGGAGAGTACCTTGGTGGGCTTGGTGAAGATCTTGAGCAAAGGATTCTTCTTGTTCTTGGAGATCTTGAGCAAGGGGAAGGAGGGGAGTGTGCCAGCCGCCGCCGCCACTGGATGGGGAGAGAGAGGTTGGGAGGGAGAAGTGAGGGAGAGAGGGGCCGGGTCGGGCGCTGGGGGGCTAATGCTAACCCTATTCTGCTTCGCCACCGTGCGTGGCGACGCACGCTCAGCTGCTTCGCCACCGTGAGTGGCGACGCACTCCACCGCCTCGCCACTCCCCCTGGCGACGCACGCTTACCTGCTTCGCCACCGTGAATGGCGAAGCAAAAAGAGGTTATTTTTTTGAAATAGTATGGCCGATGGTTTATTATTTGAAATCGTTTCAAGTTTGGGTTAATTTTGTCTAAATCGCCCCATCATGAATCTACCATATGTTCTCTCTTGGACTGTTCTGTTCTTGTCCTGATTATACAGAACAGTACTGGCGTGCTTCCCTGACAAGATCGTCCTTGGGATATCTCAGATCAGTACCTATCTGTCATATAAGTTGCTGCCATTAGTAGCACTATTTGAGTGACAACCTTACTGCATGCTAGCAGATGCCTTCTTAATGATGGAAGAAAGGATCACCTTAATTGACCACAGAAGTATCACAGATTGTCGATCATATATCATACCAAACGGTGAATTGTACACTAACTCTTAGCGCCTTCTGGACGTTCTTCCACCAATGTGGCATTGGCCAAGCTATGAATTCTGAACCTACCAACAAGTCCCGGTTTTGGTACTGGTGTAAGAAAATAGATGAAACAGAGGAGGTAAAACTTGCTTTCAGCTGCTCATATAAACCTTGGTACATCAGAATCAACAAGACAGCTCAAGCAGTTCTAGTACGGAAGTACAATCTATATAAAGCACACATTCAGTCATACCGGACTATTTTTTACCCGTTCTGTTAAATTTAGCCTTAAGTTTTCGGTCCAATCCACCCGTCTTCTTCAGCTCAGGCCATTCACGGATGATCAGCCGGCAGTTCGGCTGCGTCGACTACGTAGCCGCGCAGCGACGGCGACCGGACCACCGCGAGCTCCGCCGCTCTGCGCTTGTGCTGCACCCTCCTCCTGGCGATGTATCCGCGCACCCACGGCGTCACGTCCTCGCTGACCTTGATCATGGCGAAGAAGAGCAGGCGGTAGATGACGATCATGCTGAAGAGAACGGAGAGGTCCAGCCACTTGGACCGGCTCACGTCGATCTGGAACACGTTCTCCAGGATGTACTCCCCAGGGATCTTGGGCAGCTCGTCGTCCTGGTTGTCGAACACCAGCCCTACCAGGTCGTTCTGGTACTGCCCCTGCAAACCATCATCAAGAAAGCACAGTTCGCGAGCGGGTGAATTCGGATTCAATTGAATTGTGCATCGTTTTTTATTGTGATTTTGACCTCAGTGGTTGGTAGCTTCTGAAAGAAAATTTTACCTGCAGTGCCCAGTAGTGGAAGCTGATGTAGGACATGGGGTACCTCCAGAACGGCTTCGGGATGTCATGCGGGAGCCTGAAGTACCCTGATACCAGCATGAAGATCCCCTGAAACATTTTCAACAATTGTTACCTGATGCCCATTTCATGTCTGAAAACAGTATCAGCTGCTGACAGATGATGGATCATGGATGTTACCTGTATCCCTGCGCCGATGATGATGCCCATGAGGAAGTTGGGGATGATGCTGGCGATGGCCATCATGAGGCTCTCGACCACGGTGACGCTGGCGTAGAGGCACAGCACGAAGAAGAGGTAGTGACTGAAGCCCGGGTGGAGGCGCACCATGAAGTAGCACAGCGTCCCCGACAGGACGGTGATGAGGATCAGGAACGGCATCGCCGACAGCGTGTTGCTGATCACGAACGCCAACACGCCATAGTGCCCGTTCATCCTCTCCCTCTGGAACACCTGAAGACACCACCCCAAGAAAATATTCAGTTAAGCAAAACTTGGTCAAAGTCTGAAAAAATTCTTTACAGTGCGATCTCTGATGGTTTTTCGCAGTACAAACCTTCATGTCTTCCACGAAAGAGGGAAAGCCTCCGATCGACATGAATGTGACGAAGCCGAAGATGAACGACGCGCAAGCCCCCCGTGCCTGAGTTCATGTTTTCACAGTTTTTGTCAGATCACCAAACGGGAGACATGAAGTAGTATTTTCAGTTCATGATAGCTAGCTAGATGTCAGTATCAACTGTCAACTGAAGAAATATGCGATGTCTTCTATTTACCAGGATGGAGCTGTATTTGGTGCCGACGTTGAGGTAGATACTCCCAATGCAAACTGTGACAACAATGTAGATGATAAGCCTCAGCCAGTAGTACCCAAAGTCCCTTGACATGTTGACGAACGATCGCTTCGTGAGCGTGAAGGTCTGCATCCCAAAGCTTGCTTGGCTCCCCCCTGCATCCAGGACTGTTCCTTTCTGCAATGGAAAAATCACATGAATGATGGATCTTCAGTTCTGATGGCTTCATTGGTCAGGTTGAATGTAAGAAGCTGCTAAATGGATATTATCGAGTACTTACAACCCGTGCCATCTCATCGACTTTCTGCCGCGCAACAAAGTAGTATTGTGAGCGCTGGTAATAGCTGAATAGCCTTCTGATTGCCTCAGAAGTTGTGGTTCGCTCGAGAGGATCATCGGGCCTCTCAAACTATGTATGAAAAAGGAAAGAAAATTTTCAGTCAAGACACATATAATGTAACAATGAGACTAAGTGTAAGTACCAGGGATCTGGCTAAATTCTGAAACTTACTCTCATCTTCATTGATCCTTTCAGAGTGGCCTTCACCTTGTCGAAGTCTGCGTTTATGCACCGGAGGAAATGATCCGATGGATTCCGCAGTGGTGGGCATGGGAAGCCAGCTTGGGCAAAGAACTGCAAAATGCACATGACAGGACAGGATTCAGAGACCCCATTGGCATTACAGGAACACCAAAGTAAAGACATGTAAACTCAGATGTACTACCTCACAAGCCTCAGAGGCCTGCCCAAAGTAGACTGTTTTGCCCCCTGAGAGGAGAAATAACCGATCGAAAAGCTCAAAGACCTCACTGCTCGGCTGATGGATCGACGCAATCACGGTCCGACCATCCCTCGCCAGCCCGCGCAGCGTCTGAGTCACGAAGAACGCTGAAGCACTGCACAATTTTGTGGAACATCAGTTACTTGGACATACTGAAACTGTTAGAATCATATGGCAACACACTCAGTCAAATTCTTCTGAGAACTATGTCATGACTCGAAACTACACGCTGAACAAAGTAGAAACTACTTGTAGACTTCTAGTATTCAGATTTAAGTTATGATCTACTAGTATAGGGAAATAACAGAGCTAAAATTGTAGGACTGAATTCGTGAAGACAAATACCTGTCAAGACCACTGGTGGGCTCATCCAGGAACAACAGCCTAGGTCTCATGAGTATCTCCAAGGCAATGCTGACCCTCCTCTTCTCACCACCACTGACCCCCCTCAGGTGCCAGTTGCCAATGACCGTGTCAGCGCAGTCCTGGAGCCCCATCTCAACGATCGTGCCCTCGACCAGGGCACGCTTCTCTTCCATGGGCATGTTGTCAGGGAGGCGAAGGCGCGCCGAGTAAGAGATCGTCTCCCTCACCGTCAGTGTGCCGATCAAGTTGTCATCTTGTGTCACATAGGCCTTGAATTTTATAAAATTGTTGCCACTCTCAGTATCAACTATCAAGATGTTATGAAAACAGACGAAAAGGGAGAGCAAACCGTACCGACAAACGATAACCGGGAATTACTTATCACAATTTAATAATGCTAGATAGTTAGTGATTTGAATAGAAGGTAAGATGCACAACAATACAAGACAGATAACTAGTTTCAACGGCAAACACTGAAGCTCTGCTCGACATCAGCAACAACCTACTTTGTACTCAGTTTTGTTTGCCGATAAATAATTGGTTCAGGTGACATAGAAACACACACTTTTAGTTAACAAACGCTGGTTGATTGTAGACATGCCCGAAAAAAAAAGAGACTAGGTTCTCCCTGCTCAAGGGATCATGAGTTTTCTATGAGCAGACACCTGAGAAAAAAAACTGGTGAACCATAACCCATCTGCTTCCAATTCCATTTTCAGGCACAAGTTTTTTTTCTTCATTGCATTCCTTGCCAACCAATGGGTGCCCAATCCATCACCAAACAACTTACCCATATCTAAAAATAGGCAGAAAGTAAATTCAGGCAGATCTCCCAATCTTCACAAAAACTGCTAATCTATCTCCAGACACAAGTAGTTGAGATGTAGTTCAGGAGATAACCTCCAACACATAGCAGAAGCAGCTAAGAAGCTAGCAGAAGCCAAAACCCAGTAAGGTTCCAAAGCCCATGACCCCTTTGTTCTTAGTCGTACATGGTTCGTATCAGGTGATGCAGATAGATCTTATTAATCACAATTCAAGATGGCCAGTAAGTCGTAAACAAGAAAGGGAGCAAAAGGCAAAACAAATACTCCGTACAAGACAAACAGTACAGTGCACCATAGCTACTGCGTTGTATGCCCAAATCCACTCTCAATGTTCATGGGTTTGACACATGTTCTACACAAGATTCTTGTTGGGAGTACATAGGTATATAGAGAAATATTTCTTAGTTTATAACAGAGCAAAAAAGATATATGGTGCAAATGTTATCGTACATTTTCTATTTTATCTGCAAATGGAGATACCTGTAGCTAGTTCTACTTTAACTGTTAAGAAGGTGACATCGGCGTCCGGGGTGGTAGTGAGGAGGTACGTACCGCGGCGCCGAAGGAGAGATTGGCCTTGCGGCCGTTGAGAAGGACGGTCCCGGAGAGGAAGGCGTTGGCGGCGAGGCGCCCGGCGAGCGCGTCGAGCAGCGTGGACTTGCCGGAGCCGGAGGGCCCCATGAGCGCGGTGATGGTGCCGGGCTCGGCGTACCCCGTGAGCGCCTCCAGCACCGTCTGCGTCTCCCCGCTTCCGAGCGCCACGGTGACCGTGAGGTCCCGCCACGCCAGCCGCGCCGACACGTCGCCAAGGAACTCAACCGCCGCCTTCTCCCGCCACAGGGTCTCGCTGAGCGGGCTCAGCGCCGGCGTCGCCGCCACGGCCACCGCCCGTCCCGCTGCCTTCCCCACGTCCTCTAGCTCCGCCTTCACCTGCCCCACCGCCGCCGCCTCCTGGGGCGCCATCCCCACTGCCCCTCCCTTCTTCATCCCCACGACCCGCGCAGCGCAGGTCGGGAGATTTTGGTGGGTTCTTGCCAGCAACAAGTAGGCGACGGAGGCACGGCTCGTTCTCCTCGCCGCAGCGACGTGCGCGAGCACGTGACAGGAAGGAGGAAGCTAGCCGGCCGGACACGCTAGGCCGGCGTGGGAGAAGAATGGCGTTTCTTGGGCGGCGTGTGCAAGCTGCAACTATAGGCTGCTGCCGCTGCCACACACACACTCTCTCTCTCTCTGGTTTCTGGGTGTCTGTGTGTGCGCGTCTGGGGTGGCGACTGGCGAGGTTTTATGAAGGAGCGAGTGGAGTGAAGAGGGGGTGGATGCGAGGGAGTTAATGGAGGCGCAGAAGCTAGAGAGAGGAGAGGAGCAGAAGTTATGAGGAGGGATGATCAGGGGTTTGACCTGGGGTCAAGCCAAAGCCATGCATGCGATGCAGATGAAGGAGATGAGGCGGTGGATGCCTGTTTGGTGTGAGCTTGGCACGGAGAGAAGCACCACGCAATGCATGCAACCGGGGTGCAAAACCGCCCAGTCATGCATGTACACACCGTTTAGACTGTCTTGACCAGCTTACCTTCTTAGATATGTTAGAATTTTTTAATTATGAGAAGTAAAAAAACAGTTTAAATCATGACCATCTAATGACCAAGGGTAAGTTTGTATAACAAAAAAGGGAAAGTTTCTTTGACTCCCGAGCTCCATTGATCTCTTCGTTTTAAAAAAATACAAAAATCATATTTATAGATTTTTAAAAAATCCTGCAAACAAATCTAGACATAGTCAATGATGTAACCTATAAGCATGCAAAATTTTAATGCGAAATTATTTATATTTTGCGCTACATAAAAAATGAAAAAATCTGATAAAATTTGCAGATTTGAAATGCAAAGTATTTGAATTTTTTTTTTGCACGGTGTGGGATAAATCTTTGGCTACATCCTACTTCTTTTGAATTTTCTAAAACTCACAAATGTGATTTTAGAGTTATTTAAAACAACAAGATCAATGGTGCCCAGGAACCAAAAAATCTCCACTAAAAGAAACTTAATTAATATGGCAAGTTATTTTTGTGTGTCAGAAGAAGTAAGGGTTTTAATGAATACAACTACACCTATTCTCTTAATCATAAGATGAGATTACCAACTTTTTTTAATGAAACATATCATGTTTGATTTTTTTTCTCACAAAAACATACATACAAAGATCATTACATCGAGCAAAGACAACAATAAAAAAAATCGGAGCATGTCACGTTAGAGTCGTGTCAAATATGTGTATATGGCTATAGTTGGACTTAGATTATGTGTCCCAAAAAACTATTTGGAGCGCCTCAAAGTTGCTCGATGATATATGGCTGGAGGTTCAGAAAGGTAAGACCTACGAAAATTCTAAGCAGCTTGTAAATTGATAATCACAATTTCATGGCGACTTGTTTTTATCCGTGTGGACGAAAAACCAAATATGTTTCCTGTGGGCACCAAAAACAATATGCATGGTTCAAATTTGTATAAACCAAATATATGTTTGATTGAAGATCTCTTTATGTTTTTAATGTCTCGCATTGCAAATCACATTTTCTACTTACACTCACGCTTTTTCTTTTCTTTTGCGATCTACTTTCACTCACGTCTCACGCTTGATGGTGGTCCATTCGGGACAAATGCTTGAAAGCAAGGTAAAACTTGTACTAGCAAAATTAACTCGAATACCACTTTGTGTGCTTGTCACCGGGATCACATCTCACCTAGGCAACAGTACGATCCTTACTGTTACAAGCACATATACTGTTGTACTAGTAGTCTAGTAGCCTAGTAGGAGTACGTTGTGTACAAACGCGAGGCATTTACATCGGCCGGTCGGCACACTCCGTAGGCGCGTCGTGGTAAATCTACCGGCATCTTGGATAAACCTTGCTTTTGGAATCAACCAAGGATCTATCTATAGCGAAACCAGGCGTGCTGCGTACATGCATGTGGCGAGCTGGGGGGGACCTGGGCAACGCCAAATTAATTCAACTAACGTGCAAGTTTTTTTTTAGAAATGGAGCATAGCCCCCGCCTCTGCATCAGATGATGCACACAGCGATTTATTACGAAGTTTAAAAATTCAAAGTATTACAATCATGAATCAGCTAAGATTGAGACATGTATCAACCAACGGAACAGTAAAAGCAACAAGTGACTATCCATTCTGAAGTCTACTAATATGTTGCCATCCAGTAGCCTGGAAATAGAAGTCTTGTGTGACCGTCAGCAGCCGGTTGCACCCAGTAACCATAGGCTCTCGTTGATCCTCCGGGAGTAGCAGAGACCATAACTGTATCCAATGCGCAGCCATACGGATAACCTGCAGAAAATTGGTACCCACATGTTTATTAAACACAAAATTATTTCGACAAGTCCAGATAGACCAACATAAAGCAGATACACCAATGCGTATTCTTGCTTTATCAGTTTTGTCTACTCCATTCAACCAGTTACTAAACATATTAGTAATATTAGTTGGAGGAGGTATATTATAAGTAAAATAGACCATGCGCCAGATAATACGTGCAAATGGACATGATATAAATAAATGCTCGACAGTCTCATCCGAGTCGCAAAAACAACACTTAGTACACCCATGCCAATTCCGCTTAGCTAGGTTGTCCTTAGTTAACACAACTTTGTTATTTAAGAACCACATGAAAATTTTAATCTTTAATGGAATTTTCAATTTCCATAAGTATGTACGTAAAAATCTTGTATGACCATTCATCAAGTCTAAATACATAGATCTAACTGTGAAAGCACGTGTAGATGTAAGCTTCCAAATAAACTTATCCGGGTTATCAGACAGCCGAACTATCATTAGTCTTTGACATAAGTGTAACCAATCGTTCCACTTATTGCCAGTCAACACCCTCCTGAAAGCAATATTTAGAGGTGTGTTTGCTAGCACATTTGCAACTAAAACATTTTTCTGTTGCACAATGTTATATAGAGATGGGTACTGTTCTGCTAAAGAAGTGTCTCCTAGCCAAACATCTTCTCAAAAACGCACGGTCGATCCATTTCCTATCTCAAAGAAGCCTCTCTCAAAGAAAACATCTTTTACTCTCATTAATCCTTTTCAAAAAGGAGAGTCTGTCGGATTTGCCTCAACTTGAGACAATGTTTTATTTTTAAGATACTTATTACGTAATAATTCTTGCCACATGTCCTCCTCAGTAAGCAATTTAAATAGCCATTTGCTAAGCAAACATTTATTTTTTAACTCAAGCACTTCAATCCCTAGGCCTCCTTGATCTTTCGGTCTACATATAATATTCCATTTTATTAGCCTATATTTCTTCTTAGTCTCATCAGATTGCCAGAAGAATCTAGACCGGAAAAAATCTAATCGCTTTCTAACTCCCACCGGTATCTCCAAGAAAGATAGCATAAACATGGGTAGACTAGTTAATACTGAATTGATAAGCACAAGCCGATCGCCATATGAGAGTAATTTGCCTTGCCAACAACCCAGCTTTGCAACAAAACGACTCTCAACTGGATTCCATTCAGCATTACGTAATTTTCTATAATGTATAGGTATACCAAGATATCTAAAAGGTAAGGAACCAGATTCACATCCAAAAATCTGTTTGTATTGTTGTTCCATATCCTTAGCTTTTCCAAAACAGAAAATCTCACTCTTGTGAAAACTAATTTTTAGTCCCGAAAGTTGTTCAAAAATACAAAGAATTAATTTCATATTGACTGCCTTGGCTAAATCATGTTCCATAAAGAGTATTGTATCGTCAGCATATTGCAAAATAGAAACCCCTCCCTCGATCAAATGTGGGACAAGGCCTCCAACTTGGCCATCCTCTTTTGCACGAGCAATCATAACTGCTAGCAAATCTGCCACGATGTTAAATAAAATTGATTAAGTAGAGCTAAATACACTTTTAGTCCCACAATTTGCATGTTTCGGGATGTTTTAGTCTCAGATCTTGCAAATCAAATTATTTGGTACCTAAACTTACATGCCTGGGACAGATTACCATAGGAGTAAAACCTTGGGCAGCCTCATACTCACGGAGTTGCCGGTTGAACCGTTCCCGCTCATGCTGCATGGCCAGGGCCTCATCGACGAGGGCCTGACGCGTCCCCTCCAGGACTTCCTTTGTTTGCTCCGGATCATCGCCGGACTGCACCAGCTCTAGAAGCCGGTTGATGATGGGAATGAGGGGCTGGCCCCTAGCCGGCACGCCGAAAGTGCCGGCCAGGTTCTCTGCCCTCTCCAGCGGCGGACGCGCTGTCCTCTTTGCCTTCTCCTTCCCCAGAGTAACATCTGTAGCTGCTGCTCCTTTGCCGGCGCCATCTGCCGGCGGCATGGCAGTGCCAGCCATCATCACCTCTGCCGACTCTACTGGGCGAGCGCTACGCCCAGCGTGAGCCAGCAGATACGACGGAGGATCCGCCGCCACCAGCACCTGCTCCGGATACCTGCAAATACTCTCAGTCCCCATGTATACCTCGTGGGAACCGAAAGTCATGATCCGGCCGTCCCTGGGGAACGGCCGGCCACCAAGACAGCCGGCATTGTTGGCGATTAAGCTGAGCAAGCCTAGCCTCTGGACGAGGCCAGAGACCACGCGCACTCCCGATGCCGCTATCACAGATCCCGTCCGAATGAACACTCCGCCCAGCACATCGATCTGCCCCACGGTGGGCGCCAAATGTCGTCGTTGTGAAACAAGATATGCCATGGGATGGCTTAAATGGGGGCCGAACTAGATGCCGGAGGATTCGGGAGAGGGAAGCACACTAAGAAGCACGACAGAAAGGAACACACAAGCTACCCAGGTTTGGGGCTCTCGTAAGGAGATAACACCCCTACTCCTGCACTACTATCTGTATAACTGGATCGATAGAGTACACAACAATGGTGCTTCCAAGCTCTCTGTGAGAGGAGGAAGATGAACTATCAACTGAGGGACTAAGGAGTGACCAACCCTTTGCTAGGGTTCCTTGCGCCACCTTATATAGGGGTGGCCAAGGTTACAACGGTCACATGGACCAAGAGACACCAACTACACTCCAAACAGGACATGCTGACGATGGCAGAGACCCTTGACTTTCTCCCTGATTGCTCTCGATGGGACTCACCATCCCTGTACTTTGTACTTCTGTGACTGTGACCTTACCACTGTGAGGTAAGGACCGTCCTTTGGCACAGTGATGGTTGGTAGACCACCACTGTGCACCCTATCATTATGATCTCCCTCCATGCTTGGAAGGTTCTCTCCTTGATTGTAGGGATGTGACCCTCTAGTTGACCTTTATATTCCGGACATAGCCGTTGGCCATATCCCGGACCTATATCCTGGACCAACGACCCAAGATCGGTTAATCCGGCCTCCCCTATTCCTGCATAAAATACCAACTTGGTTAGGCCGGCATATTTATATATATGTCGGCACATCACAGATATATCCCGGCCGCACCAGCATTCCTGAACACTGGCCGGGATATGACTTATATGCCGGCCTGGCCGAGACTACTATATGCCGGCCAGGCCCAATCTTGGTCAACAATTACGGAGTCAACCACTTTCCTTATATCTTTCTAGTCTCTTGACCCTACCGGGGGTCATCCCCCCGACAATTTGTTCAATAATAAAAGTGCATTGTCTTGTCATATATAATTCAGAGAACAAAAAAGTAACACAAGATATATCTCATGGAATAAAATAGCAACACATGGTAATCTCATAGGCTACATTGGAGGTGCATTCTGTGTGATCTAGATTTCTTCCTGAAACTCTTCATTAAGATCAGGAATGAGGGATCCTACTTGTTCATCACCAAACAGTCACCAATGTACAGATCCAGGGCCAGTTGGGTATGTGCTTGTCCTCATTGACTCTGTTTCGGGTTGTGATGCCTCTACCTGTTCCTCAACAGGGGGAGTACTTGGTCTTGCAGGTTTGCTTCCACCATCTTGTGCTGATTTCCTCTTTGAAGAACCTCTGCCTCTTCCTCTTGCAGGTTTGCTTCCTCCACCTTCTGCTGCTTTCTTCTTGCCCTTTTGCCCTGCCTCCTCTACCCCTCAAACTTCCTGTGATGGATGCTGTTTTCACTCTCTATCTTGCAGGTGGGATAGTTTCTCTGGCTTCTACAACAAATGCATTTTCTTGCACTGGACCAAGTAATCTTTGCATGAGCACATGTTCTCTCTCCTGCCATGATTTGAATGGTAAACATTACTGATACGTCTCAAACGTATCTGTAATTTTTGATGCTCCATGCTTGTTTATGCACCATTTGCTTTGTGTTTTGTTTACACTTCGTGGCATTTTCATGCATTTTCTGGAACTAACCTATTAACAAGATGCCACAGTGCTAGTTCCCTGTTTTTCTGCTGTTTTTGTGTTTCAGAAAAGTTACACTGGAAATATTCTCAGAATTGGACAAAACAAAAGCTGAAGTCCCTAATTACATGACACAAAGACGGAGTCCAAAGGAGAGCAGGAGATGGACCAGGGGCCAGCCACACCCTGTGGTGGCGCGGGCTAGCCCTAGGCTGCGCCACCAGGGGTGTGACCGCCTGGTCCACCCCCTGACATCGCCCTTCTGCCTATTTAGTCCCCTCGACGGGAAAACCCTAGAGGCCCGAACTCTTTTCCAGAAAACATACTGCAAGCCACCGCCGTCATCGACGGAAGATCGGGAGGGTCCAGAAGCTCTTCCCGGCACCCTGTCGGAGGGGGGAATCACCACTAGATGCCTTCTTCATCACCATGCCTACCTCCGGAGTGATGTGTGAGTAGTCTACCTTGGACTACGGGTCCATAGCAGTAGCTAGATGGATGTCTTCTCCTCCATGTGCTTCATGTTTAGATCTTGTGAGCTGCCTATCATGATCAAGATCATCATTATGTAATTCTACATGTTGTGTTTGTTGGGATCCGATGAATATTGAGTACTATGTCAAGTTAATTTGTGATTTATCATCTCTATGTTGTTTATGATATTGCATGCTCTCCGTTGCTAGTAGATATCTTGGTCGAGTAGATGCTAGTGACTCCAAGAGGGAGTATTTATGCTCGATAGTGGGTTCATGCCTCTGGTAACCTGGGAGAGTGACAACAACTTCTAAGGTTGTAGATGTGCTGTTGCTACTAGGGAGAAAACAACAATCTTGTGTTCAAGGATATTTGTATTGTTTACATTACACACTTTGCTTAAGGTGATAATCTGTTGCTTGCAACTTAATACCCAATGGTTGTTCAGATGATATCCAGCGGGTGGATTATTAGTCATAGATGCAGTTGGATTATGGTCTATGTATTATGTTGTAATGCCCAAGTGAATCTCATAGTGATCCTCATGACATGTACATACATTGCTTGCATTCTTTATTCTGTCAACTGCCCAACTGTAATTTGTTTACCCAACATGTTATTTATCTTTATGGAGAGACACCTCTAGTGAACTGTGGACCCCGGTCCATTCTTTTACATTCATATTACCGTTTACTTTCTACAAACATTATTTACTTTTTTGCAAACAAATATCTTTTACCATACGATACATTTAATCCTTTGTTTACAGCAAACCGGTGAGATTGACAACCTCACTGCAAGTTGGGGCAAAGTATTTTGGTTGTGTTGTGCACAGGTTCCACGCTGCTGCTGGCGCCAGAGCTACACCCAGATAGGTGCCATAAACAAATTATCTGGAGCTATCGCCAAGTCAGCTAGCATCAACCTTCAGAAGTGGTTTCTTTCTCCTACTGGTTCGATTAAACCTTGGTTTCACAATCAAGGGAAACTTGCCGCTGTGCTCATAATACCTTCCTCTTGGGGTTCCCAACTGGGTGGCTAGCACAGCTACCAATCAATTACTACAATGTCTAGTTGAGAGTTCTGTAGAAATTGCATTGATTTAAATACCTCTGCTTGCATCACGAACACCATACTGTCTTCATGTTGTGTAGGATCCATTGCTTATTTTGGAACATGTGGGATAACATGATGTCCAATATTATGTTAGCATATATGTTGCATAGTATAGATGATAAAAGGGTCAAATTTGTGAGAATGTCAAATATTGTACCTCCAATATTGATGGAATGTCTATTTCATCATCTTCCAGTACAATGTTGTTCCTCCTTTGCTCTGCTAGGTACTCAATATATTTGTCATGGCCTTTCTTGTTATGTCCTGGTTTTCCACATTGTGAGAAATGAATGGTGACTACTACCTTTGTGAATACTGTAACTCCCTTCTTCTTTTTCTCCTCAGGTGCCTTCTTTCTATTCTTCTTTGGCCTCCCCATGACCTTGGTGAACAAAGGTGGATGAATGGTAGGTCCATTCACTTTTTTCCAAAACTCTCTCCCTCTCATTGGTACTAAGTTGAAACCATATGCCCTGTTATAGGCATCTACTGTGTAACATTGGTGAACTAGGTTATATCTTCCCTACAACAAGCTATTGCATGGTGACAAGGAATGCCACTTAGCTAACACCTTTTGCAGTCACAAGATCTTGTTATGAAATTCATAGAATATTCTTTCACAAATTCATGGCTGCTCACAGAGTACAGATAATTTCCAGCTGGAGTAACATCACACTGCTTGCTCCACTCCAAGAACTTGTCCATCTTCTTCTTAATTTTTGGACATATCCTTCTAGTCAACTTCCTAGCTTCCATTTGCTTAGTTTCAATCCTCTGCAGTATCTTGTAGAAAATAGTTCCAAGCATAGATAAGAAAAACATTTCCCTAGCTACCAAAATGTAGCCGTTGAACACCTCTGAATGGTTATTCAAAAGCATGTCACAATTTGGAAACTCACTGAAAAATGCTTTTATCCATGTTGTTGGCACAAGTTCTTCTACCCATGCAAATGCTCGAGCACTATCAGCCTTGAGCTTGTCCATGCTTCTCTGCCACTTTGGAATATGTGTAGATCTCGCAATTGCCCAAATATTATTCTTGAGTGTCTCACTGATCCCTACACTTGTGAACGGTTGATGGCGCCAGAAAAGTAGCTGATGCCGAGTTGACGTGGGAACAGATGTCCTTGTGCGTGGTGCTTGACCAGCCCGTTGGGAACCCCAAGAGGAAGGTATGATGAGTGTAGCGGCTAGTTTTCCCTCAGTTAAGAAACCAAGGTTTATCGATCAGGAGAAGGGAGACGGTGACGACTGAAGGTGTTTGTGGAACCTGCACACACACAGACAAATACTTTGTTCCCAACTTGCGATGAGGTTGTCAAACTCACCGGTTTGCTTGAAACAAAGGTTATGAGCGTATCGAGTGGAAAACAGTAGAGTATGCTAGTAAAGTAAACAGTACGGGAATAGTAAACAGGTGATTGCAATATGATTAAAATAGGACCGGGGTCCACAGTTCACTAGTGGTGTCTCTCCATAGATAAAATAACATGCTGGGTAAACAAATTACAGTTGGGCAATTGATAGAATAAAGATAACGTGATATGTCAAGAAGATCACTATGAGATTCACTCTGGGCATTACAACAAAATACATAGACCGCCATCCAACTGCATCTATGACTAATAATCCACCCCCGGGGATATCATCCGAACACCCTAGAAGTATTAAGTTGCGAACAACAGATAATTGCATTAAGCAAAGTGTGTAATGTAAACAAAGCATATGCCCTCGAGCATATGAATGTTGTTTTCTCCCTAGTAGCAACAGCACATCTACCACCTTAGAGGTTTCTGCCACTCCCCCAGGTGAAATAGAGGCATGAACCCACTATCGAGCATAAATACCCCCTCTTGGAGTCACTAGCAACTACTCGGCCAAGATAGCTACTAACAACGGAGAGCATGCAAGATCATAAACATCATAGAGATAACATAAGATAAAATTCAGTACAGCAACTTAATCATAAACACCAATATTCATCGGATCCCAACAAACCAACATCATAGAATTACATAACGGTGATCTCAATCATGTAGGGCAGCTCATGAGATCTAAACATGAAGCACATGGTGGAGAGGACAACCATCTAGCTACTGCTATGGACCCATAGTCCAAGGTAGACTACTCACTCATCGCTCCGGAGGCAATCATGGCGATGAAGGAGACCTCCGGTGGCGATTCCCCTCTCCGGCAGGGTGCCGGGAAGAGCTTCTGGACCCTCCCGATCTTCGGGTCGACGGCGGCGGCAGATCGCGATGTATTCTAGAAAACTGATCGGGCCCTTAGGTTTTTCTCGTCAGGGGGTATATGTAGGCGAAGGGGCGATGTCAGAGAAGGCCCCAGGTGGCCTCACACATAGGTGGCGCGGGCCAGGGGTAGGCCGTGCCACCCCTGTGTGTGGACCCCTGGTCCTCCGTCTCCTACTCTCCTTCGGATGTTTGGAAGCTCCCCGATGAAATATGACTTCTGGAACTTGTTTCGTCCAATTCCGAGAATATTTCCTGTGTATCACTTCTGAAACACAAAAACAGCAGAAAACAGGAAACTGGCACTGTGGCACTTCGTTAATAGGTTAGTTCCGGAAAGCGTATAAAAATGCCACTAAGTGTAACGAAACAATAGGCAAATGGTGTAAAACAAAGCATGGAGCATCAAAAATTATAGATACGTTTGAGACGTATCAAGCATCCCCAAGCTTAACTCCTGCTCGTCCTCGAGTAGGTAAGTGATAACAAAAGAATAATTTTTGAGGTGACATGCACCTACACAATCTTGATCATATATGTAAGCATTGATGAGCTGGGATCAATAGAACTTAAAACATGGCATGAAGATATAATCATGACAATAAGAACTTAGCAACCATGTTGTAAACATGCAAATGAACACAAACAAAAGATCATGATAATGAAACAATGAAAGTCAAACGTGTGTTCAAATCATAAGGAAAAACATACAAGTGGTTTTCAGCTTGTCCTTCAAAGAGAGCAAAACATAAATGCATAGGACACCTCAAAGTTTAAGAGGGCGACTAGATACAAATAATTTAAGAACAAGTGAAACCAACAATATGAGTCAATCAATGAACTTTGGGACAATGCATATCACACTAAGAATGACAACTATGCTCTCTTAATGGTGCATAAAGAAAGAAGGTGGTGACTCAACACAAAAGGTAAAAGAAAGGCCCTTCGCAGAGGGAAGCAGTGATTTAGCATGTGCTAGAGCTTTTCATTTTGTAAAACAGAGATAAAAACTTGATTTTGAGAGGTGGTTGTCTTTGTCAACGACTGGCAATGGGGTTCTTACTATCTTCCATACAAAAATGAAGTAAGTTTTTGAGAGAGAGATTGGCACTTTGGTGCTCTTTTTATAAAACTTGGCACTCCTCCCCACCTTTTCCTTTCACATACCATGGCTAACCGATTCCATCGGGTGCCCACCAACATTCACATTCTTGGAGGAGTGCCTTTTTTTCTATTTTTCACCTTTTTTTCTTTTTTTGGAATAAACAATATGGAAGATAGCAAATCCGACCACTACGTCCCCATGAGCTGAAAACAGTGTCACAAAACGAGAAGTATTTTAAAGGTTTTTGAAAGGTAGCACACGAAAAATTTACTTTGGAATGGCTTACAAATACCATGCATAGGAATTTATAGTGGACACTTTGGAAAACTTTGGCTTTTAGGAGTTGGATGCACGAGTAGAGCTCATACTCAGTACAAGGTGAGGGCTAGCAAAAGACTGGGAGCGACCGACTAAGAGAGCAATAATGGCCATAATCATGCAAAGCGACAAAGCGACATTAAAAGAAGCATACGATGGCATCAAAAGTCAAAAACTAAATGATCATGAAGGCTATTGGCGACTTTGTAAGAGTCTAACATGTGTGAGCATGCGCCAAGTCAACCCAAATAAAGCATCAAGGAGAAAACCAAAATAATGCTTCCATACAATAAAAACAACGCATGATTTTTTTCAAAGGCTCATTAAGCAATCTCAGTTATTTGAGACAAGTCATGCTACAGCAAAACCACTAAGCATACTATCAAAAAGACATCAAGCATGACATGAAAAAGCCTAAGCCGCAGTCTACATAAGCTCCTTCTTGTACCACTATTTTGCACAAAGCTTTTTCTCTTTTCCAACACCATTTGAAATTTTTAAAGATACCTCTTTTGATGAAAACCAATAAAGACCAGAGGCAAAAATACACCTTGATGAAAAGATATGACAAGATCTGAACGCAAATCAAGGCGAAAACGAAAACCAAAAGCAGTAGCAGAAAAAGTAGAACACTCGATTTTAATAAGAGTGAAAACTAGAGCGTTCTTTGCAAATGAAAACAAGTACATCTCCTCCAAAGGAAATTTGTTGGGGTCCAACCATTTATTGGAGCAAACAAACAAACTAAACAAACTAAGAAAACTAAAACAACTGACGCTCCAAGAAAAACACATAGTGCATGAAGCAATAAAAATATAGTGTTTTGAAAGGTGACCTGATTTTTGCCGATGAAGAAGGGGTGCCTCGGGGGCATCCCCAAGCTTTGACGCTTGTACTTCTTGGATATTTATTGGGGTGCTGGGCATCCCCAAGCTTGAGCTTTTGTCCATTCTTCAACTCATCTCATCATTCTCCAATCCCTACACTTGAAAACTTCCTTCATACAAAACTAAACACAATTCTATTAGCAACATTAGTGTAAGCATAAAGTATATTCAACCCTCTTTTAGCTTCAGGTTTCAACCCAAAACCACCACATATAAAGTATATACTACTGTAGCAACTTCCACAAGAGTTCCATGATAAAAAAGAACTCAAAAGAAAGCGATAAAGTGGCAAAAACAAATATTGGCAGAAATCTGTCAAAACTGGACAGCTGATAAAGGACGAATTTTTGAGGGATTTTCCGTTGCTCAAATCAAAAAGTGTTCAACTAACGAAAGTTTGGATATAACCTGGGGCATAAGCACAAGAAATTTCAGGTCCAAAAGATATACAGTGATTTTATACGAATTTTTACGGTGCAGCACCGAAAACAGTTTCAGGACAGCAATAACCCCAAATCTTTACCTCACTCAAATTAGAGGCTTCTCTTGGCACAAAAACGAAATAAACAAGATAAAGAGCGGTCATTACAGTAGTAATGACTTCCAAGACTCAAATAAAAGAAAAGGTACTGTAAATTAAACATTGGGTTATCTCCCAAGAGTGCTTTTCTTTAACGCCTTTGAGCTAGGCGCAGAAAAGTGCGAATCAAGTAATATCAATAGATGAAGTGCTAGTTACCTCAGTAGGCTCTTTGAAGGTTCCCGAAGATGATTCAACCTGCAAATCACCCTTAGTAGAACTAAGAGTCTTACCAATCTTAAGAACATGTTGAGATTTAAGCGCAGAAACCTTGGGAACATACATAAATTTTTGCTCTTTTCCAACAAACACTTTCTCCTTCTTAAATTTAAGAGAAGAGAAGATTAAACTAAGAGTTTCCATAGACTCTTCTAGTTTACCAATCCTCAAGTTTTGATTGTCATGAGTAGTGCTAGCCTCTAAAATGGTAATTCTCTTACCAATGCTTTCTATTAATTCACTATCGCGGCTAGCATTTTCTAGGATACTTGGCAAACTTTTCTCTAAGGAGCTGAGCTTTTCTACCACCTCTTCCAAAGTGGTCTCAGTCTTAGCAACATGAATAGGTGGTACTCCCACTAAACTTTCAATTATAGTGCATGCTTCTCCCGCGGGAGTACCCAGAAAATTACCTCCTGTAAGAGTATCAAGAACGTACCTATTCCAGCTAGATATACCAACATAAAAATTTCTAAGGAGGATCGTGGTGGAGTGCTTTTTGGTACACCTATGATGAGCATTATTAATACGGTACCAAGCATCTTTTAAACTTTCTCCCCCTTGTTGCTTGAAACTACGAACTTCTACTTCAGGATTACTCATTGTAACAAAACTAAAAGCAGATAAATAAAAACAACTACCAAGGATTCTAATTTTTTTGGGTTTTTGATATAAAAACAATGCAGGTAAAATAAAATAAAGTAAAGCAAACAAATAACAAAGCAAAGAATGTGTGTGCGAAGAACTCCCCTCGCAGAAGTCTTCTCTTCCTTCCCCGGCAACGGCGCCAGAAAAGTAGCTGATCCCTACACTTGTGAACGGTTGATGGCGCCAGAAAAGTAGTTGATGCCGAGTTGACGTGGGAACAGATGTCCTTGTGCGTGGTGCTTGACCAGCCCGTTGGGAACCCCAAGAGGAAGGTATGATGAGTGTAGCGGCTAGTTTTCCCTCAGTTAAGAAACCAAGGTTTATCGATCAGGAGAAGGGAGACGGTGACGACTGAAGGTGTTTGTGGAACCTGCACACACACAGACAAATACTTTGTTCCCAACTTGCGATGAGGTTGTCAATCTCACCGGTTTGCTTGAAA
Organism: Dactylis glomerata; assembly: GCA_007115705.1. Classification (NCBI taxonomy): domain Eukaryota; kingdom Viridiplantae; phylum Streptophyta; class Magnoliopsida; order Poales; family Poaceae; genus Dactylis; species Dactylis glomerata. Next base: position 7,159,513 of record QXEO01000291.1, read on the forward strand.
CAAAGGTTATGAGCGTATCGAGTGGAAAACAGTAGAGTATGCTAGTAAAGTAAACAGTACGGGAATAGTAAACAGGTGATTGCAATATGATTAAAATAGGACCGGGGTCCACAGTTCACTAGTGGTGTCTCTCCATAGATAAAATAACATGCTGGGTAAACAAATTACAGTTGGGCAATTGATAGAATAAAGATAACGTGATATGTCAAGAAGATCACTATGAGATTCACTCTGGGCATTACAACAAAATACATAGACCGCCATCCAACTGCATCTATGACTAATAATCCACCCCCGGGGATATCATCCGAACACCCTAGAAGTATTAAGTTGCGAACAACAGATAATTGCATTAAGCAAAGTGTGTAATGTAAACAAAGCATATGCCCTCGAGCATATGAATGTTGTTTTCTCCCTAGTAGCAACAGCACATCTACCACCTTAGAGGTTTCTGTCACTCCCCCAGGTGAAATAGAGGCATGAACCCACTATCGAGCATAAATACCCCCTCTTGGAGTCACTAGCAACTACTCGGCCAAGATAGCTACTAACAACGGAGAGCATGCAAGATCATAAACATCATAGAGATAACATAAGATAAAATTCAGTACAGCAACTTAATCATAAACACCAATATTCATCGGATCCCAACAAACCAACATCATAGAATTACATAACAGTGATCTCAATCATGTAGGGCAGCTCATGAGATCTAAACATGAAGCACATGGTGGAGAAGACAACCATCTAGCTACTGCTATGGACCCATAGTCCAAGGTAGACTACTCACTCATCGCTCCGGAGGCAATCATGGCGATGAAGGAGACCTCCGGTGGCGATTCCCCTCTCCGGCAGGGTGCCGGGAAGAGCTTCTGGACCCTCCCGATCTTCGGGTCGACGGCGGCGGTGGATCGCGATGTATTCTGGAAAACTGATCGGGCCCTTAGGTTTTTCTCGTCAGGGGGTATATGTAGGCGAAGGGGCGATGTCAGAGGAGGCCCCAGGTGGCCTCACACATAGGTGGCGCGGGCCAGGGGTAGGCCGCGCCACCCCTGTGTGTGGACCCCTGGTCCTCCGTCTCCTACTCTCCTTCGGATGTTTGGAAGCTCCCCGATGAAATATGACTTTTGGAACTTGTTTCGTCCAATTCCGAGAATATTTCCTGTGTATCACTTCCGAAACACAAAAACAGCAGAAAACAGGAAACTGGCACTGTGGCACTTCGTTAATAGGTTAGTTCCGGAAAGCGTATAAAAATGCCACTAAGTGTAACGAAACAATAGGCAAATGGTGTAAAACAAAGCATGGAGCATCAAAAATTATAGATACGTTTGAGACGTATCACTCACCTCTGTGGCCTGCTCTCTGGAAATTTTGAATCAAATGCCTAACACAAAACCTATGTTCTGCATCTGGCCATATTTTCTCCACAACATTTATAAGACCCTGCAAATAGTTTAGAAAATATGTTATTAACAAAAAAATGCAAGAATGGACAGTGATGATCAAGACCACAAATACCATACCTTCTGTCTATCACTCATAATGGTCCAAGGAGCAGCGTTGGTAATTCCAAGGTCTTCCTTTGGATTTCTTAGAAACCATTCCCAAGCACCGGTACACTCAACTTCAGCTAAACCAAAAGCAACAGGGAAAATGTAGTCATTTGGATCTATTCCCATAGCTGTCAACATCACACCTTTGTATTTTGTTTTAATATGACAACCATCAACACACATAAAGGGCCTACACCCAGCAAGTAAACCTCTTTTGCAACCATCATATCTCTAGTCGATAGTGGCTAGATGTTCTTTGTGTTCACTACTGCTAGGATCATTTACTCTGTTAGTAGTTAAGTAAAATGTTGATCTAGGGTTGCTTGTCCTCAACTCCTGATCATAATCTAGAAGATGGTTGAACTGGGCAACCTCATCACCATGGATCACTTCCAAAGCAGCTCTCCTTGCTCTAGCTAGCTTCCACCTTGGAGGACACATTTTAAATTCTCTTGCAACTTTTGCAGCAAATGAAGCAAGACCTAATTTCTGGTTATCTCTAAACTCGTGCATGAATTTGTCAGCTAGTATTTTCACAGTCATTGATTTAATTGGCTAGCTTCCTTCACATGTATGATTTCCTTCATATGAAGTTATAATAAAACCACCAGTACTTTTTGCATCATTTGATGCTTTCATAAACCAAGTGCACTCTGGAGCACAATGAGCCTCCAACCTCCTCTTGTCATTCTTGGTTTTCTTGATTTTTTTCCTATTTCTGATGCTATATGTGGTAAGTGCCTTCGTTAACTCATCAACACCACTGAACTTCATGCCAATTCTAAAACATGGATTATCCATGTCTACTTCTGCATTAAAGGGCTTGATCACATTCTACAAATGTTGCATACCATCTTATCTTACTACCAGATCATCATCTTCAAGGGCATCCTCATCTTTTAGTTCATCACCACATTCCCTCTCATTGTTATCATGGACATATTTGTCAATATTCCTAGCAAATAGGTCAGCATCTCCTGATTCTGCATTGAAGTCATTGTCAATGAAGTAGCTCTCATCTGTACTACTCCCTCCGTCCACTTTTATAAGACCTTGTAGAAATTTTAATATAGTGTAGATACGAACTAAAATGAGTGAACCTATACATAAAACATGTCTACATACATGCATTTTGGTCTGTATCTAGTCCACTTCCTACAAGGTCTTATAAAAGTGGACAGAGGGAGTACTATTGTTAGTATGACTCTCTTCCTCCTGAACACTCTCTTCCCTCAGCCTGATAATAGATGATCTAGATGAGCCACCTTGGGTTGCAGGTGCAACTGCACTTGCTTGCCAGAAGCCTAAAGGTGGAGCTCCACTAGCTGCATGCCTTGGTGGTGGAGCTGCACTTGCTTGCTGGAAGCTTGGAGGTGGAGCTGCACTTGCTTGCTGGAAGCTTGGAGGTGGAGCTGCACTTGCTTGCTGGAAGCTTGGAGGTGGAGCTACAATAGCTGCCTGCCTTGGAGTTGGAGCTGCACTTCCTACCTGGCTTGGAGTTGGAGCTGCACTTGCTTGCTGCCTTGGAGGTTAAGTTATTGCTGCAGGCCTTGGAGGTGGAGCTGGAGGTGCAACAATGACATCTGGCCTCAAATTATTCAAGAAGTTAGTGTGATCCACATACACATGCAAAGTTTTTGTGCTCTTGCTTGCACTGATCATTTGCCTGATAACAGCTTGACTCTCCAATGGAATAAGTCCATCTTCTAAATCCTTGTCTGGCAACAACCAATACACCCTGAGCCTTCCTTCTCTAGACAAGCCTACCATCCTTAAGATTTCATCAACCCAGAACATGGACCAAGTGTCACTACTACAGTAATAAAATAAGTAGTATGTTGCATCAACATATTCCACATTATCTATCAATCCAATGAAAAATCCATTGTGCACCAATCCAATAGTAAACATGTTGGTTTCTTCTCCTGGAAACAACACTGCAATAAAAGTTACAAGAAACAGTCACATTAACTGAATATCTAAAAATTCTTCAGTTTAAGTACCGCTAGCATGTCATATCTGATGATAAACTAAAGAAGCAGTGTTATTGTGATCACACATCAATGATTTTAACCATCTAGCAACAAAACAAAATTCAAAAAACAGATTATGGTGTCAATTTAAACCCTAAAGCTGTGACATTTCTTCACTAAACTAGCAGTAATTCTTTATGCTTTACCCCTCCATATGATAGCACAACCATATGCAATGTAAGTTCGCACGATTCTCTGACTTAATTTAACCTGCAGTGCCACCGATCATGCGCCCACCGTGACCTCCACGAGCAGCACCGTCGATAGAAGAGAACAGAGGTGGAGAAGAAGGAAGAAGACCATACCATACGTCGGCGGGTCGTCGTCATGCTCCTGCATCCTCATTGTCAATAAATTGGCAACTGAATCGCCACCGCGGACGTCGCCGCCGTCGCCAACTGCTCCTGCTAGGGTGCTGCAAAGAACTTGAGGTGCGCCTCAGGGACGAACATGTATGGAAACTAGCCTAATTAGCGGGATTCAAGGGTCCTTTCCATATATTTCCCAATGCTAGTTTACCGGTTGTCCTTTTTTGAGAATTAAATACCATTGCAGGGACTCAATTGCAAAACTTCGCGTCCAAGTTACCATCCACGTGTGTCGTGGTATTTTGATGATAGTAGCCACAGGGATGGCTTATCGGAGGGGCTCGTCGGAGAACATCGACGGGTCTGGCTCGAGATTGGGCAAGTGACGATACATCACTTACCCAGGTTCAGGGCCCTCCTCGCCGGAGGTAAAACCCCTATGATAAGTCTCAAATGTATCTATAATTTTTGATGCTCCATGCTTGTTCTTACACCATTTGCTTAGTATTTTGTTACACTTTGTGGCATTTTTATGCATTTTCTGGGACTAACCTATTAACAAGATGCCACAGTGCCAGTTCCCTGTTTTCTGTTGTTTTTGTGTTTCAGAAAAGTTATAAAGGAAATATTCTCAGAATTGGACGAAACAAAAGCCGAACATCCAGATATTTACCGAAGCTTCCAGAAGTTCGAAGAGGAGACGGAGGAGGGCCACAGGGTGGCCACACCACCAGGGGGCGCGGCCTACCCCTAGCCTGCGCTGCCCTGTGGTGAGGGCCTCCTGGCCCACCTCTGGCGCCGCTCCTTCGTCTATAAAGACCCCCGACGGGAAAAACCTAAACACTTGATCAATTTTCCAGAAACACATCGCGATCCGCCGCCGTCGTCGACCCGAGATCAGGAGGGTCCAGAAGCTCTTTCCGGCACCCTGCCGGAGAGGGGAATCGCCACCGAAGGTCTTCTTCATCGCCATGCTTGCCTCTGGCGCGATGAGTGAGTAGTCTACCTTGGACTATGGGTCCATAGCAGTAGCTAGATGGTTGTCTTCTCCACCATGTGCTTCATGTTTAGATCTCGTGAGCTGCCTTACATGATCGAGATCATCTTTATGTAATTCTACATGTTGTATTTGTTGGGATCCAATGAATATTGGTGTTATGTTAAGTTGATGTGCTGAATATTATCTCTATGTTGTTTATGATCTTGCATGCTCTCCGTTGTTAGTAGCTATCTTGGCCAAGTAGATACTAGTGACTCCAAGAGGGGGTATTTATGCTCGATAGTTGGTGAAAGGACACGGATGTCGCCTAGAGGGGGGATGAATAGGCGATTTAAAACTTTTACGAGCGGCTTGACAAATGCGGAATAAAACTAACGTTTAATTTGCCAAGCATACAAAACCTAAATAAACTAGGTTCACCTATGTGCACCAACAACTTATGCTAAACAAGATGAGCAATTATGTGATAGCAAGATATATATAACTTCAAGCACGAAGGCTATCACAAAGTAAATTGCATAAGTAAAGGAGCTCGGGTATAGAAATAACCGAGGCACGTGGAGACAACGATGTATCCCGAAGTTCACACCCTTGCGGGTGCTAATCTCCGTTGGAGCGGTGTGGAGGCACAAGGCTCCCCAAACGCCACGGAGGCTCACCGTAATCTCCTCGAGCCCTCCCACCAAGATGGAAGACCCGATCCACTATGGGACCCTTGAGGGCGGTCACCGATCCCGCACAAATCTTGGGGCTACTCCACAACTTAATTGGAGGCTCCCAAATCCACAAAGCCACTAAGATTGGGGCACACTCCACAACTCAATTGGAGGCTCCCAATAATCACCACGGAGGCACCACAAAGCTTGGGAAGATCTCCACAACTTAATTGGAGGTCCCCAAGAAATCCACTAAGCCGTCTAGGGTTCCAAGAACCCAAGAGGAAATAAGCTTCTTGCTTTCACCACCGAATCTCCGAGAAGAACTCAAACCGATGCACCAAATGCAATGGCAAGAACACACGAAGTGCTCAAATCCTTCTCTCCCAAATCCTACCAAAGCAACAAATGCTATGGAGGATATGAGAGGAAGAACAAGGAGGAAATCCACAAAGAACTTCAAGATCTAGATCCAATAGGTTCCCCTCACTTAGAGGAGAAAGTGATTGGTGGAAATGTAGATCTAGATCTCCTCTCTCTTTTCCCTTAAAAAGATGCAAGAAACATGGAGGGAATGGAGGAGGGAGGGCAAGCTTTGAAGGTCAACAATGGAGGAGAGAGAAGCCCAAAACGTTGTCAGCTCAAGGAGGAAGAAGGGGTATTTATAGGTGGGGAAAATCTAGCCGTTGGAAGCAGCCCGCTGGCCAGTTTGGCCGTAAGTCCGGTGGCGCCGGCCTCTGGGCCGGACGGTCCGGCGCCCCGCCGAAAGGCGGTTCAGAATAGCAGTCCGGCGGCTCCGCCGGACTGGCCCGGTCTGCCGCCGGAAGGTCCGGCCTGGAGCCCGGCCTAGCCGGACCAGGGGCCGAACTGGACAGCCCCAAAAACCAAATAACTTTTGCAAGGAAACTCCGAATGAGATGAAACCAATTTTGTTGGAAAGCTATATGAGGAACCGGTAAATTCTCCAAACACCAAAAACGCAATAAGAGTTCCATACGAAATCCGTTTTTGATGAGCTAGAGCTTGTCATGGAAATAACCACAAGCTCTAGAAACTCACATGGATAAAATCCAAATAAGAACCAAGAAGGATAATGCCAAGTATGCAAAGGTTTGAGCTCTCTCCGAACGATACGAATAAGTTACTCACTCGAGAGCCCCTCTTGATAGTACGGCTATCGATCCTAAACCCGGTCTCCCACACTATGAGACCGGTAAGAAAGAAACCCTATCAAGAACATACCTTTGCCTTGCGCATTCCACTTGAGCTAGATGGAGACGATCTTGATCTTCTCAAGTTGGACTACCTTTCTTGATTGCGCTTGCTCGGTGAAGTCTTGCGGATTGTTCCCCCATACTTCACTCTGGGAGAGACACTAGTAGAAATATCTTCACATGTCCATTACCACCAAATGGACACCGAGCTTCAAGCAAATGATATCTTCTAGAAGCCTATCTTGATCTTGCGCTTCGACTTGATCAACATTGCACTTCATCTTCTTCTTTCATAATGATGATGTCTTGAGAATGCACATGAGAGTTCACTCCATCTTATTCCTCAAGACAAGCCTATCTTGATCTTGCGCTTTGACTTGATCAACATTGCACTTCATCTTCTTCTTTCATAATGATGATGTCTTGAGAATGCACATAATAGTTCACTCCATCTTATTCCTCAAGACACACTCTATAGGCTCAACTCCCTTATGATCAATCTTCGGATCACTCCTTGAATAACACCTTGGTCATCACATAATCTTCTTTATATGCATCTTCTTACAACCTTGAAACCAACATATGGCTCAAGAGTTGTCTACGGACAAGTCCTACAAATATAACTAGATGCAAACATTAGTCCATAGAGATTGTCATTAATTACCAAAACCACACATGGGGGCACATGCCCTTTCAGTTGGGTTCATGCCTCTATTTAATCTGGGGGAGTGACAGAAACCTCTTAGGTTGTAGATATGCTATTGCCACTAGGGAGAAAACAATATTCTTGGGTCCAAGGACATTCGTTTTGTTTATATTACACACTTTGCTTAATGCAGTTATCTGTTGTTCACAACTTAATACTCGTGGGGTGTTCGGACGATATCCCCATGGGTGGATTATTAGTCATAGATGCAGTTGGATGGTGGTCTATGTATTTTATTGTAATGCCTAGAGTAAATCTCATAGTGATCCTCATGACATATGCACGTTATCTTTATTCTATCAATTGCCCAACTGTAATTTGTTTACCCAGCATGTTGTTATTTATTTTATGGAGAGACACCACTAGTGAACTGTGGGCCCCGGTCCAATTTCCTTTACATTGTTACAATGTTTTACTATTACTCACACTATTTACTTTCTCGCATACTACTATTGCTTTCCACTCGATACGCTCATACCTTTGTTTACAGCAAACCGGTGAGATTGACAACCTCATTGTAAGTTGGAAGCAAAGTTCTTGGTTATGTTGTGTGCAGGTTCCGCGTTGCTACTAGTTGAAGACGCACCAATAAGTATCGTAAACGGCGCCCTTGCTAGAGTGTCACGAAGCTAGCAAGCATCACCTTCTTAAGTTTGGCTTTTTCCTACTGGATCGACAAACCTCGGTTTCTTACTGAGGGAAAACTTGCTACTGTGCTCATCATACCTTCCTCTTGGGGTTCCCAACTGGGTGGTCATCCTGCCCGCATCAAGCTAATTTTCTGGCATCATTGCCGGGGAAAAAGAAGACTTCTGCAAGGGGAGTTTCGCACGCACATCCTTTATTTTGTTTTAGTTTTGCTTTACTTTATTTTTACTTGCATAGTTTTTATCAAAAACACAAAAAAATTAGTTTCATTTATAGTTGTTACTTTATTACTCTTGGTTCATTATGTTGTTCCCTAAGTATGTTTTGGAGGACCTCTCAGTAGGTAGTGGTTATATTATTGGGATAAGTAACATAGAGGAGTTCTTTAATTATATTAGCATGCATAAAGATGTGGAGGATAAATCTTTGACTGAGCTTGCTCCTAGTTATGAAGTTGTTGCTGCTTATTTAGTTCACATGTTGGAAGCTAGGTTTGTTAGCCTTAATCCTTTTATGCAACACATGTTTCTTAATCTTCATGATATTGAAGACTCCGAAAAGAAAGATTTTATCTTGGAGACTTTGCGTAGAGAATTTAGAGATGTTGTTATTGAAGCTAGGGAAGTCTTTAAGCATTTTAATAAGCTTAGTTCGCATGTAGAGGTTGTTGGTACAAACAATGAAGAAACCCAAGTACCAATACCTAGCAAACTCTTGGGATTGCATGAGGATTTTGAAAATAATTTTGATTGAATTTGTCCTGAAAATCTTTTTAGTGAATTGAGTGAACGCAATACAATGTCTTATTGAAAAGACTTCTGCAATGGATCTTAATGCTTCTTTTGAAAATACTTGATTTGCACTTTCTGCGCCTAGCTCAAAGGCGTTAAAGAAAAGCACTCTTGGGAGATAACCCATTATTTTACTTTCAGTTCTTTTTCTTTTATTTGAGTCTTGGAAGTTATTACTACTGTAATAACCGCTCCTTATCCTTTTTATTTCGTTGTTGTGCCAAGAGAAACCTCTAATTTGAGTGAGGTAAGATTTGGTGATGTTGCTATCCTGAAACAGATTTCGGTGCTACACCATAAAAATTCGTGAAAATTCTCAGAAGATATTTTTGACCTGCGATTTCTTGTGCATATGCCCCAGGTTATATCCAAACTTTCATTAGTTATACACTTTTTGATTTAAGCAACAGAAAACCCTCGAAAAAATCAACCTTTGTCAGCTGTTCTGTTTTGACAGATTTCTGCCACTATTTATGTTTGCCTCTCGATCGCTTTCTTTCTGAGTTATTTTCATCACGGAACTTTTAGGAAAGTTTCTACAGTAGTATTACCTACAGCTTTAAGCTGGGTGGTGAACCAACGAGCTGAGGGACTCCCGTAGGCGCGATTTGTGACCGTCCGATATTTGTTCGCACCAATCTGAGGCTTCCTTCCGTTTGGTTAGGTCGGTAAATGTTTAAACACTTTGGTCTTTGTCTCTATTCTGGCTGACATTGGGCCTATCTTCCACCGAGCCACAACTTACAGCCACGGGTAATATTCTGAGTGTGAAAGGAAAACGTTATCACCTATTCACCTTGCCCAGCGGCCAGCGCACCCCCAGACCCAACCCCGTAGGATGCAACCCACCTCATTCTCTTCTCTGCTTTCTCCCTTACCTCTTGGGTTCACAGAGCAGCACTGCCTTCCTAGCCCCCACGAGCGCCACTCCTGCTAGGCAGAGAGAAAAATTGGTCGGGCGCACAAGGGAGTGCTCGACCCTGGCACCGCACGAGCCGGATCTGGCCGCCGCCGCTCAAGTTTTGCCGGGTTCGCTGGTGGTGGTGGCGGCCGACGGGCATTCTCCCGTGGGTGAGGTCGCGGAAGTGACATGGGGGAGCTGGGCAAAGGGGGGTGTTGGCGGCGGCGCTGTGAAGGGGGTGGGCGGGCCGCTGGCTAGGTCAAGGCTGGGCGCATCTCCTCCACGGACGAGGTGGGGGTGGCGTGATGCGTGGAAGCGTCCCTGTGTGGAAGGAGGCACGCGGGTATGCGAATGAGGTAAGCTGCTGTTGCGCATCAACACTAAAATAGGATATAGACTGAATTTATGTACTGAATTTGCCTAGACACTCAAATTGCACAAACATAGATGGGTGGGCATCGATGTACTCCACACAACACACTGAATTGGGTATAGACGCTGAAATTTCTGCTGTTTGTACATAAACATGTTGGTACCGAACCCCAAATATCACCAAAAAACCGGGGAAAACTGTAATGCCACGATCATGGCAGAAGAAGAGACCAGAGAGGAGTGAGCCACAATGTCTCTTAGCCACGGACCAGATGGTTCAAGGGTTCGCCTCAATCTTCATAAAGCCAACGTCACTGCCCGTCAGCCTGATTCTGGCCGAACACCAATTATAGACTTGTGTTGCCATGGGAGAGAGATGGTCTTAGGCAGTCACAAATCCCTTCTCATGTGCATGGCGTCCTGCTTCGTCGTCAGGAAATCTGGCTTGGCAAACAACCGGTTGGTTGTTCTAATAGTTTGGATGTAGATAGACTGTTTTTCTTTTGAATACGGTGGTGAACGACCATCTGACCATGTTACATTATTACTACTTTTATTTCCACTGCTGGCATGGGCATACAAATCCTTTTTTATGGTGTGGTCAGTTGATTCGACAAAACATAATCAATGCTTAATGAGGTGTCTATGCGCTCTGAGCCAACAATTTTTTTCCATCTCCAACAGGGTAACATAAACTAACTTCTGATGGACACATGATGCACTCTGGATATTGTTTCAGGTGTTCTTAGGATGAAGCTTCATGAGTTGTATGGTTAGGTGAAGGATGGCAGCGCTTTTGGACCTACATGTAGGTATGTGCTCATCAATGTGCATTTCTTACGTGTTGTTTTGTGGTCTGTGTTGACTGATTGGCCTCTGTTTGTTTTATAGCTTGGTATGCTGTTGAGTTCAGAATAGGGGCTGCCAAAGGGGCCAAAGGGATGTCTCAGCTGGGAGTATGTTTGTTTCACAGATTTGTATTGTTAAGTTTTAGAAGATGGGGCTGCCACAGGGAGTTCTCGGCATGGAACTTACATGCTGATCTGGTTGGATCGTCATGGAAGTCGACTCACATAGGGAGGTTTCGGCAAAAATCATCAATGGCATTGTTTCTGCTGAGTTGTCGAAGTACCTGCTTATCCTTTAGCCTATGCTTTGGTTCGTGAATTCATGGTGCATATCTGAGCTGATGTGTGCTGCTTGATTCATATAGCTGAATCAGATAGGAATTTTGTTTAAAGGAATTCTGTAGGCTGCATTGTAGATATATTATGTGTTGTAGCCTCACAGTTAGTTGTCTCGAGTGTTTTTTGCTATCTGTAGTTACCGCGAGTACTCAATCTAATGGTTGCATTTTTTTCTAAATACTGATATTACTTTTGCAATGAGGTTAATGAGGCAAATCGAATCACTGGGTGAAGCATTTAACACCGATTTCACTGTTGGCAGAACTGATCCGGTTATTGGTACCACTTGAAAAAGAATTAAGTTTAGATCCTTGGTTTATCCTCCGATGCGCTTGTTGGAAAAAAAATATTGAATAGATTAATATATTGAGCTTCAGTTCTCAGTCACATATTTATGGAGAACATGTTCATTAACATTGATCTCCGTTTAGTTCCTTATTTAAACATACTCTTAGATACATTCTTTCCAGCCACAACCATGGCTGAATGAGCATATTTTTTCTATTCCTTGCATGTCTTCGCTGATTATAATTTGTTATTTTTTCTTTAGAGATATAGAGCAGTGTTGTAGCTTCGGAGCGAGAATGCTGGAATACGTGTGCAGAAGAAATGCTAAAATAACTGCGCAAAAGAAGTATTGTCTGCTCTGGTTACGGGCTACACAGTTTTGAGTTCCTCTTGATGAAAGTTCCGCTGTAGTTCTCAGCAAGAAAAAAGTCGGTTTTATAATATATTTCCTTATATGCTACTCCCTCCGTTTCAAAATATAAGATGTTTTAGCTTTGTAAAGCAAATGTATTTAGACATATTTTAGTGTGTAGGTTCACTCGAATATACACACTAAAACGTGTCTAGATACATTCGCTTCACAAACCTAAAACATCTTATATTTTAAAACGGAGGGAGTATATAAGATCAATTCTTGATTGACACATTCATGACAAGTAATCTAAATATAGGTTTATGCAGTGGTGGACCTTTTAATGCTACCCTGAATTTTGGCTTTAGACAAATCGTTAAGCAACTTGATTTCCTGCAAAGTCATTCATTATGTTGTTGCTACCTTCAAGGTACAAAAAATTTTCTTCCCTTAATATCCTAGCTTTTGCTGTTACGATTCTCAAATGCGCACTTAAGGATGGTTTGGTGTTTTTATATTTGTGCGCTCAAATTCTAATTCCATGTTTATGTAGTTTTAAATTTATGGAATGAATTTCCTTCTATTATGACGCCCTTGTGATTCCTATAATGCGAGATACTAAGAATCTCATATTACTGTTTTATTTAGTTACGTCTTGCAGAATTTACATGTATCCTCTCAAGGTGCCGTCGCAAGACATGAGTCAATAGACTCCCTGAGATAAACCTAGCGTGCCGTGGTGGTCTTTGTAGTAGGTTGATTGTCCAACTTATCTATTTTTCAAAATCGTGCTATTATTTTCCTGATTAATTCCTAAATTCAGTCGAAGTAGTTGGTTGTATTCAAATACCATCAACATGGTGAACTCTGACAAGATTATGGACCGCGGTGCGGTAAAAAGAGTATGGATCATTACACTATGCTATCGAATGATTGTAGGATCGTGCAACGGCAATGCGTGACGAAATGGCTAAGATGATATTTAGATATGGGTGTTATTGCTGTAGATATGGTACATCTGGACACATAGAGCCTAGACAAAAAATTCAGTCCGGGCAAGGAACGAAAAGGATGAGCTAGCTTAGTGTTTTCCCATTGATCTCCTCACGTGATTTCTATGGAGTGCTCAAATTCCAGAGGAACTTTCACGGCTAAGGCCGGACAGCTGGCCAGGGTCGCCGGGAGCTAGCTTAACCTATGTGAAGCAACCAAAAAGGCAAAAAAAAAATACGTCGCGGCCAATTGTTAGCATCACTATTTCTATTTGGTGTCCTCAGAAAGCAAGTAACCATCAATCCTTCATACCATACGGTGCAACAAAACCAAATAAAAACGCATTACAATCGACATATGCACTGTAACCGGCGAAGTGCGCTTACCAAACTGCTTTCATCATTCACCATGTTTGTAACTACCTTGCTTCATACGTATGCATCAGTCAGATTGCTCAAAACAGAATAACCATGCATCAATAGAATGTATAAAACGGAAAATAGAAGAACGTATGATAGGCGGGCCGGGCAAAGCCGGCCGGTCCGTCTAGTATGCTTTATATGTGGTGGTTTTGAGTGGAAATCTGAAGCAAAAAGGGGTTGATTCATTATTATGCTTACACTAATGTTGCTAATAGAATTGTGTTTAGTTTTGTATGAAGGAAGTTTTCAAGTGTAGGGATTGAAGAATGATGAGATGAGTTGAAGAATGGATAAAAGCTCAAGCTTGGGGATGCCCATGTCACCCCAAGAAATATCCAAGAGGTACAAGCGTCAAAGCTTGGGGATGCCCCCGAGGCACCCCTTCTTCATCGGCAAAAATTAAATCACCTTTCAACACACTATATTTTTATTGCTTCATATACTATGCGTTTTTTTGAAGCGTCTTGTCTTTAGTTTTTAGTTTTGTTTAGTTTTGTTTGCTGCAATAAATGATTGGACCCCAACAAATTTCTTTTGAAGAAGTTGCCTTGCTTTTTATTTGCCAAGAACACTCCGTTTGTCACTCTTATCGTTCAACAAGTGTTCTCTTTTTCTAGAACTGCGTTTAGCTTTCGTTTTTCGCCTTGATTTTTGTTCAGATCTTGTTATATATTTATATCAAGGTATATTTTGACCTCTGGTCCATGTTGGTTTTCATCAAAAGAGTTGTTTCAAAAAAGTTTGAATGGTGTTGGAAAAGAGAAAAAAAATTATGCAAAAAAGTGGTACAAAAAGGAGCTTGTTTAGACTGCGGCTTAGACTTTTGCATGTCGTGCTTGATATCGTTTTGATAGTATGCTTAGTGATTTTTGCTGTAGCATGACTTGTCTCAAATGACTGAGATTGCTTAATGAGCCTTTGAAAAAATCATGCGTTGTTTTTATTATTTGGAAGCATTAATTTGGTTTTCTCCTTGATTCTTTAATTGGGTTGACTTGACGCATGCTTACAACATGTTTGACTCATACAAAGTCGCCATAAGCCTCTATGATCATTTAGTTTTTGACTTTTGATGCAATCTTATGCTTCTCTTAATGATGTTTTGTCGCTATGCATGATTATGGCCGTTATTGCTCTCTTAGTTGGTCGCTCCCAGTCTTTTACTAGCCCTAATTTCGTACTGAGTATGAGCTCTACTCGTGCATCCAACTTCCCAAAACCAAGTTATTCCAATATGTCCACCATACATAACTATTAGCAATTTGCTATTCCAAAGTACATTCGACTTGCTTTTATCTATCCTTCAAATTAAACTCTTTTGGTGTTATGCGAAAATTGGTCAGTAAAGCTCTCACGAACCTGATGGCACACTTTACTTTTCTCGTTCTTAGAAATCTGACATTGTGGCTCCTCACGTGAGATTGAAGAGGAAGAGATAGATGGAGGAGTATCTTCGGGAGGAGGTTCTTTACTCTTATCCCCATCCATGGTCGCTCAAACTCTTAGGCGGTTAAGCCCGAATAAGAGACCACGCTCTGATACCAATTGAAAGGATCGTATGAGCGACTAGAGGGGGGGGTGAATAGGAGCTACCCAATAATTTTAATTCTTTTCAAGTTAGGGCTAGACAAGAAGGTAAATTCTCTAGATGTGATACTAAGTGAATTTACCTAGAGTGACAAGCAAGCTAGCAATAACAATATAAGTAAAGGCACAAGTAAAGGATAGAGGTCACCGCAATGAAGACACGAAGACACGAGGATGTATTCCCGTAGTTCCTTCCTTGTTACGGGAAGTACGTCTACGTTGGAGAGGTGTGGGGCCACAAAGGCCACCAACGCCACAAAGGCTCACCCTATTCTCCGGTGAACAAGCCACAAAGGCGAGTTCACGCTCCACTAAGCGATGCCCTTGAAGGCGGCACGACACCTTTACACAAAGTATTGGGGCAAGCTCCACAACTCAATTGGAGGCTCCCAATAGGCCCACCAAGCTCTTACACACAAAGTCAAGCTTGGGGGACGGCTTCTTCCGGCTATAAATCCGATGAATCACACAAGTAACAAGCCCCTCAACAAAGAGAGGGGGGAAATCAAATCGCCTTGGTGGAAGTGTAGATCTAGGTCTTCTCCCTCAAATCCCAAAAGGGCTTTGAGTTCTATTGGCTAGGGAGAGAGATCTTGAGCTTTGAAGCTTTGGAACAATGGTGGAGAGAGAGTGGAAGCCGCAGCCTTCTCTTGAGGAAGAAGAAGGCTTTATATACTCCTCCTCGAAATGTAGCCGTTGCTGGTCGACTAGGGCCGGAGTCTCCGGCCAGGAGGGCCGGAGTCTCCGCCCTAAGTGACTCCAGGGCCGGAGTCTCCGGCCAGAGACAGAAGTCTCCGGCCCAACTCCGGCCTGGTCACTGCATAGACCAGCTCCTTAGCAAACCCTAACCCAGCCAGAGAGACCGGAGTCTCCGGCCACTGGGACCGGAGTCTCCGCCCCACCCGGAGTCTCCGGCCCAACTCCGGGCAGGTCTCTGCTTAGACCAACTGGGAGGATTGCTAGGGCGATACTCCTAGGCCGGAGTCTCCGGCCACCAGGGCCGGAGTCTCCGCCCTAGAAGTAGCAATAGCAGTACTTCGAGGATCCCCTCTCCACCAATTCCACCTTCGCGAAGCACCCTATAAGACCACTAAGCCCTAACTCCACTACAGGACTACGGGCTTCGATCTTTTCTTCCCTTTTTGGGTGAACCTCCGCGAGATCCTGAATTAACCTAGAAAATCTGCATAACTTAAATAGAATGGTTAATTCACCAAATGTTGTTAACAAACACCAAAATACATTTATTAGGGAAATGCCCTTTCAATCTCCCCCTTTTTGGTGTTTGATGACAACATAAGGATTTGCAAGATATAAACACAATAAAATGAAATATATAGGAAAAGCTCCCCCTACTTGTGTGCACAACACCATTTGCATTTGAACATGAGCCACATAAGTAAGAATCATCACTCCCCCTATATATTTCACAATTATACCAATTGCAAGAAATAATATATGAGACTAACCAATAAGCATATAAGTAAGACTAACAATATAGCTCACATTTTAATAGTCTTACTAAGCAACATAAGAACTTAAGTCTCACACACATAACATACCACACACATTTAAACAGTTCAACACTAAGATAGATGAGACACAACATGAAAGTCCACGAAGTTGTGTCTCGACCAAAGCAAAGCAAACGAAGTGCAAATCCAAATAACCACCCCATGCAAATCCCAACGAAGACATCCTAGTAGAGCTACTTCTCCCCCTTTGGCATCGAGACACCAAAAAGGGAAAAGAGCGATGCTACACGCCCATGAGATCACTCGTCGTCTTCATCCTCGGGCTCGTCCTCGGAACCGGCATTGAAGTCCTCATCTCCTTCTTCAATATCATCAGAAGCCATGGGCTTCTTGCCATGACGCACATTGGAGGTGCCAGAGGTGACCTCCTCAAATGCCTGCCAGTCAGTCAGACCCTTGCTCCACTTGCCATAGCTGTGAGTACCGGATGAAGAGGAAGAAGGAGGTGATTCCACATAGCCCGGTTGAGATTTCCGAAAGGCCTTGTGAAGAACAGCTTGATTGTCATTGATGTGCTTCTGAGAGATGTAGCTCTCATATTGCTTATGACGGATGTCCACATTCATGCAAAGCACATTTCTTTGGAACCAATTGAGCTTCTTGTATTCTTGAGAAAACTCATTGGTGGAGCTAGAGCCGGCATTGCTAGCATGCTTCATCCTTGGGCCCCTTCTAGTGGACACACCCTCGGCAAAGGCAACATCATCTTCACCTCTCATTGGAGCAAAAGGTTCCTTGGAGTGACCGGTGGGTTCTTTGCGTTGAAGCTTCACAACCTTGTGATCCACAAGGTTTGCATCGAGAAGAGGAAGGTTGAGTCCTTGAGCACGAATGAGCCTCATGATGAACGGGGCATAGAGAGGAGTCTTCTTGCTGAGAATGCAATCGTTGATTTCCTTGTGAATGAAATCCATCACATCAAGCGGCTCAATAAGTGCGGTCTCTCCTTGGCAATAGACTTCATGAGAGTAGGCCAAGAGATTCACCAAGGCCTTGCGAATAGCATCAAAGTTGCCGGCTTGAGGGGCAATGGAGGCCCGGAATATGCGGAGCAAGATGTTGGACCGTTTGGACAGCCCAAGAGTGCCCCCAATGACAATCTTCTTGTCATCCCCGGTGTAGAGAGGAGCAAGCTTCTTCTTCTCATAGTACTCCCCATCAACATGCATCCTCATGCCACTAGGAGTAGTAGCACCACGGAACTCATACCCAAGGAGAGCAGCAAAGTCCATGAAATTGGAATGACAAACCTCTTCTCCGGTCATCCAAGTCATGGGGATCTCCTCACCCTCTCCAAACACTAAGGTAGCAAAGAACTGTTGGACCAATGTGATGTTGTAGGACTCTTGTATCTTCATGAGTGGATGGAGCCCAAGCTTGCGAGTGATCCACACAGCCTCTCCGAAGTATGCACTGTACTTGGCAAAGTGAGAGAAATCCATCACCGTCTGAGGGCAAACCGGATACTTCTTGAGGGAAGCATAAAATTCCTTCATGATCAGCTCTTGCTCTTTGCGGAAAAAGCAACGGTCACGGGAGTTCCGCGCGAGAGTGTACATATCCCTCTTCCTCATTTCAACAAACTCAGATGCTGATAGCCCTTCCAGAGTCACAAGACTATCAAATTTGACCTTCTTAGCTGCCTCAGCTCGTTCCTCTTCGGCTATCCTTGTCTTGAGCCTCTTAGCATCTCTAGCTTGTTGAGCAATGACCGATCTCTGAGAAAGCTCCCCTGTGGCGGGATTCACAACCAACTTGTCCTTGCTATGGGCTGCCGGCTTCCGAGAACCACCTGCACCTGTGAAAGAGTGAGGAAGATAGCAAGGTTGAGGTGACATGTCCTAGAATCCAAATATAAGCAACTATGCTGTGAAAGAGTGCACATTGGTCTGATCTAGCCGGAGTCTCCGGGGACTCGGGCCGGAGTCTCCGGCCAAAACCGGAGACTTTGCGTCCAGGCCGGAGTCTCCGGCCACAGGGGCCGGAGTCTCCGGCCGGATGCAGGAGCCCGAGCCTAGGAGACCACATAGACCAAATCGAGTGCAATAACCACAATAAAGTTGCTAAGAAGATGATTGATAGCCACTAGAATGTAGTACACCAATTCAAACTATGGGAAACATGCACATCTCATAGATCTAGATGGAACTAGATGGAGAAGATGAAGAACACATTTATCGGAGTCCATTGGCGCAAATCGGTCGGTGGGGAGGTTCCCACACCCTCAAGGGACAGATTGGCCGGTGGCACGGCGGATCCCGGGGCTTGGGAGAGCTCCGGGCAGCGATCTTCGAAGAGGGGGCGGCAGGGGGCGAGTGTAGGGCACGGGGGCGAGTGGGGAAGAATGAACCGTTCTTCCCCACCCCGTGCCCTAAGTGATTTTTGAAACTGCCCGGGCCGGAGTCTCCGGTACTTACCCCGGAGTCTCCGGCCCACCGGAGTCTCCGGGCTGTAAGCCCCGGAGTCTCCGGCCCCCCTCGACCAGATCAATATTTATGGTGTGAAGGACATGTCATTTAGAGATAGGTTTGTTTTAGGATGAGATGGGCTTGGGATGGACACATTGTCACTGTGTGGTACAACATGCTCATGCTTGCAAACATGCAAACAAAATCAAATAAGACCAAACATGAGCATCTTCCCATAAAATTAAGGCAATAAAGTCAAATGGGAAACTCCTCCACTAGGGAGGTTGGTGACCAAAGGGCCACCATGTATGAGTACAAAGGTATGGCACCGCGAAGATATATCTTGGGCCCAAAACCTAGACTCATCAATTAAGCTCAAAAGTGTCACCACTGACACGATAGAACAATACGCTTACTATCGGCATTATGGGGGGAGGGATAGCCCAATCAATTAGGACCGCACTCCCCCTATATTCATGCCCACATCTAGAACAACACACACATTAGAGTATGGGAGTAAATGCACCTAGCTCAAGCCACATTGCTTGAATCAATGATATTTAGTTCATGCCTCAATTCCCGGAATCTTGCTTCATCAAGAGGCTTTGTGAATATATCGGCAAGTTGCTCATGAGTGCCAACATAAGATAGATCAATTTCTCCTCGGTTGACATGATCCCGAATGAAATGATGACGAATCTCAATATGCTTCGTCTTATTGTGTTGCACCGGGTTGTGAGCGATCTTGATTGCACTTTCATTATCACACAAAAGAGGCACTTTGTCAAAAATGACACCGTAATCCTTCAAAGTTTGCCTCATCCATAAGAGTTGTGCACAACAACTAGCCGCGGCTACATATTCGGCTTCGGTGGTAGAGAGAGACACACAATTTTGTTTCTTAGATGACCAACACACCAAAGACCTTCCAAGAAATTGGCAAGCCCCGGAGGTTGATTTCCGTTCCACTTTGTCTCCCGCCCAATCCGAATCCGAGTAACCTATAAGATCAAAACTTGCTCCTTTTGGATACCAAAGACCAAAGTTAGGGGTATTTACCAAATATCGAAAGATTCTCTTGACCGCCACTAAGTGGCTTTCCTTTGGTGCGGCTTGAAAACGTGCACAAACTCCCACACTTAACATAATGTTCGGTCTAGATGCACAAAGGTAAAGCAAGGAACCAATCATAGATCTATAGAGTTTTTGATCCACTTCTTTACCATTAGGATCGAGATCAAGATTAACCTTTGTTGGCATGGGAGTCTTTGCACCTTTGACTCCAATCATCTCGAACCTCTTGAGCATGTCTTGGGTATATTTGGCTTGGTTCACAAAAGTCCCTCCCTTCAATTGTTTAACTTCAAATCCAAGGAAGAACTCCAACTCCCCCATCATAGACATCTCAAACTTGTCGGTCATGAGCTTGGCAAACTCATTATTGAAAGCTTTGTTAGTAGAACCAAATATAATATCATCAACATATATTTGGCAAATGAAAAGCTCCCCATTGACCTTCTTAGTAAAAAGAGTGGGATCGATCACCCCAATTTCAAAACCACGATCAACCAACAACTCTTTAAGGTGCTCATACCACGCACGTGGGGCTTGTTTGAGGCCATAGAGTGCCTTATCAAGTTTGTAAACGTGGTTAGGAAACTTAGGGTTTTCGAAGCCCGGGGGTTGCTTCACAAAAACCAATTCATTTAAGGGACCGTTGAGAAATGCACTTTTAACATCCATTTGTTGAAGTTTAAAGTTATGATGTGATGCATATGCAAGTAAGATGCGAATGGATTCAAGACGGGCAACGGGAGCGAAAGTTTCACCAAAGTCAATACCCTCGACTTGGGAGAAACCTTGAGCCACCAATCTTGCCTTATTACGAATGACTATGCCATTTGCATCTTGCTTGTTCTTGAAGATCCACTTGGTCCCAATGACATTACGGCAATCTTTAGGCCTTTCTACTAGAGTCCACACATTGTTGCGCTCGAAGTTGTTGAGTTCATCATGCATGGCATCAAGCCAATCCGGATCCTCAAGCGCCTCATAAACTTTCTTGGGTTCTATACAAGAGACAAAAGCATGATGAGAGCAAAAGTTAGAAAGTTGCCTCCTAGTGGAGACACCTTTACGAACACTTCCAACCACATTTTCCAAGGATATGCTTCTTCGTCGTAGAATGGACTCAAGCTTCTTCTCACGGCGAGTGCGAGCCTCAAGAGGAGATTCTTGAGAGACTACTTGATCATCTTCATGATCACTGTTCTGGTC
The DNA here is from genome assembly GCA_007115705.1 of Dactylis glomerata. Lineage (NCBI taxonomy): Eukaryota > Viridiplantae > Streptophyta > Magnoliopsida > Poales > Poaceae > Dactylis > Dactylis glomerata. Next base: position 7,180,747 of record QXEO01000291.1, read on the forward strand.
CTCGCCTTGACCAGTAAGTGGATTGCCTTGATCATCAAGTGGACCATAGCCACGGAATTCCGAAGGATCTTCATCAAAGGCTTGATCACCTCCGGAGACTCCGGTATCCATACCCGGAGACTCCGGTATAGGCCGGAGAGTCCGGACCACAGGGGCCGGAGACTCCGGGCAAGATTGCTCGGTGGGATGATCTTGAGGTTGAGGGTGTGCAGCTTGTCTTTGGTCAATGTCCTGTGTGTGTTCAGCAGGTGAAGGCTCCACATGTGTAGAGCATTGTCCTTCTCCTTCGGCCAAAAGGTGTCCCTCAATGGGCCGGAAGAATCCGACACCCATTCTTCTTATGGCTTGGGGAGGAATTTCGTCACCTACATCACGAACACAACTTTGTCCTACAAAGGAACCATTATCCTCATCGAACCTCACATTACAAGTTTCTATAACATGCCCGGTGGACTTGCTATAGATCCTATAGGAATGTGAGTCCGTGGAGTAACCAACAAAGATACCCTCTAATGCTTTAGAATCAAATTTTGACAAACGAACACCTTTCTTGAGGTAGAAACACTTACAACCAAATACCCGGAAGTACATGATGTTAGGCTTTTGCCCGGTAAGAATTTCATATGGAGTCTTGTTCAAGTTCTTGCGGAGATAAAGCCGGTTGGTGGCATGGCATGCGGTATTAATAGCTTCGGCCCAAAAGTTGTATGGAGACTTGAACTCCGCCAACATAGTTCTTGCCGCATCCATGAGAGTACGGTTCTTCCTCTCGGCAACTCCATTTTGTTGCGGGGTGTATGCAGCGGAATATTGATGTTTGATACCCGCATCACTAAGAAACTCATTTAGGGAGTAGTTCTTGAACTCGGTGCCATTGTCACTTCTTATAGTCAATATGGTGGAATTGAATTGACGCTCAACTTCGGTGGCAAAGTCTTTGACGGTTTGTTGGGTCTCACTCTTGAATTCAAAGAAATAAACCCAAGTGTATCTTGAATAGTCATCGACAATTACCAAGCAATATTTCTTGCCACCAAGACTTGCATAAGTGGGAGGTCCAAAGAGATCCATGTGAAGGAGCTCCAAGCACCTCTTGGAAGAGATAATAGTCTTGCTCGGATGACTTGTTTCATGCATCTTTCCTTCAATACATGCCCTACAAACACGATCTTTGGCAAAAGAAACATCCTTTAGTCCGAGTATGTGGCCATTGGTGTAGAGATTTTGCAAAGCTCTCATATTGACGTGGGCTAACCGGCGATGCCAAAGCCATCCCACGTCGGCCTTAGCAATTAGGCATATCGCGGCCGTAGTGGGTTTCTCCGAAAAGTCCACCACATACAAGCCATTTTCGACATACCCAACAAAGGCAACCTTGAGAGACTTACTCCACATGACGACCACAATATCAACATCAAAATATGTGGCATAGCCCATAGTAGCAAGTTGATGAACGGAAAGTAGATTATAACCAATGGTTTCGACAAGCATGACATTCACTAAGGACACGTCCGGAGTGATCACCACCTTACCGAAACCAAGTACCTGAGAGGATGAATTATCACCATATGAGACCGTGACATTTGAAGTATTGGGCTTTAGATCTTCCACAATATTTTTGCTTCCGGTCATGTGGCTTGTGGCACCACTATCAATAATCCATTTTACTCCTCCGGAAGCAATGTCCTACAAGAGATTAATTCTTGGTTTTAGGTCCCCATCTTTGAATGGGTCCTCGTTTGTTAGTCACAAGAATCTTAGGTACCCAAATAGCATATTCAATGAAACCATTATAGGGACCAACATATTTAGCATAGACATCACCATAATAGTCCCTAAGAAGAACATAATGAGGGTTATATTTTCCTGCAAAATTATTGTGAGAAAGGCCGGAGACTCCGGTCTTTGGGGGCGGAGACTCCGGGGTAGACGAACTAACCGGAGACTCCGGAGACCTTGACCCGGAGACTCCGGTCTCCTCGATTTTCTTCTTTCCATTCAACTCCTCCCACTCCTCCTCGGTGTAACAAATGTCAAAGGGGACATGAGGAGTAGGAGCAGCAGCAGGCTTTGTCTTCTTCTTGTTCTTCTTGTTCTTCTTCTTCTTTGAGGACTCGGCCACCAAACAGAGATCCCCTTTCTTTGAGGACTCGGCAACAAAACCGAGGCCCTCCTTTCCCTTGTACAATCTTTGATTGTTCAAGAGATCATTGAGATTCTTCTCTCCTTGAATGCAAGTGGCAAGGCCCTTAGCAAGATCGGCCTTCAACCTATTGTTCTCCTCAATGATATCACTATGATCACAAATAGAGTTAGAAGAACAAGGAACTTCAATAACTTGCATTGGGGGGACTTTAGATTGTTCAATAGTTAGTTGAATTTGAAGTTGTTCACGAATCTTGGTGAGATGAGAGAATTTGCCCTCCAAAGCCTTGTGAGCTTCTTCAAGCTTCTCAAACTTCTCACGAAGATTATTATGACCAACGTCAAATTCAACTTTCTCCTTTTTAAGCAACTTGACCATAGCGAGAGCATGGTCACGTTCTTTAGTGAGTTTTGACAAGATTAGATTATGAGACTCTTCTAGTCCCAACAATTTCTCCTCTAAAGATACTCTCAAGTTTTGCTCTTCTTCGAGCTCAATTGATAGAGAGCCAATATCATCGGCGGCTAATCTTTCCAACTCCTCCTTCTCCTTGATGGTGTCATGGGCATCACCAAGTTCACACATTAGTGCCTCAACATATATCTTGGTTGGCCCCTTCATGTTAGCAAGAAAATCATCACAAGAAACTAGTTCTTTCTTAATCTTAAGACTACTCACATCATCCAAAGAGGTAGTATTGGAATGTGATGATGAAGGAGTAGGTGATGAGGTTACCTCCGAGGCCTTAGCCATAAGACACTTGTGAGTGGTGATGATGGCGTTCTCATTTAGTGAGTTGAAGAGGGATGTAGGTGGTGTGGAGACAATGGCAATTGCGGCCACTTCTCCATTCTCTTCATCAACGGAGTCATCATCCTCGGACTCGGAGTCATACTCCTCATGAACCACCAATACCCTTTCTCCTTTCTTCTTGTTGTCCTTGTTCCCATGTTTCTTGGATGGGTAGAACTTTGATGACCGGCGCTTGGGGACGAGCCGGCCCTCATTGTCCTCCTTGTTCTCATAAGGACATTCGGCGATGAAGTGCTTGATTCCTCCACAATTGTAGCAATGCCTCACTTTAGAGTCACCACCTTTTCTTGGAAAGGATTTGAACTTGGATCCCTTCGTCTTGTGCTTGTTGGCATCCCAAAAGGCATTTGCATTGAGAGCCAAGTGTTCATGGAGTGCAAACTTGAGATCTTCCGGAGACCAACACTCTTCTTCATATATTTCTTCTTCTCCTTCTCCTTGCTTGGACACCACCTTGGCCTTGAGTGCAAGATTGTGAATTCCTTGTCCGGCAAGAACACGGGCTCTTGTTTCTTCCGCGTTCTTCTTCAAGATAGACAAGGCGGTGAACTCGCAAAGAACTTCATTTGAGGTCATACTCCCAAAATCCGGTCTTGAACGGATTATCTCGGATCGCATGGGTTCTCTTGGGTTGATGGAGGTGATGAACATACGCTTGATATAGTCATCACCATTGTCTTTGCACCCAAACCCGGTCAAGGCCGTTGCAAGAGCCAAGATCCTTTGGTACATCTCATCGGGAGTCTCATTATCACGCATAATGAAATCCCTTTCTTCACTTTTGAGCTCATCAAACTTGGAGGACCGAATACTTTCATTCCCAATGAAGAGCATAGTGAGATAGTCCCATACTTCCTTGGCGGTGTTCAAGTTGTTGATGTGTACCGCATGAGTATCCGGTACGGCTTGTTGAAGGAGATGCTTGGCGGTGGCATTGAGTTGCTCATCAACTTCTTCCCTTCCGGTCAAGTTGAGAGGATCATGAGGAGCAAAACCATTTTGTATGACCCTCCACAAATGAGTAGAAGAGCTAGAAATATGAGATTTCATTAGTCCTTGCCATTTAATAAAATTGCGAGAATCAAGCTTGGGAGGAGATCCCATATTATTAATGTGTGGCATAGGATAATGAACCGGCAAAGGTGAGTAAGTGTTAGGGGGTGGAATGTTAGCACCCATTGCCGGACCAACATTTTCCTTAGGAAGGTCACCTTTATTCTCGGCAGAGGTGGAGCCATTGTTAGGTGGCTTCACCTTAGCCAAGGAGAGTTCCACACTAGGAGTGGTGTTTGGGTCGGTGGGCCCGGAAGGTTTTCTTCCAAAATATTCCTCAAACATAGCCTTCATTTCCAATCTCATAGTGGTTTGCATTGTGTCCAAGGACGCCAAATGCTCCTCACGTGAGATTGAAGAGGAAGAGATAGATGGAGGAGTATCTTCGGGAGGAGGTTCTTTACTCTTATCCCCATCCATGGTCGCTCAAACTCTTAGGCGGTTAAGCCCGAATAAGAGACCACGCTCTGATACCAATTGAAAGGATCGTATGAGCGACTAGAGGGGGGGGGGTGAATAGGAGCTACCCAATAATTTTAATTCTTTTCAAGTTAGGGCTAGACAAGAAGGTAAATTCTCTAGATGTGATACTAAGTGAATTTACCTAGAGTGACAAGCAAGCTAGCAATAACAATATAAGTAAAGGCACAAGTAAAGGATAGAGGTCACCGCAATGAAGACACGAAGACACGAGGATGTATTCCCGTAGTTCCTTCCTTGTTACGGGAAGTACGTCTACGTTGGAGAGGTGTGGGGCCACAAAGGCCACCAACGCCACAAAGGCTCACCCTATTCTCCGGTGAACAAGCCACAAAGGCGAGTTCACGCTCCACTAAGCGATGCCCTTGAAGGCGGCACGACACCTTTACACAAAGTATTGGGGCAAGCTCCACAACTCAATTGGAGGCTCCCAATAGGCCCACCAAGCTCTTACACACAAAGTCAAGCTTGGGGGACGGCTTCTTCCGGCTATAAATCCGATGAATCACACAAGTAACAAGCCCCTCAACAAAGAGAGGGGGGAAATCAAATCGCCTTGGTGGAAGTGTAGATCTAGGTCTTCTCCCTCAAATCCCAAAAGGGCTTTGAGTTCTATTGGCTAGGGAGAGAGATCTTGAGCTTTGAAGCTTTGGAACAATGGTGGAGAGAGAGTGGAAGCCGCAGCCTTCTCTTGAGGAAGAAGAAGGCTTTATATACTCCTCCTCGAAATGTAGCCGTTGCTGGTCGACTAGGGCCGGAGTCTCCGGCCAGGAGGGCCGGAGTCTCCGCCCTAAGTGACTCCAGGGCCGGAGTCTCCGGCCAGAGACAGAAGTCTCCGGCCCAACTCCGGCCTGGTCACTGCATAGACCAGCTCCTTAGCAAACCCTAACCCAGCCAGAGAGACCGGAGTCTCCGGCCACTGGGACCGGAGTCTCCGCCCCACCCGGAGTCTCCGGCCCAACTCCGGGCAGGTCTCTGCTTAGACCAACTGGGAGGATTGCTAGGGCGATACTCCTAGGCCGGAGTCTCCGGCCACCAGGGCCGGAGTCTCCGCCCTAGAAGTAGCAATAGCAGTACTTCGAGGATCCCCTCTCCACCAATTCCACCTTCGCGAAGCACCCTATAAGACCACTAAGCCCTAACTCCACTACAGGACTACGGGCTTCGATCTTTTCTTCCCTTTTTGGGTGAACCTCCGCGAGATCCTGAATTAACCTAGAAAATCTGCATAACTTAAATAGAATGGTTAATTCACCAAATGTTGTTAACAAACACCAAAATACATTTATTAGGGAAATGCCCTTTCAGTCTCCACCTTCTACCTTTATGCACCGTCTAAGAGAGCATAGTTGTCATTCTGAGTTTAATGTGCATAGTCCCAAAGTTTATCATTGATTGACTCATGATTTTGGTTTCACTTGTTCTTAAATTATTTGTATCTAGTCGCCCTCTTAAACTTAAAGGTGTCCTATGCATTTATGTTTTGCTATTCCATGAAGGACAAGCTGAAAACTATTTGCTATGTTTTTCCATATGATTTGAACACACGTTTGACTTTCATTGTTTCATTTTCATGACCTTTCGTTTGTGTTCTTTTTCATGTTATAATATGGTTGCTAAGTTTCTTCTATCAAGATTATGTCTTTCATGCTCATGTTTTAAGTTCTTTTGATCCCAGCACTCAATGCTTTACATAGATGATCAAGATTATGTTGGTGCATGTCACCTCAAAAATTATTCTTTTGTTATCACTTATCTACTTGAGGACGAGCAGGAGTTAAGCTTGGGGATGCTGATACGTCTCAAACGTATCTATAATTTTTGATGCTCTATGCTTATTCTTACACAATTTGTTTAGTGCTTTGTTACACTTCGTGGCGTTTTTATGCATTTTCCGGGACTAACCTATTAACAAGATGCCATAGTGTCAGTTCCCTGTTTTCTGCTGTTTTTGTGTTTCAGAAAAGTTATACAGGAAATATTCTCAGAATTGGATGAAACAAAAGCCGAACATCCAGATATTTACCGAAGCTTCCAGAAGTCCGAAGAGGAGACGGAGGGGGGCCACAGGGTGGCCACACCACCAGGGGGTGTAGCCTACCCCTGGCTCGCGCCGCCCTATGGTGAGGGCCCCCGGGCCTACCTCTGGCGCCACCCCTTCGCCTATAAAGACCCCCCGACGGGAAGAATCTAAACACCCAATCAGTTTTCTAGAAACATATCGCGACCCGCCGTTGTCGTCAACCCGAGATTAGGAGGGTCCAGAAGGTCTTCCCGGCACCCTGCTGGAGAGGGGAATCGCCACCGGAGATCTTCTTCATCGCCATGCTTGCCTCCAGCATGATGAGTGAGTAGTCTACCTTAGACTATGGGTCCATAGCAGTAGCTAGATGGTTGTCTTCTCCACCATGTGCTTCATGTTTAGATCTCATGAGCTGCCTTACATGATCGAGATCATCTTTGTGTAATTCTACATGTTGTGTTTGTTGGGATCCGATGAATATTGGTGTTATGTTAAGTTGATGTGCTGAATATTATCTTATGTTATCTCTATGTTATTTATGATCTTGCATGCTCTCCGTTGTTAGTAGCTATCTTGGCCAAGTAGATACTAGTGACTCCAAGAGGGGGTATTTATGCTTGATAGTTGGGTTTATGCCTCTATTTAATCTGGGGGAGTGAAAGAAACCTCTAAGGTTGTAGATGTGCTGTTGCCACTAGGGAGAAAACAACATTCTTGTGTCCAAGGACATTCATTTTGTTTACATTACATACTTTGCTTAATGTAGTTATTTGTTGTTCGCAACTTAATACTCGTGGGGTGTTCGGACGATATTCCCGTGGGTGGATTATTAGTCATAGATGCAGTTGGATGACGATCTATGTATTTTGTTGTAATGCCCAGAGTAAATCTCATAGTGATCCTCATGACATATGCATGTTATCTTTATTCTATCAATTGCCCAACTGTAATTTGTTTACCCAGCATGTTGTTATTTATTTTATGGAGAGACACCACTAGTGAACTGTGGACCCCGGTCCAATTTCCTTTACATTGTTACACCATTTTACTATTACTCGCACTGTTTACTTTCTCGCATAGTACTATTGCTTTCCACTCGATACGCTCATACCTTTGTTTACAGCAAACCGATGAGATTGACAACCTCATCGTAAGTTGGGAGCAAAGTTCTTGGTTGTGTTGTGTGCAGGTTCCGCGTTGCTACTAGTTGAAGACGCACCAACAAGTGTCATAAACGGCGCCCTTGCTAGAGTGTAACGAAGCTAGCAAGCATCACCTTCTTAAGTTTGGCTTTTTCCTACTGGATCGACAAACCTTGGTTTCTTACTGAGGGAAAACTTACTACTATGCTCATCATACCTTCCTCTTGGGGTTCCCAACTGGGTGGTCATCCTGTCCGCATCACCCTACGTCCTGCCTTAGTCTTTATTATCAGCACATGGTGGCTTACAGTGCTCCTTGAGTTGTGTTGTCTAGAGGAAGAAGAAGAAGTGTTCCCTCTACTCTAAGGGTCCAGGCCCCCTTATATAGGCAGGGGCCTGGTTACAGAGTGTCGTCCGGCTGCCGACTTCTCCGTGGCCACGGTTCTGGTGTGGGTCCCACTTCCCTCTGCCCCTCTGCCTGGGCGCAGGCTACTTTATAAAGTGCCCCTGTCTCCTGGACCAGCATATCCGGGGTATATGCCCCCGGCTCGCCTCGGATCCTTTCGTGGAGAGGGGGTTTGCGTGGTGCGGTTGGTGGAGGCCGTGCGTGGCTGGCGTCACTCCGGTCTCCAACCTCTGCCGCTCCTGTCGGGCCCCTGCAAGCTTTAATAAAGCGTCGGTTAGAGGCTTTGTCATCTTCACCGGCTTGGGTCTTCGGTGGAGAAGATCTTGGCCGGCTGTTGGTGCAGCCGGCTCTTCGGTCGAAGCCGGCCTCCTTGGCCGGGTGTCACGACGATCCCTAGGACGTCAGCCGGCAGGTTGCTCTGCCCTTGGCCTACCCAGATAGTCATCCCCACGACAACGTGGCAGTTCATGATTGGTTTGGACGAAATCTGTCTAAGGCATGCAAGTTTAGGTACCAAATAATTCGATTTGCAAAGATTGTTCCGGGTGTCCAAGTTGTGGTACCAAAAGTGTATTTTGCTCTTCTAAGTATGTTTAACTCCGTGGTACAAAATAAATCTCCGGATGTTCTATGTTTCTCCCAGTCGGTTTTGAGGGCCTCTTATATTTATAGATTTTCAAAAATATAGGAAAAATAGGAACACATGAATATAATAGAACTGCATGTATGCGCAACACAGAGGATTGTGAAACCACAGGGGCTTTGTGAAATTGGAGTGTTTATTTGTAGAAAAAAATAGGAATGCTAAAAAATATGTAACAAATCTGGATTAATTGCTTGCAAAATGAGGTATGAGTTAATTGGACAACTAATATGTTTCCCTTTGAAACCTAAACAACAATAAATTTCCTCCATATTTTTTTGCTCCATTCAATGTCAAATCCAGATTTTTTGAACTTGGTTGAATATTTTTGGCTAACCTATAAAGGATTTATATAGCAAAAATAAAAAAATCCCATAGTTGAAGAATCATCGATTTTTTCCAAAATTAGAGAAGAAATGCTACACAATCTTCTTTACTATTGGTTCTCAGCTGGTGAAGACACTTTGCCTCTATATCATTTGATTTTCAATTCTACCCCTCCTCTCTCATTAAGGCTCAATCAAATTAAATCTGTAGCGCACTCACCTCCCATTAACGCTCAATTTCAAATGCTACCTAATCAAATCTTCCCTTCCCTTTCTAACCGGCTGTCAATCTCTTATCCTATCATTGCTCTCTCTGTACACCTTCCACGCAACCCACCACCACAGGGACATCACGCCGGTGGGGTGGAGGATAGTGGCCCCGCCGTGTATGGGGATGGGAGGAGGGAGGAGGCGGACGCCGGTGGGAAGCATGGGCGGCCGGAGTACTGGCCGGGATGTGCAGTAGGATGGTGGTGGGGACTGGGGAGCAGGGGTGGCCAGAGTAGGATGGCACCGATGTTCTAATTGGCGGTGGGGAGGCTAGCCTACAGCTGAGGAGACATGCCGATCCCTGGGCGAGCGGCAGCGTGTCCTGACACTCAGTAAGTCTTTGTTCCTGCTATATTGCTATCCTCTCCTTTGAGAGATCTTTACTAGCCCCCACACCCCACCGCGGCCACCTCCTTCGCTCCCCATCGATGGGATCCCTGCCTCTTCTCCATGTTGCTTTCTTGCCGCAAATCTCATCCTTGCCTGCTGCTCCGCCATCCCATCCTCCCGGTGTTCAGCAGGTGGTTCTCGGGTGGCAGAGAGGGCCAGCGACGAGAAAAGAGGAAGAGGAGGTGGCACGGAGGAGACTAGCGGCAACGGTGGCATAATGATGATCTCGACAAAGTGTTGGACAAGGTTTCGACAGCAACACCTCCGCTCCCCAGGCCGCAATGGCTCACAGGAAGCACGTCGTGGCCACCATGCCCAGGATGGGGCCATGGAGGTGATGCTTCTCATCGAGCGCTCCCCTTGCTGGAGGCCACCTCTGTTGTGGCAGGTGCCGCTGGAGCAGAGGTTGCAGAGAAGACGAAAATCAGGGCATACCGGTTCAGGCCAGGCTGCTCCTCCCTTCCGTGACCTTCCCCCTCCTAGTGGGTTGGGTATTTAAAAGTTAATTTTAGAGTAGTTCATGATATCTGCTGGGCCAACTATTCCTATTGAAATTATATGTGATCTCCAATGATGGCTGCTCATCAACTTTTGGCAGGAAAAATTGGTGAAGTATTAGTTCATCAACTTCAGATTAATTCGAATGGCACTAAGGCTCATTCAGATATTTCAAGATTTGGGTACATTTAATCTTATGATTGAGGATCAAGTAATGGACCAAGATTTATATCTTAAATGAAGGTATATGATCAAATTTGTGTATTCATGGTATATGCGTTTTGGATCATAATAGAAATACATCTTGCATATCTCATTTCTACACACTGATGCTTATTATTTTGGAAAGAACTCAATTATGGTTACAAAGGGAGAAAATTGTACACATGTACTAAACTGTGAGGACTTGGTGCTTCTTCGTCTCCTTCCCTCCATGACCGATGTATGTAGGTTAGTTTCGAGGACTTGATGCTTCTACGCACCCTTCCCTCCCTTAGGTAAGTGACCAGGAGACAACAGCGAGATGTCTTGGGCCAGTGCATAATGAGTAGATGGCAGGGCCTTGTGGCGTGGTTTGTTTGCGGCGTCTGCTTTCCCGGCAGTGCGGTGTCCTTGCCCAGAGTTGGCGATCTTGCAAGCAACCTTACCATCTCCAACCTTTAACTAGGTATAGCCCCATCCATCTTTTCCTTGATTTTTTTTGGGTGAAATTCATGATTTATGCTCAGTTGGCGTGCAATCTTCTTGATGTTACTATTCAGATTGTTCTTTGGTGGTTTGTGCAGATGCAAAATGAGAGGTGCAAATTTTGGACCAATTATGCTTTGCTTACTAAAATATAAGAAATCTAACTATGTTAACAGAGAAGGTAATATGTATGTAGAATAGGCAGTGGTATTTTCTTTGTTAAAAATCCAATCACATGTAATATGTTTAGATTTGTTTGGATGTCTCGAAAGAGTAGCATATTGGGCATCATGAGATAGCCATCGAGAGTTTGGTCAAATTTGAAATAATTTGGCTTTACCATTGGATTTTTGCATCCAGCTGTCTTAAAAGGTATAGATTTGTTTGTTCATTTAACCTATATGAGATTGCAGTTTTACCACCCAGCTCCTGATAAAACTTTATATTGCACCCTGCAACGTGTAGAAAATCTAGCCATCTCTTCCTTTATGTAGCTCACCACACATTACAGACACTAATTTTCAAATTTGCAGCTTTGTACTCATCTGCGCGGAAGGGCAGCTATAGCATGGTGAAGGAACACTACATTGCCAGAAAGGAAAAATGATGATAAGTACCATAGGAGCCAGAAAAAAAGAATTTCATGTGTTTTCATAAAGAGAAGCACTCCACAATGAGTTTATTATTCTTGCTACTAAAGGTTAGTCAAGTAGGATATTCTAGATCAACAGGGCTTTATAAGTTCCCAACTTTGTTGTCTTTTTTATTTTCACGTTCATTTCTGTAATGCCGGCAAGTAAAAATTAACACTGATTGTATCCATGTTTAAAACTTATACTCCCTCCATCTCAAATTAGTTGTCTCAACTTTCTCTAGATTCACATTTATCTAAACACTGAAAGGCGTCTACATACATGTGTAGCTTCTATCAATACACAACAAGGTTACCTCTGTTTTTCTTGTGTGCAGCTTACACCGTGGACAACTACTCTTGCTTCTTTAAACTGTTCTACAGTATGCGGAAGACATGTACGGATGAACCAGGGAGAAGAACCCGTGTAAGCTTATGGTTTGTTGAGCTTAGTTGTGTGATATATTGAGCTTAGTGGTCTATGCACATGTAACACCACTTTTTGGTTTGCAGTACTTCACATAGTTGTTTTAACACGAGACCTTTAGTTAGCTAGAATTTGAGAAGACATGGTTTTCAGCATGTATGATGCTTATTATAGAGCAAGAAGTAGAGTTGTACCAGAAATGTTTGCCAGCTCAATGTTTGTGTTATGTTTGACGACTTATTACAAGAATGATTATATGATTTCTGATAAAACTACTTATGCATCCTACCATACATAGTGTTATTTTGTTTATTGCCAGATTCAATGTATATATACTACATGCAAGCTGTTCATACTTTGAATCGTCATGTTATCATGCAGATCATACAATCATTTTCCCTTAAGTCCCACCCCCTAATACTCGTGATAGACAAGCATATGTTATTTGGTTTCTCTAGAAGAGTATAATAAATAGTGTTCAGCAATGTGAAATAATCTTTTAAAGTTTGGTTCAGTTAATTTATCAGCCACTTTGTTGCCACTTTGTGCCCGGTCATTTCTTGTCATTTTTAAGTTTTTTGTGATGGTTTCTTTACTAAAAATCGATGAGGTTTGTTGTTTCAAATTTGTTTTTTAAATTTTATCTTACACATTTTTTCAAGTAATTTTTTCGCGGGCTCATGAGTCCGACAAACTTGATAAGATCTCACTGTGTGTCTGATTAGTTAGGTATAGAATAGTCCATAGATATTGAGATTGCTGGATGCAATTATTGAGATTAGATAGGTGCTCTATATCTTTACTATTATTAAATTGGGTTCATATCATCATGTGACTCGGAGATGAATTAGATTTTCTTTTCTCCCTAATCATATGACTGAAAAACCGTGGCAACGCACGGACATTCAACTAGTTAATCATAACATATCTTAAGCTTAGATTGATGTTACATACTTGTTTTTTCAAAAAAATACAACTATACGCATACACCTATTATCCATTATACTCCCTCCGACCCATATTACTCTTCACTAATACGAATGTATCTATTACTAAAATATATCTAGATATATCTATATTAATAAAGAGTATTATGGGTCGGAGGGAGTACTTATGATTTTGTTTGCCAATTCTTTTGGGTATACATATGTACCATGGCTCCATTCATTCAAGTCAACTGGATGGACAGTGGCATCAAAGGAAACATTCCCTATACTTATGTCTTCGTATGAATCAAAGAGGTCCTGATTGTTTTTCTTTTGGCGAGCCGTAGCTTGATCATCTAAATCAAACACTAGAGAAGGCAATTCTAGGGGACGTTGAAGAAACATGTCTAAAGGAAGAGCTCATATCGTTCCTCACGATGATACTGTGATACCTGACACGTATGAACCGTCTAAGGACTAAGACGGCCAACTACAACAAGTTTACCTATAAGAAAGTTTGTGGATATGTAGTATTACTCAGGACAAGGTGTGTTGGCTATGGGGTGTAGATGCTCCCTTTATTTGAAGTTTATTTTCAAAAAATATTTTAAAATATCAAAAAAATCCAAACAACTTCACGTCCCACATGTTCCCGAAGTCGTTTTAAGAAAAATCGATTTTTTATATAACCCTATAAAAAAGACAAATTCGATGCTAAAATAAGCCTTTTTGCGAAGATTTATTTTATCGTTTTCACATACGCCACCAAAAATGTCAGCCGCGACCTGGGTTCGTGATAAAGTCTGGCAGGTGGGTGTTGGTTGCCAGCCATGCTTTTACTGTTCTAGTTCCAGGTGGGAAACTTGCAGAAACTTATTCAAGGTTTCTTGAACTGAAGCCGTACTAATTCTGGGACAGATTTCTCAAAAGGTTTTGATGCATTTGTTTACTAATTCTTGAATTAAGGTTGCCGGGTCAAGGCGTGTAGAAGGCACAGTATACAGTAGGAGAATATTATCATGACTGCATGCTCATCTAGCTCATGTTGTCGGCTCTTTAGCCCATTCTGTCATGTTGGCGAGATTGAAGAGCCGGGAGCGATGCCGGGGCCTTAGCCTTAGCCTTACGGGTTGGGGGCCCGATCATTGTTGCTGTGAATTGAGATTCTATTGTTGGTTCTCAAAAAAATACTCCTCGGACAAGGATTTGTCTTTATGTAGTAAAAAATAACTTTTAAGGATATGTGCTTTACCTCATACGCACGGTGCACACTTTTTTTTTTCACACCGTGTAAATAGGAGTACTTCGTACTACTACTCCTGTCCACAAACGTTTGTATTTTCTTAAAAAAATTAAGCATTTTGTATTGAAATGTGCCATCTACCATCATCTGTCTTCTTTTTAATTTCTTCACCTGCAATGAGCTAAGTGTATATAAATTTTTTATTAAGAAAATGCTATTGAGCTTGCTTTCGTGATAAGAGAGAAATAATTTTTCCTTCATAAAAAGCATTGAAAACAAAGTATACTTTTTGTAGACAAAATCTAAAGCTATGTATACTTATTTTTGAATGGAGGAAGCATGAATCAATCAAGGTAGTACAAACAAACATTACGTGCTCGCGTGAACGGTACCGTTTCGAGTTGTGAGTTTTGACAGCTGCACACGGCGTGAAAGTGTGGTGTGAACCGACCAGACTTGGGGACTAGGGGTCAACCCCACTGCCGGTAAATTCATCTTTGCCGAGTATGCAATGATGTGCTCAGGATTATTGTTTTCAGGAGTTATATGGATCAACCAACAAATTTTACACAACATTTTTATATACATGTGGTTTTATTTTGAAATACTAAATTATCATTTCGATTATTGTTTTCAAATTCTACGCCACACTTGAAGGAGAAACTGTATATGCAAGATTGTGCTCAGGATTTTCGCCCATAAAAAGTATTTATCTTTTTTTTTGTTGCAAATTTTCAAAGAAAGACACACTTTACATGATTGAGTATTACTTCCATGTTTAAATTAGTTTACCTGCAAGATGCTTTCTTTGTCTTTCGCTCTCGTCAGACAACAACTAAACACGTACATTTCTCCCATTAAATTCTTGCACAAATTTCCATTTTGAATTTCTATTCAAGATAAATAAAAATAAAAAAGGAATGTGTGCTTGGGATCAGAAAACCGATATTGATGTTGGCAGGCCTGCAATTAGTGGCGAGAGTTGGATATGCCTCTTTACACGGAGGGTGATTTTTTTATAAGGCAAAAGCTTTGCCTATTTCATTGATTAAAAAATAGTTAGAGAGTTCAAGTTATAAAGGATCGGTGCTCCCAACACAAAATCCTACTCTCGCGGTATTAATGCGCCCAAATACTTAGCTCCGACCATTCCCCAAAGGGCGGCGCTACTCTTAATGATAGAAATAATTAAAGCCGGCATGGAAACTACATTTTTTAATACTCTCGCATTTTTTTTCGTACCATAGCTCCCAAGCGGTGAGTAGAAGCAAGGATGCAAGTCCATTCCGCCGCCTATCATGGGCTCCGTAGATTGCACACCACCATTCATAAAGGATGTCAAAGTTGCCCCAAAGGCTCGTGTCAAACTCCGCAAGGCCAAGCCAATCTTGTCCAAACTCGAATGAGGAGGGTGATATATGAATTCCTGTTAGGAATTGTTTACATATTTTCTCTGGTTAACTCAAGAGAGTTTCAAGCAACAGCGATCAAAATGTACACACGCCATCATGTGAGTCTTATGAAAGCGTATTATATGTGTGCGCCTTCATTAATCTTGAGTCTCCGCCACCTCCAGTATTTACTAGACATTGCGTGAGTGTCAACATATATCCTTGTGTCAATATTGTTATCGGTGTTTTGAAGTAACATATTCCTTGTGCTGAAGTGACATGATACATTTTCTCTCACTCCCTTTAGACATCCCACCAACACGAATCTACTGGCATGGGAGGGTCGACTTCAAAGATTTAATCTCAACGTCCTAACGTCAAAATACTTGAATAAATACGCGTAAAGTTACATATCCATTGTTCCGTCCTGATCAGCTGCCCTAGCG
The DNA here is from genome assembly GCA_007115705.1 of Dactylis glomerata. Classification (NCBI taxonomy): domain Eukaryota; kingdom Viridiplantae; phylum Streptophyta; class Magnoliopsida; order Poales; family Poaceae; genus Dactylis; species Dactylis glomerata. Next base: position 7,196,688 of record QXEO01000291.1, read on the forward strand.
TTCAGCTTGGCTTAATTTATGATGGAAAACGTACAGTAGCGTTAGAGCTAAATACATCCGTAGTCCCAATAATTGTTCATTAGGTGCAATTTAGTCCCAATAATTGTAAAATGGAGTGAAGTAGTCCCAATACTTGTCTATTAGGTGCAAAACTCATCCCAAGCCACTCATTAGATGACACGTGGTGTTGTTCATTTTGTAAAAACGCCCTTATATTTTTTTCTTGCACATATAAGGTCATACTAGTTTGCTGGCACAGGTCCCACCTGTCAGATAGAGTGGAAAGAATTGTAAAATTAAAAGGGCAGCGTTGGTATTCGAACTCCGTTCGTCGGGCAACAGAAGAGTTAATCAAAACCACCTCACCTCACACATCCTCATGTCATGATTGTAGAATTAAACATTATAATTATTATGTTGCCGCCCAAAATAAGAAAAAATATCTGTGACATCCCTCTTGCGGGGGAAAGCATGTAAATTTTGTAACTATGCTCCTTGCAACATGTACAATGAAGAAATACATGCGTGCATGCCTTGTACCACTCTTCAAAATTTTGTACATTTCGTAGCATGAAACTTATATATACATGTATACTTTGTGTTTCTTGATAAAAATATTTTACCACGTATGCACCGCCTAAAAATATTTTCGTATCTGTCGTGGCACCCTCAGTGCACCCCGTTTCTAAATGTTGTAGCTCCGCCACTGCATATCTCACGGCATAAGTGTAATGCATATATAAAAAAACTGACTACCGGGCACAAATTTAGAATATATAGTACCTTCTCATTTCAGTATGACTGGATAAATATAAAAAAGAAGAGAAAATTAGCATGAAGGAGCTACAGCTGAACCAAACGCAATAAGAGAACAATTCATGCGTTGTGAAACATGCATAACCATGTGAAAGAACAACATTACTGTTATTTACAGTTAAAAAAACATTACTGCTATTTCCAAAAAAAATGTAACACCATTGTATAACATCAGAGAAAATGAGATAATCCATAATGAAATATGGGCTTTTGTATTTAGCTATCAGATTACAAGAGAGAATCAAAGATTTAGGCCAGTTGATGAAATATTTCGCAATTCTGTAGTCGCAGAAATTCAGTAAGTAGGCATGCATCAACAAATAATAACTAATTTGTCTCCACAATTGATAACTCTTTGCTGAATTCTCTGATTTGGCCGGAAAGCTTATGTTTAATAAGCTGGAGGTACACACTTAGATAATATAGTAGAGTGTACTGCAGTGGTAAAGCTTCCATCTTCTGTACCTAACGTCGTAAGTTCGAATCCCAGTTGCGCCATTTTGATATTAGAAATTCTTTCTACCCTTTCTGACAGGTGGGACCTGTCCCAACAAACTAGTAATGACCACATACGAGAAATGCTGAGGAGCTCCCGTGTGCCACGCTACCTGACGTCTTTGCTTCACACCTGTCCCAGGACCACCAGTTTTAGAAGGATAAATATCGGTATTTATCATGATATAGATTGTCTAGCAGCGTATTCCCCTGGCCATGGCCCCACGCCATTATTTCTCCCCACAACTAGCCACTGCCCACCGACACCTTCTCCTACCTCTAGCCCAGCCCAGCGCTTGCTTTTCGCCATGAAAGAAGCATGGGAGTAGGATGGGAGTCCAGGAATGGAACAAAGAAGAAGGTGGAGTCCACTCTTTTGCCACAGTGTACCTGCGCTCTGAACGAAACTGCCGACCACAGCGGCGACTGCATCTCAAGGGCCATCTCCTCCTGCCGGCCAGCGTCTCGGCGCGGCGTCCTCCACAGGCCACAACAGCAGGGTTGGTTTAGAGCTGCGGAGGGATGAGCGCGTTCAGGGACCGACGCTGGCACCTACGCCGCCGGCGTGACGATGGGCGCCAAGGACGTGGTCTGCTTCAAACTGCTCCGTGGCTCCGCCCTTACGCTGCGTGGTGCAGGCCGGCTCACAACGGAAAGTTTCCGACTATGGTTTGGCTGCTTGGCCGCGTCCGCCAACGAGGAGGCGCGCATGTAGAACGCCATCGGCGTCGATCCTTCCGATGCCGCTGAAGAACACCATCAGACATGGCCTCCTGGTGGCCGGCGGCGGCAAGTCGTTGACTCCCTCGTCTCCAAGTTCGAACGCATTTTTCTGTTCTCGCATGTTCTTCTCTCATGATTTGTTAATTCCATGGTTAATTCAGTGGGGCCAACATTGAATTGGGTTGGTGCAGCGCGTGCATGGTACGTGGTATTCATCTGTATTGAGGACTTTACTCTTTTCCAAGGAATTTTCTATTATATATTCCAACTATCTCAAAGCAATTCTGGACGGTGGATCCATCGGTTAGTGTGGCTCCCCAGAGCCAAACGTCCGGATTAGACCACATACGTGCTAGAATAAAAACATAAGGACGTTTTTATAAAATGAACAACGCCACGTGTCATTTATTGAGTGGCTTGGGATGAGTTTTGCACATAATGAACAAGTATTAGGACTACTCCACCCCATTTTACAACTATTAGGACTAAATTGCACGTAATGAACAACTATTGGGACTACCAGTGTATATAGCTCGTAGCGTTATTGTTGTACCTGATAGCTGACAAATCAACCAATTACAAAACATAATGATACTTTCACCCGTGGTGTTTTGATCTATTTTGTGTATGTCTTTATTTTTCCTCCTGTAAAACAAGCTCGGTTGCGATTAGTGCTTGTTTTCCCTTTTAGACAAAGAGGGCTCATCCCGGTTCTAATTTTTTTTTTCATTATTACTTGTCACGGGCCAAGTTTCTGTACAGAAGGGTGGGGTGTTTAGTAGCGAGCTTTATTTGAAGAATTGGGCTCAATGTAGATCGGCACTACATAAGTTCGAAATGAGCCCATAACAGACCAATTCCAAACTTGAGCACACTTTCGCTTTTATCTTCTGATTCTTCTCCAGAAAGTTCTTTTGACTCCCGAGCTATAGTGTTTTTTGCATATTAAAAAATCGAAAATTATATTTCTAAGTATAAAATTATTTGAGTTAAAATCCTAAAATTAGCTAATGATGTATCCCACAAGCGTGCAAAAATGAATTCAAAATATAACATATTTTGAGCTACACAAAAATGAAACTCCACTAGTCTATAGTACTCGGCCTTATTTGAAGAATTGGGCTTAATGTAGAACGGCACTAGTCGAAAGTAAGCCCATGAAATACCCATTCCAAACTTGTACACTACTTTTGCTTTTTCTCTTTCCATTATTTTCTCTCAAAAAAAACTTAAGATTTGTAAATTTCTCTTATGTTGCTCTTTTAAACAGGAGGCCGTAGAGGCGTAGCCCTGCATTAAATTAATAAAGCCAATCGGCAAGTACATTGTGCTAAGAGATCAGCTTATACATAACACACACAACAAGAAAAAAGGTTACAAAGAAATACAAATTGAAGGTCGAGGATCTCATCCATCCACCCGGTCAGAAATTGTCGAAGACATGTCGACGAGGTACACAATCGGAGACAAATCCAGCCTTCGTCAACACCTAGCAAGCCGTCGTTGTAGAGTCATCCGCCTACACCTCCGAAGAAGGTTTATATCTTCTCGCCAAGGGTCGAAGGGCGTCACACCATCGCGATGCAGAGAAGCTCCTTAGGGCATGGATAATGTATAGCTCTAGAGGTGCTGCCTCGCAGCTTTAGCTAGGTTCGGATGGTCAAACTTAGGCTTGGATGATGTATTTTTAGGGAGACAGTCTCTTCTGCAGGAGACGACCTCTTCAATACTAATGGTGAGAGGGAGGGAAAAAGATGAGAGAGAAAAAGTGAAACTAAAGCAATTTTTAAGGGAAAGAGGAAGTGTTATAAGTTAGACCAATATTTTTTACACCTCTTGCTTCATCTACTTTTAAGTCCGTGCTTATTCAAGCAGTGACAGACCATTGCCCCCATTTCTCATGCACTTAGAGCACAAATGTCACACTTAACAGAATGCCCAACTGAGATTGGTTGATCTTACCAAGGACACACACAACTCAAGCACAACTTCTCTACTTTCCAGGAGTTAGGGGCATGAAGACACCCACCCATATAGACATTGGTTTAGTTTTTTTTTTTTGAACGGAGACATTGGTTTAGTCCTTCAGCTTTTTTCTAGGTTAACAGGGTTTTTTTCCCAGGTTACATTTTAAGAAACGAAACCACTGAGATTCGGTACAAAGTAGCGATCAACAACGAAAGTTGGAGTTTAAAAGGGCATCCGGCCCTCCTTCCCACAGTTTCGTGCTGCGTAACTTGATTCTAGAGTCTTCTACTCCTGCTGATATGCTTTTGTTACCCATTCAAAGTCCACCCGGAGCAGATCGACAATTCAAAACCTCGGCCACACGCTTTCAGCATATATAAATCCAAATAAGTTCGCATTTCACATGCTCCGCGAGCCACGTCTCTGAACAGTTCCTCCCTTTCAGACGTCTCCCAAAGCCATCTTTGAGCAGAAGTGACACTGGCGCTGAAATGTTCGGCTTAGTACTGCTAAAACAATAAGCTAATAACCTCAGGTCCTCATGAAGCCAGGATACGCAACTGCACTGCAGAGTCGGTCGCACGGCGCAGCATGGAGGAGATAATTAAGTTTGATCACAGGTCGTAGCAAATGTCAAGGGGAGTTAAAAATTGGGAGGTCGCTGTGGTCAGTCTCAGTCACATGGGCTCCTGCTGCCCGTTTGCCATGCGAGTGCGCACAGTGCACAGACTCGGTCAAAGAATCTCGAGAAGAGCCTCCACGGTTTTTTTTTTTGGAAAGGCACGTCCTTGTTGGCATTCAGCGTCGGTCTTTGCCTGCTCGTCCACGTGTTGGGCCAGGCTGAGACGGAGTCCGAGCTGATTGTCGAGAGCCTCCACGGTTTATGGTTTCGATATGCCCTGTTTCATGTCCAAAGATTCAGAGCATGTTCAATACTTTCTCAGTTTTAAATTATTCTATATTCTAGAATAACTTAAAATTAAATTTTAACTAAATATACAAGAAAAAATATACAATATAAAATAGATAGCGTTATATTTATCATAAAATTATATTATATATTTGATATTATAGAATTTTATATTTTTCAATATATTTAATTAAACTTTATCTAGTTTAACTATAACTAAGCCCATAATATAGGGTAAATATTAGACAAAGAAAGTAGTATAATTGTGATGACTATATGAAGCTTTCATGTTATTTGTAGGCAATCTTATAGTTGATGTATACAATAGTTCGGTATAAAAAAATTATTACTTTGTTAATGCATGATTATCTTATACTCTTACAAAGTGTTTAGAGCACTTCTTAGAGATGGCTCTTACATAAGACCTTATTATACTTGCTCTCACAATGATTCTCTCTATTTGGTGATAAATAAACCACTGTTCCCTTTTTTTAACTTTTTAAGTTATTTCATCAAACAATGTACTTGTCCTCGCTTCTCCTCGAATCCTCCGTCAGGGCGGCTCGTGGCGGTTACTCTCTACTGTCGCGCAGAGGCGAGTTATTGGATACGCAAGTGACGGGCTTGACCGGCGATGGTGTGACATTGGAAACAACGTGGCCTGTCCCCGGGCGTTGTTGTTGTGGTGCTCCTTTGTGGTGGTTTGCGGTTTTGGCCGAGGGCCTGCCCACAAGGAGTGAGGCGGCGACGACGCCGCTCATGGCTAGCGATAAAGCATGGCATGTTCGGTCGATGGTGAGGGACGGTTCAGCATGGAGCTGCAGGTGGACGGCAGCGGCGGCCTAGGCGCAGCAGCGCGGTGGCGGGACTTATAGGACCTCATCGGGACCCGACAGGTGGTTGGGCCTGATTTGGACCTAGTCGGCCTTGCTACTGCGTCCGGACGGCGAACACCTCGGGTGGTGTAGGGTGGATCCCCTCTCCGGGGCTTCCATACACCCTAATGGCTGCTAGCTATGATGTTGCCCTACTTTGTCCAATTGGTCGGCGTTGTGATGTGACGTTGACCGGACCATGGGCTCAAGTGCGTGGATATCGGGGTGGCGGCCCTGGCTCGGTGGACTGCGCGGACGGCTCTACGGCGAGCGATGTGGCATCGGTGGTGGTCTTTCTCTTCGGTCATGTGGATGGTGTAGAGCGGACGGTTGGAGATCCTGGTGTTGGCGGCGCTTCGACTTCGGCAGCTCCCAGATCGTGGTTTGGAGACCTAACTCGAGGACGGCGGGCGGCTAAATTCTCGGGAGCGGTGTGAAGATTTTTCTGGGCGAAAGCTCTTCGTCTTAGCGCCAAAGGCGGCGATGCTTGCGGGTGTCGTAACCCTCTTGGGAGCGTCGTTGTGGTTATCCTCCCCACTCTACGGCTCCGGGTGAAAACCCTTGACCTCGCGGTCACGACGGCAGCGACGTTGTGCGTTGTTACCCTCTTGGGGGCGTCGTCGTGGAGCCTCGATACCATTTGGTATCGTTTCAACGTCTTCGGTCAAGTTTTGGTTTTTCCGTGTTTTCTTTTTCTTTATCTTTGGTCTGTTTTATAAGAGGTTCTCCTCACCACCTTGTATCGGTTTGGCTGTTGTAGCTTTATTTATAAAGCGAGGTGAAATACAGTTTTGAGAAAGAAAAATTGGAAGGTCGTTGTGGTCAGTCTCAGTCACATGGGCTCCTGCTGCCCGTTTGGCATGCGAGTGCGCACAATGCACATACTCGGTCAAAGAATCTTGAGAAGAGCCAAGTCCAGACCCCGCGGTTCATGGTTTCGATATGCCCTGTTTTATGTGTAAAGACTCAGAGCATGTTCAATATTTTTCAGTTTTAAATGATTCTGCATTCTAGAATAAGTTAAAGTTAAATTTTATAAATTTTGACTAAGTGTACAAGAAAAACATAAACATTTATAATATAAAATAGATAGCGTTATAATTATTATAAAATTATATCATATATTTGATATTATGGAATTTTATATTTTACCAATATATTTAATTAAACTTTATCTAATTTAACTTTAACTAAGCCCATAATGAAGGGTAAATATGGATAGAGAAAGTAGTATAATGGGTGCTGACTATATGAAGATTTTATGTTATTTGTAGGCAATCTTATAGTTGATGTACCCAATAGTTGAGTATAATAAATTATTACTTTGTTAATACATGATTATCTTACACTCTTAAAAAGTGTTTAGGAGCACTTGTTAGAGCTGACTCTTACATAAGACTTTATTGTACTTGTTCACACAATGATTCTCTCTATTTGGTGATAAATAAACCACATGTTTTTTTTTACTTTTTAAAGTTATTTCATCCCCACCAGGCTAAGGGCAACAAGAGCTAATGGACTCAGTTAGGACAACAGATTATAACGACTCGTCAGGTTTCAACTGACTCAGGTTGGACCAGAACCCACCTATCTCCACTAAAATCTAGAGATCTCCGTCATACTTCACTCCTGACGCAGGGTTTTGTGTACCGGTCACGAAATCCGGTTACTCCCGTGCACCCCTCGTAAATGGGCTAATCCTGATTTTTTTTGAATTCAATCGAGCGTACTAGGTAAATGGTTATATATAGGACCTCGAATTGAAAACTTGGTGGGAATATTTCTCGAGCGATGCTGGGAATATTTCTCAAACCGGTAGCCAAAATTAACCTTTATCCCGCTCTGACTGATGTACTCTAGTACGTAGGAGTACATCTCGCCTGTTAATTTTCGACGCAGAGCAAAACTCGCATGGCGGCTATGTGCGGAGAACATATCTGCTGAACTGAATGGAGCTCGCACGAAGCAAGTCCACGTGCAGGAGCGATGGCTGATCAGCCGCCGTGTCCAAGGGGCATGCACATATATACGTTCGCGCGCATGGCATGGCAGCTGCTTCGCAGAGCAGCCGATGAGTGGGCGGATCGGGATCGGGGTCGGCACGCACGAGCAGCCGAGCAGGATGTGGAGTGGGCACTACCGGTCGAGGAGCCCGCGCGCGTTTGTCAAGCCCCAGGTCTGAACCCAGCCGAACCACATTGCCTGTCCTGCCCGGCGCCCGCTCCATCGTCGTCAATCATCCTCATCGCTTGACCGTCGTCTCGTCTCGGACAGCGAAACCCACCACCGCGACGTGGGATAGGAAGGCGTAGCGACGCCCTTCTTTTTCTTCCTTACCTTCGAATGAAACAAAGTTCGATCTCGGTCGATGTCGACCCCGGCGTGCGGGCGTCGCCGCCTCGGCGAGCAGCAGCTGGCGCACTATGCGTAGCGTCTGCGCCCGTCTGCCCGACCTCCGGCGTCGCGCAGGGCACGACACGCCTGCCTGCTCGTGACACGCGTGCGATCGACCGAACCCATCGCGATCGGCCCCGTTCGCCGCGCGCGTGATCTCGCTGCCATCGATTGGTTGTCCACGCACGCATACTGATGTGTCTGTCTAGTCTCGGCCTGTATCCGGGCGAATTAAGTGCCATATTCAGTGAACGCAAACGCGCAAAGGAGTAACTGAGGTCAAGGGCACCCGCAAGAAGTTGAACGAGGCTCTGGGAGCCAAGAGGAACTTGTTGATTGGATTCCGAATCTGCGTTGTGGCCCACACGCTGCTCAAAGCACCCTTTGCCTAGGTCTCTGGAATACGCTCAAATCGGTGGTATCCCGAGAGCCACCCTTGTCTCTTGCTTCCGTGAACCGAAAGTGGTCAACACCCGCACGAGCGGCTGCGACCATGGAGATGATGCGAGCTCCCGCGCGCATGCGAAAAAGGGGGCGGGGGGATTTCGTCACCTCCCGCCGAGACCGCCCCTCTACCCTCCTCTCACCACCGAGTTCGAAATCGCCATTTCCCCTCTTCGAGCTCTCTTCTCCCCCCCACGCAAGAAAGGTAAGTAGGCGGTGTTGGCGGCAGCGGCGACGGGGGCGGCTGGGCTACTCCGACCACTTCTTCGACAAGGATTTACCTCTGTCCACCTCCAGCCATGACTGTAAGTACCAATACCATGACATCTCGAGCATATTCATGTTGTTAGGGTCAGATCTGTGACTTGTTTTGCTTAGATCTATCCCTGATGTCGGCTTGTAGCAAAGATCTTGGCATGTGTAAGCTTAGATTTGTTGATCTGTGAGTATTAGCATGTGTAGCAAAAATCTTGCCATGTGTAAGCTTCTTGTTCTTTGTATGCCTAGTATTTGTTCATGTAGGCTAGTAGTCATGATCTACTTCTACATTGTGCGGCAATGTAGGACTCGTTATGCTAGGACTTCCTTAGCCAGGCTCTGGTCCTCTTTGAGGAGTCCCAGATCCCTTTGTTTGTCGCCGATTCGTAGCCTCTCCTGACATCGAAGGTGGTGGACGTGGAGGTTGGGCAGTGTTTCGAGCAGCCTTAGTTTGCGCATCTCGGATCGTCTCAGAGCACAGTTTAGAACCTTGTCCAGAGCGTGGCATCGGAGGTTGCCGTGAACATTGCTAAGGCAAGGAAGGAGAAGGAGCTGATTAATGCATCCTCAACTCGCAAAACGGCCACTGTGAGCATGAAGTGGCTGCCTTTCCAGTCCACCTTTATCCTCCAGAAGATGTGTGAGCTGATCAAGACCAGCGTTCGTACTGACAAGGGCTTCAAAGAGGTCCATCTAGTTTCTGTTTCCAAGGCTCTCTTCAAGCATTGTGGAGCGGAGGTGACTTCTACTTAGGTGTACAACCACCTGAGGAAGTGGAGGACGAGGTGGATCCAAATTAACAAGCTAAGAGATCTGAGCGGCGCTCAATGGGATGAGGACACCTGCACTATCATGCTAGAGGCTGACCACTAACAGGGCCATGTCACGGTTAGCACCTTATTACCTTGGACTGCCCTTTGATCATTCATGCCTACATCTAACAACCTTCCTTGTCATCCCTATTTAGGATCACCCCAAGGACGCCGAGTTCCTCAACAAGCCCATACTGAACTACCATGAGATGCACGCCGTCTTTTTTGGTGGGATCGCCACCAGCAGGTTCGCCATGGGCTCCAATGAGCCACTGGGCGCATCTTCACCCCTGCAGAGTATGGGACAGACTCCTAGGAGTCCGAGACCATTATCATTGATGGCCCGGACAAGCCTTTTCCCGCACCACCAGCTGGAGGAAAGAGGAAAAGGGGTGCTCTGGCTGAAGATGAGCTCCAGGCCTTCACCTGCATGACTGAAGCCATCAAGGACGTCGCGCAAGCGATTAGGGAGAACAAGCCCACCAACGTCCATCCAGACCTCTACAAGGCCGTCATGGACGTGCTTGAGTACACCCTGGATGCTCTCATGGCGGCACTGAACCACCTTGTCGACCACAAGGCCCAGGGCGTCACCTTTATTGCCATGGCAGACTCCCACATGTCCCTCTGGCTCAGGAACTACATGTCCAAGAACTACTTCAATCTGTAGTGGGTGCCCTAGGGCATTGTGGGGCTGGGGAGACATGCTTGCTTGTGATTGCTGAAGATGATGATCTTGTGATGTATATTTTGGTGGTAGCTAGGACTCAAAAACGTGTTATGGCCTATAAGTAAGGTGAGGTGGTACATACTAAACCCCTCATGTGATGAAGACTATGTGGTGGTAGGACGACACCCACTTTTGCTATGGTGCTAGGTTAACATCTTAGTGCTAGGAAGAACTTTTAATCCCCTTTTGGTCACTCTAATGCATGCTCCCCTAAGTTGATGAATGTGTGCAATTGTTCACTTGCTTGGATGATCTTGCTGTCACCATTTGTTACCTCATCGTGTACTTACCCCTCATGTTTCTTTGTTAGTGGTACGTCGTGTTCAGGGGGAGGCAGTCCGGAGTGTACAACTCGTGGAGGATCTGCCAGTCTCAGGTGAATGGTTTCTCGAACAACAGCTACAGAGGGTACCAGACTCTGGAGGAGGCAATGGAGGAGTTCAACCAATTCCTGGCTGATGAGGCAATGGCTTATCAAGGTATGGTTGTTCAAGCACTCCCTGCTCAAGGAATGGCTCTTTAAGCCTTGCCTGTTCAAGGTATGCCTGCTCAAGCCATACCTCTCCAAGCAATGGCTGTTCAAGCAATGCCTCACCATGACGGACACAGGTTTAGCGATTTCATCATCGTTGTACTGATGGTGGTGATCGCGAGGCTCTTGTTCTTCAAGTAGTTGGGTGTACGATCGCATGTTGTGGTAAGCTCACCAGAGTTTGAAATGGGTAACTGTTAGAACACTAGTGTGGTTAACCAAACAACATGACATTGCATCTGCTGGCTACAAAATCTGTTTGCAGGCATCCAAACAAATGGGTCAAAGTTGGCTCTCAGAGACAGCGAAATCCATTGTGGGCAACCAAACAAAAATGCCCTTGCTGTTTTTGGTCCGTTCGATGCGATCCTAGCCCCCAGCGCCTGCCCCCATGGAGCTAAAAAAGAGGTGCAGAATACCAATCGCGCCCCAAGAGACTAGAATCTACAGGATGCATGCTCAAAGCTGAATCAAGTAGTCCGCCTGAGCATACGTGCGGCCGTGCGGGCGGACACTAGGCGATGCCATATCCCAGTATAGCCTACGAATTTCGTACTGTACAATGGCTTGATGATATTTCTCAGGCCTTCACCAAAGAACTACTATCTCCGTTCCAAAAATATAAAATGTTTTAGTCTATCATTGACACACATATATCTAGATGCTTTTTGGCATATAGGTTTACTCCTTTTGCTTCTAAGCTACACACTAAAAGATGTATATAGATACATACATGACAATAATAGGCTAAAACATCTTATATTTTCGAACGGAGGGAGTATTTCTATATCAACGCCAAGATGCATGCAAACAAAAAAACAAAGAGATTAGAATCTTAATCAAAAGATTCAGTGACGACTATTTCTACCTTGACCGAGATATAGGACCCTCTAACTTGATTATGTAGCGCGCGTTTGCATATTTTGTGACACTATCGTTTTCAACAGCTAAATTTATGGGTTGGAGTGCAATTTGAAGATGCCTTGGTCTCTTTCGGTGCTAGTATATTACAGCGTGTTTGGTTTGAGGGAGTTAGATGTGGGGAATGGGAGTTTAGGATGTTAAGACTTTTAATCCCTTGATTGCTTGGGGGGAATGGGAGTTAGAGAGGGAATATGATGAGGAATTCATGCACTAAACACCCACTGATCTCTTACCTAGGGGAGGCCAGGTAATTGAGACGGGGAAAGGGAATTAGCATAAAGCTGCCATTCAATTTCCTCGTACCGCCAAACAAGCAGGGTTGCGGAGGATATTTCCAATGGCAATCTTCGGTATTAGGTCAATGTAGTCGATGGACATACGGTACCAGATAGGTTTATTTTTAGGATTATTGAGGTTCAACCATGTCCAATACTAAAAAATATATCAAACAACCCACTCGAGGGGAAGGGGGGCACCGCCCCCTCTCTCAAACATTGATATTTGTCTTTCACCCTCCCCCACCCACCCTGCCACTAGGTTAGTGTAGTGGATGGACATACAACAACTAGGGTTTTTTTTGACGATTACTAGGGTTTAACCATGTCCAATACTGGACTAGTAACAACCCACTCGGGTTTTCCAGGATCGCTGATATGGGCTGGCACTGTCCCTCTTATCCCTGCTAATACGGGTCTACTAGACAAGGCCTAACGATAATATCCTTGTTGTGGTCTGGTTGCTCTAGCTTGTCCCTCGCCCTATCCATCCATGTTTTGATTTCCTTCATTAAAATGAGATGAATAATCCCCATTTTGTGACTTTGAAAACAAGAAGTGCTTGTTATAATTTGCTTAAACCATTTTTCCATGTAGGCCACAATTGGTTTTTATTTTGTGAGGCACCTTAATTTGATATAGCATGCCTATGTACACATGTCATGTCATTTTTTTTTACAGTATCTCATGGAATTCAACAGCTGAAATACAGTTTATTCTAAGAACCACCTTTACTACATGTCATTTCATGGTGATGTCGCTCTCGCTCGCTAATTCCTCTCCCTGTCCATCCATCATACGGAAAGTGTCACGGGTTTTCCTCCTCCAACATATCTAAAACACACAATCATTAAACCTAGAGCTCAGCTACTACAGTGCACAATCATTACCCACTAATACCAATCACTAAAACAAATCACACGTCTTAATTTTGGGACAAGAAGCATCCCATATTTTTCAAGATCAAAGCCGGAGTATCACATCGCTCATCGGAGGGAGGCCCTTGTAATATTCTCCAAATATCTGCAGCGTATGGAGAAAAAAAATGTTAAACCAATTTTCTATGTAGGCCTTAACTGATCTTTATTTTGCAAGACACGTCGATTCAATATAGCATGCGTATGTACATATGTCATGCCATTTTTTTTACAGTACCTCATGGAATTCAAGCGCTGAAATACAATTTATTCTAAGAACCGCCTTTACTATATGCCATTCCATGGTGCTGTCGCTTTCGCTCAATCGCTCATTCCTCTCCCTGTCCATCCTTCACCCAGAAAGTATCATGGGTTTTCCTCCTCCAAACATATCTAAAACACACAAATCATTAAACCTAGAGCTGAGCTACTACTGTGCACAGTCATTGTCCACTAATAGCAATCACTAAAACAAGCCACACGTCTTAAATTTGGGACAAGAAGCATCCCATATTCTTCAAGATCAAAGCCGGAGTATCACGCTGCTCATCGAGGGAGGTCCTTGTAATATTCTCCAAATATCTACAGCTATGGAGAAACCTGACCACATAGTTGCATTGACAATGACAGCCATGATGAGATCGACGATCGATCTACTGTCAACACACAAACCATTAGCGATGAAGAGGACATTATATGGCGATCGGGCAAAGTCTGGTTTCCACATAAACTTCTATTAGGAATTAGGACATCTTGACCATCTGATCGTGCCATGTCAGGGCCACTTGCTGGCTTGCTACTGTTAGTGTGTCCTCGAGCTGATTGAGCGGCCTAATTGATCACATGGCCGTGCCGGTCAATTCTGTCGAGCACTTGTATTTGTTTAACTAGTGCTTGCCGTCAAGGGGCGTGGAATTCTAAGATGACCAGGAGAAGAAGTCAATCTCTATGGATCACAGATTTCAGTGGATATGTACTGGATAATGGTAGCGTTCTAGAAGCAAGTTAGGCAAAATACTGAATGTTCGGAAGACTAATATCCGTCCTTAATTTGGAAGATTTGATCGCAGATAGTCCAATTAATCAGGTGACTATTTTGCCAATGGCGTGTTCAGGAAGACAATGTTATCAACATGGTAGCTAATTATAGAAAGATCCCCTCACATTAAGCCTAATACGCAGCCCTACAGCCGAGCTAGGGTTCTTCTTCTGGGCTAATGGCCGACACCATTAAACCATTCTCCATGGAAGCTTTCAGAGAAAGGGAATTGCCGGAAAAGCACCGGATCAGGCGAGATGCTAGCAATGGAGGAAGAACACAACAGGCAAGGCATGCGAATAAAGATGCTATATACTACTACCACCAAGCTAATTATTGTGGACAGCATCTCCATTACACTTTGCCATTGTAGCCAGGCAGGCTACAAGGAATTCAGGATCAAATGCCTTCTCCAAAAAATCGAAACAAGCGTTCCCAAATGAAGATACCCTTCCCCATCACATCACCCCAAAGCCGGAAGGATCAAATGGGTGGGCAGTATCTCTCTTGACTTCCACGGAGAGGAAAATGGTAAAAACAGCCGAATTCAGTATTAGAAATGTCAATTTGTTCTTCACACAAGACAAGACTAATTGGGGCGTTTTTTGGACAGTACCGAAGCTCCAGCTATGGTAAGCCTTGGATATATTAGGCCACTGTCCCGACCGAGAACACATGCGAAACCTAACCATCTGACCAAAAGATTTCCATCGGAATTATGGCCAGGACAGCTAATGGTTTTGGACATTTTGTGCAGAAAAATGGTGTTCATGCCAGGTCAATTTCCTGACATCCTCGGTGACATCCTACGTGAACTGGCTCGTGGGTGCTGGGTCATACGTACCCGGTTATACAGTGTTGGAATCGTATTCAGAAGGAATATGCTTGCTTAGCAAACGGACATGTAGTCAGTATATTTGTTTTTGACGACCTGTAGTTTGTATATTTTTTGACAAAAGACCAACAATTCTACCAATTTATTTAAGAACCATCTCTACCCCATCTAATATATTCCACGTATCCATCTCTACCGAATGCAAGAAACTGCATCCAGTGATCCGCATCATATGTTATTATTATGACAATATCTTCCATATCTAGGCCATAAATATACTACAGCCAATCGACTCTAGGCGACGGATGGAAGACCATTTTCGATTTTCCAACTTACCACATGGCGCGGGATTGAGCAATATACCAACTATAATATACCCAAGGACCCACAGAGTGGATGTTTTACCCGTTTCTTTAAGTGCAATCTCTACCCTATATAATTCCCCCATCTCTACCGTATGCAAGAAACTATGTCCACATCATATCTTATTATTATGACAATATCTACCAGCCCTATATAATTGCCCATGTTTTGGAGTCTAATCCTCCAAATGTGGCGTTCAAGAGAAATTTATACGGTCCTAGACTTGTTTCTTGGGACAACTTGCTTCAACGCTTGGCTTCTGTCCAATTAACAGCTGGGAGGCATGAATTTTGATGGAATCTACATGAGAATGGAAAATTCTCTGTGGCTTCCATGTACAATGCGCTCATTTCATCTGACTTACCAGTTCTAGATAATAAGAAAATCTGGAAGATGAAGATCCCACTTAAAAACAAAATTTTTGCATGGTATCTTCGCCGAGGGGTTATTCTTACTAAAGATAATCTTATTAAGCGGAATTGGCATGTGAGTAAATCATGTGTTTTCTGTTCTCATAATGAGACAATAAAACATTTTTTTCTCCAATGCAACTTTGCACGTTCTATATGGTCAGTCATCCAAGCAGCTTCAGGCTTGTATCCACCAACTAGTATTGCCAATATCTTCAGAAATTGGGTATATGGTATCGATAGCAAGTACATAATTCTTCTTAGGGTGGGAGCGATGGCATTAATTTGGTCGATTTGGCTATGTAAAAATGACAAAGTCTTTGATAATAAATCATCTTCTTTCTTGCGGGTTATCTACAGATGTATGGGCACTCTTCGACTATGGTCACAGCTTCACCGCTCGGAGGACCACGACCTCTTTTCGGAGGTGTGCACGCGCCTGGAGGATACAGCGAGGGACCTTTTCTTGCATCATGGATGTCAACATAATCTGCGGATTGACCCTCCACCAGCCTAGGCGTTTTTATAATTTCTCATTCTGATATGTAATTCGCCTACTTATTCCTTTTCTTAGAACTTTTTGAACCTTGTTTGAGTCAGCTGTGTGCATCGTCGCTGTGCAGAGGCCGGGTGTAATACTTAACCTCTAAGTAATAAAGCCCATTTTCGAAAAAAAATCTACCAGCCCTATCCAATACATGACTTGTTACCTTTTTCTAACGGATTTTGCGCTTCAACTAATACGGCGTGGAGAAGAAAAATGGAAGATGCTACCTAAAAAGCTAATCAATATGCCCCCTCTATCGAAAGGAATATACGAAAGCAAAGCAATACAAAGCTCATCTTTGTTTTTGCACTAGGATGTGTGCGGAGATGTACAAAATCCAAGTAAAACCTCAAGTGCATATCCAAAATCAGTAGCAAAAGCACATGGCATCGTACATCACCAACTAAAAAATCAATACCAATACTACAAATGGTCGATTTTTTAGGCGATGGACGGAAGACAATTTTTGGTTTTCTCCAACTTCCCACGCGTGACAAAATACCATCGGTCGCGCCCTAAAATGTCGCGCGGGATTGGAGTCATATTATTTGACCGACATGGTGTCGATAAAATATGATTTCTAAGTGCATATTAGACAAAGAAATACCAATAATAAATATCATTTAGCATGAAACTATTCCAAAAGACTCACAGAGTGGATGTTCTACCAATTTATTTTAGAACAATCTCTATCCTATCCAATATAATCCAACCATCTCTACCGTATGCAACAAACTACATCCAGTGATCCTCATCATACCTTATCATTATGACAATATATCTACCATGTCCAATACTTGATTTTTTTCCCTATTTGAACAGATTTTGGGCGTCATAATACAGGGCGTAGAAGAAAAGGCAAGACGCTACATAGAAAAGTTAAGCAAATCAAAAGTATTTTTTTGTTTTGTACTACTACAACTTGTCTGGGGATGTACACAATCCAAGTAAATGCTTAACTGCATATCCAAAATCAATACCAAAGGTACACGACATTGGACATGACTAACTAAAAAGAGTACACAAAATCGACAAGCAGCCGGATAAAAAAGAGCAAATCCATTGCAAACTAGTACGAGTAGCAAAAAAAGCCAATCAACTTTTCATTTCTATACGAGCGCGTCCACAGCTCATGAAATAAGCTGAGTTTGGTCGTGTCGGCTATCACAAATTTAGTCCAAATTTGTAACGCGCACACGTCTCCGCGAAAGCGTGGAGGACAGACACAACTGCAATCGATTGATTTTTTTGGGTGATGGTCGATAGGGAAATTTCGGGTTTTCAACTTGCACATGACAAAATACCATTGGATCGCGCCCTAAAATGCTAAGCGGGAGTGGGGTCCTTTTGTTTTGACCAACAGTATTGTGTCGATAAAATATGATTTGAGAGTGCACGTTAGATAAAGAAATATACCCACAATAATATACCCAAAGACCCACAAGTGGATGCTGTACCAATTTCTTTAAGAGCCATCTCTACCATATCCAATACATAATTTCCCCTATCTCTACCGTATGCGAGAAACTATATCCACATCATATCTTATAATTATGACCATATCTACCCTATCTAATCCATCAACTTTTGCCTTTTCAAACGGATTTTGGGATTCCCTTAAATACGGTGTGGCGAAGAAGGCAAGACGCTATGCAGAAAAGCTAATCAATATTTCGGCTCGGCCAAAATGGGCGCATATGAAAAGCAAAGCAACACAAAGCTAATCTTTTTTGTGTACAATAATTTGTCATATCCAAAGCAAAGCAATACACAATCCAAGCAATGAAGCAAAAGCTTAGGTGCGTATCCAAAATCAAGACCAAAAGTACACGAAATCGGACATCACCAGCTGGAAGGAGTGCACGAAATCGACCGGCGAAAAACCGGATAAGAAAGAGCGAATCCGTCGCAAAATCTGTACGAGCCGCAGCAAGAAAAGCCAATCACCTTTTTTTCCGTTTTCATCACGAAAAAAACGAGCCGAGTTTATTAGTGGCGTCGGCCATCGCGTATTTTGGTCTGGCTTTACGCCTCGCCATGGCTTTTCTTTTCCCCCGCCGCCGATAGATATTTTTCAGCGAGAAAAAAAAGGAATTCCGAGACGTTGAACTGTTCGCGGCTTTTGGTTACGCGCAGCGGGTGGGCCCGCAGGCGTGACGAGACGGGGAAGGGGGTCAAGGTCAAAGCTGGGAAGCAATAGTTTAGCCGGTCCCGGTCGGGCTCGCCTCGCGGGCTATCGGGTCCAGACCTCCTCCAAATGCTTCTTCAGGATCCGTTAGAGAGCAGCGGAACAGAAGGCGAGGACGTACGACGTGGAATTCGCGGTTTCGGCTCCAGAATCCGTGAAGCTCCGCGTTTCGCGGCACGGTTCGCCGGTATATTCCGGTTGAAAATCCGAACTGAATTTTGGGATTTTTCGAACCGCGACAGCGAACGCGGCGGGTCCGGGCCGGGGCTACCGGGCTGGGCTGCGCTCGCCGCCGCCCCGCGCCCGGCGCGAGCGAGCTGACGTGGGGTTGGGGATGAGACCGCGGGGAAGGAAGGAAGGAAGGCGTTTGCCTCGGAGCGCGACGAGGCCAAGAGAGAGAGAGAGAGAGACTGTAGGAAGGAGAGCAAAGCAAACCGTAGCCGGTTTCGTACCCCTGCCGCGGCTCCCCGTCCTCCTCCTCCTCCTCGCCCCGGCGAATAAAGCCACAATCTTCCCCTCCCTCCCCCTCTCCACCCCTTCTCTCTCCAATCCCAGCAGCAGTCTTCTACTTTCTGCGCGGCGGCGCCAAGATTTGTTAGGATTCTACCCCGTTCTCTCGCCTGCTCGGCTTCTTCGTCCGGACTGATTTGGACTGCTGCGTCGAGCGGGCGTGTCAGGGGCTGTGTAGAGCACGAGGAGTCGAGGAGGTCAGCGGCGTAGGCGGAGAAGGCGGCGGCGCAGGACGAGCCATGGGCGGGCAGAGGGTGGACGACGGCCGGTCCAACCTGCAGCGCTTCCTCGACTGCACCACCCCCGCCGTCGAAACGCACATTCTACCCAAGGTGACGAACGCCCCCTCTCCACAGCTCCCGTCCACCATGCTCCCTCCCACATGATCTGCGCCGCCGATCCACGGCGTCCCAGGGAGTTTTAGGATTAGTCATTACTCGTTCGTAGATTTGCCTGCATCGATCACCCGTGTCTCCGCTGTGCCCGATTACTCAGCTGAATTACCCCTCGCCTGTTCAGTCACAGACGGGACATGCTGAATGATGGTGCTGTATTCCCTTTCCTTGTTCAGTTCGCAGTTTATCCGCCAGTACCAGCGTTACCACCAAGCTTACTTTTCCCCCCCTCTCCTGCCTAATTGGGATGCATCTGCGCTGGTGACGGTTGGGGACATTAATTCCCACCTTTGGCTTGTCAATTCTGCCTCCTGCTCAACTGTGCTAGTACCACCATTAAAAGATGCCCCCTTGTCAATTCTGGTAGCTAGGCTAGGTTGGCTACGCGTGCTTGTCATGTCGTTATCTGACGCCCCTCTTGATCCAGGCGACGAACGGCCGCCTGTCGACCGACGCCTGGCACCACGCCGCCGACGCGGACAGCCTCGACTACTTCAACCTCGCCGACCTCTGGGAGCAGTACTACGAGTGGAGCGCGTACGGCGCCGGGGCCACGGTGCAGCTCCTCGGAGGGGACAAGGTCATCCAGTACTACGTCCCGTACCTGTCCGGGATTCAGATATACACCAACAAAGTCCTCACTCCGTCCAGGTCTGTCAACATACCCGTACCCATGAGCTGAAATTTTGACATCATTGTTGATCTCTGGATGTAGGCTGAACTGAACCGGCCAGTTTTTCCTGTTGTATGTAGGAGTTTCGGCGAGGATTACAGCATGGACTTCTGGAGCGACGATGAGGACAATGAGAAGATGTCCAGATCCTGGAGCTCGACGTCCGACGACTCGCTGTTTAACTGCGACGTGGCGGCCGGCAACAGGAGGCGGCCTGGCCACTTGTATTTTGAGTTCTTTGAAGTTTGCTCTCCTTATGGAAGGATCCCTCTCATGGATAAGGTGAGCTTTCTCTGCTAGTGGCTTTTCCGAGTTGTGTCGTGTATCTCTGTTCTTAGATTCGTTGCTTTCGCTAGGTATATGAACTATCCCAGGGCTTTCCTGGGTTGACATCGCTGAAGAGCACCGACCTGTCGCCCGCTAGTTGGATGTCAGTTGCCTGGTATGATTAAAACTTGAAGCATTTACTTTGTTCTTTGCAAGTAGGAGTTTTGGGCAGACAAGCAATTAACATAGTGTAGGAGTTTCTTCACAAATGTCATGCTTGCATGGCAGTTCTGTCTTCCTTGCTTACAATGCTAGATTGCAGCTGTGGTGCTCAACTGTCTGTCTAATCAGTTTTAACTTGCGGTGATATACTGATATACCCAATTTCTGTCTAAGTAGTATGTGTTGTTTCTATATCAGAAATTCTTTCTCAATTACTCATTTGTTTCACTGATGATAGTTCTCACCATTGTCACTCATATATACTGCTATATTTAGGTATCCTATCTACCACATTCCCTACCAACGCAATGTGAAGGATTTGTCTGCATGCTTCCTAACTTACCATACCATTTCTTCGGCATTTCAAGGTACGTTACTGTTCCATGTAAGACATCAATTAGGACCAGTTTGATCATCTCTAATGGCACAAGAGTTTCATAATTTCCATAAAACTCTGTGCCATTGCTGCATGAACATTGACTATGATGCTAGTACTAGTCATCAGACATTTGGGTGATGTCTGTTTGTGTTTTTTTAGTTCTTGTAGACACATTGATTCAAATTTCACCTTGTACTATGTGTATGGTCTCTCCTGATTTCGATTGGGCTGTTGTGCTTGGAAGGGGATGTCTCAAGGTAAGGGGACATAATGACAGCTCCACTGCCCAATACAAACTCCTAAAAACATGCCTCTAATTACTTCTGTTCTAAGTTGTGAGTTGGAACTGATTCACACTTAAAATATTAGGCCTTAGCTATTTAGTCAATGCAGAAAGTGCTATTTTACTCAAATGTTGCTTCAGTCACATGAAGTATGTCGGTCACAAGCACACAATGTGTGTACTCTGGGGAAAATGTTCCCTGGATCATAGGTATATGTTAAACTATTCTTAAATACAAGAGTGACAGTCTGGCAGCCATTGATGGAAGAAACTTGAAATGAACTGTAGCTTTCTCACTCAGCTTGCTTGAGACAGATTGCCCAATACAAACTCCTAAAAACATGCACTCTTTCATTACTTCTGTTCTAAGTTGTGAGTTGGAACTGATTCACACTTAAAATATTAGGCCTTACCGCGTTAGCTTATTTAGTCAATGCAGAAAGTGCCATTTTACTCGAATGTTGCTTCAGTCACATGACATGATAATATGCACTGTAGAAGTACGTCAGTCACAAGCACACAATATATATGTGTACTTTGGGGAAAGTTTTCCCTATATTATCGGTACATGTTTAAACTGTTTTTAGATAGAGTGGCAGTCTGGTAGTCCTTGATGGAAGGAACTCGAAATGACTGTAGCTTTCTCAATCATCTTGCTTGTGACCGATTGATTGAGTGGTTTTTAGTGTTCAGATTATGTGGAGTATGTATGGAAAAGGCACACTGTGCTTAACGTCTTCAGTTATGTTGCTATATTCTAGAAAAGATGCATGTTAGATACATTGATGTCAAGATATGTTTTTTACCGCCAGTTGTTCTTAGTCATCCCAAAAACAGTTGATGCTTAGCTTGTAAGAATATGGGAGTATTCTTCAAGGGTCGTCTCAGCTTGCCTTTTTGCATCAGAACATTCATTTCCTATTTCAAAAGGCTCCCTGTGTTTGCTTTTAAGTGTAAATGAACAATTGCTTCCAAGAGATAAGGAGGTGACAGCAGTTTCTTTCCCAAAGGGAAGAAAGAGACTACCCTGACATATACCTTCACTTAGTTGTTTTGTAAAAGGGCAGAAATTTCTATGTTTTGCCATGAAGGAAGGGTTAGTTCAGATGCTTCTTACTCGTTGGTGGTGTAACCTTGCTTGGATTACAATGTGTGCAACATCACTTACACACACCAGCCGTCCACTTCCCAGGGGAAAAAGAACATAGTAGAGACTCTAAACCAAGCCAGCTCATTGAGCTTCACATGCTTTGCATATTCATAAGCATATTAGGTACTGTAGTCTTTAATTACATCTGCCATACTGACGTTCTAATGTTGTTTTCAACAGCAACTAGCTGCATCAGTATTAATGACATTGTTGATGTTTCTGAACCGCGCTAATCTGTATCCTGTGATTCATTTGCAGATCACGCACTAGAGACCATGGCCTATGGTTCAGCTGCCAGTGGGAAACAAAACGACCATCTGGACAAGAAAGCTAACACAACATCGCTTCCACCGTTTGGACTCGCAGCAAACAAGATACAAGGTTCTCTGTGGACCAACCCCAGGACAGGAGACCATAAGAGGCTCGTCTCCCTCTTCAGCGCAGCAGACTCCTGGCTCAAGCAGCTTGGAGTCCGGCACCATGACTTCAACTACTTCATCACTCACCCTATGTGAACTACTAATTGCCCAGAGCAGCGAGCCCCAAGGAATGCAAAACTTCTACCGTGTGTATCGCCCTCGTAAAAAAGAGTCGTTAACCATCCGCATGATAGATTTATAGGCTTCATTGCAGCGCGTATCTAAAGTATCAGGACTTGAAAAAGGGTTTTGTGTTTCTTGGCTGAAGTTGTAACTAATGTGTACAGAAGTTTTGGTACTAATCTGATATCCAACTGTTGTGGTTGGGTGCATATTGCAGCTACCTGCCTTGTCTTGTGTACTCAACAATTGGCCTAGAAATTGTGAGCGTGTATGGTTGCCTGCAGGAGGAGCAACCAGGTGCGCCGGGTGCCAATCTGTTTGTTTGGTGCATGTGTGATGGTTCAGGCCTGCACCTCATGGCTATTGAAGCACCTCTGGCTACGAACAACTGATTTGGCCGTCTCCAGTAAGCCTGGCTTGCTCGAGGCGCAGGGGAAAGGTGGGGCTCGGCGGGTCCCTGATAGAAATGGCATGGCGGGTGAACAAGGAAAGACTCACATCCCGCTAGCCCTCAATTTCAGTATGTAGAGTAGGGAGAAAATCCTCAGCTTCTCTTTATGGATTGATGGGGGGCGGTGCTAATCTTCCTTGGCAACCCTTCGACTCTTCTTCTCTGGCAGCGGCGCATCTCTCCTTCGTCTTCGGTTGCATCATGTCAACCTCCTACTTGTCCGTAAGAGCTCGCCCCGTGATAAGATATGGACCACTATCAAACTGAGATGTCGAGAGGATGGCAAATCTGAACAACATCTATGATTGTATTCGTGTACAGGCCATAAATATATTTCGGATGAGAAGAGCTCCCATTTTCCACCTTGTATAAACATTTCGCGATAGGGGTTTACTACATGATAGCACCCACATGACTATGGACAAAAAAGTGACAATATTCATTCATCGTGTTGGTCATAACCAGTGGTTTATAGTGATTCACAATAACTTTCAGGAGATCCATTGTGATCCATTGTGACAGTATGTTAACATTTGTAGTAACTCTTGTACAGAGTTAGTGAGCTTAGAGATGAAGAGATGTTTAGAGTGATACACAATAATTTCAGTAGATCCATTGTGACAGTCCATCGATATTTCAGGTAATTCTCGTATAGAGTTAGTGAGCTTAGAGATGAAGTGATCGAGCCATCAACCGATGACACACAAATATTGATAAGAATGAGTCTCCATCACCGATCCCCTTTGTTTACTTGTGTAATTCCAAACCCTATTGTAGATTTGTGTAATATCCCAAGATTTATTAGACAAGATAAATAGGTTTAGCGGAATTTAATTGTGCATAATTACAATTTATTAGTCTAAAAAGACAGGAAAATTTTCGCGATTGATTAAGAAGTAGAAGTAGACAATGTTGTTCTCGAATAGATGAAGGATTGTTTGATTCTCAAATCGATTGATTGTTTGTTTGATTCACTGATTGATTGTTGTTTGATTCATTGATTGATTGATTCTAACATTGCTTAAAGAAATGTTTGAGTGCTAAAAAAATTGGCATGACCTTTGCTATATTTCTAACAATTTGAGCACAATTTATAAGATATATGTAATAAGGCAATACCAGATGCATAATATACAAGAACATGAACTTATAAAGAAAAGATCACAATTTGGAAGATCTACTTCCAAAGAACTCAGCATACCATACAACACATTACAAATCAAATGATCTTAAATAAATGTACAAGTCCCAAAATAATTTTACAAGACACTCACAAATGAATAATACAAGTATGAACAAAATATTACAAAATTACAAATGAACAAATAACAAATCACAAAAGAAATGGAAATCCTATTCTATGTTGATCTTGGAAGAAACTTGATCTTCTTCTCATCTTCTTATTCTTCTTCTTATCTTCATCTTATTCTTTTCCTTCTTACCTACAAAACAAACAATCAAATGAATTAGAGGGAAGTAATCATCTTAGGCAACATTAGGAAATATGGATCAAAGAAAGGAAACAAGAGACAAGTGCAATATTGTGATCCATACTATCCTTAGGCAACAATTAGGAACTAATCTCAAATCATATTGCAAATAATTCGGTAAATAAAAACTAAAAGGATAAAATATTCAAATCTGAACCATTAGGCCTAATTAGGCAAACAATAAATAAAATGAATTTTCACTACAAGACAATCTACAAGGACGGTTGCACGATTATTAAAGCAACTACAAGACAAACTACAAGGACGGTTGCACAATTATTAAAGCACATAGGTGTCACTCCCACATAAACCCTAGAACACTATAATTAGGACCCTAGACCCAACCTTAGAGCTCACAAATCCTCACAAAGCTTATAAGAATCACTCGGCCAGAGGCAGAGAGAACAGAGCTAAAGAATCACCTTGAGGCTACAGGCTCAAGGAGAGGAACTCCGAACACACCCACTGGTGTGAAGGAGAAGATCTAGAGGAGCACTTGGAGCAAGAACATGAGCAAGGAGGAGAAGAACAACAAGAAGATCTTCAGAAGACAGAAATAGCTCGCTACAAAGGATGTTAGCTAGATCTTAGGATAGAAATCTAACTAGTAGTAGTAGAAGTGTAGTAGTAGTGGGAGAGGGTATAGAATTAGTGAGGGGGTGATACGTCTCCAACGTATCCATAATTTTTGATGCTCCATGCTTGTTTTTACACCATTTGCTTAGTGTTTCGTTACACTTCGTGGCATTTTTATGCATTTTCCGGAACTAACCTATTAACGAGATGCCACAGTGCCAGTTCCCTCTTTTCTGCTGTTTTTGTGTTTCAGAAAAGTTACACAGAAAATATTCTCAGAATTGGACGAAACTAAAGCCAAACGTCCAGATATTTCATGGAGCTTCCAGAACATCGAAGGAGAGACGGAGAGGAGCCACTGGTGGGCCACACCACCAGGGGGCGCGGCCTGGGGCTGGCCCGTGCCCCCCTATGGTGAGCCCCACTAGGGCCACTTCTGACGCCGCCCCTTCACCTATAAAGACCCCCCGATGGGAAAAACCTAAATACCCGATCACTTCTCCAGAACACATCGCGATCCGCCGCCGCCATCGACCCAAAGATCGGGAGGGTCCAAAAGCTCTTCTCGGCACCCTGCCGGAGAGGGAAATCGCCATCGGAGGTCTTCTTCATCGCCATGCTTGCCTCCGGCGCGATGAGTGAGTAGTCTACCTTGGACTATGGGTCCATAGCAGTAGCTAGTTGGTTGTCTTCTCCACCATGTGCTTCATGTTTAGATCTCGTGAGCTGCCTTACATGATCGAGATCACCGTTATGTAATTCTACATGTTGTGTTTGTTGGGATCCGATGAATATTGGTGTTATGATTGAGTTGAAGTACTGAATTTTATCTTATGTTATCTCTATGTTGTTTATGATCTTGCATGCTCTCCGTTGTTAGTAGCTATCTTGGCCAAGTAGTTGCTAGTGACTCCAAGAGGGGGTATTTATGCTCGATAGTGGGTTCATGCCTCTATTTAATCTGGGGGAGTGACAGAAACCTCTAAGGTTGTAGATGTGTTGTTGCTACTAGTGGGAAAACAACATTCATATGCTCAAGGGCATATGTTTTGTTTACATTACACACTTTGCTTAATGCAATTATCTGTTGTTCGCAACTTAATACTTGTGGAGTTCTTGGATTGATTCGCCACAAGTGGATTATTAGTCATAGATGCAGTTGGATGGCGGTCTATGTATCTTGTTGTAATGCCCAGAGTAAATCTCATAGTGATCCTCTCGACATATGCACGTTGTCTTTATTCTATCAATTGCGCAACTGTAATTTGTTTACCCAGCATGTATTATTTTATCTTATGGAGAGACACCACTAGTGAACTGTGGACCCCGGTCCTATTTCCTTTATATTGCTATCACATGTTTACTTTACTCGCATTGTTTACTTTACTTGCATACTATTATCACTTTCCACTCGATACGCTCATACTCTTTATTTCAAGCAAACCGGTGAGATTGACAACCTCATCGTAAGTTGGGAACAAAGTATTTGGTTGTGTTGTGTGCAGGTTCCACGTTGCCGCTCGCAAAGCAAAGCTTGGACGAGGTGCCCTATAAATTGTCCGGAGCTGTCGCGAAGCTAGCGGGCATCACCTTCAGTCATATTCGTCCTCCTACTAGATTGATAACCTTGGTTTCATAACTGAGGGAAAACTTGCTGCTATCTTCATCAAAACCTTCTCTTGGGGTTTTCCAACTGGCCGGTCATTTACTACACATTCCCACGTCAACTTGGCTCCAGAAGTTTCTGTCGTCGTTGCCGTGTATTTAAAGAAGAAGCTTTCACACCATCATCACTGTGCCATCAACAAGTTTTCTGGCGCCGTTGCCGAGGAGGAAAGAAGACTTCTGCAAGGGGAGTTTCGCACGCACATCCTTTACTTTGTTTTAAGTTTTGCTTTTACTTTATTTTTACTTGCATCGTTTTATCAAAAACCCAAAAAAATTAGAATCCTTTGTAGTTGTTTATTATGTCTAGTTCAGTTGCTACTACTATGTCGCCCGAGGATATGATTTTCACTTTCAAACAAAAGGATGAGGAGAGTTTTAAAAAAGCTTGGTCTAGAATTTATGATTGGCATGGAAAAACTGAACCGAAAATGACCTTGAGTTTGCTTCTTAGTTGCTTTTACTTTGGGCTTGCTCTTCGTTATAGATATGCTTTCGATGCTACTGCAGAAGGAGATTTCCTTCATTGTGATAGAGATCAAGCCTTCAATATTATAAAAAAGTTGATTACAATTTATAGCATGCCAACTTATTTTGAATCCTCTCTTGTGAGCATTTTTAATAGACTTAATACTCTTGAGACTCGCACTGCTAGTTTGAATACTTGCTACAATACTTTGCGCCAGCATTTTGATTATATGCCAGCAAATGCTGAACCTTCGAGTTGGTACCCTACGGTAAAAATCACCATTAATGGTGAAACTTTTCATGCTCGTTATGATATTATGTCTGAATTTTGTCTTATGCCAAAGGATGTTTATGAATCTTTGAGTCTTTGGAAACTTTCTGATGGGGGAGAAGAAATTTCTCTTACTAATAATGCCACTATATTTCCCAATGGAGTAGCTGAAGGAATTTATACAAAAGTCCTAGGAAGAATGGTATCTACTGATTATCTTGTTATTGAATGTATAGGAAAAGGACAAATCACACTTGGAAGGTCTCTACTGAAGCTCATGGGTGCCGTTATAGATGTGGGAAAAGGCAATATAAGATTTATCTCTCCACCTTGCAATAGCCACGTCTTTCCTAGAGTCAAGAGCAAAGGTAAGAAAGGAAGACGTAAGGCACCCGCTGATCCTAGCACTTCATCACTTGATATTACTTGATTCGTATTTCCTGCGCCTAGCTCAAAGGCGTTAAAGAAAAGCACTCTTGGGAGATAACCCAATGTTTTTACATTCAGTTTTTTTTATTTTATTTGAGTCTTGGAAGTTATTACTACTGTAATAACCGCTCCTTATCCTTTTTATTTCGTTTTTGTGCCAAGAGAAGCCTCTAATTTGAGTGAGGCAAGATTTGGGGATGTTGCTATCCTGAAACTGTTTTCGGTGCTGCACCGTAAAAATTCGTGAAAATTCTCTGTATATCTTTTGGACCTGCGATTTCTTATGCATATGCCCCAGGTTTTATCCAAACTTTTATTAGTTGAACACTTTTTGATTTGAGCAACATAAAACCCTCTAAAAATTCGACCTTTGTCAGCTGTTCTGTTTTGACAGATTTCTGCCAATATTTGTGTTTGCCGCTTTATCGCTTTCTTTTTGAGTTCTTTTGATCATGCAATTTTTGGGCAAGTTGCTACAGTAGTATATGCTTTATATGTGGTGGTTTTGAGTTGAAACCTGAAGCAAAAAGGGTTGATTCAATATTATGCTTACACTAATGTTGCTAATAGATTTGTGTTTAGTTTTGTATGAAGGAAGTTTCAAGTGTAGGGATTGGAGAATGATGAGATGAGTTGAAGAATGGACAAAATCTCAAGCTTGGGGATGCCCATGTCACCCCAAGAAATATCTAAGAAGTACAAGCGTCAAAGCTTGGGGATGCCCCCGAGGCACCCCTTCTTCATCGGCAAAAATCAGGTCACCTTTCAAGACACTATATTTTTATTGCTTCATGCATTATGCGTTTTTCTTGGAGCGTCAGTTGTTTTTAGTTTTCAGTTTTGTTTAGTTTTATTTGCTGCAATAAATGGTTGGACCCCAACAAATTCCTTTTGGAGAAGTTGCCTTGCTTTTCATTTGCCAAGAACACTCCGTTTTTCATTCTTATAATTTTAACGAGTGTTCTCTTTTTCTAGAACTGCGTTTAGCTTTCAATTTTCGCCTTGATTTGTGTTCAGATCTTGTTATATCTTTTCATCCAGGTGTATTTTGACCTCTGGTCCATGTTGGTTTTCATCAAAAGAGTTGTTTATAAAAATTTCGAATGGTGTTGGAAAAAAGAAAAAGCTTTATGCAAAAAAGTGGTACAAGAAGGAGCTTGTGTAGACTGCGGCCTAGGCTTTTGCATGTCGTGCTTGATGTCTTTTTGATAGCATGCTTAGTGGTTTTTCTGTAGCATGACTTGTCTCAAATAACTAAGGTTGCTTAATGAGCCTTTGAAAAATCATGCGTTGTTTTAATTATTTGGAAGCATTATTTTGGTTTTCTCATTTGATGCTTTATTTCGGTTGACTTGGTGCATGCTCACACATGTTTGACTCATACAAAGTCGCCATTGCCTCTATGATCATTTAGGTTTTGACTTTTGATGTCATCTTATGCTTCTTTTAATGTCGCTTTGTCGCTATGCATAATTATGGCCGTTATTGCTCTCTTAGTTGGTCGCTCCCAGTCTTTTGCTAGCCCTCATTTTGTACTAAGTATGAGCTCTACTCGTGCATCCAACTCCTAAAAACCAAGTTGTTCCAAAGTTTCCACCATATATACCTATTAGCAATTTGCTATTCCAAAGTACATTTGATTTGCTTTTATCTATCCTTCAAATTAAACTCTTTTTGGTGTTATGCGAAAACTGGTCAGTAAAGCTCTCACGAACCGGATGGCACATTTTACTTTTCTCGCTTTAAAATTTTGACATTGTGGTCTCTTATGTTGAGTTGTTATGCTTGCAAGTTGTAAGTTGGAAATTAGCCCAGCCATGCTGTCATGGGGCAAGCTTTCAACATTGCACTATCTTTCATTTGAGTTGATATCATGATCTTTTGTTTATGGATACTCGCGATGTGAAATAAGTTGGGAATCTTGCGGGATCATAGAGTTTTTATATGTGTTAGGGAAACGCCTGGGCCGCTAATCTAAGCCATGCATCATTCATGGTGGAAATTTATAGCATGCCCATAGTGGACATTCGGCGACACATCTCAAAATAAAAAGCTATACCAATGGTAAATAAAAGAGATGTCGAGGTGTTTATTGTCTGTTTGTCTTGTCATTTTGATGTGGGCTTGTTCCATGTCATCGGGCAGGAGGTACCCCGTTGGCGGTTCTCGATGATACACATATAATTATAATGAGAAGAGCTTGCTTGGGACTCTAAGTCGAGTAGCATGAGGTTTGGGTATTCGTACTTCACGGGACACGAGGTTTTCAACTTATGATTTGTCAAGCATATGCAGCATAAGTGTTCTCGCATTAACTTTAACCATTCAAGATGCTTATGATGGGGGCAATGAGAGCTCAAAGCCGGTAAGTACGATAATTTTTGAAGGTTTATAAAACTTGCAATCACTGCTTCCCTCCGCGAAGGGCCGTTCTTTTATTTTTTATGTTGAGTCACCACCTTCTATCTTTATGCACCGTTAAGAGAGCATATTTGTCATTCTGAGTATAATGTGCATTGTCCCAAAGTTTTCATTAATTGATTCATATTGTTGGTTTCACTTGTTTCTCAAATTATTTGTATCTAGTCGCCCTCTTAAACTTGAAGGTGTCCTATGCATTTATGTTTTGCTCTCCATGAAGGACAAGCTGAAAACCATTTGTATGTTTTTCCTTATGATTTGAACACATGTTTGACTTTCATTGTTTCATTTTCATGATCTTTTGTTTGTGTTCATTTTCATGTTATAACATGGTTGCTAAGTTTCTTCTATCAAGATTATATCTTTCATGCCCATGTTTTAAGTTCTTTTGATCTCAACGCACAACGCTTCCATATTTGATCAAGATTGTGTAGATGCATGTCACCTTAAAAATTATTTCTTTTGTTATAACTTACCTACTCGAGGACGAGCAGGAGTTAAGCTTGGGGATGCTGATACGTCTCCAACGTATCCATAATTTTTGATGCTCCATGCTTGTTTTTACACCATTTGCTTAGTGTTTCGTTACACTTCGTGGCATTTTTATGCATTTTCCGGAACTAACCTATTAACGAGATGCCACAGCGCCAGTTCCCTGTTTTTGTGTTTCAGAAAAGTTACACAGAAAATATTCTCAGAATTGGACAAAACCAAAGCCAGACGTCCAGATATTTCACGGAGCTTCCAGAACACCGAAGGAGAGACGGAGAGGAGCCACTGGTGGGCCACACCACCAGGGGGCGCGGCCTGGGGCTAGCCCGCGCCCCCCTATGGTGAGCCCCACCAGGGCCACATCTGACGCCGCCCCTTCGCCTATAAAGACCCCCCGACGGGAAAAACCTAAATACCCGATCACTTCTCCAGAACACATCGCGATCCGCCGCCGCCGTCGACCCGAAGATCGAGAGGGTCGAGAAGCTCTTCCCGGCACCCTGCCGGAGAGGGGAATCGCCACCGGAGGTCTTCTTCATCGCCATGCTTGCCTCCGGCGCGATGAGTGAGTAGTCTACCTTGGACTATGGGTCCATAGCAGTAGCTAGTTGGTTGTCTTCTCCACCATGTGCTTCATGTTTAGATCTCATGAGCTACCTTACATGATCGAGATCACCGTTATGTAATTCTACATGTTGTGTTTGTTGGGATCCGATGAATATTGGTGTTATGATTGAGTTGAAGTACTGAATTTTATCTTATGTTATCTCTATGTTGTTTATGATCTTGCATTCTCTCCGTTGTTAGTAGCTATCTTGGCCAAGTAGTTGCTAGTGACTCCAAGAGGGGGTATTTATGCTCGATAGTGGGTTCATGCTTCTATTTAATCTGGGGGAGTGACAGAAACCTCTAAGGTTGTAGATGTGCTATTGCTACTAGGGGGAAAACAACATTCATATGCTCAAGGGCATATGCTTTGTTTACATTACACACTTTGCTTAATGCAATTATCCGTTGTTCGCAACTTAATACTTGTGGAGTTCTCGGATTGATTCGCCACAAGTGGATTATTAGTCATAGATGCAGTTGGATGGCGGTCTATGTATCTTGTTGTAATGCCCAGAGTAAATCTCATAGTGATCCTCTCGACATATGCACGTTGTCTTTATTCTATCAATTAACCAACTATAATTTGTTTACCCAGCATGTATTATTTTATCTTATGGAGAGACACCACTAGTGAACTATGGACCCCGGTCCTATTTCCTTTATATTGCTATCACCTGTTTACTTTACTCGCACTGTTTACTTTACTCGCATACTATTATCACTTTCCACTCGATACGCTCATACCCTTTGTTTCAAGCAAACCGGTGAGATTGACAACCTCATCGTAAGTTGGGAACAAAGTATTTGGTTGTGTTGTGTGCAGGTTCCACGTTGCCGCTCGCAAAGCAAAGCTTGGACGAGGCGCCCTATAAATTGTCCGGAGCTGTCGTGAAGCTAGCGGACATCACCTTCAGTCGTATTCGTCCTCCTACTGGATTGATAACCTTGGTTTCATAACTGAGGGAAAACTTGCTGCTATCTTCATCAAAACCTTCTCTTGGGGTTTTCCAACTGGCCGGTCATTTACTACACATTCCCACGTCAACTTGGCTCCATAAGTTTCTGTCGCTGTTGCCGTGTATTTAAAGAAGAAGCTTTCACACCATCATCACCGTGTCATCAACAAGTTTTGTGGCGCCATTCCCGGGGAGGAAAGAAGACTTCTGCAAGGGGAGTTTCGCACGCACATCCTTTACATTGTTTTAAGTTTTGCTTTTACTTTATTTTTACTTGCATCATTTTATCAAAAACCCAAAAAAATTAGAATCCTTTGTAGTTGTTTATTATGTCTAGTTCAGTTGCTACTACTATGTCGCCCGAGGATATGATTTTCACTTTCAAACAAAAGGATGAGGAAAGTTTTAAAGAAGCTTGGTCTAGAATTTATGATTGGCATGGAAAAACTGAACCGAAAATGACCTTGAGTTTGCTTCTTAGTTGCTTTTACTTTGGGCTTGCTCTTCGTTATAGATATGCTTTGGATGCTACTGCAGAAGGAGATTTCCTTCATTGTGATGGAGATCAAGCCTTCAATATTATAAAAAAGTTGATTCCTCTCTTGTAAGATTTTTTAATAGACTTAATACTCTTGAGACTCGCACTGCTAGTTTGAATACTTGCTACAATACTTTGCGCCAGCATTTTGATTATGTGCCAGCAAATGCTGAACCTTCGAGTTGGTACCCAACAGTAAAAATCACCATTAATGGTGAAACTTTTCATGCTCGTTGTGATATTATGTGTGAATTTTGTCTTATGCCAAAGGATGTTTATGAATCTTTGAGTCTTTGGAAACTTTCTGATGGGGGAGAAGAAATTTCTCTTACTAATAATGCCACTATATTTCCCATTGGAGTAGCTGAAGGAATTTATACAAAAGTCCTAGGAAGAATGGTATCTACTGATTATCTTGTTATTGAATGTGTAGGAAAAGGACAAATCACACTTGGAAGGTCTCTACTGAAGCTCCTGGGCGCCGTTATAGATGTGGGAAAAGGCAATATAAGATTTATCTCTCCACCTTGCAATAGCCACGTCTTTCCTAGAGTCAAGAGCAAAGGTAAGAAAGGAAGACGTCAGGCACCCGCTGACCCTAGCACTTCATCACTTGATATTACTTGATTCGCATTTCCTGCGTCTAGCTCAAAGGCGTTAAAGAAAAGCACTCTTGGGAGATAACCCAATGTTTTTACATTCAGTTTTTTTTCTTTTATTTGAGTCTTGGAAGTTATTACTACTGTAATAACTGCTCCTTATCCTTTTTATTTCGTTTTTGTGCCAAGAGAAGCATCTAATTTGAGTGAGGTAAGATTTGGGGATGTTGCTGTCCTGAAACTGTTTTCGGTGCTGCACCGTAAAAATTCGTGAAAATTCTCTGTATATCTTTTGGACCTGCGATTTCTTGTGCATATGCCCCAGGTTTTAGCCAAACTTTCATTAGTTGAACACTTTTTGATTTTAGCAACATAAAACCCTTTAAAAATTCGACCTTTGTCAGCTGTTCTTTTTTGACAGATTTCTGCCAATATTTGTGTTTGCCGCTTTATCGCTTTCTTTTTGAGTTCTTTTGATCACGGAACTTTTGGGGAAGTTGCTACAGTAGTATATGCTTTATATGTGGTGGTTTTGAGTTGAAACCTGAAGCAAAAAGGGTTGATTCAATGTTATGCTTACACTAATGTTGCTAATAGATTTGTGTTTAGTTTTGTATGAAGGAAGTTTTCAAGTGTAGGGATTGGAGAATGATGAGTTGAGTGGAAGAATGGACAAAATCTCAAACTTGGGGATGCCCATGTCACCCCAAGAAATATCCAAGAAGTACAAGCGTCAAAGCTTGTGGATGCCCCCGAGGCACCCCTTCTTCATCGGCAAAAATCAGGTCACCTTTCAAGACACTATATTTTTATTGCTTCATGCATTATGCGTTTTTCTTGGAGCGTCAGTTGTTTTTAGTTTTCAGTTTTGTTTTGTTTTGTTTGCTGCAATAAATGGTTGGACCCCAACAAATTCCTTTTGGAGAAGTTGCCTTGCTTTTCATTTGCTAAGAACACTCCATTTTTCATTCTTATAATTTTAACGAGTGTTCTCTTTTTCTAGAACTGCGTTTAGCTTTTGATTTTTGCCTTGATTTGTGTTCAGATCTTGTTATATCTTTTCATCAAGGTGTATTTTGACCTCTGGTCCATGTTGGTTTTCATCAAAAGAGTTATTTATAAAAATTTCGAATGATGTTGGAAAAGAGAAAAAGCTTTATGCAAAAAAGTGGTACAAGAAGGAGCTTGTGTAGACTGCGGCCTAGGCTTTTGCATGTCGTGCTTGATGTCTTTTTGATAGCATGCTTAGTGGTTTTTCTGTAGCATGACTTGTCTCAAATGACTGAGGTTGCTTAATGAGCCTTTGAAAAATCATGCGTTGTTTTAATTATTTGGAAGCATTATTTTGGTTTTCTCCTTTGATGCTTTATTTGGGTTGACTTGGCGCATGCTCACACATGTTCGACTCATACAAAGTCGCCATTGCCTCTATGATCATTTAGGTTTTGACTTTTGATGCCATCTTATGCTTTTTTTAATGTCGCTTTGTCGCTATGCATGATTATGGCCGTTATTGCTCTCTTAGTTGGTCGCTCCCAGTCTTTTGCTAGCCCTCATTTTGTACTGAGTATGAGCTCTACTCGTGCATCCAACTCCTAAAAACCAAGTTGTTCCAAAGTGTCCACCATATATACCTATTAGCAATTTGCTATTCCAAAGTACATTTGACTTGCTTTTATCTATCCTTCAAATTAAACTCTTTTTGGTGTTATGCAAAAATTGGTCAGTAAAGCTCTCACGAACCGGATGGCACACTTTACTTTTCTCGCTTTAAAATTCTGACATTGTGGTCTCTTATGTTGAGTTGTTATGCTTGCAAGTTGTAAGTTGGAAATTAGCCCAGACATGCCGTCATGGGGCAAGCTTTCAACATTGCACTATCTTTCATTTGAGTTGATATCGTGATCTTTTGTTTATGGATACTCGCGATGTGAAATAAGTTGGGAATCTTGCGGGATCAGGGAGTTTTTATATGTGTTAGGGAAATGCATGGGCCGCTAATCTAAGCCATGAATCATTCATGGTGGAAATTTATAGCATGCCCATAGTGGACATTCGACGACGCATCTCAAAATAAAAAGCTATACCAATGGTAAATAAAAGAGATGTTGAGGTGTTCATTGTCTATTTGTCTTGTCATTTTGATGTGGGCTTGTTCCATGTCATCGGGCAGGAGGTACCCCGTTGGTGGTTCTCGATGATACACATATAATTACAATGACAAGAGCTTGCTTGGGACTCTAAGTTGAGTAGCATGAGGTTTGGGTATTCGTACTTCACGGGACACGAGGTTTTTAACTTATGATTTGTCAAGCATATGCAGCATAAGTGTTCTTGCATTAACTTTAACCATTCAAGATGCTTATGATGGGGGCAATGAGAGCTCAAAGCCGGTAAGTACCATAATTTTTGAAGGTTTATAAAACTTGCAATCATTGTTTCCCTTCGCGAAGGGCCTTTCTTTTATTTTTATGTTGAGTCACCACCTTCTATCTTTATGCACCGTTAAGAGAGCATATTTGTCATTCGAGTATAATGTGCATTGTCCCAAAGTTTTCATTGATTGATTCATATTGTTGGTTTCACTTGTTCTCAAATTATTTGTATCTAGTCGCCCTCTTAAACTCTAAGGTGTCCTATTGCTGGCGCGTAGTTGGCGTGGGAGAGTATGGTTGATGTAGGAGCTTCTTCTTCTTCAAGTCCCCGGCAACGGCGCCAGAAAATTAGCTTGATGCGTGGTGAATGACCAGCCCGTTGGGAACCCCAAGAGGAAGCTGTGATGAGTATAGCAGCTAGTTTTCCCTCAGTTAAGAAACCAAGGTTTATCGTTCTTGGAGAGGAGAGACAAACGACTGAAGGTGATGCTTGCTGGCTTGCGATAGCTTCGGACAATTTATATATGGCGTCTTGTCCAAGCTTTGCTTGCTAGCTGCAACGCGGAACCTGCACACAACACAACCAAGTACTTCGTTCCCAACTTGCGATGAGGTTGTCAATCTCACCGGTTTGCTTGAAACAAAGGTTATGAGCGTATCGAGTGGAAAACAATAAAAGTATGCGAGTAAAGTAAATAGTGCGAGTAAAGTAAACAGGTGATAGCAATATGATGGAAATAGGACCGGGATCCACAGTTCACTAGTGGTGTCTCTCCATAAGATAAATAACACATGTTGGGTAAACAAATTACAGTTGGGCAATTGATAGAATAAAGATAAACGTGATATGTCAAGAAGATCACTATGAGATTTACTCTGGGCATTACAACAAAATACATAGACCGCCATCCAACTGCATCTATGACTAATAATCCACTTGTGGCGAATCAATCCGAGAACTCCACAAGTATTAAGTTGCGAACAACAGATAATTGCATTAAGCAAAGTGTGTAATGTAAACAAAGCATATGCCCTTGAGCATATGAATGTTGTTTTCTCCCTAGTAGCAACAGCACATCTACAACCTTAGAGGTTTCTGTCACACACCCAGGTTAAATAGAGGCATGAACCCACTATCGAGCATAAATACTCCCTCTTGGAGTCACTAGCAACTACTCGGCCAAGATAGCTACTAACAACGGAGAGCATGCAAGATCATAAACAACATAGAGATAACAAAAGATAATATTCAGTACAGCAACTTAATCATAAACACCAATATTCATCGGATCCCAACAAACCAAGCATGTAGAATTACATAACGGTGATCTCAATCATGTAGGGCAGCTCATGAGATCTAAACATGAAGCACATGGTGGAGGAGACAACCATCTAGCTACTGCTATGGACCCATAGTCCAAGGTAGACTACTCACTCATCGCTCCGGAGGCAAGCATGGCGATGAAGAAGACCTCCAGTGGCGATTCCCCTCTCTGGCAGGGTGCCGGGAAGAGCTTCTGGACCCTCCTGATCTTCGGGTCGACGGCGGCGGATCGCGATGTGTTCTGGAAAATTGATCGGGTACTTAGGTTTTTTCCGTCGGGGGGTCTTTATAGGCGAAGGGGCGATGTCAGAGGAGGGGCCAGGTGCCCTCACACCATGGTGGCGCGGGCCAGGGGCTGGCCGCGCCACCTATGCGTGTGGGCCCCTGGTGGCCCCTCTCCTTCTCTCCTTCGGATCTCTGGAAGCTTCCGAGTAAAATAAGACTTCAGGAACTTGTTTCGTCCAATTCCGAGAATATTTCCTGTGTATCACTTCTGAAACACAAAAACAACAGAAAACAGGGAACTGGCACTGTGGCAACTCGTTAATAGGTTAGTTCCGGAAAATGCATAAAAGTGCCACGAAGTGTAACGAAACAATAGACAAATGGTGTAAAAACAAGCATGGAGCATCAACAATTATAGATACGTTGGAGACGTATCAAGCATCCCCAAGCTTAACTCCTGCTCGTCCTCGAGTAGGTAAGTGATAACAAAAGAATAATTTTTGAGGTGACATGCACCTACACAATCTTGATCATATATGTAAGCATTTGTGAGCTGGGATCATAAGAACTTAAAACATGGGCATGAAGATATAATCTTGACAATAGAACTTAGCAACCATATTGTAAACATGCAAATGAACACAAACAAAAGATCATGAAAATGAAACAATGAAAGTCAAACGTGTGTTCAAATCATAAGGAAAAACATACAAATGGTTTTCAGCTTGTCCTTCATGGAGAGCAAAACATAAATGCATAGGACACCTTCAAGTTTAAGAGGGCGACTAGATACAAATAATTTGAGAACAAGTGAAACCATGATCATGAATCAATCAATGAAAACTTTGGGACAATGCACATTATACTCAGAATGACAACTATGCTCTCTTAATGGTGCATAAAGGTAGAAGGTGGTGACTCATCATAAAAGTAAAAGAAAGGCCCTTCGCAGAGGGAAGCAGTGATTAAACATGTGCTAGAGCTTTTCATTTGTAAAACAGAGAGATAAAAATTGGTTTTGAGAGGTGGTTGTCTTTGTCAACGACTGGCAATGGGGTTCTTACTATCTTCCATAGAAAAATGAAGCAAATTTTTGAGAGAGAGATTGGCACTTTTGTGCTCTTTTATAAAGCTTGGCACTCCTCCCCACCTTTTTTCCTTTCACAAACCATGGCTAACCGATTCCATCGGGTGCCCACCAACATTCACATTCCATGGAGGAGTGCCTTTTTTCTTTTTTTCTTTTTATTTTTTCTTTTCTTTTTAGAATAAGCAATATGGAAGATAGCAAATCCGACCACTACGTCCCCATGAGCTGAAAACAGTGTCACAAAACGAGAAGTGTTTTGAAGGTTTTTGAAAGGTAGCACATGAAAATTTACTTTGGAATGGCTTACAAATACCATGCATAGGAATTTATAGTGGACACAATGGCAAACTTGGTTTTTAGGAGTTGGATGCACGAGTAGAGCTCATACTCAGTACAAGGCGAGGGCTAGCAAAAGACTGGGAGCGACCAACTAAGAGAGCAATAACGGCCATAATCATGCAAAGCGACAAAGCAACATTAAAAGAAGCATAAGATGGCATCAAAAGTCAAAAACTAAATGATCATATAGGCTATAGGCGACTTATTTTGTAGTCAACATGGTGTAAGCATGTGCCAAGTCAACCCAAATAAAGCATCAAAGGAGAAAACCAAATAAATGCTTCCATATAATAAAAACAACGCATGATTTTTTCAAAGGCTCATTAAGCAATCTCAGTCATTTGAGACAAGTCATGCTACAGCAAAAATCACTAAGCATACTATCAAAAAGATATCAAGCATGACATGAAAAAGCCTAAGCCGCAGTCTACACAAGCTCCTTCTTGTACCACTATTTTGCACAAAGCTTTTTCTCTTTTCCAACACCATTTGAAATTTTTAAAGACACCTCTTTTTATGAAAACCAATAAAGATCAGAGGAAAAAATACACCTTGATGAAAAGATATGACAAGGTCTGAACGCAAATCAAGGCGAAAACTAAAACCAAAAGCAGTAGCAGAAAAAGAAGAACACCCGGTGAAATTGTAAGAATGAAAACGGAGTGTTCTTGGCAAATGAAAACAAGGCAACTTCTCCAAAGGAAATTTGTTGGGGTCCAACCATTTATTGCAGCAAACAAACAAACTAAACTAACTAAGAAAACTAAAACAACTAACGCTCCAAGAAAAACACATAGTGCATGAAGCAATAAAAATATAGTGTTTTGAAAGGTGACCTGATTTTTGCCGATGAAGAAGGGGTGCCTCGGGGGAATCCCCAAGCTTTGACGCTTGTACTTCTTGGATATTTCTTGGGGTGATGCATGGGAATCCCCAAGCTTGAGCTTTTGTCCATTCTTCAACTCATCTCATCATTCTCCAATCCCTACACTTGAAAACTTCCTTCATACAAAACTAAACACAATTCTATTAGCAACATTAGTGCAAGCATAATATATAATCAACCTCTTTTTTGCTTCAGGTTTTAAATCAAAACCACCACATATATAGCAAATACTACTGTAGCAACTTCTCTAAAAGTTCCATGATCAAAAGAACTCAAAAGAAAGCGATAAAGTGGCAAACACAAATATTGGCAGAAATCTGTCAAAACTGAACAGCTGACAAAGGTCGAATTTTTGAGGGGTTTTCTCTTGCTCAAATCAAAAGTGTTCAACTAAAAAAAGTTTGGATATAACCTGGGGCATATGCACAAGAAATCGCAGGTCCAAAAGATATACAGAGAATTTATACGAATTTTTATGGTGCAGCACCGAAAACAGTTTCAGGACAGCAACATCCCCAAATCTTTACCTCACTCGAATTAGCTGCTTCTCTTGGCACAAAAACAAAATAAACAAGATAAGGAGCGGTCATTACAGTAGTAATGACTTCCAAGACTCAAATAAAAGAAAAAGTACTGAAAAGAAAACATTGGGTTATCTCCCAAGAGTGCTTTTCTTTAACGCCTTTGAGCTAGGCGCAGAAAATTGCGAATCAAGTAATAATGAAAGGGGGATCAGGATCCACTATAGGAATAAAGAAATGAATAATATCCAATTGAGGTTTTGAGTATCCCTTGTAGTCACGCTTTGGCACACTATTTTCATCAAAAAGATTTTCAGGACAAATCCAACTAGTATTAGCTACCAAGGCATTATGAATTCCTACAAGCTTACAAGGTATTGGCAATCTAGATTCTTCGTTGGGTGTACCAACAATTTCAACAGGCGAGCCAAGCTTATCAAACTTCTTAAAAACTTTCCTAGCCTCAATTGCAACATCTCTAAATTCTATGCGCAAGGTTTCTAAGATAAAAGCTTTCTTTTCGGGGTCCTCAATTTCATAAAGCTTAAGGAACAAGTATTGCATAAAAGGATTAAGACTAGCAAACCTAGCTTCTAACATGTGAACTAAATGAGCAGAAGCAACTTCATAACTAGGAGCTAGCTCAACCAAAGACTTTTCCTCAACTTCCTTATGCATACTAATGTGATTAAAGAACTCCTCAATGTTACTTTTGCCAATAATTGAACCACTACCTACTGAGAGGTCCTCCAGAACGTACTTAGGGATCAACATGATAAACTGAAAGTAAAGAAATAACAACTACCAAGGATTCTAATTTTTTTGGGTTTTTGATATAAAACGATGCAGGTAAAATAAATAAAGTAAAGCAAAACAATAACAAAGTAAAGGATGTGCGTGCGAAAACTCCCCTCGCAGAAGTCTTCTACTTCCTCCCCGGCAACGGCGCCAGAAAATTAGCTGCTGGCGCGTAGTTGACGTGGGAGAGTATGGTTGATGTAGGAGCTTCTTCTTCTTCAAGTCCCCGGCAACGGCGCCAGAAAATTAGCTTGATGCGTGGTGAATAACCAGCCCGTTGGGAACCCCAAGAGGAAGATGTGATGAGTATAGCAGCTAGTTTTCCCTCAGTTAAGAAACCAAGGTTTATCGTTCTTGGAGAGGAGAGACAAACGACTGAAGGTGATGCTTGCTGGCTTGCGACAGCTTCAGACAATTTATATATGGCGCCTCGTCCAAGCTTTGCTTGCTAGCTGCAATGCGGAACCTGCACACAACACAACCAAGTACTTTGTTCCCAACTTGCGATGAGGTTGTCAATCTCACCGGTTTGCTTGAAACAAAGGTTATGAGCGTATCGAGTGGAAAACAATAAAAGTATGCGAGTAAAGTAAATAGTGCGAGTAAACTAAACAGGTGATAGCAATATGATGGAAATAGGACCGGGATCCACAGTTCACTAGTGGTGTCTCTCCATAAGATAAATAACACATGCTGGGTAAACAAATTATAGTTGGGCAATTGATAGAATAAAGATAAACGTGATATGTCAAGAAGATCACTATGAGATTTACTCTGGGCATTACAACAAAATACATAGACCGCCATCCAACTGCATCTATGACTAATAATCCACTTGTGGCGAATCAATCCGAGAAATCCACAAGTATTAAGTTGCGAACAACAGATAATTGCATTAAGAAAAGTGTGTAATGTAAACAAA
This sequence comes from Dactylis glomerata, assembly GCA_007115705.1. Taxonomy (NCBI): domain Eukaryota; kingdom Viridiplantae; phylum Streptophyta; class Magnoliopsida; order Poales; family Poaceae; genus Dactylis; species Dactylis glomerata. The sequence continues at coordinate 7,239,009 of QXEO01000291.1, forward strand.
GCATATGCCCTTGAGCATATGAATGTTGTTTTCTCCCTAGTAGCAACAGCACATCTACAACCTTAGAGGTTTCTGTCACTCCCCCAGGTTAAATAGAGGCATGAACCCACTATCGAGCATAAATACCCCCTCTTGGAGTCACTAGCAACTACTCGGCCAAGATAGCTACTAACAACGGAGAGCATGCAAGATCATAAACAACGTAGAGATAACAAAAGATAATATTCAGTACAGCAACTTAATCATAAACACCAATATTCATCGGATCCCAACAAACCAAGCATGTAGAATTACATAACGGTGATCTCAATCATGTAGGGCAGCTCATGAGATCTAAACATGAAGCACATGGTGTAGGAGACAACCATCTAGCTACTGCTATGGACCCATAGTCCAAGGTAGACTACTCACTCATCGCTCCGGAGGCAAGCATGGCGATGAAGAAGACCTCCGGTGGCGATTCCCCTCTCCGGCAGGGTGCCGGGAAGAGCTTCTGGACCCTCCCGATCTTCGGGTCGACGGCGGTGGCGGATCGCGATGTGTTCTGGAAAATTGATCGGGTACTTAGGTTTTTTCCGTCGGGGGGTCTTTATAGGCAAAGGGGCGATGTCAGAGGAGGGGCCAGGTGCCCTCACACCATGGTGGCGCGGGCCAGGGGCTGGCCGCGCCACCTATGCGTGTGGGCCCCTGGTGGCCCCTCTCCTTCTCTCCTTCGGATCTCTGGAAGCTTCCGGGTAAAATAAGACTTCAGGAACTTGTTTCGTCCAATTCCGAGAATATTTCCTGTGTATCACTTCTGAAACACAAAAATAGCAGAAAATAGGGAACTGGCACTGTGGCAACTCGTTAATAGGTTAGTTCTGGAAAATGCATAAAAGTGCCACGAAGTGTAACAAAACAATAGACAAATGGTGTAAAAACAAGCATGGAGCATCAAAAATTATAGATACGTTGGAGACGTATCACCTATGCATTTATGTTTTGCTCTCCATGAAGGACAAGCCGAAAACCATTTGTATGTTTTTCCTTATGATTTGAACACACATTTGACTTTCATTATTTCATTTTCATGATCTTTTGTTTGTGTTCATTTTCATGTTATAACATGGTTGCTAAGTTTCTTCTATCAAGATTATATCTTTCATGCCCATGTTTTAAGTTCTTTTGATCCCAGCGCACAACGCTTACATATTTGATCAAGATTGTGTGGGTGCATGTCACCTCAAAAATTATTTCTTTTGTTATAACTTACCTACTCGAGGACGAGCAGGAGTTAAGCTTGGGGATGCTGATACGTCTCCAACGTATCCATAATTTTTGATGCTCCATGCTTGTTTTTACATCATTTGCTTAGTGTTTCATTACACTTCGTGGCATTTTTATGCATTTTCCGGAACTAACCTATTAACGAGATGCCACAGTGTCAGTTACCTATTTTCTGCTATTTTGTGTTTCAGAAAAGTTACACAGGAAATATTCTCGGAATTGGACGAAACCAAAGCCAGACGTCCAGATATTTTACGGAGCTTCCAGAACACCGAAGGAGAGACGGAGAGGAGCCACTGGTGAGCCACACCACCAGGGGGCGCGGCCTGGGGCTGGCCCGCGCCCCCTATGGTGAGCCCCACCAGGGCCAATTCTGACGCCGCCCCTTCGCCTATAAAGACCCCCCGACGGGAAAAACCTAAATACCCGATCACTTCTCCAGAACACATCGCGATCCGCCGCCGCCGTCGACCCGAAGATCGGGAGGGTCCAGAAGCTCTTCCCGGTACCCTGCCGGAGAGGGGAATCTCCACCGGAGGTCTTCGTCATCGCCATGCTTGCCTCCGGCGTGATGAGTGAGTAGTCTACCTTGGACTGTGGGTCCATAGCAGTAGCTAGTTGGTTGTCTTCTCCACCATGTGCTTCATGTTTAGATCTCGTGAGCTGCCTTACATGATCGAGATCACCGTTATGTAATTCTACATGTTGTGTTTGTTGGGATCCGATGAATATTGGTGTTATGATTGAGTTGAAGTACTGAATTTTATCTTATGTTATCTCTATGTTGTTTATGATCTTGCATGCTCTCCATTGTTAGTAGCTATCTTGGCCAAGTAGTTGCTAGTGACTCCAAGAGGGGGTATTTATGCTCGATAGTGGGTTTATGCCTCTATTTAATCTGGGGGAGTGACAGAAACCTCTAAGATTGTAGATGTGCTGTTGCTACTAGGGGAAAACAACATTCATATGCTCAAGGGCATATTCTTTGTTTACATTACACACTTTGCTTAATGCAATTATCTGTTGTTCGCAACTTAATACTTGTGGAGTTCTCGGATTGATTCGCCACAAGTGGATTATTAGTCATAGATGCAGTTGGATGGCGGTCTATGTATCTTGTTGTAATACCCAGAGTAAATCTCATAGTGATCCTCTCGACATATGCACGTTTTCTTTATTCTATCAATTTCCCAACTGTAATTTGTTTACCCAGCATGTATTATTTTATCTTATGGAGAGACACCACTAGTGAACTGTGGACCCCGGTCCTATTTTCTTTATATTGCTATCACCTATTTACTTTACTCGCACTATTTACTTTACTCGCATACTATTATCACTTTCCACTCGATACGCTCATACCCTTTGTTTCAAGCAAACCGGTGAGATTGACAACCTCATCGTAAGTTGGGAACAAAGTATTTGGTTGTGTTGTGTGCAGGTTCCACGTTGCCGCTCGCAAAGCAAAGCTTGGACGAGGCGCCCTATAAATTGTCCGGAGCTATCGCGAAGCTAGCGGGCATCACCTTCAGTCATATTCGTCCTCCTACTGGATTGATAACCTTGGTTTCATAACTGAGGGAAAACTTGCTGCTATCTTCATCAAAACCTTCTCTTGGGGTTTTCCAACTGGTTGGTCATTTACTACACATTCCCACGTCAACTTGGCTCCAGAAGTTTCTGTCGCCGTTGCCGTGTATTTAAAGAAGAAGCTTTCACACCATCATCACCGTGCCATCAGGGGGAGGAGAGAGATTTTGCAAACTTGATCAAGCATATATGGACAGCAACAAAATCTATCCATCAGTGAGAAGGAGGTTCCGTTGAGCCCCGACCGTACCAGTCGATGGCCGCTTCCTTGACTCCGCCTCCGTCTCCTTTCCCGCTTCACGACCACCACGGCCTGGGCCAGCCGTCTCCCTAGGAGGTCCTCTAGTCCGGACCCCTGAGGTCTGCGGATGCTAATCCTCCATTGGTCGATTGGCGCTATCATCTAGGTTCCATACTGATTTTCCTCCGCATTGTGGGCACCATCGCCACATTTCAGTTCACCGTGCCCCATAACACCACACACACGGCACAAAATTTGGGCATCTTCTCATAAAGCACCTGAAAATGTAGCCTCTCATGTCTCTCCGGGTGCAAGCCAACAAGGCGGAGGAGAGGTTTCTTCACATCGAGCTTTACCCCGCACTCTAACAAAGCTGGTACCACTAGCTCCTAGCGCATACAGATCAACACCAAGAACTTCACCCAGCCGTGCCGCCATATCCCGCACAATTCCATCCTTCTGAAACAGTGGCGAAACTCCTCGAATTATGCACCCACACATGGATGCGATCTAAAACCACCTATTTTGGGTCAGCGATGCCATCATAGGGTTCCAGCATTACCCCCATCTGCCTGAAGATCCACGGTCCTTCAAGCATCGCCCTATTCCAATCTCCCAGGCAAGACACCTGAAGAACAAACAGGTTCTCCTCCACCGGGCGAATCGACCACTCCTTGGCGAAACCCTAGGCTACATCCATCTTCTGGAAAAAAGGCTGATTTCCAAACTGCTTCGTGGTGTTCACCTTCACCACCGCCATCCAGCGTGCACTCTCCTTCAGATTCACGAATTCCTCCCGCGGGAGGACCACGTCATCGAGCTCATTGTCCTTCAGAACCAATTTCTTCAGTAGAGCTTGCAGATCGACCAGAGGGTTTTGGCTAGAGGACCCCCCCTCTCTCCCTTGGGAACTTTGCCGCCATGTCTAGGGTTTCCCTGCATGGCCTTGGATTAGCCCCGCCCCCCGTTTCCTCCGTCGCCAAGGCCGGGCAGACGTGCAAGACGTCCCCGTAGTCAGCCCGAACGAATCAGAGTGCAGAACAGAGTTGGGTGCGAGCAGATCGGAGCCGGTGAATGTCCTTCGCCGTCACGATCGTAAGCGGAGGTCCAAGCCCTAGTCGTGAGAACGAAGAGGTACTGTAGATTACTTTTTCATGGACATAGCTACAGGTGCTGTAGGATTTTTTTCCGTGGGCACGGTCGCCGTAAAATGGCAGCGCCCAACATTACGTTGGGCCTTCGCATTTTCTCTTTCCGCCATAGCATAAACAGCGGCCGTACCCATCCCGTGATAATACCGTGGGCCGGATCATATATAAATATCTTATCCACCGTAACGGATAAGAACGGCCCGTGTGGGCCCCACCGAAAAGATCCAAGCAGCGCACTATAATATCGTCATCGTCGCCGTACCTATCCACTCACATTCCACGAGTCCACACCGCAGAGAGACAGCAGCAGGAGTGAGGGACTCTGTGAGCGTCAGGAAGAAGAGTAGCAAGCGACACTGCAATGGAGGTGGCGAGAGGCGGCAGCAACGGCGGGAAGCTGAACCCGTGGGCGGAGCCTTTCGTGCCGGGGAGGAGCTGGTGCCGCCCCGTGGAGGTGGTGGCGGAGGTGGAGGACTTCTCCCCGGACTGGTGGCGCCTCGTCGCCTCCTCCCCGTCCTTCCGCGACCGCTGGCTGCGCGACTACGGGGACCTGGGCCTCCTCGACGCCGACGACGCCCCCGACGACGACGGCGACCTCTTCTTCTCCCCTACGCGGAAGAACCCATCTGGTACGTGTCACCAGCACCAGATCTGATCCTCTTTACACTTTGTTTCTTCGCTTGACCTTCCTCACAAGTCACAACGTGGTTAATTTGGAGCAGAAGGGGCGGAGAGGAAGGGAGAAGTGGCCGGCAAGACGGGCGGAGGCGAGGTGGCGCCGTGGGGGATCGAGAAGTGGTGGCGGGCGCACGTCACGACGCCGGCGGAGGCCCCCAAGTACACCGAGAAGGCGCCCAAGAAGGTCGCCGGCGGCGGCCCACGGTTCAGCCCGCGGACTATCCAGCAGCCTCGCTAAAGCGACCAGCATCCATCGACAACGCTCTGCATCCACCCGCCTAGATCGGCATAGAAAACAACAAAAATAGAGAAACGGTGTTGAGCTCTTCTGCTCTTAGTTACTTTGCTTAATCTCGTCGTGTCGTTTAGTTTTTCAGTTTTTAGATCAAGGTCGAACCGAGATCCACTGCTGTGTGTTTGTACAGATGCCTGTAAATGACGTGTGCAATAAAATGCAGTGAGACTTTCTTTGCAAGTGCTGAAGTGCAGACCCGTGTGACCGTGTGAGAAGATGTTTGTTGAAAGTGTGATGGATATGAACTGAGAAATATGTCATAATAACAACTGCTAAATTGACCGAAATTAGGAGCAACCACCGACTATTTTCATGTTCCATCACGAACTTTCATAGAGGGATGCAAGCAGCCTCGGCTAAACGGTGATTTCCCGAGGCTACGATGATGGGAGACAGCAGCAGAGTCGATCCATTCCATGCCGGAGAGAAAAACTGCTTATGCCAGAGAAGATCTCTAGAAAAAAACTGCTTCTCTAGTACCTAAACCAAAACTGATTACTCGTACTCCAAATCCGAATTAGCTCTAACTTCATGCCGGAGTAACTCATTTTGCTTCTACTTGTCATCTCATTGTGCGTATATAATCCGAATTAGCTCTAACTTCATGCTATTTATGATTCAAACCTGTGAAATAATACCCAACACAAATGGTGCATCGATTCGAACACGGTTTTAATTTTTAAATTCAACATCAATCATGAAACCGCAAGCAATGTGCATCAATCACAATACAAAGTTGATCCTAAACCACAAACATAGATCATATCAATAGCCTTGTTGGCCATTGTACTCGATGGTATTATCTCTACATTTGTTTGGGGGTGTACCAATCTTGAATATATTGGTGCACTTGAAGGAACCTGAATTCTTTCCTATGCGTTGCACTATCTTTCCCATGAAATCGCAATTCTAGTCCCCCAGACCGCCACGCCCATTTCTATGGTCATATGGTTCATGATCACAAAAGTTATACTGTTGAAGTTTAACAGTAAGTTGCATAGATCACACAAGTAGCCCATTGGAATGTAACACACATGAATTGCTTTTCTCATTGTCTGATTTTCTGGAACTGCGGAGACAGCACAGTTCAGTTGGACCTGAATCTGTCCACGACAACTTCATTCTGTTGTATTGTAAGACAATTGTATTGAACAGCAAGATAGTTGCACAATTGCACTAGAAGAAACCTTAAATTCAACTGCAATGCCACATGAACATACAGATACAGTGCCATACTGTGTGCTGATCGGCAGACATCTCCTGACTAAATCATGTAAAAAATTGGATGGATATCTCCTTAATTTAGGCCGAAAAGCAACACCGGTATGTTCATTTTGTTCTCTCGATGAACATTAGAAGCTTCTTATCCATCAAGGACAAAAAGCTTCTGAAAGACAAGTAAACTGTGGATCAAAACTTACATATACAATTGCGTTTCTTATCCATGAAGGACAAAAAGCTTCTGAAAGACAAGTAAACTGTGGATCAGAACTTACATATACAATTGCTTTTCATTCATCAACTATTTCACAATTTCAACTACATGAGGGAACTACTTGTACATGGGGGCTACTTATCCACTATTTGATATTCGCACAACGCATTAGCTATGGTGCGAACCATCTGACTATGGAGCCATACATCTGACATGGTGTGGATCCGTCTGATTACATCTGACAGATCACCGAACTTGGTTTCACCACCTTATACCATCTTTTCAGTCTAAATGTGGGGATGCACATGTGACATGCTTCTTCAAGCTGTCTGAGTTTGGTGGAATGTTTATCACTAGCATGTACATAATCTTCAAATTCCTGTACAGCGCCATCAAGTGCTTCAATGTAGTGCAGTTCCCATCTGAGGCAGAATCTCACAAGTTTGTGACACCCTCTTACTTCTCGCCTACAATGCTCTTGTAATTAACCATATAGATGGCAACCAGTGTCAGAAGCGCGCCACCGATCTGCTCGGGTGAGAAGGTCTCTCCCAGATAAAGGAACCTGAAAAGACAAGGAGTGCCCAAACCAACAGTTAGAAGATAAATATCACATTTTATGTTTGGGAAAAAATTATTGTCGGACACACTGCCAAGAGTCTTACCCGAAAATAGAGGCAAACATAGGAGTTAAGAAAGTCAGAGAACTAAGTGTAGTCAAACTACCTGCAGGAAGAACAGAAGTAGAAATGAAATGCTGGAGAGAATAAATCGTTGACAGTTTTCACAGCATTGAACTGGTGGGAAGGGATCTTACCTCTTGTAGCATTGTAGAAGTAGACGCCATAGCTGATTGCACTGCCAAATATAGATGTATAACCCAGTGCTAATATGTCACTCGATGTAAGCTCTTGAATATGTCCATTAAGAGCAGGATCATGATTAAGAACAGATATAACCAACAAAGGTATCCCACCTATTACCATATGCTGCAAAGCAATAGGCTAATATTAGTATTTTATGTGGTGCAATGTCAGGTTTCCATTGTTGTGAGAAGTATGGAAAGAAAACAGTGAAAATTGTAATCATCTGCGGTAAAGATAACATATACAGTCTGACGGGACCAATACATGTTCTTTGAGTCTGACCGGACCATTACATAAGCTAAAAGGTTAGGTTTGACTTCACACAAAACAAATCTAGGTTGACTTGACTTCTAACAAAGGCAGCTCAAAGTTTTTGATGTAGGCATTTGACTTGACATAGGCATCAAGCTCCACAAGAACAACAGATAGCACTTTTGACTTTGACAGAATAGACTACCAAATTGGTATTCCTGGGAAACATACATAATCAATTGGCCCATGTAGTACATGGAGAAAGGGCTTATTCTGAGACACAGAAACATCAAAAGCATATAATTTCTACTTTAGCGCATGTTACACAGACTATCGTATAATAAAATGATCATGTACTCATCCACATATATCATACCCATCCTGTTGCCATGATTGGATCAGAATACTTTGATACCCAGCGAACCATGATAGTTCCAACCGCCATGCTTTGAGCTGAGAGGAACATCCACCATTCTCCACTTCCCCATACTGTTGCGCCGTTTTCTTCAACTGAAAGTGCTGGAACCTACAGTTACATCTATACACGATCAACAAATGGAAGTAAAACATGCGTAGGATGCAGAATATGGTACATCCATGTCCGAATAACAATCATCTGTATACAATAAGAGAAACTTTTTACCGATCTCAAAAAAAGAGAGAAACTTTTTACCATTTCACCCTTAATTTTTTCACCATTTCATAGATTGACACGCCATCTCTTTAGTTCCAGATAGCAATACAATGAGTTCCAGCTTAAATATTTAAACCACAAGAAATTTGTGTCTTTCAAACTGACATGGGTAGTGGTGTTCTGAGTGTTATGCCACTAGCACTCTTGTTCAACAGAGATTTGTGTCTTCCTCAAAATCTAACACAGATGATGGGATTATGCCATTGACATGTTCTAAAGTACATCATGACTGTAAAATGTTATTAACTAATCGTAGAAATAACAATAACGGGGCATCTAGGATTGCTTGTACACGTTACAACATGCATTGCAGAAAGGCAAACCTCAAGGAGCAAAAGGCCGACAACACCCAGTACGAGCCCCCCAGCTCCTATCGCGCCGATAGACTCTCCAAAGAATAGAGCTGCAAGGATAGCAACCGTCAATGGCTGAGAGTCAATTATGACCTGCAAAGAGGATCACAGTTTCGTAAGCGGCGTCAGCACAATGGACCAAAATGGCAAGCAATTGCTTCCCCTCAGAGCTGGAGAAGAAGAGCAAGGGGAGTTGTCCTTACGCTTCCAAGCCCAGCCGATGTCTTCTGCAAGCCCTCCGTGAGGAAGCCCTGCAAAATGAGGAAACGAAATCGATGCTCGCTTCAGCAACCGCACAGCCACACACTAAGGATCACGGGCTTCACCTATCTATGCTATGTTCACCTGGAAGCAGGCGGCGTCGACGAGGCCGAAGGCTGCGATGGCGCCCCACGCGGCCCAGCCGGAGGGCTGCTTCCTGCCGCGCGCGGCGGCGAAGGCGACGACGAGCGCGCCCGCGGGGATCAGGCGGAGCGCGGCAACGAAGAAAGGGCCGGTCTTGGGTATGACCCCCTTCATGGCCACCATGGCCGTGCCCCAGAAGAAGAAGGGCGACACCAGCAGCGCCCACTCCCACCACTCCTTCGTGGCCGCGAGCGCCGCCGGGGCGGGCCCCTCCTCCTCCGCGCCGGGCTCGCCCTCGACGTCGGTGCCTACGCCGACGAAGTCAAGCTCGTCGGATGCCTGCGGTGGCGTCTCGCTGCTCCCGGCCGCGGGGCGGAGGCGGAGACGGGCGCGCGGGCGGGGGATTGCGCCGTGGGGTGGAAGAGAGGGGAGAGCGGACGTGTGAGGGGGTCTGGGAGTGAGTGGCGGGTGGAGTGGGAGGAGGAGGCGGAAGGGCGCGGCGGTGGACATTTCGGCCGGCGCTCTGGACGGGAGCGGGACGAGTGGCGGCGGAGGCGGCCACCGGAGCTGCCGGCACGAGACGAGCGGCGTGGGTGGGTTGCTGCCGCTGGCGTCGTTCCGCTCGTGCGGTCGAGCTCAGATCAGTTCGCTCGGCGTTTGGGTGGCTTTCACTCGCTCAGCGGCCCAGGCCAGTTGGGCTTGCCCACGAGCGGCATGGCTATTTTCTGATATTTCACAAACGTATAGTCCCTCCAATCTTTAATAATTGTCAGTAATTTAAAACAACTTTATACTAAACTAGCATATTTACTCGTGCGTTCCTACGGTTAATAATGTAACCATCATGTAAATTGCACGAGATTTTTTAACAAGCAGAATCAAGCGAAAAAAGATTGAATTCAATTGATGGAAGCACCAACTAAATCAAATAATAGGCCCTGACTTAGCTCTTGAAGATGTTGGAGTGAGGGAGACGCATACTTGGTAAGAAAAATATAATGATTACATCATTCTTAAATTATTTTAGTTTCAAAGATATTCTAGCAGGAGATTTAGATCAAAGCATGCTGAACAAATGGAAGAAAGAATTAATCACCATCATCCCTATGTCATTCCTTTCATCTCGACCTCCACAGTGTTATCCACGACCAAATTTATGAACTGATCAAATCCTTTCCATTACAAGAGTTGGGTGTATCAAACAGTATGCCAGCTCCTAGTTCAGTACCACCATTGCAGAGCCTCGTGAGTCGTGAGACAGAGCTCATAGATGCCTCGCCCTCCTCAAGAAAATTCAGGCCATCGTTGCGGCCAAATTCATGGGAAGTACCACTGTGATTTTCCTCTTCTACGGCAGTTTCCGTAAACCACTCATTAATTATGTTTTATCAATTACACTGACAGGAAGGGCCCACTATTCTTCCCCCAATCTATGTTCTCTCTGGTCTCAATCTCTCTCTCGGTGCGGCTATGGTTGACTGGTTGTGACCATGCGGAGCAGTCAAGCACCCCAGCATCCCCACTTCTGATTCTCCACACGAGAAGACCCCAACAGCTATCCATAAGCTTTCCCGTCCATCAACTCTTCATCTCTATTCTCTACCATCAGAAGCAGTAGCTCGGTGGAGGCCCGCCATGGCTGAACCAGTGTTGTCCACGGCGACGGCCATGTGACTCTTTGGCTCGAATGAGCCCCACCCTAGAGCACAACGCAGTGCGAGTGCGGCGGCCTCGCTCCGGTCGTTGCTATGGCTTGTACTGGACGCGCGCCGAACATTGGCACCACGCCTTGACGACAGGTGGCCGTCGTGAAGTAGCGTCCCTGCTAGGAGGTCGTCTGGTTGAATTCGATGCAGGAGCCACCCCGAGGCCGACGACCTCGCCTGGTTGAATTCGATGTAGGAGCCACCCTGAGGCCGAGGACCTCGCTGCGGTCAATGGTCACGCCTACTGCTAGGTGGCATGTCCACAGTAGGATTGATCGTTCATGTGCGCGGCCCTTCGACGGGAGGGACGGTGATGATGGAGAGTGAGCGGCGGCGGCCCTTCGACCGTCGGGACGGGAGGGACGGTGATGGCTTGTAAGAATAGCTCGTTGGGAAGCCCCAAGAGGAAGGTATGATGAGCACAGCAGCAAGTCTTCCCTCAGTTGTGAAACTAAGGTTTAATCGAACCAGTAGGAGAAACCAAACTTCAGAATGTGATGCTTGCTAGCTTCGTGACACTCCGGACAATGGCGCCAGATAAACTGCTTGTCGACATGTAGCTTTTTACCAGCAGCAACGTGAAACTTGCACACAACACAACCAAGAACTTTGCTCCCAACTTACGATGAGGTTATCAATCTCACCGGTTTGCTGTAAACAAAGGATTGAGCGTATCGAGTGGTAATAGGATAATAGTATGCAAGACAGTAAACAGTGCGAGTAAAAGTAAAACGGTATAGCAATGTAAAGGAAATTGGACCGGGGTCTACAGTTCACTAGTGGTGTCTCTCCATAAGATAAATAACACATACTGGGTAAACAAATTACAGTTGGGCAATTGATAGAATAAAGATAATGTACATATATCATGAGGATCACTATGAGATTCACTCTGGGCATTATGACAAGGGAGCATTTGCTGTGCAATCACTCATTTGGTGCAATCGTGCAATCAGATCACCCCAAGACGTCCGATCTAGAAGCTGTGGCCCGATCAAAATATCCCTGCCTCCACCTCCGTTTTAGTTTTTCTTTTGTGAAAACACCCCTAAACATCTTAACTCTGCCATACCGAATACTCTTTCTTCTCCAATAGATCTTGATCTCTCTCCTTGACGTCAATTTTTCTAGGGTTCTGGCCATCGGCAGACACAAGCTCCACCCGGCGCACACTCCCTGAGTGGTTCCTCGACGCCAATGGGATAAGGTGACCATAACAATCAGAATCAGAAGTTCAGTTTTGTCCGTACCAGTACTGCTCATAGATGCATTGATAGCTCCGTCTCTCACCACACAGCCGATCTAGGACCTGATCGTTGTTGTATTTGGCATCCTTCCTGCTGCATATATCTTTGATGGTTACAGAAAGGAAACAAACCATCGATCCAAGGCGTGCAATCGGTCAATCACACACACCTAGCCTATTGTATCTAGTAGAGAGTTCAAAATCAACGTAGGGCACGGTAGTTTTTACTGCCATATTATTCAGACTTATCAGTTACCACACACACGTTTGATACTACCCTTTTACGTATCTACTAGACTTTTACATATTTTTGATTTATACTTACACATGGTCAAACCATCCTTGCAGATCATGGAAGGTAACAATAGTGTTTATGACAGCGATGGTAACTTGCTTGCAGAGAAGCCCACTGACCGGTTGATGCAGCTAAGAGAAGAAAATTTTCAGAGCAAGTTTGAAGCATTGGTTACAATGGCTAAGAACTTGAGGAAGGCATTGACTTCCTCAGAAGTAGTTTTCTTAAAATGGAGGAACATCTATCTAAGTTGGTTCCTCCTGTGTTCACAAGGCAAGAAGAACATGATGCTTTTCTTGGTTGTAGCATTCCATCAGAAGTTGGCATCCTACCACCAACTGATGTCGAAGCAAGAGAATAAAGGGACGGGGACAGGTGGAAAAAGAATGAAGTTGAGAATCCGAAGGCGAAGCGGAAGTGTGGGAAGTGCAAGCAAGTTGGTCATAATAGCCACAAGTGTCCGAACAAAAACCTGCCAACAGAGATAACACAAGATTGATTTCAAAGTTTTTCTTTAGTTTCCATCACATTGTAATTTGAATTTTATGTGTCATATTGTCATAGCCCTTGTGGTAAATTCACTACTGACATTATGTTCTTCAGAATGGATTTAGCTTGAGTATTTGTTTGGTTATTTGACATGAAGAGATTCAGTCTGTACAAGGTGTTTTGCCCTTTTTGCTATCTCTAAAATCTGAATGAAATACTTTGTATTTTTGGGATCTGGTATTGTTCTGAAAAAAATCTTTAGTATAAGTTGTGAAGAAATTGATCACTAGAACATTGTTATTGCAAAGTAGGAGGTTCAGACTTATCATCGTTTTTTGAGCAGTCTGTACGCTCAGCAGCCTTTTAGGCAGTCCGTAAGCTCAGCAGGACATCGTCAATTATGCAGTTTGTACGCTCAGCTGTTTCGTTCTTTTGGTTCAGATAACTAGGAGGTTCAGACATCATACAGAAGCATTCTAATGTATTCTTGAAAAAAGTTACTCTAGTCACAAGTACGATCCTTCAACTGCAGATCAATAGCATTTTATGTTTTCTTATTAAATGATTCTGCAGACGAATCCGGTTGACGTTTGATAACTCAATCTCTGAACTCTGAAAGAAACAGCTTCAACACATACGGGTCAGAGACGATGTGGAGTCCTAGCACTCTCCCGCACACGGCGACCTCAGCATGAGCCTCTCCGAACAAGGGGTTGTTCCTTCGGCCTTGTTCGTCGTTCATAGCACCCTCCTCGGCCGGTTTCGCCGGCCTCCCCTGTCTGCCGCCGGGTCCTCCGGTCCCTCTCGCACTTCTTCGTCAAGGAACTCGCCCCTCGATGCCGGCGTCAAGGAACGCCGAGTCACCCAATCACTTTCCCCCAACCTTCTTGCGAGCTCTATCGCGTCGGGCGGCGTCCCTTCTTCCAGTCTGCACGTGTTTAATGGAGGCCTTGAGCGTTCTGTTTGAGGAAGAAAGAGTGCTTGGATTGGGGAAGGATGAGAGCAGAGTTTAAGATGTGTAGGGGGGTTTTCACAAAAGAAAAACTAAAGCGGAGGTGGAGGCCAGGATATTTTGATCGGGCCACAGCTTCTGGATCGGACGTCTTGGGGTGATCTGATTGCACGATTGTACCAAACGAGTGATTGCACAGCAAATGCTCCCTTATGACAAAATACATAGACCATCATCCAACTGCATCTATGACTAAAAATCCACTCGCGGGGAATCATCCAACGACCCCTTGAGTATTAAGTTGTGAACAACATATATAATCACATTAAGCAAGGTGCGTAATGTAAATAAAGCAAATATCCTTGGACACAAGAATATTGTTTTCTCCCTAGTGGCAACAACATATCTACAACCTTAGAGGTTTCTGTCACTCTCCCAGATTAAATAGAGGCATGAACCCAATTATCGAGCATAAATACTCCCTCTTGGAGTTACTAGCATCTACTCGGCCAAGATAGCTACTAGCAACGAAAAGCATGCAAGATCATAAATATCATAAAGATAACATAAGATATATATTCAGCACATCAACTTAATATAGTACCAATACTCATCGGATCTCAACAAACACAACATGTATGATTACATAAAGATGATCCTGATCATGTAGGGCAGCTCACAAGATCTAAACATGAAGCACATAGCGGAGGAGACAACCATCTAGCTACTGCTATGAACCCATAGTCCAAGGTAGACTACTCACACATCACTCCAGAGGCGACCATGGTGGTGTAGAAGGCCTCCGGCAGGGTGTCGGGAAGAGCTCCTGGATCCTCCCGATATCGCGACGGCGACGGCGGCGGCTTGCAGTATGTTTCGTGGAAAAGAGATCCGTCCCCTAGGTTTTTCCCGTCGAGGGGAACTTATAGGCAAAAGGGCATCGTCAGAGGTGGGGCCAGCTGGCCTCACCATGGGGCGGCGCGGCGCAGCCCTGTGGTGAGTGATACGTCTCAAACGTATCTATAATTTTTGATGCTCCATGCTTGTTTTTACACCATTTGCCCAATGTTTCGTTACACTTCGTGGCACTTTTATGCGATTTCCAGAACTAACCTATTGACAAGATGCCACAGTGCCAGTTCCCTGTTTTCTGCTGTTTTTGTGTTTCAGAAAAGCTACACAGGAAATATTCTCGGAATTGGACGAAACAAGTTCCTGAAGTCTTATTTTTCCCGGAAGCTTCCAGAGATCCGAAGAGGCGAAGGAGAGGGGCCACAGGCCAGCCTCACACTAGGCCGGCGCGGCCCAGGCCCTGGCCGCGCCGCCTAGGTGTGAGGAGGCCTGGGGCCACCCCTGACGACGCCCCTTCGCCTATATAAAGCCTCGGGACGAAAAACCCTAGGGGAGTCGGCAATTTTCCAGAAAGAGTTCCGCAGTTCCGCCGCCACCGCCGACGAATTTCGGGGGACAGAAGTCTCTGTTCTGGCACCCTGCCGGGACGGGGAAGTGCCCCCGGAGCCATCTCCATCGGTCTCCATCGCCGTCTCCGCCGTCTCCATCGACCTCACCGCCATCTCCATCAACCTTGCTATCTCCTATGATGAGGAGGGAGTAGTTCATCCCCGGGGCTGAGGGCTCTACCGGTAGCTATGTGGTTCACCTCTCTCTCCCATGACGTGATCTTTATGTGATCGTGAGCTTTGTATCATGTTGAATAAGTAGATGTTACTCTTCTTCATTATGTGTACTCTAGTGTGTTATTAAAGTAATCTATTCCTCCTGCCATGGTGTAACGGTGACAGTGCGTGCATCGTGGTGGTACTTGGTCTAGGCTACGATTGTGATCTCTTATGGATTATGAGAATAATTATCACTATGATAGTATTGAAGTGATCTATTCCTCCTTTCATGGTGTAATGTTGACAGTGTGTGCACCGTGTTAGTACTTGGTCTAAGTTGCAATAATATCTATCTTGAGTTGTGATTTGATTTGGATATCTCTATGAGTGGTGTTTGTCAAGTACTTGATGAACTTTGAGGAGTGCTTCGTAGCCCTACGCAATGATTAGTGTTATTCAATAGGAGAGTAATTCAGAGTACCATAGTGAAGAGAAGTTATCTATTTGTTCAATTATGTTATATTTGTTGGGAGTGTGTCCACTAGTGAAAGTATGATCTCTAGGCCTTGTTTCCAAGCTTTGCACACCGTTTACTTGCTGTTTTGTTACTTGTTTGCTTGCTGCCATTTTTATTCCAGATTGCATTTACTACTTATAATCATCTATACCACTTGTATTTCACTATCTCTTCGCCGAACTAGTGCACCTATACATCTGACAAGTGTATTGGGTGTGTTGGGGACACAAGAGACTTTCTATATCGTAATTGCAGGGTTGTTTGAGAGGGATAGCTTTGACCTCTTCCTCCCTGAGTTCGATAAACCTTGGGTGATCCACTTAAGGGAAACTTGCTGCTGCTCTACAAACCTCTGCACTTGGAGGCCCAACACTGTCTACAAGAACAGAAGCGTGTGTAGATATCAAGCTCTTTTCTGGCGCCGTTGCCGAGGAGGTAAGGTAAAAGGTACTCACATTCTTTGGCTACTAAGTCTTCTAGTTGCTGGTGAGTGCTCGAAGTTATTTCTTTTAGATTCTGCAATTACATCTTTTTGTTTCTTGTTTTTATTTTCACAAGTTGCTGGTGAGGCCGCTTCCCTTGTTGCTTCTCAACTAATGCCTTCTTCTTCAAAGGGCAAGATCTAACATGGTGCCCTTCAATTTTGCACTTGAAGCAAACAATCTTGGCCGGATCTTTGACTTGTCCTTGGCCCTTCTTCTTCTTGTTAACCGTGGACTTCTTGTTGTTGTTGGAGATAAACCCAAGTCCACTCTTGTCATTGGGGGATTTTTGCACACTCAACATATTGTCGAGTTTGGATTTCCCTTCATGACTCTTTACCAAGTCTTTCTTCAAAGAAGAGACTTGGGCCTTGAGCTCTTCGATTTCCTCTACATGGTTAGTAACAACACAAGTACTAGAGGAAGTAGAAGCTTCATTGTTAGAGCAACAAGGAAAGGAAAGTAATTCATCACAAGATGTAGCAATGTTATGAGTGGATGAATTACTAGGACTAGCACAAGGCAATATGGCATTTTGAGAAGTAGTGCAAATGTCCACATGAGGCTCACTAGATGTTACCTTTGACATAATAGCCTCATGAGCTAATTTTAGCCTATCATGGGAAGCTAGAAGATCCTCATGGGAGCTAGAGAGCTTTCCATGATTTTCTTCCAATTTCCCATATTTGCTAGTTAGCAAATCAAGTTGAGCCCTTAGCTCAACATTCTCCTTCAAGATGGATGCTTCACAAGAAGTAGAGTTAGTAGCACAAGCATCATCACTAATGGAAAGCGGAGAAGACAATTTAGTAAGCTCATTTAAATTTGAAGCTTTAAGTTGCTCATGCGACTCGGTGAGAATGATGGGCTCACACGAAATGACCCTATAGTCATTTTTAAGAAGCACAACATTCTCAAGGAGTTTAGCATAAGTAACTACAAGCTCTTCATATTTAGTTTCAAAATCATTTGCCACCACAAGAGTTCTATCATAGGATTTCTTTATTTTAGATAATTCTAAAGTAAAGGTCTCCTCAAGAGACTCCTTGGTGGTTTGTTCTTCTTCTAGAGCTTCTTTTAGATCCGCAATCTCATCCGCGTAATCACGGGCATGACCTTGCATTTTAAAAATGGTATTCTCATGCTCCTCAATAATTTTATTGCTCTCGGTGGCAATAGCCAAAATCTTATAGAAGTAAGAGCAAGCAATTTTATTCTTACGAATAGCATGAAAAAACATTTCACTCTTCTCAAATAAAGAAGCAAGATCATCATATTCTTCTTCATTATCCTCATTCTCATCATCACTAGATATATTGGGTTCCAAAGAAGGAGTTACCTTTGAAGCCCTAGCCATAAGGCAAATGTGGGAAGCAATTGATGATGATGAATAAATACTTGAAGCACCAAGCGAGATCATGTCTTGGCCAATAGAATTTCCGGTTTCCACTACATTGTTAGACACACAACAACTAGAGGAACTAGAGGCATTTATATCATGGCAACAAGATGAAGTAAGCATATCATTATGAGATGTGTTCAAGGAGCATACACATGATATGCAAGGACTATCAACACAAGCATGTAAAGCATTTATGGTGCTAGAAGTGTTTAAGTCCAAAGATGAAGCATGGCAATGAGATAGAGATGAATGATCATCACAAGTAAGCTTACTATCAACATTGCAATTTCCATCACCATTCACCATAGAGTTACCTTGTGTCTTGCTACACTTTGGTGAAGTGGAAGAGAGTTCATCACGACCGGAAGTGGAGGGAATACAATCATCCTCAATCTTGTTGGACATGTCATATTTGTCTTGAATCTTTGTCCAAAACTCATGAGCGCTATGGAAAGGCATGATTGCAAGAATAACTGCATTGCTCACAAAATCAACAAGCACATTAGTAGCTCGAGAATTAAGATAAGAGTTTCTCTTCTCCTCTAAAGATAGACTTTGGGAATCCTTAGGAGGAGAGAAACCCATATCTAGAATTCTCTCTATATTTGGGTCCATATCACGAAAATGATTAAGCATGCAAATTTTCCATATATCATAATTAGTGTCATCAAATATAAAGGTGTCATTGTGCACTAATCCCCTAGCCGACATCTTTGCTCTCAAGGCGGTGAAGCCCTAAAATGAGAGACCTTGCTCTGATACCAAATGAAAGTACAAGGATGTCGCCTAGAGGGGGGGTGAATAGGCGATTTAAAACTTTTACGAGTGGCTTGACAAATGCGGAATAAAACTAACGTTTAATTTGCCAAGCATACAAAACCTAAACAAACTAGGTTCACCTATGTGCACCAAAAACTTATGCTAGACAAGATAAGCAACGATGAGATAGCAAGATATATATAACTTCAAGCACGAAGGCTATCACAAAGTAAATTGCATAAGTAAAGGAGCTCGGGTATAGAAATAACCGAGGGACGCGGAGACAATGATGTATCCCGAAGTTAACACCCTTGTGAGTGCTAATCTCCGTTGGAGCGGTGTGGAGGCACAAGGCTCCCCAAACGCCACGGAGGCTCACCGTAATCTCCTCGAGCCCTCCCACCAAGATGGAAGACCCGACCACTATGGGACACTTGAGGGCGGTCACCGAACCCGTACAAGCTTGGGGCAATCTCCACAACTCAATTGGAGGCTCCCAAGAATCGCCACTGAGGCACCACAAAGCTTGGGAAGATCTCCACAACTTAATTGGAGGTCCCCAAGTAATTGCCACGGAGGCACCACAAAGCTTGGGAAGATCTCCACAACTTAATTGGAGGTCCCCAAGTAATTGCCACAGAGGCACCACAAAGCTTGGGAAGATCTCCACAACTCAATTGGAGGTCCCCAAGTAACCACTAAGCCACTAAGCCGTCTAGGGTTCCAAGAACCCAAGAGTAAAAAGCTCAACGAACTTTCACTACCGAATCTCCAAGGAGAACTCAAACCGATGCACCAAATGCAATGACAAGAACACACGAAGTGCTCAAATCCTTCTCTCACAAATCCTACCAAAGCAACAAATGCTATGGAGGGATATGAGAGGAAGAACAAAGGAAGAAATCCACAAAGAACTCCAAGATCTAGATCCAATGGGTTCCCCTCACAAAGAGGAGGAAGTGATTGGTGGAAATATAAATCTAGATCTCCTCTCTCTTTTCCCTCAAAGATATACAAGAATCATGGGAGAAATTGAGAGATGGGCAAGCTTTCCAAGGTCAACAATGGAGGGAGAGAGAGGGGGAAAACGAGCTAACCCAAGCTTGAAGAAGGGGAGGGGTATTTATACCCCTCCCAGGATTGTAGCCGTTGCAGTACTGCAGGGGCCGGATATTCTGGTCCAAGTTTGGACCGGATATTCCGCCCCCCTCGAAAAACTGCTAAGGACTTCGCGCGCGTCGTTCAAATTTGGGGCCGGATATTTCGGCCGGATATTTCCAAAACTGGGCCGGATATTCCGGCCACCCCTAAAAATGGCTAAGGACCAGAAAAAGGCGAGGCGCGCGTCACTCAGATTTGAGGCCGGATATTTCGGCCGGATATTTCCAAAACTGGGCCGGATATTCCGCCCAAGAAAAGCGAGCAACACGAAAACAGCGATAACTTTTGCATCCGGACTCCGTTTTTGATGATCTTGGGCTCGTTGGAATCACCACGATGAGCTCTACACCATCATCCATAGAAACATCATAGTCCAACAAAGGAGGATGAAACCAAATGATAAAAGGTTTGACTTAGCTATAAAGATGAACCGGTAAAACCTCCAAACACTAAAAACGCAATTAGAGTTCCATATGAAATCCATTTTTGATGAGCTAGAGCTTGTCATGGAAATAACCACAAGCTCTAGAACCTCACATGGATAAAAGCCAAATAAGAACCAAGAAAGATAATGCCAAGTATGCAAAGGTTTGAGCTCTCTCCGAACAATACGAATAAGTTACTCACTCGAGAGCCCCTCTTGATAGTACGGCTATCGATCCTAAAACCCGGTCTCCCAAACACTATGAGACCGGTAAGAAAGAAACCCTATCAAGATCATACCTTTGCCTTGCGCCTTCCACTTGAGCTAGATAGTGACGATCTTGATCTTCTCAAGTTGGACTACCTTTCTTGATTGCGCTTGCTCGGTGAAGTCTTGCGGATTGCTCCCCCATACTTCACTATGGGAGAGACACTAGTAGAAATATCTTCACATGTCCATTAACACCAAATGGACACCGAGCTTCAAGCAAATGATATTTTCTATATGCCTATCTTGAACTTGCGCTTCAACTTGATCAACATTGGACTTCATCTTCTTCCTTCATAATGATGATGTCTTCTATAGGCTCAACTCCCTTGATCATCACATAAACTTCTTTATTTGCATCTTCTTACAACCTTGAAACCAACATATGGCTCAAGCGTTGTCTACGGACAAGTCCTACAAATATAACTCGATGCAAACATTAGTCCATAGGGATTGTCATTAATTACCAAAACCACACATGGGGGCAAATGCTCTTTCAATCTCCCCCATTTTGGTAATTGATGACAATCTCTTTGAGAGGGTTTATATAATGAATTTAAAGGACTAAGATGGTTACACTAACATCAAATACTACAAAAGTATGTGATGTTAGTAGAACCATCATATATAGAGCAAACTCCCCCACAATCTATGCACGTGTGAATGAACTTGAATTTCATTGCATATATTGCCAACCAATGTTGTTGGTGGAGTTTCCACTATATATACTCAACCATGCAAAGCATGCAAGGCAAATGCTTAAGAACAAAACAAAAGCGTGAAACCCAATTCCCTTCAAACCCTCAAAACTTCTCCCCCATTGGCATCCATTGCCAAAATGGGTGGAAAGGCTTAGAAGGCCAATATAGTGAGAGTTCCTCCTCAAGGTGTGCATGACACAAAAAAGGTGAAAACACATGCACAAATTCAAGGACAAGAATTTGGAGGAAATCAAACTATATTGAGGATCAAAGATTGCAAACAAAATAGGATGACATGATGGTTAAACTTCCAACAAATGAAGATAGCAATCAAAAGATCCAAATAGCGAATCAAATAAAGATATTATGAGAAGACCAAAACAATGCTCTAAATAATATGAAGAAGCTCCCCAAGGTTTGTGCACAACATATTCCATCTGAATTAAAGTATAAGGTGCACAAACATAGAATCATCACTCCCTCGATATTATTCAAAACATAATGATACCAAGTGACATCAAATACTATGATAACCACAAAATGGTGCTTTAAAATGAAATGAGGAAGCTCCCCAAGGTACATGCACAAGATAGAATGTTTGCATTTGAATACAATTTGCACAACATGGAATCCTCACTCCCTCAATACCATTTAAAAGGAACCATTAGCAAGAGACCATAGAAAATAAATCAAGCTTAACACTTGCATCAAGGAAATGGTTGAGCAACAAATAAGGAACCAACATATTAAACGGCTCAACCAAAGGAATGTGTGATAGGAATGACAAAGCATATTATAAGACTAGTACAAAGATGTACATAGAGCATCCACATAGTCCTCAATGAATGATATTGCTTAGCATTCCATCCCAACACACAAAGTTTAAAAAGATATCAAATAAGGAGATATCACCTCTCATGTGTATAAGTTTCTAAGTAGACAACATCACAAAGATAATTATCACAAAGAAACATGTACACATAAAATAGATACAAGGAATAGAACATGATATCCAAACAAGTTCATGCAATATACCAATGAGATTTTTACTTTTAAAGTATGGCCAAAGGCTCAATTTATCTTATTGCATATTGAAGAACTTAAACCACAAACATGTCAAAGACATCACAAATATCAACAAGGGAAAGAAGATAGTTGGGATGTTTTGAGAAAAGCAACAAGTATCACGAATAAGTATACCAAAAGAAAGAACTAAATTTGCACTTTCATCAATATTGCACATATGAGAAACTTGAGGAATTGATATGCAATAAAATTGCTAGATAGACATATTTGGGAAGGGTGAATCATGAGCATGATTTTATATATTCCCCAAAATATGCACTCATCTCAAATTACTCACATTTTCAATAGAGAGGTTTCATTAAGATCTTTCAAATAAAGATTTTCATGCCATGAAATGACCCACACAAGGTTAGATGCTAGAAAAGTATGCATGAATAAGATACTTGTTACCGAGATACCATTGGAAGGATGTAGTAGATAGGAGTTCTTCAATAATCCTAGCTTGCCACAAATTATCAACTAGTCACCGCTTCATGTTTATTATTGAGACAAGCACCAATATATCTCCCATGTACCTAAAACAAATTTAAGTACAATATGGTCCCCAAACTCATTGGGTCCGAAGTAGTTAGAGACACTACAATATATAGGACAAGCTCCACATAAATATGTGCATATAGATATGAACTTGAATTTCATGCACTTCTTAGCCGATTTAGGATTTATTGGAGTTTACCCTATATATTGGATCAAAGGAAGCAAAGCATGCCATAGAGTATATATTTAGTAAATATGCATGCACAAGACATTCAAGAGCCAAAAGAGATACAATTTGGAAAAAACACCAAGAAGACCAAGAAGTCACACAAATGTGTGAAGAACTAAAGGTTGTCCAAATTATATCAAAGAATCAACTCAACACAAGATTGACTCCAAAGTCCACCAAGTGAACAAAGCAAACGCCAATGAGCATAAAGGATCACTAAAACACACATGCCCAATGACTTATCTCATTTTAAGAATATAGAGCAAAATCAAGAAAAGAGATAACCATTCTCCCAAAGAGAGCAAGGTTCCAACAAACAAACCAAACTCTCCACTCTTTTATGATGGCACACTAAGTACCAAAAACAAAAAGATTTGTCTTCCAACAATAACCAATACCAATTGAAATAAGCCGCAAGAGTATGTTATAGAAAATATAGGAGAGCTCCCCCAAGATTAGTGCATTATTTATGATTTTGCATTTAAATACAAAATGCACACAAATGGGATCATCATCTCAACCTATATTAAGAAGAACACAAAACAAGTTCAACAAAATCAAATGGAATCACAAGAGTTAAGAAAGACAATGGGAATTTAAAACAAATACATTCCTTGGCAAGAGATAAGGTAATTAAAAGCAATAGCCAATAAAAAGATGATCAATATATATATACCACATGATAGAGTACCAATTGTCCAAGGACAAGAGGTATTTTGAGTTATTAATTTCCCGGTGGTATTTTACACATAAATCCAAGATCATCTTCACAACAAGAAGCATATGAAAAGGATAAGAATTAAACACCATGCTAAAGAAGATATTCTTGATAGACTCAAATAGATAAACAATCACGCAAAGCAATGATTAGGATAACTTGAAGCAAATGGTTTTCCAACTTTGATATAGAATTCCACATTTTAGGAAAACCCTACCAAGAATGTATCTCACAAACAAGATCCAAAACAAGAGCAATAAAACAATTTGGCAAATTGAAACTTGTTTGAGCAAACATGTCACATAGAAGAAAGATAATTTGCAATATCAACACTATGTGACACAACCTCAAATATACACATTTTATTGGTTTGTAATATGCACAAAGCATATTTCTCCCCCATAATGTGATAAAGCATTTATTTTCACAAGAGGCAAATAAAATCCAACATGAGATGATTAATGGACATTATAGAATTTGAATTTCTCATGAGCATGACATACCACATAGAGACTAGATAATTTAAAATATAAACACTAAGTGGTATTCCTCATGTGCACACATATTTAGGATTGTGAAGTGCCAAAGCATATCACTCCCCCAAAATGGATAGTCCATTAGTCTCTCAAAAAAAGCCAAATAATATAAACGAAGATGCAATAAGGCTCAAACACAAACACACATACATGGTATGCAAACCCACAAGTACATACTTGATTAATCAAAAAAAAATAAGTACGTAGCACAACATATACCAACACATGTAATGGAACACAACCAACATATGCAAAAGGGGCGAGTAACTTTCAATGTAGATAAGTTGAGTACATGTTACCGCAAAGAGGAACATTGGATATATGATATAAACAAGATAATCCAATTGACTTGACTTGAGACAATATATTGATGAAGATCCCTTAATTCTTCATGATATAGCCAAGTCTCCAATGCCCTCCAACAAACACCTATTGATCAAGTTTTGGTGTGATGGTCCCCAACTAAGTTGGGTCCTAAGAGGTTAGTCACAATAGGCTTGGCCACCCAAATGGTTCTTTTCTTGACACCACATGGAGTACCAACAAATTTGGCAAACACATTGCCAACCTTATCCTTGCAAAGGAAATAAGCATCATCAATTATGATAGGGTTGGATGAGTTACCCATAGTGCATGAACAAGAAAGGTGACCCTTCTCACGGCATATGTAGCAAGTTCTTTTCTTCACCTTCTTCTCACTTGATTTCTCCGCAATGGGAGCATTAGCTTGATTCTTCTTGGAAAGTGGCATTTCTTCAACTCGAGGTTGAGCGTGCCCTTGAACTTGAGGCCGCTTCCCTTGTTGCTTCTCAACTAATGCCTTCTTCTTCAAAGGGCAAGATCTAACATGGTGCCCTTCAATTTTGCACTTGAAGCAAACAATCTTGGCCGGATCTTTGACTTGTCCTTGGCCCTTCTTCTTCTTGTTAACCGTGGACTTCTTGTTGTTGTTGGAGATAAACCCAAGTCCACTCTTG
Organism: Dactylis glomerata; assembly: GCA_007115705.1. NCBI lineage: Eukaryota > Viridiplantae > Streptophyta > Magnoliopsida > Poales > Poaceae > Dactylis > Dactylis glomerata. The sequence goes on from QXEO01000291.1 coordinate 7,264,218, forward strand.
TCATTGGGGGATTTTTGCACACTCAACATATTGTCGAGTTTGGATTTCCCTTCATGACTCTTTACCAAGTCTTTCTTCAAAGAAGAGACTTGGGCCTTGAGCTCTTCGATTTCCTCTACATGGTTAGTAACAACACAAGTACTAGAGGAAGTAGAAGCTTCATTGTTAGAGCAACAAGGAAAGGAAAGTAATTCATCACAAGATGTAGCAATGTTATAAGTGGATGAATTACTAGGACTAGCACAAGGCAATATGGCATTTTGAGAAGTAGTGCAAATGTCCACATGAGGCTCACTAGATGTTACCTTTGACATAATAGCCTCATGAGCTAATTTTAGCCTATCATGGGAAGCTAGAAGATCCTCATGGGAGCTAGAGAGCTTTCCATGATTTTCTTCCAATTTCCCATATTTGCTAGTTAGCAAATCAAGTTGAGCCCTTAGCTCAACATTCTCCTTCAAGATGGATGCTTCACAAGAAGTAGAGTTAGTAGCACAAGCATCATCACTAATGGAAAGCGGAGAAGACAATTTAGTAAGCTCATTTGAATTTGAAGCTTTAAGTTGCTCATGCGACTCGGTGAGAATGATGGGCTCACACGAAATGACCCTAGAGTCATTTTTAAGAAGCACAACATTCTCAAGGAGTTTAGCATAAGTAACTACAATCTCTTCATATTTAGTTTCAAAATCATTTGCCACCACAAGAGTTCTATCATAGGATTTCTTTATTTTAGATAATTCTAAAGTAAAGGTCTCCTCAAGAGATTCCTTGGTGGTTTGTTCTTCTTCTAGAGCTTCTTTTAGATCCGCAATCTCATCCGCGTAATCACGGGCATGACCTTGCATTTTAAAAATGGTATTCTCATGCTCCTCAATAATTTTATTGCTCTCGGTGGCAATAGCCAAAATCTTATAGAAGTAAGAGCAAGCAATTTTATTCTTACGAATAGCATGAAAAAACATTTCACTCTTCTCAAATAAAGAAGCAAGATCATCATATTCTTCTTCATTATCCTCATTCTCATCATCACTAGATATATTGGGTTCCAAAGAAGGAGTTACCTTTGAAGCCCTAGCCATAAGGCAAATGTGGGAAGCAATTGATGATGATGAATAAATACTTGAAGCACCAAGCGAGATCATGTCTTGGCCAATAGAATTTCCGGTTTCCTCTACATTGTTAGACACACAACAACTAGAGGAACTAGAGGCATTTATATCATGGCAACAAGACGAAGTAAGCATATCATTATGAGATGTGTTCAAGGAGCATACACATGATATGCAAGGACTATCAACACAAGCATGTAAAGTATTTATGGTGCTAGAAGTGTTTAAGTCCAAAGATGAAGCATGGCAATGAGATAGAGATGAATGATCATCACAAGTAAGCTTACTATCAACATTGCAATTTCCATCACCATTCACCATAGAGTTACCTTGTGTCTTGCTACACTTTGGTGAAGTGGAAGAGAGTTCATCACGACCGGAAGTGGAGGGAATACAATCATCCTCAATCTTGTTGGACATGTCATATTTGTCTTGAATCTTTGTCCAAAACTCATGAGCGCTACGGAAAGGCATGATTGCAAGAATATCTGCATTGCTCACAAAATCAACAAGCACATTAGTAGCTCGAGAATTAAGATAAGAGTTTCTCTTCTCCTCTAAAGATAGACTTTGGGAATCCTTAGGAGGAGAGAAACCCATATCTAGAATTCTCTCTATATTTGGGTCCATATCACGAAAATGATTAAGCATGCAAATTTTCCATATATCATAATTAGTGCCATCAAATATAAAGGTGTCATTGTGCACTAATCCCCTAGCCGACATCTTTGCTCTCAAGGCGGTGAAGCCCTAAAATGAGAGACCTTGCTCTGATACCAAATGAAAGTACAAGGATGTCGCCTAGAGGGGGGGTGAATAGGCGATTTAAAACTTTTACGAGTGGCTTGACAAATGCGGAATAAAACTAACGTTTAATTTGCCAAGCATACAAAACCTAAACAAACTAGGTTCACCTATGTGCACCAACAACTTATGCTAGACAAGATAAGCAACTATGAGATAGTGATACATCTCAGACGTATCTATAATTTTTGATGCTCCATGCTTGTTTTTACACCATTTGCATATTGTTTCGTTACACTTCGTGGCACTTTTATGCATTTTCCGGAACTAACCTATTAACAAGTGCCACAGTGCCAGTTTCCTGTTTTCTGCTGTTTTTGTGTTTCAGAAGTGATACACAGGAAATATTCTCGGAATTGGACGAAACAAGTTCCTGAAGTCTTATTTTTCCCGGAAGCTTCCAGAGATCCGAAGGAGAGTAGGAGGCGGAGGACCAGGGGCCCACACGCACAGGTGGCGCGGCCAGCCCCTGGCCCGCGCCACCCCCGTGTGTGGCCGCCTGGGACCTCCTCTGACATCGCCCCTTCGCCTATAAAGACCCCCCGACGGAAAAAACCTAAGTACCCGATCAGATTTCCAGAACACATCGCGATCCGCCGCCGCCGTCGACCCGAAGATCGGGAGGGTCCAGAAGCTCTTCCCGGCACCCTGCCGGAGAGGGGAATCGCCACCGGAGGTCTTCTTCATCGCCATGCTTGCCTCCGGAGCGATGAGTGAGTAGTCTACCTTAGACTATGGGTCCATAGCAGTAGCTAGATGGTTGTCTTCTCCACCATGTGCTTCATGTTTAGATCTCATGAGCTGCCCTACATGATTGAGATCACCGTTATGTAATTCTATGATGTTGGTTTGTTGGGATCCGATGAATATTGGTGTTTATGATTAAGTTGTTGTACTGAATTATATCTTTTGTTATCTCTATGTTGTTTATGATCTTGCATGCTCTCCGTTGTTAGTAGCTATCTTGGCCGAGTAGTTGCTAGTGACTCCAAGAGGGGGTATTTATGCTCGATAGTGGGTTCATGTCTCTATTTCACCTGGGGGAGTGATGTCTACGCACTTCTATTCTTGTAGACACTTGTTGGGCCTCCAAGTGCAGAGGTTTGTAGAACAGCAGCAAGTTTCCGTTAAGTGGATCACCCAAGGTTTATCGAACTCAGGGAGGTTAGAGGTCAAAGCTATCCCTCTCAAGCAACCCTGTAATTACGATACAGAAAGTCTCTTGTGTCCCCAACACACCCAATACACTTGTCAGATGTATAGGTGCACTAGTTTGGCGAAGAGATAGTGAAATACAAGTAGTAGTGATGATTATAAGTAGCAAACGTGATGTGAAATAAATATCGCTGCGAGCAAACAAGTAACAAAACAGGAAGTAAACGGTGTGCAAAGCTTGGAAACAAGGCCTAGGGATCATACTTTCACTAGTGGACACACTCCCAACAATATAACATGACTGAACAAATAACTTCTCTTTGCTAAGGCACTATGAATTACTCTCCTATTGAATAACACTAATCATTGTGTAGTGGCTACAGAAGCACCCCTTAAAGTTCATCAAGTACTTGACAAACACCACTCATAGAGATATCCAAATCAAATCACAATTCAAGATAGAAATCATTGCAACTTAAACCAAGTACTAACACGGTGCACACACTGTCAACATTACACCATGAAAGGAGGAATAGATCACTCAAACTATCATAGCAATAATTATTCTCATAATCCACAAGAGATCACAATCATAGCCTAAACCAAGTACCACCTTGATGCACGCACTGTCACCGTTACACCATAGCAGGAGGAATAGATTACTTTAATAACATCACTAGTGTACACAAAATATCTGAATAATAACATGTACTTGTTCAACATGATACAAAGCTCACGATCACATAAAGATCACATCATGGGAGAGAGAGGTGAACCACATAGCTACCGGTAGAGCCCTTAGCCCCGGGGATGAACTACTCCCTCCTCATCATAGGAGACAGCAAGGTTGATGGAGATGGCGGTGAGGTCGATGGAGACGGCGGAGACGGCGATGGAGACCGATGGAGATGGCTCCGGGGGCACTTCCTCGTCCCGGCAGGGTGCCGGAACAGAGACTTCTGTCCCCCGAAATTCGTCGGTGGCGGCGGCGGAACTATGGAACTGCTTCTGGAAAATTTGCCGACTCCTTTAGGGTTTTCCGTCCCGAGGCTTTATATAGGCGAAGGGGCGTCGTGAGAGGGCGGCCAGGGGCTCCTCACACAGGGGTGGCGCGGCCAGGGCCTGGGCCGCGCCAGCCCTGTGTGAGGGAGGCCTGTGGCCCCTCTCCTTCCTCTCTTCGGATGTCTGGATGCTCCCAGGAAAAATAAGACTTCTGGCTTTTGTTTTGTCCAATTCCGAGAATATTTCCTGTGTATCACTTCTGAAACACAAAAACAGCAGAAAACAGGGAACTGGCACTGTGGCACTTGTTAATAGGTTAGTTCCGGAAAATGCATAAAAGTGCCACTAAGTGTAATGAAACATCGGGTAAATGGTGCAAAAACAAGCATGGAGCATCAAAAATTATGGATACGTTGGAGACGTATCAGCATCCCCAAGCTTAACTCCTGCTCGTCCTCGAGTAGGTAAGTGATAACAAAAGAATAATTTTTGAGGTGACATGCACCATCACAATCTTGATGATATATGTAAGCATTGTGAGCTGGGATCATAAGAACTTAAAACATGGACATGAAAGACATAATCATGACAATAGAAACTTAGCAACCATGTTGTAAACATGCAAATGAACACAAAGAAAAGATCATGAAAATGAAACAATGAAAGTCAAACGTGTGTTCAAATCATAAGGAAAAACATACAAATGGTTTTCAGCTTGTCCTTCAAAGAGAGCAAAACATAAATGCATAGGACACCTTCAAGTTTAAGAGGGCGACTAGATACAAATAATTTGAGAACAAGTGAAACCAACAATATGAATCAATCAATGAACTTTGGGACAATGCATATTACACTAAGAATGACAACTATGTTCTCTTAATGGTGCATAAAGAAAGAAGGTGGTGACTCAACATAAAAGTAAAAGAAAGGCCCTTCGCAGAGGGAAGCAGTGATTAAACATGTGCTAGAGCTTTTCATTTGTAAAACAGAGAGATAAAAATTGGTTTTGAGAGGTGGTTGCTTTTGTCAACGACTAGCAATGGGGTTCTTACTATCTTCCATACAAAAATGAAGCAAGTTTTTGAGAGAGAGATTGGCACTTTTGTGCTCTTTTTTATAAAGCTTGGCACTCCTCCCCACCTTTTTTCCTTTCGCAAACCATGGCTAACTGATTCCATCGGGTGCCCACCAACATTCACATTCCATGGAGGAGTGCCTTTTTTCTTTCTTTTTTCTCTTTTTTTTTCTTTTTGGAATAAGCAATATGGAAGATAGCAAATCCGACCACTACGTCCCCATGAGCTGAAAACAGTGTCACAAAACGAGAAGTGTTTTGAAGGTAGCACACGCAAATTTTACTTTGGAATGGCTTACAAATACCAGGCATAGGAATTTATAGTGGACACAATGGCAAACTTGGCTTTTAGGAGTTGGATGCACGAGTAGAGCTCATACTCAGTACAAGGCGAGGGCTAGCAAAAGACTGGGAGCGACCAACTAAGAGAGCAATAATGGCCATAATCATGCAAAGCGACAAAGCGACATTAAAAGAAGCATAAGATGGCATCAAAAGTCAAAAACTAAATGATCATGAAGGCTAATGGCGACTTTGTAAGAGTCTAACATGTGTGAGCATGCGCCAAGTCAACCCAAATAAAGCATCAAGGAGAAAACCAAAATAATGCTTCCATACAATAAAAACAACGCATGATTTTTTCAAAGGCTCATTAAGCAATCTCAGTTATTTGAGACAAGTCATGCTACAGCAAAACCACTAAGCATACTATCAAAAAGACATCAAGCATGACATGAAAAAGCCTAAGCCGCAGTCTACACAAGCTCCTTCTTGTACCACTATTTTGCACAAAGCTTTTTCTCTTTTCCAACACCATTTGAAATTTTTATAAACACCTCTTTTGATGAAAACCAATAAAGATCAGAGGCAAAAATACACCTTGATAAATAAATATAAGAAGATCTGAACACAAATCAAGGTGAAAATGAAAACCAAAAGCGGTAGCAGAAAAACAGAACACTCATTGAAACGATAGGACCGAAAACTAGAGTGTTCTTGGCAATAAAAAATGAGTTCATCTCCTCCAAAAGAAACATGATGTGATCTAACTATTTATTGCAGCAAACAAAACTAAACCAACTAAGAAAACTAAAACAACTGACGCTCCAAGAAAAACACATAGTGCATGAAGCAATAAAAATATAGTGTTTTGAAAGGTGACCTGATTTTTGCCGATGAAGAAGGGGTGCCTCGGGGGCATCCCCAAGCTTTGACGCTTGTACTTCTTGGATATTTCTTGGGGTGATGCATGGGCATCCCCAAGCTTGAGGTTTTGTCCATTCTTCAACTCATCTCATCATTCTCGAATCCCTACACTTGAAAACTTCCTTCATACAAAACTAAACACAATTCTATTAGCAACATTAGTGTAAGCATAAAATATATTCAATCTATTTTAGCTTCAGGTTTCAACCCAAAACCACCACATATAAAGTATATACTACTGTAGCAACTTCCACAAGAGTTCCATGATAAAAAAGAACTCAAAAGAAAGCGATAAAGTGGCAAAAACAAATATTGGCAGAAATCTGTCAAAACTGAACAGCTGACAAAGGACGAATTTTTGAGGGATTTTCTGTTGCTCAAATCAAAAAGTGTTCAACTAAGAAAAGTTTGGATATAACCTGGGGCATATGCACAAGAAATCGCAGGTCCAAAAGATAAACAGAGAATTTTCACGAATTTTTACGGTGCAGTACCGAAAACAGTTTCAGGACAGCAACATCCCCAAATCTTTACCTCACTCAAATTAGAGGCTTCTCTTGGCACAAAAACGAAATAAACAAGATAAGGAGCGGTCATTACAGTAGTAATGACTTCCAAGACTCAAATAAAAGAAAAAGTACTGAAAAGAAAACATTGGGTTATCTCCCAAGAGTGCTTTTCTTTAACGCCTTTGAGCTAGGCGCAGAAATTTGCAAAGATGCTAATGTGGGCGCGCTTGAGGCAAAGGCGCCATATAGGAATTTAAAGCAATAGAGAGCATCAAAAAGCAAGTATGGAACACATTTAAATCTAAACCACTTCCTATGAAAGATAGTCTTGTAAAGAGACAAGTCATAAAAGTGCAAAGCAAAAAGCATAGGAAGGCAAAACAAGTAAAACTTCAAGAATTGCAACATAAAGAGGGGAAACTCAATATTGTTGAGATCCATCAAACCATGTTTCCCTCTCTCATAATAACTTTCAGTAGCATCATGAATAGAACTAACAATATAACTATCACATAAAGCATCCCTATCATGAACCACATGCATAAAAAGATTAATACTCCCTACATGAACAATAGTAGTAGGAGCAGATTCAATAGAATAATTATTCTCATCACCATAATCATCAAAAATAGGAGGCATATTATAATCATAACTATTTTTCTCCTCAAAAGTAGGTGAATTGAAAACATTATACTCATCATCATAAACTAGAGGCTTAGTATCATCACAAGATAGAGAACTACTATGTCGCAAAGCATACTCATCAAACATATCATCATAAGAAGGAACATGGATAGCACTAATGGTACAACAATTATTAACCTTAGAATTGGTACCAAAAAGATTTTCAATATCAAAAGTAGAGTGCTTTTCCCAATCATGATCACTAACATAGGTAATAGGCATAGGAACATCATCCCAATCAGAATTATCATAATCTATAGCAGGATCATAACGCTTAGGGGAAGATACCGTGTCCTCTCGCCTTTTACTCCTCTTCTTCTTCTTCTTCTTCTTCTTCTTCTTACTCTTCTTACTCTCTCCTTTAGGAGGGAGAGACTTGAAGGGCATCTTCTCCACATATTCTTTAGGAGGAAAATGCATCTTCTCTATATAATCTGGCTTGCTGACAGAAACAACAGAAGAAACTTTGGAGGATTCCTCCTCTCTATTAATAAGATCGAAACATCTATTAGTCCTATCATAGCTTGGCAAATCATCATGTTTAATAATATCTTGTAAGTAAGTATTTGCGAGGCAATCTTTAGCACAATAGAGATGACAACCAAGAAGGGTGCTATTAATATCAACATCATTCATGTCAACCAAAGAAAGCTTTCTAGATATCTCTTCACAATTCAAAAACAAGGTAAGCTCATCATGCTGATTGAGAGTAATCTTATCATCACAATACAAATCTGCGGTACTCGTTTGATTAATTGGGCATTGAAAATTAAAGTGACCTTTTTCACCACAAAATTCACAAAGAAAAGGATAAAGCTCACAAACCCATTCACCAAGCACATCTAGATCCTTGAGCCACATGCTGGTTTCTTCATTTGCGTGGGTGATGCAATAATCTTCCTTGTTGTAACTCTGTTCACAAGGTCTATGTATTCCACAAAAATTAACATGCTTATAAGAAATAGTACTTTTAGAAGTTTGAGCATGTTTATTGCAATCATCAATAACAATATCACTTTCTATGCAAGTATCCTTAAAAGGTTCATGATACACGTCCCCATTTCCTTTAGGAACATTCATATGGGAAGCAAAGGCTTTAAAGCAATCAACCATAATTTGAGGATCAAGACCATATTTAGCACTAAGCTCTTGAAAATTAGCAGTTTCAGCGAAAGACTTAATGCAATCAAACTCGTAATTCATACCTGATCCTTTACCTTTGTCGCTATCCCAACCTTCGATATTGTTTTGAATTGTCTCAAGCAGACCCCACTTGGTGTCGACATCCTTGCTTGTGAAAGACCCATCAAAGCATGCATCTAGATAGTCCTTGTAATGTCCTGAAAGCCTTGCATAAAAATTATTATTAATAATATTACGGGGAAGATCATGAATAGGACATTTATGCATTAGTAACTTCAATCTTCCCCACGCTTGGGCAATGCTTTCTCCCTCATGAGGCCAAAAATTATATATCTGATTACGATCTTTATGAATCTCACTTGGAGGATAGAATTTAGAATAAAAGAGAGGTACAATTTCCTCCCAGCCAATAGATGGACCATCTTCAAGCAGCCGATACCATTCCTCAGCTCTGCCTTTCAGTGACAAAGAGAATAGCTTCTTCTTAACTTGGTTCATTGAAATACCTGCACACTGGAACAACTCGCATAATTCATGTATAAAGAGCAAATGATCACCAGGATGGACAGTTCCATCTCCTAAATAGCAGTTATCCCTAACACGTTCAACAATCTTCGTAGGTATTTTAAAAGGATGGGGAGCACAAGCATCACTAGAAACATCACATATGGGAGATAAAATATTATCAGAACAAACCTTCTCCACTAAAGCTGGGGGACTAAAAATATCATACTCAACAAAACCAGCTTCCCCAAGCTTAGACTTTTCTATAGCATTAGCATTAACAGTATTCAAAGCATTCGTACTAATAACATTGCTATGCGAAATAAGCTCCAAAGGATTTTCAATTTTCTCTTCAAATCTAAAATCAGGAAAAAGACTAAAGAACTCTTTATTTTCCATTAAGCCTAACTAGTGAAAATAAAAACAAGAAACAAAAAGATATAATTGCAGAATCTAAAGGAAATAACTCCGAGCACTCACACAGGAGGATGCGAGTACCTTTTACCTTACCTCCCCGGCAACGGCGCCAGAAAAGAGCTTGATGTCTACGCACTTCTATTCTTGTAGACACTTGTTGGGCCTCCAAGTGCAGAGGTTTGTAGAACAGCAGCAAGTTTCCCTTAAGTGGATCACCCAAGGTTTATCGAACTCAGGGAGGTTAGAGGTCAAATCTATCCCTCTCAAGCAACCCTGCAATTACGATACAGAAAGTCTCTTGTGTCCCCAACACACCCAATACACTTGTCAGATGTATAGGTGCACTAGTTTGGCGAAGAGATAGTGAAATACAAGTAGTAGTGATGATTATAAGTAGCAAACGTGATGTGAAATAAATATCGCTGCGAGCAAACAAGTAACAAAACAGGAAGTAAACGGTGTGCAAAGCTTGGAAACAAGGCCTAGGGATCATACTTTCACTAGTGGACACACTCCCAACAATATAACATGACTGAACAAATAACTTCTCTTTGCTAAGGCACTCTGAATTACTCTCCTATTGAATAACACTAATCATTGTGTAGTGGCTACAGAAGCACCCCTTAAAGTTCATCAAGTACTTGACAAACACCACTCATAGAGATATCCAAATCAAATCACAATTCAAGATAGAAATCATTGCAACTTAAACCAAGTACTAACACGGTGCACACACTGTCAACATTACACCATGAAAGGAGGAATAGATCACTCAAACTATCATAGCAATAATTATTCTCATAATCCACAAGAGATCACAATCATAGCCTAAACCAAGTACCACCATGATGCACGCACTGTCACCGTTACACCATAGCAGGAGGAATAGATTACTTTAATAACATCACTAGTGTACACAAAATATCTGAATAATAACATGTACTTGTTCAACATGATACAAAGCTCACGATCACATAAAGATCACATCATGGGAGAGAGAGGTGAACCACATAGCTACCGGTAGAGCCCTTAGCCCCGGGGATGAACTACTCCCTCCTCATCATAGGAGACAACAAGGTTGATGGAGATGGCGGTGAGGTCGATGGAGACGGCGGAGACGGCGATGGAGACCGATGGAGATGGCTCCGGGGGCACTTCCCCGTCCCGGCAGGGTGCCGGAACAGAGACTTCTGTCCCCCGAAATTCGTCGGTGGCGGCGGCGGAACTGCGGAACTGCTTCTGGAAAATTTGCCGACTCCTTTAGGGTTTTCCGTCCCGAGGCTTTATATAGGCGAAGGGGCGTCGTGAGAGGGCGGCCAGGGGCTCCTCACACAGGGGTGGCGCGGCCAGGGCCTGGGCCGCGCCAGCCCTGTGTGAGGGTCACACAGGGGTGGCGCGGCCAGGGCCTGGGCCGCGCCAGCCCTGTGTGAGGGAGGCCTGTGGCCCCTCTCCTTCCTCTCTTCGGATGTCTGGATGCTCCCGGGAAAAATAAGACTTCTGGCTTTTGTTTCGTCCAATTCCGAGAATATTTCCTGTGTATCACTTCTGAAACACAAAAACAGCAGAAAACAGGGAACTGGCACTGTGGCACTTGTTAATAGGTTAGTTCCGGAAAATGCATAAAAGTGCCACTAAGTGTAACGAAACATCGAGTAAATGGTGCAAAAACAAGCATGGAGCATCAAAAATTATGGATACGTTGGAGACGTATCAGGGAGTGACAGAAACCTCTAAGGTGGTAGATGTGCTGTTGCTACTAGGGAGAAAACAACATTCATATGCTCAAGGGCATATGCTTTGTTTACATTACACACTTTGCTTAATGCAATTATCTGTTGTTCGCAACTTAATACTTTTGGGGTGTTCGGATTGATATCCCCGAGGGTGGATTATTAGTCATAGATGCAGTTGGATGGCGGTCTATGTATTTTGTTGTAATGCCCAGAGTAAATCTCATAGTGATCTTCTTGACATATCACGTTATCTTTATTCTATCAATTGCCCAACTGTAATTTGTTTACCCAACATGTTATTTTATCTATGGAGAGACACCACTAGTGAACTGTGGACCCCGGTCCTATTTTAATCATATTGCTATCACCTGTTTACTTTTCCCGCACTGTTTACTTTACTCGCACATTATTACTGTTTTCCACTCGATACACTCATAACCTTTGTTTCAAGCAAACCGGTGAGATTGACAACCTCATCGCAAGCTGGGAGCAAAGTATTTGTTTGTGTGTGTGCAGGTTCCGCATCACCTTCAGTCGTTTGTCTCTCCTCTCCTGACCGATATTAAACCTTGGTTTCTTAACTGAGGGAAAACTAGCTGCTATACACATCATACCTTCCTCTTGGGGTTCCCAACGGGCTGGTCATTCACCACGCACAAGGACGGTCTGCTTCCACGTCAACCACACGCTAGCAGCTCTTTTTCTGGCGCCGTTGCCGGGGAGGAAAGAAGACTTCTGCGAGGGGAGTTTTCGCACACACATCCTTTACTTTGTTATTGTTTTGCTTTACTTTATTTATTTTTACCTGCATTGCTTTTTATCAAAAACCCAAAAAAATTAGAATCCTTGGTAGTTGTTTTTTACTTATTTGCTTTTAGTTTTGTTACAATGAGTAATCCTGAAGTAGAAGTTCGTAGTTTCAAGCAACAAGGGGGAGAAAGTTTAAAAGATGCTTGGTACCATATTAACAATGCTCATCATAGGTGTACCAAAAAGCACTCCACCACGATCCTCCTTAGAAATTTTTATGTTGGTATATCTAGCTGGAATAGGTATGTTCTTGATACTCTTACAGGAGGTAATTTTCTGGGTACTCCCGCTGGAGAAGCATGCACTATAATTGAAAGTTTAGTGGGAGTACCACCTATTCATGTTGCCAAAACTGAGACCACCTTGGATGAGGTGGTAGAAAAGCTCAGCTCTTTAGAGAAAAGTTTGCCAAGTATCCTAGAAAATGCTAGCCGCGTTAGTGAATTAGTAGAAAACATTGGTAAGAGAATTACCGTTTTAGAGGCTAGCACTACTCATGACAATCAAAACTTGAGGATAGGTAAACTAGAGGAGTCTATGGAAACTCTTAGCTTAATCTTCTCTTCTCTTAAATTTAAGAAGGAGAAAGTTTTTGTTGGAAAAGAGCAAAAATTTATGTATGTTCCCAAGGTTTCTGCGCTTAAAACTCAACATGTTCTTAAAATTGGTAAGACTCTTAGTTACACTAAGGGTGACTTGCAGGTTGGATCATCTACGGGAACTTTCAAAGAGCCTACTGAGGTAACTAGCACTTCATCTATTGATATTACTTTATTCGCAATTTTCTGCGCCTAGCTCAAAGGCGTTAAAGAAAAGCACTCTTGGGAGATAACCCAATGTTTTCTTTTCAGTAATTTTTCTTTTATTTGAGTCTTGGAAGTCATTACTGCTGTAATGACCGCTCCTTATCCTTTTTATTTCGTTTTTGTGCCAAGAGAAGCCTCTAATTTGAGCGAGGTAAAGATTTGGGGATGTTGCTGTCCTAAAACTGTTTTCGGTGCTGCACCGTAAAAATTCGTATAAATTCTCTGTTTATCTTTTGGACCTGTGATTTCTTGTTCATATGCCCCAGGTTATATCCAAACTTTTGTTAGTTGAACACTTTTTGATTTGAGCAACAGAAAATCCCTCAAAAATTCGACCTTTGTCAGCTGTTCAGTTTTGACAGATTTCTGCCAATATTTGTGTTTGCCACTTTATTGCTTTCTTTTGAGTTCTTTTGATCATGGAACTTGTGGGGAGGTTGCTACAGTAGTATTTGATTTATATGTGGTGGTTTTGAGTTGAAACCTGAAGCTAAAAGAGGTTGAATATATTTTATGCTTACACTAATGTTGCTAATAGAATTGTGTTTAGTTTTGTATGAAGGAAGTTTTCAAGTGTAGGGATTGGAGAATGATGGGATGAGTTGAAGAATGGACAAAAGCTCAAGCTTGGGGATGCCCATGCATCACCCCAAGAAATATCCAAGAAGTACAAGCGTCAAAGCTTGGGGATGCCCCCGAGGCACCCCTTCTTCATCGGCAAAAATCAGGTCACCTTTCAAAACACTATATTTTTATTGCTTCATGCACTATGTGTTTTTCTTGGAGCGTCAGTTGTTTTAGTTTTCTTAGTTGGTTTAGTTTGTTTGTTTGCTGCAATAAATGGTTGGACCCCAACAAATTTCCTTTGGAGAAGTTGACTTATTTTCATTTGCAAGGAACGCTCTAGTTTTCACTCTTATTAAAAATCGAGCGTTCTACTTTTTCTGCTACTGCTTTTGGTTTTCGTTTTCGCCTTGATTTGCGTTCAGACCTTGTCATATCTTTTCATCAAGGTGTATTTTTGCCTCTGATCTTTATTGGTTTTCATCAAAAGAGGTGTGTATAAAAATTTCAAATGGTGTTGGAAAAGAGAAAAAGCTTTGTGCAAAATAGTGGTACAAGAAGGAGCTTGGGTAGACTGCGGCTTAGGCTTTTTCATGTCATGCTTGATGTCTTTTTGATAGTATGCTTAGTGGTTTTGCTGTAGCATGACTTGTCTCAAATAACTGAGATTGCTTAATGAGCCTTTGAAAAAATCATGCGTTGTTTTTATTGTATGGAAGCATTATTTTGGTTTTCTCCTTGATGCTTTATTTGGGTTGACTTGGCGCATGCTCACACATGTTAGACTCATACAAAGTCGCCATTAGCCTTCATGATCATTTATTTTTTGACTTTTGATGCCATCTTATGCTTCTTTTAATGTCGCTTTGTCGCTTTGCATGATTATGGCCATTATTGCTCTCTTAGTTGGTCGCTCCCAGTCTTTTGCTAGCCCTCGCCTTGTACTGAGTATGAGCTCTACTCGTGCATCCAACTCCTAAAAGCCAAAGTTTTTCAAAGTGTCCACCATACATACCTACTAGCAATTTGCTATTCCAAGTAAATTTGACTTGCTTTTATATTCTCTTCAAATTAAACTCTTACCAGTGTTATGCGAAAGTCGGTCAGTAAAGCTCTCACAAACCGGAAGGCACACTTTGCTTTTTCCTGTTCTTAAAAATTTGACATTGTGGTCTTTTATGTTGAGTTGTTATGCTTGCAAGTTGTAAGTTGGATTCTAGCCCAGCCATGCTGTCATGGGCAAGCTTTCAACATTGCACTTCTTATTTGAGTTGATATCGTGATCTTTTGTTTATGGATGCCCGCGGTGTGAAATGAATTGGGAATCTTGTGGGGATCATGGAGTTTGTATATGTGTTAGGGAAACGCCGGGCCGCCAATCTAAGCCATGCATAATTCATGGTGGAAATTTGCAGCATACCCATGGTGAATATTCGATGACGCATCTCACAATAAAAGCTAAACAATATAGCAAATAAAAGAGATGTCGAGGTGTTCATTGTCTGCTTGTCCTGTCATTTTGGTGTGGGCTTGTTCCATGTCATCGGGCACGGAGGTACCCCATTGGCGGTTCTCAATGATATGCATATACTTACAATGACAAGAGCCTTGCTTGGGACTCTAAGTAAAGTAGCATGAGGTTTGGGTACTCGTATTCACGGGGCACGAGGTCTTCAACTTATGATTTGTCAAGCATATGCATCATAATTGTTCTCGCATTAACTTTAAACCATTCAAGATGCTTATGATGGGGGCAATGAGAGCTCAAAGCCGGTAAGTACCATAATTTTTGAAGGTTATAAAACTTGCAATCACTGCTTCCCTCTGCGAAGGGCCTTTCTTTTACTTTTATGTTGAGTCACCACCTTCTTTCTTTATGCACCATTAAGAGAGCATAGTTGTCATTCTTAGTGTGATATGCATTGTCCCAAAGTTCATTGATTGATTCATGATGATTGGTTTCACTTGTTCTTAAATTCTTTGTATCTAGTCGCCCTCTTAAACTTGAAGGTGTCCTATGCATTTATGTTTTGCTCTCTTTAAAGGACAAGCTGAAAACCATTTGTATGTTTTTCCTTATGATTTGAACACACGTTTGACTTTCATTGTTTCATTATCATGATCTTTTGTTTGTGTTCATTTACATGTTTACAACATGGTTGCTAAGTTCTTATTGTCATGATTATATCTTTCATGCCCATGTTTTAAGTTCTATTGATCCCAGCTCACCAATGCTTACATATATGATCAAGATTGTGTAGGTGCATGTCACCTCAAAAATTATTCTTTGTTATCACTTACCTACTCGAGGACGAGCAGGAGTTAAGCTTGGGGATGCTTGATACGTCTCAAACGTATCTATAATTTTTGATGCTCCATGCTTGTTTTTACACCATTTGCATATTGTTTTGTTACACTTCGTGGCACTTTTATGCATTTTCCGGAACTAACCTATTAACAAGTGCCACAGTGCCAGTTTCCTGTTTTCTGCTGTTTTTGTGTTTCAGAAGTGATACACGGGAAATATTCTCGGAATTGGACGAAACAAGTTCCTGAAGTCTTATTTTCCCCGGAAGCTTCCAGAGATCCGAAGGAGAGTAGGAGGCGGAGGACCAGGGGCCCACACGCACAGGTGGCGCGGCCAGCCCCTGGCCCGCGCCACCCCCGTGTGTGGCCGCCTGGGACCTCCTCTGACATCGCCCCTTCGCCTATAAAGACCCCCCGACGGAAAAAACCTAAGTACCCGATCAGATTTCCAGAACACATCGCGATCCGCCGCCGCCGTCGACCCGAAGATTGGGAGGGTCCAGAAGCTCTTCCCGGCACCCTGCCAGAGAGGGGAATCGCCACCGGAGGTCTTCTTCATCGCCATGCTTGCCTCCGGAGCGATGAGTGAGTAGTCTACCTTGGACTATGGGTCCATAGCAGTAGCTAGATGGTTGTCTTCTCCACCATGTGCTTCATGTTTAGATCTCATGAGCTGCCCTACATGGTTGAGATCACCGTTATGTAATTCTATGATGTTGGTTTGTTGGGATCCGATGAATATTGGTGTTTATGATTAAGTTGCTGTACTGAATTATATCTTTTGTTATCTCTATGTTGTTTATGATCTTGCATGCTCTCCGTTGTTAGTAGCTATCTTGGCCGAGTAGTTGCTAGTGACTCCAAGAGGGGGTATTTATGCTCGATAGTGGGTTCATGTCTCTATTTCACCTGGGGGAGTGACAGAAACCTCTAAGGTGGTAGATGTGCTGTTGCTACTAGGGAGAAAACAACATTCATATGCTCAAGGGCATATGCTTTGTTTACATTGCACACTTTACTTAATGCAATTATCTGTTGTTCGCAACTTAATACTTTTGGGGTGTTCGGATTGATATCCCCGAGGGTGGATTATTAGTCATAGATGCAGTTGGATGGCGGTCTATGTATTTTGTTGTAATGCCCAGAGTAAATCTCATAGTGATCTTCTTGACATATCACGTTATCTTTATTCTATCAATTGCCCAACTGTAATTTGTTTACCCAGCATGTTATTTTATCTATGGAGAGACACCACTAGTGAACTGTGGACCCCGGTCCTATTTTAATCATATTGCTATCACCTGTTTACTTTTCCCGCACTGTTTACTTTACTCGCACATTATTACTGTTTTCCACTCGATACACTCATAACCTTTGTTTCAAGCAAACCGGTGAGATTGACAACCTCATCGCAAGTTGGGAGCAAAGTATTTGTTTGTGTGTGTGCAGGTTCCGCATCACCTTCAGTCGTTTGTCTCTCCTCTCCTGACCGATATTAAACCTTGGTTTCTTAACTGAGGGAAAACTAGCTGCTATACACATCATACCTTCCTCTTGGGGTTCCCAACGGGCTGGTCATTCACCACGCACAAGGACTGTCTGCTTCCACGTCAACCACACGCTAGCAGATAGATAGTGACGATCTTGATCTTCTCAAGTTGGACTACCTTTCTTGATTGCGCTTGCTCGGTGAAGTCTTGCGGATTGCTCCCCCATACTTCACTATGGGAGAGACACTAGTAGAAATATCTTCACATGTCCATTAACACCAAATGGGCACCGAGCTTCAAGCAAATGATATTTTCTATATGCCTATCTTGAACTTGCGCTTCAACTTGATCAACATTGGACTTCATCTTCTTCCTTCATAATGATGATGTCTTCTATAGGCTCAACTCCCTTGATCATCACATAAACTTCTTTATTTGCATCTTCTTACAACCTTGAAACCAACATATGGCTCAAGCGTTGTCTACGGACAAGTCCTACAAATATAACTCGATGCAAACATTAGTCCATAGGGATTGTCATTAATTACCAAAACCATACATGGGGGCAAATGCTCTTTCACAAGACTATTTTTCATAGGAAGTGGTTTAGATTTAAATGTCTTTCATATTTGCTTTTTGATGCTCTCTATTGCTTTAAGTTCCTATATGGCGCCTTTGCCTCAAGCTCTTATATGGCGCCCACATAAGCATCTTTGCAAATTACTGCGCCTAGCTCAAAGGCATTAAAGAAAAGCACTCTTGGGAGATAACCCATTGTTTATTTTCAATACTTTTTCTTTTATTTGAGTCTTGGAAGTCATTACTACTGTAATGACCGCTCCTTATCCTTTTTATTTCATTGTTGTGCCAAGAGAAGCCTCTAATTTGAGCGAGGTAAGATTTGGGGATGTTGCTGTCCTGAAACTGTTTTCGGTGCTGCACCGTAAAAATTCGTGAAAATTCTCTGTATATCTTTTGGACCTGCGATTTCTTGTGCATATGTCCCAGTTTATATCCAAACTTTCATTAGTTGAACAATTTTTGATTTGAGCAACAAAAAACCCCTCAAAAATTCGACCTTTGTCAGCTGTTCTATTTTGACAGATTTCTGCCAATATTTGTGTTTGCCGCTTTATCGCTTTCTTTTTGAGTTCTTTTGATCACGGAACTTTTTGGGAAGTTGATACAGTAGTATATGCTTAATATGTGGTAGTTTTAGGTTGAAACCTGAAGCAAAAAGGGTTGATTATATGCTATGCTTACACTAATGTTGCTAATAGATTTGTGTTTAGTTTTGTATGAAGGAAGTTTTCAAGTGTAGGGATTGGAGAATGATGAGATGAGTTGAAGAATGGACAAAAGCTCAAGCTTGGGGATGCCCATGCATCACCCCAAGAAATATCCAAGAAGTACAAGCGTCAAAGCTTGGGGATGCCCCCGAGGCACCCCTTTCTTCATCGGCAAAAATCAGGTCACCTTTTAAGACACTATATTTTTATTGCTTCATGCACTATGTGTTTTTCTTGGAGCGTCAGTTGTTTTTGTTTTTAGTTTTTCTTTTGTTTTGTTTGCTGCAATAAATGGTTAGATCACATCATGTTTCTTTTGGAGGAGATGAACTCGCTTTTCATTTGCCAAGAACACTCCGTTTTTCACTCTATTCGTTTCAATCAGTGTTCTCTTTTTCTGCTACTGCGTTTAGCTTGCATTTTTCGCCTTGATTTGTGTTTAGATCTTGTTATATCTTTTCATCAAGGTGTATTTTTGCCTCTGGTCTTTATTGGTTTTCATCAAAAGAGGTGTTTTTAAAAAAGTTTGAATGGTGTTGGAAAAGAGAAAAAGCTTTATGCAAAAAAGTGGTACAAGAAGGAGCTTGTGTAGACTGCGGCCTAGGCTTTTGCATGTCATGCTTGATGGCTTTTTGATAGTATGCTTAGTGGTTTTGCTGTAGCATGACTTGTCTCAAATAACTGAGATTGCTTAATGAGCCTTTGAAAAAATCATGCGTTGTTTTAATTATTTGGAAGCATTATTTTGGTTTTCTCCTTGATGCTTTATTTGGGTTGACTTGGCGCATGCTCACACATGTTAGACTCATACAAAGTCGCCAATAGCCTCTATGATCATTTAGTTTTTGACTTTTGATGCCATCTTATGCTTCTTTTAATGTTGCTTTGTCGCTTTGCATGATTATGGCCGTTATTGCTCTCTTAGTTGGTCGCTCCCAGTCTTTTGCTAGCCCTCGCCTTGTACTGAGTATGAGCTCTACTCGTGCATCCAACTCCTAAAAACCAAGTTTTCCATTGTGTCCACTATAAATTCCTATGCATGGTATTTGCAAGCCATTCCAAGTAAATTTTCATGTGCTACCTTTCAAAAAACCTTCAAAACACTTCTTGTTTTGTGACACTGTTTTCAGCTCATGGGGACGTAGTGGTCAGATTTGCTATCTTCCATATTGCTTATTCCAAAAAGAAAAAAAAAAGAGAAAAAAAGAAAAGAAAAAAGGCACTCCTCCATGGTATGTGAATGTTGGTGGGCACCCGATGGAATCGGTTAGCCATGGTTTGTGAAAGGAAAAAAGGTGGGGAGGAGTGCCAAGCTTTATAAAAGAGCACAAAAGTGCCAATCTCTCTCTCAAAAACTTGCTTCATTTTTGTATGGAAGATAGTAAGAACCCCATTGCCAGTCGTTGACAAAAGCAACCACCTCTCAAAACCCAAGTTTTATCTCTGTTTTACAAATGAAAAGCTCTAGCACATGTTTAATCACTGCTTCCCTCTGCGAAGGGCCTTTCTTTTATTTTTATGTTGAGTCACCACCTTCTATCTTTATGCACCATCTAAGAGAGCATAGTTGTCATTCTGAGTATAATGTGCATTGTCCCAAAGTTTATCATTGATTGATTTATGACTATGGTTTCACTTGTTCTTAAATTACTTGTATCTAGTCGCCCTCTTAAACTTGAAGGTGTCCTATGCATTTATGTTTTGCTCTCCATGAGGGACAAGCTGAAAACCATTTGTATGTTTTTCCTAATGATTTGAACACACGTTTGACTTTCATTGTTTCATTTTCATGATCTTTTGTTTGTGTTCTTTTTCATGTTATAACATGGTTGCTAAGATTTCTTCTATCAAGATTATGTCTTTCATGCCCATGTTTTAAGTTCTTTTGATCTCAGCTCACAATGCTTACATATATGATCAAGATTGTGATGGTGCATGTCACCTCAAAAATTATTTCTTTTGTTATCACTTACCTACTCGAGGACGAGCAGGAGTTAAGCTTGGGGATGCTGATACGTCTCAAATGTATCTATAATTTTTGATGCTCCATGCTTGTTTTTACACCATTTGCCCAATGTTTTGTTACACTTCGTGGCACTTTTATGCGATTTCCGGAACTAACCTATTGACAAGATGCCACAGTGCCAGTTCCCTGTTTTCTGCTGTTTTTGTGTTTCAGAAAAGCTACATAGGAAATATTCTCGGAATTGGACAAAACAAGTTCATGAAGTCTTATTTTTCCCGAAAGCTTCCAGAGATCCGAAGAGGCGAAGGAGAGGGGCCACAGGCCAGCCTCACACTAGGCCGGCATGGCCCAGTCCCTGGCCGCGCCGCCTAGGTGTGAGGAGGCCTGGGGCCACCCCTGACGATGCCCCTTCGCCTATATAAAGCCTCGGGATGGAAAACCCTAGGGGAGTCAGCAATTTTCCAGAAGGAGTTCCGCAGTTCCGCCGCCACCGCCGACGAATTTTGGGGGACAGAAGTCTCTATTCTGGCACCCTGCCGGGACGGGGAAGTGCCCCCGGAGCCATCTCCATCGGTCTCCATCGCCGTCTCCGCCGTCTCCATCGACCTCAACGCCATCTCCATCAACCTTGCTGTCTCCTATGATGAGGAGGGAGTAGTTCATCCCCGAGGCTGAGGGCTCTACCGGTAGCTATGTGGTTCACCTCTCTCTCCCATGATGTGATCTTTATGTGATCGTGAGCTTTGTATCATGTTGAATAAGTAGATGTTACTCTTCTTCATTATGTGTACTCTAGTGTGTTATTAAAGTAATCTATTCCTCCTGCCATGGTGTAACGGTGACAGTGCATGCATCGTGGTGGTACTTGGTCTAGGCTACGATTGTGATCTCTTATGGATTATGAGAATAATTATCACTATGATAGTATTGAAGTGATCTATTCCTCCTTTCATGGTGTAATGTTGACAGTGTGTGCACCGTGTTAGTACTTGGTCTAAGTTGCAATAATATCTATCTTGAGTTGTGATTTGATTTGGATATCTCTATGAGTGGTGTTTGTCAAGTACTTGATGAACTTTGAGGAGTGCTTCGTAGCCCTACGCAATGATTAGTGTTATTCAATAGGAGAGTAATTCAGAGTACCATAGTGAAGAGAAGTTATCTATTTGTTCAATTATGTTATATTTGTTGGGAGTGTGTCCACTAGTGAAAGTATGATCTCTAGGCCTTGTTTCCAAGCTTTGCACACCGTTTACTTGCTGTTTTGTTACTTGTTTGCTTGCTGCCATTTTTATTCCAGATTGCATTTACTACTTATAATCATCTATACCACTTGTATTTCACTATCTCTTCGCCGAACTAGTGCACCTATACATCTAACAAGTGTATTGGGTGTGTTGGGGACACAAGAGACTTTCTGTATCGTAATTGCAGGGTTGTTTGAGAGGGATAGCTTTGACCTCTTCCTCCCTGAGTTCGATAAACCTTGGGTGATCCACTTAAGGGAAACTTGCTGCTGCTCTACAAACCTCTGCACTTGGAGGCCCAACACTGTCTACAAGAACAGAAGCGTGTGTAGACATCAGTGAGCCTGGCTCCTGGCCCCCCTCTATCTCATCTTCGGTCTTCGTGAAGCTTCGGTAAAAATAGGAGGTTCGGCTTTTGTTTCGTCCAATTCCGAGAATATTTTCTGTGTAACTTTTTTGAAACACAAAAATAATAGAAAACAGGGAACTGACACTGTGGCATCTTGTTAATAGGTTAGTTTCCGAAAATGTATAAAAATGCCACGAAGTGTAACAAAACACAAAGCAATGGTGTATAAACAAGCATGGAGCATCAAAAATTATAGATACGTTTGAGACGTATCAAGCATCCCCAAGCTTAACTCCTGCTCGTCCTCGAGTAGGTAAGTGATAACAAAAGAATAATTTTTGAGGTGACATGCACCATCACAATCTTGATCATCTATGTAAGCATTGAGTGTTGGGATCAAAGAACTTAAAACATGGGCATAAAAGACATAATCTTGGCAATAAGAACTTAGCAACCATGTTATAACATGAAAAGAAACACAAACGAAAGATCATGAATAATGAAGCAATGAAAGTCAAACGTGTGTTCAAATCATATGGAAAAACATAGCAAATGGTTTTCAGCTTGTCCTTCATGGAATAGCAAAACATAAATGCATAGGTGATACGTCTCAAATGTATCTATAATTTTTGATGCTCCATGCTTGTTTACACACCATTTGTTTTGTGTTTTATTACACTTCGTGGCGTTTTTGTGCATTTTCCGGAACTAACCTATTAACAAGATGCCACAGTGTCAGTTTCCTGTTTTCTGCTGTTTTTGTGTTTTAGAAAGGTTACACAGGAAATATTCTCAGAATTGGACGAAACAAAAGCCGAACCTCCTATTTTCACCGAAGCTTCGCGAAGACCAAAGATGAGACGGAGGGGGGGCAGCGAGCTAGGATCACCACCAGGGGGTGCGGCCCAGGCCATGGCCGCGCCGCCCTGTGGTGAGGCCAGCTGGCCCCACCTCTGACGATGCCCTTTCGCCTATAAGTTCCCCTCGACGGGAAAAACCTAAGGGACGGATCTCTTTTCCACGAAACATACTGCAAGCCACCCCCGTCGTCATCGCGAGATCGGGAGGATCCAGGAGCTCTTCCCGGCACCCTGCCGGAGAGGGGAATCCCTGCCGGAGGCCTTCTACACCACCATGGTCGCCTCCGGAGTGATGTGTGAGTAGTCTACCTTGGACTATGGGTCCATAGCAGTAGCTAGATGGTTGTCTCCTCCACCATGTGCTACATGTTTAGATCTTGTGAGCTGCCCTACATGATCAGGATCATCTTTATGTAATCATACATGTTGTGTTTGTTGGGATCCGATGAGTATTGGTACTTAGTGATGTTGATGTGCTGAATATATATCTTTATGTTATCTCTATGATGTTTATGATCTTGCATGCTTTTCGTTGCTCATAGCTATCTTGGCCGAGTTGATGCTAGTAACTCCAAGAGGGAGTATTTATGCTCGATAGTTGGGTTCATGCCTCTATTTAATCTGGGGGAGTGACAGAAACCTCTAAGGTTGTAGATGTGCTGTTGCCACTAGGGAGAAAACAACATTCTTGTGTCCAAGGATATTTGCTTTGTTTACATTACGCACCTTGCTTAATTCGATTATCTGTTGTTCGCAACTTAATACTCAAGGGGTCCTCGGATGATTCCCCGCGAGTGGAATTTTAGACATAGATGCAGTTGGATGGCGGTCTATGTATTTTGTCGTAATGCCCAGAGTGAATCTCATAGTGATCCTCATGACATTTGTACGTTATCTTTACTCTATCAATTGCCCAACTGTAATTTGTTTATCTAGCATGTGTTATTTATATTATGGAGAGATACCATTAGTGAACTGTGGACCCCGGTCCAATTTCCTTTACATTGCTATACCGTTTTACTTTTACTCACACTGTTTACTTTCTTGCATACTATTATCCTATTACCACTCGATACACTCAATCCTTTGTTTACAACAAACCGGTGAGATTGACAACCTCATCGTAAGTTGGGAGCAAAGTTCTTGGTTGTGTTGTGTGCAGGTTTCACGTTGCTGTTGGTTAAAAGTTACACGCCGACAAGCAGTTGATCTGGCGCCCTTGTCCGGAGTGTCACGAAGCTAGCAAGCATCACCTTCTGAAGTTTGGCTTTCTCTTACTGATTCGATTTAACCTTGGTTTCTCAACTGAGGGAAGACTTGCTGCTGTGCTCATCATACCTTCCTCTTGGGGTTCCCAACGAGCTTTACTTACAGGCCATCAATGAGTTTTCTGGCGCCGTTGCCGGGGAGGAAGAAGACTTCTGCAAGGGGAGTCTCTCACGCACAATCTTTTACTTTGTTTTTGTTTTGCTTTATTTTATTTTTGCTTGCATCATTTTATCAAAAAATACAAAAAAATTAGTTTCATTTATAGTTGTTACTTTACTACTATTAGTTCATTATGTTGTTCCCTAAGTATATTTTGGAGGACCTCTCAATAGGTAGTGGTTTTATTATTGGGAAAGGTCGAGTTCTTTAATCATATTAGTATGCATAAAGATGTTGAGGATAGATCTTTGGCTGAGCTTGCTCCTAGTTATGAAGTTGCTGCTGCTTATTTAGTTCACATGTTGGAGGCTAGGTTTGTTAACCTTAATCCTTTTATGCAACAAATGTTTCTTAAGCTTCATGATATTGAAGACTCCCAAAAGAAAGATTTATTTTGGAGACTTCGCGTAGAGAATTTAGAGATGTTGTTATTGAAGCTAGGAAAGTCTTTAAGCGTTTTAATATGCTTGACTCGCCTGTTAATATTGTTGGTACAACCAAAGAAGATATCAAAGTACCAATTCCTTGCAAACTTGTAGGATTGCATGAAGCTTTGGAAAATAATTTTGATTGGATTTGTCCTGAAAATATTTTTGATGAAAGTAGTGAACCAAAGAGTGTTCACAAGGGATCTTTGAAAACTCATTTGGACACAATTCTATGCCTTGTTGAAAAGACTTCTGCAATTGATCTTAATGCTTTATTCGAAAATACTTGATTTGCACCTTTCTGTGCCTAGCTCAAAGGAGTTAAAGAAAAGCACTCTTGGGAGATAACCCATTGTTTTATTTTCAGTACTTTTTCTTTTATTTGAGTCTTGGAAGTTATTACTAATATAATAACTGCTCCTTATCCTTTTTATTTCGTTGTTGTGCCAAGAAGAACCTCTAATTTGAGTGAGGTAAGATTTGGGGAAGTTGCTGTCCTGAAACAGATTTCGGCGTGCACCATAAAAATTCGTGAAAAATCTGAGAATATCTTTTTGACCTGTGATTTATTGCGCATATGCCCCAGATTATATCCAAACTTTCATTAGTTTTGCACTTTTAGATTTGAGCAACAGAAGGTCCTCGAAAAAATCGACCTTTGTCAACTGTTCTGTTTTGACAGATTTCTGCCACTATTTGTGTTTGCCTCTCGATCGCTTTCTTTGTTAGTTCTTTTGATCACGAAACTTTTGGGGATGTTGCTACAGTAGTATATGCTTTATATGTGGTGTTTTTGAGTTGAAACCTGAACCAAAAAGGGTTGATTTACTATTATGTTTATGCTAACATTGCTAATAGAATTGTGTTAAGTTTTGTATGAAGAAAGTTTTCAAGTGTAGGGATTGGAGAATGATGAGATGAGATGAAGAATGGACCAAAGCTCAAGCTTGGGGATGCCCATTTCACCCCAAGAAATATCCAAGAGGTACAAGCATCAAAGCTTGGGGATGCCCCCGAGGCACCGCTTCTTCATCGGAAAAAATCAGGTCACCTTTCAAAACACTATATTTTTATTGCTTCATGCACTATGCGTTTTTCTTGGAGCATCTTAACTTTTACTTTCAGTAGTGTTTTGTTTTGTTTGCTGCAATAAATGGTTGTACCCCAACAAATTTCTTTTGGAGGAGATGTACTAGTTTTTCATTTGCCAAGAACACTCCGTTTTCACTCTTATCGTTCAATGAGTGTTCTCTTTTTCTAGAACTGCGTTTAGCTTTCATTTTTCGCCTTGATTTTTGTTCAGATCTTGTTTTATCTTTGCATCAAGGTGTATTTAGAACTCTGGTATATGTTGGTATTCATCAAAAGATTTGTTTCAAAAAGGTTTGAATGGTGTTGAAAAAGAGAAAAAGTTTCATGCAAAAAAGTGGTACAAAAAGGAGCTTGTTTAGACTGCGACTTAGACTTTTGCATGCCATGCTTGATGTCATTTTGATAGTATGCTTAGTGATTTTTGCTGTAGCATGATTTGTCTCAAATGACTGAGATTGCTTAATGAGCCTTTGAAAAAATCATGCGTTGTTCTTGTTATGTGGAAGCATTTATTTGGTTT
The DNA here is from genome assembly GCA_007115705.1 of Dactylis glomerata. Lineage (NCBI taxonomy): Eukaryota > Viridiplantae > Streptophyta > Magnoliopsida > Poales > Poaceae > Dactylis > Dactylis glomerata. The sequence continues at coordinate 7,290,718 of QXEO01000291.1, forward strand.
TCTCCTTTGATGCTTTATTTGGGTTGACTTGGCGCATGCTTACAACATGTTTGACTCTTACAAAGTCACCATAAGCCTTTATGATCATTTAGTTTTTGCCTTTTGATGACATTTTATGCTTCTCTTAATGATGTTTTGTCGCTATGCATGATTATGGCCGTTTTTGCTCTCTTAGTTGGTCGCTCCCAGTCTTTTGCTAGCCCTCATTTTGTACTGAGGATGAGCTCTACTCGTGCATCCAACTCCTAAAAACCAAGTTATGCCAATGTGTCCACCATACATACCTATTAGCAATTTGTTATTCCAAAGTACATTTGACTTGCTTTTATCTATCCTTCGAATTACACTTTTTTTGGTGTTATGCGAAAATTAGTCAGTAAAGCACTCACGAACCTGATGGCACACTTTACTTTTCTCGTTTTAAAATTTTAACATTGTGGCTCTTTTATGTTGACGTTATGCTTGGAAGTTGTAAGTTGGGAATTAGCCAAACCATGCCGTCATGGGGAAAGCTTTCAACATTGCACTTCCCTTATTTGAGTTGATATTGTGATCTTTTGTTTATGGATACTCACGATGTGAAACAAGTTGGGAATCTTGCGGGATCATGGATTTTGTATATGTGTTAGAGAAACGCCTGGGCCGCTAATCTAAGCCATGAATAATTCATGGTGGAAATTTACAGCATGCCCATAGTGGACATTCGACAACGCATCTCAAAATAAAAAGCTATACCAATGGTAAAAAAAAGAGATGCCGAGGTGTTCATTGTCTGTTTATCCTGTCATATTGATGTGGGCTTGTTCCATGTCATTGGGCAAGGAGGTACCCCATTGGCGGTTCTCGATGATACGCATATACTTACAATGACAAGAGCTTGCTTGGGACCCTAAGTCGAGTAGCATGAGGTTTGGGTATTCATACTTCACGGGACACGAGGTTTTCAACTTATGATTTGTCAAGCATATGCTCATAATTGTTCTCGCATTAACTTTAACCATTCAAGATGCCTATGATGGGGGAAATAAGAGCTCAAAGCTAGTAAGTACCATAATTTTTGAAGGTTTATAAATCTTGCAATCACTGCTTCCCTCTACGAAGGGTCTTTCTTTTACTTTGATGTTGAGTCTCCACCTTCTACCTTTATGCACCATCTAAGAGAGCATCGTTGCCATTCTGAGTTTACTGTGCATAGTCCCAAAGTTATCATTGATTGATTCATGATTATGGTTTCAATTGTTCTTAAATTATTTGTATCTAGTCGCCCTCTTAAACTTGAAGGTGTCCTATGCATTTATGTTTTGCTATTCCATGAAGGACAAGCTGAAAACCATTTGTTATGTTTTTCTATATGATTTGAACACACGTTTGACTTTCATTGTTTCATTATTCATGATCTTTCGTTTGTGTTCCTTTTCATGTTATAACATGGTTGCTAAGTTCTTATTATCAAGATTATGTCTTTTATGCCCATGTTTTAAGTTCTTTGATCCCAGCACTCAATGCTTACTTAGATGATCAAGATTGTGATGGTGCATGTCACCTCAAAAATTATTCTTTTGTTATCACTTACCTACTCGAGGACGAGCAGGAGTTAAGCTTGGGGATGCTTGATACGTCTCAAACGTATCTATAATTTTTGATGCTCCATGCTTGTTTACACACCATTTGCTTTGTGTTTTGTTACACTTCATGGCGTTTTTGTGCATTTTACGGAACTAACCTATTAACAAGATGCCACAGTGCCAGTTCCCTGTTTTCTGCTGTTTTTGTGTTTCAGAAAAGTTACATAGGAAATATTCTCGGAATTGGACGAAACAAAAGCCGAACCTCCTATTTTCACCGAAGCTTCGTGAAGATCGAAGATGAGACGGAGGGGGATAGCGAGCCAGGCTCACCACCAGGGGGCGCGGCCCAGGCCCTGGCCGCGCCGCCCTGTGGTGAGGCCAGCTGGCCCCACCTCTGACGATGCCCTTTTGTCTATAAGTTCCCCTCGACGGGAAAAACCTAAGGGATGGATCTCTTTTCCACGAAACATACTGCAAGCTGCCGCCATCGCCGTCGTGAGATCGGGAGGATCCAGGAGCTCTTCCCGGCACCCTGCCGGAGAGGGGAATCCCTGCCGGAGGCCTTCTACACCACCATGGTCGCCTTCAGAGTGATGTGTGAGTAGTCTACCTTGGACTATGGGTCCATAGCAGTAGCTAGATGGTTGTCTCCACCACCATGTGCTTCATGTTTAGATCTTGTGAGCTGCCCTACATGATCAAGATCATCTTTATGTAATCATACATGTTGTGTTTGTTGGGATCCGATGAGTATTGGTACTTTGTGATGTTGATGTGCTGAATATATATCTTTATGTTATCTCTATGATGTTTATGATCTTGCATGCTTTCCGTTGCTAGTAGCTATCTTGGCCGAGTAGATGGTAGTAACTCCAAGAAGGAGTATTTATGCTCGATAGTTGGGTTCATGCCTCTATTTAATCTGGGGGAGTGACAGAAATCTCTAAGGTTGTAGATGTGGTGTTGCCACTAGGGAGAAAACAACATTCTTGTGTCTAAGGACATTTGCTTTGTTTACATTATGCACCTTGCTTAATGTGATTATCTATTGTTCGCAACTTAATACTCTAGGGGTCCTCGGATGATTCCCCGTGAGTGGATTTTTAGTCATAGATGCAGTTGGATGCCGGTCTATGTATTTTGTCGTAATGCCCAGAGTGAATCTCATAGTGATCCTCATGACATTTGTACGTTATCTTTACTCTATCAATTGCCCAACTATAATTTGTTTACCTAGCATGTGTTATTTATCTTATGGAGAGATACCACTAGTGAACTGTGGACCCCGGTCCAATTCCCTTTACATTGCTATACCGTTTTACTTTTACTCGCACTGTTTACTTTCTTGCATACTATTATCCTATTACCACTCGATACACTCAATTCTTTGTTTACAGCAAACCGGTGAGATTGACAACCACATCGTAAGTTGGGATCTGGCGCCCTTGTCCGGAGTATCACGAAGCTAGCAAGCATCACCTTCTGAAGTTTGGCTTTCTCCTACTGGTTCAATTTAACCTTGGTTTCACAACTGAGGGAAGACTTGCTGCTGTGCTCATCATACCTTCCTCTTGGGGTTCCCAACGAGCTTTACTTACAAGCCATCAATAGGACACTTTCAAGTTTAAGAGGGCGACTAGATACAAATAATTTAAGAACAAGTGAAACCATTATCATGAATCAATCAATGATAAACTTTGGGACTATGCACATTAAACTCAGAATGGCAACTATGCTCTCTTAGACGGTGTATAAAGGTAGAAGGTGGAGACTCAACATAAAAGTAAAAGAAAGACCCATTCGCAGAGAGAAGCAGTGATTGGAAGTTTTATAAACCTTCAAAAATTATGGTACTTACTAGCTTTGAGCTCTCATTTCCCCCATCATAGGCATCTTGAATAGTTAAAGTTAATACGAGAACAATTATGAGCATATGCTTGACAAATCATAAGTTGAAAACCTCGTGTCCCGTGAAGTACGAATACCCAAACCTCATGCTACTCGACTTAGGGTCACAAGCAAGCTCTTGTCATTGTAAGTATACACATATCATCGAGAACCGCCAACGGGGTACCTCCTTGCGTGATGATATGGAACAAGCCCACATCAAAATGACAGGACAAACAGACAATGAACACCTCAACATCTCTTTTATTTACCATTGGTATAGCTTTTTATTTTGACGTCGAATATCCACTATGGGCATGCTGTAAATTTCCACCATGAATGATGTATGGCTTAGATTAGCGGTCCAGGCGTTTCTCTAACACATATACAAACTCCATGATCCCGCAAGATTCCCAACTTATTTCACATCGCGAGTATCCATAAACAAAAGATTACGATATCAACTCAAATAAGAGAAGTGCAATATTGAAAGCTTTCCCCATGACGGCATGGTTTGGCTAATTCCCAACTTACAACTTGCAAGCATAACATCAACATAAAAGAGCCACAATGTCAAAATTTTGAAAGCGAGAAAAGTAAAGTGTGCCATCAGGTTCGTGAGAACTTTACTGACTAATTTTCGCATAACACCGAAAAAGAGTTTAATTTGAATGATAGATAAAAGCAAGTCAAATGTACTTGGAATAGAAAATTGCTAATAGGTATGTATGATGGACACATTGGAATAACTTGGTTTTTGGGAGTTGGATGCACGAGTAGAGCTCATACTCAGTACAAAGTGAGGGCTGGCAAAAGACTGGGAGCGACCAACTAAGAGAGCAATAACGGCCATAATCATGCATAGCGACAAAACATCATTAAAAAGAAGCATAAAATGGCACCACAAGTCAAAAACCAAATGATCATAGAGGCTTATGGCGACTTGTAAGAGTCAAACATGTTGTAAGCATGCGCCAAGTCAACCCAAATAAAGCATCAAAGGACAAAACCAAATAAATGCTTCCACATAATAGGAACAACACATGATTTTTTCAAAGGCTCATTAAGCAATCTTAGTCATTTGAGACAAGTCACGCTACATCAAAAATCACTAAGCATACTGTCAAAACGACATCAAGCGTGGCATGAAAAAAGTCTAAGCCGCAGTCTAAACAAGCTCCTTTTTGTATCATTTTTTTGCATGAAACTTTTTCTCTTTTCCAACACCATTCGAACCTTTTTAAAACAACTCTTTTGACGAATACCAACATAGACCAGAGGTCCAAATACACCTTGATGCAAAGATATAACAATATCTGAACAAAAATCAAGGCAAAAAATGAAAGCTAAACGCAGTTCTAGAAAAAGAGAACACTCGTTGAACGATAAGAGTGAAAAACAGAGTGTTCTTGGCAAATGAAAAACAAGTAAATCTCCTCCAAAAGAAATTTGTTGGGGTCCAACCATTTATTTCAGCAAACAAAACAAAAGAAAACTGAAAGCAAAAGTAAAGACGCTCCAAGAAAAATGCATAGTGCATGAAGCAATAAAAATATAGTTTGTTGAAAGGTGACCTGATTTTTGCCGATGAAGAAGGGGTGCCTCGGGGGCATCCCTAAGCTTTGACGCTTTTACCTCTTGGATATTTCTTGGGGTGACATGGGCATCCCCAAGCTTGAGCTTTTGTCCATTCTTCATCTCATCTCATCATTCTCCAATCCCTACACTTGAAAACTTCCTTCATACAAAACTTAACACAATTCTATTAGCAACATTAGCATAAATATAATAGTAGATTAACCCTTTTGGGTTCAGGTTTCAACTCAAAAACACCACATATAAAGCATATACTACTGTAGAAACTTCCCCAAAAGTTTTGTGATCAAAAGAACTCAAAAAGAAAGCGATCGAGAGGCAAACACAAATAGTGGCAGAAATCTGTCAAAGCAGAACAGCTGACAAAGGTCGATTTTTTTGGGGACCTTCTGTTACTCAAATCGAAAAGTGCAAAACTAATGAAAGTTTGGATATAACCTGGGGCATATGCACAAGAAATTGCAGGTCAAAAATATATTCTGAGAATTTTCACGAATTTTTACGGTGCAGCACCGAAATCTGTTTCAGGACAGCAACTTCTCCAAATCTTACCTCACTCAAATTAGAGGTTGGTCTTGGCACAACAACGAAATAAAAAGGATAAGGAGCGGTTATTACAGTAGTAATAACTTCCAAGACTCAAATAAAAGAAAAAATACTGAAAATAAAAAAATGGGTTATCTCCCAAGAGTGCTTTTATTTAACGCCTTTGAGCTAGGCGCAGAAAGTGCAAATCAACTATTATCAAATGAGGCATTAAGATCAATTGCAGAAGTCTTTTCAACAATGAATTGAATTGTATCCAAATGAGTTTTTGAAGATCCCTTATGAACACTCTTTGGTTCAGTACTTTCATCAAAAGGGTTTTTAGGACAAATCCAATCGAAATTCTTTTCCAAAGCTTCATGCAATCCTACAAGTTTGCAAGGAATTGGTACTTTGATATCTTCTTTGGTTGTACCAACAACATTAACAGACGAGCCAAGCATATTAAAACGCTCAAAAACTTTCCTAGCTTCAATAGCAACATCTCTAAATTCTCTACGCAAAGTCTCCAATATAAAATCTTTCTTTTCAGAGTCTTCGATATCATGAAGCTTAAGAAACATTTGTTGCATAAAAGGATTAAGGTTCACAAACCTAGCCTCCAACATGTGAACTAAATAAGCAGCAGCAACTTCATAACTAGGAGCAAGCTCAGCCAAAGATCTATCCTCAACATCTTTATGCATACTAATATGATTAAAGAACTCCTCAATGTTATCTTTCCCAATAATAGAACCACTACCTACTGAGAGGTCCTCCAAAACATACTTAGGGAACAACATAATGAACTAAGAGTAATGAAGTAACAACTATAAAGGAAGCTAATTTTTTTTGTATTTGTGATAAAATGATGCAAGCAAAAATAAAATAAAGCAAAACAAAAACGAAGTAAAAGATTGTGCGTGAGAGACTCCCTTTGCAAAAGTCTTCTTCCTCCTCGGCAACGGCGCCAGAAAACTCATTGATGGCTTGTAAGAACAGCTCGTTGGGAACCCCAAGAGGAAGGTATGATGAGCACAGCAGCAAGTCTTCCCTCAGTTGTGAAACCAAGGTTTAATCGAACCAGTAGGAGAAAGCCAAACTTCAGAAGGTGATACTTGCTAGCTTCATGTCACTCCGGACAAGGGCGCCAGATAAACTGCTTGTCAGCGTGTAGCTTTTCACCAGCAACAACGTGAAACCTGCACACAATACAACCAAGAACTTTGCTCCCAACTTACGATGAGGTTGTCAATCTCACCGATTTGCTGTAAACAAAGGATTGAGCGTATCGAGTGGTAATAGGATAATAGTATGCAAGAAACTAAACAGTGCGAGTAAAAGTAAAACGGTATAGCAATGTAAAGAAAATTGGACCGGGGTCCACAGTTCACTAGTGGTGTCTCTCCATAAGATAAATAACACATACTGGGTAAACAAATTACAGTTGGGCAATTGATAGAATAAAGATAACATACATATGTCATGAGGATCACTATGAGATTCGCTCTGGGCATTACGACAAAATACATAGACCGCCATCCAACTGCATCTATGTCTAAAAATCCACTCGCAGAGAATCATCCGAGGACCCCTTGAGTATTAAGTTGCGAACAACAGATAATCGCATTAAGCAAGGTGCGTAATGTAAACAAAGCAAATGTCCTTGGACACAAGAATGTTGTTTTCTCCCTAGTGGCAACAGCACATCTACAATCTTAGAGGTTTCTGTCACTCCCACAGATTAAATAGAGGCATGAACCCAACTATCAAGCAAAAATACTCCCTCTTGGAGTTACTAGCATCTACTCGGCCAAGATAGCTACTAGCAATAAAAAGCATGCAAGATCATAAACATTATAAAGATAACATAAGATATATATCTAGCACATCAACTTAACATAGTACCAATACTCATCGGATCCCAACAAACACAACATGTATAATTACATAAAGATGATCCTGATCATGTAGGGCAGCTCACAAGATCTAAACATGAAGCATATGGTGGAGGAGACAACCATCTAGCTACTGCTATGGACCCATAGTCCAAGGTAGACTACTCACACATCACTCCGGAGGTGACCATGGTGGTATAGAAGGCCTCCGGTAGGGATTCCCCTCTCCGGCAGTTGCCGGGAAGAGATCCTGGATCCTCCCGATCTCGCGACAGCGACGGCGGTGGCTTGCAGTATGTTTCGTGGAAAAGAGATCCGTCTCATAGATTTTTCCCGTCGAGGGAAACTTATAGACGAAAGGGCATCGTCAGAGGTGGGGCTAGCTGGCCTCACCATGGGGCGGCGCGGCCAGGGGCTGGGCCGCGCCCACCTGTGGTGAGCCTGGCTCCTGGCGCCCCTCCGTCTCATCTTCGGTTTTCGCGAAGCTTCGGTAAAAATAGGAGGTTCGGCTTTTATTTTGTCCAATTCCGAGAATATTTCCTGTGTAACTTTTCTGAAACACAAAAACAGCAGAAAACAGGGAACTGGCACTGTGGCATCTTGTTAATAGGTTAGTTCCCGAAAATGCATAAAAACGCCACGAAGTGTAACAAAACACAAAGCAAATGGTGTATAAACAAGCATGGATCATCAAAAATTATAGATACGTTTGAGACGTATCAGACGGCAGCTCCGGTGCACGGCTAACCATCCTCCGCCCGGCCGACCATCGTCTCATCCTGCCTCTGCGTGCGTTGGGAGTAAGCCTGTAAGTGGACAGACCCACGGCTGTCCGTGGACTTGCCACTTGTGGTCGTTTGACTAAACGGAACTACTTATTATGCCCACTTAATCCCGCCCAGTACCACCGGCGTCCGTCGGCCGCCTAAAATCCAATCAGTTTTTAGGTCCTGACGCGTTATTTGCCTGCGGCGCGCGGCGGCCAGCACTGCTCCGGCCTTCTCCGGCAGGAAGCACGGTTCACCCTGACGGCGGACGACGAGGCCACCACGCCTGGCGCGTCACGATCGGCGGCAGTCAGGAAGAAGGTACAGAGCTCGCCGCCAGCCTCGCCTAAAACAGCGGCGGCGACTTAGTGCCAGCAGGGAAGGGCGCGGGACGGCGGGTGTTGGTGCCGGAGCAGAGCACGAACGAAGTGGTGGGACTGCCTCAGCAGCGGCAGCGCCCAGACGCGCGCGGAGTTCCGCATGTCCCGCGCCACGTTCGACGCGCTCTGCGACGAGCTCAGCGCCGCCGTCGCCAAGCAGGACACCGTGTTGCGCACCGCCATCCCTATGCACGAGCGCGTGGTGGTCTGCCTCTGGTGCCTCGCCACGGGTGAGCCGCTCCATGAGTCCTCGCGCCGCTTTGGCCTCGGCATCTCCCGTCCTCCTGCCCCACGCCGTGCGCTCTGGCCGCTCGACTCCCCCGCCGCTAGGTTCCATGCCGTGCCCGGGATACCCGGTGTCGTCAGCTCCAGTCCGGGATGCTCGGAGACCAGCGTCAGCTCGTCGGCGGCGCGAGCAACCTGCTCACGGACTGGATGATCATGTCGTACGCGCACCAGAACCTCAACGAGCACATCGGACACGCGCCGGTGCGCAAGGCGCGTTCCAGAAACTCATGGCGCGCTGGCGACGTGTAGTTCCTCCGGGCATGCCTCCAGCCGCCATCGGCCCATCGCCATGGAGGTATGTCGTGATGCGACGGCGGGGGCTGTAGCGGGCAGGCCGTTTCTGTCCGTTGCTTTTTTTCTTCTATCTCGTGGGTCTCCACTTAGTGAAATTAATTGGACGGCCTGGCGGCCCCGTGGCCTGCCCGTTCCCACTTACAGTCCTAGTTGGGAGCTGCTGCCTCCCCAGGCGCCTCTGCGCAGCAAGTGCCTACTTCCCTGCACGAGTAGAGGGAGGAGGCGAGGTCGGCGACGTCCTAGTTTTGAGTGGATCCGTGTTGGAGTAAAATTCGAAGAACTTGATGTGCGGGAACGGAGGGTGGATTGATGAGCGGGGCGGAGGGTGGATTAAAAACGTACTTGCGACCGCCATCATATCTGTAGCAATATTATTAGTAGAGATCGGTGACACTAATTATGAGTCGGAGAGAGTACTAGGGCTCGTCGCTCTGAAAACTAAAACTAGCCGCCCCATGGAGAGAAAACGGGTACGGCGCACACCAGGAAGCCGATTTTACATAGGAGACCGAGAAACAGACAAAAAACAGAGAGTCACAAAAGCCATTCAGCTGCAGAAAAATGGAAAGTTTGGGAGCAGTGCTGAGCTGAATTGGTGGAAACTAACGTCCAATTTTAAGTTTTTTAGCACTCCTCTAACCGCAAATAATTATCGATCATTTTGTACTAACTTAGTATAAAGTTTATAAAAAATTACCAATACTTATTTCCAATTAGAGGGTAAGCTTTTATTACTACCATATACATGCATTTACCAAAAGCAAAGCACCCACATATTATTATTTTCTCCGTTCCAAATTAATTGACTTAACTTTGTCTAGATTCGTATGCATCTAGAGTTTAGACGTGTTTTTGAGTTATATGCATGTAAACTTAAAAAAGGTTTAATTAATGGTGTATAAAAGAGAGAGTGTCTAATGGTACATGTCATGCACGTTTGGATGGTACTTTAATAACAAGTATAGATCCTTGACATCTTTTCAGCTTATTATTGAACTGATTCATAGGACTATTTGACTGTAGAAAAGTGTTCATGCAAATAGTTCAGTTCATAATCTAGAAGTTTTTGTAAATTGCTTACCTAGTCATACACTACGCGCCTTTACCAAGATATAGACGGTATGCTCTAAAATCTCTCTCTCAGTATGGTTAATAATATCATAACAGAGATGAGCATTCACACAATGTTATACATATACACTACTAACTCATCAATTGTAAAAAGTAATTTAAGGAGGCTTGCATTTTTTTTATCCTTTATGTGTTCATATTTAATGCATCTCTACTTGGTGAAAGGATCGTATGAGCGACTAGAGGGGGGGGTGAATAGGAGCTACCCAAATTTTTACTACTTTTCAAGTTAAGGCTAGACAAGAAGGTAAATTCTCTAGATGTGCTACTAAGTGAATTTACCTAGAGTGACAAGCAAGCTAGCAATAACAATATAAGTAAAGGTACGAGTAGAGGATAGAGGTAACCGCAATGGAGACACGAAGATACAAGGATGTATTCCCGTAGTTCCTTCCTTGTTACGGGAAGTACGTCTACGTTGGAGAGGTGTGGTGCCACAAAAGCCACCAACGCCACAAAGGCTCACCCTATTCTCCGGTGAACAAGCCACAAAGGCGAGTTCACGCTCCACTAAGCGATGCCCTTGAAGGCGGCACGACACCTTTACACAAAGTATTGGGGCAAGCTCCACAGCTCAATTGGAGGCTCCCAATAGGCCCACCAAGCTCTTACACACAAAGTTAAGCTTGGAGGACGGCTTCTTCCGGCTAGGAATCCGATGAATCACACAAGATACAAGCCCCTCAACAAAGAGAGGGGGGAAATCAAATCGCCTTGGTGGAAGTGTAGATCTAGGTCTTCTCCCTCAAATCCCAAAAGGGCTTTGAGTTCTATTGGCTAGGGAGAGAGAACTAGGGCTTTGAAGCTTTGAAACAATGGAGGAGAGAGAGTGGAAGCCGCAGCCAGCTCTTGAGGAAGAAGAAGGCTTTATATAGTCCTCCACGAAATGTAGCCGTTGCAGGGCAACTAGGGCCGGAGTCTCCGGCCAGGAGGGCCGGAGTCTCCGCCCTAAGTGACTCCAGGGCCGGAGTCTCCGGCCAGAGACAAAAGTCTCCGGCCCAACTCCGGCCTGGTCTCTGAATAGACCAAGCCAGTCTGCAACCCGCGACCACCCGGCCAGACCGGAGTCTCCGGCCCCGGGGGACCGGAGTCTCCGCCCCACCCGGAGTCTCCGGCCCAACTCCGGGCTGGTCTCTGAGTTGTCCAACTTTGAGGATTGCCTGGGCGAGTCCTCTAGGCCGGAGTCTCCGGCCACCAAGACCGGAGTCTCTGCCCTAGAAGAGGCAATAGCAGCACTTCGTGGATGTCCTCTCCACCATTTCCACCTTCGCGAAGCACCTTACAAGACAACTAAGCCCTAACTCCACTACTGGACTACGGGCTCCGATCTTTTCAACCTTTTTGGGGTGCACCTCCGCGAGATCCTGAAATAACCTAGAAAATCTGCAGGACTTTAATAGCATGGTTAAATCACCAAATGTTGTTAACAAACACCGAAATACATTTATTAGGGAAATGCTCTTTCAATCTCCCCCTTTTTGGTGTTTGATGACAACATACGGATTTGCAAGATATAAGCTCAATAAAATAAAATATATAGCTAAAGCTCCCCCTACTTGTGTGCACAACACAATTTGCATTTAAACATGAGCCACACAAGTAAGGATCATCACTCCCCCTATATATTTCACAATTATACAAAGAGCAAGTAGTAATACATGAGACTAACCATAAGCATATAAGTAAGACTAACAAGATAGATAGCACAACTTAATAATAGTCTTACTAAGCAACAGAGGAACTTAAGTCTCACAACCACAACATACCACACACATTTAAAAGTTCACCACTTAAGATAGATGAGACACAACATGAAAGTCCATGAAGTTATGTCTCGACCAAAGACCAAAGCAAATGCAAATCCAAATTCAACTAAACCAACCCATGGCAAATCCCAACGATGACATCCTAATAGAGCTACTTCTCCCCCTTTGGCATTGAGACACCAAAAAGGGAAAAGAGCGATGCTACACGCCCATGGGATCACTCATCGTCTTCATCCTCGGGCTCGTCCTCGGAACCGGCATTGAAATCCTCATCTCCTTCTTCAATATCATCAGAAGCCATGGGCTTCTTGCCATGATGCACATTGGAGGTGCCAGAGGTGACCTCCTCAAAGGCTTGCCAGTCAGTCAGACCCTTGCTCCACTTGCCATAGGAGTGAGTGCCGGATGAAGAAGAGGAAGGAGGTGATTCCACATAGTCCGGTTGAGTCTTCCGGAAAGCCTTGTGAAGAACCTCTTGATTGTCATTGATGTGTTTTTGAGTAATGTAGCTCTCATATTGCTTGTGACGGATGTCCACATTCATGCAAAGCACATTCCTTTGGAACCAATTGAGCTTCTTGTATTCTTGCCCAAACTCCGTGTTGGAGCTAGAGCCGGCATTGCTAGCATGCTTCATCCTTGGGCCCCTTCTAGTTGAAACTCCCTCGGCAAAGGCATCATCATCTTCACCTCTCATCGGAGCAAAAGGTTCCTTGGAGTGACCAGTGGGTTCTTTGCGTTGAAGCTTCACAACCTTGTGATTCACAAGGTTTGCATCGAGAAGAGGAAGGTTGAGTCCTTGAGCACGGATGAGCCTCATGATAAATGGGGCATAAAGAGGAGTCTTCTTGTTGAGAATGCAATCATTGATTTCCTTGTGAATGAAATCCATCACATCGAGTGGCTCAACGGGTGCGGTCTCCCCTTTGCAATAGACTTCATGAGAGTAAGCCAAGAGATTCACAAGGGCTCCACGAATAGCATCAAAGTTACCGGCTTGAGGGGCAATGGAGGCCCGGAATATGCGGAGCAATATGTTGGACCGTTTGGATAGCCCAAGAGTGCCCCCAATGGCAATCTTCTTGTCATCCCCGGTGTAGAGAGGAGCAAGCTTCTTCTTCTCATAGTACTCACCATCCACATGCATCCTCATGCCACTAGGAGTAGTAGCACCACGAAACTCATACCCAAGGAGAGCAGCAAAGTCCATGAAGTTGGAGTGACAAACCTCTTCTCCGGTCATCCAAGTCATTGGGATCTCCTCACCATCCCCAAGTACCAAGGTAGCAAAGAATTGTTGTACCAATGTGATGTTGTAGGACTCTTGAATCTTCATGAGTGGATGGAGCCCAAGCTTGCGAGTGATCCACACAGCCTCTGAGAAATAAGCACTGTACTTGGCAAAATGAGAGAAGTCCATGACCGTCTGTGGGCAAACCGGATATTTCTTGAGAGAAGCATAGAACTCCTTCATGATCAGCTCTTGTTCTTTGCGGACAAAGCAACGGTCACGACAGTTCCGCGGGAGAGTGTACATGTCCCTCTTCCTCATCTCAACATATTCAGATGATGACAGCCCTTCCAAGGTCACCAGGCTATCGAACTTGACCTTCTTAGCTGCCTCAGCACGTTCCTCCTCAGCCATCCTCGTCTTGAGTCTCTTCGCATCCCTCGCTTGCTGAGCAATGACTGACCTCTGAGCAATAGCCCCTGTGGCAGGATTGACAACCAATTTGTCCTTGCTATGAGCGGCCGGTTTCCGAGAACCACCTGCACCTGTGAATGAGTGAGGAAGATAGCAGGGTTGAGGTGACATGTCCTGGAATCAATAAAATAAGCAACTATGCTGTGAAAGAGTGCACTCAGGCCTGATCTAGCCGGAGTCTCCGGGGACTCGGGCCGGAGTCTCCGGCCGGAACCGGAGACTTTGAGTCCAGACCGGAGTCTCCGGCCACAGGGGCCGGAGTCTCCGGTCGGATTCAGGAGCCCGAGCCTAGGAGACTACATTTGATCAAATAGAGTGCAAAAACCACAATAAAGTTGCTAAGAGGATGATTGATAGCCACTAGAAGGTAGTACACCATATCAAACTGTGGGAAACATGCACATCTCGTAAATCTAGATAGAACTAGATGGAGGAGATGAGGAGCATATTTACCGGAATCCATGGCGTAAATTGGTCGGTGGGAAGGTTCCCACAACCTCAAGGAGGAGATTGGCCGGTGGCACGGCGGATCCCGGGGCTTGGGAGAGCTCCGGGCGACGATCTTCGAAGAGGGGGCGGCAGGGGGCGAGTATGGGGCACGGGGGTGGATGGGGAAGAATGAACCGTTCTTCCCCACCCCGTGCCCTAAGTGAGTTTTTTGAAACTGCCCGGGCCGGAGTCTCCAGTACTTACCCCGGAGTCTCCGGCCCACCGGAGTCTCCGGGCTGTAAACCCCGGAGTCTCCGGCCCCCCTCGACCAGATCAACATTTATGGTGTTGAAGGACATGTCATTTAGAGATTAGGTATGTTTGAGGATGAGATGGGCTTGGGATGGACACAATGTCACTGTGTGGTACAAAATGCTCATGTTTGCAAACATGCAAACAAAATCAAATAAAGACCAAACATGAGCATGTTCCCATAAAAGGATAAGACAATAAAATCAAATGGGAAACTCCTCCACTAGGGAGGTTGGTGACCAAAAAGGCCACCATGTATGAGTATATAGGTATGGCACCGCGAAGATATATCTTGGGCCCAAAACCTAGACTCATCGATTAAGCTCAAGAATGTCACAAATGACAAGATAGAAACAATTGCCGGTCTATGTATTTTGTCGTAATGCCCAGAGTGAATCTCATAGTGATCCTCATGACATTTGTACGTTATCTTTACTCTATCAATTGCCCAACTATAATTTGTTTACCTAGCATGTGTTATTTATCTTATGGAGAGATACCACTAGTGAACTGTGGACCCCGGTCCAATTCCCTTTACATTGCTATACCGTTTTACTTTTACTCGCACTGTTTACTTTCTTGCATACTATTATCCTATTACCACTCGATACACTCAATTCTTTGTTTACAGCAAACCGGTGAGATTGACAACCACATCGTAAGTTGGGATCTGGCGCCCTTGTCCGGAGTATCACGAAGCTAGCAAGCATCACCTTCTGAAGTTTGGCTTTCTCCTACTGGTTCAATTTAACCTTGGTTTCACAACTGAGGGAAGACTTGCTGCTGTGCTCATCATACCTTCCTCTTGGGGTTCCCAACGAGCTTTACTTACAAGCCATCAATAGGACACCTTCAAGTTTAAGAGGGCGACTAGATACAAATAATTTAAGAACAAGCAAAACCATAATCATGAGTCAATCAATGATAACTTTGGGACAATGCACATTAAACTCAGAATGACAACTATGCTCTCTTAGACGGTGCATAAAGGT
Organism: Dactylis glomerata; assembly: GCA_007115705.1. Taxonomy (NCBI): domain Eukaryota; kingdom Viridiplantae; phylum Streptophyta; class Magnoliopsida; order Poales; family Poaceae; genus Dactylis; species Dactylis glomerata. Next base: position 7,306,256 of record QXEO01000291.1, read on the forward strand.
AGAAGGTGGAGACTCAACATAAAAGTAAAAGAAAGGCCCTTCGTAGAGGAAAGCAGTGATTGCACGTTTTTAAAAACCTTCAAAAATTATGGTACTTACTAGCTTTGAGCTCTCATTGCCCCCATCATAAGCATCTTGAATGGTTAGAGTTAATGCGAGTACAATTATGAAGCATATGCTTGACAAATCATAAGTTGAAAACCTCGTGTCCCGTGAAGTACGAATACCAAAACCTCATGCTACTCGACTTAGGGTCCCAAGCAAGCTCTTGTCATTGTAAGTATATGCGTATCATCGAGAACCGCCAACGGGGTACCTCCGTGCCCGATGACATGGAATAAGCCCACATCAAAATGACAGGACAAACAGGCAATGAACACCTCGGCATTTCTTTTATTTACTATTGGTATAGCTTTTTATTTTGAGATGTGTCGTCGAATGTTCACTATGGGCATGCTGTAAATTTCCACCATGAATTATGCATGACTTAGATTAGCGGCCCAGGCATTTCTCTAACACATATAAAAACTCCATGATCCCGCAAGATTCCCAACTTGTTTCACATTGCGAGTATCCATAAATAAAAGATCATGATATCAACTCAAATGAAAGAAGTGCAATGTTGAAAGCTTACCCCATGATGGCATGGTTTGGCTAATTTCCAACTTACAACTTGCAAGCATAACAACTCAACAGAAGAGAGCCACAATGTAAAAATTTTAAAACGAGAAAAGTAAAGTGTGCCATCAGGTTCGTGAGAGCTTTACTGACTAATTTTCACATAACACCAAAAAGAGTTTAATTTGAAGGATAGATAAAAGTAAGTCGAATGTACTTTGGAATAGGAAATTGCTAATAGGTATGTATGGTGGACACATTGGAATAACTTGGTTTTTAGGAGTTGGATGCACGAGTAGAGCTCATACTCAGTACAAAATGAGGGCTAGCAAAAGACTGGGAGCGACCAACTAAGAGAGCAATAATGGACATAATCATGCAAAGCGACAAAACATCATTAAAAGAAGCATAAAGTGGTATCACAAGTCAAAAACCAAATGATCATAGAGGCTTTAGGTGACTTATTTTGTAGTCAACATGTGTAAGCATGCACCAAGTCAACCCAATTAAAGCATCAAAGGAGAAAACCAAATAAATGCTTCCACATAATAAAAAACAACGCATGATTTTTTTCAAAGGCTCATTAAGCAATCTCAGTCATTTGAGACAAGTCATGCTACAGCAAAAATCACTAAGCATACTATCAAAACGACATCAATCACGACATGCAAAAGCCTAAGCCGCAGTCTACACAAGCTCCTTTTTGTACATCTTTTTGCATGAAACTTTTTCTCTTTTCCAACACAATTCGAACCTTTTTAAAAACAACTCTTTTGATGAATACCAACATGGACAGAGGTAAATACACCTTGATAAAGATATAACAAGATCTGAACAAAAATAAAGGCAAAAAACGAAAGCTAAACACAGTTTTAGAAAAAGAGAACACTCGTTGAATGATAAGAGTGAAAAACGGAGTGTTCTTGGCAAATGAAAACAGTAAATCTCTCCAAAAGAAATTTGTTGGGATCCAACATTTATTGCAGCAAACAAAATAAAAGAAAACTTAAACACTAAAGTAAAGACCTCCAAGAAAAAGCATAGTGCATGAAGCAATAAAAATATAGTTTGTTGAAAGGTGACCTGATTTTTGCCGATGAAGAAGGGGATGCCTCGGGGGCATCCCCAAGCTTTGACGCTTGTACCTCTTGGATATTTCTTGGGGTGCATGGGCATCCCCAAGCTTGATCTTTTGTCCATTCTTCACTCATCTATCATTCTCCAATCCCTACACTTGAAAACTTCCTTCATACAAAACTAACACAATTCTATTAGCAACATTAGTGAAGCATAATAATGAATCAACCCTTTGGTTCAGGTTTCAACTCAAAAACACCACATATAAATCATATACTACTGTAACAACTTCCCCAAAAGTTCCGTGATCAAAAGAACTAAAAAAGAAAGCGATCGAGAGGCAAACACAAATAGTGGCAGAAATCTGTCAAACAGAACACTGACAAAGGTCGATTTTTTGAGGGTTCTGTTCTCAAATCAAAAGTGAAAACTAATAAAGTTTGATATAACCTGGGGCATATGCACAAGAAATGCAGGTCAAAAATATTCTGAGAATTTTCACGAATTTTTACGGTGCAGCACCGAAATCTGTTTCAGGACACAACTTCCCAAATCTTACCTCACTCAAATTAGAGGTTTCTTGGCACAACAACGAAATAAAAAGGATAAGGAGGGTTATTACAGTAGTAATAACTTCCAAGACTCAAATAAAAAAAAAAACTGAAATAAAAAAATGGGTTATCTCCCAAGAGTGCTTTTTTTAACGCCTTTGAGCTAGGCGCAGAAAGTGCAAATCAATAATCAAATGAGGCATAAGATCAATTGCAGAAGTCTTTTCAACAATAATTGAATTGTTCCAAATGAGTTTTTGAAGATCCCTTATGACACCTTTGGTCATACTTTCATCAAAAAGTTTTTCAGGACAAATCCAATGAAATTCTTTTCCAAAGCTTCATGCATCCTACAAGTTTGCAAGGAATTGTACTTTGAATCTTCTTTGTTGTACCAACAACTCTACATGCGACCAAGCTATTAAAACGCTAAAAACTTTCCTAGCTTCAATAGCAACATCTCTAAATTCTCTACGCAAAGTCTCCAAATAAAATCTTTCTTTTCAGAGTCTTCATATCATGAAGCTTAAGAAACATTTGTTGCATAAAAGATTAAGGTTCAGCAAACCTAGCCTCCAACATGTGAACTAAATAAGCAGAGCAACTTCATAACTAGGAGCAAGTCAGCCAAAGATCTATCCTCAACATCTTTATGCATACTAATATGATTAAAGAACTCCTCAATGTTATCTTTCCCAATAATAGAACCACTACCTACTGAGAGGTCCTCCAAAACATACTTAGGGAACAACATAATGAACTAAGAGTAAGAAGTAACAACTATAAAGGAAGCTAATTTTTTTTGTATTTGTGATAAAATGATGCAAGCAAAAATAAAATAAAGCAAAACAAAAACGAAGTAAAGATTGTGCGTGGAGACTCCCTTTGCAAAATCTTCTTCCTCCCGGCAACGGCGCCAGAAAATGCTTGATGGCTTGTAAGAACCAGCTCGTTGGGAACCCCAAGAGGAAGGTATGATGAGCACAGAGCAAGTCTTCCCTCAGTGTGAAACCAAGGTTTATCGAACCAGTAGGAAAAGCCAAACTTCAGAAGGTGATCTTGCTAGCTTCATGTCACTCCGGACAAGGGCGCCAGATAACGCTGTCGCGTGTGCTTTGTACCAGCACAACGTGAAACTGCACACAAACAACAAAACTTTGCTCCCAACTTACGATGAGGTTGTCAATCTCACCGTTTGCTGTAAACAAAGGATTGAGCGTATCGAGTGGAAAGATAATAGTATGCAAGAAACTAAACAGTGCGAGTAAAAGTAAAACGGTATAGCAATGTAAAGGAAATTGGACCGGGGTCCACAGTTCACTAGTGGTGTCTCTCCATAAGATAAATAACGACATCTGGGTAAACAAATTACAGTTGGGCAATTGATAGAATAAAGATAACTCATATGTCAGAGGATCACTATGAGATTCGCTCTGGGCATTAACAAAATACATAGACCGCCATCCAACTGCATCTATGCTAAAAATCCACTCGCAGAGAATCATCCGAGGACCCCTTGAGTATTAAGTTGCGAACAACAGATAATCGCATTAAGCAAGGTGGTAATGTAAACAAAGCAAATGTCCTTGGACACAAGAATGTTGTTTTCTCCCTAGTGGCAACACACATCTACAATCTTAGAGGTTTCTGTCACTCCCACAGATTAAATAGAGGCATGAACCCAACTATCAAGCAAAAATACTCCCTCTTGGAGTTACTAGCATCTACTCGGCCAAGATAGCTACTAGCAATAAAAAGCATGCAAGATCATAAACATATAAAGATAACATAAGATATATTCTAGCACATCAACTTAACATAGTACCAATACTCATCGGATCCCAACAAACACAACATGTATAATTACATAAAGATGATCCTGATCATGTAGGGCAGCTCACAAGATCTAAACATGAAGCATATGGTGGAGGAGACAACCATCTAGCTACTGCTATGGACCCATAGTCCAAGGTAGACTACTCACACATCACTCCGGAGGTGACCATGGTGGTATAGAAGGCCTCCGGTAGGGATTCCCCTCTCCGGCAGTTGCCGGGAAGAGATCCTGGATCCTCCCGATCTCGCGACAGCGACGGCGGTGGCTTGCAGTATGTTTCGTGGAAAAGAGATCCGTCTCATAGATTTTTCCCGTCGAGGGAAACTTATAGACGAAAGGGCATCGTCAGAGGTGGGGCTAGCTGGCCTCACCATGGGGCGGCGCGGCCAGGGGCTGGGCCGCGCCCACCTGTGGTGAGCCTGGCTCCTGGCGCCCCTCCGTCTCATCTTCGGTTTTCGCGAAGCTTCGGTAAAAATAGGAGGTTCGGCTTTTATTTTGTCCAATTCCGAGAATATTTCCTGTGTAACTTTTCTGAAACACAAAAACAGCAGAAAACAGGGAACTGGCACTGTGGCATCTTGTTAATAGGTTAGTTCCCGAAAATGCATAAAAACGCCACGAAGTGTAACAAAACACAAAGCAAATGGTGTATAAACAAGCATGGATCATCAAAAATTATAGATACGTTTGAGACGTATCAGACGGCAGCTCCGGTGCACGGCTAACCATCCTCCGCCCGGCCGACCATCGTCTCATCCTGCCTCTGCGTGCGTTGGGAGTAAGCCTGTAAGTGGACAGACCCACGGCTGTCCGTGGACTTGCCACTTGTGGTCGTTTGACTAAACGGAACTACTTATTATGCCCACTTAATCCCGCCCAGTACCACCGGCGTCCGTCGGCCGCCTAAAATCCAATCAGTTTTTAGGTCCTGACGCGTTATTTGCCTGCGGCGCGCGGCGGCCAGCACTGCTCCGGCCTTCTCCGGCAGGAAGCACGGTTCACCCTGACGGCGGACGACGAGGCCACCACGCCTGGCGCGTCACGATCGGCGGCAGTCAGGAAGAAGGTACAGAGCTCGCCGCCAGCCTCGCCTAAAACAGCGGCGGCGACTTAGTGCCAGCAGGGAAGGGCGCGGGACGGCGGGTGTTGGTGCCGGAGCAGAGCACGAACGAAGTGGTGGGACTGCCTCAGCAGCGGCAGCGCCCAGACGCGCGCGGAGTTCCGCATGTCCCGCGCCACGTTCGACGCGCTCTGCGACGAGCTCAGCGCCGCCGTCGCCAAGCAGGACACCGTGTTGCGCACCGCCATCCCTATGCACGAGCGCGTGGTGGTCTGCCTCTGGTGCCTCGCCACGGGTGAGCCGCTCCATGAGTCCTCGCGCCGCTTTGGCCTCGGCATCTCCCGTCCTCCTGCCCCACGCCGTGCGCTCTGGCCGCTCGACTCCCCCGCCGCTAGGTTCCATGCCGTGCCCGGGATACCCGGTGTCGTCAGCTCCAGTCCGGGATGCTCGGAGACCAGCGTCAGCTCGTCGGCGGCGCGAGCAACCTGCTCACGGACTGGATGATCATGTCGTACGCGCACCAGAACCTCAACGAGCACATCGGACACGCGCCGGTGCGCAAGGCGCGTTCCAGAAACTCATGGCGCGCTGGCGACGTGTAGTTCCTCCGGGCATGCCTCCAGCCGCCATCGGCCCATCGCCATGGAGGTATGTCGTGATGCGACGGCGGGGGCTGTAGCGGGCAGGCCGTTTCTGTCCGTTGCTTTTTTTCTTCTATCTCGTGGGTCTCCACTTAGTGAAATTAATTGGACGGCCTGGCGGCCCCGTGGCCTGCCCGTTCCCACTTACAGTCCTAGTTGGGAGCTGCTGCCTCCCCAGGCGCCTCTGCGCAGCAAGTGCCTACTTCCCTGCACGAGTAGAGGGAGGAGGCGAGGTCGGCGACGTCCTAGTTTTGAGTGGATCCGTGTTGGAGTAAAATTCGAAGAACTTGATGTGCGGGAACGGAGGGTGGATTGATGAGCGGGGCGGAGGGTGGATTAAAAACGTACTTGCGACCGCCATCATATCTGTAGCAATATTATTAGTAGAGATCGGTGACACTAATTATGAGTCGGAGAGAGTACTAGGGCTCGTCGCTCTGAAAACTAAAACTAGCCGCCCCATGGAGAGAAAACGGGTACGGCGCACACCAGGAAGCCGATTTTACATAGGAGACCGAGAAACAGACAAAAAACAGAGAGTCACAAAAGCCATTCAGCTGCAGAAAAATGGAAAGTTTGGGAGCAGTGCTGAGCTGAATTGGTGGAAACTAACGTCCAATTTTAAGTTTTTTAGCACTCCTCTAACCGCAAATAATTATCGATCATTTTGTACTAACTTAGTATAAAGTTTATAAAAAATTACCAATACTTATTTCCAATTAGAGGGTAAGCTTTTATTACTACCATATACATGCATTTACCAAAAGCAAAGCACCCACATATTATTATTTTCTCCGTTCCAAATTAATTGACTTAACTTTGTCTAGATTCGTATGCATCTAGAGTTTAGACGTGTTTTTGAGTTATATGCATGTAAACTTAAAAAAGGTTTAATTAATGGTGTATAAAAGAGAGAGTGTCTAATGGTACATGTCATGCACGTTTGGATGGTACTTTAATAACAAGTATAGATCCTTGACATCTTTTCAGCTTATTATTGAACTGATTCATAGGACTATTTGACTGTAGAAAAGTGTTCATGCAAATAGTTCAGTTCATAATCTAGAAGTTTTTGTAAATTGCTTACCTAGTCATACACTACGCGCCTTTACCAAGATATAGACGGTATGCTCTAAAACTCTCTCTCAGTATGGTTAATAATATCATAACAGAGATGAGCATTCACACATGTTATACATATACACTACTAACTCATCAATTGTAAAAAGTAATTTAAGGAGGCTTGCATTTTTTTTATCCTTTATGTGTTCATATTTAATGCATCTCTACTTGGTGAAAGGATCGTATGAGCGACTAGAGGGGGGGGTGAATAGGAGCTACCCAAATTTTTACTACTTTTCAAGTTAAGGCTAGACAAGAAGGTAAATTCTCTAGATGTGCTACTAAGTGAATTTACCTAGAGTGACAAGCAAGCTAGCAATAACAATATAAGTAAAGGTACGAGTAGAGGATAGAGGTAACCGCAATGGAGACACGAAGATACAAGGATGTATTCCCGTAGTTCCTTCCTTGTTACGGGAAGTACGTCTACGTTGGAGAGGTGTGGTGCCACAAAGCCACCAACGCCACAAAGGCTCACCCTATTCTCCGGTGAACAAGCCACAAAGGCGAGTTCACGCTCCACTAAGCGATGCCCTTGAAGGCGGCACGACACCTTTACACAAAGTATTGGGGCAAGCTCCACAGCTCAATTGGAGGCTCCCAATAGGCCCACCAAGCTCTTACACACAAAGTTAAGCTTGGAGGACGGCTTCTTCCGGCTAGGAATCCGATGAATCACACAAGATACAAGCCCCTCAACAAAGAGAGGGGGGAAATCAAATCGCCTTGGTGGAAGTGTAGATCTAGGTCTTCTCCCTCAAATCCCAAAAGGGCTTTGAGTTCTATTGGCTAGGGAGAGAGAACTAGGCTTTGAAGCTTTGAAACAATGGAGGAGAGAGAGTGGAAGCCGCAGCCAGCTCTTGAGGAAGAAGAAGGCTTTATATAGTCCTCCACGAAATGTAGCCGTTGCAGGGACTAGGGCCGGAGTCTCCGGCCAGGAGGGCCGGAGTCTCCGCCCTAAGTGACTCCAGGGCCGGAGTCTCCGGCCAGAGACAAAAGTCTCCGGCCCAACTCCGGCCTGGTCTCTGAATAGACCAAGCCAGTCTGCAACCCGCGACCACCCGGCCAGACCGGAGTCTCCGGCCCCGGGGGACCGGAGTCTCCGCCCCACCCGGAGTCTCCGGCCCAACTCCGGGCTGGTCTCTGAGTTGTCCAACTTTGAGGATTGCCTGGGCGAGTCCTCTAGGCCGGAGTCTCCGGCCACCAGCCGGAGTCTCGCCCTAGAAGAGCAATAGCAGCACTTCGTGGATGTCCCCTCTCCACCATTTCCACCTTCGCGAAGCACCTTACAAGACAACTAAGCCCTAACTCCACTACTGGACTACGGGCTCCGATCTTTTCCCTTTTTGGGGTGCACCTCCGCGAGATCCTGAAATAACCTAGAAAATCTGCAGACTTTAATAGCATGGTTAAATCACCAAATGTTGTTAACAAACACCAAATACATTTATTAGGGAAATGCTCTTTCAATCTCCCCCTTTTTGGTGTTTGATGACAACATACGGATTTGCAAGATATAAGCTCAATAAAATAAAATATAGCTAAAGCTCCCCCTACTTGTGTGCACAACACAATTTGCATTTAAACATGAGCCACACAAGTAAGATCATCACTCCCCCTATATATTTCACAATTATACAAAGAGCAAGTAGTAATACATGAGACTAACCATAAGCATATAAGTAAGACTAACAAGATAGCACAACAATAATAGTCTTACTAAGCAACAGAGAACTTAAGTCTCACAACCACAACATACCACACACATTTAAAAGTTCACCACTAAGATAGATGAGACACAACATGAAAGTCCATGAAGTTTGTCTCGACCAAAGCAAAGCAAATGCAAATCCAAATCAATAAACCAACCCATGCAAATCCCAACGAGACATCCTAATAGAGCTACTTCTCCCCCTTTGGCATGAGACACCAAAAAGGGAAAAGAGCGATGCTACACGCCCATGGGATCACTCATCGTCTTCATCCTCGGGCTCGTCCTCGGAACCGGCATTGAATCCTCATCTCCTTCTTCAATATCATCAGAAGCCATGGGCTTGCTAGCCTCATTTTGTACTGAGTATGAGCTCTACTCGTGCATCCAACTCCTAAAAACCAAGTTATTCCAATGTGTCCACCATACATACCTATTAGCAATTTCCTATTCCAAAGTACATTCGACTTACTTTTATCTATCCTTCAAATTAAACTCTTTTTGGTGTTATGTGAAAATTAGTCAGTAAAGCTCTCACGAACCTGATGGCACACTTTACTTTTCTCGTTTTAAAATTTTTACATTGTGGCTCTCTTCTGTTGAGTTGTTATGCTTGCAAGTTGTAAGTTGGAAATTAGCCAAACCATGCCATCATGGGGTAAGCTTTCAACATTGCACTTCTTTCATTTGAGTTGATATCATGATCTTTTATTTATGGATACTCGCAATGTGAAACAAGTTGGGAATCTTGCGGGATCATGGAGTTTTTATATGTGTTAGAGAAATGCCTGGGCCGCTAATCTAAGTCATGCATAATTCATGGTGGAAATTTACAGCATGCCCATAGTGAACATTCGACGACACATCTCAAAATAAAAAGCTATACCAATAGTAAATAAAAGAAATGCCGAGGTGTTCATTGCCTGTTTGTCCTGTCATTTTGATGTGGGCTTATTCCATGTCATCGGGCACGGAGGTACCCCGTTGGCGGTTCTCGATGATACGCATATACTTACAATGACAAGAGCTTGCTTGGGACCCTAAGTCGAGTAGCATGAGGTTTTGGTATTCGTACTTCACGGGACACGAGGTTTTCAACTTATGATTTGTCAAGCATATGCTTCATAATTGTACTCGCATTAACTCTAACCATTCAAGATGCTTATGATGGGGGCAATGAGAGCTCAAAGCTAGTAAGTACCATAATTTTTGAAGGTTTTTAAAAACGTGCAATCACTGCTTTCCTCTACGAAGGGCCTTTCTTTTACTTTTATGTTGAGTCTCCACCTTCTACCTTTATGCACCGTCTAAGAGAGCATAGTTGTCATTCTGAGTTTAATGTGCATTGTCCCAAAGTTATCATTGATTGACTCATGATTATGGTTTTGCTTGTTCTTAAATTATTTGTATCTAGTCGCCCTCTTAAACTTGAAGGTGTCCTATGCATTTATGTTTTGCTATTCCATGAAGGACAAGCTGAAAACCATTTGCTATGTTTTCCATATGGTTGAAACACACACGTGACTTTCATTGTTTCATTTTTCATGATCTTTCGTTTGTGTTCTTTGTCATGTTATAACATGGTTGCTAAGTTTCTTCTATTGAGATTATGTCTTTCATGACCATGTTTTAAGTTCTTTGATCTCAGCACTCAATGCTTTACATAGATGATCAAGATTGTGATGGTGCATGTCACCTCAAAAATTATTCTTTTGTTATCACTTACCTACTCGAGGACGAGCAGGAGTTAAGCTTGGGGATGCTTGATACGTCTCAAACGTATCTATAATTTTTGATGCTCCATGCTTGTTTCTACACCATTTGCTTTATGTTTTCTTACACTTCATGGCATTTTTATGCATTTTCCGGAACTAACCTATTAACGAGATGCCACAATGCCAGTTCCTTGTTTTCTGCTATTTTTGTGTTTCAGAAAAGTTACACAGGAAATATTCTCAGAATTGGACGAAACAAAAGCCGAACCTCCTAAAATTTACCAAAGCTTCCAGAAGACCAAAGAGGAGATGGAGGGGGCCAAGGGCTAGCCACACCCTAGGGTGGCGCGGCCAGCCCCTGGCCCGCGCCCCCTATGGGTGAGGCCGCCCTGGCCCACTCCTGACGCCGCCCTTCCGCCTATATATTCCTCCCGACGGGAAGAACCTAAAGACCCGATCAATTTTCCAGAAACACATCGCGATCCGCCGCCGTCGTCGACCCGAGATCGGGAGGGTCCAGAAGCTCTTCCCGACACCCTGCCGGAGAGGGGAATCGCCACCAGAGGTCTTCTTCATCGCCATGCTTGCCTCCGGCGCGATGAGTGAGTAGTCTACCTTAGACTATGGGTCCATAGCAGTAGCTAGATGGTTGTCTTCTCCACCATGTGCTTCATGTTTAGATCTTGTGAGCTGCCCTGCATGATCAAGATCATCATTATGTAATTCTACATGTTGTGTTTGTTGGGATCCGATGAATATTGGTGTTATGATTAAGTTGATGTTCTGAATTTTATCTTATGTTATCTCTATGTTGTTTATGATCTTGCATGCTCTCCGTTGTTAGTAGCTATCTTGGCCAAGTAGATACTAGTGACTCCAAGAGGGGGTATTTATGCTCGATAGTTGGGTTCATGCCTCTATATAATCTGGGGGAGTGACAGAAACCTCTAAGGTTGTAGATGTGTTGTTGCCACTAGGGAGAAAACAACATTCTTGTGTCTAAGGACATTCGCTTTGTTTACATTACACACTTTGCTTAATGCAGTTATCTGTTGTTCGCAACTTAATACTCAAGGGGTCCTCGGATGATTCCCCGCGAGTGGATTATTAGTCATAGATGTAGTTGGATGGCGGTCTATGTATCTTGTTGTAATGCCCAGCGTAAATCTCATAGTGATCCTCTTGACATATGCACGTTATCTTTATTCTATCAATTGCCCAACTGTAATTTGTTTACCCAGCATGTCGTTATTTATCTTATGGAGAGACACCACTAGTGAACTGTGGACCCCGGTCCAATTTCCTTTTCTATTACTATTACTATTTACTTTTACTCGCACTGTTTAGTTTCTCGCATATTACTATTGCTTTCCTCTCGATACGCTCATTCCTTTGTTTACAGCAAACCGGTGAGATTGACAACATCATCGTAAGTTAGGAGCAAAGTATTTGTTTGTGTTGTGTGCAGGTTTCACGTTGCTGCTGGTACAAAGCAAAGCACTGGACGAGGCGCCCTATAAATTGACCGGAGCTGTCGCAAAGCTAGCAGGCATCACCTTCTGAAGTTTGGCTTTTTCCTACTGGTTTGATAAACCTCGGTTTCTTACTGAGGGAAGACTTGCTACTGTGCTCATCATACCTTCCTCTTGGGGTTCCCAACTGGGTGGTTATCTGCCCGCATCAGCAACCGCTGCTAAACCAAGATCAAGGGAGAATCTTCATGGACTGGCTTCAACCAATTGGAGTTTCGTGCTTTTCAGATGGTGGTAAAGTGATACCACATAAGGATTCCTCATTCAGTCATACTCAACAAAAGTAAGTGCCGGTATTGAGGGAAAGTCTATCTCTTCACTCATGAGGTTAATACAAGCGAGGATTGATTTCAGTTATTCATATAATAAATAAGAGGAAGACTGTCTTCCCGGGGGAGAGTTTGGCAGCAAAGGTGAAAGGATCGTATGAGTGACTAGAGGGGGGGGGTGAATAGGAGCTACCCAAATTTTTACTTCTTTTCAAGTTAAGGCTAGACAAGAAGGTAAATTCTCTAGATGTGCTACTAAGTGAATTTACCTAGAGTGACAAGCAAGCTAGCAATAACAATATAAGTAAAGGTACGAGTAAAGGATAGAGGTAACCGCAATGGAGACACGAAGACACAAGGATGTATTCCCGTAGTTCCTTCCTTGTTACGGGAAGCACGTCTACGTTGGAGAGGTGTGGTGCCACAAAGGCCACCAACGCCACAAAGGCTCACCCTATTCTCCGGTGAACAAGCCACAAAGGCGAGTTCACGCTCCACTAAGCGATGCCCTTGAAGGTGGCACGACACCTTTACACAAAGTATTGGGGCAAGCTCCACAACTCAATTGGAGGCTCCCAATAGGCCCACCAAGCTCTTACACACAAAGTTAAGCTTGGAGGACGGCTTCTTCCGGCTAGGAATCCGATGAATCACACAAGTTACAAGCCCCTCAACAAAGAGAGGGGAGAAATCAAATCGCCTTGGTGGAAGTGTAGATCTAGGTCTTCTCCCTCAAATCCCAAAAGGGCTTTGAGTTCTATAGGCTAGGGAGAGAGAACTAGGGCTTTGAAGCTTTGAAGCAATGGAGGAGAGAGAGTGGAAGCCGCAGCCTTCTCTTGAGGAAGAAGAAGGCTTTATATAGTCCTCCACAAAATGTAGCCGTTGCTGGGCAACTAGGGCCGGAGTCTCCGGCCAGGAGGGCCGGAGTCTCCGCCCTAAGTGACTCCAGGGCCGGAGTCTCCGGCCAGAGACAAAAGTCTCCGGCCCAACTCCGGCCTGGTCCCTGAACTGACCAGGCCAGTCTGCAACCCTCGACCACCCGACCAGACCGGAGTCTCCGGCCCCGGGGGACCGGAGTCTCCGCCCCACCCGGAGTCTCCGGCCGGAGACAGAAAGTCTCCGGCCCAACTCCAGGCTGGTCTCTGAGTTGTCCAACTTTGAGGATTGCCTGGGCGAGTCCTCTAGGCCGGAGTCTCCGGCCAACAGGGCCGGAGTCTCCGCCCTAGAAGGAGCAACAGCTGTACTTCGTGGAACCCCTCTCCACCAAATCCACCAACGCGAAGCACCCTATAAGACAACTAAGCCCTAACTCCACTACTGGACTACGGGCTTCGATCTTTTCTTCCTTTTTGGGGTTCACCTCCGCGAGATCCTGAAATAACCTAGAAAATCTGCAGAACTTTAATAGCATGGTTAAATCACCAAATGTTGTTAACAAACACCAAAATACATTTATTAGGGAAATGCTCTTTCAATCTCCCCCTTTTTGGTGTTTGATGACAACATACGGATTTGCAAGATATAAGCACAATAAAATAAAATATATAGCCAAAGCTCCCCCTACTTGTGTGCACAACACCATTTGCATTTGAATATGAGCCACACAAGTAAGAATCATCACTCCCCCTATATATTTCACAATTATACCAAGTGCAAGTAATAATATATGAGACTAACCATTAAGCATATAAGTAAGACTAACACGATAGCACACATTAATAAGTCTTACTAGCACTAGAGATACTTAAGTCTCACAACCATAGAACCGTACCACACACACGATATAGTTCAACACAAGATAGATGAGACACAACATGTAAGTCCAAGAAGTTGTGTCTCGACCAAAGCAAAGCAAACGAAGTGCAAATCCAAATAACCAACCCATGCAAATCCCAACGAAGACACCTAGTAGAGCTACTTCTCCCCCTTTGGCATCGAGACACCAAAAAGGGAAAAGAGCGATGCTACACGCCCATGAGATCACTCGTCGTCTTCATCCTCGGGCTCGTCCTCGGAACCGGCAGCGAAGTCCTCATCTCCTTCTTCAAGATCATCAGAAGCCATGGGCTTCTTGCCATGATGCACATTGGAGGTGCCAGAGGTGACCTCCTCAAAGGCTTGCCAGTCAGTCAGACCCTTGCTCCACTTGCCATAGCTGTGAGTACCGGATGATGAAGAGGAAGGAGGTGATTCCACATAGCCCGGTTGAGACTTCCGAAAAGCCTTGTGAAGAACATCTTGATTGTCATTGATGTGCTTTTGAGAAATGTAGCTCTCATATTGCTTGTGACGGATGTCCACATTCATGCAAAGCACATTCCTTTGGAACCAATTGAGCTTCTTGTATTCTTGCCCAAACTCCGTGTTGGAGCTAGAGCCGGCATTGCTAGCATGCTTCATCCTTGGGCCCCTTCTAGTTGAAACTCCCTCGGCAAAGGCATCATCATCTTCACCTCTCATCGGAGCAAAAGGTTCCTTGGAGTGACCGGTGGGTTCTTTGCGTTGAAGCTTCACAACCTTGTGATTCACAAGGTTTGCATCGAGAAGAGGAAAGTTGAGTCCTTGAGCACGGATGAGCCTCATGATAAACGGGGCATACAGAGGAGTCTTCTTGTTGAGAATGCAATCATTGATCTCCTTGTGAATGAAATCCATCACATCAAGTGGCTCAACAGGTGCGGTCTCCCCTTTGCAATAGACTTCATAAGAGTAGGCCAAGAGATTCACCAAAGCCCCACGAATAGCATCAAAGTTACCGGCTTGAGGGGCAATGGAGGCCCGGAATATGCGGAGCAAGATGTTGGACCGTTTGGATAGCCCAAGTGTGCCCCCAATGGCAATCTTCTTGTCATCCCCGGTGTAGAGAGGAGCAAGCTTCTTCTTCTCATAGTACTCACCATCCACATGCATCCTCATGCCACTAGGAGTAGTAGCACCACGAAACTCATACCCAAGGAGAGCAGCAAAGTCCATGAAGTTGGAGTGACAAACCTCTTCTCCGGTCATCCAAGTCATTGGGATCTCCTCACCATCCCCAAGTACCAAGGTAGCAAAGAATTGTTGGACCAATGTGATGTTGTAGGACTCTTGAATCTTCATGAGTGGATGGAGCCCAAGCTTGCGAGTGATCCACACAGCCTCTGAGAAATAAGCACTGTACTTGGCAAAATGAGAGAAGTCCATGACCGTCTGTGGGCAAACCGGATATTTCTTGAGAGAAGCATAGAACTCCTTCATGATCAGCTCTTGTTCTTTGCGGACAAAGCAACGGTCACGACAGTTCTGCGGGAGAGTGTACATGTCCCTCTTCCTCATCTCAACATATTCAGATGATGACAGCCCTTCCAAGGTCACCAGGCTATCGAACTTGACCTTCTTAGCTGCCTCAGCACGTTCCTCCTCAGCCATCCTCGTCTTGAGTCTCTTCGCATCCCTCGCTTGCTGAGCAATGACTGACCTCTGAGCAATAGCCCCTGTGGCGGGATTGACAACCAATTTGTCCTTGCTATGAGCGGCCAGATTCTGAGAACCACCTGCACCTGTGAATGAGTGAGGAAGATAGCAGGGTTGAGGTGACATGTCCTGGAATCAATAAAATAAGCAACTATGCTGTGAAAGAGTGCACTCAGGCCTGATCTAGCCGGAGTCTCCGGGGACTCGGGCCGGAGTCTCCGGCCGGAACCGGAGACTTTGAGTCCAGACCGGAGTCTCCGGCCACAGGGGCTGGAGTCTCCGGTCGGATTCAGGAGCCCGAGCCTAGGAGACTTCATTTGATCAAATAGAGTGCAAAAACCACAATAAAGTTGCTAAGAGGATGATTGATAGCCACTAGAAGGTAGTACACCATATCAAACTGTGGGAAACATGCACATCTCGTAAATCTAGATAGAACTAGATGGAGGAGATGAGGAGCATATTTACCGGAATCCATGGCGTAAATTGGTCGGTGGGAAGGTTCCCACAACCTCAAGGAGGAGATTGGCCGGTGGCACGGCGGATCCCGGGGCTTGGGAGAGCTCCGGGCGATGATCTTCGAAGAGGGGGCGGCAGGGGGCGAGTATGGGGCACGGGGGTGGATGGGGAAGAATGAACCGTTCTTCCCCACCCCGTGCCCTAAGTGAGTTTTTTGAAACTGCCCGGGCCGGAGTCTCCGGTACTTACCCCGGAGTCTCCGGCCCACCGGAGTCTCCGGGCTGTAAACCCCGGAGTCTCCGGCCCCCCTCGACCAGATCAACATTTATGGTGTTGAAGGACATGTCATTTAGAGATTAGGTATGTTTGAGGATGAGATGGGCTTGGGATGGACACAATGTCACTGTGTGGTACAAAATGCTCATGTTTGCAAACATGCAAATAAAATCAAATAAAGACCAAACATGAGCATGTTCCCATCAAAGGATAAGACAATAAAATCAAATGGGAAACTCCTCCACTAGGAAGGTTGGTGACCAAAAAGGCCACCATGTATGAGTATATAGGTATGGCACCGCGAAGATATATCTTGGGCCCAAAACCTAGACTCATCGATTAAGCTCAAGAATGTCACAAATGACAAGATAGAACAATACGCTTACTCTTGGCATTATGGGGGGAGGGATAGCCCAATCAATTAGGACCGCACTCCCCCTATTTCCATGCCCACATCTAGAACGACACACAAGTTAAAGTATGGGAGTAAAAGCACCTAGCTCAAGCCACATTGCTTGAATCAATGATATTTAGTTCATGCCTCAATTCCCGGAATCTTGCTTCATCAAGAGGCTTCGTGAATATATCGGCAAGTTGCTCATGAGTGCCAACATAGGATAGATCAATTTCTCCTCGGTTGACATGATCCCGAATGAAATGATGACGAATCTCAATATGCTTCGTCTTATTGTGTTGCACCGGGTTGTGAGCGATCTTGATTGCACTTTCATTATCACATAAAAGAGGCACTTTCTCAAAAATGACACCGTAATCCTTCAAGGTTTGCCTCATCCATAAGACTTGTGCACAACAACTAGCCGCGGCTACATATTCGGCTTCGGTGGTAGAGAGAGACACACAATTTTGTTTCTTTGATGACCAACACACCAAAGACCTACCAAGAAATTGGCAAGCCCCGGAGGTTGTTTTCCGTTCCACTTTGTCTCCCGCCCAATCCGAATCCGAGTAACCTACAAGATCAAAACTTGCTCCCTTCGGGTACCAAAGACCAAAGTTAGGGGTATTCACTAAATATCGAAAGAATCTCTTGACCGCCACTAAGTGGCTTTCCTTTGGTGCGGCTTGAAAACGTGCACAAACTCCCACACTTAACATAATGTCCGGTCTAGATGCGCAAAGGTAAAGCAAGGAACCAATCATAGATCTATAGAGTTTTTGATCCACTTCTTTACCATTAGGATCGAGATCAAGATTAACCTTTGTTGGCATGGGAGTCTTTGCACCTTTGACTCCTATCATCTCGAACCTCTTGAGCATGTCTTGGGTATATTTGGCTTGGTTCACAAAAGTTCCTCCCTTCAATTGTTTAACTTCAAATCCAAGGAAGAACTCCAATTCCCCCATCATAGACATCTCAAACTTGTCGGTCATGAGCTTGGCAAACTCATTATTGAAAGCTTTGTTAGTAGAACCAAATATAATATCATCAACATATAATTGGCAAATGAAAAGCTCCCCATTGACCTTCTTAGTAAAAAGAGTAGGATCAATCACCCCAATTTCAAAATCACGATCAACCAACAACTCTTTAAGGTGCTCATACCATGCACGTGGGGCTTGTTTGAGGCCATAGAGCGCCTTATAAAGTTTGTAAACGTGGTTAGGAAACTTAGGGTTTTCGAAACCCGGGGGTTGCTTCACAAAAACCAATTCATTTAAGGGACCATTGAGAAATGCATTTTTAACATCCATTTGTTGAAGTTTAAAGTTATGATGTGATGCATATGCAAGTAAGATGCGAATGGATTCAAGACGGGCAACGGGAGCGAAAGTTTCACCAAAGTCAATACCCTCAACTTGGGAGAAACCTTGAGCCACCAATCTTGCCTTGTTACGAATGACTATGCCATTTGCATCTTGCTTGTTCTTGAAGATCCACTTGGTTCCAATGACATTACGGCAATCTTTAGGCCTTTCTACTAGAGTCCAAACTTTGTTGCGCTCGAAGTTGTTGAGTTCATCATGCATGGCATCAAGCCAATCCGGATCCTCAAGCGCCTCATAAACTTTCTTGGGTTCTACACAAGAGACAAAAGCATGATGAGAGCTAAAGTTAAAAAGTTGCCTCCTAGTGGAGACACCTTTACGAACACTCCCAACCACATTTTCCAAGGATATGCTTCTTCGTCGAAGAATGGACTCAAGCTTCTTCTCACGGCGAGTGCTAGCCTCAAGAGGAGATTCTTGAGAGACTACTTGATCATCTTCATGATCACTGTTCTGGTCCTCGCCTTGATCAGTTGGATTGTCTTGATCATCAAGTGGCCCATAGCCACGGAATTCCGAAGGATCTTCATCAAGGCCTTGATCATCCCCGGAGACTCCGGTATCCATACCCGGAGACTCCGGTATAGGCCGGAGAGTCCGGACCACAGGGGCCGGAGACTCCGGGCAAGATTGCTCTGTGGGATGATCTTGAGGTTGAGGGTGCGCAGCTTGTCTTTGGTCAATGTCCTGTGGGTGTTCAGCAGGTGAAGGCTCCACTTGTGTAGAGCATTGTCCTTCTCCTTCGGCCAAAAGGTGTCCCTCAATGGGCCGGAAGAATCCGACACCCATCTATTATATAATTAAAACAACTAACAACCAACGGTGCACATTTCCCACGCTAAAACGCTGGAGATTTGATGGTGGAGATTTAGCAAGCATTCTAGAGTTTAGGAAGTACACGTCTGGTGGAGATTTTACACGCGCGACTTAATTTAGAAAGTACATGTGTGAAGATGACTAGAGTTCAGAAAGTGCACGTCTAAAGAATACCTAGAGTTTAGAAAGTGCACGCGTGGAGATTTAACAAGCACGTAGAACCAACGCAAGTTGATGTCCAAAAAACGACCACGCTTGGGCGGCTAGCCAGATTGAATCTTGCCGACGGAACAGTAGGCCAGCAGGCCACCAGCAGATCAAAGGCCATCAACTCCTAGCAAATCGCTTGCTGCCTCTCCATCGACTTCAAGCAAATCACTTGCATCGGCAAATCGAAGAAACAATATGCTAGCAGGACACCAGGCGATCAAAGGGAGGCCGCGGCGCCGTGCCATCAACTTTAAGAAAATCGCTTGCATCAGCAAATCGACGGAACAATAGGCCAGCATGACACCAGATCGACATTAACTTCATGAAACAACTCCAATCTTCAAGGAACCTCATGAACTTCAATAAAATTGCTTGCATCGGCAAATCGACCAAACAATATGTCAGCAGGACGTCAGTGTATAAAAGGCACGCCATAAATTTCAGGCAACAACTACAATCTTCAGGTAAACGTTGCAGTCTTTTTTCTTTAGATCTTCTCTCCGCTTGCATCGATAAATCGACGAAACAACAGGCTATCAGGATGCTAGCAGATCAAAGGCACGCCATTAACTTCAGGTATCCATTGTAGTCTTCGTGTTTGTTTAGGTCTTCTCTCCCAACATGTATTTTCTTATGAATAACCTGTGTTTATATCATTTATTGATTAGATAGATCACTCACGGGCAAAACATATCTATGGAAAGCAATCACGACAAAGCTAAGATCAGAGGGAAAGATAGTGTAGCATCATGCGGAATTGCAGCGCTGTTTCTCCAAAGTGGAAGGACAACACACTCAAGGTTCCGCATTCCACGAAATATCACCGAAGAACAGCATGTGAAAGGAAAATATGAAGGAGAGGATTGGATTGAAATAACAAAGCACCTACAGAAAGGAAAAAATGCAAAAGAAGAAATAGACCAAGGCATATACCCGAAGGGTGCTGCAAAGATACCGTGAGCAGGACTTACTACAAGAAAGAGCAATACTATGTCCACGGAATGAAACAGTCAGGGAAATAACGAAGCACACAATGAGCCAAATACAAGGTGCAGAGGTGACATACCTAAACCTGGATACCGTGTGCAAGGCACCAATGAACAACATCAGAATGGAAAACAATGTGTCCTACTGAGTTCCTCAACAACTGGAAGTTCCCAGGAATCCCAGACCATGAGCTAAAACTGAAGGTAGGTTTGGCAGTGATGCTCCTATGCAACGTGAACCAAGCTGCAGGTTTATGCAATGGCGCGAGAATCACGATAACACAACTTGGAAACAAGTACATCGAGACAGAAATGATTATTGGAATGCACGTTGGCGAAAAGGTATACATCCGTGGGGAACATCATATCACAGCAAATAAAAATGGCCGTTCGTGCTGAAACGAAGGCAACATTCATTATTAGTCTGCTTTACAATGACCAAAATTAAGAGTCAAGGTTAATGCTTGAACAAGGTAGGAATATATTTGAATAAGGAAGTATACCGTCATGGAAAATTATATGTGGCATTATCAAGAGTCACAAACAAAGAAGGATTGAAGCTGCTGGTGGATGACAATGAGTGTCCAAGTAGGGCAGCGCGAAGAATATTTTTTATAAGAAGATATTCTAATGTACAGAGGAGTACAAGACATTTACAATCATGTGTTATGAAGTGGAGCTCTGATCGACAACACAGAGTAAACATGCCCAAATATGGGAAAGAAAATTGTAAGGAGATACAGTATACAGTTCAGCATAACCTGTTCATACTCGCTTACCATGCGTCACATGTACTTCATGGGCATGATTCTTTCCATAGCTATACATACATGTATCTTACATGTTACGACACAAGTTCATATTTAAATGGTGTTAGTTGCCAAAATATTGGGGAGGAAAATATAGACGGGAGCTAGAAAGTTTCAGTTCAGCTAAGCATGTTCCCGCTTTGCTTCAATTATACTTCCTGGATGTGATTCAGTTTACATAGTAATAAACATTTATATTTGATATTAATTTACATAGCAAGCACACCAGATCAAACAATGTAATCACAAACGGGCTTCTCCTCTCATCTCTGTCACGGTGAAGACCTCAAGAACCGACAATAAACAACTAACATCTATCTTACGAATGGTACAAAAATCCACATCTCTCTTATGTTGTGTATCTCAAGAAATGGCTACAGCATGGATATTTTATCTTTTATTTTAAATCTCAGTTGCCTGGGGATTACACCACATTCTCATATGGAATAAAATTTAGTGTGTTTGGAATGGAGATAGGATGACTGATTTACCTATGCCTCCTCCTGCGCAAAGCTCGATGAGACAAACGCAATCAGATGAACTGGCTCTATTGCTACTGCTTTGCCCAATGAATCTACCATTATTTCTGAAAATAGATCAAATGATACAAACAATGACTTAATTATGTATCATGATGTAAAAAGAATTGGGGGGAAATATTAGAAAGAGAAATGTGGATGCATGGTAAGACTAGACCAGTGAGTCATCTGCCGCCTTACCTGCTGAATGAAGGCTACAGCTGTCGCCGCTGAACAAGGACGACGCAAGCAGCGAGCGCCGGAGCGGACGTAATAATCCGTCGTGCCGCGCGCTGCATTGGGGTCTTCAGGTCGGCGCTCCGCTCGGCTGCTGTTTCAGGGGTTGGCGCAGCTGCGTCCTCTGCGGGTCGACCTGCCGGCAGCGCAGCTCCAGCGCGCGTCCCTCCGCCTTAGTCAAGCCTCATGGCTTGAAAAGATTTGGAGATAGATTGGGATTTTGGGAAGAGTCGACTGTCGACTCATATAGAAAGGGGATTTCTCTGTAACTTGCTATTCACAAGGGAGAGAGATGTAGAGATGAGTGTGTCTGGTCCGTGCTTTAGAGTGGTCGGACTATTGAAAAATATTATTTTACAAGATGGACCAAGTGCATGTATACTGAAGAAAGTATTTAGTGAAAAAAGGCTGAATAAAATATAAAGAATATGTATGAAGTTTTTTAAAAAAGTTAACCATAATGAGCTAAAAAATGGATATAGAGATGCATTTAAGAAGATGAATAATGCCAATAGAAAACATCTCAAAGTTCTGAATTGTGAATTGTAACCTGCACAATTTTGTTGGGCACAAGTAACATTTCAGAAATGGAACTCAATAAATCTAAAAAAGATGATTAAGCCACATAATTTAACTGGATTTGAAACAGAAAATAAATGGAAGAAAGAATTCATTATTCGGAACATATTTATCGACATTATCATACAGACAAATAATGACCTTACGTGCATTCTAACAAATGTGAGAAAATATATAATGTGTCTATGATGTAAAATCTAACCATATAAATGCGCAGGTTACATTACTTATATATAGATGTATGCTAAAATTTAAATATCCATAGAAAAATATAGCATATATAGACTAGCCGCGCAAATGCGCGGGCCACCCCGCTAGTTCTTCTTATGGCTTGGGGAGGAATTTCGTCACCTACATCACGAACACCACTTTGTCTCACAAAGGAACCATTATCTTCATCGAACCTCACATTACAAGTCTCTATAACATGCCCGGTGGACTTGCTATAGATTCTATAGGAATGTGAGTCCGTGGAGTAACCAACAAAGATACCCTCTATAGCTTTAGAATCAAATTTTGACAAACGAACACCTTTCTTGAGATAGAAACACTTACAACCAAATACCCGGAAGTACTTGATGTTGGGCTTTTGCCCGGTAAGAATTTCATATGGAGTCTTGTTCAAGTTCTTGCGGAGATAAAGCCGGTTGGTGGCATGGCATGCGGTATTAATAGCTTCGGCCCAAAAGTTGTATGGAGACTTGAACTCGGCCAACATAGTTTTAGCCGCATCCATAAGAGTCCGGTTCTTCCTCTCGGCAACTCCATTTTGTTGCGGGGTATATGCAGCGGAATATTGATGTTTGATACCCGCATCACTAAGAAACTCATTTAGGGAGTAGTTCTTGAACTCGGTGCCATTGTCACTTCTTATAGTCAATATGGTGGGGGCAATGAGAGCTCAAAGCCGGTAAGTACCATAATTTTTAGGGAGTATATGCAGCGGAATATTGATGTTTGATACCCGCATCACTAAGAAACTCATTTAGGGAGTAGTCCCGCATCATAATTGTTCTCGCATTAACTTTAACCATTCAAGATGCTTATGATGGGGCAATGAGAGCTCAAAGCCGGTAAGTACCATAATTTTTGAAGGTTATAAAACTTGCAATCACTGCTTCCCTCTGCGAAGGGCCTTTCTTTTACTTTTATGTTGAGTCACCACCTTCTTTCTTTATGCACCATTAAGAGAGCATAGTTGTCATTCTTAGTGTGATATGCATTGTCCCAAAGTTCATTGATTGACTCATGATGATTGGTTTCACTTGTTCTTAAATTATTTGTATCTAGTCGCCCTCTTAAACTTTGAGGTGTCCTATGCATTTATGTTTTGCTACTCCATGAGGGACAAGCTGAAAACCATTTGCAATGTTTTCCATATGATTTGAACACACACTTGACTTTCATTGTTTCATTATTCATGATCTTTTGTTTATGTTCTATTTCATGTTTACAACATGGTTGCTAAGTTTCTATTGTCAAGATTATATCTTCATGCCCATGTTTTAAGTTCTTAAGATCCCAGCTCACAAATGCTTACATACTTGATCAAGATTGTGTAGGTGCATGTCACCTCAAAAATTATTCTTTTGTTATCACTTACCTACTCGAGGACGAGCAGGAGTTAAGCTTGGGGATGCTGATACGTCTCAAACGTATCTATAATTTTTGATGCTCCATGCTTGTTTTACACCATTTGCCTTGTGTTTCGTTACACTTCGTGGTGTTTTTATGCGATTTCCGGAACTAACCTATTGACAAGATGCCACAGTGCCAGTTCCCAGTTTTCTGCTGTTTTTGTGTTTCGGAAGTGATACACAGGAAATATTCTCGGAATTGGACGAAACAACATCCTGAAGTCTTATTTTACCCGGAAGCTTCCAGAGATCCGAAGAGGAGTAGGAGGTGGGCCACAGGGGCCCCACACACCATGGTGGCGCGGCCAGGCCCCTGGCCGCGCCAGCCATGTGTGAGGGCGCCTGGTCCCACTCCTGACATCGCCCCTTCGCCTATATAAAGCCTCGGGACGGAAAACCCTAGGGGATTCGGCAATTTTCCAGAAGCAGTTCCGCAGCTCCGCCGCCACCATCGACGAATTTCGGGGGACAGAAGTCTCTGTTCCGGCACCCTGCCGGGACGGGGAAGTGCCCCCGGAGCCATCTCCATCGGTCTCCATCGCCGTCTCCGCCGTCTCCATCGACCTCACCGCCATCTCCATCAACCTTGCTGTCTCCTATGCTGAGGAGGGAGTAGTTCATCCCCGGGGCTAAGGGCTCTACCGGTAGCTATGTGGTTCACCTCTCTCTCCCATGATGTGATCTTTATGTGATCGTGAGCTTTGTATCATGTTGAACAAGTAGATGTTATTATTCAGATGTTATGTGTACTCTAGTGGTGATTGTTAAAGTAATCTATTCCTCCTGCCTTGGTGTAACGGTGACAGTGCGTGCATCATGGTGGTACTTGGTTTAGGCTATGATTGTGATCTCTTGTGGATTATGAGAATAATTATTGCTATGATAGTTTGAGTGATCTATTCCTCCTTTCATGGTGTAATGTTGACAGTGTGTGCACCGTGTTAGTACTTGGTCTAAGTTGCAATGATATCTATCTTGAGTTGTGATCTGATTTGGGTATCTCTATGAGTGGTGTTTGTCAAATACTTGATGAACTTTAAGGGGTGCTTCTGTAGCCACTACACAATGATTAGTGTTATTCAATAGGAGAGTAATTCAGAGTACCATAGTGAAGAGAAGTTGTTTATTTGTTCATTCATGTTATATTGTTGGGAGTGTGTCCACTAGTGAAAGTATGATCCCTAGGCCTTGTTTCCAAGCATTGCACACCGTTTACTTGCTATTTTGTTACTTGTTTGCTCGCAGCGATATTTATTTCACATCACGTTTGCTACTTATAATCATCTATACCACTTGTATTTCACTATCTCTTCGCCGAACTAGTGCACCTATACATCTGACAAGTGTATTGGGTGTGTTGGGGACACAAGAGACTTTCTGTATCGTAATTGCAGGGTTGCTTGAGAGGGATAGCTTTGACCTCTTCCTCCCTGAGTTCGATAAACCTTGGGTGATCCACTTAAGGGAAACTTGCTGCTGTTCTACAAACCTCTGCACTTGGAGGCCCAACAAGTGTCTACAAGAATAGAAGTGCGTAGACATCAAGCTCTTTTCTGGCGCCGTTGCCGGGGAGGTAAGGTAAAAGGTACTCGCATCCTCCTGTGTGAGTGCTCGGAGTTATTTCCTTTAGATTCTGCAATTACATCTTTTTGTTTCTTGTTTTTATTTTCACTAGTTAGGCTTAATGGAAAATAAAGAGTTCTTTAGTCTTTTTCCTGATTTTAGATTTGAAGAGATAATTGAAAATCCTTTGGAACTTATTTCGCATAGCAATGTTATTAGTACGAATGCTTTGAATGCCGTTATTGCTAATGCTATAGAAAAGTCTAAGCTTGGGGAAGCTGGTTTTGCTGAGTATGATATTTTTAGTCCCCCAGCTTTAGTGGAGAAAGGTTGCTCTGATGATATTTTATCTCCCATATGTGATGTTTCTAGTGATGCTTGTGCTCCCCATCCTCGTTCTTTTAAAATACCTATGAAAATTATTAAACGTGTCAGGGATAACTGCTATTTAGGAGATGGAACTGGCCATCCTGGTGATCATTTGCTTTTTATACATGAATTATGCGAGTTGTTCCAGTGTGCAGGTATTTCAATGAACGAAGTTAAGAAGAAGCTATTTTCTTTATCACTGAAAGGCAGAGCCGAGGAATGGTATCGGCTGCTTAAAGATGGTCCATCTGTTGGCTGGGAGGAAATTGTACCTCTCTTTTATTCTAAATTTTATCCTCCAAGTGAGATTCATAAAGATCGTAATCAGATATATAATTTTTGGCCTCATGAGGGAGAAAGCATTGCCCAAGCGTGGGGAAGATTGAAGTTACTAATGCATAAATGTCCTATTCATGATCTTCCCCGTAATATTGTTATTGATAATTTTTATGCACGGCTTACTCTTCCTGATAAGGATTATTTGGATGCTTCTTGCTTTGGATCATTCACTCATATGAAGGAAGATGCTAAGTGGAAACTTCTTGACCGTATACAAGAGAATGCTGAAGGATGGGAAAACGACAAAGGTAAAGGATCAGGTATGAATTATGAGTTTGATTGCATTAAGTCTTTCGCTGAAACTGCTACTTTTCAAGAGCTTAGTGCTAAATATGGTCTTGATCCTCAAATTATGGTTGATTGCTTTAAAGCCTTTGCTTCCCATATGAATGTTCCTAAAAGAAATGGGGACATGTATCATGAACCTTTTAAGGACACTTGCATAGAAAGTGATATTGTTGTTGATGATTGCAATAAACATGCTCAAACTTCTAAAAGTACTATTTCTTATAAGCATGTTAATTTTTGTGGAATACATAGACCTTGTGAACAGAGTTACAACAAGGAAGATTATTGCATCACCCACGCAAATGAAGAAACCAGCATGTGGCTCAAGGATCTAGATGTGCTTGGTGAATGGGTTTGTGAGCTTTATCCTTTTCTTTGTGAATTTTGCGGTGAAAAGGGGCACTTTAATTTTCAATGCCCAATTAATCGAACGAGTACCGCAGATTTGTATTGTGATGATAAGATTACTTTCAATCAGTATGATGAGCTTACTTTGTTTTTGAATTGTGAAGAGATATCTAGAAAGATTGCTTTGGTAGACATGAATGATGTTGATCTTAATAGCACCCTTCGTGGTTGTCATCTCTATTGTGCTAAAGATTGCCTCGCAAATACTTACTTACAAGATCTTATTAAACATGATGTTTTGCCAAGCTATGATAGGACTAATAGATGTTTCGATCTTATTAATAGAGAGGAGGAATCCTCCAAAGTTTCTTCTGTTGTTTCTGTCAGCAAACCAGATTATGTGGAGAAGATGCCTTTCCCTCCTAGAGAATATGTGGAGAAGATGCCCTTCAAGTCTCTCCCTCCTAAAGGAGAGAGTAAGAAGAGTATGAAGAAGAAGAAGAAGAAGAGGAGTAAAAGGCGAGAGGACACGGTATCTTCCCCTAAGCGTTATGATCCTGCTATAGATTATGATAATTCTGATTGGGATGGTATGCCTATGCCTATTACTTATGTTAGTGATCATGATTGGGAAAAGCACTCTACTTTTGATATTGAAAATCTTTTTGGTACCAATTCTAAGGTTAATAATTGTTGTACCATTAGTGCTATCCATGTTCCTTCTTATGATGATATGTTTGATGAATATGCTTTGCGACATAGTAGTTCTCTATCTCTTGATGATACTAAGCCTCTAGTTTATGATGATGAGTATAATGTTTTCGGTTCACCTACTTTTGAGGAGAAAAATAGTTATGATTACAATATGCCTCCTATTTTTGATGATTATGGTGATGAGAATAATTATTCTGTTGCATCTGCTCCTACTACTATTGTTCATGTGGGGAGTATTACTTCTTTTATGCTTGTGGCTCATGATAGGGATGCTTTATGTGATGGTTATGTTGTTAATTCTATTCATGATGCTACTGAAAGTTATTATGAGAGAGGGAAACATGGTTTGAAGGATCTTAACAATATTGAGTTTCCTCTCTTTTTGTTGCAATTCTTGAAGTTGTACTTGTTTTGCCTTCCTATGCTTTTTGCTTTGCGCTTTTATGACTTGTCTCTTTACAAGACTATTTTTCATAGGAAGTGGTTTAGATTTAAATGTGTTCCATACTTGCTTTTTGATGCTCTTTATTGCTTTAAGTTCCTATATGGCGCCTTTGCCTCAAGCTCTTATATGGCGCCCACATGAGCATCTTTGCAAATTACTGCGCCTAGCTCAAAGGCGTTAAAGAAAAGCACTCTTGGGAGATAACCCATTGTTTATTTTCAGTACTTTTTCTTTTATTTGAGTCTTGGAAGTTATTACTACAGTAATAACCTCTCATTATCCTTTTTATTTCGTTGTTGTGCCAAGAGAAGCCTCTAATTTGAGTGAGGTAAGATTTGGGGATGTTGCTGTCCTGAAACAGTTTTCGGTGCTGCACCGTAAAAATTTGTGAAAATTCTCTGTATATCTTTTGGACCTGTGATTTCTTGTGCATATGCCCCAGGTTATATCCAAACTTTCATTAGTTGAACACTTTTTGATTTGAGCAACAGAAAACCCCTCAAAAATTCGACCTTTGTCAGCTGTTCAGTTTTGACAGATTTCTGCCAATATTTGTGTTTGCCGCTTTATCGCTTTCTTTTGAGTTCTTTTATCATGGAACTTTTGGGAAAGTTACTACAGTAGTATATACTTAATATGTGGTGGTTTTGAGTTGAAACCTGAAGCAAAAAGAGGTTGATTATATGTTATGCTTACACTAATGTTGGTAATAGAATTGTGTTTAGTTTTGTATGAAGGAAGTTTTCAAGTGTAGGGATTGGAGAATGATGAGATGAGTTGAAGAATGGACAAAAGCTCAAGCTTGGTGATGACCATGCATCACCCCAAGAAATATCCAAGAAGTACAAGCGTCAAAGCTTGGGGATGCCCCCGAGGCACCCCTTCTTCATCGGCAAAAATCAGGTCACCTTTCAAAACACTATATTTTTATTGCTTCATGCACTATGTGTTTTTCTTGGAGCGTCAGTTGTTTTAGTTTTCTTAGTTAGTTTAGTTTAGTTTGCTGCAATAAACGGTTTGATCACATCATGTTGTTTTGGAGGAGATGAACTCGCTTTTCATTTGCCAAGAACACTCAGTTTTTCACTCTTATCGTTCACCGAGTGTTCTTCTTTTTCTGCTACTGCTTTTGGTTTTCGTTTTCGCCTTGATTTGCGTTCAGATCTTGTCATATCTTTTCATCAAGGTGTATTTTTGCCTCTGATCTTTATTGGTTTTCATCAAAAGAGGTGTTTATAAAAATTTCAAATGGTGTTGGAAAAGAGAAAAAGCTTTGTGCAAAAAAAGTGGTACAAGAAGGAGCTTGTGTAGACTGTGGCTTAGGCTTTTTCATGTCATGCTTGATGTCTTTTTGATAGTATGCTTAGTGGTTTTGCTGTAGCATGACTTGTCTCAAATAACTGAGATTGCTTAATGAGCCTTTGAAAAAAATCATGCGTTGTTTTAATTATTTGGAAGCATTATTTTGGTTTTCTCCTTGATGCTTTATTTGGGTTGACTTGGCGCATGCTCACACATGTTAGACTCTTACAAAGTCGCCAATAGCCTTCATGATCATTTAGTTTTTGACTTTTGATGCCATCTTATGCTTCTTTTAATGTCGCTTTGTCGCTTTGCATGATTATGGCCATTATTGCTCTCTTAGTTGGTCGCTCCCAGTCTTTTGCTAGCCCTCGCCTTGTACTGAGTATGAGCTCTACTCGTGCATCCAACTCCTAAAAGCCAAAGTTTTCCAAAGTGTCCACCATACATACCTACTAGCAATTTGCTATTCCAAGTAAAATTGACTTGCTTTTATTTTCTCTTCAAATTAAACTCTTACCAGTGTTATGCGAAATTCGGTCAGTAAAGCTCTCACGAACCGGAAGGCACACTTTACTTTTTCCTGTTCTTAAAATTTTGACATTGTGGTCTCTTATGTTGAGTTGTTATGCTTGCAAGTTGTAAGTTGGATTCTAGCCCAGCCATGCTGTCATGGGCAAGCTTTCAACATTGCACTTCTTATTTGAGTTGATATCGTGATCTTTTGTTTATGGATGCCCGCGGTGTGAAATGAATTGGGAATCTTGTAGGGATCATGGAGTTTGTATATGTGTTAGGGAAACGCCGGGCCGCCAATCTAAGCCATGCATAATTCATGGTGGAAATTTGCAGCATACCCATGGTGAACATTCGACGACGCATCTCACAATAAAAAGCTAAACAATATAGCAAATAAAAGAGATGTCGAGGTGTTCATTGTCTGCTTGTCCTGTCATTTTGGTGTGGGCTTGTTCCATGTCATCGGGCACGGAGGTACCCCATTGGCGGTTCTCAATGATATGCATATACTTACAATGACAAGAGCCTTGCTTGGGACTCTAAGTAAAGTAGCATGAGGTTTGGGTACTCGTATTCACGGGGCACGAGGTCTTCAACTTATGATTTGTCAAGCATATGCATCATAATTGTTCTCGCATTAACTTTAACCATTCAAGATGCTTATGATGGGGGCAATGAGAGCTCAAAGCCGGTAAGTACCATAATTTTTGAAGGTTATAAAACTTGCAATCACTGCTTCCCTCTGCGAAGGGCCTTTCTTTTACTTTTATGTTGAGTCACCACCTTCTTTCTTTATGCACCATTAAGAGAGCATAGTTGTCATTCTTAGTGTGATATGCATTGTCCCAAAGTTCATTGATTGACTCATGATGATTGGTTTCACTTGTTCTTAAATTATTTGTATCTAGTCGCCCTCTTAAACTTTGAGGTGTCCTATGCATTTATGTTTTGCTACTCCATGAGGGACAACCTGAAAACCATTTGCAATGTTTTCCATATGATTTGAACACACACTTGACTTTCATTGTTTCATTATTCATGATCTTTTGTTTGTGTTCTATTTCATGTTTACAACATGGTTGCTAAGTTTCTATTGTCAAGATTATATCTTCATGCCCATGTTTTAAGTTCTTAAGATCCCAGCTCACAAATGCTTACATACTTGATCAAGATTGTGTAGGTGCATGTCACCTCAAAAATTATTCTTTTGTTATCACTTACCTACTCGAGGACGAGCAGGAGTTAAGCTTGGGGATGCTGATACGTCTCAAACGTATCTATAATTTTTGATGCTCCATGCTTGTTTTACACCATTTGCCTTGTGTTTCGTTACACTTCGTGGTGTTTTTATGTGATTTCCGGAACTAACCTATTGACAAGATGCCACAGTGCCAGTTCCCTGTTTTCTGCTGTTTTTGTGTTTCAGAAGTGATACACAGGAAATATTCTCGGAATTGGACGAAACAACATCCTGAAGTCTTATTTTACCCGGAAGCTTCCAGAGATCCGAAGAGGAGTAGGAGGTGGGCCACAGGGGCCCCAGACACCATGGTGGCGCGGCCAGGCCCCTGGCCGCGCCAGCCATGTGTGAGGGCGCCTGGTCCCACTCCTGACATTGCCCCTTCGCCTATATAAAGCCTCGGGACGGAAAACCCTAGGGGATTCGGCAATTTTCCAGAAGCAGTTCCGCAGCTCCGCCGCCACCGTCGACGAATTTCGGGGGACAGAAGTCTCTGTTCCGGCACCCTGCCGGGACGGGGAAGTGCCCCCGGAGCCATCTCCATCGGTCTCCATCGCCGTCTCCACCGTCTCCATCGACCTCACCGCCATCTCCATCAACCTTGCTGTCTCCTATGATGAGGAGGGAGTAGTTCATCCCCGGGGCTAAGGGCTCTACCGGTAGCTATGTGGTTCACCTCTCTCTCCCATGATGTGATCTTTATGTGATCGTGAGCTTTGTATCATGTTGAACAAATAGATGTTATTATTCAGATGTTATGTGTACTCTAGTGGTGATTGTTAAAGTAATCTATTCCTCCTGCCTTGGTGTAACGGTGACAGTGCGTGCATCATGGTGGTACTTGGTTTAGGCTATGATTGTGATCTCTTGTGGATTATGAGAATAATTATTGCTATGATAGTTTGAGTGATCTATTCCTCCTTTCATGGTGTAATGTTGACAGTGTGTGCACCGTGTTAGTACTTGGTCTAAGTTGCAATGATATCTATCTTGAGTTGTGATCTGATTTGGGTATCTCTATGAGTGGTGTTTGTCAAATACTTGATGAACTTTAAGGGGTGCTTCTGTAGCCACTACACAATGATTAGTGTTATTCAATAGGAGAGTAATTCAGAGTACCATAGTGAAGAGAAGTTGTTTATTTGTTCATTCATGTTATATTGTTGGGAGTGTGTCCACTAGTGAAAGTATGATCCCTAGGCCTTGTTTCCAAGCATTGCACACCGTTTACTTGCTATTTTGTTACTTGTTTTCTCGCAGCGATATTTATTTCACATCACGTTTGCTACTTATAATCATCTATACCACTTGTATTTCACTATCTCTTCGCCGAACTAGTGCACCTATACATCTGACAAGTGTATTGGGTGTGTTGGGGACACAAGAGACTTTCTGTATCGTAATTGCAGGGTTGCTTGAGAGGGATAGCTTTGACCTCTTCCTCCCTGAGTTCGATAAACCTTGGGTGATCCACTTAAGGGAAACTTGCTGCTGTTCTACAAACCTCTGCACTTGGAGGCCCAACAAGTGTCTACAAGAATAGAAGTGCGTAGACATCAGTGGCCGCCGGTGTAGAGATTTTGCAAAGCTCTCATATTGACGTGGGCTAACCGGCGATGCCAAAGCCATCCCACGTCGGCCTTAGCAATTAGGCATATCGCGGCCGTAGTGGGTTTCTCCGAAAAGTCCACCACATACAAGCCATTTTCGACATACCCAACAAAGGCAACCTTGAGAGACTTACTCCACAAGACGACCACAATATCAACATCAAAATATGTGGCATAGCCATAGTAGCAAGTTGATGAACGGAGAGTAGATTATAACCAATGGTTTCGACAAGCATGACATTCACTAGGGACACGTCCGGAGTGATCACCACCTTACCGAAACCAAGTACCTTAGAGGATGAATTATCACCATATGAGACCGTGACATTTGAAGTATTGGGCTTTAGATCTTCCACAATATTTTTGCTTCCGGTCATGTGGCTTGTGGCACCACTATCAATAATCCATTTTCCTCCTCCGGAAGCAATGTCCTACAAGAGATTAATTCTTGGTTTTAGGTCCCCATTTTTGAATGGGTCCTCTTTTGTTAGTCACAAGAATCTTAGGTACCCAAATAGCATATTCAATGTAACCATTATAGGGACCAACATATTTAGCATAGACATCACCATAATAGTCCCTAAGAAGAACATAATGAGGGTTATATTTTCCTGCAAAATTATTGTGAGAAGGGCCGGAGACTCCGGCCTTTGGGAGCGGAGACTCTGGGGTAGATGAACTAACCGGAGACTCCGGAGCCTTTGACCCGGAGACTCCGGTCTCCTCGATTTTCTTCTTTCCATTCAGCTCCTCCCATTCCTCCTCGGTGTAACAAATATCAAATGGGACATGAGGAGTAGGAGCAGCAGCAGGCTTTGTCTTCTTCTTGTTCTTCTTATTCTTCTTCTTCTTTGAGGACTCGGCCACCAAACAGAGATCCCCTTTCTTTGAGGACTCGGCAACAAATCCGAGGCCCTCCTTTCCCTTGAACAATCTTTGATTGTTCAAGAGATCATTGAGATTCTTCTCTCCTTGAATGCAAGTAGCAAGGCCCTTAGCAAGATCGGCCTTCAACCTATTGTTCTCCTCAATGATATCACTATGATCACAAATAGAGTTAGAAGAACAAGGAACTTCAATAACTTGCATTGGTGGGACTTTAGATTGTTCAATAGTTAGTTGAATTTGAAGTTGTTCACGAATCTTGGTGAGATGCGAGAATTTGCCTTCCAAAGCCTTGTGGGCTTCTTCAAGCTTCTCAAACTTCTCACGAAGATCATTATGACCAACGTCAAATTCAACTTTCTCCCTTTTAAGTAACTTGACCATAGCAAGAGCATGGTCACGTTCTTTAGTGAGTTTTGACAAGATTAGATTATGAGACTCTTCTAGTCCCA
This sequence comes from Dactylis glomerata, assembly GCA_007115705.1. Classification (NCBI taxonomy): domain Eukaryota; kingdom Viridiplantae; phylum Streptophyta; class Magnoliopsida; order Poales; family Poaceae; genus Dactylis; species Dactylis glomerata. Next base: position 7,340,231 of record QXEO01000291.1, read on the forward strand.
ACAATTTCTCCTCTAAAGAGACTCTCAAGTTTTGCTCTTCCTCGAGCTCAATTGATAGAGAGCCAATATCATCGGCGGCTAATCTTTCCAACTCCTCCTTCTCCTTGATAGTGTCATGGGCATCACCAAGTTCACACATTAGTGTCTCAAAGTATATCTTGGTTGGCCCCTTCATGTTAGCAAGAAAATCATCACAAGAAACTAGTTCGTTCTTAATCTTAAGACTACTCACATCATCCATAGAGGTAGCATTGGAATGTGATGATGAAGGAGTAGGTGATGAGGTTACCTCCGAGGCCTTAGCCATAAGACACTCGTGAGTGGTGATGATGGCGTTCTCATTTTGTGAGTTGAAGAGGGATATAGGTGGTGTGGAGACAATGGCAATGGCGGCCACTTCTCCATTCTCTTCATCAACGGAGTCATCATCATCGGACTCGGAGTCATACTCCTCATGAACCACCAATACCCTTTCTCCTTTCTTCTTGTTGTCCTTGTTCCCATGCTTCTTGGATGGGTAGAACTTTGATGACCGGCGCTTGGGGATGAGCCGGCCTTCATTGTCCTCCTTGTTCTCATAAGGACATTCGGTGATGAAGTGCTTGATTCCTCCACAATTGTAGCAATGCCTCACTTTAGAGTCACCACCCTTCCTTGGAAAGGATTTGAACTTGGATCCCTTCGTCTTGTGCTTGTTGGCATCCCAAAAGGCATTTGCATTGAGAGCCAAGTGTTCATGGAGTGCAAACTTGAGATCTTCCGGAGACCAACACTCTTCTTCATATATTTCTTCTTCTCCTTCTCCTTGCTTGGACACCACCTTGGCCTTGAGAGCCAGATTGTGAATTCCTTGTCCGGCAAGAACACGGGCTCTAGTCTCTTCCGCGTTCTTCTTCAAGATAGACAAGGCGGTGAACTCGCAAAGAACTTCATTTGAGGTCATACTCCCAAAATCCGGTCTTGAACGGATTATCTCGGACCGCATGGGTTCTCTTGGGTTGATGGAGGTGATGAACATACGCTTGATATAGTCATCACCATTGTCTTTGCACCCAAACCCGGTCAAGGCCGTTGCAAGGGCCAAGATCCTTTGGTACATCTTATCGGGAGTCTCATTATCACGCATAATGAAATCCCTTTCTTCACTCTTGAGCTCATCAAACTTGGAGGACCGAATACTTTCATTCCCAATGAAGAGCATAGTGAGATAGTCCCATACTTCCTTGGCGGTGTTCAAGTTGTTGATGTGTACCGAATGAGTATCCGGTACGGCTTGTTGAAGGAGATGCTTGGCGGTGGCATTGAGTTGCTCATCAACTTCTTCCCTTCCGGTCAAGTTGAGAGGATCATGAGGTGCAAAGCCATTTTGTATGACCCTCCACAAATGAGTAGAAGAGCTAGAAATATGAGATTTCATTAGTCCTTGCCATTTAATAAAATTGTGAGAATCAAGCTTAGGAGGAGATCCCATGTTGTTAATGTGTGGCATAGGATAATGGACCGGCGGAGGGGAGTAAGTGTTAGGGGGTGGAATGTTAGCACCCTTTGTCGGACCATCATTTTCCTTAGGAGGGTCACCTTTATTCTCGGCGGAGGTGGAGCCATTGTTAGGTGGCTTCACCTTAGCCAATGAGAGTTCCACACTAGGTGTGGTGTTTGGGTCGGTGGGCCCGGAAGGTTTTCTTCCAAAATATTCCTCAAACATAGCCTTCATCTCCAATCTCATAGTGGTTTGCATTGTGTCCAAGGACGCCAAATGCTCCTCACGTGAGATTGAAGAGGAAGAGATAGATGGAGGAGTATCTTCGGGAGGAGTTTCATTACCCTTATCCCCTTCCATAGTTGCTCAAACTCTTAGGCGGTTAAGCCCGAATAAGAGACCACGCTCTGATACCAATTGAAAGGATCGTATGAGCGACTAGAGGGGGGGGGGGTGAATAGGAGCTACCCAAATTTTTACTACTTTTCAAGTTAAGGCTAGACAAGAAGGTAAATTCTCTAGATGTGCTACTAAGTGAATTTACCTAGAGTGACAAGCAAGCTAGCAATAACAATATAAGTAAAGGTATGAGTAGAGGATAGAGGTAACCGCAATGGAGACACGAAGACACAAGGATGTATTCCCGTAGTTCCTTCCTTGTTACGGGAAGTACGTCTACGTTGGAGAGGTGTGGTGCCACAAAGGCCACCAACGCCACAAAGGCTCACCCTATTCTCCGGTGAACAAGCCACAAAGGCGAGTTCACGCTCCACTAAGCGATGCCCTTGAAGGCGGCACGACACCTTTACACAAAGTATTGGGGCAAGCTCCACAACTCAATTGGAGGCTCCCAATAGGCCCACCAAGCTCTTACACACAAAGTTAAGCTTGGAGGACGGCTTCTTCCGGCTAGGAATCCGATGAATCACACAAGATACAAGCCCCTCAACAAAGAGAGGAGGGAAATCAAATCGCCTTAGTGGAAGTGTAGATCTAGGTCTTCTCCCTCAAATCCCAAAAGGTCTTTGAGTTCTATTGGCTAGGGAGAGAGAACTAGGGCTTTGAAGCTTTGAAACAATGGAGGAGAGAGAGTGGAAGCCGCAGCCAGCTCTTGAGGAAGAAGAAGGCTTTATATAGTCCTCCACGAAATGTAGCCGTTGCAGGGCAACTAGGGCCGGAGTCTCCGGCCAGGAGGGCCGGAGTCTCCGCCCTAAGTGACTCCAGGGCCGGAGTCTCCGGCCAGAGACAAAAGTCTCCGGCCCAACTCCGGCCTGGTCTCTGAATAGACCAAGCCAGTCTGCAACCCGCGACCACCCGGCCAGACCGGAGTCTCCGGCCCCGGGGGACCGGAGTCTCCGCCCCACCCGGAGTCTCCGGCCCAACTCCGGGCTGGTCTCTGAGTTGTCCAACTTTGAGGATTGCCTGGGCGAGTCCTCTAGGCCGGAGTCTCCGGCCACCAAGACCGGAGTCTCCGCCCTAGAAGAGGCAACAGCAGCACTTCGTGGATGTCCTCTCCACCATTTCCACCTTCGCGAAGCACCTTACAAGACAACTAAGCCCTAACTTCACTACTGGACTACGGGCTCCGATCTTTTCAACCTTTTTGGGGTGCACCTCCGCGAGATCCTGAAATAACCTAGAAAATCTGCAGGACTTTAATAGCATGGTTAAATCACCAAATGTTGTTAACAAACACCGAAATACATTTATTAGGGAAATGCTCTTTCACTTGGGTACCTAGAAAAGGGCAATATCTCCGCAAAAAAGAACATGTACGCACTCACATGGGTAAACTATATAACATAAAACACACAAAAAAGTATAGAAAAATTATTGTAGTTAAAATTTTGACTAAGTAATATAACATATAACTACTCGGGCATGAAAAGAATACAATTAAGTATAAAATATTAGCATAATTATATTTAGTTTAACTTGCCATGGGTCAATAGTTTAATTACCCTATTTCCAACAATTATTGCTCCATGGTAGAATTTTGAGAACAAATGTGAACAAATGTATTGTACGAAAAATATGCTTTTATCATCTTACCCCTATTCCTCTACCTTATTTTTTGGAAGTAAACGACAATATATTAGGCTAGCAAGCCGCCTTATAAAAAATCTTCCAGTCCCCTTAGGTATCCTGGTAAGAAAAAGAGTGCGTCTGAAACTTGCTGCTGAAATTACAGTATAGTTACATCGTTTAAGAGTCCATTGGTACTGTTAGCTTTGAATTTTGTCCCAGAGAGCTAATCAGGTTGCCCACGAGATTGCTAAATTTAGTTTTTTGAATATCCTAAGTTGTAACTTGGTCGATGAACCCCCTAGCTTTCTTCCCTATTCCTCTACCTTATTAGTGGTGTGGCTCACAATGCAATGTGAGGCTAGGGGATGGAACCTTTTTATAATACCAGAGTCATTTTGTTTATACAGATAAGATTCCGAGTTTAAACAAACTTGTTCCAAATAAATTTCTACAAAAATTAATAACCACAATATAATTTCCCTGCATATAGACTCTATTCATAATTTTCTAGGACAAGCATATGTGAGTTATGCGTCATGATTAATGTAAAAAAATGTGTCATGTTGATTATGGATAGTGTCTTCCGACCATTTAATGTAGCTCATTTGCAATTGAATATATGCCCAGGTAATTTTTTCCCGTATGTCCAATACACTTACACTGTATTACACATTCAGTTGACCAGCATATTGTAAATTCACAAGTTACGTCATTGTTCATCAAGGCACAATATTTCATTACTAATCATTAAATAGTAGTGTAATCCTCATAGCTAATTATTTCAGCTTATGAGTAATTCCATTTATCAAAGATAAAGACTTCATGTACGAGACATGCATTAGTTTCACGAAAAGGTAACCAAAGTAATACTTGATATGTTGACAAAGACATAAAATTCCTACATGCGTATGGTTGCTTACCTTAATCCAAGATGTAATGTAAATATGAGAGCGATACGATGTGCGATGGGTATAGCGGGTTGGAATTCACTTGGTTGAAGCGATCGCGTGGAGGAGCAATTCGTGCAATCGCTAGTGGCGGCGTCGGAAGGGGAGGTACGCAAGCCTGTCAAAACCGAAGTTCACAATGACCGACTAGCAATCAACAAGCTAAACACGGCAAAAACTAAAATCGACCATTGCATCGGCCACATTACTAGCTACAGCTCTAAAATCAGCGAGCTAAACACGGCAAGAACACATCAGAACATAGACCAACTGAAGCGCACGGGAGAGGCTGATATTACACAGACCAGCGAGCGATGACAGGGGAAACAGACCAAGAAAACAGAGTGCCAGGAGCCATTGAGCTGCAGAAATGGAATGTTTGAGAGCAGTGCTGCTGAATTAGTGGCAACTAACATCCATTGCTAAGCTTTTTCATGTCAGCCTTCACCAAGCTGCACTCCCTGAATGGGCGCGGTTTCCAAGGCCTAAACCAGGCTTTGATCACCCTGCTGCCTAAACGTTGCGATGCTTCCTCCCTCGGAGATTATCGGCCGATCAGTCTCATCCACATCTTTGCCAAGTTGGCGGCGAAGGTCTTGGCCACGAGACTGGCTCCTAGGTTGAGTGCCCTAGTGGAGCGAAACCAATGCGCCTTCATCCAGAAGCGCTGCATACATGACAACTTCATGATGGTTCAGCAGACGGCACGACTCCTCCATAGGTTGAAGGCACCACGAGTAATGCTCAAGCTTGACATTGCTCGTGCGTTTGACTCAGTGTCCTGGGCTATGTTATTTGAGGTGCTCCGGAAGGTTGGGTTCGGCCCTAGATTTCGCGAGCTGGTCGCCATCCTTCTGTCCACAGCCAGTACACGGGTATTGCTCAATGGCGAGCCAGGCCCCCCAATTTGGCATCGGAGGGGCCTGAGACAAGGAGACCCCTTGTCGCCGATGTTGTTCGTGTTGTTCATCAACTCGCTCAACAGGTTGTTGGCCAAGGCCAAGGAGCTAGGGGTGCTAAAACCGATCGCCCCCCGTGAGTTGGGGACGTCTGTCTCCCTCTATGCGGACGACGTGGTCATCTTTTGCCACCCAGATGAGGCAGAGTTGCGCATGGTGCGCGAGATCCTTGCACTCTTTGGGGAGGCGTCTGGACTACGCATCAACTATGCTAAGTGCTCAGTATCCCCGATCGCCTGCTCTGATGAGGAGGCCCTTGAGGCGGTGGAGATTATGGAGTGTCAGTTGGCACCCTTCCCTGTCAAGTACCTGGGGATCCCATTGACGGTTGGTCGGCTGCCAGCTTCGGCGCTACAACCACTGGTAGACAGCATCGCGGATCGCCTACCCTTGTGGAAGGCTGCCATGATGACCAAGGCTGGACGCTTAGCCCTGGTAAAGTCGGTGTTGATGGCGATACCGCTCCACCAGATTGTTGTGCTTGGGCTTAATAAGAAAGCCCTGAAGCAGATTGAGAAGATCGTGCGAGGTTTCCTATGGGCGGGCCGAGCAGATGCAAATGGCGGCCACTGCCATGTAAACTGGGCAAGGGTGTGCCGGCCACTTCACCTTGGGGGCCTAGGGGTCCCAGATCTGGCACGCACAGCGATCAGCCTTAGGATGCGTTGGCTCTGGAGGATGCGCACTGACCCGCTGCGACCCTGGCGTGGCCTAGACATGCACTTCTCCTCTATCGAGCGGGAGGTCTTCGACGTCTCCACAAGGATGGTGGTGGGTGACGGAGAGACTGCCCTTTTCTGGGTGGACAAATGGTTGGATGGCACAGCCATCAGGGACATAGCGCCTGACCTCTTCGCGCTGATCCCAAACCGCGCTAGAAAGCGTCGCACTGTGAGAGAGGCGCTGATTGAGCGCAGGTGGATTTTTGACATTCAGGGTGCCACGAGCTCGCTTGCCCTTTGGCAGTACGTGCAGCTCTGGATCCGCATGCGGGATGTGCAGCTTCTACCGACGCCAGATAAGTTGCTATGGCGTTGGACGACGGATGCGCAGTATTCTTCCAAGTCTTGCTACGAGTTCCTCTTTCAGGGGGCAATCATATCAAGATCTTGGAGGCTTAACTGGCGCTCATGGCCCCCCCCCCCGAGGGTCAAGTTCCACATCTGGCTGGCTTGCCAAGATCGATGCTGGACCGGAGAGAGATTGGCGCGGAGGGGGCTCCCACATCCACCACGCTGCCCACTCTGTGACCAGGCGGAAGAGACCATAGAACACCTTTTGGTTGGCTGCCCATTCTCCAGGACGGTGTGGCATGAGGTGCTTTCATGGGTCCGATCCACAGCGAGACCGCCAAGGAGGGGAGATGACTTTGTGGGATGGTGGCACGAAGCTACACGATCTACCCCCCGTGCTTTACGCAAGGGGACTTCGTCGTTGATCATGCTCACGGCGTGGTCGATTTGGAAGCTTCGCAATGCGGTAGTCTTTGACGCCGCAATTCCCAACACGGCTAGTCTCTCCAACATGATCCGTGACGAGGCTCACACTTGGGCGACCGCGGGAGCGATCGGCATTCGTGCTTTGATCCCCACCGCAGTATAGGTCTAGTGGGTTGAGTTGTACGGCGCGGTGTTAGCTCTTCTGAGCTTGTACATATGTAAAAACTCTCTCTTTTCTATCAATGCATCGAAACGCAAAGCTTTTTGCGTTTTCGCGAAAAAAATTGCTAAGCTTTTCACTTAGCTATTAGTATTACTAACATATCCATGCATTTACCAAAAGCCAGAGAGCATCTGTTGATCTACTGATGCACAAAGGTCAGACAGATCGTTGGCATCATACAGTTTGCAGCGATTAACCTGCCAAAATTTCACAGTGACTGACTAGCAACCTGCAGCAAAATCGACCATTGCGTCGGCCACATTACCCGCTACAGAACTAAAATCAACGAGCTAAACACGGCAAGAACACACGAGAACTTAGACCAACTGAAGCACAGCATCAGTAGGTGATCGTCTGCAGAACGGGAATCAGATCAACTCCATACTCTTCTTATGGAGAACGGCGACCGGCGCGGCAAACCGAGCAGGATATCCTGGCGCGCGGGTTGTGGCGGCAGGTCACGCAGAGGCAGACGTGCTTGTAGGGGACCCGGGGCGTCGCCGCTGTCCAGCGTCTGCAAGCCCTGCAAATCTCCGCGCGCACCGGGGGCTGTGGAACGACAAGATCAGAAAGCCGCACGAACTTCCACGGAGACGACACTTCCTCTTCCTTGCCGGCAGCCGAGCCACCGTGCGACGACCCTGCTTACGGAACAAGAAGAGACACGGATACACAGGACATTGTCAATCCAAAAAACGAGCTGGATGAGGAATTGAAAGAATCGAAGCAACGAATTGGGAACGGAAGCAACATTACCGGCAGGGAATGAGGAGTGATCGGCTTCCGCCGGTGCCGGTGCCGCCGCCTCCGCCTCCGCCTCCGCGAAGGAGTGATCGGCCTGTGCCTCCGCCGCTCCTGGTTGATCGGCGGCGGGGGACCTCCACGGAGACGACACTTCGTGTTCCTCGCCGGCAGCGGAGCCACCATCCGACAGTCCTGCTCACGGAACAAGAAGAGACACAGATAGGCAGGAGATCGTCATTCCAGGAAACGAATTGCAAACCCAGAAACGAGATGGAAGACAGGAAACAAAACGCAAAGAATCCAAGAAACGAACTGGGAAGGAGAGCAAGATTACCGCGAGCGTAGTCTCTCCCCGCCCGTCCCCTCAAGTTGACAGACAACTCTCTCTCCTGCCTCTGTAGGAACATAAGGTAGGCGTCCATCACGTTCAGAGACCTCGTATCCTGCGGAGGCGGCGCCGCCCTCGTGCTCTGCTCCCCGTCGCTCCCGGAATCTGCAAGAAACCAAGAAACCAAACCATTAACACGCCAAAAATCCAAGAAACCGAGAACATTGAGAGTAGAAACAGCTCAATCGGGAACCAACCTCCACTGACAAGGTAAGCACTGGGAGATACGCACTCTTCGTCGCTTTCACCCTCCCTGCGCGGTGTAGGTGGCCGCGGCGACCCGGGAGCGTCATCGGAGGCCTTCCGCTTCCCTGTCATCTCGCTCACCTCTGATAGAACTTCACCCCAGGAAATTGACTGTACGCTTCCGAGAGAACCGCACGGGGAGATTGGGCAGAATCGAACTCGAGAAAAGGAAGCTACGGGTGAGAGGAGAGCTGCAAGAGAGCAAGAGCAGGGGATGGAGGACGCGCGGAGAAAGAAGAGACAATATAGAGACCCGGGTGGGCCGAGAAGCAAACATTTAGATTTTGGGCATGTGATAGTCCAGCAATCTGATTCTACCCATTCTTACGGCCCAATGACTGAGGTTTGGCAGGTTTATTTAAGAATTCTAAAAAAGGGTACTTTTAGGGAGATGTAAATAAAAAGGTTTGCTTTTGGAGAAGGGGTTATACCCACATCAACTCATGCAATAAAAATAAATACTCTCTCCGATCCATAATACTCCCTCTATGCCGGATTATTGGGCAAATGTGTATTTTAAGACAAACTTTAACCATTAATTTTAGTCAAGAAAATATAAAATATTTGACATAAAAATTATACCATTGGAAAGTTCTTTTGAATATGAATCCAATGGTATAATTTTTATATAATATATCTTATATTTTCTTGATTAAAATTAAAGGTCAAAGTTTATCTTGAAATACGTAATTGCCCTGTAATCCGACATGGAGGGAGTACATGTCACTAATTTGGTATAAAGTTATACTAAATTAGCAACATTTATTATAGATCCGAGGGAGTAATACTTTGTCAGAAGTTTGAGAAGCTTTCGTAGTTTCATGACCCAAAAGAAACGTTCCATTGCATGCTTCACTTTGAATCAGAAGCCATGATCACCTATGTTGTATTGCTGAGGACCTAGTGGAAAGCTTGCAACAAGATTAATGTTGGAGAAAGGGAACACATTGGAATATGTAGAACAACTAGCAAAAGACAAACTAAATAACAAGGTACACTGCTCTGCCTAGATATGTGGGAGTGAAAATAATTTTTGATGGTATTTTTAACCCCTCAAATACCTCCGACGAGCTTTTAACTCTAGCAAGATATTCTAGACATGGTGGAGTGCGACGAGCGGATAATCGTTGCGACGAATGTGTGGGAGATCCTAGGAGGTCTCTTTAGAGAACTTTGGAAAATCACCAGAGAGTGACGAGAAGGAGGCTAGTCAGTCTCTGGTGTCGTCACCTTTGCCGCATGGGTCTTTGATGCGAGTGAAGTCATATCGCGTTCGAACAATGGCATTGGAGTAGACGTGATATCTTGGTGAGGCTTCACTGAAGACAAACACAAGAAGACTAGAGAAGAGAAGGTCCATACGATGACGACAATTTTTGTGGCCATGTGAGAGTTTCTCCATCGTTCTTGCAGAAGCTCTATCGCCAGAGTGTTGTTTGGAAACGATGTTGTCGCTGATGACAATCTTCTTGGAGGAATCAGTGTGGCAGAGTGGGTGCATGTTCACATATAAGACGGTGGGCACGAGATTAAGTCACCTTTCTCGGATTGTCTCCACGAAAGGGGGATTGTTGTCGGTTTACTACAACACTGGTAAGATATCATTTTCGCAATGGAGCATCAGGTCCATTTAAAAATAATGTGGTCTAATATTAGACGCGATGAGGAGACTGAATGGTCTCGGCATGCGATGGTTAAACATGTTTAGGAGGGTGGAAATAACACTAAATACTTTCATCTAGTTACAAATAGAAGACATAGAAAAAAGAATAATTTTCAATTAGAACAAGTGTGGGAGAAGGAAACTTGCATGTTTATATTACCAAGTACTATAGGAAACAATTTGGGGCACCGGTCCCAATTAGTTTCTCCGTGATGGAGGTGATATACTATCTCTAGAAGAGAATTCTTACAACTAACTTCAATAAGAAGGAAGTGTACGAAGTTATCTCTTAAATGGAACATAATAAGGTGAAGAGCTAGATGAGTTTCAAGTGAAGTTTTATCTAGAGTTTTGGAAACATAATAAAACTCTTTCTAATGGAAATTTTGCTTCGTTTCCGATTTAATTTTGCCCAAGGACTTGTAATTAATGAGGTGGATTAGGCATGTTCGATGTATGGCGCAAAGCTCGCTCATCAACCCCAAGCCTTATATGCCCGGTCGACACTCCAGTTTCCATGCACGAGCTTTTCAGTAAGCTACTACTAGCAACATATTCCACCCACTTAACAAAAGCAAAGCATCGATGCACTCCATGCACTACAACATACTCCATGTTGGTACAACAGCCGTGGTATGTGAGTTGTTTACCTGTGCCAGTTAGGTTACAGGTGGTCGAGTTGTGTGGCGTTGTGGCTTGAGTGCGAGCGGTGATAAGTCAGGAGGGTGGTCTTGAAAGGTGATGTTGGTGGTCTTCTTGGTGTGGCGGAATGGATGGATGTCGAGGCGGCAACCCTAAAGTTTAGCAGTGTTGAGGGCTCCTCGGAGGGATGAATTTTTATTTACGTTCCTTGGGTCTTGGACTTGACCGCATAGCGGGTGTGGGTGTGGCCCGTTGGTGTTGTCGTTTTTGTATGGTTCATGCCCAATCTTCCGCTAATCAATTAGGCATCCTTCTTCTTAATCCCACATATGAGTAGGAGTTACACTCCGTGCACACTAAAATCCAACCTGTTGTATTTGTGTTATGGGAACAAAAGATAACGCTAGGAGCGGAAAATCCAGCGTGCAGTCAAAAGCCATAGCAGCACCAGTCGATCTATTGATGTAAGAACTCATCACACAGATCGAATAGCATCATAAATTTTGCAGCAATAAATCTGCCTAAATCAAAGTTTGCGATAACTGACTACTCCAATATGCAGCAAAATTAACCATTGCGTTGGCCACATAACAAGTTTTAGAACAAAAATCAACGAGCTAGACACTGCAAGAACACACCAGAACTTAGACCAACTGAAGCAACAGGAACCTGCTCAACTCCTTACTCTGCATGTTCTCGACTGAAAAATAAACGAGCTAGACTCTGTATTAGGGACTGCCGGTGGATTAACGGTGGCGGCCGGCGCCGCAAACCGAGCAGCATATCCTGGCATACGGGCTGTGGCGGCAGTGCACGCAGAGGCAGATGTGCTTGAACGGGACGCAGGGCGTCGCCGCTGTCCAGCGCCAGCAAGACTTGCAAATCGGCCCGTCCACCGCCGTCGCTGTCGCCGGTGCAAGTGCCCTCGCCACCTCCGCGACGGAGTGATAACGTGCCGCCGTTGCTGAGGGATGATCGGAGGCGGGGGGCTGCGGCACGAAAAGATCGGAGAGGGCCACGAACGTCCACGGAGACGACACTTCGTTTTCCTCGCCGGCAGCCGAGCCACCTTCCGACAGCCCTGATCACGGAAGGATTTTGTCAGTCCAGGAAACGAATTGCAAACCAGGAAATGACGTGAGAAACGAACTGGGATGGAGAGCAAGATTACCGCAAGCGTAGTCTCTCGCCGCCCGTCCCCTCAAGTTGACAGACAACTCCCTGTCCTGCCTCTGTAGGGACATGGAGTAGGCGTCCATCACGTTCGTTGCCCGCATATACGGCGGCGGCGGAGGAGGCACCACCGCTCTCGTGCTCTGATCGGCGTCGTTCCCGGAGCCTGCAAGAAGAAACCGAACTCTGAACACACCGAAATCCAGGAACCAACGGAAATCAAGAAGAATAACAGCGCGCTTGGGATTCCACCTCCATTGAAAAGTCTGGCGATGTGGGGTGATTCCATGTATCTCCTTTCATTCTCCCTGCGCGGTGCAGGTGGCCGCGGCGTCCCGGGGGCGTCGTCCGAGGCCTTCCGCTTCCCTGCCATCTCGATCGCCTCGGCAAGCACCGCACACCGAGCAATAGAATACGGGAGGCAGGAGTGAGGGAGGAGGAGGACGAAGATAGAGCGCAGGCACTATCTGTCCGAGTCGGAAGTTCCTTGCTGGGCCGGCCCGTGTGCTCCCCTTTTCGGTTTTCTTTTCGTTTCTTTTTTTTTGGTTTTTCTTTTGTTTCGTTTTTCCAGTTTTCTGTTTCATATTCGTTTTTTTAATTTCCTATTTTTGGTTTTCTATTTTATTCAAACTCGCAGTTCTCAAATGGTCATAGAATTTAAACTAGGACTTCTATTTGCACTATATAATATGTTCTCGCGATAAAATCTCAGAAGTATAGCAGATTTCATACATTTCACTATTTCAGTGAACTTTTATTTTGTATGGTGGTCATGTTTTCCGCTGCTTCCGCACAAAGCTACACATCTGAACATAATCGGTGAAATAGATGTTCTCACATATCTGGACATAGTATAGCAGATGCTACCACTAGGGCTCCTCCCTCCAAAACTGACCTACCGAACGAATCCTTCCTCTCTTGATTCAGCCAGCCTAGGTGGGGCCCATGCGGTCCATGGCCCCTCCAGAATGTTTTGATGTTGTTCTAGAACCTTTTGATACCTATCATATATGCAGGGCAGACTTTTAGACATATCCATAATCATCCATGACATCATGAAACCATTCCGACACTTTCCAAAACAGAGGCCAAACTTATAGATGTGTGAACCTATATAGGTTTGAATATATATGGACATGTCTCTCTTATCTATTCATTGTACTCATGTCCAAAAATGCAAAACTTTGAAACGTGCGACCCTATATAGCTTTGAATATACAGGGACCATAATCATCGCTTGCTCTTGAATCACCACAATGATTCAAATATATATCACAAAAACCTTTATCATGTGAACCTTATATATTATGTTCATTAAAATTCAGTATTGCTTCGTGATATTTTACGTAACCCGTTGTCAACTGTTATGTTGTCCTTGTTACCCAACATGTACTTTACTCATATCGTGTTATCAACGTTTCTTGTGACTAATAATTTAGTCTGGTCGTCCGTCCATACGATGACGAACATCATAACATATGAGTGGCTCTAGAGTATCTATCCAACATTGGAGGAGCAAATCCCATTCTTGATATAACTAGAACTACAACATACTTTTGGGTTACTCCTCGATCATCTTTATAGCTATCTAGTCACAATGATAATGTTTGATAATCTAATAGTTGCCTTCTGGTATCCAAGTCTACGCATACTCTCATAGTATAATAAAACAAGTAAACGATAAAATTTGTTCATGAGATAATACCAATAACGCAGCTACATGAATCGTTACGTATGTGAACATGCGACTACAGGCTCGATCAGATCTCAGCGTCCTACCGGCGCCGCCGCAGATCGCCCTGTCTCTGTGGCCTTTGGGCCATGGAGGCGCGGTGGATCTCGGCCTTTGTCGGTGGGAGGGCTCCGCCCTCTATTTTGAGGGCTTTGTTCTTTGTTCTTAGGGTCAAGGTTTGTAGGGGCAGCGTTCAGGTGGTGGTGGCGATGCCTCATGCAATAAGGTCTTCCCGGCTTCAACTCCATCTTGGCGGCAACGTCGAGAGGCTTGTGGGAGTGATGTGGTCTTCGAGGATTTGGCCTGGCTGTGGGGATCTTCGGATCGTCAAGGAGCTTCATCGGTAGTTCTTCCTTCTCCTCTTCGGATGTGGTCTTCTTGACCTGTTCGGTGACTTACCGTCCGCAACCAATAACGCCAAGCCGACTCAGGGAGGAGTGGCAGCGGCGGCGCGCCGTCGACACGGTCTGGAGGTTGAAGATGAAGGGCTTCTCAAGGATCTCATTGTAATTTCATTTTTCTTGGGATGCTTTTGTACTGTTCATTGTTTCTTTTAATGCCAGAGTCCTATTTGCAAAAAAATGTGATAATACCAATAACATATTCACCATATTTTTCTCATGGGAATATGCCCTAGAGGCAATAATTAAGGTGTATTATTCATATTCCTTTGTTTATAATTAAATGTTTATATTTTATGATATAATTGTATATTGAATCTGAATATGAAATTTGGAAGAAAACATAATTACACGTGTGGAATAGTAAACAACAAAGAGTAAGTAATCTTGCCTCTAAGATCAGTTCACATATTATTCAATAGTCTTGTTTTCCTGACTATGGTTGTAAGTAAAGCGTTACGAGGCTGCCGATAATAAATGGGAGCATATTCTTTAGGGAGAACAATGTGTTGGACAAGATCCCATTGACATACCATGAAACTAAGTCATCAACATGTTGTTGGTAATTAATCACGAAAGACATTGTCATTTATATGCTTCGGTAGACCATGAGAGAAATAGACGTGTGTTACTAAAGTGATGGTGAAAGAGCATACTTTGTATCCCTCATATTTTGTGTGTTAGATAATAACATTAGGAATTTAAGTGTGTGTTAAAGTGGTGTAGGTTTTCAGTTCGAAGATTTTGGCTAAGGACTTGAGCCGGCGTCACCCAGATATGGGGCCGGATTATTGGCCCGGATATTTCATTCTGGGCCGGATAATCCGCCCCCCCCCCTTCGAAGTTTCAGCAAAACGGCTAAGTCCCTGGCTCGGCGTCACCCAGTAACCGGGGTGGATTTTTGGCCCGGATATTTCATTCCGGGCCGAATAATCCGCCCCCCAAGGATCTCGAGGAAAAATGGCTAAGGACTCAGCTCGGCGTCACCCAGTAACCGGGGCGGATATTTGGCCCGGATATTTCATTCCGGGCCGGATATTCCGGCTGGCCGGATATCCGGCCATACTTTGGTCGGATAATCCGCCCCTCCGAGACAGCAACGGCTACATTTTGGGAGGGGCTATAAATACCCCTCCCCTTCTTCCACCTCAAGCTGCTCGTCCCAAACAAGAAGAAGACCTCATTTGGAGCCACAAAAATCACAAGATCTCCTCTCTCAACCCACCAAAGCTCTTGATCTTTGGAGAATCGAAGGAGAAGGCCTTGATCTACATCCTCACCGAAGCGATTTACTTTCCCCTCTCATTTGCTTGAGGGCCCTTGTGTCTTGGGTTCCCTTGTGTCCCTTGACCTTGATTTGTGTGAACGATATCTTGATACTTGTTGTTTGACAGCATTGTGTTGTCCTTGGGAGCCTCCAATTCAGTTGTGGATGTGTGCCCCAAGATTGTAAAGGCCGGTTTCGCCTTGAGGAATCCCTTAGTGGAAAGTGAGCTAGGCCTTTGTGGCGAAAGCTTGCACCGGAGATTAGGGTGAGCCTTTGTGGCGTTGGTTAGGCCTTTGTGGCAACCACACCTCTCCAACGTAGACGTACTTCCCCTAAAAAGGAAGGAACTACGGGAATTACATCCGTGTCTCCGTGTGCTCCACTCTCAGTTACCTCTATCCTTTATTGCCTTTATATATCGTATCGTGCTTAGCTTGCTAGTTGTCATATAGGTAAATTCACCCTAGTTGCATATCTAGAGAATTTACCTCTTGTGTCAAGCCTAAATTGAAAAAGAATTAAAATTTGAGTAGCACCTATTCACCCCCCCTCTAGGTGCCCTTACGATCCGTTCAATTGGTATCGGAGCCTTAGCTCTTTATTCGGGCTTAACCACCTAAGAGTATGGGCACCCAACAGAGTGAGGGCTCGGGTCAAGTTTTCGTGGATGATTTCAAAACCTTGGAATCATCCATGACTTCTCAAATAAGCGAGTTGCGTGAAATGATAGCGCAACTCATGCAAGCTAAAAGTCCTATAGCTTCTCCTCCTCTGGAAAAACCCACTACTCCACAAGTGGAGAATGTGGGGTTGAAAGAAAAGGATGCCGACAAAGGTACCGATGCTAAGTCATGCACTAAGGGCGACGGGAAAGGTGAATTCTCTCCTTGGTATTCACCTGACCCGCCGGTCCCTCATCCTCATATTAACAATAGAGGTGATCCACCTAAGCTAGATGCATTAAACTTTGGTCAATAGCAATATCAAATGATCTCTCATATGTGCAGTTCTTGCATCGAGCTTTGGAGGATTGTTGAAGAAGGATTCAACGCCGTGGATCCCAACAACTTGACAAGAAGAGAGGTGGTCGATAGCCAACTCAATGCAACCGCTCTTCACATGATTCAAATTGCCATTGGGTCCAAGGACTTGCCTCACATCCAACACTTCTCCACCGCCAAAGAATCTTGGCAAGGCCTCTCCAATGTATTTGTTGGCAATGAGAGCATGAAGAGAACAAGATATGTAGCCTTCTCAAATCAAGCGGAGGGATTCTTCATGATAGATGGTGAGGACCATCAAGAGATGTATAGAAGACTTAAGGCCATTGCTACCAGCTTCAAGAACCTAGGTGCTCACCATATTGATGATGAGTGGATCAAGATGAAGTACATTCTTGCTCTCACCCCATATGAGCCCGCGGATGTGAAGAGTGTTCAAGGGAAACACAACTTCCACGAGTTGACCTCCAATTAAGTGATGCAAGAGATTCAAGCCTACAAGGTTGCCGCACAAAATGCGGAAGATGCTCGTGCTCATGCTATGGGAATGCAAAGAAGCTCCAACCTTGCATTAAAGGCAAGTGTGATTGAGAAAGAAGTTCCTCTTCAAGCAAGTATTGAGGCAAGACTAGAGATGTGCCCCGAAGATATGAGGCATGAGTACCATGAGCACATGGCTTTCTATGGAAAAACCTTTTGGGTTGATCCCCACAAGGCTAAAGAAAACAATCAAAGAAGAAGCAAGTCAAGTGGCTTTCAAAGGAGTGACAACAATGGTCAAAGGGTGAGGACATGCTACAATTGCAATGATAGATTTCACTTTGTTGTCGAGTGTCCTTACGAGAAGAGAGAAGATCATGGTGGGAAGCTCATTTTCAAGAGCAAGACCAAGTCACCATCAAAGAAGCCATTTGTGAAGAAGGGTGGACCCAAGAAGAAGCAACCAAAGTTTGTATTCTTGACTCAAGAAGAGTACTCCGGGAGTGAGAGTGATGAAGAAGAAACCTCGACTAGTGAGATGGCCGCAATTGCAACCACCTCCACTTCTTCCGCTTCACTCTTTGAATCCCCCAATGAGGACTCTCTCATCAAGAACGTCAAGTGCCTTATGGCCAAGTCTTCAGAGGTATCACTCACACCCTCTTCCTCCTCCTCTAAGACAAATGATGATCCTTTGAATGATCTTGCTAGTCTTAGAGTAAAGGAAGAAATCATTGCTTTTGATGATTATGTGTCTAGTGTAGATGGTGTACACAAGTTACACTTTGAAAGCCTATTGAGTCAATATGGTAAGACACTTAAAAAACAAGATGAACAAATTAGGCTTGAAAGAGAGTATGCTCAAGACATTGCCTCACTAAAAGACTCTCTTGAAGGAGATGAAGAGGAACGAGCAACTCTTGAAGAGAAGCTCGATTCCATTGAGGAATCTAATAATGAAGTTATCTCTAAACTCATTAAAGAGCGAGACCATGCTCGTGCCAAAGTAAAAATGCTTAAAAAGCAAAAGATTGAATTTGATGTTGGTCTTGATAAACTTGTGAAGGATTTAGAAGATCTTGACAAGGCTCACAAGGCCTTAAAAATGGAACACTCTATTCTTGCCAAGTCACATGAACAACTTCAAATTCAATTGACTAAGAATGTTGTGCCTAGTTCTTCTACTTCTACTTGTGATCATACAAATATTATTGAAGAAAATGCTAGGTTGAAAGATGAGCTTGCCAAGTCCACCATCCCCATAGGTGAGAAGAACTTGAATGACCTTTTGAGTAAGCAAAAGGCATTTAATGATAAAACGGGGATTGGCTTTGTCTCAAAGAAGAAGAAGAAGAATAAGAAAAAGAAGGCCAAGCCCGCACAAGCAAAGAAGGATCCCATTGTGGGTGGCAAAGCCACTCATGATGATAGTGCGGGAATTGCTAACCCTCACTATGTTATATTTCGTGATTATTATGGTGATGTGTATGCAAAATATGTTGGTCCAAATGATGGTTATATTGCTTGGTCTATTTGGGTTCCAAAGACCCTTGTTGCTAACAAAAGAGGACCCATTGAGAAATGGGGACCTAAAACCAAGCAATGATTTCTTGTAGGACTATGCTTCCGGTGGATCAAAATGGGTGCTTGATAGTGGATGCACAAGTCATATGACCGGAAGCAAGGAGATCATGATGGAGATGAGGCCTAACGTCAACAATATAACCGTCACTTATGGAGACATGTCACAATCCGAGGTATTGGGTCTTAGCAAGGTGGTGGTCGCACCGGACATCTCCCTTGTAGACGTCATGCTTGTTGAGATCCTTGGTTACAATTTACTTTCAGTTCGTGCACTTGGTAAGATGGGCTTTGCCATCTTCATTGATAATGAAATTGTGGTACTCTTGTGGAGCAAGTCTCTAAAGGTCGCTTTTGTTGGGCACATTGAAAACAACTTGTATGTGGTGGACTTCTCGGGGAAAATCACTACAAGTGCAATGTGTTTATTCGGAAAGGCCGATGTGGGTTGGCTTTGGCATCGCCGACTAGCCCATGTCAATATGAGAACTTTGCAAAGCCTTCACAAGGGTGGCCACATTCTCGGACTAAAAGAGAATGTTTCTTTTGCCAAAGATCATGTTTGCAGGGCTTGCGTTCTAGGAAAAATGCATGACTCTCCCCATTCAAGCAAGACTATCATTTCTTCCAAGAGGATTTTGGAGCTCCTTCATGTGGATATTTTTGGTCCTCCCTCTCATGCAAGTCTTGGTGGGAAGAAATATTGTTTGGTGATTGTTGATGACTATTCAAGATATACTTGGGTCTATCTCTTTAAACACAAGAGTGAGACTCAACAAACCATCATCGACTTTGCCAAAGAAGTTGAACGTCAACATGGGCAAAATATATTGGCAATAAGAAGTGACAATGGCTCCGAATTCAAGAACTACACCTTAAATGGCTTTCTCAGTGATGAGGGGATACGACATCAATATTCCGCTGCATACACCCCTCAACAAAATAGTGTAGCCGAGAGGAAGAACTGGACTCTTATGGATATGGCTAGGTCCATGTTGGCGGAGTTTAAGTCTCCATACAACTTTTGGGCCGAAGCTATCTCTACGGCTTGTCACTCATCGAACCGGCTCTTCCTCTGCAAAGGCTTAAACATGACTCCATATGAAATACTCACCGGAAGCAAGCCCAACATCAAGTACTTCTAGGTTTTTGGTTGTAAGTGTTTCTTTCAAAGAAAAAGAGTTCGTTTAGGTAAATTTGATCCGAAAGCTATAGAAGGTATTTTTGTTGGTTATGGTGCCGAATCCCACACTTATAGAGTCTTCAACAAGTCCACCGGACATGTTGAAAATCTTGTAGTGTGGTATTTGAAGAAAATGATAGCTCCCAAGGGAGGCGAGATGTTGTTGCTTGTGATGTAGATGATGAAATACCTCAAGATGCCATAAGAAGAATGGGCGTGGGATTTTCCGCCCCATTGAGGGACACCTTGTGGCGGACCGAGAAGGACTATGCTCTACTCAAGTGGAGCCATCATCTACGCAAGCTCAACAAGCCTCTCCCGAAGAAGCAACTAATGCACCAACCGAAGAACAAGTCAAGGACCTTCATGAAGAAGAAGGGGCACCACCATCCTCTCCGGTTATTTCAGCCGCCCCTAACTCTTCACAAGACCAAGATCAACCTACTCATGAAGAGAGTGATGATGTGCATAATGATGATCAAGGTCAAGTTGATGGTCAAGACGGGGATCAAAATGATCAAGATGATCAAGTGATTCCTCCAAGGTCAAATGAGGAGATCGAAGCCCGTCGCAAGAGAAGAGTTGAAAGGAACTTGGAACTTAGAGGTCATACCCTTGAGAGGGTTATTGGAGATTTAAGAGGCAAAGTGTCAACCCGGAGTCAATTGGCAAAATTTAGCAATCATCATGCCTATATCTCCATGGTTGAACCCAAGAAAGTATTTGAAGCACTTGAAGATCCGGATTGGTTGGATGCTATGCATGAAGAACTCAATAACTTCAAGCGTAATAATGTGTGGGTGTTAGTGGAGAAGCCAAGAGAGTGCCGCAATGTGATTGGCACAAAGTGGATATTCAAGAACAAGCAAGATGAGCATGGAATTGTCGTGAGGAACAAGGCAAGATTGGTTGCTCAAGGTTTCTCTCAAGTTGAAGGCATTGACTTTAGAGAGACTTATGCTCCCGTAGCTCGCCTTGAGTCCATCCGTATCCTTCTTGCATATGCCACTCATCATAATTTTAAGTTGCAACAAATGGATGTTAAGAGTGCTTTTCTTAATGGTCCATTGAAAGAGAAAGTGTATGTTAAGTAACCCCCGGGGTTTGAGGACCTCAACTTCCCTAACCATGTCTACAAACTCCATAAGGCACTCTATGGCCTTAAACAAGCCCCACGTGCGTGGTATGAGCACCTTAGGGAGTTGTTGTTAGACCGTGGGTTTGAAGTTGGGCAAATCGATCCCACTCTTTTTACTAAGAGGGTCAATGGGGAGCTTTTCGTATGCCAACTATATGTTGATGATATTATCTTTGGCTCTACCAACAAAGCTTTTAATGATGAATTTTCAAAGCTTATGACCGATAGGTTTGAGATGTCTATGATGGGCGAAATGAAGTTCTTTCTTGGTTTTGAAATCAAGCAATTGAAAGAAGGGACTTTTATTAATCAAGCCAAATATGTCAAAGACATGCTCAAGAGGTTCAAGATGAAGGAACTAAATGGGGCTGCCACCCCAATGCCCACTAAATGTCATCTTGATCTAGATCCCAATGGTAAAGACGTGGATCAAAAGGTATACTGTTCTATGATCAGTTCATTGCTTTACCTTTGCGCATCTAGACCCGATATTGTGTTGAGTGTAGGTGTGTGTGCAAGGTATCAAGCCGCTCCTAAAGAAAGCCACCTTATGGCGGTTAAGAGGATCTTTCGATATTTGGTTCATACCCCAACTTATGGGCTTTGGTATCCCAAAGGCTCGGACTTCTCTCTTTGTGGTTTCACGGATTCAGATTGGGCCAGTGACAAGGATGATAGGAAATCAACCTCCAGAGCTTGCCAATTTCTTGGTAGATCTTTGGTGTGTTGGTCTTCTAAGAAGCAAAATTGTATATCTCTCTCCACCGCTGAAGCTGAATACATTGCCGCCGCAAGTGGATGCACTCAATTGTTGTGGATGAGGCAAACTTTAAAGGAATATGGTGTCAATTGTGACAAAGTGCCTCTTTTATGTGACAATGAGAGTGCTATCAAGATCGCCTATAATCTGGTGCAACATTCAAGAACCAAGCATATTGAGATCCAGAATCATTTTATTAGAGATCATGTTGCCCGTGGTGATATTGAGCTTGCATATGTTTGCACCAAGGATCAACTTGCCGATATATTCACGAAGCCTCTTGATGAAGCAAGATTTGGATATTTGAGGAATGAGCTAAATATCATTGATTCAAGGAGTGTGGCTTGAGCATCTTGCAAATACACCTATATTTCAATACTTGTTTGGTTTAGGTGCGGGCATGTAGATAGGGGGAGTGCGGTCCTAATTAATTGGGCTATCCCCCCCCATAATGCCGATAGTAATCATATCATTCTCTTAATATCATTTTTGTGATATATGAGCTTCAATGACGAGTAGTGGTTATGGACCCAAGATACATCTTCGCGGTCCAATGCCATAACACTCATACATGGTGGCTTCGGCCACCGACCTCTTCTTTTCGAAGAGTTGATTCCTTGCATATCTTATTTGAAGCCTTGTTGTTCATTCTCGGTGTTGCTTCTTTCTTTGATATGGGAAGGCACTTGCATTGGATTTTTTGATGATTTTTCTTGCAATGTCAAGTGCCGAGAACCACTCCGTGTTTGCTCTCTCACCTAAGCCATCTTATCTCAAAACATCTACTCTATGCACACGAGTTCATTTTTTCATCAAAAAGAACTTCTGTTTTTGAAAATTTGAGTAGAACTATTTCTGGCGTTCCAGGCCAGAATATCCGCCCCCATGGGCGGAATATCCGGGGGGCCGGAATATCCGGGCTAACTTTGGCCAGATTATCCGGCCGGCTCGTTGGCTGGGTATCAAAGGGTAGGGTCGGGCTGCCCTTCGGGCAGTTCCTTCCCCCCCCGCCCTAGGGTTTCTAGCCGCCGCCTCTCCCCAGCCACCGCTGGTGCTCCGGCCGTCTCCTCGGCCGGTCCTCGCCGGATTTGGGTCTCCTCCACCTCGGGAGGGATTTCACCAAGGCATTTTTGCAATGGATGCAGGTATTGTTCTCATCTCCTAACCCTAGGGTGGTCTTGTTTGAATTTACATATGCAATTTCTTGGTGTTTGGCCTTCCCCATGTTGTTCTTTGCTATCATGAATCTTGTTATATGTTACTTCTTCCCCGATCTATCAAATTACTGTGTAACAACAAGATTTTGGGAACTTTTCGAGGGGGGCAGATAATCTGGCCCCCTGGCCGGATAATCCGGCCTGGCATTTTTTTAAAAGTTTCCTAGTTGCTGTCAATAATTTGATTCATCGTGCGAAGTTTGTTCTTCCATACAACCTGATTCTTGATCTTCCTTCAGTAACTCGTGTGCATATGCTTATCCCTATGATATCCATGTCTCTCTCTCACAGGTGGTTCGAGTGTACCGAAGCGCAAGCGTTGGTTTATTCGGAATGAAGATGGAGTCCTTGTTGATGAGGTTGTGATCCGTCAGCGTCAGAGGGAAGCTGCTAGGAAACTCCAGAAAGAGAAGCTTGCTAAGGCTCAAGCCCGTCGTCGCAAAGGGAAAGAGACTAGACCCAACTACAAGACCATGCCTGAGCCTGACTACATTCGCGTGTAGCGCAACAATTGGTATGCCACACCCCGAGATGAAGACATTGAGGACCGTGGTTTTTGGTGTGAGGAGCAGTGGGCCATCTACCATGATGTTTATGAGACCTTGAAGAATCCAACCCAGCCTATGCATCCTATTGACCTCGATCACCTTCGCAGCAAGACCTACTTTGATGAGGCTGTTTCTGTGCTTGAGAAGATGGGATTGACTGAGCTAGCTACTTTGCAGTGCAACTTTAACCCCGACCTCATCAAGCAGTTTTTTGACACTCTTGTGATCTTGCCCAATCCTCAGAAGTCAATGAAGTGGATGTATGGAGAGAATCAATGTGAAGCAGATTTCTCTGTGTTTGCCTCTCTCTTGGGTTATGCTTATGATGGGGATAATCCAGTGGGTCGCCGTGTTCACTCTCCAAGGACAAAGCCTGACAAGGACAAGCTCTATGACCTCTATGACTCCACAGGTGTTGTCGGCTTTATCAATGGTTTGCATCCACTCTATGATCAGCTTGTCCGCATTTTCAGAGAGAACATTGCTCCTAGTGGTGGTAACAACGATGCCATCCGCACCTCACTAGTTGATATACTCTTCCTTGCTCATCAGTGTGCTACTTCTTCCGACCCGGATGAGGATTTCACCCTTGATGTGATGGACTTTATCTTTTATGAGATTAAGAATGCTATCATTCAGAGGAACACACTTCCATATGCTCCTTACATCATGCTTCTCATCAAGCATTTTCTTGGGGACTATGATCTCAGTGATGATTGTGTGGATCACCTAGTCAAGAAGATGTACGTCAAGAAGAAGAAGACTCCTGCCCCTTCCACTGCTTATCCTAGCACCTTCATGGCTGATGCGAGGTCGAGTGCTTCTACTCGTGAACAGAGGGCTGCTGCTACTGCTATGTCTAGAGAAGTGAAGAAGCTCAGTTGGTTTGAGAGGAATGTTCTTTGCATGAAGGTTGAGATCCATCGTGAGAACTATCAGGCCTACATGGAGAGGAAGACTATTCAGGACAATCAGCAGCTGATCCTACACCGTCTCAGTGGTGCACAGACTGCCGAGCCCACCCCTACCGCAGCTACTTCTTATGCAGCTTGGCACACTGACCACTACAACTGGTGTGATATGGAGAAGCATCTCTTTGCTCCTCCATATGCTCCTGCAGGAGGTGCTCATGCAGAGTTTGAGGAGGTTGAGGAGGACGTGGATGACGACGATGCTGCCGGTGATGACTATGCTGAAGGCTCCGACAACCTCAATGACTGGGAGGATTGATTCCTCGGGGCGTGTAGCATCGCTCTTCTCCCTTTTTGGTGTCTTGATGCCAAAGGGGGAGAAGTAGTTCTATTAGGCTTCTCTTGGGATTTGCATTGGTGGGGAACACAAGCTTGCGCTTTTATTATTCCTTTGGCGCTTGTGTTTCTTCTTATTTATTTGCTTTAAGTTTGGAACAATATTTGTGGTTTATTTGCTACTATGGTGTGTATGAGACTATGTTCTATGTTCTATGTGTGCCTTGTGGAACATTATGCTTGTAGAACTATGTACTACTTTGTTCCTTTGTCAGTTCACGGTATGTGTGTGAGATGGCTATGGAATTTGGTTTCACGACATTATCATCTTCGGAATTCCATATTGATTGAATCTTCTATCGAGTGGTATGATCCCTACAAACCCTATCCTCGACCCTTGTGGTCTTTCTTCGAACTTAAAAGTGGTGCCTTTTTCCTTTAACTTCCATTTTTCAAAGATGCACACTTTTAGGGGGAGCTTTGCTCCTTGCTCAAAAAAAAAACTTGTTGTTTGAATTATATTATCTCTCTTGCAAATCCTAGTGTTGTCATCTAACACCAAAAATGGGGAGATTGAAAGATCATACTTTGTATCCCTCATATTTTGTGTGTTAGATAACAACATTAGAAATTTAAGTGTGTGTTAAAGTGGTGCAGGTTTTCAGTTCAAAGATTTCAGCTAAGGACTTGAGCCAGCGTCACCCAGATATGGGGCCAGATTATTGGCCCGGATATTTCATTCTAGGCCGGATAATCCGCCCCCCTTCAAAGTTTTAGCAAAATGGCTAAGTCCCTGGCTCGGCGTCACCCAGTAACCGGGGCGGATTTTTGGCCCGGATATTTCATTCCGGACCGGATAATCCACCCCCCAAGGATCTCGAGGAAAAACGGCTAAGGACTCAGCTCAGCGTCACCTAGTAACCGGGGCGGATATTTGGCCCGGATATTTCATTCTGGGCCGGATATTCCGGCTGGCCGGATAATTCACCCTAGTGGCATATCGTATCGTGCTTAGCTTGCTAGTTGTCATATAGGTAAATTCACCCTAGTTGCATATCTAGAGAATTTACCTCTTGTGTCAAGCCTAAATTGAAAAAGAATTAAAATTTGAGTAGCACCTATTCACCCCTCCTCTAGGTGCCCTTACGATCCATTCAGATGGTGGAGTACTCAGAAAGTACACTGTAGTTCTATTGTCTCGAGACTGGGATTTACTACTCCCACGATGGAGAGATATTCGCTGGGCCCGCTCAGTGTTATGATGTTCATCATCGTCTGGCTGGACACGTGACTAAGTTGTTAGTCACAAGAACATAGATAACATGGCTAGAGTAAAGAGAGCACGGCCGAAAAATGAGATACAACATAACAGTTTCATCTCGGGTGGTGCAAAGTATCGCTAAGTATACCGAAACACTAACGGACATTGTAACGGTTCACACGATAAAGATAGTCATGTTATATGTAGAGATTATTACAGCAATTCAAGAGCATGCGCATGATCATTGTCATAGAAAAGTGTCCGGATATGTCTACATATATCCAAACCCATTGGGTCACACACACGCCTCTATTGAATATGATTTTGATATTAGGTCAAGAGAGAGGGAGACTCCAAAAGTGGTTCGAGGAAGTCTAGGAATGGTTCCATTATATCACGGATGGCTCCAGAATAGTCCAAAACCCTACCGGTGATATAAAGGAGGTGTCAGAATGAAATTAGGTCAAACCAGTCTATTTATGGAAAGTCTAGAATACATGGAAGGTCAAACCCCGGAGGTGTACCACCTGGGCCTAGGGCTTCATGGGGCCCACCATAGAGGGAGGAGTCCAAGTCTTGGACTCCCACCCTTAGGTCTGTTTGCTAGAGGAAGGGAGGAGTTTGGGTCAAACTTAGACTCCCTAGGTTTGGAAAGAGGGGGTAGGAGTCTGGGTAGGAACCCGACTCCTACCCCAAGTCGGTTTGGGGGGGCATCCCAGGAGGCCCTGGATGCCTTTATAAGGGGCGCGGGGGAGGGGGGGGGGAGGGGGCGGGGAGGCCTTGGGCACTCCAGTCCAAAGCTTCAAGTGCCCCAAAACCCTAGCCGCCTGACCACTCCCACCAAACTGCCGCACCGAACCGCTAGCCACCGTCGTTGTCGCTTCATCATCGCCGACCTTATCCTCTCTCTCTCTCTCATGTGGAGCACTGCCCGTCTTCTACCCCGATTCCATCTATGACGCGGAAGCGCTGCCGGATCTTCACCGACATATTCTGTGTAGTTTGTGTGCTTGATCACACGTTTGACGCGGCGACGTCAAGCTCGTAAGTGTGGATACAATCGGAGGTGTTGCACATGTGACACTAGATCGTGGGAGCCGAAGGAGGATAATACATCTTCTCGCGACTAACCGAGGTTAGTTGCGAGAATTGACTGGTGACTACATCAACCTCGTCATCGAGAAACTCTTGCGCTAGTTCGATCAACGAGGTACGTGATTCGTTGCTTCCTCCTTCCAAGCTTGATCTTGGTTTAAGCGTTACAAATTTTTGTTTTGCGTAGCTTGATCCCCAACAGTTTTTGTTTACATCAAGTGGGTTTGTCCAACACTATTGTTTTCTGAAACAATGTTGCTGTCATGTATCATTGGCAACCTCCTAAGCTTAGTTGAACTATTTGTTTAAATTGTTACTCTCTCCGTTCACTAATATAATTTTTTTAGCAAACTGATTTAGTTTGCCAATTTTTTAATAGTAAAGAACAAAGGAAATCAATTTTTGCGTTTGGACTATCCTTAGATTTTATAGACTGTATTTGTATCAAATTATTTTATGTGTTAAAAACTATATATATATATATATATATAAGAGTCACGCTATTTGACTCCAGGAGTGTAGAATACCTTATTCTACACCCACCCCTATCTTTGCAATCATACATGATTTTTATGTCACGTAAATTTGACTTACTTCGAAAGATGAGAAGAACATAAGAAAAAAATTAAATGATGTAAATTTTGTTCCGTAACGTACAAAAATATGACATAAAATCTGTTATTTAAATGGTACAAGTAAATTTGTTAACTCATTGCATAAGTAACTGAATATTATAACTATATGTGATATCATGCATGTAGATAATATATATACCCCATAAGTAGTTTGAATATTTTAGTAAGTTAATGTAAGATGTAGATGATCACCTCTCTATCTTGTACAACCTAATTAATCTGCTTCCCAATGATATCATATTTCTGTATGTTGTATCAAGACCTCATCACAAGGGTTCCACCCTATATGATCAGTAGTATGTGTTTGGAAACGACATGAATCTGACTGAAGAAAATATGAGCTTCCTTTTAGATTGGTGTGATTCTGAATTTCCACCAAAAATCAAGTACTATATCTACAGAATGACCTATTCATCTGTCATAAAAAAGAAGTGCAAACTGGTAAGATGATCATGATATTTTCTTAAACATGAACAAACTTTTGATATTTAATTATTTCATAATTACAAGTATACTAATTCTTCTATTCTCTTTGTACCACATTCAGTTGGAGCTGAGCTGACAGAAGGGTACCTAAAGGATCTCCTTCATGATTGTATTGATGTCCATATTTTCTGCATTACCAGCAAGAGACCAATGGTAATTAGAATGAAGATGAGAGCTAGGTCAAACAATGCAATATTGACATCTGGATGGTACATGGTTGTGAGGAAGTTTAAGTTAAGGGAGAATGCCAAAGTTATTTTCTGCTTCTCGAAAGAGATGATGGAGACCTAGATCTCCTGGTCTAATCTATATATGACTATGGTATATATGTATAGATTTGCTAATGTTGATGTATGCACTCTGTAATAATTGCGTGTATGAATTTCCCAGCTTGGCTAAGTTATATATAATATTACTCTTATATGGTTGGCTAAGAATATTTAGAGCTGCTGAATCATGTGTACTTATCATGTTTTTTATGACTGAATTTGAATAAACCGTCTGGTCATTATCTAAAATAATTTAAAATATTAAAGACGGTCTGGAATAATAGACAACTCAATGTGAAATTATATTGGAGACGGTCTTCAATAAACGACGTCTCAACACAAAATTTATTGGAGTCGGTGAGCATTAGCAACCGCTTGCGGATCCTAAATTTTTACAGACGGGCGAGAAAAGGACCTGTCTCAAAATAAAATGCTCTCGGAGACGGTTTGCATTAGCGACCATCTGCGGCTATCTATTTCTTTGAGCTGGAACTAGAATCGTTTTTGAGTGGCTCACTGGTAAAGACCAAGGGCTTGAGCCGGATAGGATAACCGTCTGAGGGCTATAGGCGATAACCAGCTCTAAGTAGCCGTTCGGTACTAGTGTTTTGTGCTATTTTACACTATAATAACCCATAAGTATGTTTTTTATGTCAATATTTTTATTGTGAGTTAATACCAACATAATTATTAGTATATAAACATAAAATTATTTATTACAACAATGTAAAATTATATTGGGTGTAAAATAACTATCCTGAGAGTTAAATAGTGTTAATATATAATTACAATTTAGATAGAAATATGGATAAATTTGGAAAAAAATGGTGAAAAACAAATGAAGACAAGGATACGACAGCCATTGCCGGAAAGCATATGAGATCCTCTTGCTCCGATTATCCGTGTCCCTGCTCTTCCTTCTCTCGCCAAGACGCCAACCCTTTCCGTTGGGAAGAAACTTCGAAGCCATCCCGTATCCCCGCGCAGTCTAGTAAAGTCAACCACTCCAGTCCACTCCCGCATGCTCGCCCATCGCGGCCTCGATTCTTCCGCCGCCGCTGACTAATTGCTGCCGAGATGAGGTCGCAGCTCGACGCAGCCGCCGCCGCCTCGTCGTCGGTGTCCGCTCTCCGCTCCCGGCCGCCCCGGGCACTCGTCAGGTACGCCCGAAACTGCTGACGGAGTAGTACATTCATTATACTGAACATGCTCGCGGCG
This sequence comes from Dactylis glomerata, assembly GCA_007115705.1. Classification (NCBI taxonomy): domain Eukaryota; kingdom Viridiplantae; phylum Streptophyta; class Magnoliopsida; order Poales; family Poaceae; genus Dactylis; species Dactylis glomerata. The sequence continues at coordinate 7,369,682 of QXEO01000291.1, forward strand.
GCCGGTAACCGCAGCGATGCCTTCGATTTGATCTTCCGCTGTTCTTATCCAAACCTTATTTCCTGCCCCGGTCTAGGTTCCGTGCGCTCCCAGGCCAGTTGCGCATTTGTCGCGGCGGCGGGATCGGTGTTCGCTGCTCGGCTAGCCGTCTCCCCAGCGGCAGCGGCAACCGAGGTTCGTTGTACTGAATGCAGCAAGCTCTTCCTCCGGTACTTACTTAGATGTCTAGAACTTCAGATACAGGGTTGTAACTGGAAAAGCTTGTGACAAATTGGGTGCTGTACCATGATATGATAGTTATCGAATATCGATTGATGCTGTCTCTTCTCTGTTTACGCTTTACCTTGACCAGGAGGGGCAAGAGTGTTCGATTCGGCAAAGAGGCCAGGCGGCAAGGGAATCGTGCCTAATGTGGAAATGTCAACCGCGTCAGGGACAGAAAATCACCTATGTTTTCCTGCTAAGGTGATAATTTTTTTCACTGGTAGATTATTCAGGTTTCTGATAACCTGGCCTTACATTACATCGATGCATAGGCAGATGGGCTTGGTCTCAAAGAATGTAACTTGTAGTCTTGTTAAGGTGCTAGGGGCTAGCATAGTATGTCATTAACTCATCATTATGAAAATTACATGTTGAAGGATAGCCCCTAATGGAGACAGCATGTGATTTTCCATTCATGCTTTCTAGCCTCTAGAACAATGTGTGTATGGGTTGCTTGTGAGAGCATTAACTTTTGAGGGGAACTACGGCGGGCACAAGGCCGGCCTGAACCATTTTCAAAAAACCAAGTGCGGAAAAACTGCAGAAACTTTACAACTCAAAAGAAGAGCAAAGAAAGAAGAGAATAAAATAAGATTACATACAGATATACAAATTTATATCCAGAATAGAGTAGGAGGCGAGCACTAGGAAAGGCTAAGTAGGAGATGCTAAGTGGGCGAACCTAACGGCCCAATCATGAATGAGATCAACGTGTTCTTGCTTGGAACACCTATGCTCCCACAGCAGCAGGTCCTCAGCGCATCTTCAGAAGACGAGATCGATGATCTGACCTTGCACATGTGATCTCCATCCCAAAGGTCGCGAACTCTCTCACACTGTGTCACATTGCCATGCAAAGCAGGCAAAGCCCGCCAGAAAGGTTGAATCGCCGAGCAGTGAAGAAAGAGATGCTCCGTAGTTTCTGGAGAAGAACAAAACGGGCATGTATCGGAGGTTGTAAGGCCTCGCCTGAAGCGACGCACGTTAGTGAATAACCACCCACGATCAGCCAGCCAAAGAAACGTGCGGCAACGGTTTGTCGAGTAATTTTTCCAAGTCGGAGTTGCAAAGGGAACATTCTGCAAGTGATCAAAAGCTGCAAGATATGCTGATTTAGTGGTTAGAGGCCTGCTGTCTATCCGCGAAACTCTCATGTCCAGAACATTTTTGTCAAGCACAAAAGTAGCTAACAAAGTATGCAGGTTATGAAGCTCGGATTGAGCGGCATTGGAGAGGCGAGGCTGCAGAGCTAAGTTTAAAGGAGAGTAAGAACAAACCGACTTGACTGAACAATTTGGCTTAGTGACACGGGAGAAGAGTGAGGGGAAACGCTGTGCAAGTGGGGGCCCTACGAGCCAAGCATCAAACCAAAAAGAAGTTAGGGATCCAGAACCGATTTTTACAGAGGTTGCGTTGCGGAAGGCAGGCAAGCAAGCAAGCAGATCTTTCCAAATGACCCAGTCCAAACGGTTTGGGTCACGAGAGCATTAACTGATTTTTGTCAAGAAGTGAGTGTCAGTCCTATGCGCAAGCCCTATCTCACTGACAAATAGCAGTTTGGAGTTGTTCCTTCCGGAATGACCACGAGCAGACTGGCCCCTAGTCGCCTTGGACCCTAGAAGGGGTGGTGGCTGGCAGTGGGTGGAGTCGACAGTGATGTCCTGATACGGAGGCAGTGACGGCGGCCAAATCGGGAGGCGGTGTGGTGGCCTGATGGTCAGGTGGCACCGGCAGCCGAACGGGGAGGGTCACCAACTCCCAGCAGGCAGAGCTCCGGCACGTGGAAGCGGAAAAGCCGGCTGCTGATGGAGAAAGACTACCTTGTAGTTGAAGAATCCTTCAGGGGGGGTGCAGCAGGGACACATGAGTCGTTCCTGGTGGTGCAGAACAGACTTGAGGGAGTTGTGCAGTGGCGGCCCGGAGCAAATGGGCTAGATTGGTTAAATAGGTATGGATTGAGATAATTCAATCAAGAAAAATTTCGATCGAGAATCGAAAATGAGACGAGCACGAGTTGCGCGTGCAGTGAGAGAGAACCTATGACTCACGAATATGCAACTTGTATTTCACGTACAGGTGTGGTAAATATGCAACAAACGCCTTAAACAACATGCAATATACACAACAATACACATAAAGTATGTACACCTCTAACAATTACCTACAGTGATAGTAACAAAAAAAAATGTAACCCCATTTCTGCCTTTTTAAGTATGGTTCGATGGTAATTGAGCCTTGAATGCCCCTTGTGAGGAGATATATAGAAGTTACTTTGGCCTAGATGTCAAGCTCACTGTAGTTCTGTACTTGTTTGACAAGTAGTGATACTAGAGAAGTCGAGGAACTGATGAATAGGAGAACTAGCCATAACCGTAATGTATGCAAGCAGTATTCTCCATCGCAGTCCATACATACTTCCCCTTGCACGCATACTTTGCAACAAGTACTCTTCAATGCACGTTCTGTTTGCTAAATGTCCCATGCCCTTTCAACTTTGCAGGAAAACCACAACATGGTGACTATAGTAAGCATGGCATTGTGCCTTCTACACAGACTTGTCATAGGCCGGATACGGTTAACGATGAACCTGTTCACTGGGATGTCACACAATATTACAAGTTTGCCATTTGCTTGCATGTCTGATCCTATCCGAACACCTGTGCCTCTTAAGTTAGATGTGACCCTTCCACCACTGCCTGATGTCAGATGGAGTATTTCACGCTTGTACTATCTATTCAATACACAGCTTGACCGAAACATTGCCTTGTAAGTGAAATATATCTAGCTTTTACTAGCTAGACATGTATATTTGGTATTGTGCAATGCATCTTTTGTCATACTACTGCAGTTGCTGCGGTCCAAAAGTTCGTCCTAAGTTACACATAATAACTGAAGTCCCATTCTCATGGTACTTTGTTTGACTATCTTCATAGGTCTATCATCACTTTGCTCATCACGTGCTTTTCTATCGTGTTTGTTGGAGGATTGTTGTTTCATAAGTTCAGGTCTGTAGCTTCTTATTTAAAAGTTCTTGTATTTTTCATATATATTCTTCTCTGCTTCTCAAAGAGGATATCCTACATGTTCACTAGTTAGTATTAACATAAATGAAATACTGGTTTCTTTTTCAGGAAGAAAGAACAGCCTCTGGAAGACTGCTTATGGGAAGCTTGGGCATGTCTATGTTCATCATCTACTCATCTAAGAGTAAGCGTCAATTGCTTTCTGACTTAAGAAGAATATGCGTAGTTTATGTGATACTGTCTTTGATTAACTATTCTATAGATGTTTTTATCCTAGATAACTCTTTTTAATACACTCTTTTGCATCTTTTCACAGCAAAAGACACGTATTGAGCGTGTTATTGGGTTCTTTCTTGCTATCTGGGGTATATTGTTTTATTCGCGATTGTTAAGCGCAATGACAGAACAATTTAGAGTGAGTTTTGTTTCAGCATACTATGAAATTGAGGTGAAAATCTTTTATATCAATGTATGTCTTTAATTGTCACCTGGTTGTGCACAGACCCAAATGCATAAGGTAAGGGAAGGGGCACAGTTACAAGTCCTTGAGGATGATCATATAATTATCTGTGGAGTCAATAGTCATCTGGCGTCCATCTTGAATCAGTTGAATAAGTTCCATGAATCAGCAATTCGCTTGGGTACTGCTACAGCAAGGTAACTGAAAGATATCATAGAATTCAGGCAATATATATCTGCATAATCTAATACATCCCATTACTTTCTTTGAATAATGTGAAGGAAGCAGAGAATTCTCCTTCTCTCAGAACTTCCCAGGAAGCATATTGAGAAGCTTGGAGACAGCATATCTAAAGATTTAAATCATGTTGATATATTCACCAAGAGGTAAAAGGGATTATACTTTTCTTGTGATGCTTTCTGAACACATGCAACTTGTATCAATCTCTTTACCCTTGGAACAATGTTTCGCTTGATATGTACAAACTCAGTTTGACTTAACTTACAATTGCAGTTGTAGCCTTAGCTTGACAAAATCATTTGAGAGAGCAGCAGCAAACAAAGCAAAGTCTATAATCATCTTACCATCAAAGAATGAACGGTATGTGTAGTACCATATATGCATATAATTTCCTTTATGTTTGTTGTATTGGAAATAATATAGGAGTAGAGAAGTTTGTCGTAATTTCTATACTGGATTGATATCTGTGTGGGCTATCAAACTCCTGTGAAGTGGATTGCTATATGTGAATCCATTGTTCTAATATTGGATGGGACATTTGAAACTTTTCACTTACAAGTTTTGAGATGAATAACCTTAGAAAAGCAGTGGCTATATCAGAAAATGTAGCAAGATAAACTCCTCAAAAGAAAATTAGTGTACTTTTTATTGAAATGGATGCCATTAGCAGTTATTTTGAAAGAAAATGTATTCTCTGCATGATTTGGTATGGTCTGAGGAACATGGGTAAGCGTTCACTCTTACTTGGCTGGCAATGCCACCCACCAAGGCTAGGAGGCCGGGTTGAGAGAGGGTAATCTATAATTTCTGATTAATCTTTGCCTAATTCTTGAAGTACATGATGCATATCCTTCTATAGGATCGGCTAGTAACTAACCAACGAAATTAGCAGCCCAATTTAGCATGATAAGACCCACTGTTATAGGGCCATGCACCATAACATAACTTCTGTTGTTGTTTGATTACTTTGTTTTACTTTATTTACTAGAACACATCTTGTTGAACATGATCAGGTATGAAGTGGATACAGATGCATTCATTTCTCTACTGGCTCTCCAATCTGTTCCACAAATTGCATCAGTTCCTACCATTGTTGAGGTATGTATACAGGCTCCACCATCATACTGTTTTACATATAAACATTAGGCATTTATGTATTGATCATGTTGTATAATTGTAGGCTTCTAACTCGACCACCATCGAACTTCTGAAATCAATCAAAGGCTTAAATGTGCAACCGGTGGAGATGGTTGCTTCTAAGCTGTTTGTGCAGTGCTCTAGGCAAAAGGGCCTTCTTAAAATCTACAGACACTTGCTTAACTCTCGCAGTACTGCTCTTATCTTTATGCATTTTCTGATAAAATAATGCTGGGAAGGGTGCAGATGGCTGTTGCTACTTATATTTAAGGATTAGCACCTGAGAGGTTACAGCACCAAGTCCCAGAAAATCCACAAATAAATGCATCTGACATGCAATTATTGGAACTTAAACCATGGCATTTGGCTACAAGACATGGGTGTCCCACTGGTGGATTAGCCACCGCTGGATTTGCCGATAAAAGTTTACCTGATATATTTTACTACCTCTTAGTTTCACGCCTAACTTCAAACCTGTTGTATATGGAAGCCAAAATTTTGTTTCTGAACTAAATAATGTTCAAAAACGTGCCGTCTAATGCTCTGTACTGCACTTTCCCGCGAGGTATTTTTCCAGATTAACTTTCATGCCCATGCCAGACATGACTTTTTTCTCATCTAAATAACTACTAACGGTTTACTTGGCAAAGTACGCAATTATGCATTTGTGATGTCAGTGGCTCAGTGCTACACTGGTAGTGACAACTAATAACCTACTTCCTCCGTTCCCTAATATAATATGTTTTGGCAAGCTAATTTAGCTTGCCAAAATGTCTTATATTAGGATTTAGGACTCAGAGGAAGTAGCACTTATGAGCACAATCTATTGCGCAATCACATACCCTCTGAACAGCGTACCAGCACCCATTTTTCCTGGCGCCTGCTACATGAGCATATCCTGCCCCCAAGTTTGTTTGGCTGCTATGCCCTACTGGCCAAACACAGAGCAACACAGGCCTTTTTTGGGAATACACAAAATATTACTCCCTCTGTTTCAAAATATAAGATGTTTTAGCTTTGTGAAACAAATGTATTTAGACATCTTTTAGTGTGTAGGTTCACTCGAATATACATACTAAAAAGTGTCTAGATACATTTACTTCACAAATCTAAAACATCTTATATTTTGAAACAGAGGGAGTAGTATATAATTGCATCAAGATTAGAAATGAACTTTTACAGAAAAAATTCATGCACCTGGTTACAACGCAACATGATTACTATGGTTATGGTCATGTTCAACCCTTTGCACCATATGCAGATAATGTTGTTCCTACCCTATCCAGACTCCTTGCAGTACCCTATCAACTCTCTCCAAGTCCAACCCCTAACCTACCCATACACATATTTGACTCGAACTCATTATTGGCTCGCCTGTATGCATGCCTTTTCCTAGCATTGATTTGATTACCAGTATCTGCCTTGTTTTTAGCCTAGATGATAGGACCTTTATCCGTTGGTTTCGTGACTTGTTTTGTTTTATCCTGTAGAAAACATCTTCATCCTTTTCAGCATTCCTGAAGCAGAAGGCATGAAGTTTAAGGATGTGAGACGTAAAATCCAAGACGTAATGTTGTTTCAAATAAGTGAATGCCTAAACTCAGCAGTCTGCACCACTTCTCTGTTGTGATTCCCTTTATGCTCATGATCAGGCGGTTGTTTGTGGTATTTTTCGGTCCGGTGGGATTCACTTCCACCCAAGTGAAGATGAAATGTTGAAAGAAACAGATAAAGTATGTATTTTCTGGTTGTTCATTTCCATATTAGGGCTATAGGATTCCATGAGAAAAGTTGGTTGGTAAAGTCTTGTCAAAGTAATTACTACAGAAAATTATGTTCATAAAATTACTATTCTGGCTAATATACTGTAGTAATTATGTTGCCCCACGGTATATGTTACATATCCTGTTAGTTACTACTTAAAATCCGTATAAATATATACAAATTTATGAACATGTTCGTTGGACCTTTTTCATGAACTATTATTAAAGGAAAACAGAAAAAAAGCAGTATGAGCTATATTATTTTATGGGAAACAGGAAGATGGATGGATGTTATATTTTGCATTTTTATCATCAGGCATGACAGGATGCTTGGCATATAGTTTTCTAGTTGATTCCCTGATGCACTCTTCATTTCGTTGCTTCACAGTTACTTCTTATTGCTCCTGTTTGCGGGAGGAGAAAACCACACTATACAGTTTCAAATATACCCGAAAGAACACAAAATACGAGTCATTACTCAGAGTCAGAAGGGGGTCAAATATCTACTACTGTGGTTACCGAGCTGAAGGAAACACGTCTAAAGAACATTGTAGAGCGCCCGTCAAAATCGCTCTCAAAGGTAAAATTCGATGTAATGATGTATTGATGGGAATTCCTCCCTTCTCAAACTACTGGGTTCATCAAATGGTTCATTTTCTGCAGAGCAGCGAATGTACACTGGGACCAAGGGAATGCATACTTATTGTTGGTTGGAGGCCGAAAATTACTGATATGATTCGAGAATATGATAATTACCTTGGACCTGGTAGTGTATTGGTATGTATAGACACAGATGGCACAAGAAAAAAAATCTCACATTACTATTTTAGCAAGAAAATGGCAGGTCTATGATGCTAGTGCTCCCATGCAATCATAGGGTGCAACTTGTATAATAAATTCACTTTAACATGCAGGAAATATTGTCAGAAACCCCTATCACTGAGCGGACGAGCGTTGTCAACCCCCTAATGCAGAGCCAACTTAAAAATATCAAAGTTACTCACAAGGTCTTTCTTTGTGTCTCTCTTTGTACAGTAACCTTTGAACTTTGAAGCTCATGGAAGAGATTCTTTTACAAACATAAATATATCCCTGCTCTTGTTATTTTCTAATCTTTATGTGATGATGTGCCATACAGGTGGGATGCCCTATGAACTATGATACTTTGAAGGAAGCTATTATTAACATCAGAAAAACCGCCAAATGTGACAAAAATGTTCATCTTTCAGTTGTCGTGATATCTGACAAAGACTGGCTAATTGGAGGTATGAGTAGCATGCCAACAATAGAAATATGCCATTTCAGAGAGGAGAGAATGTTTGCTGGGTGCACTGCACTTGCATCCGGGGTGAACTGTAATTCGAAATAGTCACTTCAGGATGTTCAAAACCTCCACATGAAATTATGCATGTTCAGTTGGAGTGTTTCATATTCTTGTAAATATCATTGAAAAAGAACATTCTTTCCACCTTGGAAAGAAAAAAACAAAATTCAGTACGCTGTCAAGTAAAATCTTGAGCACTAAACTTGCTTTCTTACACATGATATAAACTGATCTTCGAACATAATTTGCATGCATATAAAGGACTCCCAACATTTGCGTGCTCACTGGTGCATCTTTGGATTACCATACCATTTTGTTATTTAGGGAGAAGTTTCATCTGTGTATGGTTTTGCAGATACAGTACAGGCTGATAAACAATTAGCATATACTCTTCTCCTTGCTGAAAATATCTGCCAGAAAAATGACATTAAGGTCAGTTCTTGTCATTACCAATAATATTTAGAATGTTTAAGTGAACGTACATGTTTCTTTTGGAGCATATACCATATTAAAAAGCATGAGCTGTCTAGAGAGACTAAAACTTAACCCTGAACCAACAGTACTTTTTGTGTTACTAGTGGGCCAACAATATCGACAGTTCTTCTAGGCTATTTAGTTTTGTGCTCCCTAGACTTGAATTTAATCTGGTGTGGTCCAATTAATGATCTCATACAATGTTCTTCTGATAAGTACTCCCATGCTAACAAAAATACTAACTAGCTTGATTTTTTTTTTTTTACTTGAATGTATTAGGTTCAGCATCTTGTATCTGAAATTGTAGACACAGGACTGGGAAAGCAAGTAAGAATTTATTATATTTCAGCTGTGAGTTCATAATAAGTATATTTAATTTTACAAATAAGTTCTTATCTCTGCATTTTATGCAGATATCTAGAATAAGACCCTCCCTTTCATTTGTTGGTGCAGAGGAAGTTATGAGTCTTGTGACGGCACAAGGTTGGTTGTCTACTTATCTTTTGGCTCTTTATTTTTCCTGAAAGGGCTCTATCTCATTAGACAAAAAATGAAATGTAGTTGCGGAATGTAGCGAGTTGAACGAAGTATGGAAGGATATTCTGGATGCTGAAGGAGATGAGATTTATATTAAGGTAATATGAGCGAATTGGTTTTCCTGGTACATTCCTTGCAGCTTGCGGTTGTTAAATCAGCTATCCTGCTGCATGTGCTCATTGTAGGAAATTGGACTGTACATGAAGGAAAGAGAAAAAATATCATTCTCTGAGCTCTCTGAAAGGGCAGTTCTGCGTCGTGAAGTTGCAATTGGTTATGTCAAGGACCAGAAGCAGGTTCATACCCTCTTTTTATTTGTTAGAATATGTGGAAATGATCTTCTCTAAGTGAATAAGATCTTTGTCGATCGGGTTCTTTCCAACATTTGCTATTCAAAAGCTACCTAACTTCTTTACACTAACTGATTTTCGTATACATGATGTTTTTTCTTCTTCATATTTCATGATTCGGCTGGTCTTGATCATCTATTTTAATTCATCTATTGACAGCATATAAATCCTACAAACAAGTTGGAGCCACTTTCTCTTGAAATGACGGATTCGCTCATCGTGATATCAGAGTTTGAAGGTGAACAGCCAATTGTGAGGGACAGCGAAACTTCCACATAAAATTTTCAGCTCGCTGTTCTACTAATTTTTGACAGCTCTTCCTACCAAAGGAGATGAAATATAGCCTGTTCTGTTTTTTTTTTTAAAAAAAAATCAGAGTGATAACTGATAAGAGAGGTCATTTGATCAAATATTCTTTGTGTCCATAGCTATAGAAATTTTCTGGCCACTATCTGTAATTGTAGCTCAACTGCAGATACCTTTTTTATTTATCTGTAAATGTAGTTGAATTCAAATAGTCAACTTGTATGATATGGCAGACTTGAATAAAAAAGGAAAAAAAAGTGATTGTGTATCAGCCGTGCTATTGCTATTGAGTAACAATGTTTATGTAACTTTTCTTTAATTGGACTTGATGAACTGGAAGACAACCTTCCTGATGTATGGGTGATGCAAACAAATTTCTTCTCTAGAATGAACCACACGAACAGTTTTGTCAGATTTAGATTCATCTACCATCAAACACTGGACATTTATCTTGATCTGGGTTGGAAAGTAACGAAGAGGTGAGTAAAACATTCATGTCTCCTGCTCTTTTTTCCCACATTTTTAAGTACATGTAGGATCAAGCTGACTTGCACCTTGGCATTATGTTTTCAGGGCATAATGCAGGATGCTGAATCAATGGCCAATGCTGATGGGAAGACTCGTGAAACTGCAAGCTTGAAGACTACCAGAATTATAAGCACCCCTACCACTGATTGTTTCATGATTGAATGTACGTCAACCATGTTAACAAATGCTATGAGGATGCTAACACCACCCTCTTGCCACACATCTTAGATAACAGAGGCCGTTACATTACAGGAATATGTTTGGATGAATGATATTGTAAGATCATATCGGGATCCCTTGACGCTCTCCCTTTTCGTGTCAGGCATATATCTGGAGCACAAATTGGAATGAATGAACAAGTGAAGCGTAATGGGGTATACTTGGCTTCCGCGACAGTAGCAGATTGAAATCACCTTTTGGTCTTACAGTAGGATCTAGCAACAGCTGTACAATTTCATCCTCTGTAACTCTCTGCTGCATTGAGCGTGGTCAATGTCTACTGCATGATCTTATTCAGAAAGTAAGTTTGGATGCACACCATAAACTGAGATGGTTCTCTGGGTCACTTGTTTGTACTTGTTCAATATGGAAAGGCAGATTTGAACATTCAGATCGTTTTTTTTCAGTAGTAGACCGATTTTCATTATATCTGCAAACGCATTTGCTGGCACAATGACCATCTAGTTCAAATTCTTGACAAATTCGTCTGCCATTTTGTACCAGCCGAGGGTGTTCAGTCTGGTAATCTGGTTTGCTCTTCCGAATGTGAGTTCCTTGATGAGGTAGGTCAATTCTTGAGAGGCCAATTTGGCTCGATGGCTTTTGAGAGGAGGAGGAGGAGGAAAAGGACTCGGAAGCATTTTTCACTTTCGATATGACACGGTCATATATTGACAAACTCGAAACCAAATTAAAACTTGGACAATCCTGGACTAGGGGAAAAGCCCGGGAAGACTTGTATAGGATTACTCTATTAGGTAGGATCATAGGACCAAGTCACAATATTCATATTTAAAAAATACAAAAAATCTAAATATCTTATACTACAACATATATATAGGCTGCATCTGCAACTTAAAAAAATTTCAGCTCAAAATATAATCTACACTTGGAGAAACAAAAAAGACAAAATCTACTGTGAATAGTGTCGGATTTGGCTGAATAGCGAAACACTATTCACACCCAAATTTATCTTTTTTCTCTCCATTTGTAGGTCGAATTTAAAGCAGCAACTTTTTAGTGTTGCATATATAACACAGATGTATGTTGTCAATTTTTTTGAGAATATTTAAACATGTTTTATCTGTTAAAAAATACAGATCTCATATATCCTACCTATACAAGTCTTCTGTCGGAGTTGGCGGCCTCCCCGGCCGGCCTCCGGTACTGCTGTGGGACGCCTCGCGGCTGGCTGGCCCTAGCGGACGATCTCCGGTCCCCCACGCGGCTCGTGCTGTGGGAGCCCCACTCCGGGACCGAGATTCCGCTGCCACGCCTGTGCCCGGTCATCCAGATCTTCCTCTCCGGCGACCCGCTCGCGTCGTCGCACTGGATGGCCGTCGCGAGCCAACCCAGGGGCCCCGTGGCGCACATCCTCTTCTTCTGGCGGCCCGGAGATGCCGCCTGGAGCGGGCTGAGCGTGGCTCCCACATCAGAAATTCACAGCGTCGAGTTCCATGCGGGGAAGATATACTGCATAGACAAGAGGTTTAGCATTACCATCTATGACCTGAAACTCGGCACGACGTTCCCTCCCGAGTTTCTTCAGGTGACGGGCATGGCCGCCGATGGGTTTTGCAAGTCGTCAGAATCACTGTGGGCGGACAGGAGGCTCGACCATCTGACCCTCTCCGTGCGCGCGGTGCATGTCGTGGCCTGTGGCGGCCAGCTCCTGCTTGTGCTGCTGCTGTTCCACGGCCGCCAGGGGTTGTTCATGGAGGTCTACAGGCCAGCGTGGACGCCCCGATGGCCCTTCCGGGTCGGCGAGAGGGTTACTGACCTCGGGGGCTATGCGATCTTCCTGGGCCGTGGCGATGCTGTTGCGCTCTCTGCCAAGGAGTACCCCGCGATCAGGGATAATTGCGTTTACTACCTGATTCACTGTCCCAACATGCACATGAAGCATTGGGCAACCATGTTCGATCTGGGGACAGATGCTGTGGAGGACATCCCTTACCCTGAGAAGGAGAATGGGAGTGCCAACTGGTGGCCGTACTCGTGGTTTTGTCCTCAAAGGCCTCTTCTGGAGAAGCAGCTAGATTAAGCAATAAGCATGACTTTGAATCAGTGCAATCAGCAGGGACTTTTAAATTGGTCTTCGGCATAAGCTGCTTGTGGTGGGGAATTTCCCTTTAAAATTCTACTGTAACTGTGGAAGTCCAGTATGAAGTTCTAAAATTATACTGAAACAGCTAGGGAATATTTTTCTGAAATATTTTCATCATGCAGTGGATTTTTTACAGCTGCATCATCGTCCGAGATTTGTGTTTTATTTGTCTGCAATTTATGGGCTTGGTCAAGCTCGATCTGCTGATGTCTTAGAGTGCGTCATGTCTCAGGAAGGGAGACAATGGGGAGAGTGCCACTAGCGAATTCACAAAAGGAAAGTGCCACTAGTACCTGTAGGGTCTAGCTGTCTTGCACCTTGGCATTATGTTTTCAGGGCATAATGCAGGATGAGTGAATCGGTGGCCAATGCTGATGGGAAGACTCATGAAACTGCAAGCTTGATGACTCCCAGAATAATAAGTACCCCTAACACTGATTATTTCATATTTGAATGGCATGTTAACAAATGCCATGAGGATGCTAACACTACCCTTTTGCCGCACATCTTAAATTACAACAACTGTTAAATCTATAATCTATAATATCTATATAGAAGCAACCCACTAAGTTGATTTCTCTCAACATGCAAGCTATCCACCTAAGCAAGTTGCCACATCAGCACATACTTAATGTTTTCATAAAAATAAGCATGGTGACGCACAATCATTTTTTCCACAACATGCACCCTATCATCTTCACGTAACTCTTCTTATGATCTGCTAATCAATTCTGGAGTAAAAACTGAACCGACCAGAAGGTGTAGCTGAGGCAGCCGAGTAGACACCCTCCTCTTTTTTTCCTTCCTAGCCTTGGCCACTATTCCCTTCCGCTTAATGCATGAACGATTCCATTTCTGCAGTCCAGCAGTCACCTAAATATTTATTGGTGTCATTTGGGTTCTCCATGCAGTCATCTCCCCTCCACTCCCCTCCCAACTCTTCCTATAAATACATCAGTCTTCAGTTCAAGTAGAAAGGGCATATGGATGCTCCCATAGTCAATCATGTGTGTATGGAAGCCGGAGAAATACATACCTCGCGATTCCTCATGCCAGCATCTGCCAGCACATCCTTTCTCACAGAGGACCCAGGTAAGTTGCCCTTACTTGGTCTGTGTTGTCAGTGGAAGCTATACATAAGATGAGATTGTGTGGTACCATTAACGTTTGCACATGATTTATGTTACCCTCCAAACGTATTCGATTTCAGCATCTCACTGCCAAAGCCTTTCTGGATTTTCATTGCCATCTAAGAGGGCTATACTGCTTGGAAGTACAAGGTGTACTGTAGTCTGTCATACATGCCCGTTTTATTCTCACAGCTTATATCAGGTAAAATGCTGCCTTCAAAAGGTTGCAGAAGTTGCTAATAGATATACGGTTTGCTATGGGCACTGTTTTTCAGCTGAATGGAGAATCTGCAGCAATCCATTTTCAGATCTATGGAAGCCCAAGTAGTCAAAGGCTGCAGTATTTGTATTGGCGAGAATATTCTGAGAAGACAATTGGTCAGCATTTGTTTCGAGCGCCTGATGTGTACCGTGAATCATCTTTCTTGCCGCACGAAGAGTCATAATTGTGAGGCACTAGACTAATTGTCAATTTGGCTCGCATAGCTCATATTTGTGTAGGATCGTATTCTTTAGTCACCACATTGCCTCGCCACAAATGTTACGACTAAGCTCAAAATAGACGTAAATGTGTTTGCTTCAGACTTCAGTGCCTTCCGTCTAGAAGTATATTGCGTGGAAGTGCATAACTTGCTTCGCTGGAAAAAGAAAATAATACTTCTTTCATCCTCTTTCCTGTTTGTTGTAAGCAAAGTGTAAGAGCACGGAAGTTATTAAAAATCTTCCAAGAATATATGTTGTTAAATGTTTTTAAATGAGTTAGACAATGGTTGTTCTATTCTCATATGGACTTTTACAGAGGGTATACTTTAGATGGCTTATGTACACCTGTATTCTCTTAGCATATCTAAAATTGATATTTAATTAAAATTCCGCAGCAACGCGCGGGGTATCATCTAGTTACAGGAATATGAATGGATGAATGATAGTGTAAGATCATACCGGGATTCCTCGACGCTCCCTTTTTGTTTCAGGCATATCCGGAGCACAACTTGGAATACAATGAACAAGTGAAGCATAGCGGGGTATTCTTGACTCCCGTGACACTAGGTTGAAATCACCTTCTGGTCAGTAGGATCTAACAAAAGTTGTACAAATTTTATCCTCTGTAACTCCTTATTGCTTTGAGCGTTTCTACTGGATGCTCTTATTCAAAAAGTAAGTTTGGATGCAGCCATCCCACCGGCGGGCGGCGGAGATGGCCGTCCCGCGGCGCCTGGTAAACTTGATCGGCTCCCGCCGGCGTGCTACACGCACCTCCCTCGCTAGTTTTCGGTATGTCGCCCTCTACCCTCTCCGCATATGCCATTAGGCCATTATGCATGCCAGTATGAACTTACCAACTAGATTTTTAGGTAGATTAGAGCTCTGTGCTGGCATTCAGTAGTACATATTCGGTTGGTTTGTTTAGGTGGTATATATGCAATCAATTTTTTTATTGCTGCAACTTTCGTTACAACTTACAAACTTCAGAAACACATGCGCCGACATTTCGCGGCACACTTGGTACACTTACAGATTATTCCTAGCGGTACATAAATAACCAAATCGCATCTCTCAAATTTCATTTCAGCTCTATCTATCCTTCACTGCAACTCATTATCCTGAATCTTTACCGCTAGATGATCGACTGTAATCCCCAATATGGACTCCCCTATGCTTTCGTCTACAATTTCTTAAGGTGTCAGGATGTACATCTTGCAGTCATGAGGCGCCACCGATGCTGATATTTGCCCCTGAGCGGAGGATGACGAGTGCTGCACAAAAAGACAGAAATTGTTGTAATGAACTCTAGAATCTGCAGTGCATTGTTAGAAAAAGCACAGAGCTCTGAATAAAGCGATCTTACCGCCCATAGATCACGGACAGTGACGGTGGCGGATGCAGGAAGCCCTACGCTTGCCCAGTATGCAGTGATGGTTGCCCAGTACCCCTGCCTGTTCCATAGAACCACGGCTTTCCTGTTGCCAGTGAGCGGACCGGCCCATACCTACAAACAATCACGCAATTTCAGACTCTGAATCGTTCTATTTTTTTCTCTTGCTGTGCTATGGCTGAAACTCCGTCGTGGAAGCCATGACTAAGGGGTTTGAATTGAGCAATACCTCCAAACCATTGTTAGACTGCACCTTCTTTCCCTGGACGCCTAGGCTGTCTGTTATGAAAACTGTTGTTTGAGTACACTGAAATCCCATATGAAGAAGGTATCTTGGGCAACTAAGTGGAAGAGAATACTTGCCTTGGTTGACGGCAATGACCTCCCAGTTGCTGATGATGTCCTTCGTCTGCTGGCTCATCGAGCGCACATCGCACCCAATCAGGAGAGGAGCCTACACAACTCAAACCAGGATACAGTGAAGAAATGCAGATAATTTGAGAACTGGAGCAACATTATTAAATGCATATGGGGGAACATGAGTACCTTGGCAAGTGCCCAAATGCTGAAGTGCGAGCGGTACTCAGCTTCAGTCATCCCACCATTCCCAACTTCAAGCATGTCAGGATCTGAGATTGGAGCAGAACATCAGTTCGAATCTAACAAATGGTTTGTCAATCTCCAATACTGGCACAGACTTGTCTGAAACTCTTACCGTTCCATCCACCAGGTCCGGCGTAGGAGGCCCATTTGTCATTCTGGTCGGCGCGGGACGTCATGCTGAAGTAACAAGGTAACTCATGATTAATCTTGCTAATTCTAGTAGCTAAGTGACCAAAATTCTAGAGTTGATGAAATGAGCAGGACCTGCCCCAATTGTCGGCGATGTCGCCAGTTGTCCTCCAGCTATTACCCATGCGACCTGCCCATGTAGCAGGGTTGTCGTCTCCCCTAAACAGCAAACCACAGCATTGTGAATCAGGAATGCTTGATGTTCTACTGCCCATCCTAATATGTTACGAAGAGCAAACTCACCATTCACAAAGCGAGAAGAAGATGTTCTTCCCGTATTTCTTGATGGCGTTGCTCATCTTAGTATATCTGTACGAGCCATGACAATTTACTTCGCAATCTGACACATCAGACTCGATGCACTGGTACTGTTTGCAGTATTGTTCTCCTTACCTTTCCAACACATTCCTGCCTTGATTATTGCAGTTGTCGTACTTCAGATAATCAACTCCCTGGGTTTGAGAAGGCAAGAATTACAAGAACATCAGGATTTATGGTGTCGGTTTTGGTTTGGCATAAGGCATTCGGTAAGTAGTTTTAAGGTGCATACCCAAGACGAGAAGGTTTTCACATCTTGCTCTTCGTGATCGAGTGATCCTGGCATTCTGTTACTGCATGTTAGTGTCCTGCCATACACAGCCACGGTTAGTTTCAGGTACATTGTCAGTATGTCATTATATAAAATCTAGTTTTCTTGGGCAGATGCAGAGTTTAGTTGCTATAGTATGATAACAGATTTGTGTGTTTGCAAATAGCATACCCAGCATCACTGTAAACACCAAGCTTCAACCCTCTTGCGTGCACATAATCTGCAAGCGCCTTGATGCCAGAGGGGAACGTTTGCTTATGTGGAACAATGTTACCCTGAGAAATAGTGATACAATGATGTGAATATCTGACAGCGATAATATCATAAATGTTATTCATATGTGTAATTCTCCGCTTCTAAGACGTCTTGAAACATAGTATGCACAAGCACATGAATGTTTTTGCACAATAGCAGTTAACAGTAATCTCTTGATGCTCAAAATTAGATTAGATGAATTTCTTGAATCCTTTAAAAATATACTTTCGCAGTTCCACTGTACTGAAAATGATAGAAGTGGTTAGTATGCTTTTGTGTCAAGTTTATCTCCATACCTGGTAATCCCTGTTTAGTTCTGCCCAGCAATCATCTGAAACAAAAGACAGGAAACATATATATTTGAGTAAAATTAACATACTGTAGAAAATATAACATCAATCATGTCCAACGTGTCATGTCAAGCATATGGTTCAGAGAGCGTATTCTTGAAAAAAAAAGCATGGTTCAGAGAGCAACACATACCTATGTTGACATATTTATAGCCCAATTTCGCCAGGCCAGTGTTGATCAATGCATCAGCTGAAGGAAAGGAAACCAGTTAATCTATAAGAAAAGAGCTTAGCATTTAACAAAAACACACTTATTACGATGGTGTAATTTAACACTATGAAATTCATTGCATTACTTTTGTAGTAAGACAACTAGATCATCAGGGTGTGATGATCTTGGTCCAGCACCAACGACCCAACTAGTGACTCGGTGGTTTGGTTCTAGCAGTGACCAACCATAGCTGCGTGTCAATGGGGTCAGTACAGAGTACAGTACAACAGGAGCAGGTGGATGCCTCCTCTTATTAGAACTGGGTAGTTAAGCTGCAACATTTCTAAGTCTGATCCAAGTTGTTAGCTCAAAAGTCCCTATCCTGATATGTCCATCTACGAGCAACGTCATAGATTGTAGAGACCATTGTGGTCTGTGACAACAATGGTCAATTGATTTATTTATTCAATGGACCACAGACATTTGAGAGTGATGAGATGATTGATATATCCAGGCTTCCAGCCATAAAAACCTGATCAAGATATGTTCAGAGATCTGCCATCCACAGGCTGTCAACATAAACGATTAATTCATCCCAATCCTTATCTGACAAAACATATCCTTCACAAAAAAATCAACCGGGTCTTTTTCGCAAACGATCGGCTGGCCTTAAATATGGCTATGGGTCCTCATCGCCCATCATGAACATGAGACTCAAAGTTATATTCTGCCACGGGCCTGTTCACATTCAGAATGGCAAACCATCTAATCCCTACACTGTTCTGTAGCACATGTGGCATGTGAACGTGTTCCTCCCAATGGCAATGGGTTTAGCTGAAGCCAAACATGCTTGGGATCTCTCCGTTGTTGAGTGATTAAGCTACTACTACAAAAGCTACTAAGTACCAACACACACGGTTCCACTTGCCTGTTTTCTTTTGCATATTTTTGGCACAAAAGGCGGAAAAAGGCATCTCTGAATCATTAGCGTCTCCGGATGGATGTACGAATGATTCCTCGATCCGATCCGTCTGCTCAAGGAATAAAGACGGGCCATTTGATCTATCTAAAATATAGATTTGGCAGAGATTTTGGACGAGAGAATATGGCAAATGTGCACGGGTTGTCGTGTTGTTTGCACGGCACATCGATCTTGGTGCTTGCAAGCTGGAGCAGACGACCAACAACAGCTCGCCGCTCGGCAGTGGAGTGCTAGCTAGCTAGCTAGCTCGTGCCGGCCGACAAGGTCTCTGTGGCTCTTGGGGGCAACGCCCAGCGCCGACGCCCCCAGTCGAGTCTGCACAAAAATCTCTTGGATAGATGGCTCGGTGCACGGACGACCCACCGCACAAACATCCGGTGTGCCCGTGGCTGGTTCGTTAGGACAAAAAGAATCTACATGTTCATCTGATGGCTCCTAGCTATAGTGAGGCTAATTAAGTAGGTTGTGCCTAGTCTTTTCCATGAACCCTATCTTGCTCTCCTAGACAAACACACACGTACGTATAGGTTGCTCCAAGGTCAGCATCACCGATGACTCCTCGAACGAACGCTTGCCAACCTACTGTTATGCAAAGCTCGGAGTCTCGGGCATGTTAGCGATGACAATGACATGTCCAAGAGCACAACGGCTTTAGCGAACCGATTGGGCCGCATGTGCATTCAAGAACTGAAAGTGAGACGCGCGGCACCATGGACAAGAAACTGCAGATAAAGAGATGCATGATATGTGGGGCGGAGCAAGTGTACCGTACCCGTCTCCCTGATGAGCTCCTCGTTGATCCCGCACCCGAAATGGTTCCAGCTGTTCCACCTAACACACGTGTCGTCAACAGGACAGGATTAGATTAAATTTACCAGGGAAAATCGAGACCCATGATGACGACGTTCGTCAGAAGAAAAATCGCGACCCGTGACTATGTTCGCCGAGGGAATTATAATTGCGTTCCATGAAAACTGTATGATGAAATTAAAATGTTTGCTTCAGCAGGACTGTGTGAGCTCTAGTACTACGTATAGTACTGCTTACAGCGGGCCATGTTCAGTATCCACAGATAACATGACCCCACCGAGCCACCGACATACGGAATTTACCCATCCTGCCATCCATGGTAAAGTCGCCAGTCGCCTGCTATGCGTCATGATGAATCATGATCGATGATATGGCAGTACGGAGAAGCGGTCTAAAAGAGGTCGGGTTCAGGTTGCACTCCACAGTTAAATATATGAAACAGAAGAAAAGAGGTCAAGGGACAGGCACAAAGGTCAAAAGAGTAAAGGAAAAAGAGCATAGCTAGGCCTTCACATCTTTTCTCTCTTCTTTGGGCATGCTTTGGTCTTCAGTTGTTCCTGCAGTTTCCTATTTTATTTATTTTTAGATAAATAAATAGAAGTTCCTTGCAAAATTTCGTATTACTGATCAATAATGGTCATTCATATCATAGTATATATACTACCATAAAAAACGTGATAAATACCACAATATGTCAACATATAATGTTGTAGCCAGTGAAGTATACAAGGAAAATAATTCCTTGGATCTTGATGTGGACGATGGGATCCCGGCCCAGAGCATTTATCTCATCTTATGGAGCCTAAAGAAAATAAAATCTAAAAAGGGAAGAAAATGAAAATATTGCGTGCGGTGCAGGAAGGGAAGGAACAAAAGGGGATTTGGCCATTCTCCATGCACCCCTTTCTCGCTTCCGCTGCAAAGCCAGCGACATGCAGGAATCATGCATGCTAGTTCTACGACCACTCGAACCCAGATTGGGCCGTAGCGCGAGGCGGAGGATACGATCGAATGCGCAGGGAAAGAAACGGTCAAATGGCAGCGTAAGTAACGCACGTACCCCATCTGCGGCGTCCTGCCGAGGCCGTTCTCGAACGCCTTCCGGCGCGCTCGCCCCCGCCGCCCGCGGAGCTCGTGCTCGACCGACGTCGCGTTGCCGTCCGCGCGGGCCGCCAGGGGCGGGCCGCTCAGAGGCACCCTGCCTCCGGCCGCCGCCGTCGCCGCCACGGCGAGCAGCAGGAGGAGGAGCGACGTCGAGCTCGAGGCGCGCGCCATGGCAGTTGCTCTGCTTCCGCCGCCGGCCCGAGCAGAGGAGGAGGAGGAGGTGGGGGTGGGTGGGGTAGTGGTAGGAGGAGGGCGCCGGCGAGTGACTGACGAGACGCGCTCGACAGGCGCCTTTATATAGGGCCGCGCAGGCGTGCGGGGCCCACCGGTTCCGAAATCCAGATTTAATGCCGGTTTACTGATTTCCAATTATTTCGATCGCTACATTTATTTTCTCCTTATCTTCTTCGCTCTCAATATCTCCCTTGTATTCGTTTCCTTTTATTTATTTATTTATTTATTTTCGTTTTCGGGACCACGTCGTGTTCACTCCTGTAGTCCTCCTGTGCCTTGACCTGTGTCGCTGTGCTTACCTTCGGCTAGCCAATGAGTGCAGCGAGCAGGTGTAGGGTCATAGTGAGGCACACATGATAGATTAGTATTATTTTTTTAATTTACTAAAATCTAACAGTTTTGAAGTGTAATATTACAAATTAGACTGATTCTCGTCTAACAGTATTTTAACAACAGTTCTGACCATTGGACATTTATAAGCGTTGAGTTGGCGGCACATGTGGAAAAGACGATGAGATGACAGTGATGCCATCCATTAAAAATTAAAAATAAAGAAGAAAAAAATATTTTTATGGCGGGCTACAATATTTTTTCACAAACTTGAATATCTCATTCTCACGAAAATATTTAATTTAGAGAATACATATACATAATCAGTATGCACGTGAAAATTTTCTACACAAAACATACCAAAATTTAATAAAATATATTGTCACCTGGAGCATACGTGAATATATAAATAAGATATACTTTATATGTGAATACGTGGTGCAGAGTTTTATTTTATCCCGTAGAACATATGTAAATAAGATAATGTTCGGTGGTTGTTTGTTTTATTTATTTATATCTTACAAGAATACATTGAAATTATTCGGAAATGTTTGGAGAACATAGATTCACGTGGCGAAAATTTGTTCTTGCACCCGAGCAAGAGAACGAGCTCATTTTTTGAAAGTTCCAAAATACGTATTTTCAAGTCTTAATTTTTTGTCAAACAATACACACTTAGATATATCTATGTGAGGAACGTACACCAGAAATTTTCTTCAAAATACCATGTATTTTGAGAGATAAAGAGACAAATTTCTGATAAATAATACGTATTTTAGTTCAAGAAACTATTAGATATTTTTTCCTTTTATAGCCCAAAATAAAATGAGTTTTTTACGGAAAATTTGCACGTGCATACTGATCATGTATATGTATTCTCTAAATTAAAATTAGGTATTCAAGTTTGTAGAAAAATATTTTAGCCCCAGTGGTGCCATAAAAATATTTTTTATTTTTTATTTTTAGTGGGCTAACAGGTGGTCTCCACTGCCATCTCATCATCTTCTCCATGTGTGCCGCCAACTCAACACTTAGAAATGGGTCCTAATGGTCAGAACTGCTATTAAAACATGATTAGACAAGAATCGGTCCAATTTGTAACACCACACCCCAAAACGGGTAGATTTTAGCAAAAAATTAAAAAGTGGTACTGACCTGTCATGTGTGCCTCAAATATGATAGTTTTATATAATTTACTCCAGTGGATAGCATCTTGTATCATAAAGTAGTATCAGCATATTATATATATGATGATATTATTGTATTATAGTACCACTACAATGCACGATATCATATAGTTATAGTATCATAATTTGTTCATTATATTTAATGATTTATAAAATCTCAATGCGAATATGAATACAAGATCAACTCGATTTAGTCTAGATCAATGTGTCATGATACGGTATCTACACATGATACCACCGTGATCTCTCTCATCATTAATTGCAATGAAATGTCAGCTTTTAGCATGCATATATACAACGCATGATACTACGTATGGTATCCCATTGTGGGTAGTCTTAGTGATCGCACCTGGGTAACAGTGCTTGGTGCGGGCCGCCATGGTGGGTTGCGCCGCTGTGGTGGTGCACGGCTACATGAGACAGTCTTACGGCCGATAAACCGGAGCTAAAATCGAACCGCTGCTAGGTCGATCGGTGTTGCCATCGGGTGTTGGGTTCTAGAATCGGTTCTACTGACCATTTGACCAAACCTAGTTAGTCTGCAATTGTTTCGTTCTTTAGAATACACTTTCACAAATCCTATTACGTTGGCATCCGACGTATGACATGTGTACTCACCTTGTGCTATTTATCTCCATTTTTTTTTACAAATGAGTATGTGGATGAGCGGACTACTTAAGGAGAACTATTTGTGAGAGCCTCAAGGGGTGTCACGCTCATCCTCGTTGTGGTACAGGAAAGTTTGGGCAAGTCTAGGCAAGGTGAAGGAAGTGGCCAAATGCACCCAGAAGTCCTTCAGGCGCAAGAAACCAAGCAACAAAGACCACTCTTGGTCTGAGGATGAGGATCTTCCACAAGAATATATGAAGACTATGGAAAGGCACAAGTAGCATGTGATCTGCAGGCAAAACCCCTATGGTTCTCCAAAACCAACTCACAATGAGGGTCCTTGGTTTTCGATCAAGACTCAAGTGTTGATGTGGGATGAGTGGTATGATCATCTCATGATGAAATCTTATACGGGGCCCCTTACACTAAATTTTTGATTGGCATGATCTTTATCTTGAGTTTGACTTTGCTTTTGTGGATGAAGCTTCGAAGAAAATGAAATTATTTGACATTGTGACTATCAAGCAAGAATACTACCACGATGTGTTCCGCCAATTCTTTTTCACCATTACTTCCATGGGGATGAAGCAAGAACCATGACTTGGATGACCGTTTGTGAGAACATTGAAGGAAATTTCGATGATCTCGTTGTTACTTTGGGTTATGATGGTGAGAAAGCCATGGGCTTCCGCATTCACTCGGAGAAGGCTATGAGTGCTAGTGACATTGCTTTTTGCTATCCTCCAAATCCTGAGTATGGACCTCCTAGCATGTTGGACTATCGTGTCTACCAAATCATCTAGTGTACTATTGTCACCCTTCTCGCCAAAGGAAAACTGATTTTGTGGACTTCATATCGAAAGTTGAAGAAGGCAAAAAGAGAAATAATACATTGTCAGCAAGTAAAATAGCAAAAAAAGGGAGAAGGGGCCAGCAAAGGAACTCCTCCCACCCAAACATGATATTCCGCATAGCTGATTCGATAGCAAAGAGCTTGGTATTGTCAGGCAACTTTTTAATATCGATATTAATCTCATAGGTCATGTAATAATACAGTGAAACAACAATTTCGCATCCTACCATTATAGCAGCAATCATCAAAGGCCTACTTGCAAGCAAACAAATACATACATGCAATTAGGAAGCTACAAACACCGCTTTCCTTCACGAAACCGCTCCGCCGACTTTTATTATTGATATCAGGTTGTATAATAATATATTTCTATGTAATACAACCCGTAGTGGGCAATCTCACAATCCTGTAATACTGCGTACCTACAAAACTATATAAAATTACCTACCTTACTTATCAGCGTGCCATCTACACCCAATCCGTGCTCTTTACTTCTACAGTAACTTAATATAGAATACTGCATTTTGTAAACCTTAAATAGTAAGATATTGATACATCTCAAACGTATCTATAATTTTTGATGCTCCATGCTTGTTTTAACACCATTTGCCTTGTGTTTCGTTACACTTCGTGGCGTTTTTATGCGATTTCCGGAACTAACCTATTGACAAGATGCCACAGTACCAGTTCCCTGTTTTCTGCTGTTTTTGTGTTTCAGAAAAGCTACACGGGAAATATTCTCGGAATTGGACGAAACAAGTTCCAGAAGTCTTATTTTTCCCGGAAGCTTCCCGAAGACCGAAAGAGAGCCAGAGGGGGCCAGAGGCCGCCCTCACACGTAGGGGGCGTGGCCCAACCCCTGGCCGCGCCCACCTGGTGTGAGGAGCCCCTGGCTGCCCCCTGACGACGCCCCTTCGCCTATATAAAGCCTCGGGACGGAAAACCCTAAGGGAGTCGGCAATTTTCCAGAAAGAATTCCGCAGTTCCGCCGCCGCCATCGACGAATTTCGGGGGACAGAAGTCTCTGTTCCGGCACCCTGCCGGGATGGGAAAGTGCCCCCGGAGCCATCTCCATCGGTCTCCATCACCGTCTCCGCCGTCTCCATCGACCTCACCGCCATCTCCATCAACCTTGCTGTCTCCTATGATGAGGAGGAAGTAGTTCTCCCCCGGGGCTGAGGGCTCTACCGGTAGCTATGTGGTTCACCTCTCTCTCCCATGATGTGATCTTTATGTGATCGTGAGCTTTGTATCATGTTGAATAAGTAGATGTTACTCTTCTTCATTATGTGTACTCTAGTGTGTTATTAAAGTAATCTATTCCTCCTGCCATGGTGTAACGGTGACAGTGCGTGCATCATGGTGGTACTTGGTTTAGGCTACGATTGTGATCTTTTATGGATTATAAGAATAATTATCACTATGATAGTATTGAAGTGATCTATTCCTCCTTTCATGCTGTAATGTTGACAGTGTGTGCACCGTGTTAGTACTTGGTCTAAGTTGCAATAATATCTATCTTGAGTTGTGATTTGATTTGGATATCTCTATGAGTGGTGTTTGTCAAGTACTTGATGAACTTTGAGGAGTGCTTCGTAGCCCTATGCAATGATTAGTGTTATTCAATATGAGAGTAATTCAGAGTACCATAGTGAAGAGAAGTTATTTATTTGTTCAATTATGTTATATTTGTTGGGAGTGTGTCCACTAGTGAAAGTATGATCCCTAGGCCTTGTTTCCAAGCATTGCACACCGTTTACTTCTTGTTTTGTTACATGTTTGCTTGCAGCGATACTTATTCCATATTACATTTACTACTCATAATTATCACTACTACTTGTATTTCACTATCTCTTTGCTGAACTAGTGCACCTATACATCTTACAAGTGTATTGGGTGTGTTGGGGACACAAGAGACTTTCTGTATCGTAATTGCAGGGTTGTTTGAGAGGGATAGCTTTGACCACTTCCTCCTTGAGTTCAATAAACCTTGGGTGATCCACTTAAGGGAAACTTGCTGCTGCTCTACAAACCTCTGCACTTGGAGGCCCAACACTGTCTACAAGAACAGACGCGTGCGTAGACATCAAGCTCTTTTCTGGCGCCGTTGCCGGGGAGGTAAGGTAAAAGGTACTCGCATCCTCCTGTGTGAGTGCTCGAAGTTATTTCCTTTAGATTCTGCAATTACATCTTTTTGTTTCTTGTTTTTATTTTCACTAGTTAGGCTTAATGGAAAACAAAGAGTTCTCTAGTCTTTTTCCTGAGTTTAGATATGAAGTGTTTGAAGAGAAAATTGAAAAACCTTTGGAGCTTAATTTGCATGCTAATAGTGTTGTTAGTATGAATGCTTTGAACACCGTTGTTGATAATGCTATAGAAAAGTCTAAGCTTGGGGAAGCTGGTTTTGTTAAGCATGATATTTTTAGTTCCCCAGCTTTAGTGGAGAAAATTTGCTCTGATGACATTTTATCTCCCATATGTGATGTTCCTTCTTATGATGATATGTTTGAAGAATATGCTTTGCGAAATAGTTGCTCTTTAGCTTGTGATGATACTAAACCTCTAGTTTATGATGGTTATGATGATGGGTATAATATTTTTAGTTCACCTACTATTGAGGATAAAATTAGTTATGATTACAATATGCCTCCTATTTTTGATGATTATGGTGATGAGAATAATTATTCTGTTGAATCTGCTCCTACTACTATTGTTCATGTGGGGAGTATTAATTCTTTTATGCATGTGGCTCATGATAGGGATGTTTTATGTGATAGTTATATTGTTAGTTCTATTCATGATGCTACTGAAAGTTATTATGAGAGAGGGAAACATGGTTTGATGGATCTCAACAATATTAAGTTTCCCCTCTTTATGTTGTAAATCTTGAAGTGGCACTTGTTTTATCTATCCATGCTTGCTACTATGTGGCTCGTTGATTTATTTTCTTACAAGATTCCTATGCATAGGAAGTGGTTTAGATTTAAATGTGTTCCATACTTGCTTTTTGATGCTCTTTATTGCTTTAAGTTCCTATATGGCGCCTTTGCCTCAAGCTCGTATATGGCGCCCACATGAGCATCTTTGCAAATTACTGTGCCTAGCTCAAAGGCGTTAATGAAAAGCACTCTTGGGAGATAACCCATTGTTTATTTTCAGTACTTTTTCTTTTATTTGAGTCTTGGAAGTTATTACTACTGTAATAACCGCTCCTTATCCTTTTTATTTCGTTGTTGTGCCAAGAGAAGCCTCTAATTTGAGCGAGGTAAGATTTGGGGATGTTGCTGTCCTGAAACAGTTTTCGGTGCTGCACCGTAAAAATTTGTGAAAATTCTCTGTATATCTTTTGGACCTGCGATTTCTTGTGCATATGCCCCAGGTCATATCCAAACTTTCATTAGTTGAACACTTTTTGATTTGAGCAACAGAAAACCCCTTAAAAATTCGACCTTTGTCAGCTGTTCTGTTTTGACAGATTTCTGCCAATATTTGTGTTTGCAGCTTTATCGCTTTCTTTTTGGGTTCTTTTGATCACGGAACTTTTGGGGAAGTTGCTACAATAGTATATGCTTAATATGTGGTGGTTTTAGGTTGAAACCTGAAGCAAAAAAGGTTTGATTCTATGTTATGCTTATACTAATGTTGCTAATATAATTGTGTTTAGTTTTGTATGAAGGAAGTTTTCAAGTGTAGGGATTGGAGAATGATGAGATAAGATGAAGAATGGACAAAAGCTCAAGCTTGGGGATGCCCATGCATCACCACAAGAAATATCCAAGAAGTACAAGCATCAAAGCTTGGGGATGCCCCCAAGGCACCCCCTTCTTCATCGGCAAAAATCAGGTCACCTTTCAAGACACTATATTTTTATTGCTTCATGCACTATGCGTTTTTCTTGGAGCGTCAGTTGTTTTTGTTTTCAGTATTAGTTTAGTTTAGTTTGCTGCAATAAATGGTTAGATCACATCATGTTTCTTGTGGAGGAGATGAACTCGCTTTTCATTTGCCAAGAACACTCTAGTTTTCACTCTTATCGTTCAACGAGTGTTCTCTTTTTCTGCTACTGCATTTAGCTTGCATTTTTCGCCTTGATTTGCGTTTAGATCTTGTTATATCTTTTCATCAAGGTGTATTTTTGCCTCTGATCTTTATAGGTTTTCATCAAAAGAGGTGTTTATAAATTTTTTGAATGGTGTTGGAAAAGAGAAAAAGCTTTATGCAAAAAAGTGGTACAAGAAGGAGCTTGTGTAGACTGCGGCCTAGGCTTTTTCATGTCATGCTTGATATCTTTTTGATAGTATGCTTAGTGGTTTTGCTGTAGCATGACTTATCTCAAATAACTGAGATTGCTTAATGAGCCTTTGAAAAGATCATGCGTTGTTTTTATCGTTTGGAAGCATTATTTTGGTTTTCTCCTTGATGCTTTATTTGGGTTGACTTGGCGCATGCTCACACATGTTAGACTCATACAAAGTCGCCAATAGCCTCTATAATCATTTAGTTTTTGACTTTTGATGCCATCTTATGCTTCTTTTAATGTCGCTTTGCATGATTATGGCCGTTATTGCTCTCTTAGTTGGTCGCTCCCAGTCTTTTGCAAGCCCTCGCCTTGTACTGAGTATGAGCTCTACTCGTGCATCCAACTCCTAAAAACCAAAGTTTTCCAAAGTGTCCACCATATATACCTACTAGCAATTTGCTATTCCAAGTAAATTTGACTTGCTTTTATCTACTCTTCAAATTAAACTCTTACCACTGTTATGCGAAAATTGGTCAGTAAAGCTCTCACGAACCGGAAGGCACACTTTACTTTTTCCTGTTCTTAAAAATTTGACATTGTGGTCTTTTATGATGAGTTGTTATGCTTGCAAGTTGTAAGTTGGATACTAGCCCAACCATGCTGTCATGGGGCAAGCTTTCAACATTGCACTTCTTATTTGAGTTGATATCGTGATCTTTTGTTTATGGATGCCCGCTGACAAGGGTATAGTTAATAGAGCCCGCTAGTTGAGTACCCCTGAGGCCCGATAAGCTAGGCCCAATTGTAATGATAGTCGAGTACGAGTTCTTACCGTATGTCGATATTGTAATCTGCGTCGTACCCTACCCGATCCTCGAGACCTGGCCACCTATATATAGGGGCCAGGAGGGGACGGTGTAGGTGAGATTGAAAGCAAGCCAGGTTGAACACCCAAGTTTACTTTCAACATATACCTATTCCGACTAACTTTACCTTCGAGTTCATCCGACGCCCTATCTCCCCGATCCTAAGTCCTTCATCTAGGACATTTGTCGAGTTAACCCTCGTCAATTGGCGCCGACCGTGGGGATCCTGGGCGTTGGAATCATGAATTCGACGGCTTTTTCGCTTTTAGCCAACAGCAGTACAGAAGTCGACGAAAATCAAGAGATGGAGTTGACAATTGGAAGTTTGAGCATCCTCATTGGGCCATCGGGCTCATCTCGCCTTTCAGATCCGACGAAACAAGATCCGTCGGCAAGTGAGCCCGAAACAGTAGCAATGATGGAATATTCCGACGGCTCATCCAACGAGGTAAACTCGCCGGTCAGCCTAGGCGAAGAACTCAAAGAAATCGCAGAAGACAACAAAGCGAAGGAGAAACTCGACGAAGGAGTCCAACTCAATGATCTCGTGATCTGCCTCGACAGTATCTCAGACAAATCAACAGACACATGGAAAACAGGGTTAGAGCTTTCTGAAGATGGTGACTCGACCTTCTCAAATTTCAATAGTAACATCGGCAAACAATGCCAGGTGCTCGCCATTGTGGGAGACAACTCAGAAGAATTCGATGAAAATAACAACCCAGTGATAAACCCAGCAAATATCGACAGAGGAGCAAATCACCTAGCAGAAGGGCAAACAGTAGAATCCCTCACAGCCAGGGAAAAAATTTGACTATCAGTCGACGAGTGGAAAATAATAAGAGAAGCCGTAGAACACGGCACGCCAATACCATCAAATTCCAGCAAAGACATGCTTTTTGGGTATCATTACGCCCTAAGGCAGCAAGCAAAACAATTAGCAAAGGAGAAGATAGAGATACAAAGAAGAAAAGAGTCAGCCATTGCAGCTAGCGAAGCTGCTCGCAAAGCACGAAGCGACGCATCATACAGTAACGCAAGGAAAAATCGTCGACACGGCTCAAGGTATGACAACCTCGAGTACTCCGACAGGCAAAGTATCTCGAAAAACCTCGACTCGTCCTTCCTATCGGTCGACGTGCAGGGGAACATCCTACCGAAAACCCCTGAAGCAGCATTAGTAGCAGCGCAAGCATATCTGCTCACAACTCGACCAAGTCCAGGAGATCCTAGGGAGCACATGCATAGAGCAGCATTGAACGGACTCAACATGGTGGGCCACAAGCTATCAGCAAAAGGAGAAGAAGCACATCATCACAAGGAAGTACATAAAGCAAGATCACCTCGCCGTCACAACAGTCCTCGGCATAGAAGCAGCAAGCAACGATCTCGATCGCCATCACCTAAACAGCACGGTGGGACTCGAAGATCGCGATCCCCGAATGGAAAACGCGACTATGAAGACGACGAAAAAGAGATGGGGGCATCATGCTTTACCCGCAGGGTTCGCACCACTCCAGTTCCCAAGGGATTCAAGCTACCTCATGATCAGCAGAAGTACGATGGATCACAGGAACCACAATCGTGGCTCGCAGATTACTTACAAGCAGTTCAAATATTAGGAGGAACCAAAGAAACAGCAATGCAAAGTTTGCAACTACACCTCACCGGCGCAGCAAGGTCATGGTTGAGCAAACTAGAGAAAGAATCCATTGGAAGCTGGGAAGACCTCACAAAGCAATTTACAAGCAACTTCAGGTCGACATACAAACGGCCAGCATCAATAGAAGAAGTCAAAGCGTGCGTACAGCAACGCGACGAAACACTACGGGCATACATCCAAAGATGGAGCCTCATCAAAAACTCAGCAGTCGAAGTTTCAGACGAAAGAGCAATAGACGCGTTCATTATCGGATTAAGGCGAAGAGACCTAGTCGAAGAGATGGGTAGAATCAAGCCGAAAACAGTGTCAGATCTCATGGACACGGCAAACAGATTCGCAGATGGAGAAGATGCGTGCAACAACAAGCGGACGCGATCTCCAGAGGACGACAGAAGGAACAGATATGGAAGTCAAAGGAGACGATCCCGAAACTACGACATCTACGGCTCGCATAGCCAAGTCGCCGCAGGATATAAAGACAACAGCTATCAAGGAAATGATCGCAGAAGCTCAGGATATCGAAGCTATGGAAAGGAGGACTATAAGAAGTTCCCTACAAGAGAATCCAGAGAGTACAACCCATCACCAGAAGATATGCTCAACGGGCCTTGTCATATACACTCAGCGTTCGTCGACGGGAAGCGAGTATCAAGGCACGCAATGAAAGACTGCGCAACATTCTTAAAACTACAAGAAGCAGCAATAAACAAACAAACCGAAGCAAGGCGACAAGGATTCGAAGGAAGCAACAATCCTCCGACAAATCAGCAAGGAAACAACGGAGCTCCTCAAGGCCAAGACCAGCAGAACAAGGGACACGACGACGACGAAGGGTATGTCCCATCAAAAGGACACATCACAGCAATGATACAACCTGTGCCTAAGTCGAACAAAGAAGAAAAGAGTATAACTCGACAAGTCAATCTAGCAGTCATTTCACCCCCAGCCGCAACAGAGTATCTGCATTGGTCAGAACAACCAATTGAGTTCAATAGAGAAGACCACCCTATAACAGTACCTCGGCCAGGAAACGCGCCTCTGGTACTCAAAGCTCAAATCAGCGCGTATGATGTCGACAGAATATTCATGGACGCAGGAAGTGGGATTAACCTGATATACGCAAAAACACTCAGGGCAATGCACATATCGCTGGAGTTCCTGAAGCCAACAGATTGTTCCTTCCACGGGATCGTGCCAGGAAGTGCCAACTACCCACTGGGTCGGATAGCACTCAATGTTTGCTTCGGCAACCGACAAAACTACAGGAGAGAAAAGCTCGACTTCGAAGTCATGGACTGGCCATCTCAATATCACGCAATCCTCGGACGGCCCGTGTTCTCGTGATTCATGGCAGTACCTCACTACACATATCTGGTACTCAAAATGCCAGGTCCAAGGGGAATAATTACAGTCAAAGGAAGTTTCGAAGTCTCAGACCTTTGCGACAGGGAGTTCCACAAGATGGCGCAAAACTTTGGCATGATAGCCAACTATGCAGAAAAGGTGAAGAACACGACTGCAGAAGGCATCAAGCTACTCGAGGGACGCGCTACGGAACCCGAGACGAAGAAACCACGAGTAGAAGCATCAGGAGAAGACAAAGACGCTGGAAAAGAAGAACAAACCATGATAGCATAAGCATCAAAAGAGTAGAATAGAAAAGTAACGGCTGTAAAAGCCACGAGTTATACCAGGGGCAATGCCCTCTAGATCCAGAACACAGGTCATAGGCCGGATCTCTTGGGTCACCCCATGTATCTTACAAGTATAAATAAAGACAAAGCGTTCCTCATATTCGAGTTTACGAGTCTTTCAACGAGAAGATGCGGCAAACGCACGAATCATACAAACACGCATTGAGAATAAGTTTCAGACATATAGTCGCGAAATAAATAAACTCTCGCGTTCCACATATACCTTACAACATCGGGTTGTCAGAATCATCTACGCCTAAAGGGTCTAAGTAGTGAAACTCACGGAAAAACGCGGAGTCTTCTTGCAACAACCTGGCTATAATTCGTCGGGCAGGCTGCAAGGTACTCTCTAAGTGTACTCGAAGGTTTGCCCCACCAGGAGGATAGCTCAGCGACATAGAACTGTAATTGAGCCTTGGATGCCACTTGCGTATCCACCCAAGAGCAAAGTTGGCACCTGCTACTAGGTTCAGTTCTATCAACCGATGGATTCGCTGGCTGGATCTAAAAACGTCAAGGAGCAATGGAAAAGTAGCAGGCAGAGGATTGCGAGGAAGCATCACCGAGTGCATAGTTACGAGAGCTCTCCTACAGCCATCCACTGCCTCACCAATGTGCTGGGCACGGTCCTGAAGCAATACAATAGCGCTTCGGCGTCGAGGATCAGACCATAAATTTTCAACACCTGCGGACATCTTCTCCAGAGCTGCGCTTCGTTCGGTAACCCAACGATCTTCAGCAGCGAAGTCTAAGCAAGTGCCTGTAAGGGCATAGGATATCACAAAAGCAACAGTACAAAGAAAAGAAAATAAGTCGAGAGGAAGCTTACATCGCGGCATTTCACAGGCGGATTCGACGATACCAAGAATGAAAGAATTGCATTCTTCGTGATTGATACGTCCAAAACGTATCTACTTTCCCGAACACTTTTGCTATTGTTTCTCCTCTAACTTGTGTGTTTTGAATACAACTAACACGGACTGACGCTGTTTTCAGCAGAATTGCTCTGGTGTCTCGTTTTTGTGCAGAAATTCAACTTCCAGTAAAAATTCGGGAAAAATCACCAAAAATCATATTTCATCAGAAGACCCACGGAGCCAGAAGACTGGAGGGAGAAGTGGCTCGAGGAGCCGTCACACATGGGCGGCGCGGCCCAGCCCTGGCCGCGCCACCCCTGTGTGAGGTGGCCCCAGGCCCCCTCTCGACCTCCTCTCTCGCGTACATATACCCCCTGACGACTTAAGATCGGGGAGACAGCGTTTTTTCCCAGATAGACTTCCGCTGCGCCGCCGCCATCAGAAACCGCGATTCGGAATCAGAAACTCCGTTCTGGCACCCTGCCGGGACGGGGATTCGGAGGAGATCTTCATCACCATCACCACCGACGCTCCTCCATCGACCATCCATGACTCCCCCATCCATGTGTGAGTAATTCCCCCGCTGTAGGTAAGGGGATGGTAGGGATTGGATGAGATTGTTCATGTAATTTGATATGAGATTGATAGGGCATAGTGCCTAGTATCTTTATTTAGTGCCTACGACATTGTTGCAACTTGTTGTGCTTAATGCTTGTCACTTTGGGCCCGAGTGCCATGATTTCAGATCTGAACATGTTATTATTTCTATGATGATACTTGTTGTTTATGGTCTTACCTACAAGTTGTATACACATATTGTTGTCCGGAACCCGAGGCCCCAAAGTGACAGAAATTGGGATAACCGGAGGGGATGGCTATGATATGAGGATCACATGTGTTCACCGAGTGCTAATGCTTTGCTCCGGTACTTTATTAAAAGGAGTACCTTAATTACCAGTAGTTTCCCTTGAGGCCCTGCTGCAACAGGCTGGTAGGACAAAAGATGTCGTGCAAGTTTCTCCTTGTGAGCACGCACGACTATATACGGAACACATGCCTATGATTGTTTGTACTAGGATGCTTTATCATTATTTATCTGCAATGCCCGTATCTCATTGATTTCATGAATTATCTTATCCATGCAACGCCCGTTATCCATCCCTATGCCTACAGTATTTGTTCCTACTGTTTACAACCGTTACTTCTACTGCTGCTATTTTACTACTGCTGTTACTGTTTTCCTACTGTCACTGCTATAAAACTGTTGCTACTGATAAACCGCTGCGAGTGAGACTGTTTCCAGGTGCAGGTGAATTGACAACTCATCTGTTAAGGCTTTCATATATTCTTTGGCTCCCCTTGTGTCGAATCAATAAATTTGGGTAATACTTCTCTCGAAGACTGTTGCGATCCCCTATACTTGTGGGTCATCAAGACTATTTTCTGGCGCCGTTGCCGGGGAGCATAGCTTTATCTGTAAGTTCACTTGGTATCCATATTGTTCGCTGCAATCCTTTCATCATGGGTAAACCTCGTGATGGAAAAGTTCCTATATTGCCATCCACTACAAGAAGAGGTACGACTCTCAACACCTCTGTTGCTCTTGATTCGCCATCCGTTATGAGTAAGTTGCTTACACCACCACACCCACACGTTACTGCTACTACTTCTGCTGAGATTGAAAGTGCCACTGATAATTTAGATGATGCTTCTACTGTGCTTGATGAGAGAGGTTCACTAGGTTCCTTTTTAGAAGCTACACCACTGTTACACCTGTTAGTTCACCTGAGTCTAGGGAATGTCCTAGTGATGATTATGATGATGATGCTTATATTGAGCTTAATGATGATTTTATTGCAGAAGCACGTGCTGCTCGTGATGCAGGTAATATTAAAGAGCTTCTTGCTAAACGTTCTGTTAGATATAATTTGTCTCCTGATCCTAAGTTTGCTGCTTCTCCTATCAATATTAGAGACAAAGATTATGATTTCTCTTTGGATTTATCTTACATATCTATTGTTGAGAAAACTCCCTTTTGTGGTACTAAAGATGAGAGTGCTATGGAGCACATGAATGAGCTTTCTACTTTGAGTAATTTGTTTTCTGATGATATTAAGCTCCGCACTTATTTTGTTGCTAAGATTTTTCCTTTCTCGTTGAAGGATGCTGCTAAAATTTGGTTTAATAGTTTGTCTCCTGGATCTCTTACTAGTCCTATTGCTTTGGTTAATGCTTTCTTTCAGAAATATTTTCCCGCTAGTGCTCAACATGCTGCTGTGCAGAAAATCTTTGATTTTGAACAGGGAAAAGGAGAGAAATTGCCTGAATCTTGGACAAGGTTTTGTTCTTTAATTAGAGCTTTGCCTAAAGAACCATTGCCTAAAAATGAACTCCTTGATATATTTTATAATGGACTAACGGATGAATCTAAGTCATATTTGGATAGTTGTGCTGGTTGTGTTTTCAGGGAAAGAACTCCGGCTGAAGCAGAGGAGTTAATGGCTAAAATAAGCCGGAATCATGATGATTGGACTTTAGTTGAGCCAACACCAGCACCAACCCCTGCGCCATCTACAGAGCCCACACCGAAGAAGAGAGGGATGATTAAATTAAATGATGAAGTTATGAAGGAGGCTAAGAAAGCTCTTAAGGAGAAAGGTATTAATGCCGAAGATGTGAAGAATTTACCTCCTATTGAAGAATTATGTAAGCCAATCCCTCGCTCATCTACTATTGAGGTACACTCTCTCCAACGCTTTGATGAAAGAGATATTCCTTACACTAAACCTCCTGATCAATGCTTAGATGAGTTTGATAATTTTATTGTTAAGCAAGAAAATTTTAATAGAATGGTGCATAATCATCTGTTGGAGAATTCTAGAGTTATTAACAAGATGCAGGATATTGTGGAGAGAACCGCTAATGATGTGAAGATACTTGCTAAACATTTTCAAATGATTCAAACACAAATTGATCAGCTTACCAAGGTGCAGCAAGATCTGCTAGTTAATGCTGCAAGGGAGAAGCAAGCATGTGAAATACGCACAAGAAGTGGAGCTGCTACTCAAGATCCATTATATCCTGAAGGACATCCTAAGAGGGTTGAGCAAGATTCTCAACGCACTTCAAGTGATGATATTCCTCCCAAGAAGAAGAAGAAGCATAAAACAACTGCAGAATCCTCTGATGCAGGTAAAGATCCTAACAGTGTTTCTATTTCTGATGCTGAAACAGAACCAGGAAATGATAAAGAAGAAGATAAAGAAGAAGCTGAAGAAGAACCGGAAAAGAGTGATAAAAATGTAAAGTACACCAAAGAAGACTTCATTGCCAACAAGCATGGTAAGGAGAGGGAACCTTGGGTACAGAAGCCAATGCCTTTTCCTAGTAAGAAACACAAGTCCAAGGAAGAAGAACACTACAACAGGTTTTGTGAATGGATGAGACCTTTATTTTTGCAAATTCCTTTGACTGATGCTATTAGAATGCCTCCTTATGCAAAGTATATGAAAGATATTGTCACTAACAAAAGGAAAATTCCTAGTGAGGAAATTTCCACTTTACTTGCTAATTATTCTTTTGATGGTAAAGTTCCAGAGAAGCTTGGAGATCCAGGTATACCAACTATTCCTTGCTCCATTAAAAATAACTATGTTAGAACTACCTTATGTGATTTGGGAGCTGGAGTTAGTGTCATGCCTTTTTCTCTTTATAAGAGACTTGATTTAGAAAAATTGGTATCAACTGATATATCCTTGCAGATGGCTGATAAGTCTACTACTATTCCCATTGGTATATGTGAGAATGTTCCTGTTCAAGTTGCTAACAGCTGTTTAATACTAACTGATTTTGTTGTGTTCGAAATGCCTGAAGATGATAACATGTCTATTATTCTTGGGAGACCTTTTCTAAACACTGCAGGTGCTGTTATTAATTGCAATCAAGGAAAAGTCACTTTTAATGTTAATGATAAAGAATATACGGTTTATTTTCCCAAGAAGATTGATAGGAGAAATGCTCTAAATTCAATCAAGCATGTTGAGACCATCAAAGTTGGTCAAATTATTTGTTCAGAGCGAAAGCCCAGGGAAGAATGTCAAATTGTTATGGTTGGGACTATACCTATCAAAGTTGAGGTAACATAAGCATTAAGTGATATGCAAAGTTTTGCCTCATAAAAAGTTAGTTTGGTAACAAGACTTGATCAACCTTGTTAACAAAGTGATTTTATATGAATGAAACTTCGTTTTCACCGCATCCACTCCACCTCACTTGTATTTACTTTCATCAAATTTTATTCTTTCAGTTTAGTTGTATGATTAAGAGTATCTCAGAGCTGCTGCATGCTTAGTTTTGATTTGCTTGAAATCTTTTCATCCTCGTTTTCCTGAGTTTTATCGTTATGTCAATTTCTGAAAAATCCTCGAAAATAAAGTTTCTCGAAAAATTCCAGAAAATTCTTTATAAATTTTTATGTCAAAAATGGGGCAGAGAGACACCTGGGTGGCACCAGGTGGGGCAGCCACGCCACCTCACACACAGGTGGCGCGGCCCAGCCCTGGCCGCGCCACCCATGTGTGAGGGGGCCCCACCAGGCCACTCACTCATCTCTTCTTCCCCTGCTCTTTCTCTCTCCCGAAAAACACCATCCCATTTGCCCAAACTCGAGTTCTTGCTGTTCTTCACCTGGATTTCTCGATCTCCTTGTTCAGCCCAGCATTTTTGCTGAAACTTGGATCATTCGCTCTCCGGTATGTGACTCCTCCACTTGTCCAAGTAGATTTTCTTTTGGTAAAGTATTTCTTGAGTATTTTAGCATTGTAGGTGACAGTATAAATGAGTATGCATGCTTGTTCTATTGTTTAGAAAGATTATTTTGATGCATGATAGCTCTCTAGTAACCCTCTATAGTAGTTTCCTACATTTGCTTGTCTTTAAATCATTTTTATGAGTTTGTTGAAAAATTTCAGAGAAGAAGATGGCCAACTTCACATATGGAGAAGTGTTTGAAAGTGATGCACC
Source organism: Dactylis glomerata (assembly GCA_007115705.1). Classification (NCBI taxonomy): domain Eukaryota; kingdom Viridiplantae; phylum Streptophyta; class Magnoliopsida; order Poales; family Poaceae; genus Dactylis; species Dactylis glomerata. The sequence goes on from QXEO01000291.1 coordinate 7,408,008, forward strand.
AAGGGCATCAAGGCCCTCTAGATCCGCTGCCCGATATAGGGTATCCTATAATGAGGATCTCATGTCACCGAACCCAGAAGGGGATGATGGAGATGCACATACATCTGCCTTCCCTTGTTTTAACTTCTTGAGTGATGCAGGGATTCTTGATGATTTCTTGCTCCTTATTAACAGGGTTGGGTTGACAGATTATGTGGCGGATAAAAGACACCAATATGCTTTGCTTACAAAGACTTTCGTTGAAAGTTTTAAATTTATTAACTCTCAGTACAATCCATCTGTTGCATTTAAGATTTATGATCAGCCCATCACCATGTCTTTGGAGAGGTTTTGTTTTGTTTTAGGTTTTCCCATGTTTGGAACGGCTAGGAAGATACAAAATCACCCTGCTGATTTGTTGGAGCTTTACCGAGGGGTGACCAATGATGATGACCGCAACGCACAGCGTGGCAAGATAAGAAATATTCAACTCCCAGCTATTAGATATTTTACTTACTATCTTGCAACTAGTGTACTTGGTAGAGAAAACACTAGCAATATCTCCAACTATCATTTAGCTTTTCTAGCCACTGCTCTTGATGTTGGTAGGGAGTATAACCTTGGTGCTGTTATTGCTCGTCGTCTAGCTGCTAGGGGACCTATTTATGGAGGTATTATTGCTGCACGCATTGTTGCTGAGCTAGGACTTTCTATTGCTCCTAATGATGTATTGTTGGCTCCACAGAGGCTTGATCTCGCTGCTATGAAACTCCATCATTTTGTTACTGCTAACTCTCGTGCAGGGAAATTAGTTTACAGAATGTTATTCATTGATGGAGAGGAAAGGGAAATTCCCTTTCCTCAGCCTAACTTGTTCAGCATTCATAAGAAGCCATGGTCGCGCACAAAGGTGGAGTTGGACGATCAGCTTAGGCTGCTTGGTTTCAATATCCAACACGGCGTGGTGGTCCAGGAGGAAGAGGAGGAGCCGCCCTATCACTTCACCACGTACCACTCCGGGGCATCCTCAAACTCTTATCAGGACGATGGTGCTTCTTCGTCACACCACGAGGGCGCCACCTCATGGCAAGATTGGCCGAGTTGGGATTGATCTCCACTTAGGCCAAAAGCCTAAGCTTGGGGGGAGGTACGCCGACGATTCACTCATCTACATATCATATTCTGCCGGTCCTTTGTATATTCATGTTTCGCTTTCTTTACTATTCTTGTTCTTGTTTTCATTGCTTCCAAAACACAAAAAGACCAAAAATATTTCCGTTGTTTCTCTCTATTTGGTTCTTTAGTTTTCCACCTTCGGTTTGCTTTACTTGCTATTTTCAGTTTGCTACTTGAAAAACCCAAAAATATTTGCTTTGTTCCTTCCGCTTTTGCTTTCAAAAATCGAAAACACAAAAATATTGTTGTTCTTCTTTGGTTTTGTAAAGTTTGTGCGGAGTTCAGTCTCCCGTTACTCCATTGGAGCTTGGTATTCACTTTATATTATTCAAGCCACACAAGTGAAGAGCAATAATGACGACATATGACAATCCGAGATGTGGTAAGAGGCTGGTATGAACTCTATTTGTTTTCATTTTTGTACATATATTCATCTATGTGGACATGCTTAGTCAGTTCATGTAAGGTATATGTCATCTAATGGATGCTTTGTAGTTCTTGCTTTCATATGATTAGTTTCAATCTACTATTAGCCGGTAGCATGTCATGTAGACGCTTGCATGCATTGTTTTATTCATAGTATGGTATGATATTGTGGTATCCACCTCTGAAAGCTCCATTTGAATCGACTTGGCACATGCTCATGCATGCATATGACTGAACAAAAAGTCAATTAAGCCTCGATGATCTAATTTGCCTCAGAGTTCTTGTATCATTTTTATGCCTATATTAATTTTGTTTTGTCGCAAGCATGATTATGATAGTTATTGCTCTCTCGATTGTCGCTTCCCAGTCTTTTGCTAGCCTTCACTTGTACTGAGTATGAGCTCTACTCGTGCATCCATTTACCAAAAACCAAGTCTTCCAAAGAGTCCACTATAAATTCCTATGCATGGTATTTGTAAGCCATTCCTAGTAAATTTTCATGTGCTACCTTTCAAAACTTTCAACTACTTCTCATTTTGTGCCACTGTTTTTAGCTCATGGGGACGTAGTGGTCGGAATTGCTATCTTCCATATTAAATTAAGTACCCTTCGACTAGGCAGCTTCATCTGCTCGTCATTAATTTTGCAAGGGAGCTGGTCAGACCATTATAATCTTAATTCTAAAAGAAAGAAAAAAAAGGCACTCCTCCAATGGAATGTGAAAGTTGGTAGGCACCCGATGGAATCGGTTAGCCATGGTTTGAGAAAGGAAAAAGGTGGGGAGGAGTGCCAAAGCTTTATAAAAGAGCACCAATGTGCCAATTTTTCAAAGAACTCGGAACCGCTCTCACTTGTTTATTATGGAAGATAGTAAGTCCCCATTGCTAGTCGTTGACATAGAACAACCACCTCTCCAAAGAAATTTTTATCTCTGTTTTACAAATGAAAAGCTCTAGCACATGTTAAATCACTGCTTCCCTCTGCGAAGGGCCATTCGTTTACTTTTATGTTGTGTCACCATCTTCTAACTTTTAAGCACTTCTTGAGAGCATAGCTGTTATTCTTAGTGTAATGTGCTTGTCCCAGAACACGGTTAATGGTGGTATAACTATGATGCTTGTATCTTTGATATTTCTACTTCTAGTCTTCCCTTGGACTTCAGAGGTGCCTCAGCATTTATATTTTGCTCTACAAATAAAGGCAAGTGGGATACCATTCTCTCATACCATTTATGCATATTACAATCTTGTAGCTTCTCATGCACATGTTACTTGTTATTAGTGCATTGGCACTTTTTCATAGCTTGCTTGACTATAAGGTGACATTAGTTGCATATTTCTTATTATGAATTGCCTGAGTACTTGATCACATAGTTAGTATATATACATCATATGAGCAAATGTGTTCGTGAAAGTTTCTTTTATCGCTCTCAGTTGTTAACTGAATTGCTTGAGGACAAGCAAATAGCTAAGCTTGGGGGGAGTTGATACGTCCAAAACGTATCTACTTTCCCGAACACTTTTGCTATTGTTTCTCCTCTAACTTGTGTGTTTTGAATACAACTAACACGGACTGACGCTGTTTTCAGCAGAATTGCTCTGGTGTCTCGTTTTTGTGCAGAAATTCAACTTCCAGTAAAAATTCGGGAAAAATCACCAAAAATCATATTTCATCAGAAGACCCACGGAGCCAGAAGACTGGAGGGAGAAGTGGCTCGAGGAGCCGTCACACATGGGCGGCGCGGCCCAGCCCTGGCCGCGCCACCCCTGTGTGAGGTGGCCCCAGGCCCCCTCTCGACCTCCTCTCTCGCGTACATATACCCCCTGACGACTTAAGATCGGGGAGACGGCGTTTTTTCCCAGATAGACTTCCGCTGCGCCGCCGCCATCAGAAACCGCGATTCGGAATCAGAAACTCCGTTCTGGCACCCTGCCGGGACGGGGATTCGGAGGAGATCTTCATCACCATCACCACCGACGCTCCTCCATCGACCATCCATGACTCCCCCATCCATGTGTGAGTAATTCCCCCGCTGTAGGTGAGGGGATGGTAGGGATTGGATGAGATTGTTCATGTAATTTGATATGAGATTGATAGGGCATAGTGCCTAGTATCTTTATTTAGTGCCTACGACATTGTTGCAACTTGTTGTGCTTAATGCTTGTCACTTTGGGCCCGAGTGCCATGATTTCAGATCTGAACATGTTATTATTTCTATGATGATACTTGTTGTTTATGGTCTTACCTACAAGTTGTATACACATATTGTTGTCCGGAACCCGAGGCCCCAAAGTGACAGAAATTGGGATAACCGGAGGGGATGGCTATGATATGAGGATCACATGTGTTCACCGAGTGCTAATGCTTTGCTCCGGTACTTTATTAAAAGGAGTACTTTAATTACCAGTAGTTTCCCTTGAGGCCCTGCTGCAACAGGCTGGTAGGACAAAAGATGTCGTGCAAGTTTCTCCTTGTGAGCACGCACGACTATATACGGAACACATGCCTATGATTGTTTGTACTAGGATGCTTTATCATTATTTATCTGCAATGCCCGTATCTCATTGATTTCATGAATTATCTTATCCATGCAACGCCCGTTATCCATCCCTATGCCTACAGTATTTGTTCCTACTGTTTACAACCGTTACTTCTACTGCTGCTATTTTACTACTGCTGTTACTGTTTTCCTACTGTCACTGCTATAAAACTGTTGCTACTGATAAACCGCTGCGAGTGAGACTGTTTCCAGGTGCAGGTGAATTGACAACTCATCTGTTAAGGCTTTCATGTATTCTTTGGCTCCCCTTGTGTCGAATCAATAAATTTGGGTAATACTTCCCTCGAAGACTGTTGCGATCCCCTATACTTGTGGGTCATCAGTGATGCAAAATCCTTGCCGTCAAGCTGGACACTTCATCACTAAGAATCGACACCTGCTTCGTCAGAGCAGAAGTTTTGCTAGCCTTATCAAACGCCATCTGAGCTTGGCGTTTGGCTGAAGTCAAGCGAACCTCAAGGTCAGAAATCCTTGCCGAATATTCTGTGCACTGATTGCATCGACTAGGAGTCGACGAAATCTGAGACCCGAACACACGGGTAGGAGAAGGAGCAGGACCATGAGTCAAAGGATCATGGGCGCGCATCGACTGCAAGCCAAAGGGGAAAGAAAGGAGAAACATTTCAGAGAGACAGCATAATACTTCATACGCCAGAGATATATTTACATAAGTACAACACCCTATGACTAAGGTTCTCTGGTTGCACCCAACTAAAGTTTTTGCATCTAAAAGGAGAAAACTAAAAGCTACAAAGGAAGCCGAGTCTATGCCACCTCAGCATTTTGTTCCGTGGCAGAGGAGGGCACGGCAGCTTCCTCGCCAGAAGTCGACGGCGGTACTGGATTTTCCGCCGCTGAAGCTGGTGCAGCAGGCACCGCAGAGGCTGCCGAAGGAGAAATAGTTGTCAGCAATGCAGGTGCCAACTTCTTCGCCCTCTCGAAAAAAACCTTCATCTCGTCACGGGTGTGGCCATGAGGGGAGCTAACCCTCTCCCAGTCAAAGTTCGTCCCATGAGCAAGAGAAAGTGCAATAGCACCCTCGGCGCCGCGCTTAATGGAAAGACCTTTCAGCTGGAGAGTGGGGTCTTCAGTGGTGTCGAAGGACTTGGCAAGTTTAGTCAAGTTGTCCTTCGGAACTGTCGCCCTTTTCTTCGGCCACAAGCCGGCAAACAGCCGTGATAGAACGCGGCTAACTAACTCAAAGGTCTCCTGGATAGATATCCGGTTTTCCTCGAGTAGGTTAACCGCATTCATAAGAGGATCATCGTCCGTTTGCAAGGACGACGGAGATACCCCGGTAAAATCTGAGCAATAGAAAAGAAAAGAAGAAACAAGTGTCAACAAGTACAACAGTGCAACATAAGTCGACAATAGAAGACAAGGCAAAGCACTTACTTTCAGCGGCAGTCGACATCATGTGAAGACGCTCTGCCACGGCTTGCTCTCGTTGAGCATGCTCCTTGTTGGCTTCAGCTAAAGCTTTTTCAGCTTTCTTCGCCTTGCCAAGCGCAGCTTTTTGCGACTTCTCAGCATTCGCTTTAGCAGCGGTCGCCGCATCATAAGCTTTTCGCGAAGCATTAAGCTCCGCTTCCAGCGACGCAATTCGAGCATTGGCTGTTGCTAAGGCAGCTACAAAAGAAGACGAAAGGGAGTCAGATAAGTGGCAAAAGAAAAAGCGCAGAAGAAAAGTAATGACCGGACATTAAAATTGTACCTTCGGAAGCTTTCGCAACCTTTAGGTACCCCGCACACTCCGTGCCCAGGGCGATGAATCTCTTCACTAAAGCCTGAAAAAAGAAGAGTGTAAGAGTAGAAGAGCATGAAAGGAAAGAAAGTAAAGAAGAATTGCTCACATCATCAGAAGAAACCGTAGATGCATGGGCTTCCAGAGAAACTTCGGCTTCTTTGGCCTTCTTTGAGCGTTTAGAGTATCGGGTTTGAGGAACCTTCTTCACACCGGACCTGGTAGCCCTCGGTGCAACATCTAGTTCGATAGGCTCATCAATGGCCGTAGGAGAAGGTGGTGGAGCAGCTGTCGCATATACTGGTGGTTCTTCATCATCACTGCAGGAAAAATATAAGTTCGGGAAACAAGGCAATAACAATGCAAGTGAAGTATTCGACTACAATACTTATGATGCAAGCATGTCGAAGTACTTGATGCCTTTGATGGCAACAGGCAGTCCTTGTGCGTGGTGAATGACCAGCCCGTTGGGAACCCCAAGAGGAAAGTATGATGAGTGCAGCAGCAAGTTTTCCCTCAGTTAAGAAACCAAGGTATGTCGAACAAGAGAAGGGAGACGATGACGACTGAAGGTGATGCGGACTGGCTTAGTAACTTCCAACAAGGGCGCCGTTAACGATACTTGTTGACTCGTCTTTGGCCAGCAGCAACGCGGAACCTGCACACACACAAACAAATACTTTGTCCCCAACTTGCGATGAGGTTGTCAATCTCACCGGTTTGCTTGAAACAAAGGTTATGAGTGTATCGAGTGGAAAACAGTAGTAATATGCTAGTAAAGTAAATAGTGCGGGAAAAGTAAACAGGTGATTGCAATATGATTAAAATAGGACCGGGGTCCACAGTTCACTAGTGGTGTCTCTCCATAGATAAATAACATGCTGGGTAAACAAATTACAGTCGGGCAATTGATAGAATAAAGATAACGTGATATGTCAAGAAGATCACTATGAGATTCACTCTGGGCATTACAACAAAATACATAGACCGCCATCCAACTGCATCTATGACTAATAATCCACCCCCGGGGATATCATCCGAACACCCTAGAAGTATTAAGTTGCGAACAACAGATAATTGCATTAAGCAAAGTGTGTAATGTAAACAAAGCATATGCCCTTGAGCATATGAATGTTGTTTTCTCCCTAGTAGCAACAGCACATCTACCACCTTAGAGGTTTCTGTCACTCCCCCAGGTGAAATAGAGACATGAACCCACTATCGAGCATAAATACCCCCTCTTGGAGTCACTAGCAACTACTCGGCCAAGATAGCTACTAACAACAGAGAGCATGCAAGATCATAAACAACATAGAGATAACAAAAGATATAATTCAGTACAGCAACTTAATCATAAACACCAATATTCATCGGATCCCAACAAACCAACATCATAGTATTACATAACGGTGATCTCAATCATGTAGGGCAGCTCATGAGATCTAAACATGAAGCACATGGTGGAGAAGACAACCATCTAGCTACTGCTATGGACCCATAGTCCAAGGTAGACTACTCACTCATCGCTCCGGAGGCAAGCATGGCGATGAAGAAGACCTCCGGTGGCGATTCCCCTCTCCGGCAGGGTGCCGGGAAGAGCTTCTGGACCCTCCCGATCTTCGGGTCGACGGCGGCGGCGGATCGCGATGTATTCTGGAAAACTGATCGGGCCTTAGGTTTTTCTCGTCAGGGGGTATATGTAGGCGAAGGGGGACTGTCAGAGGAGGTCCCACGCTCCCTCACACGGGCCCGGCGCGGCCAGGGGCCTGGCCGCGCCACCCCTGTGTGTGGGGGCCACGTGGCCCCCCTCCGCCAGGTCTTCTGATCTTTGGGAGCTCCCCGGTGAAATATGACTTCAGGAACTTGTTTCGTCCAATTCCGAGAATATTTCCTGTGTATCACTTCTGAAACACAAAAACAGCAGACAACAGGAAACTGGCACTGTGGCACTTCGTTAATAGGTTAGTTCCGGAAAATGTATAAAAGTACCACTAAGTGTAACGAAACAATAGGCAAATGGTGTAAAACAAAGCATGGAGCATCAAAAATTATAGATACGTTTGAGACGTATCAAGCATCCCCAAGCTTAACTCCTGCTCGTCCTCGAGTAGGTAAGTGATAACAAAAGAATAATTTTTGAGGTGACATGCACCTACACAATCTTGATCATATATGTAAGCATTGGTGAGCTGGGATCAATAGAACTTAAAACATGGGCATGAAAGATATAATCATGACAATAAGAACTTAGCAACCATGTTGTAAACATGCAAATGAACACAAACAAAAGATCATGATAATGAAACAATGAAAGTCAAACGTGTGTTCAAATCATAAGGAAAAACATACAAATGGTTTTCAGCTTGTCCTTCAAAGAGAGCAAAACATAAATGCATAGGACACCTCAAAGTTTAAGAGGGCGAATAGATACAAATAATTTAAGAACAAGTGAAACCAACAATATGAGTCAATCAATGAACCTTGGGACAATGCATATCACACTAAGAATGACAACTATGCTCTCTTAATGGTGCATAAAGAAAGAAGGTGGTGACTCAACATAAAAGTAAAATAAAAGGCCCTTCGCAGAGGGAAGCAGTGATTGCAAGTTTTATAACCTTCAAAAATTATGGTACTTACCGGCTTTGAGCTCTCATTGCCCCCATCATAAGCATCTTGAATGGTTAAAGTTAATGCGAGAACAATTATGATGCATATGCTTAACAAATCATAAGTTGAAAACCTCGTGTCCCGTGAATACAAGTACCCAAACCATGCTAGTTTACTTAGAGTCCCAAGCAAGGCTCTTGTCATTGTAAGTATATGCATATCATTGAGAACCGCCAATGGGGTACCTCCGTGCCCGATGACATGGAACAAGCCCACACCAAAATGACAGGACAAGCAGACAATGAACACCTCAACATCTCTTTTATTTGCTATATTGTTTAGCTTTTTATTGTGAGATGCGTCGTCGAATGTTCACCATGGGTATGCTGCAAATTTCCACCATGAATTATGCATGGCTTAGATTGGCGGCCCGGCGTTTCCCTAACACATATAAAAACTCCATGATCCCTACAAGATTCCCAATTCATTTCACACAGCGGGCATCCATAAACAAAAGATCACGACATCAACTCAAATAGGAAGTGCAATGTTGAAAGCTTGCCCCATGACGGCATGGTTGGGCTAGAATCCAACTTACAACTTGCAAGCATAACAACTCAGCATAAAAGACCACAATATCAAAATTTTAGAACAGGAAAAAGTAAAGTGTGCCTTCCGGTTCGTGAGAGCTTTACTGACCGAATTTCGCATAACACTGGTAAGAGTTTAATTTGAAGAGAATATAAAAGCAAGTCAAAATTACTTGGAATAGCAAATTGCTAGTAGGTATGTATGGTGGACACAATGGAAAACTTTGGCTTTTAGGAGTTGGATGCACGAGTAGAGCTCATACTCAGTACAAGGTGAGGGCTAGCAAAAGACTGGGAGCGACCAACTAAGAGAGCAGTAATGGCCATAATCATGCAAAGCGACAAAGCGACATTAAAAGAAGCATATGATGGCATCAAAAGTCAAAAACTAAATGATCATGAAGGCTAAAGGCGACTTTGGAAGAGTCTAACATGTGTGAGCATGCGCCAAGTCAACCCAAATAAAGCATCAAGGAGAAAACCAAAATAATGCTTCCATACAATAAAAACAACGCATGATTTTTTTCAAAGGCTCATTAAGCAATCTCAGTTATTTGAGACAAGTCATGCTACAGCAAAACCACTAAGCATACTATCAAAAAGACATCAAGCATGACATGAAAAAGCCTAAGCCGCAGTCTACACAAGCTCCTTCTTGTACCACTATTTTGCACAAAGCTTTTTCTCTTTTCCAACACCATTTGAAATTTTTATAAACACCTCTTTTGATGAAAACCAATGAAGATCAGAGGCAAAAATACACCTTGATGAAAAGATATGACAAGATCTGAACGCAAATCAAGGCGAAAACGAAAACCAAAAGCAGTAGCAGACAAACTAGAATGCTCGATTTATAAGAGTGAAAACTAGAGCATTCTTTGCAAATGAAAAAGAGTACATCTCCTCCAAAGGAAATTTGTTGGGGTCCAACCATTTATTGCAGCAAACAAACAAACTAAACAAACTAAGACAACTAAAACAACTGACGCTCCAAGAAAAACACATAGTGCATGAAGCAATAAAAATATAGTGTTTTGAAAGGTGACCTGATTTTTGCCGATGAAGAAGGGGTGCCTCGGGGGCATCCCCAAGCTTTGACGCTTGTACTTCTTGGATATTTCTTGGGGTGATGCCTGGGCATCCCCAAGCTTGAGCTTTTGTCCATTCTTCAACTCATCTCATCATTCTCCAATCCCTACACTTGAAAACTTCCTTCATACAAAACTAAACACAATTCTATTAGCAACATTAGTGTAAGCATAAAATATATTCAACCTCTTTTAGCTTCAGGTTTCAACCCAAAACCACCACATATAAAGTATATACTACTGTAGCAACTTCCACAAGAGTTCCATGATCAAAAAGAACTCAAAAGAAAGCGATAAAGTGGCAAAAACAAATATTGGCAGAAATCTGTCAAAACTGGACAGCTGATAATGGACGAATTTTTGAGGGATTTTCTGTTGCTCAAATCAAAAAGTGTTCAACTAAGAAAAGTTTGGATATAACCTGGGGCATATGCACAAGAAATGGCAGGTCCAAAAGATATACAGAGAATTTTCACGAATTTTTACGGTGCAGCACCGAAAACAGTTTCAGGACAGCAATAACCCCAAATCTTTACCTCACTCAAATTAGAGGCTTCTCTTGGCACAAAAACGAAATAAACAAGATAAGGAGCGGTCATTACAGTAGTAATGACTTCCAAGACTCAAGAAAAAGAAAAAGTACTGAAAAGTAAACAATGGGTTATCTCCCAAGAGTGCTTTTCTTTAACGCCTTTGAGCTAGGCGCAGAAAATTGCGAATCAAGTAATATCAAGTGATGAAGCATCAAGCTCATAATTTGCTCTAAGAATAGAGTCAAAAAGTAATTTCTTTCTTTTCCTAGGGAAGTGTTCCATACCTTTCTTTAGTGGGAATTGATACTTGATAGTGCCTTCCCTCATATCAATGATAGCACCTACAGTTCGAAGAAAGGGTCTTCCCAAAATAATAGGACATGAAGCATGGCATTCAACGTCCATAACAAGAAAATCAACGGGAACAAGGTTATTGTTAACCACAATAAGAACATCATTAATTCTTCCCAAAGGTTTCTTCTTAGCAACATCAGCAATAGGAACATCAAAATAACATTTTTCAAGCAGTGGTAAATCAAGCATGTCATAAATCTTTCTAGGCATGATAGAAATACTAGCACCTAGATCACATAAAGCATGGCAATCATAACCATTAACATGCATATCAATGATGGGTTCCCAACCATCTTCTAACTTCTTGGGAACAGAGGCTTTTTGCTTCAACTTTTCATCCCTAATCTTTATGAGAGCATTGGTAATATGCTTAGTAAAAGCAATATTTAAAGAACTAGCATTGGGAGTCAAAGCAAGCTTTTGCAAGAACAAAATAACCTTAGATATATTGCAGCCATCAACATCAAAATCATTAAAAGAAATAGAGCTATCATCTCCCACACTCCGAAAAATTTCAGCACTCTTTTGAGAAAAAGTTTTGGCAGTTTTAGGCTTTTTAACACAAGGAGTGGGAGTTTTCTCTACACCAATCAAAGTAAGAGGATTGCTATCAGTAGGAGCAACATCATTAGAGGTAGTAATAGTACATACCTTCATCTCTCTAGCCATCTCATCTTCTCTTTCCCACCTGGCATGCAATTCCGCTAACAATCTAATATTTTTATCAATTCCAACTTGGGTAGCATTAACGGCAGCAAAAGGATCAGGCTTAGCGGACATTCTATTAACTAAAGAAGATTGCAGATTGCACATTAGACAATAATGAGATATCGGTTTCAGCTTTGGAAGCCTTAGCTTGTAATTCAGGAACAGCCTTGTTTAAATTTTCAAGTTGATGACTTATAATCCTCAACAGAGCTGATTGCTCCTCCATAGTCTTGGTGAAAGCCTTGTTCTGCTCATATTGCATCTGCATAAAATTCTTGGTAGACTTTTCAAGTTCAAAAATTCTTTCTTCACTAGGCATTTTAGGTCTACCAAGATAGCTATTATCACCATTAGAAGGAAACGGTCTATAATTGTTACTAGCAAAATTGTTCCTATAAGCATTGTTATTAAAATTGTTATTTCTAATGAAATTCACATCAACTTGCTCTTCTTGAGCAACCAAAGAGGCCAAAGGAACATTATTAGGATCAACATGAGTCCTATCATTAGCAAGCATAGCCATAATGGTATCAATCTTATCATTCAAGGAAGAGGTTTCCTCAACAGAATTTACCTTCTTACCTTGTGGAGCTCTCTCGGTGTGCCATTCGGAATAATTTACCATCATGTTGTCGAGTAGCTTTGATGCGGCGCCCAATGTGAGGGACATAAAAGTGCCTCCAGCAGCTGAATCAAGTAGGTTCCTTGAAGAAAAATTCAGTCCTGCATAAAAAGTTTGGATAATCATCCAAGTAGTCAGTCCATGAGTGGGGCAGTTCTTTACCATAGATTTCATTCTTTCCCAAGCTTGAGCAACATGTTCATTATCAAACTGAGTAAACTTCATAATATTGCTACGCAACGATATAATCTTAGCAGGAGGATAATATCTACCAATAAAAGCATCCTTACACTTAGCCCATGAATCAATACTATTCTTAGTCAAAGACAGCAACCAATCTTTAGCCTTTCCTCTCAAAGAAAAAGGAAACAACTTGAGCTTAATAATATCACTATCAACATCCTTATATTTCTGCATCTCACATAGCTCAACAAAATTGTTGAGATGAGCTGCAGCATCTTCAGTACTAGCACCAGAAAATTGCTCTTTCATAACAAGGTTCAATAAAGCAGGCTTGATCTCATAAAAAGTGGTAGCAGGAACAGTTGGTGCAATAGGAGTGCAGATAAAATCACTATTGTTCGTGCTAGCAAAGTCACACAACTTGGTATTTTCAGGAGTACCCATTTCAGCAAAACGAAAGTAAACAAGTAAAAACAACTACCAAGGATTCTAATTTTTTTTGGGTTTTTGATATAAAAAGCAATGCAGGTAAAATAAAATAAAGTAAAGCAAAACAAATAACAAAGTAAAGAATGTGTGTGCGAAGAACTCCCCTCGCAGAAGTCTTCTCTTCCTTCCCCGGCAACGGCGCCAGAAAAAGTGCTGATGCCTTTGATGGCAACAGGCAGTCCTTGTGCGTGGTGAATGACCAGCCCGTTGGGAACCCCAAGAGGAAAGTATGATGAGTGCAGCAGCAAGTTTTCCCTCAGTTAAGAAACCAAGGTATGTCAAACAAGAGAAGGGAGACGATGACGACTGAAGGTGATGCGGACTGGCTTAGTAACTTCCAACAAGGGCGCCGTTAACGATACTTGTTGACTCGTCTTTGGCCAGCAGCAACGTGGAACCTGCACACACACAAACAAATACTTTGTCCCCAACTTGCGATGAGGTTGTCAATCTCACCGGTTTGCTTGAAACAAAGGTTATGAGTGTATCGAGTGGAAAACAGTAGTAATATGCTAGTAAAGTAAACAGTGCGGGAAAAGTAAACAGGTGATTGCAATATGATTAAAATAGGACCGGGGTCCACAGTTCACTAGTGGTGTCTCTCCATAGATAAATAACATGCTGGGTAAACAAATTACAGTCGGGCAATTGATAGAATAAAGATAACGTGATATGTCAAGAAGATCACTATGAGATTCACTCTGGGCATTACAACAAAATACATAGACCGCCATCCAACTGCATCTATGACTAATAATCCACCCCCGGGGATATCATCCGAACACCCTAGAAGTATTAAGTTGCGAACAACAGATAATTGCATTAAGCAAAGTGTGTAATGTAAACAAAGCATATGCCCTTGAGCATATGAATGTTGTTTTCTCCCTAGTAGCAACAGCACATCTACCACCTTAGAGGTTTCTGTCACTCCCCCAGGTGAAATAGAGACATGAACCCACTATCGAGCATAAATACCCCCTCTTGGAGTCACTAGCAACTACTCGGCCAAGATAGCTACTAACAACGGAGAGCATGCAAGATCATAAACAACATAGAGATAACAAAAGATATAATTCAGTACAGCAACTTAATCATAAACACCAATATTCATCGGATCCCAACAAACCAACATCATAGTATTACATAACGGTGATCTCAATCATGTAGGGCAGCTCATGAGATCTAAACATGAAGCACATGGTGGAGAAGACAACCATCTAGCTACTGCTATGGACCCATAGTCCAAGGTAGACTACTCACTCATCGCTCCGGAGGCAAGCATGGCGATGAAGAAGACCTCCGGTGGCGATTCCCCTCTCCGGCAGGGTGCCGGGAAGAGCTTCTGGACCCTCCCGATCTTCGGGTCGACGGCGGCGGTGGATCGCGATGTATTCTGGAAAACTGATCGGGCCTTAGGTTTTTCTCGTCAGGGGGTATATGTAGGCGAAGGGGGACTGTCAGAGGAGGTCCCACGCTCCCTCACACGGGCCCGGCGCGGCCAGGGGCCTGGCCGCGCCACCCCTGTGTGTGGGGGCCACGTGGCCCCCCTCCATCAGGTCTTCTGATCTTTGGGAGCTCCCCGGTGAAATATGACTTCAGGAACTTGTTTCGTCCAATTCCGAGAATATTTCCCGTGTATCACTTCTGAAACACAAAAACAGCAGAAAACAGGAAACTGGCACTGTGGCACTTCGTTAATAGGTTAGTTCCGGAAAATGTATAAAAGTACCACTAAGTGTAACGAAACAATAGGCAAATGGTGTAAAACAAAGCATGGAGCATCAAAAATTATAGATACGTTTGAGACGTATCAGTACTCCATATCTTCTGCGAGAACGGGGGCTTTACCAGCCGCTGCGGAACTCGATGAAGCGATTTCGTCGACACGCTTCCTTTTCTTGTCGACACCAACATCTTCAGCAAGTACATGAGGAGGCGATGTCGACGAGCTAGTTTCCTCTTCTGATTCTTCGACATCATCTCCGTCCTGACTTTCATCAGCCTCGGGGGCTTCAGATGCAGGAGAGGCAAGATCAGCTGGTAGGGGCCCTGCCTCTGGAAGAGGAGGACGAGAGACAAGGAACTGATGACCCTACATATGAATAAATTAGCAGAGTGCAAAGGCACAGAATAACACAAATCGAACCAAGAATAGTTCGGCAATAAGTAAACGCGAAGATACATACCTCAGGCAGAGGGTGCACGGAGTCGAAAAAGTCAGCGGTTAAATCCGCAACTGCATGTTCTTTCGTGAGCTTGGTGAGATTCCGGACTCGCTTGTCGACATCTTCTTTCGATATCAGATCTTCAGATATGCGAGTAGGATCCTCCAAGCCGGAGTAATTCCAAAGTTTGGTAAGGCGGTGTTGTAGGGGTTGAACTCGACGTTGAATAAAAAACGCCATGAGTTTCATACCCGACAGAGCACCCCCTTGACCTCCTTTTAAAGCCTTGATGCGAGAAAGAAGAGGAAGAATTTCTTGTGCTTCTGCATCTGAGGGGAGTGTATCCCATGATGCCAATTTCTTTACCTCCTGGGAAGCATCAAAAGGAGGCAGGCCGAATTCATCTTCAGGAGAGGATTTGCGGTCCTTGATATAGAACCACTTTGTCCTCCATCCTTGGACAGACGCGGCCATGGAAAACTCAAAGTATTGCGCCTTAGGGCGCACAGAAACGACGGCTCCGCCCAGCTCGGGTTTCCTAGCCAAAGAAATGTTGGGGCAGAGTCGAAAGATTGACCTCCACAGAAGGAAGTGGGGCTCAATGCCCAGGAAGGACTCGCAAAGAGTCACAAAACAGGCGATGTGCAGAAGAGAATTCGGTGTGAGCTGATGGAGCTGCACACCGTAAACAAACAGAAGCCCACGGAGAAACTCGTGGGCAGGAAGAGAGAAACCGCGGAGAAGGAAAGCAAGGAACATTACCCGATAACCGCTCGAGGGCTTCGGGATCTGTTCAGTACTGGGAAATTTGATGGAATCTTCGGCGGCGATGAGGCCGTCCACCGTAGCCTTCTCCACCTCCTTCTTTGTGATGGTGGAGCGAACCCAGTTGGTGGCAGAAGTCTTGGCCATGGTGCTCTTAGTGGCCAGGTGTTTCACGCGCATCCAGTACGAAGTGCGCTTGGGGGCTATGCACGAGAGCAGGAGGCAGAGGAGATCAGCAATGGAGGCGGCGGAGGAAACAAGCTGGTAAACAGTAAAAATCCCCCACTACGCCCCTTATATATCTTCTGGGAGAAGAATCGTGGGCCGAGACGTGGCGCAAAGAGCGGAAACGGCAGCCTACTAACGGTCAAAAATTGAGAAATTTACAGTACTGCCCATGCAACGGTTTGCAATGATACAGGGTGACGTATTCATTGATGTCATAAAGAATATGGTATCGGAAGGAAAAAAGAACTGGCGCCGATAAATGCAAATTTTTTGGAGAAGATTATGTGTGAAGGATTTTTTCGATTATAGCCTTGGGGGCTACTACTCTTAAAGATAGTGACTGGAAATCTTTAAAGGAGTCGTGGACGCGTATTCGACGACAAGGTGTTCTTAGAGTATCTCGAAGAAAAAGTATCTCGAAGTTGAAGTATTTCGAGTTGAAGTATGATGGATTGCACTCTATTTCGAGCCTATACTCGAAAAAATCTCTTTCGAGTATAGCCTCGGGGGCTACTCCCATCGGGAGCGCTGAGCGCGCACCCGACGATATTTCTTGGTAAAGCAGTAAAGCTGGAGAAGTGCAGGGGTGTTACTCCCATCGGGAGCGGGATTTATGGTTGAAAGAAACCCGAATATTTTCAGTCAAAATTTGACTGCGACATAAGATTCTCGAGTTGCGTTATCGCAACGCGACTCGAATGCCGTGACTTGTCACGAAGGTAAGACCTCGGGATCCGTCCTGTGTGGCCTCGTATACGCACATGGATGCGCTCTGCTGGTATGTATCCGTGTCTACGACGCGAAGAAAATCCTGGTGGACGCACTGGGTACCTTGAGAACCACTGGGATTCATTCTTTGTAAGTCCTAAATGCAGCAAAAGAGTGGATTTGACCGGTATCCCGAATTCAAGTCCAAGGGGATTGAATTTGAAGTAGGTGACAAGTATCTGTTCCGGCAGTTAACTGACCTCTTGATCCGTCAGGGTTGTCAGGCTTGTTCATCAAAACCCCTTGCGAAAGAATATCATGCAAATAAGTCGAAAAGACTAAGTCGAAGATTTGAAGATGAGAAGAAGTCGAAGAATTGATCAAGTCGAAGATTTGAAGATTAGAGATTCAACCTGAATCTACAATTCTGGTAGAATCTCAGGGGCTACTGACAAGGGTATAGTTAATAGAGCCCGCTAGTTGAGTACCCCTGAGGCCCGATAAGCTAGGCCCAATTGTAATGATAGTCGAGTACGAGTTCTTACCGTATGTCGATATTGTAATCTGCGTCGTACCCTACCCGATCCTCGAGACCTGGCCACCTATATATAGGGGCCAGGAGGGGACGGTGTAGGTGAGATTGAAAGCAAGCCAGGTTGAACACCCAAGTTTACTTTCGACATATACCTATTCCGACTAACTTTACCTTCGAGTTCATCCGACGCCCTATCTCCCCGATCCTAAGTCCTTCATCTAGGACATTTGTCGAGTTAACCCTCGTCACCCGCGGTGTGAAATAAATTGGGAATCTTGCGGGGATCATGGAGTTTGTATATGTGTTAGGGAAACGCCTGGGCCGCCAATCTAAGCCATGCATAATTCATGGTGGAAATTTGCAGCATACCCATAGTGGACATTCGACGACGCATCTCAAAATAAAAAGCTATACAAATGGTAAATAAAAGAGATGTCGAGGTGTTCATTGTCTGCTTATCCTGTCATTTTGGTGTGGGCTTGTTCTATGTCATCGGGCACGGAGGTACCCCGTTGGCGGTTTTCGATGATACATATATACTTACAATGACAAGAGCCTTGTTTGGGACTCTAAGTTGAGTAGCATGAGGTTTGGGTACTCGTATTCACGGGACACGAGGTTTTCAACTTATGATTTGTCAAGCATATGCATCATAATTGTTCTCGCATTAACTCTAACCATTCAAGATGCTTATGATGGGGGCAATGAGAGCTCAAAGCCGGTAAGTACCATAATTTTTGAAGGTTATAAAACTTGCAATCACTGCTTCCCTCCGCGAAGGGCCTTTCTTTTACTTTTATGTTGAGTCACCACCTTCTACCTTTATGCACCATTAAGAGAGCATAGTTGTCATTCTTAGTATAATGTGCATTGTCCCAAAGTTTTCATTGATTGATTCATATTGTTGATTTCACTTGTTCTTAAATTATTTGTATCTAGTCGCCCTCTTAAACTTGAAGGTGTCCTATGCATTTATGTTTTGCTCTCCATGAAGGACAAGCTGAAAACCATTTGTATGTTTTTCCTTATGATTTGAACACACGTTTGACTTTCATTGTTTCATTTTCATGATCTTTTGTTTGTGTTCATTTTTATGTTTATAACATGGTTGCTAAGTTTCTTCTATCAAGATTATGTCTTTCATGCCCATGTTTTAAGTTCTTTGATCCCAGCTCACAATGCTTACATATATGATTAAGATTGTGATGGTGCATGTCACCTCAAAAATTATTTCTTTTGTTATCACTTACCTACTTGAGGACGAGCAGGAGTTAAGCTTGGGGATGCTGATACGTCTCAAACGTATCTATAATTTTTGATGCTACATGCTTGTTTTTACACCATTTGCCTTGTGTTTCGTTACACCTCGTGGCGTTTTTATGCGATTTCCGGAACTAACCTATTGACAAGATGCCACAGTGCCAGTTCCCTGTTTTCTGCTGTTTTTGTGTTTCAGAAAAGCTACACAGGAAATATTCTCGGAATTGGACGAAACAAGTTCCAGAAATCTTATTTTTCCCGGAAGTTTCCCGAAGACTGAAAGAGAGCCGGAGGGGGCCAGAGGCCGCCCTCACACGTAGGGGGCGCGGCCCAACCCCTGGCCGCGCCCACCTGGTGTGAGGAGCCCCTGGCTGCCCCTGACGACGCCCCTTCGCCTATATAAAGCCTCGGGACGGAAAACCCTAAGGGAGTCGGCAATTTTCCAGAAAGAGTTCCGCAGTTCCGCCGCCGCCACCGATGAATTTCAGGGGACAGAAGTCTCTGTTCCGGCACCCTGCTGGGACGGGGAAGTGCCCCCGGAGCCATCTCCATCGGTCTCCATCACCGTCTCCGCCGTCTCCATCGACCTCACCGCCATCTCCATCAACCTTGCTGTCTCCTATGATGAGGAGGGAGTAGTTCTCCCCCGGGGCTGAGGGCTCTACCGGTAGCTATGTGGTTCACCTCTCTCTCCCATGATGTGATCTTTATGTGATCGTGAGCTTTGTATCATGTTGAATAAGTAGATATTACTCTTCTTCATTATGTGTACTCTAGTGTGTTATTAAAGTAATCTATTCCTCCTGCCATGGTGTAACAGTGACAGTGCGTGCATCATGGTGGTACTTGGTTTAGGCTATGATTGTGATCTTTTATGGATTATGAGAATAATTATCACTATGATAGTATTGAAGTGATCTATTCCTCCTTTCATGGTGTAATGTTGACAGTGTGTGCACCGTGTTAGTACTTGGTCTAAGTTGCAATAATATCTATCTTGAGTTGTGATTTGATTTGGATATCTCTATGAGTGGTGTTTGTCAAGTACTTGATGAACTTTGAGGAGTGCTTAGTAGCTCTACGCAATGATTAGTGTTATTCAATAGGAGAGTAATTCAGAGTACCATAGTGAAGAGAAGTTATTTATTTGTTCAATTATGTTATATTTGTTGGGAGTGTGTTCACTAGTGAAAGTATGATCCCTAGGCCTTATTTCCAAGCATTGCACATCGTTTACTTCCTGTTTTGTTACATGTTTGCTTGCAGCGATACTTATTCCATATTACATTTACTACTCATAATTATCACTACTACTTGTATTTCACTATCTCTTCGCCGAACTAGTGCACCTATACATCTTACAAGTGTATTGGGTGTGTTGGGGACACAAGAGACTTTCTGTATCGTAATTGCAGGGTTGTTTGAGAGGGATAGCTTTGACCTCTTCCTCCCTGAGTTCGATAAACCTTGGGTGATCCACTTAAGGGAAACTTGCTGCTGCTCTACAAACCTCTGCACTTGGAGGCCCAATACTGTCTACAAGAACAGACGCGTGCGTAGACATCAGATATCAAAGAATTATTCAAACACCTCTTATAATATAGAAGATGCATTCGGCACTGTCCAAGTATGAACAGTAGACCAATACTACTATTTTAGCCTACTAAAAGTATGTATTGGCACCGAAGTCAGCTCAATACAACCCTGTCTCCATAACATACGAACTTATGATCCCTAGCCATCTCTGCTTACCGAACAAACACCACTTCTTCAGGATGATGCTTTTCTTGTGTTGTTGCAATCACTTAACTTTCGATAGCTACTCAATCATTGATGCTGGCCATGATCTCATATAGGTTCATATAGGTCCACAATGAGGTCGAGTACATGGGCGCGCCCCTCAATAAGAACTTGTGTGTTAATAATGGTAGCAATTCTTTGCTCGGAGCAAGAACTAGGAGTATTTTATACCAAACATTAGTACTTTTTTTAATATGTTGTTTCATCACTCAGAGTTTTTTCTCCAATTGGTACAGTAGTCACTATACTATTCTAACTTGTATTTTTTTCATACATGTGTAGCAATTGGGAGCACACAAATATGCCTCTAACATGAAAACAACATGTTCAATGTTCCACATATTCTCTATTTACAGTTATATTTATGTTTGTGATGCTATAACAAAAATATATTTAGTCACAAAAAATAGTTTCATCATCTAAGTTTCATTTTTAACGTTTTAAACAAAAAGATTTCTTGAAGTATATGTAAAGTAAACATATTCATCTATAATTAGTGTATGGCTCTCAAAGAATTATAGTTTCTAACATGTCCAGGGTTACACACGTGATTGTATATTTGTAGTATCCATACATATGGCTACAACATCTTGTGATAGTATTTTGGTGTGTGATGAGTTTAGAAAATATCTTGATGGATGTGTCTATATTGCAGATGCGTCAAACTAGAGTCAGATAAAAGAAATGTCCTACCATTTATCCTTCAGTTACATGATTAGTGTCTCCACATTTTAATTTTGGTGAAGCATATTGCTTAAAATAATGACCTGAACCTTTCAATGCATATGTCTTCTGGAACCTTTTCAGTTGAATAATGCGCTCCCCATTTTAAGTCAAACAGTGGTATATCATCATTGTTGTATAATGTGTATATGAAATAAAAGAGCATGCTTTATTTGGTATTACGATAATTGTCATCTTCTGACAATTTCTTGTTGCAGACCCATGCTTTCAAAATTTAACTCAAAAATGGTGTATTATGATTGTTATAAAATTTGCTGATGAACTTTAAGAGAAATACTTGATTATGTCAATTTCATGTGACAATTTTTTGTGGCAGACTATTACCATATCATGTACATTTTTTTAACCAAAATGATCCTTGTGGCACAAAATTAGTACACCATTTGGTAGGTGGCTACCAGATAATATGTGTAGGTGGCTACCAAATAATATGTGTTCAAATTTTGTAGGCCATGATTTTTGAACCTTTCAATCTGGATAATGTTATTCCGATGGAATACTATGGTGGTTATCAAACTTTGTAAAAGGAACTACAAGAAAACTTGCATCAGTTTTTTCCTCTTACCCTTGTGTTCTTATTGTATATATATTAATTGGTAAGATTGAACTATTTCTGTAGTTCACTAAAACATGTTCACACTGCAGGGACAATACTAGTGTTACAAATAAGTTGTATACATATTACTGTATATATTTTAGTCTCATGTCTACGATGGTTGATGGTTGTAGACACCCCCATTTCATTAACGAGAAAGTATTGGTATTACAGCCCACGCACACTGGGCTCATGGGCCAATCCAACATTTTCCAGCCCACACTCAACTTCTGCTCTCTTCTGCACACTGCAGCCGACGACAGATCAACCTGGATCTTCAGGCGCTCCGCAGGTGTGACACGCTGATTCGATCATGGCGTCCTCATGGGGCGCGCGAAGCTGGTCGCCGGACCGGCGAAGGGGGAGGGTGCGGCGGAAACGGCGGTTTCGTGGCAGCCAGACACGCAGCAGGAGCCATCCCACCGGCAGAGATTTTACGGCCGTCGCCGGAGCGCCTAGGTAAACTTGCTCGGCTCCAGTGCCCGGTCCCGCCGGCGTGCTACACGAACTGCCCTCGCTAGCCTTCGGGTATGTAGCCTTTGTATTCTACCTGCCTTGTTTAATGTCTCAGCGGCTTGATTCATGCTCTTTTCTGCATCCAGCCTGCTGTCTGCCAGTAATTTTTCACGAACCAACTAGATTTTCCGCTAGATTCAGACAAAAGCGAGCTATGTGCTGTCATTTGCCTGTAGAGATTTGAATTGCTTGTTTAGGTTGAGCCCAACAATTTCAGGGTGAAACTTCAATGTAGAAGACAAATTTCAGGGAGAAAACCCAATGCAGAAGGTAGTGGTGTGTGACCGTATGAGAACCATTTTTATTGCTGCAACCTCGGTTACAACTTGCAAAATCCTGAAATACATGCACCGACGTTTCACGGCACATAACATGCACTTACAGCTTATTTCTACTGGTATATAAACCGAACCGCATCCCTCAAATTTCATTTTAGCTCTATCCATCCTTCACTGCAAACCCTTTTCCTGAATGTTGACGGATAGATGCTTGACTGTAATCCCCAATAGGATCCAGCTATGCTTTCGTGTACAATTACTTTGGTGTCAGGATGTACATCTTGCAGTCATGAGGCGCCACCGAGGCGGATATTTGCCCCTCCGGTGAGCCGGGTGTTTGCCCAGCGGAGGATGACGAGTGCTGCACAGGAAGACGAAAGTTGTTGTTATGAGCCCTGGAATCTGCGGTGGATTGTTAGAATGAGCACTGAGTTCTTAAGAAAGCGAGCTTACCGCCCATAGATCACGAACAGTGACGGTGGCGGATGCAGGAAGCCCAACGCTTGACCAGTATGCAGTGATGGTTGCCTGGTACCCCTGCCTGTTCCATAGAACCACGGCCTTCCTGTTTCCGGTGAGCGGACCAGCCCATACCTACAAAAACAATCATGTAATTTCTGTTTCAGAATCTTGCTAAAGCATTGTCTTGCTGTGCCGTGGCTCAAACTTCGTGGTGGAAGCCACAACTAAGAGGTTTGAATTGAGCAGTACCTCCAAACCATTATCAGCCTGCACCTTCTTTCCCTGGACGCCTAGGCTATCTGTTATAACATTTGTAGTTTGAGTACTCTGAAAATCCCATATTAAGAAGGTTTCGTGGGCAAGCAAGTGGAAGAGACTACTTGCCTTGGTTGACGGCGATGACCTCCGAGTTGCTGATTATGTCCTTTGTCGCCTGGCTCATCGAGCGCACATCACACCCGATCAAAAGTGGAGCCTACACAACTCGATCCAGGATTGCAGTGAGAAAATGCAGAAAATTTGAGAACTGAAGGAACAGTATTAAATGCATATTGGAAAGCATAATTACCTTGGCAAGTGCCCAAATGCTGAAGTGCGAACGGTACTCAGCTTCAGTCATCCCACCATTCCCAACTTCAAGCATGTCAGGATCTGAGATTGGAGCAAGACATCATCTGTTGATCAGTTCGAATCCAACAAATGGTTTGGCAATTCCCCATACTGGGACAGAATCATCTTAAACTCTTACCGTTCCATCCGCCAGGTCCTGCGTAGTGGGCCCATTTGTCGTTCTGGTCCGCGCGGGATGTCATGCTGAAGTAACCAGGTAACTATCATCAGCCCTGCTAATTCTAATACCCCTTCCGGCTCAAGAGTACACTTGTAGTGGACATAGTATATGACTGCGCCAATTAATTTGGGCCAGAGGTAGTAGCTACTTGGCCAAAATTCGTAGAGTTAATGAAATGCTAGCACCTGTTCCAGTTGTCGGCGATGTCGCCAGTTGTCCTCCAGCTATTACCCATGCCACCTGCCCATGTAGCCGGGTTTTCGTTCCCCCTAAACAGCAATTACACAGTAGAGTGAAACAGCAATGCTTGATGCTGCTACTGTCCATCTAAATGTTATGAAGATCAAACTCACCATTCGCATAGCGAGAAGAAGATATTCTTCCCGTATTTCTTCATGGCGTTGCTCATCTTAGTGTATCTGCACGAGCCATGGCAATTTACTTCGCAATCTAACACATCAGACCCAGTGCACTGGTATTGCCCAATTTGTGATATTGTTCTCCTTACCTTTCCATGACACTCCTGCCAGCATCATTGCAGTTATCGTACTTCAGATAATCAACTCCCTGGGGTTGAGACGGCAAGAATTACAAGACAATCAGGATTTATGGTGTCAGTTTTGGCTTGGCATGAGCCATCAGGTAAGTAAATTAATTATATGGCGCATACCCAAGACGTGAAGGTTTGCACATCTTGCTCTTCATGATCGAGTGATCCTGGCATTCTGTTACTGCACGTTTGTGTCCTGCCATACATGGTCCCGGTTAGTTTCAGGTTCATTGCCGGTTTGTCATTATACAAATTCCTGTTTTCTTGTCCTAATGCAGAGTTTAGTTGCTAGAGAATGAGAACCGACTAGTGTTTTTGCTATTATAAATTGGATATCTAGCATACCCAGCATCACTGTAGATACCAAGCTTCAACCCTTTTGCGTGCACGTAATCTGCAAGCGCCTTGATTCCAGAGGGGAATGTTTGCTTATTTGGAACCATGTTACCCTGAGAAATAGTGCTAAAACGTTGTCAATAGTGACAGAAATAGCATTAAATGGTATCCATATGCACAATTCTCTGCTTGTAAAACGTCTTGGAACATAGTGTACACAAGCACATGGACGCCTTATTTTGCACAATATCGCAGTTATCAATAATCTCTATATTTGCATAACTAGATTAGATGAGTTTCTCGAATCCTGTAAAAATATAGTTTTGCTGTTGCTATGTACTGGAAATGTTATAAGTAGTTAGCAATGCTTTTGTGTGAACTCTATCTCCATACCTGGTAATCCCTGTTATATTCTGCCCAGCAATCATCTAGAAACAAGAGACGGGAAACACATATGAGTAAGATTAACATACTGTCAAAAAATATTACAGTAATCGTGCCCAACGTGTCACGTGAGACATGGTTCAGAGGGCAGCCCATACCTATGTTAACATACTGATAGCCCAATTTCGCCAGACCAGTGTTGACCAGTGCATCAGCTGAAGGAAAGGAAAGCGGCTAAGCTATAAGAAAAGAGCCTTTGCATATAATAGTGACACAAACATTACAATAGTATAATTTAGCACCATGAAATTCAACACAATGACATGATCACGCGGTAGTGATCTTGGTCCAGCACCAACAACCCGACTAGTGACTCGGTGGTTCTAGCACTAACTAACCATAGTTATATGTCAATGGGGTTAGTACAATAGGAGCAGGTGCATGCCTCCTCTTGTTAGAACTGGGTAGTTAGGCTGCAACAGTTCCAAGTCTGACCCAACTTGTTAGCTCAAAAGTGCCTGTATTTATATGTCCACTGAGACAACTGTGGTTTGTGTGTGACACAATGGTCAATTGATATAATTATCAGTTGGACCGCAGATATTTCAGACTAACGAGATGATATTATATCCAGGCATCCAGCCATGAAAACCTGATCTATAATTGTTCAGATATATGACCTCCACATGCTGTCAACCTAAACGATTAATTCATCGCACTCATCTGACAAAACAGATCTTTAGAAGAAAAAAACCAATGTCATTCTTTTAGCAAATGATCAGTTATATGGTTATGTGTGTTCATGACCCCTCATGGACATGCCAATCAATGTTAATTCCCATCAGAACTTTGCGCACGGGTGATGGGTCTATTCATATTCAGGATGCTAAACCCTCTTCAGATCTTATCGCTATATAATTCTGTAGCACGTGTGGCATGTGAGGTTGTTGGCTGAGAAGCGAAACACGGGACACAAGTGGCGAAAAAAGGATCTCTGAATCATTCAAAAGGAGGAAAAACGTCTCCGGATTGATGGATGCATGATTCCTAGATCCGATCGGGCTGGTGCTTGGTCAGAGATTTTGGAAGGGAGAATATGGCAATGCGCAGCGGTTGTCGTGTTGTTTGCACCGCTCGCCCAACTTGCTGCTTGCAAGCTGGTACAAAGTACAAACAACGAACAACAACTCGCCGCTCGGCAGTGAGTGAACTGGAGCTCGAGTGGTAGCTAGCTACGGAGCAGCTTGTGCCGGCCGACAAGTTTGAGGAGACAGGAGAGGTCTCTCTGTCTATTGGGTTAAGGCTGGTCAACGGAAGTATATCATACACTAGTATTCTGCTTACTAGTATCATGCTTATGATACTAGTGTACGATATTATCCTTATTATATGTAGTACTCTCTCCGTTTATAAATATAAGATGTTTTAGGTTTGTGAAATAACTGTATCTAGACAAGTTTTAGTGTGTATATTCAAGTGAACCTACACAGTAAAAAATATCTAGATACATTTGCTTCATAAAGCTAAAACATCTTATATTTATAAACGAAGGGAGTATAATCTAATAATAGTATTATATTCTTTTCACTGTGTTGTAGTAGGAGCAAGTAAACCGTACCTGTCTCCCTGATGATCTCCTCGTTGATCCCGCAGTAGAAGTGGTTCCAGCTGTTCCACCTAAAACACATTTTGTCACCATGATTAGTTTAAATAAGGTAGAAATATGAGAGAAACTTTCGACCCATGACGAGGTTCGTCAGAAGAAAAATCGTGACGTCGTGACCACTTTAAGAAGAAAAGGAAATTTGAAAAAAAAATCCAAGTAGATTGTATAATTCATGTGTTTTTCTTTTAAACTAAGATCAAAGGAAATTTATCTGCGTTTTTTTTCTTTGCCTAGTTCTTTTGAACCAAATGGATGAATAGTGTCACCTTAAGAAGAAAAAGTATACCTATGTTTTTTTCTCCATTTTTCTGTCTCAGCTCTAAGTCTCGAGAAAGGTGGCAAATTATATAGAAAGAAAAAGCGGCGTTTCGCCTGATACGTCATGATGAATTGATCGATGAAATGGCAGTCCCGTACGGCGACGCAATCAAAAAAGATGCCCGGTTGCACAGTTAAAATATATGCAGCGGAAGGACAGAGCAAAAGGGGAAAGGGAGAGAGCATGGCTAAGGCGTCATATATTTTATCTGTTCTTTCGGCTCGGTCCATGTCCCCGCAGTTCTCTTTTCCATTTTTAACCGATAATAAAATAAATGTCCCTGCAGACCTTTACATATTACTGAAATGTTAGGTATATGTATGCGAGGAAAAAGAACCGGCACAGACGGCCGTATGTTGCTAGTTCTTAGTAGACGGAGAATTAACTTAAGGTTCAGTAGAATTCTAAACTATTAGATTTGCATCGTGATTCATATAATTAAGTTGTAAAGTTGTAAGTTAAGTTGCAATTGAGATTTTTTTTAATTGCAAGTGATGTTGCAACTATAAACAATATATCCATACCGTTAAATTACTTCGTGATTCGTGCTAATAGTGAGTTATAACATGAGTTGTAACTTACTATATGTGATAATGTCAGTCTACTGAGCCCTAGACACACCCTTATTTATAATGTGAATTCCTATTTCCGTGAGGATATTTTTCGCCCATGGGAGCGCAAACAACTGTCACCAATGTTACCCAAGGCATTTATCTCACTTCATCGAGCCCACACAAAATCTATCTCGAGCTATTAAAAAGAGGTAAAGAAAATGGGGGCATCGTGCAGGAAGGGAAGGAGCAAAAGGAGCTTTGACAAAAGCGTCAAAACCATGATGAGAGCAGAGCTGCTTCGGTGGCCGCTACTGAGGGAAAGAAGATTTTGGCCATCCTGCACATTTCGCTTCCGCTTGAAGCAAGACACATGCAGGCACGCTAGCATGTCTGTCTCTCCCGAACGAAAGCTACCATCATCATCCCATGAGTTTTGAATGAAACCGTATATTTTTAGCGCGCTAAAAATATTTTGCAGATTGAGCCGTGGCTACCATCGTCGGAATGCGCCGGGTAAGAAACGAGCAAGAGAAGTTCAATGGCAGTAACGTACGTACCCCATCTGCGGCGTCTTGCCGAGGCCGTTCTCGCTCGTCCTCCGCCGCGCCCGCCGCGCCCGGAGCTCAACCGACGACGCGTTGCCGTCAACGACCGCCGCCAGGGGCACCCTGGCTCCGGCCACCGCCGTCGCCGCCACGGCGAGCAGCACTACCAGCAGCAGCGACGAGCTCCAGGCGCGCGCCATGGTGCTCTGCAGCTAGCTCTGCTTCCGCTGCCGAGCAGTAGCAGAGGAGGTGGGGGTGGGTGGGGCGGGCGCCGGTGAGTGAGTACTGCCGGAGACGCGTTTGACAGGCGCCTTTATATAGGGCCGCGCCCGCAGGGCATGCCGACCCCCCCGTTTTCGACCGCCTGATTTCTTTTCTGTTTGATTGAATTTTGCTGTGCTCGATCCTTTTTATTTTCTAGACCACGTTGTGCTCACTCCTGTGCCTTGACTTGTGTCGCGGTGTTCAGCCTCGAGTCCGCCATTGATCGAGCGCGTGAGCTGGCGCAACACTGGTGGCAGTACTCGTTTAATTTAGTGATCGCGTGATAGTGTTTGGTGTCAGCGATACAGGGAGGGATCAGGGATGCCGTGCGGCTGCTGGAATGGACACACGGGATGCCTCGTCTCCATGGTTGTGGTCAGGAGGACCAAGTAAAGCATCTATCTAGTATTAATTTTATAAATAAAATGGACAAAATACACAAAATGCATATATGGATAAAGATATACTGTAGTAGAGACGTGCACATAAGCACAATACGGCGCACATATACTCACACATTACATACAGAAGACTCGAGTCGTAGAGCTCCGTAGCAGCTACAGGCTCCTTCTTTATGATGTCATTCTTCTTGCTTTTTTACTTCTGAGATACTCCTTTAAACTTCTTGATTTGCCCGTGGTAGCCTTCTTAGTAGGGAGGCAAGCAATCTCCTGTCATTTTACTTGCTTTTATTCTTGAGATACTCCTTCAACTCTTTGATTTGCCTGTCGTAGCTTTCTTAATTAGTCGGGAGGCAAGCCATCTCATGTCATTCTTGTAGCTTTTATTCTTGAGATACTCCTTCAACCTTTTGATTTGCCCGTCGTAGCCTTCTTACTCGGGAGGCTAGCAATCTCCTTCCCAGGTACGGGTTAGCCGCGTTCAAATTGACAAGCAAGTCACAAAGCTCTATTGCAAAGAGAACCTCCGAGTTATAGGTGCCAATGCACATGCCACATCAACCTTGTCACCACGGTCGATTAATTCAAGCGGCTAGTTGGGCTCCATCGATGGTGGTGTGAAAGCCACTGCCAAAGGTGTCAGGCGAGTCTACCTGCAGATGCACCATAGACAGAGGAGGAGATGACTCCACACACACATCTCCATGTAGCCTGGGCATGATGAACATCACCAGATCCATGATCACCTCGACATCGTCACACTTGGAGGCAACCGACAAATCAGGCTAAACACACAAGTCCGCATGCTCTAAAGAATCAATATCCAAATATGTAATGCAGCGTCCCAATGATCAATCATAATGATAATACTTTTAGGTCTGGGAAGCCTGATTTATTGTCTAAAGCACTACCCATGTCAAATAACCACTACACCAGATTTATTAAAAACTATATGTAAATGTATCACCTGCACATTTAGACAATAATTATCTTTTCACGTTAAAATGATGTCTTCTTTTCTCGGATGTAGACAACTCAGTTTTTGTTCCATACATGCAAAGTCTTAGGGCTGATAATATTTCCTTGTACTCTCTCCGCCCAAAAATGTAAGGCGCACAACATTTTGCTCCGACTTTAGTACATGATTTTTTTGAAACATGACTTTAATCTATATATCAAATCTCATGGATTTGGTTTGCATAAATGGCAGTGTTGTTCTTTCCTCTTGCGATATAGTGTTTTATTTCATAGGTATTTCTACTAATATCACAAGCGTTTTAGAAGTGAAAATCATAGCCAAATTTATATGTTGTTAAATGACTAGGAAAAATCATACGTGCCTTATATTTTGTGGTGGAGATGGTACAATAATAAGTCCATCAACTTCAGAACCCACCTTCGGCCACATGACTTCCATCTTTTCTAATAGCTACCACAATTTGTTGTGTTTATTGTTGTTTCTTTCATAATGCAGGAAACGTCTAGAGGGTTTATACACCCCTTTGAATTGTTACAAAGATTTTGAGCATGACCAACCACAGTTGGACATGCTAATTTTCTGATCTAAAATATATGAGATCCATTATGAACCTAATCATATGGGTCAATAGCCTGCAAAGCCGATCCTGCATAACATACACTGCTCTTCCGTCATGTGTTGTACCCGGGAAAAACAAGTACACTTACATATAAAATTCCAATATAGTCGACCTAAATTAAATCCTCGGTTGCATTTAAGCATAGCTCACCACTTTGATAGCACTTCCTAGAGTGAAACTCCCTCGTCCTCGCCGGTATTACTTCCTCGAGTGAAATTATGACGTCCTTTGGTACCTCGAATATTATTACCTTGACTAAAATTCGGCCTTCCTTGACATCTCGAGTGAAAATTCTTAATAATTATTCTCCAAACATACACCAATAATATAAATATATCTATACCGCGTTAATTAAATTTTTAATTAATGTTGAAAGACAAGTAAGTATCCAACATATAACACCGATACGTCAAGCCAATGCCTTCACGCAGAGATATCGTTTGTGTTGATAGATGCTAGTTTTTTTGTAAATTATAATTTCTGCTACAGTGCTACTGTGATTATGTTAGATAATGGTATGATGGGATGTATGTGGTGGGTGCACTGCATGGGTGGCCTAGTGGCCAGCAGCAGAGAAGGCAGTCTCTATCGGTCCTAAAAATCCCATGGTACAAAGCCTGGATTTTGACCTAAAAGCAGAGGGACAAATCCGTCGTTGTCTCCGTTCCAACGCCTCACAGAAATCACAACTCATTCAGTTTCCCCCTCGATCCTCCATTCAGTTTTTCGGCTGTAGAGCGTTCAGACTCCAGCCTCCTTGAGCTCAGTGGACAGTAGTTAGTGGAAGATGTTACCATGCCATCATATCGCTTCGCCTCCAATCCTCCATTAACAACTCGAGCAGCCCTGCCATATTGGAGGGAGCAGTAACCCCCGCATGATAGCGGTACTTAGAGCTGTAGTGGTGGCTCCAAACGATGAAAAGGAAGGGGAAAAAATGTCAACATGCAGATATGGAAAACACTCAAATAATGCCAAAATAAATATATCCGGTTAAATCCACCAAGGTTAAAAGAGGATAGCGATAAGTCCTCGCCGGTCGAGAATTATCTGGTTCTCATATGCCAAAAATAAACATATTCGGTTCTCGGCCAGCAGCAACTGACTTGTAACTCGTAAGTAAGAATCATGAAAGTTGCAACTCATATGACACATCGAATCATGATACAAATCTAACAGTCATCGGGTCAACCGAGCCGTAATTTAATTTTTGATCAACCAAGAAATAGCAAACCCAAAGGGAAAAATCACGAACCAAGTACGGAAGTCGGCTAACAACGTCGGAGGACCCTAGCATGCATGAGCTGGGATGGACCATTGTTCATCGACCTTCGTGGTCAGCGTCGTGGATGTCCCATCAGCCGCCATTTTTATTGTTTGAAATCGTGGTGTCGGGATGAGACCGATTATTATGGATCTGATCTTATCGTGTCTGGGCACTGGACTGCAGCGTGTTATTTCCACCCGTATCGTGTGTTGGTCGGGTAAAAAAAAAAGCGTTTTTTTTCTTTCGAAAATAATGCCGTACGCGATACGGTGATAGGCTGATGTAGTGGTCTTTACCGCTTAATTACGTTCTTCGTATCTATTCGCCGCTGCATGATCGCAGTCGCAGATTCACTGTCGTAATCAGCATTGTCGTTTTCTTTCGGAACGGGCAGTGTCATCGACGGCGACCATACACAAAATCCTGGTCCGTCCAAAAAATGGGCCCATCCGCTTCGATCTCGCCGGGACGCCGGGTCACCCTCAGGAGATGGAGAGCCGAACCGGGACGATGATGGAGTTTGCAGCGGCTGGAGTTCAGCGAGCTAGCAACTTGCTGTAGCAGAGTGATGACGGTCGAGGCTAGCTTGCACGGTACCGGCGACGCGACGCGCACGGTGATCATCTGCCTGAATGGTGACGGCACGGTGATCGACTGGTGGTGCGCCTGGTTTGCATTCCTCTGGCGGCAGACTCGATCCTGAGCGTGCAGGGTGTTTTCGTGCACTCCTCCTTTATCTTGTTCAGATTAGCGAAGGTTCAGTCACCTACTCTGGTGCAAGGCCAACCACCCCCTTGCCTGACGTCCGACAACACTCCGGGTCGTGGGAAACTTACAGGTGCAGGTGCGTCGTCGTGGCTCCAAGCGTAGGAACGAGATGGGTGGAGCGCATCACAGCTGGGACTCGATCCAGACCGACCGATCCATCGTCCAACCCTGACATCATCGGCTAGCTGCAGGGCGCGATCGAAAACCCGGGACGACGCGCACCGCACCGCCCTGCGGCAGCCCGTGGCGCGTTCTGCCGTCGATCGGCGCGCGGACTGCAACGAACGAGACCGAGAACTTCGGCTCCGTATCGGTCAGCGTCGGCAGTCTCCAGCTCCTACTACGTGATTGTACGTTTTGTCGATCAAGAATTGGTCCCAGCAGCTACGTAATTAAAACTAGTTGAATACCCGTGCGTTGCTACGGTAATAAACTTTATTGTTGACATCAACTATAATATGGTTGTAATTTATGAGTGTATGCTCGCACATGGATTTTGATTGTGTTGTGGTAAATATCGCCTAGACTTACTTCAGTCCCGTATAATGCGATCACTACACGGCCTCAAGTTCAATTCATTTTTGTATCTGTAAAGAAAAATTGACATTTTGCACTTGTCCACGTGTCAAAATGTAATGTTTGCATACAACATTTTAAGGCAGGTATGCTAGCTTCTAAACCATAATAATAAATACATACCTCTTAGTACAAAGAATAGTGTAACTTAAAAATAAATATGGCGGATGATTATGTTTTATGCAGGTGTGTTGGTGTTGATATTGCTTTTGCATCAGAGATGTCGCTCTCACAAGTAAACTGTTTTTAGTGCTGCAAGCAAGGTTGCACAGTCTTCTCTTACACTACCATCTTGTAGTATTGCCCAAACTTGCGAAGATTATGAGGTGCAAGAGAAGAGAGAGGTCTTGTCTTACATATATTGCAGGATCGAAAGTTCCAAATGATGATGATGTATTAGTGATTCATCGCAACGAACTTATAAGTCAGCACTGCTACCGAGTTTTTGTACCTTCTCAGAATTGACTTGATCTTGTCTAGCATCACGATCTAAGGACACATGCAGATAATTAGTGTGAATCATGTAAGCAGAATTCTAAATCATAATCAGTGACCTATAACATAATTGTCCAATACTTCGTAATGAATCATGTGAATTTGAGACTGCAAGGTCATAGATAAACTGACATGTGTTCCACACTTTATTTTGTTGTGACATGCTGCAGTATAAAAATATATATGCCGATATTTGGTGTTCCCAATATTTCTGACTATCAAGGAAAACAATATTTTACGTATCATGGAACAATTTGATTGGGCCAGCGATGAATTTTAAAATTCAATACAGAACCAAATCACCTTGCAAATTTGCAAGTATTTCTCATTGAGCTTCAAAGCTGCTAGGTTCAATATGACCTAGACCAACGAATGACCAGAATTCAGTAAAAGTGAAATAGATACTCATAACTGCAAATATTGTACTACCTAGCAAGAGCATATTTTGCATACGTAAAATATTTTACTTTGATAGGACCTAGCTCACCTGACTCGATCCCATCGATCTACATGCGTGCATACTGATCAATCACTAACCGTGTGGTTTAGACGGCTATTAGTAAACACTTAGTAAGCTAATTATATGTACTAACCACACCACGACACCGCAGAAACCAGAAGGTGATACAAACAAGAGATGTGTGACCTTTTCCGCCATCGCCACAGCACCGGACACATATCTGGCACCTCCTTGGCTCTTACACGGCGACGATGCATTGTCTTCTCCATGCTCTCTCCATCTGCTGATCCTGCTCCTCTTTGTCCCCGCATAGCCTAGCAACGGCCAGGGTTGGTCCACCTGGCTGGCTCCTCCAAGGCGACGCGCCAACAGAATCGGGGCGACGCAGCTCCGCCTCCTCCTCTGAGCTTCCTTTTCTCATGTCTCTCCCCCGTTAACACGGCTGAGATGCGGCTACCCTGCGCTCCGGCCCACCTGTGTGTTGCTACGGAACAAGAGAATTAGCATTGTGAATAATAATGACTAAAACATTAAACATGGTAATGATCACTTTATTGCCCACCCTTAATGTACCGCTTGCTACTGAACCTGATCGTGAAAATACTACTGCCAGATCAATCTAAGTTGAGGCCAGGATGTCACAGTCCAAACAGCAAGAGACGCTGGGCTTGAGAAAATATCCGCTGCCCCACAAGAAGAGCCTGAAATTGAAAAAAAATCAATACAAGGTAGTTAACACATAGCTAAATTGCCAGGGGACAATAATCCACCTGAATCAAAGTGTCGCTTAACTGTATGCTAATACTTATGTTTCTTAGTTCTAGCTTTTAAACCCTGGTAACATGTGGGACTATTAGTACAGACCAGATGGGTGAAGAACTGAAGCTCCAAAACCAAATTTCCTCTCTAAGAATTACATGATTACATATCCAAGAGATTCTATGTCATCTGTTTTTTGCTTTGTTCTATTTAAAAAGCATCAGACTTTATTATTTTAAAAGATGTTGCATTTAAAATGGAAGTCAGAATTAATGAAGAAAGGGTATCATTGAGCTCTTGAATATATCTGCTTAACAAGCATATGTGGATTTAACCAATTCCAATTTGGGTGTTAGCACTGCCTGACTTGCATATCGAGCTGTCCCAATCAAAATATTGTTCTCTCTGCAATTCAATATACAATTGTCATACAATCTTGATTTTATTAGGTGAGGATGCTTAGTAATTGATCTATCATCAGCATGATTTGATAAAGAAACACAATACGGTTATGGTGTCCAGTGAAGTAACATCAAGCATTATCAAATCATGTAGTCACCGCCAACAATGCTTGCAGAACCGACGCCACCCAGTCCAACAAATATGGAAACAGCCACAGACTACAGCAACAGACTTCAAAAATAATCCCCAAATCAGAAGAGAAGGAGAAGTGACCTCGACGGTTTAGGGGAGCAGCATGGGCGTGATGTCCCAGGAATCGGGGCGGGAGACTGCCATGATCCTACCGCATGGCAGTTCGTCGAACACCGGCACCGACTTCGGCAGCCGGAACGACACCGACGATGTCGCTCCGGCGGCTCCGCATGTACCTTTGCCCTTTCTCCTCGGATTTCTCTATCCATTGTCGCGGTCTCTTGCCTCGATTCCAAGTCGTAGCGGCCTGATTGGTATCGACAGCGAAGCGACCATGGCCGCCTCCATTCGCACCTCCTGCAGTCGTCGTCCAAGAGGCGATAGACTGCAGCGTCCCAGCTGGCGGAGGCTGCAGCGGCGTAGAATCGATTGGAAGATGGCATACCCATCACCTATAAGCAGCGCGCACACCTGCCAGACAACATCATACGCACAAAACTAAGCATCGCATGACACAGCAGCAGCAATCACCATGGGGCATGGAAGGGCGGGGGCCTCACCTGGTCACCGATGGCCAAACGCGAGGGGACGTTGGTCTCGAGCGCGAGGATGGTGCCGGAGCACTCGAGGCCCGGGTAGAGGGAGGCACTGGGCGGCGGCGGGTACTTGCCCTGCCGCTGGACCGCGTCGGCGTGATTGATGCCGGCGGCGGCCACTTTGACGAGCACCTCGCCGTCCCCCGACGCCGGGAGGTCCTCCACCTCGTGCACCTCCAGCACCTCCGGCCCGCCGGGGCTTGAGATCACCACCGTATTCATGGTCATCGATCTCCTCGTCGCTCTCTCCCTCTCTCAAGTTCTCCCACCGACCGACGCTAACACAAATCGAGGAAGATGGCAGATAGGCATGACAGAGGACAGGGAAGCGACAAGACGGCGTGGAGGATGGCGGTGAATTGGGGATGCAGCGTGGAGTGGTCAGGGGGGGCGTTTTGGGGAGACGCCGTGGAGTCGTGCGCCTAGGCTGAAAATGAACGTGGCATGCAGTTTCCTTTTTTTTTCCTTCGCTATTCTTTTCAGGGACGCCGGATGGGGCGATCTTTTTCAGCGTGGAGGGCGACGTACCAACCTACCAACCATCACCTCTAGACAATTAATATAGTATAGATTTAGATTTGTACCTCCGATCGAATCCAGTTTAAGCTCACCTTATCCATACATCATCTCCTCAGTTACCTACTTGCGTGGGGCGTGGCGAAACATGTCGTCTTCATCCACACGTACATGTCACCCTTGTGCTGTTCCCTTTGCCTGTTTAAAATTAATGGATCTCTGCTTCTTCTTCCGTTCCAACTTCCAAGATTATCTGGTAGGTTCACTCCAATAACAAACAGTACCGATTAATATTCAGACTTGACTCACGTGCAGCACTTGGCACATAGCCACATGGCCCACATAGGTACCACATGATCCCATGATTGATTGCGGAAATCCGCATTGGTTCCCGGGTGCATCTACTCTCGCGTCCTGGACCAATTGCAAATCAGCACATGGATTGTACGATGAGTATATCTGCCCGTATCAGTTGTTGTATATTCAATATGGTACAGTGCCCCGTTATACATGGGAAACGGTTTGAACAGATGGTGGGCTGCATCTTGGACGGACGTCGACGACTTGGACCGGCTGATTCGAGGCGGCCCAACGGCTAGCCGCATACACTGCCCCACGTGGCCGAGACGCGTGGAGGAGGGGGGCGTCCAGAGCATACAGGCGCGTCTTATTTATTAGAAGAGCGCCGGCAATCATATCTAGCGTTCATAGCAATTCCCCACACCTGAAAAGATCCATGGCGTCCTCATCTTCTTCCAACCCGGCGTACGCCGACAATCGAATCCTTCCTCTCATCGCGTGCCCTATCTGCGGCGCCAGGGTGATGTCCGACATCTCCAAGGCAGGTACCAGGCCAGTTACCAGGTACTACAAGTGTGTTTTCTACAATGTAAGCCGCATCTTCTCATCTCGCCCAGTTTCTTGTCCGATCCATATTCGTGTTAGGCAGCGGATTGAAATCTCAGCTCATTTTCTTTTCGTTTGGACTCCACTGCAGGCTGGTCAGTGCTCCTTTTTCAGGTGGAGGGAGGGATATGCGGCGCTACTGCAGGAGGGAGTCGTCCACGGCGGAGCACTAGTTGGCGGGGCAATGGCGGGACCGGTACCCGTGGGCGGAGCACAGCAAGCAGCGGTGCAGGCAGTCGCGCAACCGAACTATCAAGATTTCGCGCGTGCAAATCTCGGGCTTCACTTATCTGTCATCAACACTATGGCGGCTACCCTGATCGTGCTGGCCGTTCTTGTTGGCGTGCTTCTTGGATCCGTCGCCAAATGAAAATCTCCCATACGTAGAGGAGATTCGAAGCCCGCAGTTTAGGCAAATGAAAAATCCCTTTTTAGTGTGTTTTTCGATGTCGTACGATGCACACAGCATGTGCCAATGTCAAGTTATCTATTTGTGTCAGGCACACAGCCAATGTAATGCAATCCAGCATCGTTAATCTATGTAACAACATGTTGGGGATCTGTGTGCGCTATTATTGCCATGCTCGAGGATCATTTTAATGGGTGTCAAAATACTATGTGATTACTTGGATTTTACATCTGATTTTTTTTTGTCATGCCAAATCATATTTTTCTGTCGTTTTAATCTACGAAAGAGCAGAGACAACGGCCGTAGGGCGTTCCTTTTATTTTTCTGTCTTTGCGCCATGCCAACGCGTGTCGAAGCAGAGCGGGAGGGGGAGTTGCTATCAAGCTTGGCATGCGTGCCACGCGGGTGAAGAACTCAACCCCCCCA
This sequence comes from Dactylis glomerata, assembly GCA_007115705.1. NCBI lineage: Eukaryota > Viridiplantae > Streptophyta > Magnoliopsida > Poales > Poaceae > Dactylis > Dactylis glomerata. The sequence continues at coordinate 7,446,305 of QXEO01000291.1, forward strand.
GGTAGCATTCACTTTCCCGGTCGTCTCCTACCTGTTGACCGCACCAGTTGCTCTGTTTTGTCCCTCTGCTAGGCACATCCCCCATCTTCCATCGGCAAGTAATGGCCGATCTGAATCCTCAGCAGGATCTCACTCCGACCAGAGCCCCGGGTAAGTTTTCCGCCGCCGGCACCCAGCTCCTCGGGGGCGTCAGTTTTTTCGCATTCTTCCCCTTTTCTGCTGAGCGCCAACGCAGAGAAATAAACCTGACAGTTTCCCACTTTGGCGATGTTGATCCTTTTTCACAGGTATGGCTGACGGCGGGAGCGAGGAATCTGGAGGCGGCAGCTCGCACTCACGCAAATCGAACATACTGGTGGCTAGTTGACGAGGGAGATTATTGTTCTTCGTCCCCCAGCAACAGTCCTTGTGCGTGGTGAATGACCAGCCAGTTGAGAACCCCAAGAGGAAGGTATGATGAGTATAGCAGCTGGTTTTCCCTCAATTATGAAACTGAGGTTTATCGTTCTTGGAGAGGAGAGACAGGCGACTGAAGGTGATGCGGACTGGCTTAATAGCACTCCAACAAGGGCGCCGTTAACGATACTTGTTGACTCGTCTTCGGCCAGTAGCAATGTGGAACCTGCACACAAACAACCAAGTACTTTGCTCCCAACTTGCGATGAGGTTGTCAATCTCACCGGTTTGCTTGAAACAAAGGTTATGAGTGTATCGAGTGGAAAACAGTAAAGTATGCGAGTAAAGTAAACAGGTGATAGCAATATGATGGAAATAGGACCGGGGTCCACAGTTCACTAGTGGTGTCTCTCCATAGATAAAATAACACATGCTGGGTAAACAAATTACAGTTGGGCAATTGATAGAATAAAGATAAACGTGATATATCAAGAAGATCACTATGATATTTACTCTGGGCATTACAACAAAATACATAGACCGCCATCCAACTGCATCTATGACTAATAATCCACTCCCGGGGATATCAATCCGAACACCCCAAAAGTATTAAGTTGCGAACAACAGATAATTGCATTAAGCAAAGTGTGTAATGTAAACAAAGCATATGCCCTTGAGCATATGAATGTTGTTTTCTCCCTAGTAGCAACAGCACATCTACCACCTTAGAGGTTTCTGTCACTCCCCCAGGTGAAATAGAGACATGAACCCACTATCGAGCATAAATACCCCCTCTTGGAGTCACTAGCAACTACTCGGCCAAGATAGCTACTAACAACGGAGAGCATGCAAGATCATAAACAACATAGAGATAACAAAAGATAATATTCAGTACAACAACTTAATCATAAACACCAATATTCATCGGATCCCAACAAACCAAACATGTAGAATTACATAACGGTGATCTCAATCATGTAGGGCAGCTCATGAGATCTAAACATGAAGCACATGGTGGAGAAGACAACCATCTAGCTACTGCTATGGACCCATAGTCCAAGGTAGACTACTCACTCATCGCTCCGGAGGCAAGCATGGCGATGAAGAAGGCCTCCGGTGGTGATTCCCCTCTCCGGCAGGGTGCCAGGAAGAGCTTCTGGACCCTCCCGATCTTCGGGTCGACGGCGGCGATGGATCGCGATGTGTTCTGGAAATCTGATCGGGTACTTAGGTTTTTTCCGTCGGGGGGTCTTTATAGGCGAAGGGGCGATGTCAGAGGTGGAGCCAGGGGCTCTCACGCTAGGCTCCCCTGGCCGCGCCAGCACTGTGTGTGGGGCCCCAGTGGCCCCCCTCCTACTCTCCTTCGGATCTCTGGAAGCTTCCGGGTAAAATAAGACTTCAAGAACTTGTTTCGTCCAATTCCGAGAATATTTCCTGTGTATCACTTCTAAAACACAAAAACAGCAGAAAACAGGAAACTGGCACTGTGGCAACTTGTTAATAGGTTAGTTCCGGAAAATACATAAAAGTGTCACGAAGTGTAACGAAACAATAGGCAAATAGTGTAAAAATAAGCATGGAGCATCAAAAATTATAGATACGTTTGAGACGTATCAAGCATCCCCAAGCTTAACTCCTGCTCGTCCTTGAGTAGGTAAGTGATAACAAAAGAATAATTTTTGAGGTGACATGCACCTACACAATCTTGATCATATATGTAAGCATTTGTGAGCTCAGATCATAAGAACTTAAAACATGGGCATGAAGATATAATCTTGACAATAAGAACTTAGCAACCATGTTGTAAACATGCAAATGAACACAAACAAAAGATCATGAATAATGAAACAATGAAAGTCAAACGTGTGTTCAAATCATAAGGAAAAACATACAAATGGTTTTCAGCTTGTCCTTCAAAGAGAGCAAAACATAAATGCATAGGACACCTTCAAGTTTAAGAGGGCGACTAGATACAAATAATTTAAGAACAAGTGAAACCAACATCATGAATCAATCAATGAACTTTGGGACAATGCATATCACACTAAGAATGACAACTATGCTCTCTTAATGGTGCATAAAGAAAGAAGGTGGTGACTCAACATAAAAGTAGAAGAAAGGCCCTTCGCAGAGGGAAGCAGTGATTGCAAGTTTTATAACCTTCAAAAATTATGGTACTTACCGGTGATGACCCACAAGTATAGGGGGTGTATCGTAGTACTTTCGATAAATAAGAGTGTCGAACCCAACGAGGAGCAGAAGGTGTTGATGAGCAGTTTTGATCAAGGAATCACTGTAAATACTAGCAAACAGGTTTTCAGGAGTATTTGGTAATACGAGTAAATAAAGTGCGAGTAAATAAAAGACAGTAGTAACAATTGCAGTAAGTGGCCCAATCCTTTATTCAGCAAAGGACAAGCCGGTTGTGTTCTTATAATAACCAAACGTTCTCAAGGACACACGGGAGGTTTCTGTCAAGAGCTTTCGCTTCATAGAGCCAATAGTATTTATTGGTTTGGTAAATGTTATGGGGGTGAACCTGTGCTAGCGCACTACCCTTACTAGGATAAATACACACTTGTGATTATACCCCTTGCAAGCATCCGCAAATACAAGAAAGTAATTAAGATAAATCTAACCACAGCCTTAAACTCTATGATCCTACGCTCCCTGGTGCAATGGTTTCCCAACGGAGGTTTAGGTTTCTGTCACTCCAGCAACCCCACAATCGGTGACCAAATACACAATGCATCTCACTAGGCCCATAAATGGTGAAGTATCATGTAGTCGACGTTCACATGACACCACTAGTGAAATAGCACCACAACAATATCAAACCATTAAATATTTCTCAACAATAATTCACTACTAACATCTTGACTTCTCCCATGTCCTCAAGAACTAAACGAACTACTCACAAGACATCATATGGATCATGATCAGAGGTGAAATAATGGTAAATAACAATCTGAACATAAACCTTAATTCAACGGTTCCACTCAATAGCATCAACTACAAGAGTAATCAACACCGGGAAAGTTTCCCCTATGAATATAACAAGATCCAACTCAAGATGTTACAGCGGGATGGCGAGGTGATGGTGGAGATGAAGGTGATGGTGATGGAGATGATGATGACGATGATCCCAATGAAGTCCGGTGCGATGGTGATGACGATGGCGATGATCTCCCCTCTCCGGGAAGGAATTTCCCTGGCAGATTTCTCTCTGCCGGAGAGCTTTTCTCTCTCTGTGTTCTCCGCCCCGCAGAGGCGGCTGTGTCTAACTCTGAACCCCCCTTCTTAGGTTTTCGGGGACGATCATGTACGCGAAGGGGCGAGACCAGAGGTAGGCCAGGGTGGCCTCACGTGGGGCCCACGCGGCCAGGGGCTGGCCGCGCCACCCTGGCGTGTGGGGCCCCCCTGGCTCCTCTCAACTCCTCCTCCTGGCTTCGTGAGTCTTCTGGTAAAGTATAATTTCTGGGTATTTTTCTGGAATTTTCCTGATCTTCAAAATATGGTCTCTTGATGGTCCTTTTTCCAGCAGAATCCTGACTCCGGCAGCAACTCCTCCGATGATCATCAAACATGTGAAAACAAAGGAAATAACATAAGTATCATATCTAAATATGAAATATATCAATGAATAACAGTAAATTATGATATAAAATAGTGATGCAAATTGGACGTATCAACCCCCCCAAGCTTAGACCTTGCTTGTCCCCAAGCGAAAACTAAACTCGGTAAACATGACCACAGGTTTATGGAGTGAAGTGTCGATAATCAAAATACGGACAAGAAGCATCACATTCACTAAGGCACAAATTATAATAGACAGCAACTTCCCTTTATAAGATGTAAACTTGCAATAGGTAAAAGGGAATCACATGTAAAGATGCACAAGGTAAATTATAATTAGCAATGGCAAACCTTAGTTCTTGGTCAAAGAATGGAGAACAAACTATTCTCTCTTTAAACGGTGCCTTTTAAAACAGAGCTAATATAGCAAAGACTATATGCTCGACAAAATAAACTTTTGTATTCATAGAAAGCTTTCAAAGATGTATTCCTTCAGACAAAAGCGTTATACAAAACAAGGAAGATAATAAACATGATTAAACAGATCAACATATGGATGAGTGAAACATAACAACTCAAATGCTTGCTTGAGACAGAGGGAAATAGGTTGACTCAACATAAAAGTAAAAGATAGGCCCTTCGCAGAGGGAAGCAGGGATTAGACATGTGCTAGAGCTTTTCATTTGTAAAACAGATGTAAAAATTGTTTTGAGAGGTGGTTGCTTTTGTCAACGACTAGCAACGGAGTTCTTGATATCTTCCATACTAAACAAGTGAGAGCGGTTCTGAGATGTTTAATTAGTTGGCACTTTGGTGCTCTTTTATAGCTTTGTACTCCTCCCCACCTTTTTCCTTTCTCAAACCATGGCTAACCGATTCCATCGGGTGCCGACCAACTTTCACATTCCATTGGAGGAGTTTCTTTTTCTTTCTTTTGAGATTATAATGGTCTGACCAGCTCCCTTGCAAAATTAATGACGAGCAGATGAAGCTGCCTAGTCGAGGGGTACTTAATTTAGTATGGAAGATAACAACCCCATCCACTACGTCCTCATGAGCTAAAAACAGTGGCACAAAATGAGAAGTGTTTGAAAGTTTTTGAAAGGTAGCACATGAAAATTTACTTAGAATGGCTTAAAATACCATGCATAGGAATTTATAGTGGACTCTTTGGAAGTGACTTGGCTTTTGGGAATTGGATGCACGAGAGGTATTTCCTCTCAGTACAGGTTTTTGGCTAGCAAGGTTGGGTAGCAAGCATAAGAGTTGCATGAAACAAACAAACATACATATAATAAGAACAATCATGCAAACTCCCTTGAAGGTACAACAATTTTAACTTTAAGAATAACAATGCTTATAAGTCAAACATAAGGAAAACTGAAGTGATGTAACTACAAGCACTTCTTTATTCTTTTCTACTCAAACCTCAAGGTAAAGTTGCTACTGACCAAGCTAGGTTTGCCAAAACCAACTAAATCTACTCAAGCTCGCAATGTGATACCAATACCAATCAACAAGACTAGTCACATAAGAGAGATTGCAGACTAACATAAAGTGTGCGAAAAGTAAACGATAAAACTTCTCATTAATATTTCATTACCGCAACTCACACCAAGGGATACATAGATAACTGACTAAGGAGGATACTTCCAACTGCAAACTATTCTATATGATAACTTCTCTATTCATGATAAAACTCTACTTGAAAAGTAAATGAGTGAAAGGTAATGATGTGATACAGAGGCACTCCCCCAAGCTTGGAACAAGCCAAGGGGATGCCTATGCCGATGACGAATTACTCCTTTGGTGGTATTGGAAGCAGCCTTGGATTAATGAAATATTCCTGCATCTGGCGAAGCCTGAGATTCTCTTCTTGAAGCATCTTTACCTCCCTCTTCAAGGCTTGATAATTAGTGCAAAGCTCAAAAGTGACCAGCATTCCATGTTCTATCTCGGGCATGGAATCAAGATCCAAAACATGATATGTTGGTCCCTGCAGATCATGAGAAAAGATACGCCTAGCTTTTGTTGGTACTTCCCAAGGAGGATTTTTCGGCCTTGCTCTTCCAGAACCTCGCTCCTCTCTCCACTTCTGGAGTAGGTGATCATCCACATAGGGCCTTTTGCCCTTGTTGTCACTTGAAGAGGCCATGGCTCCCCCAAGCTTGAGATCAACTCCTGACAGAAACAGCTCAAAACAAAACACGACGAGAAAACGATATACAGACCTCGGGGACTCCGGGGGGTTAAATAGGCGAAAATTATACATCAAAACGAAACCACAGGAGGAAACCAGGATGGAAAAGAGTTCCGGGGTGGTCTCACACCCAGGTGGCGCGGCCAGGGGTGGGCCCGCGCCACCAGTGTGTGAGACACACACGGATTCTTTTTCCTGCCCTTTTTCGTCTCGTGATTTTTCATATTTAGTAAAAACAGCAAAAATATTAAAGGAAGAACTTTTCGCGAAACTTTTCTGACTAGAACTGTTACCTATTCAAAAACGAACTCTGCAGGTTCCTGCAGTTTGTCTTAGATGTAATCTTCCAGAGAAACTGTTTCAATAACATCAACATCTTCATTATAAGAATCTCCAGAAATATAATGTTTGAGTCTTTGCCCATTCACCACTTGTGTAGAATCATCTTTCAATGAAGCAATCTTAATAGCACCTGAGCGGTACACTTCCACAATAACATATGGTCCTTCCCATTTAGAAAGTAATTTACCTGCAAAAAATCTAAGACGAGACCTATACAAAAGAACTTTCTCACCAACATGGAACTCTCTCTTAAGAATTCTCTTATCATGCCATTGCTTGACTTTCTCCTTGAAAAGTCTGGCATTCTCATACGCTTCATTTCTCCACTCATCTAGAGAACTCAAGTCTAACAACCTCTTCTTACCGGCTAGTTTAAAATCTCTATTAAGTTCTCTCACTGCCCAAAAAGCTTTGTGTTCTAATTCTAAGGGCAAGTGACACGCTTTTCCATAAACCATCTTATAAGGAGACATACCCATGGGGTTCTTATAAGCTGTTCTATAAGCTCATAAAGCGTCGTTTAACTTACTAGCCCAGTTTTTCCTAGATCTACTAACAGTCTTCTGCAAGATAGACTTGATCTCTCTATTTGAAAGCTCTACCTACCCACTAGTTTGGGGATGATAAGCAGAAGCAATTCTATGATTGCCATCATACTTAGCAAGAGTTTTTCTAAAACTACCGTGAATAAAATGAGAACCTCCATCAGTCATAAGATATCTAGGCACTCCGAACCTAGGAAAAATAACATCCTTAAGCATCTTTAACGAAGTCTCACCATCGGCACTCTTTGTAGGTATGGCTTCTACCCATTTAGTAACATAATCAACAGCAACAAGTATATGGGTATAGCCTTTTGAAGAAGGAAAAGGACCCATAAAATCAAATCCCCAGCAATCAAACGGTTCAATAACAAGAGTGTAATTCATAGGCATTTCATTGCGTCTAGAAATATTCCCAACTCTTTGACATTCATCACAAGATAAAACGTACCTTCTCGCATCCTTAAAGAGGGTTGGCCAATAAAAACCTGATTGTAGAACCTTCTGTGCGGTTCTATCTCCAGCATGATGCCCTCCATAAGCACTGCTATGGCATTTCCTTAATATCTCTTGTTGCTCATATTCTGGTATGCATCTTCTCATGATACCATCAACTCCTTCTTTATATAAATGTGGGTCATCCCAAAAATAATGCCTCAAGTCATAGAAGAATTTTCTTCTTTGCTGAGCTGTAAAGGTCGGAGGCAAATACTTGGAAACAATAAAGTTAGCATAATCAGCATACCAAGGAAGGTCTCCTGAAGTTACATTAATTGCAGCCAACTGTTCATTTGGAAAACTATCGTTAACAGGAATAGGATCAAAAGAAATATTTTCCAATCTAGACAAGTTGTCAGCCACAGGATTTTCAGCACCTTTCCTATCTACGATATGCAAATCAAACTCTTGTAAAAGCAACACCCATCTAATAAGCCTAGGCTTAGCATCCTTCTTAGTCATAAGATATCTAATAGCAGCGTGATCAGTATGAATAGTGACTTTAGAATCAACAATGTAAGATCTAAACTTATCACATGCAAAAACAACAGCAAGAAACTCTTTCTCAGTAGTAGCATAATTCTTCTGAGCAGCATCAAGAGTCTTACTAGCATAATGAATAACATTCAACTTATTATCTACGCGCTGTCCAAGAACAGCACCAACAGCAAAATCACTAGCATCACACATAATTTCAAAAGGTAAATTCCAATCAGGTGGTTGAACAATAGGAGCAGTAGTTAAAGCCTTCTTAAGAGTTTCAAAAGCTTCCTTACAATCATCATCAAAGACAAACGGTACATCCTTTTGAAGAAGATTGGTAAGAGGCTTCGAAATCTTAGAGAAATCTTTAATAAACCTCCTATAGAAGCCAGCATGACCAAGAATACTACGAATACCTTTAACATCTCTTGGGCAAGGCATTTTCTCGATTGCCTCCACTTTTGCTCTGTCAACTTCAATACCTCTTTCAGAGATTTTATGTCCAAGGACAATTCCTTCATTTACCATAAAGTGGCATTTCTCCCAATTAAGAACAAGGTTAGTTTCTTCGCACCTCTGCAAAACTTTATCAAGGTTGTGCAAACAATTATCAAAAGAAGTTCCATAGACGGAGAAATCGTCCATGAAGACCTCCACAATTTCTTCACAAAAACCATGAAAAATAGCAGACATACATCTTTGAAAAGTAGCAGGAGCATTGCATAAACCAAACGGCATACGTCTATAAGCATAAGTTCCATAAGGACAAGTAAAAGTGGTTTTCTCTTGATCATCCTTCTTAACAGCAATTTGAGAAAAACCAGAATAACCATCAAGGAAACAAAAATGAGACTTCTTAGACAACCTTTCTAGCATTTGATCTATAAACGGTAAAGGGTAATGATCTTTCTTAGTAACTTTGTTTACCTTCCTATAATCAATGCACATTCTATAACCAACAACTACCCTTTGAGGAATAAGCTCGTTATTCTCATTAGGTATAACAGTCATACCTCCTTTCTTAGGAACACAATGAACAGGACTAACCCATCTACTATCAGCAATAGGATAAATAATACCAGCATCAAGGAGCTTTAATACCTCATTTCTTACCACATCCTTCATCTTGGGAATTAGGCGGCGCTGATGCTCCACAACTGGCTTCGCGTCTTTCTCCATATTAATGGCATGCTGACATAAAGTAGGAGAAATCCCTTTTAAATCATCAAGAGTATATCCCATAGCTCCTCGGTGTTTCTTCAATATCTCCAATAATCTTTCTTCTTCCTTTCCTGAAAGTTTAGAACTAATAATAACAGGATATATTTTCTTATCATCAATATAAGCATATTTGAGGTCATCAGGCAAAGGTTTTAATTCAAACACAGGATCTTCTTTAGGCGGCAAAGTGGTACCAAGATCCTCCACGGGTAGATTATGCTTGAGTAATGGTGGCTGACGAAGGAGAATATCGTCAATCTCTTCTCTTTCCTTGCTAAAAACATCACTTTCGTGATCTTCCATGAATTGCTGCAAGGCATTATTGAAGGAAATATGCCCTAGAGGCAATAATAATATTGTTATTATCATATTTCTTGTTCATGATAATGTTTATACTCCATGCTATAATTGTATTAAGCGGAAACATTAATACTTGTGTGGTTTATGAACAACACCGTGTCCCTAGTACGCTTCTATGGACTAGCTCATTGATTAATGATGGTTAAGGTTTCCTAACCATAGACATGAGTTGTCAATTAATAATGAGGTCATGTCATTAGGAGAATGATGTGATGGACAGACCCAAATAGAGCAGAGCAATTAGATCGTGTCATTGTGTTCATCTTTGCGAAGCTTTTTCCTATGTCATGTATTGTATTCCTTAGACCATGAGATAATACAACTCCCTAGTATCGGAAGAAAGCTTTGAGATCATCAAACGTCATCCTATGTGAGGGTGATCATAAAGGTGTCTCTCAGGTGATCGGAAAGTACTTGTTGGGTTGTATGTATCGAGATGGAATTTGTCCCTCCCGAGTCGGAGAGATATACTTCGGGCCCACTCGGTAATCGATATCAACACTGCTTGCAAGCACGTGGTTAAGGAGTTAATCACAAAGTGATATCAGATTACGGAACGAGTAAAGTACTTGCTGTGAACGAGATTGAACTAGGTATGCCGATACCGACGATCGAATCTCGGGCGAGTAAAATATCGTGTGACGAAGGGAATACATATACGGGATTAATTGAATCCTGACATCGTGGTTCATCCGATATGATCATCGATGAATATGTGGGAGTCAATATGGGTTTCCAGATCCCGCTGTTGATTATTGATAGAAGATCATGTCTACATATTCTCGAACCCGTAGGGTCACACACTTAACGTGCATCGACGCTAGGATAGAATGGATAATTGGTTTATGAGTTTTAGTTCGGAGTCTCGGATGAGATCCAGGACATCACGAGAGGTTCCGGAATGGTCCGGAGAATAAGATTCATATAAAGGAAAGCAGTTTTTGGATTCCGGAAAAGTTTTGGAGTTTATCGGTATTGTACCGGAAGGTTCTAGAAGGTTCCGGAGTGGGACCAACGTGGGCCCACTTGACGGAGGCCTGCGTGGGCCTAAGGGGAAGTGGCCTGGCCGCCTTGGGCCAGACGCACAAGGCCCCTAAGGCCCAGCCGGCCAGCCCAAGGGGAAACCCTAAGGGAGTCTTCAAAGAAGGAAGGGGGGGAAAACTTGCCCCCCACTCTTCCTACTCCAAGTCGGCTGGGGAGAGGCCAAGCTGGCCGGCCACCCCTCTATATATAGGGGGGCAAGGGCGCAGCCCTAAGGACACCTCTAACCCAAAACCCTAGCCGCCAACTGCTGCCCTCCCTCTCTCTCTCTCGCGACTGCGCGTAGGCGAAGCCCTGCCGCAGAAACTCTCCACCATAAAGCACCACGCCGTCGTGCTGCTGATCCAATCTATCTCTCCACCATACTTGCTGGACCAAGGAAGGAGGAGACGTCGCTGCACCGTACGTGTGCAACTCTCGGAGGCGCCGCCACTTGCGGCGCAGGATCGGATCGGATCGCGAGGAGGAGACGGCGAGTACGACTACGTCAACCACGTTCTCTTGAACGTTTCCGCTGTGCGATATCTTCAAGGGTATGAAGATCTCATCTACCTCTCTCGTTGATTACATCTTCTAGATTAGATCTTGGCTTTCTTGTTCGCTTCCGTAGGAAATTTTTTGATTTACTATGCTGCGAAACCCTTCAGTGGTATCAGAGCTAGATCTATGCGTAGATGTGTTTCACGAGTAGAACGCAACATGCTTGTTGCGGGCGTTGATGTTTTCTATTGCAAACCTCTTTGTGTGTATTTCTTATGGCGCGGTATAGTGAGATCGAAGCGGTCCAGGCCAACTTTACGCGACCGCGTTCACGAGACCGGCTCCGCACTTGACGTGTGGCTTGTTCCACACATGCGGCTGGTGGATGCCAGTTTCTCTCACTATAGTAGTCATGGGACTTACATCGGATGTTAGCAACCATAATATCACCATTGTGGCTTTTCGTAGGTAAGAATCGTTCTTAGCTTGTTACTCCCATAAGCCACGTAAAACATGCAACAACAAAGTAGAGGCGTCTAACTTGTTTTTGCAGGGAGTGTTTTGTGATATGGTATGGCCCAAGACATGATGTGTATGAATTGAGATGTATGCGATGATCATGTTTTGTAATCTTTCACGACTTGCATGTCGATGAGTTCACAACCGGCAGGAGCCATATGGTTGTCTTTATAATTGTGTATGACCTGCGTGTCAACTTCTTATACGCCATGTAATAGCTTTACTTTATCGCTAAGAAGTTAGCAATAGTTGTAGTTGCTATTCGTGGTGGAGGTAATCATGGTGGAGTGATGGAGATCATGCCGGCGCGCACAAGATGGAGATCATGGCGCGGAGATTGGCTATACCATGTCACATAAAATTATATGCATGTGATGTTTATCTTTTTATGTATCTTATTATGCTTAGATCGCGACGGTAGCATTATAAGATGATTCCTCACTTAAAGATCAAGATAAAATTGTGTTCTCCCCTCGTATGCGCCGTTGCGAAAGTTCATCGTGTTCAAGCATCTCGTGATGATCGGGTGCTATAAACTCTACGTTCACATACAACGGGTGCAAGCCAGTATTTGCACATGCGGAGATACTTGGGTTTGACTTGACGAGCCTAGCATGTACAGACATGGCCTCGGAACACACGGACCGAAAGGTCAAGCATGAGTCATATGGATGATATGATCAACATGTTGATGTTCACCATTAAAGCTACATCATTCACGTGATGATCGGTCTCGGTGTAGTGAATTTGGATCATGCTTCACTAAAAACAACTTGAGGGATGTTGAATTTAGTGGGAGTTCATTAGTAATTTGATTAACTTGAACTAATTATCTTGAACTAAATCTTGTTGTATTTGCATAAGTCGTTGTAGTCTTTGGCACCGTTTCCCACTGACACTTAGCTTAATTGAGTTAAAAGAAACTATAGAATTCTGGTTAATCACTTTTCGGTCTAGTGCCGTTTAGTTAGAATGTCAAGACTAAAGATTAAGTCCTATTGCAAACTTTAGCAAACCTTGCTTGCTCCATACGATTTAATAAATTGTATTAATCTAAGAGCAACGATTCAAGTTTAGTATCTAAAGATCATATGTTTGCCTTCATGATAAATTGATCTTCAAAGTTGTTTGAGAATCAAAGTGATCATCGAGCTGAAAGAATTGTTTCAGAAACAAATAAGAAGTGAAAGATATTTGATATCTAAGACTTTGATTGTTTGCAAAATGATGAAGTATAATTTAGTAAAAGAACATATGCTCATATTGTATGACTATATGCGAAGATTGAAGATGCTAGGCATCCCGATCACCCAAAAGTTTGGGAACTAATATTATACTTGCATTCATCCTTATAAGCTATAGTAGTTTCATCATGAAAGATGTCATGATAGGATGAATGAAAAGGTATTGGCTAAATTGTTTTGCTATACCAAAAGAATACTAAAGAATGGAATCTGGAAGAATACCAATCATATGATGATGGCGATCCACTTCAAAGTGCAAAATCCAAGGCTATTAGTATTTGACTAACATCCTTTGGACTATGTATCAAATGATTGATGCCACTATTGATGTCGATAGATTCTTCTAAATAGAGAGGAAATGCTAAATAGGATCTGCAAAAATATTTGGTAGAAAAGTAAAAGACTGGAAAATTCCATCTCAGGTATATAAATGATATACATGTTATAGATGTATTCTTTGCTAGTACATAATTCTTGGGTATTGGATACTAGATTGTTGGTATGAAATGTCATACAAAGCAACAATACAAGAACTATGATGGCCTAAGTAACTAGTAAAAGAATATGGTAATGATGCATGTCGAGATACAAATAAAGTGTTATTGTGCTTCTCGTCGACATCAAACCTAGCCTTCAAGATATTTCATGAACTTAATAATTGTTATTTTGTTCTGGTATTATGAGAGCAATGGTTGTTCAAATTATTACCGTCTTCCATAATCGATGGATAGATTATTATTATCTTGTTGGTGAAATAGACATTTATAACACTGATGCTAAAGGTCGCAAGACAAAACAAATTTCACTTATATGTGACACCGCCGTTTAAGTCATATTGGAAACAAAACATGAAAGAAATTCTATATTGATAGATTTTCGAGTCATTTGATTTTGAATTGATTGACGCTTGTGAGACTTTTCCTAAAGATGATTAAACTCCGTTCATGGGCCATGGACAGAACAAGTGACTAACTAAATGGAGATCGTACATGTTGATGTATGTAGTCCATGGTGTGAAGTCGAACATGGTGTATTTTCTATTTCATCAATGACTCGAAAAGATGTATGGTATATCTGCTTGATGAGATAGAAGTATGAAACAATTGAAATTGTTCAATTTATGAAGTGAAAATTGTTGTAACAAGAATATTCAAGTTGTATGATTAGATCATAAAGAAGAATATTTGAGTTACAAGTTTAGCAAACATCTAAGAGTTAGAGGAATTGTTCCACAAACTTGCATCATGATAGACACCATATGAGTATGGAGTTTTTGATGGATGTAATCAAACCTTGTTTGACATGGTTAGATCAATGATGAAATAAACTACCAATATAATTTGTGGATTATGCTTAAGAGACTACCGCTTTTCACTGAATAGAGTGCCATCATAATCTGCCGAAATGACACCATACAAGTTATAGTTGTCTTTTCTTGAATTTTGGTATGCAAGGCATATGTGTAAAATGTTTACAACCAAAATCGGATTAGTAAGTCTTTGTAGGTTATCCCAAAGAAAGTCGATGGGTATTCCTTCTACTATGAACCCAAACACATAGTGATTGTCACTAAAAGAAGTGAATTTCTTATGAAGGAGTTTTTCGCGAAAGGTTTAAGTGGGAGGAAGATAGAACTTGATGAGGTTATTGAATCTGAGCAAGATGATCAGAGTAGCGCAGCACCAGAAAAATATTCTGGAAGTGGCAACTACATTCATAGCTCACGCGTCTACAATATGTTGTAGTCACAACATCGAAGTTTCTATTTAACCAAGTTGGTCGTAATCAAATAGTAAGATTTGAGGACGAGATATTATTAGATAATAGTAACCAACAATATACAAAGAAGCGATGATGGGTCCTGACTTCGTCATATGAATTATTCTAGCAACAATTACATATTGAGATATGATAGTTGGATAAACGAAACAACATTCCTCTACTGGAATGCACACCAAGGACGTGTAACTGACACGACCCAATGGGTTTTGTTGATTCAAAGGTTGCTAGATATGTATGCAAACTTCTATGGTAGAAGAAAGCATAGCGAAGTTGGAATCTTCAATGATGAAAATGTTAAAGTGTTAATTTCATCAAGATATTTGAAGATGCTTGTATTTACAAGAAAGTAAGTGGGAGCGCTAAGACATATTTCTAATGCTTTATGTAGATGACATATCGTTCATTGGAAATTATGTGTTTTTCTTGATATTTGTTAAGTTTTCATTAAAATTAGTTTTTGATGAAAGACTTAGGTAAAACCAGAATATTAAGCATCAATGTCTATACAGATAGATTGAGGCGTTAATATAGTTTTGCCAGAGTACATATATGAAATATTGAATTTGTTCAATATGGAAACAATAAGAATGGTTCTTGTTGCATGGAAGAGGTTGGAGCAAGAATCAATTGTTTTGACACTTGATGAGTGAAACCATAAGAATGATTTTATCAATCTTGTATACCATGATATGTAGATCTAGATGTGTCCAATGCTCTAAAGGTTATAGCATTCATATGATGATCGTTGGACAATAGTAAAGATATTCTTATGCACTTTTGAAGAAGTAAGAATATGTTCTGTATGCAGAAGTGACAAATGGTTCATTGCAAGGAGTTACATTGGCTTTGTCACACATACAAGTAAAATTTTATCTCAATTTTAAGCTATTTGTTTTGAGATTAGAAGGTGGCACAATAAGATGGAAGAAAGTTCCATGATGACTTGGATGAGTTCCAATGTTAATATTGTGGCGGACACTGCAACGAGGGCTAAGTATATAATCGCTTTAGAAGTGGCATAATAGATGCAAAGTAGATAGTGATAATCCAATTTTTTATGACATTGTCGTCTAGGTCATATTGGCGTTAAACGCATGAAGAAACTCCATTCTGATGGAATTTTGGAGTCTCTTGATTTTGAATCATTTGACATGTGCAAGCCATGCCTCATGGGCAAGATGATCAAAAACCCGTTCTCCAGAATAATGGAGCGAGCAACGGACTTATTGGAAATCATACATACCGATGTGTGCGGACCAATGAGTATTTCGACGCACGGTGGATATCGCTATTTTTCTAAGTGTGCTAGTACTATGTAGTTCTATTGTATGACAATAGTGACAACATAGTCTCGGCTAAGATACAAAGGTCTCACCAGAAGACCAAGTTTATACGATGCTATCTCATACAAGATGAGTAATGCGTGCTGACGCAAAAGAATATGCAAATACAAACGGACCTGAAAGTGTCAGACCCGTAGATAAGGTTTACCACATGCAACACGTATGAATAACACCGGAATGCCATAGGTGTTAAAGGCGCAAGTATTAACTAGATTATTGACTCTAGTGCAAGTGGGAGACTGAAGGAAATATGCCCTAGAGGCAATAATAATATTGTTATTATCATATTTCTTGTTCATGATAATGTTTATACTCCATGCTATAATTGTATTAAGTGGAAACATTAATACTTGTGTGGTTTATGAACAACACCGTGTCCCTAGTACGCCTCTATGGACTAGCTCATTGATTAATGATGGTTAAGGTTTCCTAACCATAGACATGAGTTGTCAATTAATAATGAGGTCATGTCATTAGGAGAATGATGTGATGGACAGACCCAAATAGAGCAGAGCAATTAGATCGTGTCATTGTGTTCATCTTTGCGAAGCTTTTTCCTATGTCATGTATTGTATTCCTTAGACCATGAGATAATACAACTCCCTAGTATCGGAAGAAAGCTTTGAGATCATCAAACGTCATCCTATGTGAGGGTGATCATAAAGGTGTCTCTCAGGTGATCGGAAAGTACTTGTTGGGTTGTATGTATCGAGATGGAATTTGTCCCTCCCGAGTCGGAGAGATATACTTCGGGCCCACTCGGTAATCGATATCAACACTGCTTGCAAGCACGTGGTTAAGGAGTTAATCACAAAGTGATATCAGATTACGGAACGAGTAAAGTACTTGCTGTGAACGAGATTGAACTAGGTATGCCGATACCGACGATCGAATCTCGGCCGAGTAAAATATCGTGTGACGAAGGGAATACATATACGGGATTAATTGAATCCTGACATCGTGGTTCATCCGATATGATCATCGATGAATATGTGGGAATCAATATGGGTTTCCAGATCCCGCTGTTGATTATTGATAGAAGATCATGTCTACATATTCTCGAACCCGTAGGGTCACACACTTAACGTGCATCGACGCTAGGATAGAATGGATAATTGGTTTATGAGTTTTAGTTCGGAGTCTCGGATGAGATCCAGGACATCACGAGAGGTTCCGGAATGGTCCGGAGAATAAGATTCATATAAAGGAAAGCAGTTTTTGGATTCCGGAAAAGTTTCGGAGTTTATCGGTATTGTACCGGAAGGTTCTAGAAGGTTCCGGAGTGGGACCAACGTGGGCCCACTTGACGGAGGCCTGCGTGGGCCTAAGGGGAAGTGCCCTGGCCGCCTTGGGCCAGGCGCACAAGGCCCCTAAGGCCCAGCCGGCCAGCCCAAGGGGAAACCCTAAGGGAGTCTTCAAAGAAGGAAGGGGGGGAAAACTTGCCCCCCACTCTTCCTACTCCAAGTCGGCTGGGGAGAGGCCAAGCTGGCCGGCCACCCCTCTATATATAGGGGGGCAAGGGCGCAGCCCTAAGGACACCTCTAACCCAAAACCCTAGCCGCCAACTGCTGCCCTCCCTCTCTCTCTCTCTCGCGACTGCGCGTAGGCGAAGCCCTGCCGCAGAAACTCTCCACCATAAAGCACCACACCGTCGTGCTGCTGATCCAATCTATCTCTCCACCATACTTGCTGGACCAAGGAAGGAGGAGACGTCGCTGCACCGTACGTGTGCAACTCTCGGAGGCGCCGCCACTTGCGGCGCAGGATCGGATCGGATCGCGAGGAGGAGACGGCGAGTACGACTACGTCAACCACGTTCTCTTGAACGTTTCCGCTGTGCGATATCTTCAAGGGTATGAAGATCTCATCTACCTCTCTCATTGATTACATCTTCTAGATTAGATCTTGGCTTTCTTGTTCGCTTCCGTAGGAATTTTTTTGATTTACTATGCTGCGAAACCCTTCAATTATTAGGGGCAAGAGCAATAGAAGCAAGCTGCTCTACTCGAAAATTTTCGTTAGGCGTTTCATTCTCATAAGAAGTCTTAGCAAACTTGGAAAAATTAAACTCATAAGACTCTCCATTAAACTTAGTAAAATTTTTCTCTTTCTTACAATCTATTATGGCGCCACAAGTGTTCAAAAAGGGTCTACCAAAAATAATAGGACAAGTTTTACTAGCCTCCTTACCAAGTACTAGAAAATCAGTAGGGTACTTAGTCTTACCGCAAAGAACTTCCACATCTCGAACAATACCAAGAGGCTAAACAGTCTCTCGGTTAGCAAGCTGAACAACCACATCAATATCTTCAAGTTCACAAGCGCCAATCTCGTGCATAATTTCTTTATAAAGCTCCAAAGGAATAGCACTTGCACTAGCACCAATATCACATAAGCCATAATAGCAATGATCTCCAATCCTGACAGAAATAACAGGAACACTTGCTTTCCTATGCTTTTTAGGATGTGAGAGAATGTTAGAAGCATCTTCACAAAAAAGAATATATTCATCTCCTACATCTTTAGTAACAAGATCTTTCAATATAGCAACAGGAGACTTAATAGTAATTTGCTCATCAGGCTCTGCAGCTTTCTTAGTACTTTTATTAGACACACTTACCAAAGTAGAGTACTTCTTTACCTTCGCAGGGAAAGGTGTCTTCTCAATATAAGGTTCAGGAACGATGCTATCAACCGTACAAACTTCTGTAGCTGCAGCAGGTATATGACTAATAGAATCTTTGTAAGGCGCATGATATTTGTTCCAATCTTTTTTGGAACATCAATATAAGAGGCAAAGGCCTTAAGACAATCAGCAAGTATTTGGGAATCAAGACCATAAGCAGCGCTAACACTATGAAAGTCATCGGTTCCCATAAAAGATTTAATGCATTCATAATTATATTTTATACCTGACTTCCTACCTTTGTCCTTTTCCCAACCTTCAGCATTCTCTTGTATACGGTCAAGAAGTTTCCACTTAGCATCTTCTTTCATATGAGTGAATGATCCAAAACAAGAAGCATCCAAATAATCCTTATCAGGAAGAGTAAGCCGCGCATAAAAATTATCAATAACAATATTATTGGGGAGCTCATGAATGGGGCATTTGAGCATTAGTAACTTCAATCTCCCCCACGCTTGGGCAATACTCTCTCCATCATGGGGCCAAAAATTATATATCTTTTTACGGTCTTTATGAATTTCACTTGGAGGATAAAACTTGGAATAAAAGAGAGGCACAATATCCTCCCATGCCATAGATGGACCATCTTGGAGTAGTCGATACCACTCTTCAGCTCTGCCTTTCAATGATATAGAGAATAATTTCTTCTTGACCTGGCTTGGTGAAATACCTGCACACCTGAACAACTCGCATAATTCATGTATAAATAGTAAGTGATCACCCGGATGGACAGTTCCATCTCCTGAATAGCAGTTATCCATAATACGCCCAACAATTTTCATAGGTATTTTAAAAGGATCAATTTCAGCAGGCGGTGACGGTGGTGGTTCCTCCGCATGTGCAGCAGTAGCAGTAGATGTGTTTCCAAATAGGAAACCAAATGGAGATTTCTCCATAGCAGAGTAAAACAAAAATAAAAGACAAAATAAAAATAATACTCACAGCGACGGTTACCTTTACCAATTCCACTCTTCAATAGCGCTACACTCCCCGGCAACGGCGCCAGAAAATAGTCTTGATGACCCACAAGTATAGGGGGTGTATCGTAGTACTTTCGATAAATAAGAGTGTCGAACCCAACGAGGAGCAGAAGGTGTTGATGAGCAGTTTTGATCAAGGAATCACTGTAAATACTAGCAAACAGGTTTTCAGGAGTATTTGGTAATACGAGTAAATAAAGTGCGAGTAAATAAAAGACAGTAGTAACAATTGCAGCAAGTGGCCCAATCCTTTATTCAGCAAAGGACAAGCCGGTTGTGTTCTTATAATAACCAAACGTTCTCGAGGACACACGGGAGGTTTCTGTCAAGAGCTTTCGCTTCATAGAGCCAATAGTATTTATTGGTTTGGTAAATGTTATGGGGGTGAAACTGTGCTAGCGCACTACCCTTACTAGGATAAATACACACTTGTGATTATACCCCTTGCAAGCATCCGCAAATACAAGAAAGTAATTAAGATAAATCTAACCACAGCCTTAAACTCTATGATCCTACGCTCCTTGGTGCAATGGTTTCCCAACGGAGGTTTAGGTTTCTGTCACTCCAGCAACCCCACAATCGGTGACCAAATACACAATGCATCTCACTAGGCCCATAAATGGTGAAGTATCATGTAGTCGACGTTCACATGACACCACTAGTGAAATAGCACCATAACAATATCAAACCATTAAATATTTCTCAACAATAATTCACTACTAACATCTTGACTTCTCCCATGTCCTCAAGAACTAAACGAACTACTCACAAGACATCATATGGATCATGATCAGAGGTGAAATAATGGTAAATAACAATCTGAACATAAACCTTAATTCAACGGTTCCACTCAATAGCATCAACTACAAGAGTAATCAACACCGGGAAAGTTTCCCCTATGAATATAACAAGATCCAACTCAAGATGTTACAGCGGGATGGCGAGGTGATGGTGGAGATGAAGGTGATGGTGATGGAGATGATGATGATGATGATGATCCCAATGAAGTCCGGTGCGATGGTGATGACGATGGCGACAATCTCCCCTCTCCGGGAAGGAATTTCCCCGGCAGATTTCTCTCTGCCGGAGAGCTTTTCTCTCTCTGTGTTCTCCGCCCCGCAGAGGCGGCTGTGTCTAACTCTGAACCCCCCTTCTTAGGTTTTCGGGGACGATCATGTACGCGAAGGGGCGAGACCAGAGGTGGGCCATGGTGGCCTCACGTGGGGCCCGCGTGGCCAGGGGGCTGGCCGCGCCACCCTGGCGTGTGGGGCCCCCTGGCTCCTCTCAACTCCTCCTCCTGGCTTCGTTAGTCTTCTGGTAAAGTATAATTTTTGGGTATTTTTCTGGAATTTTCCTAATCTTCAAAATATGGTCTCTTGATGGTCCTTTTTCCAGCAGAATCCTGACTCCGGCAGCAACTCCTCCGATGATCATCAAACATGCGAAAACAAAGGAAATAACATAAGTATCATATCTAAATATGAAATATATCAATGAATAACAGTAAATTATGATATAAAATAGTGATGCAAATTGGACGTATCAACCGGCTTTGAGCTCTCATTGCCCCCATCATAAGCATCTTGAATGGTTAAAGTTAATGCAAGAACAATTATGATGCATATACTTGACAAATTATAAGTTGAAAACCTCATGTCCCGTGAATACGAGTACCCAAACCTCATGCTACTTTACTTAGAGTCCCAAACAAGGCTCTTGTCATTGTAAATATATGCATATCATTGAGAACCGCCAATGGGGTACCTCCGTGCCCGATGACATGGAACAAGCCCACACCAAAATGATAGGACAAGCAGACAATGAACACCTCGACATCTCTTTTATTTGCCATTTGTTTAGCTTTTTATTGTGAGATGCATCGTCGAATGTTCACCATGGGTATGCTGCAAATTTCCACCATGAATTATGCATGGCTTAGATTGGCGGCCCGATGTTTCCCTAACACATATAAAAACTCCATGATCCCCACAAGCTTCCCAATTCATTTCACACCGCGGGCATCCATAAACAAAAGATCACGATATCAACTCAAATAAGAAGGGCAATGTTGAAAGCTTGCCCATGACTGCATGGCTGGGCTAGAATCCAACTTACAACTTGCAAGCATAACAACTCAACATAAGAGACCACAATGTCAAATTTTTAAGAACAGGAAAAAGTAAAGTGTGCCTTCCGGTTCGTGAGAGCTTTACTGACCGAATTTCGCATAACACTGATAAGAGTTTAATTTGAAGAGAAAATAAAAGCAAGTCAAATTTACTTGGAATAGCAAATTGCTAGTAGGTATGTATGGTGGACACTTTGGAGACTTTGGCTTTTAGGAGTTAGATGCACGAGTAGAGCTCATACTCAGTACAAGGCGAGGGCTAGCAAAAGACTGGGAGCGACCAACTAAGAGAGCAATAATGGCCATAATCATGCAAAGCGACAAAGCGACATTAAAAGAAGCATAAGATGGCATCAAAAGTCAAAAACTAAATGATCATGAAGGCTATTGGCGACTTTGTATGAGTCTAACATGTGTGAGCATGCGCCAAGTCAACCCAAATAAAGCATC
Source organism: Dactylis glomerata (assembly GCA_007115705.1). Lineage (NCBI taxonomy): Eukaryota > Viridiplantae > Streptophyta > Magnoliopsida > Poales > Poaceae > Dactylis > Dactylis glomerata. The sequence continues at coordinate 7,468,576 of QXEO01000291.1, forward strand.
AAGGAGAAAACCAAAATAATGCTTCCATACAATAAAAACAATGCATGATTTTTTCAAAGGCTCATTAAGCAATCTCAGTTATTTGAGACAAGTCATGCTACAGCAAAACCACTAAGCATACTATCAAAAAGACATCAAGCATGACATGAAAAAGCCTAAGCCGCAGTCTACACAGGCTCCTTCTTGTACCACTATTTTGCACAAAGCTTTTTCTCTTTTCCAACACCATTTGAAATTTTTAAAGACACCTCTTTTGATGAAAACCAATAAAGATCAGAGGCAAAAATACACCTTGATGAAAAGATATGACAAGGTCTGAATGCAAATCAAGGCAAAAACAAAAACCAAAAGCAGTAGCAGAAAAAGAAGAACGCAAGAACAACTCTGTTTTCACTCTTATAAATTCAACGAGCGTTCTTCGCAAATGAAAAGCAAGGCAACTTCTCCAAAAGAAAATTTGTTGGGGTCCAACCATTTATTGCAGCAAACAAAACAAACTAAACCAACTAAGAAAACTAAAACAACAGACGCTCCAAGAAAAACACATAGTGCATGAAACAATAAAAATATAGTGTTTTGAAAGGTGACCTGATTTTTGCCGATGAAGAAGGGGTGCCTCGGGGGCATCCCCAAGCTTTGACGCTTGTACTTCTTGGATATTTCTTGGGGTGATGCATGGGCATCCCCAAGCTTGTGCTTTTGTCCATTCTTCAACTCATCTCATCATTCTCCAATCCCTACACTTGAAAACTTCCTTCATACAAAACTAAACACAAATCTATTAGCAACATTAGTGTAGGCATAACATATAATCAACCTCTTTTTGCTTCAGGTTTCAACCCAAAACCACCACATATAAACTAAATACTACTGTAGCAACTTCCACAAGAGTTCCGTGATCAAAAGAACTCGCAAAGAAAGCGATAAAGTGGCAAAAACAAATATTGGCAGAAATCTGTCAAAACAGAACAGCTGACAAAGGCCAAATTTTTGAAAGGTTTTCTGTTGCTCAAATCAAAAAGTGTTCTACTAACAAAAGTTTGGATATAACCTGGGGCATATGCACAAGAAATCGCAGGTCCAAAAGATAAACAGAGAATTTATATGAATTTTTACGGTGAAGCACAAAAAATAGTTTCAGGACAGCAACATCCCCAAATCTTTACCTCGCTCAAATTAGAGGCTTCTCTTGGCACAAAAACGAAATAAAAAAGGATAAGGAGCGGTCATTACAGTAGTAATGACTTCCAAGACTCAAATAAAAGAAAAGGTACTGAAAAGAAAACATTGGGTTATCTCCCAAGAGTGCTTTTCTTTAACGCCTTTGAGCTAGGCGCAGAAAATTGCGAATCAAGTATTTTCAAGAGATGAAGTGCTAGGATCAGCGGGTGCCTTACGTCTTCCTTTCTTACCTTTGTTCTTGACTCTAGGAAAGACATGGCTATTGCAAGGTGGAGAGAGAAATCTTATATTGCCTTTTCCCACATCAATGACGGCGCCTAGGAGCTTCAAGAGGGATCTTCCAAGTGTGATTTGTCCTTTCCCTACACATTCAATAACAAGATAATCAGTAGATATCATTCTTCCTAGGACTTTTGTAAAGACTCCTTTAGCAATTCCAAGGGGAAATATAGTAGCATTGTTAGTAAGAGAAATTCCTTCTCCCCCCTCAGAAAGCTTCCAAAGGCTCAAAGATTCATAAACATCCTTTGGCATGAGACAAAATTCAGACATAATATCACAACGAGCATGAAAAGTTTCACCACTAATGGTGATTTTTACCGTAGGATACCAACTCGAAGGTTCAGAATTTATTGGCACATAATCAAAATGCCGGCGCAAAGTATTGTAACAAGAATTCAAACTAGCAGTGTGAGTCTCAAGAGTATCAAGTCTATTAAAAATGCACACAAGAGAGGAATCAAAATAGGTTGGCATGCTATAAATTGTAATCAACTTTTTTTATAATATTGAAGGCTTGATCTCCATCACAATGAAGGAAATCTCCTTCTGCAGTAGCATCCAAAGCATATCTATAACGAAGAGAAAGTCCAAAATAAAAGCTACTAAGAAGCAAACTCAATGTCATTTTAGGTTCAGTTTTTCCATGCCAATCATAAATTCTAGACCAAGCTTCTTTAAAACTTTCCTCATCCTTTTGCTTAAAAGTGAATATCATATCCTCGGGTGACATAGTAGCAGCAACTGAACTAGACATAATAAACTAAAGTAAACAAGTAAAAACAACTACCAAGGATTCTAATTTTTTTGGGTTTTTGATATAAAACAATGCAAGTAAAAATAAATAAAGTAAAGCAAAGCAATAAAACAAAGTAAAGGATGTGCGTGCGAAAACTCCCCTCACAGAAGTCTTCTACTTCCTCCCCGGCAACGGCGCCAGAAAAATAGCTGGTGGCTAGTTGACGAGGGAGATTATTCTTCTTCGTCCCCCAGCAACAGTCCTTGTGCGTGGTGAATGACCAGCCAGTTGGGAACCCCAAGAGGAAGGTATGATGAGTATAGTAGCTGGTTTTCCCTCAATTATGAAACCGAGGTTTATCGTTCTTGGAGAGGAGAGACAGGCGACTGAAGGTGATGCGGACTGGCTTAATAGCACTCCAACAAGGGCGCCGTTAACGATACTTGTTGACTCATCTTCGGCCAGTAGCAACGTGGAACCTGCACACAAACAACCAAGTACTTTGCTCCCAACTTGCGATGAGGTTGTCAATCTCACCGGTTTGCTTGAAACAAAGGTTATGAGTGTATCGAGTGGAAAACAGTAAAGTATGCGAGTAAAGTAAACAGTGTGAGTAAAGTAAACAGGTGATAGCAATATGATGGAAATAGGACTGGGGTCCACAGTTCACTAGTGGTGTCTCTCCATAGATAAAATAACACATGCTGGGTAAACAAATTACAGTTGGGCAATTGATGGAATAAAGATAAACATGATATGTCAAGAAGATCACTATGAGATTTACTCTGGGCATTACAACAAAATACATAGACCGCCATCCAACTGCATCTATGACTAATAATCCACTCCCGGGGATATCAATCCGAACACCCCAAAAGTATTAAGTTGCGAACAACAGATAATTGCATTAAGCAAAGTGTGTAAAGTAAACAAAGCATATGCCCTTGAGCATATGAATGTTATTTTCTCCCTAGTAGCAACAACACATCTACCACCTTAGAGGTTTCTGTCACTCCCCCAGGTGAAATAGAGACATGAACCCACTATCGAGCATAAATACCCCCTCTTGGAGTCACTAGCAACTACTCGGCCAAGATAGCTACTAACAACGGAGAGCATGCAAGATCATAAACAACATAGAGATAACAAAAGATAATATTCAGTACAGCAACTTAATCATAAACACCAATATTCATCGGATCCCAACAAACCAAACATGTAGAATTACATAACGGTGATCTCAATCATGTAGGGCAGCTCATGAGATCTAAACATAAAGCACATGGTGGAGAAGACCACAATCTAGCTACTGCTATGGACCCATAGTCCAAGGTAGACTACTCACTCATCGCTCCAGAGGCAAGCATGGCGATGAAGAAGGCCTCCGGTGGCGATTCCCCTCTCCGGCAGGGTGCCGGGAAGAGCTTCTGGACCCTCCCAATCTTCGGGTCGACGGCGGCGGCAGATCGCGGTGTGTTCTGGAAATCTGATCGGGTACTTAGGTTTTTTCTGTCGGGGGGTCTTTATAGGCGAAGGGGCGATGTCAGAGGTGGAGCCAGGGGCTCTCACGCCAGGCTCACGCGGCCAGGGGTCTGGCCGTGCCAGCACTGTGTGTGGGGCCCTGGTGGCCCCCCTCCTACTCTCCTTTGGATCTCTGGAAGCTTCCGGGTAAAATAAGACTTCAGGAACTTGTTTCGTCCAATTCCGAGAATATTTCGTGTGTATCACTTCTGAAACACAAAAACAGCAGAAAACAGGAAACTGGCACTGTGGCAACTTGTTAATAGGTTAGTTCCGGAAAATACATAAAAGTGCCACGAAGTGTAACGAAACAATAGGCAAATGGTGTAAAAACAAGCATGGAGCATCAAAAATTATAGATACGTTTGAGACGTATCACATACCACTGGACGAGAACAGCGACGGCAGCAATGGTCAGTCAGCCGATAATGCTCCTCAGTTTACATCATGACTGTAGGTTAAGCATGTGTTTGATCTGGTAAATGGGTTCGATGATTACAAAAAGTGGCTGGTAAATGAAATTGGGTTTGGTGGGTTGTTGAAGCTACCAATGCTGCAAAAGCTGAACCTCAAATTCAGCGCATGGACGATGAATTTGGTGGATGTTGACAGTCGTGCTGTATGCATATCTGAAACCAAATCTATCCGGTTCTGGGCGGAGGATTTCCACAAGGTGTTTGGTGTGCCTTGCGGCAACAGAGATGTGAAGGGTAGAGATGGGAACATTAGCCAGGATTCTATAGATTTTCTGAAAGCGTCTCTCGGCATGAACAAAGCTGGGGCACATAGCCTACGGGCTGCAGAGGAGTTCCTAGGGAGGCACATTCACGAGGGGTCCAGTAAGATTGAGAAGGACTGCTTCCAGATTGCATTTGTAATTTTCTCCATGGGCCATTTGCTTGCACCGTCTACCAAGTATGATTACTATCAAATTGATTTCTGGGGTGCACTGGCCAGCACTGAGAATATATCCCAGTTTAACTGGTGCGAGTACACGGTGCAATGTGTCCTGGATGGTGTGACCAGGCTGAAGAAAGACATGATGAAGAGGAACACCACGATCAATCTATCTGGTTGCCACATCTTTTTCCCGGTAATTCTTATGGATGCCTGTGATTACCATCTTTTTCATGCTTATTTTTAGGTGCAAAGTATGATGTCCTCACATGTCTATTGTTTTGATCTACATGCTTTTTCTAGTTATTCCTGCTAGACAACCTGGATCTGCAAATGTTCAACATGAAGCATGATGTATTGCCACAGATTGCTGCGTTTGATCAGGTAACGCTAAGGAGGATGATCAAGACATACGGAAGCCGGCAAGTTCATATGCAGGAGTACCAGTAAGCTGATTTCTAACTCATTGTCTTTTATGGGTACAATGGCAATAGGAAACACAGGAGTGCTGATTCTTATTTGGCAACAATTCCGCAGTTGAGGCATCCGAGCACTGTGTGCTACGCCCGGTCGGTGTTTGTAGATATTGATGATGCACCACCGCACAGGATACTTGGACTATGGCAAACGGATGATATTGCACACCGTTCTACGTCGACGCCCCCTCTAGGTCCATGCCCTGCCCACGGTGTTGCACCGCAACAACGAGTTGCACCATCAGCCGGCACGCCTGGGCTGAACGACTATTACAAGCATATATGGACCTCATACCCAGAATTTGTAAGCCATATTTATTTTCTTGAACCCTACATTCTCATTTTGGTACTCCCATGCCAGATGTATAATCAAAGTAAAAATGGCATGGGTGATGTATTTTGCTTCCTCAATGATATGTGTACAATTTTTCATTTTTCTCTATGATCATTTACACATGACCAATTCTATCTGCAGGCCGCCGATCCTGTAATCAGGCTTTTGAAAGAGCAGGCTGCACGAAGCATCTCTCACTTATTGGTTGCTCGCCAGAACACCATTAATGATTTGTTCAAATACACTGACAAGCTCATTGCCATCTTAAGACAAAGGTGCACGTGTTGCAAATCCCGTGGCTTTGACAATTGCCCACTGCAAGCTCGTACTGCTGGACCAGGTAACCCTGAGGCATTGCACTCACCTGGTCAGCATATTTTCCCTTTTTTGGATATTCTTTTCCAGTCGTTCTTGAAAAAAGATCGCATTCAACTGCAGGTTCACCGGATTGGACACCGCCAGCTCATAAGATACCTGGCAGGGTGCTCGACATGTCTGACTGCGAGGGTAGGGCGAACTCCCATTTTTTTATGGATTGTCTTTTTTTTACACCAAGCTTGGTTCATTGTTGCTGATTTTCAAGATCCATACGTGTCCCAACATTGTTTTGTTTCCTATTTTGTGCAATCCAAGGCGAAACCCCTGCTCATGCAACCCGCTCATTGGGGAAGCGGCCCCTTGATCATTCACATGGTCATGAGCAGCAAAAGAAGCTCAGGGAGTCGACGTCAATAACAAGCCTCAGCGAGGAGCGAGCTCTGGCCATATGCAACAGGGTGAAGGAGTTTGCTGTCTTGCTATGTGAACAGCTCCGAACACTATATGCGTCCCAGGAAACTAGCGCCAATGTTGATGTTTTTGGCAAATCAAATAGTTCTCTCCCCAAGCGGAAGTACATTACTGGTCGAAGCTATGCCAGCAACCCTTGGATGAAGGGGTATGGCCCACCAGCGCCCACCACATCATCTGTGTCTGATGCCCTAACAGAATATATGCGTACCACGTGTGCCGACACCATTCACAGGTATGCTAACTTTATTCCTTTTTCCATACTCCAAACACTGCAGTTGTGCTACATGCACTTTTTGCCATGTAAAAGGGGTATGCTATTTGTGTGCAGCACGTGGATCGACCATATTGAACCTCGTCTGCTAACTGTCAATGTCTTATCCATATGATAGCAGCTGATTGGAGATTTCCAACTGGGACATGAACTAGGGAACGCACTCCTGAGGAGATGGGCTCAGATTGATAAGGAATCAGACATTGAGTGTCCCTATATTAGTTTCAAGCATGTACTTGACCTTGATTTTTCGGTGAGATACATTCGCTGGGAGATTTTTTTTTGGTCTGGCATGCAAAATTGCAATTTTTAGGGGATTCTGTAGTATTTTTTCCTTATTTTTGGCACCAACTATGACATTTTTTTACTGCTATAATCCTATGCAGACCCTTGCACTAGCTGAAGGGGAGGTTGTTACCCTCTCGCATATACAGAAATAGTTTGTCGGTGAATGCACACCATACCCGATCGAAAGCTGCCAATTTGTGAGCCCTTTTTTCAACTGCTTTTCTTTGTATATTTGTACCAAATCTTCCGTACTATTTTGAATCCAGTACTGCGACGTGACATCCATATTCTATTAATCATGAATTTTTTGTAATCTGCAGTTGTACGCTCCTGCTATACTTGATGAGGGGTGGGTTGTTTACATGTGGGACATGCTTGAATGCATGATCCACGTTCTTGATCCTCGGTGTGGCCCTTATGGCTACAATTCGGGGAAGAAGGAGCGGCATGAGTTAATTGTCGCTCGTCTCCACGATGCCCTGTTTGAATGTTTCTCTGAATTTTTTGCTGGCTGGCCAATAAAGAAATCTCAGTGGGGAACCAATTACCCAAGGATTGTTGACGCATATTACAAGAGGTATTTGCAAATTTGTATTTCATCCCTCACCTCCCTACAGCCCTCATCCCTTTTCCTTTTTTGTTATCCTACACATATTTTGGCCGCAGTACTCACATCTATTTTGCACACCAAAGATGAGTCTGCATTTGCTGTTCTCCACATACTAAGGTTCTATGATGGTTCAAGGATGAGGGTGCCCATTACAAAGGTAATGACAGCAAGCACTAAAAACCATTGTCTCCATTTTTGTGGTGATCGAAATTCTACACTTTTTTTCATTGGAATTGAGTTGGACTGAAATCAGAGATGTGTCCTGTCTCTTTTTGTAGTACAACATCTACAAGACCAAGGTCATGGCGTTGCAGGAATGCATAAAACTGAGAGGCAAAAGGTCAACTATCCCAAGTGATGCACTCTGGAGCGCCCTTGCGCTGGATGATGTGGCGGAAGATATCTAAATAACCTCTGATGCTAGTTGTTCATTCCCCCATTTTTTTCATATGTTATTGTAAGGGTGGGCAAAAACCCGTGTATGTTCAATCCCCGTACTCAGACGCATAAGATGATGTTGTTCTGCACTTCGTTCGCAGCTATTTTATGCTTTTTTATCTGAACAATGAAATCCAGGAGTACAATAATCAGTTAGTTAGTTGGATATCTGTTTTTGCTGTGTTATTTTTCCACATCCCATCAATCTTTTTTTGTGTGTGGTTGGTAATTGGTATATGCCTAGGGGGGGGGGGGGGGGGGGGGGGGGGTAAGGCAACTGATGAGGGTGCTGGACACCAAATGAGTGCACAAGGATTTGATAGTTGTTTCCCCTGCTGTTATTGCTAGGTTTTTTTGCGGGGATGAGTTTTCCTGGGGTTTCTTCCAAAGTTCGTTGGGAGGAGTCATCTTCCCTGATCATGTTCTTCTGAATCCACACATGACAGTGGGACAACTACAGGTAAAACCAGTCACCCTCTGTACATACTTTCCTTACCTAGAAACATCAGCACATAATTACACACAATGCAAAACAGATGAAGTTCACAGCGTTCCTCGTACCACACATACTTAACTTAGGTTTTTACAAACCAAGAGTCTGATTTTCAGTAGAAGGGACATAATTATACATAAACACGACAGATGCAGCACCCAGGGGTGGGGGGTGGAGTTCATGGTTTTTCAGCTGCTATTACAATTTAAGGTAAACTATCACAGTTTTTATCTGCCCAAATAGGTTTGCAAAAGGCGGTTCATTTTCCTACAGGAAAGAACCATTCGAGCGATCACAGATACTTGCACATCAACATATATGAGGATGCAGGCATCTATCTCATGGAGCACTGGCTGCTGTTCAGAGGTGTACAATCATGTTCTTGAGCCATTGCGGACGGTCACCCCTGTTCCCCTGCATGATGGACAGTTGGAATGCAATCGACCTGGCAAGGTAATCCAGATGGCCCTGAATTTTTTGTGTGTTTTGCACACAAACTCGCGTTAGTAATGCCTGGATGCAGAGCTTCTTTGATACATTTTTTCAAGGTTGTTGTTTTGTGCAATCATTCAAATAAGCAACGCACCTGTGTAACTGGAGTTTGCAGGGTCAGACCATTGAACTCTCGCATGTAATGCACAATGCATATTCCACTCTGTTCCCTGTAAGACCAAAATTTCCAATTTAGAACCAATTCCATTCTCATCTCGCCAAATCTACAGATCAAGAAATCACATCTAGCACATTTTTTCCTCTCATAATGCATACCTGGTGCAACTAGGATGCATTCCAAAATTACACTCCACAGTCCAGCTATCCCTCGTTGGTATCACCCAGTCGTCAAAGCATTCTTGCAGGGCTTCATGCAACCCATTGATCACCCGGTCGGCATTGTCCTTGTGTTTGTTCCTGACCTCATGCCCAGGCTCTGATGTCTCGGATGGATCCATCACTAGCATATGCCGTTTAGCAATATCCACAACATAAAGAGACCAGCCATCATAAAATGGAACTGGCAACATCAGCTGCATACACAGTAAAAGCGACACAGTTGTTTAAACCCGCACTGATCAGATACAACAGGCTTTTTTTGAAACAAAATGTTGCTAGTAACAGTTATTCATGAACCTGTACCTTCTTCACAAATTTCAGTTGTAGCCAATATCATCAGGATCAAGCATTGGTAGCAGATACCCAAAATCAAGTGCTCTAGGATCATATGTTGACATTAGCGCCTCCTGGAGAAAGAACACAGTGTTTTTTCATCACAATATATACTTTTACTGCTCGAAAAACATCGGGTCTAGAGTTTTTCACTGCTACTCACTTCTAGCTGAGGTTCGAATATGTGTCTCCATCGGAGCCTAGATCCTCGGTACATCTTTGTCTCCAGCATCCGAATAGCCCTCCAGATAGCTGTCATGACATCCATCTCTATTTCGCCCCCTTCACCGAGCTGATCCTTGATCTCCAGGCCTCTCACTATTACCCAGCTAGGGTGCTCATGAATGAACCAGTTCCCGTGAGAAGACAAAACACCAGTTTTCGTACGTTAGACATTATTTCCTTTTGTTTGCAGTCTACTTTCACCATACAGATTACTAACATTTCCAGCTCTGCGGGGGTGCTTGTCACCAAATGCTCATGAAAAATGAAAACATGCTTTGGCAGTGGATTTTCATGATACACCCCTGCGTCGCCTGGGTACATCTTGTCCAACTCTATCTTCACCCTTGCCTTGTTGTCCAATTGAATGAGCACACCATATGCTTCTTGCCTCTGTGTTGATGCATGCACCGTTTTTATGCCTACACCCGGCATTGTAAAATATGTCAGGTTTTTCTTCCATTTGATTTTAAGCATACTCCTGTTTTTTTGTACACTGTAACTAAATCAAACCCACAAACAAATCAACATGTTTTAAAAAAAAGACAAACCTATAACAACTCCAAGGCAACGCCCCTGTGTTGATGCACCTGGTAAACTATTTATCGAACCACCTGCAGGTCAATTTTTTTTTAAAATCAATCATAGCAGCACTCGTATCGCACAATCACACACAAAAAAAATGGTTAGACATGATTATCTAGCCCAGACTCACCAGATCCTGATGGCACATCTGTAGTTCCCCCTATCTGCACTGGCCCTGCCTCCGTTCGATCCCTGGCACCTGTATGGAAACATCTCGGTGCTTTGTAAGTATGCGGCATGCCTTCCAAGGGGGGGAATTATCATGCATTTTTTACAGACCTCTTTCTGTTGCTGCCGCTATTGTTGTTGCTACAGTTGCTCCCTCACCATGAGACGCGACTGCATTGACTGCGTGTGCATCAGAGATAGATTTCATTTTTCTTATATGAGTTGAAAAAGATGGAAAATCAATAGACTAGTTTGTCGGCAGAATATGATGGAAAACAGAAAAGCATTTTACTGAAAAATTACATTCTTCCAGTAGGTTCCTACAACCCAAACCAGATCAACCTGCTGATGAAGTACTTGCAGATGACTGTCCAACTCTCTTTGGCGCGTTCATTGATGTTCCAGGTGCTAATCTTTTATTCACGCGACCAGTGAGGGGAGTGGATGGTTGAGCCATCAGTTCAGATGCAGCTGTTGCCCCCGGTACGTCATCATCCATGACAGGGACTTCAGGCTCTTCACCATCGCTTGGCTCGTTGTGTCCTGCACAGGTAGACGTCGATACAAATCAATGGCAGGAAGGCTCACACAGATCAAAATTTTCACAAAATCAATGATCAACGGCCACCACACTTGTTCTAGTTTTTCTGTTCATTCTTTTTGTTCTGTATTTGAATGTACCTGCTGCATCCACCGCACGGCTGGAAGCCCTTTTAATTGTTTCACTTGTTAGTTTCTCGATTATGGCACCATCGAGGACTGCAAAAAATATAGCGACATATGGGCAACAGCACATGAAATGAGTTTTTGGTCTTTTGCTGAAATCTGTCAAGTCTAACACTCCAGTGAGAACATACCATTTGCATTCAATAATTTATCAAGCTGTCTTGCGAAAATTTCATCACCCGTCAAACCTGCTGCAACACCATCTGCTTCGATACGGTCCATCATCGCTGTAAGGCCTGCGTTGAGCCATATACCCTCTTTAGCAAGGAAGTCTTCATGAACAAACAAACAAGGCTATAGAAAATTACATATCACTGACCTTCCAGTTGAACGGTGGAAATTCCCAATGGAGCCTCAGTCTCACTGACCGGGTTGTTTGGTTTTGCACCAGATCCTACCAAAAAATGGGAAAGACAGACAAACATGGTATTATTTTTTGTTTTTTCTCAAGTTTTATCAGTTGCTTGCCTTTTTTCTGGTAACAGTGGAAATCATATTTGGCTAGTATAATTTACTCAAAAAGCATACTCACCCTCCTCAGTGAACATTGATCGCAACGTCGAGCCATAATCATCTGGGTCGACAAACACTTCATCGCCTTCATCATCTTCTTGATGTTCACCCATTGAAATATTCTCCTCATTTTCAACCAGTGCCTGCTTCCCTTTATCATCGGCCAATGGCGCAGACGACCCCTGCCCTGCATCGCCCCATCTTGATGGTCCTGAACTCATCCTGAATTGCATATCTGAAGCGCCGGCACATGTGTTCTCTGCAGTTCAAATTTCAGTTTATCAGTGAGCTCTCATTATTTTTTCCATAAATAACAAAATACGCTTGGCTAAGCAATGCATCTTTCAGTGGTACCTTGCGAACACGATGTCGGCGGGTACAAAGTTGCTACAAATTTGCTCAGGAGCTCTTTTTTCTGCACCTCGATGTCAGCAAGAACTTCATCTATGATAGCTGACTTGCGCTCTTCGGTTATAGCTGCCTCAGTTGCACCAGCTGGTGGTACTGTCATCGCTCGGATCACTGTGTCCCGGATTTTTGCTTCAACTTCATCGTCAATCAAGCTCTTCAATTTTTGGCAACCCTATTTTTTTGGGACACACAAAGTGAAAAATTGGATCACTGCCACAATATCAATCCATTTTTTTACGTGCTCATTGTGCCACATGAGTCATTTGTTTCTAGGGTTTTTAGGTTATACCTCGTGCTTCCCAAGCAAACCTGCTAGCAAAGGATGCACTCTACCTTGCGTCCCGTCCACAAACGCTGAAGTTCTTGTCTGCATTTGTTTGTAGTTCAGCTAAACTAATTATTTCTCTTGTTTTCAAACAGGATGCATATATGTGAGTAGGTAGGCTTTTGCAGTTGACCTTTTTTGTGAAAAGAAGGTGCATCCAGGAAGAAATCATACCTTGTACATAGGAGTTGTGCTCTTCCTGTCAGCAACATCAAGGCTTATCAATTCTTTCAGCTTCTCAGATGTGTATGCAGCGATTCTGGGAACAAGATCTGTCACCAAGCTTGCGGATCCAAAATCCATCCATTCAAAGTAGAAGATCTGCAAGTGCAAAGTTCGATTCAGATAGTTGACAATCACATGACTGTGAGTAGCCTCATGATTTCAGAATCATATCACAGGAAAGGCAAAAAAAGCAAGCCCAAAAAGGTAGTACACAAAAGTAGATGCTTACCTGGAGCAAAAGGATGCAACCGTGCAGCGTGCAACTCCTGGACCCATCCAGGCAAGCCACCTGGAACTTGTTTGCGCTGAGTCGCAGCTGCTCCAAGACGTAGGCTGCCCAGTCGTACTTGCATGTCATCTGGAACAAGCACACACTCGAGTAGCTCGTCAGGAACGCCCCCTCCGGCCAGCTTCGGGGCAATGTATGTGTTGCAAGCAAGCAACATGTACGCAATCTTTGCTACGTCGGCATGCTTCTTGTCCATTGCTGCTGGATTACAATCTTGCAGAACAGATTTTAGGTCATCTACCGAGATCCCGGCCGACGGTCTGACAGGAAGCCCAAGGAGATCCTGGACCTGTGCAACTAAACTAGTCCTAGATCTAATGCAAGTATTCGTTCTTATTTTTTTTGGACCGGACTTAATCCCTAGAATCTTGGATACGGCGTGCAGATCTATGATGTGTATCTGGCCATCTCGGAACTCCAAGCCCATGGTGCTGGTGTCCAACCTGGACAACAGGAAGGCAGTGAACTGGTTGTCGAGGGTACCCGTGAACCTGCTCGTTAGCAGGCTGCCCATCCCGGTGTCAGCGACGACTGGGTAGTAGAAAGCACCGACGCCCAGCATGGACGATGCGCTGAAGCCGGTCCTCACAGTGATGCCTCTGGGCCTAGCCATGCCAGGCAGCGCTGGCCGTGCATCATCGGCCTGCTCGCCCGTCGCCATTGAGCTTGATGAAGCGAGGTGCAACCGATTGGTGGCGGGCGGGCGCTCTCGCCCGCGCGGACGCCTTCCGCTTGCTTGCATCGGAAGCATCGAGCTCACCGCCGACCACCACGATTCTCCTGCCGAATCTAGAGAGAGAAAATGCAGATCAAATAAACTGGGAATGCAAACACCATCAATGGCGCACGGGGTTGGATTGATGAATCAAAATGGAAGAAACAAAGCAGATTATGACCTATTTTCTTGACACCGATGGTTCTGCCTCCTAGATCCGACCAGGGTTTGCTCGAAGTGCTCCGCCTGCCTTCACTGCAAAGTAAATGTGGGTGCACTGTTTGGGCTGTGTGTCTTGTCCCCTCTTTTGTCCCCTCGATATATGCAGACGGCGAGGTGGGATAGAGAGGCAGGGATTTTTTCTACCGTTTGTACCCCTGCCGTTGCCTGACGCCTTCACCCACTGACAAGGTGGCTCGACACCCCGTGGCCCTGTCCGTCAGCTTCTCGCATGGAACGTCTACAGAGGATTTCATCCGTGGGTGGGAGGGACTCCAGTTTAGAGGAGAAATTTTTTCTTCGCCTGATATCTAGAGTCTTCTCGGGTACGGTTCCATCTACACCGATTTTGTTCCATGCGAGAAGCTGTTTTGCTCAAGGGGTTCCTGTTGCAGAAACTTGTATCTCAGTGTGCACCAGACCAGATGCACACATTTTGCACCCAGCGTCACATCATATCGTCTGGGTGCAGCCATTTTCAGTGTAAATTCATTTGCCACCCGGTCTATCTATGCCCATGCCAACGTTGGATGCGCACGTACAGCCGAAATTAAACCTTTTCCATTTTTTTGATTTTTATATGCCACATGTGACATGCAGGCATGGATCCAAACACATGGAAGCTACCTTCGGTCCCCCTGGCGTAATTGGCTTGCACTCGCTGTTTGGCTACAGCAGAAAGGGATGTTTTGGGCCCAGCGTATCGCGGCACGGCCACTATTTTTAGCTAAAATACAAAATCTCAGGAAGGGGGGGTGCGGGCAGCATACAGACACATGCATGCCGACTCTGTGCGAACACCACTTGAGTTAATGAACTGCTGGCACTTACTCTATCTGGCTAAACACAAGTACAGACAGTACACTTCTCCAGGTACGTTCCACCCCCACCACTAACTACGTATGGTAACCCCGTCATTACCGGATGGAGACACACGCTGGGCTTCGGCATTTATTTGGTTTCCCTACCCACTACGGAGACCATGTCAACATGCAAGTGGTGGTCCCCACTTCTCAGCTGGACTACAGCGTGCGGGTGCGTTTGCATGCATGACTGGCCACTTCGTCCAGCTCATCGTCTTATTCCTCGGGCTGAGTCCAAATGCCAGATACTTCCCTATCGTCTGCCACACCACATTGCATGTCGTAGCTCACCGTGCCATCTGGGTCGTGTCCACCTGATCCTTCCTCCACATCCTTTCCAACCGCACCGACATGCACTCTGTCATCCTGCACATTTTTTTTTTCACATTGCCAAGCATGAATTACAGGATTAGATCCGTGCAGGTGTTTAGCGATTTTCAGCACGCACCTCAGCTGCTGGCAATTTGCCGTGTTCACCCATCACGCCTGCATGGCCCTCCACAGATGCCTGCACAAATTTTTTGACCCACGCGAGCATGTGTTTTAGCATAGACAAGCCAAACAGGGGTGTCTACCCAAGATTCAGATCCCATTCGATCATTGCGGTGGTAGACAGCATCGACGCCCGCCAACGCATCGGCTGCTGATACGATCTGGCTATCCGCCGATCCTTGCCCCTGTCACCACGAAGCACTCAAGATCAAGTTCACGATAGAAATCAGGAGAGAGATGGAGGATCAATACGCCAACAGGGGTCACCTGGTTCAGTTCCCCTTGCATCGGCAATGCAACACCATCAGATGTCAAGGAGGCAGATGGAGACCAATCTCTGCTCGGAGCCATGGGAGTATATTGTGTGAGCTCTGCCCCTAACCCGTCCTGATGGAAATGCAAGCCGTCCCGGCAGACAGGCAGATCATAAAGGAGGCCAGCAAGGTTTCCCTCCCAGCACATTTCAAATATCATGATACATGGCATCCATTCCCTGAACAAGCGTGCACACCTTGGAACACCTGTCAACATTGCATGTCAGCCAATATATCCAGTTAATTTTTTCATTTTCATGAACGACCAGCATCACTCTTCCAGGACAGCAGGAAAGTCAGGTTCTGTTTAATTTTTGTTGCAGCAAATCGAAATCATCCCCATTACAAATTTATGCAGCAACTCTCAGCACTCTACATATTCTTTCTTACAATTCGCGCGAAAAATAGCAGCTGATCTATGGTAACAAATTTTGTCACCCTACTCATTAACGTTTCATACATGTGCTTTTTCGATGACCCGCTACACCACATCTACTGCACTTAGGCTCTTTTCTTGGCTGCTTTGGTTCATCACCTCTGTCAGGACATGTTGTTCTCTTGTGGCCAGGTTTTTTGCAAATGCTGCAAAACCTTGATCTTTTCTCACTTTCCTCATATGGAGCTTTGTCCCTACTTGGGCTTGGCCTACCTGGCTTCAGCTTACTGCATGGTGGACCAAGACCACACAGAGGATTCGTGTTGTCGCCATTTGTGTCACCATCATCAAGAATCACCATTTCGCTGCCAACTTGTTTCCGCACACATTCACTAGTCAGTCTATCCTCCAGTCCAAGCCCATCTCTCTGATTTTCATATGGCGCCAGCGCCACAAGACCATCCTTCAATATTGTGGCGCATTTCTCATACGCGTCCGCACTTGAATCCCCGAGTCGCACAAGTTCCATTGCCATAATGTATAGGCTGCAGTGTCGGTAAGTCACCTCTTTGCCTTTCGCATGGTCTCATTGGTAATGCCTCAGGTGGTCAGGTAGGACATCCCTAGCATCCCTTGTCCAGCGTTTCAGGATGTGTTTTGCTGGTATCTCAGTCACTCCTACATAATCCATCACCTGAAAGGGAAAAAACACAACGATCAAGACCACACATCATAACACGATATCGCATTGTTCAAGGACAACAGAACATCACCTTCAGGGCATGTCCACACAGTATCCCCATATGTGCAAGCATGCCACACTCACATTCGAATTCCTCCATGTCTTCTTTCACTGAAACCTCAAACTCCACTCTGCTCCAGCGTTCACGCCTATCAGCATTTGTATACCTAGCCTTGTATAATCTGCCTGCCTCTATTTCTTGGACCCTGTAAGCAAAACTCTTGTACAGCATCTTGCCAAACTGCTCAAACATAGCACGTGTGTAAATCTTGCTTGCATGCCGTTCAATGTCCAAATTGTGATGCACGATGACGCCTTCCTACAATACACAAATTTAATTAAGCATACCAGGTTATCTTATCTTTTTTTTACCATCATGAGTCCTCGTAAGTGCATCACTTACTAGCTTGGTCTGTTTCTCCTCGTAGCTCTCATCAACGTCGCGGTCATGTTGCAGCCGCATATACTGTTTCACAAACATGTGCATTGGATAGCCCCTAGGCACATATGTCTTCAGCAAACTATTTGCGCTCTCACTCCTCTGTGTACTTGTCATCTTTGCACAAAAGACCCCTTTGAAATATGGCTTTGCCCATTTTTTCCTTATCTCAAACAGTTGGGTCATGTAATGGTGTGATTGCAGGTTGTACTTCTCAAGCAGCCCACACCAGGCCGACTCGAACTCATCGGTTGTCATCATAGTATTAACTAGCTTGTGAAATTCATCACGAAACTCATTCCTCCTCGTGTACAGAGGCCCGAGGCATTCCTTTGCCTTCTTCAGAACATGCCACTTGCACCACCGGTGAGTTGTTCCAGGCATTACATTCTTGATCGCTACTTCCATAGCTCTGCACTGATCTGCAAGTGAAACAGGATGTGTTTGTCAGTTGTGTATACTACCTCAACTGTCATATACGTGTTCAACAAACAAAAAAACGACTCATCACTCACCTGTTAGTATGGTCTTCGGTGCAACCCCGCCCATCATTCTGATGAATTGGGAGAACACCCACTCAAATCTAGCCACCTGCTCATCTCGCACCATCACACCACCAAGTATGATGCTCTGGAAATGGTTGTTTACCCCAACGAACAGACCAAATGGCATGTCATACAGATTTGTCTTGTATGTTGTATCAAATGTAATAGCATCCCCAAAAAATTTGTACTGCATTCTACTATTCCCTGTTGTCCACATTAGATTCTTGATTCGGCTCTCGTCATCCGCCTGGACTCTGAACATGAAGTCTGGGTCCTTTGCGCCCAGGTCATCAAAAGCTTCTATTGTTTTCTGGACATCATCATCTGCTTGTTCCTTACTAAGCCGGCCACACAAATTCCTAAGTGACCGTTTTGTGAATGGCATATTCCCTGCACTCCCAAAGAATGCTGCTATTATGCTGTACACCTTTCCAATGCTTATGTTGTTGTCACGGAGTTGCCGGATGAGATCTTTGGTGTACAGGTCTATGTGCTTATGTGATGGCCAGAACACTTTTTCTCCACATGTCTCTGTCATTGTGTGGTTATGATTAACTCTGTGCTCTGTAATGTACCACCCATTATCCTTAGTTCTCAGTAATCTCACCATTGCAGGGCACTCGCAACGACATGACCGTGTGTTCTCGCCTTTAGGTTTACCCTAGCAAATGAGGACAGAAAACAGCTAAGGGTTCAACAACGACGAAGTATACAAACGAAACAACAGGGGGTGGATAGCTATTTTTGTACTTACCGAACATCCGCATACAATTTCTTGCATGCACTTTGTCTTCTGTGCATTCAGTCGGCTCTTCCCAAACCTCACACCGAAGCCATGCTCCCATGAATACAGGTTGTAGAAGTCGTACGCTTCATTCAGTGAATCAAATGTCGTACCAAGGCACGGATCTATCACATTGTCACCAAGTTTCTCTGCGTACCCACGGATTGCAACTTCAAGGGCAGTAGGTCTCATCGGACATGGCTCCCTGTCGGGGGGTGCTTGCCCCATTCTAACCCTGCAGCATCATGTTCCTCTTAGGAAAATATCCAGTTTTTCGTGAACCAAAAATCACACACACATCCACCTAAATAAGCTGAAATAAATTCCCCCCCTTGAGGAGTTTTTACAACTACGATTTGTCAATACCCTAAGATTTGTCTTTTAATTATATCCTTTTTTTCACTGATTTTTTACATGCCACTTTGCAACACCATCATAGAGGCACAAACAGTTCTCACACACACAACAGGCAACATGAACCCAAAGGCATCACATTTGTTAACTATGCAGCATCATGTTCCTTTTACGAAAATATTCAGTTTTTCGTCACCCAAATCACACACACATCCACCTAAGTAATCTAAAATAAATTCCCCTCTTCAGGAGATTCACAACACCAATTTATGAGGACCACAAGATTTTCTCTTTTACTTATATCCCTCTTTCCCTAATTTTTCTATGTCACTCTGCAATACTATCATACAGTCAAAACAGATCACACGCACATCGCAGGCAATATGAAACCAAAGGCATTACATTCATTACCTCTTTGTCCAGTCCGGTTTTGGTTCTTCCATATCTACAGTGCACTCCGCCGATTCCTTATGGTCTTTGGTTTCACCGTTCGCAGGCGCTGATATCGCATCAATAATCCCAGCCACGGATGGATCCGGCTCGATAGAACCTACATGGCTGCACGAGCCGTCGTCACCCTCCCTAGCACCGCCGGCAAGACCTTCTCCCGTGGTGCCGTAAACTGGCATGCTGAAAACAATCGATAACACACAGATTTCAACATTCTGGGGACAGGATACAGACGTATGTTGGCCCGAAGCAAAGGGGTCTTTTGGTACTCACCTGCTAACTGGTTCAAGCGGGAACTCAGTGCAGCTGCATCTACCAAACTCTGCTCCATGTCGTCGCGGGGGGGGGGGGGTTTCCTGATTTGGATCGCCTCGGCGGACGGTGCGCACAATCTGATCTGCTTAGCCGGATCTAGCAGGGCAGATCGCCGTCGCAGTCTGGGGGCAGGGGGCGCGGCGTCTCCTCTATTGCTACTCGCGGCGTGTCAAATGAAATGGTTCTTCCAGATCCCACTCGACGAATCCAGTGGTGCATCGCGTTTTGTCGGTTTCCTGTTCCATGGTCTTGGAAGTACGCAGCTATCTGGTCTGTGCGGTCCAAATGTTGGACGGTACCCGCCGTCAAACCCGCTGCCGAGATCCCGGTCCAGGTCCTGTTATGCGGGCCACACATACGTCCGTACAAGACCGATCGTTGCGTATCCCGCTTTTCCGCGCTCCCACAATGCCCCCGTATATGTCAGTTCACGCAATCTCCGCGCGGCATAGTGCGGTCCAGATTTCAGGTGCAAATGCACCCAGGAGCCAAAACTCTGCCCCCGATTGATTGGATATAATATCCAACAACAATCTGTCATCTGTGTAGCTTCATCTACAAGGAAGGATATCTGTGCACGCACAAGTGTACACCGCATGCATGCATGTGCTGATCGATCTCCGCGACCATCTTTCACGCATGACGTGGTCCAGTTGCACTGTCGCTGCATATATATTTCAACTCTAGGTAGCAGCACTAGCTAGTGCCAAACACTGCATATCAGCATATGCCAGAAAGTTCCGAGTAATCTTAAGGTTGGTGCGACAGCTTCAATCATCTCAGGACGCAGATTAGTAGCTACCGACAGCGTCAGGGCAATGCGGAAGCGTTCGTTATTCAAATCGGTTGCTAGGCCAATGCTTAGAACTAGCTAGAAATTGAAGTATGAACTCGAATGTGATTGACCGTTTGTAGCCCTGTACTTTATAGTTTTATAATGGCCATTTGTGCACTTAATATTAATAGTTCATTTGCTGTTAAAAGCTATATTGTTGAGTTCTATTCTTGCATTACTTGCAAGTGTTAATCGGATCTACGCAGTGGGTTACTTTATACACTACACTGGGTTTTGGTTTTAAATAGATATGATGGTTTAGATCCGATATTTTTAGGTTTGTATTATTTCCAGTATTATAGATCTTGATTGAGGTCTGTATCATGTATTTTAGAGCATGATTGCTTTGTTGTGTCAGTATCATTTGATTGCTACCTGCAGTTATGATGTATCAAAAACGTGTAGTGACTAGATATGCCCCTCCACAGTCTCATCAAGGGAATGAGCCTTTCATCTCTTCCATTCTTCCAACCCTTTAGGTTTATATCGTTTTGTGATTTACATGATCCTATTTTCCTAATCTTGCTAGAATATAGTTGAGAGGCAAATCATACTGTAGTCCTTTTTGTATGCTCCCTTTTTTGCGTGCCATGACATCTTTCTCTTATAATGAGAAAAAGCCTAATTTAATCCTTGTTTTACATGTCTCTGAACATTTGGTGTTAGGCGTTACCTACCTGTGTTCCTTTTGGTGAAGCCTCGCCCTTGAAGCGTGCGCAAGGCCATCTAAGTGAATACTACTGTGTTAGTGCTTAACCTGCATAAGATCACATAAGTTTCTCTACCTTTACTTGGTAAATGACTACTTACAGAACTATCAGCTTTTGTTTAATACTCTAATGACCACTATGTTGACTGCCTATTGATTACCCCCATCAGTTACTGTAAGAGGATTCACTCCATGGCTAGGTCTTACTGTCTTTATACGAAGTGTAATAGCATGCTATTGGCTGGACTGTTTTGCTTCCCTGTTCTTAGTTATCTGGCAGACTTGTATTTTGTTCATTGAGAGTTGTTTTAATAACACACAAGTCTGGGTTGGTTTACTTTAAGAATACACAAGTCTGGTTTAGTTTGGTTGGTTGTGCATTTTTCAGGTTTGTCAGACAGATGGACTAGGTTATAGATACAACTAGAGGTGTTACCGACTCACCGCGTGCATGCTGCTGGAGAAGTCACAGGGCGTGGTGCCAGTAGCGTTTGGTGTTGCGGGGCATCTCACGACATCCAGATAACAACCTTGAACCATTGTAAGCTTTTTCCATTCAGGTCCGATCTGTCTACTGGGTTTCTTCTACTACTAGCTTGATATCTACTATCTTGCTGGACATATGTCAGTTTTCTCGCATGTAGTTCTTACTGAGGTTGTCCAATTATCTCTTGTACATTTAAGGTCGCCTGTTACCTGGTACTCCAGTTGACAAGGGTATAGCTAATAAAGCCCATTATCTCGGTACCCCGGGGCCCGTTAGGGAGTCCTAAGCATAGATGTAATCAGATACGAGATGATATCGTATAAAAACATTGTAATTTGTATCGAACCTGACCAGACCCTTGAGACCTGGCCACCTATATATAGGGGCCACGAGAGGCCGGCCAGGGACAGATTGAGACTGAGCCAATTGAGTACCACGCTTATTCTCGATACACACAAAACCTCGCCTTGTTTGACTGATCTTTACCTTCGAGTTCATCCGACGCCCTCTCCCCCGATCCTAAGTCCTTCATATAGGGCATTTGTCGAGTTAACCCTCTTCATATAGGGCATTTGTCAGTAGCACGCAATGAAGGACTGCAAGACATTTCTGAAACTCCAGGAAGTAGCAGGAAATAAACAAGCCGAAGCAAGGAGGCAAGGCTATGAGGGAAATACAAACAACACACTACCGACAAATCAGTAGCCGAACAACAAAACAACGCAAGGACAAAACCAGCCAAATCAGGGAAACGACAATGATGGCGGATATATCCCATCCAAAGGACATATCACCGCAATGATACAACCCGTACCAAAATCAAACAAAGAGGAAAAGAGCATATCTCGACAAGTCAATCTAGCAATAACATCGCCTCCAGTGACTGGTCTAAACAACCCATAGAATTCAACAGATAAGACCACCCAATAACAGTACCTCGGCCCGGAAATGCGCCCTTGGTACTCAAAACTCAGATCAGAGGATATGATGTAGATAGAGTATTCATGGACACAGGAAGTGGAATAAACCTGATATATGCCAAAACACTTTGGGCAATGCGCATATTACTGGAGTTCCTCAAACCAACAGACTGCTCCTGCCATGGAATCGTACCAGGAAGCGCCAACTACCCATTGGGTCGAATAGAACTCGACGTTTGCTTTGGCAACCGCCAAAACTATAGAAAGGAGAAGCTCGACTTTGAGGTCATGGACTAGCCCTCTCAGTATCACGCGATCCTCGGGCGACCCACGTTTTTGCGATTCATGGCAGTACCTCATTATACTTACTTGGTACTCAAGATGCCAGGACCAAGAGGAATCATCACAGTAAAGGGGAGCTTTGAACTTTCAGATCTATGTGACAAGGAATTCCACAAGATGGCACAAAACTTTGGCATGACAGCCACATATGGACAACAAAAGGACAAAACAAGGAGTGTGACTGCAACCACTACAAAACAACTCGAAGAAAACCCGGCAGAGCCAGAAGCAAAGAAACTGCGAGTACAATCATTGGACCCAAAGGAAGCAATAACATAGGAGGCGGGGACACCTCCAATATAGACAAACAAGTCTACAATAAGCTATTAGGGAAATAGAATAGGAAAAATAAGGCTACTAAGCCACAAGTTATAGTAGGGCAATGCCCTCTAGATCCAGAACATAGGTCACCGGCCGGGTCTCTTGGGACATTCCATGTATCTTTACATTCAGCATAATAAAAAGACAAGTTCCTCATCTTTGAGTTTACAAGTCTGTGTGCAAATTCAAAGACAAACTACGAGTGGTAGACCACAAAAATTGCGGTAAACGCACGAACAAATACAAATAGATTTTTCTGCGCAAGTTTCTGACAACAGCATCAGAACAGATAAAAACTCTCACGCTTACAAAGAATATACACTACAGTCATATATCACAACTCCGCTTGATCCGACTCATCAACATGGAGCGGGTTAAAGTAATGATATTCATGAAAAAAGCTAGCATCAGCTTCAAGTAGCCTAGCAATAATCCTTCTCGCCGGTTGAAGCGTGGCGTGCATATGGACTCACAACGCCACAGATCCTTGGGAAGGAGGCAAACTTAGAGACATGGTACTATAATTGAGTCTTGGGTGCCACTTTCGTATCCAGCCAAGAGAAAAATTAGCACCAGCCACCAGGTTAAGCTCTATCAAGCGATGAAAACGTCGAGTAGCTGCCCAAAATTCTCTGTTGAAGGATTCTGGGGATGCATAACAGAATACATGGTTGTCAAAGATTTTTGACAACCATCGAATGATTCTCCAATATGCTGAGCACGATCCTGCAGAAGGACAATGGCGCTGTGATGCGGCGGATCAACCCAAAAAGTGTTGGTATCCGATGATGCCCGCCCGAGAGCCACAATTCGCTCGGATACCCGACGATTCTCATCGACAGGATTCAAGCAAGCACCTGGAGAATAAAGAAGTTATAACATATAAAATCACAAGAACACAACAAAAAGCACGAGGGGGCTTCAAGGAACTCACATTGCAGTTGCTCACATGCCGATTTGATAATTTCGACAAGGAAAGAATTGCACTCTTCAAGGTGAACGATCTTGACCATCAGATCAGATACCTGACTCTCAAGCGAAGACACATGCTTCATTAAGCCGAAAGATTTCCCAGCCTGATCCACAACAGTCTTTGCTTGGTGCTTCAACAGTGAAAACCGACCTTAAAGATCAGAAATTCTCGACAGGTGCTCAGCACGGCGGCAAGGAGAGCGGGGATCAAATGGAATTCCAGAATTCGACATATTCGCAGGCGGCGAATTACAATCAAGATTTGGCGATTCACCACCATATTTAGGCTGGAAGAAAAAGGACAAGGCAAAATAACTCAAACACAAAGCATGCTGGGAGTAGCAATTCATAGCACGACGTATTTACAAAATATAGAGTTTTCCGATCGAACATCGGCACAAGACAATAAAAGTGAATTACATCAAAAGGAAGGCTAAATCTATGGAAGCAGGCTAAAATCTACACCACCTCGCTAGCAGGATCCGCGGCAGAAGAAGGCGCATAAGCATCAACAGAAGGGGTATTGGAAGAAGGCGCCGAAGACCCAGGTGCAGTAGTCTAGGAAGCTGTCGGAGGAAGAATAAGAGACACCATCTTGAGCGCGTACTCCTTCGTCTTCTAAAAAAACTCCGTCATCTCAACCAAATGGATAGCGTATGAGGCGCCAACCTTCTCCCAGTTCACTTCCTTGCCATGCGATTGGGCGAGGGCAATTGCCCCTTCGACACCTTGTTTCACCGAGATGCGCTTCATTGCACGGACAGATCCTCGATGGTGTTGAAGGCTGCAACGAGCTTCGAAAGATTGTTGCCTAGCATCTCATCCTTTTTCTTTGGCTAGAACCCGACAAACTCGCGGATCAAAACATGGTGAGTTTGTTGGAGGATATTCCAAACAAGCTTCCAGTTGGATTCCAGCACATCCACTGCGTCCAGTAGGGGTCTTCAGAACTTGCCTGCCGAAGTCTCCAAAATTCTCCAATGTTCTCTGCTGCATCGTAGAAACACAAATGAGGCAAGAAAAGACATATCAGCAAGTGAAAATCTAGCAAGTATCTAACGACAAGATGAAACACTTACTGCCAACCGAGATGGAGATTTCATCAAGTCGCTTAGCCACGGATTGCTCTTGCTTGGTTTGCTTCTGCTTAGCATCAGCCAGCGCCTTTTCAGCCTTCTTAGCCCTAGTTTCTGCTGAATTGGCAGCCCTCTCAGCAGAAACCTTGCCAGCATTCACATCATTCATGGCTTCTGTGGAAGCTTTCAATTTGGCTTCTAAGGCCGTTATGCAAGCATGAGTCGTGGCCAAGGCAACTGTAACAAAGGAAAAAATATCAGTAGCTATGAGAAGCATGAGTGCAAGTAAGTGAAACAAAAACAAATAGAAGGAAAAAGGTACAACGAAAAAACCTTGAGATGCATCAGCAGTCTCTTGAATCTTGACACATTCAGCGCCAAGAGAAAGAAATCTCTACATCAAAGGCTGCATAGCACAAACTGTGTAAGAATCTCAGAGTTCAAGAATAAGCAAAGTCAACTATATGAAGTAATCACATGGTCAGAGGAAGATGATGGCTGATGAACCTCAAGAGAAGCAGCCACCGCTGCTGCCTTCTTCTGACGCTTCAGAGGTGGTGCACCAGAATTTTCCTTCGGGAGAACTGGTGTTGGTTTGACCAGCACAGTTTCCTCCTCAGAGCGTCCTCTGGGAGTAGTCAAAGTAGCAGAGAGAGGAATCATGGCAGCATCTTTCTTCGGGTTGTCATCATCACTAAAAAGAAATTATTCAACATGAAGAGGACGAGAAGAGTCGAAGACAAAAATGCTTTGATAAAGAAGACAGAACAAAATCACGAGTCAAGCAATTCAATCATCTGAAGTTCGGAGTCCCTGGCAGCAGCAGGCTCCTCTGATGCATTTTTTGGAACATAGGTACTCAGGGAAGCCAAGTCTTCTGTGCGCTTCCTCTTTTTCTCCAGACCTTTATCTTCCGAGTTGGCGGGGGGAGGCGATGTAGTAGAATCGCTCTCCTCCAGGGATTCTTCGGCTTCATCTCATTCCTGGTTTTCGCCAGCCTCGGGGGCATCAGAATCAGCAGGAGTAGGATCAGCAACGATTGGTCCTTCCTCGGGAAGATGAGGGCGAGAAACCAAAAACTGGTGGTCCTACAAAAAGCATTTGAAGAACAAGATTAGCGAACAACACGCAATACAAGGAGACAAACAAAATAAGTCAACACTTTTGAGTTATAAGATGCATACCTCAGGCAAGGGGTGAGTGGAGTCGAAGAAAGCAGCTGTGCAAGCTAGAATTTTCATCTGCGCAGTCAGAGTAGTCAACGACCTAACCCGCTTGTCGAGATCCTTTCTCTTTGGGTCCTGGGTAGACACTTGAGAAGGATCGGTCAAACCGGAGTAAGACCATAACTTAGAAGCTCGAGACTAAAGGGGTTGGAAGCGTCTCTAAAGGAAGAACGCCATCAGTTGCGTCCCTATCAGTCCGCCCCCACTACGCTTTTGAGTCTCTGAATACGAGTCAATAAAGGCTTGATATCTTCAACTTCAGCTTCTAAAGGAGGAGCATCCCATGTTGTCAGCTTTTTTAGGCTTTTGTTGGCATAAAAACGAGCGAGACCATACTGATCAATCAGCGGCCTTCTGGTCC
This sequence comes from Dactylis glomerata, assembly GCA_007115705.1. NCBI lineage: Eukaryota > Viridiplantae > Streptophyta > Magnoliopsida > Poales > Poaceae > Dactylis > Dactylis glomerata. The sequence continues at coordinate 7,495,381 of QXEO01000291.1, forward strand.
TTGATATAGAACCATTTTTGCCTCCGGCCTTGCACTGACGCAGCCATGTTGAACTCCAGCTAATGCGATTCAGATTGCACAGATACAACAGCTCCACCCAGCTCAGGATTTTTGTCCAAAGAAACGCTGGGGTGGAGACAAAAATGAATTTCCAAAGAACCCAGTGTGGGTCAATTCCAAGAAAAGACTCACAAAGGGTGACAAAACAAGCAATGTGCAGAATCGAATTCGGCGTGAGCTGATGAAGCTGCACACCATAGACAAAGAGAAGCCCACGAAGAAATTCGTGGGCAGGGAAAGAAAGGCCACGAAGAAGAAAGGCGAGGAACATCACTCGGTATCCTTTCGGTGGTTTTGGCACACGCTCATCACCGGGGAAGATGACAGGCGTCGCCTCTAGGAGAAACCACTCCTTCTTGGCCTTCTTCAGATCCGTGTCATCAAAAGATGAAGGGACCCAGGTGAGCGCCATTTTCTTGGTCCCTTTCTTGACCATCTTCACTCTGTGCGCAACCTTCTTGACTGGTGATACGTCCAAAACGTATCTACTTTCTCGAACACTTTTGCTATTGTTTCTCCTCTAATTTGTGTGTTTTGTATACAACTAACACAGACTAACACTGTTTTCCGCAGAATTGTCTTGGTGTCTCATTTTTATGCAGAAATCCAACTTTCAGTAAAAATTTGGGAAAAATCATCAGAAATCCTATTTCACCGGAATACCCACGGAGCTAGAAGACGAGACGGAGGGGAGGCTCAAGGGCCCCACACGCACAGGGGGCGCGGGCCAGCCCTGGCCACGCCCACCTGGTGTGAGGATGCCTCAGCCATCCCCTCGACCTCTCCTTTCGCCTACATATATCCCCTGACTCGATTATACCGGGGAGACGGAATTTTCCCCAGATAGACTTCCGCTGCGCCGCCGCCATCAGAAACCACGATTCGGAACCAGGAACTCCATTCTGGCACCCTGCCGGGACGGGGATTTGGAGGAGATCTTCATCACCATCATTATCGACGTCACTCCATCGACCATCCATGACTCCCCCATCCATGTGTGAGTAATTCCCCCGCTGTAGGTGAGGGGATGGTAGGGATTGGATGAGATCATTCATGTAATTTGATATGAGATTGTTAGGGCATAGTGCCTAATATCTTTATTTAGTGCCTATGGCATTGTTGCAACTTGTTGTGCTTAATTCTTGTCACTTTGGGCCCGAGTGCCATGATTTCAGATCTGAACATGTTATTATTTCTATGATGATACTTGTTGTTTATGGTCTTACCTACAAGTTGTATACACATATTGTTGTCCGGAACCCGAGGCCCCAAAGTGACAGAAATTGGGATAACCGGAGGGGATGGCTATGATGTGAGGATCACATGTGTTCACCGAGTGTTAATGCTTTACTCCGGTACTTTATTAAAAGGAGTACCTTAATTACCAGTAGTTTCCCTTGAGGCCCTGCTGCAACAGGCTGGTAGGACAAAAGATGTCGTGCAAGTTTCTCCTTGTGAGCACGTATGACTATATATGGAACACATGCTTATGATTGTTAGTACTAGGATGCTTTATCATTATTTATCTGCAATGCCCATGTCTCATTGATTTCATGAATTATCTTATCCATGCAACGCCCGTACATCTATCCCTATGCCTATAGTATTTGTTCCTACTGTTTACTACTATTACTATTACCGCTGTTACTTTACTACTGTTGTTACTGTTTCACTACTATCACCACTATAAAACCGTTGCTACTGATAAACCACTGCGAGCAAGACTATTTCCAGGTGCAGCTGAATTGACAACTCATCTGTTAAGGCTTACATATATTGTTTGGCTACCCTTGTGTCAAATCAATAAATTTGGGTTTTACTTCCCTCGAAGACTGTTGCGATCCCCTATACTTGTGGGTCATCAAGACTATTCATATTGCTTTATTTGTAAGTTCACTTGGTATTCATATTGCCGCTGCAATACTTTCATCATGGGTAAACCTCGTGATGGAAAAGTTCCTATATTGCCATCCACTACAAGAAGAGGTACAACTCTCAACACCTCTGTTGCTCTTGATTCACCTTCTGTTATGAGTAAGTTGCTTACACCACCACATGCACATGCTACTGCTACTACTTCTTCTGAGTTTGAAAATGCCACTGATAATTTAGATGATGCTTCTACTGTGCTTGATGAGAGTGGTTCACTAGGTTCCTTTTTAGATGCTACGATTGCTAGAGCTAAGTTGGGAAACACCACTGTTACACCTGTTAGTTCACCTGAGTCTAGGGAATGTCCCAGTGATGATTTTGATGATGCTTATATTGAGCTTAATGATGATTTTATTGCAGAAGCATGCGCTACTTGTAATACTGCTGAAGTTAAAGAACTCCTTGCTAGACGTACTATTAGATATAATTTGTCTTCTGATCCTAAGTTTGCTGCTTCTCCCATAAATATTAGGGACAAGGATTATGATTTCTCTTTGGATTTATCTTAGATATCTTTTGTTGAGAAAACTCCTTTTTGTGGTACTAAAGATGAGAGTGCTATGGAGCACATGAATGAGCTTTCTACTTTGAGTAATTTGTTTTCTGATGATATTAAGCTCCGCACTTACTTTGTTGCTAAGATTTTTCCTTTCTCGTTGAAAGATGCAGCTAAAACTTGGTTTAATAACTTGTCTCCTGGATCTCTTAATAGTCCTATTGCTTTGGTTAATGCTTTCTTTCAGAAATATTTTCCTGCTAGTGCTCAACATGCTGCTGTGCAGAAAATCGTTGATTTTGAACAGGGAAAAGGAGAGATATTGCCTGAATCTTGGACAAGGTTTTGTTCTTTAATTAGAGCTTTACCTAAAAAACCATTGCCTAAAAATGAACTCCTTGATATATTTTATAATGGACTAACGGATGAATCTAAGACATATTTGGATAGTTGTGCTGGTTGTGTTTTCAGGGAAAGAACTTCGGCTGAAGCTAAAGAATTAATGGCTAAAATAAGCCGTAATCATGATGATTGGATTCTAGTTGAGCCAACACCAGCACCTATACCCGCGCCAGTTCCAGAGCCTACACCGAAGAAGAGAGGAATGATTGAGCTAAATGATGAAGTGATAAGGAAAGCTAAGAAATCTCTAAAGGAGAAAGGTATTAAAGCCAAAAATGTGAAGAATTTACCTCCTATTGAAGAATTATGTAAGCCAATCCCTCACTCATCTACAATTGAGGTACATTCTCTCCAACGCTTTGATGAAAGAGATACCCCTTATTCTAAACCTCCTGAGCAATGCTTAGATGAATTTGATAATTTTATTGTTAAGCAAGAAAATTTTAATAGAATGATACATAATCATTTGTTGGAAAATTCTAGAGGTATTAACAAGTTGCAGGATATTGTGGAGAGAACCTCCAATGAGGTGAAGATACTTGTTAAACATTTTCAAATGGTTCAAACACAAATTGATCAGCTAACTAATTTGCAAAAAGACTTGCTAGTTAATGCCACAAGAGAAAAGCATGCATGTGAAATACGCACAAGAAGTGGTGCTGCTACTCAAGACCCTTTGTATCCTGAAGGACATCCTAAGAGGGTCAAGCAAGATTCTCAACGTACTTCAAGTGATGATATTCCTTCCAAGAAGAAGAAGAAGAAGCATAAAACAACTGCAGAATCCTCTGAAGCAGGTAAAGATCCTAACAGTGTTTCTATTTCTGATGCTGAAACTGAACCAGGAGATGCTTCCAATAAAGAAGAAGTTGAAGAGGAGGCAAAAAAGATTGATAAGAATGCGAAGTACACCAAAGAAGACTTCATTGCCACCAAGCATGGTAAAGAGAGAGAACCTTGGGTACAGAAACCAATGCCTTTTCCTAGTAAGAAACACAAGTCCAAGGAGGAAGAACATTACAACAGGTTTTGTGAATGGATGAAACCTTTATTTTTGCAAGTTCCTTTGACTGATGCTATTAGAATGCCTCCTTATGCAAAATATATGAAAGATATTGTTACTAACAAAAGGAAAATTCCTAATGAGGAAATTTCCACCTTACTTGCTAATTATTCTTTTGATGGTAAAGTTCCGGAGAAGCTTGGAGATCCAGGTATACCAACTATTCCTTGCTCCATTAAAAATAACTATGTTAGAACTGCTTTATGTGATTTGGGAGCTGGAGTTAGTGTCATGCCTTTTTCTCTTTATAAGAGACTTGATCTAGAAAAATTGGTATCAACTGATATATCTTTGCAAATAGCTGATAAGTCTACCACTATTCCTATTGGTATATGTGAAAATGTTCCTGTTCATGTTGCTAACAGTTGTTTGATATGAACTGATTTTGTTGTGTTGGAAATGCCTGAAGATGATAATATGTCTATTATTCTTGGGAGACCTTTTCTAAACACTGCAGGTGCTGTTATTAATTGCAATCAAGGAAAAGTAACTTTTAATGTCAATGACAAAGAGTATATGGTTTATTTCCCTAAGAAGATTGATAGGAAGAATGCTCTAAACTCAATCAAGTATGTTGAGACCATCAAAGTTGGTTAAATTATTTGTTCAGAGCAAAAGCCCAAGGAAGAATATCAAATTGTTATGGTTGGGACTATACCTATCAAAGTTGAGGTAACATAAGCATTTAGTGAAGTGCAAAGTTTTGCCTCATATAAAGTTAGTTTGGTAACAAGACTTGATCAACCTTGTTAACAAAGTGATTTTATATGAACAAAACTTCGTTTTCACTGCATCCACTCCACCTCACTTTTATTTACTTTCATCAATTTTATTCCTTTAGTTTAGTTACATGATTAAGAGTATCTCAGAGCTACTGCATACTTGGTTTTGATTTGCTTGGAATCATTTCATCTTCGTTCTTCTGAGTTTTTATCGATATGCCATTTTCTGAAAAATCCTCGAAAATAAAGTTTCTCAAAAAATTCTAGAAAATTCTTTATAATTTTTTATATCAAAAATGGGACAGAGAGACACCAGGAGGGGCTGGCACACCACCTCCCACACAGGTGGCGTGGCCCAGCCCTGGCCGCGCCCACCTGGTGTGAGAGGGCCCCACCTGGCCTCTCACTTATCTCTTCCTCCCCTGCTCTTTCTCTCTCCCAAAAACAACGACACACCTAGCTCAAACCTGAGTTCTTGCTGTTCTTCACCTTGATTTTTCGATCTCCTTGCTCAGCCCATCATTTCTGCTGAGATTTGGATCATTTGTTCTCCAGTATGTGACTCCTCCGCTTGTCCAAGTAGAATTTCTTTTGGTGAAGTATTTCTTGAGTATTTTAGCATTGTAGGTGACAGGATAAATGAGTATGCATGCTTGTTCAATTACTTAGAAATGTTATTTTGATGCATGTTAGCTCTCTAGTAACTCACTATAGTAGTTCCCTACATTTGCTTGTCTCAAAATCATATTTTATGAGATCTGTTAAAAAATTTAGAAATGGAGGAGAATGCATATCAACTCTCTCAACATGAACTAGAAGTGCTTGAAGTTATGTAAGTTCACCGTGAAGAGAGGGTCTTTCCCTCACACTATCCTTGCTCAGACTTTATGAGTGCTGCTGGAATTCTGCAAGATTTTCAAACCTTACTCTCTAATGCAGGATTGGAGCACTTTATTGAGGGTGAACCTCCCCAATATATTAAACTAACAATGTCTGTAGTGTAGGATTTCAGATTTAGTTGGTCCACTTCTAACCCCATGGTTCATTATAAAATCTATAACAAATCTGTGGATTTGCCTCTTGATGTTTTCTGTACAGCTATTAGAGTTCCACAGTGGGATCGCTTGAGAAGATAAGGGGCCAGCCTAGGCCATTGTTGGAACTATATGAGGAGATTTGTCAAGGAAGAAGCTTCACATGAGAGGGTGGTAAAACTCGAAATATTCATTTCCCATCCATTCAATATTTTGCCTTCTTTATTACCAAATGTGTTTTTGCTAGGAAATCTGCAAGGAAATTATCTCTCCATGATCTAGCTTTTATTGCTGCTGCTTTGAGGCGCGATAGGACTTACCATTTGGGTGCCTTAATAGCTTTTCGTCTTGATGTTAATCGTGAGAAAGGGGGAATCTGTGGAGGGCTTATAGCTTCACGCCTGTTAGCTTTGCATGGTGTGATACCTCATTTCCTAGATATGCAGTTCCCCAAGGAGAAACTTGATCTTATTTCTATGATTCATCATAAGTTTATTTCTCCTCCTGCTAGTTTGATTAATTTAACATTTGAGCTAACCTTTTTCAAGAAGACTACCTGGAAGGTAGTAAAGACTGATCGATTAGTCCGTTTGCCTGCACCTCTTTTGTTTAACCTTGATCGTAGGAATGGATGGTCACTCACGGAGGATGAGCTCGATGCGTACGTAGAGGAGCACCCACCGCCTGTGCACGATGAGGGCGCCGAGGAGTCGGGTCAGCCTTCCAACATTGCGAACTTCCCATATGAGCAGCCTTATTATTATGATTATGCGCCATCAGCTTCATCTTCACGAGAGCTGGGGTATGATTACACCCATGATGACCCACCAGCCTAGAGCAACTACCGGAGTTGGGATTGATCTCCACTTAGGCCAAAAGTCTAAGCTTGGGGGGAGGTACGCCAACGATTCACTCATCTACATGTCATATTTTGTCGGTCCTTTGTATATTCATGTTTCGCTTTCTTTATTGTTCTCGTTCTTATTTTTGCTTTCCAAAACACAAAAAAGACCAAAAATATTTCCGTTGTTTCTCTTTGATTGTCTTTTTAGCTTTCTACCTTTGGTTTGCTTTGTTCTCTATTTTCGGCTTGAAGTTTGAAAAATCCAAAAATATTTTGCTTTGTTTGCTATTTTCCTTCTGTTCTTGTTTAAAAATCGAAAACCCAAAAATATTTATTGTTCTTCTTCGGTTTTGTAAAGTTTGTTGCAGAGTTCAGTCTCTCGTTACTCTATAGGAGCTTGGTATTCACTTTATATTATTCAAGCCACACAAGTGAAAAGGCAATAATGACGACATACGACAATCCGAGATGTGGTAAGAGGCTGGTATGAACTCTATTTGTTTTCATTTTTGTACATATACTCATCTATGTGGACATGCTTAGTCGGTTCATGTAAGGTATATGTTATCTAATGGATGCTTTGTAGTTCTTGCTTTCATATGATTAGTTTTAATTTACTAATAGTCTGTAGCATGTCATGTAGACGCTTGCATGCATTGTTTTATTCGTAATATGGTATGTTATTGTGGTATCCACCTCTGAAAGCTTCATTTGAATCGACTTGGCACATGCTCAGGCATGCACATGACTTAAAAAAAGTCAATTAAGCCTCGATGATTTACCTTGCCTCAGAGTTCTTGTATCATTTTTATACCTATATTAATTTTGTTTTGTCGCAAGCATGATTATAATAGTTATTGCTCTCTCGATTGTCGCTTCCCAGTCCTTTGCTAGCCTTCACTTGTACTGAGTATGAGCTCTACTCGTGCATCCAATTACCAAAAACCAAGTCTTCCAAAGAGTCCACTATAAATTCCTATGCATGGTATTTCAAAGCCATTCCAAGTAAATTTTCTTGTGCTACCTTTCAAAACTTTCAAATACTTCTCATTTTGTGCCATTGTTTTTAGCTCATGGGGACGTAGTGGTCGGAATTGCTATCTTCCATATTAAATTGAGTACCCCTCAACTAGGCAGCTTCATCTGCTCGTCATTAATTTTGCAAGGGAGCTGGTCAGACCATTATAATCTAATTTCAAAAAAAGAAAAGAAAAAGAGCACTCCTCCATGGTATGTGAAAGTTGAGATTATAGGGGGGTTTTTCTAGTCGTCTCCACAGGGATCAACACAAATGAGACTATTTCCTAATTTCCAGAAGCTAAGCAGAAAAGTGGGGTTTTTGGTGTTGTAAACAGAAAAGTAACAGGAGGTTTTGAGCAGGGAAGTTTTAACATAACAAGTTCAAGGATTTCTTGTTTGTCAGACAAGAAAGCATTGGACAAACTAGCAAATTTTAGACAGGGATATGTTTTTGGGACTAGGTGCAGAGACTAGTCTTACACCTACAGATCAAGCAAGTGCAACACAGTTTTCACAGTAATCTTAGAGTTTACAATGGAGTGTGTCACTCAAACCATAGCAAAGGTCAAAGACAAGTTTCAAACTGCTTTACAACGCAAGATCAACACAACAGATCACAGAGCATGAGGGAAAGGAAGAGAGATTTGCTGTTTGTCACCGAAGGCTTGCCGTGGCAGAGAAAGTAGAAGAATTGCTGTCGCGGCAGAGGATGCAGAGGTTGAGGGAGAGCTGGGCCTTCAGATCCTTGGGGCTATGTTCATCCTATGTTCTTGAGGTTCCTGAGGGAGTTCTTGGAGTTCTTGGTGGACGCCATGGATCCAGTCTTGTTACAACAGAGGAGAAGAGGGATAAGGGTGGAAAAGTTTTTGTGTTGGACTATGGAGGAGGAAGGTTTTGCTGGAGTGGTGGATGGATGGAGTGGCTGTGGATGCGAGGTGAGAGATGGAGATGGTGGGAGTGAACCTGGACCTCTCCTTTTAAAGACTTTTTGTGGCATTCTTGCTGCGGCGTAGAGGAGTAGTGGGAAGTTGGTGGCGGCAGCGGCTTTTCTGCTTTTGCCGTTTTTCCTGTCTTCTTGTGCCGTACCAGCCACTTTCTGCCGTGCTTGCTTTTCTTGCTCCTCAAGATGTACTCCTCCATTCCTGGTGGCTTGGTCTTTGGTTTGAATTACTCTGACTTGTAGATTTAAGTGCCTTGGCGCACTGATCTGTGACAAAGGATCAAATGATGTAAAATGTTGGTGCAACACTGGTAGAAATGAGGTAAAACAGACAAGTTTTATGGTTGCAAGGTTCAGATATATGTGTAAATCTTAGAGTGATCAAACCCCCCAGACCAAAACCTTTGCTTGTCCTCAAGTAAAGAATGGTGCATTGTACCAAACAAAATGTAACAGAGCATGATGAGGGACATTGCTGACTCAATGCAGATAAATCTTGCAATTGCCAATTCAAAAACAAGTTTCACAAGAGAATTTGAGTATGTCTAGATCAAACAACATGGACACATGAGTATAAAGTAATTGACTCTGAAATTGAAAACTCAAGATCCAGTACATAGCCCAATATGTAATGCAAATTTAGTGCTTCACCTATTACAGTTCCCAGGAACATAATAGGCTAATGCATAGACAAGTTAGTTAGTTAGTAACTTAGCTTGATGGGTCAACTTAGTTAGTGCTTCACACACTACAATCCCAGGATCATAGGTGCTAGTGCTTTAGGTATTTACAACAAGTTTTACTTAGCATCATCAGGTTAGTGCTTCACACACCACAATCCAGAGATCATGGTTGCTAATGCTAAACTTTTTCCTTTCTGTTAGTATGTTAGTGCTTCACAAATCACAATCCAGAGATCATGTTTGCTAATACAAAAAATGCAACAGATGCAATTGGTTAGAGGCTAAGAAATGGATCATGAACTTCATTCTTAGGGCAATTAACAAATATACTGATGTTTCACAGGTTCTTTGAGTAGAGACATACAAAGGTTCTGATTTGAAACTTGGCTTTGAAAATAGGCATTTGCAAGAGTTATAAGCAGATTCAAAGCAAAGTTCTTCATAGCATGCAAAGTGATATTTTCAGGTTCAAGCAACAAAATTTGATTTGTTTCTTAACAGAGCACTTTCACACAAGATCAAACAATAGTATAGTATATTCTGATTCAGATTTTAACAAATGTGTGGAAATGGAAAGTGTTCACCTGATGGTTTTCCTGCTTCTCTGCCTTGTCAATCAACAGCAATCTTTCTCCTCATCCAAGTTATCACTGAAACAACAAAAAGAAACAAACACACAAGGCAAAAACATAAAAAGGTGAAAGGGAAATATATGATACAAGGGATACCAGGTTTCCTCCTGGAAGAGAGCTTGTTTAAAGTCACTAGCTTGACTGTAGCTTCATCATCACTGGTTTGCATGGGTAGAGGATGCATTGGAGCCATCCTCTGGTTCATCATCTTCTTCAACTTGGTTTTCAATCAAATCTCCAATCCTGTAGTGCTTCAACCTCTGGCCATTTACTTTGAATGTTCCCTCAGCTGAGCTATAAACCTCAAAGGCACCATGGCCGAGGTCTCTCTTGATCACACAAGGGCCAAACCATCTGGACTTGAACTTCCCAGAGAATAAGTGTAGCTTGGAATCATACACCAGCACTGACTGCCCTTCCTTGAATTCCCTTCTCAGAATGTGGGAGTCATGCCATTTCTTGGTCTTCTCCTTGTAAATCTTTGCACTTTCATAGGAATCATTCCTGAGCTCTTCAAGCTCACACAACTGCAGTTTCCTCATGTTTCCTGCTTTGCCAATGTCCAAGTTCAGCTTCCTGATTGCCCAATGCGCTCTGTGCTCCAATTCGACTGGCAGATGGCAAGCCTTGCCATAGATAATTCTGAAAGGTGACATGCCAATGGGTGTCTTGTATGCTGTCCTGTAAGCCCACAAAGTGTCGGGCAATTTCATTGACCAATCTCCTCTGGTCTTGGACACAACTTTCTCCAAGATTTGCTTGATTTCCCTGTTTGACAACTCCACTTGGCCATTGGCCTGCGGATGATAAGGAGTTGTCACTCTGTGATTCTTCACTCCATACTTGGTCAGAAGCTTCTCAAACTGGTCATTGTTGAAGTGAGCACCACCATCACTGATTACAACTCTTGGCACTCCAAATCTTGGGAAAATGACAGTCTTGAACATTCTACAAACTGCCTTGGCATCAGCATTAACAGTGGGAATGGCTTCAACCCATTTTGACACATAGTCAACAGCAACTAAAATATGCTTGTAGCCTTGAGAAGATGGCAAGGGTCCAACAAAATCAACTCCCCAAACATCAAACAATTCCACTTCCAAGATTCCTGTTTGGGGCATTTCATTTCTCTTTGACATCTTTCCTGCTCTTTGACAAGGATCACACTTCATTATGTACTCATGAACATCTCTGAACATACTTGGCCAAAAGAAGCCAGCTTGCAAAATCTTGGCTTGAGTCTTGAACACTCCAGCATGTCCTCCATACAATCCTGAATGGCATTGGAACATCACATCACTTTTTTCATCAGAGGGAACACACCTTCTCACAATGCCATCAGCACAATGTTTGTACAGAAAAGGTTCATCCCAATAGTAACTCTTGACATCATGGAGGAATTTTTTCTTTTGCTGGTAGGAGAGATCTGCTGGCACAATATCACAAGCTAGGAAGTTCACAAAGTCAGCATACCAAGGTGAAGTGGCACTGACTGCCATGAGCTGTTCTCCTGGCATCAAGTCTTGAATCTCTCTGTTTTCATCAATGTTGATTCTGGACAAGTGATCAGCAACTGAGTTCTCTGACCCTTTCTTGTCTCTAATTTCTATGTCAAACTCTTGGAGCAGAAGGATCCATCTGATGAGCCTTGGTTTAGCATCCTTTTTGCTCACTAAATATCTGATTGCTGCATGGTCTGTGTAGACAATGCACTTGTGTCCAACCAGGTATGGTCTAAACTTATCAAATGAGAACACAACAGCAAGCAGCTCCTTCTCTGTGGTGGTGTAATTGATCTGAGCATCATCCAAAGTCTTGCTTGCATAATGTATAACATGCACAGCTTTGTCTTTCCTCTGGCCAAGGACTGCTCCAACAGCAAAGTCACTTGCATCACACATAAGTTCAAATGGCAGTGTCCAGTCAGGAGGTTGAACAACAGGGGCTGTGATGAGAGCATCTTTCAATTGGTTGAATGCTTGCAAACAAGTGTCATCAAACACAAACTTCACTTCATGATTCAGGAGATTGGTGAGTGGCTTGGCAAGATAGGAGAAGTTCTTGATAAACCTCCTGTAGAAGCCAGCATGGCCCAGGAAGCTTTGAATTCCCTTCACATTTTCAGGAGGAGGTAGCTTGGCAATCACATCTACCTTTGCCTTGTCCACCTCAATTCCTCTAGCAGACACAAGGTGGCCCAACACAATGCCTTCAGAGACAAGGAAGTGACATTTTTCCCAGTTCAGAATCAAATTTTGCTCAGAGCATCTGTGAAGGACTAAGGTGAGGTTCTTCAAGCAAGCTTCAAAGTCTTTTCCATACACAGTGAAATCATCCATGAAAACTTCCATAATCTTCTCAATGTGATCAGAAAATATGGACATCATGCATCTCTGGAAGGTGCCTGGAGCATTGCAAAGGCCAAATGGTAGCCTTTTGTAAGCAAAGGTTCCATATGGGCAGGTGAATGTTGTCTTGTCTTGGTCAGAAGGGTGGATTGGAACCTGCAGAAATCCAGAGTAACCATCAAGGTAGCAGTAGTACTTCTGGCCAGCAAGTCTCTCTAGCATCTGGTCCATGAATGGCAGAGGGAAGTGATCTTTTCTTGTAGCTTTGTTCAATTTTCTGAAGTCATTCACCATCCTCCATCATGTAACAGGTCTTGTGGTCATGAGCCTTCCTTCTTCATTTTCAACAACAGTGTAGCCACCTTTCTTGGGCACAATGTGGATAGGACTCACCCACTCACTGTCAGAGATGGGGTATATTATTCCAGCCTTTAACAATTTCAGAACTTCCTTCTTTACTACATCTTGCATAGCAGGGTTTAGTCTCCTCTGTCCTTCTCTTGTTGGCTTGCTGCCTTCTTCCAAGTGGATCCTGTGAGAACACACTTTCTCACTAATGCCAATGATGTCATCAATGGAATATCCAATGACATTCTTGTACAGCTTCAGAATAGACAGAAGACTTTCTTCTTGCTCACTTGAAAGGGCAGAACTAATAATCACAGGGTGTAACTTTTCCTTCTCCAAGAATGAGTATTTCAGATGGGAAGGCAATTCTTTGAGCTCCACAACAGAATGGTGGGCTAGATGAGCTGGTTCTCTTGCACTTGACACAGGTACAATTTCACAAATTTTCACTTCACAGAGCTGCTGTACATTGGTGGTTTCAGCAGTAACAAAGACTTGAGCTTCAGGCTCTTCTTGCTCAGGTTCTGGCAAAGTTTCTAGCACACTTCTTTCAACAACATCAATGGAATGGCAATGTTCAGGAACATTGGGTAAGTGAGTGGCATGTTTCATGCTGAATTCAGCTTGCTCTGATCCAAATTGTAATTTGAGGGTTCCACCTTTGACATCAATGATGGCACCAGCAGTTGCCAAGAATGGCCTGCCTAGAATCATTGATTCAGCATTGTCTTCCATCTCTAGCACAACAAAGTCCACAGGATATGCAAAGTTGCCAACTTGGACTGGCACATCTTCAAGGACTCCTACTGGTTTTCTCAAGGTTCTATCAGCAAGTTGAAGTGTCATTGGGGTAGGCTTCAACGTTCCCAGCTGCTGAATCTGGCTTGCAGCAGAGGGTAACACACTCACAGAGGAACCTAAGTCACAAAGGGCTATGAAGGTTTTTCTTCCCACTACACAGGGAATGCTGAAACTTCCAGGGTCTTGTAGCTTCTTGGGCATGTGGTTCAAGATCACAGCACTGCAATCTTCTGTCAAGGCTACTAACTCAGGGCTGTCCAAACTCCTCTTCCTTGTGATCAGATCTTTGAAAAACTTTGCATATAGGGGAATGTGCAACACTGCATCCAAGATGGGGATGGTGATTTGCACTTCCTTCATGGTCTCAAGGAATTTAGAGTATTGCTTCTCCTCCTTGGTCTTGTCCAATCTCTCTGGAAATGGCACTTTCATCAACAAAGGCTTCTCTGTTGGTTCTGTGGCAGAGATCTGTGCCTTGGCAGGGTTTTCTGTCTGGGCAGGCTGTCCTGTTGATTTTTCCTGCCTTGGCAAAACAATTTCTGGAGGTGTTTGTTGCTGCACGGTGGGTCTTCTCTGTGGAGCAACATAAGTGACATTTGGTGGGGTTTTGAGTAAGGGTTCAGTGTTCACCCCACTCCTAGTGGTGACTGCATCAATAACTTCAGTAGTGGAAAGGGCACCACACTGTTTCGGGTTTTTCTCTGCTTGGGCTGGCAGTTTTCCTTCAGCTTGTTTTCCAATGTTGTTGGTCTGGATTCCAGCAGTGAGTTGCTGCATAGTCTTGTAGAAAAGTTCAGATTGCATTTTCATAGTTTCTTGCATTCCACTGAACATTTCCTTCTGTAGCTTCATCATTTCTCCAAGCTCAGATTGGCTGCTACTGCTGGATGAAGTAGTTTGCTGATGTACTGGGTGGTGTTGTTGTTGTGGGTGTTGCACTTGACCTTGGGGTCTGAAATTTTGTTGTCCAGGCTGATGGTAACTCTGCTGGGATGCTTGGGCATAGTGCTGCTGCCCTGGTGCTGGGTAACTTTGCTGATTATTGCTCTTGTAAGAAAGGTTGGGGTGGTTTCTCCAAGAGGGGTTGTAACTTTGGGAATATGGCCCTTGATTCTGGGCATAGTTCACCTCTGATATCATGGCTTCAGGAGGTGCAGACAAGGTACATTCCATGAGAGAATGGCCTTCTTTTCCACAAATTGCACAGGCAGAAGTAACTTGGTTGACAGGAACCAAAGCTTGGCTGTTTCTTTCTGTCATAAGCTGGGCAAGCTGAGTTGTTAAACTCTCCAACTTAGCTTCCAAAGCATTCTGGCCACTTGACTGAATCTGCAGCTGATTGTTGGGGTGGACAACTCTTTCATTTGTCCAGGAGAAGTTGTGTGATGCCATGCTCTCAATCAACTCAGTAGCTTCATCAAGGGTCTTGTTCATGATTCCACCTCCAGCAGCTGAGTCAACAAATGATCTGGTTTGCTCTGTCAAACCCTTGTAGAAGGTTTGCAAGATGAGCCATTGCTCCTGGCCATGGTTGGGACACATCCTGATGAGACCTTGGTATCTCTGCCAAGTATCATACAGGCTTTCTCCTTCATATTGCACAAATCTTGTTATCTTGTCTCTGCACTCAGCTGCTTTGGTTGGAGGGAAATATCTCTCAAAGAAGGCTTGAAGAACATGTTCCCATGTGTCTCTGCAGTGAATAGGAAGAGAGTGGAACCAAACTTTTGCAAGTCCAGACAGTGAGAAGGGAAACAATTGCATCCTGATGGCTTCAGGAGGAACACCATTGTGCTTCAAAGTGTTGCAGTACTCCAGAAAGTTTCTGATATGCTCATGGGGGCTCTCCAAAGCAGAACCTTTGAAGGGATTATGTTGCACCATATTGATCAGAGCTGGCTTGATTTCCCAGTTGTTTGCTTGTATTGCAGGCATAATCACATCTGCATTGTTGATCTGGTCCTTGGGAATCCACAAATCTCTCAACTTCTTATCACCCATGCTGAAATCTGAGGATGACGATTCCAAATCTGAGACAGAGGTTTCCAAATCTTCAGCAGAAACTTCAGAAGCTGCTCTCTTTCTTGCAAACAAAGTCCTCTCTGGCTCAGGATCAAATGGGGCTAGTGGAGAATCTTCAGAGGACTGCATCAACTGAATTCCCACGGAGATTAGATGAAATCATTGTTCTACACACAATCACAGACAAGAACTTGATCAAGGGTTAGTGAACTAAATCCCCTAATAAAAGTTCTAAGCTTGATCACAGACAAATCATTAAAACAGACAATCAAAGATTGCAAATTGGAACAAGTATTTACACAGCTTAGTCTACTGTAATCTAAGGAAACAATCAAAAGTTGATCCCCGGCAACGGCGCCAATTTTGATCTGTTGAGATTATAGGGGGGTTTTTCTAGTCGTCTCCACAGGGATCAACACAAATGAGACTATTTCCTAATTTCCAGAAGCTAAGCAGAAAAGTGGGGTTTTTGGTGTTGTAAACAGAAAAGTAACAGGAGGTTTTGAGCAGGGAAGTTTTAACATAACAAGTTCAAGGATTTCTTGTTTGTCAGACAAGAAAGCATTGAACAAACTAGCAAATTTTAGACAGGGATATGTTTTTGGGACTAGGTGCAGAGACTAGTCTTACACCTACAGATCAAGCAAGTGCAACACAGTTTTCACAGTAATCTTAGAGTTTACAATGGAGTGTGTCACTCAAACCATAGCAAAGGTCAAAGACAAGTTTCAAACTGCTTTACAACGCAAGATCAACACAACAGATCACAGAGCATGAGGGAAAGGAAGAGAGATTTGCTGTTTGTCACCGAAGGCTTGCCGTGGCAGAGAAAGTAGAAGAATTGCTGTCGCGGCAGAGGATGCAGAGGTTGAGGGAGAGCTGGGCCTTCAGATCCTTGGGGCTATGTTCATCCTGTGTTCTTGAGGTTCCTGAGGGAGTTCTTGGAGTTCTTGGTGGACGCCATGGATCCAGTCTTGTTACAACAGAGGAGAAGAGGGATAAGGGTGGAAAAGTTTTTGTGTTGGACTATGGAGGAGGAAGGTTTTGGTGGAGTGGTGGATGGATGGAGTGGCTGTGGATGCGAGGTGAGAGATGGAGATGGTGGGAGTGAACCTGGACCTCTCCTTTTAAAGACTTTTTGTGGCATTCTTGCTGCGGCGTAGAGGAGTAGTGGGAAGTTGGTGGCGGCAGCGGCTTTTCTGCTTTTGCCGTTTTTCCTGTCTTCTTGTGCCGTACCAGCCACTTTCTGCCGTGCTTGCTTTTCTTGCTCCTCAAGATGTACTCCTCCATTCCTGGTGGCTTGGTCTTTGGTTTGAATTACTCTAACTTGTAGATTTAAGTGCCTTGGCGCACTGATCTGTGACAAAGGATCAAATGATGTAAAATGTTGGTGCAACACTGGTAGAAATGAGGTAAAACAGACAAGTTTTATGGTTGCAAGGTTCAGATATATGTGTAAATCTTAGAGTGATCAGTGGGCACCCGATGGAATCGGTTAGCCATGGTTTGAGAAAGGAAAAAAGGTGGGGAGGAGTGCCAAAGCTTTATAAAAGAGCACCAATGTGCCAAAATTTCAGAGAACTCAGAACCGCTCTCACTTTTTTATTATGGAAGATAGCAAGTCTCCATTGCCAGTCGTTGACATAGAACAACCACCTCTCAAAATAAATTTTTATCTCTGTTTTACAAATGAAAAGCTCTAGCACATGTTAAATCACTGCTTCCCTCTGCGAAGGGCCTTTCTTTTACTTTTATGTTGAGTATTCATCTTCTAACTTTAAAGCACTTCTTGAGAGCATAGCTGTTATTCTTAGTGTAATGTGCTTCTCCCAGAACACGGTTAATTGTGGTATAATTTTGATGCTTGTATCTTTGATATGTTTACTTCTAGTCTTCTCTTGAACTTCAGAGGTGCCTCAGCATTTATGTTTTGATCCACAAATAAAGGCAAGCTGGATACCACTCTTTCATATCATTTATGCATATTACAATCTTGTAGCTTTTTATGTTCATGTTACTTGTTATTAGTATGTTGGCGCTCTTTCATAGCTTGCTTGACTATGAGGTAGCATTAGCTGCATATTTCTTATTATGAATTGCCTGAGTACTTGATCATATAGTTAGTATATATGCATCTATGAAGCAAATGTGTTCGTGAAAGTTTCTTTTATCGCTCTCAGTTGTTAACTGAATTGCTTGAGGACAAGCAAATAGCTAAGCTTGGGGGGAGTTGATACGTCCAAAATGTATCTACTTTCCTGAACACTTTTGCTATTGTTTCTCCTCTAATTTGTGTGTTTTGAATACAACTAACACGGACTAACGCTGTTTTCAGCATAATTGCCCTGGTGTCTCATTTTTGTGCAGAAATCCAACTTTCAGTAAAAATTCGGGAAAAATCATCAGAAATCCTATTTCACCGGAAGACCCACGGAGCCAGAAGACGAGATAGAGGGGAGGCTCGAGGGCCCCACACGCATAGGGGGCGTGGCCCAGCCCTGGCCGCGCCCACCTGGTGTGAGGACGCCTCGGCCATCCCCTCGACCTCTCCTTTCGCCTACATATACCCCCTGACTCGATTATATCGGGGAGACGACGTTTTTCCCAGATAGACTTCCGCTGCGCCGCCGCCATAAAAAACCGCGATTAGGAACCAGGAAATCCGTTCTGGCACCCTGCCGGGACGGGGATTTGGAGGAGATCTTCATCACCATCATCACCGACATCACTCCATCGACCATCCATGACTCCCCCATCCATGTGTGAGTAATTCCCCTGCTGTAGGTGAGGGGATGGTAGGGATTGGATGAGACCATTCATGTAATTTGATATGAGATTGTTAGGGCATAGTGCCTAGTATCTTTATTTAGTGCCTATGACATTGTTGCAACTTGTTGTGCTTAATGCTTGTCACTTTGGGCCCGAGTGCCATGATTTCAGATATGAACATGTTATTATTTCTATGATGATACTTGTTGTTTATGGTCTTACTTACAAGTTGTATACACATATTGTTGTCCGGAACCCGAGGCCCAAAGTGACAGAAATTGGGATAACTGGAGGGGATGGCTATGATGTGAGGATCACATGTGTTCACCGAGTGTTAATGCTTTGCTCTGGTACTTTATTAAAAGGAGTACCTTAATTACCAGTAGTTTCCCTTGAGGCCCTGCTGCAACAGGCTGGTAGGACAAAAGATGTCATGCAAGTTTCTCCTTGTGAGCACGTACGACTATATATGGAACACATGCCTATGATTCTTAGTACTAGGATGCTTTATCATTATTTATCTGCAATGCCCATGTCTCATTGATTTCATGAATTATCTTATCCATGCAACGCCTGTACATCCATCCCTATGCCTACAGTATTTGTTCCTACTGTTTAGTACTGTTACTATTACCGCTGTTACTTTACTACTGTTGTTACTGTTTCACTACTATCACCACTATAAAACCATTGCTACTGATAAACCACTGCGAGCAAGACTGTTTCCAGGTGCAGCTGAATTGACAACTCATTTGTTAAGGCTTACATATATTTTTTGGCTCCCCTTGTGTCGAATCAATAAATTTGGGTTTTACTTCCCTCGAAGACTGTTGCGATCCCCTATACTTGTGGGTCATCAATGGGCATGCAATCGTGAAATGTTCGGGGGCTGCGAGGAGAAGGCAAGCGTGAGGAATAAGAAGCAGTGGCGGCGGTAGAGGAACAACAAGCTGGTATAAAGCTTCTTCAAGAAGGAACATGGGCCACAATGTGGAGTGCGAAGCGGAAGCGGCAAAGCCCACTAACGGGCGGAAAATTTGGAAATTACCACATTGCCCATGTGCAACGGTCAACGTCCAGTCAAATCATCATAGATAGTGACTATATCAATGATGTCACATGTACCAAGTAAAGTCGATAAAACTATAAGTCAAAGAAAGATCTGAGACTATGACCGTTTCCAAAGGAAAACACTTATAGCCTCGGGGGCTTCTCAGATCGGGAGCACTATTCGCGCACCCGACGAAAGGAACAGAAAGCAAATTTTTATGCAGGATATGGCGATGCAAGAAAGACAAGGAGTAAATATTTTTGAGTCTATACTCGATTTTTTTGACTATAGCCTCGGGGGCTACTCCCATTGGGAGCGTGATACGTCTCAAATGTATCTATAATTTTTGATGCTTCATGCTTGTTTTAACACCATTTGCCTTGTGTTTCGTTACACTTTGTGGCATTTTTATGCGATTTCCAGAACTAACCTATTGACAAGATGCCACAGTGTCAATTCCCTGTTTTCTGCTGTTTTTGTGTTTCAGAAATGCTACACAGGAAATATTCTCGGAATTGGACGAAACAAGTTCGAGAACCCCTATTTTTCCCGGAAGAGGACCGAAGACCGAACGAGAGTCGGAGGGGGGCCAGAGGGCAGGAACACCATGAGGGGGCACGCCCACCCTCCTGGCCACACCAAGGGGTGGTGAGGCCCCCCTGGTGGCCCTCTGACGCCGCCTCTCTTCCTGTTTAAAGCCTCCCAAAGTCAAAACCCTAAATCAATCGGCGTTTTTCCCAGAACAGTTCCATAGCGCCGCCGCTGTCAAAGACAAATTTCGGGGGACAAAAGTCTCTGTTCCGGCACCCTGCCAGGACGGGGAAGTGCCCTCGGAGCCATCTCCATCGGTCTCTATCGCCGTCTCTGCCGTCTCCATCGACCTCACCGCCATCTCTATCAACCTTGTTGTCTCCTATGATGAGGAGGGAGTAGTTCTCCCCCGGGGCTAAGGGCTCTACCGGTAGCTATGTGGTTCACCTCTCTCTCCCATGATGTGATCTTTATGTGATCGTGAACTTTGTATCTAGTTGAATTGGTAGATGTTATTATTCAGATATTATGCTACTCCTATGCTTTATTATTGTACTCTCCGGAGATACCTTGTATCATGGTGTAAAGGTGACTAGTGTGTGCATCATGTGTATCTTTTTGGGTAATGTCTCTATAAAATGTTGGTGTTTGTTGGAACCATCTAGTGCGTTCACGGTGATAGTGTGGGACAATCTAGTTTGGGTACATACGGACTTTGAGGAGTGCTTCATAGCCCTACGCATGATTAGTGTTCATTTTCCATTGGAGAATTGTTTTGAGTTGCATATTGATGATAGTATCTATTGGTTCAATTATGTTATATTTGTTGAGAGTGTGTCCACTAGTGAAAGTATGATCCCTAGGCCTTGTTTCCAAGCTTTGCACACCGTTTACTTTCTATTTTGTTACATATTTGCTCACAGCGATATTTATTTCAGGTTACATTTACTACTTATAATCATCACTACTACTTGTATTTCACTATCTCTTTGCCAAACTAGTGCACCTATACATCTGACAAGTGTATTGGGTGTGTTGGGGACACAAGAGACTTTCTGTATCGTAATTGCAGGGTTGTTTGAGAGGGATAGCTTTGACCTCCTCCTCCCTGAGTTCGATAAACCTTGGGTGATGCACTTAAGGGAAACTTGGTGCTGCTCTACAAACCTCTGCACTTGGAGGCCCAACACTGTCTACAAGAACAAACGCCTGCGTAGACATCAAGCTCTTTTCTGGCGCCATTGCCGGGGAAGTAAGGTAAAAGGTACTCACATCCTTTGGCTACTAAGTCTTTTAGTTGTTGGTGAGTGCTCGGAGTTATTTCCTTTAGATTATGCAATTATATCTTTTTGTTTCTTGTTTTTATTTTCACTAGTTAGGTTTAATGGAAAATAAAGAGTTCTTTAGTCTTTTTTTTCTGAGTTTAGATTTGAAGAGAAAATTGAAAAACCTTTGGAGCTTATTTTGCATAGCAATGTTATTAGTATGAATACTTTGAATACCGTTATTGCTAATGCTATAGAAAAGTCAAAGCTTGGGGAAGCTGGTTTTGTTAAGCATGATATTTTTAGTTCCCCAACTTTAGTGGAGAAAGTTTGCTCTGATGATATTTTATCTCCCATATGTGATGTTTCTAATGATGCTTGTGCTCCTCATCCTTTTAAAATACCTATGGAAATTGTCGAACGTGCTATGAATAACTGCTATTTAGGAGATGGAACTGTCCATCCTGGTGATCATTTGCTCTTTATACGTGAATTATGCGAGTTGTTCTAGTGTGCAGGTATTTCAATGAACCAAGTTAAGAGGAAGCTATTTTCTTTATCACTAAAGGGCAGAGCTGCGGAATGGTATAAAACACTGAAGGATGGCCGATCTGTTGAGTGGGAGGAAATTGTACGTCTCTTTTATTCTAAATTCTATCCTTCTAGTGAGGTTTATAAAGATAGGAATTACATTTATAATTTCTATCCGCATGAGGGAGAAAGCATTGCCCAAGCTTGGGGAAGATTGAAGTTACTAATGCACAAATGTCCTATTCATGATCTTCCCCGTAATATTGTTATTAATAATTTTTATGCAAGGCTTTCAGGATATTACAAGGACTATCTAGATGCATGCTTTGATGGGTCTTTCACAAGCAAGGATGTCGACACCAAGTGGGGTCTGCTTGAAATAATTCAAAACAATATTGAAGGTTGGGATAGCGACAAAGGTAAAGGATCAGGTATGAATTACGAGTTCGATTGTATTAAGTCTTTCGCTGAAACTGCTGATTTTCAAGAGCTTAGTGCTAAGTATGGTCTTGATCCTCAAATTATGATTGATTGCTTTAAAACCTTTGCTTCCCATATTAATGTTCCTAAAGGAAATGGGGATGTGTATCATGAACCTTTTAAGGATACTTGCGTAGAAAATGATATTGTTGTTAATGATTGCAATAAACATGCTCGAGCCTCTGAAGGTCCTATTTCCTATAAGCATGTTAATTTTTGTGGAGTACATAGACCTTATGAATAGAGTTACAACAAGGAAGATTATTGTGTCCACCACGCAAATGAAGAAACCCGTATGTGGCTCAGGGATCTAGATGAGCTTGGTGAAAAGGTATGTGAGCTTTATCCTTTTCTTTGTGAACTTTGCGATAAAATGGGTCACTTTAATTTTCAATGCCCATTTAATTGAATAAGTACCGCAAGTTCGTATTGTGATGACAAGATTACTCTCAATCAGCATGATGAGCTCACTTTGTTCTTGGCGTGTGAAGAGATATCTAGGAAGCTTTCTTTGGTAGACATGAATGATGTTGATATTAATAGCACCCTTCATGGTTGTCGTCTCTATTGTATTAAAGATTGCCTCGCAAATACTTACTTACAAAATCTTATAAAGCATGATGTTTAGCCAAGCTATGACAGGACCCATAGATGTTTCTATCTTATTAATAGAGAGGAGGGATCCTCCAAAGTTTCTTCTGTTGTTTCTGTTAGTAAACCAAATTATGTGGAGAAGATGCCTTTCCCTCCTAAAGATTATGTGGAGAAGATGCCCTTCAAGTCTCTCCCTCCTAAAGGAGAGAGTAAGAAGAGTATGAAGAAGAAGAAGAGGAGCAAAAGGCGAGATGACACGGTACCTTCCCCTAAGCATTATGATCCTGCTATAGATTATGATAATTCTGATTGGGATGATGTTCCTATGCCTATTACCTATGTTAGTGATCATGATTGGGAAAAGCACTCTACTTTTGATATTAAAATCTTTTTGGAACCAATTCTAAGGTTAATAATTGTTGTACCATTAGTACTATCCATGTTCCTTCTTATGATGATATGTTTGATGAATATGCTTTGCGAAATAGCTGTTCTCTAGCTTGTGATGATACTAAGCCTCTAGTTTATGATGGTTATAATGATGAGTATAATATTTTTAGTTCACCTACTTTTGAGGAGAAAATTAGTTATGATTGCAATATGCCTCCTGTTTTTGATGATTATGGTGATGAGAATAATTATTCTGTTGAATCTGCTCCTACTACTATTATTCATGTGGGGAGTATTAATTCTTTTATGCATATGGCTCATGATAGAGATCCTTTATGTGATAGTTATATTGTTAGTTCTATTCATGATGCTACTGAAAGTTATTATGAGAGAGGGAAACATGGTTTGATAGATCTCAACAATATTGAGTTTCCCCTCTTTATGTTGCAATTCTTGAAGTTGTACTTGTTTTGCCTTCCTATGCTTTTCGCTTTACGCTTTCATGACTTGTCTCTTTACAAGACTATTTTTCATAGGAAGTGGTTTAGATTTAAATATGTTTCATATTTGCTTTTTGATGCTCTCTCTTGCTTTAAGTTCCTATATAGCGCCTTTGCCTTAAGCTCTTTTATGGCGCCTACATGAGCATCTTTGCAAATTACTACGCCTAGCTCAAAGACGTTAAAGAAAAGCACTCTTGGGAGATAACCCATTGTTTTACTTTCAGTTATTTTTCTTTTATTTGAGTCTTGGAAGTTATTACTACTGTAATGACCTCTCCTTATCATTTTTATTTCATTTTTGTGCCAAGAGAAGCCTCTAATTTGAGTGAGGTAAGATTTGGGGATGTTGCTGTCCTTAAACAGTTTTTGGTGCTGCACCATAAAAATTCGTGAAAATTCTTTGTATATCTTTTGGACCTGCAATTTCTTGTGAATATGCCCCAGGTTATATCCAAACTTTCATTAGTTTAACACTTTTTGATTTGAGCAACAGAAAACCCTCTGAAAATTCGACCTTTGTCAGCTGTTCTGTTTTGACAGATTTCTGCCAATATTTGTGTTTGCCGCTCGATCACTTTCTTTTTGAGTTCTTTTGATCATGGAACTTTTGGGGAAGTTGCTACAGTAGTATATACTTTATATGTGGTGGTTTTGAGTTGAAACCTGAAGCAAAAAGGGTTGATTCATTACTATGCTTACACTAATGTTGCTAATAGAATTGTGTTTAGTTTTGTATGAAGGAAGTTTTCAAGTGTAGGGATTGGAGAATGATGAGATGAGATGAAGAATGGATAAAAGCTCAAGCTTGGGGATGCCCATGTCACCCCAAGAAATATCCAAGAAGTACAAGCATCAAAGCTTGGGGATGCCCCGAGGCACCCCCTTCTTCATCGGCAAAAATCAGGTCACCTTTCAACACACTATATTTTTATTGCCTCATGCACTATGCGTTTTTCTTGGAGCGTCTTTACTTTTGCTTTCAGTTTTATTTTGTTTTATTTGCTGCAATAAATGGTTGGATCACATCATGTTCTTTTTGGAGGAGATGAACTCCATTTTTCATTGCCAAGAATACTCTAGTTTTCACTCTTTTTGTTCAACGAGTGTTCTCTTTTTCTGCTACTGCATTTAGCTTTTGTTTTTCGCCTTAATTTTTGTTCAGATCTTGTTTTATCTTTGCATCAAGGTGTATTTGGACCTCTGGTCCATGTTGGTTTTCATCAAAAGAGTTTCCTCAAAAAGGTTTGAATGGTGTTGGGAAAGAGAAAAAGCTTTATGCAAAAAAGTGGTACAAGAAGGAGATTGTGTAGACTGCGGCCTAGGCTTTTGCATGTCATGCTTGATATCTTTTTGATAGTATGCTTAGTGGTTTTGCTGTAGCATGACTTGTCTCAAATGACTGAGATTGCTTAATGAGCCTTTGAAAAAATCATGCGTTGTTTTTATTATTGGGATTTCTATTTTCGTGCCCTCGGGTCCTTAGTTGTGCTCAGTTTTCCCCAGCCGCTTAGTTTTTCCTCAGTTTTGCCCAAGCCCTTGTCTGAAACTCTCACAAGGAGCTCTGACGGGAGGAATCCTGTTTAGTTGACCGTTGGTTGGTGCTGGCAAGTGGGGCCGCTGTTGGTGCCCCGCAGTGGACACGCCTCCACTTATCCAGATCATCATGGGACCCACAACTTGTCCACGTTAGCGCGCTGGACCCATAGCTTACCCAGGTGCCCGTTGCAAAATGGGAGCCCGAGCCAGCCCCGCGCCCATGCCCGTTCCATTGCTTCCCCTTTCTTTCCCCGTGCCCCACTGTTCTTCTTCTCCGCCAGCGGCAGCCCTTCTCCGGCAGGCGGGTGATGTCTAGTTTCTCTTCGACCTCCCGTTCTTCATGGCCGCAGTATGGACCCGTGCCTTTGACAAGATGCCCTGACTTCCCATGCCAGGAGCCTCTAAAGCGGTCGATCTGTAAGACAAACGACAACGGCAACCATGGATGTGAGTTCCTTGCATGCGAGAGCTTGCCATATAGAGAGGGGGATAAGGTTAGATCTCGCTCCAATTGCTCTGTTTTCTCTCGATTTTCTTGTTATTCCCTCGAATTTGGGATTTAGGGTTCACGTTGTTGTTTTCAGATCCTGAAGAAATGCAGGTATTTCAAGTGGATCGATGTGTACATTCAGAAGCTTAAATTATAGGAATCAATTGGCGCTATTGGGGAGCGCAATTTGGGAGGGGGGACTTGCTATAGAGAATGCGGCGGAGAGAGGGGCCGTTCCGATTATGCCTAATGCTCCCAATGCAGAACTGGTGGAAATGAAGGGAGAACTGAAGAAAATAAACAAGCAGTTAAAGTAGCTGATCGAGTTGAAGAAGCAAGCTAATCTGATGGCTGGTTGTTTTTTTGTTGTATAATTGTGATCGGATTCTTATCATTGCTCATCAAGCGCTAGAAGTTGTTACAAGGGATCCCTTGTTACAAATCCATTATTCAGTTACATGTACTTGTAGTTGTTTTCAAAGTTAGTGTGTGCATTCACCGAAATTACCAAAAAAAAAAGTGTTAGGGAATATAGGAATGCTAAAGAAAGTTGATAATTGTTAGAGGGGTGACAAATAATGCATTCACCGAAATCCCACAAATATGTATGTCTCATGTTTATACCAAAATTATACCACTTTTGGGACGTTTTAAATAACCAAAACTATATCCCAAACTATATTCCCTAAAAGAAAAGGAATGCTAAAGAAAGTTGATAATTGTTAGAGGGGTGATAAATAATCCATTCACCGAAATCCCCCAAATATGCCAAATATGTATGTCTCATGTTTCTACCAAAATTATACCACATTTGGGCCGTTTCAAATTGCCAAAACTATATTCCCTAAAAGAAAAGGAATGCTAAAGAAAGTTGATAATTGTTAGAGGGGTGATAAATAATCCATTCACCAAAATCCCCCAAATATGCCAAATATGTATGTCTTATATTTCTACCAAAATTATACCACTTTTGGGCCGTTTTAAATTGCCAAAACTATATTCCCTAAAAGAAAAGGAATGCTAAAGAAAGTTGATAATTGTTAGAGGGGTGATAAATAATCCATTCACCGAAATCCCCCAAATATGCCAAATATGTATGTCTCATGTTTCTACCAAAATTATACCACTTTTGGGCCGTTTCAAATTACCAAAACTATATTCCCTAAAAGAAAAGGAATGCTAAAGATAGTTGATAATTGTTAGAGGGGTGATAAATAATCCATTCACTGAAATCCGCAAATATGTATGTCTCTTGTTTACACCAAAATTATACCACTTTTTAGTTTAACATTTTTAAATCGTGGAAAATAATGCATAAATAGAGGGAATATAGTTACGTGGCAAAATAATCCATAAATGCACACGGATCGACTCCAGCAACCGTTGATCCACCAATAGAGAGAGAGAGGGGTGGCCACGAAGAGAGAGAGAGAGGGGTGGCCACAAAGAGACGGATAGGGGTATACTGCTCGTTAGATCAGTGGATCAACGGTTGGTGGAGTCGATCCGTGTGACAACGGCTCAACCAATCAGGATAAGTTTGGGCTTCTATGAGTATTTGTGACAAGCATTTGTGACAGTACTTGAGGGCAAAACTGAGTAGTACTAAGAAACCAAGGGTACGTAAATAGTAAATAGACTAAGGGATTCAAACAAAATAATTACAAAATAAAAAATGCATGTTTTGTATAATATAATTCATATTGGGCTACGTCAAATTATTTGCAATTCAAATATACATGAGTGTGACAATTATGGCCTCATTTAGACAAACTATGTTTTGGGGAAGATGTTTTGCAAAGGGGTTTGAGTGGAAAATCATGCATCTTCATAGCTACTAGTGATTCTGAGAAGTGGCAATTTGTGGTAAAACTTGATTTATCAATGTTTGTTAAGGTGGCAGGTTGCGTAGGAAGACTCCATGAGTAGGTGCCACTATGTTTTTATTTTTTTAGATTTTTTTGCACATGAAATGACTCAATTAGCTATGTTAATCTCATTTGTTGACTCTCTGTTGACCAGCTACTTGAGGGTAGAACTGAGTATATTGCACTTGCCAGTCTAAGTACTCGAGGGGAAAACTGAGTACAGATAAAATTTTTGTATAAGGCCCGAGGCTAGAACTGAGTACACCAAACGTCGAATGGTTAGCCTCGTGTTGCGGTGCACGCTGCAGCCGTGCATAGCGGACGCGTGTTGCGGTAAACGCCACCTTCATCTTTATAGAGCCCCTCTTTCTCTCCCTCGACGCTCGCCCACTCTCCCATTCTCACTGCAACCGCCTCTACTGTCCCATCATCTTCTCCACTTCGCGTCAAAAAAACCTCGAAGAAAAAACCCCGGCGATGGAGAAGAATGAGATGCCCATTGTCGGCGCTTCCGACGTAGCCGCCGACGCATCGGCCGCCGGCGCATCGGTCCCCGCCCCCGTCCAGGACCCCGTCGCTGCTTCGAACGTAGCCGCTAGCGCATCAGCCGCCGGCGCATCGGCTGCCACCCCCGTCCAGGCCCCCGTCGATGCTTCCGACGATGTAGCCACCGGCTCATCAGCCGCCGGTGCATCGGCCGCCGCCACCATCCAGGCCCCCGTCCAGTTCCCCGTCGATTGGGACCTGTACGAACAAGAGCCGTACGTCGCCCCGGAGAACCCCTACGACACCAGCATCATCGACGACGAGGAGGTAACCCTTTGTTCCCTTGTTCTTATCCCATTTCAATCCTTTTTGTGTTAGATCTTGCGTTATTAGGGTTTGTCTATTCCTAGTTCTATCATTTTGTGTTAGATCCTGCATTATTAGGGTTCGTCTGTTCCTAGTTCAATCCTTTTGTGTTAGATCTTGCGTTATTAGGGTTCGTCTGTTCCTAGTTCTAGATCTTGCGTGTTAGATCTTGCGTTATTAGGGTTCGTCTGTTCCTAGTTCTAGATCTTGCATTATTAGTGTTTGTGATTTGTTTTTGTTTAAGATTTGGTTAACTTATGTGAGTAATCAATCCCATCCGGTTAATTTGTGCTAATGATGATGAATATTTGGGCACAAATTGATTCAGGGTTTGGTCTGTGAACAATTGGTGTGTACAAATTTGTTGTGCATGATTTTTGGTTCACTGACCCAAATCCTGGATATAAGTGTGTCCAATGTAACTGAGGCTACCTCTTTTTTTTCGTGCCCATATTATCATGCATGATCTTTTGTTCACTCTCTGTTCCATCATCCCTGCAATTGACTCCGTGTTTTTCGATCTTTGGTGCTACGTGACAGGTGCAGAGCAGCGACGTCGACAGCGATGACGAGTCCTTCCACACCAAGACTCGTCACGTTCTCCGAAGGCTGCTGTCCGGCCATTACGATCGCCACTTTGCTCGAGGCGTTTATAGGTGCCCCTTCTGCAACAGGAGGCTCCACGCCACCGACTTCAACTGCTTGGTGAACCATGCCGAATCTATTGGCAGAGCCATTTGTAGCGCTAGAGTTGGAACGACCGTGAACGTGCATGCGTTCATGGCCAAACACAAAGCACTTGGGATTCACCTGCGCAGCCTCCAGGCTTAATCCCATTCATGTAAAATGTAGGT
Source organism: Dactylis glomerata (assembly GCA_007115705.1). Taxonomy (NCBI): domain Eukaryota; kingdom Viridiplantae; phylum Streptophyta; class Magnoliopsida; order Poales; family Poaceae; genus Dactylis; species Dactylis glomerata. Next base: position 7,524,442 of record QXEO01000291.1, read on the forward strand.
TATGTTGGATCTCGGTCGGTAGTACTGTTAATCTATGCTATATTGGCTGTTGTATGCAGCTTATCATCCCTATATTTTCTCTGGATTTGTGCCCTAGATTTCCTACTCCCTCCGATCCATATTACTCTTCGCTAATGTGGTTGTATCTAAACATATTTTAGTGGTTGATACATCCGTATTAGTGAATAGTAATATGGATCGGAGGGAGTACCTGATTGGGTAAAAACGAAGGCATAAAGAAATAAATGGCGTTAAAAAACAGAAGGAGAAGCTACTCTAGATTTGGTACCAATTTGGGCAATCAAGAATGAATGAGATCGAGCGAGAGAGAGGAAAAAGGTGCATTGAAAACTGCTAATCTGGGCAAAAGGGACAGAAACCACTCGTGCCCATGTCCCAGACCCACATGGCTCCACACGCTATGGCCCCACACGCTACGGCCCCAGCTCCACTCGTATGACCAAACACGGTCTCGTCCTGTCCCACACGGTCTCTTTCTACCAGCCCCACACAACACGACCCCACACAACGCGGCCCCACTCGTCAAGACGGAACGGTCAACTAAACTGGATTCCTCCCATCCGAGCTCCTTGTGAGGGTTTTAGACAAGGGCTTGAGCAAAATCGAGAAAAAACTAAGGAGCTGGGGAAAACTGAGTACAACTAAGGACCCGAGGGAACGAAAATATAAATCCCTTTATTATTTGGAAGCATTAATTTGGTTTTCTACTTTGATGCTTTATTTAGGTTGACTTGGCACATACTTACACCATGTTGACTACAAAATAAGTCACCTATAGCCTCTGTGATCATTTGGTTTTTGACTTGCGATACCACTTTATGCTTCTTTCAATGATGTTTTATCGCTATGCATGATTATGGCCGTTATTGCTCTCCTAGTTGGTCGCTCCCATTCTTTTGCTAGCCCTCATTTTGTACTGAGTATGAGCTCTACTCGTGCATCCAACTTCCAAAAACCAAGTTTGCCATTGTGTCCACTATAAATTCCTATGCATGGTATTTCAAAGCCATTCCAAGTAAATTTTCATGTGCTACCTTTCAAAACTTTCAAATACTTCTCATTTTGTGCCACTGTTTTTAGCTCATGGGGACGTAGTGGTCAGAATTGCTATCTTCCATATTAAATTGAGTACCCCTCGACTAGGCAGCTTCATCTGCTCGTCATTAATTTTGCAAGGGAGCTGGTCAGACCATTGTAATTTTTTTAAAAAGAAAAGAAAGAAAAAGAGCACTCCTCCATGGTATGTGAAAGTTGGTGGGCACCCGATGGAATCGGTTAGCCATGGTTTGAGAAAGGAAAAAAGGTGGGGAGGAGTGCCAAAGCTTTATAAAAGAGCACCAATGTGCCAAATTTTCAAAGAACTTGGAACCACTCTCACTTGTTTATTATGGAAGATAGTAAGTCCCCATTGCCAGTCGTTGACATGAAACAACCACCTCTCAAAATAAATTTTTATCTCTATTTTACAAATGAAAAGCTCTAGCACATGTTTAATCACTGCTTCCCTCTGTGAAGGGCCTTTCTTTTACTTTTATGTTGAGTCTCCATCTTCTATCTTTATGCACCGTCTAAGAGAGCATAGTTGTCATTCTGAGTATAATGTGCATAGTCCCAAAGTTTCTTATTGATTGATTCATGATTATGGTGTTGCTTATTCTTAAATTACTTGTATCTAGTCACCCTCTTAAACTTGAAGGTGTCCTATGCATTTATGTTTTGCTACTCCATGAGGGACAAGCTGAAAACCATTTGCTATGTTTTCCATATGGTTGAAACACACACGTGACTTTCATTGTTTCATTTTCATGATCTTTCCTTTGTGTTTCTTTTCATGTTATAACATGGTTATAAAGTTTCATCTATCAAGATTATGTCTTTCATGCCCATGTTTTAAGTTCTTTGATCTCAGCACTCAATGCTCTACCTCGTTGATCAAATTATGATGGTGCATGTCACCTCAAAAATTATTTCTTTTGTTATCACTTACCTACTCGAGGACGAGCAGGAGTTAAGCTTGGGGATGCTGATACGTCTCAAACATATCTATAATTTTTGATGCTCCATGCTTGTTTTTACACCATTTGCCTTGTGTTTCGTTACACTTTGTGGCATTTTCATGCGATTTCCAGAACTAACCTATTGACAAGATGCCACAGTGCCAGTTCCCTGTTATCTGCTTTTTTTTGTGTTTCAGAAATGTTACACAGGAAATATTCAGAATTGGACGAAACAAGTTCCAGAACCCCTATTTTTCCCGGAAGAGGACCGAAGATTGAACAAGAGTCGGAGGGGGCCTAGAGGGCAAGCACACCATGAGGGGGCGCGCCCACCCTCCTGGCCGCGCCCAGGGGTGGTGAGGCCCCCTGGTGGCCCTCTGACACCGCCTCTTCGCCTATTTAAAGCCTCCCGAAGTCAAAACCCTAAATCAATCGGCGTTTTTCCCAGAACAGTTCCGTAGCGCCGCTGCCGTCGAAGACAAATTTCGAGGGACAAAAGTCTCTGTTCTGGCACCCTGTCAGGATGGGGAAGTGCCCCCGGAGCCATCTCCATCGGTCTCCATCGCCGTCTCCGCCCTCTCCATCGACCTCACCGCCATCTCCATCAACCTTGCTGTCTCCTATGATGATGAGGGAGTAGTTCTCCCCCGGGGCTGAGGGCTCTACCGGTAGCAATGTGGTTCATCTCTCTCTCCCATGATGTGATCTTTATGTGATCGTGAGCTTTGTATCTAGTTGAATTGGTAGATGTTATTATTCAGATATTATGCTACTCCTATGCTTTATTATTGTACTCTCCGGAGATACCTTGTATCATGGTGTAAAGGTGACTAGTGTGTGCATCATGTGTATCTTTTTGGGTAATGTCTCTATGAAATGTTGGTGTTTGTTGGAACCATCTAGTGCATTCACAGTGATAGTGTGGGACAATCTAGTTTGGGTACATACGGACTTTGAGGAGTGCTTCGTAGCCCTATGCATGATTAGTGTTCGTTTTCTATTGGAGAATTGTTTTGAGTTGCATATTGATGATAGTATCTATTGGTTCAATTATGTTATATTTGTTGAGAGTGTGTCCACTAGTGAAAGTATGATCCCTAGGCCTTGTTTCCAAGCTTTGCACACCGTTTACTTTCTGTTTTGTTACATGTTTGCTCACAGCGATATTTATTTCAGATTACATTTACTACTTGTAATCATCACTACTACTTGTATTTCACTATCTCTTCGCCGAACTAGTGCACCTATACATCTGACAAGTGTATTGGGTGTGCTGGGGACACAAGAGACTTTCTGTATTGTAATTGTAGGGTTGTTTGAGAGGGATAGCTTTGACCTCCTCCTCCCTGAGTTCGATAAACCTTGGGTGATCCACTTAAGGGAAACTTGCTGCTGCTCTACAAACCTCTGCACTTGGAGGCCCAACACTGTCTACAAGAACAGACGCGTGCGTAGACATCAGAGCACTGGTCGCGCACCCGACGAAGTTACAGTTATCAGAGTTATAGATCATGAATTGGAGCACATTATCGACTACCTTATCAACTTTTGACATATGCTATTCGTCAAAGTCACTCCCATAGGAAGGGATTTGCGATTTGCCGAGAGCAAACAACCCAAAGATTTTGGATATTGAAGCAGTCAAACAAGGCTAAAAATGATTAAAGTTATGATTCTCGAGTTGCGTCACTGTGACAAAACTTGAATGCCACGATTAAAAGAGATCGTGAAGGTAAGACCTCAGGATCCGTCCTACATGGCCTAGTATACGCACCTGGATGCGCTCTGCTAGTAATTTTTCATATCTACAATACAAAGAAAAATCCAGGTGGACACACTGGGTACCCTGAGAATTACTAGAATATTCATTTCTTTGTAAGTCCTAAATGCGGCAAAAGAAGGGTTAGACCAGGTACCGGACTCGAGTCCAGGGGCTTGAGTTTGAAGTAGGTGGCAAGTGTCTGCTCCGACAGTTAACTGGTCTCCTGATCTGATAGAGATACCATGCTTGTTAGCCAAAATACCCTTGAGAAATATAATAATATGAGTTGTTTAAATGAATACAGGAAAAAGAAGGAGTCAAAGATTGATCAAGTCGAAGATATAAAGATTTGAGATTCAACCCAAATCTACAATTCTAGTAGAATCTCAGGGGGCTACTGACAAGGGTATAGCTAATAAAGCCCATTATCTCGGTACCCCCGGGGCCCGTTAGGGAGTCCTAAGCATAGATGTAATCAGATACGAGATGATGTCATATACAAACATTGTAATTTGTATCAAACCCGACCGGACCCTCGAGACCTAGCCACCTATATATAGGGGCCAGGAGAGGCCGTCCAGGGACAGATTGAGACTGAGCCAATTGAGTACCACGCTTATTATCGATACACGCAAAGCCTTGCCTTGTTTGACTGATATTTACCTTCGAGTTCATCCAACGACCACTTCACCCGATCCTAAGTCCTTCGTATAGGGCATTTGTCGAGTTAACCCTCGTCACCATTATTCTAATGCATCATGAGTTGTTATATTCCTCTTTGTTCTAAGTTACAACTAGTTGTTGCTAGTTTATTTTGTAGCCATGTAATTCTAATGTGGTCTAGAAAGAAGCAATCTTCCCATTTTCTGTTTACTGTACAACCTATGGAATGTTGTCCACGTAGAGTTGACTGAGAACTTGAAATTAGCACCAAACAAGGTTTTTACTCTATTCATGTTATTGTGCCGTGATTGCCCTTAGCTATATATTTCCATTGTTCTGTCTGATTCTATGAGCAAACAACTTTGAAGGTGCTCATCTAGGTGATGGGAACATGGGGAAATGAGCAAAGCAGGGCTGTAGTGGGCATAATGTGGATTTCATGCTATGTGTTTGTCGTGGTTCTTACGACACGTATGCCATGGGGGGTACCTCAAGGCGAAAGAAAGAGGGGATAGGTGATCTGGTGCCCGGGACGGTGATAGACAGGGATTACCCAGGTTCACGTCCCCGCGGTGGAGGATCGCTACATCCTGCTATAACTCACTGTAATGGCACAATGTGTATAGATTACAATGATGGTGTTGGTCGCTATGCGATCTGCTATGTCTTAGCTATTCTAGCTATCTCATGGCCTCAAGGGATCCTCCACGCCGGCTTATAAAGGCGCCTGGCGTGGGCATCATGGCGGTTCTGGGGCGGATATTACATAGAGTCCTAGACTAAGTCCTATACAATATCTTGTACTACATGGCAAATCTGCCATAAGCATGTCTTCAGGAATCTGCTATGAGCTCCTGCTGTCCAGGAATCTGCCATGGCTCGGGTGCGTCTGCGAATCTGCCATGGCATGGCAGCATGGAATTCGCCATGGCATGATAGTCTTTAATCCACCATACCACTAGCAACTAGGCCGCCCGGTTGGCTGGTATGAGACTACGTCACTGGTATACCCGTTTGGTATATCCACAACAGTAGCCCCCGGAGTTCTTTGAGATCTTCTCTTCTGTCTTCATTGCTTGATGGGCTTTTTATCTTCGTCTTCATCTTCATCTTCAAGATAGTCGCGTGAAAGATCTCGTAGAGCTCCCAAAGAATAAATTTTATCCGCCTAGAACTTTAGGCGGACCAGTGACGTCTCATACTTGAAGTGCAATTCTCCAGATACATGCTGGTATGCTACTGCGAACGAATCCAAGGCGGATAACTAGTGTTTCTTCCAAGCTTAAGGAACGTTTCTTTCAGTATAAGATGTTGCCTCGAAGCTTACCAAACAGTGAGCATAAAATTATTGCACTGCTTCTGTTTTTGAACTTCGATGCTTTTACACCATGTGTAGCCCCCGAGCGCCAAGGCGGATCTCAGTAAGAAATACGTCTTGGAGCTCTCAGAGTAGCTAACATGAAAAATATGAATAGTGTAGCCCCCGAGCGCTTATGGTAGAAATTACTTCGGCACAATGCTCTAAGAGAACTTCACAAAACTTAGCATCGGTGTAGCCCCCGAGTGTCAAGGTGGAATTTACTTGAAAATCCGGCTTGATGCTCTTAGAGAACTTCAATAGTTGTTAGATCAACATACTATGGTCGCAGCCCCCGGGCGGCAAGCTCCAAGGCAGCCTGCTCCAAGGTGACCTCAAGGCAGCCTGCTTCATGGCAGTCTGCTCCATGGCGGTCTCAAGGCATCTTGCTCCATGGCGGACTACTCCAAGGTGGCCGCTCCATGGCGGACTCAAGGCGGTCTGCTCCATGGCGGACTTCTCCAAGGTGCCGCTCCATGGCAGATTTCGGCTGCCATCGAAAGTGACCGCTCCATGGCAGATTTGGGCTGCCATCAAAGGTGACTGCTCCATGGCAGATTTGGGCTGCTGTCGACAGTAGCCCCCGGGTATTTAAGCTGAGTAGCTCGAAAACACCTCAGATCGGGCACCAGCAAAGCGTCCAAGCGTCATATGTACATGTGACATGAAACAAAACACAATTGTATTAAATCGTTCTTGTGTTCAACGAACAAATGCAAGGCGGGTAAAACATGACCATTGAACAGATGTTTTAAAGCTGAAACTATGCAGCAGTTGAACAACATAAAACTGTCAAGACGGAAAAAAACTCGACTATCTTGAACAGTTCATGTGCATTTAATATGATTTTAGCAAGTGCTGGTTTATCCGTTCTTCCGGTTTATATGCTTGACTTTTCATGAGATGGCAAACTTTTGCACGAACAATCCGCCAAGGCGATAGCGCTTAATAGCAGCCGTCCAAAACCTTGGAAACAGATGGCGGCTTTAAAGTGCCAAAATGTCACTACTCGGGAATCCACATATAAAACATCAGAAAATGTGTAAGCCAGAAAACTTAATCTTACGCCGGATGGCGGATTTTTGCATGATACCGACGCCTTTAGAGGCAAGCCAGTCAAAATTTTACTCACGAGCGCAAGGCAAATCGTGGAAAGGTTATGATCAAAACGAAAGCGGTAACAGAATATGAGTGAACCAATCTTTATCTCATGATCATAAAAAAATATTTAATATTAAATAAAATTGGGGACTCAGCTGTTTAAACGAAGTCGGAGATATCCGTTGCTGTTGGCGAAGCCATCCGTAGCGGAATCATAGCAGACGTATCCGCCATGGCAGCACACGCACAAGCTAATGGCGTAGTCGAAGAAGATCACGGCGAAGTAGCCATGGCAAAGCCATGTGCAATGAAGTTGAAATATGCTATGGCGGAAACAAAATCAGCTGCGGGCAAAGGCACGTTGAAGGCGCCGGCGAGTCATGGACATGCAGTGTATTGCTTGTTCGACACAGCTAGCATTCAGTATTGAACAAGGCTCCAACTTGCTCCACTTAGAACGCCTGCCTGCGAAAAAAATAATCCGGCGGCTGTATGAACGAAGTGTTGAAGTCTAGCCTCCGGCATAGCCGAAATTTCTTCGTATAGCTGGCGAGGTTGAAGTAGTCGGAAGTGGACTTATAGCCAGCGACGTTGCAGTATCCAGCGATAGCAGCACAGCTAGCTGTGGCTAAGTAGGAAAATCTGTGGTGACGGCAATGCCAGCGGCGCCGAGCAGATGTAGAGTCGTAGAGACGTGGCAGAGCTAGCCACGATGGCGGAAACGGTTGTGCGGCAATCTGCGGCAAAGATGGTCTCAATTTTTTGCTATTATGAAGTCGATTTGCAATTCTGAGACTGTCTGCCACCATGTCAGCTGGGATGCCGGGATTACATCCGCCTTAAGTCTTAACAAGGAGAAGTACTTTGCCGGCCATGGCGTTGGTGACAAAGCTGAATTAGGCCGCGGCGGAAGCAAAGATGTGGTAGACTGACACAGCCGCACGTATTTTTCTCCAAGGCGGATTCCACGTTGGCAGCAAGGCCAATCATGGCGGAGGTGGAGACGTGATGCGGGTAGGAGAGCTGATGATGATCATCGTTGGCTGAAAAATTCATGCATGCATGTAACGACACGCTTGCCGCAAAATCCATGCATGGAAGTGCAGATCAAGACGTGAAACTTTCTTGTGCTTGAATTATTTCATCCTTTGGCTCTCGTGATCACCGTGCTCCGTCTTTCGCCTGGTAACTTGATCCGTATGAATTCCGGCTTGGGTAGTCTTGGGTCAGCCCAACACGCAAACAACGCTCACCGCGGATCGAACCAGGCTCATGCCACAATTTGATCGATCTGGCGGATTGATCGTCGCATGCGTGAGACCGCCAACGCTTCCGCCTGGCTGGCTATTGCGCTCTGCAAATTTAGCCGGTCCAGCATACGCTGAGTACCGTCATCTCTGGACACGGATAATAGGAGCGATGTTGATGTCAAGATCGTCTAATTTCGCGGCCATAGATGTGGTGGATCCAATCGGCGCCGTCTTGGAACGCGGCAACGCACGTGACAGGGAGGATCAACGCCGCTGAAACGTGCGTGATGGCAGATCCGACACCTATGACGTCGAGCCAGCAGTGTAGCCAAAATTTGTCCGCCTAGGTTGATGACGCCGGTGACGTGATCGGTGGTGTTGTAGCAGATGCAATCTCGCCACCACAGAAGACGATGAGTGATTCCGCCCGGATCGATTCCAGAAGCCCTTGCCCCACGGTGGGCACCAACTGTCGTGGTTCTTACGATACGTATGCCATGAGGGGTACCTCAAGGCGATAGAAAGAGGGGATAGGCGATCTGGTGCCCGAGATGGTGATAGACAGGGATTACCCAGGTTCACGTCCCCGCGGTGGAGGATCGCTACATCCTGCTACAACTCACTATAATGGCACAATGTGTACAGATTACAATGATGGTGTTGGTCGCTATGCGATCTGCTATATCTTAGCTATTCTAGCTATCTCATGGCCTCAAGGGCTCCTCCACGCCGGCTTATAAAGGCGTATGGCGTGGGCATCACGGCGGTTCCGGGGCGGATACTACATAGAGTCCTAGACTAAGTCCTATACAATATCATGTACTACATGACAAATCTGCCATAAGCATGTCTTCAGGAATCTGCTATGAGCTCCTGCTGTCCGGGAAACTGCCATGGCTCGGGTGCGTCTGCGAATCTGCCATGGCATGGCAGCATAGAATCCGCCATGGCATGACAGTCTTTAATCCGCCATACCACCAGCAACTAGGCCGCCCGGTTGGCTGGTATGAGACTACGTCACTGATATACCCGTTTGGTATATCCACAACAGTGTTTCTCTTTCCCAGTGTATACCATTGCCCTGTCTGTTTCTAATAGTTATGTTCTATCTATTTCTCAGATCTTTCAGAAGAACCTTTCAACCATTAAGAACTTCGGCATCTTGCTGTGCTACGGTGCTGTGGACCACAACACGTACAAGGAGTACCGTGACACGACCCTGAACGGTGTTGTGGACCATATGTACACGGAGATGACTTTGCGCCACCGCTTCCGTTCCCCTGCATCCAGATCATCAAGACGGCGACGATTGACTTGAAGCTATGCAAGACGGACAACACCATGCAGTTCCACAACTCCAAGATCAAGACTACCTAGAATACGTGAGCCACTATATGTTATCCTGTTACAATTTTCTTCTATTCCTATTTAGATGTGAATTGATGTATATTATCATGTCTCTACTGTTGCTTGCTATTTAGTTAGCTACAAAAGTCTAATTATGAATCCTCTGACTTGAACTATATAATAACCTGTATCATTTCCTAGCTTCAGTATATTCTCGCTTTTCATGATGCAATTTTTATTTTCCAGCTGAATGAATGACACACATATCAGTATATCACTAGTGGAAAACAGGTCTAATATTCTAGGGCATTAGTCCCGGTTGCACTATGAACCGGGACTGATGCCCTGGGCCCCACTGCTTTTTCGGCCACAGGACCCCAGAACCCATTAGTCCTGGTTCGTTTTGAACCTTTGGTCCCGCTTCGTAATACAAACCGGGACTAAAGGCTCTGGGGTCGAATCCGGCTGTTGCCAGGCTCATTACTCCCGGCTGGTAACACCAACAGGGACTAAAGACACAGCCTTTAGTCCCGATTAGTAATACCAACCGGGACTAATGAGTTTCCTATATAAAACATCTCCTTCTTCCTCCCCGAGCCAGCCACTCCCCCTCTCCACTCTCAAGTGTTCTTCATGCAACAAAGCTAGCTCGAGTTCATCCTCTTTGACCACCATTTTTTGTCACAAATTGGTGTCCCCACTTCAATCTAAGTGGACTAAAAGGTAAGGAACTTTGTGCTTTTGTCTTTCATTGGTAATTTAGCTCATTTAATGCTCTAGAAATAGAGAGATTTGTGAATTTTTTATGGGAGCAATTATTTAGATGTTCATTTGATTATGTGTAGAAGTAGATGAAGATAGATGTAGAAATAGAGGTAGCGATAGAGATATAGATAGAAATATAAAATAGGAAATTAAAATAAAGATAGAGAGATAGAGATAGAGATAGAATTAAAAATAAAAATAGAAGTAGACATAGCTAACATAGAAATAGAAATAGAGATAGAGATAGAAATAGAAAAATAGAAATAGCGATAGAAATAGAGATAGATGCCGTAGGGCGGAGCGTCCGAAGATGTCGTAGGGCATAAGCACCAACAACATCTTCAAGAAGCTCCACCACGGAAGATTTCCCAACCCTTTATCCAACACTGTTAGAGGAGATGGAGTCTTTCATGGGCTTGCAGGGAAAATTTTCCAAGGCGGAGCTTCCAAAGATGCCGTAGGGCGTGAGCACCAACGACATCTTTGAGAAGCTCCACCACGGGAGATTTCCCAACCCTTTACCCAACACTATTAGAGGAGATGGAGTCTTTCACGGGCTTGCAGGGAAATTTTTCTGAGGCGGAGCTTCCGAAGATGCCGTAGGGCGTGAGCACCAACGACATCTTCGTGAAGCTCCGCCACGGGAGATTTCCAACCCTTTACCCAACACTGTTAGAGGAGATGGAGTCTTTGATGGGCTTGCAGGGAAATTTTTCCGAGGCGGAGCTTCCGAAGATGCCGTAGGGCGTGAGCACCAATGACATCTTCGAGAAGCTCCGCCACGGGAGATTTCCAACCCTTTACCCAACACTGTTAGAGGAGATGGAGTCTTTGATGGGCTTGCAGGGAAATTTTTCTGAGGCGGAGCTTACAAAGATGCCGTAGGGCGTGAGCACCAACGACATCTTCGAGAAGCTCCGCCACGGGAGATTTCCCAACCCTTTCCTCCATCCATGGGGATGAAACTCTCCCTGCCTTCTAGGTTGGCTTGTTGAGCTGCTTGCCATGCCGTATCGATGCTCCTTTTATAGGCACGGCGCCGCTTCTACTTTGTCTTGTTCCTCCGACAGGAACGTCGTGCGCTACATGCTTTATCTCATCGAGTAGTGCATCCACCCACGCATCCTTATCCTGCCGATAGCTTTAGTCTCGGTGGCACCCACCAGCCGGGACTAAAGGTTACCCACACGTCCTTATCCCACCGACAGTTTTGTTAGATGACACAAAAACTACCTTTAGTCCCGATTGTACCCACCAGCCGGGACTAAAGTTTTGTTAACTTATTCTAACTTATCAAACTAAAATTAGAGATAGAAATAGAAATTGTATATTTGATTTGCGTTTGATATGTACTTATATAATGCAGATGAGCCGAGCATGGATGTACGCCGATCGACGCTCTGGAGATTTTATTAAAGGCGTGCATTCTTTTCTCAATGTGGCTGAGGCAACCAAGCGGAATGGTTTTATGTGTTGTCCATGCGGTGTTTGTCGAAATGAGAAGGATTACCCCTCCACAAAGACCCTTCACATCCACCTGTTCCGGTTCGGTTTCATGTCCAGCTATAATTGTTGGACCAAGCATGGGGAGAGAGGGGTTATGATGGAAGACAACGATGAAGAAGAGAATGATGACAACTATCCTGAGTTCCCTGAAACCACCGATACCGCAACAGAAGATAATGAAGAAGAAGAAGGTGAAGAACGGGCATCAGATGTGCCCGCTGATGATCTTGTTCAGGTCATTGTTGATGCACAGATTGACTGTGAAAGTGAAAAGGAGAGGGAGAAATTGGAACACATGTTAGATGATCACAAAAAGAATTTGTACCCAAATTGCGAAGACGGCCAGAAAAAGCTAGCAAGCATGCTGAAATTGCTGCAATGGAAAGCAGAGAGTGGTTTATCTGACAAGGGATTTGAAAAGTTGCTGAAAATTATGAAGAAGATGCTTCCGAAGGATAACGAATTGCCCGCCAGTACGTATGAAGCAAAGAAGATTGTCTGCCCTCTAGGATTAGAGGTGCAGAAGATACATGCATGCATTAATGACTGTATTCTCTACCGCGGTGAGTACGAGAATTTGAATGCATGCCCGGTGTGAAGTGCATTTCGGTATAAGATCAGGCAAGATGACCCTGGTGATATTGAGGGCGAGCGCCCTAGGAATAGGGTTCCTGCCAAGGTGATGTGGTATGCACCTATAATACCACGGTTGAAACGTTTGTTTAGAAACAAAGAGCATGCCAAGTTGTCGAGGTGGCACAAAGAAGACCATAAGAGTGACGAGATGTTGAGACACCTCGCTGATGGGTCGTAGTGGAGAAAAATTGACAGAGATTTCCCAAAGTTTATGAAAGATGCACGGAACTTGAGGTTTGGTCTAAGTACAGATGGCATGAATCCTTTCGGGGAGCAGAGCTGCAGTCATAGCACCTGGCCCATGACCCTATGTATCTATAACCTTCCTCCTTGGTTGTGCATGAAGCGAAAGTTTATTATGATGCTAGTGCTTATCCAAGGCCCGAAGCAACCCAGCAATGACATTGATGTGTATCTAAGGCCATTAGTTGATGAACTTTTACAGCTGTGGCAGACTGAAGGTGTTCGTGTGTGGGATGAGTACAAATAAGAGGAATTTGATCTACGAGCGTTGCTGTTCGTGACCATCAATGATTGTCCTGCTCTTAGTAACCTTTTAGGATAGACAAACAAGGGATACAATGCATGCACACACTGTTTAGGTGAGATCGATAGTATATATTTGGATAAAAGTAAGAAGGTGGTGTATCTCGGGCATCATCGATTCCTTTCGCCCGAACATCAATTGAAGAAAAAAGGCAAGCATTTCAACAGCGAGGCAGAAGTCTGAGGCAAGCCTAAACACCATACTGGTGATGATATATTTGATATGGTCAAAGATTTAAAAGTAATCTTTGGAAAGGGTCCTGGCAATCTGTCTGTTCCGAATGACGCTAGCGGACATACACCCATGTGGAAAAGAAATCTATATTTTGGGAGCTTGAGTATTGGAAATTCCCAGATGTCCGCTCTGCAATCGACATGATGCACGTGACAAAGAATGTTTGCGTGAACCTACTAGGCTTCTTGGGCTTGTATGGGAAGACAAAAGATACACCGGAAGCATGTGAGGACCAGCACCGTATGAAAAGAAGAGACGGCATGCATCCGGAGGATTCTAAGGGTCCTGCGAGCTATGCTCTTACCAAAGAAGAGAAGGAAATCTTTTTTGAATGCCTGAGGAGTATCAAGGTCCCATCTGGATTCTCGTCAAATATAAAGGGAATAATAAATATGGTAGAGAAAAAATTCCAAAACCTAAAGTCTCATGACTGCCACGTGCTTATGACGCAATTGCTTCAGGTTGCACTGAGGGGGATTCCACTAGAAAATGTTCGAGTACCGATTGTGAAGCTATGTGCATTCCTCAATGCAATTTCGCAGAAGGTAATCAATCCAGAAGATCTACAACGGTTACAGAATGATGTGGCCCAATGTCTTGTCAGCTTCGAGTTGGTGTTCCCACCGTCCTTCTTCAATATTATGACACATCTCTTAGTTCACCTAGTCGAAGAGATTACCATTCTCGGTCCAGTATTTCTGCACAATATGTTCCCCTTTGAGAGGTTCATGGGGGTCTTAAAGAAATATGTGCATAACTGTGCTAGGCCAGAAGGAAGCATCTCCAAGGGCTATCTAACAGAGGAGGTCATTGAGTTTTGTGTTGACTTTGTTCCTGACCTGAACCCGATTGGTCTTCCTCAATTGCGGCATGAGGGGAGACTGAGTGGAAAAGGCACGCTAGGAATGAAATCAGCATACTGTATGGATGGACATTCTTTGAGTGAAGCACACTACAAAGTTTTACAAAATTCCACGTTGGTGGAGCCGTATATGGAGCGACACAAGAATATTGTACGCTCGGAAAACCCGGGGCAATCTGACTCCTGGATTACAAAGTTGCACATGGAAACTTTTGGTAGTTGGTTGCAAACACTTCTCATAAATGACGCCACTGTTGGATATGATCTGTCCATGTTGGCCAAGAAACCATCTTCATCCTTTGGCTCTCGTGATCACCGTGCTCCGTCTTTCGCCTGGAGACTTCATCCGTATGAATTCCGGCTTGGGTAGTCTTGGGTCAGCCCAACACGCAAACAACGCTCACCGCGGATCGAACCAGGCTCATGCCACAATTTGATCGATCTGGCGGATTGATCGTCGCATGCGTGAGACCGCCAACGCTTCCGCCTGGCTGGCTATTGCGCTCTGCAAATTTAGCCGGTCCAGCATACGCTGAGTACCGTCATCTATGGACACGGATTATAGGAGCGATGTTGATGTCAAGATCGTCTAATTCCGCGGCCATAGATGTGGTGGATCCAATCGGCGCCGTCTTGGAACGCGGCAACGCACGTGACAGGGAGGATCAACGCCGCTGAAACGTGCGTGATGGCAGATCCGACACCTGTGACGTCGAGCCAGCAGTGTAGCCAAAATTTGTCCGCCTAGGTTGATGACGCCGGTGACGTGATCGGTGGTGTTGTAGCAGATGCAATCTCGCCACCACAGAAGACGATGAGTGATTCCGCCCGGATCGATTCCAGAAGCCCTTGCCCCACGGTGGGCACCAACTGTCGTGGTTCTTACGATACGTATGCCATGAGGGGTACCTCAAGGCGATAGAAAGAGGGGATAGGCGATCTGGTGCCCGAGATGGTGATAGACAGGGATTACCCAGGTTCACGTCCCCGTGGTGGAGGATCGCTACATCCTGCTACAACTCACTATAATGGCACAATGTGTACAGATTACAATGATGGTGTTGGTCGCTATGCGATCTGCTATATCTTAGCTATTCTAGCTATCTCATGGCCTCAAGGGCTCCTCCACGCCGGCTTATAAAGGCGTATGGCGTGGACATCATGGCGGTTCCGGGGCGGATACTACATAGAGTCCTAGACTAAGTCCTATACAATATCATGTACTACATGACAAATCTGCCATAAGCATGTCTTCAGGAATCTGCTATGAGCTCCTGCTGTCCGGGAAACTGCCATGGCTCGGGTGCGTCTGCGAATCTGCCATGGCATGGCCGCATAGAATCCGCCATGGCATGACAGTCTTTAATCCGCCATACCACCAGCAACTAGGCCGCCCGGTTGGCTGGTATGAGACTACGTCACTGATATACCCGTTTGGTATATCCACAACAGTGTTTCTCTTTCCCAGTGTATACCATTGCCCTGTCTGTTTCTAATAGTTATGTTCTATCTATTTCTCAGATCTTTGAGAAGAACCTTTCAACCATTAAGAACTTCGGCATCTTGCTGTGCTACGGTGCTGTGGACCACAACACGTACAAGGAGTACCGTGACACGACCCTGAACGGTGTTGTGGACCATATGTACACGGAGATGACTTTGCGCCACCGCTTCCGTTCCCCTGCATCCAGATCATCAAGACGGCGACGATTGACTTGAAGCTATGCAAGACGGACAACACCATGCAGTTCCACAACTCCAAGATCAAGACTACCTAGAATACGTGAGCCACTATATGTTATCCTGTTACAATTTTCTTCTATTCCTATTTAGATGTGAATTGATGTATATTATCATGTCTCTACTGTTGCTTGCTATTTAGTTAGCTACAAAAGTCTAATTATGAATCCTCTGACTTGAACTATATAATAACCTGTATCATTTCCTAGCTTCAGTATATTCTCGCTTTTCATGATGCAATTTTTATTTTCCAGCTGAATGAATGACACACATATCAGTATATCACTAGTGGAAAACAGGTCTAATATTCTAGGGCATTAGTCCCGGTTGCACTATGAACCGGGACTGATGCCCTGGGCTCCACTGCATTTTCGGCCACAGGACCCCAGAACCCATTAGTCCTGGTTCGTTTTGAACCTTTGGTCCCGCTTCGTAATACAAACCGGGACTAAAGGCTCTGGGGTCGAATCCGGCTGTTGCCAGGCTCATTACTCCCGGCTGGTAACACCAACAGGGACTAAAGACACAGCCTTTTGTCCCGATTGGTAATACCAACCGGGACTAATGAGTTTCCTATATAAAACATCTCCTTCTTCCTCCCCGAGCCAGCCACTCCCCCTCTCCACTCTCAAGTGTTTTTCATGCAACAAAGCTAGCTCGAGTTCATCCTCTTTGACCACCATTTTTTGTCACAAATTGGTGTCCCCACTTCAATCTAAGTGGACTAAAAGGTAAGGAACTTTGTGCTTTTGTCTTTCATTGGTAATTTAGCTCATTTAATGCTCTAGAAATAGAGAGATTTGTGAATTTTTTATGGGAGCAATTATTTAGATGTTCATTTGATTATGTGTAGAAGTAGATGAAGATAGAGGTAGAAATAGAGGTAGCGATAGAGATATAGATAGAAATATAAAATAGGAAATTAAAATAAAGATAGAGAGATAGAGATAGAGATAGAATTAAAAATAAAAATAGAAGTAGACATAGCTAACATAGAAATAGAAATAGAGATAGAGATAGAAATAGAAAAATAGAAATAGCGATAGAAATAGAGATAGATGCCGTAGGGCGGAGCGTCCGAAGATGTCGTAGGGCATGAGCACCAACAACATCTTTGAGAAGCTCCGCCACGGAAGATTTCCCAACCCTTTATCCAACACTGTTAGAGGAGATGGAGTCTTTCACGGGCTTGCAGGGAAAATTTTCCAAGGCGGAGCTTCCAAGGATGCCGTAGGGCGTGAGCACCAACGACATCTTCGAGAAGCTCCACCACGGGAGATTTCCCAACCCTTTACCCAACACTATTAGAGGAGATGGAGTCTTTCACGGGCTTGCAGGGAAATTTTTCTGAGGCGGAGCTTCCGAAGATGCCGTAGGGCGTGAGCACCAACGACATCTTCGTGAAGCTCCGCCACGGGAGATTTCCAACCCTTTACCCAACACTGTTAGAGGAGATGGAGTCTTTGATGGGCTTGCAGGGAAATTTTTCCGAGGCGGAGCTTCCGAAGATGCCGTAGGGCGTGAGCACCAACGACATCTTCGAGAAGCTCCGCCACGGGAGATTTCCAACCCTTTACCCAACACTGTTAGAGGAGATGGAGTCTTTGATGGGCTTGCAGGGAAATTTTTCTGAGGCGGAGCTTACAAAGATGCCGTAGGGCGTGAGCACCAACGACATCTTCGAGAAGCTCCGCCATGGGAGATTTCCCAACCCTTTCCTCCATCCATGGGGATGAAACTCTCCCTGCCTTCTAGGTTGGCTTGTTGAGCTGCTTGCCATGCCGTATCGATGCTCCTTTTATAGGCACGGCGCCGCTTCTACTTTGTCTTGTTCCTCCGACAGGAACGTCGTGTGCTACATGCTTTATCTTATCGAGTAGTGCATCCACCCACGCATCCTTATCCTGCCGATAGCTTTAGTCTCGGTGGCACCCACCAGCCGGGACTAAAGGTTACCCACACGTCCTTATCCCACCGACAGTTTTGTTAGATGACACAAAAACTACCTTTAGTCCCGATTGTACCCACCAGCCGGGACTAAAGTTTTGTTAACTTATTCTAACTTATCAAACTAAAATTAGAGATAGAAATAGAAATTGTATATTTGATTTGCGTTTGATATGTACTTATATAATGCAGATGAGCCGAGCATGGATGTACGCCGATCGACGCTCTGGAGATTTTATTAAAGGCGTGCATTCTTTTCTCAATGTGGCTGAGGCAACCAAGCGGAATGGTTTTATGTGTTGTCCATGCGGTGTTTGTCAAAATGAGAAGGATTACCCCTCCACAAAGACCCTTCACATCCACCTGTTCCGGTTCGGTTTCATGTCCAGCTATAATTGTTGGACCAAGCATGGGGAGAGAGGGGTTATGATGGAAGACAACGATGAAGAAGAGAATGATGACAACTATCCTGAGTTCCCTGAAACCACCGATACCGCAACAGAAGATAATGAAGAAGAAGAAGAAGGTGAAGAACGGGCATCAGATGTGCCCGCTGATGATCTTGTTCAGGTCATTGTTGATGCACAGATTGACTGTGAAAGTGAAAAGGAGAGGGAGAAATTGGAACACATGTTAGATGATCACAAAAAGAATTTGTACCCAAATTGCGAAGACGGCCAGAAAAAGCTAGCAAGCATGCTGAAATTGCTGCAATGGAAAGCAGAGAGTGGTTTATCTGACAAGGGATTTGAAAAGTTGCTGAAAATTATGAAGAAGATGCTTCCGAAGGATAACGAATTGCCCGCCAGTACGTATGAAGCAAAGAAGATTGTCTGCCCTCTAGGATTAGAGGTGCAGAAGATACATGCATGCATTAATGACTGTATTCTCTACCGCGGTGAGTACGAGAATTTGAATGCATGCCCGGTGTGAAGTGCATTTCGGTATAAGATCAGGCAAGATGACCCTGGTGATATTGAGGGCGAGCGCCCTAGGAATAGGGTTCCTGCCAAGGTGATGTGGTATGCACCTATAATACCACGGTTGAAACGTTTGTTTAGAAACAAAGAGCATGCCAAGTTGTCGAGGTGGCACAAAGAAGACCATAAGAGTGACGAGATGTTGAGACACCTCGCTGATGGGTCGTAGTGGAGAAAAATTGACAGAGATTTCCCAAAGTTTATGAAAGATGCACGGAACTTGAGGTTTGGTCTAAGTACAGATGGCATGAATCCTTTCGGGGAGCAGAGCTGCAGTCATAGCACCTGGCCCATGACCCTATGTATCTATAACCTTCCTCCTTGGTTGTGCATGAAGCGAAAGTTTATTATGATGCTAGTGCTTATCCAAGGCCCGAAGCAACCCAGCAATGACATTGATGTGTATCTAAGGCCATTAGTTGATGAACTTTTACAGCTGTGGCAGACTGAAGGTGTTCGTGTGTGGGATGAGTACAAATAAGAGGAATTTGATCTACGAGCGTTGCTGTTCGTGACCATCAATGATTGTCCTGCTCTTAGTAACCTTTTAGGATAGACAAACAAGGGATACAATGCATGCACACACTGTTTAGGTGAGATCGATAGTATATATTTGGATAAAAGTAAGAAGGTGGTGTATCTCGGGCATCATCGATTCCTTTCGCCCGAACATCAATTGAAGAAAAAAGGCAAGCATTTCAACAGCGAGGCAGAAGTCTGAGGCAAGCCTAAACACCATACTGGTGATGATATATTTGATATGGTCAAAGATTTAAAAGTAATCTTTGGAAAGGGTCCTGGCAATCTGTCTGTTCCGAATGACGCTAGCGGACATACACCCATGTGCAAGAAGAAATCTATATTTTGGGAGCTTGAGTATTGGAAATTCCCAGATGTCCGCTCTGCAATCGACATGATGCACGTGACAAAGAATGTTTGCGTGAACCTACTAGGCTTCTTGGGCTTGTATGGGAAGACAAAAGATACACCGGAAGCATGTGAGGACCAGCACCGTATGAAAAGAAGAGACGGCATGCATTCGGAGGATTCTAAGGGTCCTGCGAGCTATGCTCTTACCAAAGAAGAGAAGGAAATCTTTTTTGAATGCCTGAGGAGTATCAAGGTCTCATCTGGATTCTCGTCAAATATAAAGGGAATAATAAATATGGTAGAGAAAAAATTCCAAAACCTAAAGTCTCATGACTGCCACGTGCTTATGACGCAATTGCTTCAGGTTGCACTGAGGGGGATTCCACTAGAAAATGTTCGAGTACCGATTGTGAAGCTATGTGCATTCCTCAATGCAATTTCGCAGAAGGTAATCAATCCAGAAGATCTACAACGGTTACAGAATAATGTGGCCCAATGTCTTGTCAGCTTCGAGTTGGTGTTCCCACCGTCCTTCTTCAATATTATGACACATCTCTTAGTTCACCTAGTCGAAGAGATTACCATTCTCGGTCCAGTATTTCTGCACAATATGTTCCCCTTTGAGAGGTTCATGGGGGTCTTAAAGAAATATGTGCATAACTGTGCTAGGCCAGAAGGAAGCATCTCCAAGGGCTATCTAACAGAGGAGGTCATTGAGTTTTGTGTTGACTTTGTTCCTGACCTGAACCCGATTGGTCTTCCTCAATTGCGGCATGAGGGGAGACTGAGTGGAAAAGGCACGCTAGGAATGAAATCAGCATACTGTATGGATGGACATTCTTTGAGTGAAGCACACTACAAAGTTTTACAAAATTCCACGTTGGTGGAGCCGTATATGGAGCGACACAAGAATATTGTACGCTCGGAAAACCCGGGGCAATCTGACTCCTGGATTACAAAGTTGCACATGGCAACTTTTGGTAGTTGGTTGCAAACACTTCTCATAAATGATGCCACTGTTGGATATGATCTGTCCATGTTGGCCAAGAAACCATCTTCAACTATATTGACTTTCCAGGGTAACGAGATAAATGGAAATACATTTTACACGGTCGCCCAAGATAAAAAGAGCACCAATCAAAACAGTGGCATCCGCTTTGATGCAGTACACGACAATGGGAAAAAGGACACATATTATGGTTACATAGAGGAGATATGGGAACTTGACTATGGACCGTCTTTTAAGGTCCCTTTGTTTCGGTGCAAATGGGTCAAGCTGACAGGAGGCGGGGTAGTTGTAGACCAAAAGTACGGCATGACAACAGTGGATCTCAACAATCTTGCGTACATGGACGAACCATTCGTCCTAGCCAACGATATCGCTCAGGTTTTCTATGTGAAGGACATGTCTACAAAACCGAGAAAAAGAAAAGATAAGAAAACGAATACATCACACGATGAGCCAAAGCGACACATTGTTCTCTCAGGGAAAAGAATCATCGTGGGAGTGGAGGACAAGACAGATATGTCAGAAGATTATAACAAGTTTGATGAAATTCCGCCCTTCAGAGTGAACACTGACCCAACCATCCTCTTAAACAAAGAAGATACTCAATGGTTACGGTGCAGAAGGAAACCCCAACACTAGATGGGGATGTTGGTGATGTGTAATAATGTATTAAACCTTTTATGTAAATGTATGATTTTGGGTTAGTTATTCAAATTCGAACACTTTTTATATTCCAAGATTTGTCAGATTCAGAAGTATGTAAAAACAATATTAATCAAAACAATTTTAATTAAAAATAGAAAATGGTTTTGAATTAGTTATTCAATTTCAAACACTTTTCATATTCATAGTTTTATCAAATTCTAAGATATGCAAAAAGAATATTAATCAATATAGTTTTAATTGAAAATGGCAAAATAGTTAATAGTTTGAATAGTTAGAATAATTGATTTTAAAAATAGAAAATAGTTTTGAATTAGTTATTCAATTTCAAACACTTTTCATATTCAAAGTTTTTTCAGATTCTAAAATATGCAAAAAGAATATTAATCAATATAGTTTTAATTAAAAATGGCAAAATAGTTAATTGTTTAAATAGTTAGATTAATTGATTTTAAAAATAGAAAATATTTTTGAATTAGTTATTCAATTTCAAACACTTCTCATATTCAAAGTTTTGTCAGATTCTAAAATATGCAAAAAGAATATTAATCAATATAGTTTTAATTAAAAATGGCAAAATAGTTAAATGTTTAAATAGTTAGATTAATTGATTTTAAAAATAGAAAATATTTTTAAATTAGTTATTCAATTTCAAACACTTTTCATATTCAAAGTTTTATCAGATTCTAAAATATATAGAAGTTATTCAAATTGAAATTCAAAATTCATATTCAAATGAAATCTAAAAAAATATACAGCATTGGCGCGCATTTATTACACCTTTAGTCCCGGTTGGTTTCACTAACCGGGACTAAAGGTCTGGGGCACGGGCGTGAACCGCCCAAATGTCTTTAGTCCCAGTTGAAGCCACTGCTACTCGGTGATGATGACGCCAGAAAAGAGCTGTGGCGTGTAGTTGACGTGGGAGCAGTAAGTCCTTGTGCGTGGTGATGACCAGCCCATTGGGAACCCCAAGAGGAAGGTATGATGAGTGTAGCAGCAAGTTTTCCCTCAGTTAAGAAACCAAGGTATATCGAACAGGAGAAGGGAGACGGTGACGACTGAAGGTGTTTGTGGAACCTGCACACACACAAACAAATACTTTGTTCCCAACTTGCGATGAGGTTGTCAATCTCACCGGTTTGCTTGAAACAAAGGTTATGAGCGTATCGAGTGGAAAATAGTAGAGTATATGCGAGTAAAGTAAATAGTGCGGGAAAAGTAAACAGTTGATTGCAATATGATTAAAATAGGACCGGGGTCCACAGTTCACTAGTGGTGTCTCTCCATAGATAAAATAACATGCTGGGTAAACAAATTACAGTTGGGCAATTGATAGAATAAAGATAACGTGATATGTCAAGAAGATCACTATGAGATTCACTCTGGGCATTACAACAAAATACATAGACCGCCATCCAACTGCATCTATGACTAATAATCCACCCCCGGGGATATCATCCGAACACCCTAGAAGTATTAAGTTGCGAACAACAGATAATTGCATTAAGCAAAGTGTGTAATGTAAACAAAGCATATGCCCTTGAGCATATGAATGTTGTTTTCTCCCTAGTAGCAACAGCACATCTACCACCTTAGAGGTTTCTGTCACTCCCCCAGGTGAAATAGAGGCATGAACCCACTATCGAGCATAAATACCCCCTCTTGGAGTCACTAGCAACTACTCGGCCAAGATAGCTACTAACAACGGAGAGCATGCATGATCATAAACAACATAGAGATAACAAAAGATATAATTCAGTACAGCAACTTAATCATAAACACCAATATTCATCGGATCCCAACAAACCAACATCATAGAATTACATAACGGTGATCTCAATCATGTAGGGCAGCTCATGAGATCTAAACATGAAGCACATGGTGGAGAAGACAACCATCTAGCTACTGCTATGGACCCATAGTCCAAGGTAGACTACTCACTCATCGCTCCGGAGGCAATCATGGCAATGAAGGAGACCTCCGGTGGTGATTCCCCTATCCGGCAGGGTGCCGGGAAGAGCTTCTGGACCCTCCGATCTTCGGGTCGACGGCGGCGGCGGATCGCGATGTATTCTGGAAAACTGATCGGGTCCTTAGGTTTTTCTCGTCAGGGGGTAAATATAGGCGAAGGGGCGATGTCAGAGGAGGGACCATGGTCCCTCACACGGGCCCGGCGCGGCCAGGGGTCTGGCCGCGCCGCCCCTGTGTGTGGGGGCCACGTGGCCCCCCTCCTTAACTTCTTCTGATCTCTGGAGGCTTCCCCATGATATAAGACTTCAGGAACTTGTTTCGTCCAATTCCGAGAATATTTCCTGTGTATCACTTCTGAAACACAAAAACAGCAGAAAACAGGAACTGGCACTGTGGCACTTCGTTAATAGGTTAGTTCCGGAAAATGTATAAAAATGCCACTAAGTGTAACGAAACAATGGGCAAATGGTGTAAAACAAAGCATGGAGCATCAAAAATTATAGATACGTTTGAGACGTATCAAGCATCCCCAAGCTTAACTCCTGCTCGTCCTCGAGTAGGTAAGTGATAACAAAAGAATAATTTTTGAGGTGACATGCACCTACACAATCTTGATCATATATGTAAGCATTGGTGAGCTGGGATCAATAGAACTTAAAACATGGGCATGAAGATATAATCATGACAATAAGAACTTAGCAACCATGTTGTAAACATGCAAATGAACACAAACAAAAGATCATGATAATGAAACAATGAAAGTCAAACGTGTGTTCAAATCATAAGGAAAAACATACAAATGGTTTTCAGCTTGTCCTTCATGGAGAGCAAAACATAAATGCATAGGACACCTTCAAGTTTAAGAGGGTGACTAGATACAAATAATTTAAGAACAAGTGAAACCAACAATATGAGTCAATCAATGAACTTTGGGACAATGCATATCACACTAAGAATGTCAACTATGCTCTCTTAATGGTGCATAAAGAAAGAAGGTGGTGACTCAACATAAAAGTAAAAGAAAGGCCCTTCGCAGAGGGAAGCAGTGATTAAGCATGTGCTAGAGCTTTTCATTTTGTAAAACAGAGAATAAAACTTGATTTTGAGAGGTGGTTGTCTTTGTCAACGACTGGCAATGGGGTTCTTACTATCTTCCATACAAAAATGAAGCAAGTTTTTGAGAGAGAGATTGGCACTTTGGTGCTCTTTTTATAAAACTTGGCACTCCTCCCCACCTTTTCCTTTCACATACCATGGCTAACCGATTCCATCGGGTGCCCACCAACATTCACATTCTTGGAGGAGTGCCTTTTTTCTATTTTTCCTTTTTTTTTCTTTTTTGGAATAAGCAATATGGAAGATAGCAAATCCGACCACTATGTCCCCATGAGCTGAAAACAGTGTCACAAAACGAGAAGTATTTTGAAGGTTTTTGAAAGGTAGCACATGAAAATTTTACTTTGGAATGGCTTACAAATACCATGCATAGGAATTTATAGTGGACAAAATGGCAAACTTTGGCTTTTAGGAGTTGGATGCACGAGTAGAGCTCATACTCAGTACAAGGCGAGGGCTAGCAAAAGACTGGGAGCGACCGACTAAGAGAGCAATAATGGCCATAATCATGCAAAGCGACAAAGCGACATTAAAAGAAGCATACGATGGCATCAAAAGTCAAAAACTAAATGATCATGATGGCTATCGGTGACTTTGTAAGAGTCTAGCATGTGTGAGCATGCGCCAAGTCAACCCAAATAAAGCATCAAGGAGAAAACCAAAATAATGCTTCCATACAATAAAAACAACGCATGATATTTTCAAAGGCTCATTAAGCAATCTCAGTTATTTGAGACAAGTCATGCTACAGCAAAACTACTAAGCATACTATCAAAAAGACATCAAGCATGACATGAAAAAGCCTAAGCCGCAGTCTACACAAGCTCCTTCTTGTACCACTATTTTGCACAAAGCTTTTTCTCTTTTCCAACACCATTTGAAATTTTAAAAGATACCTCTTTTGATGAAAACCAATGAAGATCAGAGGCAAAAATACACCTTGATGAAAAGATATGAAAAGATCTGAATGCAAATCAAGGCGAAAACAAAAACCAAAAGCAGTAGCAGAAAAAGTAGAACGCTCGATTTTTAATAAGAGTGAAAACTAGAGCGTTCTTTGCAAATGAAAACGAGTACATCTCCTCCAAAGGAAATTTGTTGGGGTCCAACCATTTATTGCAGCAAACAAACAAACTAAACAAACTAAGAAAACTAAAACGACTGACGCTCCAAGAAAAACACATAGTGCATGAAGCAATAAAAATATAGTGTTTTGAAAGGTGACCTGATTTTTGCCGATGAAGAAGGGGTGCCTCGGGGGCATCCCCAAGCTTTGACGCTTGTACTTCTTGAATATTTATTGGGGTGCTGGGCATCCCCAAGCTTGAGCTTTTGTCCATTCTTCAACTCATCTCATCATTCTCCAATCCCTACACTTGAAAACTTCCTTCATACAAAACTAAACACAATTCTATTAGCAACATTAGTGTAAGCATAAAATATATTCAACCTCTTTTAGCTTCAGGTTTCAACCCAAAACCACCACATATAAAGTATATACTACTGTAGCAACTTCCACAAGAGTTCCATGATAAAAAAGAATTCAAAAGAAAGCGATAAAGTGGCAAAAACGAATATTGGCAGAAATCTGTTAAAACTGAACAGCTGACAAAGGACGAATTTTTGAGGGATTTTCTGTTGCTCAAATCAAAAAGTGTTCAACTAAGAAAAGTTTGGATATAACCTGGGGCATATGCACAAGAAATCGCAGGTCCAAAAGATAAACAGAGAATTTTCACGAATTTTTACGGTGCAGCACCAAAAACAGTTTCAGGACAGCAGTTTCCCCAAATCTTTACCTCACTCAAATTAGAGGCTTCTCTTGGCACAAAAACGAAATAAACAAGATAAGGAGCGGTCATTACAGTAGTAATGACTTCCAAGACTCAAATAAAAAAAAAGTACTGAAAAGTAAACAATGGGTTATCTCCCAAGAGTGCTTTTCTTTAACGCCTTTGAGCTAGGCGCAGAAAAGTGCGAATCAAGTAATATCAAGAGATGAAGCATCAAGCTCATAATTTGCTCTAAGAATAGAGTCAAAAATTAATTTCTTTATTTTCCTAGGGAAGTGTTCCATACCTTTCTTTAGTGGGAATTGATACTTGATAGTGCCTTCCCTCATATCAATAATAGCACCTACAGTTCGAAGAAAGGGTCTTCCCAAAATAATAGGACATGAAGCATGGCATTCAACGTCCATAACAAGAAAATCAACGGGAACGAGGTTATTGTTAACCACAATAAGAACATCATTAATCCTTCCCAAAGGTTTCTTCTTAGCAACATCAGCAATAGGAACATCAAAATAACACTTTTCAAGCGGTGGTAAATCAAGCATGTCATAAATCTTTCTAGGCATAATAGAAATACTAGCACCTAGATCACATAAAGCATGGCAATCATAACCATTAACATGCATATCAATGATGGGTTCCCAACCATCTTCTAACTTCTTGGGAACAGAGGCTTTTTGCTTCAACTTTTCATCCCTAATCTTTATGAGGGCATTGGTAATATGCTTAGTAAAAGCAATATTTAAAGAACTAGCATTGGGAGTCAAAGCAAGCTTTTGCAAGAACAAAATAACTTCAGATATATTGCAGCCATCAACATCAAAATCATTAAAAGAAATAGAGCTATCATCTCCCACACTCCGAAAAATTTCAGCACTCTTTTGAGAAAAAGTTTTGGCAGTTTTAGGCTTTTTAACACAAGGAGTGGGAGTTTTCTCTACACCAATCAAAGTAAGAGGGTTACCATCAGTAGGAGCAACATCATTAGAGGTAGTAATAGTATATACCTTCATCTCTCTAGCCATCTCATCTTCTCTTTCCCACCTGGCATGCAATTCCGCTAACAATCTAATATTTTCATCAATTCCAACTTGGGTAGCATTAGCGGCAGCAACAACATTGCTCACATTCACATCATTAGGAAACACTTTTAATTTCAGAAGTTCAACATCATGAGCAAGGCTATCAACTTTAGAAGCAAGAATATCAATTTTGCCTAACTTTTCCTCAACAGACTTGTTAAAAGTAGTTTGCTTACCGATGAAGTCCTTGAGCATTACCTCAAGCTCGGAGGGCGCGGCCCTAGTATTGTTGTAGGAATTACCATAAGAGTTACCATAACCATTACCATTGGTAGAAGGATATGGCCTATAATTGTTACTAGCAAAATTGTTCCTATAAGCATTGCTGTTAAAATTATTGTTTCTAATGAAATTCACATCAACTTGCTCTTCTTGAGCAACCAGAGAGGCCAAAGGAACATTATTAGGATCAACATGAGTTCTATCATTAGCAAGCATAGCCATAATGGTATCAATATTATCATTCAAGGAAGAGGTTTCCTCAACAGAATTTACCTTCTTACCTTGTGGAGCTCTCTCGGTGTGCCATTCGGAATAATTTACCATTATGTTGTCGAGTAGCTTTGATGCGGCGCCCAATGTAAGGGACATAAAAGTGCCTCCAGCAGCTGAATCAAGTAGGTTCCTTGAAGAAAAATTCAGTCCTGCATAAAAAGTTTGGATAATCATCCAAGTAGTCAGTCCATGAGTGGGGCAATTCTTTATCATAGATTTCATTCTTTCCCAAGCTTGAGCAACATGTTCATTATCAAACTGAGTAAACTTCATAATATTGCTACGCAACGATATAATCTTAGCAGGAGGATAGTATCTACCAATAAAAGCATCCTTACACTTAGCCCATGAATCAATACTATTCTTAGTCAAAGACAGCAACCAATCTTTAGCCTTTCCTCTCAAAGAAAAAGGAAACAACTTGAGCTTAATAATATCACTATCAACATCCTTATATTTTTGCATCTCACATAGCTCAACAAAATTGTTGGGATGAGCTGCAACATCTTCAGTACTAGCACCAGAAAATTGCTCTTTCATAACAAGGTTCAATAAAGCAGGCTTGATCTCATAAAAGGTGGTAGCAGGAACAGGTGGTGCAATAGGAGTGCAGATAAAATCACTATTGTTCGTGCTAGCAAAGTCACACAACTTGGTGTTTTTAGGATTGGCCATTTCAGCAAAACGAAAGTAAACAAGTAAAAACAGCTACCAAGGATTCTAATTTTTTTGGGTTTTTGATATAAAAGCAATGCATGTAAATAAATAAAGTAAAGCAAAACAAATAACAAAGTAAAGAATGTGTGTGCGAAGAACTCCCCTCGCAGAAGTCTTCTCTCTTCCTCGGCAACGGCGCCAGAAAAGAGGCTGCTACTCGGTGATGATGACGCCAGAAAAGAGCTGTGGCGTGTAGTTGACGTGGGAGCAGTAAGTCCTTGTGCGTGGTGATGACCAACCCGTTGGGAACCCCAAGAGGAAGGTATGATGAGTGTAGCAGCAAGTTTTCCCTCAGTTAAGAAACCAAGGTATATCGAACAGGAGAAGGGAGACGGTGACGACTGAAGGTGTTTGTGGAACCTGCACACACACAAACAAATACTTTGTTCCCAACTTGCGATGAGGTTGTCAATCTCACCGGTTTGCTTGAAATAAAGGTTATGAGCGTATCGAGTGGAAAACAGTAGAGTATATGCGAGTAAAGTAAACAGTGCGGGAAAAGTAAACAGTTGATTGCAATATGATTAAAATAGGACTGGGGTCCACAGTTCACTAGTGGTGTCTCTCCATAGATAAAATAACATGCTGGGTAAACAAATTACAGTTGGGCAATTGATAGAATAAAGATAACGTGATATGTCAAGAAGATCACTATGAGATTCACTCTGGGCATTACAACAAAATACATAGACCGCCATCCAACTGCATCTATGACTAATAATCCACCCCCGGGGATATCATCCGAACACCCTAGAAGTATTAAGTTGCGAACAACAAATAATTGCATTAAGCAAAGTGTGTAATGTAAATAAAGCATATGCCCTTGAGCATATGAATGTTGTTTTCTCCCTAGTAGCAACAGCACATCTACCACCTTAGAGGTTTCTGTCACTCCCCCAGGTGAAATAGAGGCATGAACCCACTATCGAGCATAAATACCCCCTCTTGGAGTCACTAGCAACTACTCGGCCAAGATAGCTACTAACAACGGAGAGCATGCAAGATCATAAACAACATAGAGATAACAAAAGATATAATTCAGTACAGCAACTTAATCATAAACACCAATATTCATCGGATCCCAACAAACCAACATCATAGAATTACATAACGGTGATCTCAATCATGTAGGGCAGCTCATGAGATCTAAACATGAAGCACATGGTGGAGAAGACAACCATCTAGCTACTGCTATGGACCCATAGTCCAAGGTAGACTACTCACTCATCGCTCCGGAGGCAATCATGGCGATGAAGGAGACCTCCGGTGGCAATTCCCCTCTCCGGCAGGGTGCCGGGAAGAGCTTCTGGACCCTCCCGATCTTCGGGTCGACGGCGGCGGCGGATTGCGATGTATTCTGGAAAACTGATCGGGTCCTTAGGTTTTTCTCGTCAGGGGGTAAATATAGGCGAAGGGGCGATGTCAGAGGAGGGACCACGGTCCCTCACACGGGCCCGGCACGGCCAGGGGTCTGGCCACGCCGCCCCTATGTGTGGGGGCCACGTGGCCCCCCTCCTTCACTTCTTCTGATCTCTGGAGGCTTCCCCGTGATATAAGACTTCAGGAACTTGTTTCGTCCAATTCCGAGAATATTTCCTGTGTATCACTTCTGAAACAGAAAAACAGCAGAAAACAGGAACTGGCACTGTGGCACTTCGTTAATAGGTTAGTTCCGGAAAATGTATAAAAATGCCACTAAGTGTAACGAAACAATGGGCAAATGGTGTAAAACAAAGCATGGAGCATCAAAAATTATAGATACGTTTGAGACATATCAGCCACCAACCGGGACTAAAGGGGGGTATACATAGCGTGGCACCCTCTCCTTCTTCCTCTCTTCTCCACACTTAGCAGTTTCGACTGAGATCGACCCAAGGCGCCCCCGCGACGAGGAGCTCCCTGCCTCCATTGTTGCGGCCGCTCGCCGCCGTCGACACGCCGCCGCGCATGCCGTCTCGACGCCCGCCCCGATGCCCACGACCGCCACCCGGCCCCGCCGCCCAGCCCCGCCGCCCGGCCTCGCCGCCAGACACCGCCTTGGCCAGACACCACCCCGGCCAGACCCCGCCCCGGCCAGACCGCCGCCCCCGGCCGACGCCCATAACCGTGCATAGGTAAATTTTTTTAACTTTTATTTTGTTTAATTTTATTAGGGTTATATAAAGTTTATTAGTTAGAAAATAGTTAAAAATATGTAAATTTGCATGTTAGAAATAGGAAATATATTAAGTTTATTAGGGTTAGAAAATAGTTAGAAATATGCAAATTTCTAACTATATAGTTAGAAATATATTAGGGTTAGAAATATTAAGTTTATTAGAGTTAGAAATATGCAAATTTGCAAATATACAAATATGAAAATATGCAAATAGGAAATAGGAAATATGAAATATGCAAATAGGAAAATATGCAAATATACAAATATGAAAATATTAAGTTTATTAGGGTTAGAAAATAGTTACAAATATACAAATAGGAAATAGCAAATATGCAAATAGCAAATAGCAAATATACAAATAGGAAATATGCAAATATGCAAATAGGAAATATGCAAATAGCTAATATGCAAATATGCAAATTTATTAGAAATAGTGAATAGATAGAAATATTAGAAATGGGCTTAATAGAAAAATTGTTAGAAATAGGAATTTATTAGAAATAGAGTTAGAATTAGAAAATCGATCTCCCTGCTAAAGGTCTTTGCTAGTGATGCTGGTGGGAGTGTTGCTCAACACAATCCCATCGACTTTGCTGCTGAAGCTAGTTTGACTCTTTCTCAATTGATACATGAAGATATCCCAAAGGCGCCTATAGCACGACAATATGAAAAGGGGAAGAGTCTGATCCCACCTGAGATTGAAATAAATCTACCAACACAAATGCGAAAATTGCATAAGTGGTACCTGCAAGCCGCAAAGGGCACGCAAGATTTTCTCCTTATGAAAATCACACAGGACCATTTCTTAGGTGAAGACTTGGTGCATATTGAGTTTGATGAATTCTTTCAGCTATTCAATCAAGACGCGCTCGACAAATCTCTTGTCAGTGCCTATGTTCTGTAAGTGATTCATTATTTCTATAAGTCTCTAGCTCAACTCGTTCTTTGCATGTAATTATCCTCACTATGCTATTTATTATGCAGAATGAAGAGTATGCAATGTAAGAAAAGGAATGACATCCAAGTTGGATTCATTGATCCAAATTGAGTTAACGCAGCGACGATACAGAACAAATGCAAGGAGACGGAGGATATCTTGCTAGAGTTCCTACTTACGCAGGAATACCGAGCTAGAATACTGTTTCCATACAACTTCAGGTGAGTGTTACTATCTTATACACGATTACTTTTCCGTACTCGATATTATAAGTGTAATTAATGAGTTATTAACTTATATAATTAAACTTGCACGCAGTTACCACTGGATTTTGCTAAAGATTGAACCTGACTATGGAAAGGTTGAAATCTTTGACTCATTGAATAAACAACTTAATGAATACCAAAGCATCATTGATATGATGGATAGGTAATTTCAATCATTACGACATTATATCGGTCTCTTTCATTCATCTATAACTCATCTATTCATTTTGTTTGCTCGGCAGTGTTTGGAAACGGTTTATACGCATAGCAAAAGGTGAATGGAAAAATGAGCTGATTTACCGTTCGATCGAGGTAAGTTGTACAAGCTAGGTCCACACATCCCTTTAATTCTAGTTTCAAATACCATTAAGTATATCAATCTTGATATATCACTGACTAAATTCTGTTCTCGTAAAGTGTGCGAGGCAGCCATCAGGGACTAATTTATGTGCATACTACGCTTGCGAGAACCTTCGTGCGGAGGTCACTGAAGGAATTGATTTTCAAACAGTAAGTAAACAATATACTGACAAATTCATTTATTGGCATCAATTTTGTTATGATGATTCATATTCATATTGATCTTCTTCTTCGTAGTTCGAAGCAAAGCGGAATCGGCTCTCACCGACTGAACGCATAGTAGGAATTCAAGAGGAAATAGCCGGATTTCTGCTTGACCATGTCATTAACCCAAAGGGTGAATTTCATGTCAGTTTCGATTAGACAATGTGTGTAATTAAACACAAGTCGTGATCTTATGTGTGTGAATAAGTTGTATATATACTTGTATGTATATGCTCGGTGGATAAAATATATTATATATGTATCGGCTTGTATATTATGTTGTAATGTTGTATAAATATGTATATAAGAAAACTTGTTTGAAATGAATCAAAAAATTGAATGGAGCAAAATACAAATAAACCATAAACCCCTAAATAACAATTGAAATCCAAAAAAATAAAGAAGCAGCTGAGGCTGCCACATGTGGGCTCTTTAGTCCCGGTTCATAACACAAACCGGGACTAAAGGTCCTACGCCCATGAGTGCCTGGCCCCTGCCACATGGTCGCTCTTTAGTCCCGGTTCGTATAGCAACCGGGACTAAAGATAGGGCTCCAGTCCCGGTTGGTTAGTCCTGGTTGCGCAACCGGGACTGAAGCCCAAAACCAACCGGGACTGATGCCCTATTTTCTACTAGTGTATATTCATCTGTACAATATGAAATGGGTAGCACTAAATTGATGGATTTTTCTACCATAAGTATAAGTGAATTATACCATGTTCTATAATTATCAATTTTGTTTGAAGTGTGTTCAGCTTCTGATAGTATAGTGACTAGTTGCCTTGTTTTCTATGTATTTGACGCTATGATGTTTGAATTGACAGGAGAAGGCCCCGATCAGTCCGAAGTCTAGGAAGCCAAGTCTGACAACAAGTGAATGGCGAGTTTGCTCCTAGTGTCTAATGGATCATGGTTGTTATTACTCTGTAATAATGGCTGTTGCTAGTGTCTTATGCAGTCTCTAATGGTTGCTGTTGGTAGTATAGATGGTTTTATGTATGTGAATATTTGTGTAATAACAACCATGATTGTGATCTACTTGTGAATATTTGTGTAATGATGTAATTGTTGATTGAAGTTTGGCATGATTGTGATCTACTTGTTGAATTTTGGCATAATTGTGATTTATTATATTCAAAGTTTGGTTATTTGTGAAAATGTTGATTTCGGCTGCCGACCAAAATATTGGATATTATTGCTGTGATATTGGAAATAAATCTGATGCTATGACGCTCTAATTTGGCAATCCTAAAAAATATTGGATATTAAATAGTTTTTAAGAAGGCCCAGGCCCAGGCCCAATAGAAAACAAATGGAAAATGGACCAAAAATAAAAGGCTGAAACTACAGGCTTGGCCCCTCTAGGTTGAGCAGAATTGACAAATAATAAAATATAAAAAGGCTGAATTGATAGGCTCGGCCCATGTAGAGAATGAAACTGGACTGGGCTGAAGTTAAATTACGACTAGTTTATTTGGTCACAATCCTGCCACGTAGGATTGACCATGTAGGATCTGACGTGGCCTGCCCAAATTGTCCATGACCAATTTTTTGGTCATAACGCCTATGACCATCTATTTTGGTCATAATCGATTATGACCAATCAAGAAAAATGGTCATCGTAAGCCCTTTATGACCCTCAACTAATGACCAACTATTTTTTGGTCAAAAGGGGGTCATAAGTTATACACAGTGACCATCTTTTGACCAAAGTGATGGGGCACCAGTGAGCATATTTGTTGTAGTTCAAGCTATACCCTTGTTGAGGTTCCTGCAAAGTTTCTTAAAAAAAAGGTTTTTCAAAAGCAGTTTTCAGGAAAACATCCTCCACCACAGGGTGGGTTTTTCTCTTTAAAACCATTTTCTCAAAATTCCTACACAAAGAGGTTTTCGCAAATCTTTTCCAAAGGGTTTTATAAAAGCTTTTTCTCTCTTTTTAAAAAAGGGTGTATGCCAAAACTTTTTTAAAACATCGTTAGTAGTCCGATCAAGCCGCTTTTCCCCAGACTTGGGGGACGCTCAGATCCCGACCAAGAGCAATGCCCACCGTCGCTACGGGAGGCATGATCAAGAGCTACACACGCCGCTGCTCCCCCGAACGTGTGCACTGATTTGGAGTCAGTTCTCCTGCTCAGGGTCAAGACAAGGGCATCAACTAGTCTTAGGGCTGCGTGTCAAGATGGTGCCTCAACGTGGTCTGTCGTCGTGGTGAAACAACATATGCCATGGGATGGCTTAAATGGGGGCCGAACTAGGTGCTGGAGGATTCGGGAGAGGGAAACATACTAAAAAGCAAGACAAAGATGAAACACAAGATCTACCCAGGTTCGGGGCTCTCGTAAGGAGATAACACCCCTACTCCTGCACTACTGTCTGTATAAATGGATTGACGGAGTGTAGAACAATGGTGCTCCCAAGCTCTCTGTGAGAGGAGGAAGATGAATTATGAACTGAGAGTCTAAGGAGTGACCAACCCTTGGCTAGGGCTCCCTGTGCCACCTTATATAGTGGTGGCCAGGGTTACAACGGTCATCTACAAGCAGATGGCACTGACTACAGTCCAAATAGGACGAGGTGACGATGGCTACCACCCTTGACTTTGCCACTGATTGCTCTCGATGGGACTCAGCATCCCTGTACCTTGTATTTGCTTCGACTGTGACCTTACCACTGTAAGGTAAGGACTGTACTTTGGCACAATGATAGTTGTTAGACCACCACTGTGCACCCTATCATCATGATCTTCCTCCATACTTAGAAGGTTCTTTCCTTGATTGTAGGGATGTGACCCTTTAGTTGACTTCTGTATCCCGGACATAGCCATTGGCCATATCCCGGACCTATATGCCGGACCAACGACCCAAGGTCGGGTAATCCGGCCTCCCCTGTTCCTGCATAATATACCAACTTGGTTTGGCCGACATATTTATAAATATGCCGGCACATTACACAATATATCCTGGCTATGCCGACATTCCTGAACACTAGTCGGGATACGACTTATATGCCGGCCTGGCCGATACTCCTATATGCCGGCCTGGCCCAATCTTGGTCAACCATTACAAAGTCAACCACTTACCTTATATCTTTCTAGTCTCTTGACCCTACCGGGGTCATCCCCCCGACACTAGTCCCCGAAGCTGTCGAGGTCCCCCAGTTTTAACTGAGGGGCCTTGGCAGGTTCAACATAGCGTCTCCTCTTATGATATCCCGGCTCTTGATTATATGCCGGCGATTAACTTATATGCCGGCCTACTGTCTATATGCCGGCACCTCTTCCTTCTTTAAAAGTTATTCTGGCCGGTCCCGAAGGTATTCCGGACAGGACATATTTTCAGTTTGGTCTTGCCAGCACTTAGCTGAATCTTCCTCGAGAAGCTAAGTCCGACATACCACCTTGAAACTCATAACTGCTCTGCCACTATAAACGGTCACATCAAGTGACGGTTTGCAGTGTGATCTTGTCATTACTTTCATAACTTGCCTAGTGGCACGGTTATTCGAACTGCCGCCCCACGTCATGCCCACACGTGGCATCTATGCGCAGTAACTGTCACCATAGTGGAACACTACCTCTGCACCCACGATTTCTGCCTCGTGCTTATAAATAGGGGAGCGGGGTAACTTAGCCGTTTTTACCCCGCTCCTTCTTCTTCCTCTGGCTTTCCACCTCGAGCGCTCCTCCACCGGACCAATCTAGCGATAACCTGCGCCACCGTCGTTTCCTTTCCCGCCGGCGTCGGTACTCATCGCACCTCGACATTTTCCTCAATGCCGCCGCCACTCTTCTTCCTCACCAGTACATTGCTCGAGGAGATTGCCTCTTCTCTGCAAGCTTACTATTGCTCCGCCGCCGCCGCGCTAACTCCAGTGAGTTCTTCCTCTTCCCGTTCTCTTATGCTTCTCTGTAGCTTCGTAGTTGTAATCTCTCTGACTTGGGATCTTCTATAGTTGTTTAGCATAGCCTTTGATTGATTCGATTAGCATTGCGGTTCATCTTCTCTGTGAGTTCATAGGTGTTCTTCGCGTAGGAATTTTCCCCGTATTACTTTTGATTTAACTGCGATGATAGATCTGACTTTCCTGCTAACTTAGGTGAGATCCATTTGCCAGAGAGACTAACTTTCCCCCTTTTACCTGCCTCTGCTAGGATTAATAGTATGGGACTCTGGCTCTCACGCCCTGTCCCGGCCATCTCAATGGCCTCCTCAAGTATGACGGCCACTTCTGCG
Organism: Dactylis glomerata; assembly: GCA_007115705.1. Taxonomy (NCBI): domain Eukaryota; kingdom Viridiplantae; phylum Streptophyta; class Magnoliopsida; order Poales; family Poaceae; genus Dactylis; species Dactylis glomerata. The sequence goes on from QXEO01000291.1 coordinate 7,561,033, forward strand.
CCAGAGGATAATAACCCGGCTCTGGCTCAAGGACGTTCCGGCTGGGAAGGATCTGAGGTGACTCCGGCCGACATATCGTGGATAACCACCACCCGACGTGTCCCGGACGGAGTGTCATGCCGGCTGCCTGCCGGCGAAACTGTGCCGACACCTGAACCTACTGAGAGGGTGGTCTTCATCTCACACTTTGAGCGAGGATTCGCTCTTCTGGTTAGTGACTTCTTCCGGGATTTCCTGGACCACTATGATCTCCAACCTCATCACTTGTCGGTAAACGCTGTTATGATTCTGTCAGACTTCGTGCCTTTTGCGAGGGCTACGCCGGCATAGAACCCTTCGTCCAAGGATGGGCTAAATACTTCCAACTGCGGAAGGAAAGTGCCCAGGAGCCCCGGGACAAGGATGCTTCGCCAGAAACTGCTTAGGAGAAGAAGGACCGCCCCATGACCAATTGTGGCGCAGCCACCATTATGTCTTGGAAGGGCTCCGACTTTCTGAAGATTGAGCTGCTTGAGTCATGCAAGAAGTGGTAGAAGAGCTTCTTTTATGTGAAGAACACTACAGACGTTGACCTGCTCAACCTGCCGACATATGTTGATATTCCACCCAATGAGATGAAGAACTGGACCTACAATCCTAAGAACACGGTGGGGGCAGTCAACGCTCTCCACCGGGTTACGGACGACCTCCGTGATGCCGGCCTGACGCCGGAGGATATCATTGCCTGCTTCATTAGCCGGCGAGTTTCTCCTCTTCAGTGCCGGTCTCACAAGATATGTTAGATGAGCGGGGCTATAGACCCCACTCGACACTCTACACACGAACTAAGCCCCACCGACATTCTGCGGCAGGTGAAAGATATCTGCAAGACCTCACAGACTGTCTTTGCTTGGGGGCTCGAGCCATACAGCCAGGATCGCCCTGCCCCGGCGGTAAACCCCTTTAGCCGACACTTTTGCTCTTAGTCCGACATATTTACTTAGCTGATATATCCATGCTTGATCCGACATATTTACTTTGCCGATATATCCATGCTTGATCCGACACACCCTTACTACTGGCATATCTCTGGTTTTTAATCAACTTTCTTTCTCTCTTGCAGAAATTTAGCTTCCAGGACTTAGAGAACTCCCGGATTACTATTGCTCCAGACCGCACCGTGCCGGATCCTGAAGATCCATATCACGAAGACAAGATGCCCAAGAACACCCGCGCCGCTTCTACCGCGGGTAAGGCCTCTTCTTCCCGGCATTCCATTCAAGACTGGCGTGACGATGAATCTAACGGGGAATGCCTGATGTACTTTGATCCAATGCCGCTCGCTTATGCCTTTCCTACAATGCCGTCCTTAGTTATCCCGGACGAGGAAGTTGTAGATGCCACCCCTTTGAACCAGGGACCTCCCACCGGCGCACGTGTCAGCCAGAAACGTGGAGTTAAGCTGTGGTGACCCAGCATACCACTGCATGTTGTAGTATGCAAGTCGTTGACATAACACTCGTGAAGTACCATTTCACAAATATTACATCCCTCAGAGTGGTACAACAGAAACATAGCGGTCTTTATTCAAGCACTTAGTATTACAAGCCACAAACTTACAAAGGATTCCAGTTCCTCCTCGGTCCAAAGAGGAACACTAGTAGGTTCTACCTTGATGCGACAAACCTTAACTATGACTGATAGAAGTAGACTAAACATGATAACTGGCTTAAGTCACTTTATTCTATAAGGTTCATGTGACTCAAATTACTACTCTATAATACTAGTTGTCGGCCTCCTCCTCGGTTCCTTCGTTGTTTCCATAGATGATTGTGTAATCCACGACTTCAACTCCACCGGAAAGGTCCGGTTCTTCATAATAGACTTCCTCGTAGTCCTCCAATGCTCCTTCAATTTCCTCGTTCTGGCCCTCCGAGTCTAAGCAAGGGTTAAGAGGGAATGGGGTAAGTAACGAGCGTTACCCAACAAGTGCATTTAACAGGATAGAGGTGTTTGATGCACTAGCTACGACCGTAGACTCGAAAAGTCCTAGGTCAAATGCAGTTTTCATAATCATTTCTTCAAAGGTTGATTTTATTCAGAAAACTATGTCCGTCAGTCTTCACAGGTTGATTAGAGCTTCGATGGGCTCCTTTCCTGCCGCGTTCGTAGCTCCTTCCCAGAACAGGGAGTATCCGAATACTTTCATACACTCTGCAGAGGTGGTCACTTGTACCCATAAGAGATCAAAGCCTTGCTGCACAACCAGGCGAATCATTCCTGTCCACACTTCCTTGGTGTGGGGCCCAGTTGATGATCCAAGCCAATCACTGTCCTCCTCCGCGACCCCGCATACCCACCCTTTTGTAATTCACTGCACCATAGCTGACTTTCCTGGAACAACTACGGTGCTCGAAGCCTACTTTCCTTGAACAACTTCGAGTCCCTCCCAGCTGACTTTCCTATGACCAACTGCAGGCCAGTTTCATACAATCCATCCTAGACACCGTGTTCCCGTGGGACGTAAGGGCTCCCACCCGCTGCATTCACCTACCGAATGAACAGCTTGCTGCATTCACCTTCCGAATGAACAGCACGGGCCGGTACATCCGTTGATATGCGAAAGGAAGTTGGTACAGCTGACTTCTCCGTCCCATTCCAGATCTTATGGTTGACCGTTATTTACGGCGCAAGAATCACTGGCGACATTGGTTATTAATTCCTAGGTGAACTTTCCAGTTGCAGTGGGACCTCCACCATACTCATACCATGGTCCCACTGCCCACCATCCTAGGTCGACAACCACCGTGGTTGCTAACCACTAAACATGTTAATTTAGAAAGCAGAACTTTTGCTTTAAAATGCAGTAGTAATACCACCGGTATATTTGCAAATAATTTGCTAAAAATAAACAATAGATATGAGCAAGAGTGAACTTGCCTGCAGACTGCAAGGTAGTGCAATTAGAGGTGTTGAATTGACCCGGGACCTCGGGTTCTGGAAAACAGCAACATTGTCCGGTAAGGGCAATGGTTAAGGTTCAAATGATGCAATGCTTTTAAAGTGGTGTGTTGTTTATCACCCCATGTGATGATTTATATCCTAAGGTTTTTATATATTCTCTTTATGAGTTTAAAGAATATATGTTAGGTCAAATTCATTCAAGAATGAGTGTTTATTTCTTCTTGAATGAATTTCCTGAATTTCTTCTAATTCTATTATTATATTTGTTCCAAAAATTTCTCTTATTTTCACAAGTTTTAAATCATTCAAGAAAACCTTTTGGATATTTTCCTACTTAATTAAATTTCAAATTTTTAGTGTTTAAGAAATAGGATCCTACAATTCCATTTCAAATCTCACTAGTGTTGAGAATATTTTATTTGGTAAATTTATTATTTTTATTTTATTAGCCTGGGTTTCTTCTAAGGTTTTTCCTATAAAAGACTAAAATACATAACAACAAAAAAACTACTTGGGCTGAATCAAACGAATCTGGGCTGGACCTGGCCCATTTGACTGGCCCAACAGGCCTACCTGGCTGGCTATCCAGTCCAGACCGACCCGGTCGATCGGTCGGTCAGACCCAGACCCGACCGATGCCCCCACCTTCTTCTCCCCTCGCTCGGGATCCTGCTCACTCCCCCGACGCCTCCGCCATCGCTTGCTCCGATTACGGCGAGCTCCGGCCATCCCGGCTGCCGCCGTTGGTCACAGAGGAACCGGCGTTCGGGGATCTACCACCGCTACCGCTTCGATTCGCCCGGTACTCCCTCGGGTGGCTACGCCGAACCCCCTGCAACTAGGGTTCTGGCCTAATGCCGCCGCCGCTCGCCGGCGTTGCTCCGGCGCTGCTCCAGTCGGCCGTCAGCGGCTGCTGGTGCGGTCTCTCTCGTTACTCGCTGGCGTGGCTTGGTGCGGGTAGTGATGTGGTGCTCCTCGTGCCACCATGACTTGGTTCGCCGACGAGGTTCCCGGCCTTCCAGTCCTCTGGCTGCTTCCTGGTGATGACCACGACCCCTTCCTGGGCTCGTGCTATTTCTCCTCGACGTCGATGGCCGCCACCCCGAGCTACTGGTGGTGTGGGGTGTTGTGGTGCTGCGGCTGTGGTGCCTGCTCCAACCTCGATGCCGGCTGGGACGGCAGTAGCTGCAACCCCGGCGTCGCCTTCCTCTTCTGGTGCACTGTGAGCTAAACCTACTCTCCACCTCTCTGCCTGTGGTGTTCTGGCCATCGAGCCAGGACATGGTTGTGTGGCTTAGCTGTTAATCCTAGATGGTATTTTCAGTGGGTTGCTATACGAATTGTTTGCTGATAACTAGCAAGGTGGCCTGCGCATTTCTCGTGATATATATTGTATGCTTTATTATAGACCAAATTATTTTCAAATTATACGATGTAAGAATTCATACGGTATTGCCTTTCAGATAGTTATTTGGTCCAATCCAAAATTACATTAGGTTTTAGGACATAAATTTATAGATTATCTTGCACCGATGTTTCATTTATAAAATTTTATAGCCAATATTTACATCATTATAAAATATTAGTGTACTTTGGTTAATTTGTTCCATTTGGTGCATTAGGTTCTTAATAACAGATTTAATATGTGACGACTTAGTGACAGATTTATTATTTGACTATAGAAAATTGAAGCACTGGATATGCTTTGTCAGGCTAAACTATGAGTCTCGTTATTTTAGATTTCTAGTTATCTTTAATGCTTATAAACTTTTATGTACCTTTTAACCACAAACTTCTATAGTGTTTAATTCCTATATTTGTCTTCTCCCTTTGCACTTGTCACGTCAGTTATCTTGTGTAGTATCGTATTCAGGTCTTTCGAAGGTTCCACACATTCCTGCTATGCCATCAAGATAATATTATCTTTAACATAAAAATATAAAATATTTTTTGTATAGATACAAAATGGCTAAAATAACCTCATGCTCTGACTCTCAGCATAGCTGTATTTGACAAAATAGCTAAATAATACACGTTGTCGGCAATGGTCTATTAAGTAAATTATTGGCCAACATTATTATTATTTATCCTTTTTAACCAAAACATATGTAACTTGCTAATAAGAACTAAAACTAACAATAATATTTAATTCCTCAATTTGTATCCTCCGTGTGCACTTGTCACGTTAGTTTTCTTGTGCACTATCGTATCTAGGTCTTTAGATGGTTGCACAATTCCTGCTTCGCCATCAAGATATTATGAAAAAAGATAATATTATTTTTATGGAGATAGAAAAGTTGCTAAAATAAACTCACGCACTAAATCTTCCAATAAAGTCTTCCCAACTTCGGCCCCATCCGAACGGCGACGTCGAGAAGTTTGTGGGAGTAGTGTGGTCTTCGAGGATCTCGTCTCACTATGGGGATCTTCGGATCGTCATGGAGCTTCATCGGCAGTTCAACCTTCTTCTTCGTCTCCGTGACGGATGTGGTCTTTTTTACCCGTTTGGTAATTTTCCGTCCGCAGCCAACAACGTCAGGCTGATTCCGGGAGGAGCGGCAGCGGCGGCGCGCTGTTGACAAAGTCTGGACGTTAAAGTTGAAGGGATTCTCAAGGATCTCGTCATAATTTTTATTTTTCTTAAGATGTTTTATACTGTTTGTTGTTTCTCTTAATGCTAGGGTCCTATATGCAAAAAAAACAGAAGCACTTCAACGTGATATACTTTTGTGGCTTTTGATTAGTACTACAATGTGAAGATTTATCTCAGCTAGTCCTATGTCTCCACCCTTTTGATTAATATTTTATCCAATCCAACCGACTACAACGTGAAGATGCTAGAGTCCTATGCCTCCACGAGCTGTTGATTTTTTTTCCCAATCAAACCGAAACTCTTCAACGTGATATATTTTGTGGCTTTGGCTTTGAACTACAAGGTGGAGATCTAGCTCAGCCAGACCCTCCACGCTGTTGTACTTTTTTTTATGGTTACACGTACGTGTTGGTTGGACGTGACAATAGTTACGTAACTTTAATCTAGTGTTTAAATCTTAGCCTTAGATTATAGATCTAACAGTTAAAATAATTTTGATGATGTGGATTAACCTCGTGTCTCTATTTTAGATTTACGTATTGTGCTTTTAGTATATAGTAGATACACAAGTATTATTGGATCTAGACGGCTGGACTATTTGTTGGCTTGTTGGCGAGCTAATATGCATACTTCGTGAGGCTTTGCTGTTAGGTCTGAGATGGGGTGCATATGGGATAAGAACAGATACATATACACTTGATCTTGCTGTTTTAATTTGAAGGATTGTTAGCTGTTTGATTTAATGGTGAGCTTGTAGATGCTTAACAAGAATAGATATATATGCTTGATTGCTCAAATAGCTCTGATGGTCTTCTGAGTTAGGTTTCTAGGGCTTCTAGACTAGAAACTCAGGTCCTGCTAGCTAGTAGGTTCTCTGGTACTCCTGGTGATGTTCTACACACAGGATAGCCAACACTAGCTAGTAGGTGCTGTAGATGGCTAGTCTGGTTTCCTCCTTTGAGCCTCTCTTAATTGGACCAGATGATGATGCCCACCTCTGCTCAATTCCACTGGATGGTACAATTTAATTGTGTGTATGTGTGAAAAATCATCTTGGCACAGATCCCTGTTGATCTGGACCAAAACATGTGAAGTCTAGCTTGCTTGAGTTGATGTATAATATTACTATGGCTTTGCCCTTGCAAGAATATAATTCTTTAACTGAATTTAGTTTCAGTAGCATGAACTGAATATTATTTCAGCGATGATTAATTAAGCCCCTCTAGAGTTTATCTCAGAATCAGTGGCTAGAGGTAAATGGTTCCTATTGGTAGTGGTGTCTTTCTTTGGATGATTTGATCATCCAAATATTGCTGCTAAGAACTATTCGTTAGGCCTGGGAGTGATAACCTGGACCTTGGGTAGGTTGCTGGATGGGTATTAATATGATGAGTTTTTATATGAACTGAATTTCCTCCTTCAGTGATGATTTATCTGATTTCTCTAGCTGTTATAGCTTATTGAGTAGTAATTTCAGTGGCTGTTGCTTTGCTAGATGCAAAAGCTATGGTATCTCTCCTGGAGAGTGTGCTCAATATTTACCTAGCTCGCTTGGGCTGCTTGTTTTGATCTATTATGCCTCTCTGGCTGTGGAGGTGTGATACGTCCAAAACGTATCTACTTTCCCGAACACTTTTGCTATTGTTTCTCCTCTAATTTGTGTGTTTTGAATACAACTAACACGGACTGACGCTGTTTTCAGCAGAATTGCTCTGGTGTCTCATTTTTGTGCAGAAATTCAACTTCCAGTAAAAATTCGGGAAAAATCATGAAAAATCCTATTTCACCAGAAGACCCACGGAGCCAGAAGACCGGAGGGAGAAGTGGCTCGAGGAGCCGTCACAAGGTGGTGGCGCGGCCTAGCCCTGGCCGTGCCACCCCTGTGTGAGGTGGCCCCAGGCCTCCTCTCGACCTCCCCTCTCGCGTACATATACCCCCTGACGAGATATTATCAGGGAGACGGCGTTTTTCCCAGATAGACTTCCGCTGCGCCGCCGCCATCAGAAACCGCGAGTCGGAACCAGAAACTCCATTCTGGCACCTTGCCGGGACGGGGATTCGGAGGAGATCTTCATCACCATCACCACCGACGCTCCTCCATCAACCATCCATGACTCCCCCATCCATGTGTGAGTAATTCCCCCGCTGTAGGTGAGGGGTTGGTAGGGATTGGATGAGATTGTTCATGTAATTTGATATGAGATTGATAGGTCATAGTGCCTAGTATCTTTATTTAGTGCCTATGACATTGTTGCAACTTGTTGTGCTTAATGCTTGTCACTTTGGGCCCGAGTGCCATGATTTTAGATTTGAATATGTTATTATTTCTATGATGATACTTGTTGTTTATGGTCTTACCTACAAGTTGTATACACATATTGTTGTCCGGAACCCGAGGCCCCAAAGTGACAGAAATTGGGATAACCGGAGGGGATGGCTATGATGTGAGGATCATATGTGTTCACCGAGTGCTAATGCTTTGCTCCGGTACTTTATTAAAAGGAGTACCTTAATTACCAGTAGTTTCCCATGAGGCCCTGCTGCAACAGGCTGGTAGGACAAAAGATGTCGTGCAAGTTTCTCCTTGTGAGCACGTACGACTATATACGGAACACATGCATATGATTGTTTGTACTAGGATGCTTTATCATTATTTATCTGCAATGCCCATATCTCATTGATTTCATGAATTATCTTATCCATGCAACGCCCGTTATCCATCCCTATGCCTACAGTATTTGTTCCTACTGTTTACAACTGCTACTATTACCGCTGCTATTTTACTACTGCTGTTACTGTTTCCCTGCTGTCACTGCTATAAAACTGTTGCTACTGATAAACCGCTGCGAGTAAGACTGTTTCCAGGTGCAGCTGAATTGACAACTCATCTGTTAAGGCTTACATATATTCTTTGGCTCCCCTTGTGTCGAATCAATAAATTTGGGTAATACTTCCATCGAAGACTGTTGCGATCCCCTATACTTGTGGGTCATCAAGACTATTTTCTGGCGCCGTTGCTGGGGAGCATAGCTTTATTTGTAAGTTCACTTGGTATTCATATTGTTCGCTGCAATCCTTTCATCATGGGTAAACCTCGTGATGGAAAAGTTCCTATATTGCCATCCACTACAAGAAGAGGTACGACTCTCAACACCTCTGTTGCTCTTGATTCGCCGTCTGTTATGAGTAAGTTGCTTACACCACCACACCCACACGCTACTGCTACTACTTCTGCTGAGATTGAAAGTGCCACTGATAATTTAGATGATGCTTCTACTGTGCTTGATGAGATAGGTTCACTAGGTTCCTTTTTAGAAGCTACTATTGCTAGAGCTAAGTTGGGAAACACCACTGTTACACCTGTTAGTTCACCTGAGTCTAGGGAATGTTCTAGTGATGATTATGATGATGATGCTTACATTGAGCTTAATGATGATTTTATTGCAGAAGCACGTGCTGCTCGTGATGCAGGTAATGTTAAAGAGCTTCTTGCTAGACGTTCTGTTAGATATAATTTGTCTCCTGATCCTAAGTTTGCTGCTTCTCCTATCAATATTAGAGACAAGGATTATGATTTCTCTTTGGATTTATCTTACATATCTATTGTTGAGAAAACTCGTTTTTGTGGTACTAAAGATGAGAGTGCTATGGAGCACATGAATGAACTTTCTACTTTGAGTAATTTGTTTTCTGATGATATTAAGCTCCGCACTTATTTTGTTGCTAAGATTTTTCCTTTCTCGTTGAAAGATGCTGCTAAAACTTGGTTTAATAGCTTATCTCCTGGATCTCTTACTAGTCCTATTGCTTTGGTTAATGCTTTCTTTCAGAAATATTTTCCCGCTAGTGCTCAACATGCTGCTGTGCAGAAAATCTTTGATTTTGAACAGGGAAAATGAGAGAAATTGCCTGAATCTTGGACAAGGTTTTGTTCTTTAATTAGAGCTTTGCCTAAAGAACCATTGCCTAAAAATGAACTCCTTGATATATTTTATAATGGACTAACAGATGAATCTAATTCATATTTGGATAGTTGTGCTGGTTGTGTTTTCAGGGAAAGAACTCCGGCTGAAGCTGAAGAATTAATGGCTAAAATAAGCCAGAATCATGATGATTGGATTTTAGTTGAGCCAACACCAGCACCAACTCATGCGCTATCTACAGAGCCTACGCCTAAGAAGAGAGGGATGATTGAATTAAATGATGAAATTATGAGGGAGGCTAAGAAATCTCTTAAGGAGAAAGGTATTAAGGCCAAAGATGTGAAGAATTTACCTCCTATTGAAGAATTATGTAAGCCAATCCCTCGCTCATCTACTATTGAGGTACACTCTCTCCAACACTTTGATGAAAGAGATATTCCTTATACTAAACCTCCTGATCAATGCTTAGATGAGTTTGATAATTTTATTGTTAAGCAAGAGAATTTTAATAGAATGGTGCATAATCATCTGTTGGAGAATTCTAGAGTTATTAACAAGTTGCAGGATATTGTGGAAAGAACCGCCAATGATGTGAAGATACTTGCTAAACACTTTCAAATGGTTCAAACACAAGTTGATCAGCTTACCAAGGTGCAAAAAGACTTGCTAGTTAGTGCTGCAAGAGAGAAGCAAGCATGTGAAATTCGCACAAGAAGTGGTGCTGCTACTCAAGACCCATTATATCCTGAAGGACATCCTAAGAGGATCGAGCAAGATTCTCAACGCACTTCAAGTGATGATATTCCTTCCAAGAAGAAGAAGAAGCATAAAACAACTGCAGAATCTTCTGATGCAGGTAAAGATCCTAACAGTGTTTCTATTTCTGATGCTGAAACTGAACCAGGAGATGCTTCTGATAAAGAAGAAGATAAAGAAGTTGAAGAAGAACCGGAAAAGAGTGATAAAAATGCAAAGTACACCAAAGAAGACTTCATTGCCAACAAGCATGGTAAGGAGAGGGAACCTTGGGTACAAAAACCAATGCCTTTTCCTAGTAAGAAACACAAGTCCAAGGAAGAAGAACACTACAACAGGTTTTGTGAATGGATGAGACCTTTATTTTTGCAAATTCCCTTGACTGATGCTATTAGGATGCCTCCTTATGCAAAGTATATGAAAGATATTGTCACTAACAAAAGGAAAATTCCTAGTGAGGAAATTTCCACTTTGCTTGCTAATTATTCTTTTGATGGTAAAGTTCCAGAGAAGCTTGGAGATCCAGGTATACCAACTATTCCTTGCTCCATTAAAAACAACTATGTTAGAACTGCTTTATGTGATTTGGGAGCTGGAGTTAGTGTAATGCCTTTTTCGCTTTATAAGAGACTTGATTTAGACAAATTGGTTTCAACTGATATATCCTTGCAGATGGCTGATAAGTATACTACTATTTCCTATTGGTATATGTGAGAATGTTCCTGTTCAAGTTGCTAACAGCTGTTTAATATTAACTGATTTTGTTGTGTTGGAAATGCCTGAAGATGATAATAATATGTCTATTATTCTTGGGAGACCTTTTCTAAACACTGCAGGTGCTGTTATTAATTGCAATCAAGGAAAAGTTACTTTTAATGTCAATGACAAAGAATACACAGTTTATTTTCCCAAGAAGATTGATAGGAGGAATGCTCTTAATTCAATCAAGCATGTTGAGACCATCAAAGTTGGTCAAATTATTTGTTCAGAGCAAAGAATGTCAAATTTTTATGGTTGGGGCTATACCTATCAAAGTTGAGGTAACATAAGCATTAAGTGAAGTGCAAAGTTTTGCCTCATAAAAAGTTAGTTTGGTAACAAGACTTGATCAACCTTGTTAGCAAAGTGATTTTATATGAACGAAACTTCGTTTTCACCGCTTTCACTCCATCTTACTTGTATTTACTTTCATCAAATTTTATTCCTTCAGTTAAGTTGCATGATTTAGAGTATCTCAGAGCTGCTGCATGCTTAGTTTTGATTTGCTTGAAATCTTTTCATCCTTATTTTTCTGAGTTTTATCGATATGCCAATTTCTGAAAAATCCTCGAAAATAAAGTTTCTCGAAAAATTCCAGAAAATTCTTTATAAATGTTTATGTCAAAAATGGGGCAGAGAGACACCTGGGAGGCACCAGGTGGGGCAGCCACGCCACCTCACTTATAGGTGGCGCGGCCCAGCCCTGGCCGCGCCACCCATGTGTGAGAGGGCCCCACCAGGCCACTCACTCATCTCTTCTTCCCCAGCTCTTTCTCTCTCCCGAAAAACACCGACCCATTTGCCCAAGCTCGAGTTCTTGCTGTTCTTTGCCTGGATTTCTCGATCTCCTTGCTCAGCCCAGCATTTCTGCTGAAACTTGGATCATTTGTTCTCCGGTATGTGACACCTTCACTTGTCCAAGTAGATTTTCTTTTGGTAGCGTATTTCTTAAGTATTTTAGCATTGTAGGTGACAGTATAAATGAGTATGCATGCTTGTTCTATTGCTTAGAATTGTTATTATGATGCATGATAGCCCTCTAGTAACCCACTATAGTAGTTCCCTACACTTGCTTGTCTTTAAATCACTTTTTATGAGTTTGTTGAAAAATTTCAGAAATGGAGGAGAATGTGTATCAACTCTCTCAACATGAACTAGAGGTGCATGATGTTATGAAAGTTCACCGTGAAGAGAAGGTTTTTCCCTCACTCTATCCATGCTCAGCATTCTTGAGTGCTGCTGGAATCCTACAAGATTTTCAAACCTTGCTTTCTAATGCAGGATTAGAATATTTTGTTGAGAGTGAACCTCTCCAATACGTTAAACTAACAATGTCTGTGGTGCAGGATTTCAGATTTACTTGGTCCACTTCTAATCCCATGGTTCATTATAAAATTTATAACAAATCTGTGAACTTGCCTCTCGATGTTTTCTGTACAGCTATTAGAGTACCACAGTGGGGATCGCTCGAGAAGATAAGAGGTCAGCCTAGGCCGTTGTTGGAATTATACGAAGAGATTTGTCAAGGAAGAAGCTTCACAGGAGAGGGTGGTAAAATTCGAAACATTCATTTCCCATCCATTCGATATTTTGCCTTCTTCATTACCAAATGTGTTCTTGCTAGGAAATCTGCAAGTAAATTGTCTCTCCATGATCTAGCTTTTATTGCTGCTGCTTTAAGGCATGATAGGACTTACCATTTGGGTGCATTAATAGCTTTCCGACTTGATATTAACCGTGAGAAAGGGGGAGTTTGTGGAGGACTTATAGCTTCACGCCTGTTAGCTTTTCATGGTGTGATACCTTATTTTCTAGATTTGCCATTCCCTGAAGAGAAACTTGGTCTTGATGCTATGGTTCAACATAAGTTTATTTCTCCTCCTGCCAGTTTGATTAATTTAACATTTGAGCTAACCTTTTTCAAGAAGACTACCTGGAAGGTAGTAAAGACTGAACGATCAATCCGTTTGCCTGCACCTCTTTTGTTTAACCTTGATCGCAGGAATGGATGGTCGCTTACAGAAGATGAGCTTGATGCGTACGTGGTGGAACACCCGCCGCCTGTGCGCGATGAAGAGGGCACCGAGGAGTCAGGACAACCCTCCAACACCATGAATTTCCCATATGCGCAGCCTTATTATGATTATGCACCGTCAGCTTCATCTTCACGAGAACCGGGGTACGATTACACCTATGATGACACACCGGCTTGGAGCAGCTACCAAAGCCGGCATTGATCTCCACTTAGGCCAAAAGCCTAAGCTTGGGGGGAGGTACGCCGATGATTCACTCATCTACATATCATATTCTGTCGGTCCTTTGTATATTCATGTTTCACTTTCTTTGCTGTTCCAGTTCTTGTTTTCATTTCTTCCAAAACACAAAAAGACCAAAAATATTTTCGTTGTTTCTCTCTATTTGGTTCTTTAGTTCTTTACCTTTGGTTGCTTTACTTGCTATTTCGGTTTGTTACTTGAAAAACCCAAAAATATTTTGCTTTGTTTGCTATTTCCTTCTATTTTTATTTCAAAAATCGAAAACACAAAAATATTTGTTGTTCTTCTTTGGTTTTGTAAAGTTTGTTGCAGAATTCAGTCTCCCGTTACTCCATTGGAGCTTGGTATTCACTTTATATTATTCAATCCACACAAGTGAAGAGCAATAATGACGACATACGACAATCCGAGATGTGGTAAGAGGCTGGTATGAACTCTATTTGTTTTCATTTTTGTACATATACTCATCTATGTGGACGTGCTTAGTCGGTTCATGTAAGGTATATGTCATCTAATGGATGCTTTGTAGTTCTTGCTCTCATATGATTAGTTTCAATCTACTATTAGCCTGTAGCATGTCATGTAGATGCTTGCATGCATTGTTTTATTCATAGTATGGTATGATATTGTGGTATCCACCTCTGGAAGTTTCATTTGAATTGACTTGGTACATGCTCAAGCATGCATATGACTGAACAAAAGTCAATTAAGCCTCGATGATCTAAATTGCCTCAGAGTTCTTGTATCATTTTTATGCCTATATTAATTTTGTTTTGTCGCAAGCATGATTATGACAGTTTTTGCTCTCTTGATTGTCGCTTTCCAGTCTTTTGCTAGCCTTCACTTGTACTGAGTATGAGCTCTACTCGTGCATCCAATCACCAAAACCAAGTCTTCCAAAGAGTCCACTATAAATTCCTATGCATGGTATTTGTAAGCCATTCTAAGTAAATTTTCATGTGCTACCTTTCAAAACTTTCAACTACTTCTCATTTTGTGCCACTATTTTTAGCTCATGGGGACATAGTGGTCGGAATTGCTATCTTCCATATTAAATTAAGTACCCCTCAACTAGGCAGCTTCATATGCTCGTCATTAATTTTGCAAGGGAGCTGGTCAGACCATTATAATTTTAATTCTAAAAGAAAAAAAGGCACTCCTCCAAAGGATTGTGAAAGTTGGTGGGCACCCGATGGAATCGGTTAGCCATGGTTTGAGAAAGGAAAAAGGTGGGGAGGAGTGCCAAAGCTTTATAAAAGAGCACCAATGTGCCAAATTTCAAAGAACTCGGAACCGCTCTCACTTGTTTATTATGGAAGATAGTAAGTCCCCATTGCTAGTCGTTGACATAGAACAACCACCTCTCAAAAGAAACTTTTATCTCTGTTTTACAAATGAAAAGCTCTAGCACATGTTAAATCACTGCTTCCCTCTGCGAAGGGCCATTCGTTTACTTTTATGTTGAGTCACCATCTTCTAACTTTTAAGCACTTCTTGAGAGCATAGCTGTTATTCTTAGTGTAATGTGCTTGTCCGAGAACACGGTTAATTGTGGTATAACTATGATGCTTGTATCTTTGATATTTCTACTTCTAGTCTTCCCTTGGACTTCAGAGGTGCCTCAGCATTTATGTTTTGCTCTACAAATAAAGGCAAGTGGGATACCATTCTTTCATATCATTTATGCATATTACAATCTTGTAGCTTCTCATGCACATGTTACTTGTTATTAGTGCATTGGCACTCTTTCATAGCTTGCTTGACTATGAGGTGACATTAGTTGCATATTTCTTATTATGAATTGCATGAGTACTTGATCGCATAGTTAGTATATATACATCATATGAGCAAATGTGTTCGTGAAAGTTTCTTTTATCGCTCTCAGTTGTTAACTGAATTGCTTGAGGACAAGCAAATAGCTAAGCTTGGGGGGAGTTGATACGTCCAAAACGTATCTACTTTCCCGAACACTTTTGCTATTGTTTCTCCTCTAATTTGTGTGTTTTGAATACAACTAACACGGACTGACGCTGTTTTCAGCAGAATTGCTCTGGTGTCTCGTTTTTGTGCAGAAATTCAACTTCCAGTAAAAATTCGGGAAAAATCATGAAAAATTCTATTTCACCAGAAGACCCACGGAGCCAGAAGACCGGAGGGAGAAGTGGCTCGAGGAGCCGTCACAAGGTGGTGGCGCGGCCCAGCCCTGGCCGCGCCACCCCTGTGTGAGGTGGCCCCAGGCCTCCTCTCGACCTCCCCTCTCGCGTACATATACCCCCTGACGAGATATTATCAGGGAGATGGCGTTTTCCCCAGATAGACTTCCGCTGCGCCGCCGCCATCAGAAACCGCGATTCAGAACCAGAAACTCCGTTCTGGCACCTTGCCGGGACGGGGATTCGGAGGAGATCTTCATCACCATCACCACCGATGGTAGGGATTGGATGAGATTGTTCATGTAATTTGATATGAGATTGATAGGGCATAGTGCCTAGTATCTTTATTTAGTGCCTATGACATTGTTGCAACTTGTTGTGCTTAATGCTTGTCACTTTGGGCCCGAGTGCCATGATTTCAGATCTGAACATGTTATTATTTCTATGATGATACTTGTTGTTTATGGTCTTACCTACAAGTTGTATACACATATTGTTGTCCGGAACCCGAGGCCCCAAAGTGACAGAAATTGGGATAAACGGAGGGGATGGCTATGATGTGAGGATCACATGTGTTCACCGAGTGCTAATGCTTTGCTCCGGTACTTTATTAAAAGGAGTACCTTAATTACCAGTAGTTTCCCTTGAGGCCCTGCTGCAACAGGCTGGTAGGACAAAAAATGTCGTGCAAGTTTCTCCTTGTGAGCACGTACGACTATATACGGAACACATGCCTATGATTGTTTGTACTAGGATGCTTTATCATTATTTATCTGCAATGCCCATATCTCATTGATTTCATGAATTATCTTATCCATGCAACGCCCGTTATCCATCCCTATGCCTACAGTATTTGTTCCTACTGTTTACAACTGCTACTATTACCGCTGCTATTTTACTACTGCTGTTACTGTTTCCCTGCTGTCACTGCTATAAAACTGTTGCTACTAATAAACCACTGCGAGTAAGACTGTTTCCTAGTGCAGCTGAATTGACAACTCATCTGTTAAGGCTTACATATATTCTTTGGCTCCCCTTGTGTCGAATCAATAAATTTGGGTAATACTTCCCTCGAAGACTGTTGCGATCCCCTATACTTGTGGGTCATCAAGGTGATCACTGGATCATGTTCTGTCAAGATCCAGGACATACTGGTCTGGCGGTTGCGATATAGGCCACTGTTTTCTACTTGACTATTAGTTAAGATGACTCTGATGCTTGTCTTTGACTGATTTTGATAAGAACAGAACTATGCTTGATTTCTTAGCTTTGCCAAGGATGCACAGCCTGAGGTATGATCCTTTTAACAAGAACAGATACTATTTGTGGCTTTTATACTCTGTGATGATTTTGCATAGCACTTCTATGCAAGACAGAGAGTTTTTCCCCCTCTCTATACTCCTAGGTGAAAACCTAGTTGAAGTGTAGTTAGGTGTGATATTCTTTTGGATGCCCCCTTTGATTTTCCAGAATGGCTTATGCATCAATAAGAACAGATACTTGATCTTAGGCCTTGGTGATTCACCTTTTCCTGGAGTTTCTGGGGAGATGAGGTTGGTGCTGGATGGTTTGGTCATGTACCCCTCCTTCTCCCTGGCAGCTAGCTCCTTCTCCTTCTGGTACCTATTTGAGTTCTGCTTCACTCCTTGCTCCTGGCTTGCTTCACCTTGATGCTTGCCCTGCACCACTGGATGCTTGGCCTGCTCCTCTTGGAGTGCTTGCTCTGCTCCTCCTCGGGTGCTTGCTCTGCTCCTAATGGTTCTAAGTGACCATGTTGGCTGGGGTTTTGGTGTTGTTGGTGTTTGAGCTGGATCTGCTGAATTTTTGCTGTTGGTGTTGGTTTGGGCATGTTGGTGTGACTCTGTTGCTGATGCTTGCTTGCAAAGCGAGCAGAGCACCGCACTGTTCATATTTATACTGGCTTAACTTTCTGGTGGTGTCGATAGCACACAAGCTGTGCATGCGTGAGTAAGCTGTGTGCTTACTTGCTGGCATAGCCGTGCCCTTGATCTTTTGGGCTATGAGTACGTGGGAGATAGGCATGACCTGGTGATGTATATCACCAAACTTTAACTTATTTCTAACTGCCATCTGGCAATTCTCGTTGCCCTCGGTTTGTTTGCGTTTGCAGGTAATAAGAAAAGAAAAGAAGAGAAGAAAAGAAAAGAAGTTCTCTAGCTGATTTAGTTTAGGATTATTTATGTTGTCCCTTAATATATTGTAATCTTTTATTTATTTGATTACCTCTTGTAATTTAATTATTCTTTTATTTCAGAATAATGTAAAGACAATGTATCATGTGTATGTTATCAATAAAGCCTAAGTTTTCTCTAGCTTAATAATTATTAGGATTCAATTGTGTATTACAAATTCAAATCCTTATATTCAAAATTTGGTTTGAATTTGTATTCTTTTATTTGAATCCTTGAATACATATTTTATCCCTTCCCACATTCAATGGATCAAAAGAGATCATGTCAAACCCTTTCGCACTTCGAAAGTATCTATTTCTTCCTCGGAGAGAGAGTTTGATCCCTCTTAGGTTTTAGTTTAAAAGCGCGAAAAAATCCCGTAATTTCGAATGCAATGCACAGAACCCCTTCTACTTTACCCCGTGGTTGTCCTACGTGCTGGGATGTTACAGACTTCCCCCCTTAACAAAAACTTTATCCCGAAGTTTGGGGTAAGGTGTATGCTTCCATTGAACTAGGTATTGCTCAATCACTCAGTTGCTTTGTCCCTTCCTGTTCTGTCGATTTTCCTGGGAACACTTACTTGAATTCTGTAACTACAAGTTTTCCTCATTCTTGACCTTCTCCAGGGTGTTTAATTGTAACTTCACCTCAAACTTGTTGTATATATCTCCTTGGTGAATAATCTTTCTTCCTAGGATCTTCCAAGTGACTCGGTCGTCTCACTAACATATATCAAAGTCCAGTCTCTTCCAACCAATCCAGTCTGAGGGTTATGGCTATATCCGTTATAAGTAAGATAGAAGATTTGTGTAGTACACCTGATCGCGGATCATTATGACCTACTCTTTGTTTGATGGGCACCACTAAAATTGCTCTAATGTACTTAGGATGTAACGGAATATTCCAACTTATTTCAACTACTCCTATATTGACCAATGAATTTTCTAAGCGATGAACGAGGTAGGCATTGGTATCGGAAGTACTTGTCTGGGGTAAGAAAAGATCTGAAGCGTACCTATCACTGCTTTGTTGGAGTTATTTTGTTCTTCCAGATAGTTCAACTTCCCATAAAGTCTATTCGATCTTTGGTTGCTACCATCTCCTGAGCCTCCCCCCTTGTGTGATCCTCCTCCATTTCTTCCTGCTCCTCGCGCTTTGTTAGGACAATTCTTTTGCATATGGCCCTCCTTATTGCATTCAAAGCAAATGATTTTGGGCTTCCGGCACTCACTGGTGAGATGTCCCCTTAGTCCACAGTTTCCACATACTTTTCCGTCCCCATAATTGGAACGTTCTTGATTAGGGTTGTCGCCCCTAGTTTGGAATCTGGGTTTGAATCTCAAATCAGTTATTGGCTTACTTGTTGGGAACTTATGTGGTTCATGCCTTGCCTTTTTCCGTCTTTCCTCCTCGACTTGTTTCAAGTCATCCTCCAAGGTGATAGCCGCATCCACTAACTCTTGGAAGTCAGAAGCCTTCAACATACGCAGTTGCATCTTTGCCATTGGGTGTAAACCACTCATGAACCGTTTCTTCCTCTTCTCATCAGTATTTACCTCCTCAAAGGCATAGCGAGATAGGAGAGTGAACTCCTTGATGTACTTCATGATTGATTTATCTTTCTGCTCCAGATTATCGAATTCCCTTCGCTTCAACTCCATTATGCTCTCCGGCACATTAGCCTCCCTGAACTTCTTCTTGAATTCCTCCCAGGTGAATACCCTGCCTGGAGGATGTATGGCGATGACATTATCCCACCATGCGGCTGCTGGCCCGCATAGCAGATGCGTAGCATATCGGATCTTCTCGCCATTGTTGCAGTCCACCGTCTTGATCTTTCTTTCCATGTCTAGCAACCAATCTTCTGCGTCCATTGGTTCCGGTGCTGAAGCAAACGGTGTTGGCCTCGTGTTCAGAAAATCAGCCAATGAAACTCCATAAACTCCTTCATTTCAACCTTCGCGGTTCCGGTCCATCATATCTTGCATCAGCTTGCTCTGATTCTCGATGAGCATTCTCTGCCTCTCATCGGACATCCTCATATATTCCACGAAATCCTGCTGTGTCGGGAACTGTGGTAGTGGTGGTAACGGTCCTCTATTAGCTGCTTCCGCCTCCTCCTTAGCTTTGGCTTCATTCTCTATCCTTTGTTGCTCGGATTCTTCTCCCACTACCATCGCCATGATTACCCCCTAACCCTGTTGCATTAAGCAAAACTCATAATTACACCATGCCCATGCTTTCCGAGCTCAACTTCATGCACAGAGTTAGTAACACAACAAAAATCCGAATAAAATCTCCAAATCACATCAAACATATACCATGTAGATACATGAGCATGAAAGATAGCATTACAATACTATGCGATCCTGTGAGTGGCGACACTCACCTATTATAACTGCGTAAGCAACTACTACATACTACTCATATATGGTACATATGATATATGAGTATCACGCCTCCATCCAGATGGTAGTCCTCTAAGGGTAATCGTGCTCCTGTTACATCCCCGGTATCCAACCGGTGTAACGTGAAATCCTCCTGAGTGCAATAGGGATATAGAGTCTCCCGGTAGGTGTGTAACCGGAATCGGACATGGTCCCTAGGTTGAAATCAGTCATCACAAGATAACTGTTCAACGAAGGATACACTCTGCAAATGGTGCACCCCTCCGTCCTTGACTTCGAACACTCGCCCCGCTCCATAGGAGTAGGTATATCTCTCTCCACCTTGGGGTCCTATGAGGATAGGTTTTCACCACCACGTCTCCAACACCATGGTGAAAGAACTCAAAACTGCCTAGTCACCTCATCCCTAGAGTCCAAAGGAATCGGATCTCCAGCTATCCCATACACTCTCCAAACCTCCATCCCGTGGAGTTTCCTCCATGGTTATCGTCCTGGGGTAATCCCCACGACTCAACTCCTGCCTCTTACCCAACTCTAATCGAGCTATGTGTGAAGTGTTGCGATGACATTGATGGCTTAGGCTCAAATTCCCGCTCTTCGGGATCGGCCTCCTCCTCCTCATCCATAACTATGCAATCTCTAGTCAAGAAAACTGGGGTATATGTATACGGCGGTCTAGATACCTCTACCTCACACCGCTGATTCGGTGTAGACTCCGTGATCTCCTCCAGTAAGCTCTAAATCTCCCCTACTAGAGTATTGTGCACATTCTAGAACATGCCAAACATGTCCTTGTACCTAACCAGGTGCTCCGCGTTTGTGTGTGGATGCTCCTTCACAAACCTATAGTCATCCCGACATGGATCCTCATTCTTCTCGTCTTATAGGATGTGGATGAACTTCGTGCCTAATAACTGCCCCGTCTTGAGCTAACGGATACTAGTTATTGCCTTCATAACAACTATCTTATAAGTCGTACTCATTGTGTGTGCCTCTCGTGCCTACACAACCAAGTTCATGCCCAACTTGGCAAGAAGCATGATTCCTACCCCTATACTTACGAAAAACTCGGCCCTTATGGTAGGCGTACTTCTTAAAAGGGATACGAGTCTCTCACCCGCACCTTTTTTTTATAGATGCCACGTAACATTAGCTAAATTCCCGTCATTCTCATCCATAGTTATGTCCCGAAGTTACACGATCCTTGGTGGTTTCATGCTTGCTATCCTGGCAGTGTATAACAAATTTAACCTGTGCATGATGTATCATAATAGTAACAATAAAGAATTATAGCACTAAAAAGTATGGCTTTCTCATTCGCAAGTGAAAAATGCCACAACATTTTTAGAGAACTCTTTACTATTCCTATTTGACTCCTACAGGTCTTTCCCATTTACTAGGTGTCCAACCTAAGGTCAAAACTTTTGCTCTGATACCAACTGTGGTGACCCAGCATACCACTGCATGTTGTAGTATGCAAGTCGTTGACATAACACTCGTGAAGTACCATTTCACAAATATTACATCCCTCAGAGTGGTACAACAGAAACATAGCGGTCTTTATTCAAGCACTTAGTATTACAAGCCACAAACTTACAAAGGATTCCAGTTCCTCCTCGGTCCAAAGAGGAACACTAGTAGGTTCTACCTTGATGCGACAAACCTTAACTATGACTGATAGAAGTAGACTAAACATGATAACTGGCTTAAGTCACTTTATTCTATAAGGTTCCTGTGACTCAAATTACTACTCTATAATACTAGTTGTCGACCTCCTCCTCGGTTCATTCGTTGTTTCCATAGACGATTGTGTAATCCACGCCTTCAACTCCACCGGAAAGGTCCGGTTCTTCATAATAGACTTCCTCGTAGTCCTCTGATGCTCCTTCAATTTCCTCGTTCTGGCCCTCCGAGTCTAAGCAAGGGTTAAGAGGGAATGGGGTGAGTAATGAGCGTTACCCAACAAGTTCATTTAACAGGATAGAGGTGTTTGATGCACTAGCTACGACCGTAGACTCGAAAAGTCCTAGGTCAAATGCAGTTTTCATAATCATTTCTTCAAAGGTTGATTTTATTCAGAAAACTATGTCCGTCGGTCTTCACAGGTTGATTAGAGCTTCGATGGGCTCCTTTCCTGCCACGTTCGTAGCTCCTTCCCGGAACAGGGAGTATCCGAATACTTTCATACACTCTGCAGAGGTGGTCACTTGTACCCATAAGAGATCAAAGCCTTGCTGCACAACCAGGTGAATCATTCCTGTCCACACTTCCTTGGTGTGGGGCCCAGTCGATGATCCAAGCCAATCACTGTCCTCCTCCGCGACCCCGCATACCCACCCTTTTGTAATTCACTGCACCATAGCTGACTTTCCTGGAACAACTACGGTGCTCGAAGCCAACTTTCCTTGAACAACTTCGAGTCCCTCCCAGCTGACTTTCCTATGACCAGCTGCAGGCCAGTTTCATACAATCCATCCTAGACACCGTGTTCCCGTGGGACATAAGGGCTCCCACCCGCTGCATTCACCTACCGAATGAACAGCTTGCTGCATTTACCTTCTGAATGAACAGCATGGGCCGGTACATCCGTTGATATGCGAAAGGAAGTCGGTACAGCTGACTTCTCCGTCCCATTCCAGATCTTATGGTTGACCGTTATTTACGGCGCAAGAATCACTGGCGACATTGGTTATTAATTCCTATGTGAACTTTCCAGTTGCAGTGGGACCTCCACCATACTCATACCATGGTCCCACTGCCCACCATCCTAGGTCGACAACCACCGTGGTTGCTAACCACTAAACATGTTAATTTAGAAAGCAAAACTTTTGCTTTAAAATGCAGTAGTAATACCACCGGTATATTTGCAAATAATTTGCTAAAAATAAACAATAGATATGAGCAAGGGTGAACTTGCCTGCAGACTGCAAGGTAGTGCAATTAGAGGTGTTGAATTGACCCGGGACCTCGGGTTCTGGAAAACAGCATCATTGTCCGGTAAGGGCAATGGTTAAGGTTCAAATGATGCAATGCTTTTAAAGTGGTGTGTTCTTTATCACCCCATGTGATGATTTATATCCTAAGGTTTTTATATATTCTCTTTATGAGTTTAAAGAATATATGTTAGGTCAAATTCATTCAAGAATGAGTGTTTATTTCTTCTTGAATGAATTTCCTAAATTTCTTCTAATTCTATTATTATATTTGTTCCAAAAATTTCTCTTATTTTCACAAGTTTTAAATCATTCAAGAAAACCTTTTGGATATTTTCCTACTTAATTAAATTTCAAATTTTTAGTGTTTAAGAAATAGGATCCTACAATTCCATTTCAAATCTCACTAGTGTTGAGAATATTTTATTTGGTAAATTTATTCTTTTTATTTTATTAGCCTGGGTTTCTTCTAAGGTTTTTCCTATAAAAGACTAAAATACATAACAACAACAAAAAAACTACTTGGGCTGAATCAAACGAATCTGGGCTGGACCTAGCCCATTTGACTGGCCCAACAGGCCTACCTGGCTGGCTATCCAGTCCAGACCGACCCGGTCGATCGGTCGGTCAGACCCAGACCCGACCGATGCCCCCACCTTCTTCTCCCCTCGCTCGGGACCCTGCTCACTCCCCCGATGCCTCCGGCGTCGCTTGCTCCGATTACGGCGAGCCCCGGCCATCCCGGCTGCCGCCGTT
This sequence comes from Dactylis glomerata, assembly GCA_007115705.1. Classification (NCBI taxonomy): domain Eukaryota; kingdom Viridiplantae; phylum Streptophyta; class Magnoliopsida; order Poales; family Poaceae; genus Dactylis; species Dactylis glomerata. The sequence continues at coordinate 7,584,728 of QXEO01000291.1, forward strand.
GGTCACAGAGGAACCGGCGTTCGGGGATCTACCACCGCCACCGCTTCGATTCGCCCGGTACTCCCTCGGGTGGCTACGCCGAACCCCCTGCAACTAGGGTTCTAGCCTAATGCCGCCGCCGCTCGCCGGCGTTGCTCCGGCGCTGCTCCAGTCGGCCGTCAGCGGCTGCTGGTGCGGTCTCTCTCCTTACTCGCTGGCGTGGCTTGGTGCGGGTAGTGATGTGGTGCTCCTCGTGCCGCCATGACTTGGTTCGCCAGCGAGGTTCCCGGCCTTCCACTCCTCCGGCTGCTTCCTGGTGATGACCACGACCCCTTCCTGGGCTCGTGCTGTTTCTCCTCGACGCCGATGGCCGCCACCCCGAGCTACTGGTGGTGCGGGGTGTTGTGGTGATGTGGCTGTGGTGCCTGCTCCAACCTTGATGCCGGCTGGGACGGCAGTAGCTGCAACCCCGGCGTCGCCTTCCTCTTCTGGTGCACTGTGAGCTAAACCTACTCTCCACCTCTCTGCCTGTGGTGTTCTAGCCATCTACCCAGGACATGGTTGTGTGGCTTAGCTGTTAATCCTAGATGGTATTTTTAGTGGGTTGCTATACGAATTGTTTGCTGATAATACACAAGTATTATTGGATCTAGACGGCTGGACTATTTGTTGGCTTGTTGGTGAGCTAATATGCATACTTCCCGAGGCTTTGCTGTTAGGTCTGAGATGGGGTGCATATGGGATAAGAACAGATACATATACACTTGATCTTGCTATTTTAATTTGAAGGATTGTTAGCTGTTTGATTTAATGGTGAGCTTGTAGATGCTTAACAAGAATAGATAGATATGCTTGATTGCTCAAATAGCTCTAATGGTCTTCTGAGTTAGGTTTCTAGGGCTTCTAGACTAGAAACTCAGGTGCTGCTAGCTAGTAGGTTCTCTGGTACTCCTGGTGATGTTCTACACACAGGATAGCCACCACTAGCTAGTAGGTGCTGTAGATGGCTAGTCTGGTTTCCTCCTTTGAGCCTCTCTTAATTGGACTAGATGATGATGCCCACCTCTGCTCAATTCCACTGGATGGTACAATTTAATTGTGTGTATGTGTGAAAAATCATCTTGGCACAGATCCTTGTTGATCTGGACCAAAACATGTGAAGTCTAGCTTGCTTGAGTTGATGTATAATATTACTATGGCTTTGCCCTTGCAAGAATATAATTCTTTAACTGAATTTAGTTTCAGTAGCATGAACTGAATATTATTTCAGTGATGATTAATTAAGCCCCTCTAGAGTTTATCTCAGAATCAGTGGCTAGAGGTAAATGGTTGCTATTGGTAGTGGTGTCTTTCTTTGGATGATTTGATCATCCAAATATTGCTGCTAAGAACTATTCGTTTGGCCTGGGAGTGACAACCTGGACCTTGGGTAGTTTGCTGGATGGGTATTAACATGATGAGTTTTTATATGAACTGAATTTCCTCCTTCAGTGATGATTTATCTTATTTCTCTAGCTGTTATAGCTTATTGAGTAGTAATTTCAGTGGCTGTTGCTTTGCTAAATGCAAAAGCTGTGGTATCTCTCCTGGGGAGTGTGCTCAATATTTACCTAGCTTGCTTGGGCTGCTTGTTTTGATCTATTATGCCTCTCTGGCTGTGGAGGTGATCACTGGATCATGTTCTGTCAAGATCCAGGACATACTGGTCTGGCGGTTGCGATATAGGCCACTGTTTTCTACTTGACTATTAGTTAAGATGACTCTGATGCTTGTCTTTGACTGATTTTGATAAGAACAGAACTATGCTTGATTTCTTAGCTTTGCCAAGGATGCACAGCCTGAGGTATGATCCTTTTAACAAGAACAGATACTATTTGTGGCTTTTATACTCTGTGATGATTTTGCATAGCACTTCTATGCAAGACTGAGAGTTTTTCCCCTCTCTATACTCCTAGGTGAAAACATAGTTGAAGTGTAGTTAGGTGTGATATTCTTTTGGATGCCCCCTTTGATTTTCCAGAATGGCTTATGCATCAATAAGAACAGATACTTGATCTTAGGCCTTGGTGATTCACCTTTTCCTGGAGTTTCTGGGGAGATGAGGTTGGTGCTGGATGGTTTGGTCATGTACCCCTCCTTCTCCCTGGCAGCTAGCTCCTTCTCCTTCTGGTACCTATTTGAGTTCTGCTTCACTCCTTGCTCCTGGCTTGCTTCACCTTGATGCTTGCCCTGCACCACTGGATGCTTGGCCTGCTCCTCTTGGAGTGCTTGCTCTGCTCCTCCTCGGGTGCTTGCTCTGCTCCTAATGGTTCTAAGTGACCATGTTGGCTGGGGTTTTGGTGTTGTTGGTGTTTGAGCTGGATCTGCTGAATTTTTGCTGTTGGTGTTGGTTTGGGCGTGTTGGTGTGACTCTGTTGCTGATGCTTGCTTGCAAAGCGAGCAGAGCACCGCACTGTTCATATTTATACTGGCTTAACTTTCTGGTGGTGTCGACAGCACACAAGCTGTGCATGCGTGAGTAAGCTGTGTGCTTACTTGCTGGCATAGCCGTGCCCTTGATCTTTTGGGCTATGAGTACGTGGGAGATAGGCATGACCTGGTGATGTATATCACCAAACTTTAACTTATTTCTAACTGCCATCTGGCAATTCTCGTTGCCCTCGGTTTGTTTGCGTTTGCAGGTAATAAGAAAAGAAAAGAAGAGAAGAAAAGAAAAGAAGTTCTCTAGCTGATTTAGTTTAGGATTATTTATGTTGTCCCTTAATATATTGTAATCTTTTATTTATTTGATTACCTCTTGTAATTTAATTATTCTTTTATTTCAGAATAATGTAAAGACAATGTATCATGTGTATGTTATCAATAAAGCCTAAGTTTTCTCTAGCTTAATAATTATTAGGATTCAATTGTGTATTACAAATTCAAATCCTTATATTCAAAATTTGGTTTGAATTTGTATTCTTTTATTTGAATCCTTGAATACATATTTTATCCCTTTCCACATTCAATGGATCAAAAGAGATCATGTCAAACCCTTTCGCACTTCGAAAGTATCTATTTCTCCCTCGGAGAGAGAGTTTGATCCCTCTTAGGTTTTAGTTTAAAAGCGCGAAAAAATCCCGTAATTTCGAATGCAATGCACAGAACCCCTTCTACTTTACCCCATGGTTGTCCTACGTGCTGGGATGTTACATAAGCCCCAGCCTGAACCAGCTCAGACAATGAAGAGGCAGAAGTGTTTGATGGAATTTTGTACCGGTATAGTGTTAATATACATGGTTTCAAAAACGGACAGCAGCAATTTTGTTATTGCGTCCAGCTTCTTAGAAGTAAAAATTCTACACCAAGCCAAGTTTGATTCGCTTCGCATTCGAACCCGACTTGGTGTGGGGGCATTTGTTTGACGAGTTTTTGTACTGAAAATTCGTAATACACATATGGATTAATACAGTCTTCTCTATGACGTGTGGGTCCCACCACGTGTTAAATATTTATGAAAAAACTTGTATATGATATTGGACTCATTTTGTAGAGTGCGGTATTCATATTATAATGGTGCAAACACATTACAATTATCGCAAACTGTTCAAAAGTTACGATCTTTCAAAGGTTGTAAGTCTAAATGAGCTAGCTACCTAATGCTCATTGATCAGCTGCATTCATACATTGTGCGCTGTATTGCTAGACGGCCGCCTAATATCTAGATCTTAATCACCATGTACATAGGCTTTGCATGTACTCCCTCCGTTTAGAAATATAAGATGTTTTAGCTTTGTGAAGTGAGTGTATTTAGACATGTTTTAGTGTATAGGTTCGTTCGAATCTATACACTAAAAGATGTCTAGATACACTCACTTCATAAACCTAAAACATCTTATATTTCTAAACGGAGGGAGTACCTGTTTTTCTATGTGAGCAGATTCTGGGCTTTAATTGGAAGCCTGGACATATACGCCGAGGTGGGGTCAGCCGCAACCTATACACGATACGTACTGAAGCCTGGCCTGCGTACGGTGGCTTGATCGATGAGAGGAAGGTTTGTCGTGTACGTCAAGAACTTTATCAGCCGGAGAGATATGCTCGAATCTTAACTGATTGAGTAGTCCAAGAGGATCAGCACGCAATGCCCACCGCCTTACGCCAAGACACGATGCCTATCTCTACTAATCTCTACTAATAATATTGCTACAGGTATGGTCCGTGGCGGTCGTAAAATACGTTTTTGCCCACTAAAAATACGCTTTCGTCTAAACACAAAATTACCCACCAATACCACCCGTAAGTTAGAAAAAACGGTGGAAAAAATACACTGATGATTCCCAACCGTCTCGCACATTGTGCTCCTTTCGGCTTTCGTCTGTCGCCCATCGTTTGAACCTAGGTATCTGCCCCTACTTGAAACTCTAATCCCAAAATCAAAACGCATCGCATGCATCAACTTTTTTTTCTGACAATGCATGCATCAACTTAGTTACTCTCGCAGGCAGGAGTACATGTAATTTAGCATCGGGGATAATCTCTCAATTCGCTTGCAGAATCCAGATGAAGATCAAGCAGGCGGGAGGGAGGGGCCTGGACCTAACGAGCGGGCCACAGATCTTCTCGTCGTTGACGAAGGACTCCTCCTCGACCTCAGCGAAGGCGTATGCTTGTCTATGGTACTGATCCAGGATTCTGGCGTCCCCGGCTCACAGCTCCTCCCTAATGCACGCGACGAACGGCGCGAGATTGACATAACCTGTAGCCCTCCATGATGTACTCCATCGACCTGATCTCGTTGTACATGCCAGTGCAGGTGGCTTTCTCTTTCAGCAGGATGTCGATGTATTCCTGGCTCACCTTGGCCATCCTCTTCCCTTGCCCGCCTCTGATGGCGCCACCGGTGCCGCCTCGCCAGCGATCGCCTCCTGCTTCAGTGTGGCCCCCGCCATCCATGTCGCCTCGTACTGCTTCATCTCGCCTGACGGACGGCTACCTCCCATCCTGATACCTGCCCCTACCTCGAGACCACGTCTTCTTCCTCCCTCATCCTGATACCTGTCCATGGGATGCCACCGTAGCTGCAAGTAGATCTTCCCGGTAGGAGGCGTACTTGGGCCGCCTCTTGCGGTCGTTTTCGGTGGGCGACGGGCATATCAGGCGTCCTCTCGCGTCAGTCATATATGCGGAAACCAGCACTGCGGCAGCGTCGCGGCGACGAATAGGAAAAGCGGGAGGGAGGGCGAGGACTTCCCTCAGTTTGGCCGGCAATGTCTAGAGTGGAAACATCGTGGGGAGGGGAGGCCTGCGTAGAAAGAAGGCCGGAGAACTGGCGCGCGGCAGCGGACATGCCACATCGGGCGGTGGCGCCGATCATATGTGTCAGTTTGCCGCTGTCGCACAGCAAACGAAGTACAGCTACGCGGGGTAAAGTCCAGGAGCCAGGCCATGGGTGAGAAGGGGAGCGTGCCATCCTGGACGTGAAGCTGGAACCCAGAGCTGTTCGGTGAAGGTGTGCGGCCTGAACTCCTCGTCGGAGCTTTTGATTCAACCACCTTTTCTTGCGATCTGGTTTTTATGTTCTCTCCTATGTGATTTACTTCTGTTTTCTCCAACCACAAACCCCAGCTGATTACATTCATGTTTTCCACAATCTGATTTGCTTCTCTTTAATACTTCAAAGATGGATATGGTTGATTGTATCGACTATGATCGACGGACAAAAACATGGAAGACTAAGGTTGTGATTTCCGAGTTGACCACATGTATATTTTTATTGTAGTATGTTAAATATTCAATTAATCATCCCTTTAATAACATTATCACAAAATCTATAAAAGAAAATAGCAGCAACGATGTGAATTTCTAGCACTCATATAATTATTGTTTAAAGAGATCAACATAATTTGTCCGCATAGCATGACAACCGTAGATATGGGGTGTGCACTGAAGATATCGATGTTTTTTCATGAGAAAGTCAAAGACAAGTTTGTTTGTTGTCACTTCTAGCATAAAACACAACCCCATTTTAATCATTGAAATTGACATGGCCTTCCAAAAGTGGTGGAGCCACCCAATAAAGGAATTCACGAGCAAAGTAAAAAAGAAAATTCGAATTTTGCACAGACAAAATTTAGATGGGTATCTAATTTGATTTTTTATAATTCGTCTTTATTCCGTAGCAACGCACGGGTATTCATCTAGTATAAAGCAAGGTCTCGACGCCAGGCCCGGGGGGGGGGGGGGGGGGAGAGACGCACAGAAACACCCGGTACGGCGCAAGGACCAGCCGAAGATGGACGCGTCCATGGCGGCGCGGCGATAGCCGCACGTGCATGCGGAGATCCGTGGCGTGCTCATGGTGGCAGCGGTGACGAGGTGCTCAAGCTGCCGCTGCCCGTGCACCCACGGGCGCAGCATGGGTGGCAGCGTTGCCGGCCACCTCTGATCAACACCAAGCCGGAGGTCCCGGCGCGTATGTCACGCTCACCATGTCGCCTTTGGCTAGAGCCGCACCTTGCTGGCTGTCGCGTTTGACAGCGACGGTGATGGTCGAGCAAGCATGCACTCAAGAAGTTCTAGCCTTCGTGCATGGCCTTTAAGAGCTAGCACTTTCTTCTTTCCCTAATCTTTAGATCCTTTCTTTTATTGTCATATTTCAGATCTTGGTGGAGGAGGAGATACCCAGGACCATCAGGAGGACGCGTTTCGTGTAGGCGCCATCTATTGACGGAAGATGGCATCGCGCCGGCGGCAGGCTCAGGAGGAGCTCTGCTGGCTGGTGTTATTGACGATGCATACGTCCCGGCCGGATGTAGACCGGCTGAAGGAGGACGCGCCCATGGCGGCGGCAAAGCCGCACATGTGTGCGGAGATTGGATACGCGCCAAAAGTGGCCACCGGCCAGGCTGCAGCTAGACGATCAAGGTGTCCGTCGCCACTCGGTCATCTACGCGTCGCAGCGGTAATAATCTAATTTACTTGTTTTCTCTTTGCTTCTAGCATGGTGGTGCCGTACCGGACAAGGCGTGGCTGATGATGGACGAGAGCGTGTCCATACATGGTCCTTGTCCGCCCCATCTCGTCTCTTCCGCTCGAGGTGCGTGCATCGGCGGACGGGCTGATCAAGGTGTGGCTGGAGGCCGCCCTACCACGTCGGCTGAGGTGCGGCTGATACATGGAGTGATCGCTGGTATACGGGAGTGTGCCAACGCATGCTCTCGTGCGTTGTCTCTACCGCACCTATGGAGGTGCTGGCCGGAGGGGTTCGCTGATGCAAACCCCTAACATTCTTCATCTATCTCGGACCCGTCATCGACTCGTCGCGCTTGTCGCCGGGGGGCGGCGGCAATGAGCCTGAAGCATGCTAGCTGACGGAGGTGTCGTCGGCAGGTCAGGGTTCGCCGATGCGAACCTACGACCGGATGCGTCTACCCTGAACACCACCGCGGCTGCTCGCCAAGTGCGCCAGTGAAGACGTTCGTATGGCTCGAGGCTCGCCAACCGCAAGGCTCTCGGCCACTGGCAACATCGATGGGCTGCCTTTTGCTTCTCCCTTGCCGAGGCGGAGGCGAGGTGCGGCATTGGAGCTCACCAACACGAGGTGCGTGGCTAAACCTGGTCGTGCCGTCGCCGGCAAAGTGTGTGGACATCCACGCCATGACTGCACGAGCGGCTAACATCATCGGGACGGCCAACCGCTGTGCGACGGCAGACTGCCGGTTCTTCTCCAAGCCCTTCGTCTGGGCGCGCTCGCGCACGACGCCCTGCATGAGCTAGCAGCTAGCTCATGATTCATGCGGGAGGCGTGCATGTGCATGGTTATTCCGGCTAGGAAACCACATACATGTGCCACTTGCATATTATGCGCGGACGCGTATACGTGTACGTCCGATTGCAAGGCTGTCCTGATGCGCGCCGGTGCGTCATGTACGTACGGCTGCGGCGAACACTGACGCCAGGCATGTTGCGCCGGCGGGGATGAAAAACCGGCGTACGATCGGACCACGAGATGGCAAGCTTTCTAGCACATGCATGTGTGCATGGTTTCCTCGGCCAGCAAACTACATACATGTACGTGTGTGTATACCCCATGTACGACGCAGGTGAATGCGGTGGCGGCAGACCGCGAAGCACGCGGCGATGGACTGTCGTGCTGCACGTCGGCACTCCGCTGGCAGGGACGAAGCACCGCCGCAGCCGGATGACATCTCTACCACTACAAGCGTAGCGGCGACCTCTGCACGTCAAGCTTCTAGCCTTGTGTGTGAGCGGAAGTTTCATATGATAAACTTGTCTGAGCATGCGATCCTCATCGGTGCTGCTTCCGACGAGGCGTCGGCTTGTCTCTTCTTCCGCATCGAGCCCGCCGCCATGACGGCACGCTTGGTGACCATTGGACGCACGCACGGCAAAGCGTGGCGTGTCCGCTCGCTTTCTCTTCATCGACTACCTCGCAGGGCGCCGTTTACACCGACGCTTACACGGAGCCTCCTCGAGGTAGGGCGCCGTCTACACCGACGCCTACACGGAGCCCTCTCGAGGCAGGACGTCATCCACATCGACATCTACACGGACTTCCCGCCAACGCGGGATGGCGGTCACATCAAGTCTACTTCAACATCCACAACAGCATCATCGACATCGTTCAAGCGCCGACGAGGCGAAGCCATACTCCACCGACATGTCCTTCTTGAAGGGAATATGCCCGAGAGGCAATAATAAAGTGGTTATTACCATATTCCATGTTTATGATAAATGTTTATTTCTCATGCTAGAATTGTATTAATCAGAAACATTAATACATGTGTGATTAATAAACTAAAAAGGTTCCTAGTAAAGCCTCTCTTTTATACTAGCTCGTTGATTAACTGATGATCAAGGTTTCCTGATCATAAACATTGGATGTTGTTAATAACGGGGTCATATCATTAGAAGACTGATATGATGAACACTCACACCCATAGTATGAATAGCAAAACGATCAAGTCATCAAGTTCATTGCTATATCAAACTCATGCGAAGTAGTTCTAATCCTTAGACCATGAGATCATGTTAATCACTGATACCGGAAGGGTACTTTGATGATATCAAATGTCACACCGTAATAGGGTGATTATAAAGGTTGATTTGGGTACTCTGAAAGTATTAGTTGAGGCTCATGGATCAAGAGTGGGATTTGTCCATCCGGATGACGGAAAGATATTCTCTGGGCCCTTCTCGGTGATATTGCATTGGAATCGCTTGCAAGCATGTGACTAGGTCACAGGAATGCATTATCACGGAACGAGTAAAGAGACTTGTCAGGAACGAGATCGAACTAGGTATGGTTGATACCAAATGATCGGATCTCGGACAAGTAATAATATCGTGAGACAAAAGGAATTAACTATGTTCGTTACCGGTTCACACGATCACTAGTTCATCATTGAGTAAGTGGGAGTCATCATGGATTTCCAGATCCCGCTATTGATTATTGATCGGAGAGGAGTCTCGATCATGTCCACGTTATTCACGAACCGTAGGGTGACACACTTAAGGCTCGTCGTTGTTTTTGAGTGGATACGATACTCCGATCGAATTACAGGACAGCATAAGGGTTGTTTCAGAAAAGCACCGAAACTGTTTCGGGATATCGAAATAACTCAAGGGTGTATTTGTTAATGTTTGTTAATTGAATGAATTAACAAATATTAAAGGAATAAAAATGTTTTATTAAATCAATAAGTGTGATTTTAATTGGCATGAATGTCATGCATTAAAATGGGGGTTACCTCATGTTGATGAGGGAGTAATCACCATAAAAGGGAATGAAGAGGGGGCATTGAAGAGGGAGGAGACCTTGGGCCGGCCACCCCTTGGCTGCCCTCCTCCTCTATATAAACCCCCCCTCTCTCTCTTGTACACACACTTCTTGATCCTCCCTCCCTTGCATAGTTGCTGCCCACTTTCCGTCTTGGCTTAGCGAAGCTCTGCCGGAATTGTAGTTCGTAGTTCATACATTTAGAGAAGTGTGTGGAGGAGTGTCCGGCGGATCCCTTCTTCCGCTGCCCCGCTGGACCGAGGGCGTGGAGGAGTCGACGTCGAGCTGCACGTGTGTGCGAGTACGGGGGCGCTGCCACTTGTGGCGCCGGGTACACGATCTTGTGATCATCAAGTGAACCACGACATCGACTACGTCAAGTGAACAACTACGTCGACTACGTGAGTCTTCACCAACTCTCCATCGTCAACGTTTGTGCGGGAACGTAATCCCCGCTTACGGTCATCGAGGGTGAGTATCCGTTGCGACCATCTCGTAGAGTATCTTGGCCAGTTTTTGTGTTCATGCGTAGGAATTTTTTTGTTTTCTATGCTACGAACCCATCAGTGGTATCAGAGCCATCTCTATGCGTAGTTGGTATGCACGGTTAGAACACATATGGATGTGGGCGTTGATGATCATGTTATTGCAATTTTTTAGTATTTTGGATCATAGTGGCATAGTGGGATTGAAGCTGCCCGAGACTAACCTTACGTGACCGCGTTCACGAGACTTGTCCCACACTTGACATGCTTCGGCATATGTGGCTTTGCGGGTGCATGTTTCTCCCACTATAGTTATGATCTATTTTACAAAGAGTTGTTAATAATATTTTTATCACCGTTGTGGTTCTTGTTCGTAGGTAAGAACGGTTCTTCTTAGAAAGCCCCAAACCACGTAAAATATGCAAGACAAATTAGAAACGTCTAACTTGTTTTTGCAGGGGGCATGTGATGTGATATGGTCAAATCGTTTATGTTACAAATTGTATGCAATGATCCTTTTTATAAGTTATAAACAACCGGCAGGAGCCATATGGTTGTCTTTACATTTAAATGGCCTGCGTGCCGTATATATATATCCAAGTGATATATTGTAATGGAGGAAGACAACCAAGTTGGCACACCATGGATCTTGGTGCTACGCCGGTGGAATGATGGAGATCATGCCATGACGCACAAGATGGAGATCGAGTGCGTGAAGGACCATATCATATCACATTATATATGCATGTGATGTTTATCCTTTTATGCATCTTATTTTGCTTAGATTTGATCGCGCGGTAGCATTATAAGATGATCCCTCTCACATAAATATCAAGATAAAAATGTGTTCTTCCATAGCATGGACCGTCAAGAAAGTTCGTCGTTTCGAGACACCACGTGATGATCGGGTGTGACAGACTCTATGTTCACATACGACGGGTGTAAGACAGTTTTACACACGCGAGTGCTATGGTTCTACTTGGCGAGCCTAGCATGTACAAACATGGCCTCGGAACACGAACCGAAAGGTTAAGCATGAGTCATATGGTTGATATGATGAACATGGTGATGTTCGCCTTTGAAACTATGCCGTTGCACGTGATGATCGGTTGCGGTATAGTGAATTTGGTTCGTGTAATCACTTAAGAAAACTAAGAGGGATGTTGTTTTTAAGTGAGAGTTCATTTAGTAATTTTTGAATTATAGAACTCATTTTATCATGAACTAAATCAAAGTGAATTTGCATAGTTTGTTGTAGTTATTGGCATCCGTTTACTGCCTTGCGATTAGCTATAATTGAGATAATAGAACTATAGAATTCTGGATGTTAACTTTACGAACTGGTATCGTATTGTTTGAATGTCAATCTAAAGTTTAAAGTCCTATTGCAAACTTTTAGCAAATCCTTGTTACTCGATAAAATTTAATAAGTAGTATTAAATCAAGAGTAACAATTCCAGTGTTAGTATCTAAGTATCACACTTGCCTCCATGATCCTTGATATGCAAAAGTTGTTTTTAGTATCAAGGTTATCTAGGAGTTGAAAGAATTGTTTCATAAACTATCATATGTGGAAGATATTTGGATATCTGAAATGATGTTTGGTTGCAATGTGATAGAGTATAATTTAGTAAGACACATGTTCTCGTTTTGTATGAGAATTTGCGAAGATTGGAGACGCTAGGCGTCCAGATCTCCTAAAAGGTTTAGGAACTAATATTATACTCGCAATTCATCCTCATGAGCTATAGTAGCTTGATCATGAAAGTTGTCATGATAGGATGAATGGAAGATGTAGGTAAAATGTTTACTACACTAAAAGATTACTAAAGAATGGAATTTGGAAGAACGCCAAATATTTGATTATGGTGATCTACTTCAAAGTGTGAGTCCAAGGGTATTAGTGTTTGACTAATCATGCCTTGAACTATGTGCCATGTGTATGGCACCACTATTGATGTTGATAGATTCTTCTAGACAAAAAAAAAAGAATTGCTAAAAGAGAATCCAAAATTTATTCTGGCGGAAAAGAAAAGACTGGAAATGTCCAGCTCAGGTATATAGAAGATATACATGTTATGGTTGTATTCGTTGCTTGTTAAAACAATGTGGTTCTTGGGTATTTGATACTAAATTGGTTGGTATGAACTGTCATACAACGCAATACAAGAACTACAATGGCCTAATTAACTAGCAAATGAATATCGGATGATTCTCATCGAAAACAAATAAAGTGTTATTGTGTTTCGTTGGAATTAAACCTAGCCTTCAAGATTTATTTGAATAATTGTTATTTTGTTCTGGTATTATGAGAACAATGGTTGTTCAAATTATTACCGCATTCATAAAAGATGGATGAACGCTTATCTTGTTGGAGAAATCACATCCATAACACTGATGCTAAAAATGTCTCAAGACAAATGATTAGAAGATCACTTATGAGTGACACCACCGTTTAAATCATATTGGAAAGTAAACATGAAGAAACTCCATGTTGATGGAATTTTGGAGTCTTTTGATTTCGAATCAATTGACACTTGTGAAAATTTCCTAGAGATGATTAAAACTCCGTTTGGAGGCCAAAGAAGAACGGACGACTAACTTATTGGATATTGTACATGTTGATGTATATAGTCCATTATGTGTAGCCGTGTGTGGTGAATTCTTGAACTTCATTTACTTTAACCGATGATTTGAGTAGATATATGTGTATATTTACTTGATAAGGAAGAAGCATGAAATACTTGAATATTGTTCAAAGTATTTCTAGTTGAAGTTGAAAATCATTGTAACAAGAGAATAAAGAATTTATGATTTGATCATAAAGGAATATATTTGAGTTACAAGTTTAGCAAACACCTAAAAGTTGAGGAATCGTTCCATAGACTTGTATTTCCCGAAACACCATAGGAGTATGGAGTGTTCGAGAGATAAAATCAAACTTTGTTTGACATCGTTGGATCAAAGGTGTCGTCTATAAAACTGCCATTATATTTTAAGGATAAAGCTTTAGAGACTACTGCTTTTTACACTGAAAAGAGCGCCATCATGATCCATTGAAATGACACCATATGAGATATGGCATGGGATAAAACCCAAGTTGTCTTTTCTGAAATTTTGGTATGCTAGGCATATGTAAAATGTTTACAACCAAAGTCGGATAAATACGTCTTTGTAGGTTATCCCAAAGTAACTGTTGGGTATTCCTCCAGAACACTGAAGACAAAAGTGTTTGTCGCTGAAAAACGTCAAGTTTCTTGAGAAGGAATTTTTCGCAAAAAGTCAAGTGGGAGGACAATAGAACTTTGATTGGGTTATTGAACCTAAGCTATATGTGCTGAGTAGCGCAGCGCTGGGAAGTGTCCCAGAGGCGGCCACAATGCGCATGGCTGTCGTACCTCAAAGGTTGTGGTCACATAGATCAAAGTTCCTACTGAACCGCGTGAGTCGGGTAACAGTCAAATAGATAGATTTGAGAATGAATCATTATTGTTTGACAATGATGAACCGACTGCATGCAAAGAAGCGATGATGGGCCCTGACTCCGTCAAATGGTTAGAAGCCATAGAATCCGTGATAGTTCCATATACGAGAAACCAAGTTTCTGAACTTGGAAGACCCTCAAAAGGCATGAAGCCTAATGAACATATTTGGATCTATAAAGGCAGACATGGATGTTTAACATCTTTGAAATAGTCGGCACATCGTTAAAAGAGTTTACGATTGTGTTCAATGAGTTGACTATGACAAGATTTGATCTTTCATAGCGATATTTTGTCTGGACGGATTACTGTAGCAACCCCTATATATGCCAAGTTTGGTATATGTTAGTTGAACAAACAAGACAACATTCTTCTAATAGAATGGTTACCTAGGACATGTACATGACATGGTCCAAAGGGTCTTGTAAATTCAAAGGATGCTAAAAAGGCATGCAAACTCCAATGGTTGAAGTAAGCATCGCGGAGTTGGAATATTCACCATGATGAAATAATTAAAAGGTTTAGTTTCATCAGATACGATGAATATGCTTGCATTTGCAAGAAATTAAGTGGGAGCGCTGAGACATATTTTCAGTACATTATGTAGAAGACATATTGTTAATTGGAAATGATGTATCTTTCATTGACATAGGTTAAGAATTTCATTAAAATTAGATTTCAATGAAAGACTTAGGCAAAACCAAAATATTGGGTCTTGATGTCTATATAGATAGATTGAGGTACCAATATGGTTGTGCCAAAGTACATAGATGAAATATTGAATGAAGTTCAATATGTAAACGACAAGAAAAGTTCTTGCCGCATGGAAGAGGTTGAAATAAGATTCAGGTGTTTTTGACACTTGATGAGTGAAGCCACATGAATGATTTGATCGATCATGTATACCGTGATATGTACATATCCAGATATGTCCTATGCTCTAAATGTTATGAGCATATACCAGAGTGATAAAAGTCATAAGATGATCACTGGACAATAGTAGAGATATCCTTATGTGCTTTGGAAGGACTAAGGATATATATTATGTATGACAAAGTGACACATAATTCATTGTAAAGTGTTACATTGATACTAAGTTTGTCACAAGATACAAATTAAGTTTATCTCAATTTTAGCTGTATGTTTAGGTGGCACAATGTAATGGAAGGAAGTTCCATGATAGATTTGGACGAGTTCCAAAGTTAAGACATTGTGATGGATTCTACAACAAAGGTTGAGTATATGGCTACTTTAGAAGTAGCAAAAGAGGGCATTTGTGTCAAGAAGTTTGTTATCAAACTAGGTGTAGTTCCAAGCTGGCTATTACTATGAAGATCTATTGTGCGACAATAGTGACAACATGATTTAGCTGAAGGAACTAAGGTCTCACCAAAGGACCAAATTTATACCCAACTATCTCATTTGAGAATGAGTGATGCGTAGAGACGCAAAGACATGCAAATACACACAGAACTGAAAGTGTCAGATCTGGAGATCAGATTAACCACTGCAACGCGTACGGATAACACGTGAAAGCCATAAGTGTTATACACGCAAGTATCAACTAGATTATTGACTCTAGTGCAAGTGGGAGACTGAAGGGAATATGCCCGAGAGGCAATAATAAAGTGGTTATTACCATATTCTATGTTTATGATAAATGTTTATTTCTCATGCTAGAATTGTATTAATCGGAAACATTAATACATGTGTGATTAATAAACTAAAAAGGTTCCTAGTAAAGCCTCTCTTTTATACTAGCTCGTTGATTAACTGATGATCAAGGTTTCCTGATCATGAACATTGGATGTTGTTAATAACGGGGTCATATCATTAGAAGACTGATATGATGAACACTCACACCCATAGTATGAATAGCAAAACGATCAAGTCATCAAGTTCATTGCTATATCAAACTCATGCGAAGTAGTTCTAATCCTTAGACCATGAGATCATATTAATCACTGATACCGGAAGGGTACTTTGATGATATCAAACGTCACACCGTAATAGGGTGATTATAAAGGTTGATTTGGGTACTCTGAAAGTATTAGTTGAGGCTCATGGATCAAGAGTGGGATTTGTCCATCCGGATGACGGAAAGATATTCTCTGGGCCCTTCTCAGTGATATTGCATTGGAATCGCTTGCAAGCATTGACTAGGTCACAGGAATGCATTATCACGGAACGAGTAAAGAGACTTGTCAGGAACGAGATCGAACTAGGTATGGTTGATACCAAATGATCAGATCTCGGACAAGTAATAATATCGTGAGACAAAAGGAATTAACTATGTTCGTTACCGGTTCACACGATCACTAGTTCATCGTTGAGTAAGTGGGAGTCATCATGGATTTCCAGATCCCGCTATTGATTATTGATCGGAGAGGAGTCTTGATCATGTCCACGTTATTCACGAACCGTAGGGTGACACACTTAAGGCTCGTCGTTGTTTTTGAGTGGATACGATACTCCGATCGAATTACAGGACAACATAAGGGTTGTTTCAGAAAAGCACCGAAACTGTTTCGGGATATCGAAATAACTCAAGGGTGTATTTGTTAATGTTTGTTAATTGAATGAATTAACAAATATTAAAGGAATAAAAATGTTTTATTAAATCAATAAGTGTGATTTTAATTGGCATGAATGTCATGCATTAAAATGGGGGTTACCTCATGTTGATGAGGGAGTAATCACCATAAAAGGGAATGAAGAGGGGGCATTGAAGAGGGAGGAGACCTTGGGCCGGCCACCCCTTGGCTGCCCTCCTCCTCTATATAAACCCCCCCTCTCTCTCTTGTACACACACTTCTTGATCCTCCCTCCCTTGCATAGTTGCTGCCCACTTTCCGTCTTGGCTTAGCGAAGCTCTGCCGGAATTGTAGTTCGTAGTTCATACACTTAGAGAAGTGTGTGGAGGAGTGTCCGGCGGATCCCTTCTTCCGCTGCCCCGCTGGACCGAGGGCGTGGAGGAGTCGACGTCGAGCTGCACGTGTGTGCGAGTACGGGGGCGCTGCCACTTGTGGCGCCGGGTACACGATCTTGTGATCATCAAGTGAACCACGACATCGACTACGTCAAGTGAACAACTACGTCGACTACGTGAGTCTTCACCAACTCTCCATCGTCAACGTTTGTGCGGGAACGTAATCCCCGCTTACGGTCGTCGAGGGTGAGTATCCGTTGCTACCATCTCGTAGAGTATCTTGGCCAGTTTTTGTGTTCATGCGTAGGAAATTTTTTGTTTTCTATGCTACGAACCCATCACTTCTCCGATGAAGCAAACTACCACTTGCTTTGCCGACGAGGCAAAGGCAAGTCACCCCGTCCGACACTGACAAGGCGGACACCACCAGGCCTGGCACTGACGAGGCGAAGGCCGCCCACATCTTCATCATCGGACATCGACAAGCCGGAGGGCTATGGCTATGCATCGCCGGAGCGGCGGGCATACGGCTCCACCCTTCTACATCACCACCACACCATCATCGCCATCTTGGAGAAGACGAGACTTGAAGACGACGACCATTGCAGTAGCTTAATCGGAGGTGGTCTGTGGGCTAGACCCGCAGACGTAATTAAGCGGGAGCTTTCCGAGGCCCCGTGAACCAGAACTCCACAATAGCCTAGTCATGTTGGTCGCGCCAGCAGGCCACGGAGCGCATATCTCAAGGGATCTTGTAATTTTGTTTCTCGTGACGAGATTAATAAAATGCATGTTTTCCTACATTTATTTTTGTGTATTTAGGTACACTGGCACGCCCGCATTTCTGTTACTTTTCATGTCAAACAAGAAGATTGGCATGCCTCTCCCGAAGAAGCAGAGGCCTGTTGCCTCGGGGTAAACTTCTTCCCTTCTCATCTTTTCCGGCATTTTTCTTCTTATGTTTACTAACTTGCTCTTTTCTTTCTTAGGGCTCCACTTGCTCCGGAGCGTGCCTCTAGCTCCAGTGCTAGCCCTCATGCAAACAAGCCGGCGTCTCCTGCGCGCCCAGATATCCCAGCTACCAGCCATGTTACCTCTCCGGTGCGGGCATCTTCGCCTGCGCCCGAAAAGACTTCTACCCCGGCGAAGGACGATCCTTCGCCGGAACAAGACACTTCTGCCCCCGATGTCCACATGGACACGGGGGCTCAACAAGATGTTCCTGACACCGGCACCGATGCGAGCGGCGCCGAAACTGCTGAGAATGCCGATGCAAGCAACAAGAGCGCGGGCATTGACAAGGGAAAAAGCCCCGAAGTGCCAGAAATCCGGACTGAACTAGCATCGACTGCTCCGGGATAGGCTACACCGGCCGCGCCAGAGAAATCAACATCCATGACTCTGGCTCCGGAGAAGACTACCTCTGCCCCGGCCAAGACCGGCACTCCTATCACCAGCCCGGCGCCGGCACCTGCCAAGACCGCGCCGACATTCAAGATGACACAGATTGTCAAGGAGAAACGTGCCACTCCCCCTGCCAGTTCTGCTATGACACTCCACACCAGCAAGGGAGCGGCCTGGGTTAGCTCCTTCCACACTCCAGAACTGGAAGGCTGCGTTTCTCTGCGGACCAAAAGCGACAACAGCCTTGGCTCTCTGAAGGAATACTGCATGAAGTGGAATGATGCTGACTTTGTGGACACAGCCAGTTCCGGCAAGAAGAAAACACTGGCTGGGACTCAGGCTCCTGGCAACCCAGATGTTATACCGGCGAAGCCCGTTGCCGTTGCTAGCGAACTCTTCATCATCCAGCAGGGACTTTACCACTTGGCCGAAGCCACTAACGTAAGTATTTTTCCTTATATCTCCCCAGTCCCCGAAAATGTCGGCTGTCCGAGATACGGACATCCGGGATTTTCCAATATCTTTTTTAACTTAGCTGATTTTCCAACTACCCGACATATAAGCTCGATCCAAGCTTCAAATCCTAGTCACCGAGGGCCGGGATAGGTGCGCAGCACCTGTGCCGGGTCTTCCAAAATAAAAACTTGATATAACCTTCAAATCCATCTGTCTGACATATAAGCTCGATTCGAGCTTCAAATCCTAGTCACCGAGGGCCGGGATAGGTGCGCAGCACCTGTGCCTGGTCTTCCAAAATAAAAACTTGATATAACCTTCAAATCTTCTGATATGCCAAATTTTCCTTATAATATTTCAAACCCTAACACTTCTGCAGCGCATGAATAATGAGCTACGGGACATGTACCATGACCTCGTGTGCGAGCATCAGAAGTTATCCAACGAGCACAGCAAGCTTCGCCTTGATCTGAGCAAGAAAGGTAAACCTAGCCGACATACCGCTATATGCCGGATTACTTTCCTCTTTTAATTCACAATATTCTTCTTGCCGACACATCTTGATGTGCCGACACATAACTTTTTGCTGACATTTTTCAGCCACTACTGAGGAACAAGTCACCGAGCTTGTCAAGAGGGTGAAAGAGCTCACAGGTATGCCGGATCCTGTAAACTTCTAAATAATTTCCTTGCACTTCAAATCCTTCTACTATTCTCTATATTCAAATCCTTTTTTATTCTTTTAACTTCAAATCCTTTCTTATTCTTTTACCTTCAAATCTTTGTAGATGAAAAGGCTGCACTGGAGGCTCGCCACCGGGACTGTGTGTCCTCTATGGATGTGGCCAAACAGCTGGATGAGAGGAATGCCGGCCACAAGGCCGAGATAGAGCAACTGAAGGGCTGGATTACTGAGCTTCTGGATGAGAAGGAGCAGAGGGAGGGCCAACTTAAGAAGGTCCAGGGGCTGCTTGTCACTTCAAAGGCTGATGCCTCCGGAGCTAAGGCTGAACTACAGCACCTGAAGGAGCAGGCCACCAAATGGGAAGTTGACATTGCCCGGCTCAACGCTGATCTCGCCAGTAAGCTTCAAATCCTTTCCCTTTTATCTTGCCCGACATATCCTATCCGACATATCACAAACTTCTCCGACATAACACCCATGCCGACATATACTCATATTCCTAATATCTTCTTTGTCTTTCAGGCATCTTCCCTGCCTCTGTTGAAGATGTTGAGAAGGCCCTGCATGTGGATCGGCTGAACCGGAATGTTCAGGTTGACTCTCCCAACTGGTACATGTCAGAGCAGTTGATCACCCTGGACGCTTGGAAGAATGCAATGACCGCATATACTGATGACTTGTTCCTTGGTGCCCAGGAAGCACACCAAGCTCTCTGGCCGGGACAGAAGACTCCCACTGATCCTCTTGATTTTGACAATGACTTGCAGCTATCCAAAGTCCGCATTGGAGAATGGCGGGACTCCGGCGCACGGGTTGGAGCTGATGAAGCTCTCACATATTTCCTATCCTGGTATGAGAAAACTGATCTTGAGACTTTGCGCTCTATGCGCGAAGGATCTGCTTGGACCACGGACCTAGAGCTTATCCGGCGTTGCCAGGAGTTAGCCCATAGCTATGTGGACTATGCCCGCACCGAGGTCTTTGTCTGGGACATCCACGAGCTGGAGAAGAAGGACAATGCTGATGATGCTGAAGGCTTTGACTCCAGCCAGGATGAGAAGGAAACTAAAGATGCTGGCAATGTCGGCGCTAAAGATCCGGTCCAGGGATCTGCGCCGGCTGGAGGTGATGCCTCCATTCCTTCTGCTGGATCCGGCACTCCAGAGGCTGACGTCTCCACTGCTACTGCTCCACCTGCCGGCGGTTCCGCCCCTGCCTCTTAGACTTTGCAACACAAACACTTTAAGTTTTATCAGATCCCCGGTATGCCGGGTGCAGTTGTAAGATATACTTCATTTGCTTTGGTTTGCAACCTGAACAAGTTTTATTTCGGTTTGCTTGCTTATTAATGCCAGATCATCTTTTGGCTAAGTCACCGAGTTTGTTTTCCTGTTTCCTTAACTCCACAACCTTGGCTACTTGTCTACCTTTTTTGGCTTTTGACATAAGAGTCTAAAGGTTGCTTTATTAAACATACAATACATAAACTTTGAAACTTAGACTTCAAATCATCCTGCATTTCAAGTTTTAACTTTGCACAAAAATAAATGTCGACTCGCTTGTTTAATCTTTCCTTAGCCGTTTTTCATGTGTAGACAATCTCTGGCATCTACTCTTGCTAGCCATGAAGCCAGGTTTCGGACAGCAGCTAAGTCGAAGAGTGGCCTTTGGTGCCGACATATTACTTGGCCGACATAGGAAACATTCAAACCAAGCCAGCCGACATATAAACAAAAAACTGAAAATAGACAACAATATATACCGGAGGCAGTGCCCGATCTCCTCGGGATACCGACATTTCATTCATTAGTCATGTGTCAGTATACAGTGCCGGCACTAAAAGCAAAATGGAAATACATACATTATGCTCCTCAGGAGTAAAAAGGACGGAGTAGAGCTATGTTCCATGGTCGCTTGGTTTCTTCTCCAGACCTGTCCACCTTATCCTTCTTGGGGGCCTGCGCATCTATAAGATGGTAGGCATCATTGTGCAGAGCCTTGCTCACAATGAATGGCCCCTCCCATGGAGGAGTTAGCTTATGCCGGCCTTCTGTGCCTTGCCTTAGCCGGAGCACCAAATCTCCCTCTTGGAATTTCCTTGGATTCACCTTCTACGCATGATAGCGTCTGAGGTTCTGCTGATATACTGCAGTTCTCGATAGTGTTATCTCTCTTGCTTCTTCTAGCAAATCCACATCATCTCTCTGGCTTCTTTAGCCTCATCCTCGGTATATAGCACCACTCTTGGTGCATCATGTATTACATCTATTGGAAGCACTACTTCTGCCCCATACACAAGGAAAAATAGCGTATAGCCAGTGGATCGATTCGGAGTTGTTCTCAGGCTCCAAAGCACTGCCGGCAATTCATCTAGCCAGTAGCCGGGAGTTTTCTCCAGTGGCTCTATCAACCGGGGTTTTATGCCGGATAACACTAGTCCATTTGACCTTTCTACCGGGCCATTGGTACAAGGGTGAGCGACCGATGCAATGTCTAGCTGGGTTCCCACCTCCTCACAATATCTGGCAAATGGTCCCTGTGCAAAATTCGACCCATTGTCAGTGATGATGCTATGAGGAACACCATATCTCAAGATTATGTCCTTCAATAATTTCACTGTTGTGTGGCCATCACACTTGCTTATTGGCTTTACTTCAATCCACTTGGTGAACTTGTCCACCATGACCAGAATATGTGTCATCTTTCCTCTTGCCGGCTTAAATGCCCCGACCATGTCCAGGCCCCAAACAGCAAAGGGCCAAGTCAGCGGAATAGTCTTCAATGCTGATGAATGATGACCCACAAGTATAGGGGATCGCAATAGTCTTCAAGGGAAGTAAAGCCCAAATTTATTGATTCGACACAAGGGGAGCCAAAGAATATATGTAAGCCTTAATAGATGAGTTGTCAATTCAGCTGCACCTGGATAGAGTCTTGCTCGCAGTGGTTTATCAGTAGCAACAGTTTTATAGCGGTGATAGTAGTGAAACAGTAACAGCAGTAGTAAAATAACAGCGGTAATAGTAGCAATAGTAAACAGTAGGAACAAATACTATAGGCATAGGGATGGATGTATGGGCGTTGCATGGATAAGATTATTCATGAAATCAATGAGACATGGGCATTGCAGATAAATAATGATAAAGCATCCTAGTACTAACAATCATAGGCATGTGTTCCGTATATAGTCGTACATGCTCACAAGGAGAAACTTGCACGACATCTTTTGTCCTACCAGCCTGTTGCAGCAGGGCCTCAAGGGAAACTACTGGTAATTAAGGTACTCCTTTTAATAAAGTACCGGAGCAAAGCATTAGTACTCGGTGAACACATGTGATCCTCACATCATAGCCATCCCCTCCGGTTATCCCAATTTCTGTCACTTTGGGGCCTCGGGTTCCGGACAACAATATGTGTATACAACTTGTAGGTAAGACCATAAACAACAAGTATCATCATAGAAATAATAACATGTTCAGATCTAAAATCATGTCACTCGGGCCCAAAGTGACAAGCATTAAGCATAACAAGTTACAACAATGTCATAGGCACTAAATAAAGATACTAGGCACTATGCCCTAACAATCTCATATCAAATTACATGAATGATCTCATCCAATCCCTACCATCCCCTCACCTACAGCGGGGGAATTACTCACACATAGATGGGGGAGTCATGGATGGTCAATGGAGTGACGTCGGTGATGATGGTGATGAAGATCTCCTCCAAATCCCCGTCCTGGTAGGGTGCCAGAACGGAGTTTCTGGTTCCGAATCGTGGTTTCTGATGGCGGCGGCGCAGTGGAAGTCTATCTGGGAAAACACTGTCTCCCCAATATTTTCAGGTCAAGGGGTATATGTATGCGGAAGGAGAGGTCGAGGAGACGGCCGAGCCATCCTCACACCAGGTGGGCGCGGCCAGGGCTGGGCCGCGCCCCCTGTGTGTGTGGAGGCCTCGTGCCTCCACTCCGTCTCATCTTCTGGCTCCGTGGGTCTTCTGGTGAAATAGGATTTTTGCTGGTTTTCTCGAATTTTTACTGAAAGTTGGAATTCTGCACAAAAACGAGACACCAGAGCAATTCTGCTGAAAACAGCGTTAGTCCATGTTAGTTATATTCAAAACACACAAATTAGAGGAGAAACAATAGCAAAAGTGTTCGGGAAAGTAGATACGTTTTGGACGTATCAACTCCCCCAAGCTTAGCTATTTGCTTGTCCTCAAGCAATTCAGTTAACAACTGAGAGCGATAAAAGAAACTTTCACGAACACATTTGCTTCATAGATGCATATATACTAACTATATGATCAAGTACTCAGGCAATTCATAATAAGAAATATGCAGCTAGTGCTACCTCATAGTCAAGCAAGCTATGAAAGAGTGCCAACATACTAATAACAAGTAACATGAACATAAGAAGCTACAAGATTGTAATATGCATAAATAATATGGAAGAGTGGTATCCAGCTTGCCTTTATTTGTGGAGCAAAACATAAATGCTGAGGCACCTCTGAAGTTCAAGAGAAGACTAGAATAAAAATATCAAATATACAAGCATCAAAGTTATACCACAATTAACCGTGTTCTGGGATAAGCACATTACACTAGGAATAACAGCTATGCTCTTAAGAAGTGCTTTAAAGTTAGAAGATGAAGACTCAACATAAAAGTAAAAGAAAGGCCCTTCGCAGAGGGAAGCAGGGATTAAACATGTGCTAGAGCTTTTCATTTGTAAAACAGAGATAAAAATTTATTTTGAGGGGTGTTTGTTTCATGTCAACGACTGGCAGTGGGGACTTGCTATCTTCCATAATAAACAAGTGAGAGCGGTTCTGAGTTCTTTGAAATTTTGGCACATTGGTGCTCTTTTATAAAGCTTTGGCACGCCTCCCCACCTTTTTCCTTTCTCAAACCATGGCTAACCGATTCCATCGGGTGCCCACCAACTTTCACATACCATGGAGGAGTGCTCTTTTTTTTATTTCTTTTTAAATTAGATTATAATGGTCTGACCAGCTCCCTTGCAAAATTAATGATGAGCAGATGAAGATGCCTAGTTGAGGGGTACTTAATTTAATATGGAAGATAGCAATTCCGACCACTACGTCCCCATGAGCTAAAAACAGTGGCACAAAATGAGAAGTAGTTGAAAGTTTTGAAAGGTAGCACATGAAAATTTACTTGGAATGGCTTTGAAATACCACGCATAGGAATTTATAGTATACTCTTTGGAAAAACTTGGGTTTTGGTAATTGGATGCACGTGTAGAGCTCATACTCAGTACAAGTGAAGGCTAGCAAAAGACTGGGAAGCGACAAGCGAGAGAGCAATAACTGTCATAATCATGCTTGCGACAAAAAAAATTAATATAGGCATAAAAATGATACAAGAACTCTGAGGCAAAGTAAATCATCGAGGCTTAATTGACTTTTTATTCAGTCATACGCATGCTTGAGCATGTGCCAAGTCGATTCAAATGAAACTTTCAGAGGAGGGTACCACAATAACATACCATATTATGAATAAAACAATGCATGCAAGCTTCTACATGACATGCTACAAACTATTAGTAAATTGAAACTAATCATATGAAAGCAAGAACTACAAAGCATCCATTAGATAACATATACCTTACATGAACCGACTAAGCATGTCCACATAGATGAGTATATTTACAAAAATGAAAACAAATAGAGTTCATACCAGCCTCTTACCACATCTCGGATTGTCATATGTCATCATTATTGCCTTTCACTTATGTGGATTGAATAATATGAACTGAATACCAAGCTCCAATGGAGTAACGAGAGACTGAACTCTGCAACAAACTTTACAAAACCGAAGAAGAACAAAAATATTTTTGGGTTTTCGATTTTTGAAACAAGAGCGAAAGGAAATAGCGAGCAAAGCAAAATATTTTTGGATTTTCAAATACAAAACCAAAAATAGCAAGTAAAGCAAACAAAAGGTAGAAAGCTAAAGAAACAAATAGAGAGAAACAATGGAAATATTTTTGGTCTTTTGTGTTTTGGAAAGCAGAAATAAGAACGAGAACAATAAAGAAAGCGAAATATGAATATACAAAGGACCGACAAAATATGATATGTAGATAAGTGAATCGTTGGCGTACCTCCCCCCAAGCTTAGGCTTTTGGCCTAAGTAGAGATCAATCCCAACTCCGGTAGTTGCTCCAGGCTGGTGGGTCATCATGGGTGTAATCGTACCCCGGCTCTCATGAAGATGAACCTGACGGCGCATAATCATAATAAGGTTGCTCATAAGGGAAGTTCACAATGTTGGAGGGCTGACCCGACTCCTCGGCGCCTTCCTCATCGTGCACAGGTGGCGGGTTCTCCTCTACGTATGCATCGAGCTCATCCTCCGTGAGCGACCATCCATTCCTGCGATCAAGGTTAAACAAAAGAGGTGCAGGCAAACGGACTGATCGATCAGTCTTTACTACCTTCCAGGTAGTCTTCTTGAAAAAGGTTAGCTCAAATGTTAAATTAATCAAACTAGCAGGAGGAGAAATAAACTTATGATGAATCATAGAACTAAGATCAAGTTTCTCCTCGGGGAACTGCAGATCTAGGAAATGAGGCATTACACCATGCAAAGCTAACAGGCGTGAAGCTATAAGTCCCCCACAGATTCCCCCTTTCTCACGATTAACATCAAGATGGAAAGCTATTAAGGCACCCAAATGGTAAGTCCTATCATGCCTCAAAGCAGCAGCAATAAAAGCTAGATAATGCAGAGATAATTTACTTACAGATTTCCTAGCGAGGACACATTTGGTAATAAAGAAAGCAAAATATCGAATGGATGGGAAATGAATATTTCGAATTTTACCACCCTCTCCTGTGATGCTTCTTCCTTGACAAATCTCCTCATAGTTCCAACAATGGCCTAGGCTGGCCCCTTATCTTCTCGAGCGATCCCCACTGTGGTACTCTAATAGCTGTACAGAAAACATCAAGAGGCAAGCCCACAGATTTGTTATAGATTTTATAATGAACCATGGGGTTAGAAGTGGACCAACTAAATCTGAAATCCTGCACCATAGACATTGTTAGTTTAATATATTGGGGAGGTTCACCCTCAATAAATGTTCCAATCCTGCATTAGAGATTAAAGTTTGGAAGTCCTGCAGGATTCCAGCAGCACTCATAAAATCTGAGTAAGGATAGTGTGAGGGAAAGACCCTCTCTTCACGGTGAACTTTCATAACTTCATGCACTTCTAGTTCATGTTGAGAGAGTTGATATGCATTCTCCTCCATTTCTGAATTTTTTAACAAACCTCATAAAATATGATTTTGAGACAAGCAAACGTAGGAAACTACTATATTGAGTTACTAGCGAGCTAACATGCATCAAAATAACATTTCTAAGCAATAGAACAAGCATGCATACTCATTTATCCTGCCACCTACAATGCTAAAATACTCAAGAAATACTTTACCAAAAGAAATTCTACTTGGACAAGCGGAGGAGTCACATACCGGAGAACAAATGCTCCAAATCTCAGCAAAAATGATGGGCTGAAATAGGAGATTGAAAAATCGAGGTGAAGAACAGCAAGAACTCGAGTTTGAGCTAGGTGTGTCATTGTTTTCGGGAGAGAGAAAGAGCAGGGGAGGAAGAGATAAGTGAGAGGCCAAGTGGGGCCCCCTCATAGCAGGTGGGCGCGACAATGGGCTGGGTCGCGCCCCCTGTGTGTGTGGTGTCGTGGCAGCCCGTCCTGGTGTCCCCTAGGTGCCTCTCTGTCCCATTTTTGACATAAAAATTTATAAAGATTTTTCTGGAATTTTTTGAGAAACTTTATTTTTGGCATATCGATAAAAACTCAGAGAAATGAAGATGAAATGATTTCAAGCAAATCAAAACCAAGTATGCAGCAGCTCTGAGATACTCTTAATCATGTAACTAAACTCAAGGAATAAAATTGGTGAAAGTAAATAAAAGTGAGGTGGAGTGGATGCGGTGAAAACGAAGTTTTGTTCATATAAAATCACTTTGTTAACAAGGTTGATCAGGTCTTGTTACCAAACTAACTTTATATGAGGCAAAACTTTGCACTTAACTAAATGCTTATGTTACCTCAACTTTGATAGGCATAGTCCCAATCATAACAATTTTATATTCTTCCTTGAGCTTTTGCTCTGAACAAATAATTTGACCAACTTTGATGGTCTCAACATGCTTGATTGAATTTAGAGCATTCTTCCTATCAATCTTCTTGGGAAAATAAACCGTATACTCTTTATCACTGACATTGAAAGTTACTTTTCCTTGATTGCAATTAATAATAGCACCTGCAGTATTTAGAAAAGGTCTCCCAAGAATAATAGACATATTATCATCTTCAGGCATTTCCAACACAACAAAGTCAGTTAAAATCAAACCACGGTTAGCAACTTGAACAGGAACATTTTCACATATACCAATAGGAATAGTAGTTGACTTATTAGCCATTTACAAAGATATATCAGTTGATACCAATTTTTCTAGATCAAGTCTCTTATAAAGAGAAAAAGGCATGACACTAACTCCAGCTCCCAGATCACATAAAGCAGTTCTAACATAGTTATTTTTAATGGAGCAAGGAATAGTTGGTATACCTGGATCTCCAAGCTTCTCTGGAACTTTACCATCAAAAGAATAATTAGCAAGTAGAGTGGAAATTTTCTCATTAGGAATCTTCCTTTTGTTAGTGACAATATCTTTCATATACTTTGCATAAGGTGGCATTCTAATAGCATCAGTCAAAGGAATTTGCAAAAATAAAGGTTTCATCCATTCACAAAACCTGTTGTAGTGTTCTTCTTCCTTGGACTTGTGTTTCTTACTAGGAAAAGGCATTGGTTTCTGCACCCATGGTTCTCTCTCTTTACCATGCTTGGTGGCAATGAAGTCTTCTTTGGTGTACTTTGCATTCTTATCAATCTTTTCTGGTTCCTCTTCAACTTCTTCTTTATCGGAAGCATCTCCTGGTTCAGTTTCAGCATCAGAAATAGAAACACTGTTAGGATCTTTACCTGCATCAGATGATTCTGTAGTTGTTTTATGCTTCTTCTTCTTCTTCTTCTTCTTCTTGGAAGGAATATCATCACTTGAAGTACGTTGAGAATCTTGCTCGACCCTCTTAGGATGTCCTTCAGGATATAATGGATCTTGAGTAGTAGCACCACTTCTTGTGCGTATTTCACATGCTTGCTTCTCTCTTGCGGCATTAACTAGCAAGTCTTTTTGCACCTTAGTAAGCTGATCAATTTGTGTTTGAACCATTTGAAAATGTTTAACAAGTATCTTCACATCATTGGAGGTTCTCTCCACAATATCCTGCAACTTGTTAATAGCTCTAGAATTTTCCAACAAATGATTATGTACCATTCTATTAAAATTTTCTTGCTTAACAATAAAATTATCAAATTCATCCAAGCATTGATCAAGAGGTTTAGAATATGGTATATCTCTATCATCAAAATGTTGGAGAGAGTGTACCTCGATGGTAGATGAGCGAGGGATTGGCTTACATAATTCTTCTATAGGAGGTAAAGTCTTCACATCTTCGGCCTGAATACCTTTCTCCTTAAGAGATTTCTTAGCTTCCCTCATCACTTCATTATTTAGTTCAATCATCCCTCTCTTCTTCGGTGTAGGCTCTAGGACTGGCGCAGGTGTTGGTGCTGGTGTTGGCTCAACTAGAGTCCAATCATCATGATTCCGGCTTATTTTAGCCATTAATTCTTCAGCTTTAGCTGGAGTTCTTTTCCTAAAAAGACAACCAGCACAACTATCCAGATATGTCTTAGATTCATCCGTTAATCCATTATAAAATATATCAAGGAGTTCATTTTTAGGCAATGGTTCTTTAGGCAAAGCTCTAATTAAAGAACAAAACCTTGTCCAAGATTCAGGCAGTATCTCTCCTTTTTCCTGTTCAAAATCAAAGATTTTCTGCATAGCAGCATGTTGAGCACTAGCAGGAAAATATTTCTGAAAGAAAGCATTAACCAAAGCAATAGGACTATTAAGAGACCCAGGAGACAAGCTATTAAACCAAGTTTTAGCTGCATCTTTCAACGAGAAAGGAAAAATCTTAGCAACAAAGTAAGTGCGGAGCTAAATATCATCAGAAAACAAATTACTCAAAGTAGAAAGCTCATTCATGTGCTCCATAGGACTCTCATCTTTAGTACCACAGAAATGATTTTTCTCAACAATAGATATGTAAGATAAATCAAAAGAGAAATTATAATCTTTGTCTCTAATATTTATGGGAGAAGCAGCAAACTTAGGATCAGGAGACAAATTATATCTAACAGTACGTCTTGCAAGAAGTTCTTTAACCTCAGCAACATTATGAGTAGCACGTGCTTCAGCAATAAAATCATCATTAAGCTCAATATAAGCATCATCAAAATCATCACTAGGACATTCCCTAGACTCAGGCGAACTAACAGGTGTAACAGTGGTGTTTCCCAACTTAGCTCTAGCAATAGTAGCATCTAAAAAGGAACATAGTGAACCACTCTCATCAAGCACAGTAGAAGTATCATCTAAATTATCAGTGGCATTTTCAAACTCAGCAGAAGTAGTAGTAGTAGCGTGTGCATGTGGTGGTGTAAGCAACTTACTCATAACAGATGGCGAATCAAGAGCAACAGAAGTGTTCAAAGTCGTACCTCTTCTTGTAGTGGATGGCAATATAGGAACTTTCCCATCACGAGGTTTACCCATGATGAAAGGATCGCAGCGAACAATATGAATACCAAGTGAACTTACAAATAAAGCTATGCTCCCCGGCAACGGCACCAGAAATAGTCTTGATGGCCCACAAGTATTGGGGATCGCAACAGTCTTCGAGGGAAGTAAAGCCCAAATTTATTGATTCGACACAAGGGGAGCCAAAGAATATATGTAAGCCTTAACAGATGAGTTGTCAATTCAGCTGCACCTAGAAACAGTCTT
The DNA here is from genome assembly GCA_007115705.1 of Dactylis glomerata. Lineage (NCBI taxonomy): Eukaryota > Viridiplantae > Streptophyta > Magnoliopsida > Poales > Poaceae > Dactylis > Dactylis glomerata. The sequence goes on from QXEO01000291.1 coordinate 7,614,904, forward strand.
GCTCGTAGTGGTTTATCAGTAGCAACAATTTTATAGTGGTAATAGTAGTGAAACAGTAACAGCAGTAGTAAAATAACAGCGCTAATAGTAGCAATAGTAAACAGTAGGAACAAATACTGTAGGCATAGGGATGGATGTATGGGAGTTGCATGGATAAGATTATTCATGAAATCAATGAGACATGGGCATTGCAGATAAATAATGATAAAGCATCCTAGTACTAACAATCATAGGCATGTGTTCCGTATATAGTCGCACGTGCTCACAAGGAGAAACTTGCACGACATCTTTTGTCCTACCAGCCTATTGCAGCAGGGCCTCAAGGGAAACTACTGGTAATTAAGGTACTCCTTTTAATAAAGTACCAGAGCAAAGCATTAATACTCGGTGAACACATGTGATCCTCACATCATAGCCATCTGTCGGTGGATTTCGTGTCGCAAGAACACGGGGTACCACGCAACGGACCCAAAGATTCGAACGCAGGGGGCTGAACGTGTGAGATCTCGGACCGGAACGAAACACGGTGACGGAAGCCTCGAGTGTCGAACGCCCAACGCACTGCAGAGAGAGAGACACCGAGCTTACCCAGGTTCAGGGCCCTCGTGGTGAGGTAAAACCCCTACTTCCTGCCTTCCTGTATTTCAACGCGACACCTCGCGAGGAGTACAAGGTCTTGGTACAGAGCTCCAACTGGTCAGAGGTTGAAGAACCTGCCTGCCCAGCTAGAGACTTGGAGGAAATTAGATCTAGGATCCGATCCCCTTCTAAGGGGTGACCTCCCTTCCTTTTATAGCGCCAAGGTCCTCCTTCCCCTCATCTTCTTGGGGAAGGGGTTGCCACACATACGGCCAAGGAAGGGTGGACAGCTGTAGACTATGCTCTTCTGTAGACTTGGTCTTCGTAGGGTAGCGGCGCCGGTCCACAGGAGTGGGTGGAGGAGGCTGACGTCCTCCTCTGGCGCCCTGCACCGTCCATGCTATATTTAGGGGGGTGGCCAACTGCCACTGTTCCGCTTTGGACAGACACAGCGAAAGTTGGTCTCCTCCCTGTCGGGGGTAGCGTGGGCGGTACGCGGTCTTCTGCCCGTTATCTTCTTGCTCTGCACGCAAACGTGCTGAGCTGACGTGGGCGAGATTCCTATCCTCATCAGCAGGGGCTCGTGAGGAGGTCTTCTGGTCCTTAGCGGTTTCCGTCGTCGTTCTCCTCACGAGGCGCCTCCTCGTGAGGGTCTTCTCCGTAGCCTGGGCTGTTGATCCTCCCCTGGGCTGAAGATGGGCCGATGACAGGGCCCAGGAGCAGGTGGACCGGGATACCCCGGTATCCATTCCACCGACAGTAGCCCCCGGGAGCCCGGCCCAAAACACGCCCTCTCGAGGAAGCGAAGGGATGGGGGCCCCCGAAGCTGCTGGGCCCTCCAACGGCACGCGTCAATGCGCGGTCAGAGGACCATGTGAAGTAGTGGAAGACTCCGGACGCGTGGCGCGGCCGCAGCTGGTGAGATGAAACGGCGGCGACGCCACAGTCTCCGAGGCGTCACCCCTCATAATGATGCGTCGCTTGACTGCGGAGCGCTGCGCCAACGCTTCGATTCCCGCGCTGGGACTTGACGCATCGACGCCGGATGCTCCCCTTAGATAGGTCCTCCTCGAGACCTTCGGCACTTCACCTCCTTCCTCCAGTGCCACTTCTGCTTCTTCTTCCCTGAGAGCATGGACCCCTCCAACTCCGCCGCCGCTGCCGGTCCGAGCTCTGGGGCGAAGCGCCGAGGGCGCCCTCTGGGCAGCGGAAAGAAGGCGAAGGCCGCCGCCCAGCGGACGCCCGGCGCCGGCGGCCCCCTCCGCATTGGCGCGCCGCCGCTAGGCGAGGCGAACCGCGCTGCCGCGGGGGCCTCCGGCGCGCTGACCCTCAGGGGTCCTGCGCACGGAGGCATCCTGAACTCGCCGTCGCCGCCAGCGGCGGCGCCTGCTCCCCGCGCCTCGGGGAGCATCGATCGGGCCCTCCGAGAGATGGAGGCCGCCCTGGGCCCGCCTCCTCCTGTTGCAGACCTTCTGCTCCCGCCGGTGAATGGAGTGGTTGCCACTCTGCGCCACCTGGCGGCGGCGATGCTGGGACCCCTCGTCGCCCCGGGGTCCCGCTTCCTGGAGCTCCTCGTCGTCGTCGACGCCCCGGGCTTCAACTCCCTCCGGCTGCCCGACGCCATCCGGAGGGTGATTCACGCCCACGACAACGCCGTCGAGGAGGTCCTCCTGGGGGAGCAAAGCAGGCCAGGCCTCTTCTGGCCTGTGGACATCCTCCTCGGGGACGGCGGCAACGTCGTCCTCACCGGCCGCTGGAGGGCATTCGCCGTCGGCCTTCGCCTCCGCGTCGGCGACCACATCGTCTTCCGCTTCAAGCTGGGGACGCTGGAGGCCTTGCTGCGGGTCTTCACCGCCGGCGGAGTGCGCCGCACCTACCCCCCGCTCCCGGCGCACTGAAGAGGAGGGGCCGGCGCGGTAGTCTTCTGGGGAGGAGAGCTAGTCTCCTCCCCTTTTTGCCTTGTAGTCCTTACCGGCGGGGTATGCCCCGTCGTGCTTCGCTCCTTCCCCCGGTGGGGGATTTTTAATGAAATCCTTTTGCTAATCACCTTGCTGTCCTTCACTGTCCTGGCCATTCGCTTGCTCGAGAGCCTCGCTGAGTTGTAGGCATCGACGGGAAGCCTCCCTCCACCTCAGAGCTCGGGATGGGTTCGGCGTCGATGACACAGTGGACGATTCCTGAGACAAGAAGTTGAAGAAAGAGTTGGAAAAGAAAAAACCCCAAATCCCCGAAAACGGAAAAACAAATCGATAGAACAAACGAAAAAAGAAGGCGAATAAGATGCCCCTGTGACCGGCACAGGGACCTTCTCCGTCGTGGAGGAGCGCGGCACTATCTGTGCCAGCAGCTAAGAGCAAATTGCCGCGCGTGGCGATTCACGGGGCCTTCCTCGTCGTTGAGGGAAGCTGGACCCTCACGGACGTGAAAACGTCGACGCTTAAGAGAGCCCAGAGGCCGTCGACACCCCACAAGGATTGCTCATGAGGTGAAGGGCCTGGCGCGGACCTCCGGATCTGCGTCTCCTTGGCAAGATTTATCGGAGCGGCCTTGGTCTTCAATAATCCTGCCACGTTGGGCCTTCCTCAGGAGAGGGAATCTTCCTGCGGATCCTAGTGCATCGACGCATCTTTGCTCCCTCGTGAGGGTTGCTCACGAGGGGTAGGTCCTTAGCGGGTGCCATGGGCACACCTTGGACTTTTCCTCGAAGATTTTTTATTTTCTGGCGTACTTCGCGAGGAACTAAGCACCATGGGCATCCAGAGGTGATCGTTAACAGGGCCGTCGCCCCCGACCAGAGCTCGCTCCCTTCGGGTTTTTCGGGCTTGCTGTTTTCCGGGCGAAGGCCCCAGCATAGACACCGTGCCTAGCCCCCTTCCGCGAGGAGTACAACAGAAAATAAATGGACTTCATGCCATTTTGATGTCATGCCGAAGCAGAGGCGCTACATTGCGCGATAACTTAATATCAGTGCTTAAGAGCAGGTTGAGCTGATACAAGTGCCGTGAAAACGGTCTTTTCCCCTCGTGAGGAACCTAAGGGTAGAACTTTCGCAGATGAGCTATGTTCCACGGGTTCCCCACTGGCATGCCTTCTGCGGTTTCCAGCCGCGCCGAGCCTGGCCTGGCGATGTGCGTCACCTTGAAGGGCCCTTCCCACATTGGAGACAGCTTGTGCAGGCCCTCGCGAGAGAGTATTCTCCTCAGCACTAGGTCGCCGACCTCCAGAGTCCTTGCTCGAACATGGCGGCTATGGTAGCGGCGTAGTCCTTGCTGGTACCTCGCGGCGCGGAGCGCGGCTTGGCACCGAGCTTCCTCGAGCAGGAGGAGGCGGTCCTTGATGAGGTCTTCTTGGCGAATTTCGTCGAAGGCGAGCACTCTTGGCGACCCGAACTTGACGTCGGTGGGAAGAACAGCCTCCGCCCCATAGACCAAGAAGAAAGGGGTCTCTCCAGTGGGTTTGGTGGCGGTAGTCCCGATGGACCACAAGATGGATTGGAGGTTGTCTAACCATTTTTTGCCGCAGGCCTCGAGCTTGGCGTTGAAGCTTTTCGTCTTGAGTCCTTTGAGTACTTCTGCGTTGGCACGCTCGGCTTGGCCATTGCTCCAGGGGTAGGCGACGGAGGCGAAGCAGATTTTGATGCCGGTCGATGTGCAGTACTCCCGGAACAGCCCGCTGGTGAACTGGCTGCCGTTGTCGGTGATGATGCGGTTAGGCACTCCAAAACGACAGACCAGCCCACGGATGAACTTGACTGCGGACCTCGCCGGGATTGTGCACACCGGTTCCACCTCCACCCACTTGGTGAACTTGTCGACGGCGACGTAGAGGTAGCGATAGCCCCCTTGCGCTCTGGGGAATGGACCGAGGATGTCCAGCCCCCAAATGGCAAAGGGCCAAGTGAGTGGGATGGTTCGCAGCTCTTGCGCCGGCTGATGTATCTGCTTGGCGTGGAATTGGCACGCCTCGCACCTCTTGACCATCTCCGCCGCGTCCCCGAGCGCCGAAGGCCAGTAGAAGCCACTTCGATATGCCTTTGCGGCTAGAGTTGCAGCAGAGGCATGATGGCCGCACTCTCCGGCATGGATGTCCCTTAGAAGCTCTTGGCCCTGGTGAGTAGATATGCACTTCAGAGCGACGCCATTAGGGCGACGCCGGTACAAGTCACCGTCCTTGACGCAGTAGCCCGAAGCTTGCCGCACAATCCTCTCGGCCTCCTCTTCATCCTCGGGAAGCCTACTGCTGGTGAGGTAGGCCTTGAGCTCGATGATCCAATCCACTCCCTCCTGCCGAGCCAATGCCAGAAGGACGCGGTCACCCGAAGGAGGCCCGCAATCCGGAGCCCCCTGCTCCGGCGGAGGCGGCAAAGCAGAAGGAGGAGGGGAATTGGATGTTGGTGGAGAGGCGGACGGTTTGAAGAGACGCTCCTCGAAAACGCCGGCGGGCTGCGCCAGGCGATGAGAGGCGCGCTTGGCGATCTCGTCGGCCTCCACATTTTCTCCCCTCGGGATGTGCCTCAGCTCCAAGCCTTGGAAGCGCTTTTCCATCTTTCGATGCTCCTCGAGATAAGCCACCATGTGCTCATCCCTTGGAGTGTAGCTCTTGTTCGAGAAGTTCACAACCAGCTGTGAATCCCCTTTGACGACGAGGCGCTTGATGCCCAAAGCGTTTGCCGCCCTTAGGCCGGCGAGTAGTCCTTCGTACTCCGCGATGTTGTTGGAGACCTTGTTCTCAGGCTTGAAGCAGAGCTGCACAGCATAGAAGAGCTTGTCTCTAGAGGGAGAAGTTAGGACAGCACCCGCTCCCGCGCCGGGGAGGTTGAAGGCACCGTCGAAGTGCATGACCCAGAGGCCTGGGGCCTCCTCTCCAGGGAGAGTTGACTCCACCTCTGGAGGCTCGTCGACGAACGGATCAGTCCATTCTGCAGTGAACTCGGCCAAAGCCTTGCTCTTGATTACCTTTGTAGTTTCGAAGGAGATCTCGAAAGGCTGAAGCTCCACAGCCCACTCAGCCACCCGCCCGGTGACATTGGGGTTGCGGAGGACGGTTTCCAGGGGCCGATCGGTTACCACCTTAATCGGGTGACCCTGGAAGTAGTGGCGCAGCTTCCGCGAGGCGATGAGCAAGGTGTAGAGCAACTTTTGCTGCATAGTGTAGCGCTCCCGCGCGTCGCGCAGTACCGTGCTGACGAAGTACACAGGCTTTTGCACCTTGACGACACCCTCGGAAGGCTCCTCCTCAGGAGGCTTTTGAGCGTTGCTCTGAGAGAGCGGCTCGGTCGGTGAAGATCCCTCGGGCGGCTCCTCTCGAGGGGCGGGAGGTGAAGCAGCATCTTCCTCGCGAGGAGCCCCCGAGCTTGGAGGAGTGACCTCCTCCCTGGCGATTACCTTGACGCCTCGCTCCGCGACGAGAACAGCGCTTGTAGTCCTTGGAGTTGCCGCGATGTAGAGTAGCAAGGGCTCGCGGGGGGTTGGGGCAACCATGATCGGTGGGCTCGTGAGGTACCTTTTTAACTCGGCGAAGGCCTTGTCGGCTTCCGGAGTCCACTCGAACTTCCCGGTGCGCTTCATAAGCTTGAAGAAAGGCAAAGCTTTTTCCCCACTCCTCGCGATGAAGCGCCCCAGGGCTGCCATGCACCCCGCGAGGCGTTGCATTTCCTTGAGATTGCGCGGAGGACGCATTTCTTCGATGGCCTTGACCTTGTCGGGGTTCGCCTCTATCCCGCGATTGGACACGAGGAACCCCAACAATTTTCCCGACGGCACGCCAAAGGCGCACTTGGCGGGGTTGAGCTTGATGTTTACCTTTCTCAGGTTGACGAATGTTTCCTCCAGGTCCTCGATGAAGGTGCGACCCTCGCGAGTCTTGATGACGATGTCGTCGACGTAGGCTTCCGCGTTCCTTCCCATCTGAGCCCCCAGGGCCTTACGCATGAGCCTTTGGAATGTAGCTCCTGCGTTCTTCAGGCCGAAGGGCATGCAGACGTAGCAGTACACCCCATAGGGCGTGATGAAGGCGGTCTTCTCTTCGTCCTCCTTTGCCATCTTGATTTGATGATAGCCGGAGAAAGCATCCAAGAAGCAAAGGAGGTCGCAGCCGGCGGTGGAGTCGACGATTTGATCGATCCTCGGGAGAGGGTAAGGATCCTTGGGACAGGCCTTGTTGAGACTCATGAAGTCCACGCAGAGGCGCCCACTGCCGTTAGCCTTTGGGACGACCACCGGATTAGCAATCCAGGTGGGGTGGGCCACCTCGCGTATCAACTTGGCCTTCTTCAGCTTCTCTATCTCCTTGACGATGAAGTCTTGCTTCTCTTGCGCTTGCTTCCTAGTCTTCTGCTTCACGGGGTGTGCCTGAGGGCACACGGCTAAGTGGTGCTCAATCACCTCCCTGGGAACACCGGGCATATCCGACGGAGTCCAAGCGAACATGTCAGAATTTGCCCGCAGGAAGGTGATGAGCGCGCTTTCCTATTTGGGGGAAAGCCCTGCCCCGATGGTGACGAAGTTGTCGCAGCCCCCAGCCTGGAGCGGGACCTTCTTGGTTGCCGAGCACTCCTGGGTAAACTGGGGCCTCCTGCCTGAGGGTACCGCAGCTTCCCCAATGCTCATGTCTTGCATCGGATGGTCCAGGTCCTTGCTTGGAGTTGGCGACGCAGGGGCGGCGGACTTCTTCCCTGATGAGCCCTGCAGGTGGGGCTCAAGAGAGGCCTTCTTCGCGGCAGCCCGCTCTTGGGATACGAGCTGCTTCTTCCTCACGAGGTCGCCGGAGTGTTCCAGTAAATCTTCGTCGGCGGGGAACATGGTGGCGGCCTCGCGATAGACATGCTCAACTGATCGGAGAGCGTCCTTCTCATTGCAGCGCACGGTGATCGTGCCGTTGGCGCCCGGAATCTTGAGGACGTTGAAGCCATGATGCGTTGCTACCATGAACCTAGCCAAGGCTGGGTAGCCGAGGATGGCATTGTATGGCAGGGCGATGTAGGCGACGTCGAAGTCGAGGCTTTCCGTCCTGTAGTTGTCCCGGGTACCAAAGGTGACGGGCAGGCTTACCTGCCCGATTGGAGTGGTAGATCCCTCGGTTACCCCGAAGAATGGCCGAGTCGGCATGAGCCGGTGGTACGGCACCTGCATCTTTTCGAAGATCTCGACGGAGATGATGTTGAGGCCCGCCCCTCCGTCGATGAGAGTGCGATTGACGGCGACGTTGTTGATGGTTGGCGTGCACAAGAGGGGGATTGTGCCCACGCCCCTTGTGGAAGCCGGATGATCCTCCTCGTCGAAGCCAATCTTGCACGTCGACCACTTCATCAGGCGATTGCCGAAGTTAGGCTGTGCCGCCGCGATCTCTCGCGACAGCTGTTTCAAGTGCCGATTTGACAGAGGAGCCTGAGCTCCACCCAGGAGGCAAGCGACGAAGTCTCGCGGCTCTTGATAGCCCCCCTGGTTCTCCTCCCGACGATCGTTTGCTGGTGGGGGCAGCGGCAGCGGCTCGGGATCGTCTCGAGACAGACCCCCACGGCGGCGACCCTCCTCGCGGTCGTCGTCGCGGCGATCGCCCCGGGATCCGCTCTTGCCGTTGCTGCGGCCGCCCCCGCGACGCTTGGTGACGCCATTCTCCTCGTGAAACTTCCGGACAATCCAACAATCCTCGGTATTGTGGGTGTCCTTCTTGTGGATGAGGCAGTAGCGGTGACGTCGACCTTTATCGCGATCGGAGCGGTCCCCGCGGCGTTGCTTATGATCTGGCTCCGCCGCAAGGGCTGCAGCCTCCTTTCGCTTGGGGTCCTTGGACTTCGGCTTTGGGGGAGGCGCCTCCGGCAGATTGTGCATGAAGAGCCTCCCCTCCTCAGCCTTGGCGTAGCGGTCGGCGATCTCGAAGAGCCTGACGACGGAGGTCAGCTCATCATTCACGGACAGCTTCTCCCGCATCTTGACGTCGGAGACGCCTGTGGAGAACGCGGAGATGACCTCCTCGTTGGAGATCCTAGGAATCTTGTTCCTCATCTGACTGAAGCGCTGGATGTACTGACGCAGCGTCTCGCCCTTGTACTGATGCACCGCCTTAAGATCGTTCTTGGTGGCGGGGCGCTCGTACGTGGGCATGAAGTTGGCCACGAACTGACGACATAAATCCTTCCACGAAGTCACGGATTCGTGAGGAAGATTCATGAGCCAAGTCCGCGGAGCGTCCTTGAGGGCCATGGGAAACCAATTGGCCATGGCACGCTGATCTCCACGCGCAGCCTGGACGGCGACGACGTAGAGTTGGACGAATTCGACGGGGTTTGTGGTCCCGTCGTAGCGCGTGGCGATGTCCGGCTTGAACTTGTCAGGCCAGACAACGTAGCGCTGCTGGCGAGTAAGGGCAAGACACCCGGGGTTGTAGATCAGGACGCCGGGGGTCCTGACGTTCTTGCCAGCCTCGCCGATGTCATCGATGGCGCGGTCGTGATTTTCACGGCGGCGCTCGAGGGAGACGTGTGCGTCTTCCGGAGCGCGTTGGACGATTTGGCAGCTGGGCTCCCCGCGCGGCGAAGATGCGGCGCGGGAAACCACCTTCTTGGCCTTGTTGGCCCCTCCATCTCCGGCACCCGGGACGCGATGTCCCGCCGCCGGATCTGGGCTCCCCGCGCCCTGGGCTCCTCCCAAGGCCAGATCTTCGTTGGCGATGGCGACGAGCTCGGCGATTCGAGCGCGCCACCCCTCACGCCCGTCGTCGGTGGGTTGATAGCGCAGTAGCTCCTGCGCCATGGCGAGTGCCTGCGCAGGAGACAGCTGACTTCCAGAACGAGCGCGAGAAGTGGCGGTGGCGGTGAAGGAGAGCGAAGGCTCTGTCCGCCCGGACGGGAGGTAGGAGGACTCCAGATCTTCCTCCTCTTCCTCCTCGGCCGAAGCCTCATGACGACGGAAGATGGGCTCGGTTTTCCCCCGAACAGCGTTGCGACGGCGAAGACGCTCGAGCCTTGCGTTGGCGTCGGCCATGTCGAAGCAGATCTTGGAGAAAACACACCACAGCCCCCTACCTGGCGCGCCAAATGTTGGTGGATTTCGTGTCGCAAGAACACGGGGTACCACGCAACGGACCCAAAGATTCGAACGCAGGGGGCTGAACGTGTGAGATCTCGGACCGCAACGAAACACGGCGACGGAAGCCTCGAGTGTCAAACGCCCAACGCACTGCAGAGAGAGAGACACCGAGCTTACCCAGGTTCAGGGCCCTCATGGTGAGGTAAAACCCCTACTTCCTGCCTTCCTGTATTTCAACGCGACACCTCGCGAGGAGTACAAGGTCTTGGTACAGAGCTCCAACTGGTCAGAGGTTGAAGAACCTGCCTGCCCAGCTAGAGACTTGGAGGAAATTAGATCTAGGATCTGATCCCCTTCTAAGGGGTGACCTCCCTTCCTTTTATAGCGCCAAGGTCCTCCTTCCCCTCATCTTCTTGGGGAAGGGGTTGCCACACATACGGCCAAGGAAGGGTGGACAGCTGTAGACTATGCTCTTCTGTAGACTTGGTCTTCGTAGGGTAGCGGCGCCGGTCCACAGGAGTGGGTGGAGGAGGCTGACGTCCTCCTCTGGCGCCCTGCACCATCCATGCTATATTTAGGGGGGTGGCCAACTGCCACTGTGCCGCTTTGGACAGACACAGCGAAAGTTGGTCTCCTCCCTGTCGGGGGTAGCGTGGGCGGTACGCGGTCTTCTGCCCGTTATCTTCTTGCTCTGCACGCAAACGTGCTGAGCTGACGTGGGCGAGATTCCTATCCTCATCAGCAGGGGCTCGTGAGGAGGTCTTCTGGTCCTTAGCGGTTTCCGTCGTCGTTCTCCTCACGAGGCGCCTCCTCGTGAGGGTCTTCTCCGTAGCCTGGGCTGTTGATCCTCCCCTGGGCTGAAGATGGGCCGATGACGGGGCCCAGGAGCAGGTGGACCGGGATACCCCGGTATCCATTCCACCGACACCATCCCCTCCGGTTATCCCAATTTCTGTCACTTTGGGGCCTCGGGTTCCGGACAACAATATGTGTATACAACTTGTAGGTAAGACCATAAACAACAAGTATCATCATAGAAATAATAACATGTTCAGATCTGAAATCATGGCACTCGGGCCCAAAGTGACAAGCATTAAGCATAATAAGTTGCAACAATGTCATAGGCACTAAATAAAGATACTAGGCACTATGCCCTAACAATCTCATATCAAATTACATGAATGATCTCATCCAATCCCTACCATCCCCTTACCTACAGCGGGGGAATTACTCACACATGGATGGGGGAGTCATGGATGGTCGATGGAGTGACGTCGGTGATGATGGTGATGAAGATCTCCTCCAAATCCCTGTCCCGGCAGGGTACCAGAACAGAGTTTCTGGTTCTGAATCGCGGTTTCTGATGGCGGCAGCGCAGCGGAAGTCTATCTGGGAAAAATGCCGTCTCCCCGATATTTTCAGGTCAAGGGGTATATGTAGGCAGAAGGAGAGGTCGAGGAGACGGCTGAGCCGTCCTCACACCAGGTGGGCGCAGCCAGGGCTGGGTCGCGCCCCCTGTGTGTGTGGAGGCCTCGTGCCTCCACTCCTCCTCATCTTCTGGCTCCGTGGGTCTTCTGGTGAAATAGGATTTTTGCTGATTTTTCCTGAATTTTTACTGAAAGTTGGAATTTTGCACAAAAATGAGACACCAGAGCAATTCTACTAAAAACAACATTAGTCCATGTTAGTTATATTCAAAACACACAAATTAGAGGAGAAACAATAGCAAAAGTGTTCGGGAAAGTAGATACGTTTTGGACGTATCAATGACGGCTGATGAATTTGGTGGGCATACCTCTGACATCCGTTGCACTTCTGGACCAAGTCCTCTGCCTCATGTAGTGCCGTTGGCCAGTAAAACCCATGCCGGAATACTTTTGACACTAGAGCTCTGGACGAAGCGTGGTGACCACACTCCCCCTGATGAATTTCCTGGAGCATCTCCTGGCCTTCCGCAGATTCAACACATCTCTGCAGTACACCCGTGGCACTTCTCTTGTATATCTCCTTGTTGATGATGGTATATGCTTTTGACCTTCTCATAATGCGGCGTGCTTTAGCTTCATCTGCCGGTACTTGGCCATTTACCATGAAATCCATGATCGGACGTGCCCATGAGGGAACTTCCCTAACAGTGAACACTGGCTAATCTATCTCCATCACTTCGACCATCACATAATCGATCTCCATGGGCTACGAAGTCCCCGGGACTGAGAGAGCAGTCCCCGGGTATGTCGGAACAACCTCCTGATACATTTTGCCCTTGCCCTTGCTTCTGCTCCGGAACACCGCAGTCACCGCGTATGTCGGCCTAGTCCCCGGGACTGAGAGAGCAGTCCCCGGGTTATCTGAACTGGCACCGGCATCTATCTCCATTGGAACTACTTCTTCTGGGCTCGGTGGAACATATATGGATGATGATTCTGGCGAGGGCTTGTTTGATGGCTTCCTCAGATGCTCCAGTGAAATGCCGGGCGGAATTGATTATCTGGAAGATCCCAACTTGGACAATGTATCGGCTGCTTCATTTTGAGCCCGGGGAACATGCCGGAACTCACACCCTTCGAAGTAGCTACTCCTCTATTGCACCAAGAAACAATAGGACGCCATATTTGCGTCATGCGTATCCCATATGCCGGAGCACTGTTGGATCACCAGATCCGAATCACCAAAGCACATAATCCGGGGAATGCCTATGTCCTTAGACACCTTCAGGCCATGCACAAGTGCCTCATATTCTGCCACATTGTTCGATGCTACAAAATTGATCTGCAGTACATATCTCAACTGGTCATTCTTGGGTGAATTAAGAACTATGTCGGCACCCAAATAGTGTATTGCCTTGGACCCATCAAAGTGCATTCTCCAATAATTTGCATCTGGCAAAGGTGGCTCATACTGTATCTCGGCCCAATCAATGAAGAAATCGGCCAACACCTAGGACTTGATTTTATCCCTCTTGTCATACTGAGGTGTATATGGTGAAAGCTCTATTGCCCACTTGGCTATCCGGCCACTGGCATCTTTGTTGCTTATGATCTCCGAGATAGGGGCCTCGGCCACTACCCGGATCGGATGCTCCTAGAAGTAATGCTTGAGCTTCTTGGCCGCCATATAGACACCATATGTCATCTTCTGATAATGTGGGTAGTTTTGCTTCGAGGTGGAAAGGACTTCACTTAGATAGTATACCGGCCTCTGCACGGATTTGGCTCCTTCCTCTTGCTCTACTACCACCACTGCACTGACAACTTGATTAGTTGCCGCTATATAGAGCAACATCAGCTCCTTCGGCAATGGCGATGCCAATACCGGCGTTGTTGACAACATCTGCTTCAACTCCTTGAAAGCTTCGTCAGCTTGCATCGTCCAGACAAATGTGTTGGACTTCTTCATCAGTTGATATAACGGCAGAGCTTTTTCTCCTAGCCGGCTTATGAAATGGCTCAGGGATGCAAGACATCTATTGAACTTTTGTACTTCTTTTAGATTTGTCAGCGGCTTCATTCTTTCTATTGCATGAATCTTGAGACAAGGAATCCAAGCAACTTACCCGCCGGCACACCGAAGGTGCACTTAGCCGGATTTAACTTCATCTGGAATCTCCTCAGATTTGCAAAGGTTTCCCGGAGGTCATCTATGAGAGTCCAGCTTTCCTTGGTTTTTATGACGACATCGTTGACATATACCTGCACATTTTTATCTATTTGGTCATGCAAACACTTCTGCATACACCTGTGGTAAATTGCACCAGAATTTCTCAAGTCGAACGCAACGGTACAAATTTCACGTCGAAGGAGTTCAAGGACTATTGCAAAGGATTGGGAATCAAATTAAAATTTGCATCTGTAGCACATCCGAAGACAAACGGGCAAGTCGAAAAAGCCAATGGCCTAATATGCAACGGGATAAAGAAATGGTTGTTGGCACCCCTTGAGAAAGCCAAGCACGCTTGGGTAGATGAGCTACCCTCCGTGCTTTGGAGTCTACAAACTACACCCAATGCAGCTACTCAAGAAACACCCTTTTTTCTGGTCCATGGCATAGAAGCGGTGCTTCTAGTTGAAATAACTCATGAAGCTCCAAGAATCGCGGCATACGATGAGGCAACTTCCACAGAAGCACTTCAGGATGATGTCGATGCACTCGATGAGGCAAGAGATGTAGCGCTCGCCAGAGATGTAGCAGTCGAGTTTGTCCATGATCTTTCATGGTAGGATATCTAGTTCTACGACTCAAGCAAGATGGCCATGGAAAACTCGAGTCCCCATGGGTGGGACCTTACATTGTGACAGAAGTGATACCAGGAGGAGCATATCGACTACAAGATAAGAAAATGGGGCAAAACAAGAGTAACCCGTGGAATGCAGAGCAACTATGACGATTCTACGCATAGACCACATAAGGCAATAAAAGATTTCTTTGAGTTGACCTTCTAAACCCAGAGCATGAGGCCAAAGGTCGGGTTCCTTGGGTCAACTCGACAATATATGTAAATATTCTCCTTTTTCCACTCGGGGGCTTGGACCCTCGAGTCGTATGAAATAAAGGACAAAGGTTATTATCGAGTACAGTTATTATTATCTTTGAAATACTGCAAGGTTGTTTACAACCCGAGATTTGGCAGAAACACACGCCAGTTAAGAAGAACCCAATAATATGTTAAATTAAGACACCTCGGAACTATGATTTGTTCCCCTGGTCTATTAATAGAACGATAGCATTACATAGATATGATATTTTCCTCTAGATAGCACAAGGAAGAACAACCCAAACAAAAGGATTACATAAAAGGAAAAATTAACGAAAGTGCACTTCGGCTTCATACTCCTTCTGGAATTGGGTGCCGTCGTAGATTCTCACGTGGAATTTCGACGTGCCAATATGGAAGTCAAAAGTCATAAAAAAGCCTTGACGGAGATCATGATCTTCAGCAAAATCCGACCAGCCGCCCTTGAAGAATTGTTCACCAGCACCATCGTACCAAACCTCCAATTCGTAGGGAGCTCCTCCCCCGGAGTGCTCACGAAGAATCGCTTCTCACAGCTCTCGCCCATCCATGAACTGGGTGAATTTCAACGGTAAGCGCTGAATCTCATGACACTGTGCGCTGGCGATACAGAAAAAAGAATAGATCCTAGGGGAAGGAGCATTAGCAGGTGGGGCACTTGGACCTGGTGCAGCAGGAGCCAGCTTGGGCTTATTCTTACTCCCGACCGGACGGCCGGGACATCGCTTCACCGGAGCAGATGATGAAGCCACCAGAGTTGTGGCGGTAGCTTTGTTCTTGCTACCGCGAGGGCGACCGCGACCCCATTTCTCAACTGGGGCGCCGATGTCCAAGCGCGATCCACTCGCATCAGCCATAGAGGCAGAAGTTGGAAAAAGAAACCCTAGATGAGTTTAAGGGGAGGAAGATGATGCGGCAGAAAAGCTAATGACTGGATTAGGGTTTTTACCCATCGCCAGACATACTTTATTTATAAGCACGTATAATGGGCCTTTACAAGGGTAAAGGTCCAGAATATGTTTGCAGGCTCTTATATGCTGCCCAGAGCAGACGATAACAGACAGGTCAATGTATCCAGGAAAAGGATGCATAAAAGAGGAAGAGAGAGAAGAAGAAGAAGAAGAAGAAAGAGAGAAAAACAACACAGCAAGCGACAATAGCAGGGAATAAGAAATATTTGTCAAGGAAGCACAAGTTTACCTCGTCTTCAACTCGGCGGCTTGCGACATTAGAAGAGGATGAATACATTGCAAAAGTGAAAGAAGTTGACTACAGACGCAAGAAGAAGTATAAAGAATATGTTTATCCATTTTCTTGAGCCTATACCCGAAAATTTCGGCTATAGCCTCGGGGGCTACTCCCATCAGGAGCGCTGGGCATGCACCCGATGATATTTATCCATGAATACTGAAGCAAAGAAAGTGAAAGAAAATCCAGAAAGCTTCATTACTCCCATCGGGAGGGAACTTTTTATCGATTTAAGTTAATGTAATCCAAATATTTTATACTCTGAAACAGTCAAACAAGGCTGCAACATACGATCCTCGAGTTGCATCATCGCGACAAAACTTGAATGCCATGATAGAAATATATCACGAAGGTAAGACCCCAGGATCCGTCCAGTGTGGCCCGGTATATGCACATGGATGCGCTCTACTGGTATATATCCGTGTCTACGACGCGAAGAAAAATCCTAGTGGATGCACTGGGTACCCTGAGAACCACTGGGATTCATTCTTTATAAGTCCTAAATGCGGCAAAAGAATGGATTTGACCAGTTTCCCAAATTCAAGTCCAAGGGGATTGAATTTAAAGTAGGAGATAAGTATCTGTTCTGGCAGTTAACTGGCCTCTTGATTGTCAGAGTTGTCAGGCTTGTTCATCAAAACCCCTTGCAAGGTATTATAATGAAAATAAGTCGAAAGGCCAAGTCAAAGATTGAAGAAAACAAAGATTGAAGAAGTCGAAGAAATGATTAAGTCGGAGATTTAAAGATTAGAGATTCAACCCGAATCTACAATTCTGGTAGAATCTCAGGGGCTATTGACAAGGGAATATATAATAGAGCCCATCAGTTGAGTACACCTGAGGCCCATTAAGCTAGGCCCAATTGTAATACTACTCAAAATATGAGTTCTTACCGTATGTCGATATTGTAATCTGTGTCAGATTCCACCTGATCCTCGAGACCTGGCCACCTATATATAGGGACCAGGAGGGGACGGTGTGGGACAGATTGAAAGCAAGCCAGGTTCTACACCCACGTTTACTTTCATAGCCACCTTGTTTGACTGAGTTTAACTTCGAGTTCATCCGACGCCCTATCTCCCCGATCCTAAGTCCTTCATCTAGGACATTTGTCGAGTTAACCCCTCGTCACTAGGTTCTGCTTTTGCATCACCAGAAACTTACTATTCTTGTTCTTAGCCATGCTTAGTACTTATTGTTGCAATTCTGGTATTTGGTTTTCAAGCTTATATGAATCTAGCATGATAGTTTGTCCTGGTAATTGTGGAGAATGGATAAAACTTGACAATAGGCCTGGATGAGCCGCCACGTGAGTTGTGGTTATTTGACTCATTCTTGCCGCCCTAGGACCCGAGTTCTTGTCTCTTGATCCAAGATGAGCGTACAACCGCACGTGAAGGTATGGGACTCCTGTCGACTGACTAACTTGCTTAGACTTATCCATGAGCTACCTAGTTTGGGCTTTCCATTTGGCATACGCATCGAAAATGTTTTGAAACGAGATGGTGGAAAAGGTGCATACATACAAGAACGTGGCCAAGGTTTCTTAAGGTGGGTTCCTCTGACAAACCAATCTTGACTCACAACAAATGGTTCTGCGTCAGAGAATGGCCGTCTTTCGATGGAGGACTTAGACCTTTTGGCGTGGCTCATGAAATAGGTCAACGTAAGGTAAAGGTTGTAGGTAATCATCACTCCGCTAAGATCCTTTGCAAGGGTCCAGGAGATGGTCGTCACGTGTGGGTAAAGTTGTGCACCCCTGCAGGGTTAAATGTTTTCGAAAAGTTGTGTCCATGGTTAAGGACGACTTGGAGACAAATACGAGATCATAGACAACATGAACCTAAGCATAAAAGTGCCAACTTAAGAGTGAGACTCTGGATCACTTCCTCGGGGTTGAGGGGGTGATATGAGATGACTGGGTTTTGGAGGTTATGATTCGGTGGTTGCTCCATGATCAAAAGAGTTATTGAGATGCTCTCTTATCCCCTTTACAAATTCTGAGTAGACTTGCCTTGTGTCGTTTTCACAACAAAAACTTTCTTTCTGCAAGGAGCTACACAAAAAGACCTTGATGCCTCATCATATAGTGTAGAAGTTCAAGCTTGCCAAGTACACCCTCGTACTTACCCTTGTTTAATATTGTTTTTCCACAGAAGATACCGCCGTAGGTAACAATGGTGGTTTCTATGCCAATATCAACTTCGACGACTAGTTTGGGGTTCCCAGGCAGCAGCCTGAGATCTACGGGTTGGGACGTCGCTTATGTTCAAGGCCTCTTAGGCCATTTGCTATCTTGTTATGTAGCATAACATAATTTGCTTTCCGTTGCTTGATGTAATGTTGGGTCAGTGACCTCTGCGTGCAATAAGTTGGATCTTTACTCTGCTAAGAGTTTGAACTACTAAAGCTTTGAGTTGTAGAGTCACTGTTGTGTTACCAATTGTGGTTACCCATCTCATGCATGATGCGTGTATGGATATAAAGTGCAGGAGAGGGGTTTAAGGCTCTCGAGCTCTCTGTTATGCAGTCTTGGTTATGATTAGTTTCACGGCGCTTCGAGATTTGTAATGCCATTGCTGTTCCAGCCTGCCTGCTGATGGTGTTCCGGCCTGCCTGCCGATGGTGTTCCGTCCTGGGATTGGTAACCCCAGTATCACTCATTTCTAGAGTAACTAATACACATAACATCTCTGTATAGCTTAGAACCCGGGGTCCGACAAGTCCACCTCTGGACTATGGGTTTGTGGCAGTAGCTTGTCCTATTTGTCTCTTGTGCTTCATCGTTTAGACATTATATGAGCTACCTAACATGATTATGATGCATATTACATAATACCTATGTGGTGGATCTTTATTTTATTGGATGATTGATGAGATAAGATAAGTTATTATGTTCTTGATGTATGAGTATATGCATATTATCACCTTGTTCTTTATTACTTGTTCTGATCTAACATGTATGCAAGGGCATGAGGGGTATGGTGTGTATTGTTGAGATAACTAGGTAGTAGTGATTGAACAAATGACAGTGTTCATTGATCTGCTAGGGTTGTGTACCTTTTTCCACGGTTATTTTTGTTAGGGATAGAAAGAATGCATGTGTTATATTTCTTAGTGGCAGCTGAGAATCTCAAGTGACATTCATAGACACAGTTTCTATCATAATATGTCTAAGTGGTAGCATATTTGTTGTTCAACATCATTTCAAAGTACCTAAGGCTATACTCTGTTAATTCTTAATATTGGATTGCTTGAAGTTTAATCCTTTCTAGTGGAGTATAAGTAAGATGTGTTGCATCATCTTTAAATTAGGACATGATGCCCATATGAATATTATCAAGTAACATAATAAAATCATGTCAATGTTTCAGTCATCCGCATTGCGATTAATGCCACCACAACTTAACGAGAGATTAGGCAAGTGAACCCATGAATCCCGATCCTATTTAAAACATAAGAAACACATTTCCAACACTTTTATATGCACTTCTATTTTCAGCACTAAATTATTCCGAAAATACAAAAACATATTTACTTCTTTGCATGCACAACACCACATCATAAATACATTATTGCATTGTTATTTACTAGGACAATAGCCATGGGGATGGCTTAACGGAGGGGCTCGACGATGTGCAATGACGGGTCTGGCTCGAGATTGTGTTACTAGGACACCAGCGATTACGCAGGTTCTGGGCCCTCCACTCTGGAGGTAATACCCCTACTTCCTGCCTTGTGTTTATTCGTAGCACACGGTAGCTTACAAGGCTCCTAGAGCTGTATTGTCTAGAGATAGAAGAAGAAGAGTTTGATATCCCTACTCTAAGGGTCCAGGCCCCCTTATACAGGCGGGGGCCTGGTTACAGGTTAGGTGTCCGGCTGCCCGGTTGCCGGCTCCTCCGTGGCCGCGGTCTTGACGTGGGCCTGCCGTCCTCCAGCCCTTTGTCTGGGCGCAGGCTACTTTATAAAGTGCATTTCCCCTTGGACCGGCATCTTCAAGGCATATGCCCTCTGCTCTGCCTCGGCTCCTTTCGTGGAGGAGGGTCTTGCCCGTTGGTTGGTGGAGGCCGAGCGTGGCTGGCATCACGCTTGTCTCCTGCTTCTGTCGATCTTGTCGGGGCCACGCTGTCTTTGGTAAAGTGTCCGTTGGAGGAGTTTCGTTGTCTTCGCCGGCTCGGGACTCTGATGACGAAGTTGCCAGTCGGCTGCTGGCGCAGCCGTCCCTTCGGTTGAAGCCGGCCTCTTTGGCCTAACGCCGTGGTGATTCCTGGGACGTCAGCCGGCAGATGGCTTTCCCCTTGGCCTACCCGGATAGTCATCCCCGTGACACTAGCCCCCGAAACTGGCAAAGTCTCATGGGTTAGCATGGGGCCTCGGCGGTTTCTATTCCTCGCCGAAGTTGACTCACATCTGTCGAAGTCCTAGGATCTTTCGTCCGACTTGGAGGTCGTTATTTTTTAGTTCAAGCTCCGGCGAGTGTCGCCGGCCATCTCAGGACGTGCCGGTTCCAGGACCGAACTGGCTGGTGGCTGCTTCTGGCCTCCAGCTGGCATCTGGCTCCTCGGGACTTGTTCTCTTGGGGCTTGAACCCAGGCGCCACTTGTTCGCGTGCCGCAGCGTTGCGTCCCATCTGCTCTGGTACCCCGATCTTTTGTGTCAACCGTGGCGGTTGCCCACTCTTTTCGTTGATGCGGTGCATGATGGAGGGAACAGTTGCCAGCACATCGTGGGTGAGATGCGCAACTGATCTGCCCGCACCCACCTTCTCCCTTTTAAACAGGGGACCGTTTGTGGAGTGAGTCACCGGTCATCCGCTTCTCTTCTTCCTTTAGTGCCCACTTGCCTCAAAGTTCTTTGGCTTCCAAGCTTTCCCCAAACAGATTTAGGGTTCCTAGCTCCGTCCGCCGCCATTCCGTTCATACAGATCCGTACCCGGATGGCCCCGAAAGCATCTCGGCAAAAGGGCAAGGGCGCGGCTTCGGATGGGGTCGCCGCCCCGGCCTCCTTGCCCAAGGGATCCTGGGAAGGTTCCTGGGTGAAGGAGAAGAGGATCAAACTATTATGCCAAGGATGGGGGCTTCCATCCGCAGATCTCGTGGGTTGTCGCCCCGCCGGCGGCGAGCTAGTGCCCGCGCCCCAGCCCGGGGAAGCGGTGGTCTTCTACGACCACTTCCCGAGGGGCTTCGCGCTGCCTACGAGCAATTTCTTGCGGCAGTTCCTGGATCACTTCCACTTGCAGCCGCACCACATTGGGGCAAATGCGATAATGACTTTGGCCGCATTTGCGACCCTCTACGAGGCGTATTTGGGCATCTAGCCTAGCGTCGAGTAATTTCAGTGGTCGATCTACTTTAAGACCCAGATGGTGGACTCAATCCCGGTGATGTGCGGGGCGGCCTCCTTTTATGCTCGCAAGACCGCTAGCTTCCCTGGATTGAAGGGGAAGGAGTCCTGCAAGAAGTGGCAGCGCTCCTTCTTCTATGTGAAGAATCTGAAGAAATGCATTGATTATATCAACCTGCCGCCCTTTGATGCGAGCGGGCCGGGCGAGCGCGATAGCTGGAGCGCCTCTCTTCCCTGCGCTGATCCAGACATGGCCAAGGTTCTTCAGCGGATCGTCACCCTTTAGGCGGAGGGCGGTTTAAAGCCACCCGACCTTCTGCTCGCCTGCCTGGATGCCCGCGTATCGCCCCTGCAGCGCCGGTCGCACAAGATGTGCTTCCTGGGGTCCAACAGGGTTCCCACCTGACATTCTTCCAGAGCGCTGACGGCGGTGGCGGTGGCACAGAAGGCAAATAGAATTGCCAAAGTCAAGCTTCCCGCCTCGTGGGAATGGAGCTTGAGACCTTACGATCGCAACAACCCGGTCGCAGAGGTACGCTCATCAGACTTGACCGCCGTTTCTTTTATCTTGTGGCATCAGTGACCAGACCATCTTCTGTCCGGCTCGGGCAGAGCCTATTTGCTCTGCAGACCATAGAGAATTTAGCCATGCGCCAAGCCGGCTTTGCCACCGATAAGGCGCATTCGGATGACGAGGTCGTCTGGGACGACGACGAGGAGGACGATGACACCGGCTCCAGCGCCACTTATGGCGACGATGGGAGTGAGGAACTGGAGGACCCAGGTGAGCCCCTTAGTCATTCTAGTAAGTCCCCAGGTCCCTCCTCCTTAAGAGACTGGTCCGAGGATGACGATGAGGAACCAAAACCAACTGCTGCCCTTGGGGCAACAGCTCTTCATGTAGCTGCGGTGGCCACCGCCGGAGCTAAGGTCGCTCCAATTGTGGACATGCTGGATTCTCCGGACCAACCTCCGGCTGTCCCGAAGCCAGCCGCTCCGAAGCTGGCAGCTCCGGTGGGAGCTGGAAGCGAGGCGGCTGCCGCCAAGAGAAGAAACCCGCCATCTCCGCTCGAGCCGGCTCAGAAATGGAAGAAGGTGGAGCCGGCAGCGAAGGGCTTGATTCCACCCAAGGCAAAGAAAGTGTTCAAACGCCAGGCCACCGCGGTGGCTGGGTAAGTCTTCCGCCTCCGTTCTCCTCTCCGCTTTCAGCTCTCACACTCCTGACTGGCTCGATCACGGGGTAGTTTCTTTGCAGGTCCCACATTTCTGTTGACTAGCTTCTGAAGCCTCCTCCCGTGGTAGCGTCGGAGGGGACTGAGTCTTTAGTCTCTGCTCTCTCGCGCAGCAAGAGGACGTGCAGGGAGGATGCTGGTGGTGACCTGGGTCGCACCAAAGAAGAGAGCCGCGTCCCGCAAGTGGAGGCGGGCGAGGTCGAGGGCGGAGCGGCGGAGCTTGACCGCCAGGAGGTTGCGGCCGTGGATGCTACCGCCGACGTGGCTGTCATGGCCGAGGCTGGGCTTACACTGACAGAGGGAACTGCCATGACAGAAACCGTCGTGTCTCACCCTGCCGCCGACGAGGGCCTATGGCGGGGGAGGTTGCTGCCGTTGACGCGTCCTCTGGCCCGGCTAGCCGAGAAGACCCGCACGAGGTCACAGAGGAGGCGGCAAAGGAGGCTTTGGCAGGCATGAGGGCATCAGGGCCCTCAGAGATGGTTGCGTGGGCTTCCTCTAGTCCTGGACCTGCGCTGGGCGCGAAGGCCGATATGCTCGCGCCCGGGATGGAGATTGGCGTGGCTGCTGATCCCCTTCTCTTTGGAGCAACCTCCGGCCCTTAGAAGGTTTCTCAGGGGGCTCACGCTGCTTGGAAGGTGGAGAACGAGCGCAACGAAGCTTCCCCAACTCCCAAGGCTGCAGACGAAGGTGCTTCAGGAGGGAAGAACCTCATGGCTTCGACCGGGTCTGGTGCTAGCAGCCAAAGTTCCGCCAGCTAGCTCCAAAAGGAATGGGTGGATACTGCTTCTAGCGCCGGGTCTGGTGGAGGCCGTAGAGCCCAGGGCAATATCCTAACCTTGGCGGAGCTAAGCAAACAGATTTCCACCATCAAGACGTCTCTAGGGAACGCAAGCCTCCAATTTGCCAAAGCAGCGAAGACCGTCGATGTGAGTAATATGTTCTTAGCTTCTGATTTCTTCTGCCGGCTGTGCCCCTATGCCGGCTAGGCGTCTCACCGGCTGGGGGGGTGGAGCCAGTCACTTTATGACCAATTTCTCCCCTCACTAGCACCGAGTTTTGAGGTAGCTATAGTGGCAGCTGGCTTGGAACTGAATCTCGCTAAAAATCGCTTCTCTGTCTTTCTTAGGGCATCAACAAACTTCGAGCCAATGTCTTCCATAAGCTACTAGCGAGGTACCGCACTGGTAAGTCCCAGTACCAAGCCCTGAAGAAGGAGTTGGAGAAATTGTTGGGTAAGTCCAAATCCCTTTGCTTCGAAATATGCTTCTGCTGCCGTTCCGCTTCTCAAATTTTCGTCCTCAGATGCCGCCTCGCTCATCTCCACGCTTGAGTCTCAGCTAGCCAACTTGGTGCCGGCCAGCGAGATTGGCTTGCTCAAGCAGAAACATGCGGAGGAGCTCAAGGGCTTGCAAACCCAAGTTGCCAGAGCCCAGGAATTGGAGATTGAGCTAGCAAAGGTCTAGGAGGCAGAGTCAAAGTTGCAGCTTGAATTTGATCAGCGGTTGACCAAGGAGAAAGAAATCCTTGCAGCAAAATATGACGCCGAGGTGGATGAGCTCCACACATCACTAGACGTTGATATTGAGAACCGCGATGCCAAGATCAGTGAGTTGGTCACCCTTCGGGGGCTCGACGACAAGAAGCATGAAGCTGAACTCAGCGTTTGGTGTGCGTGAGATCGCAAGCTCCACGCTGGTCTCCAAGGGCTGGAGCATGCTGTTCATGGTGCATTTCCTTCTCCACTTTTCTGCTTTTGCTCCTTCACACCGCTTCCCCTCTCATTTGCTGCCCTTGTAGAAGCCTTCCCCGATTCTGACAAGGCTGCGGCGGCCGTCGTGGAGGAGTATTGGGCGGAGCACCATATCGTCCGCCGTGAAGACTTCAAGGCCGAGCTCTCCTCCGGAGAACTAATGGCATCGACCAAAGGACGGCTCCAGCCGGTGGCCGAACTGGGATCCAAGCTTCGTCAGGCCGTCGTCTCCGTATTCCAGGCTTTATGGCCTGGGCCGGCAGAAGCCGACGACATTGAGGCGCTCCTCCGGTGGATACCGCTCGTATCTAACCGAGTTGACGTCTGGAAGGAGTCTGTGGCCCGAGCCAGCGCTGAGCAGGCCCTGTCCTTCGTGCTCTCGTGGTACCAGGGTGTCAGCCTAGACCAGTTGGAGCATCTTCGTGAAGGCAGCTTGGTCGATCTCGACAAAGCCAAGCTTCGCCAGCGTGCCTACTCCATTGTGGAGCATGCCAATACTAGCAAGTTCTTTGATGCAGGAGACGACGACGAGTCCCTGGATGGTGTGGACTTCAGAAAGCCCAGCTCTGTGGAGGCACCCAAGAAGGCTAATTGCTGGTAGATGGCGCCAGAAAAGAGTTGGTGGCGTGTAGTTGAATGATCAGCCCGTTGGGAACCCCATGAGGAAGGTGTAATGAATACAACAGCAAGATTTTCCCTCAATTAAGGAACCAAGGTATGTCGATCTTGGAGAGGAGAGACAAACGACTGAAGGTGATGCTGGCAAGCTTCGCGACAGCTCCGGACAATTTATATATGGTGCCTCGTCCAAGCTTTGCTTTGCGAGCAGCAACGTGGAACCTGCACACAACACAACCAAATACTTTGTTCCCAACTTGCGATGAGGTTGTCAATCTCACCGGTTTGCTTGAAACAAAGGGTATGAGCGTATCGAGTGGAAAGTGATAATAGTATGCGAGTAAAGTAAACAGTGTGAGTAAAGTTAACCTGGGGGAGTGACAGAAACCTCTAAGGTTGTAGATGTCCTATTGCTACTAGGGAGCAAACAACATTCATATGCTCAAGGGCATATGCTTTGTTTACATTACACACTTTGCTTAATGGTTGTTCGCAACTTAATACTCATGGGGTGTTCGGATGATATCCCCGTGAGTGGATTATTAGTCATAGATGCAGTTGGATGGCAGTCTATGTATTTTGTTGTAATGCCCAGAGTAAATCTCATAGTGATCTTCTTGACATATCACGTTTATCTTTATTCTATCAATTGCCCAACTGTAATTTTTTTACCCAGCATGTGTTATTTATCTTATGGAGAGACACCACTAGTGAACTGTGGACCCCGGTCCTATTTCCATCATATTGCTATCACCTGTTTACTTTACTCGCACTATTTACTTTACTCGCATACTTCTACTGTTTTCCACTCGATACGCTCATACCCTTTGTTTCAAGCAAACCGGTGAGATTGACAACCTCATCGCAAGTTGGGAACAAAGTATTTGGTTGTGTTGTGTGCAGGTTCCACATTGCAGCTAGCAAGCAAAGCTTGGACGAGGCGCCATATATAAATTGTCCGAAGCTGTCACAAACTTGCAAGCATCACCTTCAGTCGCATTGTCTGATTTTCTCCTGAACGATAATCCTTGGTTTCTTAACTGAGGGAAAACTAGCTGCTATACTCATCACACCTTCCTCTTGGGGTTCCCAACGGGCTGGTCATTCACCACGCATCAAGCTCTTTTTCTGGCGCCGTTGCCGGGGACTAAAGAAGAAGAAGCTCCCACGTCAACTACACGCCAGCAGCTCTTTTTCTGGCGCCGTTGCCGGGGAGAAGTGGAAGACCTCTGCAAGGGGAGTTTTTCACACACACATCCTTTACTTTGTTATTGTTTTGCTTTACTTTATTTATTTTAATTGCATTGTTTTATATCAAAAACCAAAAAAAAATAGATTCCTTGGTAGTTGTTTTTACTTGTCTACTTTTAGTTTTGCTGAAATGGCCAATCCTGAAAACACCAAGTTGTGTGACTTTACTAGTATGAACAATAGTGATTTTATCTGCACTCCTTTTGCGCCACCTGCTCCTGCTGCAAACTTTTATGAGATTAAGCCTGCTTTGTTGAACCTTGTTATGAAAGAGCAATTTTCTGGTGCTAGTACTGAAGATGCTGCAGCTCATCTCAACAATTTTTTTGAGCTATGTGAGATGTAGAAATATAAGGATGTAGAAAGTGATATTATTAAGCTCAAGTTGTTTCCTTTTTCTTTGAGAGGAAAAGCTAAATATTGGTTGCTATCTTTGACTAAGAATAGTATTGATTCATGGGCTAAGTGTAAGGATGCTTTTATTGGTAGATATTATCCTCCTGCTAAGATTATATCTCTGCGTAGCAATATTATGAAGTTTACTCAGTTTGATAATGAACATGTTGCTCAAGCTTGGGAAAGAATGAAATCTATGATAAAGTATTGCCCCACTCATGGACTGACTACTTGGATGATTGTCCAAACTTTTTATGCAGGACTGAATTTTTCTTCGAGGAACCTACTTGATTCAGCTGCTGGAGGCACTTTTATGTCCCTTACCTTGGGCGCCACAACAAAACTACTTGACAACATGATGGTGAATTATTCCGAATGACACACCGAGAGAGCTCCACAAGGTAAGAAGGTAAATTCTGTTGAGGAAACCTCTTCCTTGAATGATAAGATTGATACCATTATGGCTATGCTTGCTAATGATAGGACTCATGTTGATCCTAATAATGTTCCTTTAGCCTCTCTGGTTGCTCAAGGAGAGCATGTTGATGTGAATTTCATTAGAAACAATAATTTTAACAACAATGCTTATAGGAACAATTTTGCTAGTAAAAATTATAGGCCATATCCTTCTACCAATGGTAATGTTTATGGCAATTCTTATGGTAATTCCTACAACAACACTAGGGCCGCACCCTCTGAGCTTGAGGTAATGCTCAAGGACTTCATCGGTAAGCAAACTGCTTTTAACAAGTCTGTTGAGGAAAAGTTAGGCAAAATTGATATTCTTGCTTCTAAAGTTGATAGCCTTGCTCATGATGTTGAACTTCTAAAATTAAAAGTGTTGCCTAATGATGTGAAAGAGAACAATGTTTTTGCTACTGCTAATGCTATTCAAGTTGGGATTGATGAAAATCTTAGATTGTTAGCAGAATTGCATGCTAGATGGGAAAGAGAGGATGAGATTGCTAGGAATTTGAAAGTTTGTACTATTACTACCTCTGATGATGTTGTTCCTAATTCTAGCAAACCTCTTACTTTGATTGGTGTAGAGAAAACTCCCACTCCTTGTGTTAAAAAGCCTAAAACTGCCAAAACTTTTTCTCAAAAGAGTGCTGAAATTTTTCAGAGTGTAGGAGATGTTAGCTCTATTTCCTTTAATGATTTTGATGTTGATGGCTGCAATATATCTGAAGTAATTTTGTTCTTGAAAAAGCTTGCTTTGACTCCCAATGCTAGTTCTTTAAATGTTGCTTTTACTAAGCATATTACCATTGCTCTCATAAAAATTAGGGATGAAAAGTTGAAGCAAAAAGCCTCTGTTCCCAAGAAGTTAGAAGATGGTTGGGAACCCATCATTGATATGCATGTTAATGGTTTTGATTGCCATGCTTTATGTGATCTAGGTGCTAGTATTTCTATCATGCCTAGAAAGATTTATGATATGCTTGATTTACCACCGCTTGAAAAATGTTATTTTGATGTTCCTATTGCTGATGTTGCTAAGAAGAAACCTTTGGGAAGGATTAATGATGTTCTTATTGTGGTTAACAATAACCTTGTTCCCGTTGATTTTCTTGTTATGGACGTTGAATGCCATGCTTCATGTCCTATTATTTTGGGAAGACCCTTTCTTCAAACTGTAGGTGCTATCATTGATATGAGGGAAGGCACCATCAAATATAAATTCCCACTAAAGAAAGGTATGGAACACTTCCCTAGGAAAAGAAAGAAATTAATTTTTGACTCTATTCTTAGAGAAAATTATGAGCTTGATGCTTCATCTCTTGATGTTACTTGATTCAAAATTTTCTGCGCCTAGCTCAAAGGCGTTAAAGAAAAGCACTCTTGGGAGATAACCCAATGTTTGATTTTCAGTAATTTTTCTTTTATTTGAGTCTTGGAGGTCATTACTACTGTAATGACCGCTCCTTATCTTTTTATTTTGTTATTGTGCCAAGAGAAGCCTCTAATTTGAGTGAGGTAAAGATTTGGGGATGTTGCTATCCTGAAACTGTTTTCAGTGCTGCACCGTAAAAATTTGTATAAATTCTCTGTATATCTTTTGGACCTGAGATTTCTTGTACATATGCCCCAGGTTATATCCAAACTTTCGTTAGATGAATACTTTTTTATTTGAGCAACAGAACACCCCTCACAAATTCGGCCTTTGTCAGCTATTCTGATTTGACAGATTTCTGCCAATATTTGTTTTTGCCACTTTATCGCTTTATTTGCAAGTTTTTTGATCATGGAACTCTTGGGGAAGTTGCTACAGTAGTATATGATGTATATGTGGTGGTTTTGGGTTGAAACCTGAAGCAAAAAGAGGTTGATTATATATTATGCTACACTAATGTTGCTAATAGATTTGTGTTTAGTTTTGTATGAAGGAAGTTTTCAAGTGTAGTGATTGGAGAATGATGAGATGAGTTGAAGAATGGACAAAAGCTCAAGCTTGGGGATGCCCAGGCATCACCCCAAGAAATATCCAAGAAGTACAAGTGTCAAAGCTTGGGGATGCCCCCGAGACACCCCTTCTTCATCGGCAAAAATCAGGTCACCTTTCAAAACACTATATTTTTATTGCTTCATGCACTATGTGTTTTTCTTGGAGCGTCAGTTGTTTTAGTTTTCTTAGTTTGTTTAGTTTGTTTGCTGAAATAAATGGTTGGACCCAACAAATTTATTTTGGAGAAGTTACCTTGCTTTTCATTTGCCAAGAACGCTCTAGTTTTCATTCTTATCAAAAACCGAGTGTTCTTCTTTTTCTGCTACTGCTTTTGGTTTTCATTTTCGCCTTGATTTGCGTTCAGACCTTGTCATATCTTTTCATCAAGGTGTATTTTTGGCTCTGATCTTCATCAAAAGAGGTGTCTCTAAAAATTTCAAATGGTGTTGAAAAAGAGAAAAAGCTTTGTGCAAAATAGTGGTACAAGAAGGAGCTTGTGTAGACTGCGGCTTAGGCTTTTTCATGTCATGCTTGATGTCTTTTTGATAGTATGCTTAGTGGTTTTGATATATCATGACTTGTCTCAAATAACTGAGATTGCTTAATGAGCCTTTGAAAATATCATGCGTTGTTTTAATTATTTGGAAGCATTATTTTGGTTTTCTCCTTGATGCTTTATTTGGGTTGACTTGGCGCATGCTCACACATGTTAGACTCTTACAAAGTCGCCAATAGCCTCTATGATCATTTAGTTTTTGACTTTTGATGTCATCTTATGCTTATTTTAATATCGCTTTGTCGCTTTGCATGATTATGGCCATTATTGCTCTCTTAGTCGGTCGCTCCCAGTCTTTTGCTAGCCCTCGCCTTGTACTGAGTATGAGCTCTACTCGTGCATCCAACTCCTAAAAACCAAGTCTTCCAAAGTGTCCACCATACATACCTACTAGCAATTTACTATTCCAAGTAAATTTGACTTGCTTTTATTTTCTCTTCAAATTAAACTCTTACCAGTGTTATGCGAAATTCGGTCAGTAAAGCTCTCACGAACCGGAAGGCACACTTTACTTTTTCCTGTTCTTAAAAATTTGACATTGCGGTCTCTTATGTTGAGTTGTTATGCTTGCAAGTTGTAAGTTGGAGACTAGCCCAGCCATGCAGTCATGGGCAAGCTTTCAACATTGCACTTCTCTTTTGAGTTGATATCGTGATCTTTTGTTTATGGATACTCGCGGTGTGAAATGAATTGGGAATCTTGTGGGGATCATGGAGTTTGTATATGTGTTAGGGAAACACCGGGCCGCTAATCTAAGTCATGCATAATTCATGGTGGAAATTTGCAGCATACCCATGGTGAACATTCGACGACGCATCTCATAATAAAAAGCTAAACAAATGGTAAATAAAAGAGATGTCGAGGTGTTCATTGTCTGCTTGTCCTATCATTTTGATGTGGGCTTGTTCCATGTCATCAGGCACGGAGGTACCCCATTGGCGGTTCTCGATGATACGTGTATACTTACAATGACAAGAGCCTTGCTTGGGACTTTAAGTAAAGTAGCATGAGGTTTGGGTACTCGTATTCACGGGACACGAGGTTTTCAACTTATGATTTGTCAAGCATATGCATCATAATTGTTCTCGCATTAACTTTAACCATTCAAGATGCTTATGATGGGGGCAATGAGAGCACAAAGCCGGTAAGTACCATAATTTTTGAAGGTTATAAAACTTGCAATCACTGCTTCCCTCTGCGAAGGGCCTTTATTTTACTTTTATGTTGAGTCACCACCTTCTATCTTTATGCACCATTAAGAGAGCATAGTTGTCATTCTGAGTATAATGTGCATTGTCCCAAAGTTTTCATTGATTGATTCATATTGTTGGTTTCACTTGTTCTCAAATTATTTGTATCTAGTTGCCCTCTTAACTTGAAGGTGTCCTATGCATTTATGTTTTGCTCTCTTTGAAGGACAAGCTGAAAACCATTTGTATGTTTTTCCTTATGATTTGAACACACGTTTGACTTTCATTGTTTCATTTTCATGATCTTTTGTTTGTGTTCATTTGCATGTGTACAACATGGTTGCTAAGTTTCTTATTGTCAAGATTATACCTTCATGCCCATGTTTTAAGTTCTTATGATCCCAGCTCACAAATGCTTACATATATGATCAAGATTGTGTAGGTGCATGTCACCTCAAAAATTATTCTTTTGTTATCACTTACCTACTCGAGAACGAGCAGGAGTTAAGCTTGGGGATGCTTGATACGTCTCCAACGTATCTATAATTTTTGATGCTCCATTCTTGTTTTTACTCCATTTGCCTAATGTTTCGTTACACTTCGTGGCACTTTTATGCATTTTCCGGAACTAACCTATTAACAAGTCGCCACAGTGCCAGTTCCCTGTTTTCTGCTATTTTTGTGTTTCAGAAGTGATACACAGGAAATATTCTCGAAATTGGACGAAACAAGTTCCAGAAGTCTTATTTTACTCGGAAGCTTCCAGACATCCGAAGAGAAGTAGGAGGGGGGCCACAGGCCGGCCTCACGCCTGGCTAGCGCGGCCTAGGCCCTGGCCACGCCGCCATGGTGTGAGGGGGCCTGGGGCCACCTCTGACATCACCCCTTCGCCTATAAAGACCCCCCGACGGGAAAAACCTAAGACCCCGATCAATTTTCCAGAAACACATTGCGATCCGCCGCCATCGTCGACCCGAGATCGGGAGGGTCGAGAAGCTCTTCCCGGCACCCTGCTAGAGAGGGGAATCGCCACCGAAGGTCTTCTTCATCACCATGCTTGCCTCCGGAGCGATGAGTGAGTAGTCTACCTTGGACTATGGGTCCATAGCAGTAGCTAGACGGTTGTCTTCTCCACGATGTGCTTCATGTTTAGATCTCATGAGCTGCCCTACATGATTGAGATCACCGTTATGTAATTCTACATGTTTGGTTTGTTGGGATCCGATGAATATTGGTGTTATGATTGGGTTGCTGTACTGAAATATATCTTTTGTTATCTCTATGTTGTTTATGATCTTGCATGCTCTCTGTTGTTAGTAGCTATCTTGGCCGAGTAGTTGCTAGTGACTCCAAGAGGGGGTATTTATGCTCGATAGTGGGTTCATGCCTCTATTTAACCTGGGGGAGTGACAGAAACCTCTAAGGTTGTCGATGTGCTGTTGCTACTAGGGAGAAAACAACATTCATATGCTCAAGGGCATATGCTTTGTTTACATTACACACTTTGCTTAATGGTTGTTCGCAACTTAATACTCATGGGGTGTTCAGATGATATCCCCGTGAGTGGATTATTAGTCATAGATGCAGTTGGATGGCGGTCTATGTATTTTGTTGTAATGCCCAGAGTAAATCTTATAGTGATCTTCTTGACATATCACGTTTATCTTTATTCTATCAGTTGCCCAACTGTAATTTGTTTACCCAGCATGTGTTATTTATCTTATGGAGAGACACCACTAGTGAACTATGGACCCCGGTCCTATTTCCATCATATTGCTATCACTTGTTTACTTTACTCGCATTGTTTACTTTACTCGCATACTTCTACTGTTTTCCACTCGATACGCTCATACCCTTTGTTTCAAGCAAACCGGTAAGATTGACAACCTCATCGCAAGTTGGGAACAAAGTATTTGGTTGTGTTGTGTGCAGGTTCCACGTTGCAGCTAGCAAGCAAAGCTTGGATGAGGCGCCATATATAAATTGTCCGAAGCTGTCGCAAAATAGCAAGCATCACCTTCAGTCGCATTGTCTGCTTTTCTCCTGAATGATAAACCTTGGTTTCTTAACTGAGGAAAAACTAGCTGCTATACTCATCACACCTTCCTCTTGGGGTTTCCAACGGGCTGGTCATTCACCACGCATCAAGCTCTTTTTCTGGCACCATTGTCGGGGACTAAAGAAGAAGAAGCTCCCACGTCAACTACACGCCAGCACACATCTACAACCTTAGGGGTTTCTATCACTCCCCCAGATTAAATAGAGGCATGAACCCACTATCGAGCATAAATACCCCCTCTTGGAGTCACTAGCAACTACTCGGCCAAGATAGCTACTAACAATGGAGAGCATGCAAGATCATAAACAACATAGAGATAATATAAGATATATTTTAGTATAGCAACTCGATCATAACACCAATATTTATCAGATCCCAACAAACCAAACATGTAGAATTACATAAAGGTGATCTCAATCATGTAGGGCAGCTTATGAGATCTAAACATGAAGCACATGGTGGAGAAGACAACCATCTAGCTACTGCTATGGACCCATAGTCCAAGGTAGACTACTCACTCATCGCTCCGGAGGCAAGCATGGCGATGAAGAAGACCTCCGGTGGCGATTCCCCTCTCCGGCAGGGTGCCGGGAAGAGCTTCTGGACCCTCCCAATCTCGGGTCGACGACGGTGGTGGATCACAATGTGTTTCTGGAAAATTGATTGGGTACTTAGGTTTTTCCCGTCGAGGGGTCTTTATAGGCGAAGGGGCATCGTCAGGAGTGGACCCAGGTGGTCTCACACCAGGGCGGTGCGGCTAGGGCCTAGGCCACGCCAGCCTGGCATGAGGGCCCCTGGTGGCCCCACTCCTACTCCTCTTTGGATCTCTGGAAGCTCTCGGGCAAAATAAGACTTCAGGAACTTGTTTCGTCCAATTCCGAGAATATTTCCTGTGTATCACTTCTGAAACACAAAAACAGCAGAAAATAGGGAACTGGCACTGTGGCAACTTGTTAATAGGTTAGTTCCGGAAAATACATAAAATGCCACGAAGTGTAATGAAACATTAGGCAAATGGTATAAAAACAATCATGGAGCATCAAAAATTATAGATACGTTGGAGACGTATCAAAGGCTTCCGAGGACCCAGCTGATTGGTCCATCCCTCCATCTCCCAGTGGTGACGATTTCGTTTTGGCGGCTAGGACCGGTGGCGCTGCCCCTTTATAGCTGGCTGACTCGCCGATTACCCCTTAACTGCATTGGGGTTTCTTTGCTTGTCTGTATATGTACTGAACTTCGGCCATGCCCAGCGACATTTCATTCATGTACGTCGATGTTGTTTTATCCTAAGCTCTCTGTGCCTCGATCTTTAACCGTTTGTGGACTGGCCTTAGCCTGATCGTTTCGACCCTTTCCTTTATCTTCCCATCCTTCGGCTCTTCTACCCCAACGGGCAGCCTGGTGTCGGTTGGTCTCCCTTGGTCCGGCAGCCGAATGCCAGTCTAGGGTGGGAGCGTGCTACGGGATGAGAAGTAGTACTTCAGTACAAAGAGATCTGGCTCGGTCCAGCCCACGTGCAATTATCGATCGATGCACTTAGCTCTTAGGTGAACAATAACATTTTTGGGGCCTATGTGTTTTTATCTCTTAGCAATTTTCCTAGGTGGGTGACCTGCCAGCTCCATTCTCAGCGGCTATTTTAAGCCGGGGAAAGAGGTTAGGCTCGGGGTCCAACCCGCACAAAGTACTCTTTCGTCTTAGTAAGGGATCGGTTGCTCGGATTTTGCACATTTTCCTCTTAGCGATTTTCCTAGGTGGGCGACCTGCCGGCTCCGTTCCCTGCGGATATCTCAAGCCTAGGAAAGAAGTTAGGCTTGGGGTCCGGTCCGCACAAAGTACTCTTTCGTCTTACTAGAGGTTCGATCGTTCGGGGTAGCCGGCTCCCGCTTGGAGCCAGTCTTTAGCCTCGTGAATAGTATCAGAAAGGTAAAAGACACTCAAGGTATTCTTTCTTGGGAATCAGCCATATGCCGCCCAACTTTCTTTTATTCATCGATACTTGTTCCGGATACAAGATTTTTTGCCTTTGCGAATCGAAGGTCTTACGCGTTCGACATCTTGATTCTTCATGGGTGAGGTTGTTAGGCATGCTTTCCTACTTCAAGGAAAGGCCAACCTGTGAGACAATGGCCTCAGCCGCCTTGTCCACTTCGGGTGGGATCTCCTTGGCACCGCTTTCCGGCTTGAGTCAGGGAGCCGGCTGGCTCGAGGTCGGTCGTCCAGGCTGAGTCAGCACCACTCATTGGAGTAGCTGGCGCTTCTCCTTAGAGATGACCAAAGCCTCGACGAGCTTAGAGTTGGCTCTCGTCTTGTAGCATCCAGTGATGGTAATGACTCCGCGAGGTCCAGGAAGCTTCATCTTCAGATAGGCATAGTGCGGAATCGCCATGAACTTGGCCAGGGCGAGACGACCGAGCAACGCGTGGTACGGGCTGTTGAGATCCACCACCTCAAACCAGATCAGCTCACGGTGGTAGTTGTCCTTTTCTCCGAACAGCACCTCCAACTGGATTCTTCCCATTGGCATGCAGGAGTGTCCTGGCACGATGCCATGGAAGGTTAGCTTTGTCGGCTTCAGCTGGATTGCAGGGATCCCGAGCTTCTCCATTGAGGTGCGGTAGAGCAGGTTGATGCTGCTGCCTCCATCGATGAGCACGCGCGAGAAACGGCAGGTATGCATCTTGGAGAACATGATGGGGTTCAAGACCAGTGCGTAGCCCCCGGGTTTGGGCATGAGTGGCGGATGATCCTCGCGCCCCAGGTGATACACGCCTTGGAGCAGTGCATGTACTGCGGCTCTGCTGGCATGACTGCATTCCCCTCGACGCCGAACTAGGGCTCGTATTTCGGATCTTCCTTGTGAGTGGTGAAGACATGGTATTGCTCAACGTTGGCCTCCTCGGGGTAATCTCCAGCTGCCTTGGCCGGCTGCCGGTTCTTATTCCCTTGCGCTTTAGCCGGCAGGCCCGACGGTGGGCCTGGTAGCTAGTGGTTGCCTTGCTCCAGATCTCTGGTGAAGCTGCACTAGCGAGTGGTGTGTCCCGCTGGTTTGCATGAGACACTATGGAATTTACAAGGTTGATCCACCATCACCTTGATGGTGTACTTGTCCTTGTTGAACTTGTCACCCTTGCACTTCTAGCTTCCGCCTGTAGCCCCTGGGCTTCCTTGGATAGCAGCCACCTGCTTGGATCCATACTTGTTGTCATGACGCTTGTCCTTCCTCTTGCCATGGCAATCATGGTTGTGATGTCCGCCCTGGCCGGATGCCGGCTGGGACTGAACTGCAGCCGGCACCGATTCTGCGTACTGCACCCTTGCGGTGGAGTCGACTGATGCATACTTGTCCGCTATCGCCATGAACTCGGCCATAGTCTTTGTCTCAGTTCTGTGGAGATTATGCTTCAGCAGGGTCCCTTCCCTGCATCCATCGGTGAAGTAGCCGATGGCTTGCTCCTCGCCCACTCCTTCGCATGAGTTGTGCAGCTCCGACCATCTCGTGAGGTAGTCACGGTCCAGCTCATCCGGGCCTTGCTTACAGAGGGCCAGCTATCGTGAGCGAGGAGGTCGCTTGTACGTCCCAGTGAAGTTCTTGATGAACGCCTCCTTGAAATCATGCCACGAGTTGATCTGCAGAGCTGATAGGCTGTTGAGCCATGTCCGGGCAGATCCTGTGAGCATGAGCGGCGCATAGCGCACCGCCATTCCTCTTGTTGCCGCCCGCGATGTTGACGGCTGACGAAGGAATGACAAATAGGCCTTTGATATTCGCCTACCTAGTTTTCAGCCCAGGAGGGATTACTGTTGAAGGAATCGCAAGGCCCACGAAGATAGCGTGGCCTAGAAGCAAAACTTGGCGTACAAGCAGATACTTGAAGAGTCTGAGCTGGATTAGTTTTCGACTAGGGTTTATTCAAAACCGGTTCTATCTGTACTTTGCTTGGTGGACAATCCTGAGACCCAGCCTTCGCATATAAAAGGCTGG
The DNA here is from genome assembly GCA_007115705.1 of Dactylis glomerata. Classification (NCBI taxonomy): domain Eukaryota; kingdom Viridiplantae; phylum Streptophyta; class Magnoliopsida; order Poales; family Poaceae; genus Dactylis; species Dactylis glomerata. The sequence goes on from QXEO01000291.1 coordinate 7,651,105, forward strand.
GAGGGAGATCCTGAAGCCCTAGCCACTTTTCCACCACCTCACGTCGGAGCGCTCGAACTTTAGAGCTTTCCACCTTCGGCTAGATCCAATCTACGCCACCATTGTAACACCTCCATTGTTGCCACTCCATCAAATAAAGTCAGACAAGTAGGACGTAGGTCGTTACTCTACCAAGGGAGCCGAATATGGGTAAAACTCTGTGTCTCTCTGCTTTCGTCTGATCGCCGTCGAGTTTGCCGGATCCCACAAGCGCTCCATGATTCGAAAGCCCGCAAACATGGGTGTTGCCGGGGTTGAACCTCGTCAATTGGCGTCGACCGTGGGGAGGACGGGATCTGGATCTACGGATTCGCCAGCTCCTTCACCAACCACCGCCAACCTCACCGCATCGACAAGGTTCGACGGCTCGACATCAGCCATAGCTGTCGACTCCACGTCGCCATTCGACATCGACACCGACACCAAGATCTACATCGACACCGCCATCAACACCGCCATCGGCATCGCTGTGCCGACCGTCATTGACACCATCTCATTGGAGACCAGGATTGACATCGCTAAGCCAACCGACATCGACACCACACCACCAAGTGTCGCTGTTCTCACTCCGGCCGCGATCGTCATCAACACCACCCCAAGTTCAACAGGACCTGCTTCAGCAAAAACCGGAGGTTTTGACATGGCTTTCGGGCTGTTCAATTTCCGCGTGGACAACGACGGAGCAATGGAGCTGATCTCCATCAGCGACTCGGCCCCGCCCGCGGCCAAAACAAGCACACCACTAGCTATCGGGGGCAATCCCTCGACGATCGTGCCACTGGCGCCATCGGAGGAGGAACCAAGGCTGAAAACTTCGACCCCGTCAGTCGGGTCAAATGACTTTGAAGAACCACCTCCATCCCCAGCCACCGCCTACTGTGTCGATTGCGACGCGTACCACTACGTGGGCACCAGAGATTTCTCGTCCCACGAGATTACCGGCTATGAAGATCCTCGAGGATGCACTGCAGCTGTCTACCCGATGATATCCGAGTGCGAGCGGACTCTCAATGCCCTCACGCTCCGTACTACACCCTACGACCCTGATTATGTCGAAGGGCTGTACTCAGACTATACATGCTCGGATGATGACGACGATGTCTACCCCGAAGCTAAGGGGAAGATTGGCAATTCGGCTAGCTCATATTCGAGCAAATCTGCCACATCAAGCAATGGATACATGGTCGATTACGACCCTGACATCATGATCAAGGTCAGATCTTACATCAGAGATGATGACATCTACCCTCCAGCACTGGGCGAAATCAGTGATGACTCGATCCCACCATTCAGAGGACACTGCATGATGGCGTCGCATCGAGACGGGAACGAGCACAGATCCAATGACGGTCAAAACCGATCAAACACCGGTCAACGGTTCATAACGCAAGACCAGATCCGGTACGAAAGGAGAGTGTACGCGGGTGAAGCAGATATGGGCCCTAATCCAAGCCCACAGGAGCTAGCTGTGCTCCAATTCATCGTCCAGGACCAGAAGGACCAGATTAGCGCCGATAGGCGCATCTTGGAACAACGCAGAGATGAGGCCGACACGTCTAGCAGAAGACGGACCGAGCGATCGTCCCACTATTCATCGAGCGTCCAGCATAGGACGCGGTCACACGTCCAGCCTGGGGCCGATATGCACAACATCGCTCGAAATTTGGGAGCAGACTTTAATGAAGCAGATCTGCTGCCCAAGACCAAGGAAGCTGCAATTATGGCAACAGCAGCGTACATTGCTGCGAACGCAGCCAACAACGACAAGCACATGTGGCATCTGCGGAACCTGGCACTCGAATGAGTTAGGGTGCTTCAAGGCACAGCTAACCAAAGGTGTGAAACGATGCCAAGAAGAGCCATCCTGCCAGTCGAGCAGTCTAGACACCCAGCAGCAGCGCCAGCAGTCGCGCCTAGGACTCAAGTGGTGGAACCTATCAACAGGGAGCTTCGACACGGCTTGGCTCAGAACAGAGTCGACAACGGACATGCACGACGCGATGCGTGTCGCTTCGAGGAGGAACGCGATTTGGAAGCGTTCGGTGGTAGTCACGATGGGCTATGCGGAGCGGAGTGCTTTAGCCTCCTGATCCGTTCCACACCATTGCCGAAAGGGATCAAGCTTAGCGACAGTGTAGTCAAGTTCAATGGGCAGCAGGACCCTCCAATTTGGCTCGATGACTTCATGAGCGCCATCACCATCGGCGGCGGATCTAGAGATAACGTTCTCTAGCTGCTATCACTGCACTTGAAGGACAACGCAAGGGCGTGGCTGAACAACCTTGCTCCGGACAGCATTCGCTCTTGGGAGGAGTTTCGGCAAGCATTCATCGCAAACTTTCGAGGCACCTCATGATGGCCCACGTCGTTCGAAGAGTTGTGCCTGTGCGTACAGAGGACCAGAGAAAACTTGAGGTCATATATCTCACAATGGATCAGCCTCCGCAATATGGCAGAAAATATTTCGCCCGAGAGAGCCATCGACGCCTTTTGGGACAGTCTCATCCGACGCGACTTCAAGGAGGAGCTAGGGCGCTGCAAGCCGAAGACCGTCGACCATCTCATGAGATTGGCGAATGAGTGGGCTGATGGAGAAGATTCCATCACGTCACCTAGAAGCCGCCGCCGATCAGCGGAGCATGACATCGACGCAAAAGGTTAGTTTCACACTAGCTCCCGAAAGAAAGGTCATCAAAACCGCTACGATGACACGGACGCCACAGATATGGTAGCGGCAGGCTACGTGAACAAGGACCGTGACGATAATCGCGACGGATCACGACGAGGGAACAACTACTACGGCAGCAGTAGCAGGAGCGTTGGCCACAATTCGAGGCCAAAAACAGAGTGGTGCCGACGTCGTGATCAGCCACCGCCGTTGGCAGAAGAGATGCTCGATGGAGGATGCACAAGGCACACCTACCTCGACAAGGATGGAGTGCGAAGACCTGCTCATCTCCTCATTGAGTGCAGGGAATTCCTTTACCTTAGTTGAGCACTCTAGGAAAGGTTGCAAGCAGAGCAGCCGGTGGCAGGTGCGATAGCTTACAATGCTCCACCAGCACCACCTAATCCACCGGCGAGCATGGTACAACAAGGCCATCAGGCCGCCACGATCCAGCAAGGCGAGCCACGGCAGCCAGCCATCGAAGAAGAGGCATTCCTGCCACCACGGGGCTTCGTGCCCATGATTTAGAGAGGACGCCCGACGAATAAGGTTCAGCGGAAGAGCGCGCGCGAGATTTTTCATGCTAAGCACGCACCGCCAGCTACGCCCGAATATCTGAACTGGTCCGAGCATCCGATCGGCTTCGACCGGTCAAACCACCCACCGAAGATCCCGCGCCCCGGACACCACGCCTTGGTCCTCGAAGCGCAGATAGGAGGCTTCACCTCTAAAAAAGTGTTCATGGATGGAGGGAGCAGCTTAAACCTCATCTACGTGGACATGCTGCGGAAGATTAAGATCCCGATGGATAATCTCTTGCCGACAGAGATGTCCTTTCATGGAATCATCCCAGGAAAGCCAAAATACCCACTGGGGGCAATACACCTCGATGTCATCTTCAGCACTCCAACAAACTTCAGGAAGGAGAAGATCAAGTTCGAGGTCGTCGACTGGCCCTCGCAGTATCACGCCATCCTCGGGCGACCAGCATTTGCTCAATTCATGGCGGTGCCGCACTATGCTTATCTTAAGCTGTGGATGCCTATGAATAAAGGACCACTAACGATCAGCAGTAGCTTTGCTCGCTCCAAAAATTGCAACAAGGACTTCAACAACATGTTCCAGACATTTGGAGTGCACGAGGAGCTCCACCATATTAGGGAGAGCACCAACATGGACGTCGACCCACCGGCGTAGTAGAACGCCTCAGAATTATCATTCGATGCTAGCAAAGACACCTGAGAGCACCAGATCCACCCGACGGATCCAACCAAGACCGCATGGGTGTCTGATATGTCTCAAACGTATCTATAATTTTTGATGCTCCATGCTTGTTTTTACACCATTTGCCTAATATTTCATTACACTTCGTGGCACTTTTATGCATTTTCCGAAAATAACCTATTAACAAGTTGCCACAGTACCAGTTCCCTGTTTTCTGCTGTTTTTGTGTTTTAGAAGTGATACACAGGAAATATTCTCGGAATTGGACAAAATAAGTTCCTGAAGTCTTATTTTACCCAGAAGCTTCCAGAGATCCGAAGAGGAGTATGAGGGGGGCCACAGGGGAGCCACACACCAGGCCGGCGCGGCCAAGGCCTGGGCCGCTCCAGCCAGGTGTGAGGCCACCTAGCTCTACCTCTGACATCGCCCCTTCACCTATAAAGACCTCCCGATGGAAAAAACCTAAGTACCCAATCACTTTTCCCGAACACATTGCGATCCACCACCGCCATCGACCCGAAGATCGGGAGGGTCCAGAAGCTCTTCCCGGCACCTTGCCGGAGAGGGGAATCGCCACCAGAGGTCTTCTTCATCGCCATGCTTGCCTCCGAAGCAATGAGTGAGTAGTCTACCTTGGACTATAGGTCCATAGCAGTAGCTAGATGGTTGTCTTCTCTACCATGTGCTTCATGTTTAGATCTCATGAGCTGCCCTACATGATTGAGATCACCATTATGTAATTCTACATGTTTGGTTTATTGGGATCCGATGAATATTGGTGTTTATGATTGAGTTGCTGTACAGAATTATATCTTTTGTTATCTCTATATTGTTTATGATCTTGCATGCTCTCCATTGTTAGTAGCTATCTTGGCCGAGTAGTTGCTAGTGACTCCAAGAGGGGGTATTTATGCTCGATAGTGGGTTCATGCCTCTATTTAATCTCGGGGAGTGACAGAAACCCCTAAGGTTGTAGATGTGTTGTTTGCAACTTAATACTCATGGGGTGTTCGGACGATATCCCCGTGGGTGGATTATTAGTCATAGATGCAGTTGGATGGCAGTCTATGTATTTTGTTGTAATGCCCAGAGTAAATCTCATAGTGATCTTCTTGACATATCACGTTTATCTTTATTCTATCAATTGTCCAACTATAATTTGTTTACCCAGCATGTGTTATTTATCTTATGGAGAGACACCACTAGTGAACTGTGGACCCCGGTCCTATTTCCATCATATTGCTATCACCTGTTTACTTTACTCGCACTATTTACTTTACTCGCATACTCTATTATTTTCCACTCGATACACTCATAACCTTTGTTTCAAGCAAACCGGTGAGATTGACAACCTCATCATAAGTTGGGAACAAAGTACTTGGTTGTGTGTGTGCAGGTGCCGCGTTGCAGCTAGCAAGCAAAGCTTGGACGAGGCGCCATATATAAATTGCCCAAAGCTGTCGCAAACTAGCAAGCATCACCTTTAGTCGTTTGTCTCTCCTCTCCAAGATCGACATACCTTGGTTTCTTAACTAAGGGAAAACTAGCTGCTATACTCATCACACCTTTCTCGTGGGGTTCCCAACGGGCTGGGTATTTCCCACATCAATTACACGCAAGCAGTGTCGAATTCTCTTTCCCCCACATAAGAAAGCGTGCTTGTCAAGTTCCTCCGTGAGCACTAGAGGATGTTCGCCTGGTGTCCAGCAGATATGCCAGGCATCCCCAGAGAACTCACCGAGCATGAGCTAAAAATATTTCCGAACGCAAAGCCGGTCAAGCAATCAATGCACCGGTACAACCCAGAAAAGACCCGATCAATGGGTGAAGAAATAAACCGTCTCCTCGAGGCGAAGTTCATCAGAGAGATAAAGGAGGCCACATGGCTTTTGCCACCGGTTATGGTAGAGAAGAAGGATACCAATATCTATAGGATGTGCATCGACTTCACGGCATTGAACAAGCACTACCTGAAAGACTACTTCCCTCTGCCTCGAGTCGACCAGATCATCGATTCTACTGCTGGTTGTGAGCGCCTCTCATTTCTCGATGCATACTCTGGGTACAACCTGATAAGGCTAAAGGTCGAAGACGAAGACAAAATGGCGTTCGTCACCCCGCACGGGGTGTACTGCTATATGATGATGCCCTTCGGGCTCAAGAACGCGGGAGCCACCTATCAACAGTGCATGCATGTGTGCCTGAAGGAGCAGATCGGTCGCAACATCGAGGTCTACATCGACGACATCATCATCAAGTCCACAAAAGCAGACAGCCTGCTTAACGACCTGCGAGAAATCTTCGCCAACCTTGACCGCTATAGCATCAAGCTCAACCCAAAGAAGTGCTCTTTCGGGGTGCCCACATGCCAGCTATTGGGCTATCTCATCTCTGAGAGAGGAATCGAGGGCAACCCAGAGAAGATTTAGGGCATCGTAAACATGCAGCCGACGAAGATGCTTTGACATGTCCAGCAGCTGACAGGTCGACTAGCAGCACTCAGCCGATTTATAAGCAAGCTCGGCAAAAAAGCTCTCCCCTTCTATCGGTTACTCCGGAAGACGGACAACTTCACATGGACAGAAGAGGCGCAATCCGCGTTCAACGATCTTAAGCATCGCCTTTCGACGTCCCCAGTTCTATTCACCCCCGAGAGAAAGAGCCGATGTTGCTGTACATAGCGGCCATGAATCAAGTCGTCAGTTTGGCCTTGGTGGTCGAGTGCGCGGAGAATGGCAAAGAGCACGGAGTACAAAGACCAGTATACTATCTCAGCGAAGTCTTGTCTCCAACCAAGCAAAGGTATCCCCATTACCAGAAGCTAGAATACGCCATCTATATGACAGGGAAGAAACTGCCGCATTACTTTGAGTGCCACTCCATTATAGTAGTGGCCTCGAATCTAGTGTCTAGCATCCTCAACAACCTCGATGCCACAGGGCATGTGTCACTATGGGGGATCACCTTAGGGCCCTGGGAGATCACGTACCAGTGCCAGTCGGTGATCAAGTCGCAAGTCCTGCCAGATTTCATAGCCAAATGGACGGAATCACAGATGCCCAAACTCCTGGACCTGTCAAACTGTTGGACCATATATGTCGATGGGTCTAAGTGGGTTTCAGGAGCAGGAGCAGGAGTGGTCCTTGTGTCACCACAGGGGGACAAGATGCGCTACGTCCTCCGTATGCGCTTCACGGACCCCTTGAACAATGAAGCGGAGTACGAAGCTATTCTGCACGGCATGCACATGGCGAAAGCCTATGGGGCCACTCGCATCAAGATCCACGGAGACTCCAATCTCGTCGCCCAGCAAGTCATGAAGGAGTGCGATGCGACCTGTGCAAATATGATTGCATATCGCGCCATGTACGACAAGCTCGAAGGCGACTTCAAAGGGTGTGAGGTGACGTAGGGAAAGCAATGAAGAGGCAGATAACCTAGCCAACATTGGCTCCAAGTGCCTGCCGATACCGCCAGGAGTCTTCTTCGAGGAGATATTCGAGCGCTCTGTCAAGATCAAGCCAGTCATCGACCTGGCGTTAGCAACATGCTCGGGGGCTAAGCAGACAAATCCCACCCCAGCAGTGGGAACAGAAGACCTCTCCAAGGAAACGGCCAAAATCATGCTCGTCGAAGCAGTCTCGACAAACTCATACCTGGCCTACCTGACGCAAGGCAAACTCCCAGAAGACCCTATCCATCATCGACAGGTCATGCGGTGCTCCAAGGCCTTCACGATAATCAACGGAGAACTCTACAAGCGTAGCACTATAGGGGTCCTCCAACGGTGCATAGCGCAAGAAGACAGAATCACCCTCCTTCGAGAGATTCATGAAGGAACCTGCGGGCATCATGCCAGCAGTCGAACTCTCACCGCTAAGGCTTTTCGATCGGGGTTTTATTGGCTTTCGGCCCTCCACGACGCTAGGAACATTGTCCAGCATTGTGAAGCATGCCAGCTATTCACAACTAAGCCTCACGCGCCCGCGTCAAGACTGCACACCATACCTGTCGCCTGGCCCTTTGTGCAATGGGGCCTTGATCAAGTAGGACCTCTGCCCAAGTCATCTCGAGGAAGCCACACGTACCTGCTGGTCGCCGTGGATAAATTCTCCAAGTGGATCGAAGCTGTCCCTGTCACCAACCAAGATGTGACCACGGCGGTCAAGTTCTTCAAGTCCATCGTCTACCGGTACGGCGTACCGAATAGCATCATCACCGACAATGGCACCAACTTCACCTCGGGCGAATTTCAAGAATTCGCCAAAGAGCTCGGCATCAAGATCAAGTACGCCTCGGTGGCGCATCCCAAGTCCAACGGCCAAGTCGAAAAGGCCAACAGGCTTGTCTATGCAGGCCTGAAGAAGCGACTCCTTCGACCCCTCAAACGCGCGGTAGGCGCTTGGGTCAAAGAACTACAGTCAGTTCTATGGAGCGTGTGGACAACACCCAATTCTTCGACCGGCTACATGCCGTTCTTCCTACTTTTCGGAGCAGAGGCAGTGCTACCTACGGATGTGCGCTACTGCGCACCCCGTGTGGTCGCCTATGTCAAAGAAGACGCAGAAAAAGCATTGGCAGATGCCCAAGACCTGCTGGATGAAGCTCGAGATGTCGCTCTCGCTCGCTCGATAGTTTATCAGCAAAGCCTCCGCAATTACCACAGCAGACGGGTACGCGGACGGTCCTTCGAGCCCGGCAACCTCGTGCTTCGCCTCAAGCAAACAAGTAAGTCGAAGCTGGAGCCACCATGGGAAGGCCCATACCTCGTCCATGAGGTCATCCCGGGAGGAGCTTACCGACTACGCAACCCCAAGACAGGGGCGGACATCGAGAACTCGTGGAACGCTGCGCCGATTCTATCCTTAGAACGGATAGATTTTCTCTCTCTCCCTTTCTCCCCATGTAACTAAGCGTTGGCAGCAGACCACGCTCAACTATCGCGCCTTTGGCGGTAAGCAATAAAAGTGTGATTCCCCATATCATTTACTTGACCCACGCTTGGGGGCTCTGCCTTTCGACCTATGCTCAGGGGCTTCGCCTTTCGACCCACGCTCGGGGGCTTTGCCTTTCGACCCACGCTCGGGGGCTTCGCCTTTTGACCCACGCTCGGGGGCTTCGCCTTTCGACCCACGCTCGAGGGCTTCGCCTTTCAACCCATGCACGGGGGCTTTGCCTTTCGACCCACGCTCGGGGGCTTCGCCTTTCGACCCACACTCGGGGGCTCTGCCTTTCGACCTACTCTCGGGGGCTCCACCCTTCGACCCACGCTCGGGGGCTCCACCCTTCGACCCACGCTCAGGGGCTCGCCCTTTGATCTATGCTCGGGGGCTCGCCCTTTGATCTATGCTCGGGGGCTCTACCCTTCGACCTATGCTCGGGGGCTCTGCCATTCGACCGCGCAATTCGACAAAGACATGCAAAACTACACACCACCCGCAGTAGAGAATGCAACAGCAAACCTCGCAGATGCATACACAAGAAACAAGCAAGATTCACACATATGGCTAAGTCATTGTGCTACGACATCCCGATTCGCCCTCTGGCGATCACTCTCGGTGATGATCTGTCAGGCGATACAATCAGCCGTATCTCTACAAGCAGCATAATGATGATCCATGTCAACACGGCCGCTGGGAGTCAGAGGGAGCGTCTTTAACAGTTCCAAGTCGATCTCGGGATAATGAGCGCACACAAAGGAAAGGGCGACCAGAGCCCCACAGCGAAGATGTTCGCGAACGAAGCGATAGACAGCGTCACCGTTCTCGAATCGATCAAGCAGCGTGGGGAGGCCTTCAGGCTGATTGTTCAGAGGAAACATCGCCTCATGCACAAGCGTGAGGGCGGCGCGGCTCATTTCGGCCAGAACTTCAGCTTGAGCGATCCGATCTTGGAGTATTGTCAGCTTCATCGCTTTCGATCTGTCAGCCTAGAAGTTATCAGCGATCGAATTAGCATGCGTCTGAGCCACACGAAGGTGCGCGTTTACGCGCCGAGCTTCGGCTTCGCTGTCAAGACATACATCTGCAGGAATGGGAAGAATGTCACATCTAACAAGCATGGAGCACAAATAGATCAAGAGCTCGGAAGACTCACATCTCATGGCTTTCCCAAGGCTCTCAATTTCCTCAAGAAGGAACTTTTCGGCATCCGTAGCCCACAAAGCTTTGGAAAGAGCAACGTTGACTTTGGCAGTAACTATCTTCAGTTGATGTTGAGTGTTCTTAAGCTGGTCGCGCAAGGATCGAATCAAAGAGAATTCGCTCGTAGAGGGTGCTCTCCTCTGAATGGCGTGGGAAGAGCTAGCGACTGTCTGATATGAAATAGGCAGGCATCGGGGCCCACTGATGAACCCTGCATAGGAGGCCCCCAGTCACATGCAGTCATCGGTAGTCAAAGACGCAAATAAGTGCAAAATACATCGAGGGAAGGTGACAAAATAGCAGCAGCAGTTTTACAATAAGCGATGTTCAAGAGTTAGCCACAGCCTCCAAAGTGGCACCACATCGTCAATTACAAAAATAGCAAGTTCATCGATCAAACTATGCCAAACTGCCGGCGGCCTTGCTGGACGGTGCACCTGATGCACTACGCTTTCAAGCCTTTGCTGCCGCCCTCTTTTCATTCCTTTCCGCCAGAAAGCTCGTCATCCGGGCAGACAAGTTGCAGGCGTGCTCAAGATAGCCCTTCGGAGCAATGTCGCACCCGTCCTTGTCCTTCGGGTACGTGCTCGTGACCTTGTCGGTGTTGAACTCAACCCCGTGCATCATCAGCATAGAGAAGACAGACTCGGAGCCGATAGTTACCTATCGGCGAACCACAGCAACTAAAGGATCCTCATCGTCCTCCTTCACCGCCAGGGCTTTGAGGATGCCGGCCATGGTGTTGCTAGTCCACTCAGGAGCGGAGATGTCACGAACGCGGTCAAGTGTCGACCGTACCTTCACCAGGAGATCGCTCATTTCCTGGCAGAGGCGTTCGGCGCTACCAACGCTGGACTCAAGTCCAGTGGGCTCCTTCATTGCCCTGGCATCCAATTCGGCAGCAGCTTCATGAAGAAACCAGATCTCCAGTCAAGGTTGAAGTTAATCGACATGAACCACTTACTAAAGAGATATCAAAGGCTTACCACGCAAGATATCAAGGGAGGTCTGCAAGTGTTGGTGCAGGTCTTTCTCCCTCGACTCAACTTCCATACGATGTTGATTAGCAAGCTCCTGAGCCTTCGTCGATTCAGCTTTAAGCCGGGCAACCTCGTCGACCAACCCATCAGCTTTGGCCTTCAGCGCGGATTTTTCTGCCGCATCATCGTCTAGTTGTGCTTTCAGCGACGTCTTGTTGGCGGCTGCCTGAGTTGCAATTCCTGTTCATTTGAGGAACAACATGCTAAAGAAGGAAGTAAAAGGTGCCAAAACAAGATATCAGATGGAACAGGACATCACTTATGGCGCACATCTTCCAGCTGCGCTGATAACTGCCGATTTTCTTCCTCCAGCGCGAGAAAGTTTTTGCATATCTTTGATAGGTCCCCGACGATAGGCTAAACCAGCAGAATCAAGGATGAGTTTTGAATAGTTCTTTTTAGAGGGCAAGCCCAAGTGTAAACACTTAGACTCACCCTCAGGGGCTACTGATGGGCAAATATTAGAGCTATAAAGCGAGAATCTTCGGGCTTACATGGCGTTTGGGACCGGAAGGTTCGCGGAAAGAGGAGACCAGAACAAATTTGGGCTCAATCATCTTCTTTTTCGGAGGGGCGATGACTTCAGGGGATCCCTTGGTGCGACGTCTCCAGTGGCCTTCTCCTGTGAATCCACGGTCTGCTCGAGGGTGGAATCGTGGGGTCAAATTTGGAATCGATCACGATCGCCCTGGCTCACCGAAGTTCCCTCCGTTGAAGATCTGAAGCAGGCATTGAAACCAAAATGACACAATCAACCCAAGACGAAATTATACGAGAAAGAAGTTTGATAGAAAAACTCATGACGCGTCAAGACCGAATTTTGGAAGAATCTTCTTCCCAACTCAAAGAGGAGGGTGGCTCTCTAGAGGCTGGGCAGGAATCACGCCGTCATCATCACCAGAAGAGAAGTGGGTGTCACCGAGGTCTTCCAAATCTTCGACGAAGTCTGTATCCACAGCATGTTTCTTCTTCGCCGATGTTCGCGACGGTGATGGACCAGCAGAGGCCGATTTTTCTGGAGCCTCGGTAAAATCGTGCCTAGGATACTCACCGTCTTTGGGCTGGGGCGGATAGCACCAGGCTACGTTGATAACCTGAACAAACACTTTCATTACTTTCGATCCTGGCCAACAAGACTGTAGTGGAAAAGAAACATTCAGCTAAGACAAAGAGTATACCTCGGTGCGGGGGAAGGTCTTGCTAAAGGCCACTGCGCCAAAGATTTTCGGCATGAATGCCTTCTTCTTTATGTTGGTGATGGCGCGCATGCTGTCATCGATCTCCGCTTCCCTCTACTTGTCAGAAGAGATTCGTGTCAGGTCTCGGTGATCGGTGTAGCCCCACATGCAGTGGTCCCGAGCAGCGAGCGGCTGGACCCGACGCTCTATGAAAGTCTGAATGAGCTGGATGCCCGAAAGCTCTTTCTTGGGCGTGGCTCGAAGCTACTGAATTTTCTCCATCAGAGGCTCGGTGATCTTCATTTCCTCTTCAGAGAGCTCGTGCCTCCATGACACCCGGGGTCGAAGAGCTGTGGTGGCCCAAAACTCTTCAAGTCCGAAGTCTTTGCCAGTGGAGGACTTATCCTTGGCATAAAACCATTTCGTCCTCTAGCCGGGGTTGTTTTCGGGCGTCTAGAGATTGAAGTACGGGATGTCTGGGCGCACTTGGCAGCTGAAGCCACCAGTTTGATAGTGCAGAGGGTGCCAGATGGTGAAAATTCGGTGCCAAAGTGCCCAATGGGGTTCGATCCCCAAAAAGCACTTGCAGAGCATGATGAAACATGCAATATGCAGAATTGTATCGGGATTCAGATCATGAAGCTGAATCCCATACGCAAAAAGAAGGCCGCGAAGAAAGGGGTGAGGAGGAAGCGAAAGTCCTCGGAGGATGAAGGCAAGGAAGATTACCCGGAAGCCTGGCGGCGGCCGGGGGATGATTTCTGGACCGGCGGTGAGGGACTCCGCCAGATCATTCTTGAGAATGTCGATCTTCTCGGCGTTTGACAGCTCCTTGTCCCCAATCTTGGTTTGAACCCAATTGCCGATGATGGAGGTGTCCGTGTCCACGGTCTTGGCCCTCTTAGCGGCGGTGCCGGTGGCGGCGCTGGCCTCGGTCGAGCCTCTTTTGCCCATGGAGGCGGCGCTTAGCAAGAGCCTGTGGGAATGGAGATGAGAGAGAGATGTCGATGGAGCAGAACGCGAGGAAGAAGATGATGGTGGCAGAGTGGGGTGAACAGTTACCCCTCTGCGGCTATTTTTATCTTATTCCTGGAAATCGTTGATTCATCCTAGCCGCCCATTGCAAAGGGGAAACGGCTGAGCGGATCTGGCCATCCACGTGTCAGCACCACGGGCGCCGTGGCCTCCACTACGCACGGTAATTGAGGAGACCGGGCGGACTTTTTTCACCCACACGCGGGACATGCGGTCAAATTTAGTCAACAGCCGGGACACGTGGGTGCGGGGCCCACAGGATGTCTGGTCTTGTCAATGTTAGGCCATCCTTGCATAGGATGGCATGACAGCTTGAAGGAGCCAAGCGTCATCACTGACGTCATTGCATGCGGAGCAATTTCCCTTCGGCTCAAGGGATAAGCGTGATTTCGGGCTCTCGTATTTTCGAGGTATGTGCTCTCGAAAGCTAAACTTACTTGGTGCTGGGTTTTTTTCTCGAAACCTTTTCATCCTCTTTGTGCTATTTGAACGCAAATATCACCTTTCGAGCGGTTTTGTTTTTTACTTCCGGCTTCAGTTTGATTTGCCTGGGATCCTTTCAAGTGAGGTTTCCTGCATGACCACTCAAAGGGATTCTCCCGCTTTAATCGACATTGTTTTGGCATTCGAGTTGTGGATTCTCATTCTCGAATTGTCTATCGCAGGCCGACAAAGCCTCCATGCACCTTGGATCAAAGGTGTCGGTTCTCCTAGATTACTGAACCCAAGCAGGCTGTGTTGTTTCGATCTTTGAATGGTGGATTCTAATACCCCGAATTATCATTTGGCTGGCAATGCCCTCTGGATATTTAAGTCATGGCCATCGATTCTTTGACTGTCTCTTTATTTCGGCCCGCAGCGCCGCAAGTTTACTCGAATAAAGATTTCGTCAGTCTGTACAATCACAATCGACATTGCATTTAATCATGGGCTTCTATCCCCAATTCATTTTTGATTCAAGGCCAGCAGCGCCTCAATTTCGATTCGGGAGTGGTTTTTAGCCCCTCGAATCCAACTTTATGTTTATGGTTGCACTCAATGCCCGAATTTTGGTGGCAATATACCAGTTTGGATGCCGTATGTCAAATACGAAGGTAAGTCCATGGTTGGCAACACCAGATGGTCCGGTACTCATATCAAGCGTGCTCTATCGAGAAATTTTCCATACCTACGGTATGAAGTTTTGCATCGATGGACGCATCGAGTGCCTCACACTGAACTGGGCTTCGACCTGGTAAGTCCACACGCGGCTCGGGTCAAAGTAGCGCCAGCCCACGCGGGTTCGAGTCGGAGGACTCGAATCTGAGTAAGCTAACCAAATGTTTTTGCGGCTATGCAATTAACTGAGACCTGGCGTGAGTCTCAGGCTGGTTATGTCAATCCCCCTATCAACCAAACTAAGCATTTTCGAGGCTCAACATGAGTATTACTCGAATCAGCAGCGTTTACTAGACGCATCATATATATACTCTCTATGCTTTTGTGCTTTCACAGGTAAGGCGAATACATTTGTGCAATCAAGAAGTCTTTCAAATTAGAGTCCCTGCCATCGTCTTCGACTATCCCAGGCACTCGGGGGCTACTGACGAAGGAATGACAAATAGGCCTTTGATATTCTCCTACCTGGTTTTTGGCCCAGGAGGGATTACTGTCGAAGGAATCGCAACGCCCACGAAGATAGCGGCCTGGCGTGGCCTAGAAGCAAAACTTGGCATACAAGCAGATACTCAATGAGTCTGAGCTGGATTAGTTTTCGACTAGGGTTTATTCAAAACTGGTTCTATCTGTACTTTGCTTTGTGGACAATCCTGAGACCCAGCCTTCGCATATAAAAGGCTGGGAGGGAGATCCCAAAGCCCTAGCCACTTTTCCACCACCTCACGCCGGAGCGCTCGAACTTTAGAGCTTTCCACCTTCGGCTAGATCCAATCTATGCCACCATTATAACACCTCCACTGTTGCCACTCCATCAAATAAAGTCAGACAAGCAGGACGTAGGTCGTTACCCTACCAAGGGGGCTGAACCTGGGTAAAACCCTGTGTCTCTCTGCTTTCATCTAATCGCTGTCGAGTTTGCCGGATCCCACAAGCGCTCCATGATTCGAAAGCCCGCATACATGGGCATTGCCGGGGTTGAACCTCGTCAACGGCAGTGACATAATCCGATAGCCAATCCTCCGGCTTCACCGCCCTAGTGTACTTGGGCATGTCGCATGGAAGTGCGAACTTAGGCGGGAAGGGCTCGTTGTGGATGCGTGGGCCAAAGCAGACCGGCCCTGTCGAGGATTCTTCCTCATCGAGCTTGGAGTCCGCCAGCTGGTTGAGCTGATCGCGAGCGTCATCCTTTGGAGGGTAGACGCGCTCTCTGACCCTCAGGCTCACATGTGAGCGGGCCGGCTGGTGGCCTTGAGCGCCCTGGCCGGCTCCAGGTGCCGGCGCAGCTTGCGCCACAGATTTTCCACGCGTCGGCTCCGCTGCGTCTGGCCGAGGAGGGTTGCGCGGCTTGCTGGTGACCGCAGCCGGATCTTGGGGCTGCCGGTTGTGGTAGCTAGAGTGCTGGGTGCGGTTGTTTCCACCGCTCTTGCCAGGAGCTCGGTTGCTCCGGCTGTGCTTCGCCTGACCTTGATTAGGCGACGAAGCCTGCTGCGCTTGGGACTTGTCTCGGCCAGCTATGACAATGCAGTTGTTGCGTCGTGTGCCGCTAGCCTCTCCGCCTGGCTCCATCGCCTGCTGCTGCAGATCGGCTGTGTCCAGGAATTCCTGGAGCCGGGCTTGCTTCTCCCGCAGATCATCGCCTTGAAGACTGGCTAGCTCGGAGGTGATGTAGTGCGTGGCATGAAGGTTCTTCATGGGCATGCTGTAGGTGGGCTTGGCGATGACTGGAGGTGACCTTGCCGAGGACGCTGCCCGGTTCAGCTCCGTGCCTAGATCTCAACCCCGTTGACGAACTTGTCCCGCCCGGCTAGGGCCATCTCCAGCCGGCATGTAGCCTTGGGCAGTGTTGTACTCGCAGATTGTGGAGAAGATGTGTCGGTGAGTGTCTTTGATGCCAACCGGGTTGTTGAGGAGGGTGCGGCGTGTCTGCTCTAGATCTTCGGCGAGCTTGGCAGAATCAGCGGTGAGGTCGAGTGGTGCGCGCAGGTCCATGACGGCGGATTCTAAGACGTCCCGCTCTGGAGGTGGAGGATCTTGCTCCGGCAAGGGTGGACGTTCGAGCGGCGGGCGCGCGGTGCGCGGCGGGCTGCTGCCACCATCTTCCTCCAAGGCCAGCACTTCGACCATGGCAGAAAGGTCGCTGCTTTTGCTGCAGCTTGATCCTGTGTCATAGAGAGGGTTAAGCACGTCGGTTACCTCTTCCAGGAAGGGCTTGGCGACGTAGAAGTGGTGGCCGCCGACATCGAAGAAGGAGCCGCTGTCGCCAAAGCTGTCCTTGAAGCATGCAAGATTATCGCTGATGCAGTCGAAGGTGTCGAACCTCCAGACAAAGCCTGAGGCGACCTTCTCGCCGAGAGTCGATGGGGATCCCGGCCGGAACTTCACTCCGGTCGTCGCCATGCGTTGCCCCATGGTGGGCGCCAACTATCGTGGTATTTTGGTGACAGTAGCCATGGGGATGGCTTAATGGAGGGGCTCGATGATGTATAACGACGGGTCCGGATCGAGATTGTGTTACTAGGACACTAGCGATTACCCAGGTTCAGGGCCCTCCACTCCAGAGGTAACACCCCTACTTCCTGCCTTGTGTTTATTCGTAGCACACGGTAGCTTACAAGGCTCCTAGAGCTGTATTGTCTATAGGTAGAAGAAGAAGAGTTTGATCTCCCTAGTCTAAGGGTCTAGGCCCCCTTATATAGGCGGGGGCCTGGTTACAGATTAGGTGTCCGGCTGCCCGGCTGTCGGCTCCTCCGTGGCCGCAGTCTTGACATGGGCCTGCCATCCTCCGGCCCTCTATTTGGGCGCAGGCTACTTTATAAAGTGTCTTTTCCCCTTGGACCGGCATCTTCGAGGCATATGCTCTCTGCTCTGCCTCGGATCCTTTCGTGGAGGAGGGTCTTGCCCGTTGGTTGGTGGAGGCCGAGCGTGGCTAGCGTCACGCTTGTCTCCCGCTTCTGTTGATCTTGTCGGGGCCATGCTGCCTTTGGTAAAGTGTCCGTTGGAGGAGTTTCATCGTCTTCGCCGGCTCGGGACTCTGATGATGAAGTCGCCAGCTAGCTGCTGGCGCAGCTGGCCCTTTGGTTGAAGTCGGCCTCTTTGGCCTAACGCTGTGGTGATTCCTGGGATGTCAGCTGGCAGATGGCTCTGCCCTTGGCCTACCCGGATAGTCATCCCCACGACATTGTGCTTGACAACCACTCAAAGGAGTTGGGGACACAATAACAAGGAATTGTTTTGCAGGTTGGTAGAAGAAGAACGACAAGAGCTTTTTCGACTGTTCCCCGAGAGTTCGATATTAACCTCGAGTTTCCCTCATAGGGAAAATTTACTCTTGCTACAACACTCTGCACTTGGAGTCCCAGCTTGGCAACTTGCTTAGTGTCATCACCTATCCCAAGTTTTTGAAGACATTTTTAAAATCTTATTTGAGTGTTCCCAACCTAGAGTTTTTGCTCCACTACAAGGTGTTTCCAAGAAGGACATGATGCTAATCATCAAGCCTCTAACCCGGGGATAAGTAGGTGTCAAGGAGGTTGTCATCCATAAGGATGATAACAATTGACATATGGAGCCAAGTCACCAATAATTGCTATCCAGAGACAATAGCAATTTAAAACCATGCATTTTCATAAATATTGATAAAACATGCATTAAGTAAAACTAGGATTAGATATGCAACAAGTTTAGATGGCCTGCCTTGTTTAGCTGGTCCCTGGTCTTCTTATTTTAGAAATCTCAATTGTCGTCTTCTTCTTACGCACTCTCGAGATAGTCCTCTTCCTCTCTGGTGGCATTCAAATCTGGCGTCACAAAATAAGAGGGAAGCATTCAATCACCACTCGAGCATACAAAGGAACACACATTCAACAAGCAGCCTCAAACACACAACCAATGAGTGAAGTGGAAGAATCTGATCTACAGGAACACTAGTTAACAATATCAACAATTCCAATATCTTCCCTTATTCTCTAGTTTAGGGTTTTCATGCTAGGGGCGGGGTAGCACAAAAGGATAAAATAGCTAAAGTAATCAAACAAGGGGTGTTCTTTTCATCTACAGGTACCAGTACTTGTGAGATTCTAAAATAAAGGATGTTTGGTCCAGAACATTTTGTTTCTATTTTAACAATTTCTAAAATCAACAAAGCCATCCAAGCACTTAAATCCACAAACGAGCTACAGGAATTCTAGCAGGAAAACAAGGTACCTAGAGATGGCTAACAACAATACAAACCTAACGAAATTGGATTTGCAATTCTGATAAACAGAGAATATGCTATGCATTTTCTAGTGAAAATAACTACTGTTTCATGATAATTCTACCATAAAACCATACATGCATGGCAAAATCTATCCTCTGGTAAATAGCAAGTACTTGCAGTACAGGATCAACCAAAATTGGTCTCACCCAAACATTCTTCACAAAAAGTTTTTATAACTCCCTAAGTTTAGATCTGGTGTTTTCTTGCTAAATTCATAATTTTTAGATTGGGATTTCTATTTTTGTGCCCTCGGGTCGTTAGTTGTACTCAGTTTTCCCCAGCTCATTAGTTTTTCCTCAGTTTTTCCCAAGCCGTTGTCTAAAACCCTCAGAAGGAGCTCGGACGGGAGGATTTCTGTTTAGTTGACAGTTCCGTGCTGACGTGTGGGGCCGCGTTGTGTGGGGCCACATCGCGTGGGGCTGGTAGAAAGGGACCACGTGGGACAGGACGAGACTGCGTTTGGTTGTACATGAGAGCTCGGTTCTGTCTCTCTCGGGCCAAATTGGCATTGCCTTTTCAGAGCGCTTTTTTCCCCTCTCTCTGTGTAACAGTTCTCTCTCTTTTCATCAAATTAGTATCAAATCTAGAGAAGCTTCTATTTCTGTCTTTCTTCAATGATTGTTGCCTTTTGTCCCTCATTTTTTGCCCAATATGGTAACAAATCTAGTAGCAAATCTAGAAGCTAGTATAGGATAAATTTACAGCAGCATAATAAATCTAGAAATCTAAGTATAATACATAAACTGCATACAGCAGCCAAAAGCAGCCAATAACGATGTTAATGTTCAAGACAAACTAAGCTGAAAATAATACAAGACGCAATGTATGCCCAACATGAAGATTAGGATACCCCAGGATGAATGAATCTGTTCTTCATTCATCATATATATATTCGTCGCTCCATTTTCTGGTCCGAAAGAAATATTCATTGAACTCCTTCCGTCTGCAGTGTGCAGCCAATACATCCTCCAAACGGTATCGCCTTTGTTCATTTTTCAGACCGTACTTTCCTAATCTATCCACATATAGTGGCCACTCATCCCAGGCATTCATATCATCAAAGTACTCTCTGATATAACCCAAATCCGCGTAGTAGATGCAGCCAGGTCGAAGTGTCGGGTGCACTCTGGTGTCGACGGAGATACACCGGACATGATGGATGAAGAAGGCACGACTGCCAATGTTACTGACGGCATGGAGAGAGCGGCTCTCAGTGTCCACACGGTACACCACTGTTTGACCTTCCTCCAAACGACTGCCCAACAACACAAGCAGCAGATCACCATCCGACTTCACAAGGTAGAACTTGTCATTTCCAAGTTCTGGAAATGAAAATAGTGTCTCCATGTTGATATTGCTCGCGCCCTGCTCCAACTGGACATTGTTGGTGCACACTAATGTTCCGAACTCAAAATTGTTCACAGCTAGTGCATAGAATTCACCATTGAACGTGGTAATGCAACGCATAGAATGGTGCTCGATCGAAAATCTTCCTTCTCCCCAATCTTCATCTATACCCTTAGTTGGAGTGCTCTCATCGACCCAAGCAATTTCCGCCGGGTAATATGTGGAAACAAAGAGCATAGTCGGGGACTTCATTACAGTGACTGACTCCAGAATAACAGATGACATCTACGCCTAAAATATAGTGTTCGATGTCTTTGTGAGTGGGTTCAGAAGTCGTATCTTGTGCGGCTGGTTCTTTTGGGCAAGCACGATGACGCCACGGCAAAAACTGATGAAGTAGTATCTAAAATATATGGGATTGATGAAGATAACATTCAGCACTAAGATGTTTACGATTGAAAATAAAAGGATTAACTCTATAGATATGGAAGAATTTGAACCTTGCATGAACTTCCGTTAGATCGATGGTGACGTAGCGGGATGTGCAGAGGTGGAGGAAGGAGAACTCAGCGGCGCATGGAAGGGCGTGCTCTACCATGATCCATTCGTGCAGGTGCACGTCGGGCTCAAGTAAATCTGAGCGCCAATTAGTACAAACTCGCTTCAAAGTAGAGTAGGTGTCCACGTACTCCTCGTTCGCCAGTAAGCAGGCGCCGATCTTGTGAAGTGGTCCGTCAGTCCTGAGAGAGGCCCAGTTCACGGAGGCGTCGTGCCTGGATGCGCCGCCCTCGGAGGCGACAGGCTCGGCGGTGACGGCCTCGGATGCGACAGGCTCGGCGGCGACGGGCTCGGATGCGATAGGCTCAGAGGCGACGGGCTCGGAGGCGACGGGCTCGGGGGCGACGGCCACCAGTGCATTCTTCTTCTCCATCTCGCCGGCAGGTGAGGGTGCGTAGGGCGGCTGGGGTTTTTTTGAGAAGGTGATGGGACGTGAGAGGCGTGGTTGCGTGCGTGAGTTATAATGAGACTGTGTGCAAAGGGAGGGAGAAAGGGGCTCTGTACTGGCAAAGTGACGGTTCGTCTCAGCAGTTGACGTTTGGTCTCAACACGCGCACTGCGCGGCTAACCGCTGCTCACCGCGACACGCGTCCGTGGGACTGCACGTCAGCACCGTTACGTGTACTCAGTTCTACCCTTGAGTCTTACACTGGAAAAATATCTGTACTCAGTTTTCCCCTCGAGTACTAATACTGGCTAGTGCAATATACTCAGTTTTACCCTCAAGTGGCTGGTCAACAGAGAGTCAACAGATGGGATTAAGCCATCTAATTGAGTCATTTCATACGCAAAAAATTCAAAAAATAAAATCATAGTGCCTCCAACTCATGCGCAAAATAAAATCATAACAATCATATATAAATCAAGTTTTCACACAAATGGCCACTTCTGAAATCACTAGTAGCTATGAAGATTCATGGCTTTCCACTCAAACCCCTTCTCAAAACATCTATACCCAAAACATAGTTTATCTGAATGAGGCCATAATTTTTACACTCATGTATATTTGAATTGCTAATACTTTGAGGTAGGCCAACCTGGGTTTCATTGTACAAAACATGTGTTTTTCTTTTTCTAAATCTCTTATTTGAATTCCTTAGCCTGTTTACTATTTACTTGCCCTTGTATCCTTGATACTACTCAGTTTTACCCTCTCCCTTCTCACAGAAGCCCAAACTTGGCCTGATTGGTCGAGCTATTGTCACACGGATCGTGCCCACCTACTGTCAATCCTATGATCTAACGGGCAGGATCATGCCACCCTCTCTCTATCTGTCAGTGGCAAACTACTACCCCTCTATGTATGCTAAATAACGAGTTGGCCACCGGATTCAACATGATAAACTATCACGAATTTCCACTTCTTGTAGGCATTACTTTTCATGGTAAAATGATAAACTATCATGAATTTCCATTTCTTTTAGGCATTACTTTTCACGGTAAAATGATGAACTATCACGAATTTCCATTTCTTGTAGGCATTACTTTTCACGTTGAAATGATAAACTATCACGAATTTCCATTTCTTGTAGGCTTTACTTTTCACGGTAAAATGATGAACTATCATGAATTTCCATTTCTTTTACGCATTACTTTTCACGGTAAAATGATAAACTATCACGAATTTCCATTTCTTGTAGGTATTACTTTTCACGTTGAAATGATAAACTATCACGAATTTCCATTTCTTTTACGCATTACTTTTCACGGTAAAATGATGAACTATCACGAATTTCCATTTCTTTTACGCATTACTTTTCACGGTAAAATGATAAACTATCACAAATTTCTATTTCTTTTAGGCATTACTTTTTTGTTGAGATATAAACCACCCCCACAACAGTCATCTCCTCCTTAATTTATTGGTAAACCCCACAATGGTCATCTCTACCTTAATTTATGGTGTAAACCCCACAACGGTCATCTCTCCCTTATAAACCCCCACAACGGCCATCCCTCATGTCAATAGGTTCTGCCTCTCTCTTCTTCGTTTCTGCCTCTCTCTTCTTCATTCACATACACTTGATCCATTGTCATGGCTTCCACGTCTCGGACGCTGACCGGAAGGGGAAGGGGAAGGGGAAGGGGAAGGGGCGGCCTGAGTGGTGGATCATCATCATTGCCACCACCACCGTCAACACTGTCATTGATCATAGAGGAGTTCTTCATCACCATCTATGAAGACCCTTTGGCCAAGAAGGTACGTACGCGTTCCCACATATATAATGCATGTGATTAATTATGTGCATGTTCTAAAAAACCTTTAATTTCAAACGATCGGTGCTCGATCTCTTTGCAGGCACTCCCATAAAAGTTTGCGGACTATCTTGATGGCCAGGAGCCCGCAAAGGTGTATCTGCGAGCAGCTGACTGCGGTCCTCGTCTCTGGACCGTAGAGGTCCTATTTGACGGACAAGGCCGGATGTACCTCGACAAGGGCTGGGAGAATTTCACCATCGCGCACGGTGTGGATTTCGGCTGCTTCCTACACTTCAAATATGAAGGCGATTATGTGCTCACAGTGAAGGTGTTCGACGGAACAACGTGCAGGAAGTACTACTACACGGACGATGAAGATACTGACGATGAAAGCGACGACGATGTGAAGCCATGCATCTAAGGGGATTATGACCAAGAATATATATGTAGCTTCATATGCATCGATTTATAGATCTAGCTATTTTCTATATATTATGCATGTAAAAATAATAGGGAATCGCAATTTCCACTATGATTCGAGCACCACAGCCTCCAAACGATGCCGATGCCGATATCGGCATGGTCAGAACGGCTATGCATGCTCGCCGCCACTGCTAGGTCACCGTCGAGATGCACCCTCAATCCCGTCCCCTCATTCGATCACTGACACACCAGAGATACCGCCGAGGCCAATGACGAACGTACATGCTGATGCCAATGCCAAACATGCATGCCGCTGTGCGCACGGCCACGCCGCCCCGCTATGCTGGACGCCACAGACCACCGCGAGGTCTTTCCCTTCGCCACCACACTCCCCTAGCACCTATCTATACACGCCGGAAAGGAGAGACACTAGTTTTCTCTACATTGCTCGCGTTCGTGTCCGACACCGTTAGTCAAAGTGTTGAGGTCGGCATCGATGTCCTTGACCATTTCTTCTCTTCTTTGCATGGTTAAACGCGTGTAGTTCATATTTATCTAATGCGTCTGGTCTCGCCTCATGCAGTTCTTTGTAGACGTCGATCTCATTTCGGCACCCCGCAGGCCACCTCCTCTGTGCCATCGTTGTAGAGCTCCGTTTAAAAATCTAATCATACCCCTGTATTTCCCCTTGTATTGGCGTCATGGCCCCACTTGTCATTCGATATACCGAAGCCCCACTCGTCCGCATTTTGGTCAGGGATACGGCGATGCTTACGGTCAAACAAAGATGGATGCTCTGACATGTCTTTGCGGGCTCTACGTGGCCCCACTAGTCAGCAGTTAACGGTCAAAGGTGTTCAACCGTCGGGCAACCGGCCGTTCCAGCACTGGTGACGGTTTCAGACAAGGGCTAGGACAAAACTGAGGAAAAACTAAGGAGCTAGGGAAAACTGAGTACAACTAAGGACCCGAGGGCACGAAAATAGAAATCCCTTTTAGATTATACACCTTAAACTAGTGGCATGTGAAAGGTTTTGTAGATAGCTACTATACAAAATTGGATCCAACCCATTTGAGGTTCTAGATCTCCAAACATATATTTATTGGTGAAAAAGACACACTAAGAAATATTAAATGCCACAAATAATCATGATACTATTTTAGCAAACCACCTACTTTGCATGTTGGGTAAATGGTTCTAGAACATGCAAAAATTAGATCAATAATTTGTACACATCTTATATTTTAATTGGAATTTATTTTAACTAGCAGATTAGTAGAGCTATCAAAATACATAAAGATTAATAGAAGAAAAAATCAGCGGGCCGGATCTAGGCTGATCTGGTGTTGACCGGCCCATCCTGCACCGGCGCGCGCGGGAGGCATTGGTCAAACCGGCCTGCCCGGCTTGTCAGTGGCCTGGCGCACCGAAACGGTATGGAGGAACCGTGACCGCCCGATTAGATTGAGATAGACAGTGCAGGGTCATCGTCTCCCCGCGGCAGAATCATCCCCGAGGAAACCCTAAAACATGCAGGGGCATCACGGGAGCTCACCTAGGGTAGCAGTGTGTCGTTGAGGAGGTGGCATATCGGATGCGGAGGTCACGGCGGCTCCAGGGGTGGTCTTGGCGCGGTGGCTAGTGTTTGGGAGTGTCAGACTCGACCGCGACGGGCACCGCAAGGGCATGTGATGACACTAAGCAATGTGTCACTTTGTTGGAACTCCAAGTGTAGAGTGTAATAGCAAGCGTAAATTTTTCCCACGACGAAACTCATGGTTTATATCAAACTCTCGGGGAACAGTCAAAAAAGCTCTCTTCATTCTCGTCAGGCAACCTATAAAACAATCTCCTTATCTTGCGTCTCCAAATCCACCGAGTGGTTGTGAAGCACAAGGTGTGAATCTAAGTAAAATAATAATAACGGTGCAATAAAAGAAATAATGATGCAAATAAATAAATAAATATGATGTGTGCAAGACAAACTAAGCTAATATGCAACTAAAATAATGTGGTAAAGGTATTTTTGGGTTTTGGATGTGAACACAAAAAAGTAAATATGTTTTTATGTTTTTTGAATTTATTAATCATGAATTTTAAAACACACATGCAAGTGTTGGAAAGGTGTTTCTTATGATTAAAATTGGACCAGGGTTCATGGTTTCACTTGTCTACTCTCTCGTAAAGTTGTGGTGGCATTAAGTGCAAGATACATGACTGAAATGATTATTATTATGTTAACTTGATAATATTGATATGGGCATCATGTCCTAAATTAAATATGATGCAACACATCTTACTTATACTCCACTAGAAAGGAATTTCACTTCAAGCAATCTAGTATTAAGAATTAACAGAGTATTGCCTTAGGTACTTTGACATGATGTAGA
The DNA here is from genome assembly GCA_007115705.1 of Dactylis glomerata. Taxonomy (NCBI): domain Eukaryota; kingdom Viridiplantae; phylum Streptophyta; class Magnoliopsida; order Poales; family Poaceae; genus Dactylis; species Dactylis glomerata. The sequence goes on from QXEO01000291.1 coordinate 7,676,766, forward strand.
ATATCAAATATTCTACCGCTTAGACATATTACAATAGAACTATGCCTATAAATGTCGCTTGGAATTCTCAGCTGTCACTAAGAAATTATAGCACATTCATTCTTTTTATCCGTAGTGAGGTAACCGTGGATTGGTAAACACCATAGCGAATCATGAATAATGTTCACTATTCACTACTACTACCTTTACTCCATATAATACACATCATCCCCCTCTCGCGCTCTCGCATACAAGTTGGATTAGAACAAGTAATAAAGAACATGGTAATAATATGCATCTACTCATACATCAAGAACATAATAACATATCACATCTCATAGATCATCCCATAAAATGAAGATCCACCACATAGGAATTACATAATATGTACCATAATCATGTTGAGAAGCTCATATGGCATCAAAACATTGAAGCACAAGAGAGAAATAGATCAAGCTACTACCACAAACCCATAGACCAGAGGTGGACTACTCCCTCTTCATGGAGGTGTCAACGGTGGTGATGTTGGAGAGGATGGAGAAGCATCCGGGGCAACTCCAGCAGCGTTCCCTCCCTCCAATCTTTGCTGGAACAGCCTATGTTTTTGTTTTGTGTTTCTATGCCGCCTCCTCGAGGGAACGCCTTGGGGGATCTTTATATAGTTGTTTTTAGGTCAATCTAAGGATCATGGAATGAAGATGGACGACATCGGAGCTTCGAGGCTCAAACGAGCCTAGGTGGCGCGGCTTGGTCTAGGGCCCATGCCACCTGGTCTCGTTTGGTCCTCGTGGCCCACCTCATTGACTTCTTGTGCTCCAGAAGGATCTCGTGATAAAATATTAATGCCCAAAAAATCTCAGGTCAATTTGAGTTTGGGAAGGTTCCTAAGAGAAAATAAATTGTAGAATTGTGCAACTCAAGTCAACGGAAGTGAAGAGCAAATATGGTTCACATGATCAACACTTTACTAGTTGTAAGTCTCATACCCCATTGTTAATAGTACCTCCCACCATACACTACTCAACTTTAGGATTACCATAGATTTTCATTGTGTGCATACAGTTTCAACTAAGTGCTCGCAAAGGGCCTCCATGACACCTGTACATAGTGCCTTTTGGATTTTCATCTTTTTGCAAAGGCAATACATACCGGGACGACAGGGCAACAAACAAATGAACTTCTCTTAAATTACCAACTGAGTAGTAAATTAAACTTGTTTAAGCTAATGACAAAGTCCATGCTGAAACTTCTACCATGATTAGGCATGGTTTCGGTTAGCGGCCCAATGCTCTTCTCTAACAAATATTCACACTCGAATCTTTAACATGATTGCCCCCACTCATTTTTTACACCAAAAAGATATGCATAACCCAAGGTGTATGACAACAACTTAATGAATGTTGAAAGTCTTGTTCCATGACAGCATGATTTAACTTAACCCCAACTAATAAAATGCCAAATATGCAACTTACATAAATGAACTCCACCGTAGGCTGCTACTTACCCATGAGCTTTAAATTGCACAATAAAAAGAAGTATGATTTTGAATGCAAAGACATGGCACATATATTGGGGCAGCCGCTATCTAGAAAAAGTTTGTGGTACCACCAAAATGGGGCACCACCATCCTCCTCGATGTTGGTCCAGGGCGTCTTTGTCGTCCCTAGGTGGCCATTCAATGTCCGAACAGCCAGATCGGCGCCCCCTACTTATAGGAGGCCAGGGCCAGCCGGCCTCCCTGCCAAACCGAATATGGGGAGGAGTCCAGGTTCCAATTCTGACTGCACCCCTCATTCCACCCGAACTCTATGCTACCCTTTCCTAAACCGAAACTAGGGGAGGATTCCTACTCTTGGACTCCTTCCTACAAGGTGTGGCCCGCCATGGGCGGGCCCCAGGCCCATGGTGGTCCACCGGTGTTTGACCTTTTAGCGTATTCTGGACTTCCTATAAATAGAGCAATTTGATCTAATTTCTTCCGATACCTTCCTATATACCACCGGTAGGTTTTTGGACCCTTCCGGAACCATCTATGATATATTGGAACCATTCTGAGACTTTCCCTGAACCACTTTTTGAGTCTCCCTCTCTCCTTATCTTATACCGAACTCATATTCAAAAGACGCAAAACTCAATAAGTGTGTGACCCAATGGGTTCGGATATATGTAGACATGTCTGGGCACTCTTCCGCGACAATGATCACTTGCATGATCTTGAATCTCTGTAATGATCTGTACATATAACACAAAGATCTTTATCGTGTGAACCGTTACAACGTCCATTAGGATTTTGGTATACTTTGCACCACCCAAGATGAAACTGTAATGTTGTTTGTCGGCATGCTCTCTTTACTCTATCCATATTATCGATGATCTTGTGACTAATGTCTTAGTCACGTGTCCGGCCAGACGATGATGAACATCATAACACCGAGCAGCCTAAAGAGTTGTCTCTCCATCGTCGGAATAGTAAATGCCAATCTTGAGCTAATAGAACTATAGCGTATTTTCCAAGTACTCCACCAACACTTTAGTAATCACCCTTTTATAGACAATGTTAAGTGTAGTGAGAGCAATCTTTCAGTACCCACGTTTATTTCTTTCATGGCTGCCGAAGCATATAAACGATGATATCTTTCGTCATTAATTACCAGGAACATACTAACGACTTAGTTTCGTGGTATGTCAACGGGGTCTTGTCGAGCACATTGTTATCTTTAGACAATATGCTCCCACTTATAATCGGTAACCTCGTAACATATTATGTATGCCCATAGTCAGGATAACAAGACTATTAGATAATATACGAACTAATCTTAGAGATGAGATCAGGAAACTCTTTGTTGTTACTATTCTACATGTATAATTAGGTTTTCCTTGAAATCTCATATTCGGAACCAATATACAACATGAAATATAAACATTTAATTATGAACACATACATATGAATAATCCAAAATTATTATTGCCTCTATAGCATATTTCCAATATTTCCTTGGTGACACTACATTCAAGCAAACAAGATATTTGTTGTGCTGGATTGGGTCGCATGTAATATTCATCCAATACCACTTACAATAGGTGTTCTTAGTCTGTATTAGTTCAATACTTTCAAGTAAAGATTTTTTTTTGTCTCTCACTGTTTCATGATGCAATAATTAGCAATTCCAATATAAAAAAACATAGGATATCGGATGCAGTTATAGTACTTGAAAATCCCGGTGATGCTACCTTAAGAATAGATGCTATTTTGTTCACCGTATATGGACAGTGGGAGTTTCATATGCCTTTAAACGGTTGATGTTTGTAGATGGAAAAGAAATGGCTTGCTGGATCTTCCCTTATGCATGATCTGCCCCTCTATGAGGTAAAAAAGGTTAAATTCTAAAGCTTCATTGTAAGGTTGACATCTTATATTTCTAGGGTTGGTGGAACTGTAATTCGCAAAACAAAAACAAAAAGGTTGGTGGAACTGTTGAAATCAGCAGCTGTTTTGTAGATTCACTTATTGTTTTGTACCTAGACTTTTTTTAGTGTGTAGATTCACTCATTTTGATCCATATCTAGTCTACTTTGAAATATCTTATAGTAGTGGGCAGAGGGAGTATCTGTATAACACGTAATCTTTTGACTAGATATATGGGCTCATAGCCTCATACTCAGCTTTGCAATTTTCGATATATCAGATCCAGTAAGGCCACATATAGACCAGATTCACTAAGCACTTGATGTGGCTGACAAAGGTAGAATGGCTACTCATCGAGAGAAGGCGTTCTAATTATGGATACAGATTTTCAAATTGTTTCACGTAACAAGAGGCAGGTGTCCAGATATTGATCTGATAACAAGAAAGGGAAAATTGAAGGCCTTCTACTACACTAGCTAAAAAGGGTACATCTGCATCTCAGTTTCATACTCTCAAGCTGGTCAGGTTATAGTGATACCAAGAACTCATAATCAATTCAGTAGTAGCACCCATGAAGACCAATACATCCAACAAACTATCCCTCTCCAAGTAGAAGCTGCACGTTGCCAGGTCAGATTCTAAGATAAACTTCACACACAAGACAAAAATCTCAACAGGGCAACAGTACTGACTCCCAACTCTTTTCCTTGCAGTGAACACTGAAATATCATCTGCAGCAACAAACCAAGTTAGACCAAGAAGTAAACAAATATCCAGACTGTTGAAAAAAAATCTATATGAAGATATATTGGCCCTGCTAGCTGATCCCTGCTCCTGTATATAATGTGTTTATCCTACTAAACAGTGATGTCATGCATCCTCCACAAACACACGTGTGCCGCCGCGCTAACCTTCATAGTACTACATACTAAGGTCAACCCACTGGAGACCTAGGCCAAGCCGATCTGCTACAAGCCAAGACCAATAGAAAAACCTTATTATCCTTAACAACATAGACAGAACCTTACACGCCAATCTGGTTATTTTTTATTCAATCTGGTTCATTTTAGTCCTATCAAATATGAAATTCCACTAATCCTAGCATTCAGCAAGCCATTTAAAGATCTATAAATTCAATGGAAGTGATGAAAAAAATGCAACTTGCACAATACTCCTAGATGAAGTAAAGCAGGGATGCACCTAGGCATATATAAATGAATTGCTTCATTTTGCACTGCTGTCTGTAAGCGTTCTCATAGCAAGAGACGCCTGTTACAACTTATCAAGTACAGGCAATTAAATAATCAGTGAGGACAATACCAAAGAAAAAAGATTCAACAAGGTTGAGCAAAGTTTCCTTATACTCATTGATTATAGCAATATTTTCCCTAATTTTCCTTATATTCATCAAATATAGCTACCAATAAACAGGCAACTGGAAGCAACAATTAAATATATCCAAACCACAAAAGACCTAGTTTTGATTCTATTCATCGCATATAGTGAAGGTCTTACTCTAATTCATCAAATACAACTACCAATGACTGAAACAAAGACAATGTCGTTCTCATGCAAAAAAAATCAGTTACGTGGATATCTAGATGCGCCATCAATATACTTACAAAAACTATAGAGCCAATTAAACATCCTCGGTGTTCCAAAAAAATGGAAAATAGGATAACACGTCAGGGAGCCTGCTAATCCTGTTGAGTGGTTCTGACAGTTCAAACTAAAGCTCCACGTACAACACAAAAGAATCATTAAGCTATACCAATGTACTTGCCATATCTTAATATAATACATGTGATACCAGCAAGAAATTCAATTTACCTACGACCACTTTGGATCACATGTCACAGCATAAATCTTGGAGATAAACCCCGGAAAGGTCTTCTTCAGTTTTGAATCAACTATATCAGGATGCACATGGTACATGTATTTTTCCTTCAGAATATGGTGAGAAGAGAAAGTTAGATTGCTTAAGTGTACAACCGGAAAGTACAGTAAAGCATATCGGATTGTGGAAAAGGTACGTACCAAATAAATATCCCTTGCATGTCCCGCGTAGTGAGAAGATGAAATTTTACAGTACTTGTGGGCACCCCGAGCATCATTAGTATATCCATTACCATAGTTAAGAAGACTACGCAAGACTGGTTCACTTTGAGGAATAGTCCGCTGCCAGCCTGTGAAGCCTTGAATGCTATTGAACAGCGCTAACTTAGAATTAGTCAAGGTGGGGATCCAAACCCTTCGATAAAACAGCTCACGCATATTCGGTGATAGCAACAATGGGTGGTTGACTAAGTGTACCAATCTGGAAATTCAAGGAAAGAGTTAGAAAGCATGTACAATATTTGGTGATAGCTTTAGTATGTCCTTTTCTCTAATTAATGATACGCCTGAGATTAGAAATTAATAAGAGATGTAGCTCCCTACATTGTAAAGCTAATTGTTCGAGAAAAACAGGCTACTAGACACCTTCAAAGTACATTTAGCCTAAGCCATGGATCCGAAATCCTTTTTGGGGGTTGATTTCTGTCGCCACAGATTAGAAAAATTGCAACTAACCTGCCCATAAATGAGCACAATAGTTTTCTGTCACCACAGACTATTCAAAAAAAATGCATGGGCATGACAACAAAGGCAGATTGTACATCTTACAAAACACAGACTAGCAGCAAGGTACAGTGGACATTACTTATAAGCTGAAAACAGACCTCTATACGAAAGCCGATTACTTGCTTACTATAAGATACATAATTGAGTTCGTTTCGAAAAGCCTGTCCTTAACAATTGTCAAAATTGCTGAACACCTTTTCACAAATTTTTGTTGCAAAACACCAATAATTTGCTGTTACCATTAAACAGCTGTAAGTCACAGATAAATCTACCAATCAATATTAGTTCTAGGGAAAGCATCTCTGGCACACAATATTTTACCATATAATTCACCCTATATCCAGTTCCAACCTCGGTTGATTTAAGTCTTGTCATTTGCGCTGTTGCCTACAAGTTGTACAAAAAAAGAACTATGTGCTTGCTCTAGCTTTCAAAAACAGAGCCTTTCCAATCATATGCATGGTTTTAAAGGCGTTAAGGCGTCAAGGCGTCCAGGGGGGGGCGCTCTGACGCCTAGGCGACACCTAGGCGGACGCCTTAGGCGCCTAGGCGCCCAAGGCGGCCATTTTTTCAAGGCGGAGGTCCAGAGCCTGGACGCTAAGGCGACGCCTTTAAAACCATGATCATATGGTTCCTATTTATCAAGATATAGCAAACCAGTAATTTGTATAAGTCAACTAACAAGATGAAAACAGTACAAGGTTAAAAATTGTACAAAAAACAATGAAGTCATTTAAAGGTGAATAGGACATAAAGCATGCCAGAAATTTTCTGCTTGGGTCCTTAACCTGTACACCATTCTTGGTAAACAACACAATTGAGTAGTTGAAAGCAGTAGGTGGAATTTTAAGCCCCAAAACTTGCAACCAAACAGTAGTGGGAGTTTTTCTTAACAGTATTCTAAATATTGAGCTAGAAAGAGGAAAAATATCCTAGGCTTGCGCACTGAGAGGAGGTCAGCTGCTGAGGGTTTCACCCAACATTGTCAGGCCAGAAAAGAATGTTGAAACTGAGCTATGTTTTGGGAGAGTCGCTTCATAAACCATGCAGTCCATGATTTAAACAAAAACTAAACCATACAATTTTGAAGGACTGAATATAGCAGCGAGGGATACATCTTCTACATCCACATGCAGAAGATTAAGTATCCAACTTTACGAGATGTAGAGTTACTGCTCCACGGACCTGAAACTATGTGTTCCTTTCTAATGCCATACAAAGCCAAAAAAAGTTGTATTACTCCTATTGATTGTTATGTGATTCCACCATTCTTGAGCGTTATTACTGCTGTTTAACCACTCATCTTAATTGATGGATAAATGAGTGAGTAATTCAAATAAGGTATCACTTACTTGGTTGTCGGCTTTCTCATAAAATTGATGAACTCGAGAAGATCAGCATCTTGCCACTTTGGGTAAAGATGCGTCATGAGCAAGTTTGAGAAATCGTTGATCTGGCTCCTTTCATCAGCAAAATCACCATTACCTTCATTAATAATGAAAGGAAGGATCTTCACCTTGTAATCCAGCATTACGTAATTTATTGGATCCCATAAGCCAACAAATTTCAACTTCACACTCAATAGCTTCTTTATTGCATCAAGCACAGAGCTATACAAGTTAAAAAGGCACTATATCAGGAAATGAAAGCACCAAAATTTGCTTACAATTAAGAAGAAGAAATGATAACTGAAAATACCTGATCATTGATTTTCCTTGATCTGGTATGTATGAGCCAGGTTGAATCACTGTTTGCTTTGCTATCCAGAAATTTAGATCCTTATCAAATTTTGTGAAGGCAGAAACAAGTCTTTCAATCTCAGGATTGCAGACTACAAATATTGGTTTGAGAATTGCGGAATGGCTAGCTTTCCAGGTCAAAGATAACACATTTTCCCTCTCTTCTTTTCCATCTAAAGAGCACGTCCATATGCGAATTTCTCTACTGTTTCCAGCTGTTAGACTATCCCTTTCCTCAACCTTTGTAGACAGATATGAATACCCTGTTATCCACTTGTTATCAACTCCGTCATATTTGAAAGAATATGTAAAAACTGCCACACCAGATTGGGATTGGCTGTTTCGAGCATTCTTCTTAAAAGAAACTAAGAGGTCTCGCTCTGTGCGCTGTAAACGAATTAAGTTGCAGACGATTTGATTAAGGGAATAACACACACAAAATGCAGAAAAGGCCAATTTTTCGCTGATGTAAAGAAATTGAAGAAGTAAATACTTTTGTAGAAATAGATTCTCATACCAATCCACCAGACGATGTAGAAGCAACCTCTGGAGTCGCCATGACGAATTTATTCACGGTCCGGTCCGGTCACACCTGCACAGCCCCACTCCGCCGTGCCCCTCCCTCCCCTCCCCTCTGCTCCGCCTGCCCACCCCCTCCACCGTAGCCGTCACGCCGTGAGCACGGCTGGCTTCTCGACCCCGCTCCTGCTGCAGGTCTCGGCCGTCCGGTCGACGCCGATTTAATCTGTCAACTCACAGCGCGGCGGAGCTGCCGGCTGCTGGGTAGTGGTGGTGGTGGTGGCGGGGTAGGGTTTTTTTGCGGGGAATTTATAAATCTCAGTCGACTGATTTTTGGTTAAGTCTCAGTCGACGTCCGCTCCACCGCGCCTAGCGATCTGATTTTTCGAGTTGGGGCTTTTCTGTGTGAACGAGGTGTTGCTGGGCTTTTTCATCAACAAGACATCGAGTGGGCTACGCTTGTTGTGTAGCAGACAGAATTTTTTTTTGTTGGGCTTGTGTGTCCCCTCTATTATTTTTGCTTGTTTCTATTTTCTTTTCAGTTTTGTGTGTTTATTGATAACAATCAAAGGATGAAACTATTTCTATAAACAATGGGTTTGATTTTTTTCCTTTATCAGTATTCTTGTTACTTTTTTCCATCTATTTTTATTTTTATGCTTGCACTTTTTATCGTGAAATGTGCAACTATCAACCGGTATTTGATGAGTTGCATCCAACTGGTTTTAATATGAATTATACTTTTACTCAAAAACAGTGCAATCGGCAACCGGTTTTCATAAAGTTGTATTCAGGCCCAGCCCTGGGGCAGGGCGGGAGGGGAGGCCGCCCTGGGCCCCTAGAACCAAGGGGGCCCCAAGTCTCAAATCGCTAAGGTATATGCAGGGGCGGTGGAGCTCCTGTGGCGGCGCCATTGCAGCAAGTGAAAGGTCATTGAAAGTTTCTGCTCTCGTGTGATGGAAAGGAGGACGAAGCGTTATGCTTTGTTTCCTACTGGAGTGGAACTTGGGCCTTTTTCTCTTTGGCTCCTTTTAGCTTGAGTTTTTCCTTTTAATTAGCTATATACGGAAGGATTGGTCCTAGAGATCATTAAAGAATTAAGTGAGGTGGAGTATTCGCTGGTTGTAGGTCAGTGGTACGCACATCACACATGAGGTTGATTTGAGAACTGTATAATTTATAGATACTAGATGGACAGGCCGGCTAAGCCCGGCCCGCCTACCAGTCATTCTAAATTGTGCATTTTTTGTATTTGCCAATATTAAGTAAAACATTTTCTTTGCCATCTTAGTTACGCAAAGCAATATAAAAGTATAAGTAATTCGGAAGACCATTCTAAAATTTTATTGAATAATTAATTGGACCATCTGGTTACATAGGTACTGCACTACTACAACAAATAAATATGATCTACACGCATATTAGGTAGCATTAAGCTATTGGATCCATATTTTCAATTGAAAGACAAAGAACAATGTTGTGATCAAACAACCACACGAACATTTTTTTCATCACTGGTGCTCTCCCATCTCTGTTCAATTATAGCAAATAGATGGTTATTCAGCTAAACGCATACATGTAAAGAGATAAAATCATAAAAACTTGAACTGATGCTAGACCAAAGATATAAAAAAATAAGATGATAGCCAGACCTCACTAAAAGTTCCATGCAACAACATAGATTAAACATTAGTAACACACATGAGAGTGGCAGAGTTACAGTCGTCTAGTTCTTAGCCCAATTCATAAGAAACACATACAAAATGCAGATCAGATCTAACAAAACTTTGAACATAAGAAAAAAATATCACTAAGCAATAAATATATATGATATCTTCGGTGTGTCATGGCCTCATGAGAAGACGCTGAAATCTATATGAGGCTGCCGTCAGCCTTGCCAAGCATCGCCAGCAACTGGACAACTCATTGATGTTAAGCTAGTACTCTAGTTGTGTATTCATCGTTCCATACATCACCTAGGTGAACCGGATAGCTTCGCCTCGCCCTCCTACAACCCGTCCTGCACAGCGTCTTAAGATTGTTTAACATTTTTTCTTAATGTCATATGTACATCTAAACCGGTCATATATTGCTCCACTGCTGTTGTGGTTTCGTCAACAGATCTGCCGTGGGTATAGGTGTATGGCGGTTTGTGGAAGGGGGTGAACACGGCGGAGTGATTCGGGGCGGTTGTAGCACGGGTTTACCCAACTTCAGATCCCGCAACGGTGGCGAGACCCTACGTGCTGCTATAATTCACTATATGGCAATAAGTGCTCGGTTATAATCATGAGATTGTATGTTAGATCTTAGCCTCAAGGGCTCCACTACAAGAAATGTGTTGACTATTGACCATCTTGTAGTGACCGCAAAAAAATTGGTCGTAGATTTATGACCAACTCGGATCAAATGGTCGTAAACCGTTTGGGAGGGTTCAAGGTCTTAACCCTTATGACCAATTTACACTAAAAGGTCATAATGTTCAGACACGAAATGGTCATAACCTATATAATCGAATTTAGCACATTATTTGTCCAAGACAATGTACCTTCCTAGATTTCATCCTTGTCATCTGATCTTCCATTCTCTTCATTACCACTTGGGCATTTGAGGCCATCTGCTAATTGTAATAATCATGTTTCTGACCCTAATCAAATTAGTGACCATTTGACCTTCTGCATGTTCTCTTTTCTTCCCACTTCTAAATCTTGAAATAAATTTAGTAGGGACTCTCCTATGCCCTATTTCTCTTCTTATTGGCCTAATCTAACCATTCATACCCTTGCTAGTATATTTTGGAACATTAACCTAATAAATGTGGGTTAGTTTTGAGCTATAATAAAATTTTGTTTCAATCCTTTTTATTCTCCCTAAACATTGGATCACTTATTAACACTCACCACAAACTTTCTCCATAATTCCAACTCTTCCCAAACAACTTTGGAGGTGCTATTGATGCATATTATAACCCCCTTTTTCATCCAAAGATAATACCAATAAAACTATTTTCTTATTCTATTTTCTCATTACCCCAAAAATGCATGGGAGTGGTAACCATGCTAAGTCTTGCACCTTTTCTCATTAAATGAATTCGAGGGAATCCTACCATGCTATCTTATGCATGTAGAACCCTATGATCCCCAAAACCCTAGTTGCCTTTTTCATTCAAAATTTCCAAGATCTTGTTCAAATTATTTTAGGGCAACTCTTCAAACTAAAAATCTTGGTAACCTTGCCTAGTACCAAAAATTGGCCAACTTGGCAATGTTATTAAGCACACCAAATCACACCTATCTAATCCATCTATGCATGCCATTGTTTGGTGGAATATGGGACTAACCAATAATCCAAGAATTTGCATCATACATGCATTCATCACCATATCTATCCCTAACTAATTCAAATTCATTTGAAACTCCACCAAACCACCACCCTGGTCTCTCCAGCATCTTAGGGTGTGTTTGGTAGCCCGGGTGGGCTATCTTACCTCAACCAAGCTGGATCCAGCTATGCCCACTTCACACAAGTATGTTTTATTGTGTGTGTTTGGTAGGTTGTATTATCTGAGCATAGCTCAGTTGAGATGATGTTTGGCAGACCATCTGACTTGAGCCATGCCACACACACCCTAAATATCAATCGGGTCCCTAAATACAAATCTAAAAAGCCATCAGGTCCCTAGAAAGAAATTTCAAAAGCAATCAGGTCCCTGCAGAGTTCTGGCTCTGGCTCCGGCACGCCACCGGCGAGAGGAGCCGCCGCGACGAGACGAGCGGCCGCCGTGCGCCGAGCGCCATCGCCCCGACTAGGACGCGTCGTCGCCCCGACCAGGACGCGCCCCGCATCGAATGCCCCCGTGCAGAGCCGCGGATCTTGTCGATGAAGAGGCAACAGCGGCGGAGCTTCCCTGGTGGTGGAGGCCTGCACCGAGGCCATGGCGGTGGATCTTGTGAGGAAGGGCGGCGACGGCTGTGAGGAAGGACGGCGGCAGCGGTGGTCTCGGGGCAGGGAGGAAGGAAGGAGAGAAGGTTTACGATGGGGGGAAATGAGGCCTCGGGGTGGAGACCCTGTTGGATTCGGCCCAGGCGCGGGACACGCGGGGGCTTTTCCGGGCGAAGTCAGCCCTGCCCACATGTGAAGCTCGATTTGAGCTTCTCAACCGGGCAGGCTGAGAGGCTATTTCGGGGCGAATTGGGCAGTGCCCAGTTGGAATAACCGGGCTACCAAACACCCAAATTGTTAGAAATCTCGGTTGGGCAGGGAATCTCTGTGTTGGGCCAACCTACCAAACACACCCTTAAACTCTCTCTGGTCAAAACTTGACTGTAGCAGCACCCTCTCTTCTTGCTCTTTAGTGGTTGGAGGGAGATGGAGGAGATCTATTCTAAATATTGCATAGACTTGTTTAACACCTGCAGCAGCCACTCTTCTTGGACAAGTGAAACGTATCTATAATTTTTGATGCTCCATACTTGTTTTACACCAATTACTTTGTGTTTTGTTTACACTTTGTGGCATTGTTATGCATTTTCTAGAACTAACCTATTAACAAGATGTCACAGTGTCAGTTCCTGTTTTCTGCTATTTTTGTGTTTCAGAAAAGTTATACAGGAAATATTATCAGAATTGGACAAAACGAAAGCCAAAGTTCCTATTTACCTGACACGAAGACGGAGTCCAGAGGAGAGACGGAGAGGAGCTAGGAGGCAGCCGCACCATAGGGTGGCGCGAGCCACCCCCTGGCCGTGCCACCAGGTGGTGTGGGCCCCTAGTCCACCCTCTGACATCGCCCTTAAGCCTATAAAGTCCCTTCGTCGGGAAAACCCTAGAGGACCAATCACTTATCCACAAAACATAATGCAAGCCGCCGCCATCGTCGTCCCAAGATCGGGAGGGTCCAGAAGCTCTTCCCGGCACCCTGCTGGAGGGGGAATCATCACCGGAGGCCTTCTTCATCACCATGCCAGCCTCCAGAGTGATGCGTGAGTAGTCTACCTTGGATTATGGGTCCATAGCAGTAGCTAGATGGTTGTCTTCTCCTCCATGTGCTTCATGTCTAGATCTTGTGAGCTGCCTATCATGATCAAGATCATCTTTATGTAATTCTACATGTTGTGTTTGTTGGGATCTGATGAATATTGAGTACTATGTCAAGTTGATTGTTGATTTATCATGTCTATGTTATTTATGATCTTGCATGCTCTCCGTTGCTAGTAGATACTTTGGCCAAGTAGATGCTTGTGACTCCAAGAGGGAGTATTTATGCTCAATAGTGGGTTCATGCCTCTAGTAATCTGGGAGAGTGACAATAACTTCTAAGGTTGTAGATGTGCTATTGCTACTAGGGAGAAAACAACAATCTTTTGTTCAAGGACATTTGTACTGTTTACATTACACACTTTGCTTAAGGCGATAATCTGTTGCTTGCAACTTAATACCCAAGTGTTGTTCGGATGATATCCTGCGGGTGGATTATTAGTCATAGATGCAATTGGATTACGGTCTGTGTATTATGTTGTAATGCCCAAGTGAATCTCATAGTGATATTCATGACATGTACATGCATTGTTATGCATTCTTTATTTTGTCAATTGCCCAACCATAATTTGTTTACCCAGCATGTTATTTATCTTTATGGAGAGACACCTCTAGTGAACTGTGGACCCTGGTCCATTCTTTTACATTTATATTACCATCTACTGCAAGTACCATTTACATTCTAGAAGCATTATTTGCTTAATGCAAACAAATATCTTTTTCCACACGATACATTTAATCCTTTGTTTTCAGCAAACCAGTAAGATTGACAACCTCACTGCAAGTTGGGGCAAAGTATCTTGGTTATATTGTGTGCAGGTTCCACGTTGCTGCTGGCGCCGGTAGTGCACCCTACCAAAAGCCAGTTAGCATCAACCTTGATAAGTGGTTTCTATCTCGTACTGATCGATTAAACTTTGGTTTCATAACTGAGGGAAAACTTACTGCTGTGCTCATCACACCTTCCTCTTGGGGTTCCCAACTGGTCTGTCAACCATGCACCAACAAGTTTTCTGGCACTGTTGCTGGGGAGAAAGAGGATTTCTGCAAGGGGTCTCTCACTTCCAATATTTTTACTTTGTTATTGTTTTGTTTAGTTTCTTTACTTTATTTTTGTTTGGATCTTTTTATCAAAAAATACAATAAAATTAGTTCCTTTTAAAGTTGGTACTTTGTTACTTTATTTTTATTTCATTATGTTGATCCCTGAGTACATTTTGAAAAACCTATCACTATGTAGTGGTTCTATAATTGGGAAGGATAACACTGAAGAGTTCTTTAATCATGTTAGTAAACACAAGGATGTTGAGGATAGATCCTTAGCAGAACTTGCTCCTAATTATGAAATTGTTGCTGCCTATTTAGTTCACATGTTGGAGGCTAGGTTTGTTAACCTTAACCCCATAATGCAGCAAATGTTTCTTAAGCTTCATGATATCAAAGACACTGAAAAGAGGAATTTTATTTTGGAAACTTTGCGTAAAGAATTTAGAGATGTTGTTTGCTACCGGTTGATGGTGTGGAGCAGTGAGTCCTTATGCGTGGTGATTGACCAGCCCGTTGGGAACCCCAAGAGGAATGTATGAAGAGTGTAGCGGCTAGTTTTCCCTCAGTTAAGAAACCAAGGTTTAATGTCGATCAAGAGAAGAGAGACGGTGACGACTGAAGGTGATGCGCACTGGCTTAATGACACTCCAACAAGGGCGCCGTTTACGACACTTGTTGACTCGTCTTCGGCCAGCAGCAACGCGGAACCTGCACACACACACAAACAAATACTTTGTTCCCAACTTGCGATGAGGTTGTCAATCTCACCGGTTTGCTTGAAACAAAGGTTATGAGCGTATCGAGTGGAAAACAGTAGAGTATGCGAATAAAGTAAACAGTGCGGGAAAAGTAAACAGTTGATTGCAATATGATTAAAATAGGTCCGGGGTCCACAGTTCACTAGTGGTGTCTCTCCATAGATAAAATAACATGCTGGGTAAACAAATTACAGTTGGGCAATTGATAGAATAAAGATAACGTGATATGTCAAGAAGATCACTATGAGATTTACTCTGGGCATTACAACAAAATACATAGACCGCCATCCAACTGCATCTATGACTAATAATCCACCCCCGGGGATATCATCCGAACACCCTAGAAGTATTAAGTTGCGAACAACAGATAATTGCATTAAGCAAAGTGTGTAATGTAAACAAAGCATATGCCCTTGAGCATATGAATGTTGTTTTCTCCCTAGTAGCAACAGCACATCTACCACCTTAGAGGTTTCTGTCACTCCCCCAGGTGAAATAGAGACATGAACCCACTATCGAGCATAAATACCCCCTCTTGGAGTCACTAGCAACTACTCGGCCAAGATAGCTACTAACAACGGAGAGCATGCAAGATCATAAACAACATAGAGATAACAAAAGATATAATTCAGTACAGCAACTTAATCATAAACACCAATATTCATCGGATCCCAACAAACCAACATCATAGAATTACATAACGGTGATCTCAATCATGTAGGGCAGCTCATGAGATCTAAACATGAAGCACATGGTGGAGAAGACAACCATCTAGCTACTGCTATGGACCCATAGTCCAAGGTAGACTACTCACTCATCGCTCCGGAGGCAAGCATGGCGATGAAGAAGACCTCCGGTGGCGATTCCCCTCTCCGGCAGGGTGCCGGGAAGAGCTTCTGGACCCTCCCGATCTTCGGGTCGACGGNTCGGATGATATCCTGCGGGTGGATTATTAGTCATAGATGCAATTGGATTACGGTCTGTGTATTATGTTGTAATGCCCAAGTGAATCTCATAGTGATATTCATGACATGTACATGCATTGTTATGCATTCTTTATTTTGTCAATTGCCCAACCATAATTTGTTTACCCAGCATGTTATTTATCTTTATGGAGAGACACCTCTAGTGAACTGTGGACCCTGGTCCATTCTTTTACATTTATATTACCATCTACTGCAAGTACCATTTACATTCTAGAAGCATTATTTGCTTAATGCAAACAAATATCTTTTTCCACACGATACATTTAATCCTTTGTTTTCAGCAAACCAGTAAGATTGACAACCTCACTGCAAGTTGGGGCAAAGTATCTTGGTTATATTGTGTGCAGGTTCCACGTTGCTGCTGGCGCCGGTAGTGCACCCTACCAAAAGCCAGTTAGCATCAACCTTGATAAGTGGTTTCTATCTCGTACTGATCGATTAAACTTTGGTTTCATAACTGAGGGAAAACTTACTGCTGTGCTCATCACACCTTCCTCTTGGGGTTCCCAACTGGTCTGTCAACCATGCACCAACAAGTTTTCTGGCACTGTTGCTGGGGAGAAAGAGGATTTCTGCAAGGGGTCTCTCACTTCCAATATTTTTACTTTGTTATTGTTTTGTTTAGTTTCTTTACTTTATTTTTGTTTGGATCTTTTTATCAAAAAATACAATAAAATTAGTTCCTTTTAAAGTTGGTACTTTGTTACTTTATTTTTATTTCATTATGTTGATCCCTGAGTACATTTTGAAAAACCTATCACTATGTAGTGGTTCTATAATTGGGAAGGATAACACTGAAGAGTTCTTTAATCATGTTAGTAAACACAAGGATGTTGAGGATAGATCCTTAGCAGAACTTGCTCCTAATTATGAAATTGTTGCTGCCTATTTAGTTCACATGTTGGAGGCTAGGTTTGTTAACCTTAACCCCATAATGCAGCAAATGTTTCTTAAGCTTCATGATATCAAAGACACTGAAAAGAGGAATTTTATTTTGGAAACTTTGCGTAAAGAATTTAGAGATGTTGTTTGCTACCGGTTGATGGTGTGGAGCAGTGAGTCCTTATGCGTGGTGATTGACCAGCCCGTTGGGAACCCCAAGAGGAATGTATGAAGAGTGTAGCGGCTAGTTTTCCCTCAGTTAAGAAACCAAGGTTTAATGTCGATCAAGAGAAGAGAGACGGTGACGACTGAAGGTGATGCGCACTGGCTTAATGACACTCCAACAAGGGCGCCGTTTACGACACTTGTTGACTCGTCTTCGGCCAGCAGCAACGCGGAACCTGCACACACACACAAACAAATACTTTGTTCCCAACTTGCGATGAGGTTGTCAATCTCACCGGTTTGCTTGAAACAAAGGTTATGAGCGTATCGAGTGGAAAACAGTAGAGTATGCGAATAAAGTAAACAGTGCGGGAAAAGTAAACAGTTGATTGCAATATGATTAAAATAGGTCCGGGGTCCACAGTTCACTAGTGGTGTCTCTCCATAGATAAAATAACATGTTGGGTAAACAAATTACAGTTGGGCAATTGATAGAATAAAGATAACGTGATATGTCAAGAAGATCACTATGAGATTTACTGTAGGCATTACAACAAAATACATAGACCGCCATCCAACTGCATCTATGACTAATAATCCACCCCCGGGGATATCATCCGAACACCCTAGAAGTATTAAGTTGCGAACAACAGATAATTGCATTAAGCAAAGTGTGTAATGTAAACAAAGCATATGCCCTTGAGCATATGAATGTTGTTTTCTCCCTAGTAGCAATAGCACATCTACCACCTTAGAGGTTTCTGTCACTCCCCCAGGTGAAATAGAGACATGAACCCACTATCGAGCATAAATACCCCCTCTTGGAGTCACTAGCAACTACTCGGCCAAGATAGCTACTAACAACGGAGAGCATGCAAGATCATAAACAACATAGAGATAACAAAAGATATAATTCAGTACAGCAACATAATCATAAACACCAATATTCATCGGATCCCAACAAACCAACATCATAGAATTACATAACGGTGATCTCAATCATGTAGGGCAGCTCATGAGATCTAAACATGAAGCACATGGTGGAGAAGACAACCATCTAGCTACTGCTATGGACCCATAGTCCAAGGTAGACTACTCACTCATCGCTCCGGAGGCAATCATGGCGATGAAGGAGACCTCCGGTGGCGATTCCCCTCTCCGGCAGGGTGCCGGGAAGAGCTTCTGGACCCTCCCGATCTTCGGGTCGACGGCGGCGGCGGATCGTGATGTATTCTAGAAAACTGATCGGGCCTCTTAGGTTTTTCTCGTCAGGGGGTAAATATAGGCGAAGGGGGGCTGTCAGAGGTGGAGCCACGCGGCCTCACACGGGGCTGGTGCGGCCAGGGGCCAGGCCGCGCTGCCCCTGTGTGTGGGGGCCACGTGGCCCCCCTCCGTCAGGTCTTCGGATGTTTGGGAGCTCCCCGGTGAAATATGACTTCAGGAACTTGTTTCGTCCAATTCCGAAAATATTTCCTGTGTATCACTTCTAAAACACAAAAACAGCAGAAAATAGGAAACTGGCACTGTGGCACTTCGTTAATAGGTTAGTTCCGGAAAATGCATAAAAGTGCCACTAAGTGTAACGAAACAATAGGCAAATGGTGTAAAACAAAGCATGGAACATCAAAAATTATAGATACGTTTGAGACGTATCAAGCATCCCCAAGCTTAACTCCTGCTCGTCCTCAAGTAGGTAAGTGATAACAAAAGAATAATTTTTGAGGTGACATGCACCTACACAATCTTGATCATATATGTAAGCATTGGTGAGCTGGGATCAATAGAACTTAAAACATGGGCATGAAGATATAATCATGACAATAAGAACTTAGCAACCATGTTGTAAACATGCAAATGAACACAAACAAAAGATCATGATAACGAAACAATGAAAGTCAAACGTGTGTTCAAATCATAAGGAAAAACATACAAATGGTTTTCAGCTTGTCCTTCAAAGAGAGCAAAACATAAATGCATAGGACACCTCAAAGTTTAAGAGGGCGACTAGATACAAATAATTTAAGAACAAGTGAAACCAACAATATGAGTCAATCAATGAACTTTGGGACAATGCATATCACACTAAGAATGACAACTATGCTCTCTTAATGGTGCATAAAGAAAGAAGGTGGTGACTCAACATAAAAGTAAAAGAAAGGCCCTTCGCAGAGGGAAGCAGTGATTGCAAGTTTTATAACCTTCAAAAATTATGGTACTTACCGGCTTTGAGCTCTCATTGCCCCCATCATAAGCATCTTGAATGGTTAAAGTTAATGTGAGAACAATTATGATGCATATGCTTGACAAATCATAAGTTGAAAACCTCGTGTCCCGTGAATACGAGTACCCAAACCATGCTAATTTACTTAGAGTCCCAAGCAAGGCTCTTGTCATTGTAAGTATATGCATATCATTGAGAACCACCAATGGGGTACCTCCGTGCCCGATGACATGGAACAAGCCCACACCAAAATGACAGGACAAGCAGACAATGAACACCGCGACATCTCTTTTATTTGCTATATTGTTTAGCTTTTTATTGTGAGATGCGTCGTCGAATGTTCACCATGGGTATGCTGCAAATTTCCACCATGAATTATGCATGGCTTAGATTGGCGGCCCGGCGTTTCCCTAACACATATAAAAACTCCATGATCCCTACAAGATTCCCAATTCATTTCACATAGCGGGCATCCATAAACAAAAGATCACAATATCAACTCAAATAGGAAGTGCAATGTTGAAAGCTTACCCCATGACAGCATGGCTAGGCTAGAATCCAACTTACAACTTGCAAGCATAACAACTCAGCATAAGGGACCACAATGTCAAATTTTTAAGAACAGGAAAAAGTAAAGTGTGCCTTCCGGTTCGTGAGAGCTTTACTGACCGAATTTCGCATAACACTGGTAAGAGTTTAATTTGAAGAGAATATAAAAGCAAGTCAAATTTACTTGGAATAGCAAATTTCTAGTAGGTATGTATGGTGGACATTTTGGAAAACTTTGGCTTTTAGGAGTTGGATGCACGAGTAGAGCTCATACTCAGTACAAGGCGAGGGCTAGCAAAAGACTGGGAGCGACCAACTAAGAGAGCAATAATGGCCATAATCATGCAAAGCGACAAAGCGACATTAAAAGAAGCATACGATGGCATCAAAAGTCAAAAACTAAATGATCATGAAGGCTATTGGTGACTTTGTAAGAGTCTAACATGTGTGAGCATGCGCCAAGTCAACCCAAATAAAGCATCAAGGAGAAAACCAAAATAATGCTTCCATACAATAAATACAATGCATGATTTTTTTCAAAGGCTCATTAAGCAATCTCAGTTATTTGAGACAAGTCATGCTACAGCAAAACCACTAAGCATACTATCAAAAAGATATCAAGCATGACATGAAAAAGCCTAAGCCGCAGTCTACACAAGCTCCTTCTTGTACCACTATTTTGCACAAAGCTTTTTCTCTTTTCCAACACCATTTGAAATTTTTAAAGATACCTCTTTTGATGAAAACCAATGAAGATCAGAGGCAAAAATACACCTTGATGAAAAGATATGAAAAGATCTGAATGCAAATCAAGGTGAAAACGAAAACCAAAAGCAGTAGCAGAAAAAGTAGAACGCTCGATTTTTAATAAGAGTGAAAACTAGAGCGTTCTTTGCAAATGAAAACGAGTAACTCTCCTCCAAAGGAAATTTGTTGGGGTCCAACCATTTATTGCAGCAAACAAACAAACTAAGCAAACTAAGAAAACTAAAACAACTGACGCTCCAAGAAAAACACACAGTGCATGAAGCAATAAAAATATAGTGTTTTGAAAGGTGACCTGATTTTTGCCGATGAAGAAGGGGTGCCTCGGGGCATCCCCAAGCTTTGAAGCTTGTACTTCTTGGATATTTCTTGGGGTGCTGGGCATCCCCAAGCTTGAGCTTTTGTCCATTCTTCAACTCATCTCATCATTCTCCAATCCCTACACTTGAAAACTTCCTTCATACAAAACTAAACACAATTCTATTAGCAACATTAGTGTAAGCATAAAATATATTCAACCTCTTTTAACTTCAGGTTTCAACCCAAAACCACCACATATAAAGTATATACTACTGTAGCAACTTCCACAAGAGTTCCATGATCAAAAGAACTCAAAAGAAAGCGATAAAGTGGCAAAAACAAATATTGGCAGAAATCTGTCAAAACTGAACAGCTGACAAAGGACGAATTTTTGAGGGATTTTCCGTTGCTCAAATCAAAAAGTGTTCAACTAAGAAAAGTTTGGATATAACTTGGGGCATATGCACAAGAAATTGCAGATCCAAAAGATAAACAGAGAATTTTCACGAATTTTTACGGTGCAGCACCGAAAACAGTTTCAGGACAGCAGTTTCCCCAAATCTTTACCTCACTCAAATTAGAGGCTTCTCTTGGCACAAAAATGAAATAAACAAGATAAGGAGCGGTCATTACAGTAGTAATGACTTCCAAGACTCAAATAAAAGAAAAAGTACTGTAAAGTAAACATTGGGTTATCTCCCAAGAGTGCTTTTCTTTAACGCCTTTGAGCTAGGCGCAGAAAATTGCGAATCAAGTAATATCAAGAGATGAAGCATCAAGCTCATAATTTGCTCTAAGAATAGAGTCAAAAAGAAATTTCTTTCTTTTCCTAGGGAAGTGTTCCATACCTTTCTTTAGTGGGAATTGATACTTGATAGTGCCTTCCCTCATATCAATGATAGCACCTACAGTTCAAAGAAAAGGTCTTCCCAAAATAATAGGACATGAAGCATGGCATTCAACGTCCATAACAAGAAAATCAACGGGAACAAGGTTATTATTAACCACAATAAGAACATCATTAATCCTTCCCAAAGGTTTCTTCTTAGCAACATCAGCAATAGGAACATCAAAATAACACTTTTCAAGCGGTGGTAAATCAAGCATGTCATAAATCTTTCTAGGCATAATAGAAATACGCCCCCACGTCCCCGGTGCTCGGCTCCCTCTCGGTCGGCGTCCTGCCAGCCTCGTCATCCTCGGCGGTGAAGGTGGCCAGCGTCTGCACTCACGTGCCGGTCACGCTCAACCTCAAGACCTCCAACTTCACCAAGTGGAAGATGCTGATCCGCGTGCTCCTCGGCAAGTACGACCTCCTCGATCACGTCAACACCGTCACCGCCGTCGCCGCCCGCACCCCCGACTGGATCCGCGAGGACTACATCGTCCGCTCATGGCTCTACGGGTCCATCTCCGACGAGATCCTCGACATCATCATGGCGGAAGACCAGACCGCGCAGGAGGCGTGGTCCCTCATCACCAACCTCTTCCTTGACAACCAGATGACGCGCACCATCTACCTCGAGGCGGAGTTCCGCGCGATCGTGCAAGGCGACCTCAGCATCACCGCCTACTGCCACCGCCTCAAGGCCCTCTCCGATGCCCTCCACGATGTCGGCACCCCCGTCTCCGACCAGGCTCTCATCCTCAACTGCCTCCGTGGTCTCAACCCGTGCTACGCCGACATCACCACCATTGTCATGATGCAGAACCCGCTCCCGACCTTCGCCCAGACACGCTCCTTGCTCACTCTGCGCGAGACTCAGCTCGGCAACTCCATCAACGTGGGCGACCACACCGCCCTCTACTCCAACGACAACGGCGGTGCCCGTGGCCAAGACCGCGGTACAACCGCTCCGGCTACGACAACTATGGTGGTGGCAACACCGGTGGCAACCGGAACGGCGGCGGGAACTACTACCGCAAGAAGAAGACCGGCGGTGGCGGCAACAACCCTGGCGGCGGCGGCAACAACCCTGGCGGCGGCAACACCTCCGGTGGGCCTCCCGCTGGAAACACTGGCGGTTATCGCGCCGCTCCTCCTGCGCCTGCACCTGGACCATGGGCCTACTTCAACCCCTACACGGGCCAGCCCCTCCCGCCTCAGCCGCTCCCGCCACGGCCCGTCTCTGGAGCCGGCGTGCTCGGTCCTCATCCAGCGCACCTGCCTCCCGCCCAGGCCTTCACCTCCCTGGCGCCTCTCCACGGCCAGGCCTACGGCATCAACCCGCCGCCGACTCTAGCCCACCACACCACGCCGGCCTACACTCCGCCAGCATGGGACATGTCCGCCCTCGTCGCCGCCCTAAACAACACCGCCTCGCCCTTGACTGTTGGTGAGTGGGTCATGGACTCCGGAGCCACCGCACATATGGCCTTCGACCCCGGTATGCTCCACTCTTCTCGCCCTTCCCCCTCGTCCTTTGTCACGGTTGGTAATGGCTCCACCATGCCCACCTCTCACATCGGCCATGTCTCCCTTCCAGCTTCCGCTCATAGTTTTTCACTCAACAATGTTCTTATTGTTCCTAACCTTGTGAAAAATCTCATTTCCATTCGTCGTTTTTCCACTGATAACTCATGTTCTATTGAGTTTGACCCGTTTGGTTTCTCTGTTAAGGACCTTCGCACCAAGGCCGAGATCATTCGCTGCAATAGCTCCGGCGACCTCTACAACTTCTGCCCACAAGCCGCCAACCACTCCATCCATGGTCTTCTCGCTGCATCCACCTCCACCGAGCTATGGCATCGTCGTCTAGGTCATCCAGGGTGTGACACTATGTCTCACCTGCATAAACAGTCTTTTATTCCATGTAATAAAGCAGCCACGCATGTTTGCCATGCATGTCAACTTGGCAAACACGTGCGCTTGCCATTCACTAGGTCTACTTCTAAGAGTGTTGCACCGTTTGCCTTAATACATTGTGATCTTTGGACATCTCCTGTTCTGAGTAATTCTGGTTTTAAGTATTATCTTATCATTGTTGATAATTTCTCCCACTTCATGTGGACTTTTCCTCTACGTCATAAATCTGACACCGCTGCCACACTCATTGCTTTTGTTGCCTTTGTGCACACCCAGTTTTCTCGACCCCTCGTCGCTATGCAAGCCGATAACGGTACCGAGTTCATCAACTCTACCGTCACCTCCTTCTTCACTAAACACGGCATTCACCTTCGACTCTCTTGTCCCTACACCTCCGCTCAGAACGGCAAAGCGGAACGTGCTATACGCACCATCAATGACGTCACTCGCACCCTCCTCTTTCAGTCTTCCATGCCGCCCTCCTATTGGGCCGAAGCCGTGGCCGCGGCAACTCACCTAGTCAACATACGCCCTTCTCAATCCATATACTTCGACATCCCCTACACTCGCCTCTACAACATCATTCCAGACTATGGCGCGCTCCGCGTCTTTGGCTGTCTATGTTATCCCAACCAGTCCGCCACCGCACCCCACAAATTATCTCCACGGACGGTCGCTTGCGTCTTCTTAGGCTACCCTCTATCTCACAAAGGGTATCGTTGTCTCGACCCGACCACATGGCGCGTCATTGTGTCCCGGCACGTCATTTTTGACGAAGTTGTGTTTCCCTTTTCTCAGGCAGCTGATCTGCCCGCTGACCCAGCTCCTGTGCTCGACTTCCTCCTTGAGCTTGCCGCAACCCAGCCGCCCGCTATGCATGCTCCCCGCCAACCCGTCATGCATGGCGCCCGGATACCCACTCCGCCCGCTAGCCCTCCTGCTCGCAGTGCACCGTCCTCCCCTGGGCCGTCTTCCCCTGGGCCGTCTTCCCCTGGGCCGTCTTCCCCTGGACCACCTCCAGATACGACGCCCGCCTCGCCTACGCCCGATGCGGCTTCCCCTCTGGTGCTTGTCCACCGCCCTCCGTCTCCTTCGAACCGCCACGGCATGGTCACACGTGCTAAGCAGGGCATCTTTCAACCTATTCATCGTCTTAACCTCTCTGCCTCTCACTCCACCGTGTCTCCCATACCCAAAACATACTGGGGTGCTTTACATGATCCACACTGGCAACGTGCTATGCACGATGAATTTGAGGCGCTTGTTACTAACGGCACGTGGTCACTTGTACCTCGTCCCTCTCGTGCTAATGTTGTTTCAGGCAAATGGATTTTTAAACACAAGTTCCACTCGGATGGCAGCCTTGCTCGCTACAAGGCACGGTGGGTTGTACGCGGCTTCTCTCAACTCCCGGGCATCGACTTTGATGAGACTTTCAGCCCTGTCGTGAAGTGGGCCACGATCCGTGCCGTCCTCAGCATCGTTGTGTCCCGCTCATGGCCCATCCATCAGCTTGATGTCAAGAACGCCTTTCTCAACGGCAATCTTGACAAGGAGGTCTATTGTCAGCAGCCTCTTGGCTTCGTTGACCCCCGCTATCTGGACTATGTCTGCTGTCTTCACAAGTCTTTATATGGTCTCAAGCAGGCCCCCCGAGCATGGTACCAGCGATTCGCCCAGTACGCCCATCGCATTGGGTTCGTCGCCTCCAAGTCTGACGTCTCTCTATTCATCTACAAGCACGGCTCAGATCTCGCCTACATTCTTCTCTATGTAGACGACATCGTCCTCACTGCCTCGACTACTCGGCTTCTTCAGCACCTCATCTCTCAGCTGCACTCGGAGTTTGCCATGACGGACATTGGGGCTCTCTCCCACTTCCTCGGAATTTCCGTCACCCAGACGTCTTCTGGCATGGTTCTCTCTCAACGCCAGTATGCCGTTGAACTCCTTCAGCGCGCTGGTATGTCCGACTGCAACCCATGCGCCACTCCTATTGATGTACGGTGCAAGCTTTCGGCCACTGATGGTGCACTCCTCGCCGATCCCACTGAGTATCGCAGTTACACTGGTGCTTTGCAGTATCTGACACATACTCGCCCAGACATTGCACATGCGGTTCAGCAGGCGTGCTTGTACATGCACGCTCCTCGGGATTCTCATCTCAACCTGGTGAAGCGGATTCTTCGTTACGTCAAGGGCACTCTTTACCTCGGGATGCACCTCTCCAGCTCACCCACGACGTCTCTCACCGCATACTCTGATGCGGACTGGGCCGGCTGCCCTGACACACACCGTTCTATGTCAGGGTACTGCATCTACCTTGGCGATAACCTGATCTCCTGGTCTTCTAAGCGGCAAGCAACGGTCTCTCGGTCTAGTGCTGAGGCGGAGTACCGAGCCGTTGCACACACCGTGGCTGAGTGCTGCTGGGTTCGTCAGCTTCTTGGCGAACTTCATCACCCCCTCTCCTCTGCGACAGTGGTCTTCTGCGACAATGTCAGCACGGTTTACATGGCTTCGAATCCAGTGCAACATCGTCGTACCAAGCACATCGAGATTGATATTCATTTTGTTCGAGAAAATGTGTCGCTTGGCCAGGTCCGTGTCTTGCATGTGCCGTCCGCACACCAGTATGCCGACATCATGACTAAGGGACTCTCTTCGCAGCTCTTCTCCGAATTTCGGTTCAGTTTATACGTGCATCCATGCGACGCACAAACTGAGGGGGATGTTAACGTGTAACTTTTTTGTACAGCTCACCTAACCGGTAGTTGTTTAGATCTGTTTTTGATCTTTGCTTTAAGTCCAAGTCTTGTACAGCTCCGACTATATATATGCAATACAACGACACCCCTTTCCATGGTGCTCTCTAAAAACCTATTCGTTAACTCCCTGCCGCGTTGGAAGCTCGGGGAGGAGAGGCTTTTCGACAGAGAGTCGCCGCGGCACCTGGGGGCCAGGCTTCTGCACATGGGTGGCACCAGGTTCTGCCTCGTGGAGCAGACATGGCACGAGGACGACGACTACATACGTCACGCAAGCGAGTATCCGACCGGGTCGTACGTCGGGCCACCGCGCGTCGTGGTCCGCATCACCACGATTTGGTGTCGAGCACAGCGAGGACGGGGACGGGGAGCTGCGACTTGAGCCGGCACGAGCTCGCACTTGCTACGTGTTCAGACGGCCCCATCATTTTTAGGATGCACACCCTGCCGCGTTCTGGATCTAGTAGGAGGAGGCTAGTTTGAATCAATGCATCTTGGGCTTTTTTGATTCATAGAAAAACCATAGGAATAGGAATAGAAAAGACATATGATTGCAATATAAGGCCTACTGAATCCTATAGGAAGATGAAATGGCTTTGATTATAGCAAAGGACTATTTCCATGAGGTATGACCTAATGTTTTTTCCTATAGGATTTATACTACTAGATTCATATAGGATTATTTCCTATAGAATATGTTTCTATGAATCAAACATGTGTGTAGGAAATTTTTTCATAGGATTCAAATCCTACATAATTCCTATGCAAATCCTATGAATCAAAGAAGGCCTGAATCGCCTCGGCAAAGAGCAGGTCACTTAGCACGGAGTAGTGGAGTGTTCCATGTGTTAGAAAATAAATAAATAAAAATGTCTTGATCGAATTGTTTCATTATAGGATTTGTTACAAGTCAGTTTGCTAACGTGTTCATATGAATTAATCTGAGGGTTGTTCATATGAATTAATCTGAGGGTTTCGTAAGGTCTATTTGCTATATACCTGGGTCCAAGAGGCAAATAGGGTTCTATTCCTCCGTTGCACCACCCCTTTAGCTCCCACATAAATCCTGGGGAACCCCCATGGTGCATAAATTCGGCCGCTGGAACCAAGGGTGGGTTCATGATTTGACCATAGGGGGGGCGCGCCGGCGAAGTTGAGGCCTGAGGGTGTGTAACAAGAGAAGGGTAGCCAATTTGGGGGCTGCTCTGCGGAGAGGAGGCTGGGGTGTGGACGGGCCGGATTTGCTCAGTGATTTGGGCTAAGATACCAAGGCGGGTGATTTTAGTGGGCTAGAGGTTGGAACGATCGAATTTTAAAAGAAAATTCCCACAAAATTTGAATCCCCTAAACAAATTGAATTCCAATTAAATACTACTACCTCCGATCCATAATGATTGTTGGTGATTTGTACTAAGTCACCGACACTTTTATGGATCGGAGGGAGTAGATTTTTCTATAAAAAGAAATATATGAACAAGAGTCAAACAAATTTCCAAAATTAGGGAGATGTGAGCAAGCTATGTATGCTATTTTCCTAGATCTTAGTTGACCTGTACATTCTAATACTACTCCACTGTTGAACTTTAGCCAGTTCTACATATTTCCCAACAACAAAAAATATGGTAGAATATATTTTAGTTGATAAAATACTAGTACTCCAACATTTATTGGAGGGAGTAAGAAATTTCCTTGTCTGTCAATATATCATAAGAAACTTAACTTGTCCAAATCTCCAAATGAATAAATGAAAGAAGATTGCATTAGAATGATGGGCATATCTCGTTTGATCTTTTGCTTCTGATAGAAGGAGAGAACTGGCTTCTCATAGGAGAGAACTGATCCCGAGGTATCAAATAGGTGGACAAAACACAAACCATTCATCAGCTCTTCATACTCGTCCACTTCAGTGGAAATCTGCAGTTGAACAAGCCCTGATTCTTCAGATATACACTTTTAGGGTACAATGAAATATCCGCTTCTTCACTGGATCTTAAACATTTCTGGAAGCCTCAGGTCTGGGTCCAAGATCATCACCAACAACGGGCTTTAAGTTAACTCATACGAGCTCAGACTCTCACCATATGCACAACACAAGAAATTAAAGTAGTATCGCTGTTTGATCTTTTATTATTGAAATATCTCGCACAAAAGAATTATCGCTTATTCGTCGTGTAAATTCGTGATAGTACAAATGCAGTTGAGATCCAGTTGGTGTGCTATTGAACATCCAGAGACTGCCAGTCGTGGAATGACAGCCCATCAATAGTTGATGGCCGGAAGAGTAGCGGATTAACATCCCAGCCTTTCAGGCTTCCTTTGGACCATCTCATCTTTACATTGTCAATCTCCAGGCCGGAGATGTGCTCCAGCATCATACCACCAGTCCTGTGCTTCACCATCTCCTGGCATCCAGGCCGGTAGTCATACAGGCCCCCCGTATAGTTTGTCCATCTCTTGTAGGTCAGCTCGACGTTCTTGAACTTCAGGTTGCGAAGCAGGCTGTGCTTTGATCCAGCCAGGAAAACTCCGTTTTCTGATACCGATGAGATGTTGATGAAACTGATATCTGAAATGGCGCCTTCTTTCGAATCAGCATGCCTTGGACAGGTAGTGATGTAGATCGGTTCAGCTCTTCCCCACCATGAAGGATGGTAATACCTGGTGCGCATTTTGATGTTCGAAAACACCACATCACTAACGTTCCCTGCAAAATTATGTAGCTCCAAATCAGAGGATGCTTATAGCAATCCACTACTTAAGGCAGTAGCTGAATGTGCAAGCTAGGATCACGGCTAAGTAAAATTTATTTAATCCAAAGGAAAACTAAAGCTACAACACGAGGTTGACTAAAAAAATGTCCCCTGTAAGTTTTTCAGAACTCTGCCCCTTCCAGGAGTCCAGGAATTTGCAAGAACAAATAGTAGGAGTAGCTTTTTTTAATAAGATGTCCAGTTATATCACCTAACACTATGATAGTTCACTGACCATTGCAAGCAAAAAATCATTACCTCCATCACGGATCTGCATTGCAAGTCCTCGATGAGAATCAACTATAGTTATGTTGTCAAAGAGCAGCCTCTCAAAGTTGAAAAAGCTTGCACTTCCAAACTTGATGGCTGAAGATTTTGTCCGTATCCAGCAGTTTGTCGCTGTCAAGTTGTAAACAGGCCCTGTGCCAGACTTGGGGCAGATGGCATCATCTCCAGTGTCTATGTGGCAATCGGTGATGATCGTGTTGTTTGAACCCTCAATGTCAATCCCGTCATTGTTAGGAGAATCAAAGTCCCCGTATATGGATACATTGCGGATCACCGAGTTGTCACACCTGACAAGATGCAGGCTGCAGAGAATTCAAGCGTATCAAATAACAGCTGACATAGTTTTGCTAATCCTACCTACTGGTCCCTCTATCAAGTTAACAACCAATGAAGGCAAGGCAACTGATTGCAAATGTTTCTACGGAGTAGTATCATTAGAGTTCAGACTTGAAGTGAAAGAATTAGACAAATCAGTACATTTCACATGAGTACACTACATTTGTTCTATCAGTGGTTTTGACAGTGGCAGCATGTTCTGTGAGTACGATGAGAGGGATCAAGATGTGCTCACCACCAGTAGGCCGGCTGGTTGAGTGTGATGTCATGTATCCTGACGTCCTTGGAGTCGATGAAGCCGACGAGCCGGGGCCGGCACTCGTCGCCCTCGCAGTCCCCCGTGGCGTTCCAGCTCACCATGATGTTCTTCTGCGCGTTGGGCGTGACCACGAAGGCTCCGCCCTGGCCGTTGATCTCGCCGCCGCCGGTGACGCCCGCGCCGGTGGTGTTCTCGGCCAGCACGACGTACCAGCGGCGCGACTCGGGCGGGTAGTCCCGCTGCCTGGTCCCGCCCAGCAGTCGCGCGCCGGGGGCCACCTCGAGCACCACCCGCGAGCGGAGGTGCACGGTCGCCGTCAGGTAGTCCCCGGGCGCCGGGAGGAGGACGCGGCCGCCCCCCGCCGCCCCGCAGGCGTTGACGGCGGCCTGGATCGCCGCCGTGTCGTAGCGCGAGCCGTCGCCGGCCGCGCCGTAGTCGAGGACGGAGAAGACGCGGGCGTGCGAGGAGCGCGCGGCGGCCGGGGGCGGCGGCAGCAGGGTGAGGAGGAGGAGGGGCGCGGCCGCGAGCAGGAGGAGAGGGGATGCCGCCATTGCGGCGTGGACTCACTCCTGGATTCGCTCTCTCTTCTTTCTGCTGTCCGAGCGAGTGGGGAATAATCGCACGCGAGCTGCTGGGTTTGTGCAGTTGGATCGGAGGCCATGTCGCCGTCAGGAGAGGAGAGGTTGAAGACGAAATGATGCCATAAAGGGGTTTGTTCTGTTGGCGTGCGACCGGATCACAGGATAAGCTGCTGCAGGATGAGAGAAACTGGACCGGTAGTTGTTGAAATCGATCGGCGTATCAGAGCATCTCAATAGGACGAAATGGACAAAAATAACCAGTTGTAACAAATTTAAATAATAAACTTCCAACATGAATAACTTTTTTTTGCCGGTGCCGTGTGTAGTGGCGTGACACACTATTGTGCCACACCGTATATAGTGGCGCGGCACACCATTATATCAAT
Source organism: Dactylis glomerata (assembly GCA_007115705.1). Lineage (NCBI taxonomy): Eukaryota > Viridiplantae > Streptophyta > Magnoliopsida > Poales > Poaceae > Dactylis > Dactylis glomerata. The sequence continues at coordinate 7,707,915 of QXEO01000291.1, forward strand.
AGCGTCGTACTCCCTCCGTTTAAAATATAAGATGTTTTAGCTTTATAAAGCTAATGTATCTAGATATATTTTAGAGTATAGATTCGAGTGAACCTATACATTAAAAGATATCTAAATACATTCACTTCATAAAGCTAAAACATCTTATATTTCTAAACGGAGGGAGTACAATATAGTGCCACGTCATTATCTACGGCGTGGCACAATGGTGTGCAGTGCCATTGCCTACGGCGTGGCACAATGGTGTGCTGTGCCATTGCCTATGGCGTGGCACAATGGTGTGTCGCGCCACTGACTATGGCGTGGTAAAAAAGGTTATTCGTGTGAAATTCTTTCGCTGCAAGTTTATTATTCGAATTTGTTACAATTTTTGGTTAATTTTATTCATTTTGCCTCTCAATAGCGGCCGTAAAACGGGCCTGCACTAAGACTACTCATAGTACTAGATGGTCCTAGCGCACTCCGCTGCGCCTACCTCTAGTTCTATCGATGATTTTCTGCGACGTTTTTCATGTTCTATCTAGATGTGTGAGGTCTTTTTGTTGGGACGTTGAGGAATTCCGCACTTTGCCACGCCCCGAAAGATTATTAATGCGATTTATATGTGGTGTAGTTTGAGTTTGCTAGGTACGATGCAACATTGCTATTGCAATAAGAACAAATGAGTAGGAAGCAATGAACTTCCCATTTCTGAATCAAAGCACCGTGTGAACTTTTAAGATCAATTGCAAATAAAAAATGTACCTTTGGTATTCCATACTTCTTCATTTCTAATATGCATATTATACCTAAACTGGATTAATGCATCCTAATTTAAATAAAAATAATCATTATTGCAGTTTTTTGGAGTGGAAAATGTTGGTCAGGTATATGCCATATCATAGAATCAGTCACATCACCTAGCGAGGGTTTCCTATGATTCAATTTGGAACGGTGACCCCCCCAGTTCTATTAATTGCTGTGTAAGGAATTATGTTCCTATGTTTGTAATGGAATAAACCGTGACACGATGGCTTTCCCTCGAAAGCAAATGCCAGAAAGGCATCAATCAGTGGCTATTCATCCTGAAGTTGCTGACTTTTTTCTCAAGAAATAAAAACTTGCTACCCTAACCCAGACAGACTACATATCACACCAGCTGGAGGGTGCTTAAATATTGTTTTAGAAAAAGGATATCTAATTTGTGCTTCAAGCACCGAAAAGGAAGTTTTCATGGTAGAGAATTTTTAATCAAACAATATACATATAAGAATGTAATTTTTTTATCAAATTGAGCATCACAGGTTCTCAAGATCAAAAGCCCCTACTAAAATATAGTTTGTGGCGGTACCTATCTCCCTTCAAGTCACGAAAATTTGCATTTTCAGCTTAAATGCACATAGAACTGTATCATTGCATTTCAAAACAGGTTTAACTAAACAGAGATATACTGACATAAAATAGATTGCTTGGATTCAGTCACATAGTGGTATAAAAATCGTACACACAAACTATACTGAACAGCTTGATATCCACTTGGATAATAGTTGGTTTCAAAAGCTACGTATCTCCAGAGGATACAATGATGGATGGAGTTTGTCCTTAGAGTACTCCCATCAATTCATTTTCACGGTCATTGTGTGGCAAAAAAAACAACATAATCAACAAAATAAAGTGTTAATGTCCCAACTCATTGTGCTCTTCTCGCCTCACCACATGATTGTTGCTTCACTCAAAGCAAATCAAGGAAATATCAAAAAATACCTGAAGGGATGAAGACACTAAACCATTCAGCATTTCAGCACTTGCAGAATTGCACTGGGCAAACCTGTAACATCCCAGTATTTGGGACTAGGAATAGAGAGGAAACCGTGGTGTGCATTGCATTCATGCATCAGAAAATCCGGAGAATTTTCGCGCAAAACATTTAGAATACAAAGTGATCAAAGTTTCTCTCGCTCTGATTGTTTAGTTTAGCACATCGGAGCGAGTGCGATAAATTTTGGCATGACCTTTGTTGAATCATTGATTTTGGGGGAAGAATTGGAATTCAACATTTGAATTTGAGATACAAATAATTCAAATAAATTTGAATTGAAGTTTAAATAAATAATAAAAATTACAAAGGTAGAATACAAGAATGAATGTAGAATAATGTCTTTATTACAAATAAATAAGTTGTTTCATTACAAATCTCAAATAATGAGATTAAATACAACATAGGAATAAAAATTTACAAAATGAATAAAGAAAACCCTAATTAATAGTAATTCTTGTCCTCATCTTCATTCCTGCAAATAAGAAATCACAAAGACCAAAAGGAATATTTTCTTATGGTTAAAATGTCTGCCTCTATACTTTTGGAGGCAGTTTAGTTTATTAAACTTAGGTAAAGAAGTTAGGAAGAACTCCTAAATTCTATATCCTAGGACTAGAGGGCATCAATTTAACAAATAACCAACTCTGGAAAAGGGTCCATAAATCATACACTTGAAGTGATAGGCATTTCAAAGTCAGGCAACCAAAATCACATTTGAAACAGATAGCAACAGTAATAGGCAGATTTTGATACCCTCCAATCCTAGCTAAGCTTAATTAAGAAAATCCAAACTAAGAATTAATAACCATCCTTAGCACTAATCAGCTAAGATGATTAAGGACACCATTAGATAAAGAGGGGTCATTCCTGTTATGGACTAGTAGCCATATGAGATAATACACCTGGCAACACACAAAATAAAATCAAGACAGTGATATGCATCACTCCAGCCGTAGCTTGTTCCAAGGGAAAAAGAAACTCAATTTGACCTTGTGCACCAGGAGTGGGGTACACCTGCAAGCAGCACACTCACAGCATGCAGCTATGTGCTGTCAACACGGCAGTAGTAGATAGACAAAGCCACCAAAGGCACATCCCGCATCGGCACAACGCAACTCACTCACCTGCGCACCAGCAGCACCAAGAACATCTCAAGAACACCACTGGTAGGATCCTAGTAGTACCACATACACATGATCATTAGTGGAGACTAGGAGACAGATCAAGAACCAGGAAGGACAAGCATCACAACCAAGAAGGGCAAGCACTAGGAATAAAATGGACAAGCAAATCAAGCAAGAAGGAGGAGCTGGGCTGCCAAGCAAGAAGGAAAAGGGCTGCCAGGAAGGAGGAGCACAAGCTGAAAGAAGAAGGGCACCTGATCCAAAGATCTAGTACCAACCTCATCTCCCTGAAACTCCAGAAAAAGGTGAATAGCCAAAGATCAAGATCACAGTATCTGTTCTTAGTATTGCATAATCATCTCTGGAGATAAAATAAGTACATAAAAATCATCGCATCAAAATACCCTTCAACTAGAAGTATACCTAGGAGGATAGAGTGATGGAATACTCTCAGATAGGCATAGAGGTGCTATGCTTAGATCCTCATAGAGTAGTAAAAATCCAACAACATGAATATCTGTTCTTATTAAAATCTTAAGCCTCAGACCTTGCATCACTGGCAAGATCAAGCAAACAAGTAGACCTCTGTTCTTATCAGTGTATTGCTTAGCAAATGCTTATTTTTGCACACAACATCAACTAAAGTCACCACCAGAACCAGATCATTGCAGCCATCTCAACTCCATCCTAAATCCATTGTGCACACTCCAAAAGAGGCACCACAGTGGATATCTAGGACAGAACAGTAGCATACTCTGATCTAGCATATTAATTAGATGAAATCTTCAGTAAGGCATAATCAAATCATCACTGAATCTATCATCCAGTTCATAACTTTTCAAGGAAATCCATATAAAATCTTATCACTGAATTTCTTCAAGTAAAATCATCTCAGAATCATGTGTGATCATGATCAGATCCTCATTGCATCATTTCAATCACAAAATCAAGCCACAGTAAAAGGTGTACAAGCTCACCATCAAAGCTAGCAAGCTTACCATCCATTTATATCCAATATGTACTATTTGTACATTATCAGGTTTAGGATCATCCATAAGTCAGCAATAAAAGTCACAATATTTAAACTGAATCGAAGATTCAGTCCGGCATCTTAATTGAATTATAGCAAGAAGCTAACAGTAGCACACAAAGAGAGCACCACAGCATCATAGCCAAAATGGTACCACTAGCAATAGCCGAACCAACCGGCAAGGCAGGGCACTGAGAGAGAGGGTGAATAGATTGGGAACTCACAGAGCGGTCGTCATGAATTCGACGCCGATGACCACGGCACGGCGGCGCAGGGAGCCGAAGGTGCTCGGCCTGCACCCAGCCGCGACCAGCAGCAACATCAGCCGCTTGTACCACCACCGGGAGCCAGCTGGAGCAGCTCTGGAGCAGCGCCGGAGCACGACGACATCAGCACCGAAACCCTAGCCACAGGGAGGGTTCAGAGCAGCCACCAGAGGAGGCGCTGGGAGAATCAGGCGGTGTGGTGGTGTAGATCGAAGGAGGGCCGTTCCTCTGGGACAAATGGCGGCGACCGAGACAGCCGGAGCTCGCCGGAGTCTGCAGTGGTGGCGTAGGCGACCAGGGGGCGAAAGCGTGAGGCGCAGGCGGGGAGTCGAGAGAGGCCAAACAGATCAAATCGAGCCGGGGAAGGTTGTAGAGCACTTCAAGGCAGGCCCAAGCACCACCTCGCCGGCGTCGGAGAGGGCTGGGAGCGGTCGGGAGAAGGCGGCGATGCAGCGGCGTTCTCCGGGCTCGAGAGCGAGAAGGGGTGAGAAAGGAGGAGAGGGAGAGCGTCTGGGGGTCCATGGTCCGGTCGGGTCCTCACTGGACCTAAACCGACCGGGTCGGACCAGGCCATATGGGCCAGACCATGGGGCCAGCCCATTAGGCCAGATGCCAATTTTGTTTTTGAAACTTGGTTAAAATTATTCAAATCCTCAATAAACATCAAACAAGTTTTAAATGATCAAAGCATGTGTTAAATTAAAATTCAAGAATAAATAATTAGAAACTTTTTAGAAACTGTGGCAACTAAAAGAAAACACACTTAATAATGTTAAGACTAATAACTTTAACTTAAAGGTATTCTGTTTCTTGAATCTTAAATTATTTTTCCCAAATACTAAAATTTTAGGAAAAATGTTAAATACACATTAACTAGGATGTAGGGAGTATTCTTAACTTCAATAATTTGTTCAACCATTGTCTTCTTCAAATTGATGTCCATTCATAAGAAATTCTTAAATCAACTTAGTAACTACTTAAAAACATGACTAAAGCCCTAGAAAAGTGTTCATAGAAAGTAACCACGTCCCATAAGCCATCTTAGGGTTTTTAGTAACTTAAAGGAGTCTCAATACTATGTACTCCTTTATAAATATGTTCTTCAAAAGTTATTCTTTTTAAACACTATGAACATCAACACCAAACCATTTCTTTCAGTCTTGAGATAAATAATTGCTCTTACATGCTAAGATTGTTTTCAACGCTAACAACAACTAGGTATTACTTTATTGATATGATTTACTTCAACATTGCTTGTTCACAATCAACTTATTAATTGCTAATCATCAATGCAACTTAAAAATTGTTATTTTCATGTCTTCACTATTCATCATCATCCTCCTGTACCTAGGAATAATGATAAATCCTAAAAACAATAATTTTGTTCTTGTTACGCTATACTTATATAGGATAACAAGTTAACCTAAAACCGTAACAACCTTGTGTGTGTAATTGACTCTAAAAGTGCAACAGATCCTAAATAAATCACCATAACTCACCAACACTAAATTATCGGGGGTTAAGATACGCTTAGAGCGACGCATAGCATCTATTATGCATATCATGCTGCAAGCTTCTAACATCATCTTTACCAGATGATGATTGTTATTTCAGAATTTGGATTTCTTACGTATCGAAGACCTTGACTTGCATAATCTTGCAGTCAAAAAGGCAAGTTCACTCTTGCTCATACCTCTTGATTAATTTTATCAAATTACTTGCAAATATATACCTGTGGTATTACTACTGCATCTAAAAGAAAAAGGTTCTCTTTTATAATTAATATGACTAGCTGGTTATCGACCCGAGTGGTGGTAACCTCGGAGGGCTGGCAAATGGAACCATGGTATGATTGTTGTGGTGGAGGTTCCATTTGTACGGGAGAGTAAACCCTAGGATTAATAACAAATGTCGCCAGTGATTCTTGCGCCGTACAATGCGCGTTAACCATGAGATCTGGAATGGGACGGGAAAGTCAGCTGGATCTTCTTCCTTTCGCATGTCAACGGAGGACCATACCGAATGGTCGGGATGTAAATCGTATAGCGTTGCCTGACAACAAGGGTGGGACCCCTAAGTTCCCTCGGTACCTAGTGTCTATGATGGATTGTGGGTATCTCGGGCATGTAAATCGGGGCTTGCGCGTTGGCTATGCCGTAAATCGGGGCTTACCGTTGCCTGAGCGAAGCAAAAGGGTGGGCATGCGGGGTCGCGGAGAAGGGCAGTGATCAGCTTGGATCTTAGACTGGGCCCCACACAAAGGAAGTGTGGACGAGCTAGCTACTTGGTTGTGCAACAAGGCTAAGGTCTCTCATGGGTAAAGCAACGCACCTCTGCAGAGTTATCAAATTGTGGCTTGTCACTCCTTGTTCCGGGAAGGAACTGCGAACGCAGCAGGAAAGGAACTCCATGAAGTTCTAATCAACCTGTGAAGGCTGACGGACATAGTTCTTTTGAATAAAAGCAACCTCTTGAAGAAATGTTTACGAAAACTTGCATTGCCAAATGACTCTTGGGTCTACGGCTGTAGTTAGTGCATAAAACACCTTATTCCCTATATGAACTTGCTGGGTAATGCTCGTTACTCACCCCACTCCCTCTTAACCCTTGCTTAGATTGGAGGCAACACAGGAGGCAACCTCGAGATAGTAAAGATGAAGAAGCCCTCGACCAATGTCAGAATTAGCAGTGAAGTCAATGACTACGTCAAGCTTGGTGGAAAACTAGAATAGGAATAGAAGGGAAACATTCCCTAATCCTAGAACCTAAGTAGTTAGGGTAATTCTGTAGTGAGTAGTAAGCCAACTGCATTAGTTGTAGCTTTAGTTCAGTCTTCAATGTATTCTTTCTCGATTGTAGTCGCCAGGACTAAACCTCTACCTGTTGAGGAGGTTCTGAAGATCTTCTGTATGATGAAAATTGTAACTCTATAGTCATGCCTTGGACCCGCGATGTTTCTGTTGTACCACTCTGAGGGATGTAATACTAGTGAGACGGTGTTTCATTGGTGTTATGTCAACGACTTGCATACTACACATGCAGTGGTATGCTGGGTCACCGCAAAACCACAAAAAGAACAATGGGCTAAAGATTGATAAGAGAGTACCATACTATTCTAAACTTCTTTTGTCCACCTACATGCTTTCTTTTGCAAGTTCTAATCAATTGCCTAATGTCAAAAGGTAGAATTGATCATACATAGCCAAGTCGAGTGCTTATAACTGTAGCAGATTCAGGGACCATCATCAAAATCAAATGCAAAATCGCCCAGAAAAAGGAAAGAGATGTGATGTGCACATCACCGTGGGATTGAAGTCCATCACTGCTCCTTCATCTTCTCCAGAACGGAGAGCAGTGGCAGAGCATGACACGCAACAAAGGAGGGGCCAGTTGCTCAACAATGCAGGATTTTTAACCATGGAATCATCAGCTGAAAATAATAATTGTCACAAAATATCATGAGCCGATGTCCAAAATAGAGCATCTATTCAGATTTTTCTACAATCGGCCAAATCAGCACACAATGGTTGAGCATATAACATTTGTATTCATCTGGAAGAATCAAACAATCGAAAATCCTCTAGTTAGACTACTGATTTCTAAGCAGATTAAGAGAAGAGAACTTTGTATTTGAACACTCAGATTTGATGCTCCAATTTTAAGAACTTTGAAAGAAATTGACGCTACCACAACCAGAAATTGGCAGTTGCAGATTGCCCTTGTTGCTAGCTACTGATGTGTGGCAACCATTTGGGCTGGCAAGAACCAACGGGAATGAGAAATAAAGGGTTAGGAGATGGGGATTTGGGGAAAGCACTGAGAGCGAGAAAACCTAGCCATGGGAGACGCTCCGCCGACCGGGGCTGCCCGTAGCTTTGGCGACTCAGGGCAAATTCCAGAACCATATGATCCACACGTAGCTCCGCCTACGATGGAGAGCCTTTGTCGTCCATCGCTGCTCATCGTACCCGACCCAGGGAAAGGATGCACGGCCTCGCGCCCTCACCCGATCTCGACCACAACAATCCAACAATGGCGAAAGACGTAAAAAATGGAGAGGATTCACCTCTGCATCAATTCGCATCGCCTTCAACTATACACGGCCACGCCTCCTCAGATCCGGTGCTCTGCAGCAGCACGACCTTGCTAAGTCGAGGGCCGATTAGGCGTTGCTCTTTCAGCCCTCACCTCCATAACCTAGCTCCGTCCAGAGCTTCCAAGATCTGCTCTAGCACGGAACCAGTAAGACCTCACGGCGGTCCGTGTTGGCGTTGGAAGGAGAGGCTGGATCTTTGCGGTGGCGGGCAATCGGTGGGCAGTAAAATGGGCAGCGGCAGCCATCTAAGGGGCGAGCAGTGTCTGCCTATTTTTTCTTTTCTAATAACGCGAGCAAGCCTAGAGTATACATCTACTACTATAACGGTTGACTGAACCGACTTACGATAGGCCACCTCCACGAATCAGAAACAATCGAACCGATCGGAAGACAAGCCTCAAGTTCCTTTGTAGGTGGACCCACAACAGCAATCTCACAGGGACCCGTGACAGCGACCTGTCATTCACTCTAACAGGCTCAATATACAGGGAGCTTAGAGCTCTTTCAAGATGAGTAACTAAGGTACTCCCTCTATCCTAGTTTTAAGGACATAATTTAAAAGTCACACAATCTTAAAATCCACACATCTCCTAGGCATGTTAGAATTTAGAGCAAGTATAAAAGTGCTTAGTCAGCTGGCTATAAGGATTTAAATATTATATTTGTGCTTAAGGATTTAAATATTATATTTATGCCTAGTTGAAGGAGAGAGAAGAGTAGTGGGCTCTTATGCAAGAGCTGCTACAGCACATGCTATTAGGCACTTTGTGAGAGTATCAAGTGTGTCAAGTATTTATAAAGTAGTAAACTTTTGTAGTTAGCTACTGTACATGTTAACTATAAAGCTGGCTATAGATGGCGTGGCAATGTCTTATAGGCAGCAGCTGGCTATACTATTGTTCTTATTTTTAAGGTGTTTAACTGTCGGCTTTGCATGGATATTTTAGATCTATAGGAAAGAGAACCTGTGGTAGAGATCTACGAGAAAGGGGGGTCGTGGTAGAAAGGATGTAAGGAGTTCTTAAGGTAGAGGACTTACATCAAAGTCCCGCTGGGTGGTCTAGGACTCGATTTTTCGGTAGCAACTAAAGATCCCGATGTAACCCTAGTAGTGCTAGGGTGTGATACGTCTCTAACGTATCTATAATTTTTGATGCTCCATGCTTATTTTTACACCATTTGTTTAGTGTTTCGTTACACTTCGTGGCATTTTTATGCATTTTCCAGGACTAACCTATTAACGAGATGCCACAGTGCCAGTTCCCTGTTTTCTGCTGTTTTTATGTTTCAGAAAAGTTACACAGGAAATATTCTCGGAATTAGACAAAACAAAAGCCAAACATCCAGAAATTCACCGAAGCTTCCAGAGAACCGAAGAGGAGACGGAGTGGGGCCACGAGGGGCCCACACAACAGGGCGGCGCGGCCCAGGGCTAGGCCACGCCCCCAATGTGTGTGGCCACCTCGGTCCACTTCTAATGATGCCCCTTCGCCTATAAAGACCCCCCAACGGGAAAAACCTAAAAACCCGATCACTTTTCCAGAATATATTGCGATCTGCCGCCGCCATCGACCCGAGATCGGGAGGGTCTAGAAGCTCTTCTCGGCACCCTGCCGGAGAGAGGAATCGCCACCAGAGGTCTTCTTCATCGCCATGCTTGCCTTCGGCGCGATGAGTGAGTAGTCTACCTTGGACTATGGGTCCATAGCAGTAGCTATATGGTTGTCTTCTCCGCCATGTGCTTCATGTTTAGATCTCGTGAGCTGCCTTACATGATCGAGATCACCGTTATGTAATTCTACATGTTGTGTTTGTTGGGATCCGATGAATATTGGTGTTATGATTGAGTTGATGTGCTGAATATTATCTTATGTTATCTCTATGTTGTTTATGATCTTGCATGCTCTCCGTTGTTAGTAGCTATCTTGGCCGAGTAGATACTAGTGACTCCAAGAGGGGGTATTTATGCTCGATAGTTGGGTTCATGCCTCTATTTAATCTGGGGGAGTGACAGAAACCTCTAAGGTTGTAGATGTGCTGTTGCCACTAGGGAGAAAACAACATTCATATGCTCAAGGGCATATGCTTTGTTTACATTACACACTTTGCTTAATGCAGTTATCTGTTGTTTGCAACTTAATACTTGTGGAGTTCCCGAATTGATTCGCCACAAGTGGATTATTAGTCATAGATGCAGTTGGATGGCGATCTATGTATCTTGTTGTAATGCCCAGAGTAAATCTCATAGTGATCCTCTCGACATATCACGTTGTCTTTATTCTATCAATTGCCCAACTGTAATTTGTTTACCTAGCATGTGTTAATTTATCTTATGGAGAGACACCACTTGTGAACTGTGGACCCCGGTCCTATTTCCATTATATTGCTATCACCTGTTTACTTTACTCGCACTGTTTACTTTACTCGCATACTACTATCTCTTTCCACTCGATATGCTCATACCCTTTGTTTCAAGCAAACCGGTGAGATTGACAACCTCATCGTAAGTTGGGAATAAAGTATTTGGTTGTGTTGTGTGCAGGTTCCACGTTGCTACTAGTTGAAGACGCGCTAACAAGAAATCGTTAACGGCGCCCTTGTTGGAGTGTCACTAGGCTAGCAAGCATCACCTTCTTGAGTTTGGCGTTTTCTTACTGGTTCGATTAAACCTTGGTTTCTTACTGAGGGAAAAACTTGCTGCTATATTCATCATACCTTCCTCTTGGGGTTTCCCAACTGGCCGGTCATTTACTTCATCATCACCGCGCCATCTATAGCAATCAAGACTTTTTCTGGCGCCGTTGCCGGGGAAAAAGAAGACTTCTACAAGGGGCGTTTCACACACACATCCTTTACTTTGTTTTAAGTTTTGCTTTTACTTTATTTTTACTTGCATTGTTTTATCAAAAACACAAAAAAAATAGTTTCCTTTATAGTTGTTTTCACTTGTCTGCTTTTAGCTTTGCTAGAATGGGTACTCATGAGAATACCAAGTTGTGTGATTTCACTAGCACTAATAATAGTGATTTTATCTGCACTCCTATTGCGCCACCTGCTCCTGCTGCTAATTTTTATGAGATTAAGCCTGCTTTGTTGAACCTTGTTATGAAAGAGCAATTTTTTGGTGCTAGTACTGATGATGCTGCAGCTCATCTCAACAATTTTGTTGAGCTATGTGAGATGCAGAAATATAAGGATGTAGAGAGTGATATTAGTAAGCTTAAGTTGTTTCCTTTTTCTTTGAGAGGAAAAGCTAAGGATTGGTTGTTGTCTTTGCCTAAAAATAGTATTGATTCATGGGCTAAGTGTAAGGATGCTTTTATTGGTAGATACTATCCTCCTGCTAAGATTATAGCTTTGCGTAGCAATATTATGAAGTTTAGTCAGTTTGATAATGAACATGTTGCTCAGGCTTGGGAAAGAATGAAATCTATGATATAGAATTGCCCCACTCATGGACTGACTACTTGGATGATTGTCCAAACTTTTTATGCAGGACTGAATTTTTCTTCAAGGAACCTATTGGATTCAGCTGCTAGAGGCACTTTTATGTCCCTTACCTTAGGTGCCGCAACAAAGCTTCTCGACAATATGATGGTAAATTACTCTGAATGGCACACCGAGAGAGCTCCACAAGGTAAGAAGGTAAATTCTGTTGAGGAAACCTCTTCCTTGAGTGATAAGATTGATGCTATCATGCTTATGCTTTCTAATGATAGGACTCATGTTGATCCTAATAATGTTCCTTTGGCCTCTTTGGTTGCTCAAGAAGAGCATGTTGATGTAAACTTTATTAGAAATAATAATTTCAACAACAATGCTTATAGGAACAATTTTGCTAGTAACAATTATAGGCCGTATCCTTCTACCAATGGTAATGGTTATGGTAACTCTTATGGTAATTCCTCCAACAACACTAGGGCCGCGCCCTCCGAGCTTGAGGTAATGCTCGAGGACTTCATCGGTAAGCAAAATGCTTTTAACAAGTCTGTTGAGGAAAAGTTAGGCAAAATTGATATTCTTGCTTCTAAAGTTGATAGCCTTGCTCATTGAAAGAGCATTTGCCCCCATGTGTGGTTTTGGTAATTAATGACAATCCCTATGGACTAATGTTTGCATCGAGTTATATTTGTAGGACTTGTCCGTAGACAACGCTTGAGCCATATGTTGGTTTCAAGGTTGTAAGAAGATGCAAATAAAGAAGTTTATGTGATGATCAAGGGAGTTGAGCCTATAGAAGACATCATCATTATGAAGGAAGAAGATGAAGTCCAATGTTGATCAAGTCGAAGCGCAAGTTCAAGATAGGCATATAGAAAATATCATTTGCTTGAAGCTATGGGGGAGCAATCCGCAAGACTTCACCGAGCAAGCGCAATCAAGAAAGGTAGTCCAACTTGAGAAGATCAAGATCGTCACTATCTAGCTCAAGTGGAAGGCGCAAGGCAAAGGTATGATCTTGATAGGGTTTCTTTCTTACCGGTCTCATAGTGTTTGGGAGACCGGGTTTTAGGATCGATAGCCGTACTATCAAGAGGGGCTCTCGAGTGAGTAACTTATTCGTATTGTTTGGAGAGAGCTCAAACCTTTGCATACTTGGCATTATCTTTCTTGGTTCTTATTTGGCTTTTATCCATGTGAGGTTCTAGAGCTTGTGGTTATTTCCATGACAAGCTCTAGCTCATCAAAAACCGATTTCGTATGGAACTCTAATTGCGTTTTTGGTGTTTGGAGGTTTTACCGATTCATCTTTATAGCTAAGTCAAACCTTTTATCATTTGGTTTCATCCTACTTTGTTGGACTATGATATTTCTATGGATTATGTTGTAGAGCTCATTGTGGTGATTCCAACGAGCCCAAGATCATCAAAAACGGAGTCCGGATGCAAAAGTTATCGCTGTTTTCGTGTTCTCACTTTTCCTGGGCGAAATATCCGACCCAGTTTTGGAAATATCCGGCCGAAATATCTGACCTCAAATCTGAGTGACGCGCGCCTTGCCTTTTTCTGGTCCTTAGCCATTTTTAGGGGTGGCCGGAATATCCGGCCCAGTTTTGGAAATATCCGGCCGAAATATCCGGCCCCAAATCTGAACGACGCGCGCGAAGTCCTTAGCAGTTTTTTGAGGGGGGCGGAATATCCGGTCCAAACTTGGACCGGAATATCCGGCCCCTGCAGTACTGCAACGGCTACAATCCCGGGAGGGGTATAAATACCCCTCCCCTTCTTCAAGCTTGGGTTAGCTCGTTTTTCCCCTCTCTCTCCCTCCATTGTTGACCTTGGAAAGCTTGCCCATCTCTCAATTCCTCCCATGATTCTTGCATATCTTTGAGGGAAAAGAGAGAGGAGATCTAGATCTATATTTCCACCAATCACTTCCTCCTCTTTGTGAGGGGAACCCATTGGATCTAGATCTTCGAGTTCTTTGTGGATTTCTTCCTTTGTTCTTCCTCTCATATCCCTCCATAGCATTTGTTGCTTTGGTAGGATTTGGGAGAGAAGGATTTGAGCACTTCGTGTGTTCTTGCCATTGCATTTGGTGCATCGGTTTGAGTTCTCCTCGGAGATTCGGTAGTGAAAGTTCGTTGAGCTTTTTACTCTTGGGTTCTTGGAACCCTAGACGGCTTAGTGGCTTAGTGGTTACTTGGGGACCTCCAATTGAGTTGTGGAGATCTTCCCAAGCTTTGTGGTGCCTCCGTGGCAATTACTTGGGGACCTCCAATTAAGTTGTGGAGATCTTCCCAAGCTTTGTGGTGTCTCCGTGGCAATTACTTGGGGACCTCCAATTAAGTTGTGGAGATCTTCCCAAGCTTTGTGGTGCCTCAGTGGCGATTCTTGGGAGCCTCCAATTGAGTTGTGGAGATTGCCCCAAGCTTGTACGGGTTCGGTGACCGCCCTCAAGTGTCCCATAGTGGCCGGGTCTTCCATCTTGGTGGGAGGGCTCGAGGAGATTACGGTGAGCCTCCGTGGCGTTTGGGGAGCCTTGTGCCTCCACACCGCTCCAACGGAGATTAGCACTCGCAAGGGTGTGAACTTCGGGATACATCATTGTCTTCGCGTCCCTCGGTTATTTCTATACTCGAGCTCCTTTACTTATGCAATTTACTTTGTGATAGCCTTCGTGCTTGAAGTTATATATATCTTGCTATCTCATAGTTGCTTATCTTGTCTAGCATAAGTTGTTGGTGCACATAGGTGAACCTAGTTTGTTTAGGTTTTGTATGCTTGGCAAATTAAACGTTAGTTTTATTCCACATTTGTCAAGCCACTCGTAAAAGTTTTAAATCGCCTATTCACCCCCCCTCTAGGCGACATCCTTGTACTTTCATTTGGTATCAGAGTAAGGTCTCTCATTTTAGGGCTTCACCGCCTTGAGATCAAAGATGTCGGCTAGGGGATTAGTGCACAATGACACCTTTATATTTGATGGCACTAATTAGGATATATGGAAAATTTGCATGCTTAATCATTTTCGTGATATGGACCCAAATATAGAGAGAATTCTAGATATGGGTTTCTCTCCTCCTAAGGATTCCCAAAGTCTATCTTTAGAGGAGAAGAGAAACTCTTATCTTAATTCTCGAGCTACTAATGTGCTTGTTGATTTTGTGAGCAATGCAGTTATTCTTGCAATCATGCCTTTCCGTAGCGCTCATGAGTTTTGGACAAAGATTCAAGACAAATATGACATGTCCAACAAGATTGAGGATGATTGTATTCCCTCCACTTCTGGTCGTGATGAACTCTCTTCCACTTCACCAAAGTGTAGCAAGACACAAGGTAACTCTATGGTGAATGGTGATGGAAATTGCAATGTTGATAGTAAGCTTACTTGTGATGATCATTCATCTCTATCTCATTGCCATGCTTCATCTTTGGACTTAAACACTTCTAGCACCATAAATGCTTTACATGCTTGTGTTGATAGTCCTTGCATATCATGTGTATGCTCCTTGAACACATCTCATAATGATATGCTTACTTCGTCTTGTTGCCATGATATAAATGCCTCTAGTTCCTCTAGTTGTTGTGTGTCTAACAATGTAGAGGAAACCGGAAATTCTATTGGCCAAGACATGATCTCGCTTGGTGCTTCAAGTATTTATTCATCATCATCAATTGCTTCCCACATTTGCCTTATGGCTAGGGCTTCAAAGGTAACTCCTTCTTTGGAACCCAATATATCTAGTGATGATGAGAATGAGGATAATGAAGAAGAATATGATGATCTTGCTTCTTTATTTGAGAAGAGTGAAATGTTTTTTCATGCTATTCGTAAGAATAAAATTGCTTGCTCTTACTTCTATAAGATTTTGGCTATTGCCACCGAGAGCAATAAAATTATTGAGGAGCATGAGAATACCATTTTTAAAATGCAAGGTCATGCCCGTGATTACGCGGATGAGATTGCGGATCTAAAAGAAGCTCTAGAAGAAGAACAAACCACCAAGGAATCTCTTGAGGAGACCTTTACTTTAGAATTATCTAAAATAAAGAAATCCTATGATAGAACTCTTGTGGTGGCAAATGATTTTGGAACTAAATATGAAGAGCTTGTAGTTACTTATGCTAAACTCCTTGAGAATGTTGTGCTTCTTAAAAATGACTCTAGGGTCATTTCGTGTGAGCCCATCATTCTCACCGAGTCGCATGAGCAACTTAAAGCTTCAAATTCAAATGAGCTTACTAAATTGTCTTCTCCGCTTTCCATTAGTGATGATGCTTGTGCTACTAACTCTACTTCTTGTGAAGCATCCATCTTGAAGGAGAATGTTGAGCTAAGGGCTCAACTTGATTTGCTAACTAGCAAATATGGGAAATTGGAAGAAAATCATGGAAAGCTCTCTAGCTCCCATGAGGATCTTCTAGCTTCCCATGATAGGCTAAAATTAGCTCATGAGGCTATTATGTCAAAGGTAACATCTAGTGAGCCTCATGTGGACATTTGCACTACTTCTCAAAATGCCATATTGCCTTGTGCTAGTCCTAGTAATTCATCCACTCATAACATTGCTACATCTTGTGATGAATTACTTTCCTTTCCTTGTTGCTCTAACAATGAAGCTTCTACTTCCTCTAGTACTTGTGTTGTTACTAACCATGTAGAGGAAATCGAAGAGCTCAAGGCCCAAGTCTCTTCTTTGAAAAAAGACTTGGTAAAGAGTCATGAAGGGAAATCCAAACTCGACAATATGTTGAGTGTGCAAAAATCCCCCAATGACAAGAGTGGACTTGGGTTTATCTCCAACAACAACAAGAAGTCCACGGTTAACAAGAAGAAGAAGAAGGGCCAAGGACAAGTCAAAGATCCGGCCAAGATTGTTTGCTTCAAGTGCAAAATTGAAGGGCACCATGTTAGATCTTGCCCTTTGAAGAAGAAGGCATTAGTTGAGAAGCAACAAGGGAAGCGGCCTCAAGTTCAAGGGCACGCTCAACCTCGAGTTGAAGAAATGCCACTTCCCAAGAAGAATCAAGCTAATGCTCCCATTGCGGAGAAATCAAGTGAGAAGAAGGTGAAGAAAAGAACTTGCTACATATGCTGTGAGAAGGGTCACCTTTCTTCTTCATGCACTATGGGTAACTCATCCAACCCTATCATAATTGATGATGCTTATTCCCTTTGCAAGGATAAGGTTGGCAATGTGTTTGCCAAATTTGTTGGTACTCCATGTGGTGTCAAGAAAAGAACCATTTGGGTGGCCAAGCCTATTGTGACTAACCTCTTAGGACCCAACTTAGTTGGGGACCATCACACCAAAACTTGATCAATAGGTGTTTGTTGGAGGGCATTGGAGACTTGGCTATATCATGAAGAATTAAGGGATCTTCATCAATATATTATCTCAAGTCAAGTCAATTGGATTATCTTGTTTATATCATATATCCAATGTTCCTCTTTGCGGTAACATGTACTCAACTTATCTACATTGAAAGTTACTCGCCCCTTTTGCATGTGTTGGTTGTGTTCCATTACATGTGTTGGTATATGTTGTGCTACCTACTTGTTTTATTTTGATTAATCAAGTATGTACTTGTGGGTTTGCATACCATGTATGTGTGTTTGTGTTTGAGCCTTATTGCATCTTCGTTTATATTATTTGGCTTTTTTTTAGAGACTAATGGACTATCCATTTTGGGGGAGTGATATGCTTTGGCACTTCACAATCCTAAATATGTGTGCACATGAGGAATACCACTTAGTGTTTATATTTTAAATTATCTAGTCGCTATGTGGTATGTCATGCTCATGAGAAATTCAAATTCTATAATGTCCATTAATCATCTCATGTTGGATTTTATTTGCCTCTTGTGAAAATAAATGCTTTATCACATTATGGGGGAGAAATATGCTTTGTGCATACTACAAACCAATAAAATGTGTATATTTGAGGTTGTGTCACATAGTGTTGATATTGCAAATTATCTTTCTTCTATGTGACATGTTTGCTCAAACAAGTTTCAATTTGCCAAATTGTTTTATTGCTCTTGTTTTGGATCTTGTTTGTGAGATACATTCTTGGTAGGGTTTTCCTAAAATGTGGAATTCTATATCAAAGTTGGAAAACCATTTGCTTCAAGTTATCCTAATCATTGCTTTGCGTGACTGTTTAACTATTTGAGTCTATCAAGAATATCTTCTTTAGCATGGTGTTTAATTCTTATCCTTTTCATATGCTTCTTGTTGTGAAGATGATCTTGGATTTATGTGTAAAATACCACCGGGAAATTAATAACTCCAAATACCTCTTGTCCTTGGACAATTGGTACTCTATCATGTGGTATATATATTGATCATCTTTTTATTGGCTATTGCTTTTAATTACCTTATCTCTTGCCAAGGAATGTATTTGTTTTAAATTCCCATTGTCTTTCTTAACTCTTGTGATTCCATTTGATTTTGTTGAACTTGTTTTGTGTTATTCTTAATATAGGTTGAGATGATGATCCCATTTGTGTGCATTTTGTATTTAAATGCAAAATCATAAATAATGCACTAATCTTGGGGGAGCTCTCCTATATTTTCTATAACATACTCTTGCGGCTTATTTCAATTAGTATTGGTTATTGTTGGAAGACAAATCTTTTTGTTTTTGGTACTTAGTGTGCCATCATAAAAGAGTGGAGAGTTTGGTTTGTTTGTTGGAACCTTGCTCTCTTTGGGAGAATGGTTATCTCTTTTCTTGATTTTGCTCTATATTCTTAAAATGAGATAAGTCATTGGGCATGTGTGTTTTAGTGATCCTTTATGCTCATTGGCGTTTGCTTTGTTCACTTGGTGGACTTTGGAGTCAATCTTGTGTTGAGTTGATTCTTTGATATAATTTGGACAACCTTTAGTTCTTCACACCTTTGTGTGACTTCTTGGTCTTCTTGGTGTTTTTTTTTCCAAATTGTATCTCTTTTGGCTCTTGAATGTCTTGTGCATGCATATTTACTAAATGTATACTCTATGGCATGCTTTGCTTTCTTTGATCCAATATATAGGGTAAACTCCAATAAATCCTAAATCGGCTAAGAAGTGCATGAAATTCAAGTTCATATCTATATGCACATATTTATGTGGAGCTTGTCCTATATATTGTAGTGTCTCTAACTACTTCGGACCCAATGAGTTTGGGGACCATATTGTACTTGAATTTGTTTTAGGTACATGGGAGATATATTGGTGCTTGTCTCAATAATAAGCATGAAGCAGTGTCTAGTTGATAATTTGTGGCAAGCTAGGATTATTGAAGAACTCCTATCTACTACATCCTTCCAATGGTATCTCGGTAACAAGTATCTTATTCATGCATACTTTTCTAGCATCTAACCTTGTGTGGGTCATTTCATGGCATGAAAATCTTTATTTGCAAAGATCTTAATGAAACCTCTCTATTGAAAATATGAGTAATCTGAGATGAGTGCATATTTTGGGGAATATATAAAATCATGCTCATGATTCACCCTTCCCAAATATGTCTATCTAGCAATTTTATTGCATATCAACTCCTCAAGTTCCTCACATGTGCAATATTGATGAAAGTGCAAATTTAGTTCTTTCTTTTGGTATACTTATTCGTGATACTTGTTGCTTTTCTCAAAACATCCTAACTATCTTCTTTACCTTGTTGATATTTGTGATGTCTTTGACATGTTTGTGGTTGAAGTTCTTCAATATGCAATAAGATAAATTGAACCTTTGGCCATACTTTAAAAGTAAAAATCTCATTGGTATATTGCATGAACTTGTTTGGATATCATGTTCTATTCTTTGTATCTATTTTATGTGTACATGTTTCTTTGTGATAATTATCTTTGTGATGTTGTCTACTTAGAAACTTATACACATGAGAGATGATATCTCCTTATTTGATATCTTTTTAAACCTTATGTGTTGGGATGGAATGCTAAGCAATATCATTCATTGAGGACTATGTGGATGCTCTATGTACATCTTTGTACTAGTCTTATAATATGCTTTGTCATTCCTATCACACATTCCTTTGGTTGAACCGTTTAATATGTTGGTTCCTTATTTGTTGCGCAACCATTTTCTTGATGCAAGTGTTAAGCTTGATTTCTTTTCTATGGTCTCTTGCTAATGGTTCCTTTTAAATGGTATTGAGGGAGTGAGGATTCCATGTTGTGCAAATTGTATTCAAATGCAAACATTATATCTTGTGCATGTACCTTGGGGAGCTTCCTCATTTCATTTTAAAGCATCATTTTGTGGTTATCATAGTATTTGATGTCACTTGGTATCATTATGTTTTGAATAATATCGAGGGAGTGATGATTCCATGTTTGTGCACCTTATACTTTAATTCAGATAGAATATGTTGTGCACAAACCTTGGGGAGCTTCTTCATATTATTTAGAGCATTGTTTTGGTCTTCTCATAATATCTTTATTTGATTCGCTATTTGGATCTTTTGATTGCTATCTTCATTTGTTGGAAGTTTAACCATCATGTCATCCTATTTTGTTTGCAATCTTTGATCCTCAATATAGTTTGATTTCCTCCAAATTCTTGTCCTTGAATTTGTGCATGTGTTTTCACCTTTTTTGTGTCATGCACACCTTGAGGAGGAACTCTCACTATATTGGCCTTCTAATCCTTTCCACCCATTTTGGCAATGGATGCCAATGGGGGAGAAGTTTCAAGGGTTTGAAAGGAATTGGGTTTCACGCTTTTGTTTTGTTCTTAAGCATTTGCCTTGCATGCTTTGCATGGTTGAGTATATATAGTGGAAACTCCACCAACAACATTGGTTGGCAATATATGCAATGAAATTCAAGTTCATTCACACGTGCATAGATTGTGGGGGAGTTTGCTCTATATATGATGGTTCTACTAACATCACATACTTTTGTAGTATTTGATGTTAGTGTAACCATCTTAGTCCTTTAAATTCATTATATAAACCCTCTCAAAGAGATTGTCATCAATTACCAAAATGGGGGAGATTGAAAGAGCATTTGCCCCCATGTGTGGTTTTGGTAATTAATGACAATCCCTATGGACTAATGTTTGCATCGAGTTATATTTGTAGGACTTGTCCGTAGACAACTGAAAAGGACACAGATGTCGCCTAGAGGGGGGGTGAATAGGCGATTAAAACTTTTACGAAAGGCTTGTACAAATGCGGAAATAAACTAACGTTTAATTTGACAAGCTTACAAAACCTAATAAACTAGGCTCACCTATGTGTACCAACAGCTTATGCTAAGCAAGACAAGTAGCAAGGTGATAGCAAGATATATTACTTCAAGCACGATGGCTATCACAAATGTAAAGTGCATAAGTAGTGGAGCTCGGATAAGAGTTACCGAGGCACGAAGGAGACGAAGATGTATCCCGAAGTTCACTTCCAAAGGAAGCTAGTCTCCGTTGGAGAGGTGTGGCGGCTTAATGCACTCCGAACGCCACAAAGGCCTCACCTTGAGATGTGGTAGCACAATGCTCACCAAATGCCACAAAGGCTCACCTCAAGATGCGGAGGCACGCTACACACCAAACGCCACAAAGGCTCACCTTATTCTCCTCGCACCCTCGCACAAAGCAAGATGCCACGATCCACTATGGGACACTTGAGGGCGGTCACCGAACCCGTACAAGCTTGGGGCAATCTCCACAACTTAATTGGAGGCTCCCAAGAAACGCCACAAAGGCACCACAAAGGTTGGGGAATCTCCACAACTTAATTGGAGGCCCCAAGTATATGCCACAAAGGCCACTAAGCCGTCTAGGGTTCCAAGAACCCAAGAGTAATAAGCTCACAACTTCCACTTACCGAATCTCCGAGGAGAACTCAAACCGATGCACCAAATACAATGGCAAGAGCACACAAAGTGCTCAAATCCTTCTCACTCAAATCCTACCAAAGCAACTAATGCTATGGAGAGATATGAGAGGAAGAACAAAGGAAATCCACAAAGAACTCCAAGATCTAGATCCAATAGGTTCCCCTCACTTAGAGGAGATTTTGATTGGTGGAAAGATAGATCTAGATCTCCTCTCTCTTTTCCCTCAAGAAGATGCAAGAATCATTGGAGGGATTGAGAGATAGAGCAAAGCTTCAAGGTCAACAATGGAGGAGAGAGAGAAGGAAGCCAGCACAGCCCAAGGAGGAAGAAGGGGGCCTTTTATAGGTCCCCCACGAAAACTAGCCGTTGCTGGGCACTTACCCCGGAGTCTCCGGCCTTTGGAGGGCGGAGACTCCGGGCAGGGGCTAAAAAGCCTCCGCCCCCATCTCTGCGCTGAGCGACACCTCGAGATTTTGAGGTCCGGAGACTTGGGCCGGAGTCTCCGGTCCCTAGGGGCCGGAGTCTTTGGCCTGGAAAAGTACCCGGAGGTTCCGGGCCAAATCTCCGGACGAAAAACAGCGAAAACACATTTTGGGCCGGAGTCTCCGGCCCTACGAGGCCGGAGTCTCCGGCCCTGGAAAAGGCAGAAACAGCTGAAACCAAAACGACCATAACTTGAGCGTTCGGACTCCGTTTTTGATGATCTTGAGCTCGTTGGAATCACAACAACGAGCTCTATAAGAATATGCATAGAAACATCATAGTCCAACAAGTGAGGATAAAACCAAATGATGAGAGGTTTGACCTCTCTTCAAAGACGAACCGGTAAAACCTCTAAACACCAAAAACTCAATAAGTGTTTCATGCAAAATCCGTTTTTGATGAGCTAGAGCTTGTCATGGAAATAACCACAAGCTCTAGAACCTCACATGGATAAAATCCAAATAAGAACCAAGAAAGATGATGCCAAGAATGCAAAGGTTTGAGCTCTCTTCGAATGATGCGATTAAGTTACTCACTCGAGAGCCCCTCTTGATAGTACGGCTACCAATCCTATAACCCGGTCTCTCAACTAACATCATGAGACCGATAAGAAAGAAACCCTATCAATATCATACCTTTGCCTTGAGAAAAATCCACTTGATCTAGATGATGACCGTCTTGTCTTCCTCAAGTTGGAACACCTTTCTTGATCTTGCTTGCTTGGTGAAGTCTTGCGAATTGCTCCCCCATACACCACTATGGGAAAGACTCTCTTTAAGCATATCTTCACTTATCCATGATCACAATATATATGGCAAGTTTCAAGCATATGATCTCTTCTAGATTCCATCTTGAACTTGCGCTTTGGCTTGATCAATTCTTGAATCAACTCTTCTTTCTCTACAATGATGGTGTCTTGAAGATTCACATGAGAGCTCACTCAATCTTATTCTTCAAGACACACTTGATATAGGCTCAACTAGTTTATGATCAATCTTTGGATAACTACTTGAATAACACCTTGGCCATCACATAATCTTCTTCATTGTCTTCTTCATACAACCTTGAAACCAATAAATGGTTCAAGCATTGTCTATGGACAAGTCCTACAAATATAACTCAATGCAAACATTAGTCCATAGGGATTGTCATTAATTACCAAAACCACACATGGGGGCTCCATGCTCTTTCAACAACGCTTGAGCCATATGTTGGTTTCAAGGTTGTAAGAAGATGCAAATAAAGAAGTTTATGTGATGATCAAGGGAGTTGAGCCTATAGAAGACATCATCATTATGAAGGAAGAAGATGAAGTCCAATGTTGATCAAGTCGAAGCGCAAGTTCAAGATAGGCATATAGAAAATATCATTTGCTTGAAGCTATGGGGGAGCAATCCGCAAGACTTCACCGAGCAAGCGCAATCAAGAAAGGTAGTCCAACTTGAGAAGATCAAGATCGTCACTATCTAGCTCAAGTGGAAGGCGCAAGGCAAAGGTATGATCTTGATAGGGTTTCTTTCTTACCGGTCTCATAGTGTTTGGGAGACCGGGTTTTAGGATCGATAGCCGTACTATCAAGAGGGGCTCACGAGTGAGTAACTTATTCGTATTGTTCGGAGAGAGCTCAAACCTTTGCATACTTGGCATTATCTTTCTTGGTTCTTATTTGGATTTTATCCATGTGAGGTTCTAGAGCTTGTGGTTATTTCCATGACAAGCTCTAGCTCATCAAAAACGGATTTCGTATGGAACTCTAATTGCGTTTTTGGTGTTTGGAGGTTTTACCGATTCATCTTTATAGCTAAGTCAAACCTTTTATCATTTGGCTTCATCCTCCTTTGTTGGACTATGATGTTTCTATGGATGATGTTATAGAGCTCATTGTGGTGATTCCAACGAGCCCAATATCATCGAAAACGGAGTCCGGATGCAAAAGTTATCGCTGTTTTCGTGTTGCTCACTTTTCCTGGGCGGAATATCCGGCCCAGTTTTGGAAATATCCGGCCGAAATATCCGGCCTCAAATCTGAGTGATGCGCGCCTCACCTTTTTCTGGTCCTTAGCCATTTTTAGGGGTGGCCGGAATATCCGGCCCAGTTTTGGAAATATCCGGCCGAAATATCCGGCCCCAAATCTAAACGACGCGCGCAAAGTCCTTAGCAGTTTTTTGAGGGGGGCGGAATATCCGGTCCAAACTTGGACCGGAATATCCGGCCCCTGCAGTACTGCAACAGCTACAATCCCGGGAGGGGTATAAATACCCCTCCCCTTCTTCAAGCTTGGGTTAGCTCGTTTTTCCCCTCTCTCTCCCTCCATTGTTGACCTTGGAAAGCTTGCCCATCTCTCAATTCCTCCCATGATTCTTGCATATCTTTGAGGGAAAAGAGAGAGGAGATCTAGATCTATATTTCCACCAATCATTTCCTCCTCTTTGTGAGGGGAACCCATTGGATCTAGATCTTGGAGTTCTTTATGGATTTCTTCCTTTGTTCTTCCTCTCATATCCCTCCATAGCATTTGTTTCTTTGGTAGGATTTGGGAGAGAAGGATTTGAGCACTTCGTGTGTTCTTGCCATTGCATTTGGTGCATCAGTTTGAGTTCTCCTCGGAGATTCGGTAGTGAAAGTTCGTTGAGCTTTTTACTCTTGGGTTCTTGGAACCCTAGACGGCTTAGTGGCTTAGTGGTTACTTGGGGACCTCCAATTGAGTTGTGGAGATCTTCCCAAGCTTTGTGGTGCCTCCGTGGCAATTACTTGGGGACCTCCAATTAAGTTGTGGAGATCTTCCCAAGCTTTGTGGTGCCTCCGTGGCAATTACTTGGGGACCTCCAATTAAGTTGTGGAGATCTTCCCAAGCTTTGTGGTGCCTCAGTGGCGATTCTTGGGAGCCTCCAATTGAGTTGTGGAGATTGCCCCAAGCTTGTACGGGTTCGGTGACCGCCCTCAAGTGTCCCATAGTGGCCGGGTCTTCCATCTTGGTGGGAGGGCTCGAGGAGATTACGGTGAGCCTCCGTGGCGTTTGGGGAGCCTTGTGCCTCCACACCGCTCCAACGGAGATTAGCACTCGCAAGGGTGTGAACTTCGGGATACATCATTGTCTCCGCGTCCCTCGGTTATTTCTATACCCGAGCTCCTTTACTTATGCAATTTACTTTGTGATAGCCTTCGTGCTTGAAGTTATATATATCTTGCTATCTCATAGTTGCTTATCTTGTCTAGCATAAGTTGTTGGTGCACATAGGTGAACCTAGTTTGTTTAGGTTTTGTATGCTTGGCAAATTAAACGTTAGTTTTATTACGCGAAATCCTTGTACTTTCACTCATGATATTGAACTTCTGAAATTAAAAGTGTTGCCTAATGATGTGAAAGAGAATAATCCTTTTGCCACTGCTAATGCTATCCAAGTTAGAATTGACGAAAATGTTAGGATGCTAGCCGAATTACATGCCAGGTGGGAAAGAGAAGATGAGATTGCTAGGAAGATGAAGGTATGTACCATTACTACCTTTAATGATGTTATTTCTAATGCTAGCAATCCTCTTACTTTGATTGGTGTAGAGAAAACTCCTACTCCTAGTGTTAAAAAGCCTAAAACAGCAAAAACTTTTTCTCAAAAGAGTGCTGAAATTTTTCGGAGTGTGGGAGATGATAGATCTATTTCCTTTAATGATTTTGATTTTGATGGCTGCAATATATCTGAAGTTATTTTGTTCTTGCAAAAGCTTGCTTTGACTCCTAATGCTACTTCTTTAAATGTTGCTTTTACTAAGCATATTACCAATGCTCTCATGAAAATTAGGGATGAAAAGTTGAAGCAAAAAGCTTCTATTCCCAAGAAGTTAGAAGATGGTTGGGAACCCATCATTGATATGCATGTTAATGGTTTTGATTGCCATGCTTTATGTGATCTAGGTGCTAGTATTTCTGTTATGCCTAGAAAAATTTATGACATGCTTGATTTACCACCGCTTGAAAAGTGTTACTATGATGTTCCTATTGCTGATGTTGCTAAGAAGAAACCTTTGGGAAGGATTAATGATGTTCTTATTATGGTTAACAATAACCTTATTCCCATTGATTTTCTTGTCATGGATGTTGAATGCAATACTTCATGTCCTATTATTTTGGGAAGACCCTTTCTTTGAACTGTAGGTGCCATCATTGATATGAGGGAAGGCACCATCAAATATCAATTCCCACTCAGGAAAGGTATGGAACACTTTCCTAGGAAGAGAAAGAAATTACTTTTTGACTCTATTCTTAGTGCAAATTATGAGCTTGATGCTTCATCGCTTGATATTACTTGATTCACATTTTCAGCGCCTAGCTCAAAGGCGTTAAAGAAAAGCACTCTTGGGAGATAACCCAATGTTTTTACTTTCAGTTTTTTTATTTTATTTGAGTCTTGGAAGTTATTACTACTGTAATAACCTCTCATTATCCTTTTTATTTCGTTTTTATGCCAAGAGAAGCCTCTAATTTGAGTGAGGTAAGATTTGGGGATATTGCTGTCCTGAAACTGTTTTCGGTGCTGCACCGTAAAAATTCGTGAAAATTCTCAGAATATCTTTTGGACCTGCGATTTCTTGTGCATATGCCCCAGGTTATATCCAAACTTTCATTAGTTATACACTTTTTGATTTGAACAACAGAAAACCCTCTAAAAATTCGACCTTTGTCAGCTGTTCTGTTTTGACAGATTTCTGCCAATATTTGTGTTTGCTGCTTTATCGCTTTCTTTTTGAGTTCTTTTGATCACAGAACTTTTGGGGAAGTTGCTACAGTAGTATATGCTTTATATGTGGTGGATTTGAGTTGAAACCTGATGCAAAAAGGGTTGATTCGTTGCTATGCTTACACTAATATTGCTAATAGAATTATATTTAGTTTTGTATGAAGGAAGTTTTCAAGTGTAGGGTTTGGATGATGATGAGATGAGTTGAAGAATGGAAAAAATATTAAGCTTGGGGATGCCCATGTCACCCCAAGAAATATCCAAGAAGTACAAGCGTCAAAGCTTGGGGATGCCCCCGAGGCACCCCTTCTTCATCGGCAAAAATCAGGTTACCTTTCAACACACTATATTTTTATTGCTTCATGCATTATGCGTTTTTCTTGGCGCGTCAGTTGTTTTTAGTTTTCAGTTTTGTTTAGTTTGTTTGCTGCAATAAATGGCTGGACCCCAACAAATTCCTTTTGGAGAAGTTGCCTTGCTTTTCATTTGCCAAGAACACTCCGTTTTTCACTCTTATCGTTTCAACGAGTGTTCTCTTTTTCTAGAACTGTGTTTAGCTTTCGTTTTTTGCCTTGATTTGTGTTCAGATCTTGTTATATCTTTATATCAAGGTGTATTTTGACCTCTGGTCCATGTTGGTTTTTATCAAAAAGAGTTGTTTCAAAAAAGGTTTGAATGGTGTTGGAAAAGAGAAAAAGCTTTATGCAAAAAAGTGGTACAAGAAGGAGCTTGTGTAGACTGTGGCCGAGGCTTTTGCATGTTGTGCTTGATGTCATTTTGATAGTATGCTTAGTGGTTTTGCTGTAGCATGACTTGTCTCAAATGACTGAGATTGCTTAATGAGCCTTTGAAAAAATCATGCGTTGTTTTAATTATTTGGAAGCATTATTTTGGTTTTCTCCTTTGATGCTTTATTTGGGTTGACTTGGTGCATGCTCACACATGTTAGACTCATACAAAGTTGCCATTGCCTCTATAATCATTTAGTTTTTGACTTTTGATGCCATCTTATGCTTCTTTTAATGTTGTTTTGTCGCTATGCATGATTATGGCCGTTATTGCTCTCTTAGTTGGTCGCTCCCAGTCTTTTGCTAGCCCTCATTTTGTACTGAGTATGAGCTCTACTCGTGAATCCAACTCCTAAAAACCAAGTTGTTCCAATGTGTCCACCATACATACCTATTAGTAATTTGCTATTCTAAAGTACATTTGACTTGCTTTTATCTATCCTTCAAATTAAACTCTTTTTGGTGTTATGCGAAAATTGGTCAGTAAAGATCTCACGAACCTGATGGCACACTTTACTTTTATCGTTTTAAAATTTTGACATTGTGGCTCTCTTATGTTGAGTTGTTATGCTTGCAAGTTGTAAGTTGGAAATTAGCTCAGCCATGCCGTCATGGGGCAAGCTTTCAACATTGCACTTTCCTTCATTTGAGTTGATATCGTCATCTTTTGTTTATGGATACTCGTGATGTGAAATAAGTTGGGAATCTTGCGGGATCATGGAGTTTGTATATGTGTTAGAGAAACGCCTGGGCCGCTAATCTAAGCCATGCATAATTCATGGTGGAAATTTACAGCATGCCCATAGTGAACATTCGACAACGCATCTCACAATAAAAAGCTATACCAATGGTAAATAAAAGAGATGCCGAGGTGTTCATTGTCTGTTTGTCCTGTCATTTTGATGTGGGCTTGTTCCATATCATCGGGCACGGAGGTACCCCGTTGGCGGTTCTCGATGATACGTGTATACTTACAATGACAAGAGCTTGCTTGGGACTCTAAGTCGAGTAGCATGAGGTTTGGGTATTCGTACTTCACGGGACACGAGGTTTTCAACTTATGATTTGTCAAGCATATGCAGCATAATTGTATTCGCATTAACTTTAACCATTCAAGATGCCTATGATGGGGGCAATGAGAGCTCAAAGCTAGTAAGTACCATAATTTTTGAAGGTTTATAAAACTTGCAATCACTGCTTTCCTCCGCGAAGGGCCTTTTTTTTACTTTTCATGTTGAGTCACCACCTTCTATCTTTATGCACCGTCTAAGAGAGCATAGTTGTCATTCTGAGTATAATGTGCATTGTCCCAAAGTTTTTATTAATTGATTCATGATGTTGGTTTCACTTGTTCTTAAATTATTTGTAACTAGTCGCCCTCTTAAACTTGAAGGTGTCCTATGCATTTATGTTTTGCTCTCTCATGAAGGACAAGCTGAAAACCATTTGTATGTTTTTCCATATGATTTGAACACACGTTTGACTTTCATTGTTTCATTTTCATGATCTTTCATTTGTGTTTCAGAAAAGTTACACTAGAAATATTCTCGGAATTGGACAAAACAAAAGCCAAACATCCAAAAATTCACCGAAGCTTCCAGAGAACCAAAGAGGAGACGGAGTGGGGCCACGAGGGGCCCACACAACAGGGCGGCGCGGCCCAGGGCTAGGCCGCACCCCCTATGTGTGTGGCCACCTCGGTCCACTTCTGACGATGCCCCTTCGCCTACAAAGACCCCCCGACAGGAAAAACCTAAAGACCCGATCACTTTTCCCGAATACATCACGATCCGCCGCCGCCGTCGACCCGAGATCGGGAGGGTCCAGAAGCTCTTCCCGGCACCCTGCCGGAGAGGGGAATCGCCACCGGAGGTCTTCTTCATCGCCATGCTTGCCTCCAGCGCGATGAGTGAGTAGTCTACCTTGGACTATGGGTCCATAGAAGTAGCTAGATGGTTGTCTTCTCCGCCATGTGCTTCATGTTTAGATCTCGTGAGCTGCCTTACATGATCGAGATCACCGTTATGTAATTCTACATGTTGTGTTTATTGGGATCCGATGAATATTGGTGTTATGATTGAGTTGATGTGCTGAATATTATCTTATGTTATCTCTATGTTGTTTATGATCTTGCATGCTCTCCGTTGTTAGTAGCTATCTTGGCCGAGTAGATACTAGTGACTCCAAGAGGGGGTATTTATGCTCGATAGTTGGGTTCATGCCTCTATTTAATCTGGGGGAGTGACAGAAACCTCTAAGGTTGTAGATGTGCTATTGCCACTAGGGATAAAACAACATTCATATGCTCAAGGGCATATGCTTTGTTTACATTACACACTTTGCTTAATGTAGTTATCTTTTGTTCGCAACTTAATACTTGTGGAGTTCTCGGATTGATTCGCCACAAGTGGATTATTCGTCGTAGATGCAGTTGGATGGCGGTCTATGTATCTTGTTGTAATGCCCAGAGTAAATCTCATAGTGATCCTCTCGACATATCACGTTGTCTTTATTCTATCAATTGCCCAACTGTAATTTTTTTACCCAGCATGTGTTAATTTATCTTATGGAGAGACACCACTAGTGAACTGTGGACCCCGGTCCTATTTCCATTATATTGCTATCACCTGTTTACTTTACTCGCACTGTTTACTTTACTCGCATACTACTATCTCTTTCCACTCGATACGCTCATACCCTTTGTTTCAAGCAAACCGGTGAGATTGACAACCTCATCGTAAGTTGGGAACGAAGTATTTGGTTGTGTTGTGTGTAGGTTCCACGTTGCTACTAGTTGAAGACGTGCTAACAAGAAATCGTTAACGGTGCCCTTGTTGGAGTGTCACTAGGCTAGCAAGCATCACCTTTTTGAGTTTGGCTTTTTCCTACTGGTTCGATTAAACCTTGGTTTCTTACTGTGGGCAAAACTTACTGTTATATTCATCATACCTTCCTCTTAGGGTTTCCCAACTGGCCAGTCATTTACTTCATCATCACCGCGCCATCTATAGCAATCAGGGTGTTACAGGAGCTCCTTGGTGTCCCATATCTGGACAGAGGTGAGAGAATATGTAAGAAGCCGCTTGTTCTTGATGAAGAAGGAAGAAAACGGTGTGTTAGGTAGAAAGAGCAGGGGCGAAGGGAACCCTATGTAGGACTGTGCAACACATGGGGGGGGGGGGGTTTAGTCCGCGTGCAACTGCGCCTTAGCGCGCCAAAAACGCTCTGACAACAAACTCGATTAGGAAAGTCTAGTAACACACGCTATTCCGTTTTAGGAAAGTTCCACTCGGTCAGAGCGACCTCGGGATTAGCGGGATCAAGGTCGACCTTGTTCTATCACGGTCCCATTCCGGGTCATTGAGACCTACCACACCTTCTCTGTAGAAGTATATCATCTTCACTACTACTACCTTGGCCTTATTTAATTATTATATAGTAAGTTGATTAAACAATTTGTTTGAGGATGTTGTGGATTATTCTAAATTTCCTAGGCTGGGAGATTCAAAAGCAAGTAGTATAGCAGAAGAGTTGCTTGTGTGGTTCGATTTTGGTTCGCAGATAAATTTGGACATGATTGATGCTTGGAATACTCTATCTAGTAGTTTATGTTTAGGACAAGTGACGAGGTTCTACCCCGGCAATGCCCATGCTTGAGGGCTTTCGATTCATGAGGAGAAAGCGTGAGATCCGGCGAACTCGACGGCGGTCAAACAAGGACGAGGGCACACAAGAGTTTACCCAGGTTCGGCCCCCTGGAGGGTAAAGACCTATGTCCAGCTTGTCTAACTTTGTATTGATGTTGTGTTATAGGGATGTGTTACAGTGGGGGCGTGATACGTCTCAAACGTATCTATAATTTTTGATGCTCCATGCTTGTTTTTACACCATTTGTATATTGTTTCGTTACACTTAGTGGTACTTTTATACATTTTCCGGAACTAACCTATTAACGAAGTGCCACAGTGCCAGTTTCCTGTTTTCTGCTGTTTTTGTGTTTCAGAAGTGATACACAGGAAATATTCTCGGAATTGGACGAAACAAGTTCTTGAAGTCATATTTCACGGGGAAGCTCCCAAACATCCAAAGACCTGACGGAGGGGGGCCACGTGGCCCCCACACACAGGGGCGGCGCGGCCACCCCCCTGGCCGCGCCGGGCCCGCGTGAGGGGCCGTGGTCCCTCCTCTGACATCGTACTTTCGCCTATATATACCCCCTGACGAGAAAAACCTAAGGAGCCGATCAGTTTTCCAGAATACATCGCGATCCGCCGCCGCCGTCGACCCGAAGATCGGGAGGGTCTAGAAGCTCTTCCCGGCACCCTGCCGGAGAGGGGAATCACCACCGGAGGTCTTCTTCATCGCCATGCTTGCCTCCGGAGTGATGAGTGAGTAGTCTACCTTGGACTATGGGTCCATAGCAGTAGCTAGATGGTTGTCTTCTCCACCATGTGCTTCATGTTTAGATCTCATGAGCTGCCCTACATGATTGAGATCACCGTTATGTAATTCTATGATGTTGGTTTGTTGGGATCCGATGAATATTGGTGTTTATGATTAAGTTGCTGTACTGAATTATATCTTTTGTTATCTCTATGTTGTTTATGATCTTGCATGCTCTCCGTTGTTAGTAGCTATCTTGGCCGAGTAGTTGCTAGTGACTCCAAGAGGGGGTATTTATGCTCGATAGTGGGTTCATGCCTCTATTTCACCTGGGGGAGTGACAGAAACCTCTAAGGTGGTAGATGTGCTGTTGCTACTAGGGAGAAAACAACATTCATATGCTCAAGGGCATATGCTTTGTTTACATTACACACTTTGCTTAATGCAATTATCTGTTGTTCGCAACTTAATACTTTTGGGGTGTTCGGATGATATCCCCGAGGGTGGATTATTAGTCATAGATGCAGTTGGATGGCGGTCTATGTATTTTGTTGTAATGCCCAGAGTAAATCTCATAGTGATCTTCTTGACATATCACGTTATCTTTATTCTATCAATTGCCCAACTGTAATTTGTTTACCCAGCATGTTATTTATCTATGGAGAGACACCACTAGTGAACTGTGGACCCCGGTCCTATTTTAATCATATTGCAATCACCTGTTTACTTTTCCCGCACTGTTTACTTTACTCGCATATACTCTACTGTTTTCCACTCGATACACTCATAACCTTTGTTTCAAGCAAACCGGTGAGATTGACAACCTCATCGCAAGTTGGGGACAAAGTATTTGTTTGTGTGTGTGCAGGTTCCACAAACACCTTCAGTCGTCATCGTCTCTCTTCTCCTGTTCGATATACCTTGGTTTCTTAACTGAGGGAAAACTTGCTGCTGCACTCATCATACCTTCCTCTTGGGGTTCCCAACGGGCTGGTCATTCACCACGCACAAGGACTGTCTGTTGCCACATTCACCTGAAGCATGGCTACTTTTCTGGCGCCGTTGCCGGGGAAGAGAGAAGACTTCTGCGAGGGGAGTTCTTCGCACACACATTCTTTACTTTGTTATTTGTTTTGCTTTACTTAATTTTTATTTTACCTGCATTGCTTTTTATCAAAAATCCAAAAAAAAATTAGAATCCTTGGTAGCTGTTTTTACTTGTTTGCTTTAGTTCACTATGTCTAGTTCCGTTGCTACTACTATGTCCCCCGAGGACATGATTTTCACTTTTAAGCAAAAGGATGAGGAAAGTTTTAAGGAAGCTTGGTCTAGGATTTATGATTGGTATGAAAAAACTGAACCTAAAATGACTTTGAGTTTGCTTCTTAGTAGTTTTTACTTTGGACTTTCTCTTCGTTATAGATATGCTTTGGATGCTACTTCTGAAGGAGATTTCCTTCATTGTGATGGAGATCAAGCCTTCAATACTATAAAAAAGTTGATTACAATATATAGCATGCCAACCTATTTTGATTCCTCTCTTGTGTGCATTTTTAATAGACTTAATACTCTTGAGGCTCGCACTGCTAGTTTGAATTCTTGCTACAATACTTTGCGCCAGCATTTTGATTATGTGCCAATAAATTCTGAACCTTCGAGTTGGAATCCTACAATAAAAATCACCATTAATGGTGAAACTTTTCATGCTCGTTGTGATATTATGTCTAAATTTTGTCTTATGCCAAAGAATGATCACAAAGAGTCTTCTAAAACTTATGTGGATGAAATACAATGTCTTATTGATAAGACCTCTGCTGTTGATCTTGATGCTTCTTCTGAAAATACTTGATTCGCAATTTTCTGTGCCTAGCTCAAAGGCGTTAAAGAAAAGCACTCTTGGGAGATAACCCATTGTTTACTTTTCAGTACTTTTTCTTTTATTTGAGTCTTGGAAGTCATTACTACTGTAATGACCGCTCCTTATCTTGTTTATTTCGTTTTTGTGCCAAGAGAAGCCTCTAATTTGAGTGAGGTAAAGATTTGGGGTTATTGCTGTCCTGAAACTGTTTTCGGTGCTGCACCGTAAACATTCGTGAAAATTCTCTGTTTATCTTTTGGACCTGCGATTTCTTGTGCATATGACCCAGGTTATATCCAAACTTTTCTTAGTTGAACACTTTTTGATTTGAGCAACAGAAAATCCCTCAAAAATTCGTCCATTATCAGCTGTTCAGTTTTGACAGATTTCTGCCAATATTTGTTTTTGCCACTTTATCGCTTTCTTTTGAGTTCTTTTTGATCATGGAACTCTTGTGGAAGTTGCTACAGTAGTATATACTTTATATGTGGTGGTTTTGAGTTGAAACCTGAAGCTAGAAGAGGTTGAATATATTTTATGCTTACACTAATGTTGCTAATAGAATTGTGTTTAGTTTTGTATGAAGGAAGTTTTCAAGTGTAGGGATTGGAGAATGATGAGATGAGTTGAAGAATGGACAAAAGCTCAAGCTTGGGGATGCCCATGCATTACCCCAAGAAATATCCAAGAAGTACAAGCGTCAAAGCTTGGGGATGCCCCCGAGGCACCCCTTCTTCATCGGCAAAAATCAGGTCACCTTTCAAAACACTATATTTTTATTGCTTCATGCACTATGTGTTTTTCTTGGAGCGTCAGTTGTTTTAGTTTTCTTAGTTGGTTTAGTTTGTTTGTTTTCTGCAATAAATGGTTGGACCCCAACAAATTTCCTTTGGAGGAGATGTACTCGTTTTCATTTGCAAAGAATGCTCTAGTTTTCACTCTTATTAAAAATCGAGCGTTCTACTTTTTCTGCTACTGCTTTTGGTTTTCGTTTTCGCCTTGATATGCGTTCAGATCTTGTCATATCTTTTCATCAAGGTGAATTTTTGCCTCTGATCTTTATTGGTTTTCATCAAAAGAGGTGTTTATAAAAATTTCAAATGGTGTTGGAAAAGAGAAAAAGCTTTGTGCAAAATAGTGGTACAAGAAGGAGCTTGTGTAGACTGCGGCTTAGGCTTTTTCATGTCATGCTTGATGTCTTTTTGATAGTATGCTTAGTGGTTTTGCTGTAGCATGACTTGTCTCAAATAACTGAGATTGCTTAATGAGCCTTTGAAAAAAAATCATGCGTTGTTTTTATTGTATGGAAGCATTATTTTGGTTTTCTCCTTGATGCTTTATTTGGGTTGACTTGGCGCATGCTCACACATGTTAGACTCTTCCAAAGTCGCCATTAGCCTTCATGATCATTAAGTTTTTGACTTTTGATGCCATCGTATGCTTCTTTTAATGTCGCTTTGTCGCTTTGCATGATTATGGCCATTATTGCTCTCTTAGTTGGTCGCTCCCAGTCTTTTGCTAGCCCTCGCCTTGTACTGAGTATGAGCTCTACTCGTGCATCCAAATCCTAAAAGCCAGAGTTTTCCAAAGTGTCCACCATACATACCTACTAGCAATTTGCTATTCCAAGTAAATTTGACTTGCTTTTATTTTCTCTTGAAATTAAACTCTTACCAGTGTTATGCGAAATTCGGTCAGTAAAGCTCTCACGAACCGGAAGGCACACTTTACTTTTTCCCGTTCTTAAAAATTTGACATTGTGGTCTTTTATGCTGAGTTGTTATGCTTGCAAGTTGTAAGTTGGATTCTAGCCCAGCCATGCTGTCATGGGGCAAGCTTTCAACATTGCACTTCTTATTTGAGTTGATATCGTGATCTTTTGTTTATGGATGCCCGCTGTGTGAAATGAATTGGGAATCTTGTGAGGATCATGGAGTTTTTATATGTGTTAGGGAAACGCCGGGCCGCCAATCTAAGCCATGCATAATTCATGGTGGAAATTTGCAGCATACCCATGGTGAACATTCGACGACGCATCTCACAATAAAAAGCTAAACAATATAGCAAATAAAAGAGATGTCGAGGTGTTCATTGTCTGCTTGTCCTGTCATTTTGGTGTGGGCTTGTTCCATGTCATCGGGCACGGAGGTACCCCATTGGCGGTTCTCAATGATATGCATATACTTACAATGACAAGAGCCTTGCTTGGGACTCTAAGTAAATTAGCATGGTTTGGGTACTCGTATTCACGGGACACGAGGTTTTCAACTTATGATTTGTCAAGCATATGCATCATAACTGTTCTCGCATTAACTTTAACCATTCAAGATGCTTATGATGGGGGCAATGAGAGCTCAAAGCCGGTAAGTACCATAATTTTTGAAGGTTATAAAACTTGCAATCACTGCTTCCCTCTGCGAAGGGCCTTTCTTTTACTTTTATGTTGAGTCACCACCTTCTTTCTTTATGCACCATTAAGAGAGCATAGTTGTCATTCTTAGTGTGATATGCATTGTCCCAAAGTTCATTGATTGACTCATATTGTTGGTTTCACTTGTTCTTAAATTATTTGTATCTAGTCGCCCTCTTAAACTTTGAGGTGTCCTATGCATTTATGTTTTGCTCTCTTTGAAGGACAAGCTGAAAACCATTTGTATGTTTTTCCTTATGATTTGAACACACGTTTGACTTTCATTGTTTCATTATCATGATCTTTTGTTTGTGTTGATTTGCATGTTTACAACATGGTTGCTAAGTTCTTATTGTCATGATTATATCTTTCATGCCCATGTTTTAAGTTCTATTGATCCCAGCTCATCAATGCTTACATATATGATCAAGATTGTGTAGGTGCATGTCACCTCAAAAATTATTCTTTTGTTATCACTTACCTACTCGAGGACGAGCAGGAGTTAAGCTTGGGGATGCTTGATACGTCTCAAACGTATCTATAATTTTTGATGCTCCATGCTTGTTTTTACACCATTTGTATATTGTTTCGTTACACTTAGTGGTACTTTTATACATTTTCCGGAACTAACCTATTAACGAAGTGCCACAGTGCCAGTTTCCTGTTTTCTGCTGTTTTTGTGTTTCAGAAGTGATACACAGGAAATATTCTCGGAATTGGACGAAACAAGTTCTTGAAGTCATATTTCACGGGGAAGCTCCCAAACATCCGAAGACCTGACGGAGGGGGGGCACGTGGCCCCCACACACAGGGGCGGCGCGGCCACCCCCCTGGCCACGCCGGGCCCGCGTGAGGGGCCGTGGTCCCTCCTCTGACATCGTACTTTCGCCTATATATACCCCCTGACGAGAAAAACCTAAGGAGCCGATCAGTTTTCCAGAATACATCGCGATCCGCCGCCGCCGTCGACCCGAAGATCGGGAGGGTCCAGAAGCTCTTCCCGGCACCCTGCCGGAGAGGGGAATCGCCACCGGAGGTCTTCTTCATCGCCATGCTTGCCTCCGGAGCGATGAGTGAGTAGTCTACCTTGGACTATGGGTCCATAGCAGTAGCTAGATGGTTGTCTTCTCCACCATGTGCTTCATGTTTAGATCTCATGAGCTGCCCTACATGATTGAGATCACCGTTATGTAATTCTATGATGTTGGTTTGTTGGGATCCGATGAATATTGGTGTTTATGATTAAGTTGCTGTACTGAATTATATCTTTTGTTATCTCTATGTTGTTTATGATCTTGCATGCTCTCCGTTGTTAGTAGCTATCTTGGCCGAGTAGTTGCTAGTGACTCCAAGAGGGGGTATTTATGCTCGATAGTGGGTTCATGCCTCTATTTCACCTGGGGGAGTGACAGAAACCTCTAAGGTGGTAGATGTGCTGTTGCTACTAGGGAGAAAACAACATTCATATGCTCAAGGGCATATGCTTTGTTTACATTACACACTTTGCTTAATGCAATTATCTGTTGTTCGCAACTTAATACTTTTGGGGTGTTCGGATGATATCCCCGAGGGTGGATTATTAGTCATAGATGCAGTTGGATGGCGGTCTATGTATTTTGTTGTAATGCCCAGAGTAAATCTTATAGTGATCTTCTTGACATATCACGTTATCTTTATTCTATCAATTGCCCAACTGTAATTTGTTTACCCAGCATGTTATTTATCTATGGAGAGACACCACTAGTGAACTGTGGACCCCGGTCCTATTTTAATCATATTGCAATCACCTGTTTACTTTTCCCGCACTGTTTACTTTACTCGCATATACTCTACTGTTTTCCACTCGATACACTCATAACCTTTGTTTTAAGCAAACCGGTGAGATTGACAACCTCATCGCAAGTTGGGGACAAAGTATTTGTTTGTGTGTGTGCAGGTTCCACAAACACCTTCAGTCGTCATCGTCTCTCTTCTCCTGTTCGATATACCTTGGTTTCTTAACTGAGGGAAAACTTGCTGCTGCACTCATCATACCTTCCTCTTGGGGTTCCCAACGGGCTGGTCATTCACCACGCACAAGGACTGTCTGTTGCCACATTCACCTGAAGCATCAGGGAGTAGATTGGATCTAGCCTAAGGTGGAGAGCTCTCGAGGTTACGAGCGCTCAGGCGAGGTGAAAGAGTGTCTAGAGAAAGATCTTAGAGTTTCCTCTTAACCTTTTATATGCGAAGGTTAGGTCTCGGGATTGTTCTCCAAGTCGATTATAGATTGAAGGTAGGTGGAAACCCTAGACCAAGAGGAGTACGACTAGGTCTTCTCTCTCGAATCCTTGCAGTACACGCCAAGCTTCGGCTTCGTGGGCTGCGCCATTTGTGCACTCTTGCAGGCTTCCATCATCCCTTTGTCGGGCTTGCTTCTAGGCCGAAAACCAAGTAGACCAAAGATGAGGATCCACTGAGTTATTCCTTCATCAACAAGTGGATGAATTTATCAATTGGCACAAAGGGCATATGATCAATTAACCCGTGTTCGAAACAATTCAGTAGTTATAGTGACAGACAACAACAGTAACAACAGATAGGTAAACCACTAAATATCAAGTCTGCATATACAGAACAACACTATCATCAATGCATCACAGTATCTCCATGCACTTGGTGAAGCATTAAGGTACACAGCTGGAAGAATCCTAACTATAAGGATATTTTGATAGTTTTTTTGGTGATTTGAATAATCAATCACAAACAATATGGACAGGATAACCAAATAATAAAAAGCTTCTGAGTTCGTCCAGGCTCAAACGAGTTTGCGCAGTTTGAAGCCCATTTCTCCTGGCTCCCACACTGAAGATCACGGATAATTCACGTTGAAACTAGTGCACGCAAATATCTTCGTGTCGGTATCCAAGATAGTCGGATGCCAAGACGAGTTGTCAGCATAGTAGCTGTTCACCTTCTTAACAAACTCGGCGTCCCTCTGGCTGTCAAAGTAGACGAAATCTGCATCTATAATGTCATCGACGTTACCGATTCCATGTGCAGTAACATCGCACATAAAGTACTCTGCAGAATCTGGATACACAATCTTCCTCGCGGAATTCTTGCTATAGAAGCAACGACCTGATCACCAGGTACTTACATTGTGAAAACGTTTCGTCCTGACCGCTCCCGCGAGCGGTAGGGCGGAACAAACCCTAGCGCCGCCAGCCGCCACTCCTCCCTCCTCCCCCTCCCTCGCCGCCGCCGGAGGGTGTCACCGGGCAAAGCCCCGGGGGCGCGGGCGGCGGCGGGGTCCCTTCTCCCCCTCGCTCGGTGGTGGTGGCGCGGGCTGCTGCGGTCGGCGTGGGGCGCGGCGCTTGGCGTGGGGCGCGGCGGCGTGGCTGATCTGCGGCGGCGCGGTGGCTGCGCGTTCCTGGGCGTGCTCGCGGCGGTGGTTGTGCCCTTCGGCGCGGCCGCGGCGGCGGGCGACGCGAGCTTCCCGGTGTCTGATGCAGCGGCGACGCTGCTGAGGTCGTCCGGCGGCGGGGCAAACTTGGCCTGCGCATCGGCGCTGGTGGTAGGGACAGCTCGGGGAGCAGGTCGATGGCGGCGTGGTGGCCTGGTTGCAGCAGTGCGGCGGCGGTGCCGATTGGGCTCGATCTGGGCCTGATCTGGGCCTGGCCGGGCCTAGCTAGGCTTGCGGGGCCTATCCGGGCATGGCTGGGCTTGATCTGGGCCCGATCTCGGCCTAATTGGTACTGCTGCTGCATCCGGACGGCAATCACCGCAGGTGATGGAGGGTAGTTCCCCTTCCCCTAGGTTGCCGGCGGCTTAATGCCTACAAGCCCGTGCCTAACCTACCCGTCCGTCGCGTCGGTTGTGGCGTCTGTCGGATCTTTGGGCTCGAGCTCATGGATGCCGGGGCGGCGGCCCCGGAAGGTGGTCTGCACGAGCGACTCTTCGGCGAGCGTCGTGGCAGCGGTGGTGGTTCTTATCTTCGGTCATGTGGATGGCGAGGAGCGGACGTTGGGAGACTTTGGTGTTGGCGGCGTTTTGGCTCCGGCCACCCCGGATCGTGTGTCGGAGACCTACATTGGGGACAGCGGGCGCGAACGGAAGACAGGGAGCGCCTTGAAGGTTTTTCCGGGCGAAAGTCAGTGCTTTGACACCGGCGACGGCGATGCCTGCGGGTATCGTTACCCTCTTGGGGGCGTCGCTGCGGCTACCTTCTGCGTGACAGGGCTCCGGGTGAAAACCCTTGACCATCGGTCTCGGCGACGGCGGCGCATTGCGTCGTTACCCTGTTGGGGGCGTCGTCGTGGAGCCCCTGTTCGTCCCATTCTCATGTCGTTGTCCTCAGTGGCAAGTGTTGGTCTTTCACGTTTTTTCTTGTTTACTTTGATCTGCTTTGTAAGGGGTCTCCCCATCACCTTGTATCTGTTCGGCCGATGTGGCTTTATTTATAAAGTGGGGTGAAAGCCTATTTCGAGAAGCAACGACCTGCTAGCAAAAACCATAGATAATTAGGATCATTAGAAAAACAACTAAATGAAATCCAAATTACCGGATCTGGCTGCGATTGATGAAACAAGTGAAATGATTGTTTGGGCGAGGATCGCCCTCATCTTCACTTGCCACAGGGAGAACCTTGTGGTGTAATCCAGCTGCGGCAGATCGAACTTCAAAGACGCCATCTCGCAAACCCTAGATTAGAAACCTGGGGCTCTGATACCACTTGTTATAAAAGCGATAGGCAATAGCGAAGAACGAAAAAGAAATCACAGCACGGAGACACAAGATTTTAACATGGAAAACCCTCTCCAACAAAGAGAGGTAAAAACCACGGGCGCCAGCCAGCAAAACTTCACTATATCGGGTGTATGTTTACAAACGTCGTGGGCTATCTTATGATGCGATAAACCCTAGTCGGCGGCTTACAAGGAGTATATATAGACGGTGGCAACGATCCATACCGCGGGGGGCTGTCGCCCCCCGCACCCCTCCACTCGGCCCAAGCCTCCGGCGACGGGCCTCGCTCCGCTCGTCAGAAGTTGGCCTCTACTTTATAGAATTTGGATCAGAATATAACATGTCCCGGATCTGCATCTCGAGTGACTAGAGGTGGTCGCAGGATTGGCCGCACTCCTTTGATCTTCTTGGCACGTCGTTGGCTTTGATCAGACAGAGGTTTCGCTGGTCGTCCATGTCTTTTCCGGACCGCAAGGACGAGAGGTAGTGTCCGACGGGCTTGAGGGTGGTGGTTCTGTAGCCATCTCCATGGTCAGAGGTCTCATCGGCAACAGCTCCTTCGTCTACAGCTTGCTTCAGAACACGGGTAACGAGGCCTCCCTGTGGCAGCAAGGTGAGGTGGAAGTTGGAGGTGGCGCCGCTGTCTTGGAGGAGGCGACGCAGCAGATCAACGTCGTGGACAGTGAGCTTGGTGCCTCCTCCCGCCTGTAGAAGTGGTTTGACGTACTCGAGCCGCTGCGGGGGGATTACGGACGCGGTGAGCTGCACGAGCCTGTCGGGCGCATGGTGACCTGCTCTGCGCACCGCGAGCTCGAGGCTGGCTTGCGTTCTTCCGGATCCAGGGTCGGGGACTTGCTCGGTTAAGCAGAGATCTGACTGGACGAGCAGGACGGCCAGGGCGAGATCGGCGTCGGCCCAGCGGAGGTAGCGGGCGGTCTGCTCCTGGGTGAGGCATCCGAAGTAGTCCACCAAGAAACCGACGAGGGCATGGTAGGATCTCCAACTCCAAGCAATATCGTAGAAGGTACTCCTGTTTGTGCGATCGGCGATGGCCTTTGCGGCCAGCCTCCTGGACCTCCTTGGGCCTTGCCTAGTCGTCTTCTCCTTGGAGCCGCCAGGCGGGAGGAAGGAGACGGTGTTGAGGATGATGTTGGAGACGGGGTCGAGGAGGCCGACGCTGAGGCCGGCCGTGGTCATCAGCTGGACGAGCTCCGGCGTGTCCTCCCAGGGCAGCCGGTTAAAGGCGTCCTCGTAGAAATCGACGATGCGGTCGCGGACGATGTCCTTCGTCATCTTCGTGTCTTGGGAGGAGGAAGCGGCGCCAGCGGCGGCATGGTCCTCGCGATCGCAACTGCTGTATACTATAGGCACGAGATGAGGCCGTGGGGCGGCGAGGGAGGGCAGCGGGACGACGGAGGAGCCTGCTGCGATCTGCGTTTCGCCGCCGATCGGAGAGTGACCATCTTTGGCGTATCAGCTAGATCTGGTGGCGGATGTTTCGCAGACGAGAGACGAGAGAGAGATTTCCGGAGGCTCGACGTACGGCTCCAACTTCAGCCCGGCCGGCCTGCTTATATTATCGCGCGCAGGGGCAGGGACACAACTGATCAGACACGGACACGGACACGGACTCATACACTCTAGCTACTCCTGTACAATCTGGACTCAGGATTCCTATTCTTGACTCACGGTCACGGGCAACACTTGCCAAAATTAGGGTTTTTCCCCAATGTGTAAGTTGGGGTCTCGCCAGACCTTGGTTTGGTGTGAGATTCGTAGGAGTTGATTGGTCAGGGAATAGCACCAGAAGGAAATTACTAGGGAGAAAAGATCAGCCATGCAAAGAGAACGAGTCCACTTGGGGGCTTGCAGCAACGCATCACTAGTGGAAAACAGGGCTTCAGTCCCGGTTCGTCTGGGGCTTCAGTCCCGGTTGCGCAACCGGGACTAACCAACTGGGACTGGAGCCCAATCTTTAGTCCCGGTTGCTATACGAACCGGGACTAAAGAGAGACCACGTGGCAAGGGCTGGGCGCTCGTGGGCGTAGGATCTTTAGTCCCGGTTCATGTTACGAACCGGGACTAAAGTGTCCCCACGTGGCAGCCTCTGCTGCTTCTTTATTTTTCTGGATTTTAATTGTTATTTAGGGGTTTAGGGTTTAGGGTTTAGGGTATATTTGTATTTTGCTCCATTCAATTGTTTGATTCATTTCAAATAAGTTTTCTTATATACTTATTCATACAGCATTACAACATAATATATAAACCGATACATATATATAATATATTTGGTTCACCGAGCATATACATGCATACAAGTATATATACAACTTGTTCACACACATAAGATCACGACTTGTGTTGTATTATAAACATTGTCTAATCGAAACTGACATGAAATTCACCCTTTGGGTTAATGACATGGTCAAGCAGAAATCCGGCTATTTCCTCTTGAATTCCTACTACGCGTTCAGTCGGTGAGAGCTGATTCCGCTTTGCTTCGAACTACGAAGAAGAAGAACAATATGAATATGAATCATCATAACAAAATTGATGCCAATAAAATGAATTTGTCAGTATATTGTTTACTTACTGTTTGAAAATCAATTCCTTCAGTGACCTGCGCACGAAGGTTCTCGCAAGCGTAGTATGCACATAGATTAGTCCCCGATGGCTGCCTCGCACACTTTATGAGAATAGATTTTAGTCAGTGATATATCAAGATTGATATACTTAATGGTATTTGAAACTAGAATTAAACGGATGTGTGGACCTAGCTCGTATGACTTACCTCGATCTGACGGTAAATCAGCTCATTTTTCCATTCACCTTTAACTGTGCGTATAAACCGTTTCCAAACACTGCCAAGCAAACAAAATAAATAGATGAGTTATAGATGAACGAAAGAGACCGATATAATGCCGTAATGATTGAAATTACCTATCCATCACATCAATGATGCTTTGGTATTCATTAAGTGGTTTATTCATCGAGTCAAAGATTTGAACCTTTCCATAGTCAGGTTCAATCTTTAGCAAAATCCAGTGGTAACTGCGTGCAAGTTTAATTATATAAGTTAATAAACTCATCAATTACACTTATAACATCGAGTAAGGAAAAGTAACTGTGTATAAGATAGTCACACTCACCTGATGTTGTACGGAAACAGTATTCTAGCTCGGTATTCCCGCGTAAGTAGGAACTCTAGCAAGATATCCTCCGTCTCCTTGCGTTTCGTCTGTATCATCGCTCCGTTAACTCGATTTGGATCAATGAATCCAAGTTGCAGGTCATTCCTTTTCTTACATTCCATACTCTTCATTCTGCATAATAGACAGCGTAGTGAGGATAATTACATGCAAAGAACGAGTTGAGCTAGAGACTTATAGAAATAATGAATCACTTACAGAACATAGGCACTGACGAGAGATTTGTCGAGCGCGTCTTGATTGAATAGCTGAAAGAATTCATCAAACTCAATATGCACCAAGTCTTCACCTAAGAAATGGTCCTTTTTTATTTTCAAAAGGAGAAAATCTTGCGTGCCCTTTGCGGCTTGCAGGTACCACTTATGCAATTTTCGCATTTGTGTTGGTAGATTCATTTCAATCTCAGGTGGGACCAGACTCTTCCCCTTTTCATATTGCCGTGCTATAGGCGCCTTTGGGGTGATATCTTCATGTAGCAATTGAGAAAGAGTCAAACCAGCTTCTTTAGCAAAGTCGGCGGGATTGGGTTGAGCAACACTCCCACCAGCATCACTAGCAAAGACCTTTAGCGGGGAGATCGATTTTTTGGTCTGTGCTCCAAGCTGGGCAACGTCTCTTTTCCCTCTTGCAGTTGCGCTTGTCTTATTAGCTTCTTTTTTTGCATCTACCTGCTTATCCAA
Organism: Dactylis glomerata; assembly: GCA_007115705.1. Classification (NCBI taxonomy): domain Eukaryota; kingdom Viridiplantae; phylum Streptophyta; class Magnoliopsida; order Poales; family Poaceae; genus Dactylis; species Dactylis glomerata. The sequence goes on from QXEO01000291.1 coordinate 7,752,791, forward strand.
ACAACGCTTGTAGTCATCTGGCTTACGCAATTCATATTGCGAAGGTTGGGTAAGCATATCAAAGGCCCACTCCTTCTGTTCCAGAGTATATACCTGCTTCGGTGTAGGGGTCGGGCGTAGGGCAGCGAGCTTCCTTTTCACTTTGGCTCTGTCCTCCGCCTCAATTTCTTCAGCAGTCTTCTCCATAGGAGGAGGCGGCACCGCCTTAGCTTTCTTGGCCCGTTTCTTCGGAGAGACATTGCTAGTGGACATAGCAGCGGACTTGCCACAACTCTGGGACTTACGAGTGGGCTGAGGCGGCGGAGGAGGCGGAGGCGGCTGACATTGAGGTGGAGATCGATGTGGACTCGGGGTATGGTGTTAGTCGTCCCTGTCGTCGTCGGGAGGTGGTGAATTGCGAGGACTCGGAGGAGAGGGTGGCCGCCTTGGCGCCGAGCCTAGAAACACGATGTGTTTCTTATCCCAAAGAATTATACCACCCAATACTTCTCCCAGTTTTTCCTCCTCTTCAGGTCCAGCGACGTCAAGATTGAGGGACTCATACCCCTTTTCAATTGCATCCACCCCGACCTTAGCATAGCCAGGTCGAATCTCACGGCCATGCCAGGTTTGTCCAGGTCCAGATGGCAACACATAGCCAACCGCCACCTTCATCGATATGTTCTTCATGGGAACATGCAGCTCACAGTCTATCTTCTTGGTGATATCATCCACGGGGTAGTGAACCATCGGTACCTCCGTGGAAGCCACGCTGCTTCTCCGCTGAGATCGGTCGCCTGATGCATGTTCTAGGTGTTGCTGATGCTGAGTTGCCCCTTGCGACTTTAATTCCTCCAGTGCCTTCTGCTGCAGTAAATACAGCTCTCTCAGCTCAGCCTGTTGCCTTTCTATGCTCTCTATCCGTGAGGCCTCCTCCTGCGCCTTCCGCTTCTTCGCTCTCTCTCGGCTTCTATAAGTCTAGCTCTCTTCGGCGAACCCAGACCTCCACGGAATAGCAGAACCCAGACCCCGTGTTCGTCCTGTGTGTTCTTTGTTCCCGAGGGCCTTTGTCAGCTCGTCGTTCTCTCTGTCCGGCTTGAACGTCCCCTCTTGAACCTCGGCGATTGTCTTGACAAGTGCTCCCAGGGGTTCAGCAATTTGTTTCTTCTCTTCAACTAATTTCCCTGTTCTCTCATCATAGACAGCTCCATGGGCAAGTGCCCAATTTCTTGACCTTCTGGGCCGTTGTTCTGTTTCTGGTTCGATGCCCTTTTCTCGTAGGGCGGCCTCTTGCATATCCCACTTAGGCTCGGCCCTTTTGTAGCCACCTGGACCCAACTTATGGTGATATTTCTTTTTCGCGGCATTTGCCTGATTTTTCTGACTCCTTAGCTTACCCAGCTCTGACTCCTTGTACTCCACAAATGCGTCCCAGTGATCCCGCAGGAACTCATTGGGCCAGTAAATTCTGGAGCTTCTCGATCGGCATTGACATAGGCGTTCCATAACCTCTTCTTGTGGTTATTGAACTGTGCAGCCATCTTCTTGAGAGCCCACTCCCTGACTTTCTCCTTCTGTTTCTCTGCTTCTTCCAGGGACTCGGTGACCGGCAGATTGAAATGTGGAATGAGGGAATCCCAAAGTCTGTCTTTTAAGACCTTGGTGACATAATTGACTGCTGCACCCTCTTCTGGTTCTGGCTGTGCTGGCTCTCCCTTTGCCGCCTTGGGCTTATACCAATACTGAATGCTTATCGGCACCATGTCCCTGACAAGACATCCACATTGAGTAGTGAACGCACTTGCGACACTCTTGGGTTCCAACGGTTCGCCTTCACTTGAGAGACGCCCAATCGTGTAATGTTGATTCGATGCTAGCCGTTTGGCCGGGCCTCGCTTCTTTCTAGAAGAATCAGAGGTCTAAAATAAGAAAACACTCGTTAATATAGATACCACATAATGCATCGTCATCTACTGATTCATGAATAGAGCTAGTCTTCATATATATATATACCTCGCTGGACCGTTTTATTAAGTCACGTCCAGTCCCTTGTGAGTCGTCCTCGCAATCATCATTTTCTGATTCATGCGGCTGCTCCTCCTCCATTCCGTCACCCGACTCGTTCAAAAATTCCGAGCCGTCTCCTTCTGCACGGGTGGTACCCTGTCCTTGTGCACGGGTGCTACCCTCTCCTATAATTTTCAATATCTCTTCTTCACCTTCTCTTCCGGCGCCGAAATTCATAACTGAAATCCATAACATATATTCACTTTCTAACTCTATATATCTAACATAAATAAAATCTAACATTTCTATTTCTAATAGCATTTCTATTTCTAATAAAATCTAACCTAAATAAAATCTATATAGCATTTCTATTACCTAACTAATAGCATTTCTATTATCTAACTAATAGCATTTCTATTATCTAACCTAAATAGCATTTCTATTATCTAACCTAAATAACTTATTTTCTAACATAAAATCTAACTATTTTTCTAACATAAATAAAATCTAACATAAAATCTAACTAATAGTAATTGCATTTTACTAACTAACATAAATAACTTATTTTCTAACATAAAAGCTAACTGTTTTTCTAACATACAAAATCTAACATAAAATCTGCATTTTACTATTACTACATTTTTCTAACATAAAATCTAACTATTTTTCTAAATGTTTCTAACTTATTTTCTAACTACATTTTTCTAACATAAAATCTAACTATTTTTCTAACATAAAATCTAACTATTTTTCTAAATGTTTATAACTTATTTTCTAACTACATTTTTCTAACATAAAATCTAACTATTTTTCTAAAAAAAAATCTAACATTATTTTGCAAAATTTTTTTGCAGGCCGGCCGGCCGGCGGGGTGCTGCTGCATGCATACCTGCGCGCGGGGGCGTCTCGATCGGGCGGCTCGGGGGCGCGGCGGCGGCGGCTCGGGCGGCACGCGGCGGCGGCTCGGGCGGCGCGCGCGCGGCTAGGGCTTGGGCGGCGCGCGGCGGCTAGGGCGCGGCGGCGCGGCGCGGACGTCTCCGGCGCGGCGGCGGCGGCTCGGCGCGGTCACGGCGGGTGGCGACCGCAAGGATCCAGGCCTCTGCTCCTCCGCGCGCGATGAATGGAAACGGCTAAGTGTCGTGGGGAAGGAGGATGGGGCGGCGCGAGCCTTATATACCCCCCCCTTTAGTCCCGGTTGGTAGCTTCAACCGGGACTAAAGGGGGGTCTTTAGTCCCGGTTGAAGCCACCAACCGGGACTAAAGGCGGTTCGCACGCCCAGATCCAGACCTTTAGTCCCGGTTGGTTAAACGAACCGGGACTAAAGGCGTAATAAATGCGCGCCAATGGTAGATTTTTTCAGAATTCATTTGAAAATATGAATTTTGAATTTCAATTTGAATAACTTCTGCATATTTTAGAATTTGATAAAACTTTGAATATGAAAAGTGTTTGAAATTGAATAACTAATTCAAAACTATTTTCTATTTTCAAAATTAATTATTCTAACTATTCAAACAATTAACTATTTTGCCATTTTCAATTAAAACAATATTGATTAAAATTCTTTTTGCATATTTTAGAATTTGATAAAACTTTGAATATGAAAAGTGTTTGAAATTGAATAACTAATTCAAAACTATTTTCTATTTTTAAAATCAATTATTCTAACTATTCAAACAATTAACTATTTTGCCATTTTCAATTTAAACAATATTGATTAAAATTCTTTTTGCATATTTTAGAATTTGATAAAACTTTGAATATGAAAAGTGTTTGAAATTGAATAACTAATTCAAAACTATTTTCTATTTTTAAAATCAATTATTTTAACTATTCAAACAATTAACTATTTTGCCATTTTCAATTAAAACAAAATTGATTAAAAAACTTTTTGCATATTTTAGAATCTGACAAAACTTGGAATATAAAAAGTGTTCAAATTTGAATAACTAACCCAAAATCATACATTTACATCAAAAGTTTAATACATTATTACACATCACCAACATCCCCATCTAGTGTTGGGGTTTCCTTCTGCACCGTAACCATGGAGTATCTTCTTTGTTTAAGAGGAGGGTTGGGTCAGTGTTCACTCTGAAGGGCGGAATTTCATCAAACTTGTTATAATCTTCTGACATATCTGTCTTGTCCTCCACTCTCACGATGATTCTTTTCCCTGAGAGAACAATGTGTCGCTTTGGCTCATCATGTGATGTATTCGTTTTCTTATCTTTTCTCTTTCTCGGTTTTGTAGACATGTCCTTCACATAGAAAACCTGAGCGACATCGTTGGCTAGGACGAATGGTTCGTCCATGTACGCAAGATTGTTGAGATCCACTGTTGTCATGCCGTACTTTTGGTCTACAACTACCCCGCCTCCTGTCAGCTTGACCCATTTGCACCGAAACAAAGGGACCTTAAAAGACGGTCCATAGTCAAGTTCCCATATCTCCTCTATGTAACCATAATATGTGTCCTTTGTCCCATTGTCGTGTAATGCATCAAAGCGGACACCACTGTTTTGATTGGTGCTCTTTTTATCTTGGGCGACCGTGTAAAATGTATTCCCATTTATCTCGTAACCTTGGAAAGTCAGTATAGTTGAAGATGGTTTCTTGGCCAACATGGACAGCTCATATCCAACAGTGGCGTCATTTATGAGAAGTGTTTGCAACCAACCACCAAAAGTCGCCATGTGCAACTTTGTAATCCAGGAGTTAGACTGCCCAGGGTTTTCCGAGCATACAATATTCTTGTGTCGCTCCATAAACGGCTCCACCAACGTGGAATTTCGTAAAACTGTGTAGTGTGCTTCACTCAAAGAATGTCCGTCCATACAGTATGCTGATTTCATTCCTAGCGTGCCTTTTCCACTTAGTCTCCCCTCATGCCGCGATTGAGGAAGACCAATAGGGTTCAGGTCAGGAACAAAGTCAACACAAAACTCAATGACCTCCTCTGTTAGATAGCCCTTGGAGATGCTTCCTTCTGGCCTAGCATGGTTATGCACGTATTTCTTTAAGACTCCCATGAACCTCTCAAAGGGGAACATATTGTGCAGAAATACTGGACCGAGAATGGTAATCTCTTCGACTAGGTGAACTAAGAGATGCGTCATAATATTGAAGAAGGACGGTGGGAACACCAACTCGAAGCTGACAAGACATTGGGCCACATCATTCTGTAACCGTTGTAGATCTTCTGGATTGATTACCTTCTGCGAAATTGCATTGAGGAATGCACATAGCTTCACAATCGGTACTCGAACATTTTCCGGTAGAATCCCCCTCAGTGCAACCAGAAGCAATTGCGTCATAAGCACGTGACAGTCATGAGACTTTAGGTTTTGGAATTTTTTCTCAGCCATATTTATTATTCCCTTTATATTTGACGAGAATCCAGATGGGACCTTGATACTGCTCAGGCATTCAAAAAAGATTTCCTTCTCTTCTTTGGTAAGAGCGTAGCTCGCAGGACCCTTAGAATCCTCCGGATGCATGCCGTCTCTACTTTTCATACGGTGCTGGTCCTCCCGTGCTTCTGGTGTATCTTTTGTCTTCCCATACAAGCCGAAGAATCCTAGTAGGTTCACGCAAACATTCTTCGTCACGTGCATCACGTCGATTGCAGAGCGGACCTCTAGGAATTTCCAATACTCAAGCTCCCAAAATATAGATTTCTTCTTCCACATGGGTGCATGTCCGCTAGCGTCATTCGGAACAGACAGACTGCCAGGACCCTTTCCAAAGATTACTTCTAAATCTTTGACCATATCAAATATATCATCACCAGTATGGCGTTTAGGCTTGCCCCGGACTTCTGCCTCGCCCTTGAAATGCTTGCCTTTTTTCTTCAATTGATGTTTGGGCGAAAGAAATCGACGATGCCCGAGATACACCACCTTCTTACTTTTATCCAAATATATACTATCGATCTCACCTAAACAGTGCGTGCATGCATTGTATCCCTTGTTTGTCTGTCCTGAAAGGTTACTAAGAGCAGGCCAATCATTGATGGTCACGAACAGCAACGCTCGTAGATCAAATTCCTCTTGTTTGTACTCATCCCACACACGAACACCTTCAGTCTGCCACAGCTGTAAAAGGTCATCAACTAATGGCCTTAGATACACATCAATGTCATTGCCGGGTTGCTTCGGGCCTTGGATAAGCACTGGCATCATAATAAACTTTCGCTTCATGCACAACCAAGGAGGAAGGTTATAGATACATAGTTTCACGGGCCAGGTGCTATGACTGCAGCTCTGCTCCCCAAAAGGATTCATGCCATCTGTACTTAGACCAAACCTCAGGTTGCGTGCGTCTTCCGTAAACTCCGGGAAATCTCTGTCGATTTTTCTCCACTGCGACCCATCAGCGGGGTGTCTCAACATCTCGTCACTCTTACGGTCTTCTTTGTGCCACCTCAACAACTTGGCATGCTCTTTGTTTCTGAACAAACGTTTCAACCGTGGTATTATAGGTGCATACCACATCACCTTGGCAGGAACCCTCTTCCTGGGGCGCTCGCCCTCAACATCACCAGGGTCATCTCGCCTGATCTTATACCGAAATGCACTGCACACCGGGCATGCATTCAAATTCTCATACTCACCGCGGTAGAGAATATAGTCATTAATGCATGCATGTATCTTCTGCACCTCCAATCCTAGAGGGCAGACAATCTTCTTTGCTTCATACGTACTGGCGGGCAATTCGTTATCCTTTGGAAGCATCTTCTTCATAATTTTCAGCAACTTTTCAAATCCCTTGTCAGATAAACCACTCTCTGCTTTCCACTGCAGCAATTCCAGCGTGCTTCCTAGCTTTTTCTGGCCGTCTTCGCAATTTGGGTACAAATCCTTTTTGTGATCATCTAACATGCGTTCCAACTTCTCCCTCTCCTTTTCACTTTCACAGTCAATCTGTGCATCAACAATGACCTGGCCAAGATCATCAGCGGGCATATCTGATGCCCGTTCTCCACCTTCTTCTTCTTCTTCATTATCTTCCATTGCGGTATCGGTGGTTTCAGGGAACTCAGGATAGTTGTCATCATTCTCTTCTTCATCGTTGTCTTCCATCATAACCCCTCTCTCCCCATGCTTGGTCCAACAATTATAGCCGGACATGAAACCGAACCGGAACAGGTGGATGTGAAGGGTCTTTGTGGAGGGGTAATCCTTCTCATTTCGACAACCACCGCATGGATAACACATAAAACCATTCCGCTTGGTTGCCTCAGCCACCTTGAGAAAAGAATGCACGCCTTTAATGAAATCTCCAGAGCGTCGATCGGCGTACATCCATGCTCGGCTCATCTGCATTATATAAGTACATATCAAACGCAAATCAAATATATAATTTCTATTTCTATCTCTAATTTTAGTTTGATAAGTAAGAATAAGTTAACAAAACTTTAGTCCCGGCTGGTGGGTACAACCGGGACTAAAGGTGGTTTTTGTGTCATCTAACAAAACCGTCGGTGGGATAAGGACATGTGGGTAACCTTTAGTCCCGGCTGGTGGGTGCAACCGAGACTAAAGCCCTTGGCAGGATAAGTATGCATGGGTTGATGCACTGCTCGATGAGATAAAGCATGTAGCGCACGACGCCCCTGTCGGAGGAACAAGACACAAGTAGAAGCGGCGCCGTGCCTATAAAAGGAGCATCGATACGCCACGGCAAGCACAACTCGAAGGCAGGGAGAGTTTCATCCCCATGGATGGAGGAAAGGGTTGGGAAATCTCCCGTGGCAGAGCTTCTCGAAGATGTCGTTGGTGCTCACGCCCTACGGCATCTTCGGAAGCTCTGCCACGGGAGATTTCCCAACCCTGGCAGAGCTTCTCGAAGATGTCGTTGGTGCTCACGCCCTACGGCATCTTCGGAAGCTCTGCCTCGGAAAAATTTCCCTGCAAGCCCGTGAAAGACTCCATCTCCTCTAACAGTGTTGCGTAAAGGGTTGGGAAATCTCCCGTGGCAGAGCTACTCGAAGATGTCGTTGGTGCTCACGCCCTACGGCATCTTCGGAAGCTCCGCCCTACGGCATCTATCTCTATTTCTATCGTTATTTCTATTTTTCTATTTCTATCTCTATCTCTATTTCTATTTCTATGTTAGCTATGTCTACTTCTATTTTTATTTTTATTTCTATCTATATCTTTATCTCTACCTCTACCTCTATTTTTACCTCTATCTTCACCTACTTGTACACATAATCAAATGAACATCTAAATAATTGCTCCCATAAAAAAATCACAAATCTCTCTACTTTTAGAGCATTAAATGAGCTAAATTACCAATGAAACACAAAAGCACAAAGTTTCTCACCTTTTAGTCCACTTAGATTCAAGTGGGGACATCAATTTGTGATAGAAAATGGTGGTCAAAGAGGATGAACTCGAGGTAGGTTTGTTGTATGAAGAACACTTGAGAGTGGAGAGGGGGAGTGGCTGGCTCGGGGAGGAAGAAGGGACTGTTTTATATAGGGAAGTCATTAGTCCCGGTTGGTATTACCAACCGGGACTAAAGGTCCGGTCTTTAGTCCCGGTTGGTGTTACCAGCCGGGACTAATGTCACTGACAACGGTCGGATTCTATCGCAGGAACTTTAGTCCCGGTTCGTAATACGAACCGAGACTAAAGGTTAAAAACGAACCGGGACTAATGATTTCTGGGGTCCTGCGGCCGAAAAAGCAGTGGGGCCCAGGGCATCAGTCCCGGTTCATATTGCAACCGGGACTAATGCCCCAGGATATTAGCCTCGTTTTCTACTAGTGCATGCTAGGTGAGAAGAAACACCGACTTCTAATTGTGTGGCGATAAGGTAGAAGCACCAGCATAATCTGGTCCATACAATCAGGTGAAACAACGACTTATTACATGAACATCTGCACCACTGTAAAACTTGTTTTGATTTTCAAACTAATCTTACGTTTCACTTCTTTTGGAGATGCAGGGCTAAAGGCAGTGTTGCACAATGTGCATGCCCATCCAACTGGTAGCCCGAATGCACCTGTATTAGGGTAAATGTGATGGCAATGGGTAGAATCATTATTTAGTGAATCATAACAGGTACCTAATTTTGTTGTTTAGTTACACACTAAACTCCACTTATCTTATAGCTACAGGGGTATTGAGGTAATTTGGTGTTATTTTTTGCCGTACACAAATTAGGTAATCGATAGAATGAGAAAATACGATAGAAAATCAAACTAATACATCTAAACCGAAAGTAAAGTGTCAGGCCGACATTGCTCAGACGGTGATGGCAGCATTTTCTAGTATAAAAATCTTGTGGCTCTAATACAATATATGTGGCGCTTAGTGTAGCGTCGCCAAGGAGCTTCTGACTTTTTTCCCTCGAGCTTTTATGGACCACGGGTCAATTCTTGGTAATACTAGTAGATGTGGCTGTATTCTTTTGAGCTTTTCCGAGCAATTATCGTTGTCTTGTTCAAAGAATGCAAGAATGGTTTTCAACCTAGATTTTGGTGGTGATTCCTTCAATATGTCTGGTGTGATTGCCAATCTTTCACTTGTGCGGGAGTCTATCGTTGCGGTGATTCAACGAGGTTTGATCCTCTCACTGCTCTTTGCAGAGGATGTTATATATGCATCACTGTGAGAGCTATGGTTAGTTCGGTTGCGGCCATGACTAACTTTAAAGCCTACATTCTTAGACTCTTAGGCCCCGCTTGGGAGCACGGCCTAGATTTCCACCCGTTTTGGGTTCACGGGCGTAATTTACTTGTCCCCGGAAATAAGGGCGGAAAGAAAAAAGGACCTCCTCTGGTCCGTGATATTTCCTGAGAGTTACGTAGGTAATCCGGCACGTTACGGAAATAAAAACGGTGAACCAAGCACCTTTTTACGACCGCGTCGGAAATTCCCACTGAGCCGGAAGTTACGGCCGGCTTCGGTCCAAAAACGACAATCCAAATAGGGCCTTAGTTGTGAATGTGGGGCCCTTTATGTGTTAATGGGTTCCATCACCATATTATTTGGTCATATCCTTTGTTCTCTCAATATAATATATTGGATTGATTAGATTTTATTATTCTATAACATGTGACTGAAAATTTATGTTTCGCAAGTCAGTTTAGCAAGAAAAAAAAGAGCAGAACATTTTTTTATCTACACTTCTACATCTACATCTACACTACTTATAAAAAAGCAAACTAAAACTTTCCTATGTCCACCCCAACAATTGTACACGGATCAACCAGCGTCCTTAGATCATACACAGTTAATGAGATCGAACGGACTTGATCAGGTTAATCATGCGATTCTCAAATCAACGATCCAGATTCTTCCTGTCAACCCGACAAACTATGGTCTGCCAAACCATTTATGGATACATGTACCCCGTTCTGCTCGCACTCCACCAAATTATTTAGGAACATTTAATCAGCGACCGTTTTATTTGGAAACTTAATTATATCAGTTAATGATGAAATCACTGTTACCGCTCTCACCTCTTCCCCTCATCTTGCACAACCCTTTCCATTGCGCAATGTGGCCCGGCGTCAAGAACTCCTCTGCCCCTCGGAGTAGAATTATCGCCTCTCTGATCTTCTCTTTCGTCCCTCCCTCCTCCCTTCCACGCCGGCGGCGGAGAGTGATGGGTGCAAAAGACGACGACAAGCGCGCGTGAGAGGGCGGCAGAGATCAGCGAGCAGGCGGAGGAAGACAGGAGGTGACCAGTTCCGAGCATCGAGCGGGTCGTGCAGCAGAGAGCGGGCATGGAAATGCTTTTTGGGAAGAGACATAGATTTCTTCATGATCTAGAGGTCATGTACAGAGTCACGGTATGGAAATTTTCGTGCACAGATTTTTAACATGGTTAGCTTGTTGCAACTAAAATCAAGATCTGCAAGGCTTCAACTTTTTATTTGTTTATATGACCTGGGATGCCGTCTTGGAGTTTATCCACGGTTGAACTATGTGTACTGTGAAATCATTATATATAAATATATTGACCTGGGATGCCGTCTTGGAGTTTATCTATATCTTAGGAATGAGAAGTTCACTAGATTGTGTCTGCCCATGTGACTACGTTTCACTAATTATATGTCAGGTTCTTTTACATGTTATTGGAGTAAAATTTCGTATTTTCAAGTTCTTGGAGTACTGCTGCATCTAATGTGTTCGTCTAAAAAACATTCAGAAATAATTAAGAACTCTGAATTGCACTTCAATATATCCATGGCATTCAGTGAACAGAGTGCAGTGTCAAATTCACATGTACTTTCAAGTGATTTTATCAAATTTCAAGATAAATTTCGGAATCTCACTTTACTCATTAAGAAATGTTCAGCAGTTTATGCTCCCACAAAAGTTCAGCAAGAACGTTCCTCTGAATACTTGCAAAGTCCGCACCCCTTCTTCAAGAGGGCTGAAATGATCAACTTAACCAAGTGAGCTAGCTAGCAGGGTGTTTCATCTCGATTTACTACGCGTTTGACAAACAATAACAACCTGCCACCCCCTTCCTTGGTGTTTTGAAACTGGTGATCTATAAATTTGTTCAAAATTTGAACCTGGTTGACATGATATATACATTGCCAAGTCGTAGCCAATAGTCCACAAGTAACATTTGACTATATGTGACATTTTTATTTTTTAAAATAAATTTTAGTGTGGGGATATAAATAGATTTTCGTGTGTTACACGTGCAAACTTTTTTTTTTTTTTGAAATCAATACCATATATATTTATAGTAAATAGTACATGATAGAGCTGACTCCAACTATTACAAAATAAAGTCTAAAAGAAAACGAGCTAATCTTTGAGGTCTTCAAACTCTTCTTCTTCCATGACATAATCTTGTATTTTTCTGAAGGCAGCCAAAAGATAATGGCACAAATATCATACCATATACCTGCAAATAGCAATAGAGGTGCTCCCATATTTTTGATTTGAGCCGCAATGCCAAGGCTACGTGCACGCACGCAACCATTAAAATAATCAATCCACATCGGCGAGAGTACCAACACCAATATTCCAGGGAAAAGAGACCGAACAGCCTGGTCGACGTCGTTGGAGAGCCGAGTATACGAATCACCATTGTCGAGGACGTAGCAGCCGGGATAAATATTACAAGGATAATCCTCCTCGTGGCAACCAAGAGAAAAACTCCAAAATTGACTTGGCGAAGTAAGATCTGGAAGACCGTACCTATAGAACTGTAATCTAAAAACACCACCATTAACGCCAAGAAGAACCCATCGTCGAACGAAGGGCCGAAGATCACTTATTGTAGACGATGCCATCTCCATTGACATTAAGGCCAAAAGAAATTGGCTACCAAATCCCTAATCTAATCTTGTGAGGACACTATTTTAATTGAAAACTCCACCCATAGATCGGGTTCCCCACCCCTCCTGACACCGGCAAGGCCGGCCGGAGGAGGGGGAACCAATCTATGGAGGAGGAGGAAGAGAGGCGGCGGCTAGGTCAGGAGGGGTGGCGGCTTACACGTGCAAACTTATTAGTGGGAAAAAAAAGAGCAGAACAGAGAGAAAGGAATCATCACTATCATAACAGGCTAGCAGCCGTCTAACAACTCAAGCATTGGCCTTTATTTTTCAGGATACAAAAGCTTAGCCCGACAGTAAATTGGCACAAAATGGCCCATTCGTGATGAGCCCGTGGATAGGCCCTCGTCGTCTCCCTCCCTCGGCTCCATCCGGCGCAGCTGCGTGCGCCAAACGACCAAATCCCCACCGGCCTCCGCCTCTCACCTCTCCCTCCACGGAACCTGAGCTTCCCCCGCTCCCACTGCCCCTCCGCCTCGATTCTCACAGCCCATCTCTTCTCGAGACTATTTCCTGCGGCCTATATCTTCGCTGCCGGATTAGCTCGATCTGAAGACCGAAGTCTGAAGGTACAACTTTTTTTTTGAATTTTCACCGGGGGAGGGAGTGAATCCCTCCACCTGAATTTTCACATTCAAAAATTGCCCAAAGCCTGAAAGTTACATATTTACAGAGAGAGTAGCAAAGAAAGTGGCAAGGGGTGGGGGAGAAAGGCCACAGCTGAAACCGGGCAATCCAGCTATCCACGTCTGCCCGACGCTCATCAGGCAGGCGCACACGCCAAAGATGGGCGGTCTCACGGCATTGCCGCATCAAGAAGGCCAAGCTCGGATTCTGGGCACGGAAAACCACCCCATTTCGGTGCTTCCAAAGTTGCCAGAAACAAAGCAGGGAGAAGGCCAGGGCAGTCTGTCTTGGCACACCGTCTGGCGGCGGGAGGGTGTAGAACAGACTGGCATTGGCATCAGGAGCAGGCCCGCCCCCGACAACGTCCCAAAAACCACGCGCGAAGACGCACCCGGCAAATATGTGGTCGGCCGTTTCCTCAGGGGCAGCACAGATGGGGCACACAGCTTCGGCACGAGTTAGGATATTCTTGTGGAGCAGCGAGCTGCGCGAGGGGACACGCCCGCGAGCGAGCAGCCAGCCAAAGAACTGCACTCTGGAGGGGGCATGGTTCCCCCAAACGAAGGCAGCGAAGGGGGCGGCGACGCCACCAAACATCTGGAGCTTGTACAGCGCGGAGGAGGAGAACGCGCCTTTGAGGCCTCGGCACTTGGTCAGCTCGCGCGAGTCCGGCGTCCCCGGAGTGAGGACGGTGCCGGCAATGAGCGGGATCAGCGAGTCGCGCTCCCGGGCCGCAGCCCTGGACAGGCGCGGGGCGAGAAACGCGCCCACGCCGGCCGTGATCACCGCGCAGACCGCGGCCGCGGGGGCGGCGACGTGGGAGAAGAGCGCGGGCATGAGGTCGCAGAACGCGGCGTCACCCACCCAGCGGTCAAGCCAGAACGAAGTAGACACCCCGTCGCCCACGCGGGCGAAGGAGATCCCGCGGTAGAGAGGCATCAGCTTGGCGAGGTAGTTCCAGTGCGGCCCGGCCAGAGCGTCATGGCGTTGGGAGCCGATCGGGCCACCGAGGGAGCGCCAAACCCAGCTCGCCCACGGCAGGTCTTGCCGCGAGTGGAGTCGATGCAGAAGCTTCACCTGGAGGCATTCGTTCTGGACGGCAAGCGAGCGGATCCCGAGCCCTCCCTCCTCTTTGCTTCTACAGACCGATTCCTAGGCCACCAAGCATTTTGCTCCGGAGGCCTTTTCCGCTGCGTTCCAGAGGAAGGCACGCCTGAGGGCGTCGATGGCTCTTATCAGAGCGGGAGGGAGCGGCATGGTGCCCATAGCATAAACCGGGAGGGCATCCAGGACGGCATTTAGCAGGACAATGCGCCCTCCAGAAGAGAGCAGCAGCGCTCGCCACCCAGACAGATACTTATCGATCTTCACGATCAGAGGGTTGAAATCGCCAATCTTCAGTTTGACACATGAGAGAGGTAGCCCGAGATACGTTTGCGGGAACCCCTCGACTTTGCACCCAAGGATGTCTCGCACAGCAGCCACCTCGGACGCCCCCATAGCCATGGGCACCACGGTGCTTTTGTGGAAATTAATCCGTAGCCCGGTAGCCTCAGCAAACATATCCAAGATCGCCTTCAGTCGGTGCACCGCCGCGACACCACCTCTCAGAATGACCAAGGTGTCGTCGGCGTACTGGAGCACCGGACAGGGAGCATCACCGTCAAGTGGGTGGCATAGGATGGAGTCAGACTTGATCATTCGCTGCAGAACATCAGCAACAAGTAGGAACAAGTACGGGGAGAGAGGATCCCCCTGACGCAGCCCCCTTTTGCAGTTGAACCATCTTCCCGGGATCCCATTGAGCAAGATTGCCGACCGAGAGGAACAGAGGATGTTTTCAATCCAATCACACCACAGGGGTGGAAACCCTCTAACTTCCATGATTTTCCGCAGGCTCGCCCAGTCCACCGAGTCGAAAGCTTTAGCAAAATCAAGCTTGAAGACCAGAGTGGGAGCTTTTCTCTTGTAACAGGTTTGCACGAGCTCGGCCGCATAAACAAAGTTTTCAGAGATGCTTCGCCCAGCCAAGAACCCGGACTGATCAACGTCCACCAGAGACCCAATCTGCTTCTGGAGACGCGTGGTAAGACCCTTGCATATAGTTTTCATGCTGCAGTTCTACAGAGAGATAGGCCGGAAAGCTCCTGGGTCGAGAATACCGTCACGTTTGGGCAGAAGCACGACATGAGCATGGTTGATCCCGCTGAGATCAACCTGCCTCGCGTGGAAGCCGGCGAACAGGTTCATCAGGTCGGGGCGACGGCGTCCCACGCGGCATGGTAGAAACTTGGCCCGAGCCCATCTGGCCCGGGGGCGCTCGAGCGATCCATGCCGCTGACCGCGGCTTTGATCTCGTCGTCGCCGAAGGGCGCCACGAGCTCCTGGCCATGGGCTGAGGCGTAGCCGCGGTAGAGATCTTCGAGGCAGAACCCCCAGCGGGTCGAAGGAGCACTGCCCAGGAGCTCGGAGAAGAACCGGTGAAGAGCAGCCGCTTTGGCTCCATGCGCCACGGTGACCTCGCCGCCGACATCCAAAGCGCGGATGTTGTTCTGGCGGTAGCGTTGCGAGGCCCGGGCATGGAAAAACTTGGTGTTCGAATCTCCTTCCGCGAGGGCGCGAAACTTGCCACGTTGCTTCCAGAACACCGCCCTGCGGAGGACGGAGAGCTCCAACGAGCGGCGAGCGTCCCGTCGGAGATCCAGCTCATCACCTGAAAGGACACGACCTTCCTCAAAGAAATCCAGCAACTCAATGACAAACTTGCAGTTGTTATCTAGGAGTGGAACGAACCGATTTTGCTTTTTCCATACCTTAGCGGCGGACCGAAAGGACTTGATCCGGGCAGCGAGAGTGCCGGCGGCATCGCGGGCAGGCATTGGGTGAGACCAGGAGGGGAGGGTGGATGGGAGGAAGGTGGGAGCAAGCAGCCAAGAATTTTCGAACCTAAACCTAGAGGAGTTGGGGATGGTGGAGGAGGCGGAAACGAGGAGGGGGAAGTGATTGGATGTGGGACGCGGGAGGGAGGTTAGGGAGGAGTTCGGGAGGCACAAGTTCTAGGCCTGGTTAAAGAAAACACGATCCAGACGCGCGAGGGTGGGAATATCCTGCATGTTAGACCACGTAAAACGCCGATCGAGCAGCGGCAGTTCAAACCAACCCATCGAGTGGATGAGGTCGTTGAACAGGGCTGCAAGAGTAACGTTGAAGCGGTTATTGTTTTTCTCCGAGGGATATCTGATGAGATTGAAATCTCCAGCGATCAGCCAGGCTCCAGTGACCAACGGGCGAAGCGCAACCATCTCCTCAGCGAAAGCCGGCGAGAGAGAGTGATCGGTGGGGGCGTAGACATTTGTGATCGTGAAGGAGAGATCGGCAGTGGTGGAAGCGAGGACCGTTGTTAGACTAAAAGCGCGGGAGATGGAGGACACTAGGGAGAGATGGTTGGGGTTCCAGGCGGTGAGGAGGCCGCCGCGGCTGCCGTCAGCATCCACTGCCACCGACTCAGATAGTTGGGGCGGGATGAAAGCCCGAAGCTTGGCAGAATCGTGAGAGGCCAATTTGGTCTCTTGCAGGCACACAACAAAGGGGTTAGCAGAAACAAGGTTGTCACGCACGACGGAGCACTTGTCATTGTCTCCAAGCCCGCGCACGTTCTAGAACACGAGCTTCAACAACAAATGGGCGTAACTATTCATTGGAACAGCAGGCACCAAGACACGAGCACAGATACAACTCACGTACAGGGGGACAGAGGATAAACCCATTGTAACGGCCCAGAAAAATCCCCTTTATTAGATTGTTTGTTATTTTATTTTTGTGCATCATCATGCATCCTTCACCTTGCATATGTTTTTGTCAAAACTAAAATCATTTGGAATAACATCTATTTTTTTTATTTTGCTTGTCTTGTTTTATGAAACAAACCCCTCCTCTTCTTCTCTTATTTTGAATTAAGACTAAACCAAAAATATTTGCAAAACGTTTGAAAATTATTTTGAAACATAATGTCATTTCAAAAATGTTTGAAGCCTGTTTTGAAATCTTCCTAAGTCTTTCTCTATCTCCATCCTTTTTATTTGCTGAAATTCGGTGGCAAAAAGAAGAAGAGAAGTACTCAGAAAAAAGAAGGGAAACAAGCAAAGAGGCCCAACCGAACCCCTGCAGCCCACCTAGCCCACCCTTCCTCCTGTTGCCATCGTCCTTGTACGGCAGGGCATTGAAGCACTCCACGTCGACCACCTGATGGATGGGACGGCTGTCCCAGCTTGATCCCCTCCTTAAAACCACCCACTGCTGCAACCCTAGCCTCCTCTGTTCCCCCTACCACCGCCGCCACTCTCTGGAATCTCTTCCAACCTACCGAAGTTTGCCCTTCTTCATCTCTTGCTTGCAAGCATCAAGCTGCAGCCCTCGATTCGCATCGCTGCTTTGCTCCTCTCCGCCGCCATGTCCCTGCAAACTCGCGAGCCCGATGCCTGCTTGCTTCCACGCCGCGTCCTTGTCTCCGACCGGCCGTCGTCGACCATGTCCGTGACCACCGCGCCAGACAAGCTCCTGCGCTACCTCTCCGTGTTCAACCACACCAAGACCACGTCTCCGTCCGCTGCCAACGCGTCGACTTGGTCTCCTCCGCGCGAGCGCGCACGCCTACCTGGCTTCCGACGACCTCACCACGACGCCAGCGTGCGTCCCTCCATGCTCGACATCAACAACGCGCGCCAGCAACCGCTCGTCAACTATCGGCAGCAGCCCCGTTCCGGCGTCGTTCAACCTGCTACCGTTTTCCTGGCCGCTCCATGACCCCCACGGTCCTCGTCGTCGTCCCTGCTGTTCTGCTCCTGCGCGCGTCCGCGTTCCCCGCCGCCAAGTCCTCTAGCTGCTCGCCATGCTCCGGCCGTGCCTCTCCGCCAGCCCCGTGTCCAGCGTGATGCTCTACGTACGCGTCCCGTCGCCGACGCCGACCCATCCATCCAAGGTCGCCCTCCATCGAGATCCCTCCTTCCCGATGGCAAGCTCGCATCTTCTCTACAGCCCGTGTCTTCACCAAGCTCTCCACGATGCCGGCATGCGTGCGTCCCGCCATGATCTCCGTCTGCTTCTCTGTCTGACTGAACCGAGCGCCACCCAGTTTCAGTTTCGACAGGTCAAACTTCACTTGCTGTACCAATTTAATAACTGGCTGCCTAATCTCTACAGTTCCCAACGAGCAGCGCACTGGTTTCATTCTGTTGTCTAATCCTAGCAGGTGCTGAGTTCGAATCCCACTAGAGACCCGAAGCCACCCTTTTTTGGGATTTTTCCCCTTATTCCTCGACTGACAGATGGGCCACGCCCGTCAGTCTAAGCCAGCGCCACCTCTGCAGCCGCAACCCAGTCAGCGCGCCGCGTCATCGCATCGGCCCCGCCGGTTAGTGACTCGGGCTAGATTCCCTTCGGTGAGAAAAGTTCTCGGTTCTATTTCTGTTTTCTGAAAAATGGCAGAATTTGTTCCAATCTTGCATAAATCATATCTTCTAAACTATAACTCGAAATAAATAGTATTTTATATGAAAGTTTATCAGAAAAATGTGTAGAATTTGAATATGCCATTCATATTACTGTTTGCATCTCGCATCATGTAGCCACGTGGTAGTTTGCATATCACCTAATACATAACATATGGAGTATTTGGAGATTACCAAATATGGTATTTCCACTTCATTTAATTTTGTGTAGCTCACACTTGCCTTGTCTTTGCCATACTAATCAACATTTAAATTGCCGAGTATTAAAACAACTTGAACCTAATATGTGTGTGTCGGGATTCCAATTCCGCTTAATTTTGGATAAGTTGCATCATAAATTGCCATGTCATACATGCTTGCATATGATCATGCCGATTCTTTTGCCGTAGTAGTAAGAGTTGCATCCGTTGTTTGTTATAGCTATTTGCTTCTTCGCGGATAGGACGCTTCGTGGTGATGTGAGCAACGACAAGTTCTTCGCGTGTTATTCGACAATCTTGCCAGGCAAGCTCTCCCGCCCCTTATCAACCTATAGGGGTACTTATTACCTATTTGTGTTTATGCTTTCTCTTATGCTTTATGCTAGCCTTGTGTTCTGATGCTTTGTTCGAGTCACGTATCCTATCCACCTGTTTTCCCCAAAGCAAAACTATATACTCGCCACCTCCCGCCTATTACCTTTTGCTTGTTGTTTGAGTTGGCCTTGCGAGTCGTAGGCATGCTTAGGTTGTTTCAAGTTGTTTTATCTTATTGGGTTGTTGGGAAGTTATCACATGTTTTACTTTATGGTTATGAATTGGAGATAAGTTGGTTATTAGATATTGGAGATAAACATGATTTAATTATGTTACAACTACACTTGTTTAAGCAGAGGCATCAGTGAGTCATTTTGCCTGTTTTCCGACGGCTCACTTGTGTCCCCTAGGACCCCGAGTTCGCATGAACTGTTCTAAGCTGAGCGCACTAACCACTCGTGGAGATGCAGTGGGATCTCCCTTGACTTACTACTTTTTCTCGAGTTAGTTTACCGGGGGCCACAACACCGTATTTACATTTGGATCCGCATTTGGTTTGGGCTACCAGTGATGGTGCTTTAGGTTCTAAGCCCCCCCCCCTCCGATGGGTGTGGTTGTGCCGCCTCCGATGGTTGGCAGGTTTATTTGACTGCGGCGCGTTTTTATGTGAAGCTGGCAGATCCCTCCGATGGGCTCTCTTCTAGTCTTCTCCGTTCTCGCAAACTTCTGAGTCCGTCTTCGGAGCTCGGCCGACTTCGTTACGGGTAGCTTAGTAGGGTGGCCCCCCTAAACTCTCTTGTAGAATTAGCAACGGTCTCGTCGTGATATCCATCCCTTGTCTAGGTTGGATTGATCGAGCGTGTATGGGTACATTGGTGCACCCCTGCAGGGTAAATCTTTTCGAAAAGTCGTGTCCGCGGTTATGGACGACTTGGAGCCGTTCTACTCGATCATAGAACAACTTGTACCTAATTGATGATATAAAGTGGCGTAGTAAATAGTTCTACTACAATATTAAATTGTTATAAAATTGTCAACCGTGTGAGTGCCTTTGATATTGCTTCTTCGTGTGGTCGCGATGAGGTGATTCATCGGTTGGGTTATGTTTGCTTAGTATTCTAGTTGGTTCCTCTATGCGCTCTCTTATCTTATTCTGATTAGACGGAAGTTGTAGAGTGTCTCTATAGGTTCTTTAGTGCTTGCTCGCTGCCGCATAACCCCACCATACAGCTGACGTCCTTTTGAGTCTATCGAGTTGTCTGCGTACCTCACGTACAAAGGCCGCTTGTTGACTACGCTTTATACGTCTTAAAGTCTTGCTAAGTACTTTTGTACTTATTGCTGCTCGTCTCGGATTTCTCGCCGGAGCAGGTTTGAAGACAGGTACATGGAAGCGACGACGTTAGCAAGGTTACCCTTCCGGCTTGGCCTGGGCAGGGTTATGGACGCCATCGTTTATCTTCAGGCCTCTTAGGCCCATTTGTATTCTTGTCCGTACTCGGATACTATTTTGCTTTATGTATGATTTGGATCTTTGTATGTATCTATTTGGATCTTGACTCGTGGAGTCTTCGTTATTATATATGTCTTGTGGGTTCCATCGTGAACTTGTGTAATGTTACTACCTTGATTCCACCCGCATAATGTGTATGTTGTTTGTGCACATTTTGCTTGGTGGTGCGTTTCCAAAGCGACATCGTGCGAATTGTGGCGTGTTTGCTATAATTCGCAAGGTGCCAATTTTGGGGCGTCACACCCATGGCTCGCAGGCCGACACACGCACGCACAGTTGCTGACGATGAACACGTTTTGAAAACACACACAAGCAGATACCAGCAGAACACGAGCTGGCACGGGCCGCATCGAGGGATCGATGGCACTACACATCAGAGCGGGCGGGCACCGGGGCAGCCTCAATGAGGGCAGCTGAGCGGAGGTCGGACGCAGGCTTCATCCCCATGCCAAGGGGCGGCTCGGTCAGGAGCTTGGTCTTGGACACGTGGGCCTGCAGAGAGCCGGTGCAGCTGCGCAGGGTGTCTTTGAGACTACGCAGCTTCATGGCCTTGGAGGTCGCCATCTCTTGCATCGGGTTTTCGTTTTCAGCCAGACGGGGGCTGCGTCGGGTAGCGGGGCGCTCCTTTGAGCTGTGGATGCAACCAAGGAACGCGCCGATCCCGTTGGCTCTGCCACACCGACGCGGCGCCGGAACGCCACGCGCGCCGCAAGCCTGCACACGGGCAGTGGACTCATCGTCCGGCAGCTCGGTGATCACCACGGAGTGGCGACGCGCCGAAGCGGAGGGCTCAGAGGAGCTCGAGGAGCCGGAGCCCGAGGATAGCCAGCCACTGACCGGTGAGGACGCAGGGGACTGGGAGCTGTAGGAGATGCATGACCCGACAGGGGAGGGCGGTGGTGCTCCAGGGAGCGCCAGGGCACCGACTCCGTTGAGAAGGAGCAGCGTGGCGATGGCAGCGTGGTTGGCATGGTCTGAGTGCTGCGGTCCAGAGGCCACGCTCCCGCCGCCGGAGAGCTGGGACCCCCCAGAGCTGAGGGGGGGCAGGAGCGGGGAGACGTCCTCGAAAAACCATCCTGTTGTGGCGGAACGGGGGTGGTGGCGGCGGCCTGAAGAACCGCTGGTACCCATCAGCACGGAAGGATTCTGACGCTGCCCAAACCCGGACCACCCTGATTTGCACAATCCTTGTAGGCCAGGGGCGCCTGATGGGCCAGACGTCGCAGGGGATGTCGCACGTCCGCTTGACGAGCACGACAGCGCGCACGGAGGACATGTCGTGGCCCATGAGAGAGACCGGATCAATCTCAAGGACTTCCCCGAAAGAGAAAGTCGCCGCGATGCCAATCGGGGTGCAGTGTTCAGTAGGGAAAGGGGAGGTGGTGAGCAGGGCCACCACATCGGGCCTGGTGGGCGCCCTGGCCGCTTCTTCCTCACGTGCGAGCTCGATCTGGACCCCATCATGAAAGAAAGGCTGGCGACCCATCGCCTGCTCCCTCTCCTCCATGCATGCAAAGCGGATGTAGCAGGCGCCAAGCCCAGAGGCGACACATTCGAACTGCAGGTGGTCCATGGCGCAGAAGATAGCCTCAGCGATAGAGGCCATCGGCGAGAGGAACCCATTGGGGGGGTCTAGGTAGACAACCGCAAGGCGCCGCGCCGCCTCCATGTCCCCAGGTGGCATGAACACCTCGAGGATGTCAGGGCGCTCCGAATCCGAGGCCAAAGAGGGGTCATCGAGGTGGCATGAACAACCGCAAGGTACAACTATTTCATTCCCTCTCAGTTTTAATCCACATTGTTGGTCGAAATTTGTACCGCCTGAGAAATATAGGGTGTGTTTGGTAGCCCGGTTGAGCTATCTCACCTCAACCAAGCTGACTACAGCTATGCCCATCACACACAAGTGTGTTTTATCTTGCCTTGTTTGGTAGGTTGTATGACTTGAGCTTGGCTCAGTTGGCAAGATGTTTGGTAGACTGCATGACCTGAGCCATGCCACAGAATAAGAAAAAGCAATCAGGTCCCTGCATACAAAACTAAAAGCAATCGGGTCCCTAGCTATAAAATTAAAAAGCGATCGAGTCCCTGCCACAGAACTCTGCCACCACCGCCGGCGAGAGGAGCCGCCGCCGGCGAGGCCAGCATCCGCCAAGCTCGGAACCATGTCGCCCCACGCCGCCGAGCGCCGCCGCCATGCGCCAGGAGGTCGAGCGCCGCCGCCATGCGCCAGGAGGTCGAGCGCCGCCGCCATGCGCCAGGAGGGCGAGATGCGCCGCCGCCACGCGCCAGGAGGGCGAGATGCGCCGCCGCCCCGCGCCTGGATGTGTCTCCAGATGCGCCGCCGCCACGCGCCTGGACGGGAAGGGAGGAGGCGGGTCTCGGTGCGGTCGGGGAAGGGAGGAGGCGGTGCGGTCTCGGGAGCGGTGAGGAGCTCGGGGAGGGTTGGTGAGAAGAATGAGGAGGGAGAGAGAGCCGGGCTGTGGTCTGGGGGGCGTGGGGCCCGCCGGTTGCGGGGCGAGGGCAGCCGGGCTGAGGAGTGTTTTTCGGCCGAGGTGGGCACTGCCCGAGTGATCGGACCGACCTAACAAACACGAAAAAGTGGGGTGAGGAGAGATTTTCTCAACTCGGCCGGGCTACCAAACACGCCCATAGTAGGTGCACAGCCACCAGTCAGTCTCAAGCATAGAATTCTCTAGGCCTTCAGTGTTACGGCTAATGTGTATTGTGAACTTTTTTTAGTACAGTAAGTAAAGTGCATGTGCTGGCCAGTTGAATAGGTGATGTTTGTCGTTGAAAAATACCATAACGATGAGCCAGAGGGATTCAGCTGTAGCATAGTATTCATTTGCAGCTTCGATTAGGTACAGTGTGAGGAAGCAAGAAAGGGGTACAATTGGAGTTTGTTTTAGCAATTGTGTGCTCATTATGTTCAAACCGGTAATTCACTATGTTGAGATAGAGACAATTCTTCCTTCTGTAGTTTTTTTCAGATCCTCAAAACGAAAGGTCTATATGGTCACCAGCCTATTATGCTGCAATCTCCTGGTTGTGTAGTACTTTTTGTTCTAACATGCACATTTCCTGGCTGTACCATCTGTAGCAGTTTTGAGCCATAGTATCTTATTAATTCTACTGTTTGCATGAACTGTGTTACAGTTTTAGGCCTAGGAGCTTCATCTTCTATGTTTTGCATTATATTTATTGGAGGAGAAACAGTGGCCTGTTCCACTAATTCGTAATTTATGTTCTCCAAACATGTTTCAGTGTATACTTGGTTCTACTGGAAGCGGATGCTGCGTTGCACGCCTTCTATATGTTTACAGCGATGTACTTATAGCATGTATTCTCAACCTAGTCAGTTACAAGGAGGACTGTCACCAAGCACGCGTTTTTTTCATCCGGACAGTGTAAATCGGCCCAGTCGCGCTCCCGGGTCCTCGTTTTCGCCCGGATCTAGAGAAAGATCTTAGAGTTCCCTCTTAACCTTTTATATGTGAAGGTTAGGTCTCGGGATTGTTCTCCAAGTCGATTATAGATTGAAGGTAGGTGGAAATCCTAGACCAAGAGGAGTACGACTAGGTCTTCTCTCTCGAATCCTTGCAGTACACGCCAAGCTTCGGCTTCGTGGGCTGCGCCATTTGTGCACTCTTGCAGGCTTCCATCATCCCTTTGTCGGGCTTGCTTCTGGGCCGAAAACCAAGTAGACCAAAGATGAGGATCCACTGAGTCATTCCTTCGTCAACAAGTGGATGAATTTATCAATTGGCACAAAGGGCATATGATCAATTAACCCGTGTTCGAAACAATTCAGTAGTTATAGTGACAGACAACAACAGATAGGCAAACCACTAAATATCAAGTCTGCATATACAGAACAACACTATCATCAATGCATCATAGTATCTCCACGCACTTGGTGAAGCATTAAGGTACACAGCTGGAAGAATCCTAACTATAAGGATATTTTGATAGTTTTTTGGTGATTTGAATAATCAATCACAAGCAATATGGATAAGGATAACCAAATAATAAAAAGCTTCTGAGTTCGTCCAGGCTCAAACGAGTTTGCGCAGTTTGAAGCCCATTTCTCCTGGCTCCCACACTGAAGAGCACGGATAATTCACGTTGAAACTAGTGCACGCAAATATCTTCGTGTCGGTATCCAAGATAGTCGGACGCCAAGACGAGTTGTCAGCATAGTAGCTGTTCACCTTCTTAACAAACTCGGCGTCCCTCTGGCTGTCAAAGTAGACGAAATCTGCATCTATAATGTCATCGACGTTACCGATTCCATGTGCAGTAACATCGCACATAAAGTACTCTGCAGAATCTGGATACACAATCTTCCTCGCGGAATTCTTGCTATAGAAGCAACGACCTGCTAGCAAAAACCATAGATAATTAGGATCATTAGAAAAACAACTAAACGAAATCCAAATTACCGGATCTGGCTGCGATTGATGAAACAAGTGAAATGATTGTTGACATCAACAAATTACTGCCTCTTATGTCTAATATAATCCTCAACTTTTTGTTTCAAAATATGTGTGACGATTATATTGGTGCAGCTAGCGAAGAAACACTAAATTTTTTTCCAGTAAGTTGCACAAATATAAAGAGTGATCAGATTATTGCAATTAACAACTGCATTATGTAAACGAGAGGCAGGCACACAAACGTTTTCGACTTCATCTCAGTGATTGGAAGGATTGAGAGCTTACCAGTATACGGAGGGTTTAGAGGGCAACATATATCCGGTTTTGACTCGTCTGGTTTACGTGGCACCCAAAATTCAGCAAAGAAGAGCGTGTTCTTTTCGTGCGTGTTCCCAGCCATAAAATTGAGGCGGTAGCCTTCTGTGAACATATAACCACACTTCTCCACGCTACAGAGAACTCCTAGCGTGTATTTTCCTTCCTGAACAGCAAATAAGGTGGCATGAATCAATTAATGAAGCAGCTTCAAATTAAAACCATATGTAACAGCTATGATGAAATGGAAACATATTGAGCATACCCATGGATGCTGGGCGGAATATTTATCCAGCATATCTGCAACCTTTGACCGAAAGTACTTGCTCTGGAACTCATACTCTGACCGCTTTTTTAACATGATGCTATGGGCGTCCTTGTGCAGCTGAGGTTGCAAACCACAAGGTTGCACTTGCTGAGTGATTTTCAGAAGGCCAGCTATCCGGTCGATATCACCAACAGAGAGCACACCGGCGGTGGTGTTGATAAGGGAGTGCAGGCTGTCCATCTTGGCGGTGTCCTCGGCAAGCTGTTTGTGGAACAATGCAAGGGCAGCAGGCAGAGGGTGCCGAGCGGCCACGGCCGCTCTAAGGAAGGGGCCAGAAGATGATCCTGCTGCGGTTCTTAACATCTGCGTGATGTCGCACCGATTGAGGCAGAGGCTCTTCAGGACGTCTTTAGCCAAGAGGTTTGGGGCCATGGCGCGAACAGCTTCCATGACGCCCTCCAGGGATCGGACCTCCGTGCGGAGCAAAGAGAGCGTGTCGAGGATGTCGTACTGCGCGGTACGATCCTCCACTGGGAGCGGGCGCAATCGGTTGTGCCAGATGGAATTGACAATGATGTTGGCCACCGGCGTCAACGGGCCATAGCAGTGGCCGGCGACCAGGATGTCACGGATAAGACGGTTAGAGCCTTCCCAGGGCAGCAGGGCAATCGCATCAAGGTACAAGCTGTGCACGGTGTCCCGGAACTGCATCTCGAGCGACTGGAGGTGCTCGCAGGATTGGCCGCACTCCTTTGATCTTCTTGGCACATCATTGGCTTTGATCAGACAGAGGTTTTTCTGGTCGTCCATGTCTTTAGCCGAGCGCAAGGACAAGATGTAGTCTCCAGCAGGCTTGACGGTGGTGGTTCTGTAGCCATCTCCGAGGTCAGAGGTCTCATCGGCAACAGCTCCTTCGTCTACAGCTTGCTTCAGAACACGGGTAACGAGGCCTCCCTGTGGCAGCAAGGTGATGTGGATGTTGGAGGTGGCGCAGCTGTCTTGGAGGAGGCGCTGAAGCAGATAGAGGTCCTCGACGGTGAGCTTAGTGCCTCCCGCCTGCAGAAGGGGTTTGATAGCTTCGAGCCGCTGCAGGGGGATCACGGACGCGGTGAGCTGCACGAGCCTGTCGGGCGCATGGTGACCTGCTCTGCGCACCGCCAGCTCGAGGCTGGCCTGCGTTCTTCCTGATCCAGGGTTGGGGAGTCGCTGATCAGGCTCAGCAGAGTAGAGGTCGTGCTCGACGAGCAGGACGGCGAGGGGGAGATCGGCGTCGGCCCAGCGGAGGTAGCGGGCGGCCTGGTCCTGGGTGAGGCATCCGAAGTAGTCCACCAAGAAACCGACGAGCGCATGGTAGGATCTCCAAGCAATATCGTAGAAGGTATTCTTGTTGGTGCGATCGGCGATAGCCTTTGTGGCCAGCCTCCTGGACTTCCTTGGGCCTGTTGAATCTAATTTCCCAGTGCTCTTCTCCTTGGAGCCGCCGGGCGGGAGGAAGGAGACGGTGTTGAGGACAGTGGCGGAGCTCCGGACCAATTCCTGAGCGGGCCGGCTGCAGCAAATTATTTTTTCCCTTCAGAAATTGGACCCTTAGTAGGCCGGCCCAGCTAAGAAAATGAAACTGTGACCAAATCCTGGGCGGGCCATGGCTCAGGTCGGCCCCAACGTAGCTCCGCCACTGGTTGAGGATGATGTTGGAGACGGGGTCGAGGAGGCCGACGCAGAGGCCGGCCGTGGTCATCAGCTGGACGAGCTCCGGCGTGTCCTCCCAGGGCAGCCGGTTAAAGGCGTCCTCGTAGAAATCGACGATGCGGTCGCGGACGATGTCCTTCGTCGTCTTCGTGTCTTGGGAGGAGGAAGCGGCGCCGGCGGCGACATGGTCCTCGAGATCGCAACTGCTGTATAGGCACGAGATGAGGCCGTGGGGCGGCGAGGGAGGGCCGCGGGACGACGGAGGAGCCTGCTGCGATCTGCGTTTCGCCGCCGACCGGAGAGTCACCATCTTTGCCGTATCAGCTGGATCTGGTGACGGATTTTTCCGAGACGCGATACGACAGATAGCTTTCAGGGGCTCGACGTACGGCTCCAACTCCAGCCCAGCCGGCCTGCTTATATTGCCGCGCGCAGGGACACAACCCGATCAGACACGGACACGGACTCATATCATCTATATCTATATCTATACCAATATAAAAAGTCTATACCAATATAAAAAGGGAGAGAGGGGGGACAGATCCAACATATCACAACCGTCAGACTACTATCTAATGATCAAAATTATCACCGAAATTAGCGCTAAAACAGTCCGAACAGACAATCTCCAGCAGTACGCCTGTTCGGAAAAAAACGCTCCTTTTCCCCACAGATCCGCACCCCGCACATTGCCAAACATAGGCCTCCGCACGACTCAGCGCCTGCACGCCGCCGCCCGTCCACAGACAAAGGCCGCAATCCCGCTGCCCGTCTCATCAGCCGCCGCTAGCCCGACCTAACGACCATGGACATCGATCGCCGCCGCCCGTCCCATCAGCCGCCGTCGATCGCTGACCCCCATCCAATCAGCCACCGATCGCCGCTGCCCATCCCTGCGTCCGAGCGCGGATGACGACCGTCTCCCAGCCCCATCGCGGCCGGCGCCGTCCTCTACAACGCGCTGCCTAACCGTCCCAGCGACGAGGTCGACCTTCTCCTCTCCCCATCGCGGCCGGCGCCGTCCACGAGGCGTTGCTCGACGCGAGGACACCAATCCACCTGATCCGACGCCGTACTGCTCCTCCAAGGTACCTGAATTGCAGATAAATTGAACGTTAAGGCATTTCCATTGTGTATTTCGATCGCAGACCACTTTCTTATGAAACTGTTAGAATTTATGAAGGTAAACTGTAAGTACAGCTCGGTAGGCAAATAGATGAATGGTATTGATTTTTCAACCAAGTTTCACTCCGATGCAAACCCTTTGTTCACATGCCAAATTAACTTAACAAAAGGTATGATCTCCAATGCCAAATTAACTTAACAAAAGGTCTTTAATATTAGTTACTTTTTTCTTGACAGAGGAAGCAAGTATACAGATGTCATCCTCGAAGGGCACTACATTCAGGTTACATAACCAACCATCGAATATACAGATGTCATCCCCTGAAGCACCGACACTTTGTTTACAAGCTACAGAGATGTGTTGCAGTAATGGAACAGGTTTACTATCCTATTATGCTAATCCATCTCTTTATTCCTTGTTTTTGGTGGACCTTGCACATATCATTTTACTACTAATCCTTTTCATATTTCTCATGTGCTTGTTCTGCATCCAGATCAGTTCGTGGAGGCTAATATACAAGAGGGAGTTTTGATACATAATAATCAAATAAAGATATTGAAGGTTGTTTTGCTACTTGCTACATGTATCTTAATCACTAGCAAGGTACTCCTTTTAATCTCACAATATGTACTCTCTTCAATCATGTATGGCTGCTGTGTCGTCTCAAACAAAGAGTACTCTTCTTCGGCACATTGTTTATCAGATTTGGTAAATATTTATTAATACATGTAATTTTTACTACTTTAGGAATTTCTCAGTTGATGTGCACAAAAAGAGTTCCCAGCTATGATGCTTACTTCTATATTCTTCTGATTTGCAGTTAAGATTTTAGCTGTTGCGGAAACTAATGTTTGGTTATTGGGAGCTTCAGTTAAGATTTTGCTATCTGAAATACGAACGTGTTTACTTGCTTGTCACAATTACAAGATCTTCAGTTGCTTGTACTCCTGTAGAGTATGAAATGGGCCATCATATATAGCTTCAGTAGTTATTATAATGCTATATGTGCCAACACCTGATGTTTCAGGGGACTTAGAATAAAGTTTATAACAAGCAAAGTGTATGAGTAGCCTTATAATTGACTATAGTGTTGATCAATCTGCATAGGAGAGACTTAAGCAAAATTGTTCCATCAATTGTAAATTGTCTATGAAGTGAGATGAGCAGTAGTAGCAAGATGAGTAACAATGTTAAAATATATTTTGATTAGTTAATTCACTTGAATTTGGCGTGACAGAATTGGCACTGTACTTCAATATGATTAACAGTTTATACAACGCTGTTTGGCTTTCAGTTTTATGTAATTTATTTTCAATTATTTGTCTGTAAGCTAATAACTATGCAATGCATGATATGTCCGATATTTTGAAACATATTTTATCTCCTAAATATATTTATAATAATGGAAAACGTGCATTGCACGTGCAGCTTTACTAGTACACTCTAGCTAGCTACTCCTGTACAATCTGGACTCAGGATTCCTATTCTTGACTAACGGGCAACACTTGCCAAAATTATTGGGATTGCCCCAATGTGTTAATTGGGGTCTCGCCACTACAGGGACCTCGGTTTGCTGTGAGATTCGTAGGATTTAATTGGTCAGGGAATAGCTCCAGGAGGAACAGGATCAGCCATGCAAAGAGAACTGAGTCCACTAGGGGGCTAGCTTGCAGCTACGGATGTGAAAGATCATATCGAGCCCCATGTGTGGTTTTGGTAATTAATGACAATCCCTATGGACTAATGGTTGCATTGAGTTATATGTGTAGGACTTGTCCATAGATAATGCTTAAACCATTTGTTGGAGTCAAGGTTGTAAGAAGAAGATTATGTGTTGACCAAGGTGTTATTCAAGGAGTGATCCAAAGATTGGTCTTAAGGGAGTTGAGCTTATGTCAAGTGTGTCTTGAAGAATAAGATTGAGTGAGCTCTCATGTGTATCCTCAAGACACCATCATTATGGAGAAAGAAGAATTGATTCGAGGATTGATCAAGTCAAAGCGCAAGTTCAAGATGAGCAACTAGAAGAGAACATATGCTTGAAGCTTGCCATCTATATTGTGATTATGGATATGTGAAGATATGCTTAAAGAGAGTCTCTTCCATAGTAGAGTATGGGGGAGCAATCCGCAAGACTTCACCAAGCAAGCTCAATCAAGAAAGGTGGTCCAACTTGAGAAGATCAAGATCGTCTTTATCCATCTCAAGTGGAATGCTCAAGGCAAAGGTATGATAGTGTTAGGGTTTCTTTCTTACTGGTCTCATGGTGTTATTTGTGAGACCGGGTTATAGGATCGGTAGCCGTACTATCAAGAGGGGCTCTCGAGTGAGTAACTTAATTGTATCGTTCGAAGAGAACTCAAACCTTTGCATACTTGGCATCATCTTTCTTGGTTCTTATTTGGGTTTTATCCATGTGAGGTTTTAGAGCTTGTGGTTATTTCCATGACAAGCTCTAGCTCATCAAAAACGGATTTCGCATGAAGCTCTTATTGCGTTTTTGATGTTTGGAGGTTTTACCGATTTGTCTTCAAAGAGAAGTCAAACCTTTTATCATTTGGTTTCATACTCCTTGTTAGACTATGATGTTTCTATGGATGAAGTTGTAGAGCTCGTTGTGGTGATTCCAACGAGCCCAAGATCATCGAAAACGGAGTCCAGATGAAAAAGTTATCACCATTTTCGTATTGCAATTTCTGCTCGGCGTCACCCAGATACGGGGCCGGAAATTCTGGCCAGGGGGCCGGACAATCCCCCCCCCCCCTCGAAGATTTCGAAATGCAATTTCTGCTAAGGACTTTGCTCGGCGTCTCCCAGATATGGGGCCGGATATTCCGGCCTGGGACGCTGTAACGGTCATTTTTATGGGAGGGGGTATAAATACCTCTCCCCTTCTTCTTCCTTGAGCTAGCACGTTTTCCCTTCTCTCTCCCTCCATTGTTGACCTTGGAAAGCTTGCACATCTCTCAATTCCTCCCATGATTCTTGCATATCTTTGAGGGAAAAGTGAGAGGAGATCTAGATCTATATTTCCACCAATCCTTCTCTCCTCTAAGTGAGGGGAACATAGAGGATCTAGATCTTGGAGTTCTTTGTGGATTTCCTTTATTCTTCCTCTCATATCTCTCCATAGCATTAGTTGCTTTGGTAGGATTTAAGTGAGAAGGATTTGAGCACCTTGTGTGCTCTTGCCATTGCATAAGTTGCATCGGTTTGAGTTCTCCCCGGAGATTCGAGTAAGTGAATGTTTGTGAGCTTATTACTCTTGGGTTCTTGGAACCCTAGACGGCTTTGTGGCTTTGTGGTGCCTTTGTGGCTATTCTTGGGAGCCTCCAATTAAGTTGTGGATGCGTGCCCCAAGCTTTGTGTAAAGGCCCGGTTCCGCCTTGAGGAACCCCTTAGTGGAAGAGTGAGCTAGGCCTTTGTGGCGCAAGCTCACACCGGAGAATAGGGTGAGGCCTTTGTGGTGTTGGTTAGGCCTTTGTGGCGATACCACACCCCTCCAACGAGACGTACTCCCTTTCAAGGGAGGAACTCGGGAATACATCATCGTCTTCGCGTGCCTCGGTTATTTCTATACCCGAGCTCTTTACTTATGCACTTTACATTGTGATAGCCTTCGTGCTTGAAGTCAAATATCTTGCTATCACCTTGTTACTTGTATTGCTTAGCATAAGTTGTTGGTGCACATAGGTGAGCCAAGTTTATTAAGGTTTTATGTGCTTGACAAAATAAACGCTAGTTTAATTCCGCTTTTGTTCAAGCCTTTCGTAAAATTTGATATCGCCTATTCACCCCCCCCCTCTAGGCGACATCGGTGTCCTTTCAATTGGTATCAGAGCCCGGTCTCTCTTTTTAGGCTTCACCGCCTTGAGAGCAAAGATGTCGGCTAGGGGATTAGTGCACAATGACACTTTTATATTCGATGGCACAAATTATGATACCTGGAAAATTCACATGCTTAATTATTTTCGGGTCATGGACCCATCTATGGAGCGAATTGTAGATGCGGGTTTTTCTCCTCCAAAGGATACTCAAAATCTATCTTTAGAGGATGAGAAAAACTTGTATCTCAATGCTCAAGCTACTCATGTGATTGTTAATGCTTTGAGCGATGTAGTTACCTTCTCCATCATGCCTTTTCGGAGCGCTCATGAGATATGGACAAAGCTTCAAGAAAAATATGGTGTGTCCAAGATTATTGGGGATGATTATATTCCTTCCACTTCCGGCCGCAATGAACTTTCATCCACTTCACCAAAGTGTGGCAAGACACAAGGTAATGATATGGTGAGTGGTGATGAAACTTGCAATGGTGATAGTATGCTTACTTTTGATGATCCTTCATCTCTATCTCATTGCAATGCTTCATCTTTGGACTTAAACACTTGTAGCCCCATAAATGTTTTACATGCTTGTGTTGATAGTCCTTGCATATCATGTGTAAATTTCTTGAATAAATCTCATGATGATATGCTTGCTTTGTCTTGTTGCCATGATACAAATGCTTCTATTTCCTCTAGTATTTGTGATGCTAACCATATAGAGGAAACCGAAGAGTCTTTGGGCCAAGACAAGGTCTTGAATGGAGCTTCAAGTATTTCTTCATCTTCTTCTTCTCACGGTTCCAACATATGCCTTATGGCTAGATCTTCAAATCATAATGATGTTGAGGACAATGGTGAGGATGAGGAAAATGAAGAAGACTATATTGAGTATTTAAACAAGAAGGGTAAGGTGGTCTTTGATGCTTTGCATAACCATAAAAATGTTTTGCCCAACTTCTTTGAAATCATGAGTTGTGCTATTGAGAGCACGAAACTCATTGAGATGAAGGAAGAACAAATTGATAAAATGTTTTCTCTTGAGCGTGAGTATGCCAATGATATTCATGATTTAAAATATGCTCTAGAGGAAGAGCAAGAGCTTCGGGTTTCTCTTGAGGAGAAGCTTGAATCCATTGAGGAGTCATGTAATGAAATTATTTCTAAACTCACTATAGAACGTGACCTCGCTCTTGCCAAGTTGTCTTCTCCTATTCATAATGATAATGATGCATGTGCTACTAACTCTACTTCTTGTGAAGCATCTATTTTGAAGGAGAATGTTGAGCTAAGGGCTCAACTTGAATTGCTAACTAGCAAGTATGGGAAATTGGAAGAAATTCATGAAAAGCTATCTAGCTCTAATGAGGATCTTCTAGTGTCCCATGCTCGCCTAAAGTTAGCTCATGAGGCTATATCTACAAAGGTAACATCTTGTGAGCCTCATGTGGGCACTAGCACTATTTCCCAAAATGCAATATTGCCATGTGCTAGTACTAGTAATTCATCCACTCATACTATTTCTACATCTAGTGATGAATTACCCTCTTTGCCTTGTTGCTCTAACAATGTAGCCTCTACTTCCACTAGTACTTGTGTTGTCACTAACCATGTAGAGGAAATCAAAGAGCTCAATGCCCAAGTTACTTCGTTGAAGAAAGACTTGGAAAAACGTCATGAAGGGAAGTCCACACTCAACAAGATCTTGAGTGTGCAAAAATCCCCCAATGACAAGAGTGGACTTGGATTTATCTCTAGTAACAATAAGAAGTCCAAAATATATAAGAAGAAGAAGGGCCAATAACAAGTCAAGAATCTTGCCAAGATTGTTTCCTTCAAGTGCAAAATTGAAGGGCACCATGTTAGATCTTGCCCTTTGAAGAAAAAGGCACTTAGTGAGAAGCAACAAGGGAAGCGGCCTCAAGTTCAAGGCCATGCTCAACCTCGAGTTGAAGAAAGGTCACTTCCCAAGAAAAATCAAGCTAATGCTCCCCTTGTGGAGAAATCAAGTGAGAAGAAGGTGAAGAAAAGAACTTACTACATATGCCATGAGAAGGGTCACCTATCTTCTTCATGCACTAGTGGTAACTCATCCAACCCTATCATAATTGAAGATGTTTATTCACTTTGCAAGGATAAGGTTGGCAATGTGTTTGCCAAATTTGTTGGCGCTCAAAGTGGTGTCAAGAAAAGAACCATTTGGGTTGCCAAACCTATTGTTTCTAACTTCTTAGGACCCAACTTGGTTGGGGACCAACAAGCCATTACTTGAACAATAGGTGTTGTTGGAGGGCATTGGAGACTTGGCCATATCATGAAGAATTAAGAGATCTTCATCAATTATATTTTCTCAAGTCAAGTCAAGTGGATTATCTTGTGTCTATCATATATCCAATGTTCCTCCTTGCGGTAACATGTATTCAACTTATCTACATTGAAAGTTACTCGCCCCTTTACATGTGTTGGGTTTTGTATCTTGCATGTGTTTGTATATGTTGTGCTTCCTACTTGCTTCATTTTGAGTAATCAAGTATGTGCATGTTGGTTTGCACACCATATACGGTTGTTCTTGTTGAGCCTTTTGCATCTCGTTTTATCTTACTTGGCTCTTGTGAGAGATTATTGGACCATCCCATTTTGGGGCAGTGATATGCTTTGCACTTCACAATCCTAAAAATGTGTGTACATGAGGAATACCACTTAGTGTTGATATTTAAAAGATTATCTAGTTTCTATGTGGTATGTCATTCTCATGAGAAATTCAAATTCTATAATGTCCATTAATCATCTTGTTGGATTTTATTTGCCTCTTGTGAAAATAAATGCTTTATCATATTATGGGGGAGTAATATGCTTTGTGCATACTATAAACCAATATAATGTGTATATTTGAGGTTGTGTCACATAGTGTTGATATTGTAAATTATCTTGCTTCTATGTGGCATGTTTTCTCAAACAAGTTCCAATTTGCCAAATTGTGTTATTGCTCTTGTTTTGGATCTTGTTTGTGAGATACTTTCTTGATAGGGTTTTCCTAAAATGTGGAATGCTACATCAAAGTTGGAAAACCACTTGCTTCAAGTTATCTTAATTATTGCTTTGCGTGATTGTTTAACTATTTGAGTCTATCAAGAATATCTTCTTGAGCATGGTGATTAACTCTTATCCTTCTCTGTATGCTTCTTTGTTGTGAAGATGATCTTGGATTTATATGTAAACTACCACCGGGAAATAAATCCAAATACCTCTTGTTTTTGGACAATTGGTACTATATCATGTGGCACATGTATATTGATCATCTTTATATTGGCTATTGCTTTTAATTGCCATATCTCTAGCCAAAAATGTATTTGTTTTAGCTCCCATTGTCTTCCATGACTTTTGTTATTCCATTTGATTTCGTTGAACTTGTTTTGTGTTATTTATATGTAGGTAGATGTGATGATCCCACTTGTGTGCATTTTGTATTCAAATGCAAAATCATAAATAATGCACTAATCTTGGGGGAGCTCTCCTATATTTGTTATAACATACTCTTTGTGCTTATTTCAATTGGTATTGGTTTTTTGTTGGAAGACAAATCTTTTCTTTTTGGTACTTAGTGTGCCATCATAAAAAGTGTGGAGAGTTTGGTTTGTTTGTTTGAACCTTGCTCTCTTTGGGAGTTGGTGATCTCAGTCCTTATTATTTATTTCTTACTCTTAAAATGAGATATGTCTTTGAGCATGTGTGTTTTAGTTATGCTTTATGCTCATTGGCTTTTGCTTGGTTCACTAGTTGAACTTTGGAGTCAATCTTGTGTTGATTTGATTCTTTGATATAATTTGGACAACCTTTTGTAGCTTCACAATTTTGTGTGCTCGCTTTTCCTTCTTGGTGTTTTGTCCAAATTGTATCTCCTTTGGCTCTTGAAAGTCTTGTGCATGCATATTTACTAAATATATATTGTATGGCATGCTTTTGCTTTCTTTGTTCAAATATATAGGAGAAGCTCCATCAAATCCTAAATCGGCTAAGATGTGCATAAAATTCAAATTCATATATATATGCACATATTTATGTGGAGTTTGTCCTGTATGTTGTAGTTTCTAACTACTTTGGACCCAATGAGTTTGGGGACCATCTTGTACTTGAACTTTGTTTTAGGTACATGGAGATATATTGGTGTTTGTCTCAATAATAAGGATGAAGTGGTGACTAAATGATAATTTGAGGCAAGCTAGGATTATTGAAGAACTCCTATCTACTACATCCTACCTTTAATATCTCGGTAACAAGTATCTTTTTATGCATACTTTTCTAGCGTCCAACCTTGTGTAGGTTGTTTCTTGGCATGGATATCTTTATTTGAAAATCATGTGGTTCTTGCAAGGATTCTAATGAAACCTCAATATTGCACATGTGCAATATTGATGAAATTGCAAATTTATTTGTTTCGCTTGGTATCCCTCGTTATGATACTTGTTGTTTTTATCAAAGCATCCCAACTATCTTCTTTCCCTTGTTGATATTTGTGATGTCTTTGACATGTTGGTGGTTGAAGTTCATCAATATACAATAAGATAAATTGAGCCTTTGGCCATGCTTTAAAAGCAAAAAAAATCTCATTGGTATATTGCATGACTTCATTTTGGATATCATGTTCTATTCTTAGTATCTATTTTATGTGTACATGTTTCTTTGTGATAATTATCTTTGTGATATTGTCTACTTAGAAACTTATACACATGAGAGATAATATCTCATTATTTGATATCTTATTTGAACCTTATGTGTTGGGATGGAATGCTAAGCAATATCATTCATTGAAGACTATGTGGATGCTCTATGCTTATCATTGTGTTAGTCTTATAATATTCTTTGTCATTCCTATCACATATTCCGTTGGTTGAGCCTTTTAATATATTGTCCCTTGCTTGTTGCTCAACCATTTGTTTGATGCAAGTGTAAGCTTAATTTCTTCTCTATGATCTCTTGCAAATGGTTGCGTTTTAAATGTTATTGAGGGAGTGAGGACTCCATGTTGTGCAAATTGTATTCAAATACAAACATTTCAATTTTTGCACGTACCTTGGGGAGCTTCCTCATTTCATTTAAAGCACAATTTTGCGGTTAGCATAGTATTTAATTTCACTTGGTATCATTTTGTTTTGAATAATATTGAGGGAGTGATGATTTCATATGTGTGCACCTTATACTTCAACTCAAATAGAATATTTTGTGCACACACCTTGGGGAGCTTCCTCATATTATTTAGAGCACCTTTTCAATCTTATCATAATATCTTTATTCAATTTGTTCTTTGGATTGTTTGATTGCTCTCTTCATTTGTTGAAGTTTATCCATCGTGTTATCTTATTTTTTTGCAATCTTTGATCCTCAATATAGTTTGGTTTCCTTCATATATTTGTCTTTGTATATGTGCATGTGTCTTCACTTATTTATTTTGGATATGCACACCATTTTGGAGGAACTCTCACTATATTGGCCTTCTAAGCTTTTTTTCGCCCATTTTGGCAATGGATGCCAATGTGGGAGAAGTTTCGAGGGTTTAAAGGAAATTGGCTTTTATGCATTGGTTTGTTCTTAAGCATTTGCCTTGCATGCTTTGCATGGTTGAGTATATAGTGGAAACTCCACCAACAACCGTGGTTGGCAATATATGCAATGAAATCAAGATCATTCACACGTGCATAGATTGTGGGGGAGTTCGCTCTATATATGGTGGTTTTACTAACATCACATACTTTTGTAGTATTTGATGTTAGTACAACCATTTTGGTTCTTTGAATTCATTATATAAACCCTCTCAAAGAGATTGTCATCAATTACCAAAATGGGGGAGTGTGAAAGGTCATATCGAGCCCCATGTGTGGTTTTGGTAATTAATGACAATCTCTATGGACTAATGGTTGCATTGAGTTATATGTGTAGGACTTGTCCATAGATAATGCTTGAACCATTTGTTGGAGTCAAGGTTGTAAGAAGAAGATTATGTGTTGACCAAGGTGTTATTCAAGGAGTGATCCAAAGATTGGTCTTAAGGGAGTTGAGCTTATGTCAAGTGTGTCTTGAAGAATAAGATTGAGTGAGCTCTCATGTGTATCCTCAAGACACCATCATTATGGAGAAAGAAGAATTGATTCGAGGATTGATCAAGTCAAAGCGCAAGTTCAAGATGAGCAACTAGAAGAGAACATATGCTTGAAGCTTGCCATCTATATTGTGATTATGGATATGTGAAGATATGCTTAAAGAGAGTCTCTTCCATAGTAGAGTATGGGGAGCAATCCGCAAGACTTCACCAAGCAAGCTCAATCAAGAAAGGTGGTCCAACTTGAGAAGATCAAGATCATCTTTATCCACCTCAAGTGGAATGCTCAAGGCAAAGGTATGATAGTGTTAGGGTTTCTTTCTTACCGGTCTCATGGTGTTATTTGTGAGACCGGGTTATAGGATCGGTAGCCGTACTATCAAGAGGGGCTCTCGAGTGAGTAACTTAATTGTATCGTTCGAAGAGAGCTCAAACCTTTGCATACTTGGCATCATCTTTCTTGGTTCTTATTTGGGTTTTATCCATGTGAGGTTTTAGAGCTTGTGGTTATTTCCATGACAAGCTCTAGCTCATCAAAAACGGATTTCGCATGAAGCTCTTATTGCGTTTTTGATGTTTGGAGGTTTTACCGATTTGTCTTCAAAGAGAAGTCAAACCTTTTATCATTTGGTTTCATCCTCCTTGTTAGACTATGATGTTTCTATGGATGAAGTTGTAGAGCTCGTTGTGGTGATTCCAACGAGCCCAAGATCATCGAAAACGGAGTCCGGATGAAAAAGTTATCACCGTTTTCGTATTGCAATTTCTGCTCGGCGTCACCCAGATACGGGGCCGGAAATTCCGGCCAGGGGGCCGGATAATCCGCCCCCCCTCGAAGATTTCGTATTGCAATTTCTGCTAAGGACTTTGCTAGGCGTCTCCCAGATATGGGGCCGGATATTCCGGCCAGGGGGGCGGATATTCTGGCCTGGGACGCTGTAACGGTCATTTTTATGGGAGGGGGTATAAATACCCCTCCCCTTCTTCTTCCTTGAGCTAGCACGTTTTCCCTTCTCTCTCCCTCCATTGTTGACCTTGGAAAGCTTGCACATCTCTCAATTCCTCCCATGATTCTTGCATATCTTTGAGGGAAAAGTGAGAGGAGATCTAGATCTATATTTCCACCAATCCTTCTCTCCTCTAAGTGAGGGGAACATAGAGGATCTAGATCTTAGAGTTTTTTGTGGATTTCCTTTGTTCTTTCTCTCATATCTCTCCATAGCATTAGTTGCTTTGGTAGGATTTGAGTGAGAAGGATTTGAGCACCTTGTGTGCTCTTGCCATTGCATAAGTTGCATCGGTTTGAGTTCTCCCCGGAGATTCGAGTAAGTAAAAGTTTGTGAGCTTATTACTCTTGGGTTCTTGGAACCCTAGACGGCTTTGTGGCTTTGTGGTGCCTTTGTGGCTATTCTTGGGAGCCTCCAATTAAGTTGTGGATGCGTGCCCCAAGCTTTGTATAAAGGCCCGGTTTCGCCTTGAGGAACCCCTTAGTGGAAGAGTGAGCTAGGCCTTTGTGGCGCAAGCTCACACCGGAGAATAGGGTGAGGCCTTTGTGGCGTTGGTTAGGCCTTTGTGGCGATACCACACCCCTCCAACGAGACGTACTCCCTTTCAAGGGAGGAACTCGGGAATACATCATCGTCTCCGCGTGCCTCGGTTATTTCTATACCCGAGCTCTTTACTTATGCACTTTACATTGTGATAGCCTTCGTGCTTGAAGTCAAATATCTTGCTATCACCTTGTTACTTGTATTGCTTAGCATAAGTTGTTGGTGCACATAGGTAAGCCTAGTTTATTTAGGTTTTATGTGCTTGACAAAATAAATGCTAGTTTAATTCCGCTTTTGTTCAAGCCTTTCGTAAAAATTGATATCGCCTATTCACCCCCCCCTCTAGGCGACATCTGTGTGTGTCCTTTCAGGATGCTAGGTGAGAAGAAACATCGACTTCTTGTGTGGCCATAAGTTAGAAGCATAGGCATACTCTGGGTCCATTAAACATGTGAAACAACGACTTACTCCCTCCGTTTCAAAATATAAGATGTTTTAGCTTTGTGAAGCAAATGTATTTAGACATCTTTTAGTGTGTAGGTTCACTCGAATATACACACTAAAACGTGTCTAGATACATTTGCTTCACAAACCTAAAACATCTTATATTTTGAAACGGAGGGAGTATTACATAAAGATCTGCACCCCTGTAAAACTTGTTTTGATTTTCAATCTAATCTTACGTTCCACTTCTTTTTGGATATTGCAGGGCTGCAGGCAATGTTGCATGGGTAGATATCCAGTGATCCTATACCTAAAATGCTACCATGATACCATTTTAAAATTATAAAATATAAGTGGCAAAAAAATTTGGAACAAAATTGTGGGTATTCACAAGATATGTCTTTACAATCCTTAGAATTTTCAGAACCAAATTGAAAATACACTAAGAGAAAAAAAAAATCAAACATGAATAGTGTCACAAAAGGACAAAATGTCAAAATGATACTATTCACATATCAGTTTGTCTTTTTTGTTTCT
This sequence comes from Dactylis glomerata, assembly GCA_007115705.1. Lineage (NCBI taxonomy): Eukaryota > Viridiplantae > Streptophyta > Magnoliopsida > Poales > Poaceae > Dactylis > Dactylis glomerata. Next base: position 7,793,544 of record QXEO01000291.1, read on the forward strand.
CGTAGTACATTTCGAATTTGGTTTTGAAAATTACAGGGATTGTGAAGACACATCTTGTGAACATCTACAAATTTATTTCACCATTTTTGGCCACTTAGAATTTGAATTTTTTGAATTAGTAGCATGGTAGCATATGAGATCTGGGACCATACGATATTTTCCCATGTTGCATAATGTGCATGCCCATCCAACTGGTAGCCCGATTGCACCTGTATTAGGGTATATGTGATGGCAATGGGGCCTGAGAATCATAATTTTGTGAAACATAACGGGTACCTAATTTTGTTGTTTAGTTAGAGACTAAACTCCACTTATCTTTTAGCTAGAGAGGTATTGAGGTAATTTCGTGTTGATTTTTTTTGGCTTACACAGATTAAGAAATCGATAGAATGAGAAAATACGATAGAAAATAAAACTAATACGTCTAAACCCAAAGTAAAGTGTCACGCCGACATTGCTCAGACAGTGATGGCAGCATTTTCTAGTATAAAAATCTTGTGGCTCTAATACAATATATGTGGCGCTTAGTGTAGCGTCGCCAAGGAGCTTCTGACTTTTTTTTTGTCCCCGCAATCTTTTATGGACAACGGATCAATTCTTGGTAATACTAGTAGACGTGGCTGTATTCTATTGAGCTTTTTCGAGCAATTATTATTGTCTTGTTCAAAGAATGCAAGAATGGTTTCCAGCCTAGATTTTGGTGGTGATTCCTTCAATATGTTTGGTGTGATTGCCAATCTTTCACTTGTGCGGGAGTCTATCGTTGCGGTGATTCAACGAGGTTTGGTCCTCTCACTGGTCTTTGCACAGGATGTTATGCATCACTATGAGAGCTATGGTTTTTTTAACCAATACCATATATATTTATAGTAATAAATATTACATGGTAGAGCTGTCTCCAGCTAGTATAAAATAAAGTTTAAAGAAAACGAGCTAATCTTCAAGGTCTATAAACTCTTCTTCTTCCATGACACAATCTCAAATTTTTCTGAAGGCAGCCAAAAAATAATGGCATAGATATCATACCGTATACCTACAAATACCAATAGATGTGCTCCCATATTTTTATATTTAAGCCGCAATGCCAAGGCTACGTGTACGCGTGCAGCCATTAAAATAATCAACCAACATTGACAAGAGTACCAATACCAGTATTCCAGGGAAAAGAGACCGAACAGCCTGGTCGACGCCGCTGGAGAGCCGAGTGTACGAATCACCATTGCCAAGGACGTAGCATCCAGGATAAATATTGCGAGAATAATTCTCATCGCGGCAACCATGCAAAAACTCCAAAATTGACTTGGCAAAGTAAAATCTGAAAGACCATACATATAGAATTGTAATCTAACGACACCATCATTGACGGGGGGAAGAAAATTTCGTCGTTGAACGAAGGACCGAAGATCACTTATTGTAGACGATGCTATCTTTATTGACATAGAGGCCAAAAGAAGATGGCTACCAAACCCTAATCTAATATTGTAAAAACACTCTGTTTATTGAAAATTCCACCCATAGATCCGGTTCCCTACTCCTCCTAACATCGGCAAGGCCGAACGAAGGAGGGAAACCAAGCTATAAGGGAGGAGGAGAAGAGCGGCGGCTAGGTCAAAGACGGCGACCGGAGAGAAAAAGTTTGTGTGATCCTCTGTGAGAGCTATGGTTAGTTCCGTTGCGGCAATGACTAACTTTAAAGCCTAGGATCTTAGTTGTGAATGTGCGGCCCTTTTTGCGTTAATGGGTTCCATCACCATATTATTTGGCCATATCCTTTGTTCTCTCAATATAATATATTGGATTGATTAGATTATTTTATAACATGTGACTGAAAATTTATGTTTCGCAAGTCAGTTTAGCAAGAAAAAAAAGAGCAGAACATTTTTTTAGGGGGAAAAAAGAGCAGAACAGAGAGAAAGGAATCATCACTATCATAACAGGCTAGCAGCCGTCTAACAACTCAAGCGTTGGCCTTTATTTTTCAGGATACAAAAGCTTAGCTCGACAGTAAATTGGCACAAAACGGCCCATTCGTGATGAGCCCGTGGATAGGCCCTCCCTCGTCGTCTCCCTCGGCTCCATCCGGCGCAGTTGCCTGCGCCAAACGACCAATCCCCACCGGCCTCCGCCTCTCACCTCTCCCTCCGCGGAACCTGAGCTTCCCCCGCTCCCACTGCACCTCCGCCTCGATTCTCACAGCCCATTTCTTCTCGAGACTACTTCTTGCGGCCTATATCTTCGCTGCCGGAGTAGCTCGATCTGAAGACCGAAGTCTGAAGGTACAACTATTCCATTCTCTCTCAGTTTTAATCCGCATTGTTGGTCGAAATTTGTACCGCCTGAGAAATATAGTACGTGCACAGCCACCAGTCAGTCTCAGGCATAGAATTCTCTTGGCCTTCAGTGTTACGGCTTATGTGTATTGTGAACTTTTTTTTTAGTACAGTAAGTACAGTGCATGTGCTGGCCAGGTGAATAGGTGATGTTGTTTGTCGTTGAAAATTACCATAACGATGAGCCAGAGGGATTCAGCTGTAGCATAGTATTCATTTGCAGCTTCGATTAGGTATAGTGTGAGGAAACAAGAAAGGGGTACAATTGGAGTTTGTTTTAGCAATTGTGTGCTCATTATGTTCAAACCGGTAATTCACTATGTTGAGATAGAGACAATTCTTCCTTCTGTAGTTTTTTTCAGATCCTCAAAACGAAAGGTCTATATGGTCACCAGCCTATTATGCTGCAATCTCCTGGTTGTGTAGTACTTTTTGTTCTAACATGCACATTTCCTGGCTGTACCATCTGTAGCAGTTTTGAGCCATAGTATCTTATTAATTCTACTGTTTGCATGAACTGTGTTACAGTTTTAGGCCTAGGAGCTTCATCTTCTATGTGTTGCATTATATTTATTGGAGGAGAAACAGTGGCCTGTTCCACTAATTCTTAATTTATGTTCTCCAAACGTTCTTCAGTGTATACTTGGTTCTACTGGAAGCGGATGCTGCGTTGCACGCCTTCTATATGTTTACAGCGATGTACTTATAGCATGTATTCTCAACCTAGTCAGTTACAAGGAAGACTGTCACCAAGCATGGCCTTGTGGAAGTATCCTTGTTCGCAAGCAGCCAGTTATCATGCAAGTATGGGTTTAATTAGTTTTTACCCTAAGAAGAACATAGCAGCATCTCATTTTCAGAATACACCATGCCTGTGTTCGGGGCGACGGTCTCAACATGGATTATCAGTGAGAGCTCATATCCTTAATGTAAAGCCTGATACAACCTCACATCACAAGATTTCTAGAGTTAGCTGTAATTCGAGAAGTTTAGCACAACAAATAGGAGGTACATGCACTGCACTGCGCTTAAGTTTTGCAATTTCTGGGATGGCAAATGCTGAGGGTCCTGTGGATTCACACACTTCCGAATCATCCATTAGTTGTGCTCATGGGAAGAAAGTTCACACAGTGTACTCTGTCACTGGTGAGGGCATGGAACATTATTTTTCTACAGTACTTATATGCACGTACTCAAGGCATAACATTGTCTGGACACTATTGACTGTTTTAATGTGATCCGCAGGCATTCCTGGAGATGGGAGATGCTTGTTCCGTTCTGTGGCTCATGGTGCATGCATTAGGTCAGGGAAACCCATACCTAATGAGGATCTTCAGAGGAAATTGGCTGATGAACTAAGAACATCGGTATGTTTATAATGTTCATACTTTGATGAGTAGTAAGGGCGTACCCACATTGTGTGGTCTGGGGAAGGGAATTTCACTTAGATGAATAGTATTATAAAGAAAAAATCATCTAGTTGCTAGTCCTGACTTCGTATATGAACTTTTTTCGTTGTTAGGTTGCTGATGAGTTCATCAAGAGACAGGCAGAGACTGAATGGTTGGTTCCTCATCATGGTGTTATTCATGTAAAATAATCCTGGGCTCCTGATTATCCTTTGTTTTAACAACAATTTGCAGGTTTATTGAGGGGCACTTTGATACATATGTCTCTCAAATTAGGAAGCCACATGTGTGGGGAGGTGAGCCAGAATTGCTCATGGCTTCACACGTTCTTCAGTGAGTAATTGAACTATTTTCTTCAGAGATAAGAATTTGCTACATTATAGCCATTATCTCTGAATATTTCCCAACTGTTTGCTAGCCAGCTGAAATTTACACTGGTACAATATCCTATGGAGCACTTGAACTATCTGGCCATATACGTACTGAACTTAGAATTTATGGATTAATGCCTTTCAGTCATAAATTCTGTCACCGTTGTGTAGCATCACCCGCATCAAGCCGTCACCGTCGTGTAGCCTCCCTCGCACCAGCAGCGGCGCCGTCACGTGAAAGCGCCGCCGCTCCCCACGCGCGTAAGCACCACACCACCCGTTACATATGTCTCTCAGATTAGGAAGCCACATGTGTGGGGAGGTGAGCCAGAATTGCTCATGGCTTCACACGTTCTTCAGTGAGTAATTGAACTATTCTCTTCAGAGATAAGCATTTACATTATAGCCATTATCTGAATATTTCCCAACTGTTTGCTAGTCAGTTGAAATTTACACTGGTACAGTCTCCTAGTGGAGCACTTGCACTGTCTGGCCATATACGTAGAAAACTTAGAATTTATGTATTAATGCCTTCTAGCATGAATGCATCATCTGGTATGAGTTTGGAGCCCTAACCTGAACTTTCTGGGTTTTAGCCTTCTTGGCCTTGCTTCTTTGGTTTCGTTTTACATGTACTCTATGTTGTCGTGTCTGTGGTTTTCATATATTTACCTGAAAGCAGAGGGCGAAGATGTATCACACCCTTCTGCAAAAAGAAAAAACTTCTGCAAAAAAAGAAGATGTATCACACCATCGTAGAAAAACAAAAAGTGGAAAATTGTTCGGCAGCAATGTGTCGGCTAGAAACTATTAATGTACTGTACTTCCGAGTAGATCATCGACCACGCCGTCTGTAGTTTCGATTATGAAGTTTCACATTTCTTACAACATTGTGAGGTGTACCAAAGCAGTAAGAGTAACCAGTAGTGTGTTTTCAGGATGCCGATCACCGTTTACATGCGTGAAGAAGCAGCCGGCGGTCTGATAGCGATCGCCGAGTATGGCCAAGAGTACGGGAAAGAAGACCCTATCCAAGTTCTGTACCATGGCTGTGGCCACTATGATGCGCTAGAGATACCAGGAACCAGTGATCCCAGATCAAGATTGTAAAAATCTCTGGAGCTCAGAAATCATGTTGTACTCCAGCAGTATAGTCAGAATCATCGTTTTTAGGGCTATCCATTCCCTTCTCCCCAATACATTTACTATTTTCAAGGTATGGCAGAATCATGGATTTTTTTACCTATCTGAACGACTTAGGCTGGTGCCAACGCGGGCGATAGGCGGGGCGATATCGCCCGCGCCGGGGCGAGAGGCAGGCGAGAGCGGGGCGGGAGGGCAGCGGCGGGCGCCGGCTCCGTCGCCCGGCGGGAGCGGGCGGTACCGCCCGGCCGTCGCCCGCGCTGGCGGGGCGGGAGCGGGCGAGAGGGGGGCGGGAGCGGGGCGACGCGCTGGCGGGGCGAGAGGGGGGCGAGAGGGGGGCGAGAGGGGGGCGAGAGCGGGGCGGGAGCGGGGCGGGAGCGGGGCGAGAGCAGGGCGAGAGGGGGGCGAGAGCGGGGCGGGAGCGGGCGAGAGGGGGGCGGGAGTGGGGCGGGATTTTCTTGCATTATTTTGAATGTCTAAAAGAAATGGTGATGTGGACGAGAGAGAAGTGAGAGTGGCACTATAGCCCGTGCACTGGCACCGTGGGGTGAGAGTGGGGTGAGAGTGAGGGTGAGAGCTGACGTGGCGAGGCTATAGTGGGGTGATGCATTGGTACCAGCCTAAGGCTGGTGCCAACGCGGGCGGCAGCGCGGGCGATATCGCCCGGCTCGGGGCGAGAGGGAGGCGGGAGAGGGGCGGGAGGGCTGCGGCAGGCGCCGGCTCCGTCGCCCGGCGGGAGCGGGCGATACCGCCCGGCCGGCGCCCGCGCAGGCGGGGCGAGAGCGGGCGAGAGCGGGCGAGAGCGGGGCGACGCGGTGGCGGGACGAGAGCGGGCGAGAGGGGGGGCGAGAGCGGGGCGGGAGCGGGCGAGAGCGGGGGCGAGAGCGGGGCGGGAGCGGGCGAGAGCGGGGCGAGAGCTGGGCGGGAGGGAGACGAGAGGGGTAACGGCTAGCTGACGTGGCGCGATCTGATTCGTCCACGTCAGCTAGCCGTTGGGGTAGCCGTTGCTGGTTGAAAATTTTCGAAAAAAAAGCCAAAAAGCCCCAAAATTTCATCCCCACCCCCTATAAATACCCCCCATATGGTTTCACTCACTCCACACCCATTTCATCTCATTCATCTCCTTCACTCTCTCAAATCTTCTCCACCATGTCTAGTTGGAATCCAGATATGACCTCGTTCACGGATCTCTTGGACGCCAACGGGTCACCAGTAGACCTAGATGATGTCTCTCCGACACATCGTCGCTCCAATGTCGGTTCTTCGCCGCTTCCCCGAGTTTTATACTCCTCCGGCGCACAACCTCCGGGGCCATATGGTTCATACGCTCCACCTCCGGGGCCATATGGTTCATACGCTCCACCTCCGGCGCCATATGGTTCATACCCCCCACCACCTCCTCATGCTCCACCTACAGGTAGCGGGAGTGGGACTGTACCTCCACCTTCGTACGGTTCATACGCGCCATATGGTCCATACCCCCCACCACCTCCACATGCTCCACCTACAGGTAGCGGGAGTGGGACTGTACCTCCACCTTCGTACGGTTCATACGCGCCATATGGTCCGTATCCATACGCGCCATATGGTCCGTATGGTCCGTACCCCCCACCACCTCCTGAAGCCAGTGCTCCAAGCGGGGAGTCCGATGCCGCGGAAACAATCGTACCAAAGCGTTCAAAGAGGCTTGACTGGACAAAAGAGGAGGAGGAAAAACTGGTACTTTACTTACCCATCACATATTTTGGGGTTGGTTCTTGCTTGGATTGTTCACTAACAATATCTATTTCGGGGTAGGTTCATGCTTGGATTTTTAACTCCAAGGACTCTGTCGCCGGTAATTGCAAGACCGACACTAGTTTTTGGGGTCAGATAGCTGCAACCTTCAACTCTACCTCGGATCCTGCCCGTCATCGGACCTCGAAGCAACTGAAGGATCATTGGGTCTCCTACAACAAGGAGGTGACCCTGTTCAATGCATTCTACATCCAAGAAGAAGCGTTACGTCAGAGTGGAGCAGACGATGCAATGGTCATGAAGGCGGCAATGGACAGGTACGCGAATGACTCGAGAGTGACTCATCCGTTCAGACGGCACCACTGGTGGGAAGCTGTTCGCAATGAAGCGAAGTGGAAAGGACAACATGGTCCTGGTAGTGGAACCGATTCCACTAGCAAGAGAAGCCGTCTAAGAATTTCTGGTGAGTACAGCTCTAGCGAGGCGACGACGGAGGAGGAGCGTCGTCCAATAGGCCGCGATAGGGCCAAGGCCGCGGCACGTAAGGATAGGAGGAAGGGGAAGGAATCCTCAAGCAGTGAGGTAGCAAGTAAATCCTTCGCGATGAAGAACATGTGGAATGGTTTAGTGAAGGCTAAGCTACTCAAGCAATGGAACAAAATGAAAGACCGATCAACCGCCGACATGGACGAAGCAGAAAAGCGCAAACATGTGAAGGCCATCAAGATGGTGGAAAAAGAGCTTGGTCTGGAAGATGATGACAACGAGGAGAATGAGGAGGAGGAAGAGGATTAGAATTTATTTTTTATTTATTATGTAATTTTTAAAATTTATTATGCAATTTTATTAATTATTATGTAATCGGTAACAATTTTAGTTGAATAAAATAATTTTCTTGCATTATTTTGAATGTTGTAAAAGAGAGGAGAGAGAAAAGCTGATGTGGAGGAGAGAGAAGTGAGAGCTGGCACTATAGCCCATGCACTGGCACCGTGGGGTGAGAGTGGGGTGAGAGTGGGGTAAAAGCTGACGTGGCGAGGCTATAATGGGGTGATGCACTGGCACCAGCCTAATATTGTACTCCAGCAGTGACTCCGCGGATGCACGGTAACTTTCAGCCGTGTACTTGGTCAAATCGTGGAGTAGTCCCTCTCACTAACCTCATCCATAAATACTGTAGACGTCTTGCCGTGTACGCCTTCGTGATTAACGGATCGAGCAGATCTAGACAATTCAAGTCGAGATCAGACAGAGTAACCTTTCCCTCCTCACCCTGCGAGACCTGGTTCGCCATGGACGAGGAGCACGAGCACGAGCAGGAGGAATTCGACGCGGGGCAGGAGCTGTGGGAGGCCGTGCAGGGGGACATGTCCGTGGACGACTACTGCTGGCGCGTGAAGGGGCTGGCCGACGCCCTCGCCGAGCAGGGCGAGCCCGTGGACGACGGCGTGCTGACGCTGCACATGCTCCGCGGGGTGAGCCCCAGGTTCGAGGTCGCGGTCGCCGAGCTGCTCGTCCACCCCGCCGTCCCCAGCTTCATGGAGGCCTTCGCCAGGCTGTCCATGAAGGAGTACGACCTGGACCATAAGGAGGACGTCTTATCCGAACTCGCCGCCGTTCTCGGCGGCGGCGATCTCGACGGCGGCGATCTCGGCGGCGGTGACAACGGCGATCTGCCCTGATTAGATCCGTTCTCAAGTCCTGATGAAGCGAACCAAAAGAGCCTGCATAGCGATCGGAGATTTCATCCGTTCTTTCAGTCAGTTACTGCATCCTGCGCTGTGATGTACTCCTACTTCGTCAAAGTGATGCCTATTTTCTTCTCTGCAAACATTTGTCCCCGTCATGCCTTGCATCTCAATTAGTACTACCATCGTGCAAGCCAACCAGAACTCCACAAGACAGCGAGTTTTAGCCTTCGTGTGTACATTTTTGTGTTTTTTAAGCCTCTGTGGTTTGCCGTTCTTTTGCAGTTCTTTTGCCGTTTGGTTTCGGATCATGAACATTCAGGGAGTTAAGAAAGCAGACTGTAGATAGGACCCCGCGGAGAAAATTGGGACGTTCTACTTGATGTTTGTCTTGGGGAGCAGTATTCGGGGTTTAATTTTACGGAACCACATGTTTCAATTATTCAAAAAAAAAATGCAGTTTGGCACTGTCTTGATAATTGAAACCTTAGAGCATCTCCACTTGCCCCTTAAAGACCCCCTAAACGGCTTTAGGGGGCGCCGGCGCAGAAAATCCTGCCTAGCCGCGCTCCCCATACGGTTTTTCCGTCCGGCGCGAAGCATATTTTTATCCGGCGCATCCGATCCAAATCCTGTCCACGGCGGCGGGGGGAGGGGGGGGGGGGGTGGGAGCGGGTGACTCACCGAGTGGCCCACTGTCAGCGACTGCCCGCCGCTTCGTCATCTCCACTCGTCTCGTCTCCCGCGCCGAGTCATGGCACTACAAATGGCATCAGCTTTGCAGCGGTGCAGCGAGCCGTCGCATCGGAGCACGCGTCGGCGGGAAATGAATGCCATCTCGCCGCTTCCCCCCACCTTCTCCTTCGTTTTCCCGCCTGCTTCCGGCTATAAATAGCTCGTCGCCTCGCCTCTAGGTTCACATCCTCCAACCGCCGGTAGAAAATGCCTCGCCGCCTCTTCACAACCTATGCCATGCTCCTTCGCGGTGGTTCCGACACGTCACCATCACCACCGCCCCCACCTCCACCGCCGCCGCCGCTGCAGGAGCCAGCTCCGCCGCAGGGCGATGAGGAGGAGGACTCCAACGAGGAGGAGTTCCTCGCCCAGCTGCTGACGGACACGGAGATGGAGGAGGCCGCCGCGGAAGAGAGAGCGATCCTAGCGTCGTTCGAGACGCAGCGCTGCGACCAGTCGGCGCAGGAGCTCATGGCCGCCGAGAGGAGGGCGGCAGCGGCTAGGCGGCAGCGGCTAGGCTGGCGGAGGAGCATGCTGCCGCCCGCGCCGCCCATCGCCGCAACATCGAAGCAGCGAGGGCTGCGATGGTGGCGGCTGAGCAACGCCTCAGCCAAACATCCGCCTGGCCGGAGGCCTCGCGATGGTAGCGGCAGAGCGCCAGCGACGCGAGCATTAGTACCCTCTTCCGTCCTTCGACGCATCGGCCCAGCGAGAGGAGGAGTGCCGCACCTTCACCTCCTTCCTCGAGGACGCCGAGCGCCGTCGTCGCGAGCACGTGTCGGAGGAGAGTCGTCGCCGTCGCGGGATGGTTTCCTGCCGCCGGTCCGATGACGGCGCTAGGCTGTCCAACGCTCCACCGCCACCACCATCGGGCGCATCGGGAGCCGACGCCGCCAGCGAGGACTCCGATGAAGACGTCCTCTTTTAGTTTTATTTATTATATTTCATCGTATTATGTAAAAACCATATATATTTCAATGAAATCTATGTAGTTTGCCAAATTTTGCCTAGTTTCAAATTTTGGATGGGGGCACGGCTGGGAAACCGCCGCCCCCCATACCAAAATCAGCGCCCCCCCCCCCCAAATGGACTCAAAATCGCTTGCGCCGATCGCCGTTTGGGGGGGGGGGTGGAGATGCTTTTAGTGGTTAGAGGCGGGATCAAACTTGCATGTGGTCTTGGTCTGTCTCATGTTAAGGTGGAAACGGATGCGGCCAAAGTTGTCAAGCTCTGGATGAATCGAACTCAAGGAAGATCTGAGATTGATCCAAAATTGTAGGAGATTGAAGATCTTCGCAACTACTTTGAAAGGTTTCAGTTTAAAGTTCGTTGGGCGGGAGGCAAATGAAGGAGCACACCCTGTGTGCTAAGAAAGCATCAGCTAGTCATCGTAGATAGGGCTGGGCATTCGGTTACACCAAACTATTCAGATATGAAGTCAAAAATACGAACAGCTTCATATGTGAATTCAAAAATACAAACGGCTACAGATATGAAGTCGAAGATTGAAGAAGTCAAAGATTGAAAATTGGAGATTTGACCCAAATCTATGATTTAGATAGAATCGCGTGGCTACTGACGTGGGTACGCCTGCCAGGGTCCATGGCATTGGTACCACTGGTATATATTCGGGTTAAGCCCCACAAAGATTATAGCCGAAGATGGGAGCCAAAGTATTGTATATTCGAATAAGGAAACTGTTATGTAACCGCCATAGTCAATGAGTTTGTATTGAACCCGACCAGCACCCTGAGACCTGCCCACCTATAAAAGAGGTCAGAAGGGGCCGACCGAAGGACATCGAGATTTGATCTTGTAACCCTAGCTTTTGTCTCAATAATATTACAAGTTTCGTCTTGTTTGTCTGATCCTTACCTTCGAGTTCATCTGACACCCTCTTCCCCTGATCCTAAGTCCTTCATATAGGACATTTGCCGAGATTAACCCTCGTGACCCAATGCCTCTGTCTCTCTAGGCGAGGCCCTGCCCCTCCGCTGCCATCCGTTGCTCGAGCGTGTGCACGAGCAGCGTCTCCATGGCCGAGGCTCTGCATCAGCACATACGCATCATGGAAAAACTTGATGCGTGTTGAGCATAAGCTAGGAATCAATTGGCTCAATCTCAATCTGTCCCTGGCCGGCCTCTCCTGGCCCCTATATACAGGTGGCCAGGTCTCAAGGATCTGGTCGGGTTCAATATGAATTACAATGTTTGTATACGATATCATCTCGTATTTTACTATATCTATGGTTGAATACGTCGCTGGAGGAAAAACACCATGAGTTGTGTTCCAGTCAGCTCCTTCTCCGCTGCATTCTTGATCTCTTGGATACAAGCTAACAATGGCTTGAGACGTTCGACTTCAGCATTAGAGGGAAGAGCGTCCCATGTAGTCAATTTCGTCAAGCTCTTGCTGGCATCAAATGGGGGCAAGCCCATATTTATCGGATTCAGTAAATTTTTGGTCCTTGATATAGAACCACTTGTGTCTCCAACCTTGAACTGATTGGGCCATTTTGAAATCAAGATATTGCGATTCCGACCGCATAGAGATGATGGCACCGCCAAGCTCAGGAATTTTGCCATTGGAACCACCGGGGCGCAAGCGAAAGAGATATTTCCAAAGAACCCAGTGGGGTCAATGCCCAAAATGCTTCACACAAAGTAATGAAGCAATCAATGTGCATAAGAGAATTTGGCGTGAGCTGATGCAGCTGCACGCCGTACACAAACCGAAGCCCATGAAGAAATTCATTGGCAGGAAGGGAGAAAACGCGGAGGAGGAAAGCAAGAACCATCACCCGGAATACCGCTGGCGGTGAAGGGATAGCCTCGGTGCTGGGGAAGATGATTTCCGTGGACTTTGACAGAAATCCTTCTCTCTTAGCTTTCTTCAGATCCACCTCATCGAAAGAGGAAGGAATCCAACCCAAAGCCTGCTTCCTTGCACCCTTTTTCATCATCCTTGATCGGTGCGCAACTCTCTTGATGGGCATGCAATGGCGAGGCGCTAGGGGGCTGCGGGAAAGAGCGAGCGCAAGGAAGAAGAAGAAGCGGAGGCGGAGGAGGAGCAACAAACTGGTAAACAATAAAAGTAAAAGGTTTTCTCCTTAAATAAAGCTTCTGCAGGAAGGAACGTGGGCTACCACGTGGCGTGCAAAGCGGAAGCGGCAAGCCCACTAACGGGCGGAAATTTCAGGAAATTACCATGCTGCCTGACGAAGGAATGCTAAATAGGCCCTCGATATTCACCTACCTGGTTTTCGGCCCAGGAGGGATAACCGTTGAAGGAATCATGAGGCCCATGAAGATATCAGCCTGGCGCGGCCCAGGAATACAACTTGGCGTATGAGAAGAAGACTCGAAGAAGGAGACCTAGTCGAATTAGGACTCGTCTAGGGTTTACTCAATCGATTCTATCTGTAATCAACTTGGGGAACACTCCTGGGACCTGACCTTCGCATATAAAAGGTTGGGAGGGAGATCGTAGCGTGACCTAGACACTTTTTCACCACCTCACGTCGGAGCGCTCGAAGCATTGAGAGCTCTCCGCCTTCGGCTAGATCCAATCTATGCCTCCATTGTAACACCTTCACTGTAGCCACCCCATCAATAAAAGTCAGACAAGCAGGACGTAGGTCATTACCCTACTAAGGGGGGCGAACCTGGGTAAACTTTGTGTCCCTCTACTTTCGTCTGATCGCCGTCGAGTTCGCCGGATCCCACTAGCGCTCCATGTCTCGAAAGCCCACAAACATGGGCATTGCCGGGGTTGAACCTCGTCAATTGGCGCCGACTGTGGGGACGACGGGATCTGGATCTACGGATTCGCCGGCTCCTTCATCGACCACCGCCAACCTCACCGCATCGACAAGGTTCGACGGCTCGTCATCAGCCATGGTCGTCGACTCTGCGTCGTCGTTCGACATCGACACCAACCTACTCACCATCAGCCTCAACACCAATGTCAAGATCGACATCAACACCGCCATCGACACCGCCGTCGGCATCGTTGTGCCGACCGTCATCGACACCACCCCATCGGAGACTGAGGTCGACATCGCTAAATCGACTGTCATCGACACTACATCGCCAAGCGTCGTCGATCTCACCCCGGCCGCGACCATCATCGACACCACCTCAAGCCCGGCAGGAGCAGTTTCGATGGTGACCGGGGGCTTCGACATGGCGTTCGGACTGTTCAACTTCCACGTGGACAACGACGGAGTCGCTGAGCTGATCTCCGTCAGCGATTCGACGCTGCTTGCAGCAGTTCCAAGCGCATCACCAGCTATTGAGGGCAACTCCTTGACGACCACACCGCTGGTGCCATCGGAGGAGGAACCAAGGCTGGAAACTTCGACCCCATCAATTGGGTCGAACGACTTCGAAGATCCACCTCCATCCCCAACCATCGCCTATTGCGTCGATTGCGACGCTTACCACAACATGGGCGCCGGAGATTTCTCGTCCCACGAGATCGCCGGCTGTGAAGATCCTCGGGGAGGTACTGTTGCCATCTACCCGATGATATCCGAGTGCGAACGGGCTCTCAACGCCCTCATGCTCCGTCCTACGCCCTACGACCCTGATTATGTCGAAGGGTTGTACTCGGACTATACATGCTCAGACGACGATGACGACGTCTACACCGAGGCTAAGGGGAAGATTGGCAATTCGGCTAGCTCATATTCGAGCGAATCTACCACATCAAGCAACGAATACATGATCGATTACGACTCTGACATCATGATCGAGGTCGGATCATACATCAAAGACGATGACATCTACCCTCCCGCACTGGGCAAAATCAGTGATGACTCGATCCCACCGTTCGAAGGACACTGCATGATGGCATCGCACGGAGACAGGAACGAGCACAGATCTAATGATGGTCGAAACCGGTCAAACACCGGTCGTCAGTTCATAACGCAAGACCAGATCCGGCACGCAAGGAGAGTGTATTCGGGCGAAGCAGATATGTGCCCTAATCCAAGCCCGCAGGAGCTAGCTGCGCTCCGATTCGTCATCCAAGAGCAGAAGGACCAGATTAGTGCCGATAGGCACATCCTGAAGCGACACAGAGACGAGGCCGATGCATCCAGCAGAAGACGGGCCAAACGATCGTCTCATTATTCATCGAGTGTCCAGCATAGGACGCGGTCGCACATCCAGCCCGGGGCCGATGTGCACAACATCACCCGAAATCTAGAAGCAGAATTTAACGAAGCATATCTGCTACCCAAGACCAAGGAAGCTACGATCATGGCTACAGCAGTGTATATTGCCGCGAACGCAGCCAGCAACGACGAGCGCATACGACATCTGCGGAACCTGGCGCTCGAATGAGTTAGGGTGCTTCAAGGCATAACTAACCAAGGGCACGAAACGATGCCAAGAAGAGCTATCCCACCAGTTGAGCAGTCCAGGCACCCAGCAGTGGCGCAAACAGTCGCGCCCAGGACTCAAGTGGTAGAACCTATCAACGGGGAGCTTCGACACGGCCTGGCTCAGAATAGAGTCGACTCAGCATGTGCACGACACGATGCACGTCGCTTTGAGGAGGAACGTGATCTGGAAACATTCGGTGGTAATCACGATGGATTGTGCAGAGCGGAATGCTTTAGCCTCCTGATTCGTTCCACACCACTGCCGAAAGGGATCAAGCTTAGTGACAGCGTAGTCAAGTTCAATGGGCAGCAGGACCCTCGAATTTGGCTCGATGACTTCATCACCGCCGTCTCCATTGGTGGTGGATCCAGAGATAACGCTCTCCAGTTGCTGTCGCTGCACTTGAAGGACAATGCAAGGGCGTGGCTGAACAATCTTGCTCCTGACAGCATTCGCTCTTGGGAGGAATTTCGACAAGCATTTATCACAAACTTTCGAGGTATCTTGATACCTCCATTTTGCATCACTATTTTGTATCATAATTTACTGTTATTCATTGATATATTTCACATTTAGAGATGATACTTATGTTGTTTCCTCTGTTTTTACATGTTTGATGATCATTGGAGGATTTGCTGCCGGAGTCAGGATTCTGCTGGAAAAAGGACCGTCAAGACACCATATTTCGGAAGATCAGGAAATTCCAGAAAAATACCAGGAAATTATATTTTACAAGAAGACTGAAGTAGCCAGAAGGAGGAGGCGAGAGGGGCCACAGGGCAGCCTCACCACCAGGGGGCGTGGCCCAGCCCCTGGCCACGCCGCCCTATGGTGAGGGCACCCTGGCCCACTTCTGTCATCTCCCCTTCGCGTATTTCATCGTCCCCGAAAACCTAAGTCAAGGGGGGGCTCAGAGATAGACACCGCCGCCTCTGCGGGGTGGAAAACACCAGAGAGAGAAAAGCTCTCCGACAGGCAGAAATCTGCCAGGGAAATTCCTTCCCGGAGAGGGGAGATCGTCGCCATCGTCATCACCATCGCGCCGGACTTCATTGGGATCATCATAATCATCATCTCCATCACCAGCACCTTCACCTCCACCATCACCACGCCATCCCGCTGTAACATCTTGAGTTGAATCTTGTCAAATTCTTAGGGGAAACTTTCCCGGTGTTGATTACTCTTGTGGTTGATGCTATTGAGTGGAACCGTTGAATTAAGGTTTATGTTCAGATTGTTATTTATCATTATTTCACCTCTGATCATGATCCATATGATGTCTTGTGATTAGTTCATTTAGTTCTTGAGGACATGGGAGAAGTCAAGTCGTTAGTAGTGGAATTATGTTGAGTAATATTTAATGGTTTGATATTTATTTGTTGTGGTGTTATTTCACTAGTGGTGTCGTGTGAACGTCGACTACATGATACTTCACCATTTATGGGCCTAGTGAAATGCATTGTGTATTTGGCTACCAATTGTGAGGTTGCTGGAGTGACAGAAACATAAACCTCCGTTGGGAAACCATTGCACCATGGAGCGTAGGATCTTAGAGTTTAAGGTTGTGGTTAGATTTATCTTAATTACTTTCTTGTATTTGTGGATGCTTGCAAGGGGTATAATCACAAGTGTGTATTTATCCTAGTAAGGGTAGTGCGCTAGCACAGGTTCACCCCCATAACACTTATCAAACCAATAAAGATTATTTAGCGGTATGAAGCAAAAGCACTTGACAGAAACTCCCGTGTGTCCTCGAGAACGTTTGGTCATCATAAGTTACACAACCGGCTTGTCCTTTGCTCTAGAAAGGATTGGGCCACTTGCTGCAATTATTATTACTGTCTTTTATTTACTCGCACTTTATTTATTCGCATCACCAAATACCCCTGAAAACCTGTTTGCTAGTATTTACAGTAAATCCTTGATCAAAACCACTTGTCAACACCTTCTGCTCCTCGTTGGGTTCGACACTCTTATTTATCGAAAGTACTACGATACACCCCCTATACTTGTGGGTCATCAAGAGTATTTTCTGGCGCCGTTGCCGGGGAGTGAAGCGCTATTGAAGAGTGGAATTGGTAAAGGTAATCGTTGCTATGAGTATTGTTTTTTATTTTTGTCTTTTATTTTTATTTTATTTTGCTATGGAGAGTTCTCCATTTGGGTTCCTATTTGGGAACACTACTACCACTGCTGCACGTGTGGATGAACCACCACCACCTGCTCAATTAGATCCTTTTAAAATACCTATGAAAATTGTTGAACGTGTTATGGATAACTGCTATTCAGGAGATGGAACTGTCCATCCGGGTGATCACTTACTTTTTATACATGAATTATGCGAGTTGTTCAAGTGCAGGTATTTCATCAAGCCAGGTCAAGAGGAAGCTATTCTCTTTATCACTGAAAGGCAGAGCTGAGGAGTGGTATCGGCTGCTTAAAGATGGTCCATCTATTGCATGGGAGGAAATTGTGCCTCTCTTTTATTCCAAGTTTTATCCTCTAAGTGAAATTCATAAAGATCGTAATCGAATATATAACTTTTGGCCTCATGATGGAGAGAGTATTGCCCAAGCGTGGGGGAGATTGAAGTTACTAATGCTCAAATGTCCCATTCATGAGCTCCCTAGTAATATTGTTATTGATAATTTTTATGCGAGGCTTGCTCTTCATGATAAGGATTATTTGGATGCCTCCTGTTTTGGATCATTTACTCATATGAAAGAAGATGCTAAGTGGAATCTCCTTGACCGTATCCAAGAAAATGTTGAAGGATGGGAAAACGACAAAGGTAGGAGGTAAGGTATAAATTATGATTATGAATGCATTTAAACTTTTATGGGAACCGATGACTTTCATAATGTTAGCACTGCTTATGGTCTTGATTCTCAAATACTTGCTAACTGTTTTAAGGCTTTTGCCTCTTATCTTGATGTTCCAAAGAAAGATTGGAACAAATATCATGCGCCTTATAAAGATTCCATTAGTCATATTCCTGCTGCAGCTACTGAAGTTTGTACTGTTGATAGCATTTTGCCTGAACCTTATTTTGAGAAGACACCTTTCCCTGCTAAGGTAAAAGAGCATTCTACTTTGGTAAGTGTGTCTAATAAAAGTACTAAGAAAGCTGTAGAACCTGATGAGCAAATTACTATTAAGTCTCCTGTGGCTATATTGAAGGACCTTGTTACTAAAGATGTAGGGGATGAATATATTATCTTTTGTGAAGATGCTACTAACATTATTTCACATCCTAATAGGCGTAGGAAAACAAGTGTTCCTGTTATTTCTGTCAGGATTGGCGATCATTGCTATTATGGTTTATGCGACATTAGTGCTAGTTCATGTGCCGTTCCTTTAGAGCTTTACAGAGAAATCATGCATGAGATTGGCCCTTGTGAACTTGAGGATATTGATGTGGTTGTTCAGCTTGCTAACAGAGAGACTGTTTGGCCTCTGGGTATTGTTCGAGATGTGGAAGTTCTTTGCGGTAAGACCAAATATCCCACTGATTTCCTAGTACTTGGTAAGGAAGCTAGTAAAACTTGTCCTATTATTTTTGGTAGACCCTTTTTGAATACTTGTGGTGCTGTGATAGACTGTAAGAAGGAGAATTTTTTTACTAAGTTTAATGGAGAATCTTATGAGTTCAATTTTTCCAAGTTTGCTAAGACTTCTTATGAAAATAACATGCCTAATGAAAATTTTCGAGTTGAACAGCTTGCTTCTATTGCTCTTGCTCCTAATAATGCTTTGCAGCAATTTATGGAGGACCATGAAAGTGATGTCTACAGGAAGGAAAGAGAAGAGATTGACGATATTTTCTTTCGTCAACCACCATTGATCAAGCACAATTTACCTGTGGAGGATCTTGGTACCACTTTACCACCTAAGGAAGATCCTGTTTTTGAATTAAAACCTTTACCTGATGATCTAAAGTATGCTTATATAGATGATAAGAAAATATATCCTATCATTATCAGTTCTAAGCTTTCAGGAAAGAAAGAAGAAAGGTTATTGGAGATATTGAGGAAACATCGAGGAGCTATGGGATATACTCTTAATGATTTAAAAGGGATTTCTCCCACTTTATGTCAGCATGCTATTAATATGGAGGAAGACGCAAAGCCAGCTGTTGAACATCAACGCCGCTTAATTCCCAAGATGAAGGAAGTGGTAAGAAATGAGGTATTGAAGCTCCTTGATGCTGGTATTATTTATCCGATTGCTGATAGTAGATGGGTTAGTCCTGTTCATTGTGTTCCTAAGAAAGGAGGTATGACTGTTGTGCCTAATGAGAATAATGAGCTTATTCATCAAAGGGTAGTAGTTGGTTATAGAATGTGCATTGATTGTAGGAAGGTAAACAAAGTTACTAAGAAAGATCATTATCCTTTACCATTTATAGATCAAATGCTAGAGAGGTTATCTAAGAAGACTCATTTTTGTTTTCTTGATGGTTATTCCGGTTTCTCTCAGATTGCTGTTAAACCAGAAGATCTAGAGAACACCACTTTTACTTGTCCTTATGGAACTTATGCTTATAGACGTATGCCGTTTGGTTTATGCAATGCTCCTGCTACTTTTCAAAGATGCATGTCTGCTATTTTTCATGGTTTTTCTGAAGAAATTGTGGAGGTTTTCGTGGACGATTTCTTCATCTATGGAACTTCTTTTGATAATTGTTTGCACAATCTTGATAAAGTTTTGCATAGGTGTGAAGAAACTAATCTTGTTCTTAATTGGGAGAAATGCCACTTTATGGTAAATGAAGGAATTGTCCTTGGACATAAAATTTCGGAAAGAGGTATTGAAGTTGATAGAGCAAAGGTTGAGGCAATTGAGAAAATGCCCTGTCCCAGAGACGTTAAAGGTATTTGTAGTATTCTTGGTCATGCTGGTTTCTATAGGAGGTTTATTAAAGATTTCTCTAAGATTTCAAAGCCTCTTACTAATCTTCTTCAAAAAGATGTACCATTTGTCTTTGATGATGATTGTAAGGACGCTTTTGAAACTCTTAAGAAGGCTTTAACTACTGCTCCTATTGTTCAACCACCTGATTGGAATTTACCCTTTGAAATTATGTGCGATGCTAGTGATTTTGCTGTTGGTGCTGTTCTTGGACAGCGCATAGATAATAAGTTGAATGTTATTCATTATGCTAGTAAGACACTTGATGTTGCTCAGAAGAATTATGCTACTACTAAGAAAGAGTTTCTTGCTGTTGTTTTTGCATGTGATAAGTTTAGACCTTACATTGTTGATTCTAAAGTTACTATTCATATGGATCATGCTGCTATTAGATATCTTATGTCTAAGAAGGATGCTAAGCCTAGGCTTATTAGATGGGTGTTGCTTTTACAAGAGTTTGATTTGCATATTGTGGATAGGAAAGGTGCTGAAAATCCTGTGGCTGATAACTTGTCTAGATTGGAAAACATTTCTTTTGATCCTATTCCTATTAATGATAGTTTTCCAAATGAACAGTTGGCTTCAATAAATGTAACTTTGCAAGACCTTCCTTGGTATGCTGATTATGCTAACTTTATTGTTTCCAAGTATTTGCCTCCAACTTTTACAGCTCAGCAAAGAAGAAAATTCTTTTATGATTTGAGGCATTACTTTTGGGATGACCCACACTTATATAAAGAAGGAGTTGATGGTGTTATGCAAAGATGTGTACCAGAGTATGAGCAACAAGAAATATTGAGAAAATGCCATGGAAGCGCTTATGGAGGACATCATGCTGGAGATAGAACCGCACAAAAAGTTCTACAATCAGGTTTTTATTGGCCAACCCTCTTTAAAGATGCTAGAAGGTATGTTTTATCTTGTGATGAATGTCAAAGAGTACGTAATATTTCTAGACGCAATGAAATGCTTATGAGTTACACTCTTGTTATTGAACCATTTGAATGTTGGGGATTTGACTTTATGGGTCATTTTCCTCCTTCAAAAGGCTATACTCACATACTTGTTGTTGTTGATTATGTTACCAAATGGGTAGAAGCCATACCTACAAAGAGTGCCGATGGTGAGACCTCGTTAAAAATGATTAAGGATGTTATTTTTCCTAGGTTTGGTGTGCCTAGGTATCTTATGACTAACGGAGGTTCTCATTTTATTCATGGTGGTTTTATAAAAACTCTTGCTAGATATGACGTTAATCATAGAATTGCTTCTGCTTATCATCCCCAAACTAGTGGACAGGTAGAGCTTTCAAATAGAGAGATCAAGTCTATCTTGCAGAAGACTGTCAATAGATTTAGGAAAAACTGGGCTAGCAAGTTAAACGATGCTTTATGGGCTTATAGAACTGCTTATAAGAACCCCATGGGCATGTCTTCTTACAAAATGGTTTACGGGAAAGCGTGTCACTTGCCTTTAGAATTAGAACACAAAGCTTTTTGGGCAGTGAAAGAGCTTAATAGGGATTTTAAACTTGCCGGTAAGAAAAGGTTGCTAGACTTGAGTTCTCTAGATGAGTCGAGAAACGAAGCTTACGAGAATGCTAGACTTTTCAAAGAGAAAGTCAAGCAATGGCATGATAAGAGAATTCTTAAAAGAGAGTTTCAGGTTGGTGAGAAAGTTCTATTGTATAGGTCTCATCTCAGATTTTTTGCAGGAAAATTACTCTCGAAATGGGAAGGACCATATGTTATTGTGGAAGTGTACCACTCAGGTGCGATAAAGATTGCTTCGCTAAAAGATGACACTACACAAGTGGTAAATGGGCAAAGACTCAAACATTATATTGCTGGAGATTCTTATAATGAAGATGTTGATGTTATTCAAACGGTTGCTCCGGAAGAATTCATGTAGGACAATATGCAGGAACCTGCAGAGTTCGTTTTCGAATAGGTAACAGTTCTAGTCAGAAAAGGTTCGCGAAAAACTTTTCTATTAATATTTTTATTGATTTTGCTAAATATGAAAAATCACGAGACGAAAACGGGCGGGAGATGGAGTCCGGTGGCTCCTCACCACCAGGGGGCGCGGGCCCACTCTAGGCCGCGTCGCCCTATGGTGAGAGCACCTCGGAGCTCGTTTCCGTCCTGGTTTCCTCCTGTGATTTCGTCTCGATGTGTAATTTTCGCCTATATAACCCCCCGGATTACCCGAGGTCTGTATATCGTGTTTTCGTAGTGTTTTGTTTCGAGCTGTTTCTGTCAGGGGATTGTTCTCAACTTTGAGTTGCAATGTCCTCGTCCGGTCCATCCGAGGAGAACCCTCTTGCGGATACCAATAATCCATATATGAGGGAGCTGAAGATGCATCCGAAGGAGTTGTTGCTCAAAGATGGGGAGTTGCAGATCAAAGATGTCCAAGCCCCTAAAGGAGAAGGTGAAAGGATCGGTACGGGCGACTAGAGGGGGGGTGAATAGGTGCTAAGTCAATTTTTAATCTTTTTCAAATTTAAGGCTTGACACAAAGTAAATTCACTAGATGTGCAACTAGGTGAATTTCCTATAAGTGGCAAGCATGCAAGTAAACAAGTAACTAGCAAGATACAAGTAAGGGAAAGAAATAACCGAAGAGTGGAGACCGGAGACACAAGGATGTATTCCCGTAGTTCCTTCCTTTTGAGGGGAAGTACGTCTACGTTGGAGAGGTGTGGTGACACGGAGTCGACCAACGCCACAAAGGCTCACCTTGTTCTCCGGTGAGCAAGCCACGGAGGCTAGCTCGTTTCCACTAAGCGGTGGTATTGGGGAACCACGAATCCCTTACACGGAGCTTGGGGCACAACTCCACAACTCAATTGGAGGCTCCCAAGAAAGCCACGGAGGCAAGAATCACCACAAAGACAAGTCAATCAACCAATTACAACACCTAGGGTCACAAGATCCCCAAGGTGCAAATCCTCCAAGCAAATGGAGGTGGAAATGAAATTCCTTCGGTGAAGATGTAGATTGGTGCCTCCTCCTTCAATCCTCCAAAGATCAAGAGCTTTGGTTGGCTAGAAGGGGAGATCTATGGAATTTGGTGTTTTTCCAATGGGGGTAGGTGAGAGCTTCAAGGATGAACAATGGTTGGTGAAGTTCTAACACTACCCCAGCTGGACAAAGGGGTATTTATAGGTGGGTGGGAATCTGGCCGTTGGAGGGAGCACACAGCAGTAATCCGGCGATAAGTCCGGCGCCGCCGGCCTCTGGGCCGGATGCTCTGGCGAATGGTCCGGCGGGACCGGACATCTCGCCGGGAGCTCGGCGGCTGGCCGGGCGGATCCGGCGGCCCGCCGAACGACGCTTTAGAACAGCAGTCCGGTGGCTCCGTCGGGCTGGCCCGGTTTGCCACCGGATGGTCCGGCGGTGGACCGGCCTCTGCGCCGAACACGCCCACTTTAGGCAGGCGATTCCACCATCTTTCTTTTTGCACACGAAAACCCCTTGACCTGTGAACAAAAACCTGTATGCATATATTTCAAATATTAGTTCACACAAAACATAGTCATGTCATTGTAAATCAAAAAAGTAGAAAGGAACAAATGTCCTTTCAATCTCCCCCTTTTTGATTTACGATGACAAACTATGTTAGAGTCTCATAGGAGTAACATAGCATGGAATCTAATGAAAAGTGAGAGTGCTCCCCCATAACATATGCACATGGTAGAATTTGCTTTTGGAATGCAAAGTGCAAAATTTTACATTGTAGGGAGCTCCCCCACCATCAATAGGAACCAAGCAAGGCATGGACAAGATAATATCATGGATAGATAATAATATAGCAAGCATAGGCATATCCAACCATAAACATAAAGTGCATAGTGCATAATTAAAGTACACACTTGTCCACACACGATAAGGTTCCACGGAGTTTGAGAAAGAAATGGCAAATAAAACGCAAATGGACACAAGCCACTTAAGAACCAAAGAAAATGAAAGCGAGGCTTGTGTCATGCGACGTTATTCCTAGAGACTCTACACGCTTCTCCCCCTTTGGCATCGAAACACCAAAAAGGGACAAGAGAGTAGAAGATGCTAGCGCTCAAAAATCTTCACTGGGGACAGGAGAACCCTCTGGATCATCTTCTCCATGAGCACCTTCTTCTTCATCAGCATCTTCTGGCTTAGAGGGTGGCTCAAAGCCTCCAAAGTCTTCAACACCAGCAAACATGGCATCATCAAGAGGCGGCATGACATAGTTGACATACGGGACCGGATCCAACTCGTGTCCAATGGGGGGAACAGCACTGCCCCTAGCAGCCAAGAACTCATTCTGCCTCCTCCGAGTCTCCTGACTCATCTCCATGCTCCGATGAGCCACATCATAAGTGCTGCGACACATATCCCACAAGTTCTTGAAGAACGCAGCAACACCCTTCTTGCGAGAGGACCTATGATGGCGATGATGACGACGGTGACTAGCTCCAGAGCCAGAGGCATGGTGAGGATCAGGAGCATCCATGGAGCGACCTCTAGCCCTGGCAGGGTGCAAACCGGGAGCCTCTTCAAAACCACCCTGGAAACCCACTAAGAATGTCTCCATCTCTACAACCTGTCCACGCACCAGAGGAGTCTGAGCCCGGGGCTGCCTGTTGATCAAACGCTGCACATACTGACAATAGTTGGGAGTCATGCGCTTGAGAGAGGATCTCTTCATTTCCTGAAAAATGAAGTCACAACCATCGATCTTCCGAAGCTTGTCGGGCTGGCAATAGTACAGCAAGTTCCTGTGATAGCCCCTGACACTAGCATCATCTCCAGCCTTACTTATCAGATTCTGACGGAAGAGCTTGGCAAGAGCATTGTAGTAGTAGTACATCCCTGAAATGGCAGGAGCAGGGAGGGATGGCTCATCTGGATAGCAAATGCGAGAGATCTTCTCCACGGTAAAGGGCGTCTTGGAGTGAATCTTTAAACCTCTAGCCCTACCACCACCATAGCCCAAAGCATCACAGAAATCAGCAAACGTGGCAGTGAACACATCCTGGCCAGTCATCCAAGAGAAGGACTCCGCAGGGTCATTATGGAAGAACACAGTGCAGCAGAACTGATGGACCACCAAAGGCTGAATAGACTCAGAGAGGGTGACAAGGTCCAGAATATCCATCTTGAGAAGAGCCTCATTGATGTAGCGAAAGTCCCTGGAGGCATAGTGCTGAAAGTGCTCGACATTGAGGGATTTAGGCACCACATAGAATCCACTCTTCATGTGCTCAGATGCATCATAGTAATCATCCCACATAGCACGCTGACAATCAGTCCAGAACCTCTTGTCAGTGCCAGTGTACTGCCTCTCATGAAAGCGGTACGGGTTTGCAAGGCGAAGTTTACGCCAAGTGCTGATATTGGCTGTGCCCAAGTTCCCTTCAATCTCCTGCTCCTTCTCCACATCCACTGGGCCACGAGCCCCCTTTCCCTTCCGGGGAGGATGAGGGCCACGAGAGTAAACAAGCTTGGACTTCGTACGCTGCCCTGCCGCTGCAGAACTGCCACCTTCAGCTGCGGTCTCCCCTGTCTGACGAGTACGGCGCGAAGACTGCCCCTCAACCTCATCAAGCTTCCTCTTCTTGGCCTCAAAGGCGCGAAGCTCTTCTGCGGTTTCAATCCGGTAATCACTGTCCTCAGTCGTGAAGGAGTCTGAAAACGCAAGCAAAGCAAAGCAACACCAGATAAAGATACATGTCACGGAAAAGTAACTTAAAGTCGGGTAGAGACAAGTGCACGATGGAGAGGTAGTATGGCAGTGAGGTTTGGCGCCAGGTCCGGCGGGACCGGACAGTGGGCCGGACCGTCCGGCGGGCCGCCGGGCCATTCCGGCGAGCTCACCGAACTGGTATTCTGAACGCCAGTTCGGCGGGTCCGCCGAAACGGTCCGGTGGTCCGCCGGGTGGTCCGGCGCCAGGTCCGGCGACCGCCGGGCACTTCGCCGAAACACACGAAAGTCATTCTACCCGCAATCTTGACTCAAGTAACTTGTCACTACAAACTTTAAGGATACATGGATGCCAAGGAATAAACACTAGCCCAACAAGGAATGAAACCCTAAAGGATCTATCCCTAGACAAAAAGAATCTAACCCTAGAAACACACTAGATCTACTCATACAAGAGCATGAACACAACGAGTGTGAGGCAAGGGCTAGAGGAAGAAGAGAAAACGAAGGAGTTACCCAAAGACATGGTGCACAAGAAGATGGGGAAAACTCCCGATCTCCCAATGCGGTTGACGAAACGCGAAGATCTTCGGAGGAAAGCTTCAAAACACCCCGATCTACACCCGATCTAAATTTGGAAGGGATTGGTTGGGTGGAAAGGCTAGGGGGAGGAGAAGCTTGAAGAGGCGGCGGCAATGGAGTTCGGGGCGGGCGTGGGGAGGGAGGGAAGTGGGAGAAAACTGCACAGGAACCACTCCCCACGAATATATGTAGGCCGCCAGTCCGGCGGTAAGTCCGGCGGGACCGGGCCATTCGCCGGGTGGTCCGGCGGGCCGCCGGGCCATTCCGGCGAGCTCACCGAACTGGTATACTGAATGCCAGTTCGGCGGGGCCGCCGAGACAGTCCGGTGGGCCGCCGGGCAGTCCGGCGCCAGGTCCGGCGACCGCCGAGCAGGCCACCGAAGCACCTTATGGACTAGAAAAGTTTTGACAATTGTCGATATGTGACATGTATCAACAAGAAAAACATGGTGTGCGAGAGAAATCAACAGCCATCAAACTTGTTTGCAAGAAAATCAACTTAAGATTGCATGCCTTCCAAAGAAGAGCAACAACAAAACACGAGATTTGAAGACATGCAATGGTGGGGGATTTCTCCCCCTATGTGTGATCACCAATGTCGTGACACCGCGAAGAGACATGCTTGGGCTCAAATGACATTAGTGATCTTATGATGTCGCACACTTGAGTATGCATCGTGCCATTGGTTGACACGATGACTATCCTCAACTATGCGCATCTAGACTAGAACAACACACTATAATATGGGAATGAGTGCACACGATCAAGCTACATTGCAAGAGTCTAGGATATTCAAATCATGCCTCAACTCTCAGAATCTTGCTTCATCAAGAGGCTTCGTGAAAATGTCGGCGAGTTGGTCTTGTGTACCTACATAAGATAGGTTAATCTCACCTCGGTTGACATGGTCACGGATGAAGTGGTGGCGGATCTCGATGTGCTTGGTCTTGTTGTGTTGAACCGGATTATGAGCGATCTTGATGGCACTCTCATTGTCACATAAGAGTGGCACCTTGTCGAAGTGAATACCATAATCCTCCATGGTTTGCCTCATCCAAAGAAGTTGAGCACAACAACTCGCGGCCGCCACATACTCGGCTTCGGCGGTGGAGAGAGACACACAATTTTGCTTCTTAGAAGACCAACTAACCAAAGACCTACCAAGAAATTGGCAAGCCCCGGAAGTTGACTTCCTATCCACTTTGTCTCCCGCCCAATCCGAGTCCGAGTACCCTACAAGCTCAAAGCTTGCTCCCTTCGGGTACCAAAGGCCAAAAGTTGGGGTATCAATCAAATATCGAAAGACTCTTTTGACCGCCATTAAATGGCTTTCCTTAGGGGCGGCTTGATATCGTGCACACATTCCCACACTAAGCATGATATCCGGTCTAGATGCACAAAGATAGAGCAAAGACCCAATCATAGAGCGATAAAGTTTTTGATCCACTTCTTTACCATTAGGATCGAGATCAAGAGTAACCTTGTAGGCATGGGAGTCTTGGCTCCCTTCACTCCGGTGTCCATCTTGAACTTCTTGAGCATGTCTTGGGTGTACTTGGCTTGATTGATGAAGGTGCCACCCTTCAATTGCTTTATCTCAAAGCCAAGAAAGAATTTCAACTCCCCCATCATAGACATCTCAAATTTATCTGTCATTAGTCTTGCAAATTCATCATTGAAAGATTTGTTAGAAGAACCAAAAATGATATCATCTACATAAAGTTGGCATATGAAAAGCTCCCCGTTTACTTTCTTAGTAAAAAGAGTGGGATCAATGAGGCCTATCTCAAACCCACGGTCTACAAGAAGCTCTCTAAGATGCTCGTACCACGCACGTGGGGCTTGTTTAAGGCCATAGAGTGCCTTATCGAGCTTGTAGACATGGTTCGGAAAGTTAGGATCCTCAAAACCCGGGGGTTGCTTTACAAACACTAACTCATGCAAAGGACCATTTAAGAAAGCACTCTTCACATCCATTTGTTGCAACTTAAAATTATGATGTGATGCATAAGCAAGAAGGATACGGATGGACTCAAGGCGAGCCACGGGTGCAAAAGTCTCTCCATAGTCGATGCCTTCAATTTGAGAGTATCCTTGAGCAACCAAACGAGCCTTGTTCCTCACAACAATTCCATTTGCATCTTGCTTGTTCTTGAAGATCCACTTGGTTCCAATGACATTGCGGCAATCCTTGGGCTTCTCTACTAATGACCAAACTTTGTTGCGCTCGAAGTTATTGAGTTCTTCATGCATGGCTTCTACCCAATCCGGGTCTTCAAGCGCTTCAAACACTTTTTGAGGTTCCACACAAGAGATATAGGCATGGTGGTTACTAAAGTTTGCCAATTGCCTCCTTGTGGACACCCCTTTCCTTACACTTCCAATCACATTCTCCAAGGTGTGGCTACCTCTTTGGAGAGTAGTTGCAATCTTCATGGCACGGCGAGCTTGAGCTTCTTCAAGAGATTCTTGAGAGACCACTTGGTCATCACCACGGTTTTGGTCCTCGCCTTGACCTTCAAATCAAGCATGCTCAACATCTTGAGCTTGCTCAATGTCTTGAACTTGATCTTGATCACCACTTGGTGAAAAATCACCATCATGCTCATGGTCTTGATCTTGATCATGCTCACATGGTTGAGGGGCTTGAGCTTGTCTTTGGCTAGCATCAAAGGGACCTTGTGGAGCTTGTTGTGTTTGAGAGGGTGAAGGCTCCACTTGAGTAGAGCATAGTCCTTCTCCTTCCGCCAAAAGGTGTCCCTCAACGGGTATGAGATGTCCCACACCCATTCTTCTTATGGCAAGAGGAGGTATTTCGTCACCTACATCAAAAACACCACATTGCTCCACACGGGAGCCGTCATTCTCGTCGAATCTCACGTTAGAAACTTCAACAACTCGAGCAGAGAGTTTGTCAAAGATTCTAAAGGCGTGAGATTCGGCGGCATAGCCAACAAAGGTACCCTCAAGAGCTTTTGAATCAAATTTGGACAAATGGACACCTTTCTTAAGATAGTAGCACTTACAACCGAATACCCGAAAGTACTTGATGTTAGGCTTCTTACCAATGAGGATCTCATAAGGAGTCTTGTTCAAGCCCTTGCGGAGATATAACCGGTTCGACGCATGACATGCGGTATTAATGGCTTTGGCCCAAAAGTTATACGGAGACTTGAATTCCGCTAACATGGTCCTAGCCATATCAATGAGAGTCCGGTTCTTCCGCTCGGCTACACCATTTTGTTGGGGAGTGTAGGGAGATGAGTATTGATGGTGAATCCCCTCATCACTAAGAAAATCATTCAAGGTGTAGTTCTTGAACTCGGTGCCATTGTCACTTCGGATCATCAATATGTCTTGACCATATTGGCGTTGCACTTCATTGGTGAAGTCTTTGACGGTTTGTTGAGTCTCACTCTTGTGAGCAAAGAAAAAGACCCAAGTGTATCTTGAATAGTCATCGACAATCACCAAGCAATACTTCTTTCCTCCAAGACTTTCATAAGAGGGAGGGCCGAAGAGATCCATGTGAAGGAGCTCTAGGACCCTCTTAGATGAAATGATGGTCTTGCTAGGATGAGGAAGTTCATGCATCTTTCCTTCAATGCAAGCTCTACACACACGATCTTTTGAAAATGTTAGATCGGTTAGTCCTAGGATGTGGTTGCCTTTGTGGAGACTTTGCAAAGTTCTCATATTGACGTGGCCTAGCCGGCGATGCCAAAGCCATCCCACATCAACTTTAGCCATGAGGCATGTCGCGGCTTTAGTGACCTCCTTCGAGAAGTCGATCACATATAAGCCATTTTCGACATGCCCTACATGAGCTACATTAAGAGACTTGCTCCACAAAAGAACTACAATCCCAACATCAAAGAAAGTTGCAAAGCCCATATTAGCAAGTTGAGCAACGCAAAGAAGATTATATGAAAGGGACTCAACAAGCATGACATCTTCCACGGTAACATTGTGAGAGACAACAACCTTGCCGAGACCCAATACCTTTGATCTAGAAGAATCCCCATAGGTGACGTAGCCCGCATGGGATGAACCGGTGCGAAGCTCCTTCACCATTTCTTTGCTCCCGGTCATATGATTGGTAGCACCACTATCAATTATCCATTGACCACCACCGGAAGCAAAGCCCTACAAGAGATCAAGTCTTGACTTTAGGTCCCCATTTCTCAATGGGTCCTTTCTTGTTAGTGACAAGGGTCTTTGGAACCCAAATAGACCATGCAACATATTCATTTGATGAACCAACAAATTTAGCATAAACATGTCCATCTTGTGCACGGCAAAGAACATAGGAAGGATTATATTTTCCCGCAAAGTTATTATGGTTGGGCATAGCCTTTTTTCCATTCCCAATAACTTCCCTCACCTCCTCCTCAAATACATTACCATTCTCATCATAGCATATTTCACTAGGAACATGCTTCTTTAATGAGGGGGGAGGCGCGGGGACATTTGTGACGACCTCAAATTTGATAACAAATTCGAAGTGCCCGTTATGTAATCCGTCACAATCCCAGAATCATTGTTGTGACTTACATAACGTAGTTGATACCACAGTCATAGACATTAATAGTAAATAAAGGGGATTACATAGGTGGTCGCACCGACCGAACCTTACAATACATCAATATGCAGCGGAATAACACTTTGGGTCCATATTGTCAAGCTTCAACCGCACAGGCAAAGCAGACAGTAGGAAACGAGCCTAATTCGCAAAGCCGTCAATGAGTCCCTGCTTCTTGATCTTGCTCCTTCAAGTCTGGCCAAGTTGATAGCCAGGGACACAGCCGTGAGTACATTGGATGCACTCGCAAACCATCTTATAAACAAAGTGATGAAAGAGATATGCATGGTTGATATGGTGGACTAAGCACTAAGTTTATTTGCAAAAGCTAGTTTTATTTCCCAAGAATGTTCATTGGTAGAAAAGGAGTTTAATTCTCTAAGTTCAATCTAAAGAGGAATTTCAAGTGTGTCAACATCAGGGTCAAGTCAAGTCAATTCAATTCATGTCATTCACCAAGTTCACCATAAGTTGTTTTCATTATTGACAAAAGCCAGGCACAGCTTGCCAACCGTCCATGACCGCGGACGCGGCTATTCGAATAGTTTGAAAACCTCTGCAGAGGGGTACACTTTACCCACAAGATTCGATACATCTGCCGGGAGAAATCCACGGTCCGTCATACAAAAGTATGCGGGGTTCAGATAATCAAACAAACTCTTTCACTTGCCTACCCTAGTATGGGATCCTTCCCTAGAGCCCGAGACACGGATTTCCCCGTTCCGGCGCCTCTAGTTTTGCCCACTCCGGGATGCCGGACGGATGGAAATCTTCAGGAAGGAAAATTTCCAATAACCACTTGGTTCGGAAGCAACCCCGCATGGGATGCTTCTATAAAGGATGAAACAAGACCTCCCATACTAAAATAAACAAGCTAGGAATAAGCCCCTTCCCATTCAGGGGTAATGTGGTCGTACGGTATAATTGGCTCCCATAGTACATCACTCGTTGTCAATTGAGAAATACATTTCATAGTTCTTAATCAAGATTATTTTCTTTCATAAAACCATCATGTAGGAGAAAACTCCAGTTCAAGTTTCAAGTTCAAGTCACAAACCTTTAATTAGGATTCCCCTTATAAATGACCTCCAATTTTATTAGCGACTAAGCAACTACATTGAGTGATGTCCCTACCAAATATGGTTGGATAAACTCAGCTTGATACTCTTGCTAAGCAAGATATCAAAGTACTTCTATCCTTCTACTCTAGCAATTCAATCATGCAATTTACTTAAAACAAGTAGAATGCAATATCAAAACTAGGCATTGGGAGTATGAATCAAAAGATGGCTTGCCTCGCTTGGCAATGTCAAAATAGTCTTCTTCATCTTCATCTCGGGTTGTGTAGTCTCCATCACCATTGCCTGGTTGACTTCGGGATCCATTCTCCTTACTCTCTTTGTCGTCTAATCGTTGAAAAATAAATACACATACAATCACCAAACAATTCACAAACCACACACATTTAACAGACAAGGATACTAGGGTAAGAAAGTTATCTAAGGATGCTATGGAGAGTGGTTTTGATTTGATTGAATCCATATAGATGGGATTATCACTTTCTTGACTTAAGTGAGGACTTAATTTACTTTGAATTGTGAAATATCTCTTGCAAGTCCTTATTGACCATGGTCATAGACCACAAGTAGATATTCAATATTATGGTTCAACCAAAGGGGATTCATAGAAGGTGGAGTATTTTTCTTTTATTGAAGCCATTTCTAGTTTGCAACTATTTAGTAATCAAGTTTTGAATCTACAAGTACAGTCTATAGATCCTAGTTGAATTGGATCGGGGTTTATAGATTCATATTTAGAAAGGTGGTTGATTCTAATTGGTTTCATATCATTTCCATATTTTGAGATTGGTGTGCAAGTTTGAGTTTCTAATTACTACTATGTAGTATTAAATTTCCAAATACTTCCTACAAGCTCACATGGACTAAGATCAATACCTATAGATAGGTATTTGGAAATATGGTTTAACAATAAGAGTTCCATAAAAATTTTGATTATTGATTTGAGTTTAAGAAAATCCTATATGGCAATTGCCCATTTAACCATATAGGTAAATAGAATTTATTTTAAAAGGTTCAAAAATGAGATCTAATGGTATAGGCAGATGGGTATCACTAATTGTGAATTTCTAAAGTTGGATTTATATTTTTAGGAATTTTATTTGAATTGATATGGATTTTCTAAGTTGGAAAAGCTCCTGTTTTGTTATTTTTACTGCAACTATTATGTAAATCTAATTGTGTTGAAACCACTTCTAAAGAATAGCTTATGTTCTAAGGTTTCCAGAACATTTTCATTTGTTAAATTTGAGTCAGTAGAACTCCGGGAAAATTAAATTTAAGCAAGCATCTGAATGGGTTTTTTCAAAAATCGAAAATCGAACCATCCCTTTTTTTTTATCCGGGCCGGACACGCAGATCTTACTGGGCCGGCCCACTAGGCTAAGCTGGCCGGGTGAGCAGGGAAAAAAATAGGGAGCCGGCCTGACAGCGGGGCCCAGCTGTCAGGATCGAATTAAACGAAACGGTACGTTCTTCTTCCTCGACGTGGGATACTGCTAGGAACTCACCGACGGCGAGGCGAAGGGCGCGGCGGCGTGCTGTGGGGTGCTGCTGGCGCGTTTACGGGTGGCGGGGTGGTCGGTTCAGAAGGGGACACGCTAGGGGGTCCGGGGCGGTTTTCCTCCATGCCATCCATGTCTCACGGCCTGGGGTCGGGGCAGGGGGCACTGGGATCGACCAAGGGGTGAGAGGGGATGTCCTCCAGTACGGCTAGGTCGGCTAGGTAGTACGGAAACAGTGTCATATACAGTGAGTTGGATTTTCTGGATTTCTGCCCACAGGGTGTTCGACGAAATGTCCGCATGAAATCAAAATTTGAATTTTTGAAAATTTCCAATTGGGTTGGTCATTATATTGGATAGGGATTCCAGAAATATTTTTGTTATGAAGAAATATGAGGTTTTGCAAAAATCTTATTTCCAATTTGAAGTATGGTTTCTGATTCAGATTCAAACTTTGGACAGATTTTGAAAGAGGTTAAGGTTTGAGTTTTTGCTGGAAACTTCTTGGTTGAGTTAGTATGTGATATGGTCAAGCTCAACTAACTGACCATACCTTGGCTTGAGTTACAGATTTCTTATTCTAAGGGTCCAAAGTAGGGTAGTGGTTAACTTTTTCTAGATCATCTTTTCTTCTCTGTTTCTTTATTTCTCTTGCTTCTGGTTCTTTTGATCTTTGTGGTTCTTCTCTAATGCTTTTGTTGGTTAAGTTGGAACTAACTAATCATTGCCCAACCAATTATTACACACATAAAATCATAGAACACATGTATTTAAAAATACTATGCATGCATGCACTATGAGTGAAAAATATTTAATTGGTCCAAAAGTGTTGGTTTTCTTGGAGATGAGATGGAGTTGGGAATGACCTCTTATTTGAATTCAAACTTTGGTAGAATATTAAATAGAGTTCCAAGTTGATTTTTGTTTCAAACGTTATTGTATTTGATTCTTTGTAACTTGTTCTTAGTTGTGGTGGAGAGATGCATGATGGTCCAGTTCAAGAATTTCTTAGTACAAAGGGGTAAAGTAGTGTAATCAGTAATATTTTGAAGATCACTACTTCCTCTTTTCTTACTTAGGTTTTTGTGTTGCGGTTTACTTTCTTGATTCTTTCTATTTGTTTGTGATTGCTTGACTTAATTTTTGGTTTGGCCATTGACCCAAATGGGTTTAGCATGTAACCATACACAAAATTTAATAGGGAGAAAACTATTTCAATTTCACAAAAATCCTTATTTAAAAATTTGGGCTCAAAGGATTTGTTTTAAAACCCTTCTCATACTATTTTTATTTGAAGCATGGGAGCAAACGCTCAAATTCACAGGTTTTTAAAAGACAAGAAATTAATCTTGTATTTAAAATAAAAGTTTTTGTTGTCTCCAAAATTTGGTATTTTAATAAATCCATTTATTTCTATTTTCCAAAATTTTGGGTTGTTACAACATTCTTCTTCTTCTTCTTGTTCTTCTTCTTCTTGTTCTTCTTGTACTTGGATGTAAATCCAAGTCCCGTCTTGTCACCATGTTGCTTTTGAGCATTCAAAAGCTCATCAAGCATCTCGTTTCCCTTTAGGGGGGCTTTCTCACAAGGGGAGTTAGTTGAGCATGAACTTGCAACAAAAGTGCTAGAAAGAGACTTGGTTGCTTCATTAGCAATTATAAGATTTAGTTTCTCATTTTGCAACCTAAGTTCATTAGCAACGGATTGAGCAATATCACGATCACTTTTAAGTTTGGCAATATCCAAATTGTGAGATTCTTTAAGACCCAACATGGATGTCTCAAGTGACATCCTTATGTCTTGCTCTTCCTCAAGAGATTGAGTAAGAGAAGCAATTTCGTCGGCATAGTCACGAGCATGCCCCTCAAGTTCAAAAATGAGTTCATCATTTTTATCATTTACTTGGATGGCTTCATTAAGTTGATCTAGGAGGATCTCAAAGCGAGCTTTGGTCTCCCCATGCAAGGTTGACATAAACATGTCCATTTCATTTAGATCATCATTTTCACCAACTCGTTCAACACAATCCATCAAAGATAAGCTTTTAGGTATGATGGGTGTGAGAGGCGGTGATACCTTTGTAGCGTGAGCCATGAGACAAGTCGCATTGTGGTTGGAGCGCTTTGATTCATTTGCGGAAGCGAATAGGGATGATGAGGGGGTAGGATGGGCAATGGCGATGGCGGCCCTTCCTATTTCCTCCTTATCACTTGCATCATCCTCGGAGAGATACTCTTCTTGAGTTATCAAAGCGTGAGTTGGGAGGACTCTCTTCTTGTCGGAGTTTCTAGGGTAAGACTTGGACTTCATTTCCTTGCGGACAAGCCTTCCATTGTGATCTTCAACTCTTTCATAAGGACACTCCGCAATAAAGTGGTTAGTGTTACCACAATTGTAGCAAGTCCTCACTCTACTTGTAGCCTTGGGCTTGGAGGGACTAGATGACTTCCACTCTTCATGAATGCCCTTTGAGCAAGAGCCATATGCTCGGCATGAGCATACTTCATGTCCTCGGGGCTTCCACCCAATACTTCTTCCTCTTCCAACAAGCTTTCTTCTTCATGATAGGTGACTTTGGCCTTCAAAGCAAGGTTGGGAGCACGCACACCACGTGCACGAGCAAGAGCATCATCCGCATTCTTCTCGGAGATCTTCCTTGCCATCATCTCTTGCAAAATGTCATGAGCGGACATCGTCCGGAAATTTGCATTTCCCTTGATGGAGTTCACGGTTTCCCTATGGAAGGGAAAGAGAGCTTGAATGAACTTCCTCTTCATCCATCTCCAATCACATTGGGTGGAGCCAAGATCCGTTAGCTTCACTTGGAGTGATGAGAGACGCCTATGGAGTTCTTCGGGAGTTTCACCATCAAGCATGGCAAAGTTGTCCGCTTCATTGGAGGCTTCATCAAACTTGGATTCTTGAATACTCTCATTCCCAATGAAGAGTGTTGGGGATATACCAAATAGGAATACCAGCGACGTAGTCCTAAATCAGCAAGCCAGGGTGGCCCATCAGGGGTGGTATGGCGGATTCGCCATACCGGGCGGCCCAGTTGCTAAAGTTGACACGACGGTATTGGACGCAGGCGCTTATGGCGGATCCAGAGACAAGCCCATAGCGGACTACTGGCGGCGAGCCCATGGCGGATCCGGTGACGGCCCATGGCGGGTGACCTTGTAGTACACGCATAGGACTTAGTCTAGGACTCCAAGTTGTATCCGCTCCGGTACCAACGTGTAGCCCACGCCAGGCGCCTTTATAAGCCCGGCGTGGAGCAGCCCTTGAGGCAGCAGACCAATCATACGGCCAATCGCATAGCGAAACAGCCAACCTCATCATTGTAATCGAGCACTTATTGCCATATAGTGAATTATAGCAGCACGTAGGATCTCGCCACCGTCGCGGGATCTGAAGCTGGGTAAACTCGTGCTACCACCGTCCCGGATCGCTCCTCCGTGTTCACCCCCTTCCACAAACCGCCATACCCCTACCTCTATGGCAGATCTGTTGACGAAACCACGACAGTTGGCGCCCACCGTGGGGCTTAGCACGTCTGGAGCACGGATCCAGGCGGGATCCGCCTTTGCAGGCATCGGCGACACCGTCACCATCGGGCGCGTCCTCTACAATTCTGGCTTCCCCATCGTCCCAGCGGATAACCTCTGGGTGCCGGCTAGAGAAGACCCTGCACGATTCACCGTTGTTCCGATTGGAGATATCCATATCTTCATCGGAGAGACAAACCCTACCCCCGCCATGGAAACCAATTTCTGGCGGATCGGTATGGCTGAAATCCCCAAACGGACCGCTTTCGAGCTGGATACGGAGGAGGACTCATCCGATCTGGAACTTTCCAAGTTGCCCAGATCGGATCTGAAAACTAATCCCACCCAGCCCGCCCTAGAGGTAGAGGAAGTGGTGGAAGACCGCAGCGAATCCGCCATGAGTAATCTGGCGTTAGAGACACCGCGGTACTGCCTTGTTGCGTTCGCAGGTATCACTTCGGGATCTACCTCCAATGGAGAAGATAGCCCAGGTGAATCCATCCTAGAGGCACTTAACGAAAGTGGTGAATCAGATGACTGGGACAGCAAAGGCTATGATTCCGACCACTATGATGCCGCCTTGAGGAAACTCGAGGCGGAATTGGCGCAGCAGGCACTTGAAGATCAACAAGCAGCGGCCAAGTAGGTGTTTGTCACCAACAAAGGAGATGATGCTAGGAAGACAACCGGTGATCCGCCATCTCAGGCAGTCCACGACGGAGATGCCGGCAACGAGCAGGGTAACCCGCCACCAGCCGCCGATCCCGCCACTGAACAACTTCCTGAGATCCACGGCGGACCCAGGCCTCTACAACCCGCCATCCCCGTGGACCAGCACCCGGAAGACTTCACGACCCCGCTGGACAAGGTCGTCTATGGAACTCTAGCAGATCCAATCACCCCTGACTATGTCAGAGATGTGAACGATCTCGAGAAGAAGAGGCGAGCACTCCTCAAGGAAGCAAAGCGAGTCGAGAAGATGGGCAAGCAGGTTGATGACGACATTGCTAAAGCTCAAGACACGCTGAAGCGCGCAAGGAATATGGAAGAGAAGTATGCCACTCTCATCCAGAACCAGATCAACGAGGGAGGCGACCCGCAGCTGGTACGAAACCTTGAGTTCACCGTACCAACAGCGGAAACTCTGGCCAAGATGTACATCAAGAATCCGCCATACGTGGACAAAAACCGCGATGAAGTTAGGGCTACGCCCATCGAGAACATCGTGGCTGCAAAGGAGCTATTGGAACATAAGAAAAGCCCAGCAGCCCTAGAGACGGCGGTTAAACTGATGACCAAAGCATTAGTGCAGCAGGAGAAAGCTACGTCGTCACGACGGCTCGAATCTGATCCTGCGCTATGCAGGTCCAGCACTGCCTCTAAAGCTCGGGGGGCTGGCGACTATGGTACGCGCCCTGACAACGAATCTCATACCGGATCCTCAGAAATCCGAAGAAGAGAAGCTCGCAACCGGGCGAATGCCATCCTAATATCCTCCGACGACAAACCAAATGGCAAAGGCCCGCAGAGAAATCCATCGCCACCCCACAAGAATTACCCGGCTTACGGATACCAACAAGCCAATGCTGCCCCTCGCCATAAGACCAACATGCCGCCACCAAAGTATAAGACGTTCGAAGTCCCAAAGGGAGGGATCGTCATACGCGACAATGATGGCAAGCGAGGGCGAAGCCGTGACGCCGGACGCAGAGACGATCCGCCACGACGGGAAACCAGCAGAGACGGCGGATCCAAGAGAAGGGACCGATCTCGCCATGACGACGGCGCGCACCGTGACGGTGACAAGGACAAGCATCGCTCCACTCGCCGCCACGATGACAAAGGGCAGGGCTCCCGCCGCCATGACGACGATCCATCTCCACGAAGAACGGAAGGAAGCCGTCGTAGCTGCAAAGATCAGTCGCAGGATGGTGAGAGCAAACGACGACGTGACCCTTCGCCATCCCCACCAAGCAGCCCCCATGGTGGCGGCGGTGGTGGCGGCGGACCAGCAAGGTCACGCAGCTCTCGCAGGGATCCGCCGGACCAGAAGCCCTACGACGCCCGTACCCATCTAAACGAGATTGCCAAGTCTCAAACAGCTTTCTTCCTTGGCCC
The DNA here is from genome assembly GCA_007115705.1 of Dactylis glomerata. Lineage (NCBI taxonomy): Eukaryota > Viridiplantae > Streptophyta > Magnoliopsida > Poales > Poaceae > Dactylis > Dactylis glomerata. The sequence continues at coordinate 7,832,358 of QXEO01000291.1, forward strand.
AAAGTGCTTTGGACAACGGATTCGTGATGAGCCCATCCCGCATGGGTTCAAGATCGAGAAAAATATCCGCCAGTACAATGGAGTCGATAGGCCTTTGACTTGGCTACAAGACTACTTCAACGCAGTACAATTCGCCGGGGGATCACCCAATGTTGCTGTCCGCTATTTGCCCCTGATGCTTTCCGGCACTGCGAGGCAGTGGATCAATGACTTGGCAGAAAATTCCATCCAAACCTGGTTCGATATGCAAACTGCGTTCACTGAAAATTTCGAAGGGACTTACAAGAGACCACATAACATTGGTGATCTCCAACGGTGCCGACGCGCCGACGACGAGACCTCCCGAACTTTCCTCGCGCGATGGCTGGATATGAAGAACTCCTGCGAAGGAGTTACTGACGAATCCGCCATCCTCGCGTTTATTGACAGTTTGGAGAGAGGCCAACTGCTCCGCCATCGCCTGTTGCGGGAAAGGAACGAAGGGAAGTTGACCCTAAATTCCATGATCACCATCGCAAGCAACTACGCGGCCGCCGACGACGACGCCCGCGAATCTCTGAAGGCTTCCGCCATCCAGAACGCTGGAAAGCGGAATAGCAACAACAAACGGAAGAATCCGCCAGAAGAGCCGCAGGCTCCGGACATGGAGGCCACAACCTTTGCCGACAAAGGCCAAAGCAGCCAGCGCGGCAGAGGACGCGGAGGTAGCGGCGGTCAGCCGCGGAGTTCTGCAACTCCCGCTTCGGCGCCATCCGCTCCCGTGTCTTACGACGAATACCGCGATATGCCATGTTTTGCCCATCGCGACGCTTCAGGAAAGTGCAACCACACCAACCGGAACTGCAAGTTTGTCAACGACCTCAAGGCGGATCAAGAAGCTGGCTTCAAACGCAGCTGGCGACAACGGCCTCGTGGCAAAGGAAAAGCGGACAAAGACAAGGAGTCTAGGGATGGCAGTGATATGGATGAAGACCCTGCGCCCAAACCCGCCGAAAAGGCAGAGGGTGGTGCTGGCAAGGGCAACCCAATCAAGGACAAAAAAGGTGCCTTTTACACATTCCTTGGACCACCCACGGCTAAGGCACAGAGAGCCGCTATGCGCTCCCTTAATGCCACGGTGCCAAAAATCCGCCAGTATGTCCGATGGTCCGAAGTACCGGTGCACTGGAGCCGTGATGATCATCCAGAGCACATCCTAGATGGATATTACGCCATGGTGGTATGCCCTGTAATCCATGGCTATGAGTTCTCCAAATGCTTAATGGATGGCGGCAGCAGCCTGAATATCATGTACGTGGAAACTCTGACGAAACTCGGCCTTACCAAGACCCAACTCCGCCATAGCGCGGTCACCTTCTACGGGGTGGTTCCTGGTCGCCAAGCCAAGTCCCTCGGGTCCATCACACTCAAGGTTGCCTTCGGTAGTGAGGAAAACTACAGAGAAGAGCCCATAACCTTTGAGGTTGTCCCGTTCAAAAGCACATACCACGTGATCTTCGGTCGCCCTGCCTTCCACAGCTTCCATGCGAGGCCATGCTACATCTACAATCAGCTGAAGATGCCGGGACCGGATGGCATAATCACCGTTTATGGCAGTTTTAGAAAGGCAAAGGAGTGCGAGGAAGGAGAAGCCGCCTTCGCGGAAGCAGTGTTCTTCGGTGAGGAGTTCAAAGAAATCCACGCCGCTACGGACCCCGCGGAGATGCCGGCGTCCAAACAGGAGGTATCCGCCTCCCCGCCCACCTTCAAGCCTACGGTCGACACAAAGCAGGTGGAACTTGTCGCTGGCGATGCCGCCAAGACCACCGCCATTGGGACAAACTTGTCCCCTAAATAGGAAAGCGCGCTCGTCGAGTTCCTTCGCGAGAATCGGGACATCTTCGCATGGCAGCCATCTGACATGACGGGTGTACCCAGGGAACTCACCGAGCACGCTCTGCAAATAATTCCTGGCTCCAAGCCAGTAAGACAAGCCATGAGACGCTTCGGAGATGAAAAGCGCCGTGCCATAGCAAAGGAAATTTCCAAGCTGTTGAAAGCACGCTTCATCAAGGAAGTGATCCATACCAAGTGGGTGGCAAATCCGGTGTTAGTTCCTAAGAAAAACACAAAAGTTCTGCGTATGTGTGTAGATTACACTGGCCTGAACAAAGCATGTCCAAAAGACCCTTTTCCCTTGCCTCGCATTGACCAAGTCATTGACTCGACGGCGGGATCGGAGCTACTGTGTTTCTTAGATGCCTACTCGGGATACCACCAGATCAAGATGAAAAAGTCCGATCAGCTCGCTACGTCGTTCGTAACACCTTATGGCACATATTGCTATGTAACAATGCCATTCGGTCTGAAAAACGCAGGAGCAACGTATCAGCGCACCATGCAAAAGTGCCTGGCGGATCAAATCGGATGAAATATCCACGCATATGTGGACGACATCGCAGTTATGTCTAAGAAGCAAGATGGCCTTATAGCGGATTTGCAAGAGACCTTTGAAAATCTCAGGAAGTACAACATGATGCTTAACCCAACGAAGTGCGTCTTCGGGGTCCCAGCTGGACAACTCCTAGGATTCATCGTCTCCCACCGCGGAATTGAGGTTAACCCGGAGAAGATCAAGGCAATCCTCGACATCTCCCGGCCCATAGACCTAAAAGACGTACAGCGACTCACAGGCTGCGTGGCAGCAGTGAGCAGATTCATCAGTCGTCTTGGCGAGAAGGCTTTGCCACTCTACCAGCTGATGAAGAAATCAGACGAATTCGTCTGGACCGACAAGGCAGACGCTGCACTTAAGGATCTGAAGAGAGTGTTATCCACTGCACCAGTCCTAGCGGCTCCCGAAGACCAGGAACCCATGTTACTATACATGGCGGCAACCAACAGGGTGGTCAGCATCGTCATGGTGGTAGAGCGTAAGGAAGAAGCGCAGGAGTATGGCGTACAGAGACCAGTCTACTATGTCAGCGAGGTCCTAACGGAATACAAGCAGCGCTACCCTCACTACCAAAAATTGGCATACGGAGTTTTCCTAGCTTCTCGTAAGTTAAGGCATTACTTCTATGACCATAAGATCACAGTGGTGAGCAAAGCCCCACTGAAGGACATCATCAACAACAGCGACGCAACAGGGCGAGTTGCGAAGTGGGGCATTGAATTGGCCTCTTTTGACATCGACTACAAGCCTCGCACCGCCATCAAGTCTCAGGCTTTGGCGGAGTTTATGGCGGATTGGAAGGAAGCGCAGGAAACTACGCCCGTCCCAGAACCAGAGCATTGGGTGATGCACTTTGATGGCTCAAAGTTGCTACACGGCTCGGGGGCTGGAGTGACACTCAAATCTCCCAAGGGAGATGAGCTAAGCTACGTTCTCCAGATCCACTTCCCCACCACCAACAACATCGCGGAATATGAAGCGCTACTACACGGGCTACGTGTCGCAAAGGAGATCGGCGTACAACACATCATGTGCTGTGGAGACTCTGACCTTGTGGCTCAACAGGTGGCTGGCACATATAAAGCTCGGAACGAAGTCATGGCGGCATACAGAGATGAAGTGGACGAGATGGCCAAAAGTTTCCTCGGCTACGACATAAAACACGTACGGCGAGAAGATAACATGGCGGCCGATACCTTGTCCAAACTGGGATCCAGCCGTAAGGCAGTTCCGCCAGGCGTATTCCTCGAGCATCTGCGCGTACCATCAGTCAAGATGGTTGATCCAGAAAATCCAGAGCTAGCGAGCTCCCCTGTTATGGTGGTTTTGCCAAGCAATCCGCCATGGGCAGAGCCCTACCTGGAATTTCTGACGAATAAGAAGCTTCCCAAAGACGAAGTCCAAAAAAGACAAATCGAGCATAGAGTCAAAGCGTACACCATCATAGATGGCCAACTCTACAAACGAAGCACCTCGGGAGTTTTCATGAAGTGCATATCCCAAGTGGATGGAATCGAAATACTAAGAGAGATCCACGAAGGCGAATGTGGGCATCACGCCGCCACCAGATCCCTAGTAGCTAAAGCATTCCGCCATGGATTCTACTGGCCAACAGCCAAGGCAGATGCAGACCGCATCGTGGAGCTCTGCCATGGTTGCCAGATGTACTCCAAGCAAACCCATATGCCCGCCACAACACTGCATATGATCCCCATAACTTGGCCTTTTGCAGTCTGGGGGCTGGACATGGTGGGTCCGCTAAAAACAGCACCTTCGGGATTTACGCACCTCCTGGTAGCGGTAGACAAATTCACGAAGTGGGTGGAAGCTAAGCCCATCAGAAAACTTGATGGCAAAACTGCCCTCAAATTTATCAAGGACATTGTGGTCAGATTCGGCATCCCACATAGCATCATCACCGATAATGGCACTAATCTGTCTCAAGGAGAAGTTGAAGAATACTGCCATCACAACGGAATCCGCCTTGACCTAGCATCTGTGGCACATCCACAGTCTAATGGCCAAGTTGAGCGGACCAACGGACTAATCATGTCAGGGATCAAGCCACGCCTGGAAGCACCGCTGCACAGAGCAGCTGGAGCCTGGGCAGAGGAGTTGCCATCTATGTTGTGGAGTCTACGGACCACGCCAAACAGAGCAACTGGCCTTACCCTTTTCTTCTTAGTCTACGGAGCGGAGGCAATCTTGCCAAGTGATGTTCAGTACGATTCTCCAAGAGTCGAGGCCTACAAGGAAGAAGATGCAGAAGCGTCCAGACAACTATCTGTGGATCTGCTGGAAGAAGAACGAGACCTAGCAGCCCAGAGATCCGCCATCTACCAGCAGAATCTCCGCCGCTATCACAGCAGGCGAGTTCGCCAACGCTCGTTCAAAGAAGGTGACCTGGTGCTGCGCCTCAAACAGCAGAAGTCCCACAAGCTATCCCCGCCTTGGGAAGGACCCTTCGTCATCAGCAAAGCTCTACTGAATGGTTCCTACTACCTCGTTGATATCCGCGAGCTAGATAAGCGACCAAGTAAGAAGCGCAAACGAAGAGACCCTGACGATATCTACGACAAGACAGATCGTCCTTGGAACATCGCACAGCTACGTCCTTTCTACACTTAGCACTTCTTTAGCTATGTAATAGGCACCTCTATATGATCAATGAAATAAAGCATTTGGTTCACTCTTGATTTTTCTGAGTCTTTTACCTCCTTTATTGTTCATTTTGATCGTATAGAACCTTTTGCGCAATTGTGCTTTGCACTTGCGTCTCTTTTAAATCCGCCATAAGCGGTCCGCGTAGCTTTTTTATGTTCTGATCTTCATTCGATGTTTTCTGTGTGGATTCCAGAGTAGTGACTTTTTGACGATCTGAGCCGCCATCTGCTTAGGGTTTTGGACGGTTGCTATTAAGTATCGTCGCCCTAGCGGATTGTTCGTGCGAAGATTTCGCCATCTCACGAAAAGTCAAGCACAGAGAGCCGGATGGCGGATCGCATAATCCTACGCGTGAAATTTTTTCAAAGTGTTGTTTTTTGGGCATGGCAAAAAACTGCAAGTTGCATAAAATTAGGCCTGGCAGTTTCTTCGCGCAATTAAACCACTTCATAAAAAACAAACTGCAAGAGTTAAAAAGCATTCCACTGATCCGCCACAAGCAGATCAGTCACAGTGCACAAGCATTCACACGCAGTTTAAGTTTAAATTACAGACCCACTCAGGGGCCGAATTGATGCAAGTATTTTCCTGCCATATCGCAGGGCACATCTCAAGAAGATGGCGGAACCTTGGAGGACACCTCGTCACCGCCATCACCACCTGCAGTTGCCACGGAGGCGGATGCCGAAGCTTGGCTTGGCGACCCTGGCAGCTCGTATGCTTCATAGTATACGTTCAACTGAGTGCCAAGGGCACACAGTTGATCGTATCCAAGCACGCTCTGCCGGATGGCGGCCTCGTCCACCGGCGCGCCGTCCTCGCCGCTCTCCGGGATGCCGGAGGTGAGCTAGTCCAGGTCCATCTCGGGATAGTGGGCCTTCGCCAAGGTCAACGCCGTCCTGGCACCACCCTGAGCAGAGGACAGTTTCCAGTCTGCTACCAGCCCTGGCACCAGTAGAAGCTTCTGTGTGAGCGCGATGGCGGAAAGGTTGGAAGAACCCGCTATCTGCAGGCTCCCGCACGCTTGGCGACCAGCGCTGAGAAGGCCATCGAGCTCCTTCCTCGCTGCGTCGGTGGCCATGCGCAAGCCCTCAGCGGTGTCCATCTCGCCCTGCCCCAAAGCGACTTCATGGCGGAAAAAGAAAATAAGTCACGCACGACATAGAATTGAAGAAACTTTGCGCTATAAGAAGAAATGGCACCTAGCAAGTTGTCCTGGAAGTGATGGAGGAGCTCGTTAAAGCCTTCACGCCGCTTCTCAAAATCAGCGGCGGCTTTGCGGAGATCCGCTATCTCCTTGTCCTTCTTCTTGCCCTGGTTCTCCTGGTCCTTCAGCTGCCTCTCGAGGGTGGCGTTTTCATCCAGCGATTTCCGGAGCTGTTCATTCAGCCCATCCATCGCAATGGCATGGCCTTTCTTCATCCCCTCAAGTGTGGACTTGAGCTTGGTAGCGTCTGCATGGCGGAAGTTTGTCAGCTCAGCATTGATTGAAAGGAAAACAAGCTTGTTAAGGTAAAATACCGCTATTCTCAAGCTGCTGCTGCAAATCCGCCACAAGAGCGCTTTTTTCCGCCAGCTCCTTCTCCTGCGAGCTGACGACCTGGACCAGGTCCTCTACCACCTTCTTGTAGTTCTGGCAAAATTTGAAGTGTTAGTCACTCTTAGAGCATCATGATGGATAAGAATCCGTCATAACGCTCGGGGGCTACTCATGTTGATTTTTTAGTTACTCTTAGAGCATCATGATGGATAGAATCCGCCACAATGCTCGGGGGCTACTTATGCTGATTTTATCTTCCTAAGAGCTTTATGTCGGGTAGTAATCCGCCATAACGCTCGGGGGCTACTCAGTATTAAAAAAAAAGGTTCTCTATAGAGCGTTGTGTGAACTACCAGCGCTCGGGGGCTGTGCTATTCAAAAACTTACAGAAGTCAACCTTGGAGCCCCATAGCGGATTGAATCTATTAATCCGCCATGGCGCTCAGGGGCTACTGGGAGTACATACCTCTTTAACAAGACTGGTTCTCTGAACAAACGCTGCCATAGCAGATGATACATGGTTACTGGCCTCCTCTTGTAGGTTATCAAGGCGGAAAAGAGCCTCTGATTTATTCTTCCATTTTGAGGCCTCCTCAGCCCCTGCATTCATCTGGACTGCTTTTCTGCTAAAACTCACCTTCTTGGCACCTTTAGTGGGGTGGTCCAATGGTCCAGTATTCTTTGGAGCATCCGCCACCTTGCTAGTATGCTGGGAAGAAGTGGAAGGCCCAGTTGGGCGAGCAGGAGCATCCGGTGTAGGTGGAATGGCAGCAGGAGACGGCTTGGCCCTTGGAGGTTTCTGGTCAGAAACCTTTCTTCTTCTGTGCGCAGAAGACAGACAGAGATTAGAATAGTCAAATTATTCATGGTATGAAGGCAAGTTATAATTATACTTACTTCCGCTCTGGCAGATTTATAGTAGCGGAGTGTTCGGGCACAGTGTCCAGATGGCCGCGAAGGGCGGGGGACGAATGGCGAGAGATGACTCTCTTGCCTAGCCCACGAATGCGCCCGCCAGCACCACGAACGCCACGAGGAACCGCCGTTATAGGCTCATCCGCCACTACCTCTTCCTCCGCCACCTTCTGTCTTTTGGGAGACGAGGATGTCTCGTCCTCATCGTCAGTAAGATCCTTTGTCCGAGGATAGCGGACGAGACTGCTCAACTCAGATGGCGGCAGGGAAGAAAGCTGCGGAGAAATGCGAAGTTATTCAAGTAAAATTATCTGTTATGGCGGAATAAGGAGAAAACACTCACCTTTGGACAACTGCCATTCTCATACATTGGGATCTTCAGCTTCAGAGGCTCGTCCCGCCCCACCTTAATGATATTGCGGATCCGAAGTTCGATCTCTTCAGCAGATAGTTCCTCCTTGGAATAGCGCTGGGGATCATCAACTCCGCTATATTCGCACATCAGGGTTGGGCGGTATTGAAGAGGCTGAATCCGCCGTGAGACCCAGCAATGGATGATATCAGCACCTGTCAGTCCAGAGAAGACAAGTTTCGAAATCCGCCGTGAGCATAATTGGCATTCATCATCCATTGTAAAATCGTCCATGACGCCCCAGCTATCTTGCTCCTCGGCGGGGCCATCAGCAAAAGACCGCAGGCCAAACTTCCTTTCAGGAGGGGCCTGGTCAGCCAGATAGAAGAAGGATCCCCGCCATCCCTTTGCAGAGTCATGAGGGACAATGTAAGGGTAAGATTTCCCTTTCCGAGGAACAAAGGATATTGATCCGCAATTGCAAGGATCCCCGTTCACGTCCCGGTTATGGCGGATATTAAAATATAGGCGGAATAGATCGCCGCGTGGGCTGATGCCCAGGTACCCCTCGCATAGCGCGACGAATCCCGCTAGAGCAGTGAAGCTATTTGGAGGAATGTGGTGTAGCTGTAACCTGTTCTGCCGAAGAACGCCTTTCAGGAAGTAGGATGGCGGAAGACTGAGGCCACGATCAATGTGAAACTTCAGTATGACGACCTCCTCTTCTGAAGGAGCTGGCATTGTTGCACCAGGCTCGACCCGCCATCTGGAAATCTCCTTTGCGGCTATGCGGCCTTCTTGTTCCAAGGAGGTAAGAATTTCCTCGCTCATGTTGCAAGGGTCCCAATCTCCTCCCGAGGTTTCAGGCATGGCGGACTCGGTATCAGAGGACCGCGCAGAACCTTCGGCAGCTTCGGACTTGGAGGCTTGGCGAGGTGATTCAGGCTCCATGGCGGCCAGTGGCGTGGCGGTAATGACTTCGAGAATTTCGAGCGAAGACGAGGAAGACGATGCCAGCTTGTGGCGGAAAATGCTACCGGCGGCGAGGTTTTCCGCGGCGGCTCATCGGAGATCACGAAGCTCTCGTGGTGGCGCTAAGGAGAGAGAATGCGATGGAGGCGAATGAGGGGTTACCGGCCGGGGGTGAGAGGCCGGGGTATATATAGACCCCGGGCCTCGAGATTCGTGCCCGCCATCACCACCGTGCGTCCTGATCGCAGAAACCCTAATCTGGCGACACGTGTCCAGGGGTAAAAAAGTAACTTGGTAAAAACAGTGCATGCACTATAAGTCTTGCCCTAGAAGGAACTGTGTGCCAAAATTTATGGCGGATTTCAACGGTATGATCCAACAGATCCCGAAAATCTCGCTAAAATAACTACATCGCTTGATCCGTTATTTACGGCGGATTGATAGATGAAATGAGCATCAAGATAACTGCCATCCCGGTGCAGAAGAGCTATGGCGGAAGTAACTCACCAAAGAACATGCATGGCGGATGTAGATGGCGATCTTGAAGTTCCCTAGGGGCTACTGTTGGGGATATACCAAATAGGTATACCAGCGACGTAGTCCTAAATCAGCAAGCCAGGGTGGCCCATCAGGGGTGGTATGGCGGATTCGCCATACCGGGCGGCCCAGTTGCTGAAGTTGACACGACGGTATTGGACGCAGGCGCTTATGGCGGATCCAGAGACAAGCCCATAGCGGACTACTGGCGGCGAGCCCATGGCGGATCCGGTGACGGCCCATGGCGGGTGACCTTGTAGTACACGCATAGGACTTAGTCTAGGACTCCAAGTTGTATCCGCTCCGGTACCAACGTGTAGCCCACGCCAGGCGCCTTTATAAGCCCGGCGTGGAGCAGCCCTTGAGGCAGCAGACCAATCATACGGCCAATCGCATAGCGAAACAGCCAACCTCATCATTGTAATCGAGCACTTGTTGCCATATAGTGAATTATAGCAGCACGTAGGATCTCGCCACCGTCGCGGGATCTGAAGCTGGGTAAACTCGTGCTACCACCGTCCCGGATCGCTCCTCCGTGTTCACCCCCTTCCACAAACCGCCATACCCCTACCTCTATGGCAGATCTGTTGACGAAACCACGACAAAGAGGTTGGTGAGAATATCCCAAGCTTCTTTGGCGGAGGAGATGTTGCGGACGAACGCCTTGTCCTTCTCGGTAAGCGACATGTGAATGAGATGCAAGGCGGAGGCATTGAGTTGCTTGTCGATTTGCTCCCAAGGTAGCAAGTTGGTCAAATCCTTGGAAGTTGGATGGAAACCCTGCTCAATGATCCTCCAAAGCTCAATAGACACAAAGTTTATGTGAGAGCGCATGTTATCTTGCCAATTGGCAAAGCTAGAAGCATCAAGTGGTGGCGGTGGACCGCAAGAAGCAAGGTGTGGCATTTGGAGATGTCTTCCGGAGACATAACTTGTGGGATGTGGAATTCCCGGACTATGCCCCCGAGAGGTGTCATCTTTGTTGGGGGTGTCATCTACCTTGGGGGGTTCCTCTCCGCCCTCATCCCCATCCTCATCCGGATTATCCTCGTTTAAGTCGGGCTTACCCGAGGAATCAACCGGGGTCGGTGGAGTGCTACTAGACGTTCCACTCACGAGGGCGTCAAGTTGAGATTTTTGGCTTTCCATGGCTGCCATCATAGCATCCATACGTGCCATTATATTATTTAGATCCCCCTTAGTGGCGGGTTCCTCTTTGCCCATAACCTCTTAGGCGGTTAAGCCCAATCAAAGAGCACTAGGCTCTGATACCAATTGAAAGGATCGGTACGGGCGACTAGAGGGGGGGTGAATAGGCGCTAAGTCAATTTTTAATCTTTTTCAAATTTAAGGCTTGACACAAAGTAAATTCACTAGATGTGCAACTAGGTGAATTTCCTATAAGTGGCAAGCATGCAAGTAAACAAGTAACTAGCAAGATACAAGTAAGGGAAAGAAATAACCGAAGAGTGGAGACCGGAGACACAAGGATGTATTCCCGTAGTTCCGTCCTTTTGAGGGGAAGTACGTCTACGTTGGAGAGGTGTGGTGACACGGAGTCGACCAACGCCACAAAGGCTCACCTTGTTCTCGGGTGAGCAAGCCACGGAGGCTAGCTCGTTTCCACTAAGCGGTGGTATTGGGGGAACCACGAATCCCTTACCCGGAGCTTGGGGCACAACTCCACAACTCAATTGGAGGCTCCCAAGAAAGCCACGGAGGCAAGAATCACCACAAAGACAAGTCAATCAACCAATTACAACACCTAGGGTCACAAGATCCCCAAGGTGCAAATCCTCCAAGCAAATGGAGGTGGAAATGAAATTCCTTCGGTGAAGATGTAGATCGGTGCCTCCTCCTTCAATCCTCCAAAGATCAAGAGCTTTGGTTGGCTAGAAGGGGAGATCTATGGAATTTGGTGTTTTTCCAATGGGGGTAGGTGAGAGCTTCAAGGATGAACAATGGTTGGTGAAGTTCTAACACTACCCCAGCTGGACAAAGGGGTATTTATAGGTGGGTGGGAATCTGGCCGTTGGAGGGAGCACACAGCAGCAATCCGGCGATAAGTCCGGCGCCGCCGGCCTCTGGGCCGGATGCTCCGGCGAATGGTCCGGCGGGACCGAACATCTCACCGGGAGCCCGGCGGCTGGCCGGGCGGATCCGGTGGCCCGCCGAACGATGCTTCAGAACAGCAGTCCGGCGGCTCCGCCGGGCTGGCCCGGTCTGCCACCGGATGGTCCGGCGGTGGACCGGCCTCTGCGCCGAACACGCCCACTTTAGGCAGGCGATTCCACCATCTTTCTTTTTGCACACGAAAACCCCATGACCTGTGAACAAAAACCTGTATGCATATATTTCAAATATTAGTTCACACAAAACATAGTCATGTCATTGTAAATCAAAAAAGTAGAAAGGAACAAATGTCCTTTCAGAAGGGAGTCTCGAAGCCAGGATGGAAGCACTGGAACAAGAAGTTTTTAAATATAAGAAGATGGCGGAACGCGAGGTGGACATCATCCATAGGATTAATCAAGAGCTTGTTACCAAGTACAAGAAGGAGACTACAGAACTCTGGAAGGACATCTTTTCGCTTCATGAGACCACTAACCAATTACAAGCACAACTCTACGACTTGCAGAACCAAAACTGTGAGTATGAAGCTAGATTTCAACAAATAAGTGCTGCTGCAAGTTTCAGGATATTGGAGACCAAGACATCCTTCCTTGACGGGGGACCTCTGCCTTGGAAGTACGATGATGATAAAGACTCACACCCACCGCCGAAGGAGTAATTCGTCATCGGTATAGGCATCCCCTTGGTTTGTTCCAAGCTTGGGGGAGTGCCGCGGTATCACATCATCACCTTTTACTCATTTACTTTTCAAGTAGAGTCATATCATGAATAGAGAAGTTATCTTATAGAATAGTTTGCAGTGTGGAAGTATCCTCCTTAGTTGGATATTTATGTATCCCTTGGTGTGAGTTGCGGTAATGAAATATTAATGAGAAGTTTTATCGTTTACTTTCCACACATTTTATTTTAGTTTGCAATGTTGCTTATATGACTAGTCTTGTTGATTAGTATTGGTATCACTTTGGGAGCATGAGTAAATTTAGTTGGTTTTGGCAAACTTAGCTTGGTCAGTAGAAATATTACCTTGAGGTTTGAGTAGAAAAGAAGAAAGAAGTGCTTGTAGTTACATCACTTCAGTTTTCCTTCATGTTTGGCTTATAAGCATTATTATTCTCAAAGTTAAAATCATTGTACCTTCAAGGAAGTTTGCATGATTGTTCTTATTATATGTATGTTTATTTGTTTCATGCAACTCTTATGCTTGCTACCTAGCCTTGCTAGCCAAAAACCTGTACTGAGAGGGAATACTTCTCGTGCATCCAACTCCCAAAAACCAAGTTACTTCCAAAGAGTCCACTATAAATTCCTATGCATGGTATTTCAAGCCATTCCAAGTAAATTTTCATGTGCTACCTTTCAAAAACCTTCAAACACTTCTCATTTTGTGCCACTGTTTTTAGCTCATGAGGACGTAGTGGATGGGTTTGTTATCTTCCATACTAAATTAAGTACCCCTCGACTAGGCAGCTTTATCTGCTCATCATTAATTTTGCAAGGGAGCTGGTCAGACCATTGTAATCTCAAAAAGAAAAGAAAAAGAGCACTCCTCCATGGTATGTGAAAGTTGGTTGGCACCCGATGAAATCGGTTAGCCATGGTTTGAGAAAGGAAAAGGTGGGGAGGAGTGCCAAACTATAAAAGAGCACCAATGTGCCAATTAATCAACATCTCGGAACCTCTCTCACTTGTTTAGTATGGAAGATATCAAGAACTCCGTTGCTAGTCGTTGACAAAAGCAACCACCTCTCAAAATAACTTTTTACCTCTGTTTTCCAAATGAAAAGCTCTAGCACATGTTAATCACTGCTTCCCTCTGTGAAGGGCATGTCTTTTACTTTTATGTTGAGTCAACCTATTCCCCTCTATCTCAAGCAATCATTTGAGTTGTTATGTTTCACTCATTCATATGTTGATCCGTTTAATCATGTTTACTATCTTCCTTTGTTTAGTATCATGCTTTTACCTGAAGGAATATATCTTTGAAAGCTTTCCATGATTACAAAGAGTTTGTTTTGTTGAGCATATAGTTTTTGCTATATTAGCTCTGTTTTGAAAAGGCTCCGTTCAAAAATAAGTATAGTTTGTTCATTGTTCTCTGACCAAGAACTAAGGTTTGCCACCACCAATTATAGTTTACCTTGTGCATCCTTATTTGTGATTCCCTTTTAATTATTGCAAGTCTATATCATATAAAGGGAAGTTGCTGTCTATTATAAATTGTGCCTTGGTGAATCTGATGCTTCTTGTCCATATTTTGATTATCGACACTTCACTCCATAAACCTGTGGTCATGTTTACTGAGTTTAGTTTTCGCTTGGGGACAAGCGAGGTCTAAGCTTGGGAGGGGGGGGTTGATACGTCCATTTTGCATCGCTATTTTGTATCATAATTTACTGTTATTCATTGATATATTTCACATTTAGAGACGATACTTATGTTGTTTCCTCTATTTTTACATGTTTGATGATCATTGGAGGATTTGCTGCCGGAGTCAGGATTCTGCAGGAAAAAGGATCGTCAAGACACCATATTTCGGAATATCAGGAAATTCCAGAAAAATACCAGGAAATTATATTTTACCAGAAGACTGAAGTAGCCAGAAGGAGGACGCGAGAGGGGCCACAGGGCAGCCTCACCACCAGGGGGCGCGGCCCAGCCCCTGGCCGTGCCGTCCTATGGTGAGGGCACCCTGGCCCACTTTTGCCATCTCCCCTTCGCGTATTTCATCGTCCCCGAAAACCTCAGTCAAGGGGGGCTCAGAGATAGACACCGCCGCCTCTGTGGGGCGGAAAACACCAGAGAGAGAAAAGCTCTCTGGCAGGCAGAAATCTGCCGGGGAAATTCCTTCCCGGAGAGGGGAGATCGTCGCCATCGTCATCACCATTGTGCCGGACTTCATCGGGATCATCATCATCATCATCTCCATCACCAGCACCTTCATCTCCACCATCACCACGCCATCCCGTTGTAACATCTTGAGTTGAATCTTGTCAAATTCTTAGGGGAAACTTTCCCGGTGTTGATTACTCTTGTGGTTGATGCTATTGAGTGGAACCGTTGAATTAAGGTTTATGTTCAGATTGCTATTTATCATTATTTCACCTCTGATCATGATCCATATGATGTCTTGTGATTAGTTCGTTTAGTTCTTGAGGACATGGGAGAAGTCAAGTCGTTAGTAGTGGAATTATGTTGAGTAATATTTAATGGTTTGATATTTATTTGTTGTGGTGTTATTTCACTAGTGGTGTCATGTGAACGTCGACTACATGATACTTCACCATTTATGGGCCTAGTGAAATGCATTGTGTATTTGGCTACCAATTGTGGGGTTGCTGGAGTGACAGAAACCTAAACCTCCGTTGGGAAACCATTGCACCAAGGAGCGTAGGATCTTAGAGTTTAAGGCTGTGGTTAGATTTATCTTAATTACTTTCTTGTATTTGTAGATGCTTGCAAGGGGTATAATCACAAGTGTGTATTTATCCTAGTAAGGGTAGTGCGCTAGCACAGGTTCACCCCCATAACACTTATCAAACTAATAAAGATTATTTAGCGGTATGAAGCGAAAGCACTTGACAGAAACTCCCGTGTGTCCTCGAGAACGTTTGGTCATCATAAGTTACACAACCGGCTTGTCCTTTGCTCTAGAAAGGATTGGGCCACTTGCTGCAATTATTATTACTGTCTTTCATTTACTCGCACTTTATTTATTCGCATCACCAAATACCCCTGAAAACCCGTTTGCTAGTATTTACAGTGAATCCTTGATCAAAACCACTTGTCAACACCTTCTGCTCCTTGTTGGGTTCGACACTCTTATTTATCGAAAGTACTACGATACACCCCCTATACTTGTGGGTCATCAAGACTATTTTCTGGCGCCGTTGCCGGGGAGTGAAGCGCTATTGAAGAGTGGAATTGGTAAAGGTAACCGTTGTTGTGAGTATTGTTTTTATTTTTATTTTATTTTGCTATGGAGAGTTCTCCATTTGGGTTCCTATTTGGGAACACTACTACCACTGCTGCACGTGTGGATGAACCACCACCACCAGCAGCTCAATTAGATCCTTTTAAAATACCTATGAAAATAGTTGAACGTGTTATGGATAACTGCTATTCAGGAGATGGAACTGTCCATCTGGGTGATCACTTACTTTTTATACATGAATTATGCGAGTTGTTCAAGTGCATGTATTTCAACAAGCCAGGTCAAGAGGAAGCTATTCTCTTTATCACGAAAAGGCAGAGCTGAGGAGTGGTATTGGCTGCTTAAAGATGGTCCATCTATTGCATGGGAGGAAATTGTGCCTCTCTTTTATTCCAAGTTTTATCCTCCAAGTGAAATTCATAAAGATCGTAATCGAATATATAACTTTTGGCCTCATGATGGAGAGAGTATTGCCCAAGCGTGGGGGAGATTGAAGTTACTAATGCTCAAATGTCCCATTCATGAGCTCCCCAGTAATATTGTTATTGATAATTTTTATGCGAGGCTTGCTCTTCATGATAAGGATTATTTGGATGCCTCCTGTTTTGGATCATTGACTCATATGAAAGAAGATGCTAAGTGGAATCTCCTTGACCGTATCCAAGAAAATGCTGAAGGATGGGAAAACGACAAAGGTAGGAGGTCAGGTATAAATTATGATTATGAATGCATTAAAACTTTTATGGGAACCGATGACTTTCATAATGTTAGCACTGCTTATGGTCTTGATTCTCAAATACTTGCTAACTGTTTTAAGGCTTTTGCCTCT
Source organism: Dactylis glomerata (assembly GCA_007115705.1). NCBI lineage: Eukaryota > Viridiplantae > Streptophyta > Magnoliopsida > Poales > Poaceae > Dactylis > Dactylis glomerata. Next base: position 7,848,665 of record QXEO01000291.1, read on the forward strand.
TATCTTGATGTTCCAAAGAAAGATTAGAATAAATATCATGCGCCTTATAAAGATTCCATTAGTCATATTCCGGCTGCAGCTACTGAAGTTTGTACTGTTGATAGCATTTTGCCTGAACCTTATTTTGAGAAGACACCTTTCCCTACTAAGGTAAAAGAGCATTCTACTTTGGTAAGTGTGTCTAATAAAAGTACTAAGAAAGCTGTAGAACCTGATGAGCAAATTACTATTAAGTCTCCTGTGGCTATATTGAAGGACCTAGTTACTAAAGATGTAGGGGATGAATATATTATCTTTTGTGAAGATGCTACTAACATTATTTCACATCCTAATAGGCGTAGGAAAACAAGTGTTCCTGTTATTTCTGTCAGGATTGGCGATCATTGCTATTATGGTTTATGCGACATGACTTCAAGGAAGAGCTAGGACGCTGCAAGCCGAAAACCATCGACCACCTTATGAGCTTGCCAAACGAGTGGGCCGATGGGGAAGACTCCATCGCGGCCCCTAGGAGCCGCCGGCGATCGGCGGAATGTGACGTTGATACGTCTCCAACGTATCTATAATTTTTGATGCTCCATGCTTGTTTTTACACCATTTGCCTTGTGTTTTGTTACACTTCGTGGCGTTTTTATGCGATTTCCGGAACTAACCTATTGACAAGATGCCACAGTGCTAGTTCCCTATTTTCTGCTGTTTTTGTGTTTCAGAAAAGCTACACAGGAAATATTCTCGGAATTGGACGAAACAAAAGCCAGAAGTCTTATTTTTCCCGGAAGCTTCGCGAAGACCGAAAGAGAGCTGGAGGGGGGCCAGAGGCCGCCCTCACACATAGGTGGCGCGGCCCAGGCCCTGGCCGCGCCACCCTAGTGTGAGGAGCCCTTGGCTGCCCCCTGACGACGCCCCTTCGCCTATATAAAGCCTCGGGACGGAAAACCCTAAGGGAGTCGACAATTTTCCAGAAAGAGTTCCGCAGTTCCGCCGCCGCCACCGAAGAATTTCGGGGGACAGAAGTCTCTGTTCCGGCACCCTGCCGGGATGGGGAAGTGCCCCCGGAGCCACCTCCATCGGTCTCCATCGCCGTCTCCACCATCTCCATCGACCTCACCGCCATCTCCATCAACCTTGCTGTCTCCTATGATGAGGAGGGAGTAGTTCATCCCCGGGGCTAAGGGCTCTACCAGTAGCTATGTGGTTCACCTCTCTCTCCCATGATGTGATCTTTATATGATCATGAGCTTTGTATCATGTTGAACAAGTAGATGTTATTATTCAGATATTATGTGTACTCTAGTGGTGTTATTAAAGTAATCTATTCCTCCTGCCATGGTGTAACGGTGACAGTGCGTGCATCATGGTGGTACTTGGTTTAGGCTATGATTGTGATCTCTTGTGGATTACGAGAATAATTATTGCTATGATAGTATTGAAGTGATCTATTCCTCCTTTCATGGTGTAATGTTGACAGTGTGTGCACCGTGTTAGTACTTGGTTTATGTTGCAATAATATCTATCTTGAGTTGTGCTTTGATTTGGGTATCTCTATGAGTGGTGTTTGTCAAGTACTTGATGAACTTTAAGGGGTGCTTCTGTAGCCACTACACAATGATTAGTGTTATTCAATAGGAGAGTAATTCAGAGTACCATAGTGGAGAGAAGTTATCTATTTGTTCATTCATGTTATATTGTTGGGAGTGTGTCCACTAGTGAAAGTATGATCCCTAGGCCTTGTTTCCAAGCATTGCACACCGTTTACTTGCTGTTTTGTTACATGTTTGCTCGCAGCGATTTTTTATTCCAGATTGTATTTACTACTTATAATCATCTATACCACTTGTATTTCACTATCTCTTCGCCGAACTAGTGCACCTATACATCTAACAAGTGTATTGGGTGTGTTGGGGACACAAGAGACTTTCTGTATCGTAATTGCAGGGTTGTTTGAGAGGGATAGCTTTGACCTCTTCCTCCCTGAGTTCGATAAACCTTGGGTGATCCACTTAAGGGAAACTTGCTGCTGCTCTACAAACCTCTGCACTTGGAGGCCCAACACTGTCTACAAGAACAGACGCGTGCGTAGACATCAGATGTCGACGCAAAAGATCAGTTTCACACCAACTCTCGCAAGAAAGGTCACCGAAGCCGCTACGATGACGCGGATACAATGGACATGGTAGCAGCAGGCTACGTGAATAACGACCACGATGACAATCGAGACGGACTAAGACGAGGGAACAACTACTATGGAAGCAGTAGCAGAAGCGCTGGCCGCGACTCGAGGCCAAAAACGGAGTGGCGCCGACGTCGTGACCAGCCACCACCGTCAGCAGAGGAGATGCTCAATGGAGGGTTGATACGTCTCCAACGTATCTATAATTTTTGATGCTCCATGCTTGTTTTTACACCATTTGCCTACTGTTTCGTTATACTTCGTGGCACTTTTATGCATTTTCTGGAACTAACCTATTAACAAGTCGCCACAGTGCCAGTTCCCTGTTTTCTGCTATTTTTGTGTTTTAGAAGTGATACACAGGAAATATTCTCGGAATTGGACGAAACAAGTTTCTGAAGTCTTATTTTTCCCGGAAGCTTCCAGAGATCCGAAGAGGAGTTGGAGGGGGGCCACGAGGGCCCCACACACCAGGGCGGTGCGGCCAGGGGCCTGGCCGCGCCCCCTATGTGTGAGAGCCCCTCGGGCCACCTCTAACGATGCCCCTTCGCCTATAAAGACCCCCCGACGGAAAAAACCTAAGTACCCGATCAATTTTCCAGAACACATCGCGATCCGCCGCCGCCGTCGACCCAAAGATCGGGAGGGTCCAGAAGCTCTTCCTGGCGCCCTGCCGGAGAGGGGAATCGCCACCGGAGGTCTTCTTCATCGCCATGCTTGCCTCCGGAGCGATGAGTGAGTAGTCTACCTTGGACTATGGGTCCATAGCAGTAGCTAGATGGTTCTCCTCTCCACCATGTGCTTCATGTTTAGATCTCATGAGCTGCCCTACATGATTGAGATCACCGTTATGTAATTCTACATGTTTGGTTTGTTGGGATCCGATGAATATTGGTGTTATGATTGAGTTGCTATACTAAAATATATCTTAAGTTATCTCTATGTTGTTTATGATCTTGCATGCTCTCCGTTGTTAGTAGCTATCTTGGCCGAGTAGTTGCTAGTGACTCCAAGAGGGGGTATTAGTGGGTGATGCCTCTATTTAACATGGGGGAGTGACATAAACCTCTAAGGTTGTAGATGTGCTGTTGCTACTAGGGAGAAAACAACATTCATATGCTCAAGGGCATATGCTTTGTTTACATTACACACTTTGCTTAATGCAATTATCTGTTGTTCGCAACTTAATACTCATGGGGTGTTCGGATTGATATCCCCGGGAGTGGATTATTAGTCATAGATGCAGTTGGATGGCGGTCTATGTATTTTGTTGTAATGCCCAGAGTAAATCTCATAGTGATCTTCTTGACATATCACGTTTATCTTTATTCTATCAATTGCCCAACTGTAATTTGTTTACCCAGCTTGTGTTATTTATCTTATGGAGAGACACCACTAGTGAACTGTGGACCCCGGTCCTATTTCCATCATATTGCTATTACCTGTTTACTTTACTCGCACTGTTTACTTTACTCGCATACTCTACTGTTTTCCACTCGATACGCTCATAACCTTTGTTTCAAGCAAACCGGTGAGATTGACAACCTCATCGCAAGTTGGGAGCAAAGTACTTGGTTGTGTTGTGTGCAGGTTCCGCGTTGCAGCTAGCAAGCAAAGCTTGGACGAGGCACCATATATAAATTGTCCGAAGCTGTCGCAAACTAGCAAGCATCACCTTCAGTCGTCGCTGTCTGCTTTTCTCCTGATCGATATTAAACCTTGGTTTCTTAACTGAGGGAAAACTAGCTGCTATACTCATCATACCTTCCTCTTGGGGTTCCCAACGGGCTGGTCATTCACCACGCACAAGGACTATCTGCTACATTCCATTAAACGCAGCAGCGCTTAGCAAGAATTTCGTAGGAATGGAAGGTGGAAGAGCTGTGGCGCAGGAGCAGAACGCGAGGAAGAAGATGACGGCGGCGGAGTGGGGTAAACAGTTACCCCTCTGCTGCCACTTTTATCTCGTCCCTGGAAATCGTCAACCCATCTTGGCCGCACATTGCGAAAGGGAAACGGTTGGGTAGATCTGGCCATCCACGTTTCAACACCATGGGCGCCGCAACCTCCACTACGCACGGTAATTGAGGAGGCATGGCGGTCTTTTTTCACCCACGCGCGGGACATGCGGTCAAACGCGGCCAATAGCCAGGGCGCGCGGTTGCTCGGCCCACCGGGCGTCTAGTCTTGTCAATGTCAGGCTATCCTTGCAGAGGATGGCGTGACAGCTCGAAGGTCAAGCGTCATCACTGATGTCATTTCCTGTGGGGCGATTTCCTTTCGACCCAAAGGATAAGCTTAGCTTTGAGTTCTCATATTTTCGAGGTATGTATTCTTGAAATCCAAACTTCTTTGGTACTGGATTTTCCTCGAAGTCTTTTGCTTTCTTTGTGCTATTCGGACGCAAGTATCGCCTTTTAAGCGGTCCCCTTCTTTACTCGAGGCTTTAATTTGAATTGTTCAAGAGCTTTTTGGGTTAGGCTTTCTGCATGCCTACTCGAAAGGATCCACTTGCTTTGATTGGCACCGTTTTAGCATTCGAGTTGCGGGTTCTTATCCCACGAATTATTCATTATGGGCCAGCAGTGCCTCTATGCTCCACGAATCAAAGGTATCGATCCTCCCCGCTTATAGCATTTGAGCAGGTCATGCTGCTTTGATCTTTGAGTTGTGGATTTTAATCCCTCGAATTGTCCTCTGGCTGGCAACGCCCTCTTGTTATTCAAGTCATGGCTATCGGTTCCTTGGGATTTTCTATATTTCAGCCTGTAGTGCCCCAAATTTACTCGAATAATGACTTCTTCTATGCAGACAACCAGATATGTTATTGCGTCTAACCATGGGCTTCAGTCCCCAGGTTATTTCTAATTCATGGCCAGCAGTGCCTCCATGTCAATTCGGGAGCATATTTTAGCCTCCTGGAATCCGACTCTATGCTCATGCTTACACTAAATGCCCGAATTTTGGTGGCAATATACCAATTCGGATGCCGTATGTCAAATACGAAGGTAAGTCCACAGTTGGCAACACTAGATGGCCCGGTATTCGTATCAAGCGTGCTCTGCCAAGAAATTTTCCATACCTACGGTATGAAGTTTTGCATCGATGGACGCATCGAGTGCCTCACACTGAACTGGGCTTCGACCTGATAAGTCCATATGCGGCTCGGGTCGAAGTAGCGCCAGCCCACGCGGGTTCGAGTCGGGGGACTCGAATCTGAGTAAGCTAACTGATGTTTTTGCGGCTATGCAATTAACTGGGACCCGGCTTGAGTCCTAGACCAGTTATGCCAATCCCCCTAGCAACCAAACTAAGCATTTTTTGAGGCTCGGAATGAGTACTACTCGAATTGGCAACTTTTGTTAGACAGATCAATTGTATGCTCGCTATGCCTTTGTGTTTTTACAGGTAGGGCGAATAAAGCTTGTGCAATCAAGAAGGATCTCGGATTAGAATCCCTGCCATAGTCTTTGACTATCCCAGGCACTCGGGGGCTACTGACGAAGGAATGCCAAATAGGCCCTCGATATTCGCCTACCTGGTTTTCGGCCCAAGAGGGATAACCGTCGAAGGAATCACGAGGCCCATGAAGATATTAGCCTGGCGTGGCCCAGGAATACAACTTGGCGTACGAGAAGAAGACTCGAAGAACGAGACCTAGTCGAATTAGGACTCGTCTAGGGTTTACTCAATCGATTCTATCTGTAATCAACTTGGGGAACACTCCTGGGACCCAACCTTTGCATATAAAAGGTTGGGAGGGAGATCGTAGCGTGGCCTAGACACTTTTTCACCACCTCACGCCGGAGCGCTCGAAGCATTGAGAGCTCTCCGCCTTCGGCTAGATCCAATTTATGCCTCCATTGTAACACCTTCACGGTAGCCACCCCATCAATAAAAGTCAGACAAGCAGGACGTAGGTCGTTACCCTACTAAGGGGGCCGAACCTGGGTAAACTTTGTGTCCCTCTGCTTTTGTCTGATCACCGTCGAGTTCGCCGGATCCCACTAGCGCTCCATGTCTCGAAAGCCCACAAACATGGGCATTGCCAGAGTTGAACCTCGTCACTGCCCATATGCAATGGTCAGCGTCTGGTCAAATCATTACAGAAAGTAATCATACCAATGACGTCATACTTCGGGTATGCATAGGTTTATACATACAAGCAAATCGAAGGAATGCAAGTCGAAGAATTTTTTGAGCCTATGATCACCTCCAAATAACCCGACCATAGCCTCGGGGGCTACTACCATCGGGAGCGCTGGTCGTGCACCCGATGAAATACAAAGAGAAGAAAAGAGATTCAGACTTGTTTTTTGCAGGTCATAGTGAAAGAAGATGATGAAGAGGGCAATACTTCTGAGCCTATACTCGAAACCCGGTATTAGGACGCCAGCATCCAGATCAACAACTCTGGTATCAGCCATGGAGATCTTGCAATGGATCGCCGAACAAGAATGCAGAAACCCTAACGAATCTGGGGAAGAAGACAATGCAGCGGCGAAGATTAACAGTGGCAAGCTAGGGTTTTTACATGATGATGGAAGGGCCCATATTTATAAGCCACCTCTAATGGGCCTCTTAAAAATTAAAAGTCTAGATAAAGTGCAGGCCCAGAGACTCAATTGGTGGAGTGAAAAGAGAGAGAGAAGAAGATAGAGAAAAGAAAGAGAAGGAAGATCTATTTATGGAATCAATAAGAAAATACAAAAAGACGTGCAATGGAGATAAGTGATTTTGAGCCTATAAAAGGCTGCAAGCATCCCCTTATAGCCTCGGGGGCTACTCCCATCGGGAGCGCTGGTCGCGCACCCGATGAAGAATCAAAAGAAGAAAATGAAATTCGGACTTGTCTTTGCAGGAAGATGACGAACAAGGCAAGACTTCTAAGCCTATACTCAAAAAAATTCGACTATAGCCTCGGGGCTACTCCCATCGGGAGCGCTGGTCGCACACCCGATGAAGATGGAAATTATCGACTTCGCCTGGAAGAGGGAAGTTATCGACTATGTATTATCAACTTCATTGTCAAAAGATCAACGTGAGACATTAATATTCGCTAATTCACTCCCATCGGGAGGGATTTGCGACTAGTCAAAGAAAACAACCCGAAGATTTTGGGTATTGAAACAGCCAAATAAGGCTCATGATGAAAGTTTGATTCTCAGGCCGCGTCGTCGCGATTAAAAGCTTGAATGCCATGGTCGCAAATATCATGAAGGTAAGACCTCAGGATCCATCCTGCATGGCCTAGTATACGCACATGAATACGCTCTGCTAGTAAATTTCTGTATCCACGATGCGAAGAAAAATCCCGGTGGACGCATTGAGTACCCTAAGAAATACTGGAATCCTGTCTTTGTAAGTCCTAAATGCGGCGAAAGACTGGGTTACGCCAGGTATCAAATTCGAGTCCGGGGACTTGAGTTTCAAGTAGGTAGCAAGTTTTTGCTCAGGAAATTAACTGGTTCTTTGATCCATCAGAAGTACCAGGCTTGCTAACTAAAATCCCCATGAAAAAGAAAGAATATGAAATATTCAATGAAATCAAAGAAAGAGAAGAAGAAGAAGATTGATCAAGTCAAAGATTGTAAGTCGAAGATTTGAAGATTTGAGATTCAACCCAAATCTACAATTCTGGTAGAATCTCTGGGGCTACTGACAAGGGTATAGCTATTAAGGCCCATTATTTTAGTACCCCTGGGGCCCGAGAGTTAGGCCCAAGCATAGATGTAGTCGAAATACGAGATGATATCGTATATATACATTGTAATTTGTATTGAATCCGACTGGATCGTCGAGACCTGGCCACCTATATATAGGGACCAGGAGAGGCCGGCCAGGGACAGATTGAGATTGACCCAATTGATTCCTAGCTTATTCTCAACACGCATCAAGTTTTGGCTAGTTTGTCTAATCTTTTACCTTCGAGTTCATCCGACGCCCTCTTCCCCCGATCCTAAGTCCTTCATCTAGGACATTTGCCGAGTTAACCCTCGTCACCGCCGCTCTAGGCGAGGAGCTACGAGGGTGACGCGAGCAGTACGAAACGGAGATGATGGTGCGTCGATGGACGACGCCAGCAAAACCCAACGCCGTCTCCATGGTCGTGGCCTTGCCACACCGCCGCACTGGGCGAGGCCCTGTCGCACTGCCGCCCATCTCTTGCTCTGGGCGAGGCCCTGTCCCACCGCCACCCATCTCTTTCTGTGTGAGGAGACAAACTAATATTCTAGGAACAACACCACGGGAAGTCGCCTCTCAAAGAGGAACTTCGAGGGACGACACCCACCACCGCGACCAAGCTCTGCCATGGCCGCCGACAACACCCAGCACCGCGACCAAGCTCCGACATGGTTGCCGGCAACACCCAGCGCTGCCACGAAGCTCTGCCATGGCCGCCGGCCATAGCAGGGACTTGATTGCTTTTATTTTTCTATTTAAGGATTGCTTTTACATTTTTTGTTAGAGGACCTCTTTGTAAAAAATTGAGACAGGCTACCAAACAACATCTTAGTCTAGCTTGTTTCGGCAAATCCGAGCTACCAAACACATGAGGAAATCTGAGCTTAGGTAAGGTTAGCTTTTATAAGAGCATCTCCAACGGTCTCTTGATAATTTGGCGATGTAAACATCGCTTATAGCGCGCTGCAACCGTTTAGCGCGCGCGATGCCTAAATGTCCTCCACCGGAGGCGCTAAAAAGCAGCGTGCGCAAGGTGGCTGAAATTGCACCTCCAACAGACGCTACAAATTACAGCATGCGGCACGATTTGCAGCATGCGGCACCAGCGCAAACAACATTCCCACACTTCTATAAAATCAACAAGATCAAACCGACCCAAATAAATCAACAATAAATTAGCTAGTTATTATTACAATACAAGCAAATAATACAACAAGTACAACAAATTGTTCACCAACAAATACAATAATTTGTTCATCAACAATACAACATAGTTTTTCAAACAATACAATAAATATGCAAATAAAGTAGCCACTATATATTGTTGTCCATTCGATTTCCACCACTTCCATGAGATCTATTTGAAGCTCACCATGTGTATCATTGGAACGAATGTACTGATACGAGGCAATGAAACATGCCACCCTATGTGCGGTCCTCTTCACTTGCACACGAACCCATCAATTTAGAGTTGGTATGATTTTTATCTTTTCCACGATAGTCTTCTATAATCATGTTATGTATAATGACACAAGCATTTATGACATACCAAAGGCACTCTTGACCGAGGCACGACGCCAAATCGACCTTGCCGAGGCGCGGCACTCGCAGTCCCGTCGGTAGCGGCACGCTCGAGGCAGGCATAGAGAGGCGCGTGGGCGGCTGATCTACAACAGTCCAGCGGCAAATCAGCATGGTGGTGGCGTCGGAGGAGAAATAGGGGAGACAGGACGCGGGCGCGGCTATATTTTCCTAGCAGTTGGTTCTTTCCACGCGAGTAGAGCGAAACGCGCGCTGTAGCCGACACCCAACATATGGCGCGTAGGATAGAGGTCAATTTTTTTAAACGTGTGTATTTCGGGCCGGTTGGAGGACCAAATTTCACCGGACGCACTCTCAGCAACCCCTCCGTAAATACACCTTTTGCCCTCTACGCATCGTGGTCAACGGTTCAAGCACATCTAAAAAAAACGCATCAGGCAGATCTGCACAATTCGACTCGGAAAATCTTTACTCCCTCGCCCTGCCAGACCTCGTTCGCCATGGACGACGAGCACGAAGAATTCGACGCGGGGCAGGAGCTCTGGGAGGCCGTGCAGGGGGACATGTCCGTGAGCGACTACTGCTGGCGCGTCAAGGCGCTGGCCGACGCCCTCGCCGAGCAGGGCGAGCCCGTGGACGACGGCGTGCTCACGCTGCACATGCTCCGCGGGGTCAGCCCCAGGTTCGAGGTCGCGGTCGCCGCGCTGCTCGTTCACCCCGCCGTCCCCAGCTTCCTGGAGGCCTTCGCGCGCCTGCGCATGGAGGAGTACGACCTGGACCATAAGCAAGGCCGCGCGTCCGATCTCGGAGGCGGCGATCTCGGCGACGGCAATCTCGGCGGCGGCGATCTCGACGGCGGCGATCTCGGCGGCGGTGACCACGGCGATCTGCCCTGATTAGATCCGATCTCAAGTCCTGATGAAGCGAACCAAACGAGTTCCTCAGAGGGATCGAGCGGTGTGTACTGTGTAACAGATTGCCTGCATATCGATCTGAAATTTCATCCGTTCTCTCAGTCAGTTACTGCATCCTGCGATGTGATGTACTCCTATTTCGTCAGAGTGATGCCTATTTTCTTCTCTGCAAACATTTGTCCCCATCATACCTTGCATCTCATTTTGACTACCATCGTGCAATCCAACCAGAAGATAGCGAGTTTCAGCCTTCGTGTGTACAGTTTTGAGTATTTTTTTTAGCATGTGTGGTTTGCTGTTCTTTTGCCGTTTGGTTTCGAGTCATGAACATTCAGGAAATGAAGAAACCATACTGTAGATAGGAACCCCGCGGATAATATTGCAATGTTCTACTCGATGTTTGTTTTGGAGAGCAGTATTTGAAGAGAAAGTAAGTAGTAGTAGTTCAATTCGGCTCCTAGGTGCATATGCTCCCTATATTAGAAAATTGTATTTTACAGTGTCAATAAATTATAACAAAACATTTCACATGTACGTCTCTATAATCCTTGTGTGTTCGTAAAGTTTCGTCAAAAACAGATTTTTCACGTGATCAATATAAAAAGATAAAACATGTATCGTAAAATGTCTTTGTCTTTTTTATGTAGGCCAAACGACCAGTCAAATTTTCGTGAAACGATTTTATGTGCACGTAACATGTGAAGCTGTACGTGAATTTTTTGTTTGGATTATGTTTTGACATTTTAAAATGTGTCAAATATTCCATTTAAATAAAGAAAGCATATGCACCTAGGAGCCAAAACACCATCTCATAAAAAACTGTAAGAAAAAACTAAAAAGTTTCAATTATTCCCACAAAAAACATAATTGCAGTTTGACACAGGTGGGTTGCCAAACTCTGTAAGTGTGCTGGTGGCAAGTGAGTTTGCTGCCCTAAGTTAATGGAATCAATGTGTTTTAGGTAAACAAATCACAAGGACTCGTTAATTAGAGGCCAAGCCATTTGGTATAGCCATGCAGCTATTGATCATGGAAACCATAGCTGTTAGAGAGGGGATCAAACTTGCCTGTGATCTTGGCCTCGCTCTTGTTGATGTGGAAACGGATGCGAATGAAATTGTAAGCTATAGATGAATCGAACTGAAGGAAGATCTGGTTTTTTTTTAACAGGGGGTCGGTCCCGAGGGACCGAGAAGCATCCATTAATTTCCAGCGGTGGAGTTACAAATTACATCCAGGACTAAGAAGAAAAAGAAAATTACACTCCAGTCCTTACATTTAGCACTTAGGACCCTAAAAGTAAATTGAGAAAAGCCATCAGGTCCAGCTCCTTCTCCACTCTGCCTGAGAGCTACAGCACGGCCAACCACATCGACGTCGGGGACGAAACCACTTGACTCGATGCAGCGGGAGCCCGCCGAACTGGAGCAACAAGGCCTCCGACATGGCACAACGGCCTGGAGGTTGAGAATCACCTGCAAACGCCGGCCGGAGAGAGCCGTAGCCGACGAAGAGGGCGGGAGAGGTCGCCCTTCGACCATTAGAAGCGACAGTAGAGACGGGGCTGTCGCTGATGCTCTCCCAAGCGGAGCTTCCCAGCTCCCCGGATGCAGACCAGCATCACTACAGACCACCATGTCGAGGCCCATCCTTTCAGATTCACCATGAACCAAAAAGGAGAGCAACGAACAGTGGCTGCCATGAATAGATCTGCCCAAGGCCTTATTTACGGAGTAGCTCGCAGCCCCCCGCCCCACCGCCTGCGGCTCCAACCGCTGGAGCACCACGACGAGGAAGAGTGTCTTCAAGCAGCGCCAGATCTGGCCGGAGGAATCCAGCGCCATCCTCCAGGCATCAAGCCATTCTCGGGCATCACGCCAAGAACCAGCAGCAAGCTGATATAGCCTACTAATACTACTAAAGCTACAGCTATACAAAGATCCGGTGCCTTTCCTTAGCCTCCAGCTGACGGCGGCGCCGCCGGCTGATACGTCTCAAACGTATCTATAATTTTTGATGCTCCATGCTTGTTTTTACACCATTTGCCCAATGTTTCGTTACACTTCGTGGCACTTTTATGCGATTTCCGGAACTAACCTATTGACAAGATGCCACAGTGCCAGTTCCCTGTTTTCTGCTGTTTTTGTGTTTCAGAAGTGATACACAGGAAATATTCTTGGAATTGGACAAAACAACATCCTGAAGTCTTATTTTACCCGGAAGCTTCCAGAGATCCGAAGAGGAGTAGGAGGTGGGCCACAGGGGCCCCACACACCATGGTGGCGCGGCCAGGCCCCTGGCCGCGCCAGCCATGTGTGAGGGCGCCTGGTCCCACCCCTGACATCGCCCCTTCGCCTATAAGAAGCCTCGGGACGGAAAACCCTAATGGATTCGGCAATTTTCCAGAAACAGTTCCGCAGCTCCGCCGCCGCCGTCGACGAATTTCGGGGGATAGAAGTCTCTGTTCCGGCACCCTGCCGGGACGGGGAAGTGCCCCCGGAGCCATCTCCATCGGTCTCCATCGCCGTCTCCACCGTCTCCATCGACCTCACCGCCATCTCCATCAACCTTGCTGTCTCCTATGATGAGGAGGGAGTAGTTCATCCCCGGGGCTAAGGGCTCTACCGGTAGCTATGTGGTTCACCTCTCTCTCCCATGATGTGATCTTTATGTGATCGTGAGCTTTGTATCATGTTGAACAAGTACATGTTATTATTCAGATATTTTGTGTACTCTAGTGATGTTATTAAAGTAATCTATTCCTCCTGCCTTGGTGTAACGGTGACAGTGCGTGCATCATGGTGGTACTTGGTTTAGGCTATGATTGTGATCTCTTGTGGATTATGAGAATAATTATTGCTATGATAGTTTGAGTGATCTATTCCTCCTTTCATGGTGTAATGTTGACAGTGTGTGCACCGTGTTAGTACTTGGTCTAAGTTGCAATGATTTCTATCTTGAGTTGTGATCTGATTTGGGTATCTCTATGAGTGGTGTTTGTCAAGTACTTGATGAACTTTAAGGGGTGCTTCTGTCGCCACTATACAATGATTAGTGTTATTCAATAGGAGAGTAATTCAGAGTGCCTTAGCAAAGAGAAGTTATTTGTTCAGTCATGTTATATTGTTGGGAGTGTGTCCACTAGTGAAAGTATGATCCCTAGGCCTTGTTCCCAAGCTTTGCATACCGTTTACTTGCTATTTGTTACTTGTTTGCTCGCAGCGATATTTATTTCACATCACGTTTGCTACTTATAATCATCTATACCACTTGTATTTCACTATCTCTTCGCCGAACTAGTGCACCTATACATCTGACAAGTGTATTGGGTGTGTTGGGGACACAAGAGACTTTCTGTATCGTAATTGTAGGGTTGCTTGAGAGGGATAGCTTTGACCTCTAACCTCCCTGAGTTCGATAAACCTTGGGTGATCCACTTAAGGGAAACTTGCTGCTGTTCTACAAACCTCTGCACTTGGAGGCCCAACAAGTGTCTACAAGAATAGAAGTGCGTAGACATCAAGCTCTTTTCTGGCGCCGTTGCCAGGGAGGTAAGGTAAAAGGTACTCGCATCCTCCTGTGTGAGTGCTCGGAGTTATTTCCTTTAGATTCTGCAATTACATCTTTTTGTTTCTTGTTTTTATTTTCACTAGTTAGGCTTAATGGAAAACAAAGAGTTCTTTAGTCTTTTTCCTGAGTTTAGATATGAAGTGTTTGAAGAGAAAATTGAAAAACCTTTGAAGCTTAATTTGCATGCTAATAGTGTTGTTAGTATGAATGCTTTGAACACCGTTGTTGCTGATGCTATAAAAAAGTCTAAGCTTGGGGAAGCTGGTTTTGTTAAGCATGATACTTTTAGTTCCCCAGCTTTAGTGGAGAAAATTTGCTATGATGATATTTTATCTCCCATATGTGATGTTCCTTCTTATGATGATATGTTTGATGAATATGCTTTGCGAAATAGTTGTTCTCAAGCTTGTGATGATACTAAACCTCTAGTTTATGATGGTTATGATGATGAGTATAATATTTTCAGTTCACCTACTTTTGAGGAGAAAACTAGTTATGATTACAATATGCCTCCTATTTATGATGATTATGGTGATGAGAATAATTATTCTGTTAAATCTGCTCCTACTACTATTGTTCATGTGGTGAGTATTAATTTTTTTATGCATGTGGCTCATGATAGGGATGCTTTATGTGATAGTTATATTATTAGTTCTATTCATGATGCTACTGAAAGTTATTATGAGAGAGGGAAACATGGTTTGATGGATCTCAACAATATTAAGTTTCCCCTCTTTATGTTGCAAATCTTGAAGTGGCACTTGTTTTATCTATCCATGCTTGCTACTATGTGCCTCGTTGATTTATTTTCTTACAAGATTCCTATGCATAGGAAGTGGTTCAGATATAAATGTCTTTCACACTTACTTTTTGATGCTCTCTATTGCTTTAAGTTCTTATATGGCACCTTTGCCTCAAGCTCTTATATGGCGCCCACATGAGCATCTTTGCAAATTACTGCGCCTAGCTCAAAGGCGTTAAAGAAAAGCACTCTTGGGAGATAACCCAATGATTTATTTCCAGTACTTTTTATTTTATTTGAGTCTTGGAAGTCATTACTACTGTAATGACCGCTCCTTATCTTGTTTATTTCGTTTTTGTGCCAAGAGAAGCCTCTAATTTGAGTGAGGTAAAGATTTGGGGATGTTGCTGTCCTGAAACTGTTTTCGGTGCTGCACCGTAAAAATTCGTGAAAATTCTCTGTATATCTTTTGGACCTGCTATTTCTTGTGCATATGCCCCAGGTTATATACAAACTTTCATTAGTTGAACACTTTTTGATTTGAGCAACAGAAAACCCCTCAAAAATTCGACCTTTGTCAGCTGTTCTGTTTTGACAGATTTCTGCCACTATTCGTTTTTGCCGCTTTATCGCTTTCTTTTTTAGTTCTTTTGATGATGGAACTTTTGGGGAAGTTGCTACAGTAGTATATGCTTAATATGTGGTGGTTTTGTGTTGAAATATGAACTGAAAAGGGTTGATTCATTATTATGTTTACACTAATGTTGCTAATAGATTTGTGTTTAGTTTTGTATGAAGGAAGTTTTCAAGTGTAGGGATCGGAGAGTGATGAGATGAGTTGAAGAATGGACAAAAGCTCAAGCTTGGGGATGCCCATGCATCACCCCAAGAAATATCCAAGAAGTACAAGCGTCAAAGCTTGGGGATGCCCCCGAGGCACCCCTTCTTCATCGGCAAAAATCAGGTCACCTTTCAAAACACTATATTTTTATTGCTTCATGCACTATGTGTTTTTTTTGGAGCGTCAGTTGTTTTAGTTTTCTTAGTTGGTTTAGTTTAGTTTGTTTGCTGCAATAAATGGTTAGATCACATCATGTTTCTTTTGGAGGAGATGAACTCGCTTTTCATTTGCCAAGAACACTCCGTTTTTCACTCTTATCGTTCACCGAGTGTTCTTCTTTTTCTGCTACTGCTTTTGGTTTTCGATTTTCGCCTTGATTTGTGTTCAGATCTTGTTATATGTTTTCATCAAGGTGTATTTTTGCCTCTGATCTTTATTGGTTTTCATCAAAAGAGGTGTTTATAAAAATTTCAAATGGTGTTGGAAAAGAGAAAAAGCTTTATGCAAAATAGTGGTACAAGAAGGAGCTTGTGTAGACTGCGGCTTAGGCTTTTGCATGTCGTGCTTGATGTCTTTTTGATAGTATGCTTAGTGGTTTTGCTGTAGCATGACTTGTCTCAAATGACTGAGATTGCTTAATGAGCCTTTGAAAAAATCATGCGTTGTTTTTATTATTTGGAGGCATTATTATGGTTTTCTCCTTGATGCTTTATTTGGGTTGACTTGGCGCATGCTCACACATGTTAGACTCTTACAAAGTCGCCAATAGCCTCTATGATCATTTATTTTATGACTTTTGATGTCATCTTATGCTTCTTTTAATGTTGCTTTGTCGCTTTGCATGATTATGGCCGTTATTGCTCTCTTAGTTGGTCGCTCCCAGTCTTTTGCTAGCCCTCATTTTGTACTGAGTATGAGCTCTACTCGTGCATCCAACTCCCAAAAACCAAGTTTGCCATTGTGTCCACTATAAATTCCTATGCATGGTATTTGTAAGCCATTCCAAAGTAAATTTTCATGTGCTACCTTTCAAAAACCTTCAAAATACTTCTCATTTTGTGACACTGTTTTCAGCTCATGGGGACGTAGTGGTCGGATTTGCTATCTTCCATATTGCTTATTCCAAAAAAAAGGCACTCCTCCATGGAATGTGAATGTTGGTGGGCACCCGATGGAATCGGTTAGCCATGGTTTGAGAAAGGAAAAAAGGTGGGGAGGAGTGCCAAGCTTTATAAAAGAGCACAAAAGTGCCAATCTCTCTCTCAAAAACTTGCTTCATTTTTGTATGGAAGATAGTAAGAACCCCATTGCCAGTCGTTGACAAAGACAACCACCTCTCAAAACCAATTTTTATATCTCTGTTTTACAAATGAAAAGCTCTAGCACATGTTTAATCACTGCTTCCCTCTGCGAAGGGCCTTTCTTCTACTTTTATGTTGAGTCACCACCTTCTATCTTTATGCACCATTAAGAGAGCATAGTTGTCATTCTTAGTGTGATATGCATTGTCCCAAAGTTCATTGATTGATTTATATTGTTGGTTTCACTTGTTCTTAAATTATTTGTATCTAGTCGCCCTCTTAAACTTGAAGGTGTCCTATGCATTTATGTTTTGCTCTCCATGAAGGACAAGCTGAAAACCATTTGTATGTTTTTCATTATGATTCGAACACACGTTTGACTTTCAGTGGTTCATTTTCATGATCTTTTGTTTGTGTTCATTTGCATGTTTACAACATGGTTGCTAAGTTCTTTATTATCAAGATTATATCTTTCATGCCCATGTTTTAAGTTCTTATGATCCCAGCTCACAACGCTTACATACTTGATCAAGATTGTGTAGGTGCATTTTACCTCAAAAATTATTCTTTTGTTATCACTTACCTACTCGAGGACGAGCAGGAGTTAAGCTTGGGGATGCTGATACGTCTCAAACGTATCTATAATTTTTGATGCTCCATGCTTGTTTTTACACCATTTGCCCAATGTTTCGTTACACTTCGTGGCACTTTTATGCGATTTCCGGAACTAACCTATTGACAAGATGCCACAGTGCTAGTTCCCTATTTTCTGCTGTTTTTGTGTTTCAGAAGTGATACACAGGAAATATTCTCGGAATTGGACAAAATAACATCCTGAAGTCTTATTTTACCCGGAAGCTTCCAGAGATCCGAAGAGGAGTAGGAGGTGGGCCACAGGGGCCCCACACACCATGGTGGCGCAGCCAGGCCCCTGGCCGCGCCAGCCATGTGTGAGGGCGCCTGGTCCCACCCCTAACATCGCCCCTTCGCCTATAAGAAGCCTCGGGACGGAAAACCCTAATGGATTCGGCAATTTTCCAGAAACAGTTCCGCAGCTCTGCCGCCGCCGTCGACGAATTTTGGGGGACAGAAGTCTCTGTTCCGGCACCCTGCCGGGACGGGGAAGTGCCCCCGGAGCCATCTCCATCGGTCTCCATCGCCATCTCCGCCGTCTCCATCGACCTCACCGCCATCTCCATCAACCTTGCTGTCTCCTATGATGAGGAGGGAGTAGTTCATCCCCGGGGCTAAGGGCTCTACCGGTAGCTATGTGGTTCACCTCTCTCTCCCATGATGTGATCTTTATGTGATCGTGAGCTTTGTATCATGTTGAACAAGTACATGTTATTATTCAGATATTTTGTGTACTCTAGTGATGTTATTAAAGTAATCTATTCCTCCTGCCTTGGTGTAACGGTGACAGTGCGTGCATCATGGTGGTACTTGGTTTAGGCTATGATTGTGATCTCTTGTGGATTATGAGAATAATTATTGCTATGATAGTTTGAGTGATCTATTCCTCCTTTCATGGTGTAATGTTGACAGTGTGTGCACCGTGTTAGTACTTGGTCTAAGTTGCAATGATTTCTATCTTGAGTTGTGATCTGATTTGGGTATCTCTATGAGTGGTGTTTGTCAAGTACTTGATGAACTTTAAGGGGTGCTTCTGTAGCCACTATACAATGATTAGTGTTATTCAATAGGAGAGTAATTCAGAGTGCCTTAGCAAAGAGAAGTTATTTGTTCAGTCATGTTATATTGTTGGGAGTGTGTCCACTAGTGAAAGTATGATCCCTAGGCCTTGTTCCCAAGCTTTGCATACCGTTTACTTGCTATTTGTTACTTGTTTGCTCGCAGCGATATTTATTTCACATCACGTTTGCTACTTATAATCATCTATACCACTTGTATTTCACTATCTCTTCGCCGAACTAGTGCACCTATACATCTGACAAGTGTATTGGGTGTGTTGGGGACACAAGAGACTTTCTGTATCGTAATTGTAGGGTTGCTTGAGAGGGATAGCTTTGACCTCTAACCTCCCTGAGTTCGATAAACCTTGGGTGATCCACTTAAGGGAAACTTGCTGCTGTTCTACAAACCTCTGCACTTGGAGGCCCAACAAGTGTCTACAAGAATAGAAGTGCGTAGACATCACCGGCTTTGGCATCGGGAGGGCCCGGAGGTCCACGGGAGACTCTCAACGGTGGCTAGGGAGGAGGCTTCGAGAGAGAGCAAGAAAGAGTTAGCGCTGAAGGAAGATCTGGGATTGCTCAGTTCTTTGGGCGGGAGGCAAATGAAGGACACACCTTTGTGCTAAGCAAGCTTAAGCTAATCGTCGTACATGTCTTTGGATCAATTATGTTCCAAGTTTCCAACTTTTCTAATTGATTGTTGAAGAATGATTGTAAGCTCAATGATTAATGAATCAAAGCTATTGATTCTAAAAAAGGTGGAACCTGTTGCCAGGCTGACGTGGCACAACTGTTACAGTCGGGAGACAAACATTAGGCGATGCACTGTACACACGCGTTGAGGTGGACATTGGTCCAACAGGTCGGATATGTTCCCCCTACTTCATCTCTTTAATCCCATCTCTTCTCCGATCCTTCTTCCTTGGACCGACACCCCCCTCCCTCCCATGTCAGCTCCACAAGATCCATGTGTCTTGATTGTGTGCCGAGTCGTAGCTTCTTACCTGCCTGAACAACTGAATCAAACCCTTTAGAGTGCATCATTGGTGAGACAACCTCACTAGTGAGACACGGCTAGTGCATGAGGGGCTTAAGCCACCAGCCATCTCCGATGGAAGAGTGGAAGAGTTCTTTAGGCCCTTCAAGCGATGTGCAATGCGGCTGAAGCATGCATTCAGGCAATCGTTGGTCAACTCTAGAGGTGCTCCTTGACCGCTGATGATTTCTCCCGTTTTGCGAGGTCCTCGTGAAAGCGGGTTCCACCATGCAAAAAAAGTTGTAAAATTGTGCATCGATGGTTTTATGTGAAAGGGATAAAACCGCAGGTTTTAACTCTATCTCTAATTGTGGTGGTTGCTTTGAACTTTTGAGTGGCAGTTTTTGTTGAAGCGTATAAATAGATTACACTAGCCCTTTCTATTTGTTTGGAGTTTTGGTTGTGTTGGCTAGTGCATGAAACTTAACATGGTATCAGAACACAAGGTCTCAAGTTTGAGTACTGCATTCATAGTTTATGCTAAAATTGTTGTTACCTTGGTGTCCATATATAGGCCTATTGAGCCATATCTCTGAGTCACCGCTCCGCGTACAAGGCCTCTTATGTCTATCTCTGGGTTTCTACATGTGTTGACTTATCCACTCGATCACACATCAATGAAGATGTTGAAATATATAAATGGATTGCACTAGCCTTTTTCATTAGTTCGAACTTTTAGTTGTGTTGCCTGGTGCATGAAGCTTGACAGTTTGTAGTACCTAGCGGCACAACACACATGCTTGAAGTAAGAAGATTGAAAACAAAACGAATTATATCTTAGTTAAAACATTGCCAACTCCCTTTATTTTCGTAGACCGTGCATGTAGAGCATTGAAATTTCAAGGCACGCGCAATGCCTCCTAAGAATTTTTTTTTCGAGAACCCACAGCAGAATCTGCGCGTCTTTGTATTAAGCTTGAAGAAGAACGCCAAAGAATGGCTACAACACCACACTCACCCAAGACAAGACCAAACGGCTTACAACACTCTCAAACAACAAAGGCAACAAGCCAATTTTGCCCAACCTCCGGCCAAGAATGACGAGGAGGCCGAACAATGAGCTCCAAGACCGCGTCACAGCCGAAGCCAAAAAAAACCATAGCAAGATCACCTCCAAAGTTGTCCAGACCAACATACCACTACTCATAAGAGGCAAGTAGATGGCAGGGTTGGCAAAACTTCGAAAGGCGTCGACTAGGGAGTGTTGGCGATGACGTACATTGCGCCCTAGGAGCCCACACCTTAGTAGTAGCCAATGATACGTCTCAAACGTATCTATAATTTTTGATGCTCCATGCTTGTTTTTACACCATTTGCCTTGTGTTTCATTACACTTCGTGGTGTTTTTATGCGATTTCCGGAACTAACCTATTGACAAGATGCCACAGTGCCAGTTCCCTATTTTATGCTGTTTTTGTGTTTCAGAAAAGCTACACAGGAAATATTCTCGGAATTGGACGAAACAAAAGCCAGAAGTCTTATTTTCCCCGGAAGCTTCCCGAAGACTGAAAGAGAGCCGGAGGGGGGCCAGAGGCCGCCCTCACACATAGGTGGCGCGGCCCAGGCCCTGGCCGCGCCACCCTGGTGTGAGGAGCCCCTGGCTGCCCCCTGACGACGCCCCTTCGCCTATATAAAGCCTCGGGATGGAAAACCCTAGAGGAGTCGACGTTTTTCCCAGAACAGTTCCGCAGCTCCGCCGCCGTCGAAGACAAATTTTGGGGGACAGAAGTCTCTGTTCCGGCACCCTGCCGGGACGGGGAAGTGCCCCCGGAGCCATCTCCATCGGTCTCCATCGCCGTCTCCGCCATCTCCATCGACCTCACCGCCATCTCCATCAACCTTGCTGTCTCCTATGATGAGGAGGGAGTAGTTCATCCCCGGGGCTAAGGGCTCTACCGGTAGCTATGTGGTTCACCTCTCTCTCCCGTGATGTGATCTTTATGTGATCGTGAGCTTTGTATCATGTTGAACAAGTAGATGTTATTATTCAGATATTATGTGTACTCTAGTGATGTTATTAAAGTAATCTATTCCTCCTGCCATGGTGTAACGGTGACAGTGCGTGCATCATGGTGGTACTTGGTCTAGGCTACGATTGTGATCTCTTATGGATTATGAGAATAATTATCGCTATGATAGTATTGAAGTGATCTTTTCCTCCTTTCATGGTGTAATATTGACAGTGTGTGCACCGTGTTAGTACTTGGTCTAAGTTGCAATAATATCTATCTTGAGTTGTGATCTGATTTGAATGTCTCTATGAGTGGTGTTTGTCAAGTACTTGATAAACTTTAAGGAGTGCTTCGTAGCCCTACGCAATGAGTAGTGTTATTCAATAGGAGAGTAATTCAGAGTACCATAGTAAAGAGAAGTTGTTTATTTGTTCAATTATGTTATATTTGTTGGGAGTGTGTCCACTAGTGAAAGTATGATCCCTAGGCCTTGTTTCCAAGCATTGCACATCGTTTACTTGCTGTTTTGTTACATGTTTGCTCACAACGATTTTTATTCCATATTGCATTTACTACTTATAATCATCACTACCGCTTGTATTTCACTATCTCTTTGCCGAACTAGTGCACCTATACATCTGACAAGTGTATTGGGTGTGTTGGGGACACACGAGACTTTCTGTATCGTAATTGTAGGGTTGCTTGAGAGGGATAGCTTTGACCTCTTCCTCCCTGAGTTCGATAAACCATGGGTGATCCACTTAAGGGAAACTTGCTGCTGCTCTACAAACCTCTGCACTTGGAGGCCCAACACTGTCTACAAGAACAGAAGTGTGTGTAGACATCAAGCTCTTTTCTGGCGCCATTGCCGGGGAGGTAAGGTAAAAGGTACTCACATCCTTTGGCTACTAAGTCTTTTAGTTGCTAGTGAGTGCTCTGAGTTATTTCCTTTAGATTCTGCAATTACATCTTTTTGTTTCTTGTTTTTATTTTCACTAGTTAGGCTTAATGGAAAACAAAGAGTTCTGTAGTCTTTTTCCTGAGTTTAGATATTAAGTGTTTGAAGAGAAAATTGAAAAACCTTTGGAGCTTAATTTGCATGCTAATAGTGTTGTTAGTATGAATGCTTTGAACACCGTTGTTGCTAATGCTATAGAAAAGTCTAAGCTTGGAGAAGCTGGTTTTGTTAAGTATGATATTTTTAGTCCCCCAGCTTTAGTGGAGAAGGTCTGTTCTGATAATATTTTATCTCCCATATGTGATGTTCCTTCTTATGATGATATGTTTGATGAATATGCTTTGAGAAATAGCTGTTCTTTAGCTTGTGATGATACTGAACCTCTAGTCTATGATGGTTGCAATGATGAGTATAATATTTTCAGTTCACCTACTTTTGAGGAGAAAATTAGTTATGATTACAATATGCCTCCTATTTGTGATGATTATGGTGATGAGAATAATTATTCTGTTGAATCTGCTCCCACTACGATTGTTCATGTGGGGAGTATTAATCCTTTTATGCATGTGGCTCATGATAGGGAAGCTTTATGTGATAGTTATATTGTTAGTTCTATTCATGATGCTACTGAAAGTTATTATGAGAGAGGGAAACATGGTTTGATGGATCTCAACAATATTGAGTTTCCCCTCTTTATGTTGCAATTCCTGAAGTTGTACTTATTTTGCCTTCCTATGCTTTTTGCTTTGCGCTTTTATGACTTGTCTCTTTACAAGACTATTTTTCATAGGAAGTGGTTTAGATTTAAATGTGTTCCATACTTGCTTTTTGATGCTCTCTATTGCTTTAAATTCCTATATGGTGCCTTTGCCTCAAGCTCTTATATGGCGCCCACATGAGCATCTTTGCAAATTACTGCGCCTAGCTCAAAGGCGTTAAAGAAAAGCACTATTGGGAGATAACCCAATGTTTTTACTTTCAGTACTTTTTCTTTTATTTGAGTCTTGGAAGTTATTACAACTGTAATAACCACTCCTTATCCTTTTTATTTCGTTGTTGTGCCAAGAGAACCCTCTAATTTGAGTGAGGTAAGATTTGGGGATGTTGCTGTCCTGAAACTGTTTTCGGTGCTGCACCGTAAAAATTCGTATAAATTCTCTGTATATCTTTTGGACCTGCGATTTCTTGTGTATATGCCCCAGGTTATATCCAAACTTTCGTTAGTTGAACACTTTTTGATTTGAGCAACAGAAAACCCCTCAAATATTCGACCTTTGTCAGCTGTTCAGTTTTGACAGATTTCTGCCAATATTTGTGTTTGACACTTTATCGCTTTCTTTTGAGTTCTTTTGATCACAGAACTTTTGGGGAGGTTGCTACAGTAGTATATGCTATATATGTGGTGGTTTTAGGTTGAAACCTGAAGCAAAAATAGGTTGATTATATGTTATGCTACACTAATGTTGCTAATAGAATTGTGTTTAGTTTTGTATGAAGGAAGTTTTCAAGTGTAGGGATTGGAGAATGATGAGATGAGATGAAGAATGGAAAAAAGC
Source organism: Dactylis glomerata (assembly GCA_007115705.1). Lineage (NCBI taxonomy): Eukaryota > Viridiplantae > Streptophyta > Magnoliopsida > Poales > Poaceae > Dactylis > Dactylis glomerata. Next base: position 7,872,626 of record QXEO01000291.1, read on the forward strand.
TCAAGCTTGGGGATGCCCATGTCACCCCAAGAAATATCCAAGAGGTACAAGCGTCAAAGCTTGAGGATGCCCCCGAGGCACCCCCTTCTTCATCGGCAAAAATCAGGTCACCTTTCAAGACACTATATTTTTATTGCTTCATGCACTATGCGTTTTTCTTGGAGCGTCAGTTGTTTTAGTTTTCTTAGTTAGTTTAGTTTTGTTTGCTGCAATAAATGGTTAGATCACATCATGTTTCTTTTGGAGGAGATGAACTCGCTTTTCATTTGCCAAGAACACTCTAGTTTTCACTCTTATCGTTCAATGAGTGTTCACTTTTTCTGCTACTGCGTTTAGCTTGCATTTTTTGCCTTGATTTTTGTTCAGATCTTGTAATATCTTTTCATCAAGGTGTATTTTTGCCTCTGGTCTTTATTGGTTTTCATCAAAAGAGGTGCTTATAAAATTTTCAAATGGTGTTGGAAAAGAGAAAAAGCTTTATGCAAAATAGTGGTACAAGAAGGAGCTTGTGTAGACTGCGGCTTAGGCTTTTTCATGTCATGCTTCATGTCTTTTTGATAGTATGCTTAGTGGTTTTTCTGTAGCATGACTTGTCTCAAATAACTGAGATTGCTTAATGAGCCTTTGAAAAAATCATGCGTTGTTTTTATCGTTTGGAAGCATTATTTTGGTTTTCTCCTTTGATGCTTTATTTGGGTTGACTTGGCACATGCTTACACCATGTTGAATACAAAAATAAGTCACCTATAGCCTCTATGATCATTTAGTTTTTGACTTTTGATGCCATCTTATGCTTCTTTTAATGTTGCTTTGTCGCTCTGCATGATTATGGCCGTTATTGCTCTCTTAGTTGGTCGCTCCCAGTCTTTTGCTAGCCCTCATTTTGTACTGAGTATGAGCTCTACTCGTGCATCCAACTCCTGAAAACCAAGTTTGCCATTGTGTGCACTATAAATTTCTATGCATGGTATTTGTAAGCCATTCCAAGTAAATTTTCATGTGCTACCTTTCAAAAAACCTTCAAAATACTTCTCATTTTGTGACACTGTTTTCAGCTCATGGGGACGTAGTGGTAGGATTTGCTATCTTCCATATTGCTTATTCCAAAAAAAAAGAGAAAAAAGAAAGAAAAAAAGCACTCCTCCATGGAATGTGAATGTTGGTGGGCACCCGATGAAATCGGTTAGCCATGGTTTGTGAAAGAAAAAAAGGTGGGGAGGAGTGCCAAGCTTTATAAAAGAGCACAAAAGTGTCAATCTCTCTCAAAAACTTGCTTCATTTTTGTATGGAAGATAGTAAGAACCCCATTGCTAGTCGTTGACAAAGACAACCACCTCTCAAAACTAATTTTTATCTCTCTGTTTTACAAATGAAAAGCTCTAGCACATGTTTAATCACTGCTTCCCTCTGCGAAGGGCCTTTCTTTTACTTTTATGTTGAGTCACCACCTTCTATCTTTATGCACCACTAAGAGAGCATAGTTGTCATTCTGAGTATAATGTGCATTGTCCCAAAGTTTTCATTGATTGATTCATGATCATGGTTTCACTTGTTCTCAAATTATTTGTATCTAGTCGCCCTCTTAAACTTGAAGGTGTCCTATGCATTTATATTTTGCTCTCTATTAAGGACAAGCTGAAAACCATTTGTATGTTTTTCCTTATGATTTGAACACACGTTTGACTTTCATTGTTTCATTTTCATGATCTTTTGTTTGTGTTCATTTTCATGTTATAACATGGTTGCTAAGTTCTTATTGTCAAGACTATGTCTTTCATGCCCATGTTTTAAGTTCTTTTGATCCCAGCTCACAATGCTTACATATATGATCAAGATTGTGTAGGTGCATGTCACCTCAAAAATTATTTCTTTTGTTATCACTTACCTACTCGAGGACGAGAAGGAGTTAAGCTTGGGGATGCTGATACGTCTCAAATGTATCTATAATTTTTGATGCTCCATGCTTGTTTTTACACCATTTGTCTTGTGTTTCATTACACTTCGTGGCGTTTTTATGCGATTTCCGAAACTAACCTATTGACAAGATGCCGCAGTGCCAGTTCCCTGTTTTCTGCTGTTTTTGTGTTTCAGAAAAGCTACACAGGAAATATTCTCGGAATTGGACGAAACAAAAGCCAGAAGTCTTATTTTTCCCGGAAGCTTCCCGAAGACTGAAAGAGAGCTGGAGGGGGGCCAGAGGCCGCCCTCACACATAGGTGGCGCGGCCCAGGCCCTGGCCGCGCCACCCTAGTGTGAGGAGCCCCTGGCTGCCCCCTGACGATGCCCCTTCGCCTATATAAAGCCTCGGGACGGAAAACCCTAGAGGAGTCGACGTTTTTCCCAGAACAGTTCCGCAGCTCCGCCGCCGTCGAAGACAAATTTCGGGGGACAGAAGTCTCTGTTCCGGCACCCTGCCGGGACGGGGAAGTGCCCCCGGAGCCATCTCCATCGGTCTCCATCGCCGTCTCCGCCATCTCCATCGACCTCACCGCCATCTCCATCAACCGTGCCGTCTCCTATGATGAGGAGGGAGTAGTTCATCCCCGGGGCTAAGGGCTCTACCGGTAGCTATGTGGTTCACCTCTTTCTCCCATGATGTGATCTTTATGTGATCGTGAGCTTTGTATCATGTTGAACAAGTAGATGTTATTATTCAGATTTTATGTGTACTCTAGTGATGTTATTAAAGTAATCTATTCCTCCTGCCATGGTGTAATGGTGACAGTGCGTGCATCATGGTGGTACTTGGTCTAGGCTACGATTGTGATCTCTTATGGATTATGAGAATAATTATCGCTATGATAGTATTGAAGTGATCTTTTCCTCCTTTCATGATGTAATGTTGACAGTGTGTGCACCGTGTTAGTACTTGGTCTAAGTTGCAATAATATCTATCTTGAGTTGTGATCTGATTTGAATGTCTCTATGAGTGGTGTTTTTCAAGTACTTGATGAACTTTAAGGAGTGCTTCGTAGCCCTACGCAATGATTAGTGTTAGTCAATAGGAGAGTAATTCAGAGTACCATAGTGAAGAGAAGTTGTTTATTTTTTCAATTATGTTATATTTATTGGGAGTGTGTCCACTAGTGAAAGTATGATCCCTAGGCCTTGTTTCCAAGCATTGCACATCGTTTACTTGCTGTTTTGTTACATGTTTGCTCGCAGCGATTTTTATAACATATTGCATTTACTACTTATAATCATCACTACCGCTTGTATTTCACTATCTCTTCGCCGAACTAGTGCACCTATACATCTGACAAGTGTATTGGGTGTGTTGGGGACACAAGAGACTTTCTGTATTGTAATTGCAGGGTTGCTTGAGAGGGATAGCTTTGACCTCTTCCTCACTGAGTTTGATAAACCTTGGGTGATCCACTTAAGGGAAACTTGCTGCTGCTCTACAAACCTCTGCACTTGGAGGCCCAACACAGTCTACAAGAATAGAAGCGTGTGTAGACATCAGCCAACACAAGCGACTACCGCCCAGCCTCGCCGGTCTCACCGGCAAGGCCACTGTCTCCAAAAGCCATAACCTCTCGCAGCCTAGGCAGTGCCTCCATGAAGGGAACGACACAGTTGCGCCGCCACTGCCCGGTCTGGCAAGCCAGACCTAGGGTTTCTCCTAGCACCGAGAGGAAGGATGGCCAGGCCCATGACCACGCCTCCAAGAAGGAAGCGACACCCGCAGGCGTCACCATGGTCAGCATCGGAGCTGCCAAGCAGGGTTTTCACCCTGACCAAAGACCATCCCGGCAAAACGAAGACGAGCGAGATACATGTCGCAAGATTGAACCACTGATGGCGCGGTGATGATGGTGCCAGAAAACTTGTTGGCGCGTAGTTGATGAAGTAAATGACCGGCCAGTTGGAAACCCTAAGAGAAGGTTCGATGAATATAGCAGCAAGTTTTCCCTCAGTTATGAAACCAAGGTTATCAATCCAGTAGGAAAAAGACAATACTCCAGAAGGTGATGCCCACTAGCTGCGTGACACTCCAACAAGGGCGCCATTAATGATTTCTTGTTAGCGCGTCTTCAACCAGTAGCAACGTGGAACCTGCACACAACACAACCAAATACTTTGTTCCCAACTTACGATGAGGTTGTCAATCTCACCGGTTTGCTTGAAACAAAGGAATGAGCGTATCGAGTGGAAAGTGATAATAGTATGCAAGTAAGGTAAACAGTGCGAGTAAAGTAAACAGGTGATAGCAATAAAAAGGAAATAGGACTGGGGTCCACAGTTCACTAGTGGTGTCTCTCCATAAGATAAAATAACACATGCTGGGTAAACAAATTACAGTTGGGCAATTGATAGAATAAAGACAACATGCATATGTCGAGAGGATCACTATGAGATTTACCCTGGGCATTACAACAAGAAACATAGACCGTCATCCAACTGCATCTATGACTAATAATCCACTTGTGGCGAAACAATCTGAGAATTCCACAAGTATTAAGTTGCGAACAACAGATAACTGCATTAAACAAAGTGTGTAATGTAAACAAAGCATATGCCCTTGAGCATATGAATGTTGTTTTCTCCCTAATGGCAACAACACATCTACAACCTTAGAGGTTTCTGTCACTCCCCCAGATTAAATAGAGTCATGAACCCACTATCGAGCATAAATACCCCCTCTTGGAGTCACTAGCAACTACTCGGCCAAGATAGCTACTAACAACGGAGAGCATGCAAGATCATAAGCAACCTAGAGATAACATAAGATAATATTCAACACATCAACTCAATCATAACACCAATATTCATCAGATCCCAACAAACACAACTTGTAGAATTACATAAAGGTAGTCTCGATCATGTAAAGCAACTCACGAGATCTAAACATGAAGCACATGGTGGAGAAGACAACCAACTAGCTACTGCTATGGTCCCATAGTCCAAGGTAGACTACTCACTCATCACGCCAGAGGCAAGCATGGCGATGAAGAAGACCTCCGGTGGTGATTCCCCTCTCCGGCAGGGTGCCGGGAAGAGCTTCTGGACCCTCCCGATCTCGGGTCAACGGCGGCGGCGGATCGCGATGTATTCTGGAAAAGTGATCGGGTATTTAGGTTTTTCCCGTCGGGGGGTCTTTATAGGCGAAGGGGCGGCGTCAGAGGTGGGCCAGGCTGGCCTCACCACCAGGGGGTGCGGGCCAGCCCTAGGCCACGCCACCCTGTGGTGTGGGCGCCCTGTGGCCCCTCTCCGTCTCCTCTTTGGTTCTCTGGAAGCTCCGGTAAATTTCTGGACGTCTGGCTTTTGTTTTGTCCAATTCCGAGAATATTTCCTGTGTAACTTTTCTGAAACACAAAAATAGCAGAAAACAGGGAACTGGCACTGTGGCATCTCGTTAATAGGTTAGTTCCAGAAAATGCATAAAAATGCCACGAAGTGTAACGAAACACTAAGCAAATGGTGTAAAAACAAGCATGGAGCATCAAAAATTATAGATACGTTAGAGACGTATCAGCATCCCCAAGCTTCACTCCTGCTTGTCCTCGAGTAGGTAAGTGATAACAAAAGAAATAATTTTTGAGGTGACATGCACCTACACAATCTTGACCAACTATGTAAGCGTTGTGCGCTGGGATCAAAAGAACTTAAAACATGGGCATGAAAGATATAATCTTGATAGAAGAAACTTAGCAACCATGTTATAACATGAAAAAGAACACAAATGAAAGATCATGAAAATGAAACAATGAAAGTCAAACGTGTGTTCCAATTATATGGAAAAACATACAAATGGTTTTCAGCTTGTCCTTCATGGAGAGCAAAACATAAATGCATAGGACACCTTCAAGTTTAAGAGGGCGACTAGATACAAATAATTTAAGAACAAGTGAAACCAACAATATGAATCAATCAATGAAAACTTTGGGACAATGCACATTATACTCAGAATGACAACTATGCTCTCTTAGACGGTGCATAAAGGTAGAAGGTGGTGACTCAATATAAAAGTAAAAGAAAGGCCCTTCGCGGAGAGAAGCAGTGATTGCAAGTTTTATAAACCTTAAAAAATTATGGTACTTACCAGCTTTGAGCTCTCATTGCCCCCATCATAGGCATCTTGAAAGTTAAAGTTAATGCGAATACACTTATGCTGCATATGCTTAACAAATCATAAGTTGAAAACCTTGTGTCCCGTGAAATACGAATACCCAAACCTCATGCTACTCGACTTAGAGTCCCAAGCAAGCTCTTGTCATTGTAAATATATGTGTCTCATCGAGAACCGCCAATGGGGTACCTCCGTGCCCGATGACATGGAACAAGCCCACATCAAAATGACAGGACAAACAGACAATGAACACCTCGGTATCTCTTTTATTTACCATTGGTATGCTTTTTATTGTGAGATACGTCGTCGAATATTCACTATGGGCATGCTATAAATTTCCACCATGAATTATGCATGGCTTAGATTAGCGGCCCAGGCGTTTCCCTAACACATATAAAAACTCCATGATTCCGCAAGATTCCCAACTTATTTCACATCGTGAGTATCCATAAACAAAAGATCACGATATCAACTCAAATGAAAGATAGTGCAATGTTGAAAGCTTGCCCCATGACGGCATGGCTGGGTTAATTTCCAACTTACAACTTGCAAGAATAACAACTCAACATAAGAGAGCCACAATGTCAAAATTTTAAAACGAGAAAAATAAAGTGTGCCATCAGGTTCGTGAGAGCTTTACTGACCAATTTTCGCATAACACCAAAAAGAGTTTAATTTGAAGGATAGATAAAAGCAAGTCAAATGTACTTTGGAATAGCAAATTGCTAATAGGTATATATGGTGGACACTTTGGAACAACTTGGTTTTTAGGAGTTGGATGCACGAGTAGAGCTCATACTCAGTACAAAATGAGGGCTAGCAAAAGACTGAGAGCGACCAACTAAGAGAGCAATAATGGCCATAATCATGCAAAGCGACAAAGTGACATTAAAAGAAGCATAAGATGGCATCAAAAGTCAAAAAATAAATGATCATAGAGGCAATGGCGACTTTGTATGAGTCTAACATGCGTGAGCATGCGCCAAGTCAACCCAAATAAAGCATCAAAGGAGAAAACCAAAATAATGCTTCCAAATAATTAAAACAACGCATGATTTTTTCAAAGGCTCATTAAGCAATCTCAGTCATTTGAGACAAGTCATGCTACAGCAAAACCACTAAGCATACTATCAAAAAGACATCAAGCACGACATGCAAAAGCCTAGGCCGCAGTCTACACAAGCTCCTTCTTGTACCACTTTTTTGCATAAAACTTTTTCTCTTTTCCAACACCATTCAAACTTTTTTAAAACAACTCTTTTGATGAAAACCAACATGGACCAGAGGTCAGAATACACCTTGATGAAAAGATATAACATGATCTGAACAAAAATCAAGGCAAAAAACGAAAGCTAAACGCAGTTCTAGAAAAAGAAGAACACTCGTTGAAACGATAAGAGTGAATAACGGAGTGTTCTTGGGAAATGAAAGCAAGGCAACTTCTCCAAAGGAAATTTGTTGGGGTCCAACCATTTATTGCAGCAAACAAAACTAAAGAAAACTGAAAACTAAAAATAACTGACGCTCCAAGAAAAACGCATAATGCATGAAGCAATAAAAATATAGTGCGTTGAAAGGTGACCTGATTTTTGCCGATGAAGAAGGGGTGCCTCGGGGGCATCCCCAAGCTTTGACGCTTGTACCTCTTGGATATTTATTGGGGTGACATGGGCATCCCCAAGCTTGAGCTTTTGTCTATTCTTCAACTCATCTCATCATTCTCCAATCCCTACACTTGAAAACTTCCTTCATACAAAACTAAACACAAATTTATTAGCAACATTAGTGTAAGCATAACATTGAATCAACCCCTTTTTGCTTCAGGTTTCAACTCAAAACCACCACATATAAAGCATATACTACTGTAGCAACTTCCCCAAAAGTTCTGTGATCAAAAGAACTAAAAAAGAAAGCGATAAAGCGGCAAACACAAATATTGGCAGAAATCTGCCAAAACAGAACAGCTGACAAAGGTCAAATTTTTAGAGGGTTTTTTGTTGCTCAAATAAAAAAGTGTTCAACTAATGAAAGTTTGGATATAACCTGGGGCATATGCACAAGAAATAACAGGTCTAAAAGATATACAGAGAATTTTCACGAATTTTTACGGTGCAGCACCGAAAACTGTTTCAGGACAGCAACATCCCCAAATCTTACCTCACTCAAATTAGAGGCTTCTCTTGGCACAAAAATGAAATAAAAAGGATAAGGAGTGGTTATTACAGTAGTAATAACTTCCAAGACTCAAATAAAAGAAAAAGAACTGAAAGTAAAAACATTGGGTTATCTCCCAAGAGTGCTTTTCTTTAACGTCTTTGAGCTAGGCGCAGAAAGTGCGAATCAAGTAATATCAAGTGATGAAGCATCAAGCTCATAATTTGCTCTAAGAATAGAGTCAAAAAGTAATTTTTTTATCTTTCTAGGGAAGTGTTCCATATCTTTCTTGAGTGGAAATTGATATTTGATGGTGCCTTCCCTTATATCAATGATGACACCTACAGTTCGAAGAAAGGGTCTTCCCAAAATAATAGGACATGAAGCATTGCATTCAACATCCATGACAAGAAAATCAACGGGAACAAGGTTATTGTTAGCCATAATAAGAACATCATTAATCCTTCCCAAAGGTTTCTTCTTAGCAACATCAGCAATAGGAACATCATAATAACACTTTTCAAGAGGTGGTAAATTAAGCATGTCATAAATCTTTCTAGGCATAATAGAAATACTAGCACCTAGATCACATAAAGCATGGCAATCAAAACCATTAATATGCATATAAATGATGGGTTCCCAACCATCTTCTAATTTCTTGGGAATAGAGGCTTTTTGCTTCAACTTTTCATCCCTAATTTTCATGAGAGCATTGGTGATATGCTTAGTAAAAGCAACATTTAAAGAACTAGCATTAGGAGTCAAAGCAAGCTTTTGCAATAATAAAATAACTTCAGATATATTGCAGCCATCCACATCAAAATCATTAAAGGAAATAGAGCTATCATCCCCTACACTCCGAAAAATTTCAGCACTCTTTTGTGAAAAAGTTTTAGCTGTTTTGGGCTTTTTAACACTAGGAGTAGGAGTTTTCTCTACACCAATCAAAGTAAGAGGATTGCTAGCATTTGGAATAACATCATTAGAGGTAGTAATGGTACATACCTTCATCTTTCTAGCCATCTCATCTTCTCTTTCCCACCTGTCATGCAATTCTGCTAGCATCCTAACATTTTCATCAATTCTAACTTGGATAGCATTAGCAGTAGCAAAAGGATCAGGCTTAGCGGACATTCTGGTAACCAAAGAAGATTGCGCATTAGACAAAGATGAAATGTCGGTTTCAGCTTTGGAAACCTTAGCTTGCAACTCAGGAATAGCCTTGTTTAAATTTTCAAGTTGATGACTAATAGTTCTCAACAGAGCTGATTGCTCCTCCATAGTCTTGGTGAAAGCCCTGTTCTGCTCATATTGCGCCTGCATAAAATTCTTGGTAGCCTTTTCAAGTTCAAAAATTCTTTCTTCACTAGGCATTTTAGGTCTACCAAGATCGCTATTATCACCATTAGAAGGAAACGGCCTATAATTGTTACCAGCAAAATTGTTCCTATAATTATTGTTGTTGAAATTATTATTTCTAATGAAGTTTACATCAACATGCTCTTCTTGAGCAACCAAAGAGGCCAAAGGAACATTATTAGGATCTACATGAGTCCTATCATTAGAAAGCATAAGCATAATAGCATCAATCTTAACACTGAAGGAAGAGGTTTCCTCAATAGAATTTACCTTCTTACCTTGTGGAGCTCTCTCGGTGTGCCATTCAGAGTAATTTACCATTATATTGTCGAGAAGCTTGGTTGCGGCGCCCAAGGTAAGGGACATGAAAGTGCCTCCAGCAGCTGAATCCAATAGGTTCCTTGAAGAAAAATTTAGTCCTGCATAAAAAGTTTGGACAATCATCCAAGTAGTCAGTCCATGAGTGGGATAATTCTTTATCATAGATTTCATTCTTTCCCAAGCTTGAGCAACATGTTCATTATCAAACTGACTAAACTTCATAATATTGCTACGCAAAGCTATAATCTTGGCAGGAGGATAATATCTACCAATAAAAGCATCCTTACACTTAGCTCATGAATCAATACTATTTTTAGGCAAAGAAAGCAACCAATCCTTAGCTTTTCCTCTCAAAGAAAAAGGAAACAACTTAAGCTTAATAATATCACCATCAACATTCTCATACTTTTGCATCTCACATAGCTCAACAAAATTGTTGAGATGAGCTGCAGCATCATCAGTACTAGCACCAGAAAATTGCTCTTTCATAACAAGGTTTAACAAAGCAGGCTTAATCTCATAAACATTTGCAGCAGGAGCAGGTGACACAATAGGAGTGCAGATAAAATCACTATTATTCATGCTAGTAAAGTCACACAACTTGGTGTTTTCAGGAGTAGCCATTCTAGCAAAACTAAAAGCAGACAAGTAAAAACAACTGCAAAGAATACTAATTTTTTGTGTGTTTTTGATAAAATGATGCAAGTAAAAATAAAGTAAAAGCAAAACTTAAAACAAAGTAAAGGATGTGCGTGCGAAACTCCCCTTGCAGAAGTCTTCTTTTTCCCCGGCAACGGCGCCAGAAAACTTGTTGATGGCGCGGTGATGATGGTGCCAAAAAACTTGTTGGCGTGTAGTTGATGAAGTAAATGACCGGCCAGTTAGAAACCCCAAGAGAAGGTTTGATGAATATAGCAGCAAGTTTTCCCTCAGTTATGAAACCAAGGTTATCAATCCAGTAGGAAAAAGACAATACTCCAGAAGGTGATGCCCACTAGCTGCGTGACACTCCAACAAGGGCGCCGTTAACGATTTCTTGTTAGCACGTCTTCAACCAGTAGCAACGTGGAACCTGCACACAACACAACCAAATACTTTGTTCCCAACTTACGATGAGGTTGTCAATCTCACCGGTTTGCTTGAAACAAAGGAATGAGCGTATCGAGTGGAAAGTGATAATAATATGCAAGTAAGGTAAACAGTGTGAGTAAAGTAAACAGGTGATAGCAATATAAAGGAAATAGGACCGGGGTCCACAGTTCACTAGTGGTGTCTCTCCATAAGATAAAATAACACATGCTGGGTAAACAAATTACAGTTGGGCAATTGATAGAATAAAGACAACGTGCATATGTCGAGAGGATCACTATGAGATTTACTCTGGGCATTACAATAAGATACATAGACCGTCATCCAACTGCATCTATGACTAATAATCCACTTGTGGCGAATCAATCTGAGAACTCCACAAGTATTAAGTTGCGAACAACAGATAACTGCATTAAGCAAAGTGTGTAATATAAACAAAGCATATGCCCTTGAGCATATGAATGTTGTTTTCTCCCTAATGACAACAACACATCTACAACCTTAGAAGTTTCTGTCACTCCCCCAGATTAAATAGAGGCATGAACCCACTATCGAGTATAAATACCCCCTCTTGGAGTCACTAGCAACTACTCGGCCAAGATAGAAACTAACAATGGAGAGCATGCAAGATCATAAACAACATAGAGATAACATAAGATAATATTCAGCACATCAACTCAATCATAACACCAATATTCATCGGATCCCAACAAACACAACATGTAGAATTACATAAAGGTAGTCTCGATCATGTAAAGCAGCTCACAAGATCTAAACATGAAGCACATGGTGGAGAAGACAACCAACTAGATACTGCTATGGACCCATAGTCCAAGGTAGACTACTCACTCATCGCGCCGGAGGCAAGCATGGCAATGAAGAAGACCTCCGGTGGCGATTCCCCTCTCCGGCAGGGGGCCGGGAAGAGCTTCTGGACCCTCCCGATCTTGGGTCGACGGCGGCGGCGGATCGCGATGTATTCTGAAAAAGTGATCGGGTATTTAGATTTTTCCCATCGGGGGGTCTTTATAGGCGAAGGGGCGACGTCAGAAGTGGGCCAGGGTGGCCTCACCACCAGGGGGCACGGGCCAGCCCTAGGCTGCGCCGCCCTATGGTGTGGGCGCCCTGTGGCCCCTCTCTGTCTCCTCTTCGGTTCTCTGGAAGCTCCGGTAAATTTCTGGACGTCTAGCTTTTGTTTCGTCCAATTCCGAGAATATTTCCTGTATAACTTTTCTGAAACACAAAAACAGCAGAAAACAGGGAACTGGCACTGTGGCATCTCGTTAATAGGTTAGTTCCGGAAAATGCATAAAAATGCCACGAAGTGTAACAAAACACTAAGCAAATGATGTAAAAACAAGCATGGAGCATCAAAAATTATGAATACGTTATAGACGTATCAACCACCACCGCAGAAAATAACTTGTTGCCGGCGCAGGAGAACGTTGACCACCATCAGCCGACCACCACCACGACAACCACGCCATATCAAAGACCGAGATGGTCAGATCTGGGCGGAGAAGGTCGCAGCTGCCACCGGAGCAACGGCCGGCCCCAGAGAAGGACCACCACGACGGTCAGCAACCCTGAGATCCAGGGCCAAGCTGGCCCGATCTGGGATCTAGCCCGCTTGAGCTCATCTAGGCCGCGCGCGCCCAGGCGTCGGTGGCAACAAGCGCCACCGCACTGGCACGCAACAGCCACGCGAGGCCAGCACCGCTCCCGTGCGACAGCCCCGCATCGCCGCCCCACCCGAGCACGAACGCGTGCCGCCATCTCCCGCTCGCAGAGGACGACGCCGAGGTGCTCCGCCCCCACACCCTCCGCCTTTGATGCAGGGCAGCGCCGCCGCCGCCGCCGGCCGGCAGCAGCAGCGGCGAGAGAGCTCACGGACGAGGCCTGTGTGTGTGCGATTTCCGCCTGCGGAGTCGCCCGAGCGGAGCGACCCGGCAGGAGACTTTTTTTTTGTCAGATACCAGTTTATGTTCCTTTTTCGCCTCCTAAGAATTTGAAGCTTATCCGCAAGAAAGAACAATATGAGGTGATCTAGGCAGCGAGGGGAATATGTCTTGCTAGAATCACGTTCTTAATTGGCTGCAGAGAATACCTTCCATTGTGACTTTATGAGACACAAAAATTGCATCTGCTATCACGATTTAACGGATTATGCTCACTGGAATATTATACTATCACGCCTATCTATAATATCTATAAAGTTCATCCCCACTAAGCATTTAATGTTTGCAAGCTCAAACCTGATACACCCACATCACCCCAATTATTTTTATGCGTTAGATTTCAAATGTACGGTGATCAATGGTACATAACGCTGGTCCAGTTTTGATCTATGGCAATGGCAACGTCACGGTGGCACGGTCTGAATCGCCAGAAAAAAACTAATTGCTCAATGACTGTCCGCTGCAAAAGCAAGGGATTTTCTCAGACGTTTCATTTCCACTCCATCAATTGAGTAACTGAAACGACCTCTCCTCTCCCTGGACCTGGTAGTGGTAGTTATTCTCCACTCACGAGTCCCACCTTCTTCTTTCCTATTTCAGTCCATCTCCTAACTATGAAGACATGAAGTATCTGGCAACACGTAAACGTAGTCTCAACTCTCGAGTGGCTGCACCTGCTCTGTTTGGTCTGCTCATCACACCGCGGTGGCGAGGCTCTCGGCGCATCACCGTCGCTGCTTATGGATTATTGATCATATATGAGGCTCATCCCCATCCCTTCATTGGTTTTCTGGACTGGGTAAATGGCTATCACCACTGGGTATCTCTTTCTCTCTCTGGAGTAATCTGGTGTTCTTGATTATCTTCGTATGAAGATCCATAGCCTTATCGTCCATGATGGTAGTTTGCAGCACATGATATTAATTTCATGTTTGGTTTCCTTACCAACTGTTCGATGGAATGTCCCAAACTCAGAGGTAAAAGAATCTCAGTCGTTCTGATCTTTATATTGCACACTTTTCCCCTCACCTCCATTGGTACATACAAACGTGCGTATTTCAGTGTCAAAGGGAAAGAAGAAATTAGCATATTTCAGCACGTCCACATACACCCGCTAAAACATATGCATACGCATGCTAGATTCTACTGAAGTTATAATGTTGTATGGTGCATCAGCAACTTTTTCTTATAATACTAGCTAGAAAGACTCTACTAACTTATACTTTTCATGTTTTCAATCACTTTTTTTAGATCACGTTTTCTCTCTCCTGGCTAGGTAACATTACCTACTTTTAGTGGACTTGAGGTTTTCTTATAGTTAGCTGAGGATGTATTTCAAGCAAAATGATGCTTTGTTTTATGTTTTCTCGGCAAGTAGTGCTCTGATCTAATATTACTTAAGGTGTGCATTTTCACATCTCTATTGTTTCATATTTAATAATAACATTTTCCTCTATTTCTGGAACAATGTAATGGCTGATATTTTTCCTTGGTATTTTAATCCTTTTCTTTCAGCACACATTATGACATGTATATATAGCGAGATGACTTGATTTGTTTTGAAAGGATATATATTGTACAAATTAGACATCCTGTTTGTTAGATCATTGCTGAGTTTGATAAGCATGTAAAACAAAACAAAAAGACCGTTGTCCCATTAATTTTGTACCTTCGCTTTTAATTTTAATCAAAATAATCCATCATCATGTCAAATAAACCAAAATACTCTCTCATTCCATTAGCAACGCGAGGGGTTTTATCTAATATCTATAAAATTAATTCCCATTGTCTTAATGCAGTGTTTGCAAACTGCACATGCAAAATGTATGTTCAGACAATGAACAAGCACCTGTCATCCGCATGATCATGCAAAAGCGCATGCAACCTTAAAGCATAAGAATTGCATATCCAAATCATCAACTTTATCAACCAGCTCTTGCAGAGTCACGTGTACCAGGTTTTTATGATATATGCTATTTATTGCATATATGCAAATTATCTCTTATTTTCGCGGCAACGCGTGGAGTATCAACTAGTACTAGATATACACGGACCGCTTCGTATAATAATTGCAGACACATTCTTCCGTTTTGTATGAGACAAAATACCATATTCTTGGAGTAGCGGGCATTATTGCAGGTATTTCCACTGGTGGGAATAACGGGAACACATCAGATTCCATTAAAATATGGCCGAGAAAACTTGGGTGACCATGCATGAATGGCTACACGCATTCTCCACAATTATTTGTAGTAATCTGCTGACGGAGTGATGGTATTATACTATTCTCGCGGATAACTACGGGGAATTTTTTGCTTGCGAAGTTGCGATCTTCACTTCATCCATGCATGATCCACGCAGCTAGCATCAATTTCGAAAGCGGAAAAAAAAAAGATCCGTCCATGCAGCATGGCGAGGTCATTCTCGTTGATCAAAGATACATTATGCCCTCCAAGAAATCCTTATCACGATAGGTAATTATGCTATCTTATGGAGATACACACATACACGCACAATGGTGTACCTTGTTACGTCCTTGGGCTCTCGGGGAATAGCATCCTCGGATATGGTTCATCACTTAAATGTGCAGCACACGGTTCTTGATCTGCCTATTCTTGAGAATTGATTCAATCGAAATAAACTTTGGATGCAATAATTTGCATAAATTATGTAAGGAATATCAGTTTGCGGATATGGACGTAGCTTCTTTGGTCGAACCGCAGTGATGATTTCTCACATTGGATTATGACTATATCTATGTGAAATGTTAGTACTCTCTTTGTATCACAAAACATGTCGCTTTGGACATGTGATAAGTCAAACTTTCTCGGTGTTGAAAGTTTGACCGACCACATGTCCTAAGTGACAAGTTTCACGATACAAAGAGAGTATTTCTAGATCTTATAATTTTCTCGGTTTTTTTACACATAAGATAATATAAAATTAGAAGTTACATCTTGAAGATCACCTGAGTATCCAAAACGTCAAGTTTTCGTAGTACAGAGGGAGTTAGAATGTAAGGGCAGTGATCACTACAAAAATTGTACATGAGGTAAGGGTTGAGAAACCAAAAGTAGAAAAGTCAGCCGCCTCCTACACTTTTATTTTTAAAAATATTGCAGCAGGGGAGCTCTGCGGGCATTTTTGTTTTAGAAAGATTAAGCACCCAAATCTGCATTCCGAGGATTTAATCTAGGGCGTCGTATCTTATGAACGTCGTATCTTAATCTGGATGGCCAGATTGTACATCTACTCCCTTAACCATACTCTATTTGCTTTTGCGAACCTTTTCTCTTAAAAGTTATTTGGTCTTGCCTAAGACCCAAGTTATTGTATCACAAAGTATTTTCTACCCTATATGATGTATTTCTAACACAATTTTTTATTTTATGATATCTAAAAGCTCTTGTGCAAAGACTGCAGGGTAATGTCTGCCACCATGGGTTTTGTTCAGAAATATGTCCAATTGCAGCCTATATAAAAGACACAATATTTAACATTGTCCGCGGTACATATAAGAAACATCAATGTTATGTAAACAAATAGATGCATATAATTTATGAAATTACTTATACTAGATGATAATGTTTATTTAGATATTTTTTTACTTGTAATATAGGCATGATTTTCTCTTTGAAAAACTGGACAAGTAGATACTTGACGTTTTACGGGTTTAAATACAACAAAACTATTTTCAAGAGAGAAATGAGCGAAACCACTAGATTGGTGAAGAAAATATGAGTTTTTTTAGAAGTTAAGATAGAGTAAATAAAATTTATAGTATGCCTAATTGGAAAAAATATAATACAGATTTACGAAGTATTGTCAACCAAAATTATTTCTGAAAGAAAGAATGAGCAAACCCAATAGATAATAGATTAGTGACGAAACATGAGTTTTTGAAAGGCCGGATATATAAAGTAAAAGAACCTATATAGGGGACGCGATTAGTCCAGACAAACTGTTGAATTACCCGACAGAAAAAAGCATCATGCGATCAAAAATTTAGGCATGGCTACGGTATGAACTAGCTCAGACATAAACATGTGTACTATATCTCCGAGAGAAACAGCCATGAAAAGCAAGATTTTATTCCTGTGTCATACAGATTGCAAGGTCAACCTCCCGACGAACAACAATCCTGGGATGCACCAGTGGCCACCGTTACCCACCCGCCCGTGCCAAACAAACAAACCCAAGCGTATCCTCTCTCATATTCCACACCTTTTCCTAGCACCTTATGCCGTTAACCACAAAAGCTCGGTGCTGTTTTTTTGTCCGTGCGTCGGATCGAGCAAACAAGAATCGACTTTTCCTCCATGGATATCGGGAACAGTGAAGCACAAGCTTGGCACAAAGGGGCATGGCGCTCATGTGGAGCCACATGGTTCACCAGATCGTCTCGGTGCGCACGCGCCCGCCGAAAAGGATGGGATTTACGTTTTCCCCTCGATCTGGTTCCTTGGAGGCGGAATCGGAATATGGGCTTTCATCTGCCGACCGGATCGAGGAAGATGCAGCAGCTGATCGTGTCATCATATGGATGTTGATTAATTAAACTATGATCCACCGTCAGTTACAGTCTTACAGATTGGGGAGTTCAAGATGCAAATTGGCCATGGTTAGTTAGTTAGATTAGTGAACTCGAAATTCTCAAATTGAAAAATCTGAAGAGAAATTTACATCGACGAAACAAATAGTAGCAGCTAGCAGGGAACACTGTTATCTGTTCTAGCAGAGAGAGAAATTTCAGAATTCGTCAGTTTGTTTGCCCAAATTTAGTACTTTCCGATCAGCGAGACATGTTCGGAGATCGGGATCCCCGGGTCCATGGACAGCGAAGCAGCCTGTGATTTATCCACTTTTAATATAGCGCTGTGATCTCTTCGACATTACATTATTCTCAGGTGTCAGTGCAGCCGGAAGACGATAGGCTGCCTAGATCCTGCAGATCGCTCTGCGGTCTCTGACTTGCTTGCACGCATGTGCTCGCCCCGTGAACGAACTCTCGTTTTTCATTGGGTGTTCGGTTTCATGGACCGATTTGTTTATGCGTGAAGAGAGTGTGTTTGTGGCCGCTCGTGAGTCCACGTAGTCGGCTGTTGCTTGATGGGCTGGGCTGGGCTGGATGCAGTGTGGGCTGAGCGGAGAGCGTGTGTCAACGGGGAGAAGATGCTTGTCAAGCAAATAGTACTACCAAGTTAAAGAAAACAGGGGATCGTACTAGAATGGGAGGTGGTGTTTTGTCTCAGGGGGTGCATATAAATTTATTTAAAAGTATAAATACTGATTTGAAATGTCAAAAAATCGGAAACAATTTCTGTGTATATACGGACATTCTAGGTTCACACACAATTCAGGAAAAAGAACATCCTTTTTCCTTTTAAATGTATGATTTCGTGGTAATTTCTATTGTTCTTTTAAATGTATGATTTCATGGTAATTTCTATTGTTCTCTTTCATCCTTTGTCCGACATACTGACATAGTAAAGATTTCTCCAGTTCGGTTTAGGTGTTAAAATGACATCGTTCAAACATACAGTGATGACAAATTGTTTTGGACAGTGTCGTACCTAGGGGGACCACCAGGGGCCAAGCCCCCCCCCCCCCCCCCCCCACAATGATATGATGCAGGGATAATGATTGTTTTAGAGTAATTTTTTTGTATATCTCCTGAAGATTAGCTTGGTTGGCCCCCCTTAGGGAAAACGTCGACCCTCCTTGAGTGTGTCTCCGACCTCGGACGTTGCTGTCGAATAGAATTCCCCAGATCCAACTTCTTCTGGCTTGTGCTTGGATCAACGTTGTCAAAGATCCTTTGATTTTTTTCTCGGGGATGTGTTGTCTTGGGTTAGTTGCATCGTTAGTGATAACAACATACTTATTCGATGATCCTTTCCTTCTAGTCTATTCGAGCAAGTTTATCAATGTATGGGATGATGTTGTGGTTGCGTGTCTACATTAAGGTTGTGCCATGTTAATATGTTTGAAGCGATTGCCAATCTCCGTCGTATGTAACTTTTTTCTACTACGATGGTTCAATGAGCTTTTGGATCTGGTTAGGTACTTAAGTAGTTGAGTTCGTTTAAGTTCTTCATTTGTCAACATAGTGGTAGAACAATGAGTTCAACGGCTAATTTGGCGAAACTTTTGTTTCTTAGTGTATTTTATTGTCTTTTTTTCTGCATCTCTCGGGAAAATGATCCAATATTTGGTTACTCTTTGTCAAAATTAATATTATCTCGATTTGATTTCAAAAAATTGTGGTTACCTAAGTCAAAAAATGTTCTGTGGCTAGTTTGAGTTGATGAGGACAAGTAGGATGGACGTATCCATGCTCACAAAGTAGAGCATGTTCAGATATTGATTGAGTTTCATAGCTCTAAATTAACCACTGATGAAAGGGAAATAAAGAGTGAAGCGGTGGCCATGGCCGGCGGCATAGATACGGAGGAATACCCCAAGCTCGATCAAAGCGGTACCCTGTCCACGAGGGCACTTCCTTCCTTGCTTCCAGTAATTCCGCCATTATAAATACCCCCGAGGTTCTCACTCCCCCAATGCTAAACTGCTACAGAGCACCAACCAAAAGCCTTTCTCCTTTTCCGCCATTAAAATACTCTAGCCAGAAGAAACTCTCCGAAGCGCACCAGTAGTGCCCATACCTTCTTCCACCTCGCTACGATTCACTTCTCCATCCCCCGACCACGACCACAGGATTTCAGTAGCGCGTGCGCTGCTGCTTTGTACTCGCGCGAGATACACTGTGCCGCTTTTGCACTCCGGGTGGTGTGGAAATTAGGGAGTCGCGAGGCGGGTGATGTACGGCGCGCCGCTGTCCAAGGACCTGAACCTGTCAATCCAGCAGCAGCAGCCGGTCGCCGGTGTGCGCACGCCGCCGCAGATGAGCTCGCCGGGGCTTCTGAGGTACAGGTCGGCGCCGAGCACTCTGCTCGGCGACGTGTGCGGGGACTTCCTCCCGGCCACCGGCGCCGGAGCGGGGCACAGCCCGGGGAGCCCGGACCACAGCGCAGCCGACGCCGTGTTCACCCGCTTCGTCGCCGCCCCGCCCCGCCCTGCCCCGGCAGCGCCCAACCACTTCGCGACAGACACGGCCGCCTCCATGGCCTCGCAGCAGCATCAGCAGCAGCTGATGTACCAGTCGCAGCAGCAGATGGCGGCCATGGAGGGCCTGTTCCGCACCGCGAGCTCCGGCGGCACGGACCCCGCTGACGCCGCCGGTGCCGGCAACAACGGCCTGCTTCGCCAGAGCAGCTCCCCCGCCGGGTTCCTCAATCATCTGAACATGGACAACGGTTGGTAGCTTTAACTTCTTCCCCAGTACTCCTCGAGCTTAATTTTCTTGGCTCTCGCGCGCGCTCTGTGCAGCACAGCAGCGGCAATCATGAGCTAGTCTAGATACATAGACTGATAGAGTAGCAGCAGCTTTTCATTTCTGGAACTGTCTCGTCGTGCAATTAATGGGGTACCGTTACCCGCAGGATACGGGAATATGCTGCGAGCGGGCATAGGCGGCGCCGTCAACGGCGGCGGGTACAGGAACGGCGACGCGCGGCTCAAGGGGCAGCTGAGCTTCTCGTCGCGGCAGGGGTCGGTGATGTCGCAGATCTCGGAGATGGTCAGCGAGGAGCTCGGCGGCGGCGGCAGCGACGAGGACGAGGCTGGCAGCAACGGCGCCGCGCGCGGCAGCTACGGCGGCATCCCCGGGTACCCGACGATGGGCGCCTCGCCCGGCGGCTGGGAAGACCCCTCGCCGTCCCCGCCGCTGCCCGATGGCCTGTCCGCCGGAACCATGAAGCGTCCCCGCGAGGCCGCCGCCAAGAACGGCGCGTCGAGGCAGCTGAAGCAGCAGTACAGCCTGCCGGCCGGCAGCAAGCCGTCGCCGGAGATGGCCGCCATCGAGAAGTTCCTCCAGTTCCAGGACGCCGTGCCGTGCAAGATCCGCGCCAAGCGCGGCTGCGCCACCCACCCCCGCAGCATCGCCGAACGGGTCCGTACCACACTGAACGCCGTTTGCACCTGATACTCTGCAGCGATCCCCTAAGCTCGAGATATATATCCATGTCGTGCCGATCGAACTGACGCCATGGTGGTGTTGGTCGTACGCAGGTGAGGAGGACGAAGATCAGCGACCGCATCCGGAAGCTGCAGGACCTCGTCCCCAACATGGAAAAGGTAATTACGCAGCCGTACGGGCCGTACGCTGCACCGCTGCCGATCAATTTAACCCAATAGTAGCAAAATTGTTGGGCCGCGCATGATTAGTTCTTTGCCGCATTTGGTTTGCGCGCCATGGATTGACCACGGCGAGTACGCTGCTTGGCTCTAGCTAGCCACGCGTCCGATGCCCGTACTAACTGTTCCCGTTGGCGTCACTGCAGCAAACCAACACGTCCGACATGTTGGATCTGGCTGTCGACTACATCAAGGAGCTCCAGATGCAGGTCAAGGTATGTCCACCCGTGCCCTTGGTGCTGCATTTTTGCTTTCGAAACTGTGGTGTCGATGGTAACCGGCCTAGTGATAGCGAGATCAATCGATGAGATGATCTTGTGCTACGAAATGTTAAAATCGACCGGATCTGCCCTGTGAACGAGGGCAGGGGGCAACTTTGATTAGGCCTATATCCAAATCCTTCACGTGCATTCTCATAGTTAGCTGATCGAGTAATCTTTTTTGTTTTATGCCGACCATTTCTCTGAAATTTCTCGAGCTGACGACAAATTAATATTCTCAAAGCAAAAAACCTCAAAGAGAGCCCATGTTGCCCAATTTCTAACAGATTGAAAATTTCATTTTTTGTTTCACTCCAAGCATTTCTGAAATAAATATAAACAGTCAGTGGAAGTTTACCATACATGTATTTTTTTGTAAAATATTTTTCCATATGCTATCTTGTACAATAATGACAAATGCGAAGACAAAAAAAAAAGAATCTTTGTAGGAGTACTTAGAGCCATTTTTTGTGATTTTTCAGTGACACAAAATATGCCGTATTTTTCACAAATAAATTCAGATTATTTTGAAACTTTTAAATATGGATTCTGTAAAAATATGTTTCCATATGCCACCTTTACAAAAAAAAATTATAATTGTGAAGAAGAAGAAAAAAAATGAAATTGTGTAGGATTACTTAGAGCCATTTTTTGTGGTTTTTCTGTGCCCAAAATGCGCCGTATTTTTCAACAAAATAATAGATGTCCGTAGAAGTCATCTACTATCTATCTATGTGAACAAATCTAAACATTTTGGAACTTTTAAATATGGATTTTGATAATTTTATTTGAAAATTTCCTGGCTAAGCCATATGTCCGCCCTCTTTGTCAAAGTAGCTGATAAATGGTGATTTTGTTGATTCACTGAAGGTGATGAACGACGGGCGGACGAGCTGCACCTGCTCGGCGAGCAGGCAGAAGCGCTTCGGCAGCTGATCGAGCTCAACCGCCGGCGCAATGCGCCACAGCCGGAAGAGAGGAAGAAGCATCTTCAAGCACCATGCCGAAACGCTCCCAGTCGTCTCTTTCCTTTTCGGTTCTAGGCTCCTTAGCTATTAGTAGCACACAAGCTGTTCACCCGTGTACGTCCGTCGTGCCAGTAAACGTCGCACGCAGAACACAGGCAGCGCTGTCAGTCATCAATCAGTCATCAAGCGGTAAACAGGAGATGCACGAGAAACGGGACCGAGTTAGCATATGCAGGTCCGCCATTAACAGTCCTCTGGCCCCGGAGTGAGACAGGGGGGCCGTATTTCAGAGACATTTGCAAGCTTGATTTCAGTTTCTCCCCTTACTGTCGTCGTCATGCTGTGGCCTAGGCTGGGATTGCGAAGTGTGTACATACCCTGCAATAATGATCTTAGCTGAGCTAGGAATACTGGTATTTGTTCATTCGCTGGTACTGTAGCAAGCTAGCAAATCCTACATGAGTAATGTAATGTTGTTTCACAAGTCACAAGAGGTTGTAAAAGGAAAGGGCTGGACTGGTTTGCTATCCAAAGGGGTCGGCCGAACGAAGCGGGCGGATCCATTGAACGAGGAACAGAGCGTTCGTCCAAATGCGTTCTTTTCTTGCTCTCATGGCGTCAGCCGTCGCTGTCTCCTGAATCCTGATCCTCCGCTAGCTCTGCCGCCATCTCATCTGCTCCTCCAACCTGTCTCGGTATCCCTCCCGCCGCTGGTTGCGTGGCACGGCTGTTTCCGCAGCTCCGGTGACACGTGCGTTCGTCGCCAGTTTCTCGGCCGTGCTGCCCGGCTGGTCCGCGCGTCTCTGCGGTGTCGGCAACGGCCGCAGCCGCCGCAGATCGTCGTCGAAGAAACAGAGACAGGAGATGAGGAAAGACAAGAACTGTGACGGCCTGAACCTGAGAGCGACGGCAGTGAATCGTGAGAGCTGAGTCTGGCCGTATTCCAATGCCGGGATGTCGGCATGCCGCACAATCTCGCCGAAAAAAAAAACCGGGGACGGCGGCGGCCTCTGCCAGATTTCTCATCGCTCCTTTCCTACAGTACAACTTTCGCCTCATATACTTGCCTCGATTTGCCTCTCTGGAATTTTTTTCTTTCATCAGAGCTTCGTGCGTACCCTACGGTACACCAGGCAAGGTCGTCGCACCCAGCGCCTAAGCAACAAAGCATAATCGTTGTGACGCCATCTGAGTATCTTGTTTCTGGATTTGTACGAGCAGGAGTCCGACTGTTAGGGCGCGATTGTTAGGTCACATCCCCTCCAAATAGGCCTCTAGTATGAAAAAGTCAACTAATTGAATGTTCTTTCGCGGTCTGCGTTGTGGCTGGCATGCTATGCAAAGCACCTTCGGTCCAGACCCGCTTGATAGTTCCAAATCGATCATTTCCCCGGATGTAGGCGCCATCCGTACAAAAAGTGGAAACGGCGTGCGCGCGGGAGGCCTACTCGAGAACGTGAGAGGAACCAAAATCTTTGGCTGCGTTTCGCGGGATAGTAGTGTCACCTCTTCTCTTTTCGATCATCTCCAAACAGGAAATCCCCCATACCAGTCTCGACACCGGCGGCGGCGGCGGTTCTACAAATCTACTCCATCTCAGACCAAGGGAGGCGCGGCGGAGGTCTTCTTCAACTTCGGCCTTGCCTCCAAATCCACGGCAGCGATCTAAAATGGCGGAGGTACATCACCATGCCCTGCAAATCCTTATGTCCCTGTAGTTACTCATTAGCCCTATCGGTAGATTTAGCTGACCCTTATTTTAGATCTATTTGCTTAGGGCGACCGGATGAGCCTGATCCACCAGGAAACATCACTAGTAGCTGTGATTCAGGCTTGGATCCTCCTCCTCCACAAAAGATCAGTCATGTGAGCTGCGTATCCACCAGTGAGTTATGGTCTGATGCTCGAATGACATCAAGAGAGGATTGCCAATCTTAACTACATCTACAACATGAATGATGTAGAGGTTGTTCAGATGCTTAGGATGAGAAGAGCCCCATTCTATGAACTAATCAAGAGGTTTAGGGAGAGAGGACTGCCGCAGGATACCATCGACACCTATGTGGAAGAGCAAGTTGCTATGTTTCTTTATGTTGTCGACCATAACCAGAGGTTCAGAGTTATGCACAACACCTTTGAAAGATCCATAAAGACTATATCTCGCTATTTCAACCAAGTCCTTTATGCAATTGGGCAGCTTAGGCAAGAGATGATCAAGCCTCCATCTGGTGAAACAGCAAGCAAGATACGAAACAGCAAGAGATGGTACCCCTACTTCAAGGTGAGCTAATTTTTTTATTTGCACAATCTTTTTGAACTGTGCAATGCACACAAGCTTGACTCTCTGTCTATTCTTATCATGATAGGACTGCATTGGGTCAATTGATGGTACTCATGTCACTGCTAGAGTGTCGAAATGCCAATCAGCAGCATACAGAGGCTTGAAACACTACACCAGCCATAACGTACTAGCTGCTGTCGATTTCGATCTCAAGTTCACTTATGTCCTTGCTGGTTGGGAAGGATCAGACCAATATGCAAGCATTCTAAACGACAGCCTGAACAGACCTGATGGCATTCAACTCCCTGAAGGTAAGTTCTACCTTGGAGATACAGGTTACACTTGTCGGCCAGGAATCCTCCCACCTTCAGGAAAACTAAGTATCATCTGAACGGGTTCTCTTCAAGGAACAGACCACAAAATACAGAGGAGTTGTTCAACCTTAGACACTCTAGACTCAGGGTGACCAACGAGGGGGCTTTTGCTGCATTGAGAAATAGGTTCAAAATCCTAGACCAGAAAACATTCCACACTTTCCCCACTCAAGTAAAGCTTGTTCTTGCTTGTTGCATCCTGCATAACTGGAACCTGGGCTAACGCGAGGATGACTATGTCGCAGACGAGGCTGAATTTACTCCTGATGATGTGGAGGCTGGACATGGTGTCGAGCAGGGCGACACCCAGTCTTAAAGAACAGGAGGAACGACTGGGCTCAGTCAATGTGGTTGCATTGAAATGATGTCTTCTATGGTTGACATTGAAGCAAGAATCATAAGGTTTGCACCCCCTAGGCCGCAATTGTTGACATGTTTCCCGGTCTATAATGTTGAACTGTCATTTGTATGTAGCTCAAATGCACGTAATGCTGCTGACATGCTAAACTAGCAGTGCTTATCTGAATAACTGCTATTCGTACGTAGGGCTCGGTTAATATGCCTGTAATTCAATTGTTTTCTCGCTGTGTGTTATGAGGTCGTTTGTAGTGTCATGGTGGTGTGCTATATTAACCTCACCACCGAAGAGAAGAGATGACTAGATAACCTGCAAAGCATAAACCAAATAGATGACCCTGAATCCAGTTCAGGCGATTGAGCCATCACGTAGGTACTAATCAACCTGGGAATTTTTTGTTCTCTAGAGGTGACCCGGGCCACCAAACGAAACATCCAAGTTGGTTTTTGGCTCGTATGGTGCGATTAACGCCAGCCATACTGCGCCTAGAGAGCCTAAAAAGGCATGCGAGCAACCAATCACACCCTTACTTTCGCTTTGCCGGTTTCAGGGAGATATATGAACCACACGGTTTAGTGAAAATCGACTTCATAAATCTTGACCAAATATATATTTAAACTATGAGTGTGAAACTTTCTAGCTCAACCTACACGTACCTGGTTTCTTTTCAAAGTTTGAAAATACCATTTTGAAGTTTCAAAAAATTATGTAGAAAATTCTAGATGTAGGCAATGTTTTATCAACGTGCAAAGTTTCAATTCCAAATACCTTATATTCAAGACTCTATAAAAATGAAAAGATCTGACAGGTTTTGAGGTTTTGCACTGTTTACTACTATATACGTCAGATTTTGTTACTTTGCATAGCCACCATCATAAGGTTTGAATTTAAATTTTCATGTTTGTAGAAATCAAAAGTGTCTATATCCAGATTTAATTTCAGATTTATGGAAACTTAAAACACCATTTTTTATTTTTTTTCAAAATACAAGCTACATACATTTGTACTTTCTATGCAAAATATCAACATCGAAAATATAATTATTTTAATTAGAATCATTACAAAAAAATTATATTGTATGCATATGGTATTATAGAAGTTGATATTTTCCTATGTACTTGGTAAAACTTTGCAGAGTTTGACTTTGACTAATTCTGGATCACAAGATAATTATAAATGGAGGGAGTATATCTAAGCATGATTTTTTTAATGTTAAAAATTGGCTATGCTAGTTGCTTGATTTAATCTTCATTTCTTTTATTTCCGCGCTGCAGATATATCAAATGGATCATGACGTCACGTATACACATAAAAATACCATATGAGGTAGATTTACTAAAAACGCAAATATATGAGAAATGGTAGAGTTGCATACACCAGTACAAAGAAATTGTGCCACAAAAAATAAACAAATGTCATAATATACAGTTTTAGAGGATTATACATGACCTTTATGAACCATATATAATTACAAATATTGTAACATGAAATCAAATCAGGTCCGCTGCTCGCAACAATTACAAATATTGTAACGTGAAACCATGTATAATTACAAATATTATGGGGGATGGCTCACTCACTTCGCACCGTCAATGATGAAAAAGTGTTACAAACAAGCAACATTGGCGAGATCGGGCCCAGTGCTCGCTGTGCATGGGCGCACACAAAAAAATGCATCGTCGGTTCTGGCTTGTATGATGGGTTCACCTACACCGTTGGATAACAATAACGGTGTAATTGGTATCAACTTGATATAAATACACTTTGTTCATTGATAAAAGCTTAAGAACAAGGAAAAATATGAGTTTTTTTAAAAGGGAGCGCCCAACCTCTGCATCAATTGGCAAAAGTTCGTGTAGAGCTGGGTTAAAGAACGGTAGAGTGTACATTAGTATATGGAAATGAAAAATTTGAAGTTAGGCCCTTGAGATTGCATGGCTAGTGGATACACGAAACTCATGGAGAGACTCCACTGTGTTCATTTTCTGAAAGAAAAAAAACTTAGTTGTGTTGGACATATATATGTCAAAATACTCCCTTGGTCGGGCTGTCCTAGCGTCTAAAATAATGGAAATATCTAGCTAGATTTTTTTTATTTATAAATGGGGTATCAATTAGCCAGATTGATAAGCAAAACCGCCGTGACGCGAATGGCCAGTTGGCCAACGTACACACATGCTGCATTCGACATGAGTGAGCACGTACGGAGCTAGCTAGTGGTTGTTTGTTCGCAAACAGACCCGGCCGGGAACAAAACGCACGCATGCATCTTGAAATTGTGTCGACCGTGGTCACGCCTGCGATCCAACCGTCACTGGTGCCGGCCGTATTATAGGGCTGCCGAACGCACCACAAATCCATGCATGCATGGGTTAGCCGCGAGCATGCAACACTTGCACGGAAGGGTGAAGCTTGGCCACTGCCCACTGGCCATAACTGAAAGAAAATGGTGCGTAATCAGGCCTCCTCTCGGTTCGTTTGGCAAGTAGCCGCAGCATCCTGCTTGAGCGATCGGTGCGTAGGTGAGTGATCGGCACTCCCCGCTCTCTGCTACGCTAGCTAGAACCACTAGATCAGGCCGGTGTGTAATGAGCTAGAAAGGTCGTCAGAGGTGACATCACGTCGGAAAGATCGTCGAGCTTCTGCTGCGCCGGGCGGTCGATTTTGCGCCGTCGTCGTCTTTTTACTTTCCCTGCGTAATCAGGGTTACAGTGCAGTAATCAGGGTCAACTTTTGTCGTGAACTCGTGATATTTTTCTTTTTTGGTCGTATACTACTTTGGTCCAGCTTATTTAATTCAGTGAGGTCCCGGCCGGCACACTGAACGGAAGGTCCCTGCGTACGTGACTGTAACAAGGCTTAATTGATGATGATGCCGAGATTTTGGGTTGGGTTGGTTTGGACGCACCGCCGTTTTTTCAACGGTGCGCTCTGATGCTGAGGGTACGTGTGTACTGTCACTGTGTACGGCGGAGCGGAGGCTACAGACGGTGGGTGTTACCGTGTTTGTTTCTCAAATGCTCGGAGCTACCACCACACCGCACCACCGACCGGCCGGCGTTCTGGCAATGCGGACGTTGGTAGATGGTAGCTAGAGTACTGTCTAATCGGGTGAAGCATCTTGTTAGAATGTTCGAAATTGAAGCAATGCTTGCTGTCCTAAGCAAGGGATAACACAAACTGCTCTTTTACTTCATTAGTCTGTGAAGTCATGGAGCAAGTCCAAGTGAGCCCCTACCACAATGAGTGCAACACTCCGAAGCTCGGGCTCACTCTAGAGCCCGACATTTAGAAAAGTCCAAAACCATTTTGAAAAAAATCTACATGTAAGCATGTATGTACGAATGTATCATTGAAGTGTGTAAAATTTTAATATGAAATACTCAATACTCGGAGCTACATGAAAATGATAATTTTTTCTAGTAGTCATGAGTGAGAATGGTGAGAGAGACCACATGCATTCGTGCAGTGACCATTCCAATTTGATCGTTCACCCCTTCGTCTCCCTCTCCTCCTAGGTATCCTCAAAAGTTTCTTTCTGAGGATGTAGATCAATGTTCCAATCTAGTCTTTCACTATTGATTTGTTATACCAAACTATTTTTACTTTTCTACAACTAGATTCCGATCTCTCGACATACCATCCTAACCAGCAAGGTTTCTTTATTATATCAAGAAAAGTTAGCAATGCAACAATGTAACTAAATAGTAAGATACACAAATAATTGGTATATGATTTTAACTTCGCGCGTGAACTTTTTGACAACACATTTGAAGCATTTGTTACAAAGGGCATGGTCTTTGTTGTTTCTTTTTTAGACGACTACCTCTTAAAAAACTTTGGTTAAATCAAATTCTTCTGCATCCTATAAAAATAGAAAAATTACAACGGTCTATATCTTCACATATTAATTTGAAGCACTGGTGAATTGAAAATATGTGCCTTTGTTTGTGTCTGTTTATTTAAATATCATGAAAAATAGCTTCTAAGTAAGCTAATCGAGATTTCTAGAATACATTATTGACTATTTAAGGCATAAGTAAATATTTATATAATAATCAATGTACTAAATAAAAATCCAAGAATATGCAATTTATCTCAAAGGGTATTGTCCATGAATTATTTTGCCCCTATAACAGTGAGTACAACATTCTGAAGCTCACGCTCTAGTGAACTAATGGCTGGCGTGTAGTTGATGATTATGGCCAGACAGTTGGGAAACTCCAAGCGGAAAGTATGATGAGCACAGCAGCAAGTCTTTTCCCTCAGTAAGAAACCAAGGTTTAATCGTTCAGGAGAAGAGCAGACAATACGACTGAAGGTGATGCTTGCAAGCTTCGCGACAGCTCCGGACAATTTATAGGGCGCCTCGTCCAAGCTTTGCTTTGCGAGCAGCAACGTGGAACCTGCACACCGACAACCAAGTACTTTGTTCCCAACTTACGATGAGGTTGTCAATCTCACCGGTTTGCTTGAAACAAAGGGTATGAGCGTATCGAGTGGAAAACAGTAGAAGTATGCGAGTAAAGTAAACATGTGATAGCAATATGATAGAAATAGGACCAGGGTCCACAGTTCACTAGTAGTGTCTCTCCATAGATAAATAACACATGCTTGGTAAACAAATTACAGTTGGGCAATTGATAGAATAAAGATAACGTGATATGTCAAGAAGATCACTATGCGATTTACTCTGGGCATTACAACAAAATACATAGACCGCCATCTAACTGCATCTATGACTAATAATAGATGCAGCCAGGTCTTTCTATCATCATCATACTCTCTGATATAACCCAAATCCGCGTAGTAGATGCAGCCAGGTCGAACTGTCGGGTGCACTCTGGTGTCGACGGAGATAGACCGGATAAAATTGATGAAGAGGGCACGACTGCCAATGTTACTGACGGCATGGAGAGAGCGGCTCTCAGTGTCCACATGGTACACCAATGGTTGACCTTCCTCCAAATGCCCGTTGTCGTCAGTGCTGCCGCCCAACAACACAAGCAGCAGATCACCATCCGACTCCACAAGGTAGAACTTGGAATCATAATCATTTCCAAGTTCTGGAAATGAAAATAGTGTCTTCATGCTGACAGTGCTCGTGCGCTGCTCCAACTGGACATTGTTGGTGCACACTATTCTTCCGAACTCATTCACAGCTATTGCATACAATTCACCATTGAACAGGGTAATGCAATGCAGAGAATGGTCCTCGATCGTAAATCTTCCTTCTCCCCAATCATGTACATCTATATCCTTAGTTGGAGAGCTCTTATCGACCCAAGCAATTTCATTGGGATAACCTGTGCAAATGAAGACCATAGTCGGGGACTTCATTACAGCGACTGACTGCATAATCATAGATGGCATCTGCGCCTCAAACGTAGCGTTCAAAGTCTTTGTGAGTGGGTTCAGAAGCCGTATCTTGTGCGGCTGGTTCCTCTGGGCAAGCACGATGACGCCACAGTAAAAGCCGACGAAGTAGTATCTAAAAGGGAGTTGATGAAGATAACATTCAGCACTAAGATGTTTACGATTGATATGGATGAATTTGAACCTTGCATGAACTTCCATTAGATCGATGGTGACATAGCGGGATGTGCGGAGGTTGAGGAAGGAGAACTTAGCGGCGCGTGGAAGGGCGTGTTCTACCACGATCCATTCGTGCAGGTGCATGTCGGGCTCAGGTAGATCTGAGCGCCAATTTGTACAAACTTGCCTCAAAGCAGCGTAGGTGTCCACATACTCCTCGTTCGCCAGTAAGCAGTCGCCGATCTTGTGAAGTGGTCCGTCACCCTTAAGAGAGGCCCAGTTCACGGAGGCGCCGCGCTTGGATGCGCCGCCCTCGGATGCGACGGGCTCGGCGGCGACGGGCTCGGATGCGACAGGCTCAGAGGCGATGGGCTCGGAGGCGACAGGCTCGGGGGCGACGGCCGCCGGCGCATTCTTCTTCTCTATCACCGGCAGGGGAGCGCGCATAGGACGGTTGGGGTTTTTTGGATTCGGAGAAGGTGATGGGACGTGAGAGGCGTGGTTGCGTGCGTGAGTTATAATGAGATTGTATGCAGAGGGAGGGAGAGAGGGGCTCTGTACTTGCAAAGTGACGGTTCGTCTCAGCAGTTGACGTTTGGTCTCAACACGCGCACCGCGCGGCTAACCGCTGCTCACCGCGACACGCGTCCGTGGGACTGCACGTCAGCACCGTTACGTGTACTCAGTTCTACCCTCGAGTCTTACACTGGAAAAATATTTGTACTCAGTTTTCCCCCCGAGTACTAATACTGGCTAGTGCAATATACTCAGTTTTACCCTCAAGTGGCTGGTCAACAGAGAGTCAACACATGGGATTGAGCCATCTAATTGAGTCATTTCATGCGCAAAAAAATTTTAAAAAATAAAATCATAGTGCCTCCTACTCATGGAGTCTTGTTACGTGACCTGCCACGTAGGAAATCATAACAATCATATATAAATCAAGTTTTCACACGAATGGCCACTTCTGAAATCACTAGTAGCTATGAAGGTTCATGGCTTTCCACTCAAACCCCTTCTCAAAACATCTATACCCAAAACATAGTTTGTCTGAATGAGGCCATAATTTTTACACTCATGTATATTTGAATTGCTAATACTTTGAGGTAGGCCAACCTAGGTTTCATTGTACAAAACATATGTTTTTCTTTTTCTAAATCTCTTATTTGAATTCCTTAGCCTGTTTACTATTTACTTGCCCTTGTATCCTTGATACTACTCAGTTTTACCCTCTCCCTTCTCACAGAAGCCCAAACTTGGCCTGATTGGTCGAGCTGTTGTCACACGGATCGTGCCCACCTACCGTCGATCCTATGATCTAACGGGCAAGATCGTGCCACCCTCTCTCTATCTGTCGGTGGCAAACTACTACCCCTCTATGTATGCTAAATAACGAGTTGGCCACCGGATTCAACAAGTTTGGTAATCACGAATTTCCACTTCTTGTAGGCATTACTTTTCACGGTAAAATGATAAACTATCACGAATTTCCATTTAGGCATTACTTTTCACGGCAAAATAATAAACTATCACGAATTTCCTTTAGGCATTACTTTTCACGGTGAAATGATAAACTATCACGAATTTCCTTTAGGCATTATTTTTCACAGTAAAATAATAAACTATCACGAATTTCCATTTAGGCATTACTTTTCACGAATTTCCTTTAGGCATTACTTTTCACGGTGAAATGATAAACTATCACGAATTTCCTTTAGGCATTACTTTTCACGGTAAAATAATAAACTATCACAAATTTCCATTTCTTTTAGGCATTACTTTTTTGTTGAGATATAAACACCCACAACGGTCATCTCCTCCTTAATTTATTATGTAAACCCCACAATGGTCATCTCACCCTTATAAACCCCCACAACGGCCATCCCTTATGTCAATAGGTTCTGCCTCTCTCTTCTTCGTTTCTGCCTCTCTCTTCTTCGTTCACATACACTTGATCCATTGCCATGGCTTCCACGTCTTGGACGTCGACCGGAAGGGGAAGGGGAAGGGGAAGGGGCGGCCTGGGTGGTGGATCATCATCATTGCCACCACCACCGTCAACACTGCCATTGATCATAGAGGAGTTCTTAATCGTCATCTATGAAGACCCTTTGGCCAAGAAGGTACATACGCGTTCCCACATATATGATGCATGTGATTAATTATGTGCATGTTCCAAAAAGCCTTTAATTTCAAACGATCGGCGCTCGATCTCTTTGCAGGCACTCCCACAAAAGTTTGCGGACTATCTTGACAGCCAGGAGCCCACAAAGGTGTATCTACGAGCAGCTGATTGTGGTCCTCGTCTCTGGACCGTGGAGGTCCTATTTGACGGACAAGGCCGGATGTATCTCGACAAGGGCTGGGAGAATTTCGCCATCGCGCACGGTGTGGATTTCGGCTACATCCTACACTTCAAATATGAAGGCGATGATGTGCTCACAGTGAAGGTGTTCGACGTAACATTATGCAGGAAGTACTACTACACGGACGACGAAGATACTGACGATGAAAGCGACGACGACGTGAAGCCATGCATCCATCCCCTTTAGATAAGGGGATTATGACCAAGAATATATATGTAGCTTCATATGCATCGATTTAGAGATCTAGCTATTTTCTATATATTATGCATGTAAAAATAATAAGGAATCGCAATTTCCACCATGATTCGAGCACCACAGCCTCCAAACGATGCCGGTGCCGATATCGGCATCGTCAGAATGGCCATGCATGCTCGCCGCCACTGCTAGGTCACCGTCGGGATGCACCCTCAATCCCGTCCCCTCATTCGATCACTGACACACCAGAGATACCGCCGAGGCCAATGACGAACGTACATGCTGATGCCAATGCCGAACATGCACGCCGCTGTGGGCACGGCCATGCCGCCCCGCTATGTTGGACGCCACGGACCACCGCGAGGTCTTTTCTTTCGCCCCCACACTCCCCTAGCACCCATCTATACACGCCAGAAAGGAGAGACACTAGTTTTCTCTACATTGCTCGCGTTCGTGTCCAATACCGTCAGTCAAAGTGTTGAGGTCGTCGTCGATGTCCTCGGCCATTTCTTCTCTTCTTTGCATGGTTAAATGCGTCTAGTTCATATCTATCTAATGTGTCTGGTCTCGCCTCATGCAGTTCTTTGTGGACGTCGATCTCATCTCGGCACCCCGCAGGCCACCTCCTCCGTGCCATCGCTGTAGAGCTCCGTTTAAAAATCTAATCCTACCCGTGTATTGCCCCTTGTATCAGCGTCATGGCCCCACTTGTCATTCGATATACCGAAGCCCCACTCGTCCGTGTTTTGGTCAGGGATACGTCGATGCTTACGGTCAAACAAAGATGGATGCTCTGACGTGTATTTGCGGGCTCTACGTGGCCCCACTAGTCAGCAGTTAACGGTCAAAGGTGTTCAACCGTCGGGCAACCGGCCATTCCAGTACTGGTGACGGTTTCAGCCAAGGGCTTGGACAAAACTGAGGAAAAACTAAGGAGCTGGGGAAAACTGAGTACAACTAAGGACCCGAGGGCACGAAAATAGAAATCCCTTGTTTCTAACCATTGGCATGGTGATTGGTATGATAGAATTGACCATGTGAACCTGCCCAAATAATGTGAAGCCAACCAAATGAGGAATATTGTACACAACTAAACTATAATATAATAACACTAACAAAATATAAGTACTATAAAGATACAATAACAAATCATTACATGCGTCTCATAGACCAAACCTTTCTATTTTTCACTGACCTAACATTAACAAGGAGTATAATGCTCTAGAATTTTCTATTACCCTTACACCCAGACATGCGAACATAAAATTTTATAAACCTGTTTCGAGATATTTGTTAGAAAATACACTTTAGACTATCTCCCAAGTTATTTAATATACTAAAAATGGACCTCAATACATACATATACACTATGATTTATTTTAGTTCCAAAAATGAATCTGTTGACGTGTGCCATTTGGTCCTTTTTCATCTTCTTGATCTAGAGATAATTGATTAAATGTAATTTATTCTGAGAAACAATGCACGAAGAGTAAATAGTGATTGTAACTTTTGTTGCAAAATAATGTTAAATTATCTAAAGTATATTCAAGTGACAAACTCTAAATTTAGAATTAGTAATATTGCACCTTAAATTTGTAGGTACAATATCAAAGTGGCCAATTTAATTAAGTGTAATAGAAAACTATAGTTAACCATTATAGCTCTTATGCCAGCAAGATAAAATCAGCTCCTTACTGGGTTATTTGGAGAATTGTACCATTTTAATTTAGCTCCACGACAACCACATCTAAAATACAGAACCTTGTACCAGGATTATTTCAAACACCTGGACATTTAGGATCCTTTGTTAAATTGTTGGAGGTTATATGATCACATTGAGCATCTCCATGCAACGATGTTGTTTTCTTTATGTCAACGCCGGCTCCGGCGTGGATGATGTGCTCACCTCCACATCCTGACAAGAAGAAGGGCAAAGATTACTTTGGCAAAAAAAAAAATTGGTCAGGACTTACGAGATAATTAGAGAACAATCAGCTATCTGTTAGCATATATTTTTACGTGAAAAATCGAAGGTTTTATTTGTTGGAACGGTAGATTTACGGAAACACAAGAATTTGGAGTGACTCGGTTGAGTTCATTTTCTGAAAGAAAAAAAGCTCAGTTGTCGAAATTCCTCCTTGATCTGTCCTATCGTCCAAAATATTGGAAATATCCAGCTAGATTTTGTTTATAAGTATCAACCTAGATTTAGAGAGTAAAACTGCCGTCACGCGAATGGCAATTGGCCAACCGACACAGGCTGCATTCGCCATGCATGCGCACGGAGCTCTAGGTATTCCCAATCATGAGCTAGCAGGAGTCCGGCCGGCAGAAGAAAGAGAAAGGGAAATCTCACTTGAACATGATTGAGGCCTTCTCCGATGTATTGTTTCTTAAAGTGATATAGGTAGTGGTATATTTGAAGAAACAACATCTCCAATGTATTGTGTATTAAGGGTTGTATTTAAATTTAATGATTTGGAGGTCATGCATGCATTTGATTGGGCTAGCAATATTTTTTTGCCTATGATTGCATGTAAAGGTTGTAGCTTAGCTAAGATACAACACCACTCTCTTGCTTCATTTAATATAGTGCCATATAAGCAAATTACCTAGGATACCACGCTAAAAAAAACTCCCATTATGAAAGGCCTCAGCCGGGAAAAAAAAAACGCACGCATGCAGCTCAAATTGTGTCGATCCCGGTCACGCTCGCAATCCATCCGTCACGGGTGCCGGCCGTATTACAGGACTGCCGAACGCACCACAAATCCATGCTTGACTTGGCCGCGGCCACTGTCCATAACCGAAAGAAAATGTTGCGTAATCAGGCCTGCTCTGGGTTCATTCGGCAAGTAGCCGTATATGCTTGCGCGGTGGGCGTGCGTAGGTGTTTTTTTTAGGGGCAAGGCTAGCTTACAGGTGACCGTATCTCCGGACGATTTTCCGACAGCTACTGTAGCTTTCAGAACGGTGGTGGAGAAGAACGTGAGAAGAGAAAGAAAGGAACACGGAAGCAGCGCCGCTCGCCGAAGACGAGGAAGAAGAGAAGCCCTGCCGCTGAATACGAGACTTTCTCCGCCCCCGCATCCGTCGCCGGCCGAACCGCCGGCCACCGCCGCCCGCGGCGCTCCCGCGACCGCCTCTCCGCACCGCCCTCCTCAAAGCTCTTCCTCTGCCGGTCCTCCGTCGCCCCCAGTCTTCCCTCTAAGCCCCACCGCCACCTCTTTCTTCTCCGGCGTAGGCGCACCCCCACCCCCTCCCCTAAGTTCCAGTGCTCGCCGGCGGCTCGCTCCCGGCTCCCCATCGCCTTCTCCGCCGCGGCCAACCGCGGCTTCGTCGGCTCCGGCGAGGTGAACGGCGAAGAAGACCAGAGCGAGGTGGTTCCTATCCGGGCGCTGCGGCGGCGTTGCTCTCTGGAAGATGAACCAGAAAAAGGGATCGTAGATAGGAAGAACCGTGAGGATAGGGAAGGGAAATGATTAGGTAGGCCCCACCCAACGCGGTTGGTGCGTGCGTGCGTGCGGTGTCTTCGATCGTTGCCACGATCAACCGGTAAGGAGCCAATCTGTTTTTTTAGATGAGGTAAAGAGTTTCCAAAGCATACGCCCAATCTCGATCGGTACGTACGTTCCAAGTTTCAGCTAAACAGCACAACAAACTCCTTTTCTTGAACTTGGATCGTACGAACCCTAACCGAAGCATCAATCTGATCATTCGGGCAGCGACGATTTCTTGCGCTCGAATATCCAATCGAGACGTCGAATCCGCGCGCGAGGGCGTGATCTAGACGCGCTGTGGTTGCTGGTGGTCGGCCAGGCATTGACAACTACGATGAGCTGGTTCCCATGCGCGCCGCGGCGGCAGGAGATGCCGAAGCGAAGAATCCTTGTCGTGCCTCTCCTAATCAAAAACCCTACATCCGCCGGCGAGCCAATGGAAACAACTGCAGAACGCGCACCAGGAGTAACGACGCGGTCGCACAGCCGCCCCATGGCCAACCTCGCCCTTGCTCCCTCCATCCCGGAGGAGATCCTAGTGTGGGAGATATTAGTCCGCCTTTCTGCCAAGGATATTCTCCGTTACCGCCTGGTCTGCCGTGCCTGGCGCCGCCTCACCTCCGCCGCCAATTTCCTCCTTGCTCACCACGAGCGCCAGCCGTTGCTCCCTGTGCTCACACTATACGGTACAAATAAAGCAGAGGGCAGCGATTTGCCAATCTTCGAGCGCGGTCGACCTGTTCTCGGCTTCGATGACTACAGCTTCCAGATCCATGCCTCGTGCGATGGCCTCCTCCTTCTTTCGCTCTTTGGCCCTTGCTTCAGCATCTGTAACCCGGCCACACGCCAGTGCACTCGAGTCCCATGCCTCGACGCCTGCGACATCTACATTGCCGCGTTGTACCTGCACTGTCCATCTGGGGAGTATTGCATCCTGTACAGGAAGGATAGAGACCGGAATCATCTCAAAGGTGCCTATTACATCCTTATGGTGCAGCCGGGGAGCTTGCCTAGGTGCATTGGAGTTCCTTCAGATATCCTCGGTGGCGAGAAAGTTTTGTTGACCTTCCTCAAATCGAGTGCTACTACGTTTGCCTCACCAATCCTGTTCCACAACTGTCTTCACTGGGACCCTGGTTGCTTTCTTGGCAATGCCGACATAGTCGTTTTTGACACGATGGTTGAATCATTCCGATTCATGCGCAGTCCGACTGGTGCTACTAGATTTTGCACTCGTTTGTGCGACATGAAAGGTTCAATGGGCTTTAGTTGCTTGGACAAAGGGAGAAGAGTCGCCAAAATCTGGGTGCTGGAGGACTACGAGAGGGAGGTCTGGTCATTCAAGTTCCACGTTAAATTCCCGAAGGAGAGCTTATGTTACTTTCAAGATATATGTCATATGGTTACGTCCCCCAATGGAGATGTGTTGGTCTATAGTCATCACTCGAATAATGTTTACATGTTCCACTATGACAACAAAGGCAAGTTGCTAGAGAAATTTCAATGCGTTTCTTGGAGTTTGGGCATCGTTGGACATTGGTTCAAGGAAAGCCTTGTCAATCATAACTTCTTCCTTGGGAGGGATGGTGGCTATGCTAGACAACCAAGTCTTTTCCATAGGCTCTAAGGTACCTCAAAATACTTGTTATTTTAGAGAATTAATCTCCATTGCAAATCCTAGAGTTATTTTAGCATACTAGTTAAGATGGACCTCTTCTCTCCTCATGGATGTAAGACATGTTCCACACAATCTGGTTACGTAAATAAAATATTCACTGATAAGTGATAACCACCGTCACGGTTTTGGTGCTAGAATATCTACATTGTGTATGAGTATTAGGTAACATTTGGACATACATAGTCACTTACAATATCACCTCCACCTCCACAATGAAAACAATAATTTGGCGTCTCTTGACATATCTTATAGTAGTGATTAAGTTACCGAAAACCTGATCCATATCAGTCACATATGATTTCACGTGAACATAGAAAAGAATTTTCATTGTACACGTCATGTGATTAAAAAAATGCACATATTAGGAATTTCAGGTTGTTTAGTCAATTTATCTATTCTGAAGCCGTAGGCCACTGTGCCTTGAATGCCTCCTGCATTTTATCTATTTTGTCGATGTTTAAATGCATGTTGGGTGATGTGGTAATTCACAAACGAAATCCATCAATTAAAATTTTAATGGCATGCTCTAAAATTTCTTTCACATAACTCTATATGCATATGTCTGTTTTAGCTTGCCCTAGCATAAATTTAAAGCTTACATGGTTCATTTAAGTTTCGTATCATCTTAATTAATAACGAACATTGACTCTCCCTGCTGCTTTCAGAAGATGGAGGATTAATATCTATATTAATAGGTAATACTGTGGGTTACAATGTGAAGATTAAATTTTAGGTGCTGCTAGTGGAAGAATTTGAAATATTATGCTCTCATCCGTGACACTTACTTTTTCAATTCGTAACGTTAGACACAATACAATTCTCAACTCTCATTTGTACTCCTTTAAGTTCATTTGCTTCTATTTTGCAGTTTTTTGCAGTTTGTTTGTACATATTATGAGTAAACATGTGTTTTAGACTAAGCAAATCAAGTGCATCATTGGACTTAAATTTGTGCATCCAATTATCATGGACAATGAGATCTGACAAATACAAAAAAAAATCCAGATACCCCAGACACAAGGAGTATTTAGAATTCGTGATGACTCCAACTGAGCTAGTATAGAGAACTCCCTCATGACCTCTGGTTTCAACATACATACAGATCTATAGAATTTTTTAATCTTCTAAGGAAGTCCGTACCATTTAGTTTGTTGGTTCTTTGTTTAGGTTGAATGGTCCTCATGCAGATTTTGCATTTGCACGAAAACAAAGCGTCAACTTTCCGAGTTTTTTGGAGAGGGGATTTGCTGCACATGAGCACCAGTGCTCCCTTCACTTTTAGAATTTTGAATTTTTAAAATCTCATACTTTTATGTCTCCAAAAATTATAGCGTTAAATATATAGATACATATGTACAAGAGGAGTGTGTGTGAAAAAGTTCCATTAAAAATACGTTGTATTTTGAAAGATATAAAAAGACAAATTTCTCATAGTAAATAGTAGTAAAGTAGTAGTAAAATAATTTAATTTTTTGTCAGAAATTTGTCATTTTATATATCCTAAAATATAAAGTATTTTTTGAAGGAACTTTTTCATGTATGCTCCTATTGTATATATCTTTCTATATATTTAACGCCATAATTTTTAAAAACATAAAAGTGTGAAGTTTTGAAATTTTCAAAAATCTGAAACTACGGAGATCACTGGTCCCCATGTTTCAAATAAACTTTCCAGCTTGTTGGTTCTTTATTGAAGTTTTGATCTTCCAAGGAAGTCCGTACCATTGATGGTCTCTTTCTTACCCTTCGGTAGTTCACATGTCTCCGCCATGCCGCCCCAATAGAACATCGTAGAAGAACAGTGACCGTAACAGTCTGGGGCATCCATGCTGGGTCGGTGACAAGAACTGTGACAGACTGCGAGAGTGCGAACACCGGCCGTACGGAGGATGTTGGCATGCCGCACAATTTCGCTATAAAAACTGGTAGGCCTCCTCGAGATTTCTCAACGCAAGCATCTAGTAAGTTAATTCTCGATTAACCTATAACGCAAGCATCTAGTAGTGAAAGCCGAACCATTACTTTTGCTAGCTCCGACAAAAACTTTGAATCACTCAAAAAATCATGACGCCCAGCAACGCGGTCGTCAGAGCCTCAGAGGCGTCCTTTTACTCAAACGAGCAACAACGATTGCTTTCGCTTCATATTGTTTTACACTATATATAACAGCTTATCGGCGGTGCTAGTTGCCCAACCAAAGCTTCATTCATTTTATTCCCGCACTGTAAAGATATCAAACATCTTAGAACATCGACTCTGTCTTGAAAAATTATGAAAAAGTTCATTTCAAACCTTGAACTTATAGGTGTTGGGCGAAATAAACCCTGAACTCGAAATCCCTGTCGTTTGTACCCTAAACTATTGAATCCCGATCTAAACTAAACCTTAGACATGTTTTCCATAGCAATGAAAAAAATCCTGAATTGCTACTCTCACTGTCTATGTTGGCCCACCTGTCATATTCTTCTTCCTCAATCGATGTATCTACCTTGAGCGAGATTGCTTAAGCTGGCCACCGGCGCAATGGACGTGGACGCACGGCAGTGAACCAGGTTGATGTGCTGCTGATTGGGGATTCCACGACAGAGTTTGATGGAGTTCAAGCAGCCGGTAACCAGGGCCAGGAGCGACGCGCTAGGTTGGGGTGGGGCGGCGTGCGGAGATTGGAGACCGCTAGCCGGCGGCGACTGCCGCACCTGTCCTCGGCGCCCGCCCTGGATCTGGATCAGGCGACGTCTCCGCCTCGCATTTCGGCCTGCGCTCCGTCGCATCCACCGCGCCCGGCGCTCTGCCGGCGCCTTGATGTCTACACACACGTCTGTTCTTGTAGACAGGGTTGGGCCTCCAAGTGCAGAGGTTTGTAGAGCAGCAGCAAGTTTCCCTTAAGTGGATCACCCAAGGTTTATCGAACTCAGGGAGGAAGAGGTCAAAGCTATCCCTCTCAAGCAACCCTGCAATTACGATACCGAAAGTCTCTTCTGTCCCCAACACACCCAATACACTTGTCAAATGTATAGGTGCACTAGTTCGGCGAAGAGATAGTGAAATACAAGTGGTATAGATGATTATAAGTAGTGCATACAATCTGGAATAAAAATCGCTGCGAGCAAACATGTAACAAAACAGCAAGTAAACGGTGTGCAATGCTTGGAAACAAGGCCTAGGGATCATACTTTTACTAGTGGACACACTCCCAACAAATATAACATAATTGAACAAATAAACAACTTCTCTCCACTATGGTACTCTAAATTACTCTCCTATTGAATAACACTAATCATTGCGTAGGGCTACGAAGCACTCCTTAAAGTTCATCAAGTACTTGACAAACATCACTCATAGAGATATTCAAATCAGATCACAACTCAAGATAGATATTATTGCAACTTAGACCAAGTACTAACACGGTGCACACACTGTCAACATTACACCATGAAAGGAGGAATAGATCACTTTAATACTATCATAGTAATAATTATTCTCATAATCCATAAGAGATCACAATCGTAGCCTAGACCAAGTACCACCATGATGCACGCATTGTCATCGTTACACCATGGCAGGAGGAATAGATTACTTTAATAATACCACTAGAGTACACATAATATCTGAATAATAACATGGACTTGTTCAACATGATACAAAGCTCACGATCACATAAAGATCACATCATGGGAGAGAGAGGTGAACCACATAGCTACCGGTAGAGCCCTCAGCCCCGGGGATGAACTACTCCCTCCTCATCATAGGAGACAACAAGGTTGATGGAGATGGCGGTGAGGTCGATGGAGACGGCGATGGAGACCGATGGAGATGGCTCCGGGGGCACTTCCCCGTCCCGGCAGGGTGCCGGAACAGAGACTTATGTCCCCCAAAATTTGTCTTCGACGGCGGTGGAGCTGCGGAACTGTTCTGGAAAAATCGTTGACTCCCTTAGGGTTTTCCGTCCCGAGGCTTCTTATAGACGATGGGGCGTCATCAGGAGTGGCCCCAGGCCTCCTCACACCTAGGTGGCGCGGGCCAGGGGCAGGCCACGCGAGCCTAGTGTGAGGGCGGCCTGTGGCCCCTCTCCTTCGTTTCTTCGGATCTCTGGAAGCTTCCGGGAAAAATAAGACTTCAGGAACTTGTTTCGTCCAATTCCGAGAATATTTCCTGTGTAGCTTTTCTG
Organism: Dactylis glomerata; assembly: GCA_007115705.1. NCBI lineage: Eukaryota > Viridiplantae > Streptophyta > Magnoliopsida > Poales > Poaceae > Dactylis > Dactylis glomerata. The sequence goes on from QXEO01000291.1 coordinate 7,915,519, forward strand.
AAACACAAAAACAGCAGAAAACAGGGAACTGGCACTGTGGCATCTTGTTAGTAGGTTAGTTCTGGAAATCGCATAAAAACGCCACGAAGTGTAACGAAACAGTAGGCAAATGGTGTAAAAACAAGCATGGAGCATCAAAAATTATAGATACGTTTGAGACGTATCAGCAACCCCAAGCTTAACTCCTGCTCGTCCTCGAGTAGGTAAGTGATAACAAAAGAATAATTTTTGAGGTGACATGCACCTACACAATCTTGATCATATATGTAAGCATTTGTGAGCTAGGATCATAAGAACTTAAAACATAGGCATGAAAGATATAATCTTGACAATAAGAACTTAGCAACCATGTTGTAAACATGCAAATGAACACAAACAAAAGATCATGAAAATGAAACAATGAAAGTCAAACGTGTGTTCAAATCATAAGGAAAAACATACAAATGGTTTTCAGCTTGTCCTTCATGGAGAGCAAAACATAAATGCATAGGACACCTTCAAGTTTAAGAGGGCGACTAGATACAAATAATTTGAGAACAAGTGAAACCAACAATATGAATCAATTAATGAAAACTTTGGGACAATGCACATTATACTCAGAATGACAACTATGCTCTCTTAATTTCTCTTCTAAAGGGCGCTAGCCTACCCGGCTCCTCAGGCTATCAGCGCGCACCGCGTAGCGCTCGTTCGTTGGATGCATGCGCGACAGTGAATTGTCGATCCCGCTTTTTACCTCAGCCATCCGATGCGGTTATTTCATTTCTCACTTCTTAGCTGGGTATAAAGCTCTATGACACATGGGTCCATCGATGTTGGGGCCCGACAGTTCAGAGTACCACTTTTCTGCATCCGGTGTAAAGATCGCTACGTTTATTGGTCTGTAGTATATAAGCAACGAAAACCTAGATCGCAAAATATCTACCAAATCTCGTCTCTCTCCTCTCCCGTGCTCTCCTCTTCCCGCCGCCGCCAGCGCCTCCAGAGCCGCCACCAGCCGCCGCCACCGCCTCCTCTCTGGCCACCGTCGCCAGCTCCTCCAGGGCCCCCACCGCCAGCGCCATGGAGGGCACAGCCAGTGCCAGCAACAGTGGCCGTCGTGCCTCCTTGCCCTCCATCGGCAACAGCAGGAGGAGGAGGGGGTGAAGAGGCCATGCTTTTCCTGGCTGGGAGGAGATGATGCGGGAGGAGAGCTAGAAGGGGTGAGCCTCCAACCCTCCTGGCGCACATCGGCTCGATTCTTCCTGCTGCCGAGCGACAAGGTAGGCTTCCTGTTCGTGATTGACTTTTATTTACTTTGCATCCAACAGAGCAGAACAAGTTTTCCCTTTTGGCCTTCCCTTGCTGTACGAGTTTCTTCATCTTAATCCTCCCTCTCTAATATTTAGATTTGATTTTGCAGCAGGATTTGGGTGTTCAGAGCGATAACAACAACAGCCATTGTTAGTTTTCATGAAACCCTAGATCTTACCGAGCAAAAATATCTGTGCCTCGTCCTTCTCTTTCCAGCCAATCCCCTCCTCTCTCCGCTCCCGTTCGAGAGAAATCGAGCGCGTCGAGCGATGCGGACCGGTGGCGGGCGGCGTGGCGCGGCTGCAGCAGAGCAACAGCCTTGACCGGCGATGTGGGCCGGCGGCGCACGGTGCAGCATCGGGAGGGGGCGGTCGTCGAGCGACGACGAGCAACCTCTGCCTCGATCTAGAACACCGGCAGGAGGACATGAGCAGCCTGGATGCACCTCACGCTGTTGCTGGCTCCTCCTCCGTGCTCAACGGAGGAGCACCAGAGCACCAGCATCTTCCTCGGTGAGCCTCTCCTCCTCTCATTTAATCTCGCCTCGGGTCCAGTAGAGAGGAACGGCCTCTAGCACCAGCATCTTCCTCTCTGAGCCCTCGCCGTAGTTGCGCTTCCCGTGTCGTCCGGCCTAACGCTGCTTGTCGGCCACTCCCCAGGCCTAGCAGATGACGGCAGGTCCGTGAGCCCTCACCATGAAGAAGTGACAGGAAGAGTCCAGATGGTGGCCGGCTGCGTGCGACTGGTGGACGAAGGTGGCCGGCGGCGCGTGGACGACGGTGGCCTCGACGCCACCTGTGAGCACGTCCTCTCCTCCTACGACACAGTTTGAGCCACCGGCAGCGACATCGTCCTCCTCCATAATCCGACCTTGTGCTGAACTGCAGTAGGAGCCTTTCAACCTAGCAGCATGCTTGCGTCCACTTGTTGAACAGCCATCGCCAAAGTTTGTGGGTGTCACCCTGGTCAGCAAGCTCATGGTGGTCGCATAGATCTAAACCCTCTCTTTTTCTTACCCAGTTCTTACACATCATTTTTTGTAGTGTTGTTTGATTCAATTCCTCCTTTCTGCAGTAGGGAAACGGTGGTGGAAACAAACAGCTCGGTTTTGGTAATTGGAATGGTCGGTTCTCTTCTATGTAGTCTGCTGGCTATGGTGCCTGGCGATGATAGATAATATGAGATATTTACTTCTGCTGGGATCTGCTCGTACCATCAAAGAAGATAGATGGTTTGGATTCTGATGGTTTTTTTAGAATTGTATATTATATCTTTGAGTTTGAAGCTTTTGGAGTAGAAGAGTATGTTCAAAGAAACAAAACTAGACTGGCTTCTCTGCATGTTTGACTCTGAGTTAGTTAAATAAAATCATAGGAAAGGTAATGCACGTCCCTTTATTAAACACCAAATATGTAAAGTGGTTTGTTTGAAACTGTACCATTTTTTTCTTTTGAGTACAATCATGATAATGGAATTTGTGATTGTCATCTTGAATACAAGTCAAGGTGAGTATCATAGTAAGTCCCTGATTGCTATATTCAGCTATACACATTTCAGAGATTATCTGGCTTTTGTTTAGGGGAGGGTTGCATATTATTTTTAGTGTTTGAAGATACTTTGGTGTGTTCTTTTTATAGGATGGAAACTCTTTGCTGAAGTTAGGATCAGTGATGGTCCGTGTGTTTATAATCATGATTATAGGGTTCAACAAGGCACAAGTGAACATGAGAAGGCCGCCTGAGGTTGCTGTTGTTGTCCGCCTTCTTGTTCACCAGACCCCTTTATTATGGTCCGCCTTCTTGTTCTAGCGGTTGCTGTTGTATGATCAAGTTTCTACGGTTCTCAGTGTCACTGCACCATCGCGAGTATCCATGTCAAGCGGGAATGATAACTCTTATGTACATGCTATTTTCTGTTTAATCTTGGAGACTAATATAAATTTGTAACCGGTTGTTTAGGGATGAACGAGGCTAATCTGCGATCTGGGAGGGCTTTAATGCTAGCCAATCTGTGGTCCAGTACTGATGGAAAACACTATGTACATTGCTAAATTTAATGGAGGTGGATCAGTCTTGTAATTACTTGCTTCCAGTTGATGAAATTACAAGCAACTTTTGGTTGCCTGTTCTTGGAAAATATACTTTATACTTATTGATATGGAAGTTAGTAAAAGCAGTTAAATGTTCTTCTGCAATGGCCACCAAATTATGTTCAATGCGTGTTTGCATCTGCTATAGATACCCCCACCAAATTATGTTCAATGGAGGTGAATGTTTCTGCTATTTTGGTTTATGTGCATGTAACTAACATATGAACAATTCAGATGAATGTTTAGACATGTTTAAATTGCCCTTAGAACTACTTTTTAGGTTGTGTGTAATATTGTTATGCGCTAGCTAGCTCATTTTGGTGTGCCTAAAAAATTATAGCACTGACTTCAGGTAGTAGACATGCATCTCTTATGATCTTTCTATCTTTTCAGATCAATGCTTATTTAATGTACTCCAATGCTTATTCTCTACTCTTTGCCTCGTAGATAAGGAGATTGTGATAGCTATAGCAGCAGACGTACGAAAAAGGCTGTGCAAAAACTTAAGTAAGCCATTGAGTTGAAGGTATACTGGGTCTGCTTTCTTTTATCCTTTTTGTTCCTGTTCTCGTTTGGTGGGAGCCTTTTCCTGTCTTCTCATCTGGTAGAGGTTTCAATACTTAGCACTTTTGTGGCTCTTCGCTGCTGTGGGTAGTTCTTTTTCTGCAATTTGAGGTCTTGAAGGAATGGACATCACATTCTTTGCATCTCAGTAAATTGGTCATATTTTCTTGGTCATGGTTAATTTAATTGTAGCAGCAACAGTGGCTACTTCAAATTGGTGTAGAGGGCTGTAGGTGATCAATTGATTCTGTTTCCTTGTTTTGAGTTATTTATGTTGAGTGTACATTAACAGGATTGAATAGAATGTTAATGAGTTTTCTTCACATTTATTTCCATTCGAGTGGCGTTGATTCTCAGTTCAGTTAACTTTGTTGTCATCAGGCCTAATGGTGGCGTTGATTCTCGTCGGTGTCTAACCACATGACATCACGGGTTTTTTTCCTACGCTCCCTTTATTTTCCTTCATCTCCTGATCTTGTGATGTCAGTGAAGTGGTACCATTTCTCAATAGATTAGTTTATTGTTTCCTGACTTAATATATTTGTCACAAGAAATGGTAGGTAAGTTATGTAGTATTCCAAAAAAAATCATATTTTTGTCATCCACTTTAGAGCCTTTTGAGAAGCTTTGGAAAAGTATTTTCATTGTATAATTTTTGCCTTTGTATTTGAAGATAAATGCATCTCAGATAGCCTATTCTTAAGTGATTTTTTTACACAACACTGGATCTTGCATACTATGGGACCAGTGCTAATGTCTTCTCCTAATTGGAAGAAATACTTTATTAATTATTCACACATGTCTTATTTGCTCAGAGGCATGTGCAACAATACTGAACTTAGCCGTCTTCAGGAAAATGACACAGAGTGATATACCATGTACGCACATGGACATGGCCTCTAAATGGACGTGTCTGAAATATCAATTTCCTGTTTTGAACATGGCGCAGGCAAATACTCTGAGCATACTATGGTACATGAGATTATTAAGAGATTAGAAAAGGTGCTCTGGTGATAATTTCACAAATGGGTCGGTTGTACAAAGAGTGAAGATATAAATTTCGGTTAACATTTAGTTTGGGTAATGATACGAAGAGTAATTTTTTCACATAAAAGTGACACGATGATACTTGCATAAACATCATATCTGATCCCATTTTAGCAAGTTTCCATCCATAGCTGCAATGATTAATCGAGTTATAGACAATCTGAACTGTTGTTTCTTAATTTTTCTTATTGAAAGTAGTTTGCTCACATGCTTGAGTTGATGGGACTGGTACATGAAAGAAATATGCAGTGCAGTGTTCATATTCTCCTCGACTCCCCCTTGCATTTACAAATTTTCATTCACGCCTGGTTCCGCAGCCATTGCAGACATGGACGAGCGTAGCGAGAACCTGGCACTGCTCCTATGGGAACACCTAGGATCGGCCACCAGTGCAAGTGCATGGCAGCTGGGGTGACGACTGACGACCTTGTGTGCATCACGGAGCACCTCGCTGCGTCGCAGCCTACCCCTGACTCCAGGTTGCGTCGACGTCATGTTTATCAATATTTGTCCATGTTACTTGTTACACATCTTCATTTGGTGATATAATTCCTATACATTTCCTGTAGGTTTTGTTTGATGGGAATTAGTTCTCACCTGTCTGGACTGAAATACCGTATACAGAAGTACATGCCATTGTCATCTTCATCGTCTTCATGATCCGAAGGTATCTGGTTGCATTTCTCAATTCTTTTTCTTACCGAACAGAATTGCACTCGTCAATTTGGAATTCTGTCATGATAGATATCACGTGTCATTTTACACATAGTGTTTGTTATCATCAGATGGCTCAGCGGTTAAGGCTTGTAGAATTTAAACTCTGTTCCTGAAATTGCTTGATATTCCCATCTGCAAAATAGCATATCTGACCATAATAGGTTTGTAGGTGTAGCTAGGAGGACCTCTGTGATATCCATTATTTGTACCCCAGTCCAAAGATTATCCAGGAAAAAGCATATAAGACCCAGGTCTCCTAGACAAAATATGTGGAATTTTTTATATGGTCATGCTTTCGAGATAGTAAACCAGGCGGCAATTGCCAGTAGCGAGTAGTGAGGAAAATTCGATGGTTCATGCTGGCTTTGAATGCTTACAACTAGCTTAGGCCATTTGAGAAATAAAATTTGTCTCTAGGATTTGATGACATACCCTCCTTTAATCATGTATTTCTATAAGAGATTGAGATCAGGGCATAGGGTATACGTGAACAGTCAGAATATTTTCTCTAGGATTTGATGACCTATCTATCATCTTTTAATCATGTCTTCCTATAGGAAATTGAGATGTGTTTCTTGGTTAGGCATAGGGTATGTCTGAGCTCCAGGTGACAATTAGTAAGAATCTTTTTGGATGTCCCTTTAAAAAAAAAACCATAGTCTTTCACAAAATATGCAAATCCTCCTGTGTATTCTCATGTCCTTTCTTTTTAAACAAGCCCTTATTTTTCTTTATATCACCTTCTTCTTACTGTCTTGCATATTATGAATATATATAAAAGGAATAAGCTGATTTTTTTTGCTGAACAATCATCATCTCCTAACATGCAGACATGCTGAGCTTTGTAGATGTTGCTTTATAATTTAGCATTTTGCGCTCAAGCTACCTACATTGCTGATAGGCTTGCGCTTCCGTTTAATTATTACTGAAGTATTTAGGTGTACCTAAAAGGGGTCTACAGTCTGGTTTCCGCCTTCGTATATTGCCATAAAAATTTGTTGTCATTTTTTCTGATTATGATATGATCTTGTACCTACACCTTTTATATTTTAAAGACTAAATTGTTTCTGCCTGCTAAAAACATCCTTTACACTATTTTCCTATTCTCCAGGTCTGTTTATCAATCTCTTGGCGTCAATTCTTTAATCATCTTCTTTTTATCTGCCATTGGAGTAACATAAGTCGATGTATAAAAGTAGTATGTATTGCACTTTTTTATGTGGGGCTGAGTGTAGATGTGGACTCTAGGTGGTACTGGTGCAGTATTAGTATCACGATTTTGCACCTTGGCACAATGGATGTATTCAGTTCTGAACCCTATAGAGCACAATGATCTGGCTTTACTTGATGATCCAGTCTTCCTTTCCGCATCAAGTATGTTTTTTCTAGAGTATAACTACATGCATTTATATTCTCTTGCTATTGTTGATTTTCTTAGAGCAATGAATCCAGTGGTGTAATGATTATGTTATTTTTTTGGTATGTGCTCTTTGATGATTACCAACCTGGTTCTTTCGATCTACATAAGCATTTTGTTATGCTGATTTCAGTTAACTTAATAAAGCGTGTTCAAAAAAATTAACTTAATAAAGCACTTGCATTTTGCGAAGGATGAACTAACAAAGGCACTATCAGTTGTCTATTTTGTATTGCTTTGGATCTCATGGTTAGCTTTTGGTTTGTTCATACGGTAGGTTCCGACTATGTAGAGGCTAACATAGATTCTCGCGTTATTTACATACAAAGTAGTCAAAGCAATTACACCTACTATGTGTCATCGTTACAAGGAGATAAAACATGTGGCTTCAATTCTGCCCTGGGTCCGGCCTTTGCGCCAGTGGCGCAACGGGTCATCTAGTGGTGCATAAAGGTAGAAGGTGGAGACTCAACATAAAGTAAAAGAAAGGCCCTTCGCAGAGGGAAGCAGTGATTAAACATGTGCTAGAGCTTTTCATTTGTAAAACAGAGAGATAAAAATTGGTTCTGAGAGGTGGTTGTCTTTGTCAACGACTGGCAATGGGGTTCTTACTATCTTCCCTACAAAAATGAAGCAAGTTTTTGAGAGAGAGATTGGCACTTTTGTGCTCTTTTATAAAGCTTGGCACTCCTCCCCACCTTTTTTTCCTTTCACAAACCATGGCTAACCGATTCCAACGGGTGCCCACCAACATTCACATTCCATGGAGGAGTGCCTTTTTTCTTTTCTTTTTTCCTTTTATTTTTATTTTTGGAATAAGCAATATGGAAGATAGCAAATCCGACCACTACGTCCCCATGAGCTAAAAACAGTGTCACAAAACGAGAAGTATTTTGAAGGTTTTTGAAAGGTAGCACATAAAAATTTACTTTGGAATGGCTTACAAATACCATGCATAGGAATTTATAGTGGACACAATGGCAAACTTAGTTTTTGGAAGTTGCATGCACGAGTAGAGCTCATACTCAGTACAAAATGAGGGCTAGCAAAAGATTGGGAGCGGCTAACTAAGAGAGCAATAACGGCCATAATCATACATAGCGACAAAGCAACATTGAAAGAAGCATAAGATGGCATCAAAAGTCAAAAACTAAATGATCATAGAGGCTATTGGCGACTTTTTAAGAGTCTAACATGTGTGAGCATGCGCCAAGTCAACCCAAATAAAGCATCAAGGAGAAAACCAAAATAATGCTTCCAAACAATAAAAACAACGCATGATTTTTTCAAAGGCTCATTAAGCAATCTCAGTCATTTGAGACAAGTCATACTACAGCAAAACCACTAAGCATACTATCAAAAAGACATCAAGCACGACATGAAAAAGTCTAAGCCGCAGTCTACACAAGCTCCTTCTTGTACCACTTTTTTGCATAAAGCTTTTTCTCTTTTCCAACACCATTCAAACTTTTTTAATCCAACTCTTTTGAGGAAAACCAACATGGTCCAGAGGCAAAAATACACCTTGATAAATAAATATAAGAATATCTGAACGCAAATCAAGGCGAAAACGAAAACCAAAAGCAGTAGCAGAAAAAGAGAACACTCATTGAAACGATAAGAGTGAAAAACAGAGTGTTCTTGGCAAATGAAAAACGGAATTCATCTCCCTCCAAAACAACATGATGTGATCAAACCATTTATTGCAGCAAACAAAACTAAACTAACTAAGAAAACTAAAACAACTGACGCTCCAAGAAAAACACATAGTGCATGAAGCAATAAAAATATAGTGTCTTGAAAGGTGACCTGATTTTTGCCGATGAAGAAGGGGGTGCCTCGGGGGCATCCCCAAGCTTTGACGCTTGTACTTCTTGGATATTTCTTGAGGTGATGCATGGGCATCCCCAAGCTTGAGCTTTTGTCCATTCTTCAACTCATCTCATCATTCTCCAATCCCTACATTTGAAAACTTCCTTCATACAAAACTAAACACAAATCTAATAGCAACATTAGTGTAAGCATAACATATAATCAACCTCTTTTTGCTTCAGGTTTCAACTCAAAACCACAACATATATAGCAAATACTACTGTAGCAACTTCCCAAAAAGTTCCACGATCAAAAGAACTCAAAAGAAAGCGATAAAGTGGCAAACACAAATATTGGCAGAAATCTGTCAAAACTGAACAGCTGACAAAGGTCGAATTTTTGAGGGGTTTTCTGTTACTCAAATCAAAAAGTGTTCAACTAACAAAAGTTTGGATATAACCTGGGGCATATGCACAAGAAATCGCAGGTCCAAAAGATATACAGAGAATTTTCACGAATTTTTACGGTGCAGCACCGAAAACTGTTTCAGGACAGCAACATCCCCAAATCTTACCTCACTCAAATTAGAGGCTTCTCTTGGCACAACAATAAAATAAAAAGGATAAGGAGCGGTCATTACAGTAGTAATGACTTCCAAGACTCAAATAAAAGAAAAATTACTGAAAAATAAACAATGGGTTATCTCCCAAGAGTGCTTTTCTTTAACGCCTTTGAGCTAGGCGCAGTAATTTGCAAAGATGCTCATGTGGGCGCCATATAAGAACTTGAGGCAAAGGCGCTATATAGGAACTTAAAGCAATAGAGAGCATCAAAAAGCAAGTGTGGAACACATTTAAATCTAAAACACTTCCTATGAAAAATAGTCTTGTAGAGAGACAAGTCATAAAAGCGCAAAGCAAAAAGCATAGGAAGGCAAAACAAGTACAACTTCAAGAATTGCAACATAAAGAGGGGGAACTCAACATTGTTGAGATCCATAAAACCATGTTTCCCTCTCTCATAATAACTTTCAGTAGCATCATGAATAGTATTAACAATACAACTATCACATAAAGCATCCCTATCATGAGCTACATGCATAAAAGGATTAATACTCCCCACATGAACAATCGTAGTAGGAGCAGATTCAACAGAATAATTATTCTCATCACCATAATCATCAAAAACAGGAGGCATATTGTAATCATAACTAATTTTCTCCTCAATAGTAGGTGAACTGAAAATATTATACCCATCATCATAACCATCATAAACTAGAGGTTTAGTATTATCACAAGCTAGAGAACTACTATGTCGCAAAGCATATTCATCAAACATATCATCATAAGAAGGAACATGGATAGCACTAATGGTACAACAATTATTAACCTTAGAATTGGTACCAAAAATATTTTCAATATCAAAAGTAGAGTGCTTTTCCCAATCATGATCACTAACATAAGTAATAGGCATAGGAACATCATCCCAATCAGAATTATCATAATCTATAGCAGGATCATAACGCTTAGGGGAAGATACCGTGTCCTCTCGCCTCTTACTCCTCTTCTTCTTCTTCTTCATACTCTTCTTACTCTCTCCTTTAGGAGGGAGAGACTTGAAGGGCATCTTCTCCACATATTCTCTAGGAGGGAAAGGCATCTTCTCCACATAATCTGGTTTGCTGACAGGAACAACAGAAGAAACTTTGGAGGATTCCTCCTCTCTATTAATAAGATAAAAACATCTATCAGTCCTGTCATAGCTTGGCAAAATATCAAGTTTTATAAGATTGTGAATGTAAGTATTTGCAAGGCAATCTTTAGCACAATAGAGACGACAACCACGAAGGGTGCTATTAATATCAACATCATTCATATCTATCAAAGCAATCTTTCTAGATATCTCTTCACACGCCAAGAACAAAGTGAGCTCATCATGCTGATTGGGAGTAATCTTGTCATCACAATACAAACTTAAGGTACTAGAAGAGTAACTATTAGGGCTTGAGCATTGGAAATTAAAATGACCTATGTCATCGCAATGTTTACAAAGAAAAGGATAAAGCTCACAAACCTTCTTACCGATCTCGCCTATATCCTTGTACCACATTCGGGTTTCTTCATTTGCATGATGGACACAATAATCTTCCGTGCTGTAACTCTGTTCACAAGGTCTATGTACTCCACAAAAATTAACATGCTTATAAGAAATAGGACTTTTAGAAGTTTGAGCATGTTTATTGGAATCATCAACAACAATATCATTTTCTACGCGAGTGTCCTTAAAAGGTTCATGATACACGTCCTCATTTCCTTTAGGAACATTCATATGGGAAGCAAAGGCTTTAAAGCAATCAACCATAATTTGAGGATCAAGACCATATTTAGCACTAAGCTCTTGAAAATTAGCAGTTTCAGCGAAAGACTTAATGCAATCAAACTCGTAATTCATACCTGATCCTTTACCTTTATCGCTATCCCAACCTTCAATATTGTTTTGAATTGTTTCAAGCAGATCCCACTTGGTGTCAACATCCTTGCTTGTGAAAGACCCATCAAAGCATGCATCTAGATAATCCTTGTAATTTCCTAAAAGCCTTGCATAAAAATTATTAATAACAATATTACGGGGAAGATCATGAATAGGACATTTGTGCATTAGTAACTTCAATCTTCCCCACGCTTGGGTAATGCTTTCTCCCTCATGAGGCCAAAAGTTATATATCCGATTACGATCTTTATGAATTTCACTTGGAGGATAAAACTTGGAATAAAAGAGAGGCACCATTTCCTCCCATGCAATAGATGGACCATCTTCAAGCAGCCGATACCATTTCTCAGCTCTGCCTTTCAGTGATAAAGAGAATAGCTTCTTCTTAACTTGGTTCATTGAAATACCTGCACACTGAAACAACTCGCATAATTCATGTATATAAAGCAAATGGTCACCAGGATGGACAGTTCCATCTCCTAAATAGCAGTTATTCTTAACACATTCAATAATCTTCGTAGGTATTTTAAAAAGATGAGGAGCACAAGCATCATTAGAAACATCACATATGGGAGATAAAATATTATCAGAACAAACTTTCTCCACTAAAGCTGGGGGACTAAAAATATCATACTTAACAAAACCAGCTTCCCCAAGCTTAGACTTTTCTATAGCATTAGCAACAACGGTGTTCAAAGCATTCGTACTAATAACATTGCTATGCGAAATAAGCTCCAAAGGATTTTCAGTTTTCTCTTCAAATCTAAAATCAGGAAAAAGACTAAAGAACTCTTTGTTTTCCATTAAGCCTAACTAGTGAAAATAAAAATAAGAAACAAAAAGATGTAATTGCAGAATCTAAAGGAAATAACTCCGAGCACTCCCCAGCAACTAAAAGACTTAGTAGCCAAAGAATGTGAGTACCTTTTACCTTACCTCCCCGGCAACGGCGCCAGAAAAGAGCTTGATGTCTACGCACACGTCTGTTCTTGTAGACAGTGTTGGGCCTCCAAGTGCAGAGGTTTGTAGAGCAGCAGCAAGTTTCCCTTAAGTGGATCACCCAAGGTTTATCGAACTCAGGGAGGAAGAGGTCAAAGCTATCCCTCTCAAGCAACCCTGCAATTACGATACAGAAAGTCTCTTGTGTCCCCAACACACCCAATACACTTGTCAAATGTATAGGTGCACTAGTTCGGCGAAGAGATAGTGAAATACAAGTGGTATAGATGATTATAAGTAGTGAATACAATCTGGAATAAAAATCGCTGCGAGCAAACATGTAACAAAACAGCAAGTAAACGGTGTGCAATGCTTGGAAACAAGGCCTAGGGATCATACTTTCACTAGTGGACACACTCCCAACAAATATAACATAATTGAACAAATAAACAACTTCTCTCCACTATGGTACTCTGAATTACTCTCCTATTGAATAACACTAATCATTGCGTAGGGCTACGAAGCACTCCTTAAAGTTCATCAAGTACTTGACAAACACCACTCATAGAGATATTCAAATCAGATCACAACTCAAGATAGATATTATTGCAACTTAGACCAAGTACTAACACGGTGCACACACTGTCAACATTACACCATGAAAGGAGGAATAGATCACTTCAATACTATCATAGTAATAATTATTCTCATAATCCATAAGAGATCACAATCGTAGCCTAGACCAAGTACCACCATGATGCACGCACTGTCACCGTTACACCATGGCAGGAGGAATAGATTACTTTAATAATACCACTAGAGTACACATAATATCTGAATAATAACATATACTTGTTCAACATGATACAAAGCTCACGATCACATAAAGATCACATCATGGGAGAGAGAGGTGAACCACATAGCTACCGGTAGAGCCCTCAGCCCCGGGGATGAACTACTCCCTCCTCATCATAGGAGACAGCAAGGTTGATGGAGATGGCGGTGAGGTCAATGGAGACGGCGGAGATGGCGATGGAGACCGATGGAGATGGCTCCGGGGGCACTTCCCCGTCCCGGCAGGGTGCCGGAACAGAGACTTCTGTCCCCCGAAATTTGTCTTCGACGGCGGTGGAGCTGCGGAACTGTTCTGGAAAAATCGTCGACTCCCTTAGGGTTTTCCGTCCCGAGGCTTCTTATAGGCGAAGGGGCGTCGTCAGGAGTGGCCCTAGGCCTCCTCACACCTAGGTGGCGCGGGCCAGGGGCAGGCCGCGCGAGCCTAGTGTGAGGGCGGCCTGTGGCCCCTCTCCTTCGTTTCTTCGGATCTCTGAAAGCTTCCGAGAAAAATAAGACTTCAGGAACTTGTTTCGTCCAATTCCGAGAATATTTCCTGTGTAGCTTTTCTGAAACACAAAAACAGCAGAAAACAGGGAACTGGCACTGTGGCATCTTGTTAGTAGGTTAGTTCTGGAAATCGTATAAAAACGCCACGAAGTGTAACAAAACAGTAGGCAAATGGTGTAAAAACAAGCATGGAGCATCAAAAATTATAAATACGTTTGAGACGTATCACGCCTACCCTTTGAAGGCAGTTCGTCCTCGACGGGCCTTCCATGAAATCCTGCGAGGCCATTAATAGGGCCATGTCCCGCTGGCGTGCGCAGGGCATTCCGGTGCCGGTGATTAGGGAGAGTGGCCTCCTCACGAGGCGCGTGCTGGGTTCGTCGCCACCGGCGGTCCCCTGCCAGTACTGCGTCGCCGGTCCGTGTATGTCACGGTGGTGCTTCCCCTGCTTTCTTTATTTAGAGAGAAATAAATATGACATGTGGGCCCAGCTACTAAGTGAGACAAAAGGTATTCCCGGTCGGGATCATCACGATACACATGCACCCAACGCGCACGTGTGGCCGTGCGCACAAGCTCACCCGAACGTCTCCGTGCAGCCATGTTGCTTCCTCTTTGTGTAAACGCCGGCTCCGACTTGGATGATGTGCTTGCCTCCACCTCCGGACAAGAAGAACGACGAGGAAACTATATTCTGGCAAAAACAAAATAGATTGGTTGGGAATTGGGAGAGAAATAGAGCACAATCGCTTGTTGTTAGCACATATTTTTAGCATGAAAATTGGAAGTTTTTTTGTTGGCCAATTTATAATTAGATCCTCGAAAGTCGTATGGCTAGTGGAGACACAATTTTGTTGGACATGTCGAAGTTCCTCCTCAATCTGTCCTTCCAAAGTAATGGAAATATCTAGAAAAAAATATGTCGATACTCCCGTCACCCAAATGGCCAATTGGCTAACACACAGGCTACATTCGGCATGTAAGCGCACGGTTGTAGTAGTTGTTCCCAATCATGAGCAAGAGTCCAGCCGGCACAAGAAAGAGAGAAAGAACTCGCGTGAACAGGATCCGGCCGGGAACAAAAGCATGCATCTCAAATCGTGTCGATCGCGGTCAGGCTTGAAGTCCATCCGTCACTGGTGCCGGCCGTATTACAGGGCTGCCGAACGCACCACAAATCCATGCATGGCTTAGCCGCGAGCCTGCAAGCCACTGTCCGTAACAGAAAGAAAATGCTGCGTAATCAGGCCTCCTCTCGGTTCATTCGGCAAGTAGCCGTACCTGCTTAGATGCGAGGGGAGTGATCGGCACTCTCCGCTCTCCACTGAGGCCTGAGAGATGACCTAGAAAGGTCGTCAGAGGTGACATCGCGTCGTTGAAAGATCGGGCCACGGATTTGAAGGGCCCGGCGGCCGGTAACATCGGCGAGCTTTTGCTTTCCTTGGCTAGCCTTCCCGGAAATGAAAGTTTAGCTAGCGCCCGCGTGCGGCCATAGCTCCAAGGATCTCACTAGGAATAAAAATGGAGCGAAAACGGAAGAAACTGACTAATGTCATATTTGTTTTCATATTTTTCTGCGAAAGCGAAAACAGATACAGAAACTCCGAAAACAAATATGAAAATAGATATTAACGGAAACAAACACAGACCAAATATAGCGCGGACGCGGGCGAAAAGTGGATAATTATCGGAACCAAAGAAACCATTTGAATCACGTAGAGAAACCTAAGAAACTCAAGTAAACCGAAAAACTTGCTACCCAACTCTATCACAATTGCTTACTATATTTAAAACAGGGAGTAAGGAAGGAACTGTTTAGGCGGTTTGGTTTGACAAGGTCACATATTGTGTCTAGTAGATTGACCATGCAAAACCACCGTAAAAACGGAAATTCAGCATCAGTCGGAAACAGAATTTTCGTTTCTGTGTCTGTTCCGCCAGAAATCATTGTTCCATTTTCGTTTTCGCTTCTGCCAAAAAAATTCTATTCCGCAGAATTCCATTTGCATATTTTCATTCCATTTCTGTTTTTACATGGAAAATTTGGAAATTTTCCGCTCTATTTTCATCCCTTGATCTCACGATTGTATATGTTGTCAACGTCATCGTCCATCTATTGGTGGGCACTGCTGCTGGAGGTGGTTCATTAGGAAAGTAAATCGTGCTACCGTACAATAATTAGTGTCAATTTTTGTCTTGGACTTGTGATCTTTTTTCTTTTGTCAAGCTTAATTAAGTCCCCGAGCATACTTTCTTTGTTTTTATTTACCTCACATTGTGAGATTAGTCAAAATCATATTTTATAAAGTTGACCGAAAATATAGGTAAAACTATCAACATTCAAAATACCAAATACGTCTAATGTGAAAGTATAATTTATAAGTATCATACATGTTAATATTCTTGAGTGTGAATTTCCTGCCCACGGGGATACCTCCGCAACCCCCATAAAACGTTGATTTGGGCCAAATAAAGCCATTTTTGGCTTGTTTTCCTAGAAGAACACGAATATTTGGTGTACAAAGCCGATTTCAAAAAAAATTGGGAACTTTTTTTTTGTCAAAGTCAACTCACAAAATGTATTTCATTGAATTTCTGCAGATATGGATTGATTTTAAATAAAAAACCAAAAAGATCATTTTGAAAATAGTTTTGTACACCATAATCCATATTATACTAGGGAAACTCACTAAAATGAGTTTATAGGGGGATGGGGGCGTGCTCATGTATCCCCCTGGGTAGCGAGCCATTTTTGTAATATTCTTTCCAAATTTACAAAGTTTTACTTTGATTAAACACAGAATGCAAGGTAAATAAAATGAAAGGAGTATGTGTCTGTAACAAGGCATAATTGGCCACTTAAGGTGTCATATACGTAGACTCATGTAACTACATTTTCTATTAATGAAATATACTTGGGTGCTCTAAAAAAATGGCCACTTAAGTTTTAAGTTTTGGTCGTGCGTACCACCCGTACCATAGTCAGGAAGAGCTTGAGAAGGCCTACGTGCAAGACCCGAGAGCATAATGGCTAGCTGGTATCGGTAATTTGGGATAGATCCCGTCACCGATCTCCTCCTCGTATAACTTGGTGGAGTGGAGTAGAGGCCATGCGTGCTCACCATCTCCCCGCCGCCGGCGCCCCAATCTATCACACTAGCTAGGTCACTAGCACGCTCGGAGGTTGGCCTGATGCATGCATGCTGTACTGTACTATGCACGGAACGATACGAATGATTGCCGTCCACTGCCATTAGTGGCGACTAGCGAGTGCCAGGAGACAGGATACCCGTCCGGGTTCGCTGTGGTTCTGCAGTACATGCAGCTTCCGGCCGAGGAGGACCACGGCGCGGTGCGCGCAGGGATAGGCGTGCGGTCCAGGGAGAGGCGGCAATGGCATCGCCATTGATGATGCGCTCGATCTTGAAATAGGCTGGCACGCACGTTACGCTCTGATGCCGAAGGTACGTACCTAACGTACGTAGTACGGCGGGGGATACGGACGGTAGGCGTGTCAGTAGGAGCTGCATGCCTACCATCGCATCGCATCGGTATCACGTGAGGTTTTTGTTTGTTACTAGAGTTTTTATGAGGATTACTGGAATAATCTCCACCAAACCATAATTCTTATTTACTTCTAAAAATATTTTGGTACTAGAATATTGAACGAGTTTAATTTCTGGTTATCCCCATTTTTTCTTAAATTTTTGCATATTTTCTCAATCTTCAATACTTTACCCCCTATCCTCTAAGAGCTCTAAGCTCCCTAGCTTTGAGCTTCTTAGAAGGTGTGGCGGGTCACTATCAATGGCCCCACATGTTAGGAAATTTGGCTTTGGCCTCTTGATTAAATTAGTATCTTTTGGTTTGATTTTCTTAGAAGGAGCGGCATATCACTATTTGATTTAAAGAATTGGATAAAAATTTATGGTAATACTTCTTCAGTTCTCATCTTGAACCTAAATAATATCCTAAAAAGTTTGATCCAGGACTTCACTTCACAGTCTAAATAATATAACTTTTATAGAAATCCGGTATCTCCCTCTTGACTTATATTTTATGCTAAACTAATTTTACTTGAGAGTGGGCAAGAAACTTGTGCAAATTTAAACCAGAAAAAAATATGAACATTTTTATTATTTTAGCATTAAATCTTTGATCCAGTGATAAATATAAATTATTGTGTCACGGGATGAGGTTACAATATATACATTGCAACTGATCTTATGAGTTACATTTTATTCATTAGACAATCGATGTAGTTAACGATGAATATATGCGTATATAAAATAAATTGTCGCGGCATATATTTAAAAGGTTGTAAAGTGTGAGTGATGCTATTATTTTTGGAATATCAAGGTTTTGGAAGCCTAACATTATGTATAAGCAATGGTATGGCATTTATTTTTGGAACCTTTTCTACTGCTTAACATATTTAGATTGTAAGTCACTTCTTTCTCTTCTACTACTTTACTTTATTAGATTCTACCAACAAGGTTTTGGAGTCTTGGCCCTATGTGTGAGCAATACAATAGTAGCTATTTTTGTTGTCACGTTAGCTTTGCAGCCATGATTGTGGGAAGTACAAAGCTGTTATTTTTAGTTCTTTCTGATTTTCCTTTTTTATACAACATGATGGTGAAGTTGCGATACAGTTAACATGTCGCCTACTAAAACCCAACAAAGAACCCATGTAAAGCCAGTGACATGCAAACCACCCCAAAAGTTAAAGCGATAGTAACATAGAATGGCGCGGCAAAGCGCGCTAGGTCCATCTAGTATAATGAATTGTGAGTGGGATTTTATGGAGGATTAGGTGAAAATGGAGGTTTCATCCAATACTCTACGAGATTATCTTCACTAATTTTCATAAAACTCTAATACCAAACAAGACTTGACAGGGGTTTTCGCACCCTAGATGTTGGTATATCTAGACTGTTGAATCGTGTGAGCATCTTGTTAGAATGTTCTAATGCTGTCCTAAGCAACGGCACCAACTGTATTTACTTTCGTTAGTCGCCAGGTCTCTGGTCCAAGTGAGAGCACCTATCTATCACACCGAGTGCAACGTATCTGAAGCTCGGGCTAGCTCTAGAGAGACGCATCTTTAGAAAAAGTTTGAGAACATATTTCAAGAATTTAAAATATTATGAAAAATAAATCTACATGTATATGTAAATGTATCATGCAAGTGTGTATAATTTCAATACGAAATACCTAATACTCTGAGCTACATAAAAACAACAAATTGTTTTTGTAGTCGTGAGTAAGAATGGTGAGAGAAGGCGAGGCGGCGCTGCACTATGGGTCCAAATGGTATTAATCTCATTGGCGTTTTGGTCTCCAAGTGCCGCTTGTTGCTGTTTTGCATTAATGTGACCCAACTTGCTTTTCATTCTTTGTCTTTGCACAAGCGGTTGTCTTGTTTTGTGTGTGCGTGTGTGCTCTCTAAGGCTGCTTATAGTGGGCAGTAACTTAGTAGTGTCATGCACATGTTATTAGTATATGTTACTATTCCCTCCGTCCCGGTTTTAAGGGCATAATTTACAAATCTCTTGGCTCTAGGTGATATATGATTGGTGGTAAGATTTGACTCTTTCTTCTCATTAAAAACCCATTAATTAACAAGAAAGCGCATGCATTGGTTGTTTTGGTCTTAAAAATGCAAAAACTGTCCATGCAAACAGTGGCGGACCTAGAAAAATATAGGAGTGGGGGCAAATCAACTGACTGGGGGCATCTTTTGTATAAATTTGCAAAATCTAAAAAAATTTCCTTCAAATATGTACAAATATAATAGGAATTCAAAAATTTGAGTGGGGGCCCACTCAGCTACACTTGAGTCCACCCCTGCATGCAAAGCTCCTAATAAAATACCTTAAATGCTAATATGCCTAGGAGGTGAAGGTATTTTGGGATTGCAAGATTTACGAATTATGCCCTTAAAACTGGGATGGAGGAAATATCTTCATAGTGGGTAGTAACTTATGTGTGGTGTCATGCAAGATGTCATTTATTAGTTTATTGACTCATTTTGCTTTAGGGTGTGTGATGTTATGGTAACATAGCTAGTTACCACAAGCCTCTCTCTCTCTCCTCAATCAATGACCTGACATGTCACCATTCTATCTTGAAATGTGTGATGTTACCACTCAAGTTACTCCCACTATGACTAGTCTAAGTTGGTTCAACACTTTGTATCTTCTGCCAATGATGTCATTAATAACATCAGGCTACGGCCTTATGTCTAAAAAAGGGACGCGACAGGCCTTCGTGAGGTGGCGTAGGCTGCCTAATCCTCAACGCTAGTGGTCACTTCGATCCCGGCGTCCACCCTCTTACCATTCTATCACCCTAGGCGTCCATGGCTCCCAACATCTCCCCCTGGCTGGTGGTTTTTCATCAACCAATGTTTGTCGTCTTCTAATTCTAGTTTCCATGACATTGCATCATCAAAGGAGGCACAAGGAGTATGTGACATCAATGGCTCCTGAAATCCCTATCCATCAACTTCAGGTAAATCTCCTAGATCTGGATCTTCGTGATGGCTTGATGCACAACGCAAAATCTGGTGCTTGTTTGGTTGTCTGGTTGGTTTCTCAACGGATCACAGTCGAGAAGAGTTCCTTCTGGTTGCTTCGTTTGGAAGATCGAAGTTTTGTCTGAAACCTCGGGTTCTCCTCTTCATATATGCCTAGGCAGAATTGAAGTAGATTGCGATGTTTGAGATTTGCGTGATCGAACATTTAGCTTGTTAGTTTGCTCAAGATATGTGGGATTTTTCATTAATCCGCTGCGCTCTTACTCTTGCTTAGTTTTCTCTTTTCAGTTTTTCTTATGGGAGAATGAAGGTCCTATCTATATCCATGAGTACAATCTTTGACTGGAAGAAGAGAATTCATGGAAAAGAGTGGGACGAAATTCCTATGCTGATGCAACTAAAGTACCACTCACATTAGCAAATTCGGGCAAGCTAGGTTCAAATCATATATTGTTGGCCAACATTTGCATGTCGAATCTGTCAGTGTTGAGAATGCAGTTAAACTTTCCTTCTTGCATTGCACCTTATGAAATTTAAATGCAAGACCTTATTTCGGTCAAATAGTCTATGTAAGATATTTAATTTTACTTCAGGTATGGTGATTGTGTCACACTAAATACTCCTCTTCTAGATCGTTTGACTATAGTGCCTAAATTACAACTTGAGCCCATAGTTGCCACGAAGCTATCTGTCTCAAAGGAAAATCAGTTGCAGATGTTCCAACTCAATAAACCTTTAATTGTCTATCCTATGATCTTGGCAATTCTAAAATGGGATAAGCACCTATTACAGTCATACATAATGGGCCCACTCGGCGCGATCTTTCAGCGGATTCACCCCAATGATTTTTTGAGCCATTCCTCATTCTTCCAGCGTAGAATGCTCACTCTGTTAGAGTTTAACTATCATTCTCTTATATTGAACATTTTTATTTTTCTACAATTAGAATTTGTTCTCTTGGATACAATCCTAACAAACAAGGTTCCTTATTATATCTAGAAAAATTAACCATGAAATAATGCAATTAAATATTAAGATACACAAATTATTGTTATATTTCTAACATCAGCCATGAATTTTTGCACAAAATTTGAAGCATTTGTTACAGAGGGAGTTGTCTTAGTTGTTTCTTTTTTTGAGAACTCCCTCTATTAAAAAAATTCTTCTACATCATATAAAAAGTGACAATAGTCCATGTCTCACATATTAATTTGCAACACGAATTGAAGAAATACCGTATGTGTTTGTGTCTATGTTAGTTTCTTGAATATCATGAGAAATATAGCTTTTAAGCTAGTAGATGGTTCTTGAAGCATGAATGGAAGGCATCAGTAAATATAAATCTAATAATTTGTGTACTAAATAAAATCCTACAATGTAATTTATGTACTCCTCGGCAGGGCACGGCGGCTCGCTGCGTCCGGTGGCTCTACGTCCGGTCGGCCATTGATGAGTCTGGCGCATCGGGCCGGAGTTCGACAGCCAGTGGTCTCTGCAAGGTGCGGTTGACTGCGGCGGACATTGGCGTTTCTTCTTCGGCAGGCAGGTCCGATGGTGGTTGCTGGATGGTGGTCTTGCCGGCATCGGTGCAGGTCCTTGTGTGGCTGGGGGTGTGCTGCAGGCTGGGGTGAAGACCTTGTCTCAGTTTTGTACTGCGACTTGCGATGGCGGCGGCTGTGGCTGTCGTTGACCTTTCTGAAGGGATCGTTGCATTGCTGCCACACCCCTCGCACACAGATCGATGATGCAACTCCGGGGGAAACCCTTGATCTTTGTGATCGGACGATGGCGGCGCCTTGGTGTCGTTTTCCCTCTTGGGGGCTTCGTCTTTGGAGTTGGACATCGGCAAGCGGGACCGGTGGATGGTCGAGGTGTTCGCACTAAGGCTTCTGTGGCAACGATGGTGGGGACGAGCAATGTCGGAGACATGGTTTTGGTTGTGGTAGTCGGCTCTTCTCCGGCGTGTCCTTGGGTTTGCCTCGGCTTGTTTGTTGTTGTGAAGTCAAAGCTGCGGTGGCAAGGTCCCGGTGGCGTACGATGACTGGCGACAGGTGGTCCGTTCGGTGATCTTCTACGGCGCCAGCCTTGCCTGGATTTCCTTTGTGGCTCTTCGTTCGAGTCAGAGCTGTGCTGTCTTATCGCAGGTGGCTGAGTTCTGGCGTGGATCTTCATGTCTTTGCACGGCTTCTACAGTGTGGGTTGGTTCGACGACTGTCTATGGCGAAGTCGGAGTCGTTTGCTATGAGTTTGTGGGTTTGAGTTGTTTCTTCGTAGGGGAGAAGTGATGACGATGACGCCTATGTGCAGTGTCGACGAGGTCCTCTTTGGCGAGGTGTGTGTGGGGTATTCTGTGTGTGCCGCTCAGCGGTTTTGTGATGGTTTTTGCCCGGTTTTCCATTAATAAACTGGACAATCTCTTCTGCTTAATTAATGGATGAGGCAAATCTTTTGCCTCCGTTTCAAAAAAAAAATATGTAGTGCTCAAATACTAGATTATATGTTTGGCCAAATATTTGTAAGGCATCCTCGAATTTTGAATCTAGAGTTGGCCATCAGTTTGGCACGAAATTTATGAGTTATTTGAAAGAAAATTTTCAACAGTATATGTTTTTCTAGAAAATAGCTCATATTTCAGCTGAGGCGCCTATTCATGATGCGACGCAAACGGATTAAATCAAAAAAATTCGATTGCCCCCAGTTCAAATTGCCCATACATACAGTATCGCGCTCTCTCTGGTCGCTCCTGCATGAGGCATTCGGCCGGGGAGAAGACCATGCGGTGCTAGAATAATCACAACGGTCGGAGGCCATTGCTTAGCGTGGATGCACGCATGTTAGCCCTGCCACGTTTTTTAACGGTTTCGCTCTGATGCTGGTATGTCTGCGTAGCACGTATACGGACGGCCCGAGGCCAGGGGACGGAGTGACATACGCAGCCGCCGCCGGCTCCACTTCTTCAGTAGGTTGGTCAAAGCTAGTACTCCCTTTGTTCATAAATAGTACTTGTATAAAATGTTTTGGGCATTTTGAAGTAACTAGATATCATAATGAGTCGATCTACGCAAAGTGTTTTTGGCACATGAGCACCAGTGATCCCTTTACTTTTAGATTTTTAAAAAATTCAAATTTTCACATTTCTATGTCTTCAATAATTATAGCGTTAAATATATAAAAAGATATATACAGGAGAAGCATACACAAAAAATTCCCGTTAAAAAATATTTATATTTTAGGAAATACAAAAGGACAAATTTCTGACAAAAAATATATTGTTTTACTACTACTTTACTACTATTTACTACCAGAAATGTGTTCTTTTATATTTCCCAAAATATAGCTTATTTTTAATGGGATTTTTTTGCATACACTTCTCCTATATCTATCTATCTATATATTTAACGCCATAATTTTTAGAGACATAGAAGTGTGAGATTTTAAAAACTTCAAAATTCCAAAAGTGAAGGGAGCAATGGTGCCCATATGCACCAAGTCCCTTCTCGTCAATCTAGATATTAAAAAAAATAGATAAATCTATAAAAATTTAAAACATCCTATATTAGTGAACGGAGTAAATAGTAGTAGTATCATGCACCACCTCAACAGGAGTGAGGCGTGGGTGGATGCTGGTATGCTTCTCAATCACGTGAGGAGAGATTTTAATCCCCGTCCCCATTTTAGATAGCGGGGATCAAAATTCCTCATACCCGTCCCCTAATAGATGAATTCCCTACAGGTATATAGGGAACGGGGCCCCATTGATATCGCTAGATAAGCCAGAGGTAGCAATGCCTGATTGCCGCCTTCAATAGAGAATCGTGCGCTTTATTGATCAAGTAGTTCCTTTGGTTTTATGTACTTCGCGTTATAGGCTAAGTAAAAGTCAGCTTTTGTCAAATTTGGACAAGAATATATGAAAAAATATTAACACCTATAATATCAAATGCATAAAATATAAAACATGTGTTATGACGATTCTAATGCTGTAGATTTTCCATTTTAAAACTTGATATTTTTTCTAAATATTTGGTAAAACTTATAAAGTTTGACTTTAATTAAACCTAAAATGCAAAGCAATTGTGAGTAGAGGGAGTAATCATCATGTCATTACAAATTTCCTCTCGAATACAATCCGGAGAAACACCATGCCACACAACGTCTACTGAAAGTTCACATTCCTTAGCTAAATTGTGCGCCGCCACATTAAGCGCATGGTAAACATGATCGCTGGCTTGGTGTACGAGCACTGCTGTTCTAATCAAGCCGCGGATCAACCAACTAAACTGAGCAACAAGAAGAAAGGATTCTACTTCCACTCTTTTTTACAGGAACTGTACTTCCATCTAGTACTCTGCTACTGCGACGCCGGTTCAAGGAAAATTATGGCAGAGAATTGAATCGCAGGTTTATCATCAGCCCCTATTACACGACAATGATCTCTTGTCCGAGCTAAGCAGGCGCTACATACATGATCAGCACAGGGATCCCATCGCACCTGCCAGTCTCGCCAAAGGATAGTAATCGGACAGGATAGACAGATGATACTACCTTGATCAGAGTCGGCGAAGCCTACAAACCGGTAATAAACGGCAAGGTCGTCGCCGGTCATGTCACAGCTGGGGCAGAACGAATCGTCGGTGAATGGGGATGATGGAGCAAACCACCACTACTACAAAGTCTACAACAGTGGAATCCAGTTAAAAGTCGGCACCTACAGCCTTATAGGCAGTGCACCTCTACTGCGTCTGGTCAGCAAAAGGTGCCGTCGCCACCACTACATACGCCGCATGATTCCAGGATACAATGTACTGCACTCGAGCATTCAACTTTGACAGCACGAAGAGGAGATTCAGCCACATGAAGATACATCAGATTTGGCAGGCTTGATTGGGGTAAACTGTCACGCAGATCTGGATGGATGGGATGGCTCCCTGGGTAGTACAGTGGATGATGGTGATTCAGCCAGACGCAGGAGCCGCAGTGCCTGCATAGTCCTCAATAATGCCTCCACCATGGGGATCGATCCTCCATATGAAAAGGTCTGCAGATTCTGTGCAGAACAATCTTCTTTGATGCACTCCATGGCATGGTAGGAGGGCTACCCCGCACTCGCGCCGACTTCATGACAGAAACAAAGGTGTCATCTTTCTGAATACTAGCTCAAGCTGAAAATATGCAGTCAGCATAACGTGCAAAAATGTATCTGCATTCTGCACTCAGGGAGGCGTTTGAAAAAGGAAGTATGACGTGAAAAATAAAAACAATGTATTAAATCTGTAACAAGGGCAACAAGCAGGTAAAGCTTGGCTCTGCAAGTCCGAACTTTCAAACCCTTCCTGTTAATTGGGCTCTTGAGTTCCAAAAGACGCTGTGGCTTATTCACAAAAAAAAGGTCCCTCAGCTGGTTGTATTAGAGTTTATGACAAACAGTCAGACCAATCCAATTTAAGAATCCAGACTTATTAGAGTAAACGAACTTCAAAGCAATCCAGCACAAGATGATTCAGTGATCCACTACCATCCAAGGTCAAGCCATATTCTGTGCAGAACAATCTTCTTTGATTTACTCCATGGTAGGAGGGATACTCTTGACATTTGACAGATCCAAAGAAGCCATCGTTCTGAATAACACAAGCAGACAAGATGCAATTCAGTATGAGTGGAAAAGAAAATACTATGTAAAACTGTAACAGGTAGATGATGCTTGGCTCCAGAAGTCCGAGCTTTGGAGCCCTTCCTATCAATTGGGCTCTTGAATTTCATAAGACACCGCGGCTTATTCACAAAAATGTTTTTCAGCTGGTTGTATTATGAGTTTATGACCAACAGTCAGACGCAATGCAATTTCAGAAATCAGACAGACAGGAGTAATCAAACTTTGAAGAGGCACTACTCAGACATACTTCCTGCCTTACACTTCCTAGGACTGTCGTCAACTTGTCCTTTCCACTACTGACAGCAATCTTCTTTGATGTACTGGCGCGGTGGCGCCGACTAATGAGTTATTCCTATCCTGTCAATTGGGCTCTTGAATTTGAAAAGACGGTGTGGCTTATTCACAAAAAGGTTCCTCAACTGGTTGTATTATGAGTTTATGACTGACAGTCAGACCAATGCAATTTCCGAAATCAGACAGATAGGAGTGAACGAACTTTGAAGAGGCAATCCAGCACAGGCTGATTCAGGGATCCACTACCATCTGACGTCCAAGTTCCTGGGCACTACTCAGACGCCTTACGCTTCCTAGGACTTTCGTCAACTTGCCCTTCCCACTACTCACAGAGACAATGCGAGTCAAAGGTCCAACAAATCTTCTTTGATGTACTCCATGGTAGCAGTTATTTCGCATTCACGCCGACTTATGAGTTATGAACCAACGGGTCATCTTTCTGAATGGCATAAATAGAATAGAGGCTTCGTAAAACGGACAAGCAGGAAACAAAGTTCTGCTCTAGGAGGTTTGTAGAAGAAGTAATCCAGCACAAGCTGATTCAGGGATCCACTATCATCCAGCGCTAGAGTTGCTATGAGATTTTTGGCACTACTCAGACATAGCTCCAGTGTTCCACCTTACCCTTCCTAGGACTGTTACCAACTTTCCTTTCCCACTACTAACAGGTATAATGCGAGTCAACTGTGGAATATCCATCTATCATCAGGGCTTCCTTTCGGCTCGCCCCTTCTAAGTTTTGACAACTCACCGGTGACTAGTATAACACGAGGCAACATATGGCCACCTTCTTTAAAAAGACCACCAGCATAACCAAAATCAAATATACGTTACTGTAGATGAAATAATCTAGTTCGTGTCATGGGTTAACATGAACAACAGATTATGTGATGACTTATAGTGGAGCAGCACGGTGCATGAAGCTCCCGCTTTGCGTGGGTCTGGGGAAGGGCCGGACCCACTTGGGGTGTCTGTACGCAGCCTTTCCCTGCAAATTTTGCAAGAGGCTGTTTCCACGACTTGAACCCATGACCTCCTGGTCACAAGGCGACATGTGAATACTTATAGTAAGGAAGTTAAAAGTTTAACCAGAACGAATGGGTTGAATATTTTGCTCCATCTGAAGTAACAGTACCTGGTTGTTATAGCTTGCCCTTCCTAGGACTCTCATCAACTTTCCATTCCCACTACTCACAGAGATAATGAGTGTCAAAGGTCCAGATTCCGTGCAAAGCAATCTTCTTTGATGTACTACATGGTAGGAGCTACTCTGCACTTGCACCGACTTAGGATATATGAACAAAAAGATTCAGTATGCTATGTAAGACCGTCAAGCAGGAAACAAAGCTTTGTTCGAGGAGATTTTCAAGTCTGAACTTTCAATGGTAATACCCTTCCTGTCAAATGGGCTTGCTG
The DNA here is from genome assembly GCA_007115705.1 of Dactylis glomerata. Taxonomy (NCBI): domain Eukaryota; kingdom Viridiplantae; phylum Streptophyta; class Magnoliopsida; order Poales; family Poaceae; genus Dactylis; species Dactylis glomerata. Next base: position 7,943,132 of record QXEO01000291.1, read on the forward strand.
AATCTCAAAAGTCACTGTTGCTTATTTACGAAAAAGATCATCAGCTGGTTGTATTAACCCATTTTCAGACTCCAGGCAAATAAAGAGTAAAAGATGGTAAACGAAGCATCCAGCAAAAGCTGATTCAGAGATCCACTAAACATCCAGAGTTAGAGTTGCTGTGTGGTTTTCGCTACTGCTCAGACATAGACACATAGTTCCAGTGTTTCGCCTTACCCTTCCTAGGACTGTTGTCAACTTTCCCTTCCCACTACTAGCAGGTATAATACGAGCCAATTGCAGAATATCCATATATCATAGGACTTCCTTTCGACTTGTCCCTTTCTGAGTTTTGACTACTCACCTGTGATTAGTATAACACGAGGCATTATTGCAATGCTCATCCTTGTTCGGACCTGATCTAACAAGATATGGCCACCTTCTTCAAAAAGACCGCCAGCATGGCTGAGGACAAAATCAAAAAACAAGTTACTGTAGACATAAATACAGATGATGGTCTGAAAGTTCAACCAGAAGGACTGGGCTGAATATTTTCTGCATCTGAAGTAACAGTACCTGGTTGTTGTAACTGAGCATTGCGATTGTCTGAAAGTTCTGAATCTTCCAGTACAAGCAAGGTTACAAAGGTTTGCTAATACCCTTAGCAGCCTCATAACTAATTTGTATCTAGTACGCCTCTCAGTTTCGTGTATACAACTCCTGCCAAGGGGGCTGTATGTATCCACCACTTCCAGAAAAAGCAATACCCACTCACAAAAAGAGATAAGAGTTACAGTGAAATTGCCACTTCCACCAAACAAGGGTAAAATAAGTACTCATTAGTCACTATGAGTGTATCATCCTTAAATGTTCTGAACATCAAGTTTAACCATCAAAATTTGCCATTTGTGATCAAATGCCATTCATACCACGTTCAGAATTGAGCGGCCCATACGAATGAAGGAGGATTTGGTAGCCTATAAGTGACTATGTAGCGTTCATAGGAAGAAATTACAACTTTTGTGGACCAACCACCTTAACACAGTAACACCATCCTCAAAATCAAAGAGTACAAGAGTTTTCCTTCTTTTTGGTGGGAAGCCGAGTGTCAGAGGATGGTAGAAGGCCATCTCGAAATTCAAACTATACAATATCACTAGAAGTTGAATAACAAAAAATTTAGATGAGCATATTCTCTTATATAATCCCATTATAATGCCTTCAGAAAAAACATTAAAGGATATAAAATGCAATGTGACAAAGAATGAAGTATCCCTAGCATATTTAAAGTAATAAGTACACTGTTTCTTACAAAAAGCCATATTCTATAGCAAATTTGGCAGACACTTAATTATTTATCTGTCACTCATCTTCAAGTTACAACTGTACATATGCATATATCTTAAACAGCCAGACCATACTTTGTGAGCAGTACCAAAAATAACAACCGCAACTACAATAATACCTGTGCTATTTTTTTGCCACACTGAACATTCTTCCACCATCCATGAGTTTCTCATAAAAATAAACTTAATCTACCAAAACGATGTCTTGTACAGTTACACGTTCAGCAGATTTTTAAATAATCGGTCTTTTCTTTGGCAGCTTCAAAGCGGCAGGGAAACATCGTCCTGGATGGAGAAACGGCTGCCTGGCAGCGGTCTTGTGACAGAATTCCCTGGTCTTTTCTCTCATTGCATGCGTCTGAATGCTTCTGTGACTTAGTTGATTGCCCATGGTTTCAGCCTTCATCCTACGCTCACTAGATCGGCAGAAAGAGAAGCCTGATCACCGGCCTAAGTCTGACGGAAGAAGATTGTGAGTTTATGGCATGGGACGAAAGCAAAAAGTTCAGCACCCCTGCGGCGTACATGATGCTCTCTCCAAAATGGGGTTATTGACATCTACGCGAAAACTCTTTCGGAAACTAAGCTCCCCTTTAAGATCAAAATTGTCACTCTGCTGACCTTCAGTCACCGTCTCAACACGAGTGCTAATCTCCATTGCAAGAACTGCTCGCCGACACCAAGGTGTGAGAGATGCAGGGGAGATGAAACAGTCAACCGTCTCATTGTTTCATATCCTTTGGCCACCTCGAGTTGGAATAAGCTTGGCATCGACCTAAACGGCAACCTCAAAAACATTTGGACTGCCTCCGCATCGTCTGGGGAAGAGTACAAGCTTTTCACTAGCACCTGCATCATTCATTGCTAGCAGATTTGGAAAGCTCTCACCAACCTGATCTTCAATGCGGCCCCTTGTACATCCGAGGACATCCTTCGCCACACAGCTGATGATCATGCTACTTCAAGCAAGTTCTATGCTCCTCCGGGCAAAACGACCATGCTCTCCTTTCCCCCATTTCATCCTTTCATGCATCGGGCAATTGATCTAGTCTAGCTGTGATTTGTACTCTTTGTAAAACATTTTGTATCAGCACTTTGCTATTCTACAAGCTTTATTGTCCAAACATAGTTAGACATAATGTGTTTTCTTATTGTGTATTCTAGATTTTAACATTGCAAACGTGTAGGGAAAATGTAAGGCCTATTTGGATTACACCCACGCCCGCCGCGCCAGATCGGGGCAAGCCAATATTTTGGCGAGAGATTCGCACGCCTCCGTTTCGCCACCGCGTGGGCGTGAATCTGAACTAGCGAACCAAAATTTTGGCGCTCCGAGGAGAGGGCTTCATTCCAAACACTTGCCTATACTACCAGTCAACGCCAATTTTTTGGTGCGGTAACCGTTGGCACAATCCAAACAGGCCCGTAGTTACATCATAATTTTTTGTTTGCGAGGCCCAAGGTTACTTTTAGTACTTCAAGTGAAAATCATGTACAAGCCTGAGACTAAGCATTTGCATTTCAATGTAGCAGCCATAAGCTGTATTCATCAAGTCAAAAAAAACAAGCTGTACTCATCAAAATGAAAAAAAGTGTGCCACATTTTGACATGATTAGTTATCAACGACAACGCAGTGCAAGCCACAGTTACTACTAGTTCATGCAAGAAGGGAGGATTGACAGATAACAAAATTTTAACTAAAATAAGACAGTTGTCAAAATCAAACCACAAATTCAGAAATATTTCCAATCACATTTATCGGTACAGGCAAAAGCAGTAGAAAACAACATCAGGAAGAGATCCAAGAAGGCGGAACCTAGATCAGAAGTAGAGCCCCATCTGGACGTTCTTCTCCTCGAATCCGACCTTGGCGTAGAACCCCGTCAGCTCCGGGGTGCAGTTCAGGACGACCTTGTAGCACCCTCTGCCCCTCGCGTGCTCCACGAGCCGGCGCACGACGCGCTCCCCGAGCCCCCGGCCGCGCGCGGCGGCGTCCACCACCACGTCCTCGACGTGCCCCACGGTGCCGCAGCGCCGGATGAACTTGCGCTCCACGAGCACCGCCCCAGCGGCGGCGAGGCGGCCCGTGGCGGCGTCCTCCGCCACGAGGACGAGGTGGTCGGCGCCGAGGCGCGCCAGCTCCGCGAAGCGGGAGCGGAAGGCGTCCTCGGCGAGCGGCGCGGAGGGGGAGAGCTGGGCGAGGAGTTCGCAGAAGCCCCTGGAGAGGTCGCCGAGCTCCAGCGGCCGGATGCGGTACGCGTCGGCCGCGTCGCCGGCAACGGCCTCCGACGCCGCCGTGGCTGCTTGCGGTTGCTCGATCGGCGTGTCTTGTTCGACTGCGGCCGGGGAGACAGAGAAATGTAAATTAAAGCCCAACTGGTGCCAGTATGGGCGGACTCTGTTCACACTATGTGGGCTTGGGCCGTAGGCCGATGAATCCATATGGGCTGGGCTGGATAACGACAACCAAGTGAATCTTCCGAGATTTTGTCCGTTTAGAGGCGCGTCCGTATCTCTCATTTCGAAATCCACCTTCCCGAAGCCACGCGCCCAGAGCCCCAAACAGAGCCGAAAAAACATCCCCCAAATCGAAACGTCTCTCGTCGCCATGGTCGCCGCCCCCGCCCCCGCCCCCGCCGCCGGCGAGGCGACCCCGCCCCCAGAACCGCCTCCCTCCCGCGTATCCGTGCGCTCGTCCTCGTCTTCCTCCCGACGCCGCTGCGCCCTCTCGAGCCGCTTCCGCGAACCCGCGAGCCCGCGGCGGCACGCGTGGGTCTCCTTGCAGGGCCGTCTGGTCGGCGCCGAGGAGGCGGCGTCCGCCCAAGTGGCCGCGCCCGGACTCCGGAAGGATGAGGCGATGGCGTGGGAGCTCTTCAACCCGCTCCACCGCGTCCTCCTGGTCGCCACCGTGGCGGCCGCCTCATCCCGATCCCACGCCGCCCGCCGCATTGAGCAGCTCCAGCGATCGATACATTATAGGGTTTGCTTTTGTTTATCTCCTCCGTTTTATCTTATCCTATATTGATACTCAATGATACTATTGAAATTAAATAATTGACCTGCGAGATTAAAGCTGCCTGCATGCGTTCATCCCATTTAGACCATCTTTTATGTACCGATTGGGTTCCACTACAACCTTAAACATTTTTATTTTGGTAGTAACAATTTATATTGTTTAGGATGTTGAATTAGCGATCCAAGTGAAATGCGAAAGTAATGGTTTCTGTTTGCAGGATGAGGTGCTGCAAAGCATGCAGCAGAAGCTGGATGATCTGTTCAGCGAGATGAGCTCCCTGCAACAACAATATGTCAAGTGTGACACTTTCATTTCGGCTGAAAAGGAAAATATCGAGTTGATAAGCAGCAACAAGCTAGGACATGAGGAGGGAGCTAAATGTTGTGTGTGCACTCGAGCAGAAACTGCTGCTACTCCTCAGAAGACAAAGGTAAAATTGGTGTACAGATAGTAGTTGCCTGAGGTACTTTTGTTTCAGTTATTCTTTTCTTATGGTGGACAAAACATGCAGGATTTCTGTGGAGCCGATGATTTAAAGAGCGACGTAGTTGATAGGTCTAGTGTAAGTCTTGTGGATCACGATGAGCGCCGGATGTCAGACCTCTCAGACTTCTGTTGGAGTGTCATTTCCTCAGTGGATACTCACGTAAACGGGGACAATCAGGTAATAGGACTGCACCTTTCTGCGAAGGTGCCATCGCATTTACGTGTATTGTAATTTATGAGCATCACTTTGCTATGCACATACACTTGTACATTTCCGTGGCATGTGCATTTTTGTACATTTCCTATGCTCTCATCAGCATTTCTTAATGTTTAAACACATAAAGTTCTTACTGACAACATGCGTAAGTTTCCTCCAGCTAAGTTCCCTGGCCGCAGAACAAGAGTTGTATAACATTCAGAAGGAATGTGCAGAGAAGGATACAATTATAAAGGAACTAACTGCAGCTGCACATACATCTAATAATGCTGATGCCAAGGTACGTATTATCGTGATGCTTGCGTGGTGCTTTGCAGATGGCATATCCTTACAACATTATATTTCGCTTTTTGCAAGTAGAAAATCGCAGAGTTGCAGGATATTCTCAAAAGGAAAAATATGGTGATATCAAAACTGAAGAAGGATATGTCAGCTCTGAAACAGATGGTAAGCAGTTCTTCCAAGAATTTGTTAGCTATAAGTTACCTGCTTAAGGTGATTCGAGTTCTCATGTTTTTTTGTTTGATAACAATAGGTTATTGAATTGACAAGGGCTAAAAGGGCATCTTCTGTCAACTTAAATACAGTCTACTCTGAACTGCCAGTGATGTCAAACAATGTTTTATATGACATGAGCAGCACTAGCTCATCATCATCAGATTCTGAGTCTCCTGTAACACCGAGAGAAATGCTTAATGTACATCTTACCGATGGCACTCCAGAAGACTGTGAATCCAAAGGAAGCTCTAGAGTATCAGTACGAAAAACGCATCTTCCTGCAAAAAAAACATCACCTTGCAACCTGCGCCCGGCTATCCCGTTCAAAGAGAACTGTTTAAACCCAAAAGTAGAAACAAGTTCTGTTGGCAGGCAGAAGCAGCTTATATCCTCTAATGGTGATTTTAAAAAGACGAGACGACAAAGTAACCAAGACTCAAGGAATAAGGCTACAAAGAGATGGATGTAGAGTCTAGATTGCAAGTACTTAGTTCTGGAGAGGTACGCTGCTTATGCTTTAATACATTTTATTTCCTTGAATGCTGAATTCTATGGAATATTGTGTCCAAAAAGAAGAAGAAATGTCATATAAATCATTTGGTTCAGTTCATCTTTGTAGAATTGAGAATCCTTCTTGAATTCACTATTCTTATAAATCGTTTTGACATCAATTAGAGTTCTCTTGTGGTTGTGTCTTTCTGCTAGTTGTCCTTGTCAACTGTCACCCATCATCGTTGCTAGTGCTAGTCGTCAGTTTGTCACTTGATCTTCCTCAGGAGAAAGGAAAACTGTAGTTAAGCTTACCTAGTACGTTAGTACACAAAAAATTGAATGAGTGACACACTTTTTCAGTACCATGGTAATCTGGCACTTTGATATTCTACCAAATGGACATCTTGAACTAATTGGTTGAGCGAAGGGCCTAGATTGTATCTCCTGGTATTCTTTAGATATTGGTTTCTTCCCTGCTGGAATTTTTCATGCCATTAGCTGTTACCAACGCCTTTTAGTATGACATGTCAAGAACTCAGACTACTGCACATGTACCTTTCTTGTTTGCCCACTTTATAGGTAAGCACTCTACTTCTTAGATAATGATATCATTGATTACACACTGTTGCTAATGATGTAACAGCCAGTTAACTTCATTCCCCTTCTTGCTGCAATAGAAGGGAACAATTTTTTCCTGGGACTTCTTAATTGACATTTATTTTCTTACCATTTCAGATGAGGAAGAAAGGAGGTTGGTTGGTTATGTTGATTTTGTTGGATAGTCTGTCAGAGTGATGCTTCCTAGCTCCTGCTGTCGTCTGGTCAAAAAAATTATGGATGCATTCAAGTTGCTGCATATTATAGTTATGTCTCTCATGGAACTAATCAATCCATGATCTATTGGTTTGCCATCGGTATCTGCTCCGTTGTATAATATGTCTCTTGGATCTAAACAGTCTGCGTCTCTCTAGTCTCGATTCTTGAATCTATCGTTAATATTTAATTAGTGGATTAGTTTATCCAATGGAATCTTGGAGCTCATTTTAAACTAAATTATCTGACTTCAAATAGCAAGATTGCCGAGGTGAAATTATTTCTTTACAGTAAGAATTTCCATGTCAGGTTAGCAGACATAAAGAACTGCTTCAGTTGCATTCACGGAGGCTAGATCTTGCGTGTCCAATTGGCTGGCCGGCTGTTCGGAGTTTACTGGGTTGTCACGCTGAAGGGGAACAATGCTCTCCAGCAGTGGACATAGCTTTAGGACACCACAGGTTGACGCCGTTGCTTTTGAACCTCCCGCTGGAACCTTCAGTTAAGCAGTTGATGAGCCGTGCTTGAGCGATACTGAGCTCGTTACAGGACTAGAACGAAGACTTTGACGGTCGAGCTCCGTTCGGCAAAGCATGATGATTACAGAAAATCAAGTTCGACAATGCTCGTTTTTTTCGGTGGACAAAGCTCTGGTAGTCTGGTAGACTCAATGCTCGGCCCGGTCGAATGAATTTGTGCTACAAAACTGATGCTCGCACATAGAAAAATAGGAGAACTTTCAATAAAGATCGAGATAGACTTGACAAACTAGTCAAAGTTCGACAGTTATGTATCCAAAAGAGCTTTGCCCATCTATTTAGCTCGATCTTGCGAGGCTCACAAAGTCCATCCTGGCTTACAATGAATAAAAATAAATATAAAAATATTTCAAAAAACGACACCACAATTTGCATGAGGTTCATAAAACCACCAGCATTTCTAATTTCTTTTCAAAAGTGATCGATGTTGCGCATGTTCTTTTCACTGGTGCTCGGTTTTAGTCGTGTTAACGGAACCACGGGGCCCACTAGTAGGGTTATGTGGCAATGGAGGAGACGGCGGCTCAGACTAAGAACGACAATTTTACCCATGGGTACGAGTGGTGGAGCCAAAAAATTTGTATTGGGTATGTGAAATTATAGAATTTTCAAGTAAAATAGTAAAGAAATATTTTTCCTACGTAAATTTATGTTATTTAATAACATAACATTGCAAGAACCAGGAGATGATTATAAGAGAAAAAATGCAGGTGAAGAAATTGTGAATTTAACTCTTTATTTTTCTTACACATACCAACCTACAATATACATTGATCACACGTTAAAAATAAAAGGTTGCTAGACTGAGACGGCCAATACAAAATCTTGATTAGCTACCTTTTGGCCGGATAAAATCATAAATTGAGGACTTAATCACTCTTTCTAGAAACCTTTTTTTTTTAGAGAAACTCGTTCTAGACACCTCGGCCTACCTTTTGAGAACATATACAAGATCGTTAGAGCATCTCCACTCGGGATCCTCATACGGGCTCCGGCGCGGCCATTTTTTGGCCCGTTTTGGGGGGCGCCGGCGTGAAATCAGAATTGGGGGCCGGCCGACGCCCAGTCGTGCACCCCAAACCGGCCATATGTGGCTAATTTTCGAATTATTTCAACACATGAGAATCAATCAAATTTGGAACAAAGCATACGAATTAAACAAGTTTGAATCACAAATCATACAAATTATTCAAGTTTCAAACACAATGGCCACCAAACTAGAGATCAGCTTTCAGGTTCCACAGATGCTCGATCAAATCATTCTGCAGCTGTTGATGAGTGTTGGAGTCTCGAAGTTCTTGACGCTTGGCCAGGAAAGTGGCAAAGGCAGTAGGCACCTGATGATCAACATTTGCAAGAGGACCCTGGCGATGGTTTGGTTGAGTGTCGAACACTGGGTTCTCCCACTCGCTCTCGATGATCATGTTGTGCAGGATGATACAAGCAGTCATGACCTCCCACATCTGATTCTTGGACCATGTAAGCGTAGGATACCGGACAATGGCAAAACGAGCTTGCAGCACACCAAATGCCCTCTCCACATCCTTCCTGCAAGCCTCCTGACACTGAGCAAACCAAGCTTTCTTCCCTCCAGGCACTGCATTTGTAATTGTCTTCACAAATGTAGACCACTTTGGATAGATGCCATCAGCCAAATAGTAGCCCTTATCATAGTGGTGGCCATTGATCACATAATCCACAGGAGGAGAATTGCCTGAAACAAGCTTGGCAAACACATCCGAGCACTGGAGCACGTTGATGTCATTGTGAGATCCTGCCATCCCGAAGAAAGCATGCCAAATCCAGAGATCATGATCAGCCACTGCCTCAAGAACCACACTGCAAGCTCCTTTGTGGCCCTTGTACATGCCTTGGTTTGCAAATGGACAGTTCTTCCATGCCCAGTGCATACAGTCGATGCTTCCGAGCATCCCAGGGAACCCTCTGTTTGCATTCTGTGCCAGACGAGCAGTGTCCTCTTCATTGGGTGTGCGCAAATATGTGTCGCCAAACACCGCCACAATAGCCCTGCAAAACCTATACATACAATCAATGGCCGTGGACTCAGCCATGCGCAGGTAGTCGTCCTGTGTGTCTCCAGGCATTCCATACGCGAGCATACGAAGGGCAACTGTGCATTTCTGGATAGTGGAGAAGACAAGCGTACCGACGCAGTCCCTCTTCAGCTTGAAGTAGTCATCGAACTCCCTCAGTTTCTCGACGATCTTGAGGAAGAGCTTCCTACTCATCCTGAAACGGCGGTGGAATGTGACATCGCCGTGCACTGGATCATCGGCGAAGTAGTCTGCATACAATATGCAATACCCTTCCATCCTCGTCCTCGGCTTGCTCTTGCGGCGGCCAGGCGTCGAGCCGCCGCGTCCAGGCTTGTCCTCCTCCAAGATCATGGTCAGGAGGGCGACGAGGATAGACAGGTGCTCGTCGTCCCCGGCTGCCGCTGCATTGATCGCAGCTGAACGGATCGTATGAGCGACTAGAGGGGGGGTGAATAGGAGCTACCCAAATTTTTACTTCTTTTCAAGTTAAGGCTAGACAAGAAGGTAAATTCTCTAGATGTGCTACTAAGTGAATTTACCTAGAGTGACAAGCAAACTAGCAATAACAATATAAGTAAAGGTACGAGTAAAGGATAGAGGTAACCGCAATGGAGACACGAAGACACAAGGATGTATTCACGTAGTTCCTTCCTTGTTACGGGAAGTACGTCTACGTTGGAGAGGTGTGGTGCCACAAAGGCCACCAACGCCACAAAGGCTCACCCTATTCTCTGGTGAACAAGCCACAAAGGCGAGTCCACGCTCCACTAAGCGATGCCCTTGAAGGCGGCACGACACCTTTACACAAAGTATTGGGGCAAGCTCCACAACTCAATTGGAGGCTCCCAATAGGCCCACCAAGCTCTTACACACAAAGTTAAGCTTGGAGGACGGCTTCTTCCGGCTAGGAATCCGATGAACACACAAGTTACAAGCCCCTCAACAAAACGAGGGGGGAAATCAAATCGCCTTGGTGGAGGTGTAGATCTAGGTCTTCTCCCTCAAATCCCAAAAGGGCTTTGAGTTCTATTGGCTAGGGAGAGAGATCTAGTGCTTTGAAGCTTAGGAACAATGGAGGAGAGAGAGTGGAAGCCGCAGCCACTTCTTGAGGTAGAAGAAGGCTTTATATAGTCCTCCACGAAATGTAGCCGTTGCTGGACGATTAGGGCCAGAGTCTCCGGCCTGGAGGGCCGGAGTCTCCGCCCTAAGTGACTCCAAGCCCGGAGTCTCCGGCCAGAGACAAAAGTCTCCGGCCCAACTCCGGCCTGGCATCTGAATCATCCGAGCCAGTTAGCAACCCACGACCAGCCAGACAGACCGGAGTCTCCGGCCCCGGGGGACCGGAGTCTCCGGCCTCAGCATGCCGACCCGGAGTCTCCGGCCAGAGACAGAAAGTCTCCGGCCCAACTCCGGAAGGGCATCTGAAGCGTCCGACTTTGTGGATTGCCTGGGCGAGTCCCCTAGGCCGGAGTCTCCGGCCACCAGGGCTGGAGTCTCCGCCCTAGAAGAAGCAACAGCAGCACTTCGTGGATCCCCTCTCCACCATTTCCACCTTCGCGAAGCACCCTACAAGACAACTAAGCCCTAACTCCACTACTAGACTACGGGCTCCGATCTTTTCTTCCTTTTTGGGGTGAACCTCCGCGAGATCCTGAATCAACCTAGAAAATCTGCAGAACTTTAATAGCATGGTTAATTCACCAAATGTTGTTAACAAACACCAAAATACATTTATTAGGGAAATGCTCTTTCAATCTCCCCCTTTTTGGTGTTTGATGACAACATACGGATTTGCAAGATATAAGCACAATAAATTAAAATATATAGCCAAAGCTCCCCCTACTTGTGTGCACAACACCATTTGCATTTGAACATGAGTCCACACAAGTAAGGATCATCACTCCCCCTATATATTTCACAATTATACCAAGAGCAAGTAATAATATATGAGACTAACCACAAGCATATAAGTAAGACTAACAAGATAGCACACATTAATAATAGTCTTACTAGAAATATTGGAACTTAAGTCTCACAATAATACCGTACCACACACACGATAGTTCAACACTAAGATAGATGAGACACAACATCAAAGTCCATGAAGTTGTGTCTCGACCAAAGCAAATGAACGCAAATGAACGGCAAATCCAAATCCAAATAAACCAACCCATGGCAAATCCCAACGAAGACATCCTAGTAGAGCTACTTCTCCCCCTTTGGCATCGAGACACCAAAAAGGGAAAAGAGCGATGCTACATGCCCATGAGATCACTCATCGTATTCATCCTCGGGCTCGTCCTTGGAACCGGCATCGAAGTCTTCATCCCCTTCTTCAATATCATCAGAAGCCATGGGCTTCTTGCCATGACGCACATTGGAGGTGCCAGAGGTGACCTCCTCAAAGGCTTGCCAGTCAGTCAGACCCTTGCTCCACTTGCCATAGGAGTGAGTGCCGGATGATGAAGAGGAAGGAGGTGATTCCACATAGTCCGGTTGAGACTTCCGAAATGCCTTGTGAAGAACTTGTTGATTGTCATTCAAGTGCTTTTGGGCAATGTAGCTCTCATATTGCTTGTGACGGATGTCCACATTCATGCAAAGCACATTCCTTTGGAACCAATTGAGCTTCTTGTATTCTTGACCAAACTCATTGTTGGAGCTAGAGCCGTCATTGCTAGCATGCTTCATCCTTGGGCCCCTTCTAGTTGACACTCCTTCGGCAAAGGCATCATCATCTTCACCTCTCACCGGTGCAAATGGTTCCTTGGAGTGACCGGTGGGTTCTTTGCGTTGAAGCTTCACAATCTTGTGATTTAGAAGGTTTGCCGTGAGAAGAGGAAGGTTGAGTTGTTGAGCATGAATGAGCTTCATGACAAAGGGGGCATAAAGAGGAGTCTTCTTGTTGAGAATGCAATCATTGATTTCCTTGTGAATGAAATCCATCACATCAAGTGGCTCAACATGTGCGGTCTCCCCTTTGCAATAGACTTCATGTGAGTAGGCAAAGAGATTCACTAAGGCCCCACGAATAGCATCAAAGTTACCGGCTTGAGGGGCAATGGAGGCCCGGAATATGCGGAGCAAGATGTTGGACCGTTTGGATAGCCCAAGGGTTCCTCCAATGACAATCTTCTTATCATCCCCGGTGTAGAGAGGAGCAAGCTTCTTCTTCTCATAGTACTCACCATCCACATGCATCCTCATGCCACTAGGAGTAGTAGCACCACGAAACTCATACCCAAGGAGAGCGGCAAAGTCCATGAAGTTGGAGTGACAAACCTCTTCTCCGGTCATCCAAGTCATGGGGATCTCCTCACCATCCCCAAATACCAAGGTAGCAAAGAACTGATGGACCAATGTGATGTTGTAGGGCTCTTGAATCTTCATGAGTGGATGGAGCCCAAGTTTGTGAGTGATCCACACGGCCTCTCCGAAATATGCACTGTGCTTGGCAAAATGAGAGAAGTCCATGACCGTCTGAGGGCAAACCGGATACTTCTTGAGAGAAGCATAGAACTCCTTCATGATCAGCTCTTGTTCTTTGCGGACAAAGCAACGGTCACGAGAGTTGCGCGGGAGAGTATACATGTCCCTCTTCCTCATCTCAACATATTCTGATGATGACAGCCCTTCCAAGGTCACAAGGCTATCGAACTTGACCTTCTTAGCAGCCTCGGCTTGTTCCTCCTCAACCATCCTAGTCTTGAGCTTCTTAGCATCCCTAGCTTGCTGAGCAATGACAGACCTCTGAGCAAGAGCCCCTGTGGCGGGATTGACAACCAACTTGTCCTTGCTGTGAGCGGCCGGTTTCCGAGAACCACCTGCACCTGTGAATGAGTGAGGAAGATAGCAAGGTTGAGGTGACATGTCCTAGAATCAAAAAGTAAGCAACTATGTTGTGACTAGTGCACCCAGGCCTGATCTAGCCGGAGTCTCCAGGGACTCGGGCCGGAGTCTCCGGCCGAAACCGGAGACTTTGCGTCCAGGCCGGAGTCTCCGGCCACAGGGGCCGGAGTCTCCGGTTGGATGCAGGAGCCCGAGCCTAGGAGACCACATTGAACAAATCGAGTGCAAAATCCACAATAGAGTTGCTAAGAAGATGATTGATAGCCACTAGAAGGTAGTACACCATATCAAACTAAGGGAAACATGCACATCTCATAGATCTAGAGAGAACTAGATGGAGGAGATGGAGGGCAAGTTTACCGGAGTCCATGACACAAAATCGATCGGTGGGAATGATCCCACACCTCCAAGGAGTTGATTTGCCGGTGGCACGGCGGATCCCGAAGCTTGGAGAGGCTCCGGGGGCGATCTAGGGCAATGGGGGCGGCAGGGGGAGAGCAGGGGCACGGGGTGGATGGGGAAGAATGAACCGTTCTTCCCCACCCCGTGCCCTAGTTATTGATTCGAAACTGCCCGGCCAGAGTCTCCGGTACTTACCCCGGAGTCTCCGGCCCACCGGAGTCTCCGGGCTGTAAGCCCCGGAGTCTCCGGCCCCATTGACAAGATCAGCATTTATGGTGTAATTAGGACATGTCATTTAGAGTTTAAGTATGTTTGAGGATGAGATAGGCTTGGGATGGAAGCAATGTCACTGTGTGGTACAAAATGCTCATGTTTGCAAGCATGCAAATAAAATCAAATAAGACCAAACATGAGCATGTTCCCATAGAAAAAAGAATAAGACAATAAAATCAAATGGGAAACTCCTCCACTAAGGAGGTCGGTGACCAAAGGCCACCATGTATGAGTATATAGGTATGGCACCGCGAAGATATATCTTGGGCCCAAAACCTAGACTCATCGATTAAGCTCAAAATTGTCACAAATGACAAGATAGAACAATACGCTTACTATTGGCATTATGGGGGGAGGGGTAGTCCAATTAATTAGGATCACACTCCCCCTATTTCCATGCCCACATCTAGAACAACACACAAGTTAGAGTATGGGAGTAAATGCACCTAGCTCAAGCCACATTGCTTGAATCAATGATATTTAGTTCATGCCTCAATTCCCGGAATCTTGCTTCATCAAGAGCCTTTGTGAATATATCGGCAAGTTGCTCATTAGTGCCAACATAAAATAGATCAATATCTCCACGGTTGACATGATCCCGAATGAAATGATGACGAATCTCAATATGCTTTGTCTTGTTGTGTTGCACCGGGTTGTGAGCGATCTTGATTGCACTTTCATTATCACATAGAAGAGGCACTTTGTCAAAAATGACACCGTAATCCTTCAAAGTTTGCCTCATCCATAAGAGTTGTGCACAACAACTAGCCGCGGCTACATATTCGGCTTCGGTGGTAGAGAGAGACACATAATTTTGTTTCTTAGATGACCAACACACCAAAGACCTACCAAGAAATTGGCAAGCCCCGGAGGTTGATTTCCGTTCCACTTTGTCTCCCGCCCAATCTGAATCCGAGTAACCTACAAGATCAAAACTTGCTCCTTTTGGATACCAAAGACCAAAGTTAGGGGTATTCACTAAATATTGAAAGATTCTTTTGACCGCCACTAAGTGGCTTTCTTTTGGTGCGGCTTGAAAACGTGCACAAACTCCCACACTTAACATAATGTCCAGTCTAGATGCACAAAGGTAAAGCAAGGAACCAATCATAGATCTATAACGTTTTTGATCCACTTGTTTACCATTAGGATCGAGATCAAGATTAACCTTTGTTGGCATGGGAGTCTTTGCACCTTTGACTCCTATCATCTCGAACCTCTTGAGCATGTCTTGGGTATATTTGGCTTGCTTCACAAAAGTCCCTCCCTTCAATTGTTTGACTTCAAATCCAAGGAAGAACTCTAACTCCCCCGTCATAGACATCTCAAACTTGTCGGTCATGATCTTGGCAAACTCATTATTGAAAGCTTTGTTAGTAGAACCAAATATAATATCGTCAACATATAATTGGCAAATGAAAAGCTCCCCATTGACCTTCTTAGTAAAAAGAGTGGGATCGATCACCCTAATTTCAAAACCACGATCAACCAATAACTCTTTAAGGTGTTCATACCACGCATGTGGGGCTTGTTTGAGGCCATAGAGCGCCTTATCAAGTTTGTAAACGTGGTTAGGAAACTTAGGGTTTTCGAAGCCCGGGGGTTGTGATACGTCTCAAACGTATCTATAATTTTTGGTGCTCCATGCTTGTTTCTACACCATTTGCCTATTGTTTCGTTACACTTAGTGGCATTTTTATGCATTTTCCGGAACTAACCTATTAACGAAGTGCCACAGTGCCAGTTTCCTGTTTTCTGCTGTTTTTGTGTTTCAGAAGTGATACACAGGAAATATTCTCGGAATTGGACGAAACAAGTTCCTGAAGTCATATTTTACCCGGAAGCTTCCAGAGATCCGAAGAAGAGACGGAGGAGGGCCATGTGGGCCCCACACACACAGGCGGCGCGGCCAGGCCCCTGGCCGCGCCACCCCTGTGTGAGGGGGCCTGGTCCCTCCTCTGACATCGCCCCTTCGCCTATAAGTACCCCCCGACGAGAAAAACCTAAGGGCCCGATCAGTTTTCCAGAATACATCGCGATCCGCCGCCGCCGTCGACCCGAAGATCGGGAGGGTCCAGAAGCTCTTCCCGGCACCCTGCCGGAGAGGGGAATCGCCACCGGAGGTCTTCTTCATCGCCATACTTGCCTCCGGAGCGATGAGTGAGTAGTCTACCTTGGACTATGGGTCCATAGCAGTAGCTAGATGGTTGTCTTCTCCACCATGTGCTTCATGTTTAGATCTCATGAGCTGCCCTACATGATTGAGATCACCGTTATGTAATTCTATGATGTTGGTTTGTTGGGATCCGATGAATATTGGTGTTTATGATTAAGTTGCTGTACTGAATTATATCTTTTGTTATCTCTATGTTGTTTATGATCTTGCATGCTCTCCGTTGTTAGTAGCTATCTTGGCCGAGTAGTTGCTAGTGACTCCAAGAGGGGGTATTTATGCTCGATAGTGGGTTCATGTCTCTATTTCACCTGGGGGAGTGACAGAAACCTCTAAGGTGGTAGATGTGCTGTTGCTACTAGGGAGAAAACAACATTCATATGCTCAAGGGCATATGCTTTGTTTACATTACACACTTTGCTTAATGCAATTATCTGTTGTTCGCAACTTAATACTTCTAGGGTGTTCGGATTGATATCCCCGGGAGTGGATTATTAGTCATAGATGCAGTTGGATGGCGGTCTATGTATTTTGTTGTAATGCCCAGAGTAAATCTCATAGTGATCTTCTTGACATATCACGTTATCTTTATTCTATCAATTGCCCAACTGTAATTTGTTTACCCAGCATGTTATTTTATCTATGGAGAGACACCACTAGTGAACTGTGGACCCCGGTCCTATTTTAATCATATTGCAATCACCTGTTTACTTTTCCCGCACTGTTTACTTTACTCGCATATTACTACTGTTTTCCACTCGATACACTCATAACCTTTGTTTCAAGCAAACCGGTGAGATTGACAACCTCATCGCAAGTTGGGAGCAAAGTATTTGTTTGTGTGTGTGCAGGTTCCGCGTTGCTGCTGGCCGAAGACGAGTCAACAAGTATCGTTAACGGCGCCCTTGTTGGAGTGTTATTAAGCCAGTCCGCATCACCTTCAGTCGTCACCGTCTCTCTTCTTCAAGATCGACATTAAACCTTGGTTTCTTAACTGAGGGAAAACTAGCCGCTACACTCATCATACCTTCCTCTTGGGGTTCCCAACGGGCTGGTCATCACCACGCACAAGGACTTACTGCTCCCACGTCAACTAAACGCCACAGCTCTTTTCTGGCGCCATCACCGAGTAGCAGCTTCTTTTCTGGCGCCGTTGCCGGGGAAGAGAGAAGACTTCTGCGAGGGGAGTTCTTCGCACACACATTCTTTACTTTGTTATTTGTTTTGCTTTACTTTATTTTATTTTACCTGCATTGCTTTTTATATCAAAAACCCAAAAAAATTAGAATCCTTGGTAGCTGTTTTTACTTGTTTACTTTCGTTTTGCTGAAATGGGTACTCCTGAAAACACCAAGTTGTGTGACTTTGCTAGCACGAACAATAGTGATTTTATCTGCACTCCTATTGCACCACCTGTTCCTGCTACCACCTTTTATGAGATCAAGCCTGCTTTATTGAACCTTGTTATGAAAGAGCAATTTTCTGGTGCTAGTACTGAAGATGCTGCAGCTCATCTCAACAATTTTGTTGAGCTATGTGAGATGCAGAAATATAAGGATGTTGATAGTGATATTATTAAGCTCAAGTTGTTTCCTTTTTCTTTGAGAGGAAAGGCTAAAGATTGGTTGCTGTCTTTGACTAAGAATAGTATTGATTCATGGGCTAAGTGTAAGGATGCTTTTATTGGTAGATATTATCCTCCTGCTAAGATTATATCGTTGCGTAGCAATATTATGAAGTTTACTCAGTTTGATAATGAACATGTTGCTCAAGCTTGGGAAAGAATGAAATCTATGGTAAAGAATTGCCCCACTCATGGACTGACTACTTGGATGATTATCCAAACTTTTTATGCAGGACTGAATTTTTCTTCAAGGAACCTACTTGATTCAGCTGCTGGAGGCACTTTTATGTCCCTTACCTTGGGCGCCGCATCAAAGCTACTCGACAACATGATGGTAAATTATTCCGAATGGCACACCGAGAGAGCTCCACAAGGTAAGAAGGTAAATTCTGTTGAGGAAACCTCTTCCTTAAGTGATAAGATTGATACCATTATGGCTATGCTTGCTAATGATAGGACTCATGTTGATCCTAATAATATTCCTTTGGCCTCTCTGGTTGCTCAAGAAGAGCAAGTTGATGTGAATTTCATTAGAAACAACAATTTTAATAACAATGCTTATAGGAACAATTTTGCTAGTAACAATTATAGGCCGTATCCTTCTACCAATGGTAATGGTTATGGTAATTCTTATGGTAACTCCTACAACAACACTAGGGCCGCGCCCTCCGAGCTTGAGGTAATGCTTAAGGACTTCATCGGTAAGCAAACTGCTTTTAATAAGTCTGTTGAGGAAAAGTTAGGCAAAATTGATATTCTTGCTTCTAAAGTTGATAGTCTTGCTCATGATGTTGAACTTCTGAAATTAAAAGTGTTTCCTAATGATGTGAATGTGAGCAATGTTGTTGCTGCCGCTAATGCTACCCAAGTTGGAATTGATGAAAATATTAGATTGTTAGCGGAATTGCATGCCAGGTGGGAAAGAGAAGATGAGATGGCTAGAGAGATGAAGGTATGTACTATTACTACCTCTAATGATGTTGCTCCTACTGATAGCAACCCTCTTACTTTGATTGGTGTAGAGAAAACTCCCACTCCTTGTGTTAAAAAGCCTAAAACTGCCAAAACTTTTTCTCAAAAGAGTGCTGAAATTTTTCGGAGTGTGGGAGATGATAGCTCTATTACTTTTAATGATTTTGATGTTGATGGCTGCAATATATCTGAAGTTATTTTGTTCTTACAAAAGCTTGCTTTGACTCCCAATGCTAGTTCTTTAAATATTGCTTTTACTAAGCATATTACCAATGCTCTCATAAAGATTAGGGTTGAAAAGTTGAAGCAAAAAGCCTCTGTTCCCAAGAAGTTAGAAGATGGTTGGGAACCCATCATTGATATGCATGTTAATGGTTATGATTGCCATGCTTTATGTGATCTAGGTGCTAGTATTTCCATCATGCCTAGAAAGATTTATGACATGCTTGATTTACCACCGCTTGAAAAGTGTTATTTTGGTGTTCCTATTGCTGATGTTGCTAAGAAGAAACCTTTGGGAAGGATTAATGATGTTCTTATTGTGGTTAACAATAACCTTGTTCCCGTTGATTTTCTTGTTATGGACGTTGAATGCCATGCTTCATGTCCTATTATTTTGGGAAGACCCTTTCTTCGAACTGTAGGTGCTATCATTGATATGAGGGAAGGCACTATCAAGTATCAATTCCCATTAAAGAAAGGTATGGAACACTTCCCTAGGAAAAGAAAGAAATTACTTTTTGACTCTATTCTTAGAGCAAATTATGAGCTTGATGCTTCATCACTTGATATTATTTGATTCGCAATTTTCTGCGCCTAGCTCAAAGGCGTTAAAGAAAAGCACTCTTGGGAGATAACCCATTGTTTACTTTTCAGTACTTTTTCTTTTATTTGAGTCTTGGAAGTCATTACTACTGTAATGACCGCTCCTTATCTTGTTTATTTCGTTTTTGTGCCAAGAGAAGCCTCTAATTTGAGTGAGGTAAAGATTTGGGGATGTTGCTGTCCTGAAACTGTTTTTGGTGCTGCACCGTAAAAATTCGTGAAAATTCTCTGTATATCTTTTGGACCTGCGATTTCTTGTGCATATGCCCCAGGTTATATCCAAACTTTTCTTAGTTGAACACTTTTTGATTTAAGCAACGGAAAATCCCTCAAAAATTCGTCCTTTGTCAGCTGTCCAGTTTTGACAGATTTCTGCCGATATTTGTTTTTGCCACTTTATCGCTTTCTTTTGAGTTCTTTTTTATCATGGAACTCTTGTGGAAGTTGCTACAGTAGTATATACTTTATATGTGGTGGTTTTGGGTTGAAACCTGAAGCTAAAAGAGGTTGAATATATTTTATGCTTGCACTAATGTTGCTAATAGAATTGTGTTTAGTTTTGTATGAAGGAAGTTTTCAAGTGTAGGGATTGGAGAATGATGAGATGAGTTGAAGAATGGACAAAAGCTCAAGCTTGAGGATGCACATGCATCACCCCAAGAAATATCCAAGAAGTACAAGCGTCAAAGCTTGGGGATGCCCCCGAGGCACCCCTTCTTCATCGGCAAAAATCAGGTCACCTTTCAAAACACTATATTTTTATTGCTTCATGCACTATGTGTTTTTCTTGGAGCGTCAGTTGTTTTAGTTTTCTTAGTTGGTTTAGTTTGTTTGTTTGCTGCAATAAATGGTTGGACCCCAACAAATTTCCTTTGGAGGAGATGTACTCGTTTTCATTTGCAAAAGAACGCTCAGTTTTTCACTCTTATCGTTTATCGAGCGTTCTACTTTTTCTGCTACTGCTTTTGGTTTTCGTTTTTGCCTTGATTGGCGTTCAGATCTTGTCATATCTTTTCATCAAGGTGCATTTTTGCCTCTGATCTTCATTGGTTTTCATCAAAAGAGGTGTTTATAAAAATTTCAAATGGTGTTGGAAAAGAGAAAAAGCTTTGTGCAAAATAGTGGTACAAGAAGGAGCTTGTGTAGACTGCGGCTTAGGCTTTTTCATGTCATGCTTGATGTCTTTTTGATAGTATGCTTAGTGGTTTTGCTGTAGCATGACTTGTCTCAAATAACTGAGATTGCTTAATGAGCCTTTGAAAAAATCATGCGTTGTTTTTATTGTATGGAAGCATTATTTTGGTTTTCTCCTTGATGCTTTATTTGGGTTGACTTGGCGCATGCTCACACATGTTAGACTCTTACAAAGTCGCCAATAGCCTTCATGATCATTTAGTTTTTGACTTTTGATGCCATCGTATGCTTCTTTTAATGTCGCTTTGTCGCTTTGCATGATTATGGCCATTATTGCTCTCTTAGTTGGTCGCTCCCAGTCTTTTGCTAGCCCTCGCCTTGTACTGAGTATGAGCTCTACTCGTGCATCCAACTCCTAAAAGCCAACGTTTTTCAAAATGTCCACCATACATACCTACTAGAAATTTGCTATTCCAAGTAAATTTGACTTGCTTTTATATTCTCTTCAAATTAAACTCTTACCAGTGTTTTGCGAAACTCGGTTAGTAAAGCTCTCACGAACCGGAAGGCACACTTTACTTTTTCCTGTTCTTAAAAATTTGACATTGTGGTCTTTTATGTTGAGTTGTTATGCTTGCAAGTTGTAAGTTGGATTCTAGCCCAGCCATGCTGTCATGGGGCAAGCTTTCAACATTGCACTTCTATTTGAGTTGATATCGTGATCTTTTGTTTATGGATGCCCGCGGTGTGAAATGAATTGGGAATCTTGTGAGGATCATGGAGTTTTTATATGTGTTAGGGAAACGCCGGGCCGCCAATCTAAGCCATGCATAATTCATGGTGGAAATTTGCAGCATACCCATGGTGAACATTCGACGACGCATCTCATAATAAAAGGCTAAACAATATAGCAAATAAAAGAGATGTCGAGGTGTTCATTGTCTGCTTGTCCTGTCATTTTGGTGTGGGCTTGTTCCATGTCATCGGGCATGGAGGTACCCCATTGGCGGTTCTCAATGATATGCATATACTTACAATGACAAGAGCCTTGCTTGGGACTCTAAGTAAAGTAGCATGAGGTTTGGGTACTCGTATTCACGGGGCACGAGGTCTTCAACTTATGATTTGTCAAGCATATGCATCATAACTGTTCTCGCATTAACTTTAACCATTCAAGATGCTTATGATGGGGGCAATGAGAGCTCAAAGCCGGTAAGTACCATAATTTTTGAAGGTTATAAAACTTGCAATCACTGCTTCCCTCTGCGAAGGGCCTTTCTTTTACTTTTATGTTGAGTCACCACCTTCTTTCTTTATGCACCATTAAGAGAGCATAGTTGTCATTCTTAGTGTGATATGCATTGTCCCAAAGTTCATTGATTGATTCATATTGTTGGTTTCACTTGTTCTTAAATTATTTGTATCTAGTCGCCCTCTTAAACCTTGAGGTGTCCTATGCATTTATGTTTTGCTCTCTTTGAAGGACAAGCTGAAAACCATTTGTATTTTTTTCCTTATGATTTGAACACACGTTTGACTTTCATTGTTTCATTATCATGATCTTTTGTTTGTGTTCATTTACATGTTTACAACATGGTTGCTAAGTTCTTACTGTCATGATTATATCTTTCATGCCCATGTTTTAAGTTCTATTGATCCCAGCTCACCAATGCTTACATATATGATCAAGATTGTGTAGGTGCATGTCACCTCAAAAATTATTCTTTGTTATCACTTACCTACTCGAGGACGAGCAGGAGTTAAGCTTGGGGATGCTTGATACGTCTCAAACGTATCTATAATTTTTGATGCTCCATGCTTGTTTCTACACCATTTGCCTATTGTTTCGTTACACTTAGTGGCATTTTTATGCATTTTCCGGAACTAACCTATTAACGAAGTGCCACAGTGCCCGTTTCCTGTTTTCTGCTATTTTTGTGTTTCAGAAGTGATACACAGGAAATATTCTCGGAATTGGACGAAACAAGTTCCTGAAGTCATATTTTACCCGGAAGCTTCCAGAGATCCGAAGAAGAGACGGAGGAGGGCCACGTGGGCCCCACACGCATCCCCTGTGTGAGGGGGCCTGGTCCCTCCTCTGACATCGCCCCTTCGCCTATAAGTACCCCCCGACGAGAAAAACCTAAGGGCCCGATCAGTTTTCCAGAATACATCGCGATCCGCCGCCGCCGTCGACCCGAAGATCGGGAGGGTCCAGAAGCTCTTCCCGGCACCCTGCCGGAGAGGGGAATCGCCACCGGAGGTCTTCTTCATCGCCATGCTTGCCTCCGGAGCGATGAGTGAGTAGTCTACCTTGGACTATGGGTCCATAGCAGTAGCTAGATGGTTGTCTTCTCCACCATGTGCTTCATGTTTAGATCTCATGAGCTACCCTACATGATTGAGATCATCGTTATGTAATTCTATGATGTTGGTTTGTTGGGATCCGATGAATATTGGTGTTTATGATTAAGTTGCTGTACTGAATTATATCTTTTGTTATCTCTATGTTGTTTATGATCTTGCATGCTCTCTGTTGTTAGTAGCTATCTTGGCCGAGTAGTTGCTAGTGACTCCAAGAGGGGGTATTTATGCTCGATAGTGGGTTCATGTCTCTATTTCACCTGGGGGAGTCACAGAAACCTCTAAGGTGGTAGATGTGCTGTTGCTACTAGGGAGAAAACAACATTCATATGCTCAAGGGCATATGCTTTGTTTACATTACACACTTTGCTTAATGCAATTATCTGTTGTTCGCAACTTAATACTTCTAGGGTGTTCGGATTGATATCCCCGGGAGTGGATTATTAGTCATAGATGCAGTTGGATGGCGGTCTATGTATTTTGTTGTAATGCCCAGAGTAAATCTCATAGTGATCTTCTTGACATATCACGTTATCTTTATTCTATCAATTGCCCAACTGTAATTTGTTTACCCAGCATGTTATTTTATCTATGGAGAGACACCACTAGTGAACTGTGGACCCCAGTCCTATTTTAATCATATTGCAATCACCTGTTTACTTTTCCCGCACTGTTTACTTTACTCGCATATTACTACTGTTTTCCACTCGATACACTCATAACCTTTGTTTCAAGCAAACCGGTGAGATTGACAACCTCATCGCAAGTTGGGAGCAAAGTATTTGTTTGTGTGTGTGCAGGTTCCGCATTGCTGCTGGCCGAAGACGAGTCAACAAGTATCGTTAACGGCGCCCTTGTTGGAGTGTTATTAAGCCAGTCCGCATCACCTTCAGTCGTCACCGTCTCTCTTCTTCAAGATCGACATTAAACCTTGGTTTTTTAACTGAGGGAAAACTAGCCGCTACACTCATCATACCTTCCTCTTGGGGTTCCCAACGGGCTGGTCATCACCACGCACAAGGACTTACTGCTCCCACGTCAACTAAACGCCACAGCTCTTTTCTGGCGCCATCACCGAGTAGCAGGTTGCTTCACAAAAACCAATTCATTTAAGGGACCATTGAGAAATGCACTTTTAACATCCATTTGTTGAAGTTTAAAGTTATGATGTGATGCATATGCAAGTAAGATGCGAATGGATTCAAGACGGGCAATGGGAGCGAAAGTTTCACCAAAGTCAATACCCTCAACTTGGGAGAAACCTTGAGCCACCAATCTTGCCTTGTTACGAATGACAATGCCATTTGCATCTTGCTTGTTCTTGAAGATCCACTTGGTCCCAATGACATTACAGCAATCTTTAGGCCTTTCTACTAGAGTCCAAACTTTGTTGCGCTCGAAGTTGTTGAGTTCATCATGCATGGCATCAAGCCAATCCGGATCCTCAAGCGCCTCATAAACTTTCTTGGGTTCTACACAAGAGACAAAAGCATGATGAGAGCTAAAGTTAGAAAGTTGCCTCCTTGTGGAGACACCTTTACGAACACTCCCAACAACATTTTCCAAGGATATGCTTCTTCGTCGAAGAATGGACTCAAGCTTCTTCTCACGGCGAGTGCGAGCCTCAAGAGGAGATTCTTGAGAGACTACTTGATCATCTTCATGATCGCTGTTCTGGTCCTCGCCTTGACCAGTTGGATTGCCTTGATCATCAAGTGGCCCATAGCCACGGAATTCCGAAGGATCTTCATCAAGGCCTTGATCACCCCCGGAGACTCCGGTATCCAAACCCGGAGACTCTGGTATAGGCCGGAGAGTCTGGACCGCAGGGGCCGGAGACTCCGGGCAAGATTGCTCGGTGGGATGATCTTGAGGTTGAGGGTGCTTAGCTTGTCTTTGGTCAATGTCCTGTGGGTGTTCAGCAGGTGAAGGCTCCACTTGTGTAGAGCATTGTCCTTCTCCTTCGGCCAAAAGGTGTCCCTCAATGGGCCGGAAGAATCCGACACCCATTCTTCTTATGGCTTGGGGAGGAATTTCGTCACCTACATCACGAACACCCTTTTGTCCCACAAAGGAACCATTATCTTCATCGGACCTCACATTACAAGTCTCTATAACATGCCCGGTGGACTTGCTATAGATCCTATAGGAATGTGAGTCCGTGGAGTAACCAACAAAGATACCCTCTATAGCTTTAGAATCAAATTTTGACAAACGAACACCCTTTTTGAGATAGAAACACTTACAACCAAATACCCGGAAGTACATGATGTTGGGCTTTTGCCCGGTAAGTATTTCATATGGAGTCTTGTTCAAGTTCTTGCGGAGATAAAGCCAGTTGGTGGCATGGCATGCGGTATTAATAGCTTCGGCCCAAAAGTTGTATGGAGACTTGAACTCCGCCAACATAGTTCTTGCCGCATCCATAAGAGTCCGGTTCTTCCTCTCGGCAACTCCATTTTATTGCGGGGTATATGCAGCGGAATATTGATGTTTGATACCCGCATCACTAAGAAACTCATTTAGGGAGTAGTTCTTGAACTCAGTGCCATTGTCACTTCTTATAGTCAATATGGTGGTATTGAATTGACGCTCAACTTCGGTGGCAAAGTCTTTGACGGTTTGTTGGGTCTCACTCTTGAACTCAAAGAAATAAACCCAAGTGTATCTTGAATAGTCATCGACAATCACCAAGCAATACTTCTTGCCACCAAGACTTGCATAAGTGGGAGGTCCAAAGAGATCCATGTGAAGGAGCTCCAAGCACCTCTTGGAAGAGATAATAGTCTTGCTCGGATGGCTTGTTTCATGCATCTTCCCTTCAATACATGCCCTACAAACACGATCTTTGGCAAAAGAAACATCCTTTAGTCCGAGTATGTGGCCGCCGGTGTAGAGATTTTGCAAAGCTCTCATATTGATGTGGGCTAACCGGCGATGCCAAAGCCATCCCACGTCGGCCTTAGCAATTAGGCATATCGCGGCCGTAGTGGGTTTCTCCGAGAAGTTCACCACATACAAGCCATTTTCGACATACCCAACAAAGGCAACCTTGAGAGACTTACTCCACATGACGACCACAATATCAACATCAAAATATGTGGCATAGTGATACGTCCAAAACGTATCTACTTTCCCGAACACTTTTGCTATTGTTTCTCCTCTAATTTGTGTGTTTTGAATACAACTAACACGGACTGACGCTGTTTTCAGTAGAATTGCTCTGGTGTCTCGTTTGTGTGCAGAAATTCAACTTCAAGTAAAAATTCGGGAAAAATCATGAAAAATCCTATTTCACCAGATGACGAGGGTTAACTCGACAAATGTCCTAGATGAAGGACTTAGGATCGGGGAGATAGGGCATCGGATGAACTCGAAGGTAAAGTTAGTCGAAAATAGGTGTGTATCGAAAGTAAACTTGGGTGTTCAACCTGGCTTGCTTTCAATCTGCCCTACCCCGTCCCCTCCTGGCCCCTATATATAGGTGGCCAGGTCTCGAGGACCGGGTCGGGTTCGATACAGATTACAAATATCGACATACGGTAATAACTCGTATTCGACTATCATTACAGTTGGGCCTAGCTTAACGGGCCTCAGGGGTACTCAACTAACGGGCTCTATTAACTATACCCTTGTCAGTAGCCCCTGAGATTCTACCAGAATTGCAGATTCGGGTTGAATCTCTAATCTTTAAATCTTCGACTTGATCAATTCTTCGACTTTATCTTCAAATCTTCGACTTGGTCTTTTGACTTATATTGATGATAATTTGCTCGCAAGGGGTCTCGATGAACAAGCCTGACAACTCTGACGGATCAAGAGGTCAGTTAACTGCCGGAACAGATACTTGTCACCTACTTCAAATTCAATCCCCTTGGACTTGAATTCGGGATACCGGTCAAACTCATTCTTTTGCCTCATTTAGGACTTACAAAAAATGAATCCCAGTGGTTCTCAAGGTACCCAGTGCGTCCACCAGGATTTTCTTCGCGTCGTAGACACGGATACATACCAGCAGAGCGCATCCATGTGCGTATACTAGGCCACACAGGACGGATCCCGGGGTCTTACCTTCGTGATGAATCACGGCATTCGAGTTTCGTTGCGATAACGCAACTCGAGAATCTCATGTCGCAGTCAAAGTTTGACTAAAAATATTTGGGTTTCTACAACCATAAAACTCGCTCCCGATGGGAGTAATTTCTCTTCAATTCGTCGACTACGTAGTCGAAGTTTTGTATGCTTATCCTTCTGCAATTTCAATATTGACTATTTCATCTCTATCGGGTGCGCGCTCAGCGCTCCCGATGGGAGTAGCCCCCGAGGCTATGTTTGGCAACTTGTAGTCAAGCATAGGCTCAAAGTTCAGCTCTTCTTTCTACTGTGGACCTTTTACTATTTGACGAGCCCCCGAGTCCAAGTCGAGGTTTCCATATTGCGCGATCATAGCCTCCTGTCTTGTTTTTCTTCATTGATATTATCGTCTGCTCTACGCAGAATTTAACTCCTACTTAAAATTTGTTTGTGGGCTGCGCCATTGCACGGGGGCCGAATAATACGCGCTTATAAATAAAGCACCATCTGTTAAGGATAAAAACCCTAATCAGATCCTTTCCTCCGCCGCATCATCTTCTCTCCTCCATCTAGGGTTTTTCTGAGGTTTCTCTCTCGCACCCATGGCAGATGCTGCAGGCTCCCGTCTGAACCTTGGTTCCCCAGCGGCACCACGAGGTCGGGGTCGTCCTCGCGGCAGCAAGAACAAGAACACCGCGCCGGCCGCCGCAGGGACTTCGTCAGATGCTCCGGCTAAGCGCCGCCCCGGCCGCCCACCTGGTAGTAAGAACAAACCCAAAGTGACTAACGTCACTCCAGGTCCAATCGCTCCTCCATCTGCTGCTCCAGCTGCTCCTTCTGCACCTCCCCGTATCTTTTCTTTCCTTTGCATTGCCATGGCGCAGTGCCGTGAAATTCAGCGCTTGCCGCTAGATTTCACGAAGTTTATGGATGGCCGCGAACTGCGAGAGGCGGTTCTTCGTGAACAGTCTGGCGGTGGCGTCCCGTATGAGGTGGAGGTGTGGTATGATGGCGACGGCGAACAATACTTCATAGGAGGCTGGTCGCAATTTGCTAAAGACCACGACATCCATCAAGGCTTCATCATGGCCTTCGACTTCCACGTCGGTACGTCGAAGTTTGACGTGAAGATCTACAATGGCACTCTTTTGCCAGAAGGAGTATGAAGCTTGAAGCCCTTTTTTATTAGGATCTGTTATCCATGTAATTTTGTTTGACAATGTCCTTCCTGCAATGATATTTGCAATAAATATTCGTACTTTGTGTCGATATCGTTTACTAGTACCATGAGAACAAGTCATGCTCTGAGATACGCTTTCCATATGTCGGGTTCTTTGCGAACCAATAAATGTAAGGATGATATCGGGTTCTTTTTATGAACCAAGTTTTCTCTGCATTTATCGGGTTGTGTAAACAACCTTATAGTGAAGGAAAACCCCTCCATCTTGTCATAACGATTTTTTCGTATGATCCAGGGGTTGAAGCCCCCAAGCGGAGAAGTAAAACGAGAATCATACAATTTTGTCGAGTTCAACCCAAAGAACCCGACCTGTGGCCTCATGTTCTGGGTCCAGAGGATTAACTCGAATATATTGATATCTCTATATTTAGTCTACGCGTAAAAACGTCGTAGCTGTTCTGCATTCCACGGGTTGCTTTCGTCCTTCCCAGTCTTCTTGTCTTGTAGTCGATATGCTCCTCCTAGTATTACTTCCGTGACGATGTAAGGTCCCACCCACGGGGACTCCAATTTCCCATGGCTATCTTGCCTGAGTCGCAAAACGAGGTCGCCTACCACAAAGGATCGTGGACGAACTCGACTACTATGGTAGTTTCGTAAGCTTTGCTGATATTGCGTAGCCCTTTCTAATGCTTTGTCTCTTGCTTCATCTAGTGCGTCGACGTCGTCTTGCAATGCTTCTGTCGATGTTGCCTCGTCATATGCCGTCACTCTTGGAGCCTCGTGTGTAACTTCGACTGGAAGCACGGCTTCTGCGCCATGGACCAGGAAGAAAGGAGTTTCTTGAGTTGCTGCATTAGGCGTAGTTCTTAGACTCCAAAGAACGGAGGGCAATTCTTATACCCAAGCGCTCTTGGCTTTCTCGACAGGTGCTAAAAGCCTCTTTTTTATTCCACTACTTATCAGGCCATTAGCTTTCTCGACTTGCCCGTTTGTCTTCGGGTGCGCCACAGATGCAAACTTAAGTTTGATCCCCAATCCTTCGCAGTAACTTTTGAATTCTTTTGAAGTAAAATTTGTCCCATTGTCTGTGATGATGCTGTGTGGTACACCAAAACGAAAAACTATCGACTTGATGAAGCTGATTGCTGCTGTAGAGTCTTGAGTTGTTACTGGAGCTGCTTCCACCCATTTGGTGAATTTATCGACTGCTACTAACATGTAGACATGCCCCCCTGGCCAAGATTTGTGCAGCTTTCCCACCATGTCAAGACCCCATTGTGCGAAGGGCCAGGATAATGGTATTGTTTGTAGCTCCGCTGCTGGTGCGTGCGGTCTGGATGCAAACCTTTGACATGCTTCACACTTTCGAACTATATCTTTTGCGTCCTCGATGGCTGTTAGCCAATAGAATCCCGCTCGAAAAGCTTTTGCCGCTATTGCTCTGCTGCTGGCGTGATGGCCACATACTCCGCCGTGTATGTCTTTCAATATTGTTTGCCCTTCCTGGGGTGTGACACAGCGTTGTAAAACGCCTGTAATACTTTTCTTGTATAGTTTTCCTTCAATCACGACAAACGCTTTCGCTCTTCGAGTTATCCTCTTAGCCTCCACTGCATCTTCTGGTAGCTTTTTATTTATCATGTACGCAAGATATGGCTGCATCCATGTTTCTTCTATCATCATGACCTCCTCTGGCTCTGTCATAGCCCCCGAGCCTGCCGTGGTAGTCAAACTTTTAGCACTTTTTATTGATCTTTCCGCTATTTCTTCCCAAAATACTCCAGATGGTACAGGTAAGCATTGTGATCCAATATTTGCTAAAGTGTCGGCTTCTTCGTTGCTGTTCCTGCTGATGTGAGAGACTTCGCACCCATCGAACGTTCCTTCTAGATAATGGTACAGATTCTTGTAGGCCATCATGTTGTCATTGATTGTGTCGCACCTGTTCATAACTTGCTGGACAACAAGGTTAGAGTCTCCAAATATCTTTAGGCGAGTTGCTCCACAAGCTTTAGCCATCTTCATTCCGTGCAACAAAGCCTCGTACTCCGCTTCATTGTTAGAAGCCTGCGGGAAGCTCATCCTTAAGACATACTTTAATTTGTCGCCATGAGGCGATATTAATACTACTCCTGCGCCTGCTCCTTGGACTCGCTTTGAACCATCGAAGTACATTGTCCAAGTACTCGATAAATCTGGTGGTCCCGTGCTTTGCAGCTCGAGCCACTCTGCTGTAAAATCTGGCAAAATTTGTGACTTGATCGCCTTCCTTTTGTCATACGTGATGTCCATGGGAGATAACTCGATTCCCCACAAAGAGACACGGCCTGTTGCTAAAGGGTTGTTCAATATGTTCGATAGTGGTGCTTCATTGACCACTATAATTGGGTGCACAGTAAAATACTGTCGTAATTTACGTGCCGTAGTGAAGACACTGTACGCCAACTTCTGATAATGCGGGTACCTCTGTTTGGTTGGAGATAGCACTTCACTGATAAAATATACCGGTCTTTGGACGCCATGAGCTTTGCCTTCTTCACTTCTTTCGACTACTAGAACTGTACTTACCACCTGATGGGTTGCGGCGATGTACAGTAGTAGTGGCTCTTTTTCTTTAGGTGCGACCAGCACTGGCGGCGTGGAAAGCACTTTTTTCAATTGCGCAAATGCTGCGTCTGCTTCTTCTGTCCACTCAAATTTGTCGTCTGACTTCTTCATAAGTGCATAAAAAGGAAGCGCCTTCTCCCCTAGTCGAGCAACGAAACGACTTAATGCCGCGACTCGTCCTGCTAATTTTTGTACATCATGGAGTTTCGTGAGTTTCCCCATTGTTAGAATTGCTTGAATTTTCTCTGGATTTGCCTCTATTCCTCGTGCTGATACCAAGAATCCCAAAAGTTGCCCTGCTGAAACTCCGAAGGAACACTTTGTCGGGTTCAACTTAAGCTTGAACTTGTTCAGGTTGTCGAAGGTTTCTGCCAAGTCGCTGATTAAAGATTTCTCCTCTCTTTTAGTGATGACTACGTCATCAATGTAGACTTGTATGTTGCGCCCTATTTGGCTCCCGAGGCAATTTTGCATCATCCTTTGATAAGTTGCTCCTGCATTTTTTAGGCCGAATGGCATCACTTGGTAGCAAAACACCCCATACGGTGTGATGAAGGCTGTTTTTCTTCGTCCTCTTTCCTCAGCTTGATCTGGTTATAGCCAGAATATGCATCCAAAAAGGAAAGCCTTGCGCAGCCCGCTGTTGAATTGATTATTTGATCGATGCGGGGTAGAGGGAAGGGATCCTTTGGACAGTGCTTATTGAGAGATGTGTAGTCGACACATACTCTTTGTACGTCTGTGTTCTTCTTGGGTACTATTACTGGGTTCGACACCCAACTCGAAGTTTTGATTTCTCTGATAAATCCAGCACTTTCTAATCTGTGCAATTCTGACGCTATTGCCTTCCTCTTGGGTTCATCGAATCGTCGCAGTGGTTGCTTGACTGGTTTCGCCTTGGGATCTACATTTAGTGCGTGCTCGACGAGTTCCCTGGGAACCCCTGGCATGTCCGATGGACACCAGGCGAAGATTTCCCAGCGCTCACGGAGGAACTCGACGAGCGCGCCTTCCTATGCGGGATCCAAGTTGACCGCAATTGATGTCGTCTTGTTTGGGTCCGTAGGATGGACCTGTATTTTTTTTGAATCCTGCGTTGTGTCGAAAGCCTTATCTGGCAGGGATCGTCCAACGTCAGGTAGCACATTATGATCTGTTTCTCCTTTTAACCTCTCGTATTCTGCTGTCATGCCGAAGGTTTGCGCCATCTTGTTGAATTCTCTGTCGCATGTGTTGGCTACTTCAAAGCTCCCTTGTACTGTGATTGTTCCTTTGGGCCCTGGAATTTTTAACGTGAGATACGCGTAGTGCGGTACTGCCATGAATTTTGCAAATGCTGGGCGCCCCAGGATTGCATGATATTGTGAGGGCCAATCCATGACTTCGAACTCCAATTTCTCTCTTCTATAGTTTTCGCTGCTACCAAAGCAGACGTCGAGTTCTATTCTTCCCAAAGGGTAGTTTGCTGCTCCTGGTACTATCCCGTGGAAAGAGCAATCTGTTGGCTTCAGACTCGCTGGTGATATGCACATAGCCTTTAGTGTTCTAGCATATATTAAGTTTATGCCGCTCCCTGCATCCATGAACACTCTTCCGATGTCGTATCCTCCTATTTGCGCTTTTAGAACCATAGGCGAGTGGCCCGGCCTAGGAACTTTCCGTGGGTGATCCGCTCTACTGAACTTGACTGGTTGCTCTGACCATCGTAGATACTCTGTGGTAGCTGGTGGTGATGATATTGCTAGGTTCACTTGCCTGGATATGCTCTTTCGCTCTTTTTTCGACTTGGGCACTGGTTGAATCATGGCTGATATGTATACTTGCGACTCTAGGTGCTTTGATAATCTTTGAGTTTGATATCCTTGACTTCTACGTTTTTCTTCTTGCCTTCCTTCTTGGCTCGAGCCCATGGCACCTTGCAACCTTAGGAATGTTCGACAATCCTTCATCTGGTGATTGGAGACCCTTTTCCCGTCGAGGTACGCGTAGTGGATTCGACAAGGTCCGTATAGCATATCCTCGGCCGAAGGACCAGAGTATCTTGTCCCTTTTGCCTGAAACCTCCTACTTTCGTACCCTTCCTCTTCTTCTAGTACATAACCTGCGGCTACCTGATTTCGCCTTCCTTGGTTGCCCCCGCTGCGGTATCGTCTCCTCTGTCGACTTGTTCTGTCGACTTCTGGCGAACGTCCTCTTTTATTGTTATACGCGTCCTCTCCATCAGCAAATTTGTTGGCTTGTTCCATTAGCTCAGCTACTGTCGTAGGTCTTGTTCTTCCTATTTCTTCCACAAGATCTGAGCGACGAAGTCCTTCCGAAAAAGCGTCTATTGCTCGTTCGTCGGAGACGTCCTCTGCTGAGTTTTTAATTATACTCCAGCGTTGTATATAAGAACATAGCGTTTCGCCTTTCCTTTGCACACATGCTTTTACTTCTTCCAGTGATGCTGGGCGTTTGTAGGTGGAACAAAAATTTCTTGTGAATCGACTTTCGAGTTCTCCCCAGCTTCCAATAGATTCGTCGGGTAGCGTGTTCAACCAAGACCGGGCGGCGCCGGTGAGGTGTAGCTGCAAACTTTGCATTGCAGTCGCCTTTGTTCCGCCTAATATCTGCACTGCTTGTAGATAATCTGATAGCCATAAGGTGGGTTCCTGTGACCCGTCGTACTTAATCTGGTCGTATGGTAGTTTGAATCCTTTGGGTACCCATGTTCTGCGAACTCTACGAGTAAAGCATAACGCACCCATATCTTTATCATCGTCTTCGTAATTTTCTTCCCTCCAAGCATGCCGTGATTTATCTACTCGAGCTTGTGCTATTATACTTCTTGCATCCTCCTTTCTTTTCTGTCGCTTTTTCTCTTCTGATGATTCCATATAGTCATCGTTTGAGTACTTGTACCTGAACTTCTCCTTGCCACTTCCCTTGTAGCTTGTCGACTTCACCTCTGGGGCTTGCTCCCTGATTTTACCTTCTACTATTCCGAGGCTTCTTATCACGGCTCGGTGCATATCTTCTCGCGGGTCCCCATGCTCTGGTCTTGTGGCTAGTAAATACGCTTGTGCTGCTGCTAATGCCGCCTCTGGCGTTTTTTGTATCAGGTCGTCTTCCTCCTCTTCTAACTGTGGGGTGGGGCTCCTCGAGTACCTCTCTTCTCTGTCGCGTTCTGTTACCCCCCCTTCTGTGTTTTGGATCTCCACGCCTCTCTCTGCTATATTCTGAGTCTTCACTATAGTCTTCCCAGTATTCTTCCCTTGATAT
Organism: Dactylis glomerata; assembly: GCA_007115705.1. NCBI lineage: Eukaryota > Viridiplantae > Streptophyta > Magnoliopsida > Poales > Poaceae > Dactylis > Dactylis glomerata. The sequence continues at coordinate 7,977,317 of QXEO01000291.1, forward strand.
GCTGTTGTTGTCTTGGAACATCATGTCTCTTTCCTCCCTTAGTTTCTTCTTGTGTTGGTATAGTGCATACTGATATCCCATTAGAACTTCTCTTCGCGATCCCTCGGGTACTTCTGTACCATGATTAATGGCTGATGTAATCATCCTCCATTCACCAGCCGAGACATGGACTTTCTCTTTTCCCTTTTTGTTGTGATTTTCCACTTTGTCGACTTGCCTGTCGACCCTTTTACTCTCTTCGCTGTTGTTTCCTTCCTCTGCTTCAGTGATAATAACATATAACTGATGTACTTTGGAGACACCGCTGCTTCCTTCGGCGAAGTCCCTTGCGCTGTTGTGCATCTGACACGCTTTTTCTTCTGAGTCGAATTTTTCCTGACTTTCGTCGCTTTCTGCGATTAATGCTTTTTCTAAGCTGACCGGCGAGTTTATCTCGCTGGAAGAGCCTTCTGATGATTCCAATGCTTCCTTTGTTTCGGGCTTGCTTGCCGACGGATCTGGCTTTGTCGACTCCGAGAGGCGGGATGAACCCGATGGCCCGATGAGGATGCTCATACTTCCAATTGTCAGTTCTACCTCTTGACTTCCGTCGACTTCTGGACTGCTGTTGGCTAAAAGCGAAAAAGCCGTCGAATTCATGGTTCCAACGCCTAGAGACCCACGGAGCCAGAAGACAGGAGGGAGAAGGGGCTCGAGGGGCCGTCACACAGTGGTGGCGCGGCCCAGCCCTGGCCGCGCCACCCCTGCGTGAGGGGGCCCCAGGTCCCCTCTCGACCTCCCCTCTCGCTTACATATACCCCCTGACGACATAATATCGGGGAGACGGCGTTTTTCCCAGATAGACTTCCGCTGCGCCGCCGCCATCAGAAACCGCGATTCGGAACCAGGAACTCCGTTCTGGCACCCTGCCGGGACGGGGATTCGGAGGAGATCTTCATCACCATCACCACCGACACTCCTCCATCGACCATCCATGACTCCCCCATCCATGTGTGAGTAATTCCCCCGCTGTAGGTGAGGGGATGGTAGGGATTGGATGAGATTGTTCATGTAATTTGATATGAGATTGATAGGGCATAGTGCCTAGTATCTTTATTTAGTGCCTATGACATTGTTGCAACTTGTTGTGCTTAATGCTTGTCACTTTGGGCCCGAGTGCCATGATTTCAGATCTGAACATGTTATTATTTCTATGATGATACTTGTTGTTTATGGTCTTACCTACAAGTTGTATACACATATTGTTGTCCGGAACCCGAGGCCCCAAAGTGACAGAAATTGGGATAACCGGAGGGGATGGCTATGATGTGAGGATCACATGTGTTCACCGAGTGCTAATGCTTTGCTCCGGTACTCTATTAAAAGGAGTACCTTAATTACCAGTAGTTTCCCTTGAGGCCCTGCTGCAACAGGCTGGTAGGACAAAAGATGTCGTGCAAGTTTCTCCTTGCGAGCACGTACGACTATATACGGAACGCATGCCTATGATTGTTTGAACTAGGATGCTTTATCATTATTTATCTGCATTGCCCATATCTCATTGATTTCATGAATTATCTTATCCATGCAACGCCCGTAATCCATCCCTATGCCTACAGTATTCGTTCCTACTGTTTACAACTTTATTATTACCGCTGCTATTTTACTACTGCTGTTACTGTTTCACTACTGTCACTGCTATAAAACTGTTGCTACTGATAAACCGCTGCGAGCAAGACTGTTTCCAGATGCAGCTGAATTGACAACTCATCTGTTAAGGCTTACATATATTCTTTGGCTCCCCTTGTGTCGAATCAATAAATTTGGGTAATACTTCCCTTGAAGACTGTTGCGATCCCCTATACTTGTGGGTCATCAAGACTATTTTCTGGTGCCGTTGCCGGGGAGCATAGCTTTATTTGTAAGTTCACTTGGTATTCATATTGTTTGCTGCAATCCTTTCATCATGGGTAAACCTCGTGATGGAAAAGTTCCTATATTGCCATCCACTACAAGAAGAGGTACAACTCTCAATACCTCTGTTGCTCTTGATTCGCCATCTGTTATGAGTAAGTTGCTTACACCACCACACCCACACGCTACTGCTACTACTTCTGCTGAGATTGAAAGTGCCACTGATAATTTAGATGATGCTTCTACTGTGCTTGATGAGAGAGGTTCACTAGGTTCCTTTTTAGATGCTACTATTGCTAGAGCTAAGTTGGGAAACACCACTGTTACACCTGTTAGTTCACCTGAGTCTAGGGAATGTTCTAGTGATGATTATGATGGTGATGCTTACATTGAGCTTAATGATGATTTTATTGCAGAAGCACATGCTGCTCGTAATGCAGGTAATGTTAAAGAACTTCTTGCTAGACGTTCTGTTAGATACAATTTGTCTCCTGATCCTAAGTTTGCTGCTTCTCCTATAAATATTAGAGACAAGGATTATGATTTCTCTTTGGATTTATCTTACATATCTATTGTTGAGAAAACTCCTTTTTGTGGTACTAAAGATGAGAGTGCTATGGAGCACATGAATGAGCTTTCTACTTTGAGTAATTTGTTTTCTGATGATATTAAGCTCCGCACTTACTTTGTTGCTAAGATTTTTCCTTTCTCGTTGAAAGATGCTGCTAAAACTTGGTTTAATAGCTTATCTCCTAGATCTCTTACTAGTCCTATTGCTTTGGTTAATGCTTTCTTTCAGAAATATTTTCCCGCTAGTGCTCAACATGCTGCTGTGCAGAAAATCTTTGATTTTGAACAGGGAAAAGGAGAGATACTGCCTGAATCTTGGACAAGGTTTTGTTCTTTAATTAGAGCTTTGCCTAAAGAACCATTGCCTAAAAATGAACTCCTTGACATATTTTATAATGGACTAACGGATGAATCTAAGTCATACTTGGATAGTTGTGCTGGTTGTGTTTTCAGGGAAAGAACTCTGGCTGAAGCAGAAGAATGGCTAAAATAAGCCGGAATCATGATGATTGGACCTTAGTTGAGCCAACACCAGCACCAACTCATGCGCCATCTACAGAGCCTACGCCGAAGAAGAGAGGGATGATTGAATTAAATGATGAAGTTATGAAGGAAGCTAAGAAATCTCTTAAGGAGAAAGGTATTAAGGCCGAAGATGTGAAGAATTTACCTCCTATAGAAGAATTATGTAAGCCAATCCCTCGCTCATCTACTATTGAGGTACACTCTCTCCAACGCTTTGATGAAAGAGATATACCTTATACTAAACCTCCTGATCAATGCTTAGATGAGTTTGATAATTTTATTGTTAAGCAAGAGAATTTTAATAGAATGGTGCATAATCATCTGTTGGAGAATTCTAGAGTTATTAACAAGTTGCAGGATATTGTGGAGAGAATCGCCAATGATGTGAAGATACTTGCTAAACATTTTCAAATGGTTCAAACACAAATTGATCAGCTTACCAAGGTGCAAAAAGACTTGCTAGCTAATGCTGCAAGAGAAAAGCAAGCATGTGAAATACGCACAAGAAGTGGTGCTGCTACTCAAGACCCATTATATCCTGAAGGTCATCCTAAGAGGGTTGAGCAAGATTCTCAACGCACTTCAAGTGATGATATTCCTTCCAAGAAGAAGAAGAAGAAGCATAAAACAACTGCAGAATCATCTGATGCAGGTAAAGATCCTAACAGTGTTTCTATTTCTGATGCTGAAACTGAACCAGGAGATGCTTCCGACAAAGAAGAAGATAAAGAAGAAGTTGAAGAAGAACCGGAAAAGAGTGATAAAAATGCAAGGTACACCAAAGAAGACTTCATTGCCAACAAGCATGGTAAGGAGAGGGAACCTTGGGTACAGAAGCCAATGCCTTTTCCTGGTAAGAAACACAAGTCCAAGGAAGAAGAACACTACAACACGTTTTGTGAATGGATGAGACCTATATTTTTGCAAATTCCTTTGACTGATGCTATTAGAATGCCTCCTTATGCAAAATACATGAAAGATATTGTCACTAACAAAAGGAAAATTCCTAGTGAGGAAATTTCCACTCTACTTGCTAACTATTCTTTTGATGGTAAAGTTCCAGAGAAGCTTGGAGATCTAGGTATACCAACTATTCCTTGCTCCATTAAAAATAACTATGTTAGAACTGCTTTATGTGATTTGGGAGCTGGAGTTAGTGTCATGCCTTTTTCTCTTTATAAGAGACTTGATCTAGAAAAATTAGTTTCAACTGATATATCTTTGCAGATGGCTGATAAGTCTACTACTATTCCTATTGGTATATGTGAGAATGTTCATGTTCAAGTTGCTAACAGCTGTTTGATATTGACTGATTTTGTTGTGTTGGAAATGCCTGAAGATGATAATATGTCTATTATTCTTGGGAGACCTTTTCTAAACACTGCAGGTGCTGTTATTAATTGTAATCAAGGAAAAGTTACTTTTAATGTTAATGACAAAGAATATACGGTTTATTTTCCCAAGAAGATTGATAGGAGGAATGCTCTAAATTCAATCAAGCATGTTGAGACCATCAAAGTTGGTCAAATTATTTGTTCAGAGCAAAAGCCCAAGGAAGAATATCAAATTGTTATGGTTGGGGCTATACCTATCAAAGTTGAAGTAACATAAGCATTAAGTGAAGTGCAAAGTTTTGCCTCATATAAAGTTAGTTTGGTAACAAGACTTGATCAACCTTGTTAACAAAGTGATTTTATATGAACGAAACTTCGTTTTCACCGCATCCACTCCACCTCACTTGTATTTACTTTCATCAAATTTAGTTCCTTCAGTTAAGTTGTATGATTAAGAGTATCTCAGAGCTGCTGCATGCTTAGTTTTGATTTGCTTGAAATCTTTTCATCTTCGTTTTTATAGAGTTTTATCGATATGCCAATTTCTGAAAAATCCTCGAAAATAAAGTTTCTCGAAAAATTCTAGAAAATTCTTTATAAATTTTTATGTCAAAAATGGGGCAGAGAGACACCTGGGAGGCACCAGGTGGGGCAGCCACACCACCTCACACACAGGTGGCGCAGCCCAGCCCTGGCCGCGCCACCCAGGTGTGAGGGGGCCCCACCAGGCCCTTCACTCATCTCTTCTTCCCCTGCTCTTTCTCTCTCCCGAAAAACACCGCCCCATTTGCTCAAGCTCGAGTTCTTGCTGTTCTTCACCTGGATTTTTCGATCTCCTTGTTCAGCCCAACATTTCTGCTGAAACTTGGATCATTTGCTCTCCGGTATGTGACTCCTCCACTTGTGCAAGTAGATTTTCTTTTGGTAGAGTATTTCTTGAGTATTTTAGCATTGTAGGTGACAGTATAAATGAGTATGCATGCTTGTTCTATTGTTTAGAAAGGTTATTTTGATGCATGATAGCTCTCTAGTAATTCACTATAGTAGTTTCCTACATTTGCTTGTCTTTAAATCACTTTTTTATGAGTTTGTTGAAAAATTTCAGAAAAGGGAGATGGCTAATTTCACATATGGAGAAGTATTTGAAAGTGATGCACCAAGGTCATCAAGGCCCTCAAGATCCACTGCTCAATATAGGATATCTTATAATGAGGATCTCATGTCACCGAACCCTGAAGGGGACGATGGAGATGCACATCCATCCTCTTTCCCTTGTTTTAACTTTTTGAGTGATGCAGGGATTCTTGATGATTTCTTGCTCCTTATTAACAGGGTTGGGTTGACCGATTATGTGGCAGATGAAAGAGATCAATATGCTTTGCTTACAAAGATTTTCGTTGAAAGTTTTAAATTTATTAATTCTCATTACAATCCTTCCGTTGCATTTAAGATTTATGATAAGTCTTTCACCATGTCTTTGGGGAGGTTCTGCTCTATTTTAGGTATTCCCATGTTTGGAACGGCCAAGAAGATACAAAATCACCCCGCTGATTTGTTGGAGCTTTACCGAGGGGTGACCAATGATGATGACCGCAACGCGCAGCGTGGCAAGATAAGAAATATTCAGCTCCCAGCTATTAGATATTTTACTTACTATCTTGCAACTAGTGTAATTGGTAGAGAAAACACTAGCATATCTCCACCTATCATTTAGCTTTTCTAGCCACCGCTCTTGATGTTGGTAGGAGTATAACCTTGGTGCTGTTATTGCTCATCGCCTAGCCGCTAGGGGGCCTATTTTGGAGGTATTATTGCCACGAGCATGTTTCCTGAGCTAGGACTTTCTATTGCTTCCTAATGAGTATTGTGGCTCCACAGAGGCTTGATCTTGCTGCTATGAAACTCCATCACTTTGTTACTGGTAACTCATGTGCAGGGAAATTAGTTTACAGGATGTTATTCATTGATGGAGAGAAAAGGGAAATTCCCTTGCCTCAGCCTAACTTGTTCAGCATTCATATGAGGCCATGGTCGCGCACGATGGTGGAGTTGGACGATTAGCTTAGGCTGCTTGGTTTCAATATCCAACATGGCGTGGTGGTCCAGGAGGAAGATGAGGAGCCGCCCTATCACTTCACCACGTACCACTCCGGGGCATCCTCGAACTCTTATCAGGACGATGGTGCTTCTTCGTCACACCACGAAGGCGCCACCTCATGGCCAAGTTGGCCGAGTTGGGATTGATCTCCACTTAGGCCAAAAGCCTAAGCTTGGGGGGAGGTACGCCGACGATTCACTCATCTACATATCATATTCTGTCGGTCCTTTGTATATTCATGTTTCGCTTTCTTTATTGTTCTCGTTCTTGTTTTCATTTCTTCCAAAACACAAAAAGACCAAAAATATTTCCGTTGTTTCTCTCTACTTGGTTCTTTAGTTTTCCACCCTTGGTTTGCTTTACTTGCTGTTTCGATTGGCTACTTGAAAAATCCAAAAATATTTTGCTTTGTTTGCGATTTCCTTCTGCTTTTGTTTCAAAAATCGAAAACCCCAAAAATATTTGTTGTTCTTCTTCGGTTTTGTAAAGGTTGTTGCAGAGTTCAGTCTCCCGTTACTCCATTGGAGCTTGGTATTCACTTTATATTATTCAAGCCACACAAGTGAAGAGCAATAATGACGATATATGACAATCCGAGATGTGGTAAGAGGCTGGTATGAACTCTATTTGTTTTCATTTTTGTACATATACTCATCTATGTGAACATGCTTAGTCGGTTCATGTAAGGTATATGTTATCTAATGGATGCTTTGTAGTTCTTGCTCTCATATGATTAGTTTCAATTTACTATTAGCCTGTAGCATGTCATGTAGACGCTTGCATGCATTGTTTTATTCATAGTATGGTATGATATTATGGTATCCACCTCTGAAAGCTTCATTTGAATCGACTTGGCACATGCTCAAGCATGCATATGACTGAACAAAAAGTCAATTAAGCCTTGATGCTCTAAATTGCCTGAGAGTTCTTGTATCATTTTTATGCCTTTATTAATTTTGTTCTGTCGCAAGCATGATTATGATAGTTATTGCTCTCTCGATTGTCGCTTCCCAGTCTTTTGCTAGCTTTCACCTGTACTGAGTATGAGCTCTACTCGTGCATCCAATTACCAAAAACCAAGTCTTCCAAAGAGTCCACTATAAATTCCTATGCATGGTATTTGTAAGCCATTCCAAGTAAATTTTCATGTGCTACCTTTCAAAACATTCAACTACTTCTCATTTTGTGCCACTGTTTTTAGCTCATGGGGACGTAGTTGTCGGAATTACTATCTTCCATATTAAATTAAGTACCCCTCGACTAGGCAGCTTCATCTGCTCGTTATTAATTTTGCAAGGGAGCTGGTCAGACCATTATAATCTTAATTCTAAAAGAAAGAAAAGGCACTCCTCCAAAGAAATGTGAAAGTTGGTGGGCACCCGATGGAATCGGTTAGCCATGGTTTGAGAAAGGAAAAAGGTGGGGAGGAGTGCCAAAGCTTTATAAAAGAGCACCAATGTGCCAAATTTCAAAGAACTCGGAACCGCTCTCACTTGTTTATTATGGAAGATAGTAAGTCCCCATTGCTAGTCGTTGACACAGAACAATCACCTCTCAAAAGAAACTTTTATCTCTGCTTTACAAATGAAAAGCTCTAGCACATGTTAAATCACTGCTTCCCTCTGCGAAGGGCCATTCGTTTACTTTTATGTTGAGTCACCATCTTCTAACTTTAAGCACTTCTTGAGAGCATAGCTGTTATTCTTAGTGTAATGTGCTTGTCCCAGAACACGGTTAATTGTGGTATAACTTTGATGCTTGTATCTTTGATATTTCTACTTCTAGTCTTCCCTTGGACTTCAGAGGTGCCTCAGCATTTATGTTTTGCTCTACAAATAAAGGCAAGTGGGATACCATTCTTTCATATCATTTATGCATATTTCAATCTTGCAGCTTCTCATGCACATGTTACTTGTTATTAGTGCATTGGCACTCTTTCATAGCTTGCTTGACTATGAGGTGACATTAGTTGAGTATTTCTTATTATGAATTGCCTGAGTACTTGATCACATAGTTAGTATATATACATCATATGAGCAAATGTGTTCATGAAAGTTTCTTTTATCGCTCTCAGTTGTTAACTGAATTGCTTGAGGACAAGCAAATAGCTAAGCTTGGGGGGGAGTTGATACGTCCAAAACGTATCTACTTTCCCGAACACTTTTGCTATTGTTTCTCCTCTAATTTGTGTGTTTTGAATACAACTAACACGGACTGATGCTGTTTTCAGCAGAATTGCTCTGGTGTCTCGTTTGTGTGCAGAAATTCAACTTCCAGTAAAAATTCGGGAAAAATCATGAAAAATCCTATTTCACCAGAAGACCCACGGAGCCAGAAGACAGGAGGGAGAAGGGGCTCGAGGGGCCGTCACACAGTGGTGGCGCGGCCCAGCCCTGGCCACGCCACCCCTGCGTGAGGGGGCCCCAGGTCCCCTCTCGACCTCCCCTCTCGCTTACATATACCCCCTGACGACATAATATCTGGGAGACGGCGTTTTTCCCAGATAGACTTCCGCTGCGTCGCCGCCATCAGAAATCGCAATTCGGAACCAGGAACTCCGTTCTGGCACCCTGCCGGGACGGGGATTCGGAGGAGATCTTCATCACCATCACCACCGACACTCCTCCATCGACCATCCATGACTCCCCCATCCATGTGTGAGTAATTCCCCCGCTGTAGGTGAGGGGATGGTAGGGATTGGATGAGATTGTTCATGTAATTTGATATGAGATTGATAGGGCATAGTGCCTAGTATCTTTATTTAGTGCCTATGACATTGTTGCAACTTGTTGTGCTTAATGCTTGTCACTTTGGGCCCGAGTGCCATGATTTCAGATCTGAACATGTTATTATTTCTATGATGATACTTGTTGTTTATGGTCTTACCTACAAGTTGTATACACATATTGTTGTCCAGAACCCGAGGCCCCAAAGTGACAGAAATTGGGATAACCGGAGGGGATGGCTATGATGTGAGGATCACATGTGTTCACCGAGTGCTAATGCTTTGCTCCGGTACTCTATTAAAAGGAGTACCTTAATTACCAGTAGTTTCCCTTGAGGCCCTGCTGCAACAGGCTGGTAGGACAAAAGATGTCGTGCAAGTTTCTCCTTGCGAGCACGTACGACTATATACGGAACGCATGCCTATGATTGTTTGAACTAGGATGCTTTATCATTATTTATCTGCATTGCCCATATCTCATTGATTTCATGAATTATCTTATCCATGCAACGCCCGTAATCCATCCCTATGCCTACAGTATTTGTTCTACTGTTTACAACTGTTATTATTACCGCTGCTATTTTACTACTGATGTTACTGTTTCACTACTGTCACTGCTATAAAACTGTTGCTACTGATAAACCGCTGCGAGCAAGACTGTTTCCAGGTGCAGCTGAATTGACAACTCATCTGTTAAGGCTTACATATATTCTTTGGCTCCCCTTGTGTCGAATCAATAAATTTGGGTAATACTTCCCTCGAAGACTGTTGCGATCCCCTATACTTGTGGGTCATCACATAGCCCATAGTAGCAAGTTGATGAACGGAAAGTAAATTATAACCAATGGTTTCGACAAGCATGACATTCACTAGGGACACGTCCGGAGTGATCACCACCTTACCGAAACCAAGTACGTTAGAGGATGATTTATCACCATATGAGACCGTGACATTTGAAGTATTTGGCTTTAGATCTTCCACAATATTTTTGCTTCCGGTCATGTGGCTTGTGGCACCACTATCAATAATCCATTTTCCTCCTCCGGAAACAATGTCCTACAAGAGATCAATTCTTGGTTTTAGGTCCCCATTTTTGGATGGGTCCTCTTTTGTTAGTCACAAGAATCTTAGGTACCCAAATAGCATATTCAAAGTAACCATCAGAGGGACCAACATATTTAGCATAGACATCACCATAATAATCCCAAAGAAGAACATAATGAGGGTTATATTTTCGGGATTTCTATTTTCGTGCCCTCAGGTCGTTAGTTGTACTCAGTTTTCCCCAGCTCGTTAGTTTTTCCTCAGTTTTCCCCTCGCTCTAGTTTGAAACCCCTCGCGGTCGCTCGGACGGGAGGGTTGCGGTCTGGTCAGAGGCCTTGACCGTTACCGGTGACGGCTAGGGAGCCGCGGTGGTTGTGGATTGACCGATGCTTTTGAATGGTGCTGACGGGTAGGGTCAGGAGACACGTCGGAGCAGCCATCCATCTATCGCTGACGTGTGGGCTGTTTTATTTCCTGATTGTATACGCGGTGCTGCCAATGACAAATGGGGCCGCTCTATAGGGCTGCCGCAGCCAATGACCAGTGGGGTCGTGTATTTTTCAGGAAAAGACATATATTGCCGCTCTGTGGGGCTGCCGCAGCCAATGACCAGTGGGGTCGTCTATTTATTTAGAGAAAATCATATATTGCCGCTCTGTGGGGCCTTCGCAGCCAATGACCGCTGGGGTCGTCTATTTATTTAGAGAAAATCATATAGAGCCGCTCTGTGGGGCCTCCGCAGCCAATGACCGCTGGGGTCGTCTATTTATTTAGAGAAAATCATATAGAGCCGCTCTGTGGGGCCGCCTCAGCCAATGACCAGTGGGGTCGTGTATTTTTCAGGAAAAGACATATATTGCCGCTCTGTGGGGCTGCCGCAGCCAATGACCAGTGGGGTCGTCTATTTATTTAGAGAAAATCATATATTGCCGCTCTGTGGGGCCTCCGCAGCCAATGACCGCTGGGGTCATCTATTTATTTAGAGAAAATCATATAGAGCCGCTCTGTGGGGCCGCTTCAGCCAATGACCGCTGGGGTCGCCCTTAGTGAAAAGGCATATATCCGTGCTTTTAGTTAGAGAGAAGCAACAAGTTCGCTAATTAATTTTTCTTAAGCTAGACCCAGCAGGTGACTATTTTCGCAGCTTAATCTAAAGTGAATCTTGTGCTAAACAAGTTCGCTAATTAAAGTGCATCTCATTAGTCATCGGAGAACCGCTGGCAGCTCGTTCCCCACCCTCGGACGGAGCAGCCATCGCCGGCACCTCGTCGCGCCGCCGGCTCTGTTCCCCGGCGGCGTCGGACGGACTGCGGCGCTGCACGTCAACCACGGCTCCAGTACTTGTTTCGTCTGCACGCATTGTACCCACCACAGGTAAGTCCGCTGCTGCTGCAAGCAGATCCGCCGCCCACGACGACCGGGATTTGCTCCGCCGCAAGCAGATCCGCCGCCCATGACGACCTCCGCTTCCGCCTCCCCCGCCCCCTAATCGATTCGGTTCCCGTAATTTATTTGGAGTTTGCAGGTGCGAAATAGTCCTCAATGTCTGGTCGTAGCGGGTACACCAGCGAGGGTGGGGATTCGATCATGTCGTGGCCACGTTCTACTTCTCCTACCTCGTCGGAAGTGCAGGTATCTAGCTTGTGCTCTGTGTACTACCGTTGAATTTGAAGTGCCGCCATGGCCTGTTGGAGTGATTTCAGTTGTTCTTTTTTCCATTATTGTTACAGTTCGCCAGGCAAGCCGATGATCCATGGTACATTGCATACCAAGATGAATCAACCCAGTGGTGTAGCCAGAGGATGGATTTGGAGGAGAAGGTGGCCAATTTAGGTGATGAATTGGCCCGTAAAAACCTGATGATATTCGAGCTGAAGCGTACTGTGGAGGAAGAAAAGAAGAATTCAGAGCTTATTCGCAAGGAGAAGTTGATACTTGAGACAGATCTTGCCTTATTTGATCAAGTGGTAGAAAATCTAGAACATGAACTTCAAGTGATGGGAGAGGCGAAAAGTAGATTCATCTGGGCAGTTTTATTAGGTGTCATCCCTGTTCTAGCAGTTATGTGGTTGTGGTAGATGATTTAGATAGTATAGAATTGTTATTCAGTAGATGGCTCTAACCACTGTATTTTGGTGTGGCTCTAACCACTGTATTTTGTCGTACAATTTCCTAGTTGTGCTAAGTAATGCGCGCGATAATTTTCATGCATGAACATCTTATAAAAGTGAAGGGATCCCAAAAGTGAAAGCATGTACCAGCCTCTCGGATCAAATACATATCAATCTTTCTAATCAAGTTCGGATAGAATTCAAATCATACATTCGGATGTACAGGGACACATCGAGAAAGTGGAGAAACTTTTTTTGACACGGAGGTAGTAGTTCGAACAATTTTATCCCAAATTGAAATTGAAAAATACAAATTTATCATAATTTATCCCAATTTGCGGCGTCGAACATGGCCGCGCACCGAAGGGCTAGAAGGGCCAGGACGACGGGCGGCTGAGGAGCTGGATCTGCGCCATCCGCAAACTCGGACATGGAGGAGGTCTGGATCTGCGCCGTCGCAGCGATGTTGTGGATGATGGCTTCAATCGTCTTGTCATCTATGACCACTGTCGATACGGCCGCCATCTTGGTGTCCATCAGCAACAGATCTGAGGAGGGCAATGGAAGTGAGACATCGGCAGGCTCCGACATTGAAGGCTGGATCTGCGCCGTCGCAGCGATGTTGTAGGTCGCAGCGATGTTGTTGGCGATGGCTTCAAGACGATCGCTGAGCACTATGGACACGGCCGCCGTCTTGGTGTCCATCAGCAACAGATCTGACGAGGGTAACGGAAGTGAGACATCGGCAGGCTCCGACATTGAAGGCTGGATCTGCGCCGTCGCAGCGATGTTGTAGGTCGCAGCGATGTTGTTGGCGATGGCTTCAAGACGATCGCTGAGCACTGTCGACACGGCCACCGTCTTGGTGTTCTTCATCATCAACAGATCTGAGAAGATAAACGAAAGTGAGACAGAGAGAGACATTTCAACTATTTCTGAGGGTTAGATCCTCACCGGCACTCTTAGATCCACGCCGCCGCACGGTTAGATCCATGCCGCCGCACGCACGGTTAGATCCGCGCCGCCGCACGCACGCACGCTGCAGATCCGCGCCGCCGCGACCGCCAGAGTAAGAGAGGAAGATGCGACTGGAATATGCGATTGCCAGGGTTGGTAGGTATGTGCTCTGCAGATCCGCGCCGCCGCGACCGCCAGGGTTGACAGGCCGTCCGATCATAAATGATCCAATGGTGCAAGCGTGCGTTGAGCTATCAACCAACCAAGATTCGTGTGAAATACATCTCGACCAATCAGAGATCAGCCAGTGAGTACAAGGGAGGAAAACTGAGTAGAACTAAGAGGGGGAAAAGTGAGGAAATGTTTATCGGAAGGGCAAAACTGAGTAGGACTGAATAAAACAAGTGGACCCAGAGGGGGAAAACTGAGTAAAACTAAGTAAAACAGGGGCACCCAAATAATAAAGGGAGTAAGGGAAATTGAAGCTTTTGGCATAAAAATTGTTAGATTGTGTTATTTGAACAATATAGTACATTTTGGCCGACGTGATATTGTTTGCAATTCAAAGATACACAAGTGTGACGAATTTGGACTCATTTGGACAAAGTTTGTAAGCATTGTGGGCATTTGGGAGGTGTGTTGAGTAGAAAGCCCTGCATCTTCATAGCTAGTAGCTCATGGACTAGGAAGTGGTTTTGGGAAAGGGAAACTTCATATCTCTATATATCCTTTTCCATTATTATTTCTCTAGGTTGTAGGTAACATAACAAGACTCCATGGGAAGGTTCCACCATGTTTTGAATTATTATGAATTAAAATAAACCCAAAACTATATTTTTTGAGTTTAGTCACTAAGAGGGGGAAAAGTGAGGAAACCTCAAGCGATGAACTATAGCTAGTAGCTCATGGACTAGAAGCTTATTCAAGCAAATAACACATATATTCCCTACATTATTGTGATTATTCAACATACAAACTTGGGAACGTCACACTAGTTCGAATTCAATACAAAGGGATCCCCAATACAAATTGTTCATACAAATTCAAATTAATTATTCAAAATAAAATCTTTCTCTTGCTCCTGGTGTGACTCGCTGGGTCCACCACCTTACTCCGGGTAACCCTACCAGGGATATTACCGGTGTCTACCTTCCTTTTGCCATCTTTCTTGTTCTTCTTCTTCTTCTTCTCTTCGGGTTGTGCCAAGACCGAGACAACCATATCATACGAAGCTTGTGCTCTTTCTTCTAATGCATTTTCTTCAAATGCTTCAAGCAGCTATCGATCCATTGCTTCAAAGGCCTCTCGATCCATCTGTTCCCTCTGCTCTCGATCCATCGGTTCAAGCAGCTCTCGATCCATCTGTTCCCTCTGCTCTCGATCCATCGGTTCAAGCAGCTCTCGATCCATCGGTTCAATCTGCTCTGGATCCATCGGTTCAAGCAGCTCATGATCCATTGCTTCAATCTCCTCATGATCCATTGCTTCAATCTCCTCATGTTGAATTGCTTCTTCATTCTCCTCTGCATTTGCTGCTCCCGCCTGATCTTCCATTCCAAAAGCTGGGTCAACTGGATTTTTACAAAGCCTAGCAATGTGTCCAGGGATTCCACAACGTTTGCACTTACGTCGTCGAATCGGTGGACCACCCTCTGCACTAGCTCTGATCCTATTCTTCCTCGGCCTACCTGCCGGTCTAGTCAAAACTGGAGAGTACAGTTTGAAGCCTGGATCGACTTTCATCCATTGGTCTTTTCCCAACAAGGTAGGAACATTCATAGCATATGCAGCCCTAAATTTGGCATCAGAGAAATACTCTGACACATACTGATCAACTTCACCTTCTGCACCCGCTATAACACTCATGAAAACAATGCGTGTATGCAGGGTATCCCACGGATCTGCCATCGCCTACAATGGCATGTCCTATCAACCAAACTCACTGGATACCTCCACTGCCTGTTTTTACTGTCAGTGTAGGTTACCTCAGCCTCCATTCCTTTTCTGATGCATTTCATCTTCAATTGTTTTGCCCTGGCATGCAAAGACTTAATCAAAGATGGGAGCATGAGATGGCCAACATATTTTGTGGCTGCAATTCTTTGACGCAGATCGATTTTTATCATGATCATCTGCCTAATCTTATCAAATATTTGCCACAGCATAAGCCCTTTCAATGACTTGACCTTTGCATTGAAACTCTCCGCAAGGTTACTTGTTACATAGTCTACCTTGCAAATTTCATTGAATTGGCTTCTTGACCACAACCTACCATGATGTTCATCCAAGTACTCCTTCACCCCAGTTTTTTGTTTATACAACACTTCCAAATGAAACAGATGCTTCCTAATGCTGCATGTGTATGCAGCTGGCCATAGGTTGTCAGTATAAACTTTAGCCTTGAATTTCTTTGTAAAATTCTGTACCAAGTGTCGCATACATTCCCTATGCTCCACTCCAGGGAATACTGCTTCTACTGCACTCTCCAAACCTTTGCAAGCGTCTGTGTGGATAGTAAGTCCTGGTGGATGACCTATAAGGTCGCGCAAATTCTGCAGAAACCAAGTCCAACTTTCCTCTGACTCAACCTCCAAAACTCCATAAGCAACAGGGAACATCCAACTGTGTCCATCAATTGCAGTAGCAGCAACTAGCTGTCCTTTAAACCTGCCATGAAGAGTTGTTGCATCCACGGCCAAATAAGGCCTGCAACCATCCAGAAAGCCTTTCCAGCAAGCTTTGAAACAAACAAAAGCCCTTCTAAAACATTCCTTCTGCATCATCCTCCCGCTTTTCAATTTGTAGGGAACTGTATGCTTGTCTATCGCTACAACACTGCCTGGACTAGCCATCTCCACTTCAGCTTTGAAAGTGTAAAGCAACTGAAAGCTTTCATTCCATGGACCATTTATCCTGTCAAGAGCCATTTCCTTTGCATAGAACATCCTCATGTAAGGTATGTTTATAGTAAACTTATCAGATATCAATTTTATGAGTGCTGTTGGACCAAGTGTTGGAGTTTCTCTCAGCCAATCTATGATTGCATCTGCCAACCACCTAGTCTTCGCTAGCTTTGATTTCTCCTCTGGCGCTCCCGCTCAAGGTGGACAAGTATGGCCGATCGAGTTCTTCTTTATCTGAAACATAATTATAAGGGATGTCAGTAACAGTTAACAAATTTTACACCGTGATCTAAAATACACAACTGGTTGGCGTAGTACCTGAACCACGGTGCTTCTGAGCATTGTGGATGCATGCAGCCTCCACCTACACCTCTTGTATGGGCACTTAACTGTGAACCTACCTGGCTCACTTTTAATAACCTCATAATCATTCTTGGTGAGAATGCAATATGTAGTAATTGCATTACGGCAGTCCATCATCGTTTGAAATACGGTGCCTTCTGCAAGCTGAGGATCCTCCCTGTTCCACTCAATTGTTGGCAAGTCATCGTCTTCGTAATCGGCTAAAACAAGGCTGTCATTGTTCTCATCCTTCTCTTCATCATCAGTGTCATCAAATCTGGCACCTTGTGCAATATCTTCCATGTATTGATCCTCCATTGCCTGCTTACTGCATCGATCTACCAATTCAGGAAACATCAACTCATCCTCATCATCTTGAGGAGACGGATCCTCAATCTCTGCATCGTCCTCCACATCGACCGCAGGAACAATCTGGCTACCACTAGCACTGGGGACAGATGGTGCTGCTGTGGACCTACAAGGAGCGGGGCGGCGCACACGATTAGCAGAGGCAGCAACACTAGAGAGACATGATGCCTGACCACCTGATGATGCCCCAACACCAGATGATGCCTGGAACCTGTCCACATGGATTCGAATTTTACCGACACGGCAAGAATCATTTAAAGCAAAAAGAATTCCCAGATCATCGTCGGAAATTAGTGGAACAAATCTTCCCTCCGTGCTATTGAAATATTGGAAATCAACTGAATCGCCAGCGCCCCAGGGGTACAGAGCGCAGATGTTATCTTTTAAATCCCTCAACGAGATGGTAGTTGCAACCACCGCTGGGATGTAAAATCCGGTCACATTGCGTTCAGAATCACGCAAAAAGCTAGTATCCAGCCTAACCACCAGCCGAAAAGCCAGCGCTGGATCAATCCTATTCGAAAAGCAACGCAGTTAGTTGAGCAACAACGATTCGCGCTCAAAAACTGCGTACTCTTAATTCACATAGGCAGACGATGCTTACCCAGATGGAATCCACGCATTAGATCCCTCCGATTCCCAATCTTCTCCGCTGTTGAGGGGCATAATCGGCACATTAGACGGATGTACAAACTCTACCTCCATAGGGGTAGATCTAGATCTAGTGGAGGCGGAGCCCTCTCCGCCTCCCGGGGGAGGTGGTGGGGGCGGGGCCGGCTCGGTGGCGAACGACGCCATAAGGTAGGAGGGCAGGATGGCGTGGCGGCGGAGGGGCGGTGTGTGAGCTCTTCCAGTCTCGGGCGGAGGGGAAAGCTTTGGGTGAGTGACAGACCGCCAGTCCGACGTGTCTCATTGGGTCAACAGTCAACACAATTCAAAAGCAACGGTCCACTCACAACCACCGCGGCTCCCTAGCCGTCACCGGTAACGGTCTAAGGCCTCTGACCAGACCGCAACCCTCCCGTCCGAGCGACCGCGAGGGGTTTCAAACTAGAGCGAGGGGAAAACTGAGGAAAAACTAACGAGCTGGGGAAAACTGAGTACAACTAACGACATGAGGGCACGAAAATAGAAATCCCTATATTTTCCTGCAAAATCATTGTGAGTAGGTCCGGAGACTCAGGCCTTTGACCCGGAGACTCCGGTCTCCTCGATTTTCTTCTTTCCATTCAGCTCCTCCCACTCCTCCTCTGTGTAACAAATATCAAAAGGGACATGAGGAGTAGGAGCAGCAGCAGGCTTTGACTTCTTCTTGTTCTTCTTCTTCTTCTTTGAGGGCTTGGCCACCAAACCAAGATCCCCTTTCTTTGAGGACTCGGCAACAAATCCGAGGCCCTCCTTACCCTTGAACAATCTTTGATTGTTCAAGAGATCATTGAGATTCTTCTCTCCTTGAATGCAAGTAGCAAGGCCCTTAGCAAGATCGGCCTTCAACCTATTGTTCTCCTCAATGATATCACTATGATCACAAATAGAGTTAGAAGAACAAGGAACTTCAATAACTTGCATTGGTGGGACTTTAGATTGTTCAATAGTTAGTTGAATTTGAAGTTGTTCACGAATCTTGGTGAGATGAGAGAATTTGCCTTCCAAAGCCTTGTGGGCTTCTTCAAGCTTCTCAAACTTCTCACGGAGATCATTATGACCAACGTCAAATTCAACTTTCTCCTTTTTAAGCAACTTGACCATAGCAAGAGCATGGTCACGTTCTTTAGTGAGTTTTGACAAGATTAGATTATGAGACTCTTCTAGTCCCAACAATTTCTCCTCTAAAGAGACTCTCAAGTTTTGCTCTTCTTCGAGCTCAATTGATAGAGAGCCAATATCATCGACGGCTAATCTTTCCAACTCCTCCTTCTCCTTGATAGTGTCATGGGCATCACCAATTTCACACATTAGTGTCTCAAAGTATATCTTGGTTGGCCCCTTCATGTTAGCAATAAATTCATCACAAGAAACTAGTTCTTTCTTAATCTTAAGACTACTCACATCATCCATAGAAGTAGAATCGGAATGAGATGATGAAGGAGTAGGTGATGAGGTTACCTCCGAGGCCTTGGCCATAAGACACTTGTGGGTGGTGATGATGGCGTTCTCATTTCGTGAGTTGAAGAGGGATGTAGGTGGAGTGGAGACAATGGCAATGGCGGCCACTTCTCCATTCTCTTCATCAACGGAGTCATCATCATCGGACCCGGAGTCATACTCCTCATGAACCACCAACACCCTTTCTCCTTTCTTCTTGTTGTCCTTGTTCCCATGCTTCTTGGATGGGTAGAACTTTGATGACCGGCGCTTGGGGATGAGCCGGCCTTCATTGTCCTCCTTGTTCTCATAAGGACATTCGGCGATGAAGTGCTTGATTCCTCCACAATTGTAGCGATGCCTCACTTTAGTGTCACCATCCTTCCTTGGAAAAGACTTGAACTTAGATCCCTTCGTCTTGTGCTTGTTGGCATCCCAAAAAGCATTTGCATTGAGAGCCAAGTGTTCATGGAGTGCAAACTTGAGATCTTCTGGAGACCAACACTCTTCTTCATATATTTCTTCTTCTCCTTCACCTTGCTTGGACACCACCTTGGCCTTGAGAGCAAGATTGTGAACTCCTTGTCCGGCAAGAACACGAGCTCTAGTCTCTTCCGCGTTCTTCTTCAAGATGGACAAGGCGGTGAACTCGCAAAGAACTTCATTTGAGGTCATACTCCCAAAATCCGGTCTTGAACGGATTATCTCGGACCGCATGGGTTCTCTTGGGTTGATAGAGGTAATGAACATACGCTTGATATAGTCATCACCATTGTCTTTGCACCCGAACCCGGTCAAGGCCGTTGCAAGAGCCAAGATCCTTTGGTACATCTCATCGGGAGTCTCATTGTCACGCATAATGAAATCCCTCTCTTCACTCTTGAGCTCATCAAACTTAGAGGACCGAATACTCTCATTCCCAATGAAGAGCATAGTGAGATAGTCCCATACTTCCTTGGCGGTGCTCAAGTTGTTGATGTGTGCCGCATGAGTATCCGGCACGGCTTGTTGAAGGAGATGCTTGGTGGTAGCATTAAGTTGCTCATCAACTTCTTCCCTTCCGGTCAAGTTGTGAGGATCATGAGGTGCAAAGCCATTTTGTATGACCCTCCACAAATGGGTATAAGAGCTAGAAATATGAGATTTCATTAGTCCTTGCCATCTAATAAAATTGCGATAATCAAGCTTAGGTGGAGATCCCATGTTGTTAATGTGTGGCATAGGATAATGGACCGGCGGAGGGGAGTAAGTATTAGGGGGTGGAATGTAAGCACCCTTTGCCGGACCATCATTTTCCTTAGGAGGGTCACCTTTATTCTCGGCGGAGGTGGAGCCATTGTTAGGTGGCTTCACCTTAGCCAAGGAGAGTTCCACAATAGGTGTGGTGTTTGGGTCGGTGGGCCCGGAAGGTTTTCTTCCAAAATATTCCTCAAACATAGCCTTCATCTCCAATCTCATGGTGGTTTGCATTGTGTCCAAGGACGCCAAATGCTCCTCACGTGAGATTGAAGAGGAAGAGATAGATGGAGGAGTATCTTCGGGAGGAGTTTCTTTACTCTTATCCCCATCCATAGTCTCGCTCAAACTCTTAGGCGGTTAAGCCCGAATAAGAGACCACGCTCTGATACCAATTGAACGGATCATATGAGCGACTAGAGGGGGGGTGAATAGGAGCTACCCAATTTTTTACTTCTTTTCAAGTTAAGGCTAGACAAGAAGGTAAATTCTCTAGATGTGCTACTAAGTGAATTTACCTAGAGTGACAAGCAAACTAGCAATAACAATATAAGTAAAGGTACGAGTAAAGGATAGAGGTAACCGCAATGGAGACACGAAGACACAAGGATGTATTCCCGTAGTTCCTTCCTTGTTACGGGAAGTACGTCTACGTTGGAGAGGTGTGGTGCCACAAAGGCCACCAACGCCACAAAGTCTCACCCTATTCTCCGGTGAACAAGCCACAAAGGTGAGTCCACGCTCCACTAAGCGATGCCCTTAAAGGCGGCACGACACCTTTACACAAAGTATTGGGGCAAGCTCCACAACTCAATTGGAGGCTCCCAATAGGCCCACCAAGCTCTTACACACAAAGTTAAGCTTGGAGGACGGCTTCTTCCGGCTAGGAATCCGATGAACACACAAGTTACAAGCCCCTCAACAAAACGAGGGGAGAAATCAAATCGCCTTGGTGGAGGTGTAGATCTAGGTCTTCTCCCTCAAATCCCAAAAGGGCTTTGATTTCTATTGGCTAGGGAGAGAGATCTAGTGCTTTGAAGCTTAGGAAGAATGGAGGAGAGAGAGTGGAAGCCGCAGCCACTTCTTGAGGTAGAAGAAGGCTTTATATAGTCCTCCATGAAATGTAGCCGTTGCTGGACGATTAGGGCCGGAGTCTCCGGCCTGGAGGGCCGGAGTCTCCGCCCTAAGTGACTCCAGTGCCGGAGTCTCCGGCCAGAGACAAAAGTCTCCGGCCCAACTCCGGCCTGGCATCTGAATCGTCCGAGCCAGTTAGCAACCCACGACCAGCCAGACAGACCGGAGTCTCCGGCCCCTGGGGACCGGAGTCTCTGGCCTCAGCATGCCGACCCGGAGTCTCCGGCCAGAGACAGAAAGTCTCCGGCCCAACTCCGGAAGGGCATCTGAAGCGTCCGACTTTGGGGATTGCCTGGGCGAGTCCCCTAGGCCGGAGTCTCCGGCCACTAGGGCCGGAGTCTCCGCCCTAGAAGAAGCAACAGCAGCACTTCGTGGATCCCCTTTCCACCATTTCCACCTTCGCGAAGCACCCTACAAGACAACTAAGCCCTAACTCCACTACTCGACTACGGGCTCCGATCTTTTCTTCCTTTTTGGAATGAACCTCCGCGAGATCCTGAATCAACCTAGAAAATCTGCAGAACTTTAATAGCATGGTTAATTCACCAAATGTTGTTAACAAACACCAAAATACATTTATTAGGGAAATGCTCTTTCAGCAGCGATCTCCTCATCCATCATAGCAGCCATGACCTCCTCGTCGTCCGAGTCCATCGCCTTGGCAAATGGTCGAGCACCTTGCATGCGGGGTGGAAGCCGGGTGGGAGCAGAGGTTCGCCGGCCGGCGGTTGGACATACGAACGGCGGGGGAAGAGGCGGCGTGGGTATTTGGAGCTGTGGAGGGGTTTATTTGGCGGTGGGGAGTGCTACCGGAGGCGGGTTCCCGACAGCGAGGTGGGGGTGGTCACGGCGGCCGCCAAGGGTTTGGGGGTGGAAAGGTGGGGATATAAGGATTTCTGGCCGTTTGACACTGACAGGACTGGCCCGCAACGTTTTCTCGATGCGTCGGCGCCCCCGATCGACTCCCTGTACATTGGGTTTCACTTGGAAGCGGATTTCGGTGCCGGTGGCCCTCATAGGCCTTTGGGGGGCCTTTGAGGACCCCGAGTGGAGATGCTCTTAGCAGCCCAATGTGGCGCTATGCCCATATAGCGAGCAAAAGACGTGGGATGGCTTGGGAAGTCTGTCCTTCTCGATTTTCGTTGTGTTCTACACGTAAAGAGTTAGCAATTAATACACATATGCATATGTATATCATATGATCTTATAAGTTGTTTTTGTTTTGCAAAAAATATTAGGTATGCATTGCATACTCTTGAATTAGTCTAGCTCTGTCCTGATGGGTACGGGTACCCGTGAATACCATACCTGCATGGGCAGGGTTAGGGCACACTTTCATACCCATGTGTAGTATTCATACCCTACCCGTTACGAAGTACAGCATTTTACCGATGTGTATACGAATATCCTACCCGTTTATACCGACATGTGGAACTTCTATTTAGTTTAGAGAAACTATTTCATCAATCTTCACGAGTTGTTAGAACTTTTATTTAGTTTCTTTCCACGTTGCGTTCGCAATCCTTTCCTAGGATTGGGAGTAACATGTCATATTTGATACACTCTCGAGAGGTGCGCTACTTTTCCCACACACGTCATTGGCCTTATTGCCCGTGTCACACTTTCTATGTGGGAGGCATGTTACCAAGTTTGTCCAAGTCATGCCGAGCTCTACCAAACTCCGCATTCTACCCTTTGCATTGGTCCAGTCAACGACTGTGACTCAAATGCCATCCATGCTGAGACACTAAATTCATCGCCTCGCAACACATGATGGGGATGTTATGGGCTCCCACCCGTTGTAGCTCCTTGCAGGAACACATGTCGACCTAGTCGTCTGAAGATATACGAAACTAAGAAGAAATTTCTGATTCACTCGTCTCATTCCAAGATCTGTGGTTAGCGCAGTTTGTATGGCGCTTTGGAATCACTGACTACTTTTGTTGTTAGATCCTAAAGTAACTTTCCCGGTAGAATGAAATCTCCATCTCATGATTTTCATCATACAACTTAACCATGATTTCATTGCCTACCCAAAGTGATTCATTTCATTCTCAAAACAGTAATTTATTTTTCGTAGGTATTCCTTTTGAAAAGATTTTATAAAAAATAGTATTATGTGCAATAATTAACTTGCCTGATAACTGCGAGATAATGCAGTCGATGGTTCTACTTTATCCTTAACCTCGGGTTCTGGAATTAGCTATCAATGTTCAATAAAGGAAATGCTTCAAAAGTTCAAATAATGCTCTAATGCAACTATATGTGATGCAATGATTTCACTTGTGATTTCAGATGTTCCTTTTGGTTTGGTTTGTATTTTAATCACTCTTTTCAAACACTATTGTTCCAATAGTACTATCCAATTTCATTGATCCTTTCTTCATATACACCATCTTCGTCACACAATGAAATGACCAACCAACTATATATAGAATTCTAGATCTGTCAACTAGCATACTCATGAGTATCATGGGAAGATCTTGAATCGTCAGAAGGTTGTAACAAATCATTTTCATACAACAGGAGTTCAGCAAAGTGTATATTGGTAAATAACAACAAAAGTGATACTACTATTTTAGGAATTTTTCATAATATTCCTTTACAATTTTCATATATCTCTAAAGACAATTTTCTCACTCAAAAATCATGTTCTTTCTATTTTAGGGTTTTACTTAGAATTATCAAGGTTTAACTTGATTTTTCTTACTTCAATAATTTTTCTTACATGTAAATATTGTATGCTTGTGTGAAATAAATTTGATTCAAATGGTAAAACATGTTTAAGTACTATTTCGGATATGAATTCAAGTCAAATTAAAATAACTCAAACCATTTTCTTCCAAATATCACATAAAAGTTTATAAGCTTATTGTAATTAAATTTTCATTGTCCTAAGATATTTTAAAATTTACTATTAGTATTTTAAAATCCAAAAAATATTCTCCTAAATAAATTTTAAGGTGCTCAAATTAAGTAAAATGCTTATATAACTATTAACTTGTGTTTTAGAATTATTTCTTAACTCTAAAATGTTATATAAGAATTGTTTCATTAAAAGCTAATTTTAAAACTTTTAAGTCAATTCTAATCACTTAAGATATGACTGAATCCTAAAAATTACATTTCTTCAATACCAAAATTAAGGAAAAATCTTAATTAATTAGTAACTTGTGTTTTAAAGTTATTCCTTAACTTTGATCCAGTAAATAATTATTCTCTAAATACTCTGTTAACTCATAATAATTTATTAATTCAATTTTGATAATTACTTAGCGGTTCTGAATTAAGAATCCTAAGAAATAGTAGTAAAAAAGAATTATGTTTATTAATTAATCCAATGTTCAAAGGAAAATATGATCACTAAAAATGAAGTTAAATACTAATTACTTTCTAAAGAATATGTTCTTCAAAAGTTATTCTTTGAAGGTACCTTGAGAATAAACATCAAATCATTTCCTTTTAGCTTTAAAGTAAATCCCTAATTTATATTAAGATTGTTGTCAACCCTAAAGGTAATTGTGAATAGTGATGTGGCATGATTTACTTCAGCCTTGCATGTCCATGATCAACAAATTGATTGCTAATTATAAAATGCAACTTAAAAATATTACATTCATGCCTTCACCATTAATTGTCACTTTCTTGTAGCCAGGGTTGATGCTAAACCCTAAAACAATCATCTTGTTTTAAGATTTATTATTTTACTCATACAAGATAAGCTAACTTAAAACTCTTAAACAACCTTGTATGTGTGATTGAACTTAAAAGTGCAACACATCATAAAAGAAGTCAACCAAACTCAATAATAATAAATCATCGGGGTTAGATTACGCGTAGAGCGATGCGTAGCATATATTATGCATGTCATGTTGCAATCTTCTAACATCATCTTTACCGGATGATGATGTTATTTTAGAATTTGGATTTCTACATATTGAAGATATTGACTTGCATAATCTTGCAGTCAAAAAGGCAAGTTCACTATTGCTAATGTATTTGAAGTATTTTATCAAATTACTTGCAATGCTACTACTATATCGTATCATTACTACATTTAAAAGCAACTTTCATATTTAATATGAAGTATTGGTTTCAGCCGGAATGGTTGTTATCCTAGGTTGGTGGGCAGCGAGACCATGGTATGATATATGTGGTTGGTAGAGGTCCCACTACAACTGAAAATTTCACGTAGAATCAATAAGAAATATTGCCAGTGATTCTAGCGTCGTAAATAATGGTCAACCATAAGATCTGTTGTGGGACGGCGAAGTGAGCTGGATTTTTTTCCTTTCGCATATCACCGGATAACCAGCAGAGGATTGTCTGGATCGGGCTATCTATAGTGTAAGGAGAAGACGAATGTCTGGATCGGGCTACCTATAGATAAGGAGAGGACAGACACACTGGCAGATCTATGATGGATTGTAAGGGTTGTCTGGATCGGGCTATCTATAGTGTAAAGGAAAGGATGAGGTCTGGACCGGTCTACCTATAGATAAGGAGAGGGGCAGTGTTACAAAAGGGAGAAGAACATTAATTGGCTTGGATCATCGATGGGGCTCACACCAGGGAAGTATGGACATGAAAGATCACCCGGATGCGTAGCAAGGTCCTGATATCTTATAGGTACAAGTGACCACCTCTACAGAGTCTAGGTAAGTATCATGATACTCCCTGTTGTGAGAAGGAGCTACAACGCGGCAGAAAAGGAGCCCATTAAAGCTCTAATAAACATGTGAAGGATCTCAGACAGAGTTTTTCAGAATAAAAGCAACCTTTTGAAGAAATGTTTATGAAAACTTGCATTACCAAACGACTCTTTAGGTCCAAGGCTTTAGATAGTGCAGGAAAACACCTTATTTCCCTATGAACTTGATGTGCAGCGCTTGTTACTCACCCCACTCTCTCAAACCCCTTGCTTAGATTGGAGGCATCCGGAGAGGAGGCAATCTCGATGAACCGAAGCTGAGGAAGAAGTCTTAAAGAATAAAAGCTATCAATGGAGTCAAAAACTATATCAAGCATGGTGAAAACCTAGAATAAGAGTAGAAGGTAATCAAATCCCTAATCCTACAATCAAAGTAGTTAGAGTAGCTCTGTAGCATTATTTGAAAGCCAACTACATTAGGATTAGCTCTAGTTATGTTAATCTTCAAGTTGTACTCTTAAAGATTAAGACACCAGAACTAACCCTCTATGTGTTGAGGAGTTTCTGTAGATCTTCTATATGATTAAAGTTGTAAACTTGTAATCCCATAGACCTAGCTAGGACCTGCGATGTTTCTAGTGTATCACTCTGATCGATGTAATACTAATGAAATGGTGTTTCATTAGTATTATGTCAACGACTTGCATACTACACATGCAGTGGTATGCTGGGTCACCACAAAGTCAAACCTCTATTTTGAACTCAATTCAACCAGTGTTAGTTTTAGGATTCTAATATCTCATCAATTTGTTTTGAGTCATAAGAATCCATGAAATCATTTCAAATTTAGTTTTCCTAATTTGTAAATATGAATTCATTTTGAAATTTTGACTTCAAATCCTAGTGTTGACCTATGTCAAAACATAACACTAGAGTTTTATTTTAATCACTCATACCTTCTAAAACAAGGTTTGAAATGGATCTTAAGGGCGACTACAGGGGGGTGAATAGGCGCTACACAAAATTTTATCTTTTTCAATTTAAGGCTTGAAACGAAATAAATTCACTAGATGTGCAACTAGGTGAATTTCCTACGTGACAAGCAAGCAAGTAAGCAAGTAAGAAAAAACGCAAACAAGATACAAGTAAGGGTAAGAAAAGACCGCAAAGCGGAGACCGGAGACACAAGGATGTATTCCCGTAGTTCCTTCCTTTTGAGGGCAAGTACGTCTACGTTGGAGAGGTGTGGCGACACGGAGTCCACCAACGCCACAAAGGCTCGCCTTGTTCTCTGGTGAGCAAGCCACGGAGGCTAACTCGTTTCCACTAAGCGGTGGTATTGGGGGCACCGACTGAAACCCTTACACGGAGGTTGGGGCACAACTCCACAACTCAATTGGAGGCTCCCAACAAGAAAACCACAAAGCTTTTACACAGAGGAAGCTTTGAGGTGACCTCTCTTGCCCAAGGCAAGTTCCACAGAGGAGGAGTGAAGCAAACACAAATCACTTCGGTAGGATTGTAGATCTAGGGCTCCTCTCCCAATCTACCAAATCTTGGGGGATTTGGTTGGCTAGGGAAGGAGATCTACGAAGTTGAAGCTCTGCTTTAATGGAGGAGAGAGAGTGTGGATGAGGTAGCTCAGATCTGAGGTAGGGGACGACTATTTATAGGCCAGCTCGAAATGTGTCCGTTGGAGGTGACTTACCCCGGAAATTCTGGCCAGGGGGCAGAAATTCCGGGGTTCACTTAAGGCAGAAATTCCGAACTGGGGGCGGAAATTCCGGCCTAGGGGTGGAATTTCCGGCCCCCCAGAAATTTTCATTTCTGAAAATTCCGGCCAGAAATTCTGGCCCTTTACTGCAGGGTGCACCACAGCTTGGAGAAAAGGAGCGAAATTTTCGAGGGCCAGAAATTCTAGAATTTATGGCCCCTAGAAATTCTGGATACTCAGAATTTCTGGCCCCTCTCTGCAAGCTGCACCACACCCTGTTGTAAAGGACTTAGCCAAATTTTCGAGGGCCGGAAATTATGAAATTTCCGGCCCCTTTACTGAACGTTGCACCACAACATTTTGTAAAGGACTTAGCCAAATTTTGAAGGGCCGGAAATTCAGGAATTTCCGGCCCCCGGAAATTTTGTCCAGGGGCAGAAATTCCGGCCCTAGGGGCGGAATTTCCGGCCCTGAAAGCAAATTTCCGGCCTTGAAATTGACACTCCTCTGGATGATTTTGAGCCTTTCTACAGTAGTCCCCTTTCCCACTTCTCTTCACCATCAGTCTTGTGCAATACCTGGAAAATTCCTGCAATGCTTAGCATAAGATTAATTTCCTTGTGTTGTAATCAAACACCCAAAAACTGGAAGCTAGGAACATGTCCTTTCAATCTCCCCCTTTTTGGTGTTTGATGACAATACAAGGATTTGCAATCTAGAACATATACGAGTGCTCCCCCTAGACATGTGCAAGATAGAAACAAGATATCAAGAAGCAATTTGCACACACTAGGAGGAGACGATATTATAACAAAGAGCACGAAGTTCATCTAGCCTATTACAATAAGATAGTAGTTCGACCAAAGCTCCAACCACACAAATAAAGTTCATGGGAATGAAAGGCAAAAAACAACGACTAACACCCAACCCAAAGCAAATCCTAAATAGAACTACTTCTCCCTATTTGGCATCGAGACACCAAAAAGGGAGAAGAGCGATGCTACTCCCCACAAGAAGATCACTCATCATCGAACTCGTCCTCATCACCCGCATCTTCCTCATCACCTTTGGAAATCTCCTCATCACTACCAACCTTGGATAGACCCTCCAACTGAGCCCAATCGACGCCGTTGTCATCTTGCCACCGATCATACGGAATGTAGGTAGGTTCAAGAACAGGAGAGAGCTGAGCTGAGGGGTCTTGGATAAGCTAAATCTCGCGACAAATGGACTGTTGATTGTGAATGATGGCCCTCCTCTCTTCATAGGCAGTATAGTTTTCCTTGTGGATGGCAACATTGATGCACAAGAGAGTGCATTGCCACAAAGAGAGCTTCTTCTTGCTGCGAGACTGGCGAGCAGAGGAGATCTTGCGCACAGGAGAGCTAGGATCATCCATCTCAACATCATCACCATCTTCAGGAACCTGCTTCTTTCCTTTTCCTTTGGCAGCTTTCTTATCTTTTGTTGGCTTGATCACAGTCATACGCTTGAGCTTGTGCTCCGAGTTGCCCTTGGAGAAATCCATGTCTTTGACCTTCTCAGTAATGAGGAGCATGATGTAAGGAGCATAGGGTGGAGTACACTTGGAGATCATGGCATCATGCATTTCATTAAAGATGTAGTGCATCACATCCAACTTGAAGTCTTCATTGGGGTCTTCACTCACAAAGCAGCAGTGAGATAAGTACATGAGCTCAACAAGAGCTGAACGAATAGCATCCCGATTGCCTCCAGAAGGTGAGATATTTTCCCTGAACATGCGGAGCAAAATGTTGTAGAGAGGAAGTGATATGTCTCCAACGTATCCATAATTTTTGATGCTCCATGCTTATTTTTACACCATTTGTTTAGTGTTTCGTTACACTTCATGGCATTTTTATGCATTTTCTGGAACTAACCTATTAACGAGATGCCACAGTGCCAGTTCCCTATTTTCTACTGTTTTGTGTTTCAGAAAAGTTACACAAGAAATATTCTCGGAATTGACGAAGCAAAAGCCAGACGTCCAGATATTTCACGGAGCTTCCAGAACACCGAAGATCGGAAATGGAGAGGGGCCACAGGGCGCCCACACCACAGGGCGGCGCGGCCTAGGGCTGGCCCGCGCCCCCTGGTGGTGTGGCCACCCTAGCCCACTTCTGACGACGCCCCTTTGCCTATAAAGACCCCCCAACGGGAAAAACCTAAAGACCCAATCACTTTTCCAGAACACATCATGATCCACCGCCGCCGTCGACCCAAAGATCGGGAGGGTCCAGAAGCTCTTCCCGGCACCCTGCCGGAGAGGGGAATCGCCACCGGAGGTCTTCTTCATCGTCATGCTTGCCTCCGGCGCGATGAGTGAGTAGTCTACCTTGGACTATGGGTCCATAGCAGTAGCTAGATGGTTGTCTTCTCCACCATGTGCTTCATGTTTAGATCTCGTGAGCTGCCTTACATGATCGAGATCACCATTATGTAATTCTACATGTTGTCTTTGTTGGGATCCGATGAATATTGGTGTTATGATTGAGTTGATGTGCTGAATATTATCTTATGTTATCTCTATGTTGTTTATGATCTTGCATGCTCTCCATTGTTAGTAGCTATCTTGGCCAAGTAGTTGCTAGTGACTCCAAAAGGGGGTATTTATGCTCGATAGTGGGTTCATGCCTCTATTTAATCTGGGGGAGTGACAGAAACCTCTAAGGTTGTAGATGTGTTGTTGCTATTAGGGGGAAAACAACATTCATATGCTCGAGGGCATATGCTTTGTTTACATTACACACTTTGCTTAATGCAATTATCTGTTGTTCGCAACTTAATACTTGTGGAGTTCTCGGATTATTAGTCATAGATGCAGTTGGATGGTGGTCTATGTATCTTGTTGTAATGCCCAGAGTAAATCTCATAGTGATCCTCTCGACATGCACGTTGTCCTTATTCTTTCAATTGCCCAACTGTAATTTGTTTACCCAGCATGTGTTATTTTATCTTATGGAGAGACACCACTAGTGAACTGTGGACCCCGGTCCTATTTACTTTACATTGCTATCACCTGTTTACTTTACTCGCACTGTTTACTTTATTCGCATACTATCATCACTTTCCACTCGATACGCTCATACCCTTTGTTTCTAGCAAACCGGTGAGATTGACAATCTCATCGTCAGTTGGGAACAAAGTATTTGGTTGTGTTGTGTGCAGGTTCCACGTTGCTGCTCGCAAAGCAAAGCTTGGACGAGGCGCCCTAGAAATTGTCCGGAGCTGTCGCGAAGCTAGCGGACATCACCTTCAGTCGTAATTCATCCTCCTACTGGATTGATAACCTTGGTTTCATAACTGAGGGAAAACTTGCTGCTATCTTCATCAAAACCTTCTCTTGGGGTTTTCCAACTGGCCGGTTATTTACTACACATTCCCACGTCAACTTGGCTCCAGAAGTTTCTATCGCCGTTGCCGTGCATTAAAGAAGAAGCTTTCACACCATCATCACCGCGCCACCAACAAGTTTTCTGGCGCCGTTGCCGGGGAGGAAGAAGACTTCTGCAAGGGGAGTTTTGCACGCACATCCTTTACTTTGTTTTAAGTTTTGCTTTACTTTATTTTTACTTGCATTGTTTTATCAAAAACCCAAAAAAATTAGTATCCTTGATAGTTGTTTTTACTTGTCTGCTTTTAGTTTGCTAGAATGGCTACTCCTGAAAACACCAAGGTGTGTGACTTCACTAGCACGAATAATAGTGATTTTATCTGCACTCCTATTGCGCCACCTGCTCCTGCTGCAAATTTTTATGAGATTAAGCCTGCTTTGTTGAACCTTGTTATGAAAGAGCAATTTTCTAGTGCTAGTACTGATGATGCTACAGCTCATCTCAACAATTTTGTTGAGCTATATGAGATGCAGAAATATAAGGATGTTGAAAGTGATATTATTAAGCTTAAGTTGTTTCCTTTTTCTTTGAGAGGAAAAGCTAAGGATTGGTTGCTGTCTTTGCCTAAAAATAGTATTGATTCATGGGCTAAGTGTAAGGATGCTTTTATTGGTAGATACTATCCTCCTACTAAGATTATAGCTTTGTGTAGCAATATTATGAAGTTTAGTCAGTTTGATAATGAACATGTTGCTCAAGCTTGGGAAAGAATGAAATCTATGATAAAGAATTGTCCCACTCATGGACTGACTACTTGGATGATTGTTTAAACTTTTTATGCAGGACTGAATTTTTCTTCAAGGAACCTACTTGATTCAGCTGCTGGAGGCACTTTTATGTCCCTTACCTTGGGCGCCACAACAAAGCTTCTCAACAATATGATGGTATATTACTCTGAATGGCACACCGAGAGAGCTCCACAAGGTAAGAAGGTAAATTCTGTTGAGGAAACCTCTTCCTTGAGTGATAAGATTGATGCTATTATGCTTATGCTTCTAATGATAGGACTCATGTAGATCCTAATAATGTTCCTTTAGCCTCTTTGGTTGCCCAAGAAGAGCATGTTGATGTAAACTTCATTAGAAATAATAATTTCAACAACAATGCTTATAGGAACAATTTTGCTAGTAACAATTATAGGCCATTTCCTTCTAATGGTGATAATAGCTATCTCGGTAGACCTAAAATGCCTAGTGAAGAAAGAATTTTTGAACTTGAAAAGGCTACCAAGAATTTTATGCAGGCACACTATGAGCAGAACAAGGCTTTTACCAAGACTATGGAGGAGCAATCAGCTCTGTTGAGGACTATTAGTCATCAACTTGAAAATTTAAACAAGGTTATTCCTGAGTTGCAAGCTAAGGTTTCCAAAGCCGAAACTGATATTTTGTCTTTGTCTAATGTGCAAACTTCTTTGGTTAACAGAATGTCCGCCAAGCCTGATCCTTTTGCCACTGCTAATGCTATCCAAGTTAGAATTGATGAAAATGTTAGGATGCTAGCTGAATTGCATGCCAGGTGGGAAAGAGAAGATGAGATGGCTAGAAAGATGAATGTATGTACCATTACTACCTCTAATGATGTTGCTCCTAATGCTAGCAATCCTCTTACTTTGATTGGTGTAGAGAAAACTCCTACTCCTTGTGTTAAAAAGGCCAAAACTGCCAAAACTTTTTCTCAAAAGAGTGCTGAAATTTTTTGGAGTGTAGGAGATGATAGCTCTATTTCCTTTAATGATTTTGATGTTGATGGCTGTAATATATCTGGAGTTATTTTGTTCTTACAAAAGCTTGCTTTGACTCCCAATGCTAGTTCTTTAAATGTTGCTTTTACTAAGCATATTACCAATGCTCTTATGAAAATTAGGGATGAAAAGTTGAAGCAAAAAGCTTCTATTCCCAAGAAGTTAGAAGATGGTTGGGAACCCATAATTGATATGCATGTTAATGGTTTTGATTGCCATGCTTTATGTGATCTAGGTGCTAGTATTTCTATTATGCCTAGAAAGATTTATGACATGCTTGATTTACCACCGCTTGAGAAGTGTTATGATGATGTTCCTATTGCTGATGTTGCTAAGAAGAAACCTTTGGGAAGGATTAATGATGTTCTTATTATGGTTAATAATAACCTTGTTCCCTTTGATTTTCTTGTCATGGATGTTGAATGCAATGCTTCATGTCCTATTATTTTGGGAAGACCCTTTCTTCGAACCGTAGGTGCCATCATTGATATGAGGGAAGGCACCATCAAATATCAATTTCCACTCAAGAAAGGTATGGAACACTTCCCTAGAAAGAGAAAGAAATTGCTTTTTGACTCTATTCTTAGAGAAAATTATGAGCTTGATGCTTCATCACTCGATATTACTTGATTCACATTTTCTACGCCTAGCTCAAAGGCGTTAAAGAAAAGCACTCTTGGCAGATAACCCAATGTTTTTACTTTTAGTTCTTTTTCTTTTATTTGAGTCTTGGAAGTTATTACTACTGTAATAACCACTCCTTATCCTTTTTATTTCGTTTTTGTGCCAAGAGAAGCCTCTAATTTGAGCGAGGTAAGATTTGGGGATGTTGCTGTCCTGAAACTGTTTTCGGTGCTGCACCATAAAAATTCTTGAAAATTCTCTGTCTATCTTTTGGACCTGCGATTTCTTGTGCATATGCCCCAGGTTATATCAAAACTTTCATTAGTTGAACACTTTTTGATTTCAGCAACAGAAAACCCTCTAAAAATTTGACCTTTGTCAGCTGTTCTGTTTTGACAGATTTCTGCCAATATTTGTGTTTGCCGCTTTATCGCTTTTTTTGAGTTCTTTTTATCACGGAACTTTTGGGGAAGTTGCTACAGTAGTATATACTTTATATGTGGTTCTTTTGAGTTGAAACCTGAAGCAAAACGGGTTGATTCAATATTATGCTTACACTAATGTTGCTAATAGATTTGTGTTTAGTTTTGTATAAAGGAAGTTTTCAAGTGTAGGGATTGGAGAATGATGAGATGAGTTGAAGAATGGACAAAAGCTCAAGCTTGGGGATGCCCACGCACCCCAAGAAATATTCAAGAAGTACAAGCGTCAAAGCTTGGGGATGCCCCCGAGGCACCCCTTCTTCATCGGCAAAAATCAGGTCACCTTTCAACGCACTATATTTTTATTGCTTCATGCATTATGCGTTTTTCTTGGAGCGTCAGTTGTTTTTAGTTTTTAGTTTTGTTTGCTGCAATAAATGGTTGGACCCCAACAATTTTTTTTGGAGAAGGTGCCTTGCTTTTCATTTGCCAAGAACACTCCGTTTTTCACTCTTACCGTTTCAACGAGTGTTCTCTTTTTCTAGAACTGCGTTTAGCTTTCGATTTTTGCCTTGATTTGTGTTCAGATCTTGTTATATCTTTGCATCAAGGTGTATTTTGACCTCTGGTCCATATTGGTTTTCATCAAAAGAGTTGTTTATAAAAATTTCGAATGGTGTTGGAAAAGAGAAAAAGCTTTATGCAAAAAACTGGTACAAGAAGGAGCTTGTGTAGACTGCGGCCTAGGCTTTTGCATGTCGTGCTTGATGTCTTTTTGATAGTATGCTTAGTGGTTTTTATGTAGCATGACTTATCTCAAATGACTGAGATTGCTTAATGAGCCTTTGAAAAAATCATGCGTTGTTTTAATTATTTTGAAGCATTATTTTGGTTTTCTCCTTTGATGCTTTATTTGGGTTGACTTGGCGCATGCTCACACATGTTAGACTCATACAAAGTCGCCATTGCCTCTATGATCATTTAGTTTTTGACTTTTGATGCCATCTTATTTTTCTTTTAATGTCGCTTTGTCGCTCTGCATGATTATGGCCGTTATTGCTCTCTAAGTTGGTCGCTCCCAGTCTTTTGCTAGCCTTCATTTTGTACTGAGTATGAGCTCTACTCGTGCATCCAACTCCTTAAAACCAAGTTTGCCATTGTGTCCACTATAAATTCCTATGCATGGTATTTGTAAGCCATTCCAAAGTAAATTGTCATGTGCTACCTTTCAAAACTTTCAACTACTTCTCGTTTTGTGCCACTGTTTTTAGCTCATGGGGACGTAGTGGTCGGAATTGCTATCTTCCATATTAAATTAAGTACCCTTCGACTAGGCAGCTTCATCTGCTCGTCATTAATTTTGCAAGGGAGCTGGTAAGACCATTGCAATCTAATTCTAAAAAAGAAAAAAAGGCACTCCTCCATGGTATGTGAATGTTGGTGGGCACCTGATGGAATCGGTTAGCCATGGTTTGAGAAAGGAAAAAAGGTGGGGAGGAGTGCCAAAGCTTTATAAAAGAGCACTAATGTGCCAAATTTTCAAAGAACTCAGAACCGCTCTCACTTGTTTATTATGGAAGATAGTAAGACCCCATTGCCAGTCGTTGACATGAAACAACCACTTCTCAAAACCCAATTTTTGTCTCTGTTTTACAAATGAAAAGCTCTAGCACATGTTTAATCACTGCTTCCCTCCGCGAAGGGCCTTTCTTTTACTTTTTATGTTGAGTCTCCACCTTCTACCTTTATGCACCATCTAAGAGAGCATAGTTGTCATTCTGAGTATAATGTGCATTGTCCCAAAGTTTTTATTGATTGATTCATATTGTTGGTTTCACTTGTTCTTAAATTATTTGTATCTAGTCGTCCTCTTAAACTTGAAGGTGTCCTATGCATTTATGTTTTGGTCTCCATGAGGGACAAGCTGAAAACCATTTGTATGTTTTTCCTTATGATTTGAACACACGTTTGACTTTCATTGTTTCATTTTCATGATCTTTCATTTGTGTTCATTTTCATGTTATAACATGGTTGCTAAGTTTCTTCTATTAAGATTATATCTTTCATGCCCATTTTTTAAGTTCTTTTGATCCCAGCACACAACGCTTACATAGATGATCAAGATTGTGTAGGTGCATGTCACCTCAAAAATTATTTCTTTTGTTATCACTTACCTACTCGAGGACGAGCAGGAGTTAAGCTTGGGGATACTGATATGTCTCCAATGTATCCATAATTTTTGATACTCCATGCTTGTTTTTACACCATTTGTTTAGTGTTTCGTTACACTTCGTGGCATTTTTATGCATTTTCC
Organism: Dactylis glomerata; assembly: GCA_007115705.1. Taxonomy (NCBI): domain Eukaryota; kingdom Viridiplantae; phylum Streptophyta; class Magnoliopsida; order Poales; family Poaceae; genus Dactylis; species Dactylis glomerata. The sequence continues at coordinate 8,013,528 of QXEO01000291.1, forward strand.
GAAACTAACCTATTAACGAGATGCCACAGTGTCAGTTCCCTATTTTCTGCTGTTTTGGTGTTTCAGAAAAGTTACACAAGAAATATTCTCGGAATTGGATGAAACAAAAGCCAGACGTCCAGATATTTCACGGAGCTTCCAGAACACCGAAAAGGAGACGGAGAGGGGCCACAGGGCGCCCACACCCCAGGGCGGCGCGGCCTAGGGCTGGCCCGCGCCCCCTGGTGGTGTGGCCACCCTGGCCCACTTCTGACGATGCCCCTTCGCCTATAAAGACCCCCCGACGGGAAAAACCTAAAGATCCGATCACTTTTCCAGAACACATCGCGATCCACCGCCGCTGTTGACCCGAAGATCGGGAGGGTCCAGAAGCTCTTCCCGGCACCCTGTCGGAGAGGGGAATCACCACCGGAGGTCTTCTTCATCGCCATGCTTGCCTCCGGCGCGATGAGTGAGTAGTCTACCTTGGACTATGGGTCCACAGCAGTAGCTAGATGGTTGTCTTCTCCACCATGTGCTTCATGTTTAGATCTCGTGAGCTGCCTTACATGATCGAGATCACCGTTATGTAATTCTACATGTTGTGTTTGTTGGGATCCGATGAATATTGGTGTTATGATTGAGTTGATGTGCTGAATATTATCTTATGTTATCTCTATGTTGTTTATGATCTTGCATGCTCTCCGTTGTTAGTAGCTATCTTGGCCAAGTAGTTGCTAGTGACTCCAAGAGGGGGTATTTATGCTCGATAGTGGGTTCATGCCTCTATTTAATCTGGGGGAGTGACAGAAACCTCTAAGGTTGTAGATGTGCTATTGCTACTAGGGGGAAAGCAACATTCTTATGCTTGAGGGCATATGCTTTGTTTACATTACACACTTTGCTTAATGCAGTTATCTGTTGTTCGCAACTTAATACTTGTGGAGTTCTCGGATTGATTCGCCACAAGTGGATTATTAGTCATAGATGCAGTTGGATGGCGGTCTATGTATCTTGTTGTAATGCCCAGAGTAAATCTCATAGTGATCCTCTCGACATGCACATTGTCTTTATTCTATCAATTGCCCAACTGTAATTTGTTTACCCAGCATGTGTTATTTTATCTTATGGAGAGACACCACTAGTGAACTGTGGACCCCGGTCATATTTACTTTACATTGCTATCACCTGTTTACTTTACTCGCACTGTTTACTTTACTCGCATACTATCATCACTTTCCACTCGATACGCTCATACCCTTTGTTTCAAGCAAACCGGTGAGATTGACAACCTCATCGTCAGTTGGGAACAAAGTATTTGGTTGTATTGTGTGCAGGTTCCACATTGCTGCTCGCAAAGCAAAGCTTGGACGAGGCGCCCTATAAATTGTCTGGAGCTGTCGCGAAGCTAGCGGGCATCACCTTCAGTCGTAATTCATCCTCCTACTGGATTGATAACCTTGGTTTCATAACTGAGGGAAAACTTGCTGCTATCTTCATCAAAACCTTCTCTTGGGGTTTTCCAACTGGACGGTTATTTACTACACATTCCCACGTCAACTTGGCTCCAGAAGTTTTTGTCGCCGTTGTCGTGCATTAAAGAAGAAGCTTTCACACCATCATCACCGCGCCACCAACAGGAAGCAAACCCTTGATGGTGCCAATCTTCCCCTTGGAAGTGTAGAGCGGAGCCAAACGATTCTTATCCGGATGGGCTCCATGCTGATGCACACGGTGACCAACTGGCACACTGAAACCTTGAAAATCATAGTTCAAAAGCTTGGCAAACTCATAGAAGTTAGACTGACGCATGGTATCTCCAGTCATCCACTTGAAGGTGAGAGCCTCATTCTTCTCAAAAGCAATAGTAGCGTAGAACTGCTGAATAATCTTCTCATTGTAGTGACACTGAATATCCATGAAATGAAATAACCCGAGCCTCTTCATAATACCCAAAGCATCACCAAAGTACTCAGACTTCTTTCGAAGATGAGTGCGATCTAACACATGCAGATAGCAAACTCTCCGTGACATAGTGCGGTAGACCTCTTCATAGATACCCTGCTGAGCCAAACACCAGAAACGAGGATCCTCAAGCTCTTCATCTCTTGCCTCAGAAAACCAATCCAACTGCCTCAAGGCGCTGTACTCCACAAAACTCATAGTATAATAGTTGATCCACGGTGCCCTCGAGGGGTGGCTAGCATCCCTCTTGGTCACCCTAGCTACCTTCTACCTTGCTGCCTCCTGAGCAGCCTCCTCATCAGCTTGCCGAGATAGGTACTCATCCTCAAATGTTCCTTCAGAGGCAAAACAAAAGTTCCGCTTGCGAACAGCAGAGCAGCCACGCTGGTCACGACGAGGACGGGAACTAGAGTCACCTGTGAAAGACATAGGGAGAATAGCAGGGGGTTGAGAACACACAAGTCGAAAAGATAGCTAGAAGGAACATAGAAGGGAACTAGAAAGGCAGAAGCACTCTAGAGATGATCCATCTATGTCGTATTAATCTCAGCTGAAGGGGCAGAAATTCCAGCCAGAGGGGCGGAAATTCCGGCATGGGGGCGGATTCTGGCCCAGCGGCCGGAATATCCGGCCCCCGGAATTTCCGGCCCAGAGGGCGGAATATCCGGTCTGTTGAGAGAACTACGAAATAGATGCAAAAATCTCTGGAAAAAGTAGATCGGCACAAACTAAGTTCAATGCTAGATTCCCTAGACAGGATACTACCTCTAGAAACATGCTCCACTCAAATGGAAAAACAGATCGGCCCAAACGAATCTAGAACTAGGGCAAGAGCACCTAGGGAGAGAGATTTGGGACAATATCGTCATCCATGGAGAAAACCACATGGAGGAAAGGAACCCCCATGCTGAGGAGAGCATGGGCCGGCGAGATCCGGGGATTCCGGCGGCTAGGGAGTCGCCCGAGAGGTCCTTGAAGAGGCGGTGGCGGCGGTTTGGAGAGAGGAGGTCGAGGGTGGAAGAAGATGCCAAGAGGTATCTTCACCCCGGTCCCCTCCTTATATAGGCTAACCGCTGGGGGCGGAAATTCCGGCCCTGGGGGCGGAATTTCCGGGTTAAGTGATGGAATTTCTGGGGGGGGGGGGCAGAAATTTAACGTTTCCTCCCAAATTTCTGGGGCAAATTTCTAGCCCCCGGAATTTCCGGGTTAAGTGATGGAATTTCTGGGGGGGGGGGCAGAAATTTAACGTTTCCTCCCAAATTTCTGGGGCAAATTTCCGACCCATGTACTGCAAAGTGCACCACTTCGTGGAAGTACATGGAGGCATGAAAATTTGCTAAGGAAATAAGGGTTTCCACCCATTGGAAAAATTCTATCACTTGCACACGGAAAGTCCGGCCATCTCATCAAGAACCAAGGTAAAACAAGAGGTTGACTTGTGTGTTAGACGGAAGAGTTTTAGAGACGATGGGGGCTTAGGTTAGAGAAACAAACATGGAGTGGTTCTCGGCACTTAATGTTGCAAGAGACAACAAAACGACTTGGTAAAAACCAACATAAGTGCCATCCCATATCAAAGAGCAACAAAACCAAGAAAGTTCAACAAAACTCAAAAGATTTTCAAGGAATAAATTCTTCAAAGAAGAGGTCGGTGGCCGAAGCCACCATATATGAGTGTTTTGGCATTGGACCGCGAAGATATATCTTGGGTCCATAACCAATACTCATCATTGAAGCTCACATATCACAAAATGATATTAAGAGAATGATTTCATGACTTTCAGCATTATGGGGGGAGGGATAGTTCAATGAATTAGGACCGCACTCCCCCTAAGTCCATGCCCACATCTAGATTAGAACACGTGCTATCGTATGGGAATGAGTGCATACTTTTAAGCCACATTGCAAGAATCAATGATATTCAACTCATGCCTCAACTCTCGGAATCTTGCTTCATCAAGGGGCTTTGTGAAGATGTCAGCGAGTTGATCATTTGTACCTACATAAGATAGGTTAATATCACCTTGATTGACGTGGTCCCGGATGAAGTGATGCCGGATCTCAATGTGCTTCATCTTGTTGTGTTGAACCGGATTATGAGCAATCTTGATGGCACTCTCATTGTCACACAAGAGTGGAACCTTGTCGCAATGAACTCCATAGTCCTTCAATGTTTGCCTCATCCAAAGGAGTTGAGCACAACAACTTGCCGCGGACACATACTCGGCTTCGGCGGTGGAGAGGGACACACAATTTTGCTTCTTGGAAGACCAACTAACCAAGGACCTACCAAGAAATTGGCAAGCCCCAAAAGTTGATTTCCTATCCACTTTGTCTCCCGTCCAATCCGAATCTGAGTACCCAACAAGCTCGAAGCTTGATCCCTTCGGGTACCAAAGGTGAAAAGTTGGGGTATGAATCAAATATCAAAAGATTCTTTTCATGGCCATCAAATGGCTTTCCTTTGGGGCAGCTTGGTAACATGCACACATTCCCACACTAAGCATTATATCGGGTCTAGATGCACAAAGATAGAGTAACGAGCCAATCATAGAACGGTAAAGCTTTTGATTCACCTCTTTACCATTAGGATCGAGATCAAGAGTAACCTTAGTCGGCATGGGGGTTTTGGCTCCCTTAACTCCAGAGTCCATGTTGAATTTCTTGAGCATGTCTTGGATATACTTGGCTTGATTGATGAAGATCCCACCTCTCAATTGCCGAACTTCAAAGCCAAGAAAGAATTTCAACTCTCCCATCATAGACATCTCAAATTTATCTGTCATTAGCTTTGCAAATTCATCATTGAAGATTTTGTTAGAAGATCCAAATATGATGTTGTCTACATAAATTTGGCATATGAAAAGCTCCCCATTGACCCTCTTAGTAAAAAGAGTTGGATCAATGAGCCCTATTTCAAAACCACAGTCCACTAATAACTCTTTAAGATGCTCATACCACATACGTGGGGCTTGTTTAAGGCCATAGAGCGCCTTATCGAGTTTGTAGACATGGTTCAGGAAATGAGGGTCCTCAAAGCCCGGGGGTTGCTTTACATATACTAATTCATGTAGAGGACCATTGACAAAAGCACTCTTCACATCCATTTGATGCAACTTAAAATTGTGGTGAGAAGCATAAGCAAGGAGGATACGGATTGACTCGAGGCGAGCCACGGGAGCGTAGGTCTCCCCATAGTCAATGCCTTCAACTTGTGAGTATCCTTGAGCAACCAAGCGAGCCTTGTTCCTCACAACGATCCCATTGGCGTCTTGTTTGTTCTTGAACACCCACTTGGTTCCGATGACGTTGCGGCAATCCTTGGGCTTCTCCACCAAAGACCAAACTTTGTTGCGCTTGAAGTTGTTGAGTTCTTCGTGCATAGCTTCTTCCCAATCCGGGTCTTCTAGTGCCTCAAACACCTTTTGGGGTTCCACACAAGAGACGAAGGCATGATGGATGCTAAAGTTGGCTAATTGTCTCCTTGTAGAAAGCCCTTTCCTCACACTTCCAATCACACTATCCAAGGTATGGCTCCCCTTGCGAAGAGCCTCTTCCACTTTCCTTGCACGGAGAGCTTGAGCTTCTTCAAAAGACTCTTGAGAAGCCACTTGGTCATCACCACCATTTTGGTCCTCGCCTTGACCTTCAACTTGAGTTTGATCCTCATCATGAGTATGCTCATCATCTTGAGCTTGACCTTGATCTACCATTGGTGAAGAATCACCACCGTCCACTTGGTCTTGATCTTGGCCTTGCTCGCTTGAGTGAGGGTCTAGAGCTTGTCTTTGGTTAGCATCAATCGGATCTTGTGAAGCTTGTGGAGCTTGTGAAGGTGAAGGCTCCACTTGAGTAGAGCATAATCCTTCTCCTTCCGCCAAAAGGTGTGATACGTCCAAAATGTATCTACTTTCCCAAACACTTTTGCTATTATTTCTCCTCTAATTTGTGTGTTTTGAATACAACTAACGCGGACTAACGCTGTTTTCAGCAGAATTGCTCTGGTGTCTCGTTTTTGTGCAGAAATCCGACTTTTAGGAAAAATCCCGGAAAATATTGCAAAAATTCTATTTTGCCAGAAGACCCACGGAGCCAGAAGGAGAGACGAAGGGGGCAGCGGCCTGGGCTCACCACCAGGGGGCGCGGCCTAGCCCTGGCCGTGCCCACCTGTGGTGAGCACGCCTCGGCCGTCGCCTCGACCCCTCCTTCCGCCTACATATACCCTCTGACCTGAAAACAGCGGGGGTTCGGCGTTTTTCCCAGATAGACTTCCGCTACGCCGCCGCCATCAGAAACCGCGATTCGGAACCAGAAACTCCGTTTTGGCACCCTGCCGGGACGGGGATTTGGAGGAGATCTTCATCACCATCATCACCGACGTCTCTCCATCAACCATCCATGACTCCCCCATCCATGTGTGAGTAATTCCCGCTGTAGGCGAAGGGGATGGTAGGGATTGGATGAGATCATTCATGTAATTCACTATGAGATTGTTAGGGCATAGTGCCTAGTATCTTTATTTAGTGCTTATGGCATTGTTGCAACTTGTTGTGCTTAATGCTTGTCACTTTGGGCCCGAGTGCCATGATTTCAGATCTGAACATGTTATTGTTTCTATGATGATACTTGTTGTTTATGGTCTTACCTACAAGTTGTTTACACATATTGTTGTCCGGAACCCGAGGCCCCAAAGTGACACAAATTGGGATAACCGGAGGGGATGGCTATGATGTGAGGATCACATGTGTTCACTGAGTGTTAATGCTTTGCTCCGGTAATTTATTAAAAGGAGTACCTTAATTACCAGTAGTTTCCCTTGAGGCCCTGCTGCAACAGGCTGGTAGGACAAAAGATGTCGTGCAAGTTTCTCATTGCGAGCACGTACGACTATATACAGAACACATGCCTATGATTGTTAGTACTAGGATGCTTTATCATTATTTATCTGCAATGCCCATGTCTCACTGATTTCATGAATTATCTTATCCATGCAACGCCCGTACATCCATCCCTATGCCTACAGTATTTCATCCTACTGGTTACTATTGCTACTATTACCGCTTTTATTCTACTACTGCTGTTACTGTTTCACTATTATCACCACTATAAAACTGTTGCTACGGATAAACCGCTGCGAACAAGTCTGTTTCCAGGTGCAGCTGAATTGACAACTCATCTGTTAAGGCTTACATATATTCTTTGGCCCCCCTTGTGTCGAATCAATAAATTTGGGTTTTACTTCCCTCGAAGACTGTTGCGATCCCCTATACTTGTGGGTCATCAAGACTATTTTCTGGCGCCGTTGCCGGGGAGCATAGCTTTATTTGTAAGTTCACTTGGGATTCATATTGTTCGCTGCAATCCTTTCATCATGGGTAAACCTCGTGATGGAAAAGTTCCTATATTACCATCCACTACAAGAAGAGGTACGACTCTGAACACCTCTGTTGCTCTTGATTCGCCATCTGTTATGAGTAAGTTGCTTACACCACCACATGCACACGCTACTGCTACTACTTCTGCTGAGTTTGAAAATGCCACTGATAATTTAGATGATGCTTCTACTGTGCTTGATGAGAGTGGTTCACTAGGTTCCTTTTTAGATGCTACAATTGCTAGAGCTAAGATGGGAAACACCACTGTTACACCTATTAGTTTACCTGAGTCTAGGGAATGTCCTAGTGATGATTTTGATGATGCTTATATTGAGCTTGACGATGATTTTATTGCTGAAGCTCGTGCTACTCATGATGCTAAAGCTGTTAAGGAACTTTTAGCGAGACATGCTGTTAGATATAAATTGTCTCCTGATCCTAAGTTTGCTGCTTCTCCCATAGATATTAGAGACAAGGATTATGATTTCTCTTTAGATTTATCTTACATATCTATTGTTGAGAAAGAGCCTTTTTGTGGTACTGAGAATGAAAGTGCTATGGAGCACATGAATGAGCTTTCTACTTTGAGTAATTTGTTTTCTGATGATATTAAGCTTCGCACTTACTTTGTTGCTAAGATTTTTCCTTTCTCGTTGAAAGATGCAGCTAAAACTTGGTTTAATAGCTTGTCTCCTGGATCTATTCATAGTCCTATTGCTTTGGTTAATGCTTTCTTTCAGAAATATTTTCCTGCTAGTGCTCAACATGCTGCTGTGCAGAAAATCTTTGATTTTGAACAGGGAAAAGGAGAGATACTGCCTGAATCTTGGACAAGGTTTTGTTCTTTAATTAGAGCTTTGCCTAAAGAGCCATTGCCTAAAAACGAACTCCTTGATATATTTTATAATGGACTAACTGCTGAATCTAAGTCATATCTGGATAGTTGTGCTGGTTGTGTTTTTAGGGAAAGAACTCCGGCTGAGGCTGAAGAATTAATGGCTAAAATAAGCCGGAATCATGATGATTGGACTCTAGTTGAGCCAACGCCAGCACCAACACCTGCGCCAGTTCCAGAGCCGACACCGAGGAAGAGAGGAATGATTGAATTAAATGATGAAGTTATGAAGGAAGCCAAGAAATATCTCAAGGAGAAAGGTATTAAGGCCAAAGATGTGAAGAATTTACCTCCTATAGAAGAATTATGTAAGCCAATCCCTCACTCATCTACTATTGAGGTACACTCTCTCCAACGTTTTGATGATAGAGATATTCCTTACTCTAAACCTCCTGATCAATGCTTAGATGAGTTAGATAATTTTATTGTTAAGCAAGATAATTTTAATAGAATGGTGCAGAACCATTTGTTGGAAATTTTTAGAGCTATTAACAAGTTGCAGGATATTGTGGAGAGAACCTCCAATGATGTGAAGATACTTGTTAAACATTTTCAAATGGTTTAGACTCAAATTGATCAGCTTACCAAGGTGCAAAAAGACTTGCTAGTTAATGCTTCAAGATAAAAACAAGCGTGTGAAATATGCACAAGAGGAGGTGCTACCACTCAAGACCCCTTATATCCTGAAGGACATCCTAAGAGGATCGAGCAAGATTCTCAACGCACTTCAAGAGATGATATTCCTTTAAAGAAGAAGAAGAAGAAGCATAAAACAACTGCAGAATCCTCTGAAGCAGGTAAAGATCCTAATAGTGTTTCTATTTCTGATGCTGAAACTGAACCAGGTGATGCTTCCGATAAAGAAGAAGTGGAAGAGGAACCAGAAAAGATTAATAAGAATGCAAAATACCCCAAAGAAGACTTCATTGCCCACAAGCATGGTAATGAGAGAGAACCTTGGGTACAGAAACCAATGCCTTTACCTGGTAAGAAACACAAGTCCAAGGAAGAAGAACACTACAACAGGTTTTGTGAATGGATGAAACCTTTATTTTTGCAAATTCCTTTGACTCATGCTATTAGAATGCCTCCTTATGCAAAGTATATGAAAGATATTGTTACTAACAAAAGGAAGATTCCTAATGAGGAAATTTCCACTCTACTTGCTAATTATTCTTTTGATGGTAAAGTTCCGGAGAAGCTTGGAGATCCAGGTATACCAACTATTCCTTGCTCCATTAAAAATAACTATGTTAGAACTGCTTTATGTGATTTGGGAGCTAGAGTTAGTGTCATGCCCTTTTCTCTTTATAAGAGACTTGATCTAGAAAAATTGGTATCGACTGATATATCTTTCCAGATGGCTGATAAGTCTACTACTATTCCTATTGGTATATGTGAAAATGTTCCTGTTCAAGTTGCTAATAGTTGTTTGATATTAACTAACTTTGTTGTGTTGGAAATGCCTGAAGATGATAATATGTCTATTATTCTTGGAAGACCTTTTCTAAACACTGCAGGTGCGGTTATTAATTGCAATCAAGGAAAAGTAACTTTTAATGTCAATGACAAAGAGTATACGGTCTATTTTCCCAAGAAGATTGATAGAAAGAATGCTCTAAATTCAATCAAGAATGTTGAGACCATTCGAGTTGGTCAAATCATTTGTTCAGAGTGAAAGCCCAAGGAAGAATATAAAATTGTTATGATTGGGACTATGCCTATCAAGGTCGAGGTAACATAAGCATATAGTGAAATGCAAAGTTTTGCCTCATATAAAGTTAGTTTGGTAACAAGACTTGATCAACCTTGTTAACAAAGTGATTTTATATGAACGAAACTTCGTTTTCACCATAATTACTTTACCTCACTTATATTTACTTGTTCATTTTTGTTCCCTCTGTTTAGTTACATGATTAGAATATCTTAGAGCTGCTGCATACTTGGTTAAGATTTGCTTTCTATCGCTCCACCGTTGTTTTCTCAAGTTTTATTCTCTTATCGTTTTTCTGAAAAATCCTCGAAAATAAAGTTTCTCGAAAAATTCCAGAAAAATCTTTTTAAATTTTTATGTCAAAAATGGGGCAGAGAGACACCTGGGAGACCTCAGGGGGACCTGCCAAACCACCTCACCACCAGGGGGCGCGGCCCAGCCCTGGCCGCGCCCACCTATGGTGAGGGGGGGCCTGGCCTCTCACTTATTTCTTCCTCCCCATCTCTTTCTCTCTCCCAAAAACAACGACACACCTGCTCAAACTCATGTTCTTGCTGCTCTTGAACTTCCTATTGCTCCTCATGATATATTATTGACTCCACAGAGGCTTGATCTTGCTGCCATAAAGCTCCATCACTTTGTTACTGCTAACTCATGTGCAGGGAAATTAGTTTATAGAATGTTATTTATGGATGGAGAGGAAAGGGAAGTGCCCTTGCCACAACCCAGTTTGTTCAGTATTGATAACAGGCCATGGTCACGCACGAAGGAGGAGTTGGACGAGCGGCTTAGGGTGCTCGGCTTCAACGTATAGCATGGCGTCGTGGACCAGGAGGAAGAGGAGGAGCCGGCCTATCACTACACTACGTACCACTCCGGGGCGCCCTCGAGCTCATATCAGGACGAAGGTGCTTCTTCGTCATATTTTGGGGACGCCACTTCATGGCTGAGCTGGAATTGATCTCCACTTAGGCCAAAAGCCTAAGCTTGGGGGAGGTACGCCGACGATTCACTCATCTACATATCATATTTTGTCGGTACTTTGTATATCCATGTTTCGCTTTCTTTATTGCTCTTGTTCTTATTTCTTCTTTCCAAAACACAAAAAGACCAAAAATATTTCCGTTGTTTCTCTTTGTTTGCATTTTTAGTTTGCTAGCTTTGGTTTGCTTTACTTGCTATTTTCGGTTTGATATTTGAAAAATCCAAAAATACTTTGCTTTGTTTGTTGTTTCCTTCTGTTCTTGTTTCAAAAATCGAAAACCTAGAAATATTTGTTGTTCTTCTTTGGTTTTGTAAAGTTCGTTGCAGAGTTCATTCTCCCGTGACTCCATTGGAGCTTGGTATTCATTTCATATTATTCAAGTCATACAAGTAAAAGGCAATAATGACGACATATGACAATCCGAGATGTGGTAAGAGGCTGGTATGAACTCTATTTGTTTTCATTTTTGTACATATACTCATCTATGTGGACATGCTTAGTCGGTTCATGTAAGGTATATGTTATCTAATGGATGCTTTGTAGTTCTTGCTCTCATATGATTAGTTCCAATTTACTAATAGTTTGTAGCATGTCATGTAGACGCTTGCTTGCATTGTTCTATTCATATTATGGTATGTTATTGTGGTATCCACCTCTGAAAGTTTCATTTGAATCGACTTGGCACATACTCAAGCATGCATATGACTAAACAAAAAGTCAATTAAGCCTCGATGATTTACTTTGCCTCAGAGTTCTTGTATCATTTTTATGCCTATATTAATTTTGTTTTGTCGCAAGCATGATTATGACAGTTATTGCTCTCTCGATTGTCGCTTCCCAATCTTTTGCTAGCCTTCACTTGTACTAAGAGGGAATACTTCTCGTGCATCCAATCACCAAAAACCAAGTCTACCAAAGAGTCCACTATAAACTCCTATGCATGGTATTTCAAAGCCATTCCAAGTAAATTTTCATGTGCTACCTTTCAAAACTTTCAACTACTTCTCATTTTGTGCCACTATTTTTAGCTCATGAGGACGTAGTGGTCGGAATTGCTATCTTCCATATTAAATTAAGTACCCCTCGACTAGGCAGCTTCATCTGCTCGTCATTAATTTTGCAAGGGAGCTGGTCAGACCATTGTAATCTAATTCTAAAAAGAAAGAAAAAAAGTCACTCCTCCATGGTATGTGAAAGTTGGTGGGCAACCGATGGAATCGCTTAGCCATGGTTTGAGAAAGGAAAAAAAGGTGGAGAGGAGTGCCAAAGCTTTATAAAAGAGCACCAATGTGCCAAATTTTCAAAGAACTCGGAACCGCTCTCACTTGTTTATTATGGAAGATAGCAAGTCCCCATTGCTAGTTGTTGACATGAAACAACCACCTCTCAAAATAATTTTTTATCTCTGTTTTACAAATGAAAAGCTCTAGCACATGTTAAATCACTGCTTCCCTCTGCGAAGGGCCTTTCTTTTACTTTTATGTTGAGTCTTCATCTTCTAACTTTAAAGCACCTTCTTGAGAGCATAGCTGTTATTCTTAGTGTAATGTGCTTGTCCCAGAACACGGTTAATTGTGGTATAACTTTGATGCTTGTATCTTTGATATTTTTACTTCTAGTCTTCCTTTGGACTTCAGAGTTGCCTCAGCATTTATGTTTTGCTCCACAAATAAAGGCAAGCGGGATACCACTCTTCCATATCATTTAGGAATATTACAATCTTATAGCTTCTTATGTTCATGTTACTTGTTATTAGTGCATTGGCACTCTTTCATAGCTTGCTTGACTATGAGGTAACATTAGTTGCATATTTCTTATTATGAATTGCCTGAGTACTTGATCATATAGTTAGTATATATACATCATATGAAGCAAATGTGTTCATGAAAGTTTCTTTTATCGCTCTCAGTTGTTAACTGAATTGCTTGAGGACAAGCAAATAGCTAAGCTTGGGGGGAGTTGATACGTCCAAAATGTATCTACTTTCCCGAACACTTTTGCTATTGTTTCTCCTCTAATTTGTGTGTTTTGAATACAACTAACGCTGTTTTCAGCAGAATTGCTCTGGTGTCTCATTTTTTTGCAGAAATCTGACTTTCAGGAAAATTCTCGGAAAATATTGCAAAAATTCTATTTTGCCAGAAGACCCATGGAGCCAGAAGGAGAGACGAAGGGGGGCAGCGGCCTAGGCTCACCACCAGGGGGCGCGGCCCAGCCCTGGCCGCGCCCACCTGTGGTGAGGCCGCCTCGGCCATCGCCTCGACCCCTCCTTCCGCCTACATATACCCTCTGACCTGAAAACAGCGGGGGTTCGGCGTTTTTCCCAGATAGACTTCCGCTACACCGCCGCCATCAGAAACCGCGATTCGGAACCAGAAACTCCATTCTGGCACCCTGCCGGGACGGGGATTTGGAGGAGATCTTCATCACCGACGTATCTCCATCAACCATCCATGACTCCCCCATCCATGTGTGAGTAATTCCCGCTGTAGGCAAAGGGAATGGTAGGGATTGGATGAGATCATTCATGTAATTCGCTATGAGATTGTTAGGGCATAGTGCTTAGTATCTTTATTTAGTGCTTATGACATTGTTGCAACTTGTTGTGCTTAATGCTTGTCACTTTGGGCCCGAGTGCCATGATTTCAGATCTGAACATGTTATTGTTTCTATGATGATACTTGTTGTTTATGGTCTTACCTACAAGTTGTTTACACATATTGTTGTCCGGAACCCGAGGCCCCAAAGTGACAGAAATTGGGATAACCGGAGGGGATGGCTATGATGTGATGATCACATGTGTTCACCGAGTGTTAATGCTTTGCTCCGGTACTTTATTAAAAGGAGTACCTTAATTACCAGTAGTTTCCCTTGAGGCCCTGCTGCAACAGGCTGGTAGGACAAAAGATGTCATGCAAGTTTCTCATTGCGAGCATGTACGACTATATACGGAACACATGCCTATGATTGTTAGTACTAGGATGCTTTATCATTATTTATCTGCAATGCCCATGTCTCACTGATTTCATGAATTATCTTATCCATGCAACGCCCGTACATCCATCCCTATGCCTCAGTATTTCATCCTACTGGTTACTATTGCTACTATTACCGCTTTTATTCTACTACTGCTATTACTGTTTCACTATTATCACCACTATAAAACTGTTGCTACTGATAAACCGCTGCGAACAAGTCTGTTTCCAGGTGCAGCTGAATTGACAACTTATCTGTTAAGGCTTACATATATTCTTTGGCTCCCCTTGTGTCGAATCAATAAATTTGGGTTTTACTTCCCTCGAAGAATGTTGTGATCCCCTATACTTGTGGGTCATCAAGGTGTTCCTCAATGGGTATGAGATGTCCGACACCCATTCTTCTTATGGCTTGAGGAGGTATTTCATCACCTACATCACAAACACCACTTTGCTCCACACGGGAGCTGTCATTCTCGTCGAATCTCATGTTAGAAACTTCAACAACACGAGCGGACTCTTTGTCAAAGATTCTAAAAGCATGAGATTCGGCGGCATAACCAACAAAGGTACCCTCAAGAGCTTTAGAGTCAAACTTGGACAAATGAACACCCTTTCTAAGATAGAAGCACTTACAACCAAATACTCTAAAGTATTTGATGTTAGGCTTGTTGCCGGTGAGGATCTCATACGGAGTCTTGTTCAAGCCCTTGCGAAGATATAGCCGGTTAGAAGCATGACAAGTGGTATTGATAGCTTCGGCCCAAAAGTTATACAGAGACTTAAACTCCGCTAACATTGTCCTAGCCATGTCCATCAAGGTCTGGTTCTTCCGCTCGGCTACACCATTTTGTTGCGGAGTGTAGGGAGATGAGTATTGATGATGTATTCCCTCATCACTCAAGAATTCATTCATGGTGTAGTTCTTGAACTCCGTCCCATTGTCACTTCGAATCATCAAGATATCTTGGCCATATTGATGTTCCACTTCCTTGACGAAGTCCATGACGGTTTGTTGGGTCTCATATTTGTGCTTGAAGAAGTAGACCCATGTATATCTTGAGTAGTCATCAACAATCACCAAGCAATACTTCTTTCCTCCTAGACTTGCGTGAGATGGAGGGCCAAAGAGGTCCATGTGGAGGAGCTCTAAGACCCTCTTAGAAGAAATGATCGTCTTGCTAGGATGAGGGAGTTCATGTATCTTTCCTTCAATGCAAGCTCTACACACACGATCTTTGGCAAAGGTTGGATCGGTTAGTCCTAGGATGTGGTTACCTTTGTAGAGACTTTGCAAAGTTCTCATATTGACGTGGCCTAGCCGGCGATGCCAAAGCCATCCCACGTCAACTTTAGCCATTAGGCAAGTTGCAGCTTTAGTGACCTTCTCCGAGAAGTCAATCACATATAAGCCATTTTCAACATGCCCAACAAAAGCTACTTTAAGAGACTTGCTCCACAAAAGAACCACAATCCCAACATCAAAGAAAGTTGCAAAGCCCATATCGGCAAGTTGAGCTACGGAAAGTAAATTATAAGAGAGAGTCTCAACAAGCATGACATCTTCCACAGTAACATCTTGAGAGATGACAACTTTACCAAGACCCAATACCTTTGACCTTGAGGACTCTCCATAGGTGACGTAGCCCGCACTAGATGAACCGGTGCGAAGCTCCTTCACCAACTCTTTGCTTCCGGACATATGATTGGTAGCACCACTATCAATTATCCATTGTCCCGCACCGGAAGCAAAGCCCTACAGGAAATCAAGTCTTGTTTTTAGGTCCCCATTTTTCAATGGGTCCTCTTTTGTTAGTGACAAGGGTCTTAGGAACCCAAATAGACCAAGCAATGCATTCATTAGGCGAACCAACAAATTTGGCATAAACATGCCCATCATAAGCACGATAAAGAACATAGGAAGGGTTATATTTTCCCGCAAAGTTGTTGTGATTGGGCATTGCCTTTTTAGCATTCCCAACCACCCCCTTCACAAGCTCCCCCTCCTCCTCAAAAACATTGCCATCCTCATCAAAGCATATGTCATTCGGGATGCGCTTCTTAGGAGGGGGAGTAGGCACAAGAAACTTCATCTTCTTGTTGTTCTTCTTCTTGTTCCTCTTCTTCTTAGACTTGGAAATGAAACCAAGTCCGGTCTTGTCACCATGTTGCTTTTGAGCACTCAAAAACTCATCAAGCCTTGTATCACCATTGGGGGAATCTTTCTCATAAAGAGGGTTAGTGTAACAAGTACTTGCAACAAAAGTGCTAGAAGGGAACTTGGTTGCTTCTTTAGCAATTATAAGATTAAGTTTTTTATTTTGCAACCTAAGTTCATTAGCAACGGATTGAGCAATATCTTGATCACTTTTAAGCCTAGCAATGTCCAAATTATGAGACTCTTCAAGACCGATCTTTGATGCCTCAAGTGCCATCCTTAGGTCTTGCTCAACCTCAAGGGATTGAGTGAGTGTGGCAATTTCATCGGCATACTCACGAGCATGCCCTTCTAGCTCAAAGATGCGTTCCTCATTTTTATCATTAAGTTTGAGAGACTCATTATATTGATCTAGGAGAATCTCAAAGCGAGCTTTGGTCTCCCCATGCAAAGTTGACATGAACATGTCCAATTCATTAGGCTCTTCCAAATCATTACTAGCATCAACACAATCCATCAAAGATAGGCTTCTAGGTATGATGGGTGTGAAGATAGGTGATACCTTTGTAGCGTGAGCCATTAGACATGTCCCTTTGAAGTTGGAGCGCTTGGACTCATTTGCGGAAGCAAAGAGGGATGACGAAGAGGTAGGCTTGACGATGGCGATGGCGGCCTTCCCTACTTCTTCACCATCACTTGAATCATCACCGGAGAGATATTCTTCTTGAGTCGTCAAGGCGTGTATTGGAACGGCTTTCTTCTTATCAAAGTTTCTTGGAGGGTGTGACTTGGCCTTCATCTCCTTGCAGACAAGTCTTCCATTGTGATCTTCCACTCTTTCATAAGGACACTCCGCAATGAAGTGGTGTTGGTTACCACAATTGTAGCAAGTCCTCACTCTAGTTGTGGCTTTAGGCTTGGAGGGACTAGATGACTTCCACTTCTTCATGAATGCCCTTTGAGCGAGAGCCATGTGCTCGGCATGAGCATACTTCATGTCCTCGGGACTTCCACACATTGAATCTTCCTCTTCCATCAAGCTTGCTTCTTCATGAAAAGAGACTTTGGCCTTCAAGGCAAGGTTAGGAGCGCGCACACCACGTGCACGAGCTAGAGCATCATCCGCATTTTTCTCGGAGATCTTCCTTGCCACAATCTCTTGCAAGATGTCATGAGCGGTCATCTTCCTAAAGTTGGCATCTCCCTTGATCAAGTTCATTGTTTCCTTCATGAAGGGCAAGAGGGCTTGGAAGAACTTCCTCTTCATCCATCTCCCATCACATTGGGAAGAGCCGAGGTCGACTAGCTTCACTTGTAGTGCCGAGAGACGCCTATGAAGTTCTTTGGGAGATTCACCATCAAGCATGGCAAAGTTGTCCGCTTCATTAGATGCTTCGTCAAACTTGGACCCTTGAATGCTCTCGTTGCCGATGAAGAGGTTCATGAGAGCATCCCAAGCTTCCTTGGCAGAGGTGATGTTGCGGACGAACGCCTTGTCCTTCTCGGTAAGAGACATGTGAATGAGATGCAAGGTGGAGGCATTGAGTTGCTTGTCGATTTGCTCCCAAGGTAGCAAGTTGGTCAAGTCCTTGGAAGTTGGATGAAAACCCTGCTCAATGATCCTCCAAAGGTCAATAGACACAAAGTTTATGTGAGAGCACATATTATCTTGCCAATTGGCAAAGCTAGAAGCATCAAGTGGTGGCGGTGGGCCGCATGAAGCAAGGTGTGGCATTTGAAGGTGTCTTCCAGAGACATAGCTCGTAGGATGTGGAAATTCCGTACTATGTCCCCGAGAGGTGTCATCTTTCTTGGGTGGGTCCTCGTTGCTCTCATTCCCATCCTTGTTCGGATCATCCTCGTTTAAGGATGGCTTATCCTTATCTGGGGTTTCAACCGGAGTTGGTGGAGTGGTACTAGACGTTCCACTAGTGAGAGCATCAAGTTGAGATTTTTGGCTTTCCATGGCTGCCATCATGGCATCCATTCGTATCACTAGACTATTAAGATCCTCCTTATAGGCGGGCTCATCGTTGCCCATAATCTCTTAGGCGGTTAAGCCCAATCAAAGAGCCCTTGCTCTGATACCAATTGAAATGGATCTTAAGGGCGACTAGAGGGGGGTGAATAGGCGCTACACAAAATTTTATCTTTTTCAATTTAAGTCTTGAGACGAAATAAATTCACTAGATGTGCAACTAGGTGAATTTCCTACGTGACAAGCAAGCAAGTAAGCAAGTAAGAAAAAACGCAAACAAGATACAAGTAAGGGTAAGAAAAGACCGTAAAGCGGAGACCGGAGACACAAGGATGTATTCCCATAGTTCCTTTCTTTTGAGGGGAAGTACGTCTATGTTGGAGAGGTGTGGCGACACGGAGTCCACCAACGCCACAAAGGCTCACCTTGTTCTCCGGTGAGCAAGCCACGGAGGCTAACTCATTTCCACTAAGCGGTGGTATTGGGGGCACCGACCGAAACCCTTACACGGAGGTTGGGGCACAACTTCACAACTCAATTGGAGGCTCCCAACAAGAAAACCACAAAGCTTTTACACGGAGGAAGCTTTGAGGTGACCTCTCTTGCCCAAGGCAAGTTCCACGAAGGAGGAGTGAAGCAAACACAAATCACTTCGGTAGGATTGTAGATCTAGGGCTCCTCTCCCAATCTACCAAATCTTGGGGAATTTGGTTGGCTAGGGAAGGAGATCTACGGAGTTGAAGCTCTGCTTTAATGGAGGAGAGAGAGTGTGAACGAGGTAGCTCAGATCTGAGGTAGGGGACGACTATTTATAGGCCAGCTCGAAATGTGTCCGTTGGAGGCGACTTACCCCGAAAATTCCGGCCAGGGGGCGGAAATTCTGGGGTTCACTTAAGGCGGAAATTCCGGCCCGGGGGCGGAATTTCTGGCCCCCCGGAAATTTTCATTTCTGAAAATTCCGGCCAGAAATTCCGGCCCTTTACTGCAGGGTGCACCACAGCTTGGAGATCCCCAGAAATTCTGGATACTCAGAATTTCCGGCCCCTCTCTGCAAGCTGCACCACACCCTGTTGTAAAGGACTTGGCCAAATTTTCGAGGGCCGGAAATTATGAAATTTCCGGCCCCTTTACTGAACGTTGCACCACAACGTTTTGCAAAGGACTTAGCCGAATTTTGAAGGGTCGGAAATTCAGGAATTTCCGGCCCCCGAAAATTTTGTCCAGGGGCGGAAATTTCGGCCCTAGGGGTGGAATTTCCGGCCCTGAAAGAAAATTTCCGGCCTTGAAATTGACACTCCTCTGGATGATTTTGAGCCTTTCTACAGTAGTCCCCTTTCCCACTTCTCTTCACCATCAGTCTTGTGAAATACCTGGAGAATTCCTGCAATGCTTAGCACAAGATTAATTTCCTTGTGTTGTAATCAAACACCCAAAAACTGGAAGCTAGGAACATGTCCTTTCAAGGTTTTAATTTTTTCACACTTTTCAAATGCATGCAATGTAACATTTCACAATTACAATCTAGTCCTTAAATGTTGCTACTTTTGGGTCATTACACTTCTCGATTGCGATCAATGTTGGGCAGGCGCTTCTTCGATGACCACCCCTACGTGACGGCATCAGGTAGTGGTCGTTGACCATGGTTGCAATGGCAATCAAAAGATCGATCTCGCCATCGGACTCCTCGTCCGACGAGGATTCAAGGACATTCCCGTATAAGTTCTGAATTGTCGCTCTACTGCTGCCCATCTACAAGAACACCGAACACGGCCATCAATGTCCATGCAACGCCCCAATGAAACCAGACAAGTAAAATTGACCAGCCAATATTTCGTACCTTTAGTGGGCGCAACGTCGAACAGGTTCGGGCACGTGCTAGCAACACACTCGAGCGGCTGGCCTGCATAGGGCACTGGTCGTGGTCGATGGCGGGATGAATCCGCACTACTCCGACAACGCGCGCAGGCAGCGGCGGTGCTGGATATTGGAGGGGGGAAACACACTCAACGACGACCGATGTCTGAAACAGCCAGCTATCTATTTTGTGGTGGTGGCGGTGGTGCTAGACACCGACACGAGAATGTGGATGGCCAGCAAGGTGCGGCGGTATTTGACGCCCGTCTACGGCGGCCCAGACCGCACATGACGGCGTTGCGTGGGGTGGCGGCGAAGATGGGGGCGAGGGTTTGAGAGAAGGGTGGCTTGGTATGCCTTCTCTGCTGTTGGCGGAAGGGTCTGGTTGTGGTCGACGCGCGCTATTCAGCCCGACGTAAACTTGCCTCAAATTTGATACTCCCTCCGTCCACTTTTATAAGACCTTATAATTTTTTAATATAGTCTAGATAATAAAAACTAAAATAAGTGAACCTACACATAAAACATGTCTACATACATGTGTTTTGGTGTGTATCAAGTCTACCTCCTACAAAATCTTATAAAAGTAGACAGAGAGACTACAAAAATGGATTGGTCTGCACGAGTCGGTTCAGGTGAGTCACACCACTTCAGCGTGCTACACCGGTTCACCAGTTCCATCGAACCATTTTAAACACGAGAGATGGGTCGTGCTGCTAGAGATGTCCTAGCCCAAGCCCAATGAGGAAGGTCGCCCGTGGCCGCCTGCGTCATGGAGCCCACGCAGCAGTGGCGCTGGCGCGGTGGTGTGCCCCTGATGCGACGCGATTGGTCGGCTTCGTCCACCGCGCACAGCCACGACGACGACCTGAGCTGTCCGCCTCTCCGTTAAAATCCCCCTCGCCGCGCTGTACACTGGCAGCTTGGCGCGCGCACACGTGCCCAGGGGGAAAGAGAAAGTAGAGTATTGGAGAGAACGCCGGCCATTCGCCGGCGTCGTCCTGGGCCGAGGAATACGAGGAGAGGAGACCGAGGAGGAATATCGCCGCGTGCGCGCCCAGCTTCTGTTCCCCTCCTTCCGGCCGAGCCGCGGACTGCAGCGCGCCTCACGGGCGGCACGTGAACGCTCCCCTGACGCTGCCGGCGCCGGAGCATAAAGGTCAGCGCGCGGGGATCACGGGCGGATTGAGCGGGCGGGGAATTACGGGGCATGGAGCAGGAGAGGAAGCGAGAGTCGGCGGCGGCGGCGGGGGCGGCCCTGGTGGTGGTGCTGGAGTGCGTGGCGGGGAGCTCCAAGGCGGAGGAGTGGGGCGGCGGCGGGGGCGTGGTGCAGGAGGGGGACGTGGTGGAGGCGGTCCGGGTCGGGGTGGGCTCGGGCGCCGCCTCCCTCGACGCGCCCTTCAAGGGCGGCCGCGCCGGGCTGCACAAGGCCCTCCACTCCGCGTTCAAGCGCGGGGACACCTCCGTCGAGGTGCGCGTCCGGGGCGGCAAGGACCTGCAGGCCTGCATCCTGCCCCACCCCGCCGGCGGCAGGAAGCAGTACGTGCTCCGCTCCCTGCACGACCCCAACTACGTGCTCGGATTCGGCGATCGCCTCGAGAGCGAGTGCCTCGCACTGCAGGGTAAATCCCAACAAACCGACTGTTCGTATCTCCCAAGAGCCACACCCTCGAAATTTTCTTGGCTGTTCCAGCTGATTTGGGCCTTATCTGTTCTTTTGAGCTCAATCATGAACTGAAATTCTGATAATTCAGCGGTGCTACAGTATATATCCCAAATCATGAACTGGATAACTTTTGCTGTCAATTCGATGTTGCGAATGAATCGTGGATATGACACATTTTAGTTTTTGCGAAATGGATGACACATTTTAGTTTTTAGCATGATCGCAATAAAATGAAGAAAATAGAGTATTATCAGCAAGATTAGATTCGACATGAGCTTCTTTTCTGTATGCACGCATGCCTATGTGTTCTACGTCAGTTGTGGAAAAGACAACTTTGCTGTCAAGTCCTAGGTTCAAAGTATATGCAGAATATTCTGATGGGCTGATCTTTCAGCGCATTGTTGCAAAGCAATTCCCTTCGTTTCATAGGCGCGTTTGTTATTCTCAAGGATGCTAGGAAACTAATGTATAGGTAGTTTTCGCTAACTAGAACGACAGCTACATATAACAATAAACAAAGGAAGCCAAGCGGAATAAGAATAGTAATGATGATTGAAGTAGGGAGACTAAGAATACATTGCTGAAACATGTCAAGGAAGATGGCCATGTTGTCAAGCTGGTGGTCAAATTCTCTGTACCTTGTACATTTCACTCGTTTTCTTGTCCCTGCTGAGGAATATGGCATGGTGGACTGTTGACGTGATGATCGTTGTGAACAGTAATGTTTGTGGCTTCCTGGCAAGTTAGTTAGGTCCTTGATGCTGGTGATATATGATGTCATTTATGACTTCAATTCTATCTAAGTTCCACACAAAAAATCAGAAGTACTCATCCCTTCCTAAAATAAGATGCCTATAATTTTTGGTCAAAGTCAAACTTCTAAATTTTGACCAACTATAAAAATATATATATCAACATCTACAATACCAAATGCACATGGTATGAACTTATATTTCATGATGGTTCTTACTATGTTGATTTGAGATTACAAATGTCATCATTTTTTTCTACACAGTTGGTCAAAGTTTAAAAAGTTTGACTTCATGCAAAAAACTATAGCCTTCCTATTTTGGGAAGGAGGGAGTAGATGTTTACTACTACCTCCGTTCCAAAATGTAGTAGCTTTCCAAAACATACTACATTCGGAACAGAGGTAATATTTGCTTCACGCAGTGTTCTCTACTTTTCAGAAATGTTCTGAGTCTTTCCTAATACCTTACTGATGCTTCCATTCATAAAAATGTCTTGTGAATTTCTGATGGCCTTTTGATGTAAAATATGTGTCTGCTGTCTTGATGAAGGCAACAGGGGCACAAGAGTTGCATCAGCGCTGAGCAAGGCAACACTTCAGGATGGGTACGTCACATATCCATGGGAGCAGAAGATGCGAGACTCTTTGTGCACGCCCAACTCCAGCTGCTGCCTCTCCATGCTCATCCTCCCCAAGGCCCTGGACTTGAACTCATGCCGATATGAGTCCTTCGAAGATACGTTGGCTCGTGCCAACACATGGCTCTACTCCTCGCAGGCCTCAGGAATCCCCATTCAATTCATGAATCTGCAGAGCGAAGCCCTTCTTACCAAGGTGCGGATGCAGGCTCCCTGAATTCACCAGATTTTCACTAAAATGAACTTTTAACCTTGAGTTGGCTTGCACCTGACTATAATTACCTAGCTCTAGTCATGATGCAGTTTGGTCGGATAGTAATTTCATCTTCGGACCCTGAAATTTTCAGATATCTGGAGAGACAGCGTCTCCAACAGTCAATTCTGGGTCATTGTCTGATATGTCGAACCTCGTGAATGCAACCCTATATGGTTTTGAGGACTACCATGGTGTGGACATTGGCGTGGTGAAGGCAGCCCGGATTTGGTACAGATCCACAGCAGGAGAAATACCGCTGGAGATCCAACTTCAAGAAGGTGACACGAGGCTAGGATTTTCCGTCAGCCGTACTGAAGAGGTCCTGTTTCAGTTGCCACTGTACACAATACCGACAACAAGTCAATAGCCTATCTAATCATGTAACTCACCGTGACACTTCTGTTTCATCCAGGGTTTTATCTACATATCTTCTGTGGTCGACGATGACAAGGGCAGCGAGGCACCATCAACACGGTCAGGGCTCCGCGATCTATTCAACCGGGCAAAAGAGGCATCGAAACTGCTCATCATATCAAGGGTGTCGAATGAGAAGGTCCTCCCCTGGATGATCTCCAGTTCAGGTGCAGTCCGATGCTTCGACACCATCTCCCTCAGCCAAAAGCTCTCCTTGCACCGCCTTGCGTTGCACCCTATCCAGCTACATCTTCTAATGTGGGAGAAGCCTGTTGGTAATTTCATTCTTTCCCCGAGACTGCTCCCGCCGCTGCTCACTCAGGTGCCCTTTAACATCATTGAGAGCATTGAACCTAGATTGGATGCTGAAGATGACAGTGTGGGGGATGTGTCTTTTCGGCTTTTGGATTCTCCAACCAGCAGCTGGGTATGATTTTAAATTACAGTTCAGCCAAGCAGGCTTCCTGATAGGGGTGCAATTGGTGATTCTTATGGTACCATCTTGTCCTCTTTAGTTCAGTCAAGTGAACTAAAATTCAGAGATTTATGTAATATCAGAAATTTAGTTCATTTTCTTGAACTAAAGAGGGTTAGAGGGGGGGTACCCTAGGGGTCACCAATATGCATCTCTACTTCCTGATGGGCACATGTAATGTCTTCATCTTCTCTAATTCTGTGGGCAGTATGCTCGGTTTGTGCTACAGAAGTGTTTAGTTCTGTACTTCTGTCTGGAAATGTTCAGAACCTCTGGGCTCTGGCGTAATTAGGGAAGAACATGTTGTGATGCACAGTTTTTTATTGATCATGGCATAACAATGGAGGGATTGATTTGTGCTTTCAGAAATTTAGTTCATTTTATTGAACTAAATGAGGGTTAGAGGGTACCCTAAGGTCACCAATTTGCACCTCTACTTCCTGATGGGCACACGTAATGTCTTCATCTTCTCTAGTTTTCTGGGCAGTACGCTCAGGTTGTGCTATAGAAATGTTTAGCTGTGTCTAGAAATGTTCAGAACCTCTGTAGGTTTCGGGCGTAATCAGGGAAGGTGCATTTGTATAATATCTGAAGAACAAGTTGTGATGCATTGTTTTTGTTGATCATGGCATAACAATGGAGGAATATATATATTACTCATTTCCCATAGTAGCGCAAGCAGTTCCTTACTTGGGTTTATGATTGCTTACTCTGAATTTACTGAGAAACACAAGGATCAGCATTTTGACATTAATCTCTGTACCTCTGGATTCAACAAGAAAAATGTTACCCTCACCCTAACAAGTCATACCACACACACTAGCTAGCTATCAGTCAAAGAAAGCTTCACGACCAACATGACACACATTATGCTACTGATCTAGTTGTGACTTGTGAGGACCCTGCACTTGAGCACTCGATCCTGAACATAGAAGCCCGGCATCACCATGATCTTCACTCTCAACGGATCCTGAACCTGACGCTTGTCCGGCAAGATGTCATCCATGTACATCTGGTCGAACGCCCGTCCCTCCTCGACCCGCATGATCGGCAGCGGCGGGCCGAAGGAGAAGGCCAGCAGGTGGAGCAGCCAGACGCACTTGGTGGCGACGAAGAAGCACTGAAGCAGCTGCTCGGGCCACGGCCAGGACCAGCCGAGCGCGGCCACCACGCAGCTCATCTTCTGGTCGCAGAACCGGCTCAGGTCCTCGCTGTAGTACCTGGTGCCCTTCCTCAGCACCTCGTTCCAGCTCAGGTTTCGCAGCGCCACGAAGGACGCGAAGCTCTCCCGGCGGTCCTGGTTCGGGTCGAGGTGCCTCGGCGCGCCGTTCCTCTGGAAGCTGCAGTTCTCGAAGTCCTGGTACAGCGACTGGTTCATGATCGCCTCCAGGTGGTAGAGAATGGCCTTGGAGCAGTGCCGGCCGGCGGTGATCGCGAGCTGGTACGGCTGCAGCAGCAGGTTCAGCTTCTCCGAGAGGCCGTTGTCGGGATCTTCGGCCTGCTGGATCAGGGACTTGCTGAGCTGCTTCACGGAGAGGCGAGCCTCGGAGGCGATCTGCAGGAACCCTTCCACCATGGCCTCGTGGCTCACCGGCATGCCGCTGGGGATCTCTCGGCTCGCCCCGATCGACCTCGACGATGACGATCGCCGCGAGTGATTGTGCGTGCCGACGTTATCATTGTCTGTCGCTTGCCTCAGGGCCTTCTTGAGCTCGGAGCAGTAGGCTTCCAGGCCCATCATCTTGGTTGTGAGCTCGCCCAGAGACGACCTCATCTCGGCGGCGTCCTCCAGCGCGGCGTCCCGGTGCGCGTTGGCCTCGGCGAGCTCTTTCTTGGCCGAGTCGAGCGAGAGCAGCCCCCACTCCTTGAGGAGCTGCGACATGTTCTCGCGTTCGATCACGGCCGTCGGCGGTGGCGGCGACTTCGCCTTCTTCCTCGCCTTGGCGAAGAACCACGAGAGGATCTGCGACCCCCTCTGTTTCGCTCGGGAGTGCGTGGACGCCGAGGGGTGCTGGCTGGAAGACGGTGGCGCTCTGTTGCTGCTGCCGAGGAACCTGAGAGCTCCCATGTCGTTTGCGCCATGGTCCCTGCCGATCGTCCCCGGCCGGAACGCGCTGCTGCAGGACGCTGGCGTCTTGAACTCTGCCGTGCCAGTGGCCCGGCCGGCCGACGCGGCGAAACGGCCGGCCAGCGGTGCGGACTGCAGGAAGGCCGGGTAGATCCTGTGCGCGCCTCTGCTCCGGAGGTGGTTCTCGCTGGAAGAAGGCGCGTAGTGGAAGTCGCTGTTGGAGGAGGAGAAGCCGTTGAGGCAGTTCTCGTAGTCCGAGTAGGCCGCCTCGTCGCCGCCATCACGGCCGCCGCGGTCCAAGGTGATGCCGCTCCAGTTCTCCGACCGGCTCCGGGTGTCCTGGCAGATGTCGTTCTGTCCGGCAGCCATCGGCACGGGCTCCTCCTCGTAAGTCTGTTATCGCCATGTTTAGCATTGCGATGTGAGAAATGTAATCCACGCAGGATGAATATGTAATGATTCAAACAATGATTTGAGCAATGATTCAGTGACCACGATGCTTGCGAAAATTGGGGATAGTGTTCGACCGAGTAGGCAAGTACCAATTGTCACTCATCATAGGCAGTGGTAAGCATGAGAGATTCTGAAAGAACATTACTGCTGGAACTGTTGCCTACGTACCACGGCTACGCCAAAGCAATAAACGCAGCAACTGCCGGAGCTCCGGCGGCACAAACAGGAATGCAATTTAATTTCAGAACTAAATGCGCCGCCGTATACCGTGAGGTAACATCACGGCAACATGCACAGGACAGAGAATGCTCACCGGAGTAAACACGGGGTAGTCCTGGTCCGCGCCGGCCGACGCTGCCCCTTTCCTGGAGCGCGCGGGGGACGCGGCCGGCGGGAGGCGGATGGTGGCTGCCGGGCTGCGGCTCGCACTGGCATAGGCACCGGCATTGGCATTGGGGGCGCCGCGCTGGCGGAGGGCGGCGTGGAGCGCGCGCAGCTCAACGGCCTTGGCGACGGCGGCCTGGACCTCCTGCCGGCTGGCCGGAAGCGGAGGCCGGGACGGCGCCGCGTGGTTGAAGGCCTCCGCGGCGGCCGCGGCCACTGCCATGGCCGCGACGAGAGGAGGAACAGTGGCGGGTCAAAGGCTGCGCCCTTGGCCGCTCTTGGAGCTGCGCTGATGCAGTGATGCCACTGGACCGGCGCTGCAGGGGAAGGGGTTTTCTTGGGAGAGGGAACGGAGGCAGGCAGGAAGGCCAGGCACGGGCGAGAGGAATAGAGGGGAAAGGAACAGTGGAATTCGAGAGTGACACAGAGACCGGTTGGTGCGGCGTGGAGGTGAGTGAGCGAGCTAGTGAGGTGGTGGAGGAAGAGAGGGAGGGAACTGCACATTTGAAGAGGGCTGCCAGCGTTTGCAGCGTCTTTTGGGCTTTTCTTTTGTCGCTTTTGCTGGTGTTGCTGCTCGCTAAACGTTGCTTGTTCCCTTAAGAAAATGTATCTAGTACTCCCTTAAGTATACTTTGCTTGCTGCCTGATGCAATGCAACCGATTCGTCCCTTCCAATCCAAACCAAGAATTAAGGCCACTTTGCAGAAATTTTATAGTGAAAGTGTTCGTTGGTTCGATGCCAGAGTACTTAAGAACATACTATAGCTTAGTTTCAATTGGGCAACACATTTTTTTTCTTGCAAAACTCTCCTCTTGCTCTCTGTTTTTCGATTTCGGCGAGGACAGAAGCAAGACAACATTCGAGCTAAAGCCAGAGATGATAGCACAAAATCACAACCGGAGCCAAGGGATGAGAGGAGTTTAGAGTTAGAGCAACTACGATACATACCCTAAACAACACCACCTCTTTTAGTTGAAAGTGTTTTTTGTGCACCTACTTCGTCGTCCGAGATCCCGTAAAACCAAACCCTTGAATTCACACTTTCTTTTCTTTATCTCTTCCCCTCTAGTACATAAGCAAACTACCTAAACTAATATTTGACATCACAACTATTTGAATTTACTACCACACACAATGCAACAACAATTAAGATTCCGTAATATAGGGTCCAAATAAATCACATAATGTTGATAACATGAAGGTATATAATGAAGTTATTGCCCACTAAGCTACCAGATATGCTCAACTAGGTCATTTCAAAATTGTACATGTATTGTTGGGTGTTAATCTATCAATTGTGCTTTGAGGAATGCTCGCACTCAGTCAGGATTCTGCTTGTTACCACATCATACTATAAGTCTTCCTATTGGCATCACTCATTTTCAATTTTTTTTTTGAAACCTTAAAGACTGTGAGGCAAAAGCCCCACAGCATTTTATTAAACCCACCAAAGTATAATAATTACAAAAGAAAAGAGGGATAGGGGGAGAAGAGACCTACCTATGTACAAAGGCTATATACAAAACTATGCCAAGACTTTCAAAAGCTAACACAACTTGCCTATCCAGGCCATCAAAGAGGAGTAATGCTTCTTTTTAATTCTATGACCAAGCATAGAAACATCATGCATGAAATTCCTTTTCCATCCCAAAAACGTTGGCCTGTCACCCCTAAAGATTTTCCCATTCCTCTGCTTCCAAATATTCCAACAGGCCAAGATCACCACCTCCATGAAGAAAGGCTGGTCAAATTGCTGTCTAGCAGCAGATAAAGAAGACTGAATGTCTTGAGCTTGAGACCAGTCGATTTGCAAATAATTCCAAACTCTTTGACTGAAGTTGCACTCAAAGAAGAGGTGAAACCTGTCTTCATAAGTCCTTGTTGGGCACAAGACACAGTGCTTATCCGGAGTCACATTCTAGTGCCTTCTGACAAGCAAATCCCTAGTGTTGAGACGGTCCACTAGTAATAGCCAGGCAAAAAACTTCACTCTCAACATACAGCAGGACTTCCATAACCATTTGAATGCTGGCATGACCACCAAATCCCCATGCATATGCTTATAGCATCTAGCGGAGGTGTAAGAATCCCCCCAGGAGTATACCCAAACATCCCTGTCAGCAGATAACTGATTAGAGTGAAGCAACATTTCAAGCTGCTGAAACTCCTGGAATGCTTCAGTGGACAATGGTAGATAGAACAGATTAATTCTGTCCACAGCCTCAAAATAATCTTCCACCGACATATGCTGATCCAGCACATAAGAAAATAATCTAGGGAACCTTTCAGACAGAGGCACCAGACTATCATTGAATTTCCATTTATCAGACCAGAAAATGATAGTGTCCCCTCTCCCTAGCTTAATAGAAGACAAAGCTCTAAAATCCTCCACCAGCTTGAAAATATCACGCCACCAAAAGGAACCACATAACTTAGTGGCATGTGGCACTGACTCAGCATAATAAGAATCCCACAGTAGAGAGACCCATGGAATATCAGCTTTGTTATAAAATTTATCCAAGTACTTCATCAGCAAAGCTTGATTCTTCTTTTTGAAATTCACCAAACCCACCCCACCTTTATCTTTTGGCTTGATTAGCATCTCCCAAGCAGCAAGAGACTGTTTAGGGGTGTCAATATCATCTCTCCATAGGCATTGCCTCAAAATTCTTTCCAGAGCCTTAATAATACCAGGAGGCAAAGAAAGAGAACAGAGGAAATAAATAGGCATTGATGCAAGAGCAGAGTCAACAAGCTGAAGCCTAGCACCTTGAGATAATAAGTGTGAAATACTAGTTAATCTCCTTTCCAGTCTAAACACCAGGGGCATAAGATCTTGCATCTGAGGCCTAGCAGTCCCAAGTGGAAAACCCAAATATGTGAAAGGCATAGAAGCCATCTGACACCCAAAAGCAGCAGTTAAATCAGCCATGACTTCATCACTGACATTTATAGGAACCATACTGGATTTGTGAAAATTGACTCTCAGACCAGTAGAGCTAGCAAAATCATTCAGCATTTCCTTGAGAGCCATCACTTGATCAATATCAGCAGGCAACACCAACAGAGTGTCATCAGCATACTGAATAATTGGGAACTCCTCATCATTTGTGTCAATATGCAAAGAGATAGCACCCTGATGCAGCAAATCATTAACAACATCTTGCAGCAGATCAGACCCCAAAACATACAAAGTAGGGGACAAGGGATCACCCTGTCTGACTCCCCTTTTGCAATGGAACTGCTTACCAGGAACCCCATTCAGAAGAATTGAGGAAGTGCCAGTAGACAAGATACTAGTGACCCAAAGAATAAACTTGTCATCAAAGCCCTTATATCTTAAGATTTGCAAGATAGCTTCATGTTCTATTGTATCAAAAGCCTTAGCAAAATCCAACTTCAGGATTATGATTGGTTTCTTGGAAGCATGACACTGGTATAAATATTCAAAGGCCCAAGCAATGCAATCTTGGATAGTCCTTGCTTTAAGAAAACCATACTGATTTTTATGGATACATTCCAAAATTCTCTGTTGCAATCTATTTGCCACTAACTTTGTCAAAAACTTCAAACAAACATTTGTCAAAGAAATTGGCCTGTAATCAGAAACACATTCAGGGCTAGCAACCTTTGGAACAAGAGTAATATAAGAGCCATTAATATTTTGCAAGTCCAAATTTCCTTTCTGGAACTCTTGTGCCATCTTAAAAAATTCCTTTTGAATTATTGGCCAACACTTTTTTAGAAACAGACCATTAAATCCATCAGGGCCAGGGGCTCTATCAGGAGGCATTTGTTTGATTACTAGCTCAATTTCCTCTTCCAAAAAAGGGACAGTCAGCTCCTGCAAATTTGCAACCCTTTTCACTAACCTGGCAAGGTCAAACTTCATCTGGATGCCCTCAGACTTTCCCATTCTTTCCTTATATTCAGACCACAGCAACCCAGCCATTTCATCATGATCAGTTATAATACTCCCATCCCCTGCCCTCAACATGGAAATAGCATTTCTCCTCATTCTTTGTGTTGCCATAGCATGGAAAATTTTTGTATTATCTTCAGACATCTTAATCCACCTGACAGTGCACCTTTTCCTCCAATAGTTACACTCAATTAACAGAAGTTCCTCTAAATGCTGCTTGACAATACTTCTGAAATTAAATTTAGATGTGAAGAGATTTCTATTTTCCTCCAAAGTATCCAATATAAGAATAACTCTATTGCACTTCTGAATTAAAACCTTAAGCTTGGAAATAGACATTTGCCATTTCTTCAGTGCATGCCTAAGACATTTAAACTTGTCAGCAATAACAGCCGAGCAGTGATTTTTCCTAGAATCCACAGACCAGGAATTCTTTACACAGTCAATAAAACCTGGCTGATCAACCCAGAAATTCTCAAACCGAAAAATGCTAGCTTTGGGGATTATAGTATCAATATTGACCACACAAGGAATATGATCAGATTTTGTATGAGCTAAAGGCAGAACAACAGAATTAGGGTAAACAGAGATCCAATTGGCACTGGTGAAAAACCAGTCAAGTTGCTCCAATAGAGGTTGCTTTTGCATATTTGACCATGTATATTTTCTTCCTTTTAAAGGGAGTTCAAGCAGGCCCAGATGCCCAATAATATCATTAAAAATCAACATATCATTCACATCCCCACCAGGTTTATTCCTATTATCAAAACTTCTGATAAAATTGAAATCACCCAATAAAAGCCAGTTTGAGTTTTGTGGGATATCCAAATTATATAACCATTGCACAAATTGATCTCTGAGAACACCTTGACAAGGGCCATACACTAACACAAGATTCCAACTCTCACCATTGTGCACAGAGACCATATTCAACACAATACCATATCTCTGAATTTCTTGCAGATAACCAGAAAAAACAGAAGAATTCCATACAACAAGAAGGCCACCAGAAGCCCCAACTGAAGGAGAGTATGCAAAATTGTCAAATCGTTTTGGACAGAATTTTTTGATTAATTTATGGTCAATATATTCACATTTAGTTTCTTGCAAGCAAACAATGGCACACTGACTCTCCTCAATTTTAGATCTGATTTCTCTTTGCCTTTCCTCTGAATTTAGACCTCTCACATTCTAGCACAACACCTTCCACTTTCTATAGTATTTTGTATGCATTATGAAACCAATGGAAAATAAAGCCAGCAGACCATGCATAACATTGATCATCACAACTAGTGTTCATCTTCACATGAAGTAAATAGTTCTTACATAGTTTGATACTATTGGATATAAATATATACTCTGTACACAGTAGGACAGAGTAACAAAAGAGAGCATTACAAGGAACATGCTCCACCCACAACTTGACATAAAGATCACTTATCATTGGCACCCTTCTTGGACTTCTTAGACTTGGGAACAGCCTTAAGCTTTTCCTCAGTGATCTTCTCAGGGGCAATGCCCAAATCACTCATTTTCAATTGTCATGGCATAGACGCTCACACATGTTTTTTGTATTTTCCACATCGTCTCTGTCGTGGTTTTGTCAACAGATCTGCCATAGAGGTAGGGGTATGGCAGTTTGTGGAAGGGGGTGAACACGGAGGAGCGATCCAGGACGGTGGTAGCACGAGTTTACCCAGCTTCAGATCCCGCGATGGTGGCGAGATCCTACGTGCTGCTATAATTCACTATATGGCAACAAGTGCTCGGTTACAATGATGAGGTTGGCTGTTTCGCTATGCGATTGGCCGTAAGATTAGTCTGATGCCTCAAGGGCTGCTCCACGCCGGGCTTATAAAGGCGCCTGGCGTGGGCTACACGTTGGTACCGGAGCGGATACAACTTGGAGTCCTAGACTAAGTCCTGCGCGTACGCTACAAGGTCACCCGCCATGGGCCGTCATCCGGATCCGCCATAAGCTCGCCGCTAGTAGCCCGCCATGGACCTGTCTCCGGATCCGCCATAAGCGCCTGCGTCCAGTACCGCCGTGCCAACTTCAGCAACTGGGCCGCCCGGTATGGCGAATCCGCCATACCACCCCTGATGGGCCACCCTGGCTTGCTGATTTAGGACTACGTCGCTGGTATACCTATTTGGTATATCCCCAACAGTAGCCCCCAGGGA
Source organism: Dactylis glomerata (assembly GCA_007115705.1). Taxonomy (NCBI): domain Eukaryota; kingdom Viridiplantae; phylum Streptophyta; class Magnoliopsida; order Poales; family Poaceae; genus Dactylis; species Dactylis glomerata. The sequence continues at coordinate 8,046,618 of QXEO01000291.1, forward strand.
ACTTCAAGATTGCCATCTACATCCGCCATGCTTGTTCTTGATAAGTCATTTCCGCCATAGCTCTTCTTCGCTGGGATGGCGGTTATCTTGATGTTCCTTTTTTCCATCTATCAATCCGCCGTAAATAACGGATCAAGCGACGTAGTTATCTTAGCGAGATTTTCGGGATCCGTTGGATCATACCGTTGAAATCCGCCGTAAATTTCGGCACACAGTTCCTTCTAGGGCAAGATTTACAGTGCACGCACTGTTTTCACCAAGTTACTTTTTTACCCTTGGACACGTGTCGCCAGTTTAGGGTTTCTGCGATCAGGATGAGCGGTGGTGATGGCGGGCACGAATCTCGAGGCCCGGGGTCTATATATACCCTGGCCTCTCACCCCCGGCCGGTCACCCCTCATTCTCCCCCGTCGCTCTCTCTCTTCAGCGCCGCCACGAGAGCTTCGCTATCTCCGGCGAGCCACCGCGGAAAACCTCGCCGCCGGTAGCATTTTCCGCCGGAGAAACCTTCCCTCCGCCTGACGCCATGAACTCCGAATCACCGACCCGCCACTATTCCGATGCTGAGGAGGAAGACTCTCCTCTACAACAGTCAGTCCAGGGAGATCATCCTGGGATGGCGGATTTGGATCCAGAGGACAACATGTCCAAAGCTGAAGAGGAGATGGCGGGTGCAAACCCAGATGACCCCGCAGCAGATGGCGAGGTTGAGGAAGAGGAAGCTGAGGACGAAGAAGAACAGATTCCCCAGAACCTCCACGGGTACTGGCAGAAATCCAGCGTCAAGGACTCTGACGTCCAAATTATGGAAGGCGAGGGCATTGTGGCTCCTCAAGCTGAGTCGAGATGGCGGACTGACTTCAAGGCCCCAGTGCCTCTTCCTAACCCCTCCGAAATCGTGATGCTCAAATTTCACGTGGAGAGGGGTCTTAGTATGCCTCCATCTCTTTTCTTCACGAATCTTCTGAAGTACTATGGACTGCAGCTCCACCACATATCACCAAACAGCTTGGTGTCTGTGGCGGGTTACGCAGCTTTATGCGAGGGATACCTTGGGATCCGCCCTAGGGTGGACCTCTTCCAACTTTTCTTCTCCGTGCGGCCCAATTATGAAGATGACGGATCTCTTCGAACCTGCGGGACAATTTGCTTTCTTCCGCGAAGGTCGAAAGAATACCCCTTCATCATGCCACTGGATTCCGCCATAGGATGGAGAGGGTCCTGGTTCTATATGGCAGACAAGCCTGCGCCATCTCAAGCCCGCGGCCTTCCTCCATTCAAGAACGTCGCTGCTGAGTCCCGCGACACCTGGACAGCTGTAAACGACGAATCCGCCACTCCCTATGTCAAACTCCTGGCTCGGCGGATTGCCAAGCTATCTGTGGATGGCTTGAAGGGAATCGACACCATCAACTGCTGGATATCCCGGCGGATTCAGCCACTGCAACACCGCGATCGCCTGATGCACGAGTATACTGGTGCAAATGATGGCATGCGTTGTTCAGACCAGGAGCTAGACCCTAAAGTGGTCGAGAAGCGCATCCGTTCCCTGATGAAGTCTCCCAGGAAGAAACCTTTGAAGTTCGGCATGGCTATGTTCGAGAATGGCACCTGTCCTTCGGTAAGTTCCCTTTCCGCCATAATACTGTACAGTATCTTTATATTTTATAGGACATAACATTTTTCTTATTACCAGCTCAAATCGCTTGGCCCTGCTCACTTCGCCCATCCCCTTCACCGTTCCAACCTCAAATCTGCCGCCAAGGAGGAAGTTGTTCACTCTAGCGGAAACAAAGAAGAGATGGCGGGGAATGTGGAGGATACAGCCCACACGACCCAAGAGAAGGCGGTTTCCAAGAAACGGGGCGGTAGCGGAAAAACTCACGGAGGTAGCGGGAAATCTGCTGATTCCCGTCGTTTCGAAGCTCAACGCAGGGCGGAGCTCGAAACGCCATCCGAGAGTACCGCTACCATCAATCTGCCCAAATCAAGGTAATCTTTGGACACCCTTCATTGTTTTGCTGCTTTCCATTTCTAATCCCTTTTCTCTTAGAAGAAAGAAGCCTACTGTCAAAGAGCCGTCCTCCAAGCGAGCCAAGCCCTCCCCTGCGACTATCCCGCTCACCCCTGATGCACCAACTCCCTCCGTTCGTATCGATATTGATATGGAGGATGCTGGTGGTCAGTTTGACCCAATGCCAGAAATCAACCCAACGACTGAAGCTGCGGCTAATGATGTCGTCCAAAGCGAAAAAGCTTCTGGCTCTCAGGGTCAAGTGGCGGATACTCTGTCTGGGGGCAGCTCATACTGGAGACAAAAGCAACTTGAGGTCGTCAATCTTATTTCTAGCCAGGAAGATGCCAGCAACCAGCTGTCCAGCGGCATTGCCGCTTTTGTTGAGAAAACATCGGCTATGAAGAAGGTATGTACTCCCAGTAGCCCCCGAGCGCCATGGCGGATTCGCAAATTTAATCCGCTATGGGGCTCCAAAGTTGACTTCTGTAAGTTTTTGAATAACTTAGCCCTCGAGCGCTGGTAGTTTACACAGTGCTCTATAGCGAACTTAATTTTCATACTGAGTAGCCCCCGGGCGTTATGGCGGATAATTATCCAGCATAAAGCTCTTAGAAGACAAAAGATCAGCATAAGTAGCCCCCGAGCATCATGGCGGATAATCCTTCATCATGATGCTCTAAGAGTGACTAAAAAAGAATCAGTGAGTAGCCCCCGAGCGTTATGGCGGATTCACATCCGGCATAAAGCTCTAAGATTGACTAACACTTCAAATTTTGCCAGAATTACAAGAAGGTGGTGGAGGACCTGGTCCAGGTCGTCAGCTCGCAGGAGAAGGAGCTGGCGGAGAAAGGCGCTCTTGTGGCGGATTTGCGGCAGCAGCTTGAGAATAGCGGTAATCTACCTTAAGTTTCCTTTATGCTTATTCAATCAATGCTGAGCTGACAAGACTCTGCCATGCAGACGCTGCCAAGCTCAAGTCCACACTTGAGGGGATGAAGAAAGGCCATGCCATTGCGATGGATGGGCTGAATGAACAGCTCCGGAAATCGCTGGCTGAAAACGCCACCCTCGAGAGGCAGCTGAAGGACCAGGAGAACCAGGGCAAGAAGAAGGACAAGGAGATAGCGGATCTCCGCAAAGCCGCCGCTGACTTTGAGAAGCGGCGTGAAGGCTTTAACGAGCTCCTCCATCACTTCCAGGACAACTTGCTAGGTACCACTTCTTATAACGTAAAGGTTTTCACTTTCCGCTATGCAGTCCGTGACACTTCTTCTTCTTTCCGCCATGCAGCTTCCTTGGGGCAAAGCGAGATGGACACCGCTGAGGGCTTGCGCATGGCCACCGACGCAGCGAGGAAGGAGCTTGATGGCCTTCTCAGCGCTGGTCGCCAAGCGTGCGGGAGCCTGCAGATAGCGGGTTCTTCCAACCTTTCTGCCATCGCGCTCACACAGAAGCTGCTGCTGGTGCCAGGGCTAGTGGCGGACTGGAAGCTGTCCTCTGCTCGGGGTGGTGCCAGGACAGCGCTGACCTTGGCGAAGGCCCACTATCCCGAGATGGACCTGGACCAGCTCACCTCCGGCATCCCTGAGAGCGGCGAGGACGGCACGCCGGTGGACGAGGCCGCCATCCGGCAGAGCGTGCTAGGATACGATCAACTGTGCGCCCTTGGCACTCAGTTGAACGTATACTATGAAGCATACGAGCTGCCAGGGTCGCCAAGCCAAGCTTCGGCATCCGCCTCCGCGGCTACAGCAGGTGGTGATGGCGGCGATGAGGTGTCCTCCAAGATTCCGCCATCTTCGTGAGATGTGCCCTGCGATATGGCAGGAAAAAATACTTTGCATTAATTCGGCCCCTGAGTGGGTCTGTAATCTTAAACTTAAACTGCGTGTGATGTGTCCGCACTGTGACTGATCTGCTTGTGGCGAATCAGTGGAATGCTTGTGAACTTTTGCAGTTTTTTTTATGAAGTGGTTTAATTGCGCGAAGAAACTGCCAGGCCTAGTTTTATGCAACTTGCAGTTTTTGCCATGCCCAAAAAACAACACTTAAAATTTTTCACGCGTAGGATTATGCGATCCGCCATCCGGCTCTCTGTGCTTGACTTTTCGTGAGATGGCGAAATCTTCGCACGAACAATCCGCTAGGGCGACGATACTTAATAGCAACCGTCCAGAACCCTGAGCAGATGGCGGCTTGGATCGTCAAAAAGTCACTACTCTGGAATCCACACAGAGAACATCGAATGAAGATCAAAACATAAAAAAGCTACGCGGACCGCTTATGGCGGATTTAAAAGAGACGCAAGTGCAAAGCACAATTGCGCAAAAGGTTCTATACGATCTAAATGAACAATAAAGGAGGTAAAAGACTCAGAAGAAATCAAGAGTGAACCAAATGCTTTATTTCATTGATCATATAGAGGTGCCTGTTACATAGCTAGAGAAGTGCTAAGTGTAGAAAGGACGTAGCTGTGCGATGTTCCATGGACGATCTGTCTCGTCGTAGATATCGTCAGGATCTCTTTGTTTGCGCTTCTTACTTGGTCGCTTATCTAGCTCGCGAATATCAACGAGGTAGTAGGAACCATTTAGTAGAGCTTTGCTGATGACGAAGGGTCCTTCCCAAGGCGGGGATAGCTTATGGGACTTCTGCTGCTTGAGGCGTAGCACCAGGTCGCCCTCTTTGAACGAGCGTTGGCGAACTCGCCTGCTGTGATAGCGGCGGAGATTCTGCTGGTAGATGGCGGATCTCTGGGCTGCTAGGTCTCGTTCTTCTTCCAGCAGGTCCACAGATAGTTGTCTGGACGCTTCTGCATCTTCTTCCTTGTAGGCCTCTACTCTTGGAGAATCGTACTGAACATCACTTGGCAAGATTGCCTCTGCTCCGTAGACTAAGAAGAAAGGGGTAAGGCCGGTTGATCTGTTTGGCGTGGTCCGTAGACTCCACAGTACAGATGGCAACTCCTCTGCCCAGGCTCCAGCTGCTCTATGTAGCGGTGCTTCTAAGCGTGGCTTGATCCCTGACATAATTAGTCCGTTGGTCCGCTCAACTTGGCCATTAGACTGTGGATGTGCCACAGATGCTAGGTCAAGGCGGATTCCGTTGTGATGGCAGTATTCCTCAACTTCTCCCTGAGACAAGTTTGTGCCATTATCGGTGATGATGCTGTGTGGGATGGGCGAATCTGACCACAATGTCCTTGACGAACTTTAGGGCGGTTTTGCCATCAAGTTTTCTGATGGGCTTAGCTTCCACCCACTTCGTGAATTTGTCTACCGCTACCAAAAGGTGCGTAAATCCCGAAGGTGCTGTTTTTAGCGGACCCACCATGTCCAGCCCCCAGACTGCAAAAGGCTAAGTTATAGGGATCGTATGCAGTGCTGTGGCGGGCATATGGGTTTCTTGGAGTACATCTGGCAACCATGGCAGAGCTCCACAATGCGGTCTGCATCTGCCTTGGCCGTTGGCCAGTAGAACCCATGGCGGAATGCTTTAGCTACTAGGGATCTGGCGGCGGCGTGATGCCCACATTCGCCTTCATGGATCTCTCTTAGTATTTCGATTCCATCCACATGGGATATGCATTTCATGAAAACTCCCGAGGTGCTTTGTTTGTAGAGTTGGCCATCTATGATGGTGTACGCTTTGACTCTACGCTCGATTTGTCTTTTCTGGACTTTGTCTTCGGGAAGTTTCTTGCTCGTCAGATATTCCAGGAAGGGCTCTGCCCATGGCGGATTGCTAGGCAAAACCGCCATAACAGGGGAGCTCGCTATCTCCGGATTTACTGGATCCACCATCTTAACTGATGGTACGCGCAGATGCTCGAGGAATACGCCTGGCGGAACTGCCTTACGGCTGGATCCCAGTTTGGACAAGGTATCGACCGCCATGTTATCTTCTCGCCGTACATGCTTTATGTCGTAGCCGAGGAAAATTTTGGCCATCTCGTCCACTTCGTCCCTGTATGCCGCCATTACTTCATTCCGAGCTTTATATGTGCCAGCCACCTGCTGAGCCACAAGGTCAGAGTCTCCACAGCACATAATGTGTTGTACGCCGATCTCCTTTGCGACACGTAGCCCGTGTAGTAGCGCTTCATATTCCGCGATGTTGTTGGTGGTGGGGAAGTGAATCTGGAGAACGTAGCTTAGCTCATCTCCCTTAGGAGATTTGAGCGTCACTCCAGCCCCCGAGCCGTGTAGCAACTTTGAGCCATCAAAGTGCATCACCCAATGTTCTGGCTCTGGGACGGGCGTAGTTTCCTGCGCTTCCTTCCAATCTGCCATAAACTCTGCCAAAGCCTGAGACTTGATGGCGGTGCGAGGCTTGTAGTCGATGTCGAAAGATGCCAATTCAATGCCCCACTTCGCAACTCGTCCTGTTGCGTCGCTGTTGTTGATGATGTCCTTCAGTGGGGCTTTGCTCACCACTGTGATCTTATGGTCATAGAAGTAATGCCTTAACTTACGAGAAGCTAGGAAAACTCCGTATGCCAATTTTTGGTAGTGAGGGTAGCGCTACTTGGATTCTGTCAGGACCTCGCTGACATAGTAGACTGGTCGCTGTACGCCGTACTCCTGCGCTTCTTCCTTACGCTCTACCACGATGACGATGCTGACTACCCTATTGGTTGCCGCCATGTATAGTAACATGGGTTCCTGGTCTTCGGGTGCTGCTAGGACTGGTGCAGTGGATAACACTCTCTTCAGATCCTTAAGTGCAGCGTCTGCCTCGTCGGTCTAGACGAATTCGTCTGATTTCTTCATCAGCTTGTAGAGTGGCAAAGCCTTCTCGCCAAGACGACTGATGAATCTGCTCACTGCTGCCACGCAGCCTGTGAGTCTCTGCACGTCTTTTAGGTCGATGGGCCGGGAGATGTCGAGGATTGCCTTGATCTTCTCCGGGTTAACCTCAATTCCGCGGTGGGAGACGATGAATCCTAGGAGTTGTCCAGCTGGGACCCCGAAGACGCACTTCGTTGGGTTAAGCATCATGTTGTACTTCCTGAGATTGTCAAAGGTCTCTTGCAAATCCGCTATAAGGCCATCTTGCTTCTTGGACATAACTGCGATGTCGTCCACGTATGCGTGGATGTTTCGTCCGATTTGATCCGCCAGGCACTTTTGCATAGTGCGCTGATATGTTGCTCCTGCGTTTTTCAGACCGAATGGCATTGTGACATAGCAATATGTGCCATAAGGTGTTACGAACAACGTAGCGAGCTGATCGGACTTTTTCATCTTGATCTGGTGGTATCCGGAGTAGGCATCTAAGAAACACAGTAGCTCTGATCCCGCCGTCGAGTCAATGACTTGGTCAATGCGAGGCAAGGGAAAAGGGTCTTTTGGACATGCTTTGTTCAGGCCAGTGTAATCTACACACATGCGCAGAACTTTTGTGTTTTTCTTAGGAACTAGCACCGGATTCGCCACCCACTTGGTATGTATCACTTCCTTGATGAAGCCTGCTTTCAACAGCTTGGAAATTTCCTTTGCTATGGCGCGGCTTTTTTCATCTCCGAAGCGTCTCATGGCTTGTCTTACTGGCTTTGAGCCAGGAATTATCTGCAGAGCATGCTCGGCGAGTTCCCTGGGTACACCCGTCATGTCAGATGGCTGCCATGCGAAGATGTCCCGGTTCTCACGGAGGAACTCGACGAGCGCGCTTTCCTACTTGGGGGACAAATTTGTCCCAATGGCGGTGGTCTTGGCGGCATCGCCAGCGACAAGTTCCACCTGTTTTGTATCGACTGTCGGCTTGAAGGTGGGCGGGGAGGCGGAAACCTCCTGCTTGGATGCCGGCATCTCCGCGGGGTCCGTAGCGGCGTGGATTTCTTTGAACTCCTCGCCGAAGAACACTGCTTCCGCGAAGGCGGCTTCTCCTTCCTCGCACTCCTTTGCCTTTCTGAAGCTGCCATAAACGGTGATTATGCCATCCGGTCCTGGCATCTTCAGCTGATTGTAGATGTAGCATGGCCTCGCATGAAAGCTGTGGAAGGCTGGGCGCCCGAAGATCACGTGGTAAGTGCTTTTGAACGGGACCACCTCAAAGGTTATGGGCTCTTCTCTATAGTTTTCCTCACTACCGAAGGCAACCTTGAGTGTGACGGACCCGAGGGACTTAGCTTGGCGGCCAGGAACCACCCCGTAAAAGGTGACCGCGCTATGGCGGAGTTGGGTCTTGGTAAGGCCGAGCTTTGTCAGCGTTTCCACGTACATGATGTTCAGGCTGCTGCCGCCATCCATTAAGCATTTGGAGAACTCATAGCCATGAATTACAGGGCATACCACCATGGCGTAATAGCCATCTGGGATGTGCTCTGGATGATCATCGCGGCTCCAGTGCACCGGTACTTCGGACCATCTGACGTACTGGCGGATTTTTGGCACGGTGGCATTAAGTGAGCGCATAGCAGCTCTCTGTGCCTTAGCCGTGGGGGGTCCAAGGAATGTGTGAAAGGCACCTTTTTTGTCCTTGATTGGGTTACCCTTGCCAGCACCACCCTCTGCCTTTTTGGCGGGTTTGGGCGCGGGGTCTTCATCCATATCACTGCCATCCCTAGACTCCTTGTCTTTATCCGCTTTTCCTTTGCCACGAGGCCGTTGTCGCCGGCTGCGTTTGAAGCCAGCTTCTTGATCCGCCTTGAGGTCGTTGACAAACTTGCAGTTCCGATTGGTGTGGTTGCACTTTCCCGACGCGTCACGATGGGCAAAACATGGCATATCGCGGTATTCATCGTAGGACACGGGGGCGGATGGCGCCGAAGCGGGAGTTGCGGAACTCCGCGGCTGGCCACCGCCACCTCCGCGTCCTCGGCCGCACTGGCTGTTTTGACCCTTGTCAGCAAAGGTTGTGGCTACCATGTCCGGAGCCTGCGGCTCTTCTGGCGGATTCTTCCGCTTGTTACTGCTGTTCCGCTTTCCAGTGTTCTGGATGGCGGAAGCCTTCAGAGATTCGCGGGCGTCGTCGTCGGCGGCCGCGTAGTTGCTTGCGATGGTGATCATGGAATTTAGGGTCAATTTCCCTTCGTTCCTTTCCCGCAACAGGCGATGGCAGAGCAGTTGTCCTCTCTCCAAACTGTCAATAAACGCGAGGATGGTGGATTCGTCAGTAACCCCTTCACAGGAGTTCTTCATATCCAGCCATCGCGCGAGGAAAGTTCGGGAGGTCTTGTCGTCGGCTCGTCGGCACCGCTGGAGGTCACCAATGTTGTGGGGTCTCTTGTAAGTCCCCTCGAAATTCTCGGTGAACGCAGTTTGCATATCGAACCAGGTTTGGATGGAGTTTTCTGCCAAGTCGTTGATCCATTGCCTCGCAGTGCCGGATAGCATCAGGGGCAAATAGCGGACAGCAACATTGGGAGATCCCCCGGCGAATTGTACTGCGTTGAAGTAGTCTTGTAGCCAAGTCAAAGGCCTATCGACTCCATTGTACTGGCAGATATTTTTCTCGATTTTGAACCCATACGGGATGGGCTCATCACGAATCCGTTGTCCAAAGCACTTTGGGCCGAGGAAGAAGGCCGTTTGAGACTTGGCAATCTCATTTAGATGGGTACGGGCGTCGTAGGGCTTCTGGTCTGGCGGATCCTTGCGAGAGTTGCGCGACCTTGCTGGACCACCGCCACCGCCGCCGCCGCCATGGGGGCTCCCTGGTGGGGATGGCGAAGGGTCGCGTCTGCGCTTACTCTCGCCGTCCTGCGACTGTTCTCTGCAGCTACGACTTCCTTCCGTTCTTCGTGGAGATGGGTCATTGTCATGGCGGTGGGAGCCTTGCCCTTTGTCATCGTGGCGGCGAGCGGAGCGATGCTTGTCCTTGTCACCGTCACGATGCGCGCCGTCGTCATGGCGAGATCGGTCCCTTCTCTTGGATCCGCCATCCCTGCTGTTTTCTTGTCGTGGCGGATCGTCTCTGCATCCAGCGTCACGGCTTCGTCCTCGTTTGCCATCATTGTCGCGTATGACGATTCCTCCCTTAGGGACTTCGAACGTCTTATGCTTTGGCGGCGGCATGTTGGTCTTATGGCGGGGAGCAGCAGTGGCTTGTTGGTATCCGTAAGCCGGGTAGTTCTTGCGGGGTGGCGATGGATTTCTCTGTGGGCCCTTGCCATGTGGTTTGTCATCGGAGGATATTGGGATGGCGTGTCTCCGATTGCGAGCTTCTCTTCTTCGGATCTCCGAGGATCTGGTATGAGATTCGTTGTCAGGACGTCCACCATTATTGCCAGCCCCCTGAGCTTTAGAGGCAGTACTGGACCTGCATAGCGCAGGATCAGATTCGAGCCGCCGTGACGACGTAGCCTTTTCCTGGTGCACTAATGCTTTAGTCATCAGTTTAACCGCCGTCTCTAGGGCTGCTGGACTCTTGTTATGCTCCAATAGCTCCTTTGCGGCCACGATGTTCTCGATGGGCGTAGCCCTAACTTCATCGCGATTTTTGTCCACGTATGGCGGATTTTTGATGTACATCTTGGCCAGAGTTTCCGCTGTTGGTACGGTGAACTCAAGGTTTCGTACCAACTGCGGATCGCCTCCCTCGTTGATCTGGTTCTGGACGAGAGTAACATACTTCTCCTCCATGTTCCTTGCGCGCTTCAGCGTGTCTTGAGCTTTAGCAATGTCGTCATCAACCTGCTTGCCCATCTTCTCTACTCGCTTTGCTTCCTTGAGGAGGGCTCGCCTTTTCTTCTCGAGATCGTTCACATCTCTGATATAGTCAGGGGTGATTGGACCTGCTAGAGTTCCATAGACGACTTTGTCCAGCGGGGTCGTGAAGTCTTCCTGGTGCTGGTCCACGGGGATGGCGGGTTGCAGAGGCCTGGGTCCGCCGTGGATCTCAGGAAGTTGTTCCGCGGCGAGATCGGCGGCTGGTGGCGGGTTACCCTGCTCATTGCCGGCATCTCCGTCGTGGACTGCCTGAGATGGCGGATCACCGGTTGTCTGTCCAGCATCATCTCCTTTGTTGGTGACAAACACCTGCTTGGCCGCTACGTGTTGCTCTTCAAGTGCCTGCTGCGCCAATTCCGCCTCGAGTTTCCTCATGGCGGCATCGTAATGGTCGGAGTCATAGCCTTTGCTGTCCCAGTCATCTGATTCACCACTTTCGTTAAGTGCCTCTAGGATGGATTCACCTGGGCTATCTTCTCCATTGGAGGTAGATCCCGAAGTGATACCTGCGAACGCAACAAGGCAGTACCGCGGTGTTTCTAACGCCAGATTCCTCATGGCGGATTCACTGTGGTCTTCCACCACTTCCTCTACCTCTAGGGCGGGCTGGGTGGGATTACTTTTCAGATCCGATCTGGATAACTTGGAAAGTTCCAGATCAGATGAGTCCTCCTCCGTATCCAGCTCGAAAGCGGTCCGTTTGGGGATTTCAGCCATACCAATCCGCCGGAAATTGGTTTCCGTAGCGGGGGTAGGGTTTGTCTCTCCAATGAAGATATGGATATCTCCAATCGGGATGACGGTGAATCAAGCCGGGTCTTCTCTAGCCGGCACCCAGAGGTTATCCGCTGGTACGATGGGGAAGCCGGAATCGTAGAGGACGCGCCCGATGGCGACGGTGTCGCCGATGCCTGCAAAGGCGGATCCCGCCTGGATCCGCGCTCCAGACGCGCTATGCCCCACGGTGGGCGCCAACTGTCGTGGTTTCGTCAACAGATCTGCCATAGAGGTAGGGGTATGGCAGTTTGTGGAAGGGGGTGAACACGGAGGAGCGATCCAGGACGGTGGTAGCACGAGTTTACCCAGCTTCAGATCCCGCGACGGTGGCGAGATCCTACGTGCTGCTATAATTCACTATATGGCAACAAGTGCTCGGTTACAATGATGAGGTTGGCTGTTTCACTATGCGATTGGCCGTAAGATTAGTCTGATGCCTCAAGGGCTGCTCCACGCCGGGCTTATAAAGGCGCCTGGCGTGGGCTACACGTTGGTACCGGAGCGGATACAACTTGGAGTCCTAGACTAAGTCCTGCGCGTACGCTACAAGGTCACCCGCCATGGGCCGTCATCCGGATCCGCCATAAGCTCGCCGCTAGTAGCCCGCCATGGACCTGTCTCTGGATCCGCCATAAGCGCCTGCGTCCAGTACCGCCGTGCCAACTTCAGCAACTGGGCCGCCCGGTATGGCGAATCCGCCATACCACCCCTGATGGGCCACCCTGGCTTGCTGATTTAGGACTACATCACTGGTATACCTATTTGGTATATCCCCAACAGTCTCTTAGTCCCAAAATCTAGAACGACAGAAAAATTGCAGAGGACACTCCTAATTTTTTCTCTAGATCTTTTTCCCTTAGCAAGTGAACACCATTTTTAACTTGAGGGACCAGCTAGCCTTGCAAAAGAGTGGAAACCGCTGCGGGACTATTATGTCATTGTGAGAACCAGGAAACCCAAAGTAGGAGTGACCAATCCATAAATCCTAGGTATCAAGAATGATGGTTGGATCATGGACATGCCGAATGAACTAAATGTGCCATGTCCCCGGGCAATTCTTCCACTTCCAATGCATGCAATCAATGCACCCAAGCCTCCCATCAGTCCTCTTGAAGAACAAATTACAAAGAAGTGAGCATAGCTCACTTGCTTAGAGAATGCTCGCACTTAGTCAGGATTCTGTTTGTTACCACATCATACTATAAATCTTCCTATTGGCATTGCTCATTCTCAATTGTCATGTTGTAGACGCTCACACATGTTTTTAGTATTTTCCACATCGTATCTTAGTCCTATAGTCTAGAAGGACCACAAACAATGGAAGAGAGCTTGCAACAATCCTAATTGTTTCTCTACGTCCTTCCTAACTAATATTTTTTTCTTTAGCAAAGCAAACACCATTTTTTAACTTGAGGGTTTGACATTGCCTTCATAAATACTGGCCATGAGAATAATATGTCATATGAAAGATAGTAGTCCATCGTATATTGGTCTATTGATCGAAAGTCCACTATTGGAGCATCACCACCAGCTGGCCTTGCAAAAGAGGGGAGACTGTTGCGGGACTATTATGTCATTGTGAGAACCAAGTAACCCAAAGTAGGAGTGACAAATCCATAGATCCTTAAAAGAAAGTAGCATTAAGAATGATGGTTGGATCATGGACATGCCCGATGAAATGAATGTGCCATGTCCTTGGGCAATTCTTCCACTTTTGGTGCAAGCAATCAATGCACCTAAGCCTCCCATGAGTCCTCTTGAAGAACAAATTACAACAAAGTGAGACTAGCTCACTTGGTTAGGGAAGTTGATGTACAACCAAGCCACCTAGATTCAAGTCCTCATGGACGCAGATTTGGGTCCTTATTATTTCAAAAATATATCATTGTAGAGGTTGCCCTTACCACATTCCTTTAAAAAAATAAAATTACAAAAATATGTGCAATGTCCTCTGGAACTGGTTCTCGCATGTAACTTTATCCGAAGATCTCAATGATAGCTTTTATAATTCTCCTTAATCGCGATATGGTTATAATCTACCTTTGTCACATCCGAAGGGTCTCATTAGTACAATCATCTGTGACACCATATGTGATCATGTGAAATGCCAACGTTATCATCTGCAACAAACAAAAACCGAGTGGGCCAACACAATTGCTCATCTGCTTCCACTTCAGTTTCCAATGCACAAGAAGAACTCCTACACAATTTGAACCAACAATTGAAGGTATTTTGAGATACACGGGGTCCTTGGCAAATAAGAAGAAGGAGGCAATGGCATGTGGTAAAAAAGATCAATTGTGTGGGGGTGGGGGTGCATGGGGAAGCTGACACATGAGCATCAATGGTGATATGAGCCAGAGAGCGCTGCCAACAATGGTGGCGGGATGGGAACATTAGGGTTGCGGCGTGCGATAGGAGACGGTCCACAACCTTGGGAACAAAAGGTGGGGTTTGAGAAGGGGTGGTGGTAACAAGAAGAAGTCGGCAGTGCCAAAATTCAGCCTTCTAAAAAACAATATGTAGGGGACCCTCCAACATCCTTTACATATAGGGACACAGGATATTTTTCTCATCCTGTTTTTTTTTGGTATGTTTAGTTGATTTTCTCGAGCATGTTTTTTCTTCAATTTTTTATTAATTTTTATGGGATTTATCGAAGATGCTCATAGACTGTTTGATAGAGAGGTGTCACCTGAGAAGGGGGGAGATGAAAGTATCAGCATCCTCCATGTGTCACTTTTGGTAATTAATGGCAACTCTGTAGATGTACTAATTATTTCATTGAGTTATATATGAAGGAATGTTCCATATAGGCAACGTGTGAAGATCGATGGGTTTGAATTCCAGGAAGATAAAAATCTGCTTGAGTTTTAATGATGAATACCAGTAAAGTCACAATAGGCACCAAGATCATTGAGTTGAAGATATGAATATGTAATTGATCAATACGAATAATTAAAGATAAGAGCTTTGAGCCATGAAGATTGTGTTCAGTAATTGAACTCAATACAATCAAGATGAGTTCATATGAAGATAGAGTAGTGACCAAGATAGAGTTCACTGGGGGAACTTGAAGTTATCCATGATAGAGATCATGAGTTGAGCCATAGAGGAATAAGATCTCGAGAAAAAAATATAGAGGAGAAGAAGATATGGCTTCAAGACAAGGTTAAGTGAGCTCATTAATTGATCCTTGGTTGACCAAGTCTTGAAGCAAGTACTAAATTAAGTGAAGAATTTATTATATATCCCAAGTGATTGTGTCGGAGCATGAAGAAGACTGGAGTACATGATATTCATGGTGAAATCCAAGTATGGTAATGAGAAAGTTAAGATTATTGAAGCACTAAAGACTACGTGAAGATTCCATGATTGCCAGTAATATATCGTCGATATAGATTAAATTTTGTCAACACACAAGCTTAAAATGTGTACCATGTAGGTTAATAAAGTGATCTCGTTGTATGGCAAGAAATTATGAATTCCACTTAGTGAACTAACCCATAATATATTTGTTGGAGTTTCTATATATGTGGGCTAGGTGCCACCCGTGGTCTTGCAAAGGAAACAAAAGAATCTATGTAGTCCATGAGAGGATGACATCAAGTGAAGATGATTGTCAAGTTGAGAAGTGCATGTTCAAAATAAGCATCTTAAGAGATCATATGATTGTCAGGTGCCAACCGTGGTCTTGCAAAGGAAACAAGCATCTCAATTTTGTACTGGGTGAATTATAGGTGGATCCAGTCTAGGATAAATAGCCTTTTTTGGCCTGGGTTCTAGCCCGGAACTCTAGATAGCTTCCAATGAGCAAATTTCCACTTCTCCTATAAAATGGGAAGTTCTACCACGAGAGGTGGGCTTTTGGGTATGAAAATTTTCCCTTTTTGAGATCTCTTCGCCTCCCCCCAGCCCCAAAAAAACACAATTCTAATTTAGAGAAAAGGAATCCCTTCGATCTAGAGCACTTTGTTGACCTACTCTCCAATCCCTCTATTGCATGAGTTGATTTTGGCGAGGTTCGAGACAAATGAATTTGAGCATTTTGTGTTATTTTGTTGCATTTGCTTTGGATTGAGCTCTCCATATTGATTTATTTGTTCGAGTGAGAGTTCTTGAGCTTGTTACTCTTGGAGGCCCTCACTGCAATGCCAACCCATCCACCCTAGGGTTAGCAGTAGTTACACCTAGCAACTCTCTAGGTTTTCTAGACATGCCTCACAGACCGACACCAAATCTTTGAAGTGCACTTTATCCTCATTGTGCTCATCCCGTAAAACTTCCCAATAGGCCACCAAACCTGAATTATTCTGGTCCAAGCACGCTTATCCCCCAGGTTCTTTTGAGATGAACTTCCGAAATATAAGATGCATATTATTGGTATGAGTACTCTATGAATCCTATTAAGCCATGGGCAAAGATGTCATCTTCCTACAAGGTTGTTGTCCTCGCAGGCCAACCCACAACCAGGTGCGACCCCTACACATGTCCATGCGTCTAGTGTTGGCACATGTACCACGTGTCTCTGCCCCTAATCTGCACTACAGAAATAGGATAAACTTACATAATTATGACAAATGATGGCTTAAGAACACGTGCACAAGACCCAAAAGTGCAACATAATCATAGGAAGTCTTGGGTTGTAGTTATCTATTGTTTTTGGTGCAGGATTCGACTCTTCCTCTCAACTTGCCAAACCCGTAAGGGTCAGCTCTAGATACCAAAATGTAACACCCTAGCCACCCCAGAGGTAGCAGCCATTAATCGTGGAAGCTCTCTAGGATCTCTAGACTATCTCCACAAACCAACATAAGTCTTTTCCAACATACTTCATACTCACTCTTGTGCGCCCCGAGAAAATTTAGGTAATCCATCCCTTATTTGCTATAGTCCAAGAACATTTAACCGAGATTTTTTTGACACGGCTTTCATAAAACTTAGTTGCCTCTTGTTAGTATGAGTATTTTGCTAATCCTATTAAGCCATGGGCCATCATGTCACACTCACCGCCTAGATGTCTCGGTGGTTGTTGCCTCATTTATATCTTCGTGGAGTTTGCGAAGAGGTCCGAGATTCTCCTTCATGAGATTGTGAAGTGGTTGTGGAGCTTGCTATCTCCATAGTGAAGGAAGAAGCTAGCCATAGTGATTGAGTTCTAACTTTGTGGTGGAGGCTCAAGGAGATGAGGTGAGCATTTGATGGCATTCATGGTATCCCCACACATCTCCAACGTC
Source organism: Dactylis glomerata (assembly GCA_007115705.1). Lineage (NCBI taxonomy): Eukaryota > Viridiplantae > Streptophyta > Magnoliopsida > Poales > Poaceae > Dactylis > Dactylis glomerata. The sequence goes on from QXEO01000291.1 coordinate 8,063,321, forward strand.
AATTAGCTTCTTTGAGATGAACTGAACTTCAAGATAAATCTTTGTTTTTGTGTTCTCTGGTCATCCCTATATCTAAGTTTATTACTTGCACTTTTTTCCTTGTGATAGTCATCATGCTAGAAGTTATTTATCTTCTTATAGATTGATTTCACACAATCGTTTGTATCTTGTGCTCATCTTGTTTAGCTTTGGTTATTAGCGCATGTAGTTGGCCCTAACATATTTAGGATTTATGTTTTAAAAATAACTGATTAATTTATTTTCGCATTTATTCAATATAAAATATGTAATCATTTTACAATGTCTATTCACCCCTGTAGGCGACATGTAGGTTTTTCGAGAGGGAACTCCTGATCCGGTTCATAGAGAGAAAGAGAGAGGGGGAGAGGGAGAGGAGGAGAAAAGGGTGCAATAAATTTTATTGTTGACCCAATTTTAGAAACAGTGAACCTCCCAATAGGAATTGGATTAGGTTCCTCGGCACAAAAAATGACAAAGGATGATGTCGTAGAGCAAGCAGTGACAAATTCTAACCTAACATGCAATAGGTGCCAAATGTTTTAAGGGCACTTTGGTTCAACGCTAATTTATAAGAATTCTATAGGATTTAAAATTCTTAGGAACTTTTTTTGCAATATATGTTCGCTTTGTATAGAGACGATACATGGGGCAGCAATTTGGCACCCGGGAGCATATCCTCCCGATTTTTGAAATATGATTTAAACAAAGTTTAAAATGTCAAAAAAGTCTGACCAAAAAATTTGCGCGTAGGCCTCGACATTCTATGTTCTCACAAAATTGTTTCATAAGAAAACAACATTTCTTGTGTAGTGTGTAAAAAGGACAAAGTTTGTTGCTAAAATGGGCGTTGCACGAGACATTTTTGTCTTTTTACACAAGACACAAAAAATGTCGGTTATCCGTGAAAACTTGCCACGTGCATATAGAATATCGAGATGTACATGCTAATTTTTTGTTTGAATTTTTTTGATGTTTTGAAATTGTTTTTTCGATGGTGGGAGCATATGCTCCAATGTTCCGAATTGAATTTCCCGATGATACATCTATATTAGTGATAAATTTTATGAAAGGGATGAAGTACGAGTGCATCGATTTGGCTCCCGGGCACATTGGAGCCCTTTAGTTTAAACATTCAAAAAATGTATTTAAAAACTTTCAAAAAATTATAACAAAAATATGTATTTATAGGCAATAATGTATACTTCAGTTCTACAAAGTCTCAATCTGAAATACATTGTATTCTACTTTACATAAATAAGACAAATTTTTAGATCAAGATATGTGAATAGTGCACATTCAAATCTTGTTAGATTTTGTCTTTTTTGTGCAGCCCGTAATACAATTTATTTCAGATTAAGATGTTGCACAATTAAAGTATACATCATTACCCACATGTATATATTTTTTCAAAAAAAATAAAACTTCAAAATGTAGTTTTTTAAATTTTCAAAATAAAGGACTCCAATGAGCTTGGGCTCCAAAAACATTTTTGGATGAAGTACTAGTTTTCCGGGGGTGCGACCAGATGAGAATTATCCATTTCAAACTCACGTGTGCAATAGTATCAAACGCTTCTCATGCAACATACAGTCCAAATTTGCTTTGCGACACTCAAAATTTTAGCAAGAGACACTGGTCCACTCGATTGGAATTTGCTTTGCTACACTCGAATTTCAGCAAGAAGACACTGCTCCACTCCATTGCCAAGGGGGAATGTCAGGCTCGAGTGGGCTCTGCTCCCCGTTTAGTTAATGCAACTCGTCTTTTCATGGGGATAGCTCATAGCTGGCCGTTTGAGTGTGGCAAATACTCTTTCTAGTGGCGTCTATCCTGGGTAAGAAATGACCCAAGTTAATGAAGAGCGATACTCCTCGCAGGCTTTTCTTGCTTCCGCTGTGGCCTGGCCGCCTGCCTGCCCTGTCGATGAATTTGCCAAAGCTTTGACTCTGTTCTAGCCTGGATCAACTGTCCAATGCTTTGGCTGCCTATATTGCCTGCTTCCTACCTAGCATACCAAAACCCAGGACCAGGTGCACCATTTGCCCGACCCGCGACCAGGGCTGGCTTCTGCCGGAGAAGGAGCAGGGGTAGGGGCGCTTAGATCCGAATCGGAATATAAAGCTTAAAGGAAAAAAGAGCTTTCGGCTAGCTTTAGGGCATTTTCACCCATTTTGGTTTACGGATGAAATCTAGTGTGTATACCGGCCTGATGTAGCTAACCATTACTGGAAGTAGCTAGAATGAAAGAGCACCAGGTCCATCTCAATCATACCACTGTTATCTGATCTCTGGTGAAATAAGCTGAATGATTACAAAATAATTAGGCTCCATCAGTGGAAAAGTTTTTCATTGCTTCCAGACAAAGTGACAGATATAAAAGGCCTATTTTTCTCCGCACTGTATTGAGCCCAGCGATTAAGTCAAAAGTTGGTCAGGAAAAGTTAACAAGATCCAAGCCAGTAGTTAAGCTAGATTAGAACCTTGGAACAGTCATAGGGCGTTGATGTAAACCCCAAGACAAGAACAGCCATCAGGCGTTGATCCAAAAGGCTCAAGGATCACATGCATATGCCAGGATAAGCTAAGGGGGTCGGTTAATCATTGTTAGCCTGTTATCCATGGGAAACCACATTATATCAGACATCAGATACCCCTATCAGATTTGCAAAGAGAAAGGTTGACAGCACAACCAACAAAAAGGTGATCTACCCCTGCCTTCTCTTTAGCACTTCTTTACATTTTCCTTTGCGAGCTTTTCCCATGGCGCCTAGCTAGCTGCATACATTGGACCCTAGCGGCGAGCACACTAGCAGCGCGCATGCATTGGAGCAAGATGCGACGTCTCATTGTCAAACTGCAGGGCGGTGTGTGTGTGTGCACTGTTACCTAAACCAAGCACTTTGAGCGTATCTTCTCTTTTAAAAAACGTTGATGTGGACTTTCTCCATTGTCTCGATCGTGTATGATTTGTTATTTTTATTATCCCCATTTTGTTGTCGTTTGAAGGTTCTAGCTGTAAAGACTAAAGAGGTTGTGTAGGAGCATGGGGACGAAAGAAGGTGAGCAACCCCAAGGAGGGCCTGCCTGTTATCCTGGCACAAAGAGACTGAGCAAGGAACAAAAGATTAACAACTAAGCACAGATGCAGATTGTTGACAGTTCGCATACCTAGAAGGATGTTTATGTTCCATGGCGGCGTTTGTTAATACAAATGGCCACTGGCTACAACACCCATTACACTTGGGATGTGTGTGTGTTCCAAAAAAACACCTAAAAAGGCAAAGGGCATAATCTTATATATCTAGTCTAGGCTCAATTCTGCGGGACAGGATGGTACGAGAAAGGTGATTTAGAACAAACCCTTGATTAAGTATGACAAAGGCATGTGAGCTATATAGCTCCTAATCCTTTCTGTCTACTGATGGTTACACTATATGCGTTGACCCGTTCCTCGTTCCATCATTGTTGTCTTTGGAAAAATAAAAAACATTTGGCACTGGCACTCTGTCTGTTCAGCAATCTGGAGGCACTGGCACTCTGTCTCTAACTGCTGGACAAGATGAAGACGAATACTTGGCAAAAATCCAAATTGCTAAACTGCGCGCACATAGGAAAATATATGTGGCGGTTAAGCAGAACAGAGAGCGACAAAACAGAGAGGGGTCCAATTGTGTTTCGACCAAAAAAATGTACTCCATCCATCCCAAAAACGGATGCCACAGATTTATCAAAATTTGGAGTATAGTTGCTAGATAGCTCCTAATCCTTTGGGACACGATGTTAGGAGAAAGGTGATTTAGAACTAACCCTTGATTAAGTATGACAAAGGCATGTGAGCTATATAGCTCCTAATCCTTTCTGTCTAGTATCTACTGATGGTTAGACTATGTACGTTGACTCGTTCCTCCTTCCATCATTGTTGTCTTCACAAAAAATAAAGAACACCTGACGCTGCTGGCAATCTATCTGTTTAGCAATTTGGAGGCACTGGCACTCCATCTGTAGCTACTGAAGAAGAGGAATACAAACACTTGGCAAAAATCCAAATTGCTAGCTGCGTGCACATAGGAAAATTTATGTGGCGGTTAAGCAGAACAGAGAGAGGTCCAAATGTGCAGGACGTTTTGACAGGAAAAAATATGCAGCAAACATTTCGTCATTCGAGTACCAGTGATAATTCTGCATAGTGCATGCGAGAGATCGTAGCCAAGGACAAGGGAGTGACCGCCCACACGCAGCACACTATCAGCAACAGTGCCCACGGACGAAAGCTACGAGCGCCAAGCGGAGCAGGAAACTGCATGCATGAGACGACCGTAGCCGCGCTCTCCACGACACGAGCGAACAAAGGCATCAGGCCACCGCCACGCCGTGGACCATCCACGCTCCACGGCGGTGCAGCTTCTTTTCAGCGGCGTCTTTCGCCTGGTCCAGGGGAAATTATCTCCATCTTTTCCTAACCGCCGGCTCCGCTGATTCGGACTCCGGGCTAGGATAGATGGGTATAGGATGCTGCCGAAAGATAGATGCCAAGAGAATTGGTGTAGATGTCTCTGGTTGCAATGTAGGCTTCTGTTGCTGGTACCATATGCATGGGGCCCTCAACTTTATTTTTGCTCCTCTTTCTTTGATGTTTGCGTGTGTCAAGAACGAAGCTTCAGTGCTCTTGAAAGCAAGACGGTGTGGAGATAGCACCAGATCGAATTGTTCCATTGACGTAATTGGATGCACTTGTATCATTCAATCATTCTAAACACCTAAAAATTCTTCTATGCCACACGTAACGGTGGATTTATGTTCTGTACCCTTTGATACTTGGAGGTTCAGATTGATGGACTGATGCATTTTCCGGTGTTCTGTAAGTGTCATTTCTTAGAGATATGTCATCTTATAGAGATATCTGTCAAACTTCCAAGTAAAAAGTCCCGTTGCAGCTCCTGTTCATTCATTTGCACAGAGCGCCTGTACTGTTATTCTTAGTTCTCACTTCTCAGCATGATGGCATTCAATGTTTGGCATAGTAGATAGACTTGTACTACTATATTGTCTTGTCACATCTAAATGAGGCATTCAATGTTTGCCTGTGTGTTCACGGCAAGGTTGTCGTCGATTTTGCAAGGAGTATTGAATGTTTTGCGAGGGGCCGTTTGCCTGCTTAGAAGATATGGAACTGAGGAATCCATTGGCCCATGGAACAATATATATGTTGATCAGATGACACATACAGTAGTTTTAGTAAAGTAACAATGTACATCTGCGATAATGGGCACGAGCAACTGCATACAAGCAAATGGTGTGTGACTGGATACTGAAACAAGGGGTCCGGTCAGGCTTACCAAGTTCCTCAATCCTGAGGTCAGATCCTGATTTACCAGATACCGAAACATTGCCCCTATGAAGCGTTGGAAGTTATAGCTGCTGCACGCCACCAAAAGCTGACAGAGAAACTAATAGAAAGAGATCTGACGTAATGCCACCATTTCGGTGGAATGTACAGCAGGTCACCTTCCTCCAATATGCAGTCCATGAAATCAAGGTTTTCTACCCTTGGGAACTCCATATCTATGTTGTCAAGATCCACCTGCAGAGGCACTCATTAGCACAATATAACACCAAGTATTGTCTTTATTTGCAGACTATTGCATTGTACCAAAACGAGGGAAAATGCCATGTGGATAATTGACAACATGAAACAATAAGAGAAGGCTTATATAGCACTATTGCAGTACCTACAAGAGAAAACTGAGAATGCAACCAAAGAAATAAAAAAAATACATACAGAGTGGTGATCTATCATAGTTTACTAATTTAGCCAAACTGATGCACCAGTTTGCAATGCTGTGCTTAAGATTAATGGATGAGACTTAAGAGAGTAGTTATAATGCAAATCTGGAAGTTTTTTTTTTTGAAGCTTTAAACAGTGGGAGAGCTTCCCACTGCAATTTAAAAAAAAATTAAAGTTTAACGTGCTGTACAAAATCTGGAAGTTCAGTATTATAATCTGCAGCTTTCAAAACTGTATGTACCGCTGTGATGACCTGCAAGGATATTCTTCCTTTCCAACCAGTAACTTGTCGGAACGGATTGACTGTACCTGACTAGTATTGCTTAACATAGTTTCTGTGTGTGGGTATAAGTCCTCAGATACTGAACCAGGATAGAGTCTAATATACTTCCTGCCCAAGACCTGGTATGGAGAAAATGTTATAAACTGACAACAAATGATAAAGTTACACAAAGGAAATGTAACAGACATCATCCAGAAATACTAGAACATTTACAGTTCAAACAAACGTAGCCACAAAACAACTTGAGGCTCGACATGGAGGCAGAATAATTTCTAACACTAAAACACTCAAAAGGTCATCTGTGGTCTTTACTGGAAGTTTAAAGTCTGTATCACAAAAAAGAGGTGCTGAAAATACCCAGCTGGTGAAGCTTTTTAGGTAATTCTCAATTCCTAGCTTAATTTATCTCTATGCAATATCTAGTTAACATATTTTAATAAATTTCACCAACAACAACAGCAGCAGCAACAACAACAAAGCCTTTTGTCCCAAGCAAGTTGGGGTAGGCTAGATATGAAACCGAACAGAACCACATATTTTAAGAAATTTCATGGATGCACATTTTAGTAGAGAACCCAAATGTGTAGAGTTACTTTCATACAAATCGAGAACTGAGAAAAACACGTTTCAACTACTAATATTTAAAAGATAATATAGATAATCTGTTATACATAAAACGTCTGCTTGCAAGATGTCAATTCAAGTTTTCAAGTACAGGAACATCAACCTTTTGTCATTAACTCTCAAAACGAAAGATTGTAAAAACAGTATTCCCATTATACCTGAGCTAAAATGTTGTGATGTGGGTCATAATGCAATGGTGTCACTGTCCCATGTGGACCAAACCAAGCATTAAGTGATTGGAGTTCCCCTCCACCAGCATAACAGTAGTCAGGAACCATTATATCTTCATGAAGCTCTTTTATCTGCCAAATATCAATAACATAAATTTGACAGCTGAACTAAGACGTTTTCTTTTCCATAGAAAAATAATTTTACTAAGGAATTAACAATGACAGCTTCCACCTGCTCAAATAATGGATGCTGAGCTAGATATGTCACATTTGAAGGGCAGACTGTTGACCACATCCTCTCAAGGAATTGGGAGAACGTGATTAGCTCCTGCTTCCACTCACTACAGACATAGCTCTTCCCAACCTGACACGGAGCCAGCTCTATAAGTTCACCGAAACCACTAGGAAATTAATATATAAGGGGAAAGTTCCTAATAAAATCTCAATCAAGCATGGGTCCTAAATTACTAGGAGATTAATACAAGAGGAAATATTCTTTCTACAACCTCAACTAAGCATGGTCCTAAATTACCAGAATCAAGCACGAATAGAACTGGATTGCAGATAAATAGATAGCAACTGCGAACTGGATTTCTTAGATTTTAATGGGACAAGATTTAACACAGCTACAGTCATACTATGCCCACAACATCAGGAAAAGTGGTTCTTTGTAATTCTTATAAATATTGGCATGGTTAAGGAAGATGATACATGCAGAAGGCATGTAATCATATTGGCCAATTTTTTTCCCAAACAAGTCCACACTTAGTGTTCTAAACAGTTCATGCTAAGTAAATCATCACACACAAACTAAGTAGTGTCAAAGGTGCAACAAATAAATGTGACAAACAACAGACGGTTCAAAAGAAGTTTGATTTGTGTGCAGTCCTGACAGACAATGCAAGAGATATGTGTTCCAAATTGCAAATCGAAAGAATAATTGAATCAAATTAACAACATTGTGCTTATCGTGTAAGCAAGTTGGGCATTACAGTATAAAGGTACGTGTAAGACAGGTGTGCTGAAGATCAAACTTTGATACACAGCATACCGGTTTTACAGACTGTTATTGAGCATCAAGTTTAGATGCAATTTTTGTTTCATATCAGCAGGAAAGGGATCAGCAGTTAGCTTCATAATTTATTTCTGTGGTATGCTTAGACCTTTGAGAACTAATAACAGCAAGGAACCTACAGCGAATTTGTAATAAAAAAACAAAATCTTATATCAGCATAAACAGGCATGATAAATCATCAAAACAGAAACAGCTTGTTTTTGTATTTCAAAGTCTACTCTAAGGAGAAGCATTTACTTCAACAGGAACAGTCCGATCCCCAGCAATCTTCTTTAGGTACTGAATGTCCTTCCATTTTGTCATCGCAGGCCAATGATCGATGCAGCCACTGATTATAACAGGGGTTTCACGTAAAAAGTGATCACATATAAACTCCTCCAAAGATATACATGATCGTCTCGCGACTTCCTTACAAGCTAAGGACTTTGTCGGAAGAATTTTGAGGGCCTGAGAAAAATACAAAGTTACTAGCAGCAATATACCAACAAATGAATTCTAAATTCCCTCATGCACACAAGAATTCAGAAAACAAGGAAGCAACGAGTTAACTAGGAAAAACAATCCTATAATCATTGCAGACAATCTATACCTATTTTGCAGGTCAAATATCTAGACAACTCCTGACATCATTCACTGTATCAATGTCCTTATAATCACAGTAGAACACACCATTTCACATTTGCACATGCATAATTTGCTTACATGGTCCACAAAATATGCACTCTACATAGTCTATCTAGTTATATGCACTAGAAATGACAGTCTTATTAAACCTTGAAGAATATGCGTTCCACAGCAAGCCCCTGAAAATTAAGCTCGCTTAGTGGAGGTATTGACGGAGTAAGCACGAGGCCACACACGCACGAAATCTTACGAAGGCAGCAGCGGTCTCACATCGGCGATGTCACGGTTCCGGTCGAGCCCTTCCCTCCACCTCCTGGCTTCTTCATCGACAGCCTCCGCGCCGTCGCCGTCGGTCGATTCGGCGACGATGCAGGCCAAGGCGGCCTCGAGGTCGGCGCGGAGGAGGTTTCCCCCCATGATGAGCCCCATGTCGAGCGCCCGGAGCGCGGCCGTGCGGTCCGCGGCGGCCCGGCGGAGCCGCGCGACGTGGAGGCAGGAGAGCGCGTAGGCGTCCCTCCACGCGCTGCCGACCTCGCTCCAGGGCCCCGAGTGGAGCTGCTCCCACGCCATCTCCCGCGCCGCCTCCGCCGCCCGTATGTCCCCCGCCGCGGCCTTCTCCGCCGAGGCCGCGAAGGCGAAGCCCCCCTCCTCGGTTATCTCGCGCAGCAGCGCCGCCCGCCGCTCTGCTTCCGAATCGCCGCCGCAGGCCATCGCCGGAGCAGCGGTGGTGCGCTTCGATGCTGCTGTGACGTGTCGTCAGGGACCCCCGAAAAAAGTGCAAAAAGCGAAGGAGATATTTCTCTGGCTCCTGTGTGGTCGCTCAGGATACGTTTGTTGATCGGATATTTTGCTTACGACCAAAATCTTTAGTTTTTTTTTTCGAGCGGACGACCAAAATCTTTAGTAGGAGTAGCTTTTTTTAGGGGACCAAAATCTTTAGTTTTTTTTAGGGTTACTAAAATCTTTAGTATTTGGAAGCTTTCCAATCTGGGACACGCTATGGGCCTGGCCCAGATTTTGTGCATAGTTAGAAGACCAAGGATTCAGCTAATGTTGATCTTGGCCTTGGGCTGCAATCCTCCTCTAAAAAAAGGATCATTTCAAAAATTCTCGAAAATATCTTCAAGCTTAACATATGCTCGTTCTACAACATAAAGGTAATAAAAAGGGACTAACTTTAAAATTTATTAATTCACCAAATAGATGTAATACGTACAAGTTATGATTGCTTCTACTCAAAGGTATATAAATTTCATTCAAAGAATATAAAGCAAGCGACCATTAATTATTGAGTAACAATTTATAATATTTAACATTAGATATAAGAACAATAATATATCTTACACACATAGTATACTTAGTAACCAGGATGATAGATAATGAAACACTTCTGCAAGTAAGGTGTAGGTGTGGTTTCTAAGTGGGTTAAGAATAGAATTTAAGACTTTTGTCTTCTTCTAACACACTTAGAGAAGGCTTTCCCTCTTTGAGGGTACTAGTGTTTAAACATGACACACAAGTCTAGAGGCTAGTAGAAACAAATAATAAACTTGTAATTCTCCATGTTAAATAAAGTTACTTAAGAAGTTGTTCCTATTTATTTCTTGAAAACTTTGCACTCCTCCCTAGCTTTGTTGGGTTCATCATAAACTTCAACATGCATTAGAAACTAATATGGTGTTCGAGAGGCGTAATCAAAGTTTGTTAGGTACGGTATGTTCGATGATGTCTTTTACTGATCTACCTTTGTCGTTTTGGAGTTATACATTAGAAACTAATGCTTGTACTCTGAATAGAGTGTCATATAAATTTGCTGAAATGACACCATATGAGTTATGGAATGCATGGAAGAAACCCAACATATCATTTTATTAAATTTGGGAATGTGAAATTCACGTGAAATGTTTGAAGCCAAACACATTGGATCACAAATCAGATAAGTGTTCTTTGTGGGTCATCCTAGAAAACCGCTAGGTATTTCTTTCTACCATAAAACTGAAGGCAAAGTGTTTGTCGCCAAGAACGACATATTTTCTCAAGTAAGAATTTCTTCCGAAAGGTTTAGGTAAGAGGACGGTACAACTCAAAGAGTTTAGAGAACCAGAGAAAAATGAGCGAAATGGCGCAACACCGGAAAAGGTTCCAGAGCCGCATGTGGCACCCGAGGCTCCTAAGCCCACCAGTGTAGCAGGAGGAGCGGTCGCAGTTGAAATTAAACCGCATAGATCAAGTAGACTACCAAATCCATCCAGAAGGTATGGAGACGAAGTGTTATTGTTAGACAATGACGAACCTGCTAAATACAAAGAAGCTATGATGGGCCCTAACTCCGCAAAATGGCTAAGTGCCATGAAATCCGAGATATAATCCATATACGAGAACCAAGTTTGGAATTTGGTAGAGCCTACAGAAGGATCAAGGCCTATAAAATGTAAATGGATCTATAAGAAGAAAACTGACACCAACAAAAATAGACACCAAGCTCGACTTGTCACAAAAGGGTTTCGACAAATTCAAGGAATCGACTACAATGAGACTTACTCTCTCTTAGCGATGCTTAAATCTGTTCGAATACTTCTAGCAAACGTTCCCTATTATGATTACAAAATATGGAAAATGAATGTTAAAACGACAGTTCTTTATGTAATTTCAACTGAGGATGTACACATGGTGCAACCGGAAGGTTTTGTCGGTTCTGCGAATGCAAGAACAGTATGCTGATGACACTAAGCAAAGGTGCCAACTCGTCGGGACTCCAAGTGAAGAGTGTTGTAGCAAGAGTAAATTTTTCCCACGAGGGAACTTGGGGTTTAATATCGAACTCTCGGGGAACAGTCAAAAAAGCTCCTATTGTTCTTCTTCAAGCAACCTGCAAAATAATTTCCTTGTCTTGTGTCCCCAACTCCACCGAGTGGTTGTCAAGCACAAGGTGTGAATCTAAGTAAAATAAATATGATATGCAATACTGTAAAGTAAATAACAATGCAATGCAATAAAAAAAATATGATGCGGTAATGGTGTTTTTGGGTTTTGGTAAATACGTTTTTATATTTTCGGAATAAAATAATGCTGAAAATAAAAGCGTATGTAAATGCGTCGGAAAGGTGTTTCTTATGGTTAAAATTAGACTGTGATTCATGGATTCACTTGCCTACTCTCTCGTTAAGTTGTGGTGGCATTAAGAGCAAAGCGGATGACCAAAACGTTGACATTATTTTTATTATGTTAACTTGATAATATTCATATAGGCAACATGTCCTAATTTAAAGATGATGCAACACATCTTACTTATACTCCACTAGAAGGGAATAAACTTCAAGCAATCTAGTATTACGTATTAACGGAGTATAGCCTTAGGTACTTTGACATGATGTTGAATAACAAATATGCTACCACTTGGACATATTAAGATAAAAACTTTGTCTATGAATGTCGCTCAGGATTCTCAGTTGTCACTAAGAAATTATAACACATGCATTCACTTTATCCCTAGTGAGGTAACTGTGGAAGAAGGTAAAATACCCTAAAAGATCATGAACACTGTCTCTATTCAATCACTACTACTTAGTTACTCCATTTAATACATATCATCCCCCTATCGCGCTCTCGCATATATGTTGGATTAGAACAAGTAATAAAGAATGGTGTAATAATATGTATCTACTCATACATCAAGAACATAATAACATATCACATCTCATCAATCATCAAATCAAATAAAGATCGCCACATAGGAATTACACAATATGCATCATAATCATGTTGGGCAGCTCATATGATGTCTAAACATTGAAGCATAAGAGAGAAATAGGACAAGCTACTGCCACAAACCCACAGTCTAGAGGTGGACTACTCCCTCTTCATGGCGGTGATGATGGTGTTGACGTCGGAGAGGGTGGAGAAGCGTCCGGATGTGACTCCGATAGCGTTTCCCCCTCCAATCTTTGCTAGAACGGCCTCTATTTCTGTGTTTCGTGTTTCTCCGCCGCCTCTGATCGCGATCATCGAGGGGAGTCTTTATATCGGTGTTTTTAGGTCAAGCTGAGCATCCAGGGACGAAGATTAACGGTGTTGGAGGCTCGAGGCCTCAACGAGTTGTTGGGATTCGAAGCAGAAAACAAAAAAAATCTCTACACCCATAGCCCATGATCTATTCTACGCAACCGTAAGGTAACGGAACAGCGACAGTATTCATACCTTTGAAGACCCGAGTGCGCGGGAACGTTCCCGCATGAACATTGTCGATGAAGACAACTGAAGCCGACCTCAAGGTTGTGTAGTTGTACAAGTCTAAGAAGACCAGCATCTACCTCCGAGGAATTACACACGTATGGTGTATAGACGTTGTCCGGGCTCCGGTCCAGCAGAGCAGCAGAAGAAGATAGATTTAGACTAGAAATCCGACAGCGCGACGACGCCCGGCACTAGGGATTTCCTTCAACTCGCTGACACGGCTCCAAACATGGGAGCCAAGTTAGGAAGGGAGAGGAATGAGTGAATGAGCGAAGGGGCTAGGAGGCCTTTATATAGGCAGAGGGGGGTAGGTGGCCGTCATCATAGGGGAAACCCTAGGTGCCACCGCCCCCACCTAGCCACCGCCGGCCCCTAGGGGAAACCCTAGGGGCGCCCGACCCTGGTGGCCTTGGCTGGCCTGGCCGGCCCTCCAATGGTCTAAGCCCACTTTGCCTTTTCCCATTTTCTTTTCTTTATTAATTCTTTCACCAAAACATTTCCGATAAAGTCCGGAACACTTCCAATGTCTCCGTAACCTTTCCGATGTTACCCGGAACATTTCTGATTAACCCCTTGTGATTTCTGTAATTCTAAATCGATCCCTAAGCGTCGTATACCCTTAAGTGTGATACCCTATGGGTCGGGGAACAATCCAGACATGATCGAGATTCCTCTCCGATCAATGACCAACAATCAGTTCTGGAAAACCGTGCTGATCCCTGTGCATTCCACGAAGCTCTTTGTTGATCCGTAAACATCGTATCACATTCCCTTTGTCTTGTGATACTTAATCTTGTCCGAGGTCAGATCAGCGATATCTCTATATCGTGTTCACCCTCGTCTAACAAGTCTTTTAACTCGTCCATGACATTGCATCCTCTGTGACTAGTCACACACTTGCAAGCTTTATAGATGCAACTGTCACCGACTGGGCCCAGAGTATCTATCTGTCACACAGATGGACAAATTCCGCTCTTGGTGCACACGCCTCAACCTACTCCATTGACATACCCAATAGACACCTTTAGTCAATCCTTTTACGGTACATACATGATGTAATCAAAGTATCCTCTGGGTATAGTGATTAGATGTGACCTTACAGTCTAAGGATTAGGTTACTTTGTTTCTTAGTTAATTGCGATGTTTGAAACTTGTGACTGATCTTATTGCAATACCAGTGTTTGGGTGTGTGTCCATCATGTCCAAACATAACATCAATGTTCATTGACGTATTTTCCCATGATCATGAAACCTTGATCATCAGGTGACACATGAGCTGGTTAACCTAGAGATAACCAGGGACCTGTTTGCTTACATGCCACGCGTGTACTAATGTTTCTGCTTAATACAATTATAGCATGACATATAATGTTATGAACAAATGAGATATGACAATAAAACACACTTTATTATTTGTCTCTAGGCCATATCTCCTTCAGTCTCCCACTTGCACTAGAGTACAAATATTCTAGTTTACATTTGGTAATGATCTAACACCCATCAAATGCTGGTGTGGATCAAACTTTGCCAGTGGAAGAGACTTTGTCAAAGGTTCTGCAACATTCAGATCCGCATGTACTTTGCAAATTCTAATTCTACCATCCTTTACATAACCTCTTATGATATGGTATCGTCATAGTATAGGTTTGTCTACAGAGTGAGCCATCAACTCACTAGTTTCCGCAATGGCAGCCTTGTCATCACAGTGAATGTGAACAGGGTCACGCATTCCAAGAAGTACTCCAAGCTCGAGGATGAACTTCTATATCCAAACAGCTTCATTTGCCGCATCAGTCATGGCAATATACTGCGACTCCATTGTAGACTTAGCTTTCAGCGACTGCTTGCAGCTTCTCTAACTCACCGCATCTCCATTCACCAACAACACATATCCCTTTACGTCAAGCTCTTCTTTGCTTTCTCCATAGATTAAGATCATATCCTTTGTTCTCCTAAGGAACTTTAGGATACTCTTTACCGCACCCCCAATGACTCATACTAGGATTACTTTGATAACGGCTTGTCAAGCTAAGAGCCAATGCCACATCAGGTCGAGAACTTAGCATAGCATACATGACGGAGCCTATGGCAGAGGCATAGGAGATGTTTGACATCACACTTTTATCCTTTTCTATAGCTGGACATTGAGTTACACTCAACGACATACCTTTTGCAACTGGTAAGCTTCCTTTTTTGGAACTTTTCATCCTGAACCATTTCAGAACTTTGTCAAGGTAAGTACTTTGACTTAACGCTAGTAGGCGCCTTGATCTATCTCTATAGATCTTAATGCCTAATGTGTATGTAGCTTCACCCATATCTTTCATTGAAAATTTATTGTTCAAGTATTCCTTCACACTATTTAGCATTTGCACATCATTCCCTATTAGCAATATGTCATCCACATATAGTACTAGGAATGAAACTCAGCTCCCACTCATCTTCTTGTAAATGCAAGACTCTTCAGTATTTTGGACAAATCCAAAACCTTTGATGACTTCATCAAAACAAAGATTCCAACTCCGAGATGCTTGCTTTAGTCCATAGATGGACCTTTGAAGCTTGCATACTTTATTAGCATCCTTAGGATCGACAAAACCCTCCAGTTGTACCATGTATAATTCCTCTTCAATGTTGCCATTGAAATTGGCGGTTTTGACGTCCATTTTCCATATCTCATAATCGAAATAAGCAGCAATAGCTACCAGAATATGAATTGACTTTAGCATCACTACAAGAGAGAAAGTCTCATCGTAGTCAACTCCTTGAATTTGTCGGAAACCTTTTGTGACAAGTCGAGCCTTGTAAATGGTTACATTACTGTCTGCGTCGGTATTTTTCTTAAAGATCCATTTAGTCTCAACAGCCTTGCGGTCACTGGGAATATCTACCAAGGTCCATACTTGGTTGTCATACATAGACCTTATTTCGGATTTCATGGCTTATACCATTTCTCGGACTTGGGGCCTTCCATCGCATCCATGTAGGTTGCAGACTCGTCTTGGTTAATTATCATGACCGATTTGCAGGATCGCGTAGACCTGCGTTTAGTCTGCTCAGTGAGAACACCCTGATTTTCATCAGGCGCCTCTTCTTCCTCTTCGATAGAGGGCACATTAGGAACCTCTTTCGTTACGCTACTCGGTATTTCGAGCGAAGGGTCGATGATCTTGTCAAGCTCAACTTTCCTTCCACCCACACCTTTAGTGAGAAACTCTTTCTCGAGAAAGATTCCAGTCTTGGCAACAAAAGTCTTGCCTTCGTCCAGATGGTAGAAGGTGTACCCAAGGGTCTCCCTTGGATATCCTACAAAGATGCATTTTTCAACTTAGATTCGAGTTTGTCAGGCTGTAACTTCTTTACATATGCCTCACAACCCCAAACCCTAAGAAATGACAATGTAGGCTTCTTGCCATGCCATAACTCATATGGTGTTGTGTCCATGGACTTGGATGGTGCCCTATTAAGAACTAGGTAGGAAAGCGCGGCTGCCGCGCGCTTGCCCGCCTAACGGTGAGCAAGCAAGTATAAATAAAAAATATGAAAAAAGTTGAATCAAGGAAGCATATTTGATACAATGCTTATATTTTATCAGACCGCTACCTACTGGCACACGATTTCAGTTGATTCGTCCCCTAGGATTCATGCCCTACATGAATCATCTATCTATCAAAAAAATTCATAACTGTGTCGTTGGGTTACGAATCAATGCTGAAATTTGTGCCGCTAGATACGAGGAGATTAATAGGGCAGTGCTTTGTACATGCTAATATACTAAAGAACATAATTATTTTATACATTACATAAGAACTGGCTATGTTATGCTGTAGCTTTAGCAGAAATTTATAAATAGTACTAATCTTTTCATTCGAATCCAACAATTATTCTAAATGAGGTGTAAATTCGCTTGGATGGGGAAAACCTATCTTCACCACAAAGGCAACAGGGAGCTATTACTATTTGTGTCAGGTTGACTTTATAGCCAGGCATACTGCTGATGTTTCTTGTTGTTCCTTGTCCCTGCGGTCTAGGGATTTTTGTGGGTGCAAGTAAAACCATAAGGGGTGCACAAAAGCCGCACAGGATTGATGCAGTTGAAAGTGTTGCAATGGTTGTTATTTTCTCTCCCGACAAAGAAATTTCCATACAGCTAATAGATATAAATTACAATAGAAGATCTCATGCAGAATTGTACAATTCTAAAGCAGAGGGCTAAATAAACCCTCCCTGCGGTGGATCAGAACTTCTCCCCGCGGTGGATCAAAACTTCTCGACATAAGATGTTAGCTCACTGATCATGCAGCAAAACAAGTATGTGAACTATGGGCACAAGGCTTTTATTCAGGTGGATAGGAGGCTTCAAGTGCGGCAACATCGAATCATGCCCAGCTTCCACTAAAACTGGTGTTCCTCACATGTAAAAGGAACTTATACAGCTCGCTCAGGTGCGATGTATGCCTAATCTGGGAAGCTGCAACGGCCAAATTAGTCATCAGAATGCGACTTCGATAGTTATTCAGCACAGCAAATACAACTGATACTTGGAGCAATTCTTCTAAACGGAATAAACTTAGCTTCGCTAGTGCCATCTGAACCAAGCAGGTGCAGATGGTACATGGTTAGGAAAAGACAGGATAATCAGTCACATATTGCTACAATAGAACTTAAAACTACGGGCCATAAGAAAAATGAGCATATGTTGTTCTTACTCTAGGGATGTCTTTGTGCAGCCACAACCAATGGCTGAGCATGTGGATTTGTTAGGTTGAGCAGAAGAAGTACCAGGTGTGGACATCCGTTTGCATGGTCTCTTGTAGATGAACTACCACTACTGTCTAGGCGGCAGTCTCCAGATTTGTACGATGCACCGGAACAAAGTGGTCCGTAACAATGGTATGATATAAGCAACAGTAGGTTTATAGAAATGTCGGCTTTACTTGGACAGCGAAAATAGAAAAAATGCAGAAGACCTAATTTCTGAAAAAGTCGTGGTTCAATAGTGTAGAGAGATATCTAGTTGGACCATTGACTGTGACCGTGGGATTATCTCAGGAGGGGCAGCTAGCTGTGCAATGGGTTCGAATGAAGAAAAAAGGCTGTCCAGCAAAAATCCATAGTAAGTGTAGGGATATGAAATCGGAGATGGTAT
The DNA here is from genome assembly GCA_007115705.1 of Dactylis glomerata. Classification (NCBI taxonomy): domain Eukaryota; kingdom Viridiplantae; phylum Streptophyta; class Magnoliopsida; order Poales; family Poaceae; genus Dactylis; species Dactylis glomerata. Next base: position 8,081,285 of record QXEO01000291.1, read on the forward strand.
CTAAATTTAATTATGTTGCTTCTATAGCAAAGCTGCACCTTCTTTTTGAATGATGGGAATCAGATGTGAAACTTTGATGCAACGTTTCCGCTTATGGCTCTCATATCTAATTGAACTTTATCCCCCGTCTAGGAAAACTAATTAACTATTCCCTCCGATTGGAAATAACTGTCGGTGACCTAGTACAAACTTTGTACTAAGTTAGTAAAAATCACCGACACTTATTTCCGATCGGAGGGAGTACTATGCTTCAGTTCATCAGTTGACTATGAACTCAAAGCCTGAATCAAGGAGGGTAGATGGAGAGCTCACCAAGGTATGGCGGGGCAAAAAAAGCATACAAATCAAATCTTATTAAAGGGAGGTGATCCTTGACCTAAGAGTTAAGAAATATAAGAAGAATTTAACCTGGCCATAGACTGCTATGGAGATAAAACTGAATCAGAAAATTGATTTTGAGGGTTACATGTTAGGCAAGCCTCATTATATCACATGTTCAATTGAACAACTATACAAAAATTTATATATACATTTTGGTTTGGAAAATAGATGTTAGATGTCAAGCTAAATAAATTGTGTACTCAACAAGCCAAGCACATGGTATTAACTGTAACTTCTTGTGTAATGAGTATCCAGAGAAGTTTATTGACATAGACCTTAAAGTACATGTAGGCAATAATGAAGTTCCATGGCAGTAATAAGTACTACCTCTGTCCTGAAATGTAAGCCTTTTTAGATAGCTAACTTAGCTCTCTAAAAAGGCTTACATTTTGGAACAGAGGCAATAACTCATTTCATGTCCAAATGAAATTTCAGAGGTTTCCTTTAGAAATAAAATGTACTATTTAGAATTTTTTTTAAAAGGTGTTTTACTTAAATGAAACAATAAATTTAGAACTTTTGTGTGATCATGCTAATCTGTAGGTAAAATTGAAGTGGACTGAATTATGACTCCAGTTTGGAAATTCGAAACATAGGCCGTTGATAGTATGGCAAAGAAAATGATAATGATTCAAGGACCCAAATAAGAAATCAATACTAAAATACAGGTAAGTTGCTTATTGGGTCACATTGTGCAAGTTCAGTTGCACCTCCAACTCTACCCTCCAAATGCACATGATTGAGTGAAGATCAAAATATGATTCATCGTGGGTTACAAGAAAACAAAGCAAAAATTCTTGTAAAAAAGAATGCAACGTATATGATATTCATCTCTAAATTTTGCAGCAATGCCCATTTGTTCGATCGCACAAAAATATGAAGAAAAAATAAAGCCCTTACTGATCTAGAGGAGAGATACATATAGACCTGTACGTGAACTCACCAAAAACTGCAGGTTGCTTTTATGTCCTCCTCTGTTGTGGTGATCTTTTGTAGTACATCGTTTGCAAGGTGCCGTGCCCATCCCACTTATCTCTGTCGGTGGAGGTCAAGGTGTCGACGATTTTGGCTAAGGTCAGGCTGGGTAAATTAATTAAAGAGAACAAGGAAGTAGCAGTCAAACAGACCAATGCTACCACAAATGTTCTGAATCTCCAAGGCTTCAGATTTAGCTCTGAAGTACTACAACCAAATTTCTTGAGCAAAGACCACCTGTATAAAACTTTGTTAATATCTCAATATTTCTCCATGCAACTAAAAGAAATGATATGGTATCAAATAAAAAGGCAATGTTTATTAGCAACAGAAAATGCCTTCTCCCTCTTACACATAGCCAGCCCCTCCCTTCTAGTCTGAGACACTCATTCCTATCCATTGTTATAACAAAGAGCATTTTTTTTGTTCTAGCATATTTATTATGTAATGTAGGAATAAGAGAAACTTCTAAAGTTGACATAAAATTCATTTTGATTGATTAGTCTAAATCGAGCAGGGATACGGAAATTTGCAGAGGAATTAGTGCAAAAGGTTATCTTCACTATTTAAAGATACTTTCTGCAAGCATTTGATATTAACATAGGGGCTATATTCATTGGAATTACCAAACTACAAACATAACCAAGCAAATAATAACAATTCAGAAATAGCTTTAGATCTTTTTCCTAAAGGTAGGATTTTAGGTATTAATAACCAAAAAAAGGATATGTGTGCTTTGGATACACCTCATGTGAGCAGTACTCCTCTTTTCTGTTTGTAGGAATCAACCGTTAGTATAAAATCTTGTCCTATGTAATAGACTTTTACGTACTTAGGTTGCTCGCTGAAATTTGCTAGATTAAAACCATAGCAGTCTACATAAAACACATGCTGGTCATTCAGTATTACCTAACTCATCATCAGCTAACTATGTGGTCCACACATAAAACTTGCAATTTAGCTTGACCTGGCTACACTGCTTCCGGATGTCACTTGACATACTCAATCTAAGAAAATACTGACCTCAATAGAACTGATGCTTGATTCTGACCACTATTTGTTCTCGAAATGATAAATGGCTAATGAAAGTTTGGTTCTCTGGCTTGGTTTTAGCATTACTTTTTAGAACTGGCTAATGCAAGTTTGGAACTGGATCCACACATAAAATTTTCAAATGTTGTCTGGAAGCCACGACTGAAAGAGTATTTTCTTAGATCCATGTAGCACAGAACATGAGTCATTCAATCTATAACTTAGTTTACCGAACCATGGTATCATTCTTTTAGCTAAATGGGAAAACATAATTTCTGGTTGCTCTTATGAATCTCACAAATTCAATGGCAAGTAAGGAGCCTCTGAATTAGCGCCGAACAAAAAACCAAATGGATTTAGAGAAACTTGATACCATGGGTTCGTTGACTGTAATAGATCGAATCACATCAGAGATCAACACCTAAAATAATATGCTAAATGGAATACAACAAAACTGAATCCATACCAGCGAAGGACCAACATGTGTTGGGGATAGGCAGTACTAATGCAGTAAATGAAGTGTCAAGAGATAATTCATCCATGGAGGCATGGGAAATCTACATCATCATAATAATCCTACAGACCACCATCACAAGCCTTCGGTGAGGGAAGCATGTGTGCCTTCCAGGACAGTGTGATGAAGGAGAAGGCGGATGAGGATCACTCACACAAGATCTGGGAGTCCAATGTTAAACTGCAAAGAAACTAAAGCAATTTCAGATGACTAAAGTATGTTGTTGATTGCACCTGAGTTAAATAAAGTGAATCAAGAGATTAAGTAGAAAATTTATCCAAACAGCAGGGCACTATTATAATTTACTGGAAGTCCAAAACTCTAAGCCTATTTGTGTCTGTATGCAACTACTCATGAGAATTGAATGCTCTTCCTTGGGAGAAATCAAACAAGAAATTCACCTCTACCTCATATCCCTCCTAACCAAGTGATCCTCCTCTGAATCCATCTATTAAACAGGACAATCATATATTAGTTAAAGCATGGTTCTATTCCTGAATCAATCCTGGTAAGATGGCCTAAATTACAGTACACAGTCGCTAGCTGACATTATTTATCAAAACAAACATTCCTCCACACATGATCCAAGCAAGCAAGCTCAAGCGTACAACTATGCTTCAAAAAGTGATTTCATTGCTCGATGGTAACCTGTAGTTTTATTTGGCTGGAATAACATGCCAATGAGGGCCTGCAATTTTTTTACCATAATAGCAAGATAATGGCAGACCATACTTTTATTCGATCAGAATTGCATTGCAAAGGAAGGGGTATTTATCTAAGAAAATAATAGTTATGTGCCTTCACGGCAAAACTGAACCACACTTACCAACTAATTCTTATTTTTCCATTAAACAGAAGAAAGTCTAAATAAAGTCCAGAACTCTAAAAAACTGTCCAGTATCTCATACGTAGCTTAAGAAAACTTCCAATATCTCAGAAAGACAAGTGGATAGATGCCAGGTATACATCTCATTATCAATCACCGCACATATTTTTCTGTGCCCAGGTCTGCAATGAATTTCGAAATTGGTTAGTACTACTAAAAATGGGGAGTTACTCCTAGTCAATACTCAACGCTAATACCAAGGAAACATAGTGAATGTTATAATCTTAAATGCAATGGAACAAATATACTAAAATAGGATGTGTAAGCCATTCATGGTATAATCTGTTAATAAATCGATTTCAGTGTTCAGCCAGCCCAGTACACTTCCCTTGATTTTAAGATTCAGGGTCGAATCTAGCTTCGCATCTACAGTTTTAGATATGCGCTGAGACATGTGCAAAGCAGTGGCTATGTACCTGCCGATAGTGCACAACTGTCGCTCCGGTTTTCAAACTCTTGTCACTGCACATGGTCTGCAAATACCGCTCCACTCCTCACCACATCGTTCTGCATCCTTCCAACTCTCATTTGTTCTGAAGCCTGTCCATTCTGAAGTGTCATGAGGTACCATATGTCTACGTACTGAATTTTTTCAGAGCGACCTAAAGGTGTAGCTAAACATCCAATAGAGATGATCCATGGCAAGGCGAAAAGATTGCCTAACCAGCAAGCACAATAGCATTACGTGAACCTCAGGTTTTAAGCCAGTAAACTATTCATAGATCAAATATAAATAATTAACGACTGAAAACCATCAGTCTGCAGATCCAATTTAAGCAGTAAACTCAAAAGAATTTGTTAATAGAAAATATAGGAAAGTAAAATTTGGTTGAACAAAACAGTCAATAGGAAATCAAGCATCATGCCAAGTAAAGCATTATGCCATCATCATAATTTAGCTGGCAAAGCATGGAAGAAGAAAAACTCTTTGGAAGGGTACAACGTATTGGAGCAAAGAATAAAAGCATATGCACATATCTTGGGCATGATCAGCTGCTACTAATTTTTGGGCAACCCGGTCTGAATGATGAACATAATTGCTACATTATGAATAAATTCAATGTCGGGGGTAGTGGTGTTACATTCTTAGTGATGAACTCGAGGTAGTTATGTGCAATAGAGCGATACCCCGCTAGGTGAAGGTACTTTTCTATATCTGTTGCCAATGAGTGAATACTTGCTGCAATAATCCGTAACCGCCGAAGAACATATACATTCAAGTTAATAATTATGAGTTAATCGTTAATTTGCAGGGGAATCAATCTCGAAAAAAAATTGCAGGGGAATAGATACTCTGAAATATCAACTAAAATGCAGTTTACATAACATGGTAAGTATTTTAGTATTTTCTACTTTTCTAGGGTAGCCAAAACCTAGACAACAAAATGGAAAAAAGCTAGCAACAGCAAGAAATTAATTGTTCACCTGGATGGTGCAGTCACACAGTAGGAAAGACCACCAACAGTAATAGAATGACCAGAATATTCAAATTCTTTTCATATGTCGAGAAAGTGAACCAAAAAATTCAACTGCACTTCCTATATATAGAAGCTGCAAGAAACAAAGAAAGCGTGTCAGCACCTAAACATACATGTAAGTGCTTACCCTACTGTAGCTACTACAGCTCTGGAATTGAAGCCTGTACCTGGTAAATAAAATACAGGTTGGTAATCAGTGCATAATGCAGTATGATGGGCATGCTCGAATGTACAACTACTTTATTGGATATGAGCCTTGCTGCCCACGAGAATTCTTTGATCTTACTGGAAGCACAACATGGAAGCCTTGAAAATAGAAAGCCTCTCGTAGGGCACGGACTTTATCAGATCAAGTAGTCAACATGTGAAGCATTGCAATAACAGACCCTCCAAATTCAGCACGAAGTCCACTGTTAATTCTTGTGGGGGCAAAACACCTTCCAGGTGACATTCTAACTACATAACAACAAGTTTACCATAAGCCAACTTGCAATGGAATAGGACATCACTAAGAAAAAATGAAGTTCAATATTCTTATCATATATTGATAACAATTAATAGAGAAATGCCAACCATAGCATTTCTAGAGAAATTCATCAAGACAGGTCACGGATGACAATGATGCCTTTCAAAAAAATAGATAACATTAGACTGTGGTCTACTCAAAATAACCACGCTCATTGTCCAGGTGCTCCTCCCTTGACCCCCATCAAGAATTTTAATCCAAAAAAGCAGCTCCACACCCTGAAATTCTCCCTGACCCAACAATTCACCCACTGATCTGAACTAAAATGTAGTTGCTTACACCAAAATGCGCACCATATCGCCCCACCAAAATCCAGCAAAAAGTAAACGCTTACTCGAGAGGCACGGGTCCTTGTCAGAGAGACCTTCCCGTCCGCTCCACAGACTGCCATAGTTCTTCTGCAGGGCCTGATTCATCTATTTTCAGTACGGAAGTTCACCACAAATGTAATCTCCTTTTCAGTATGGTTCCTATTCTTTAACAAGGAAAGAAGATCAGGACCTCTAGGCGTGTCAATTGAATAAGCTTATGGGACCCAAAGATTATGGATATGAGCTAGATTCGTATACTTAACAAAATATTGCTTGCTATTTTGCATCACTACAAACACAGAACCAAAAAATAGAGGTAATAACTTTCACATTAGAAGAACTGCTATAATAGATCATGCACGTGTTTCACATCACCACTACATCTCAATAATTTTGACTTGTGAGATTGGGAATGAATCAAAATAGAAGTGGAACCGTGGGGATTACAGTGATAACTCCAGAACATGTAGGGTTGCACCAAGACCATTTGCTCCTCTTCCTCATCCGTGGAGTAAGCCATGTCTTCAGCCACGTCCATCCTGTACAACGGCAAGGAGGAGGACAGAAGACGGTAGGGAGGCAGCTGGTGGAGTAATCCAAGGTCGAGGAAGGGCCTTGCTTGTCCGCCCGCTGTCCCCAATGCCGACCTCCACTTGCAGGTGAGGCGGGCATGACGGGGAGGAAGATGACGCCGGTGCAGCCCTCCCGTGCTCCTCCTCGTGGGCCAACGATGTAGAGGAGGGCAAGACAAGCACACGTTGGTATCTGGCGGCGGAGGACGGGCGAAATCGACCGGGATCTGAGTAGAAAAAATGGCGGCGGCTAGGGTTCCCTGGAGAGGACGGGGGTAGGTTTGGGCAAATAAAACAAGGAGAAAATGGAGGAGGAGATGAGGGAGGGAGGACAAGGAGGGGGGCTGCCCTGGCCGGCGGCGCTATTTGCCCGTACTCGGCGGCGAAGCTCTGATCGCCACGGCTGTTCTCTCCACAGTCTTCCTCAGCAAAATGATAGGCGAAATGACCATTTTGCCCTCGGACATGATGCGGAACCACAGGAGGCGCCACCACGTCTCTCTCCTCTCTATCTCAGACACACGCGATGCCAAGAGGATGCTCTCACCAACAAGCGGGCCACGTACGATGCTGGCCCCATAAATCAGTGACCGTGGCTGGCTGAATGTACAGGATGGGTAGAACCTCAGAGCCAAACAGTTGTCTTCACGGACGGCCAGGATCGACCAGACCATCTGATCCGACGGCAGGGAACATAGATGACCTGAGAGCAAAGGGTTCCCTGCGGCTATATTTTGAAGGATGAATGCAGCAGTTTCTAACGCCTAACCCCAAAACGATATAGACAAGTCAGAAAGAGACGCCACTACCTTCGCGCACGCATGCCACTAACACATGACCTGATCATGTCGGCGTTTCTACGGTTTCCGCTCCGGTCTGGCGATCGGCGATCCTAGAATCTCGCGACTCCGTCTGGTGATCTCGATCCAATCTCGTGATCATCCATTTTCCTCCTACTTCCTCGTGTCCTCTTCTATCGCAGTCTCCGGGTCGCCTCCGAGTTTCGGATCTTCTCACAGACTCGGGGTGATCAAGGGGCAAACCTGGTTTGCTGCCCACCCTTGGTCTGTGTTAGTGATCGGCTTGGCAGTGCGGCAAAGATGGCTGGGAAGGGTACGCTGGCGGTGGTGGATCAATCACTGGCGGCCGGCGGATCCGATCTTCGGTCGGCTCCGGCGGTTACCACGATTCCTGAGAAAGGGAAGGCGACCGATTATGGTACGGCTGGATCGTCTTCAGCGGCAGATGATGCTGTGACTGAGATGATGCAGAAGCTGAATCTTACTCCGCAGGAAGCCACTCCTTTCATTCTGGAAGATGAAGGGGATGATGATCTTCAATATCCCGAATGGGCTCTGGTCGGTAAAGTCCTGGCTCCCAATACTTTACATGTCAATACTATAATGGCTGTTGTGAAACCGGCATGGGGGAACCCGAAGGGACTGATAGTACGGCCTATGGGTCCAAATATGTTCTTGGCTGAATTTGGATCAGAAGCAGACAGATCTCGTGTGAAAAAAGGAGGTCCTTGGTGTGTTGGGAAACATGCAATCCTCCTGAAGGACTTTGATCCTCGAATCAAGCCGGAGAAGGTTTTGTTCAATGAGCTTACTGTGTGGGCTCGTATTCTGAACTTGGGTTATGAGCTGATGAATTCAGATAGAAGAAAGCCTTTGGCATCTCGTCTGGGAACAGTGGAGTTTGTGGAGGTCGATGAAAATGGCAAGGCCTGGGGTTCTTACCTCCGAGTTTGCGTCACTATCGATGTCACAGTTCCATTCATGCGTTGTGTTTCAGTTTTCTCCAAGAAAAGGAACGAGACAGTTTTTTATGAGGTGATGTATGAGAAGCTCCCGTTGTATTGTTTCTCATGTGGCAGGCTGGGTCATTCATCTCTGCTATGTCCAACTCCTGCCGAGAGAGACTCTGATGGAAAACTGCCATACAATGGAGAGCGATTGTGTGTCCCTGACCGCAAAAAGAAGGATGTGAGAGGGTCTTCGGATCATTCTCGGTCTAGCAAAGGATCATGGACTGGTACTGAACAAGGCTCAGGCTCACATGCGTCGGTGCCTGACAATCGGAAGAAGAAGGCGGACGGGCATGAGGTCGCGTCGCCTGTGAAAAAGACCATACGTGCACGCAGAACTACGGCACGCAATGGTTCTACTGCTGATACTGGAACTGATCCAGATGCAGCTGCACATGGTTCAGATAGGAACCGGTTTTCAGGCCAAAAAAGAAAACAGAAACAAGTTTATTTACCCAAGGCTCCTGCATCTACCTTGCTGTTGACAAATGTGCATCATGAAAAAGGACAGATAACTGGAAGTGAAGGTGACTCTGTTTTAGATGATTCACACAAGAAACAAAGGACTAGCATGTCACGATCGGCGGATCCGGCGGCGGCTGTGGAGCAGCCCCGCCAACCGCAATGAGTATTCTCTGCCTGAACTGTCGCGGACTTGGGTCTGACGCGACGGTTGGCGAGATACGTTGGCTCATAACAACGTACAGACCCTCCTTCCTCTTTCTCTCAGAGACCAAGATGAAGGACAAGCAAGCCCAGAATTTTATGTGGACTTTTGGTTACTCGGGTAGTTTCGCTGTTAGTTGTGATGGCCGAAGTGGAGGCCTTGCACTTTTCTGGCTGCAGCAATTTTCTGTTGATTTGAAGGGCTTCAATTCACACTGCATAGATGTGACTGTTTCATCGGAAGGGGTGGCTCCATGGCGGATTTCTTTCGTCTATGGGGAGCCATGCAGAGATAAACGTCACGAGTTTTGGAGCTTGTTGCGGCGTCTGCGATCGCAAATGGAGGGTCCTTGGCTAGTTTGTGGAGATTTTAACGAAGCACTCTTTCAGGAAGAGCATGCGGGACCTGTCCTTCGATCTGAAGCGCAGATGGAATTATTCAGGAGTTGCTTGGATGATTGCGGCCTTGTCGATTTGGGTTATTCAGGTCCAACCTTTACATGGTCGAACAAACAAGACAGCGAAAACTTGGTGCGAGTGAGACTCGATCGGGCGGTGGCCAATGGGGCTTTTAGTACCCTATTTGATGATGCTAATGTTCAAAATATTATAACCACTACCACTGATCACTTCGCTGTGTTTATTCGTCTTCAACAGTCTGTTCAAAGTAATCAAAGGAAACCGGTTCAGACAGGTTTTCGTTTTGAAGCAGCATGGCTTCGTGCACCGGACTATAGGGAGACATTAGAAAATGCATGGCTGGCAGCGAATGATGGGACTTACTCTCTTCAATCAACGTGGGATAGTCTCCATTCTGTTGCTGATTCGTTGCAAAAATGGAACCGAGATGTTTTCAGTTCTGTGCGGAAGGAAATCAAGCAGTTAGAATATAAACTAAGGGCTATTCGTCTTCAGCCTAGATCAACTGCTAATGACCGGGCCGCTGTTTCTGCTGAACGACGCTTATGCGAGCTTTTTGAGCGTGAAGAAATTATGGCAAGACAACGCTCGCGAGTCGATTGGCTTAAAGAAGGGGATCGTAACACGACATTTTTTCATGCACGTGCTTCGGCTCGTCGACGTACCAACAAAATTAGAGCTTTGGTTCGTGATGATGGTACAAGATGTGAGGATATTCCCAGTATCAAAGGTATGGCTGAACGATTCTATGGTGATCTGTTTACTTCAGAATCCTTTGATGATGATGCAGTTATTGATGCAATCAGTCCGAGAGTGTCACATGATATGAATGATGAACTTACTAAACCATACTTGGATGATGAAATCAAATCTGCTCTCTTCCAGATGGGTCCTACTAAAGCGCCTGGTCCAGATGGGTTCCCAGCTCTCTTTTATCAAACTCACTGGGATCTGCTTAAGGACAGTGTTTGCTCGGCTATTAGAGGCTTTTTAATGGGTGATGGTATCCCTGAAGGTTTTTGTGATTCAGTTATTGTCTTGATTCCAAAGATAAATAATCCTGAGCACCTTAAGAATTTCAGGCCCATTAGCCTTTGTAATGTGCTGTACAAAATTGCATCGAAGGTACTAGCTAATCGCCTGAAATTAATCCTGCCTGTGGTGATTTCTGAACATCAAAGTGCCTTTGTACCTGGGAGGTTAATTACAGATAATGCCTTGATTGCTTATGAATGTCTTCATACTATCCGAAAGCAGCGTGCTAAGAGACCATTTTTTGCTTTGAAAATTGATATGATGAAGGCTTATGACCGTGTTGAGTGGGGTTACTTGCACAATTGTCTTAATAAATTGGGTTTCTCTCCGGAGTGGATTAGCACAGTGATGAAATGTGTCACCAATGTTCGGTATGCTGTTCGGATTAATGGAGAACTCACTTCAACGGTTGTTCCCACGAGGGGGATCAGACAAGGGGATCCTATTAGTCCCTACCTCTTTTTACTTTGCACAGAGGGTTTGTCTAGTCTGCTGTTTCATAAGGAGTTAGTGGGGGTTCTACATGGAGTTCGTAACGGCCGCTCAGGCCCGCCTATTTCCCACCTCCTATTTGCAGATGATAGCATATTCTTTGCTCGGAGTGATCCTAAGAGTGTACAGGCTTTGAAGGATACTTTGTCTATATATTGTGAGGGTTCTGGACAGAAGGTGAATTTGGATAAATCTTCTATTTTCTTTGGGCTTCATTGTGCTGAGCAAGTGAAACTCGAAGTGATGAATCAGTTGGGAGTGGCTAATGAGACACTTCAAGACACATATTTGGGCATGCCCACAGGCATTGGACGATCACCAAAAGTTTCTTTCCAATCTATTGTGGCAAGAGTTTGGAAGCGTCTTAACGGAGGATCGGATCGGCCATTGTCTCGTGCCGGCAAAGAAACTTTTCTGAAGGCTGTTATTCAGGCCATTCCAACTTATATTATGAGCTGCTTCCAATTACCAGTGTCAATTTGTGACTCTCTTCGAAAGGCCATTTCAGATTTCTGGTGGGGAATTGTGGATGGGAAGAAGAAGATGCATTGGCGTAGTTGGGAATGGTTGTCTACTCCAAAACAACTAGGTGGTATGGGTTTCCGTGACCTAATCTTGTTCAACCAGGCCATGCTTGCTAGACAGTGCTGGAGATTACTCACCGATCCATCATCTTTGTGTGCCAAGGTTCTCAAAGGCCGGTACTTCCCCGATTGTGATTTCTGGGAAGCACCTCAGCCACGTTCAGCTTCTTTTACTTGGCGCAGCATTTGCTATGGTATGCAATTGATAAAGTATGGGGCTCGGTGGAGTGTGGGTGATGGGAAGAAAATAAAGGTGTCAACTGATCGTTGGATCCCTGATTTTTGTCCTGGTTCGTTTCGACTTCTGGCGCCCCTTCCTAATGGCGCAACAGTGGATTTCTTGCTTTCAGAAGACAGCTGTTCATGGGACGCATCAGTGGTGCGCTCCATTTTTGAAGAGGACGTTGCGGATCAAGTTTTACAGATCCCGATCAGCCGGCGTGGTGGAGAAGATTTTATCTCCTGGCCTCACACTCGGTTTGGCGATTACACTGTTGCTTCTAGTTATAGTCTGGCACGCTCTGAAAAATTCTATCTCGACCGTAGCAAGCAAGGTGGAGGCGCTCACTCGAGCACACAGGCAGATGGTTCTCTTTGGAAAAAATTATGGGCGATCAAGGTTCCAGGGAAAATGAAAATAAACCTTTGGAGATTTGCCCATAATTGCTTACCGTCTGGTGATCAATTGTGTAGAAGACACATTCCTGCTTCAGCTCACTGTATATACTGCAATAGACTTGAGACAATTGAACATGTTCTTTTGTTCTGTCAATATGCAAGGGAGGTCTGGGAGGAAATTAAATTGGTGTACCGTGTACATCTAAAGAAGAAATTATTCACCTGTCCAAGAACTTGGCTCCATGATTTTTTATCAAGAACAACGGACAGGGAACAAATGATTCTTACTGTGGTGTTTTGGCACCTATGGATTAATCGGAATAGCACAAGGAATGGAGAAAATATGAGAAGCCCACATGCTATTTCCGAACAGATCAAAGCATATGCGGAGATGATTGAATTGCATCTTTTCAAATCGGCTACTACCACTAGGCGTGAGATTGATACTTCCATGTTTCGTTGGTCTCCGCCGCCGGAAGGGACGGTTCTTATTAATGTTGATGCAGCAATCTTCTCCTCTTTTTGTCGAATGGGGATTGGCATCGTGATTCGAAACCACAATGGTGAATGTCTTGTTGCATGCAGCGAGCTTCGAGAGGAAGTCACGGCGCCTGAAATGGCTGAAGCGCTGGCGGTGCGTCGCGCTATGTCCCTTGCTGATGAAGAGGGTTTCCGCAAGCTGTTGGTAGTCTCGGACTGCCTTTCAGTGATCCATCGCATCAACTCAGTGATGCCAGATCGTAGTCCTGTTGGAGTCGTGATCCAAGACATCAAGGCTCTAGCTAATAATTTCAGTGACATCTCGTTTAGCCATGTTTATCGTCAGGGTAATGAGGCGGCACACATTTTAGCTCGCTCTGCTGAGCGCTTTTCTTCTATTGTTTTTAAAAACTTTGCCCCGGATTGTATCCGGCAGACTCTCTGTAATGATTTGTTATGATCAATAAAGTGTTGTATTCTCAAAAAAAAAAAGTCAGAAAGAGACATCATGGACCTTACACTATCGAGCAAGGTGCGGTTACGTTGCTCAGACATGCCGTTACGCTGTGGCATTCCAGCTGGCGTATGCTGTGGCACAATTCCATATGCTTTGGGATGTGCCTTGATACGTTCATTTTGCATCACTATTTTGTATCATAATTTACTGTTATTCATTGATATATTTCATATTTAGAGATGATACTTATGTTGTTTCCTCTTTTTTTACATGTTTGATGATCATTGGAGGATTTGCTGCCGGAGTCAGGATTCTGCTGGAAAAGGACCGTCAAGACACCATATTTCGGAAGATCAGGAAAATTCCAGAAAAATACCAGAAAATTATATTTTACCAAAAGACTCCGGAAGCCAGAAGGAGGAGTCGAGAGAAGCCAGAGGGCAGGCTCACACATAGGGGGCGCGGCCTGGCCTCTGGCCGCGCCGGCCCTGTGTGAGGCCACCTTGGCCCACTCCAGGTCTTGACCCTTTGCGTACTTCATCGTCCCCAAAAACCTAAGTCAAGGGGGGCTCAGAGATAGACACCGCCGCCTCTGCGGGGCGGAAAACGCCAGAGAGAGAAAAGCTCTCCGGCAGAGAGAAATCTGTCGGGGAAATTCCTTCCCGAAGAGGGGAGATCGTCGCCATCGTCATCACCATCGCACCGGACTTCATCGGGATCATCATCATCATCTCCATCATTATCACCTTCATCTTCACCATCACCACGCCATCCTGCTGTAACATCTTGAGTTGGATCTTGTTAAATTCTTAGGGGAAACTTTTCCGGTGTTGATTACTCTTGTGGTTGATGCTATTGAGTGGAACCGTTGAATTAAGGTTTATGTTCAGATTGTTATTTACCATCATTTCACCTCTGATCATGATCCATATGATATCTTGTGAGTAGTTCATTTAGTTCTTGAGGACATGGGAGAAGTCAAGTCGTTAGTAGTGGAATTATGTTGAGTAATATTTAATGGTTTGATATTTATTTGTTGTGGTGCTATTTTACTAGTGGTGTCATATGAACGTCGACTATATGATACTTCACCATTTATGGGCCTAGTAAGATGCATTGTGTATTTGGCTACCAACTGTGGGGTTGCTGGAGTGACAGAAACCTAAACCTCCATTGGGAAACCATTGCACCAGGGAGCGTAGGATCTTAGAGTTTAAGGCTGTGGTTAGATTTATCTTAATTACTTTCTTGTATTTGCGGATGCTTGCAAGGGGTATAATCACAAGTGTGTATTTATCCTAGTAAGGGTAGTGCGCTAGCACAGGTTCACCCCCATAACACTTATCAAACTAGTAAAGATTATTTAGCGGAATGAAGCGAAAGCACTTGACAGAAACTCCCGTGTGTCCTCAAGAACGTTTGGTCATCATAAGTTACACAACCGACTTGTCCTTTGCTGAAGAAAGGATTGGGCAACTTGCTACAATTATTACTACTGTTTTTTATTTACTCGCACTTTATTTATTTGCATTACCAAATACCCCTGAAAACCCGTTTGCTAGTATTTACAGTGAAACCTTGATCAAAACCACTTGTCAACACCTTCTGCTCCTCGTTGGGTTTGACACTCTTGTTTATCGAAAGTACTACGATACACCCCCTATACTTGTGGGTCATCATGCCTCAAACTTGAAACTCAGATACTCGCCCCCTCGGTCTGAGCGAAGGTGCTTGATCTTTCTATCGAGTTGATTTTTGACCTCTTTCTGAAATTCCTTAAACTTTTCAAAGGTTTCAGACTTGTGCTTCATCAAATAGATATACCCATATCTACTCAAATCATCAGTAAAGGTCACGAAGTAACGATAACCATTGCGCGTTGCGACGCTCATTGGTTCACACACATCCGTATGTATGATTCCCAACAGGTCGGATGCCCGTCAAACTAATCCTGTGAATGGCGTCCTAGTCATCACTACTAGAAAAAAGGCTACCCGCAGCGCACGGGTTTTGGTTACCCGTAGCGCATACCCCGTGCGCTGCGGGTAGTAT
Organism: Dactylis glomerata; assembly: GCA_007115705.1. Taxonomy (NCBI): domain Eukaryota; kingdom Viridiplantae; phylum Streptophyta; class Magnoliopsida; order Poales; family Poaceae; genus Dactylis; species Dactylis glomerata. Next base: position 8,096,574 of record QXEO01000291.1, read on the forward strand.
GCCACTGGTAATATGTTACCCGTAGCATATGGGGTTGTGCGCTATGGGTAATATAGATACCCGCAGCGCACCACATAATGCGCTACGGGTAAACTAACACATGCGCCACAGGTAAATTTTGAAAATTAAAAAAACAATTTTTTTTTTGAAATCCTCCTGCAATCGAGCACCCTGCACACAGCACACTGCCCACGTGGTTACTTTATTACGTACACACTAGTAACAATTTACAAAGAACACCCTAACTGGTAGATAATTTATAGAGAACACCCTAAAAAAACTATGTCTTCCTCCACCGCCTGGCTAGAGCTCCTTGTCGCCGGTGCTCGCCGCCCTTGCCGAGCGGAGGCATCCTAATGGGCATCGGGCGGAGACCCTCTGGAGGCAAACAGAGCTCCGCCACCGAGGCTCCTTGCATATGCGGGCCCCTTCCTCGACGGCTCGACCTGGCCATGTTGTCGACCACGACAGCGGAGGTGTAGGACAAGCAGGCGGCGACAATAGCGGCATCGTAGTAGAAGAGGTAGGAAGCATCGCAGTAGGAGAGGCAGGAGACGTCACCGTAGGAGAGGCAGACAACGCCACCGTAGGAAAGGCAGGTGGCGTCAACAGCGACGACTGCCGCTCGCAAGCAAAACGAGGTGTGACGCTGCGAAGCCTATCCTGACCTTTGCGTGTATCATTGACATCTTGCGTTCAGTACTGACCAGTTGCCTATCAACCAATCTTTGTTTTGAACGGGCCTATCAACCAATCACAACGATGGAAACACACGCACACGGATGTGTGTTTGTTTGAGTGGACCTATCAACCAATTACAACCAAGGAAACACATGCACATGGATGTGTGTTTATTTGAGTGGATATGAACCGTAGGATATGCGCAGAGACATCCAACGGCGGTCCGTATATATTGACTCGTCTTTGCAGCTTTTTGCACGACGCGACGCAAAGTCTGCCTCGAGCGCGGGTCCCTGCTGCTTCGATGCGTAAAAAAATTCCACCAATTTATTCGTAGCGCACCAACTGCCCGGTGCGTTACAGCTAGTTTATATACCCACAGCGCATGTATATATGGTGCGCTATAGTTAGCACAACTATCCGTAGCGCACCAAGTTATATGCGCTACGGGTAAGTTGGGGAGGGCACCGCCTTCAGGCCTACAAATACCCGTAGCGCACTAAATATATAGTGCACTGCAGATATGTGACTTACCCGCAGCGCATGTGCTGAGGTGCGCTGTGGGTAAATACCCACGGCGCACCACATATTCAGTGCGCTACGAACAGCTGTGCTACCTATAGCCGTTTTCCTAGCAGTGCATTTTTCTAAAAAGGCACGGCTCGCACGTGTCAAAGAAATCAAAATCCATTGACCCGAGAAGACCATCATTATGGAGCTTCTTCATGCGTTTTACGTCAACATGACCAAGACGGCAATGCCACGAGTATGTGGCATTATCATCACTATGCTTGCATCTCTTGGCATCAACACTGTTGATATGTGTAACATTACAATCATGATCCAAAATATATAAACCATCACGAATAGGCGCATAAACATAGAAAACACCATCTTTAGAAATGGAACAACCGTTTGTTACAGATTTGAAATGGTATCCGTCTCACGATAACTGAGATCCACTCACAATGTTCATACTCAAAGCTGGAACGTAATAATATTTATTTAAAACTAATATCATCCCGGAAGGAAGCTGTAGATGCAGAGTGCCGACAGCCACGACGTCCACACGCTGACCGTTTCTAACCCGCATTGTCACCTTGTTCCTCTCCAAGCGCCGCTTATTTCTCAGATCCTGCTGAGAATTACATATGTTAGCAACAGAACCGGTATTGAATACACACGTGTTACTACGGGCACTTGTAAGATAGATATCAATTATATTTATATCAAATATACCTTTGTGTATAGCAACAACCTTGCCGGCCTTCTTGTCTTCAAGGTACTTGGGGCAGTTGCGCTTCCAGTGACCATCCTCTTTGCAGTAGAAGAATTTGACTCCGGGCTTCATCTTGGGCGCCTTGGGAGGACCGACAACACGCTTGCCATCCCTGTGAGGCTTCTTTTCCTTCGGACCCTTTGTCGACTTACCAGAATTCTTAAAGTCCATAGACTTTTTGACCAGCAACACATTGTGCTCCTTCTTGATTTCCACCTCCGCAGTTTTGAGCATTGATGGCGTGTAGATGTCCGCCCAGTTGGGAACCCCAAGAGGAAGTTATGATGAGCACAATAGCAAGTCTTCCCTCAGTATGAAACAAAGGTTTATCAAACCAATAGGAGAAAGAACCAACTTCCGAAGGTTGATGCTCGCTAGCTTCGCGATAGCTCTGGACAATTTATATATGGCGCCTTGTCCAGGGCGTAGCTTTGCACCAACAGCAACGTGGAACCTGCACACAACACAACCAAGTACTTTGTCCCAACTTACACTGAGGTTATCAATCTCACCGGTTTGCTGTAAACAAAGATTAAGCGTATCGAGTGGTAAAAGATAGTAGTTTGCAAGAATGTAAATAAAGCGAGTAAATGGTAAACGGTAATAACAATGTAAAAGAATGGACCGGGGTCCACAGTTCACTAGTGGTGTCTCTCCATAAGATAAATAACATGCTAGGTAAACAAATTACAGTTGAGCAATTGATAGAATGAAGCAAGCATACAAATGTCATGAGGATCACTATGAGATTCACTTGGGCATTACAACATAATACATAGACCGTAATCCAACTGCATCTATGACTAATAATTTACTCGCCGGATGTCATCCAAGCAACCGTTGGGTATTAAGTTGCAAGTAACAGATTATCGCCTTAAGCAAAATGTGTAATGTAAACAACTAGCTGGAGGGCCCGCGCAATCGCGCGGCTAGCAATGGGACCTACTCCCTTCATATTGTATTATAGGGCAATTGTGTACTTTGAGATAAACTTTGACCTTTAATTTTAGTCAAAATAAAATAAAATATATTATATAAGAATTATACAATTGGATTCATATTCAAAAGAACTTTCCAATGATATAATTTTTATATCAATATCTTATATTTTTTAACTAAAATTAATGGTTAAAGTTTGTCTTAAAATACACATTTGCCTAATAATCCGGTATGGACGTAGTATTTGAATCATTATATTTAATATATTGATAATATTGATACCATTTTCTTGAACAACTGAAGAGAATAAGAGGTGAACATATATTGAAATTGTGTACTATACTCAAATCGTACAGCTTCCCTATTGCTTGCACGTTTCCAATTTGAGATAAAATTTTTGAACATGTTTAGTCCTCTCCTCCAAGTTCTTGTACGCAGCATAGGACTAACATGCATGCGTGTAGTGTACTGGAGGCACCATCTAGGCTTAAACGCTGATACCGGCGGTGGTGGTGCGAGGCCGCCGTGCTCACCTTTCTTGAGGTTAGGAAGAATGCCCCTGAGAGCAGATACGCAACGCCATGGCATGTCCGTGTGCTGCCGATGCATATTTTCGTATCATGCAAATCAATAGGCAATGGATCATGTCTAGCTTGTAAACGTCTACTTCATGAATTGCAAGAAATCTATTTATCTCAGGTCGATCCGGTGGTGCTCATGAATCTAAACAAATGAGATCACAGTGGCCTGATATAAGACGCCAGATCCTCTGCTATCATCATGTTTTGTTTGCCATATATGTGTCCATCGATCCAAAATCCAGACGACCGCACAACGCATACACGGTCTCTGTCGCTTCGCCGGAGCAATATTATCAACACTGTCGCCCTGTAGACTCACAGGCTTTGTCGGCAAGCAAGATCGTAAACGCTCTCGCGGTTGTCGCCTCAGAATTTATGAGACGCTTTATGCACGACTGTTGCCGGGGGATGCTGGCATCTGCAGATTCACTCAATATCCAAGTTGCTGCAGCTGCCTGCATGGCAATTACATACGTTGCGGAACTAAAATTATACATGGATCAAAGTTGTGCCCGATTCAACTCAACGATTCAGATATCACCCGCTTGTGTTGCAGCCAAGCAGATCCTCATCGAAGTCATGATCTCGGCTTTAGCATGAAGACGTTGCTGGTTCCAGAAGTGGCGGAGTGAGGCCGCTCGGACTTACCTTTCCTGAAGCTAGGTATAGCAAGATTCCCCCGAGCCGTCGTGTTGCTGGGGGCGGACATAAATATCCCTGGCAATCGAGTTTGATCTTGATGGCTGTCTACGTAGATTGGATTATATTGCACAATCAGCTGTCTTGGAAAGTCACGCCGACATGGACTCCTACTCCCGTACGTCCCTAGCCATATTTTCTTGGTAAAAGATATTAATAGGCGCCGCATGCTAAGCAAGTTTATACGGCGGGTACGTTTTTTCTATAAGAGAGAGTACATATATGCATGTAGGGAATCTGATGACATCATTGCATTAATTGCTAAATTTGAAAATTTAAAATAATTTATCTCTTAAACCGTTAATCCGATTAGTGATCAGTTTTCACCGTTAAGTTCGTCTCGACGAGGCCTTCAAAACTAGATCCCATGTTATTATATTTTGACTAACTTTTTTTCAGCAGATCAGTTGCCAGATTAAGTTAACACAGTTACCTGATTAGTACCGAATAGTTACCATAATAATAATGCATAGTTATAGGTGACGTTCTACATTATTTTTTAAACATCATAATGATCTACACTATTATGGGTAACGAACTGATAACTATTTAGAACTAAGTAGTGTATAATATGCTAATGACGTGATAATAATCTGGCAAAGATCAACAACCAAGTCACTTTTTAATCTGGAACCTAAGTAGTGATAATCCGGCAAGTATGTGATACTAATCTGGTAATTGCTGATGAAAAATAAAAGGTATCAAAATATACCAATATGGGATTTAGTTTCGAAGATCTCTTTGCGACTAAGCCAACGGTGAAAACGGAACATCAATCGGATCTATAATTTGTGAGATAAAATATTTTGAAATTTGAAAAAGAGAGAATCTTGGATGACATCACTCATTTGCATGTATGGGAAAAGAAGGTATGAGGGGCATGCACATGGGCTCTAATCAGTTGCATATGGACTAATTAAATACATGCATATATGTATTAGAGACTAATTAATTATATACATGTGAGTGTGAGAGATTAATTAATCACATGCATGTAGAAGCCGCCGCACGACCTCTCAAATATGCGGCGCCACCGGGTAGTCCGGTCCTATTTTCTTAGGCGTGGGGGGAAGGACATTGTAGATCGACACCGGCCCGACGTGCGTGGAACTTAATCTTAGCCGTTGTTTTGCCTGTATTATTTCTAGCTAATCTTAACCATTGGTTGTTAGTTGTTTTAATCTATACCTATACCTATATATATATACCTAATAATAAAGTACGCAAGGGTTTCATGGTTTGGTTCTTCCGTCGCTGGTCTCCAATCAATTCAAATCGATCGCTACGTGTGGACCTATGCTGTGGCCGACACAGTCAAGAGGCATCGTCGATTCCACATAACCGTGTTCTACTCAAGTAAGAAGATCCATCCCAATATATATATATATATATATATATATATATATATATTATAAATAGTGGGCTACCACCGGTGGTAGCTATACACCCCTTTACAGCCATCGATCAATCCTATAGAAACATTTCCACCGTAGATCTACTTAACGTCGTTAGACATATCGTTTTCTCTCTCCCACCTGACTCGAACGGCCAAATTTGCCCCGCACGCCTCTCTGTCCACCCAATCCTCACCACCACCACTTCTCTTCCTTTCCCCCACCTAGACCTCCACCACAGCAACTCCCGCGCCGGACCAAGCCAAGAACCCCGGCCGGCTCCCTCAACCGTCCGTCCGTCCCCATTCCGGCACGGGCGCTAAGCAACTTCCCTGCCCTAATTTACGTTCCACCGGCAGCGCTGCCGCTCCGCTCCCCGACCTCCCCCCAGGCACCATATCACCCGGCGCGTGCGACAGTGCCTCACTCGAGGCTGCACCCTCGGGAGCCCGACGCCCGGCCTCATCTCCCCCAGCAGAAAATAGCACCCTCGGCGCCGCATCATTTTTTCTTGACGATGGTGGTGGCGGGGCGAGTAGCTCATTGTGCAGGCCGCGGCCGACCAGGCGAGCACAAGCCCGACATGCTCTCATTGCCTGCGCCCGAATCACCGTCTTTTCCTGGTTGGGAAGGCGCTGAGATGTAGCTGGTGCACCACCGTCTCCACGCGGTGCGAGGTTGGTAGCTAGGACCGCCGGCCAGCTCCAGCCATCGGCCGAAGGTGGCATCAGGGAGGAAGGAGCAGCCAGCGCAAACGCGAGGTCGTCCACGATTTTTTTCGATTTGAATTTGCTTCAGATGCTTTTCTTCCGATCTGGATTTCTCTATATTTCTGATCCAGATTCCGTGTTGATTTTTTTCCCCACCGTCTCCCCCTGCCTTCCCCCCCACCTCACCCGACACACACCTCGGGTCATCAATGTCGGTCGGCCAGCTAGCATGCGGCGTGACCACCATCCTACTCGAGCCGGAGCTAGACTTCCATGATGCCGGGAAAGCTTCACCGCGCGTGCCGCTAGCTGATTTTCCCTGGGCGCCGCCCCTGCAAGGAGGTGCGAGTAGAGCTGGGCAGGCCTGTCAGCGAGGTTGCTTTTTTGCAGAAACGCACGAAGCGGTCACATGATGCAAGTGCACCAGTATCCATTTTATGTTGCTATTGTTTTCTCGATCTCTCGCTGTGACAACCCAGCCGGATCCAGCGTCGCCTGCACCTTCCAATCTGAATCTTTATTGTTTATTTTCGTTTTTATCTGTGTCTTTCTTGGTTTGTTCTTTTACGAATTCTAGCTTTCGTTTCAGTTGTTGTATCAAGATAAACGAGTTCGTACATGCAATAATTAATATTTTGTCATTCATTGATTAGTGCTCTTGGTATTATTCCAATCAAGTTTGATTTTGGCTTAACCATCTGGATTTTTTATTTGTTGTTGTCCTGGTCAGATCTACGCCTGAACCTCAACCATTTTACTGTAGGGATTAGATTAGCCTGAAACGGCCTCTACTTTTTGAATTTTTTTCCAAAAGAACCTGCAGTGACCCTAGTTGTTAAAAGAATAGACTAGACTAGTCAAGGCATATGGTGACGGAAAGGTAGTAACAGACGTTATCCAGCACGAATCACACTATTACATCTGACGGTCCTGCATGCATGCGTAGCTACCACCGGTGGTAGCAAATCCGCGTCGTAAATATATATATAGAAACTCTATTAGACCCCCTGGGTGCAGAATAACTATTCTGCACCCGGGTCCATCGTCGAGCCAGACCGCACCTGGTTCATCTAACGTAGGGCGACCTAGCCCAGACCCCACCACCGAGTTGATGTTGTATTTTTCCGATTTCTGTTTACATCGACGGTTTTATATCCATGGTCGTGAGTTTAGGAGCTAACCCCACTTCGGCGAGATGGTAATTTTTCACCCACGGGTCAATGTGCAGACAGTTTCGGGAGTAGGAGAAAGGGATCTCGCGTAAGGGCCCGTTGAGCTCGCCGGCGGAGCTTCCCTCCGGCGATCCCTGGCGTGGATGTACCCGAGGGAGAGGAGAAGGCTGATGCTAGGGTCTCCTGTCGGCCGCGGAGGCGGGGGATTTGCTAGCGAGGCTTATATCATGTACTAGGAGTAGGCGCAGCGGAAGTAGATGGAGGCGGCGCTGAGAGATCTTACCAAGCTCCAGGCCATGGGCCTCGTCGCTAGCGTCGCGGGCAAGGCCGCAAGGAGAAGATCCTTTCGGTGAGCCCTCTCCCTCCCTCCTCTCCTCACATGTCGATTTTACGGCTATGTTCCCCGTTTATGCTTCAGATTTTCGGATTAATTGTGAGCGTGGTGTGCAGAGGTTCAGTTTGTAATCCCGAAGGTTTGAGCGGCTGGGCGGCCTCGACACTGCTTTGGGCGGAGCTCGCGGTCGGATTCGGTCTCGATGTGTGCGGAGCAGGGGCTGCGTGTCGCAGCTGCGCATCAAGAGAGAATCCGTGGCGCGCGCTCTCTGCGACCTCATCGCCGCTGGAATCGAGAAGGCCGGCTGTCTCCCCGACCTGGCTCTCCGCCAGACGCCGCCTCTGTAACTGAGCGCCAACAAATTCCGCAACATGTAGATCCCGTCTGAGGCACCATGGCGCCCTAGTGGACCTCCAAACATCGTGCAGATTGATTGCTTCAAGGCAGCCAACACCAAGTTTATCTGCACAAATCCAATTTTACAACGTGTAATAATGCAAAATGATCAACCAAAATCTTATGTCATGTAACCTGGCAATTTAATCAAGAATAATCTCACGATTGTGTAATCAGGCGATGCAATTAGGTATAATCATAAGTCAGAGCACCAGTCTTATGGTTGCATTGATGGATTATAGTTGACAAAAAATATGCTTTGCGTTGTTGAAGAAAGAAACGCAACATAATTTTCTTACGTTGGCTACCAGACTCATTAGTGGTTTTACAGCGGTGGTTTGAATAAAATAATTCATAGAGGCCCGATGGACTGGTTCCGTGGCATGCAACTTTTTTACGTTGCTTGAAGATTCTTACGTTGGCAGTTTCCACGGGTGCGGCTTGCACCGCGAGCGCGCGGGCTGGTCAGGCGCGTGGAATCGGGTGGGGTGCAGAATAAAGTCTGCACACAGGGAGTCAAATAGCGCGACTCTATATATATATATATATAGGAAAATGAGATGGTATCCCTAGGTGTACGTACTCCCACGTTCAATATACCTCATTTACAAGGGTATTATACCTCTTTATCATTTTTAATATACTTCATTAGTTAATACTAGATACCTCAAAGTGAGTTTTATGAAAAATTTCATTTGAGTCTATATATCTCATATTATTTGAGTATATACTGCATTTATGCACGTAAAAGTGATATATTAAAAAAATAAGGGTTTCGATGGAATTTTTTGCATACTACTTATATTGAGGTATATTAGAATAATTAATAAAGTATATTAAAAATGATAAATAGGTATAATACCCTTGTATATGAGGTATATTGAATATGGGAGTATGTACACCCAGGAGTATATAAGATGAGTCATATATATATATATATATATATATATATAGGTAAAATAACCAGGGCACCATGCTCAATACATATAAAATACGTGATGTTTTGTACATACCCCAAGGTATAATACCCTTGTATATGAGATATATTGAACGTGGGAGTACGTACACCCAGGGATACCATCTCATTTTCCTATATATATATATATATATATATATATATATATATATATATATATATATATATATATATATATATATGGGAAATAGTGGGATAGCCAGGTGGGTAGGTGTGCATATGCATCCCACCGTTGGATCTAGCACATGCAACATGGTGGTCTCTAAGTCTAACACCTCTGTCACTAACGCCGTTATATAGGGAGCACGACATGCATCTTTCACTTTTGTTTATTTTTCTCCTCCACGCACTAGAGATGTTTGTTCTAGTTTTGTTTTCATTCACATCCAACGTCTGCACAGGTGCGCATGGGGTTTCGGTCCCTATGCCAACTTTTGTTTTTCTTTCCAAACCGCACACTGTCCTTGTCTATCATTCCATGCATATTACCATGCCAACTTTTGTTTTTCTTTCCAAACCGCACAATGTCCTTGTCTATCACTCCATGCATATCCCTATGCCAACTTTTGTTTTTCTTTCCAAACCGCACACCGTCCTTGTCTATCATTCCATGCATGCATCTCCAGAGAGTATTGGTTTTCTTACGACTTGCTCCACTTTTGTTTTCTTTTCCAAAGTCGCACGCATCCGTCATTTTGTTTGAATCTTCTTTCTGGTTTGTTCTATCTCCCACTAGAAACTGGCCACTTTTGTTCCCTGTTCGTCGCATCCAATAAGGTGTATGAGCCGTATTTTCGTTTTTCTACAACCTGTTCCTACTTCCATTGACCACTAATCCGAAAAAATTCAAGAGCTCATCCTCGGATCATACTACACCCCGTCCTCTCTAAAACACCGGCCAAATTCCGGCGGTCCACTTGAAGGTTCGCCGCCCGCCTAGCTTTGTATTTTATCGTTTTTGTCTTTGAGGGATGCATGTGGCATTCTTTTAGTAGGCCATGCGGTCATTGTAGCTTTTGGAAACTTTCCACAACACATCGTACCGCCTATACAAAACAAGTGTAGGTTTTGAAAACTTTCCCACAACACCATATGCAAAACTTTCCAAAACACGACTTTGCATGCATGGTCATCCCATGCATAAAAACAAAACCTGACTTTGCATGCATGGTCATCTCATGCACAAAAACAAAACACGACTTTGCATGCATGGTCATCCCATGCACAAAAACAAAACCTGACTTTGCATGCATGGTCATCTCATGCACAAAAACAAAACCTGACTTTGCATGCATGGTCATCTCATGCACAAAAACAAAACCTGACTTTGCATGCATGGTCATCTCATGCACAAAAACAAAACCGGCTGCTCCTTTTGTGTTGGACGGAGATCATTGCTACCTAACGGAGCCACTCCAAGATCTGATCCCGCGGAGCATGTGCTCCTCATCATCCAACGGCTGCTAGGGTATGCACAGCTAGCCACCCGGCTAGCAAATCCGCGTCGATATATATATATATATATATATATAAAGTACGCAAGAATTCCATAGTTTGGTTCTTTCGTCGCTGGTCTCCAATCAATTCGAATCGATCGCTACGTGTGGGCCTATGCTGTGGCCGGCCCAGTCAAGAGGCATCGTTGATTCCACATAACCGTGTTCTACTCAAGTAAGAAGATCCATCCCAAATGACTGTGTCCTATTAAGAACTGTCGCACGTGGTTGTATATATATAGGAGATCACCTCCATCGAAAGAAGCGGCGACAACAGGTGAGCTCTGATACGTCTCAAACGTATCTATAATTTTTTATGCTCCATGCTTGTTTTTACACCATTTGCCAACTGTTTCGTTACACTTCGTGGCACTTTTATGCATTTTCCGGAACTAACCTATTAACAAGTTGCCACAGTGCCAGTTTCCTGTTTTCTGCTGTTTTTGTGTTTCAGAGTGATACACAGGAAATATTCTCGGAATTGGACGAAACAAGTTCCTGAAGTCTTATTTTTCCCGGGAGCATCCAGACATCCGAAGAGAGGAAGGAGAGGGGCCACAGGCCTCCCTCACACAGGGCTGGCGCGGCCCAGGCCCTGGCCACGCCACCTTGGTGTGAGGAGGCCTGGAGCCGCCTCTGACATCGCCCCTTCGCCTATAAGAAGCCTCGGGACGGAAAACCCTAGGGGAGTCGGCAATTTTCCAGAAAGAGTTCCACAGTTCCGCCGCCGCCATCGACAAATTTCGGGGGACAGAAGTCTCTGTTCCGGCACCCTGCCGGGACGGGGAAGTGCCCCCGGAGCCATCTCCATCGGTCGCCATCGCCGTCTCCGCCGTCTCCATCGACCTCACCGCCATCTCCATCAACCTTGCTGTCTCCTATGATGAGGAGGGAGTAGTTCATACCCGGGGCTGAGGGCTCTACCGGTAGCTATGTGGTTCACCTCTCTCTCCCATGATGTGATCTTTATGTGATCGTGAGCTTTGTATCATGTTGAACAAGTAGATGTTATTATTCAGATATTATGTGTACTCTAGTGGTGTTATTAAAGTAATCTATTCCTCCTGCCATGGTGTAACGGTGACAGTGCGTGCATCATGGTGGTACTTGGTTTAGGCTATGATTGTGATCTCTTATGGATTATGAGAATAATTATTGCTATGATAGTATTGAGTGATCTATTCCTCCTTTCATGGTATAATGTTGACAGTGTGTGCACCGTGTTAGTACTTGGTCTAAGTTGCAATGACATCTATCTTGAGTTGTGCTTTGATTTGGGTATCTCTATGAGTGGTGTTTGTCAAGTACTTGATGAACTTTAAGGGGTGCTTCTGTAGCCACTACACAATGATTAGTGTTATTTAATAGGAGAGTAATTCAGAGTACCATAGTGGAGAGAAGTTATTTATTTGTTCATTTATGTTATATTGTTGGGAGTGTGTCCACTAGTGAAAGTATGATCCCTAGGCCTTGTTTCCAAGCATTGCACACCATTTACTTGCTATTTTGTTACTTGTTTGCTCGCAGCGATATTTATTTCACATCACGTTTGCTACCTATAATCATCTATACCACTTGTATTTCACTATATCTTCGCCGAACTAGTGCACCTATACATCTGACAAGTGTATTGGGTGTGTTGGGGACACAAGAGACTTTCTGTATCGTAATTGCAGGGTTGCTTGAGAGGGATAGCTTTGACCTCTTCCTCTCTGAGTTCGATAAACCTTGGGTGATCCACTTAAGGGAAACTTGTTGCTGTTCTACAAACCTCTACACTTGGAGGCCCAACAAGTGTCTACAAGAATAGAGGTGCGTAGATATCAAGCTCTTTTCTGGCGCCGTTGCCGGGGAGGTAAGGTAAAAGGTACTCGCATCCTCCTGTGTGAGTGCTCGGAGTTATTTCCTTTAGATTCTGCAATTACATCTTTTTGTTTCTTGTTTTTATTTTCACTAGTTAGTGATGTGTGGTTGATGAAGGAGATTATTCTTCTTCGTCCCCCAGCAGCAATCCTTGTGCGTGGTGAATGACCAGCCCGTTGGGAACCCCAAGAGGAAGGTGTGATGAGTATAGCAGCTGGTTTTCCCTCAATTATGAAACCAAGGTTTAATGTCGGTCAGGAGAGGAGAGACAATGACGACTGAAGGTGATGCTTGCTAATTTGCGACAGCTGCGGACAATTTATATATGGCGCCTCGTCCAAGCTTTGCTTGCTAGCTGCAACGCGGAACCTGCACACACACAAACAAATACTTTGCTCCCAACTTACGATGAGGTTGTCAATCTCACCGGTTTGCTTGAAACAAAGGTTATGAGTGTATCGAGCGGAAAACAATATAGTATGCGAGTAAAGTAAACAGTACGAGAAAAGTAAACAGGTGATAGCAATATGATGTAAATAGGACCGGGATCCACAGTTCACTAGTGGTGTCTCTCCATAGATAAAATAACACATGCTGGGTAAACAAATTACAGTTGGGCAATTGATAGAATAAAGAAAACGTGATATGTCAAGAAGATCACTATGAGATTTACTCTGGGTATTACAACAAAATACATAGACCGCCATCCAACTGCATCTATGACTAATAATCCACCCCCGGGGATATCAATCCGAACACCCTAGAAGTATTAAGTTGCGAACAACAGATAATTGCATTAAGCAAAGTGTGTAATGTAAACAAAGCATATGCCCCTGAGCATATGAATGTTGTTTTCTCCCTAGTAGCAACAGCACATCTACCACCTTAAAGGTTTCTGTCACTCCCCCAGGTGAAATAGAGGCATGAACCCACTATCGAGCATAAATACCCCCTCTTGGAGTCACTAGCAACTACTCGGCCAAGATAGCTACTAACAACGGAGAGCATGCAAGATCATAAACAACATAGAGATAACAAAAGATAATATTCAGTATAGCAACTTAATCATAAACACCAATATTCATCGGATCCCAACAAACCAAACATGTAGAATTACATAACGGTGATCTCAATCATGTAGGGCAGCTCATGAGATCTAAACATGAAGCACATGGTGGAGAAGACAACCATCTAGCTACTGCTATGGACCCATAGTCCAAGGTAGACTACTCACTCATCGCTCCGGAGGCAAGCATGGCGATGAAGAAGACCTCCAGTGGCGATTCCCCTCTCCGGCAGGGTGCCGGGAAGAGCTTCTGGACCCTCCCGATCTTCGGGTCGACGGCGGCGGCGGATCGCGATGTGTTTTGGAAATATGATCGGGTCCTTAGGTTTTTCTCGTCGGGGGGTCTTTATAGGCGAAGGGGCATCGTCAGAGGAGGGGCCAGGCGCCCTCACACGGGGGTGGCGCGGGCCAGGGGCTGGCCGCACCGCCCCTGTGTGTGGGGCCCTGGTGGCCCCCCTCCTACTCCTCTTCGGATCTCTGGAAGCTTCCGGGTAAAATAAGACTTCAGGAACTTGTTTCGTCCAATTCCGAGAATATTTCCTGTGTATCACTCTGAAACACAAAAACAGCAGAAAACATGGAACTAGCACTGTGGCAACTCGTTAATAGGTTAGTTCCGGAAAATGCATAAAAGTGCCACTAAGTGTAACGAAACAATAGGCAAATGGTGTAAAAACAAGCATGGAGCATCAAAAATTATAGATACGTTTGAGACGTATCAAGCATCCCCAAGCTTAACTCCTGCTCATCCTCGAGTAGGTAAGTGATAACAAAAGAATAATTTTTGAGGTGACATGCACCTACACAATCTTGATCATATATGTAAGCATTGGTGAGCTGGGATCATAAGAACTTAAAACATGGGCATGAAGATATAATCATGACAATAAGAACTTAGAAACCATGTTGTAAACATGCAAATGAACACAAACAAAAGATCATGAAAATGAAACAATGAAAGTCAAACGTGTGTTCAAATCATAAGGAAAAACATACAAATGGTTTTCAGCTTGTCCTTTATGGAGAGCAAAACATAAATGCATAGGACACCTTCAAGTTTAAGAGGGCGACTAGATACAAATAATTTGAGAACAAGTGAAACCAATCAATATGAGTCAATCAATGAACTTTGGGACAATGCATATCACACTAAGAATGACAACTATGCTCTCTTAATGGTGCATAAAGAAAGAAGGTGGTGACTCAACATAAAAGTAAAAGAAAGACCCTTCGCAGAGGGAAGCAGTGATTGAGCATGTGCTAGAGCTTTTCATTTGTAAAACAGAGAGATAAAAATTGGTTTTGAGAGGTGGTTGTCTTTGTCAACGACTGGCAATGGGGTTCTTACTATCTTCCATACAAAAATGAAGCAAGTTTTTGAGAGAGAGATTGGCACTTTTGTGCTCTTTTATAAAGCTTGGCACTCCTCCCCACCTTTTTTTTCCTTTCACAAACCATGGCTAACCGATTCCATCGGGTGCCCACCAACATTCACTTTCCATGGAGGAGTGCCTTTTTTTCTTTCTTTTTTCTCTTTTTTTTTTCTTTTTGGAATAAGCAATATGGAAGATAGCAAATCCGACCACTACGTCCCCATGAGCTGAAAACAGTGTCACAAAACGAGAACTGTTTTGAAGGTTTTTGAAAGGTAGCACATGAAAATTTACTTTGGAATGGCTTACAAATACCATGCATAGGAGTTTATAGTGGACACAATGGCAAACTTTGGCTTTTAGGAGTTGGATGCACGAGTAGAGCTCATACTCAGTACAAGGCGAGGGCTAGCAAAAGACTGGGAGCGACCAACTAAGAGAGCAGTAATGGCCATAATCATGCAAAGCGACAAAGCGACATTAAAAGAAGCATACGATGGCATCAAAAGTCAAAAACTAAATGATCATGAAGGCTATTGGCAACTTTGTAAGAGTCTAACATGTGTGAGCATGCGCCAAGTCAACCCAAATAAAGCATCAAGGAGAAAACCAAAATAATGCTTCCATACAATAAAAACAACGCATGATTTTTTCAAAGGCTCATTAAGCAATCTCAGTTATTTGAGACAAGTCATGCTACAGCAAAACCACTAAGCATACTATCAAAAAGATATCAAGCATGACATGAAAAAGCTAAGCCGCAGTCTACACAAGCTCCTTCTTGTCCCACTATTTTGCACAAAGCTTTTTCTCTTTTCCAACACCATTTGAAATTTTTATAAACACCTCTTTTGATGAAAACCAATAAAGATCAGAGGCAAAAATACACCTTGATGAAAAGATATGACAAGATCTGAACGCAAATCAAGGCGAAAACGAAAACCAAAAGCAGTAGCAGAAAAAGTAGAACACTCGATTTTTAATAAGAGTGAAAACTAGAGCGTTCCTTGCAAATGAAAACGAGTACATCTCCTCCAAAAGAAATTTGTTGGGGTCCAACCATTTATTGCAGCAAACAAACAAACTAAACTAACTAAGAAAACTAAAACAACTGACGCTCCAAGAAAAACACATAGTGCATGAAGCAATAAAAATATAGCGTTTTGAAAGGTGACCTGATTTTTGCCGATGAAGAAGGGGTGCCTCGGGGGCATCCCCAAGCTTTGACGCTTGTACTTCTTGGATATTTCTTGGGGTGATGCATGGGCATCCCCAAGCTTGAGCTTTTGTCCATTCTTCAACTCATCTCATCATTCTCCAATCCCTACCCTTGAAAACTTCCTTCATACAAAACTAAACACAATTCTATTAGCAACATTAGTGCAAGCATAACATATAATCAATCCTCTATTTGCTTCAGGTTTCAACTCAAAACCACCACATATATAGCAAATACTACTGTAGCAACCTCCCCAAAAGTTCCATGATCAAAAGAACTCAAAAGAAAGCGATAAAGCGGCAAACACAAATATTGGCAGAAATCTGTCAAAACTGAACAGCTGACAAAGGTCGAATTTTTGAGGGATTTTCTGTTGCTCAAATCAAAAAGTGTTCAACTAAGAAAAGTTTGGATATAACCTGGGTCATATGCACAAGAAATCACAGGTCCAAAAGATAAACAGAGAATCTTCACGAATTTTTACGGTGCAGCACCGAAAACAGTTTCAGGACAGCAACATCCCCAAATCTTTACCTCACTCAAATTAGAGGCTTCTCTTGGCACAAAAACGAAATAAACAAGATAAGGAGTGGTCATTACAGTAGTAATGACTTCCAAGACTCAAATAAAAGAAAAAGTACTGAAAAGAAACATTGGGTTATCTCCCAAGAGTGCTTTTCTTTAACGCCTTTGAGCTAGGCGCAGAAAATTGCGAATCAAGTAATATCAAGTGATGAAGTGCTAGGATCAGCACGTGCTTTACGTCTCCCTTTCTTACCTTTGCTCTTGACTCTAGGAAAGACATGGTTATTGCAAGGTGGAGAGGTAAATTATATATTGCCTTTTCCCACATCGATGACGGCGCCCAGGAGCTTCAGAATGGATCTTCCAAGTGTGATTTGTCCTTTTCCTACGCATTCAATAACAAGATAATCAGTAGATATCATTCTTCCTAGGACTTTTGTAAAGACTCCTTCAGCTATTCCAAGGGGAAATATAGTGGCATTGTTAGTAAGAGAAATTTCTTCTCCTCCCTCAGAAAGCTTCCAAAGGTTCAAAGATTCATAAACATCCTTTGGCATGAGACAAAATTCAGACATAATATCACAACGAGCATGAAAAGTTTCACCACTAATGGTGATTTTAATCGTAGGATACCAACTCGAAGGTTCAGTATCTGTTGGCACATAATCAAAATGCTGGCGCAAAGTATTGTAGCAAGAATTCAAACTAGCAGTCTGAGTCTCAAGAGTATTAAGTCTATTAAAAATGCACACAAGAGAGGAATCAAAATAGGTTGGCATGCTATAAATTGTAATCAGCTTTTTAATAATATTGAAGGCTTGATCTCCATCACAATGAAGGAAATCTCCTTCTGCAGTAGCATCCAAAGCATATCTATAACGAAGAGAAAGTCCAAAGTAAAAGCTACTAAGAAGCAAACTCAGAGTCATTTTAGGTTTAGTTTTTCCATGCCAATCATAAATTCTAGACCAAGCTTCTTTAAAGCTTTCCTCATCTTTTTGCTTAAAAGTAAAGATCATGTCCTCGGGGGACATAGTAGTAGCAACTGAACTAGACATAATAAACTAAAAGTAAAGAAATAACAACTACCAAGGATTCTAATTTTTTTGGGTTTTTGATATAAAGCAATGCAGGTAAAATAAATAAAGTAAAGCAAAACAATAACAAAGTAAAGAATGTGTGTGCGAAGAACTCCCCTCGCAGAAGTCTTCTCTTCCTCCCCGGCAACGGCGCCAGAAAAATAGCTGATGTGTGGTTGATGAAGGAGATTATTCTTCTTCGTCCCCCAGCAGCAATCCTTGTGTGTGGTGAATGACCAGCCCGTTGGGAACCCCAAGAGGAAGGTGTGATGAGTATAGCAGCTGGTTTTCCCTCAATTATGAAACCAAGGTTTAATATCGGTCAGGAGAGGAGAGACAATGACGACTGAAGGTGATGCTTGCTAGTTTGCGACAGCTGCGGACAATTTATATATGGCGCCTCGTCCAAGCTTTGCTTGCTAGCTGCAACGCGGAACTTGCACACACACAAACAAATACTTTGCTCCCAACTTACGATGAGGTTGTCAATCTCACCGGTTTGCTTGAAACAAAGGTTATGAGTGTATCGAGCGGAAAACAATATAGTATGCAAGTAAAGTAAACAGTATGAGAAAAGTAAACAGGTGATAGCAATATGATGTAAATAGGACCGGGATCCACAGTTCACTAGTGGTGTCTCTCCATAGATAAAATAACACATGCTGGGTAAACAAATTACAGTTGGGCAATTGATAGAATAAAGATAACGTGATATGTCAAGAAGATCACTATGAGATTTACTCTGGGCATTACAACAAAATACATAGACCGCCATCCAACTGCATCTATGACTAATAATCCACCCCCGGGGATATCAATCCGAACACCCTAGAAGTATTAAGTTGCGAACAACAGATAATTGCATTAAGCAAAGTGTGTAATGTAAACAAAGCATATGCCCTTGAGCATATGAATGCTGTTTTCTCCCTAGTAGCAACATCACATCTACCACCTTAGAGGTTTCTGTTACTCCCCCAGGTGAAATAGAGGCATGAACCCACTATCGAGCATAAATACCCCCTCTTGGAGTCACTAGCAACTACTCGGCCAAGATAGCTACTAACAACGGAGAGCATGCAAGATCATAAACAACATAGAGATAACAAAAGATAATATTCAGTACAACAACTTAATCATAAACACCAATATTCATCGGATCCCAACAAACCAAACATGTAGAATTACATAACGGCGATCTCAATCATGTAGGGCAGCTCATGAGATCTAAACATGAAGCACATGGTGGAGAAGACAACCATCTAGCTACTGCTATGGACCCATAGTCCAAGGTAGACTACTCACTCATCGCTCCGGAGGCAAGCATGGCGATGAAGAAGACCTCCGGTGGCGATTCCCCTCTCCGGCAGGGTGCCGGGAAGAGCTTCTGGACCCTCCCGATCTTCGGGTCGACGGCGGCGGCGGATCGCGATGTGTTCTGGAAATCTGATCGGGTCCTTAGGTTTTTCTCGTCGGGGGGTCTTTATAGGCGAAGGGGCATCGTCAGAGGAGGGGCCAGGCGCCCTCACACGGGGGTGGCGCGGGCCAGGGGCTGGCCGCGCCGCCCCTATGTGTGGGGCCCTGGTGGCCCCCCCTACTCCTCTTCGGATCTCTGGAAGCTTCCGGGTAAAATAAGACTTCAGGAACTTGTTTTGTCCAATTCCAAGAATATTTCCTGTGTATCACTCTGAAACACAAAAACAGCAGAAAACAGGAAACTGGCACTGTGGCAACTCGTTAATAGGTTAGTTCCGGAAAATGCATAAAAGTGCCACTAAGTGTAACGAAACAATAGGCAAATGGTGTAAAAACAAGCATGGAGCATCAAAAATTATAGATACGTTTGAGACGTATCAGTTAGGCTTAATGGAAAACAAAGAGTTCTGTAGTCTTTTTCCTGAGTTTAGATATGAAGTGTTTGAAGAGAAAATTGAAAAACCTTGGGAGCTTAATTTGCATGCTAATAGTGTCATTAGTATGAATGCTTTGAACACCGTTGTTGCTAATACTATAGAAAAGTCTAAGCTTGGGGAAGCTGGTTTTGTTAAGCATGATATTTTTAGTTCCCCAGCTTTAGTGGAGAAATTTTGTTCTGATAATATTTTATCTCCCATATGTGATGTTCCTTCTTATGATGATATGTTTGAAGAGTATGCTTTGCGACATAGTAGCTCTCTAGCTTGTGATGATGAGTATAATATTTTCAGTTCACCTACTGTTGAGGAGAAAAATAGTTATGATTACAATATGCCTCCTGTTTTTGATGATTATGGTGATGAGAATAATTATTCTGTTGAATCTGCTCCTACTACTATTGTTCATGTGGGGAGTATTAATTCTTTTATGCATGTGGCTCATGATAGGGATGCTTTATGTGATAGTTATATTGTTAATTCTATTCATGATGCTACTGAAAGTTATTATGAGAGAGGGAAACATGGTTTGATGGATCTCAACAATATTGAGTTTCCCCTCTTTATGTTGCAATTCTTGAAATTGTACTTGTTTTGCCTTCCTATGCTTTTTGCTTTGCGCTTTTATGACTTGTCTCTTTATAAGACTATTTTTCATAGGAAGTGGTTTAGATTTAAATGTGTTCCATACTTTCTTTTTGATGCTCTCTATTGCTTTAAGTTGCTATATGGCGCATTTGCCTCAAGCTCTTATACGGCGCCCACATGAGTATCTTTGCAAATTACTGCGCCTTGCTCAAAGGCGTTAAAGAAAAGCACTCTTGGGAGATAACCCAATGTTTTTTACTTTCAGTACTTTTTCTTTTATTTGAGTCTTGGAAGTTATTACTACTGTAATAACCACTCCTTATCCTTTTTATTTTGTTGTTGTGCCAAGAGAAGCCTCTAATTTGAGTGAGGTAAGATTTGGGGATGTTGCTGTCCTGAAATAGTTTTCGGTGCTGCACCGTAAAAATTCATATAAATTCTCTGTATATCTTTTGGACCTGCGATTTCTTGTGCATATGCCCCAGGTTATATCCAAACTTTCATTAGTTGAACACTTTTTGATTTGAGCAACAGAAAACCCCTCAAAAATTCGACCTTTCTCACATGTTCAGTTTTGACAGATTTCTGCCAATATTTGTATTTGCCACTTTATCGCTTTCTTTTGAGTTCTTTTGATCACGGAACTTTTGGGGAGGTTGCTACAGTAGTATTTGCTATATATGTGGTGGTTTTGAGTTGAAACTTGAAGCAAAAATAGGTTGATTATATGTTATGCTTGCACTAATGTTGCTAATAGATTTGTGTTTAGTTTTGTATGAAGGAAGTTTTCAAGTGTAGGGATTGGAGAATGATGAGATGAGTTGAAGAATGGAAAAATGCTCAAGCTTGGGGATGCCCATGCATCACCCCAAGAAATATCCAAGAAGTACAAGCGTCAAAGCTTGGGGATGCCCCCGAGGCACCCCCTTCTTCATCGGCAAAAATCAGGTCACCTTTCAAGACACTATATTTTTATTGCTTCATGCATTATGCGTTTTTCTTGGAGCGTCAGTTGTTTTAGTTTTCAGTTTTCTTTTGTTTTATTTTCTGCAATAAATGGTTAGATCACATCATGTTTCTTTTGGAGGAGATGAACTCGCTTTTCATTTGCCAAGAACACTCTAGTTTTCACTTCTATCATTTCAACGAGTGTTCTGTTTTTCTGCTACTGCTTTTGGTTTTCGTTTTCGCCTTGATTTGCGTTCAGATCTTCTTATATTTATTTATCAAGGTGTATTTTTGCCTCTGGACCATGTTGGTTTTCCTCAAAAGAGTTGGATTTAAAAAGTTCGAATGGTGTTGGAAAAGAGAAAAATCTTTATGCAAAAAAGTGGTACAAGAAGGAGCTTGTGTAGACTGCGGCCTAGGCTTTTGCATGTCTTGCTTGATGTCTTTTTGATAGTATGCTTAGTGGTTTTGCTGTAGCATGACTTGTCTCAAATAACTGAGATTGCTTAATGAGCCTTTGAAAAAATCATGCGTTATTTTTATCATTTGGAAGCATTATTTTGGTTTTCTCCTTGATGCTTTATTTGGGTTGACTTGGCGCATGCTCACACATGTTAGACTCATCCAAATTCGCCAATAGCCTCTATGATCATTTAGTTTTTGACTTTTGATGCCATCTTATGGTTCTTTTAATGTTGCTTTGTCGCTTTGCATGATTATGGCCGTTATTGCTCTCTTAGTTGGTCGCTCCCAGTCTTTTGCTAGCCCTCATTTTGTACTGAGTATGAGCTCTACTCGTGCATCCAACTCCCAAAAACCAAGTTTGCCATTGTGTCCACTATAAATTCCTATGCATGGTATTTGTAAGCCATTCCAAGTAAATTTTCATGTGCTACCTTTCAAAAACCTTCAAAATACTTCTCGTTTTGTGACACTGTTTTCAGCTCATGGAGATGTAGTGGTCGGATTTGCTATCTTCCATATTGCTTATTCCAAAAAGAAAAGAAAAGAGAGAAAAAAGAAAAGAAAAAGGCACTCCTCCATGGAATGTGAATGTTGGTGGGCACCCGATGGAATCGGTTAGCCATGGTTTGAGAAAGAAAAAAAGGTGGGGAGGAGTGCCAAGCTTTATAAAAGAGCACAAAAGTGCCAATCTCTCTCTCAAAAACTTGCTTCATTTTTGTATGGAAGATAGTAAGAACCCCATTGCCAGTCGTTGACAAAGACAACCACCTCTCAAAACCAATTTTTTATCTCTCTGTTTTTACAAATGAAAAGCTCTAGCACATGTTTAATCACTGCTTCCCTCTGCGAAGGGCCTTTCTTTTACTTTTATGTTGAGTCACCACCTTCTACCTTTATGCACCATTAAGAGAGCATAGTTGTCATTCTTAGTATAATGTGCATTGTCCCAAAGTTTTCATTAATTGATTCATATTCTTGGTTTCACTTGTTCTCAAATTATTTGTATCTAGTCGCCCTCTTAAACTTGAAGGTGTCCTATGCATTTATGTTTTGCTCTCTTTAAAGGACAAGCTGAAAACCATTTGTATGTTTTTCCTTATGACTTGAACACATGTTTGACTTTCATTGTTTCATTTTCATGATCTTTTGTTTGTGTTCATTTGCATGTTTACAACATGGTTGCTAAGTTCTTATTGTCAAGATTATATCTTCATGCCCATGTTTTAAGTTCTTTGATCTCAGCACTCAATGCTTTACCTATATGATCAAGATTGTGTAGGTGCATGTCACCTCAAAAATTATTCTTTTGTTATTACTTACCTACTCGAGGACGAGCAGGAGTTAAGCTTGGGGATGCTTGATACGCCTCAAACGTATCTATAATTTTTGATGCTCCATGCTTGTTTTTACACCATTTGCCTACTGTTTTGTTACACTTCGTGGCACTTTTATGCATTTTCCGGAACTAACCTATTAACAAGTTGCCACAGTGCCAGTTTCCTGTTTTCTGCTGTTTTTGTGTTTCAGAGTGATACACAGGAAATATTCTCGGAATTGGACGAAACAAGTTCCTGAAGTCTTATTTTTTCCGGGAGCATCCAGACATCCGAAGAGAGGAAGGAGAGGGGCCACAGGCCTCCCTCACACAGGGCTGGCGCGGCCCAGGCCCTGGTCGCGCCACCCTGGTGTGAGGAGGCCTGGGCCGCCTCTGACATCGCCCCTTCGCCTATAAGAAGCCTCGGGACGGAAAACCCTAGGGGAGTCGGCAATTTTCCAGAAAGAGTTCCGCAGTTTCGCCGCCGCCGTCGATGAATTTCGGGGGACAGAAGTCTCTGTTCCGGCACCCTGCCGGGACGGGGAAGTGCCCCCGGAGCCATCTCCATCGGTCGCCATCGCCGTCTCCGCCGTCTCCATCGACCCCACCGCCATCTCCATCAACCTTGCTGTCTCCTATGATGAGGAGGGAGTAGTTCATCCCCGGGGCTGAGGGCTCTACCGGTAGCTATGTGGTTCACCTCTCTCTCCCATGATGTGATCTTTATGTGATCGTGAGCTTTGTATCATGTTGAACAAGTAGATGTTATTATTCAGATATTATGTGTACTCTAGTGGTGTTATTAAAGTAATCTATTCCTCCTGCCATGGTGTAACGGTGACAGTGCATGCATCATGGTGGTACTTGGTTTAGGCTATGATTGTGATCTCTTGTGGATTATGAGAATAATTATTGCTATGATAGTATTGAGTGATCTATTCCTCCTTTTATGGTGTAATGTTGACAGTGTGTGCACCGTGTTAGTACTTGGTCTAAGTTGCAATGACATCTATCTTGAGTTGTGTTTTGATTTGGGTATCTCTATAAGTGGTGTTTGTCAAGTACTTGAGAAACTTTAAGGGGTGCTTCTGTAGCCACTACACAATGATTAGTGTTATTTAATAGGAGAGTAATTCAGAGTACCATAGTGGAGAGAAGTTATTTATTTATTCATTTATATTATATTGTTGGGAGTGTCCACTAGTGAAAGTATGATCCCTAGGCCTTGTTTCCAAGCATTGCACACCGTTTACTTGCTATTTTATTACTTGTTTGCTCGTAGCGATATTTATTTCACATCACGTTTGCTACCTATAATCATCTATACCACTTGTATTTCACTATCTCTTCGTCGAACTAGTGCACATATACATCTGGCAAGTGTATTGGGTGTGTTGGGGACACAAGAGACTTTCTGTATCGTAATTGCAGGGTTGGTTGAGAGGGATAGCTTTGACCTCTTCCTCCCTGAGTTCGATAAACCTTGGGTGATCCACTTAAGAGAAACTTGCTGCTGTTCTACAAACCTCTGCACTTGGAGGCCCAACAAATGTCTACAAGAATAGAAGTACGTAGACATCAAGCTCTAGCGAAAGAGGCGCGACTACCAGGAGAGAAGCGGAAGCCAGCGATGATTCATGTCCAGCTCGCCTAACATGGTTCCTCTCGCGGCGGCGTGCAGTACGGCAATACGCGATGAACATCCGTCGCACACGTCTCGCAAGAAAATTAGACATATCTATTCTCGAGAGCTTGAGAAGGCCACGTTATACAGTTTACGATCAGACTTTCTAATCCAAAGGTGCTTCACCCAAGGATTTTAGTCCTAGCTGCAGTACGTCCCCTCAGGTCTGAGCGCTTCTAAAGAAGTAGCCCGACCGCCGCGTCTTCTGGCATCCTCGCCGCCAGAGGCATTTACCCACCCAACCCCACGCCCGTCATGGGATGGCTTAGTGACGGCGCGTTTGTCCAGCCGTCAGTGTGGCGCGACCTGATGATGGCGACCCAGTGGCAGGCTTGCCAGCAACGCTGGGCTGCTGCGCTCGGAGACGACGATGATGCGCCGAGCCGCCGCGCTGGGGATTACTCTGATGCCGGGCCTCACGCTTGTGATGGAATCCAATCCAAGATGGCTCAGGGCTAGAGCTCCACAAAGAATTTTCCAGGTATCTGCCACTATCTTTCTAGAAGAAAGAGGAAGGAGATCGAGCGATGGTGCTCTGGGAGATTCGAGATTGGATCGAGAAGATGAGGAACGGCACCTGAGTACCTTTTTTTTTTTGCAAAATTTCACCGATCCATTAATGATCATCAATAGTAGTAAATACTACCTATCGGGGTCCGATAGGAAACAAATGTCGGACCTCCCCGATGCCGTCAATCTCAACGGAAATCAACGATTTAATTTGTAGCAAATCTGTCCCATAATTACACCGATTTGCATCCGATTTGTCTCATAACTGTACCCATTGATTAGGCCTCATCTCCCATGGAAACCTCTCCTGAAATTTAGCAACAAAACACCGCCGTCCCCGGATCACCCCACATCTCACACGCATTGCTCTGCTCCCCTCGCCCGCCTCGCCTTGCTCTGCTTCCGCCGCCGCCCCCGCACCACTGCTCGCCAACAGCTGCTTCCTTCCCACCACCGCGCATGACGCTCCGTCGCGGAGATACGTCGCCGGGACTGAACTGGCCGCCGGCCGGCCGAAGTAAGTATCAGAGGCGTCTCAGCATAGTAATGAGGGCTTTGATCCGTTGGGTCGTTGGCTGCTTCAGCCGCTGACGGGATCTCTATCGATTGATCCCTCTGATGACAATATGATTTGGGGAAAAGTTAACAACAGATGAACTAGGTCCCAATGTTTGCCCTTCACTGCAAGTCTCAGACATTAAATCCATGGTTTTCTGTACATATGCATATGTGCTCGTATCTTGAGTTTGCTAGGTTTCAGTTCTTTGTAGTGACACAATAGCAATGTTCTCACTATCGCTTCAATGTTCTTCATTGTCCGCTGCTTTTCATGATCTTCTAGGCTACCATGTGAATTAATACGGTTTACCAGCCAGTTCATGTTTATTTGTATATGATTTCATGAGTAGCTTGCTTTACTGTGTTGAGTTTATACCAATGCTTCAAGTATATAGTGTTTCTCAAGAATTCAGATAAATTAGTCTACAAGGTATGACGAGATAGAGGTGGGAATTCAGATAAATAAGCGGTGACAATTGTATATTGTACTTCTCAAACTAGTCTGCTTCTACATACCTTGTAGTATGCTTCACGCAAAGAAATTGATTCTTCTATTTTTACATGATTCCTAGTTGTTATTCATATACTTCATAGCTATTGAATGTTTGCTTCTACGAGCTGCACACACAATATTTTTGTTTCCTGTGTAATGTTTGATCTGGTTATCTTTGATTAGATAATTATAAATATTTATGTTGAGGTATCACATAATCGATCTGTTGAGATAGCACTAATCTGAGTTTTTTAATTCTAAGATGTCCATACCAAATTTCTATTCTTCCACTACTGATGTTTTATGGTTGAGGTAGGACTAATGTCTTGCTACATGCTTCCAGTTAAAAATATTATATGAAATTATATGCTTCTAATACATATGATTTATGCTAACATAGCACTAATCTCTTGCTTGGAAATATCCATGCTTCATATATACATTATATGTTTTCTTAGTCTCGATAGTTTGCTACATACAACCATGCTTCCTTTTCTTCCTTTTTTGATTTGTTTTTGCCATGTTCAGTATAATTGTATTTTATAAACATTGACCTCATGCTACTAAGCTTCTACGTGGTTCTAGTTATGTTGAGGCATCATAAATTGATACTTCCAGAGCATGTATGCTTTCTTCCCGAAAGTTTGCGTAAATAGAATCATGATTCTACCATCTTGAATTTGTTGTTCTAATTGTCAGAATCATTGTATTTTAAGGATTGCCTCATGCTTTCTGCATTTCTCATATATGCTGCTCATGATACAAATTCCAGATTACCTTTTTCCCAATGGGTTGCTATTGTCCGGCTACAATGATAATGACGATGGGCATGTTGAGAGCGAGATTATGCTAGTCGAGATCAAAATTATGTTGGTCAACGTCTCCTGTTTGAAGCACCACCATTGGGATGAGCAACTTCTTCATGTCGTTAGAAGCAGACCAACGTGATGCTCCTAGTACCCTGATGGTGCGGGCGTAGGCACTCCAAGATGCAGTGATGGACCTGTGGTTGCATGAGGTCGTTGCTACAAGTCATCAACGTGCCTCTGATGTTCCCCATCAACGCGCATTTGGTGTCGCCATGAGAGGCGGACGGTGCGAATTGTTCCAACCACAACCCTATGGCTGGTTCTTATTGTATATATGGAAGCAAGTTATTATATTAATGAATCCGGGAGCTATTTTAGTTGAAAGCAAATTATATTCATTATAGGAAGCAAAGATGATAGAAACAAATATTTGTTTCAAGCAGATACTATTTTCTTTGGAAGGAAAACTGATGTTGATAGAAGCAATGTTTGTTACATATGCAACAACACTTTTATTTATAAGCAAAGTATATTCTCCTTTAGAATTAATGTTGATACAAACGAATTCTTGTTGCATCTTTTGTATTATGGAAATAAAATAAGGTAACAACGTCCAATTGTCTTGGAAGCAATGTAGCTGGCCAACAGAAGCAAAATATTATTGGTAATAAGCTAAATTAAGTTGCACTAGTATTTCCTCAAAAAGCGATGCTTCCATCAATGAAAAATAATGCTTCCACGGCCAAAAAAAGGTTGTCGTGATTTCTGGAAAACATAATCAATTTGTTATCTTTATTAGCCGGAAACAACTCATAATTTCAGGAAATTTATTTCCTAAATTTTCGCACATATATTACGGGAAGCACACAATTAGCTCCTGGAATCACGGAAACAACTGCATATGGGCTCATTGAAATCCAGCGGCTATGCTGCTTCTAATCGTATGGCTAAGGGCATGTACAATGGGGTGATGTTAACCTTCCCTTAGAGGTGCCACGTAGGATTTTTGCTTAGTTGGAGGAGAGAGAAATAAAAAAGGGAAGGTAGCCTTTCCTTAGCTAAGGGATGATCTCTTAGAAAATAAGAGAAGGCTATTTTATGCATTGTACCATCTCTCTTCCCTTAGCCAATTAATTTCTTACTAAAAATAACTATTTCACATTAATTGTTAGGGATAACAATAAGAGATAATGCATTGTACAAGTTATATCTTGTGCTTTCTCTAGATAATGTGGAGGGCTAAGAGAAGGCATGCCTTTTTATCATTGTACATGCCCTAAATACTAGTCCGACAAGAAGCCAATATCGGCTTCCAATTGCTAGTACTTTTAGGCACCAGAGTACCTGGCGTGTTCAAGAATACTAAAATTAGGATAAGGGCCCGCCAAATGATAGCTTCCGTTGGGTGATTGGAAATAGATATGGTGGTTTCAGAATTCCATCTATATGCGGGTATCGTGATCACGACCGAGCTTAATTAGCTGATGCTAGGATGATCGGCAGTTTGGCCTAACAAGTTTACCTTTGCCACTGTCCTAAGGCCTTGTTTACTTCTAGGGTTTTTGAGGGGATGGTAGAAGATTATTTCGTATCCCGAAATATCCCCGGTAGATTGTTTACTACGTCGGGTTTTGAAGGGATAATCCCGGAATATCCCCACAAATTCCCTTCACACTAGTGTATTTTTGGCTAGATTAAAAACTCTCCATCATGGTAGAGTATTTTTTGGAAAGGGTATTTTAGGGGATCAGAGAGTATTGGATGAACACCAAATCCCCACATATCTCCACATCTTTTGGGGATAAAAATACCAGAGAAGTAAACAAGGCCTAAATGGTTTCGAGCGGTTTGCTGGTCCAAAGGGATTGGAGGTATATTCCTTTATTCTCAAATCTGGGTATCTCAAGGTCTCAAGGATCTCTTTCTATGAAAATCTTTGCTGAATGTGTATATGGGATGGGAGATGTGGTCACGCCACTTCATCTCTTTAAAATGTGTTGTTTGCGCAGACCTATACATCGCAGCAGTGAGATTTTTGTTTCTTGCTGAATGTGTATGGGAGATACGGTCACGTCACTTCACCACTAATTTTTTCATCTCTGCAATTAAGACATGTTCATAAAGAACCAAACCGTCCCTCAAAGTTGCATCCAAGATATTTCAAATTTTTGCACGCAACACCCCTCAAAGTTGCATCAAAGGTTATCGATATATCAATGCGAATTTGCTACCACCGATGGTAGCTATACACCCTTAACTAATCGTTGGATCAGCACTATAAGCAATCTGCACCGCATACAGACTTAACAGAGAAAAAGCAACTTTGACGCCGTTGCTCCACCAACCCTTCCTACCACACTCATCCAAGCTCCCCACCTGCCCAGCACCACCTCTGGCTCCAGCCAGCGTCCCCTTGAGCTCCAGCGACGGGTATTGTACTGAATACGTCGGCGAACAGGGCGGCGGGATGGAGGAATCGGTCGGAGACAGCCAAATCGTGCCAGATGCCTGCTCTCTCCGGCTGCCCACCATGGCTCGATTTGGCTTAGGGGAGGCTCGATTTGCCGGGGGGGGGGGGGGTGGCTCGATTTGGCCGTGGGATGTTTCGATTTGGGTGGCCATGGGGCTTCGCCTCGAGCTGCGGGGCAAAATCGAGTCCTCCCGATGCTCCCAACAGTGGCTTAGGACGCGGTGACCTCTTCTCCCCCAAGGAGCGGTGTCGGTCCTCCCTCACAGCCTCACCGCCGCAAAAATCGACTACGTGCCGCCGGAAATCATGCGTGGCACCGCCGGCCTGGATCTCTCGGGTCGCTGCGGGCCCGTCTGCCAGCGCCGCTGTGGGCCTCAACCATCGCAGCCACGGGCCTCTGCGGCCACCTAGGCTGGCCTCCCAGCGTTTCTTCTGAGGACCGCGGGCGGTGGAAGCCGAGTCTGGGAAGGCGGAGGGCTAGGGTAGCCTCCTGGCGGCGCAGGTAGGGGAGGTGTGCCGGCTGGTGGCGTTTGAATTTGAGCTGTGGCGGCCGATGTCGTTTCAATCGGGAGCTGTGGTGGCCATCTGTGCTAATCGAAGAGCGACGGGAGCCTTCCATAGGCAAAGCCTCGACAGGCCCCTCCTCCCGTGAGGATAAACTTCCTCCTCCCAACAAATCCCGCAGCGGCCAACCGGCCGGCCGGTGCCAGCCCTCATCCCTCGCCCCTCTTCCTACCTCCTGGACAAGTTCCCATGGCATCGTCATCCCCTCATAGAAAAATGAAATCGAAAAGGCTGTGTCGGCGAGCTGCAGCCTGCAGATCCCCGCCAGTGACGCTGGGCTGCAGGTCTCCTCCGGCTGGGCGAGTTGAGCGGAGGGGATGGAAGGCATCGGGGAGATCGTGTGGCCGGCTCCTATGACGAGGAAGTAAGGGAGGCGGCCAGTGAAGTCAACGGGACGGGGGAAGTAGACTTGCACACTGGCGATGTAGGAGCCAGGCATTGTGCTTCTGCAATATCTCGCGGGTGCAGTTCGGGGATGAGGCGACCACCATGGTTGGAGAAAAAGATCATCGGTGTGGTGGCCTGGTGGGGGAGGAGAACCACCGGAGGGAGCGGTTCGGTGGGGGAAAGAGGTGGTGTTTGGTCCTAATGATAACAGATGTTTAACACCGTTAGGGTGGGCAGCTACCACCGGTGGTAGCAGGCTATTTTGCATCGATATATTTGCACACAACATGTCACTAATTTGAGAATAGAGCAAGTAACATTTAGGTTGCGTCAGTTTTTCATCCAAATAATAATTTTTCGTTCTACCATATTTGAGAACAGAGCAACGCACAGGTATGTTTTTTAATTTTATTGTATTTAATTATTTTATTAGGTTTATGAGTCTATTTTTTATTTGTAATTGAATCCGCTGCAATGCACGGGCATTATCCTAGTAATATAATAGATACAAATGTCCTTGAACACAAGATTGTTGTTTTCTCCCTAGTAGCAACAGCACATCTACAACCTTAGAGGTTTATATCACTCCCCCAGATTACTAGAGGCATGAACCCACTATCGAGCATAAATACTCCCTCTTGGAGTCACTAGCATCTACTCGGTCAAGATATCTACTAGCAACGGAGAGCATGCAAGATCATAAACAACATAGAGATAACATAAAGATAATAATTCAGCAAATCAACTTGACATAGTATCAATATTTATCGGATCCCAACAAATACAACATGTAGAATTACACAACGATGATCTTGATCATGATAGGCAGCTCACAAGATCTAAACATGAAGCATATGGAGGAGATGACAACCATCTAGCTACTGCTATGGACCCATAGTCTAAGGTAGACTACTCACACATCACTCCGGAGGCAGGCATGGTGATGATGAAGGCCTCTGGCAGTGATTCCCCTCTCCGGCAGGGTGCCGGGAAGAGCTTCTGGACCCTCCCGATCTCGCGTCAACGACGGCGGCTGCTTGCAGTATGTTTTGAGGAAAATTGATCGGGACCTTTAGATTTTCCCATCGAGGGGAATATATAGGCGGAAGGACGGCGTCAGGAGGTGGACCAGGGGCCCACACCAGGCCCTGGCGTGGCCTGGGTGTGGCCCGCGCCATGGGGTGGCATGGCCGCCTCCTGGCCCCCCTCCGTCTCAGCTTTGGACTCCGTCACGCTTTGGGAAAAATAAGAACTTTATCTTTTCTTTTATCCAATTCCGAGAATATTTCCTCTGTAGCTTTTCTGAAACACAAAAATAGCAGAAAACAGGGAACTGGCACTGTGGCATCTTATTAGTAGGTTCATTCTGGAAAATGCATAAAAACGCCACGAAGTGTAACAAAACACAAAGCAAATGGTGTATAAACAAGCATGGAGTATTAAAAATTATAGATACGTTTGAGACGTATCAAGCATCCCCAAGCTTAACTCATGCTCGTCCTCGAGTAGGTAAGTGATAACAAAACAATAATTTTTGAGGTGACATGCACCAACACAATCTTGATCAACGATGTAAAGCATTGAGTGCTGAGATCAAAGTACTTAAAACATGGGCATAAGAGACATAATCTCGACAATAAAACTTAGCAACCATGTTATAACATGAAGAGTAACACAAACAAAAGATCATGAGTAATGAAGCATTGAAAGTCAAGTGTGTGTTTCAACCATATAGAAAAACATAGCAAAGTGGTTTTCAGCTTGTCCTTCATGGAATAGCAAAACATAAATGCATAGGACACCTTCAACTTTAAGAGGGCGACTAGATACAAATAATTTAAGAACAAGCAAAACCATAATCATGAATCAATCAATAATAAATTTTGGGACTATACACATTAAACTCAGAATGACAACTATGCTCTCTTAGACGGTGCATAAAGGTATAAGGTAGAGACTCAACATAAAAGTAAAAGAAAGGCCCTTCGTAGAGGGAAGCAGTGATTGCAAGTTTTATAAACCTCCAAAAATTATGATACTTACTAGCTTTGAGCTGTCACTGCCCACATCATAGGCATCTTGAGTGGTTAAGGTTAATGCGAGTACAATTATGAAGCATATGCTTAACAAATCATAAGTTGAAAATCTCATGTCCCGTGAAGTACAAATACCCAAACCTCATGCTACTCGACTTAGGTCCCTGATGTCTACACACGCTTCTGTTCTTGTAGACAGTGTTGGGCCTCCAAGTGCAGAGGTTTGTAGAGCAGCAGCAAGTTTCCCTTAAGTGGATCACCCAAGGTTTATCGAACTCAGGGAGGAAGAGGTCAAAGCTATCCCTCTCAAACAACCCTGCAATTACGATACAGAAAGTCTCTTGTGTCCCCAACACACCCAATACACTTGTCAGATGTATAGGTGCACTAGTTCGGCGAAGAGATAGTGAAATACAAGTGGTATAGATGATTATAAGTAGTAAATGCAATCTGGAATAAAAATGGCAGCAAGCAAACAAGTAACAAAATAGCAAGTAAACGGTGTGCAAAGCTTGGAAACAAGGCCTAGGGATCATACTTTCACTAGTGGACACACTCCCAACAAATATAACATAATTGAACAATTAAATAACTTCTCTTCACTATGCTACTCTGAATTACTCTCCTATTGAATAATACTAATCATTGCGTAGTGGCTACAGAAGCACCCCTTAAAGTTCATCAAGTACTTGACAAACACCGCTCATAGAGATATCCAAATCAAATCACAACTCAAGATAAATATTATTGCAACTTAGACCAAGTACTGACACGGTGCACACACTATCAACATTACACCATGAAAGGAGGAATAGATCACTTCAATACTATCATAGTGATAATTATTCTCATAATCCATAAGAGATCACAATCGTAGCCTAGACCAAGTACCACCATGATGCACACACTGTCACCGTTACACCATGGCAGGAGGAATAGATTACTTTAATAACACCACTAGAGTACACATAATGATAAAGAGTAGCATCTACTTATTCAACATGATACAAAGCTCACGATCACATAGAGATCACATCATGGGAGAGAGAGATGAACCACATAGCTACTGGTAGAGCCCTCAGCCCCGGGGGATAACTACTCCCTCCTCATCATAGGAGACAGCAAGGTTGATGGAGATGGCGGTGAGGTCGATGGAGACGGCGGAGACGGCGATGGAGACCAATGGAGATGGCTTCGGGGGCACTTCCCCGTCCCGGCAGGGTGCCGGAACAGAGACTTCTGTCCCCCAAAATTTGTCGACGGCGGCGGCGGAGCTGCGGAACTCTTTCTGGAAATTTGCCGACTCCCCTAGGGTTTTCCGTCCTGAGGCTTTATATAGGCGAAGGGGCGTCGTCAGGGGGCTGCCAGGGCATCCTCACACATAGGGGGCGCGGCCAGGGACTGGACCGCGCCGCCCTGGTGTGTGGGCAGCCCCTGGCCCCCCTCCGGCTCTCGTTTGGTCCTCGTCCTTCATCCGGGAAAAATAAGACTTCTGGAACTTGTTTCATCCAATTCCGAGAATATTTCCTATGTAGCTTTTATGAAATACAAAAACAGCAGAAAACAGAAAACTGGCACTATGGCATCTTGTCAATAGGTTAGTTCCGGAAATCGCATAAAAGTGCCACGAAGTGTAACGAAACACAAGGCAAATGGTGTAAAAACAAGCATGGAGCATCAAAAATTATAGATACGTTTGAGACGTATCAGCATCCCCAAGCTTAACTCCTGCTCGTCCTCGAGTAGGTAAGTGATAACAAAAGAAATAATTTTTGAGGTGACATGCACCATCACAACTTTGATCATATAGGTAAAGCATTGAGTGCTGAGATCAAAGAACTTAAAACATGGGTATGAAAGACATAATCTTGATAATAGAAACTTGGCAACCATGTTATAACATGAAAAAGAACACAAACAAAAGATCATGAATAATGAAACAATGAAAGTCAAACGTGTGTTCAAATCATATGGAAAAACATAGTAAATGGTTTTCAGCTTGTCCTTCATAGAATAGCAAAACATAAATGCATAGGACACCTTCAAGTTTAAGAGGGCGACTAGATACAAATAATTTAGGAACAAGTGAAACCATAGTCATGAATCAATCAATGATAAACTTTGGGACAATGCACATTATACTCAGAATGACAACTATGCTCTCTTAATGGTGCATAAAGGTAGAAGGTGGAGACTCAATATAAAAGTAAAAGAAAGGCCCTTCGCAGAGGGAAGCAGTGATTAAACATGTGCTAGAGCTTTGCATTTGTAAAACAGTGAGATAAAACTTGAGTTTTGAGAAGTGGTTGCTTTTGTCAACGACTAGCAATGGGGTTCTTACTATCTTCCATACAAAAATGAAGCAAGTTTTTGAGAGAGAGATTGGCACTTTTGTGCTCTTTTATAAAGCTTGGCACTCCTTCCCACCTTTTTTCCTTTCTCAAACCATGGCTAACCGATTCCATCGGGTGCCCACCAATATTCACATACCATGGAGGAGTGCCTTTTTTTTCTTTTTCTTTTCTTTTTGGAATAAGACAATATGGAAGATAGCAAATCCGACCACTACGTCCCCATGAGCTGAAAACAGTGTCACAAAATGAGAAGTATTTTGAAGGTTTTTTGAAAGTAGCACATAAAAATTTACTTGGAATGGCTTACAAATACCATGCATAGGAATTTATAGTGGACATAATGGCAAACTTGGTTTTTGGGAGTTGGATGCACGAGTAGAGCTCATACTCAGTACAAAATGAGGGCTAGCAAAAGACTGGGAGCGACCAACTAAGAGAGCAATAACAGACATAATCATGCAAAGCGACAAAGCAACATTAAAAGAAGCATAAGATGGCATCAAAAGTCAAAAACTAAATGATCATAGAGGCTATTGGCGACTTTGTAAGAGTCTAACATGTGTGAGCATGCGCCAAGTCAACCCAAATAAAGCATCAAGGAGAAAACCAAAATAATGCTTCCAAACGATTAAAACAACGCATGATTTTTTTCAAAGGCTCATTAAGCAATCTCAGTTATTTGAGACAAGTCATGCTACAGCAAAACTACTAAGCATACTATCAAAATGACATCAAGCACGACATGCAAAAGCCTAAGCCGCAGTCTAAACAAGCTCCTTTTTGTACCACTTTTTTGCATTAAGCTTTTTCTCTTTTCCAACACCATTCGAACTTTTTATAAATAACTCTTTTGAGGAAAACCAACATAGACCAGAGGTCCAAATACACCTTGATGCAAAGATAAAACAAGATCTGAACAAAAATCAAGGCGAAAAACAAAAGCTAAACGCAGTAGCAGAAAAAGAGAACACTCGTTAAACGATAAGAGTGAAAACTAGAGTGTTCTTGGCAAATGAAAAGCGAGTTCATCTCCTCCAAAAGAAACATGATGTGATCCAACCATTTATTGCAGCAAACAAAACAAAAGAAAAACTGAAAGCAAAAACAACTGACGCTCTAAGAAAAACACATAGTGCATGAAGCAATAAAAATATAGTGTCTTGAAAGATGACCTGATTTTTGCCGATGAAGAAGGGGTGCCTCGGGGGCATCCCCAAGCTTTGACGCTTGTACTTCTTGGATATTTCTTGGGGTGATGCATGGGCATCCCCAAGCTTGAGAATTTGTCCATTCTTCAACTCATCTCATCATTCTCCAATCCCTACACTTGAAAACTTCCTTCATACAAAACTAAACACAATTCTATTAGCAACATTAGTGTAAGCATAGTAATGAATCAACCCTTTTTGCTTCAGGTTTCAACCTAAAACCACCACATATAAAGCATATACTACTGTAGCAACTTCCCCAAAAGATTCCGTGATCAAAAGAACTCAAAAAGAAAGTGATAAAACGGCAAACACAAATATTGGCAGAAATCTGTCAAAACAAAATAGCTGACAAAGGCCGATTTTTTAGAGGGTTTTGTGTTGCTCAAATCAAAAAGTGTTCAACAAATGAAAGTTTGGATATAACCTGGGGCATATTCACAAGAAATCGCAGGTCCAAAAGATATACAGAGAATTTTCACGAATTTTTATGGTGCAGCACCGAAAACTGTTTCAGGACAGCAACATCCCCAAATCTTACCTCGCTCAAATTAGAGGCTTCTCTTGGCACAACAACAAAATAAAAAGGATAAGGAGAGATTATTACACTAGTAATAACTTCCAAGACTCAAATAAAAGAAAAAGTACTGAAAATAAAACAATGGATTATCTCCCAAGAGTGCTTTTCTTTAACGCCTTTGAGCTAGGCGCAGTAATTTGCAAAGATGCTCATGTGGGCGCCATATAAGAGCTTGAGGCAAAGGCGCCATATAGGAACTTAAAGCAATAGAGAGCATCAAAAAGCAAATGTGAAAGACATTTAAATCGAAACCACTTCCTATGAAAAATAGTCTTGTAAAGAGACAAGTCATGAAAGCGCAAAGCAAAAAGCATAGGAAGGCAAAACAAGTACAACTTCAAAAATGGCAACATAAAGAGAAGAAACTCAATATTGTTGAGATCCATCAAACCATGTTTCCCTCTCTCATAATAACTTTCAGTAGAATCATGAATAGAATTAACAATATAACTATCACATAAAGCTTCCCTATCATGAGCCACATGCATAAAAGAATTAATACTCCCAACATGAACAATCGTAGTAGGAGCAGATTTAACAGAATAATTATTCTCATCACCATAATCATCAAAAACAGGAGGCATATTGTAATCATAACTAATTTTTTCCTCAAAAGTAGGTGAACTGAAAACATTATACTCATCATTGTACCCATCATAGACTAGAGGTTCAGTATCATCACAAGCTAGAGAACAACTATTTCGCAAAGCATATTCATCAAACATATCATCATAAGAAGGAACATGGATAGTACTATTGGTACAACAATTATTAACCTTAGAATTGGTACCAAAAAGATTTTCAATATCAAAAGTAGAGTGCTTTTCCTAATCATGATCACTAACATAGGTAACAGGCATAGGAACATCACATAGGGGAGATAAAATATCATCAGAGCAAACTATCTCCACTAAAGCTGGGGAACTAAAAATATCATGCTTAACAAAACCAGCTTCCCCAAGCTTAGACTTTTCTATAGAATTAGCAACAACGGTATTTAAAGCATTCATACTAACAACACTATTAGTATGCAAATTAAGCTCCAAAGGTTTTTCAATTTTCTCTTCAAATCTAAACTCAGGAAAAAGACTAAAGAACTCTTTGTTTTCCATTAAGCCTAACTTGTGAAAATAAAAACAAGAAACAAAAAGATGTAATTGCAGAATCTAAAGGAAATAACTCCGAGCACTCACACAAGAGGATGCGAGTACCTTTTACCTTACCTCCCCGGCAACGGCGCTAGAAAAGAGCTTGATGTCTACACACGCTTCTGTTCTTGTAGACAGTGTTGGGCCTCCAAGTGCAGAGGTTTGTAGAGCAGCAGCAAGTTTCCCTTAAGTGGATCACCCAAGGTTTATCGAACTCAGGGAGGAAGAGGTCAAAGCTATCCCTCTCAAGCAACCCTGCAATTACGATACAGAAAGTCTCTTGTGTCCCCAACACACCCAATACACTTGTCAGATGTATAGGTGCACTAGTTCGGCGAAGAGATAGTGAAATACAAGTGGTATAGATGATTATAAGTAGTAAATGCAATCTGGAATAAAAATGGCAGCAAGCAAACAAGTAACAAAACAGCAAGTAAACGGTGTGCAAAGCTTGGAAACAAGGCCTAGGGATCATACTCTCACTAGTGGACACACTCCCAACAAATATAACATAATTGAACAAATAAATAACTTCTCTTCACTACGCTACTCTAAATTACTCTCCTATTGAATAACACTAATCATTGCGTAGTTGAAAGGACACAGATGTCGCCTAGAGGGGGGGGTGAATAGGCGATATCAAATTTTACGAAAGGTTTGAACAAAAGCGGAATTAAACTAGCGTTTATTTTGTCAAGCACATAAAACCTAAATAAACTAGGCTCACCTATGTGCACCAACAACTTATGCTAAGCAATACAAGTAACAAGGTGATAGCAAGATATATGACTTCAAGCACGAAGGCTATCACAATGTAAAGTGCATAAGTAAAGAGCTCGGGTATAGAAATAACCGAGGCACGCGGAGACGATGATGTATTCCCGAGTTCCTCCCTTGAAAGGGAGTACGTCTCGTTGGAGGGGTGTGGTATCGCCACAAAGGCCTAACCAACGCCACAAAGGCCTCACCCTATTCTCCGGTGTGAGCTTGCGCCACAAAGGCCTAGCTCACTCTTCCACTAAGGGGTTCCTCAAGGCGGAACCGGGTCTTTACACAAAGCTTGGGGCACGCATCCACAACTTAATTGGAGGCTCCCAAGAATAGCCACAAAGGCACCACAAAGCTGTCTAGGGTTCCAAGAACCCAAGAGTAATAAGCTCACAAACTTTCACTTACTCGAATCTCCGGGGAGAACTCAAACCGATGCAACTTATGCAATGGCAAGAGCACACAAGGTGCTCAAATCCTTCTCACTCAAATCCTACCAAAGCAACTAATGCTATGGAGAGATATGAGAGGAAGAACAAAGGAAATCCACAAAGAACTCCAAGATCTAGATCCACAAGAGGTTCCCCTCACTAAGAAGAGATTTTGATTGGAGGAAAGATGGATCTAGATCTCCTCTCCCTTTTCCCTAAAAAATATCCAAGAATCATGGGAGGAATGGAGGAGGAAGGGCAAGCTTGCAAAGTCAACAATGGAGGAGAGAGAGGCCCAAAACGTGTGCAGCCCAAGGTGGAAGAAGGGGTATTTATACCCCCCCCACGAAATATGGCCGTTCCAG
Organism: Dactylis glomerata; assembly: GCA_007115705.1. Lineage (NCBI taxonomy): Eukaryota > Viridiplantae > Streptophyta > Magnoliopsida > Poales > Poaceae > Dactylis > Dactylis glomerata. The sequence goes on from QXEO01000291.1 coordinate 8,135,947, forward strand.
ACTTGGAGGGGCGGATTATCCGGCCAAAATATGGCTGGAATATCCGGCTGGCCGGATTATCTGGCCCCCAGGCCGGATTATCCGCCCCCTATACTGGGTGACGCCAACCAGAAATTGCAATACGAAAACGGTGATAACTTTTTCATCCGGACTCCGTTTTCGATGATCTTGGGCTCGTTGGAATCACCACAACGAGCTCTACAACTTCATCCATAGAAACATCATAGTCCAACAAGGGAGTATAAAACCAAATGATGAAAGGTTTGACCTCTCTTTGAAGGCAAACCGGTAAAACCTCCAAACATCAAAAACGCAATAAGAGCTTCATGCGAAATCCGTTTTTGATGAGCTAGAGCTTGTCATGGAAATAGCCACAAGCTCTAGAACCTCACATGGATAAAACCCAAATAAGAACCAAGAAAGATGATGCCAAGTATGCAAAGGTTTGAGCTCTCTCCGAACGATACAATTAAGTTACTCACTCGAGAGCCCCTCTTGATAGTACGGCTACCGATCCTTTAACCCGGTCTCACAACAAACACCATGAGACCGGTAAGAAAGAAACCCTAACACTATCATACCTTTGCCTTGAGCATTCCACTTGAGGTGGATAAAGACGATCTTGATCTTCTCAAGTTGGACCACCTTTCTTGATTGAGCTTGCTTGGTGAAGTCTTGCGGATTGCTCCCCCATACTCTACTATGGAAGAGACTCTCTTTAAGCATATCTTCACATATCCATGATCACAATATAGATGGCAAGCTTCAAGCATATGTTCTCTTCTAGTTGCTCATCTTGAACTTGCGCTTTGACTTGATCAATCCTCGAATCAAATCTTATTTCTCCATAATGATGGTGTCTTGAGGATACACATGAGAGCTCACTCAATCTTATTCTTCAAGACACACTTGACATAAGCTCAACTCTCTTAAGACCAATCTTTGGATCACTCCTTGAATAACACCTTGGTCAACACATAATCTTCTTCTTACAACCTTGACTCCAACAAATGGTTCAAGCATTGTGTATGGACAAGTCCTACACATATAACTCAATGCAACCATTAGTCCATAGGGATTGTCATTAATTACCAAAACCACACATGGGGCTCGATATGATCTTTCAATCTCCCCCATTTTGGTAATTGATGACAATCTCTTTGAGAAGGTTTATATAATGAATTCAAAGAACCAAAATGGTTGTACTAACATCAAATACTACAAAAGTATGTGATGTTAGTAAAACCACCATATATAGAGCAAACTCCCCCACAATCTATGCACGTGTGAATGATCTTGATTTCATTGCATATATTGCTAACCAAGGTTGTTGGTGGAGTTTCCACTATATACTCAACCATGCAAAGCATGCAAGGCAAATGCTTAAGAACAAACCAAAGCATAAAAGCCAATTCCCTTTAAACCCTCAAAACTTCTCCCCCATTGGCATCCATTGCCAAAATGGGCGAAAAAAGCTTAGAAGGCCAATATAGTGAGAGTTCCTCCAAAACGGTGTGCATATCCAAAATAAATGAGTGAAAACACATGCACATATACAAATGCAAATTTTTGAAGGAAATGAAACTATATCGAGGATCAAAGATTGCAAAAAAAATAAGATAACATGATGGATAAACTTCAACAAATGAAGAGAGCAATCAAACAATCCAAAGAACAAATTGAATAAAGATGTTATGATAAGATCGAAAAGGTGCTCTAAATAATATGAGGAAGCTCCCCAAGGTGTGTGCACAAATTATTCTATTTGAGTTGAAGTATAAGGTGCACACATATGGAATCATCACTCCCTCAATATTATTCAAAACAAAATGATACCAAGTGAAATTAAATACTATGCTAACCGCAAAATAGTGTTTTAAATGAAATGAGGAAGCTCCCCAAGGTACGTGCAAAAATTGGAATGTTTGTATTTGAATACAATTTGCACAACATGGAATCCTCACTCCCTCAATAACATTTAAAATGCAACCATTTGCAAGAGATCATAAAGAAGAAATTAAGCTTACACTTGCATCAAACAAATGGTTGAGCAACAAGCAAGGGACAATATATTAAAAGGCTCAACCAACGGAATGTATGATAGGAATGACAAAGAATATTATAAGACTAACACAATGATAAGCATAGAGCATCCATGTAGACTTCAATGAATGATATTGCTTAGCATTCCATCCCAACACATAAGGTTCAAATAAGATATCAAATAATGAGATATCATCTCTCATGTGTATAAGTTTCTAAGTAGACAATATCACAAAGATAATTATCACAAAGAAACATATACACACAAAATAGATACTAAGAATAGAACAAGATATCCAAAATGAAGTCATGCAATATACCAATGAGATTTTTGCTTTTAAAGCATGGCCAAAGGCTCAATTTATCTTATTGTATATTGATGAACTTCAACCACAAACATGTCAAAGACATCACAAATATCAACAAGGGAAAGAAGATAGTTGGGATGCTTTGATAAAAACAACAAGTATCAAAATGAAGGATACCAAACGGAAGAAATAAATTTGCAATTTCATCAATTTTGCACATGTGAGCTTATTGAGGAATTGATATGCAAAAAGATTGCTAAGTTGACATATATGGGATAGGAGAATCATGAGCATGATTTTTATATGTTCCCAATAATATGTCCTCATCTCAACTTGCTCACATTTGCAATAAAGAGGTTTCATTAGAATCCTTGCAAAAAGCACAACATTTGCAAATAAAGATTTTCAATGCCATAAAACAACCTACACAAGGTTGGATACTAGAGAAGTATGCATGAAGAAGATACTTGTTACCGAGATATAATGGTAGGATGTAGTAGATAGGAGTTCTTCAATAATCCTAGCTTGCCTCAAATTATCATTTAGTCACCACTTCATCCTTATTATTGAGACAAGCACCAATATATCTCCATGTACCTAAAATAAAGTTCAAGTACAAGATGGTCCCCAAACTCATTGGGTACAAAGTAGTTAGAAACTACAACATATAGGACAAACTCCACATAAATATGTGCATATATATATATGAAATTGAATTTCATGCACATCTTAGCCGATTTAGGATTTGATAGAGCTTCTCCTATATATTTGATCAAAGAAAGCAAAAGCATGCCATACAATATACATTTAGTAAATATGCATGCACAAGACTTTCAAGAGCCAAAGGAGATACAATTTGGACAAAACACCAAGAAGGACAAGCGAGCACCCAAAATTGTGAAGCTACAAAAGGTTGTCCAAATTATATCAAAGAATCAAATCAACACAAGATTGACTCCAAAGTTCAACTAGTGAACCAAGCAAAAGCCAATGAGCATAAAGTATAACTAAAACACACATACTCAAAGACATATCTCATTTTAAGAGTAAGAAATAAATAATAAGGAATGAGATCACCAACTCCCAAAGAGAGCAAGGTTCAAACAAACAAACCAAACTCTCCACACTTTTTATGATGGCACACTAAGTACCAAAAAGAAAATATTTGTCTTCCAACAAAAACCAATACCAAATGAAATAAGCACAAAGAGTGTGTTATAACAAATATAGGAGAGCTCCCCCAAGATTAATGCATTATTTATGATTTTGCATTTGAATACAAAATGCACACAAGTGGGATCATCACATCTACCTACATATAAATAACACAAAACAAGTTCAACGAAATCAAATGGAATAACAAAAGTCATGGAAGACAATGGGAGCTAAAACAAATACATTTTTGGCTAGAGATAAGGCAATTAAAAGCAATAGCCAATGTAAAGATGATCAATATACATGTGCCACATGATATAGTACCAATTGTCCAAGAACAAGAGGTATTTGGATTTATTTCCCGGTGGTAGTTTACATATAAATCCAAGATCATCTTCACAACAAAGAACCATACGGAGAAGGATAAGAATTAAAAACCATGCTAAAGAAGATATTCTTGATAGACTCAAATAGTTAAACAATCATGCAAGGCAATGATTAGGAAAACTTGAAGCGAATGGTTTTCCAACTTTGATGTAGAATTCCACATTTTAGGAAAACCCTACCAAGAAAGTATCTTACAAACAAGATCCAAAACAAGAGGAATAAAACAATTTGGCAAATTGGAACTTGTTTGAGAAAACATGCCACATAGAAGCAAGATAATTTACAATATCAACACTATGTGATACAACCTCAAATATACACATTATATCGGTTTGTATTATGCACAAAACATATTACTCCCCCATAATGTGATAAAACATTTATTTTTCACAAGAGGCAAATAGAATCCAACAAGATGATTAATGGACATTATAGAATTTGAATTTTCTCATGAGAATGACATACCACATAGAAACTAGATAATCTTTAAATATCAATACTAAGTGGTATTCCTCATGTACACACATTTTTAGGATTGTGAAGTGCAAAGCATATCACTCCCCCAAAATAGGATGGTCCAGTAATCTCTCACAAGAGCCAAGTAAGATAAAACGGGATGCAAAAGGCTCAACAAGAACAATCGCATATGGTGTGCAACCCAATATGCACGTACTTAATTACTCAAAATTAAGCAAGTAGGTAGCACAACATATACAAACACATGGGAGGTACAAAACCCAACACATGCAAAGGGGCGAGTAACTTTCAAGGTAGATAAGTTGAATACATGTTACCGCAAGGAGGAACATTGGATATATGATAGAAATAAGATAATCTAAATGACTTGACTTGAGAAAATATAATTGATGAAGATCCCTTAATTCTTCATGATATAGCCAAGTCTCCAAAGCCCTCCACCAACACCTATTGTTCAAGTAATGGCTTGTTGGTCCCCAACCAAGTTGGGTCCAAAGAAGTTAGAAACAATAGGTTTGGCAACCCAAATGGTTCTTTTCTTGACACCACTTTGAGCACCAACAAATTTGGCAAACACATTGCCAACCTTATCCTTGCAAAGTGAATAAGCATCTTCAATTATGATAGGGTTGGATGAGTTACCACTAGTGCATGAAGAAGATAGGTGACCCTTCTCATGGCATATGTAGCAAGTTCTTTTCTTCACCTTCTTCTCACTTGATTTCTCCATAAGGGGAGCATTAGCTTGATTTTTCTTGGGAAGTGACCTTTCTTCAACTTGAGGTTGGGCAAGGGCTTGAACTTGAGGCCGCTTCCCTTGTTGCTTCTCACTAAGTGCCTTTTTCTTCAAAGGGCAAGATCTAACATGGTGCCCTTCAATTTTGCACTTGAAGCAAACAATCTTGGCCAAATTCTTGACTTGTTCTTGGCCCTTCTTCTTCTTGTATATTTTGGACTTCTTCTTGTTGTTAGAGATAAATCCAAGTCCACTCTTGTCATTGGGGGATTGTTGCACACTAAAGATCTTGTTGAGTGTGGACTTCCCTTCATGATGTTTTTCCAAGTCTTTCTTCAATGAAGCAACTTGGGCCTTGAGCTCTTTGATTTCCTCTACATGGTTAGTGACAACACAAGTACTAGTGGAAGTAGAGGCTACATTGTTAGAGCAACAAGGCAAGGAGGGTAATTCATCACTAGATGTAGCAATAGTATGAGTGGATGAATTACTAGGACTAGCACATGTCAATATAGCATTTTGAGAAATAGTGCTAGTGTCCACATGAGGCTCACAAGATGTTACCTTTGTAGATATAGCCTCATGAGCTAACTTTAGGCGAGCATGGGACACTAGAAGATCCTCATTAGAGCTAGATAGCTTTTCATGACTTTCTTCCAATTTCCCATACTTTCTAGTTAGCAACTCAAGTTGGGCCCTTAGCTCAACATTCTCCTTCAAAATAGATGCTTCACAAGAAGTAGAGTTAGTAGCACATGCATCATTATCATTACCTATAGGAGAAGACAACTTGGCAAGAGCGAGGTCACGTTCTTTAGTGAGTTTAGAAATAATTTCATTACATGACTCCTCAATGGATTCAAGCTTCTCCTCAAGAGAAACCCGAAGCTCTTGCTCTTCCTCTAGAGCATATTTTAAATCATGGATATCATTGGCATACTCACGCTCAAGAGAAAACATTTTATAAATTTGTTCTTCCTTCATCTCAATGAGTTTCGTGCTGTCAATAGCACAACTCATGATTTCAAAGAAGTTGGGCAAAACATTTTTATGGTTATGCAAAGCATCAAAGACCACCTTACCCTTCTTGTTTAAATACTCAATATATTCTTCTTCATTTTCCTCATCCTCACCATTGTCCTCAACATCATTATGATTTGAAGACCTAGCCATAAGGCATATGTGGGAACCGTGAGAAGAAGAAGATGAAGAAATACTTGAAGCTCCATTCAAGACCTTGTCTTGGCCCAAAGACTCTTTGGTTTCCTCTATATGGTTAGCATCACAAATACTAGAGGAAATAGAAGCATTTGTATCATGGCAACAAGACAATGCAAGCATATCATCATGAGATTTATTCAATAAATTTACATATGATATGCAAGGACTATCAACACAAGCATGTAAAACATTTATGGGGCTACAAGTGTTTAAGTCCAAAGATGAAGCATTGCAATGAGATAGAGATGAAGGATCATCAAAAGTAAGCATACTATCACCATTGCAAGTTTCATCACCACTCACCATATCATTACCTTGTGTCTTGCCACACTTTGGTGAAGTGGATGAAAGTTCATTGCGGCCGAAAGTGGAAGGAATATAATCATCCCCAATAATCTTGGACACACCATATTTTTCTTGAAGCTTTGTCCATATCTCATGAGCGCTCCGAAAAGGCGTGATGGAGAAGGTAACTACATCGCTCAAAGCATTAACAATCACATGAGTAGCTTGAGCATTGAGATACAAGTTTTTCTCATCCTCTAAAGATAGATTTTGAGTATCCTTTGGAGGAAAAAAACCCGCATCTACAATTCGCTCCATAGATGGGTCCATGACCCGAAAATAATTAAGCATGTGAATTTTCCAAGTATCATAATTTGTGCCATCGAATATAAAAGTGTCATTGTGCACTAATCCCTTAGCCGACATCTTTGCTCTCAAGGCAGTGAAACCTAAAATGAGAGACCGGGCTCTGATACCAATTGAAAGGACACAGATGTCGCCTAGAGGGGAGGGGGGGTGAATAGGCGATATCAAATTTTACGAAAGGCTTGAACAAAAGCGGAATTAAACTAGCGTTTATTTTGTCAAGCACATAAAACCTAAATAAACTAGGCTCACCTATGTGCACCAACAACTTATGCTAAGCAATACAAGTAACAAGGTGATAGCAAGATATATGACTTCAAGCACGAAGGCTATCACAATGTAAAGTGCATAAGTAAAGAGCTCGGGTATAGAAATAACCGAGGCACGCGGAGACGATGATGTATTCCCGAGTTCCTCCCTTGAAAGGGAGTACGTCTCGTTGGAGGGGTGTGGTATCGCCACAAAGGCCTAACCAACGCCACAAAGGCCTCACCCTATTCTCCGGTGTGAGCTTGCGCCACAAAGGCCTAGCTCACTCTTCCACTAAGGGGTTCCTCAAGGCGGAACCGGGCCTTTACACAAAGCTTGGGGCACGCATCCACAACTTAATTGGAGGCTCCCAAGAATAGCCACAAAGCCACAAAGCCGTCTAGGGTTCCAAGAACCCAAGAGTAATAAGCTCACAAACTTTCACTTACTCGAATCTCCGGGGAGAACTCAAACCGATGCAACTTATGCAATGGCAAGAGCACACAAGGTGCTCAAATCCTTCTCACTCAAATCCTACCAAAGCAACTAATGCTATGGAGAGATATGAGAGGAAGAACAAAGGAAATCCACAAAGAACTCCAAGATCTAGATCCACAAGAGGTTCCCCTCACTAAGAAGAGATTTTGATTGGAGGAAAGATGGATCTAGATCTCCTCTCCCTTTTCCCTCAAAAATATCCAAGAATCATGGGAGGAATGGAGGAGGAAGGGCAAGCTTGCAAAGTCAACAATGGAGGAGAGAGAGGCCCAAAACGTGTGCAGCCCAAGGTGGAAGAAGGGGTATTTATACCCCCCACGAAATATGGCCGTTGCAGACTTGGAGGGGCGGATTATCTGGCCAAAATATGGCTGGAATATCCGGCTGGCCGGATTATCCGGCCCCCTGGCCGGATTATCCGCCCCCTATACTGGGTGACGCCGACCAGAAATTGCAATACGAAAACGGTGATAACTTTTTCATCCGGACTCCGTTTTCGATGATCTTGGGCTCATTGGAATCACCACAACGAGCTCTACAACTTCATCCATAGAAACATCATAGTCCAACAAGGGAGTATAAAACCAAATGATGAAAGGTTTGACCTCTCTTTGAAGGCAAACCGGTAAAACCTCCAAACATCAAAAACGCAATAAGAGCTTCATGCGAAATCCGTTTTTGATGAGCTAGAGCTTGTCATGGAAATAGCCACAAGCTCTAGAACCTCACATGGATAAAACCCAAATAAGAACCAAGAAAGATGATGCCAAGTATGCAAAGGTTTGAGCTCTCTTCGAACGATACAATTAAGTTACTCACTCGAGAGCCCCTCTTGATAGTACGGCTACCGATCCTATAACCCGGTCTCACAACAAACACCATGAGACCGGTAAGAAAGAAACCCTAACACTATCATACCTTTGCCTTGAGCATTCCACTTGAGGTGGATAAAGACGATCTTGATCTTCTCAAGTTGGACCACCTTTCTTGATTGAGCTTGCTTGGTGAAGTCTTGCGGATTGCTCCCCCATACTCTACTATGGAAGAGACTCTCTTTAAGCATATCTTCACATATCCATGATCACAATATAGATGGCAAGCTTCAAGCATATGTTCTCTTCTAGTTGCTCATCTTGAACTTGCGCTTTGACTTGATCAATCCTCGAATCAAATCTTCTTTCTCCATAATGATGGTGTCTTGAGGATACACATGAGAGCTCACTCAATCTTATTCTTCAAGACACACTTGACATAAGCTCAACTCTCTTAAGACCAATCTTTGGATCACTCCTTGAATAACACCTTGGTCAACACATAATCTTCTTCTTACAACCTTGACTCCAACAAATGGTTCAAGCATTGTCTATGGACAAGTCCTACACATATAACTCAATGCAACCATTAGTCCATAGGGATTGTCATTAATTACCAAAACCACACATGGGGCTCGATATGATCTTTCAGTAGTGGCTATAGAAGCACCCCTTAAAGTTCATCAAGTACTTGACAAACACTGCTCATAGAGATATCCAAATCAAATCACAACTCAAGATAAATATTATTGCAACTTAGACCAAGTACTGACACGGTGCACACACTCTCAACATTACACCATGCATGAAAGGAGGAATAGATCACTTCAATACTATCATAGTGATAATTATTCTCGTAATCCATAAGAGATCACAATCGTAGCCTAGACCAAGTACCACCATGATGCACACACTGTCACCGTTACACCATGGCAGGAGGAATAGATTACTTTAATAACACCACTAGAGTACACATAATGATAAAGAGTAGCATCTACTTATTCAACATGATACAAAGCTCACGATCACATAGAGATCACATCATGGGAGAGAGAGGTGAACCACATAGCTACCGGTAGAGCCCTCAGCCCCGGGGGAGAACTACTCCCTCCTCATCATAGGAGATGATGGGTTCGTAGCATAGAAAACAAAATTTTTCCTACGCAAGAACGCATAAACTGGCCAAGATACTCTACGAGGTGGTAGCAACGGATACTAACCCTCGACGACCGTAAGCGGGGATTACGTTCCCGCACAAACGTTGACGATAGAGAGTTGGTGAAGACGCACGTAGTCGACGTAGTTGTTCACTTGACGTAGTCGACGTCACGGTTCACTTGACGATCACAAGATCGTGTCCCCGGCGCCACAAGTGGCAGCGCCCCCGTGCTCGGTCACACGTACAGCTCGACGTCAACTCCTCCACGCCCTCGGTCCAGCGGGGCAGCGGAAGAAGGGATCCGCTGGACACTCCTCCACACACTTCTCCAAGTGTATGAACTACGAACTACAATTCCGGCAGAGCTTCGCTAAGCCAAGATGGAAAGTGGGCAGCAACTATGCAAGGGAGGGGAGGATCAAGAAGTGTCTCACATGGAGGAGAGGGAGGGGTTTATATAGGAGAGGAGGGGCAGCCCCCAAGGGGTTGGCCGGCCAAGGAGGTCTCCTCCTCTTCATGGTGATAACTCCCTCTTCATTCCCTTCATGGTGGTAACCCTCTCATCAACATGAGGTAACCCCCATTTTAATTTTGCATGACATTCATGCTAATTAAAATTCACACTTATTGATTTAATAAAACATTTTTATTTCTTTAATATTTGTTAATTCATTCAATTAACAAACATTAACAAATACACCCTTGAGTTATTTCGATATCCCGAAACAGTTTCGGTGCTTTTCTGAAACAACCCTTATGCTGTCCTGTAATTCGATCGGAGTATCGTATCCACTCAAAAACGACGGCGAACCTTAAGTGTGTCACCCTACGGTTCGCGAATAACGTGGACATGATCGAGACTCCTCTCTGATCAATAATCAACAGCGGGATCTGGAAATCCATGATGACTCCCACTTACTCAACGATGAACTGGTGATCGTGTGAACCAGTAACGAACATAGTTAATTCCTTTTGTCTCGCGATATTATTACTTGTCCGAGATCCGATCATTTGGTATCAACCATACCTAGTTCGATCTCGTTCCCGACAAGTCTCTTTACTCGTTCCGTTATAATGCATTCCTGTGACCTAGTCACATGCTTGCAAGCGATTCCAATGCAATATCACCGAGAAGGGCCCAGAGAATAGCTTTCCGTCATCCGGATGGACAAATCCCACTCTTGATCCATGAGCCTCAACTAATACTTTCAGAGTACCCAAATCAACCTTTATAATCACCCTGTTATGGTGTGACGTTTGATATCATCAAAGTACCCTTCCAGTATCAGTGATTAACATGATCTCATGGTCTAAGGATTAGAACTACTTCGCATGAGTTTGATATAGCAATGAACTTGATGACTTGATCATATTGCTATTCGTACTATGGGTGTGAGTGTTCATCACATCATTCTTCTAATGATATGACCCCGTTATTAACAACATCCAATGTTCATGATCAGGAAACCTTGATCATCAGTTAATCAACGAGCTAGTATAAAAGAGAGGCTTTACTAGGAACACTTTTAGTTTATTAATCACACAAGTATTAATGTTTCCGATTAATACAATTCTAGCATGAAAAATAAACATCTATTATGAACACGGAATAATATAATAACAACTTTATTATTGCCTCTCGGGCATATTCCTTTCAGTCTCCCACTTGCACTAGAGTCAATAATCTAGATTACATAGTGATGAATCTAACACCCATTGAGTTCTGGTGTTGATCATGTTTTGCCTTGGGGAGAGCTTTAGTCAACGGGTCTGCCACATTCAGATCCGTGTGCACTTTGCAAATCTTTACATCACCATCCGCGACATGTTCACGGATGGAGTGAAATCAGCGCTTTACATGCTTGAATTTCTTGTGAGACCTTGGCTCCTGAGTATTGGCTATGGAACCGTTATTGTCACAATAGATAACCATTGGATCCAATGCACTCGGAACCACACCCAGTTCGGATATGAACTCCTTCATCCAAACTGCTTCTTCTGCCGCTTCTGAAGCAGCAATGTATTCCGCCTCTGTAGTTGATCTCGCCACCACGTTTTGCTTGGAACTCCTCCAGCTTACCGCTCCTCCATTCATAACAAATACGTACCCGGATTGAGACTTAGAGTCATCCGGATCAGTGTCGAAGCTAGCATCGACGTAACAACTTGCGATGAGCTCTTCTTCACCGCCATATACGAGAAACATATCCTTAGTCCTTCGTAAGTACTTAAAGATATTCTTGACCACTGTCCAGTGTTCCAAACCTGGATCAGATTGGTACCTACTAGTCAAACTAATAGCATGTGCCACATCCGGTCTTGTACATAACATGGCATACATGATAGAGCCTATGGCAGAGGCATAGGGAATCTTATTCATTTCTTCTCTATCTTTAGCTGTAGCCGGACTTTGAGTCTTACTCAATATCTTTCCTTGCAACATAGGTAAGAACCCTTTCTTACTATCTTCCATTCTAAACTTCTTTAGAATCTTGTCAAGGTATGTACGTTGCGATAGCCCAATTAAGCGTCTCGATCTATCTCTATAGATTTTGATGCCTAAAATATACGCCGCTTCACCAAGGTCTTTCATTGAAAACTTACTGTTTAAGTAATCTTTTACGCTCTTCAAAATTTCCGTATCATTTCCAATCAGCAATATGTCATCCACATATAATATTAGAAATGCTACAGAGCTCCCACTCACTTTCTTGTAAATACAAGTTTCTCCATAAGTTTTGACAAATCCAAACCCTTTGATAACTTTGTCAAAACGGAGATTCCAACTCCGGGACGCTTGCTTCAGTCCATAAATGGATCGCTGAAGTTTGCATACCTTGTCAGCATCCTTAGGATCAACAAAACCCTTGGGCTGTACCATGTACAACTCTTCCTCAATGTTACCATTAAGGAACGCGGTTTTCACATCCATCTGCCAAATTTCATAATCGAAAAATGCAGCAATTGCTAACATAATCCTAACAGACTTTAGCATCGCTACGGGTGAGAAAGTCTCATCGTAGTCAATTCCTTGAATTTGTCGGAAACCTTTTGCGACAAGTCGTGCTTTATAGATGGTCACATTACCATCAGCGTCTGTTTTCTTCTTGAAAATCCATTTATTCTCAACGGCCTTTCGGTCATTAGGAAGTTCCACCAAAGTCCATACTTGGTTTTCATACATGGATTCCATTTCGGATTTCATGGCTTCATGCCATTTGTTGGAATCTGGGCTCATCATCGCTTCATCATACGTCGCAGGGTCATCGTTCTCAACAATGGCATTTACGACAAGATCACCGTACCATTCAGGAGCAGCGCGTGTTCTTGTCGACCTGCGAGGTTCAGTAGTATCCTCTTTTGGAGTTTCATGATCTTCATCATTAGCTCCCACTTCATTTGGTGAAGTCACCACCGGAACGGTTTCCGGCGCTGCGCCACTCGCCAATTCATGAAGAGGAGGTTCAATAACCTCATCGAGTTCTACCTTCCTACTATTCACACCTTTCGAGAGAAACTCCTTCTCCAAAAAGGATCCGTTCTTAGCAACAAACACTTTGCCTTCGGATCGGTGATAGAAGGTGTACCCAATTGTTTCTTTAGGGTATCCTATGAAGACACATTTTTCCGCTTTGGGTTCGAGTTTATCAGGCTGAAGTTTCTTCACATAAACATCGCATCCCCAAACTTTTAGAAATGACAGCTTAGGTTTGTTTCCAAACCATAATTCATACGGCGTCGTTTCAACGGATTTAGATGGAGCCCTATTTAAAGTGAAAGCGACTGTTTCTAGCGCATAACCCCAAAAAGATAGTGGCAGATCGGTAAGAGACATCATAGACCGAACCATATCCAATAAAGTACGGTTACGACGTTTGGATACACCATTTCGTTGTGGCATTCCAGCGGGAGTGAGTTGTGAAACTATTCCACATTCTCTCATATGTGTGCCAAACTCGTAACTAAGGTATTCTCCTCCATGATCAGATCATAGAAATTTAATCTTTCTGTTACGATGATTTTCTACTTCACTCTGAAATTCTTTGAACTTTTCAAACGTTTCAGACTTGTGTTTCATTAAGTAAATATACCCATATCTACTCAAGTCATCAGTGAAAGTAACAAAATAACGATATCCACCATGCGCCGGCACACTCATAGGTCCACATACATCGGTATGTATGATTTCCAATAAGTCTGTCGCCCGTTCCATTGAACCAGAAAACGGCGTTCTAGTCATCTTGCCCATAAGACATGGCTCGCATGTCTCAAATGATTCATAATCAAGTGATTCCAGAAGTCCATCCAAATGAAGCTTCTTCATGCGTTTAACACCAATATGACCTAAACGGCAGTGCCACATGTATGCGGCTATATCATCATTTGACTTAATTCTTTTGGCATTCACGTTATATATATGTGTTTCATCACTATCAAGATTCAAAAGAAATAAACCTTTCTTCTCAGGTGCATGTCCATAAAAGATATTATTCATATAAATCGAACAACCATTGTTCTCAGACTGGAATGAATAATTGTCTCGCATTAAACAAGATCCAGATATAATGTTCATGCTCAACACAGGCACCAAATAACATTTATTCAGGTTTAAAACTAATCCAGATGGTAAATGTAGAGGCAGCGTCCCGACGGCGATCACATCACCTTTTGATCCATTGCCGACGCACATCGTGACCTCATCCTTCACAAGTTGCCGCTTATTCTTTAGCCCCTGTTTCGAGTTACATATGTGAGCAACCGAACCAGTATCAAATACCCAGGCGCTATTGCGACTACTAGTAAGGTACACATCAATAACATGTATATCATATATACCTTTGTTAATCTTCCCGTTCTTCTTATCCGCCAGATACTTTGGGCAGTTGCACTTCCAGTGCCCCGTTTCCTTGCAGTAGAAGCACTCAATTTCAGGTTTAGGACCAGCCTTGGGTTTCCTCTCAGAACCGGCAACAGATTTGCCGTCCTTCTTGTTTCTACCCTTGGACTTATTATCCTTTCTACCTTTCTTGAAACTAGTGGTCTTATTGACCATCAACACTTGATGTTCCTTTTTGATCTCCACTTCTGCAGTCTTAAGCATTGAGAGAAGCTCGGGGAGAGACTTCTTCATGCCCTGCATGTTGTAGTTCATCACAAAGCCTTTGAAGCTAGGTGGGAGAGATTGGAGAACCCGATGTATTCCCAACTCATTGGGAATTGTTATTCCCAAAGAGATGAGCTTATCAGCGTACCCAGACATTTTGAGTACGTGCTCACTAACGGAGCTGTTCTCTTCCATCATGCAGCTAAAGAACTTTTCTGAAGCATCATAACTCTCTACGGCAGTATGGGAGTCGAAGATCAGTTTCAACTCTCCCATTGTATCATAAGCGTTGCTGTTCTCGAAACGTTTTCGCAGCTCCGGCTCAAGTCCATACAGTATGCCGCAATGAACTAAACTGTGGTCCTCCTTACGAGTCAGAAAAATATTTTTCTCTTCATCGGGAGCATCTTCTGCAGGCGGGTTACCTAGCGGTGCCTCAAGCACATAGCCCTTTTGAGAGGCATTGAGGAGGATCCTCAAGTTAAGTGCCCAGTTGGTGAAGTTGCTACCGTTGGTGGCTAGTTTTTCTTTCTCCATGAACGCATTGAAATTCAGAGCAGGTGGTGCCATGATCTACAAATTATTTGCAAAGTTAACTTAGACTAAGTTCATAATAGAATGAGTTCAGGTTAAATCAAATTCTACGTGAACTCCCACTTAAAAACAACATCCCTCCTAGTTTTCTTAAGTGATTACACGAACCAAATCCACTATACCGCAACCGATCATCACGTGCAACGGTATAGTTTCAAAGACGAACATCACCATGTTCATCATATCAACCATATGACTCATGCTTAACCTTTTGGTTCGTGTTCCGAGGCCATGTCTGTACATGCTAGGCTCGCCAAGTAGAACCATAACATTTGCGTGTGTAAAACTGTCTTACACCCGTCATATGTGAACGTAGAGTCTATCACACCCGATCATCACGAGGTGTCTCAAAACGACGAACTTTCGTGACGGTGCATGTTATGGGAGAACACATTTTATCTTGATATTTATGTGAGAGGGATCATCTTATAATGCTACCGCGCGATCAAATCTAAGTAGAATAAGATGCATAAAAGGATAAACATCACATGCATATATAATGTGATATGATATGGTCCTTCATGCACTCGATCTCCATCTTGTGCGTCATGGCATGATCTCCATCATTCCACCGGCGTAGCACCAAGGTCCATGGCGCGCCACCTTGGTTGTCTTCCTCCATTACAATATATCACTTGGATATATATATACGGCACGCATGCCATTTAAATGTAAAGACAACCATATGGCTCCTGCCGGTTGTTTATAACTTACAAAAAGGATCATCGCATACAATTTGTAACATAAACAATTTGACCATATCACATCACATGCCCTGCAAAAACAAGTTAAACGTTTCTAATTTGTCTTGCATATTTTACGTGGTTTGGGGCTTTCTAGGAAGAACCGTTCTTACCTACGAACAAGAACCACAACGGTGATAAAAATATTATTAACAATTCTTTGTAAAATAGATCATAACTATAGTGGGAGAAACGTGCACCCGCAAAGCCACATATGCCGAAGCATGTCAAGTGTGGGACAAGTCTCGTGAACATGGTCACGTAAGGTTAGTCTCGGGCAGCTTCAATCCCACTATGCCACTATGATCCAAAATACCAAAAAATTGCAATAACATGATCATCAACGCCCACATCCACATGTGTTCTAACCGTGCATACCAACTACACATAGAGATGGCTCTGATACCACTGATGGGTTCGTAGCATAGAAAACAAATTTTTTCCTACGCAAGAACGCATAAACTGGCCAAGATACTCTACGAGGTGGTAGCAACGGATACTAACCCTCGACGACCGTAAGCGGGGATTACGTTCCCGCACAAACGTTGACGATGGAGAGTTGGTGAAGACGCACATAGTCGACGTAGTTGTTCACTTGACGTAGTCGACGTCGCGGTTCACTTGACGATCACAAGATCGTGTCCCCAGCGCCACAAGTGGCAGCGCCCCCGTGCTCGGTCACACGTACAGCTTGACGTCAACTCCTCCACGCCCTCGGTCCAGCGGGGCAGCGGAAGAAGGGATCCGCTGGACACTCCTCCACACACTTCTCCAAGTGTATGAACTATGAACTACAATTCCGGCAGAGCTTCGCTAAGCCAAGATGGAAAGTGGGCAGCAACTATGCAAGGGAGGGGAGGATCAAGAAGTGTCTCACATGGAGGAGAGGGAGGGGTTTATATAGGAGAGGAGGGGCAGCCCCCAAGGGGTTGGCCGGCCAAGGAGGTCTCCTCCTCTTCATGGTGATAACTCCCTCTTCATTCCCTTCATGGTGGTAACCCTCTCATCAACATGAGGTAACCCCCATTTTAATTTTGCATGACATTCATGCTAATTAAAATTCACACTTATTGATTTAATAAAACATTTTTATTTCTTTAATATTTGTTAATTCATTCAATTAACAAACATTAACAAATACACCCTTGAGTTATTTCGATATCCCGAAACAGTTTCGGTGCTTTTTTGAAACAACCCTTATGCTGTCCTGTAATTCGATCGGAGTATCGTATCCACTCAAAAACGACGGCGAACCTTAAGTGTGTCACCCTACGGTTCGCGAATAACGTGGACATGATCGAGACTCCTCTTTGATCAATAATCAACAGTGGGATCTGGAAATCCATGATGACTCCCACTTACTCAACGATGAACTAGTGATCGTGTGAACCAGTAACGAACATAGTTAATTCCTTTTGTCTCGCGATATTATTACTTGTCCGAGATCCGATCATTTGGTATCAACCATACCTAGTTCGATCTCGTTCCCGACAAGTCTCTTTACTCGTTCCGTGATAATGCATTCCTGTGACCTAGTCACATGCTTGCAAGCGATTCCAATGCAATATCACCGAGAAGGGCCCAGAGAATATCTTTCCGTCATCCGGATGGACAAATCCCACTCTTGATCCATGAGCCTCAACTAATACTTTCAGAGTACCCAAATCAACCTTTATAATCACCCTGTTACGGTGTGACGTTTGATATCATCAAAGTACCCTTCCAGTATCAGTGATTAACATGATCTCATGGTCTAAGGATTAGAACTACTTCACATGAGTTTGATATAGCAATGAACTTGATGGCTTGATCGTATTGCTATTCGTACTATGGGTGTGAGTGTTCATCACATCATTCTTCTAATGATATGACCCCGTTATTAACAACATCCAATGTTCATGATCAGGAAACCTTGATCATCAGTTAATCAACGAGCTAGTATAAAAGAGAGGCTTTACTAGGAACCCTTTTAGTTTATTAATCACACAAGTATTAATGTTTCCGATTAATACAATTCTAGCATGAAAAATAAACATCTATTATGAACACGGAATAATATAATAACAACTTTATTATTGCCTCTCGGGCATATTCCTTTCAGGAGACAGCAAGGTTGATGGAGATGGCGGTGAGGTCGATGGAGATGGCGGAGACGGCGATGGAGACCGATGGAGATGGCTCCGGGGGCACTTCCCCGTCCCGGCAGGGTGCCGGAACAGAGACTTCTGTCCCCCGAAATTTGTCAACGGCGGCGGCGGAGCTGCGGAACTCTTTTTGGAAATTTGCCGACTCCCCTAGGGTTTTCCGTCCCGAGGCTTTATATAGGGGAAGGAGCGTCGTCAGGGGGCTGCCAGGGCATCCTCACACATAGGGGGCGCGGCTAGGGGCTGGGCCACGCCGCCCTGGTGTGTGGGCATCCCCTGGCCCCCCTCCGGCTCTCGTTTGGTCCTCGTCCTTCGTCCGGGAAAAATGAGACTTCTGGAACTTGTTTCGTCCAATTCTGAGAATATTTCCTGTGTAGCTTTTCTAAAACACAAAAATAGCAGAAAACAGGGAACTGGCACTGTGGCATCTTGTCAATAGGTTAGTTCCATAAATCGCATAAAAATGCCACGAAGTGTAACGAAAAACAAGGCAAATGGTGTAAAAACAAGCATGGAGCATCAAAAATTATAGATACGTTTGAGACGTATCAGTCCCAAGCAAGTTCTTGTCATTGTAAGCATACATGTATCATCAAGAACGCCAACGGGGTACCTCTTGCCCGATGAAATGGAACAAGCCCATATCAAAATGACAAGACAAACAGACAATGAACACCTTGGCATCTCTTTTATTTACCATTGGTATAGCTTTTTATTGTGATATGCGTTGTCGAATGTCCACTATGGGCTTGCTGTAAATTTCCACCATGAATGATGCATGGCTTAGATTAGCGGCCCAGGCATTTCTCTAACACATATACAAACTCCATGAGCTCACAAGTTTCCAACTTATTTCACATCGCGAGTATCCATAAACAAAAGATCATGATATCAACTAAATGAAAGAAAGTGCAATGTTGAAAGCTTGCCCCATGACGGCATGGCTGGGCTAATTTCCAACTTACAACTTGCAAGCATAACGTCAACATAAGAGAGCCACAATGGTCAAAATTATTAAAAGTAGAAAAGTAAAGTGTGCCGTCATGTTTGTGAGAGCTTTACTGACTAATTTTCACATAATACCAAAAATTTTAATTTGAAGGATAGATAAAAGCAAGTCGAATGTACTTGGAAAAGCAAATTTGCTAATAGGTATGTATGGTGGACGCATTGGAAAACTTGGTTTTTGGGAGTTGGATGCACGAGAAGTATTCCCTCTCAGTACAAAATGAAGGCTAGCAAAAGACTGGGGAGCGACCAACTAAGAGAGCAATAACGGCCATAATCATGCATAGCGACAAAACATCATTAACCAAAGCATAAAGTGGTATCACAAGTCAAAAACCAAATGATCATAGAGGCTTATGGCGACTTGTTAAAGTCAAACATGTTGTAAGCATGCGCCAAGTCAACCCAAATAAAGCATCAAAGGAGAAAACCACGATAACATGCTCATAATAAAAACAACGCATGATTTTTTCAAAGGCTCATTAAGCAATCTTAGTCATTTGAGACAAGTCATGCTACAACAAAAGCTACTAAGCATAATATCAAAACGACATCAAGCATGACATGCAAAAGTCTAAGCCGCAGTCTAAACAAGCTCCCATTTGTACCACTATAGTCATGAAACTTTTTCTCTTTTCCAACACCATTCAAACCTTTTTGAAACAACTCTTTTGATGAAAACCAATATAGACCCATGGTCTAAATGCACCTTGATGCAAAGATATAACAAGATCTGAACAAAAATCAAGGCGAAAAATGAAAGCTAAACGCAGTACTAGAAAAAGAGAACACTCGTTTAACAATAAGAGTGAAAACTAGAGTGTTCTTGGCAATGAAAAACGGAGTGTGTCTTCTCCAAAAGAAATTTGTTGGCGTCCAACTATTTATTGCAGCAAACAAAAACAAAAACAAAAGAAAACTGAAAGCGACTGATGAAGGAATGACAAATGGGCCCTCGATATTCGCCTACCTGGTTTTCGGTCCAGGAGGGACATCCACGGAAGGGATAACAAGGCCCACGGAGATAACAGCCTGGCGCGGCCCTGGAGCAAGACTTGTCGTACAAGGTGAAGATTCGAAGGAAGAAGCCTAGTTGGATTAGGACTCGATTAGGGTTTTACCTACCGACTTTATACGTAGTTGACTTGGAGAGCAATCCTGAGACCCAACCTTTGCATATAAAAGGTTGGGAGGGAGATCCAAGAAACTCTCTAGACACCTTTCGCCGCCATACACCCGAGCGCTCGAAACCTCGATAGCTCTCCACTTTTTGGCTAGATCCAATCTACGCCATCGCTATAACACCTCCATTGTAGCCACCCCATCAATAAAGTCAGACAAGCAGGACGTAGGTCTTTACCCTACAAGGGGGCCGAACCTGGGTAAAACCTGTGTTTCCCTGCGCCGTCTGATCGCCGTCGAGTTCGCCGGATCCCACAAGCGCTCCATGTCTCGAACATGGGCATTGCCTGGGTCAAACCTCGTCAATTGGCGCCGACCGTGGGGATGATGGGATCTGGATCTACGGATTTTCCGGCTCCTTCACCAACCATCGCCGATCTCTCCACACCGACAAGGGTCGACAGCTCATCATCAGCAACTGCCATCAATTCTGCACCACCAATCGACATCGACATTGCCTCGTCCACCACCGACATCAACATCGACGTCGACACTGCATCAACCACAATTGTCAGCATCGCTGTGCTGACCGTCATCGATGCCAAGACACCAACAACCATGGTCGACATCACTGGATCGACCATCGTCGACACTGCATCGCCAAGCATCGTTGATTCCACTTTGGCACTCGCCATCGACTCTCCAGCAACGGCTACTGTCGACCCCGTCTCAAGCTTGACGGGGACGGGTTCGGCAAGGACCGGAGGTTTCAATATGGCCTTTGGGTTGTTCAACTTCCACGTGGACACCAACGACACCGCTGAGCTAATCTCCATCAGCGAATCGACCCCGCCCGCGGCAGATCCAAGCACGCCACCGGCTATCGGGGGCAATACCTCGACAACAACATCACCGGCGCCATTGGAGGAAGAACCAAGACTAGAGACATCGACCCCATCAGTTGGGTCGAACGATTTTCAAGATCCACCACCATCCACAACCACCGCATATTACATCGAGTGTGACGCCTATCACTTCGTGGGCGCTGGAGATTTTTCGGCTCACAAGATCGCTAGCTGCAAAGACCCCTGAGGGGGCACCGCTGCCATCTACCCGATGATTTCTGAGTGCGAACGGGCTCTCAACGCCCTCATGCTCCAACCTACACCCTACGACCCTGATTACGTCGAGGGGTTATATTCGGACTACACATGCTCCGATGATGACGTCTATCCTAAGGCCAAAGGAAAGACTGGCAATTCAGTCAGTCCCTGTTCGAGCAAGTTCGCCATATCAGGCAGCGGATATATGGTCGATTACGACTATGATACTATGATCAAGGCGGGATCGTGTATTGGAGACGATGATATATACCCGCTGGCGCAGGGCGAAATCAGTGACGACTCGACTTCGCCGTTTGGTGGGTACTGCATGATGGCATCGCACGGAGACGAGAATGAACACGGAGCCAACAGCAATCAAGACCAGTCAAACACCGGCGGCCGGTTCATCACACAAAATCAGATCCGGCATGCTAGGAAGGTCTATGCGGGCGAGGTACCCTTGGGCCCTAATCCTAGCCCCGAAGAGGTGGCTGCTCTCCGGTTCATCATACATGAGCAGAAAGACCAGATAAGCAGCAAGAGGCGAATCCTGGGACGACGAAGAGATGAAGCGAACGTGTCCAGCAGAAGACGCACCGAATTGTCATCACACTATTCCTCGAGCGTCCCGCGCAGAGCACGATCTCATCTCCCACCTGGGGGCGATGCGCATAACATCACCAGGAACTTGGAGGTGGAATTCAACGAAGCCAAATTACTGCCCAAGACCAAGGAAGCTGTAATCATGGCCGCCATAGCTTACATCACCGCAAATGCATCCAATGGCGACGACCATATGCGTCATCTCCATAACTTGGTGCTTGAGGGCATCAGGGTGCTCCAAGGCATGAACGAGCAAGCGCACGACGCAACGCCAAGAAGAAACATCTCTTCAACGGAGCAGCTCAGGCAGCAAGCACCAGTGCCAGCAGTAGCGCCAAGGCCTCAAGTCGTGGAACCTATCAACGGTGAGCTTCGACATGGCCTTGCTCAGAACAGGGTCGACTTGGCATGCACACAGCGCGAGGCGCGCCATTTCGAGGACGAGTGCGAACTGGAAACACTTGGTAACAGTCACCATGGACTGTGCGGAGCGGAGGGCTTCAGTCTCCTAATTCGCTCCACGTCGCTGCCGAAAGGAATCAAGATCAGCGATGGGGTAGTCAAGTTCAATGGGCAACAGGACCCTCGAATTTGACTCGATGACTTCATAACCGCCGTCACCATTAGCGGCGGATCCAGAGACAACGCTCTTTAGCTGTTGTCGCTGCACCTGAAGGATAACGCAAGGGCATGGCTCAATAACCTTGCTCCAGATAGCATCCGCTCTTGGGAGGAATTTCGACAGGCCTTTATCGCGAACTTTTGAGGCACCTCACGACGGCCAACGTCGTTCGAAGAACTGCGTCTGTGCATTCAGAAGATAGGAGAAAGCTTAAGATCATACATATCGTGATGGCTCAGCCTGCGCAACACTTCGGAGAACATCTCGCCCGAAAGAGCCATCGATGCTTTCCGAGATGGCCTCGTCCAGCAGGACTTCGGGGAGGAGTTGGGAAGATGCAAGCCCAAAACCATCGACCACCTCATGAGCCTCGCTAACGAGTGGGCTGACGGAGAAGATTCCATCATAAACCCAAGGAGTCATCGCCGCTTGCCAGATCGCGACGTCGACCCGAAGGATCAGCTTCACTCCGGTTCGCGACGAGTGCGACAGAAGGGACGCTGAAGCCGTTTTGGAGATTCGGACGCAGCAGACATGGTAGCAGCAGGCTACGTGAACAACGACCATGACGACAACCACGACGGACCAAGGCAGGGGAACAATTACTATGGAAGCAGTAGTAGAGACGCTGGCCGCGATTCGAGGCCAAAAACGGAGTGGCGCCGGCGTCATGATCAACCACCGCTTTCGGCGGATGAAATGCTCTATGGGGTGCACCAGGCACACCTACATCGACAAGGACAGAAGGCGAAAACCTACACATCTACTCATCGAGTGCAGGGAATTCCTTCGGCTCAGTCAAGCGCTTCAGGATAAGATGCGATCTTAGCAACCGGTCGTAGGTAGCGTGGCTTACAATGCACCACCACCGCCAAACATGGTGCAACATGGCCACCAGGCCGCCACAATCCAGTATGTCATCGAACCGCAACAGCCGGTCATCAAAGAAGAAGCATTCCCACCGCCACAAGGTTTTGTGTCCATGATCCAGAGAGGACGCCCAACAAATCGGGTCTAGAGAAAGCGCGGAAGGGAAGTTTTCCACGCTGAGCATGCACCACCAACATCACCCGAATACCTAAACTGGTCAAAGCACCCGATTGGCTTCGACTGGTCAGATCACCCACCAAAGATCCCGCGCCTAGGACACCATGCTCTAGTCCTCAAAGCGCAGATAGGAGGTTTTACCTCCAAAAAAGTGTTCATGAATGGAGGAAGCAGCTTAAACCTCATCTACGCAGACACGCTGCGAAAGATAAAGATCTCGATGAACGATCTCTTACCAACAGAGACCTCTTTCCACAGAATTGTCCCAGGGAAGCCGATGTACCCGCTGGGGGTGATTCACTTCGACGTCATTTTTGGCACACCCGTGAACTTTAGAAAAGAGAAGATCGAATTCAAGGTCATCGATTGGCCCTTGCAGTACCACGCCATCCTCGGATGACCAGCGTTCGCCTGATTCATGGCAGTGCCTCGTTACGCTTACCTCAAGCTGTGGATGCCCGCAAACAGAGGACCATTGACGATCAGCGGAAGTTTTGCTCACTCCGAGAACTATGATAAGGATTTCAACACCTTGTCCCAGACATTCGGGATTCACGAAGAGCTCCACCACATTAGGGAGAGCACCAACATGGATATAGATCCACCGGCGCAGCCGAACGCCCAAGAATTATCATTCGACGCCAGCAAAGACACGCGGAACACCAGATCCACCCGACGGATCCCTCTAATACCGCGCGGGTGTCAAATTCCCTTTCCCTCGCATAGGAAAGCGCGCTCGTCGAGTTCCTCCGTGAGCACTGCATGATGTTCGCCTGGTGTCCAACAGATATGCCAGGCATCCCCAGGGAACTCGCCGAGCATGAATTCAATATTTTTCCTAACGCAAAGCCCACCAAACAGTCGATGCATCGCTACAACCCGTAGAAGGCCCGGTCGATGGGTGAAGAGATAAATCGCCTCCTCGAGGCGAAATTCATCAGGGAAATAAAGGAGGCCACGTGGCTCTCACCACCAGTCATGGTGGAAAAGAAGGACACCAAGATCTACAGGATGTGCATCGACTTCACGGCACTAAATAAACACTGCCCGAAAGATTTCTTTCTGCTTCCTCGAATCGACCAAATCATCGATTCCACCGCCGGCTGCGAGCGTCTCTCGTTCCTCGACGCCTACTCCGGATACAACCAGATAAGGTTAAAGGTCAAAGACAAGGACAAGACTGCGTTCATCACTCCGCACGGGATATACTGCTACACGACGATGACCTTCGGGCTAAAGAACGCAGGAGCCACCTATCAACGGTGCATGCAGGCATGCCTGAAGGAGCAGATCGGTCGCAACGTCGAGGTCTATGTCGACAACATCATCATTAAGTCTGCGAAGGCAGATAGCTTGCTTGACAATCTGTAGGAAACCTTCGTCAATCTCGATCGATGCAACATCAAGCTCAACCCTAAAAAATGCTCCTTTGGAGTACCCACAGGCCAGCTATTGGGCTACCTCATCTCCGAGAGAGGAATCGAGGGCAATCCAGAGAAGATTCCGGCCATCATAAACATGCAGCCACCGAAGACGCTTCGACATGTCCAGCAGTTGACAGGTCGTCTAGCGGCGCTTAGTCGCTTCATAAGAAAGCTAGGCAAAAAAGCTCTCCCTTTTTATTGGCTTCTCCGGAAGACGGACAAGCTTACTTGGATAGAAGAGGCATAGGACGCATTCGACGACCTTAAGCGTCGCCTTTCGATGTCCCCGGTCCTGCTCCCACCTCAAGAAAAAGAACCGATGCTGCTGTACATAGCCGCAACCAATCAGGTGGTCAGCTCTGCCCTAGTGGTCGAACATGCAGAAGACGGCAAGGAGCACGGAGTGCATAGACCGGTATATTATCTCAGCGAGGTCCTATCTCCGACCAAGCAAAGGTACCATCATTATCAGAAGCTAGCATATGCTATATACATGACAGGGAAGAAGCTGCCGCATTACTTCGAATGCCACTCCATCATAGTAGTGGCCTCGACCCCAGTTTCCAGCATACTCAACAACCTCGATGCCATGGGGCGCGTTTCGCTTTGGGGTATTACCCTGGGACCATGGGAGATCATGTACCAGTGACAATCAACAATCGAGTCGCAAGCTGTAACACCCCACCTTTTGCTAAAGGTAGAACTCCTGTGTATATGTGCTATTCCCTGGATCAATAGATAGCACCACAGTTCAGAACATAGTAATCAATGCAGTAGTATCAAATCTATAGCATAAATCCAGTTATAAAGTTCATCTACCTTATAAAATTGCACAACATGAAGCACAGTAACAATGAGCCTCCACCTTCTTCAAGTGCCACAGGCAAACATGTTGGAATGTAAGCTTAAGATCCTATTTATCGTTCCTTCCCGATTGACAATCTGCACGTTTGAATATGCAGCCCCAGAGGGGTCAGTACAACAACGTACTAGCAAATGACACTTATTTTAGTGGCATTTTTGAAGAGACTACACTACATGACATTTGGCTAGTGGATCTCAAAGGCTAATTTGCAAAAAGCCAATTTTATCCTATACTTCTTAGTAATCCTTTCTATCAAAATTTTAGTTTATAAGGGTCAAGGTAACCCCCATACACTACATGTTAATTATGCATGTAGTTCTGGTCGAAACTCAACAAAGTTTGAAGCACAGAAACCACCACCCCTCGGAGTGCATGGCCCTGGCTCCTCCTGACAGTTTCTAGTCAAGTTTTAAGACATTCAGAAATGGTGATGAGATTCTTCCGAACATTCCATGACTAGAGACTCAAATGTCCATAACCGAGGGCACGGCTAATTAATTAGATTTTAGACACCTTGCAAGGGTTGTGCACTTTCACCTTAAGATTCATTTTACGCCCATACATAAAATGAAACAAGACCTTTTAGAAAAAGCATTCAACCACACGGATCTGACCATTCCCCCTATATTATGCTACCACCTGCTGTCAGTACCCTTGGTTGAACCCTTAATCATACTCAATCAAGACAGAGCCCATAATGTCATAAGGTTGCACTGGAAGTACATCTAAGCATGGAAGCCATATTAATCTCTTTAATCCTGAGTGGCCATCCTAAGCAGTATCCTGAGCTACACATCTGTACAAGCATGTGCCCCAGGACCCACCTACTTCACTTTCCATCACAAACCTCTCCACCCAGGTAGTTCATTTTAGTTGAACTTGTTAATTTGATTCACAAAACAAACTTGACAAGATGAATCATAGCATAGCATCATATTTTTCAAAGTATTTAGCAATCCTATCAGGTGGGTGTTTTGGGGATAGCTACTCACTACTAGGATCTAGCACTTTATAAACATTTGAATATTCACCTATCATGCATACTACTAAAACACTAATGCAAAATAAAAATAGGTAGGGAATATGTGTGTCACTTGCCTTTTTGATGTCCAAGATCTTTCAGTCCTCTCAACTAAGTATGAAGCACTCCACACAAAGCTATAACACACAAACAACACAACATAAACACACCATACAAACATAAATCAAACTTAACAAACAACTATAAAGGTTTGTTTAATCTTTTAAACTTATTGAGATGTGATGTTTAAGGAAGAATTGGGAAATAGAACAATGGGTTGCAAGATTGGAGCATTGAGAATTTTAGTTGAAAAGAAGATCTATATGGTTAAAGAGAATTGAACTAGGCAATTTCAACTAATGAGATCTTTATGCTTTATTAAAGCATGAGTAGGAGTTGGACAAGATTCAAGTGATCTAGACCTTTGAAGTGTTGGTTTGTGCAACATTATTACTACTGAATAAGTGTGACAACAAATATTCTTAAATAGTAATTACACTTTGGATTAATTAGGGACCTATGAACCATTAAGTTACTCAAATAATTCATTTGCAAAGTGAGTAGTTAAATTTTAAGAACTAAGATAAAAGGGGCAATGATTGGGATAGTTGTGAAAGATAGTTGAGAGCATGGTCCAAGATAACATTAATCAACTTGGAGTGAGCCCAATTGCTCATGATGGTAGAACTATGATTATGCCATACTAGCAAGGTAGAAAGTTAAGATAGGTGATTCACATTTCATACCTTTAGGGCAATGTGGTTTGGATCTTATGTGAGTTGGACTACCAAGACTTAGATAAACATGAAAAGAAATTCAAGATGGTGTTCAGATAACATTAGAGAAAATTGTAGTGATAGGGTTTACTAGTGTTGGAAGAGGCTATGCTGGAATTTTAAAGATTAAATTTTATAATGGAACTACTCAAATTCCCATATTTAAATTTGAGTAATTGAGAGTAACTCTAGAAAATATGAGAGTGATATTACTGATTAGCTTGCAGTAAAACAAGGTCACTGCAATTGGAATCATCCTAAAATGATTTTTAGAATTTAAACTATGCTCAAAAAAGTGATTTGCTTAGATTTGATTGTACAAAGTGTGTGCACGTTTCAATTTTGAAATCTTTTGATTCTATGATGTTCTATAGGTTCATAGGATTCCAGGGACTACAAATTTGTAATTTTGGACACTGGAAGCAAGATATATGAATTAAATAAACTAACAGATAGGTTTGACTCAATTTAAATATGAATTCAAATTGAGTACTGAAACTATGATGTTTTATTGCACTAATGGATTCTACATGTTACAAGGTTTTCAATGACATATTATTTGCAAATTTTCGAGTTACCTAACGAAAGATATGAATTTTTGAAGATTTGACACAAAATCAGGTTTAAATTCTAATTCAAATCGAATTTAAATCTGGGACAGACGCGTGGCACGACCTGATTGGAAGATACCGATTCGGGCGGATTAGGGTTATGGATCGTTGGATCTAAGTCGGATCGGACGCATCAGATTGAACCGTACCTGTCGGGGGGATGACCCCCGGTAGGGTCAAGAGACTAGAAAGATATAAGGATTGTGGTTGACTTTATGTTGGTTGACCAAAGTTGGGTCTGGCCGGAATATGAGAGTATCGGCCAGACCGGCATATAAGGTATATCCCGGCCGGTATTCAGATATGCCGGCATATCCGGGATACTTGATAAGGAGTGCCGGCCTATACAAAGATATGCCAGCCTGACCTAGTTGTTGAGTATTGCAGGAACAGGGGAGGCCGGATTACCCGACCTTCATAGGTCGTTGGTCCGGCACGTAGGTCCAGGATATGGCCAACGGTCATATCTGGGATATAGAAGTCAACCAAGGTGTCTTGTCCCTACAATCAAGGAGAGATTCTGCCAAGCATGGAGGGAGATCATGATGACAGGGCGCACAGTGGTGGTTTACCAACCCTCACTGTGCACAAGTACTGTCCTTACCTCACAGTGGTAAGGTGACAGTCCAAGAAGTACAAGGTACAGCGATGCTGAGTCCCATATAGAGCAATCAGGGAGAAAGTCAAGGGTCTCTGCCATCGTCAGCTTGTCCTATTTGGACTATAGCCTATGTCACCTGCACGGTGATGACCGTTGTAACCCTGGCCACCACTATATAAGGTGGCACAGGGAGCCCTAGCCAGGGGTTGGTCACTCCTTAGTCTCTCAGTTCATAGTTCATCTTCCTCCTCTCACTGAGAGCTTGGAAGCCCCATTGTTGTGTACTCCATCGATCCAAATATACAACCAGTAGAGCAGGAGTAGGGGTGTTATCTCCTTATGAGAGCCCCAAACTTGGGTAGATCTGTGTTCCTTTCTATCGTGCTTCTTAGTTCGTTCCCCTCTCCCGAATCCTCCAGCATCTAGTTTGGCCCCCATTTAAGCCATCCCATAGCATATGTTGATTCACCACGACGACATTTGGCGCCCACCGTGGGGCAGATCGATATGCTGGGCGGAGTCTTCATTTGGACAGGGTCCGTGATAGCGGCATCAGGGGTGCGCATGGTTTCTGGCCTTGTCCAGAGGCTAGGCTCGCTCAGCTTCATTAGCAACAACGCCGGATGTCTCGACGGCCGGCCGTTCCCCAGGGATGGCCGGATCCTGTCTTTTGGTTCTCACGAGGTGTATGTGGGGACTGAGAGTGTTTGCAGGGAAAAGGTGTTGGTGGTGGCAGATCCTCCATCGCATCTGCTGGCCCATGCTGGGCATAGCGCTCGCCCAGTAGAGTCGGCAGAGGTGATGATGGCCGGCACATCTGTGCCGTCGGCAGAAGATGCCAGCAAAGCAGCGGCAGTAGCAGCGGCAGATACTCCCCCGGAGCCGCCGAAGGCCAAGAGGTCGGCGCGTCCTCCGTTGGAGCATGTTGAGAACCTGGCCGGCACTTCCGGCGTCCCGGCTAGGGGTCAGGTGCTTCTCCCCATCATCGATCGGCTTCTCGAGCCGGTGCGATCCGGCGATGATCTAGAGCAGATAAGGGAGGTCCTGGAGGGATCTCGTCATGCCCTCATCGACAAGGCCCTGGCCATGCATCAGGAGCGCGAACGGTTTAACCGGCAACTCTGTGAGTATGAGGCAGCCCATGGCTTTACTCCTGTGGTAACCCGGCCTAGCCGGATAGAGGAAGTTAGAACTAGAGGTAGAGATCTTAACACTAAGCTAGGTAAAGAGGCTAGGGCTAAGAGTCATAGTGCTACTAGTACTGTACCTAAGGTAATCTATATTTCACCAGTGAAGAACCTTAGAGCAGCAGCAGAGGTAGCTAAGGACTTATCTAATTTATCCGGCGAAGCACTGCGTGAGCAGCAAGCCCGGCTTAACCATCTTTTGTCTGAAGCTACCAAGCAGCAGGAGGCCTTTAAGAAGGCAAACCCAGGTGCTGCTGCATCCCAGTACATTGCGTCTGTGGGCGGTGCCGGCGCGAGGTAGAAGGGCCAAGCTTCGTCCCCGCATCCAAGTGCCCGGCGTGCCGGAAGTGTGACCTCTGGCCGCCGAGACAAGCAGATCTAGGTGTATGATCAGGCAATCGCCGGAAAGCAAGTGATAGTTCAGAAGAGTGCCGGCCAAGCTGACAAGAATGTCGGTGGCAAGAATGTCGGCCAGAATGTGCCGGCCGGGCAAGGAGCAGGCTCGGCCGGTGGCGGCCGGAGTAACAGTGCAGCCCGGCATCACCAGCAAGGTGCCGGAGGTGTGGCGCAGCAGCAAGGCGCAGGTCAGCCGAGACATCGGGAAGATGATGGGAATTCTGCCCTTGCTAGGACGGGATATCAGCAGCAGTATCAGCAAGGCCAGCAGAACAAGCAGTACCAGCCAGAGCAGCAGCAGCAAAAGATGATCGCGGGTCCAATTGTCCCGGCTCGGACCTCGGTCCTTGGCAGCAAATGATGTGCGCTTCAAGCTGGACAGAATTCACTAGTCAGAGTTGGTGGAGAGACAAGGAGCTCCGGGTCCTACGTGCTTTGGACCCCGGATTATGGGTGAGCTGGTACCTTACTGTTTTCAGCTCGCGCGTGGCGCGAGAACATATAACGGCAGTACAAAGCCGGAAGATTGGTTGGAGGACTACTCCACTGCGGTGAACATCACCGGAGGAAACCTCAGATGGGCGATACGATATGTGCCACAAATGCTTGAAGGACCAGCCAGGATATGGCTGAATAATCTATCGGCCGGAAGTATCAACGGCTGGGTTGATTTCGAAGAGCAGTTTGTGTCAAACTTCACCAGTACATTCAAGAGGCCCAATCGTCCGCAGCAGCTAGCTAACTGCCGACAAGGAGTGTATGAGACCGACCATGACTACCTGACCAGGTGGTGCACGTTGCGCAATTCCTGCGAAGGAGTTGTGGAGCAGCAGGCCATTATGTGGTTCGCTCATGGGTGCCGGCATGGCATCATGTTGTGGCAAAAGCTTCAGAGGGAGATGCCGGCCACGTTGGCCGAAACAATCAAGATTGCTGACAGTTATGCACTGGGAGATCCCATGCAGCCCACCCTTGATTCACAAGGACAGGGGCAGACCCAGCGGAACAACAACAACGTCGGAGGATCGGGGCAGTTCTACCGCCCAGATAACCGGAACAAGAGGAGAGATGACATGCCGGATTATCTGTATGGATCAGCACAAGTAGCAGCCATGGAGGAAGAGCAAGGGGGCGCCGGCAGTAGCCAGCGTCCGAGATATGAGGGCTATCAGTAGCCTCAGCAGTAGCAGCAACAACCGTAGCAGCAAGCTCAGCCCTTCCAGAAAAAGAATGTCTGGATCAACAAGAATGCCGGCGGCGGCACCGGCCAGAAGAAGCAATGGACAATATATACAGTGGGTTTGGCCATGGACAAACCTTGTGTGTTTCACACATTCTAGCCGGGTAAGCCGGCGAATCATTTGACCAGAAACTGTTCATGGCTGGACGACATATTGGCGGGTCGTGCAGGTCCTTTTGGGCCGGCTAGGCCACCTATCCCAGCAGCTCCATCGCCACTGACAGGTGCAAATACAGTTGCAGTCCCGCCCAGGCCGGTTAATCCCAGAAACCAGAGCAATGCCGGAAATGCCGGCGTAAATCAAGTAGATCGGAGCTATAACCCGGAGTACTATGCCGGAGGCCCAGGAGCGGGCCGGAATGAATACAAGGAGCACGATCAGAGCTACGTGGTCTTTGAGACCGAGAGAACGGACAAGCAGAGTTTGTACCGGCGGAGTTTGGAGGTGAATGCCGTTATGTCGGCAGTCCCGAAGTTGATGTACTGGTCTGACCAGGCCATTGGCTGGTGAACGGATCATAAGGGCACCTAGAGGGGGGGGGGTGAATAGGTGCTACTCAAATTTTAATACCTTTTCAATTTAGGCTTGACACAAAAGGTAAATTCTCTAGATATGCAACTAAGGTGAATTTACCTATATGACAACAAGCAAGCTAAGCAAGATACAAGATATAAAGGCAATAAAGGATAGAGGTAACCGAGTGTGGAGCACACGGAGACACGGATGTAATTCCCGTAGTTCCTTCCTTTTTAGGGGAAGTACGTCTACGTTGGAGGGGTGTGGTTGCCACAAAAGCCTAACCAACGCCACAAAGGCTCACCCTATTCTCCGGTGCAAGCTTCTGCCACAAAGGCCTAGCTCACTTTCCACTAAGGGATTCCTCAAGGCGGAACCGGCCTTTACAATCTTGGGGCACGCATCCACAACCGAATTGGAGGCTCCCAAGCACAACACAATGCTGTCAAACAACAAGTAGCAAGATATCAAATACACAAACAAGGTCTTGGGACACAAGGGAACCCAAGACACAAGGGCCCTCAAGCAAATGAGAGGGGAAATCAAATCGCTTCGGTGAGGATGTAGATGATGGTCTTCTCCTTCGATTCTCCAAAGATCAAGAGCTTTGGTGGGTTGAGGGAGGAGATCTAGTTGATTTGGTGGCTCAAAATAATGGTGTTCTTCTATTTTGGACGAGCTGCACATTGGGGAAGAAGGTGGGGGTATTTATACCCCCCCAAAAATCAGACCGTTGCCAGCCAAGAAAGTCCGACTAAAGCCGGTCACACCGGCTAAAGCCGGCCTCCACACCGGCTATAGCCGGTCTGAAAAATCCGGCCCTGCCGGAAATAGCCGGACAAAAAGCCGGGTTAGTCCAGAGGCGCAGAGCTTCTTCCGAAACAAGCCAGTCCGGCTATAGCCGGTCTGGGGACCGGCTAAAGCCGGCCTTCCTGGCCAACCTTCATATGAAACCTTTCCCAGAGCATATTATCACCATTTCCTCAATAATTTCCTTTGGGTAATGATAATTATCAAGTGTAACATAGGAAACCCAATATCTTGTGCAAGAACATAATAAAATCCTGCAAAGCATAATCACCACATTAATAGATAATGTATTGTTAACAAACGCCAAAATCAATTAGGCGGGAAATGCTCTTTCAATCTCCCCCTTTTTGGTGTTTGATGACAATACATAATTTTGCATGTTTCAAACGATATAAAATATAGACGGAGCTCCCCCTTGCTATGTGCCTTATTTTAAGTTTTAATTGAACACAAAAACACATCAACAATAGGAACTCCCCCTAGATTTTATAATGTGATCCATATGTGCACAAGATATATGATAATTCAATAGCACATAATCAACAAACATATAATATGACAAGATATAGCAAGTATGATCAATAACGATAATCATAAGTTCTACTACACATAATAAGCATATAGTTTAACACATAGTAGTAGATGATAAGTTCAACCATGGGACACAAGCGAGCAAGCACACGATATAAGAGCTTGTGACCCAACCAAATCCAAATGGAAAACCACAAATCCAAATGGAAACACATGCAAATAGGACATTCTCCCCCTTTGGCATCAAGACGCCAAAAAGGGAGTCAACAACATGAGATCACTCCTCAACGTCATCAAAGTCCCCATCATCCTCATCATCTTCTTGGTCATCATCTTCTTCCTCTTCATCATCATCTCCTTCTCCTTCTTCATCTTCTTCATCAATGGCATCCTTGCCCTTGGACGTGACATCGGCTAGCTCCTTCCAATCAAAAGATGAGCCCTCATTCCACTTGCCAAATGAAAAAGTGTCCTCGGATAGATCTTGCTCTTGGGACTCCTCTTCATGGCTAGATCCTTTGCCCTTCTCCACAGCCCTCAAACGAGCATCCAAATCCCTTTGCTTCTTGTGAATGTGCTTGCGGTCCACATAGTCCTTGTATTGAGTTTGACGCACATCATTGTTCATGCAAAACAAAGCCCTTTGCCACCACTTGAGCTTCTTTATCTCTTGACCCATTCCACCACTTGGTGGATCCGCATTCTTCCTCCTATAACCACTAGCATAGCGGTTGCCACCCAACACATCACTCGAGGAGGGAAAAGCACTTGAGGTGCTAGACATCAAATGAGCGGTCTTCTTGTAGAGCTTGTTGGGCTTGTGCACTTCCAACTCTTCATCTAGAAAATCTTGCTCAATCTCAAAGTCTCCTTCAATGCCTCTGTCAATGATGAGCCTCATGATAAATGGAGCATAAGGAGGGATCTTCCTATCAAGCATAGCAATCTTCATCTCCATGAAGATGAAGTACATTCTAGCTCTCACTCCATATGAGCCTGCGGATGTGAAGAGTGTTCAAGGAAAGCACAACTTCAATGAGATGACCTCCAATCAAGTGATGCAAGAGATTCAAGCCTACAAGGTTTCTGCACAAAATGCGGAAGATGCTCGTGCTCGTGCCATAGGAATGCAAAGAAGCTCCAATCTTGCATTAAAGGCTAGTGTGGTTGAGAAAGAGGTTCCTCTTCAAGCTAGCATTGAAGCAAGGCTAGAGATGTGTCCCGAGGACATAAGACATGAGTACAATGAGCACATGGCCTTCTATGGAAAAACCTTTTGGGTTGATCCACACAAGGCTAAAGAAGACAATCAAAGAAGAAGCAAGTCAAGTGGCTATCAAAGGAATGACAACAATGGTCAAAGGGTGAGGACATGCTACAATTGCAATGATAGATTTCACTTTGTTGCCGAGTGTCCTTATGAGAAGAGAGAAGACCATGGTGGAAAGCTCATCTTCAAAAGCAAGACCAAGTCACCTTCCAAGAAGCCATTTGTGAAGAAAGGTGGACCAAAGAAGAAACAACCGAAGTTTGTGTTCTTGACTCAAGAAGAGTACTCCGCAAGTGAGAGTGATGAAGAAGAAACCACAACTAGTGAGATGGCCGCGATGGCAACCACCTCCACTTCCTCCACATCACTCTTTGAATCCCCCAATGAGGACTCTCTTGTCAAGAACGTCAAGTGCCTTATGGCCAAGTCTTCCGAGGTATCACCCACATCTTTCTCTTCCTCTAAGACAAATGATGCTTCCTTGAATGATCTTGCTAGTCTTAGAGTAAAGGAAGAAATTGTTGATTTTGATGATTATGTGTCTAGTGTAGATGGTGTTCACAAGCTTCACTTTGAATGTCTATTGAGCCAATATGGTAAAACTCTTGAAAAACTAGATGAACAAATGAGGCTTGAAAAAGAATATGCTCAAGATATTGCCTCACTAACCGAGTCTCTTGAAGAAGAGCAAGAGGAACGAGCAACTCTTGAAGAGAAGCTCGATTCCATTGAGGAAGCTAATAATGAAGTTGTTTCCAAACTCATTAAAGAGCGTGACCATGCTCGTGCTAAAGTAAAAATGCTTAAAAAGGAAAAAGTTGAATTTGGTGTTGGTCATGATATACTTGTTAAGGATTTAGAAGATCTTGACAAGGCTCACAAGGCCTTGAAAAGTGAACACTCTATTCTTACCAAGTCACATGAACAACTTCAAATTCAATTGACTAAGAATAATGTGCCTAGTTCTTCTACTTCTACTTGTGATCATGCAAATGTTATTGAAGAAAATGCTAGGTTGAAAGATGAGCTTGCCAAGTCCTCCATTCCCATAGGTGAGAAAAACTTGAATGACCTTTTGAGTAAGCAAAAGGCATTTGGTGATAAAACGGGGATTGGCTTTGTCTCAAAGAAGAAGAAGAAGAACAACAAGAAAAAGATGGCCAAGCCCGCACAAGCAAAGAAGGATCCTATTGTGGGTGGCAAAGCCACTCATGATGATCATGCGGGAATTGCTAACCCTCACTATGTTTTATTTCGTGATTATTATGGTGATGTTTATGCAAAATATGTTGGTCCAAATGATGGTTATGTTGCTTGGTCTATTTGGGTTCCAAAGACCCTTGTTGCTAACAAAAGAGGACCCATTGAGAAATGGGGACCTAAAACCAAGCAATAATCTCTTGTAGGACTATGCTTCCGGTGGATCAAAATGGGTGCTTGATAGTGGATGCACAAGTCATATGACCGGAAGCAAGGAGATTATGACGGAGATGAGGCCTAATGATAACAACATAACCGTCACTTATGGAGACATGTCACAATCCGAGGTATTGGGTCTTGGCAAGGTGGTGGTCGCACCTGACATTTCCCTTGTGGACGTCATGCTTGTTGAGACCCTAGGTTACAATTTACTTTCAGTTTGTGCACTTGGTAAGATGGGCTTTGCCGTCTTCATTGATAATGAAATTGTGGTACTCTTGTGGAGCAAGTCTCTAAAGGTCGCTTTCGTTGGGCACATTGAAAATAACTTGTATGTGGTGGACTTCTCGGGGAAAACCACTACAAGTGCAATGTGTTTATTTGGAAAGGCCGATGTGGGTTGGCCTTGGCATCGCCGACTAGCCCATGTCAATATGAGAACTTTGCAAAGCCTTCACAAGGGTGGCCACATACTCGGACTAAAAGAGAATGTTTCTTTTGCCAAAGATCGTGTTTGCAGGGCTTGCGTTCTAGGAAAAATGCATGATTCTCCCCACCCAAGCTAGACTATCATTTCTTCCAAGAGGATCTTGGAGCTCCTTCATGTGGATCTCTTTGGTCCTCCATCTCATGCAAGTCTTGGTGGGAAGAAATATTGTTTGGTGATTGTTGATGACTATTCAAGATATACTTGGGTCTACTTCTTCAAGCATAAGAGTGAGACTCAACAAACCGTCATCGACTTTGCCAAGGAAGTTGAACGTCAACATGGGCAAACTATTTTGGCAATTAGAAGTGACAATGGCTCGGAGTTCAAGAACTACACCTTAAATGGATTTCTTAGTGATGAGGGGATTCGTCATCAATATTCCGCTGCATACACCCCTCAACAAAATGGTGTAGCCGAAAGGAAGAACCGGACTCTTAAGGATATGGCTAGGTCCATGTTGGCGGAGTTTAAGTCTCCATACAACTTTTGGGCTGAAGCTATCTCCACGGCTTGTCACTCTTCAAACCGGCTCTTCCTCCGCAAAGGCCTAAACAAGACTCCATATGGAATACTCACCGGAAGCAAGCCCAACATCTCCTACTACCGGGTTTTCGGGTGTAAGTGTTTCTTTCAAAGAAAAGGAGTTCGTTTAGGTAAATTTGATCCGAAAGCAATAGAAGGTATTTTTGTTGGTTATGGTGCCGAATCCCACACTTATAGAGTATTCAACAAGTCCACCGGGCGTGTTGAAGAATCTTGTAGTGTGGTATTCGAAGAGAATGACGGCTCCCAAGGGGGGCGAGATGTTGTTTCTTGTGATGTAGATGATGAAATACCTCGAGAAGCCATAGGAAAAATGGGCGTGGGATTTTTCCGCCCCATTGAGGGACACCTTGTGGCGGACCGAGAAGGACTATGCTCTACTCAAGTGGAGCCTTCATCTTCACAAGCTCAACAAGCCTCTCCCAAGGAAGCAACTAATGCACCAACCGAAGAACAAGACAAGGACCTTCATGAAGAAGAAGGGGCACCACCATCCTCTCTGGTTATCTCAACCGCCCCCAATTCTTCACAAGACCAAGATCAACCTACTCATGAAGATAATGATGATCAAGGTCAATTTGATGGTCAAGACGGGGACCAAAATGATCAAGATGATCAAGTGATTCCTCCAAGGTCAAATGAGGAGATCGAAGCCCGTCGCAAGAAAAGAGTTGAAAGGGATTTGGAGCTTAAAGGTCATACCCTTGAGAGGGTTATTGGAGATTTAAGAAGCAAAGTGTCAACCCGGCGTCAATTGGCACAATTTAGCTCTGATACCAATTGAACGGATCGTAAGGGCACCTAGAGGGGGGGGTGAATAGGTGCTACTCAAATTTTAATACTTTTTCAATTTAGGCTTGACACAAAAGGTAAATTCTCTAGATATGCAACTAAGGTGAATTTACCTATATGACAACAAGCAAGCTAAGCAAGATACAAGATATAAAGGCAATAAAGGATAGAGGTAACCGAGAGTGGAGCACACGGAGACACGGATGTAATTCCCGTAGTTCCTTCCTTTTTAGGGGAAGTACGTCTACGTTGGAGGGGTGTGGTTGCCACAAA
The DNA here is from genome assembly GCA_007115705.1 of Dactylis glomerata. Classification (NCBI taxonomy): domain Eukaryota; kingdom Viridiplantae; phylum Streptophyta; class Magnoliopsida; order Poales; family Poaceae; genus Dactylis; species Dactylis glomerata. Next base: position 8,174,499 of record QXEO01000291.1, read on the forward strand.
GGCCTAACCAACGCCACAAAGGCTCACCCTATTCTCCGGTGCAAGCTTCCGCCACAAAGGCCTAGCTCACTTTCCACTAAGGGATTCCTCAAGGCGGAACCGGCCTTTACAATCTTGGGGCACGCATCCACAACCGAATTGGAGGCTCCCAAGCACAACACAATGCTGTCAAACAACAAGTAGCAAGATATCAAATACACAAACAAGGTCTTGGGACACAAGGGAACCCAAGACACAAGGGCCCTCAAGTAAATGAGAGGGGAAATCAAATCGCTTCGGTGAGGATGTAGATGCTAGTCTTCTCCTTCGATTCTCCAAAGATCAAGAGCTTTGGTGGGTTGAGGGAGGAGATCTAGTTGATTTGGTGGCTCAAAATAATGGTGTTCTTCTATTTTGGACGAGCTGCACATTGGGGAAGAAGGTGGGGGTATTTATACCCCCCCAAAAATCAGACCGTTGCCAGCCAGGAAAGTCCGGCTAAAGCCGGAGTTAAGTCCGGCTAAAGCCGGCCTCCACACCGGCTATAGCCGGTCTGAAAAATTCGGCCCTGCCGGAAATAGCCGGACAAAAAGCCGGGTTAGTCCAGAGGCGCAGAGCTTCTTCCGAAACAAGCCAGTCCGGCTATAGCCGGTCTGGGGACCGGCTAAAACCGGCCTTCCTGGCCAACCTTCATATGAAACCTTTCCCAGAGCATATTATCACCATTTCCTCAATAATTTCCTTTGGGTAATGATAATTATCAAGTGTAACATAGGAAACCCAATATCTTGTGCAAGAACATAATAAAATCCTGCAAAGCATAATCACCACATTAATAGATATTGTATTGTTAACAAACGCCAAAATCAATTAGGCGGGAAATGCTCTTTCAGCTGGGACAGGGCAGATCATCCCAAGATCATGCCAAACCCCGGCGGGTATGCTCTAGTAATGGATCCGACATTTGTCGGTCTGGCTAACAATGTGAGGTTCAGCAAGGTCCTCATTGACAATGGGAGCAGCATCAACATCATGTATCGGGATACGATGCAGAAGCTGGGCATCAAGGAGAATATGCTGGAGCCAAGCAAGACCACGTTCCACGGCATTGTGCCGGGACTTTCATGTGCGCTGATGGGCAAGATCCGGATAGATGTCATGTTTGGCAGCCGGGATAACTGCAGGGTGGAGAACCTCATGTTTGAGGTGGTGGATCTGGATAGCCCCTACCATGCGTTGCTGGGTAGGCCGGCACTGGCGAAGTTCATGGCCTCTACGCATGTGGCATATCTGAAGATGAAGATGCCGGGGCCCAGAGGAGTGATTACCATCATTGGTGATTACAAGCACTCGATGGCATGTGCCACAGCCGGATCTAATCTGGCCGAGACTCTGATCATAGCAGAGGAAAAGAAGAGGCTCAAGCGAGCGGTGGAAATAGCTGAAACGGTCGTGGCCGGCAAACCTTTGCCGGGCATGACGAACCCAGGTGGCAGTGCTTCTTTTCAAGTAGGCAAGGAAGTCAAGAAGGTGCCTCTGGATGAGGTTTTCCCGGAGCGCTACGCCCTCATCGGGGCAGGTTTGGACCCCAAATAGGAAAGCGAGCTCATCAGCTTCCTCCGTGAGAATTGGGATATCTTTGCATGGTCTACTTCAGACCTGCAAGGTGTGCCGAGGGAGCTGGCTGAGCACGCACTGCATGTAAGGCCGGATGCTAAGCCGGTGAAGCAGCCGCTCCGGCGGATGCAGATGATAGGAGGAAAGCAATTTGGAAGGAAGTGGCCAGGCTCCTGGCGTCTGGCTTTATCAAGGAAGTACTGCATCCAAATTGGGTGTCTAATCCGGTTTTGGTGGAAAAGAAGAAGGATGAGCCCGCCATAGTAAAAGTATGGCGGATGTGTGTTGATTACACCAACTTGAACAAGGCATGTCCTAAAGATCCATTCCCGCTCCCTCGGATCGATCAAGTGATTGATTCCACAGCTGGATGTGAACTGTTATCGTTTGTAGATGCCTATTCTGGTTTTCACCAGATCCCTTTGTATGAGCCGGATCAAATAAAGACATCCTTTACTACCCCGTACGGGGCTTATTGCTATCTCACTATGCCGTTCGGTTTAAGAAATGCCGACGCAACTTACCAGAGGTGTATGCAAAAGTGTCTGCATGACCAAATAGATAAAAATGTGCAGGTATATGTCGACGATGTCGTCATAAAGACCAAGGAGAGCAAGACTCTCATAGATGACCTCCGGGAAACCTTTGCTAATCTGAGGAGATTCCGGATGAAGTTGAATCCAGCTAAGTGCACCTTCGATGTGCCGGCAGGCAAGTTGCTCGGTTTCCTGGTTTTCCAGCCGGGGTATTGAGGTGAATCCCGGCAAGATTCGTGCCATAGAAAGAATGAAGCCGCCGACATATTTGAAGGAAGTACAGAAGTTCACTGGGTGCCTTGCATCCCTGAGCCGTTTCATAAGCCAGCTGGGAGAGAAAGCTTTGCCGTTATACCAGTTGATGAAGAAGTCCGACACATTTGTCTGGACAACGCAAGCAGATGCAGCTTTCAAAGAATTGAAATAGATGTTGTCAACAGCGCCGGTGTTGGCATCTCTGATGCCCAGGGAGCCGATGTTGCTCTATATAGCGGCGACCAACAGAGTTATCAGTGCAGTGGTGGTAGTGGAGCGAGAAGAGGGAGGCAAGACCGTGCAGCGACCAGTATATTATTTGAGTGAAGTCCTTTCCACCTCGAAGAAAAACTATCCACACTATCAGAAGATGACGTATGGTGTCTATATGGCGGCCAAGAAGCTCAAGCATTACTTCCAGGAGCATCCAATCCGGGTAGTGGCCGAGGCCTCTATCTCGGAGATTATAAGCAACAAAGATGCTAGTGGCCGGATAGCCAAGTGGGCAATAGAGTTGTCACCATATACACCTCAGTATGATAAGAGGGATACAATCAAGTCACAGGTGTTGGCTGATTTCTTCATTGACTGGGCAGAAATACAATATGAGCCACCATTGCCAGATGCAAATTATTGGAGAATGCATTTCGATGGGTCCAAGACAATCCACGGCTTGGGTGCCGGCATAGTTCTCAGTTCACCCAAGAATGACCAATTAAGAGATGTTCTGCAGATTCATTTTGCAGCATCAAATAATGTGGCGGAATATGAGGCACTTGTGCATGGCCTGAAGGTGTCCAAGGACATAGGCATTCACCGGATTATGTGTTTCGGTGATTCGGATTTGGTGATCCAGCAGTGCTCCGGCATATGGGATGCGCATGATGCAAACATGGGGTCCTACCGTTTCCTGGTGCAGCAGTTGAGTGGTTACTTCGAAGGTTGTGAGTTTCGGCATGTTCCCCGGGCTCAGAACGAAGCGGCCGATACATTGTCCAAGCTAGGATCTTTCAGAGAGTCAATTCCGCCCGGCATTTTGCTGGAGCATTTGAGGAAGCCATCAATCAAGCCCTCGCCGGAGTCATCATCCATATATGTTCTGCCAAGACCAGAGGATGCAGTCCCGATGGAGATAGATGCCGGAGCCAGTTCAGATAACCCGGGGACTGCTCTCTCAGTCCCGGCGATTGGGCCGACATATGCAGTGAGTGCAATATTCCGAAGCAGAAATAAAGGCAAGGGTAAAATGTACCAAGAGGTTGTGCCGGTATACCCGGGGACTGATCCCTCAGTCCCGGGGACTTCGTGGCCCATGGAGATCGATTATGTGTTGGTCGAAATAATGGAGATAGATCAGGCAGTGTTCACTATCAGGGAAGTGCCCTCATGGGCGCGTCCTATCATGGATTTCTTGGTGGATGGTCAAGTGCCGGCAGATGAAACTGAGGCACGCCGGGTTACAAGGAGATCCAAAGGATATACCATCATAAACAAGGAAATATACAAGAGAAGTGCCACCGGAGTGTTGCAGAGATGTGTTGAATCTGCTGAAGGCCTGGAGATGCTCTGGGAAATTCATCAGGGGGAGTGTGGTCACCACGATTCATCCAGAGCATTAGTGGCAAAAGTATTCTGGCATGGGTTTTACTGGCCGACGGCACTGCAAGAGGCCGAAGACTTGGTCCAGAAATGCAATAGGTGTCAAAGATATGCCCACTAGATTCATCAGCCGGCATCAGCGTTGAAGACTATCCCAATAACTTGTCCCTTTGCTGTTTGGGGCCTGGACATGGTTGGACCATTTAAGCTGGCACGAGGGAAGATGACTCATATTCTGGTCATGGTGGACAAGTTCACCAAGTGGATTGAAGTAAAGCCAATAAGCAAGTATGACGGCCACACGGCAGTGAAATTCTTAAAAGATATCATCTTGAGATATGGTGTCCCCCATGGCATCATCACTGACAATGGGTCGAACTTTTCCCAAGGGTCATTTGCCAGATTTTGTGAGGAGGTGGGAATCTGGCTAGACATTACGTCGGTCGCTCACCCTTGTACCAATGGCCAAGTAGAGAGGTCAAATGGACTAGTGTTATCCGGCATAAAACCCCGGTTGATAGAGCCACTGGAGAAAACTCCGGGATGTTGGCTAGATGAATTGCCGGTGGTGCTTTGGAGTTTGAGGACAACTCCAAACAGGTCAACAGGCTATACGCCATTTTTCCTTGTGTATGGAGCAGAAGCTGTGCTTCCAACAGACGTAATACATGACGCACCAAGAGTGGTGCTATATACTGAGGAAGAGGCTAAAGAAGCCAGGGAAAATGATGTTGATCTGCTAGAAGAAGCAAGAGAAATAACACTGTCAAGAATAGCAGTATATCAGCAGAACCTCAGACGCTATCATGCACAGAAGGTGAATCCAAGGAGATTCCAAGAGGGAGATCTAGTTCTCCGGATAAAACAGGGCGCAGCGGGCCGGCATAAGCTAACTCCTCCGTGGGAGGGGCCATTCATTGTGAGCAGAGCTCTGCACAATGATGCCTACTATCTTATAGATGCACAGGCCCCCAAGAAGGACAAGGTGGACAGGTCCGGAGAAGAAACCAAGCGACCATGGAACATAGCCCTATTCCGTCCCTTTTACTCCTGAGCAACATAATGTATGTATTTCCATTTTGCTTTATGTACCGGTGCTATATGCCGGCGCAAGACTAATAAATGAAATGTTGGCATCCCGAGGAGTTCGGGCACTGCCTCCGGTATATATTGTTGTCTATATTTAGTTTTTCAATTTATGTCGGCTGGCTTAATTCGAATGTTTCCTATGTCGGCCTAGTAATGTGTCGGCACCAAAGGCCGCTCTTCGACTCAGCTGCTGTCCGAAACCCGGCTTCATGGCTAGCAAGAGTAGATGCTGGAGATGGTTTGCACATGAAAAATGGCTAAGGAAAGATAAAGCAAGCGAACCAACATTTATATTATGGCAAAAGTAAAAATTTCTAATGTCAGATGATTTGAGGTCTAAGTTTCAAAGTTTAAGTACTGTATGTTTAATGAAGCAACCTTGAGACTCATAAGTCGAAACCCAAATGAGGTAGACAAGTAGCCAAGGTTGTGGAGTTAGGGAAACAGGAAAACAAACTCGGTGACTTAGCAAAAAGATGATCCGACATTCATAAACAAGCAAACCAAATTAAAACTTGTTCAGGTAGCAAACCAAAGGGAAATAAAGTATATCTTACAATTGCACCCGGCATACCGGGGATCTGATAAAAGTTAAAGTTTTTGATGCTGCAAAGTTCAAGGGGCAGGGGTGGAGGCAGAGCCACCGGCAGGTGGAGTTGTGGCAGTGGAGATGTCGGCTTCAGGAGTGCCGGATCCAGTAGAGGGAATAGAACCATCACCTCCGGCCGGGGAAGATCCTTGCTCCGGAGCTTCGGTGTTGGTGTCTTTAGCTTCTTCCTCGTCCTGGCTGGAGTCTGAGCCCTCGACGTCCTCAGCATCGGCCTCCTTCTCCGGCTCATGGATGTCTCGGACAAAGGCTTCGGTCTCGGCATAATCCACATAGCTATGGGCCAATTCCTGCCGACGCCGGATATGTTACGGATCCGTGGTCCAGATAGATCCTTCGCGCACAGTGCGCAGAGTCTCCAAGTCAGCCTTTTCATACCAGGAGAGGAAGTAAGTGAGAGCTTCATCAGCTCCCACCCTTGCACCGGAATCCCGCCATTCTCTGAGGCGAACCTTGGAGAGCTGCAGATCATTGCCGAGATCAACAGGGTCAGTGGGCGTCCTTTGTCCCGGCCAGAGGGCAGAATGTGCCTCCTGGGCACCAAGGAAAAGATCTTCAGTATAGGATGTCATGGTGTTCTTCCGGGCTTGCAGGGCGACCAGCTGTTCCGACATGTCCCAGTTGGGCGAGTCAACCGGAACATTCCGGTTCACCCGATCCACCTGCAGAGCCTTCTCAACGTCTTCGACGGAAGCAGGAAACATGTCTGAAAAATAGAAAGTATGTTAGCAACAGGAGTATATGTCGGCGTAAAGGTTATACCGGAAAAGATCATGGTATGTCGGGCAAGATAAGGGAAAAGGATTTGAAGCTTACTGGCGAGTTCGGCATTGAGCTGGGCAATTGCAACTTCCCATTTGGTGGCCTGCTCCTTCAAGCCACCCAGTTCTGCGTGGGCATTGGATGCATCGGTTTCGGAAGTGACAAGCAGCTCCTGGGCTTTCTTAAGTTGGCCCTCCCTCTATTCCTTCTCCTCCAGAAGCTCAGCAACCCGGCCCTTCAACTGCTCCACCTCAGCTTTGTGGCCGGCATCCCGGTCGTCGAACTGCTTGGCCACATCCACTGAGGGTGTACAATCCTGGTGGCGTGCTTCCAGTACAGCCTTTTCATCTGCAAGGATTCGAAGTCAAAAGGATTTGAAGTTAGAGGAATAAGAAAGAATTTGAAGGATTTGAAGTACAAAGTGTTTATTTGGATAATAGCAGGATTTGACATACCTGTGAGCTCCTTCACCCTCTTAAGAAGCTCGGTGACTTGTTCTTCAGCAGCAGCTGCAAAATGTCAGTAAAAGGTTACGTGTCGGCATATTAAGGTGTGCCGGCAAGAAGTGTATTGTGAAGTAAAGGAGAGGAGAATAATCCGACATATATGGGTATGTCGGCTGAGTTTACCTTTCTGGGATAGTTCCAGCCGAAGCTTGCTATTACTCAAGAAACTTTTATTCCACCCTATTAAGTGATGCTTTGTCCTTACATGATTCCTTCTACTTTTATTACAACTAGTAACTGATAAGCATCCGTTTCTTGTTGGCCATCCTTAATTTCGCCTCATGGTTTGCTCTCTAGTCTTCTAGGTCTTCTAGGTCAATGACGGTTGCAGATGTGCTTCCCTCCGGGCAGGTATTTGAATAGTGTCCCTTTTTCTTACACTTGAAACAGGTGATATTGCTGAGGTCCTTCTTTATGCTACCTTGTGGATTGGTTTTGTGCTCCTTTTCTGGACACTGATCGGCATAATGTCCGTGCTCTCGGCAATGAAAGCATGTAATATGGCTAAAATCCTGCTTCTTCCTCTTCTTCTTGGTGGGTATTTCCAAGGCTAGAAGATCTTTGATTTCATTTTCTTGACATTCCACTTTAGCAGTGGGAAACCTTTCTCGTTTCCTAATGCATTTCTCTGGTAGATGTCCTTGCCTTTTATTGACTAGGCCACTCGGGGTGATAGTGTCAGGGATCTCCTCCTGATCTTTGGCTTCCATCTTCACTTTTGGACCTTGGACTTCTGGGGTTCCTTCTAGTAGGTGTCTCAGTTTCTCCCTAGCTTGTTGATTCATTTGTTGTACCATGAAATAGAACTTACATTCTTTGGGTACATGGTCAATTCCATCACATAAGAAGCAAGTGACCTTAGCTCTGGGGCATTCTCTGGTGGAGTGGCTGGTAGTGCAGCGATGACATTGCTCCAGGCACTCTCCAGAAGGGTGTCCAGCTTCTCCACAGATCTTGCAGGCTGGCATGGTTGTCCTAACTTCCTTGTCCATCCTCCTGTTGCACTGGTGGTCTTGGGGCAGGTTGGTACTTGCTAAGATCTGGGGCATCATTTGTACCATACGGGAATGGTCGTCCAGTAGTTGCTGCATTCCTGGTGGTAACTCTTTGCTATCAGAGTTGATCAAATTCTGAGTCATGGCTTGCATTAGTTCAGCATGTACTTCTACCATCTGTTGTATTGCTGAAACCATCTGGGGTCTGTTGAGGCTATTTTGGTGTTGGGGTGCATCTGTTAGGGTTTTAGAGACAAGTTTTAGTACTTAGTGTGGATAAGGTGTAGGTAGAGATGGTCTAAAGAAGATTCCTACCCAACCAGCAGATCAAGGCAATTCACCTTATAAAATCACTCATCAAGCATCCATTACATAGGAAAACCAAAAGATCAATTTCTAACATAAGTATGGTCATACCACAACTTGGTATGATCAAAATACGTATCGTAAAGTTCATAGCTCTAAGTCTAATAGTATTGATGCTCTATCCTACTTGAACTGCGCCAAGTATGCTCTAGTATTTCCTATCCGACAGCGCTTCACTCTAGTACCAATGGGCTCCTCACTGTCCATCTCCATGCGTGTTTCTCCTTCATTGGCCTTGTACACCACTAGCTCTTGGTGATCATTCTGGGGCGCCTCCGGGGTTGTCTCCTCAGCAGCCGGTGTTGCTTTCTTCTTATTCTTGGAAGGCCACGGTTCATACTTCATCAAATACTTACTGAGATATGCACACTGTCCTTGCAGTCCTATATTCCATGCAGTCTGATCTTCTGTCTTGGCTTTCAACTTGTCATTTATCGCCTCAAGTAACGCGTTCTTCTCTTTCAGCTTTTGAATGGTGTTCTCTAGTTGGTCTATCTTTTCCTCCTTTTCCCGGAGTTGGTACTTGGCATTATCAGTGGCATCCATCTCATCGTGGAGCATGGTTTCCATGTTGAAAGCATAGGTCTCCATATCTTCCAATTGAATCTCAGTCCATGGTAAACCTTCACGGCGTCCTGGGGTACTCAGTGCCCATCCTTCATGGTTGCGTCTCCCAAAATGCTGAAAAGTCTTGTCCATGTCAAATATCTCCTTGGGGTACATTCCACAGATGCGAGCTAGGGCTTCCTCCAAGGCCATCATGATCCCAGTGTCCCATCCTGGGTACATCCTTGAGTACACCACCGTCTCCGTGGGTAGCTCGATGGTACGTCCTTGGATCGTTGTCTCTATCTCCTAGCGCTTGATCTCCGGAATCTCACATGGTATCACTCTCCATCGGAAAGTGGGTGGAGCTAATCTCAGTGCTCGGGAGAGGCAAGAAAGCTGGTCACTAAAGCTCTCTTCATCATCGTCAAAGGGTACCTTCATCATGGTGTATTGTTCCATCTAAATAAGAAAGGATGGAGTTAGGTTAGCAATTGAATGTGATAAGTATTACAAGAAATATTCAAACTAAAACAGTTAAGTTTAGAAAACTGAATAATGAAGGAAAATTCCTAGGGTCTCCTAGTCTAGTTCAATCCTAGGGTCTCGATCCTACAGGCAACACTACACTCTGATACCATTCTGTAACGCCCCACCTTTTGCTAAAGGTAGAACTCCTGTGTATATGTGCTATTCCCTGGATCAATAGATAGCACCACAGTTCAGAACATAGTAATCAATGCAGTAGTATCAAATCTATAGCGTAAATCCAGTTATAAAGTTCATCTACCTTATAAAATTGCACAGCATGAAGCACAGTAACAATGAGCCTTCACCTTCTTCAAGTGCCACATGCAAACATGTTGGAATGTAAGCTCGAGATCCTATTTATCGTTCCTTCCCAATTGACAATCTGCACGTTTGAATATGCAGCCCCAGAGGGGTCAGTACAACAACGTACTGGCAAATGACACATATTTTGGTGGCATTTTTGAAGAGACTACACTACATGACATTTGGCTAGTGGATCTCAAAGGCTAATTTGCAAAAAGCCAATTTTATCCTATACTTCTTAGTAATCCTTTCTATCAAAATTTTAGTTTATAAGGGTCAAGGTAACCCCCATACACTACATGTTAATTAGGCATGTAGTTCTAGTCAAAACTCAACAAAGTTTGAAGCACAGAAACCACCACCCCTCGGAGTGCATGGCCCTGGCTCCTCCTGACAGTTTCTAGTCAAGTTTTAAGACATTCAGGAATGGTGATGAGATTCTTTCGAACATTCCATGACTAGAGACTCAAACGTCCATAACCGAGGACACGGCTAACTAATTAGATTTTAGACACCTTGCAAGGGTTGTGCACTTTCACCTTAAGATTCATTTTATGCCCATACATAAAATGAAAGAAGACCTTTCAGAAAAAGCATTCAACCACACAGATCTGACCGTTCCCCCTATATTATGCTACCACCTGCTGTCACTACCCTTGGTTGAACCCTTAATCATACTCAATCAAGACAGATCCCATAATGTCATAAGGTTGCACTGGAAGTACATCTAAGCATGGAAGCCATATTAATCTCTTTAATCCTGAGTGGCCATCCCAAGCAGTATCCTGAGCTACACATCTGTACAAGCATGTGCCCCAGGAACCACCTACTTCACTTTCCATCACAAACCTCTCCACCCAGGTAGTTTATTTTAGTTTAAGTTGTTAATTTGATTCACAAAACAACCTTGACAAGATGAATCATAGCATAGCATCATATTTTTCAAAGTATTTAGCAATCCTATCAGGTGGGTGTTTTGGGGATAGCTACTCACTACTAGGATCTAGCACTTTATAAACATTTGAATATTCACCTATCATGCATACTACTAAAACACTAATGCAAAATAAAAATAGGTAGGGAATATGTGTGCCACTTGCCTTTTTGATGTCCAAGATCTTTCAGTCCTCTCAACTAAGTATGAAGCACTCCACACAAACAACACAACATAAACACACCATACAAACATAACTCAAACTTAACAAACAACTATAAAGGTTTGTTTAATATTTTAAACTTATTGACATGTGATGTTTAAGGAAGAATTGGGAAATGGAACAATGGGTTGCAAGATTGGAATATTGAGAATTTTAGTTGTAAAGAAGATCTATATGGTTAAAGAGAATTGAACTAGGCAATTTCAACTAATGAGATCTTTATGCTTTATTAAAGCATGAGTAGGAGTTGGACAAGATTCAAGTGATCGAGACCTTTGAAGTGTTGGTTTGTGCAACATTAATACTACTGAATAAGTGTGACAACAAATATTCTTAAATAGTAAGAATTACACTTTGGATTAATTAGGGACCTATGAACCATTAAGTTACTCAAATAATTCATTTGCAAGGTGAGCAGTTAAATTTTAAGAACTAAGATAAAAGGGGCAATGATTGGGATAGTTGTGAAAGATAGTTGAGAGCATTGTCCAAGATAAAATTAATCAACTTGGAGTGAGCCCAATTGCTCATGATGGTAGAACTATGATTATGCCATACTAGCAAGGTAGAAAGTTAAGATAGGTGATTCACATTTCACACCTTTAGGGCGATGTGGTTTGGATCTTATGTGAGTTGGACTATCAAGACTTAGATAAACATGAAAAGAAATTCAAGATGGTGTTCACATAACATTAGAGAAAATTGTAGTGAGAGGGTTTACTAGTGTTGGAAGAGGCTATGCTAGAATTTTAAAGATTAAATTTTATAATGGAACTACTTAAATTCCCATCTTTAAATTTGAATAATTGAGAGGTACGTAACTCTAGAAAATATGAGAGTGATATTACTGATTAGCTTGCAGTAAAATAAGGTCACTGCAATTGGAATCATCCTAAAATGATTTTTAGAATTTAAACTATGCTCAAAATAGTGATTTGCTTAGATTTGATTGTACAAAGTGTGTGCACGTTTCAATTTTGAAATCTTTTGATTCTAAGATGTTCTATGGGTTCATAGGATTCCAGGGACTACAAATTTGTAATTTTTGGACACTGGAAGCAAGAGATATGAATTAAATAAACTAACAGATAGGTTTGACTCAATTTAAATATGAATTCAAATTGAGTACTAAAATTATGATGTTTTATTGCACTAATGGATTCTACATGTTACAAGGTTTACAATGACATATTATTTGCAAATTTTCGAGTTACAGAACGAAAGATATGAATTTCTGAAGATTTGACACAAAATCAGCTTTAAATTCTAATTCGAATCGAGTTTAAATCTGGGACAGACGCATGGCACGACCTGATTGGAAGATACCGATTCAGGCGGATTAGGGTTATGGATTGTTGGATCTAAGTCGGATCGAATGCATCAGATTGAATCATACCGGTTCACTTAAGTGATCTATCAGCGCCACTGGATCAAGATCTAACGGTGGAGATTTAAAGAGAGAGGGGACAGCTGACCTGGCTAGGGTTCCGGTGAGATCCCGAAGAGGTGCGTGCAGGTGGTGGTCTATGGCATTGCTCCGGTGATCCTTGGTCGACGGCGAAGGTACTACGACGTTCAGCGGAGTGAGGCGACCTCGGGTGCGTGAACGAGGTCGTCGATTGCTTCCAGTATCGACGAGGTAGCACGGCTGGAGTTCCGCGCGGCATCGGTGACCTTCGGGTGGTGATGTTGTGCTCGTTTTACTGTGGGATTGAGCGATATAATGGTGTTAGCGGATGCGCCAGAGGATAAGAAGAAGATTGAGAGAAGAGAGGGGAGCTCGGGCTCACCGAAGTGGTCAGAATCGAGCGGTGAAGTCTGCAGACATGGCGGACTCCGACGAAGAAATTCGCGCAGCCTGGTGGTGTTCCGATGTGATTGATGGAGGGAGATTGGAGGGGGCGTCGAGGGGGTTTTATAGATGCTCTGGCTTGGCGAGGGGGTTAGGGTTTAGGGAGATTCGGACGATCATGCGCGACACCGTGTTCGGGTCGGTCTCTTGCTCGAGGTAGGGGATGACTGACGTGTGGGGTAGGAGCGTCAGCGGGGTGAGGGAGAGATCTGACGTGCAAGGCCCGGGTGTCAGCGGCGGGGAGAGAGAGGGGGAGCATACCGGTTCGGGGTCTGGGCGTAGTTGGGCTAGGCTGGCCATCTCGTCCTGGGCCGATTTGGTTCCCGGGCCCCTTTTTCATTTTCTTTATTCCTTTTCCATTTCTTTTTCTGTTTTTCTGATTTGTTTTATATCTTTTGCATATTTGCTTCAATATGATTCAAACAAATTCCTAAAATCTTCTATCACTCAGCATAGTGCAATCAAGCCAGTAAGTAACAAGTTTTCAAAAGCAATTATAGTTTTTGAATAGAACTTCCTAGGTTAGCAGAGAGATTTTTGCTTGCATACATAAAATATAAACTAGGGTTTAAGGAAATAAACCTTTTAGAAGTGGTTGAAAATACTTTATAAAATGGTAATTGAAAATCATTCTCAATCATGGTTTAGATAGAAACAAACTTTTAGTAAATAAAACACATTTGTGATTCAATCCTTTGCAATCTAGCTTGCATAGGTTTGAATAAAAGTAGAAAACAATATTTTGATATCTGGTTTTTCTCAAGGAAGATCTTCAAGAATTTTTGAAAGTTTTGAGATGGTTTTCTAATAAATTTTTTTAAACAAACTCAAAAGTTTTTAAATCCTTGTGAATTTTCAATCAATACATAACAAACAAAAGCAAAAATTTCCCCCCAAAATTTGTTAAAATCTTGGGATGTTACACAAGTCCTGCCGGATTTCATCGTCGAATGGACCGAAGCACAGATACCAGAACTCCCAGACTTGTCGAACTCATGGACAATATATGTCGATGGCTCCAAGCGTGTTTTGGGAGCAGGAGCAGGAGTGGTCCTCGTGTCACCCCAGGGAGACAAGATGCGCTACGTCCTGCGTATGCGCTTTGCGAACCCCTCGAACAATGAAGCTGAATACAAGGCCGTTCTGCATGGCATGCGTGTGGCGAAAGCCTGTGGCGCCACCCGCATCAAGATCCATGATGATTTGAACCTCATCGCCCAGCAAGTCATGAAAGAATGAGATGCGACCTGTGCAAACATGATCGCGTACCATGCAATGTACGACAAGCTGGAAGGCAACTTTGAGGGGTGCAAGGGGACCCACATTGGTAGGGAAAGCAACGAAGAAGCAGACAACCTAGCCAACATCGGATCCAAGTGTTTGCCGATACCACCAGGAGTCTTCTTCGAGGAGATATTCGAACGCTCCGTCATGATCAAGCCAGCCGTCGACCCGGCGTTAGCAACACGCTCGGGGGCTAATTATTCGGGACCCGCCCCAGCAGCGGGAACAGACAACCCGTCCAAAAAAACCGCGATAGTCATGCTCATAGAGGCAGTCTGGACGAAGCCATATTTGGCTTACCTGATACGAGGAGAACTACTAGAAGACACCATCCATCATCGAAAAATAATGCGACGCTCCAAGGCCTTCACGATAATCCAAGGAGAGCTTTATAAGCGCAGCACGACAAGGGTTCTCCAGCGATGCATAGCGCCCGAAGACGGAATCGCTCTTCTACAAGACATCCATGAAGGAACCTGCGTGCATCATGCCAGCAGTAGAACCCTCGTCGCTAAAGCTTTTCATTCAGGGTTCTACTGGCTTTCGGCCCTCCACGACGCCAAGAACATCGTCGAATGGTGCGATGCATGCCAGTGCTTCGCAACAAAGCCTCATGCGCCCGCGTTAGAACTATGCACCATACCGGTGGCTTGGCCCTTTGCACAGTGGGGGCTTGATACGTCTCAAATGTATCTATAATTTTTGATGCTCCATGCTTGTTTTTACACCATTTGCCTTGTGTTTTGTTACACTTCGTGGCATTTTTATGTGATTTCCGGAACTAACCTATTGACAAGATGCCACAGTGCCAGTTTCCTGTTTTCTGCTATTTTTGTGTTTCAGAAAAGCTACACATGAAATATTCTCGGAATTGGACGAAACAAGTTCCAGAAGTCTTATTTTTCCCGGACGAAGGACGAGGACCAAACGAGAGCCGGAGGGGGGCCAGGGGCTGCCCACACACCAGGGCGGCGCGGCCCAGCCCCTGGCCATGCCCCTATGTGTGAGGATGCCCTGGCAGCCCCCTGATGATGCCCGTTTGCCTATATAAAGCCTCGGGACAGAAAACCCTAAGGGAGTCGGCAAATTTCCAAAAAGAGTTCCGCAGCTCCGCTGCCGCCACCGATGAATTTTGAGGGACAGAAGTCTCTGTTCTGGCACCCTGCCAGGACAGGGAAGTGCCCCCGGAGCCATCTCCATCGGTCTCCATCACCGTCTCCACCGTCTCCATCGACCTCACCGCCATCTCCATCAACCTTGTTGTCTCCTATGATGAGGAGGGAGTAGTTCTCCCCCAGGGCCGAGGGCTCTACCGGTAGCTATGTGGTTCACCTCTCTCTCCCATGATGTGATCTTTATGTGATCGTGAGCTTTGTATCATGTTGAATAAGTAGATGCTACTCTTCATCATTATGTGTACTCTAGTGGTGTTATTAAAGTAATCTATTCCTCCTGCCATGGTGTAACGGTGACAGTGTGTGCATCGTGGTTGTACTTGGTCTAGGCTATGATTGTGATCTCTTATGGATTATGAGAATAATTATCACTATGATAGTATTGAAGTGATCTATTCCTCCTTTCATGGTGTAATGTTGACAATGTGTGCACCGTGTTAGTACTTGGTCTAAGTTGCAATAATATTTATCTTGAGTTGTGATTTGATTTGGATATCTCTATGAGTGGTGTTTGTCAAGTACTTGATGAACTTTAAGGGGTGCTTCTATAGCCACTACGCAATGATTAGTGTTATTCAATAGGAGAGTAATTCAGAGTAGCATAGTGAAGAGAAGTTATTTATTTGTTTAATTATGTTATATTTGTTGGGAGTGTGTCCACTAGTGAAAGTATGATCCCTAGGCCTTGTTTCCAAGCTTTGCACACCGTTTACTTGCTGTTTTGTTACTTGTTTGCTTGCTACCATTTTTATTCCAGATTGCATTTACTACTTATAATCATCTATACTACTTGTATTTCACTATCTCTTCGCCGAACTAGTGCACCTATACATCTGATAAGTGTATTGGGTGTGTTGGGGACACAAGAGACTTTCTGTATAGTAATTGCAGGGTTGTTTGAGAGGGATAGCTTTGACAACTTCCTCCCTGAGTTCGATAAACCTTGGGTGATCCACTTAACGGAAACTTGCTTCTGTTCTACAAACCTCTGCACTTGGAGGCCCAACACTGTCTACAAGAACAGACACGTGCGTAGACATCAAGCTCTTTTCTAGCGCCGTTGCCGGGGAGGTAAGGTCAAAGGTACTAGCATCCTCCTGTGTGAGTGCTCGAAGTTATTTCCTTTAGATTCTGCAATTATATCTTTTTGTTTCTTATTTTTATTTTCACTAGTTAGGCTTAATGGAAAATAAAGAGTTCTGTAGTCTTTTTCCTGAGTTTAGATATGAAGTGTTTGAAGAGAAAATTGAAAAACCTTTGGAGCTTAATTTGCATGCTAATAGTGTTGTTAGTATGAATGCTTTGAACACCGTTATTACTAATGCTATAGAAAAGTCTAAGCTTGGGGAAGCTGGTTTTGTTAAGCATGATATTTTTAGTTCCCCAGTGATGACCCACAAGTATAGGGGGTGTATCGTAGTACTTTCGATAAATAAGAGTGTCGAACCCAACGAGGAGCAGAAGGTGTTGATGAGCAGTTTTGATCAAGGAATCACTGTAAATACTAGCAAACAGGTTTTCAGGAGTATTTGGTAATACGAGTAAATAAAGTGCGAGTAAATAAAAGACAGTAGTAACAATTGCAGCAAGTGGCCCAATCCTTTATTCAGCAAAGGACAAGCCGGTTGTGTTCTTATAATAACCAAACGTTCTCGAGGACACACGGGAGGTTTCTGTCAAGAGCTTTCACTTCATAGAGCCGATAGTATTTATTGGTTTGGTAAATGTTATGGGGGTGAACCTGTGCTAGCGCACTACCCTTACTAGGATAAATACACACTTGTGATTATACCCCTTGCAAGCATCCGCAAATACAAGAAAGTAATTAAGATAAATCTAACCACAGCCTTAAACTCTATGATCCTACGCTCCCTGGTGCAATGGTTTCCCAACGGAGGTTTAGGTTTCTGTCACTCCAGCAACCCCACAATCGGTGACCAAATACACAATGCATCTCACTAGGCCCATAAATGGTGAAGTATCATGTAGTCGACGTTCACATGACACCACTAGTGAAATAGCACCACAACAATATCAAACCATTAAATATTTCTCAACAATAATTCACTACTAACATCTTGACTTCTCCCATGTCCTCAAGAACTAAACGAACTACTCACAAGACATCATATGGATCATGATCAGAGGTGAAATAATGGTAAATAACAATCTGGACATAAACCTTAATTCAACGGTTCCACTCGATAGCATCAACTACAAGAGTAATCAACACCGGGAAAGTTTCCCCTATGAATATAACAAGATCCAACTCAAGATGTTACAGCGGGATGGCGTGGTGATGGTGGAGATGAAGGTGCTGGTGATGGAGATGATGATGATCCCGATGAAGTCCAGTGCGATGGTGATGACGATGGCGATGATCTCCCCTCTCTGGGAAGGAATTTCCCCAGCAGATTTCTCTCTGCCAGAGAGCTTTCTCTCTCTGGTGTTCTCCGCCCCGCAGAGGCGGCTGTGTCTAACTCTGAACCCCCCCTTGACTTAGGTTTTCGGGGATGATGATGTACGCGAAGGGGCGAGACCAGAGGTGGGCCAGGGGCCCCTCACACAGGGCTGGCGCGGCCAGGGGGCTAGCCGCGCCGCCCTAGCGTGTGGGCCACCCCTGGCCCCTCTCAACTTCTCCTTCTGGCTCCGTGAGTCTTCTGGGAAATTATAATTTCTGGGTATTTTTCTGGAATTTTCCTGATCTTCAAAATATGGTCTTCTGATGGTCCCTTTTCCAGCAGAATCCTGACTCCGGCAGCAGCTCCTCCGATGATCATCAAGCATGTGAAAACAAAGGAAATAACATAAGTATCATATCTAAATATGAAATATATCAATGAATAACAGTAAATTATGATACAAAATAGTGATGCAAATTGGACGTATCAACCCCCCCAAGCTTAGACCTCGCTTGTCCCCAAGCGAAAACTAAACTCGGTAAACATGACCACAGGTTTATGGAGTGAAGTGTCGATAATCAAAATACGAACAAGAAGCATCACATTCACTAAGGCACAAATTATAATAGACAGCAACTTCCTTTTATAAGATGTAAACTTGCAATAGGTAAAAGGGAATCACATGTAAGGATGCACAAGGTAAATTATAATTGGCAATGGCAAACCTTAGTTCTTGGTCAAAGAATGGAGAACAAGCTGTTCTCTCTTTTTAAACGGAGTCTTTTAAAACAGAGCTAATATAGCAAAGACTATATGCTCAACAAGGTAAACTTTTGCATTCAAAGAAAGCTTTCAAAGATGTATTCCTTCAGATAAAAGCATTATACAAAAACAAGGAAGATAATAAACATGATTAAACGGATCAACATATGGATGAGTGAAACATAACAACTCAAATGCTTGCTTGAGATAGAGGGAAATAGGTTGACTCAACATAAAAGTAAAAGATAGGCCCTTCGCAGAGGGAAGCAGGGATTAAACATGTGCTAGAGCTTTTCATTTGTGAAACAGAGGTAAAAATTTGTTTTGAGAGGTGGTTGCTTTTGTCAACGACTAGCAACGGAGTTCTTGATATCTTCCATACTAAACAAGTGAGAGCGGTTCCGAGATGTTTAATTAGTTGGCACTTTGGTGCTCTTTTATAGCTTGGCACTCCTCCCCACCTTTTTTCTTTCTCAAACCATGGCTAACCGATTCCATCGGGTGCCGACCAGCTTTCACAAACCATTGGAGGAGTGCCTTTTTCTTTTCTTTTTAGAATTAAAATTATAATGGTCTGACCAGCTCCCTTACCAAATTAATGACGAGCAGATGAAGCTGCCTAGTCGAGGGGTACTTAATTTAGTATGGAAGATAACAAACCCATCCACTACGTCCTTATGAGCTAAAAACAGTGGCACAAAATGAGAAGTGTTTGAAAGTTTTTGAAAGGTAGCACATGAAAAATTTACTTGGAATGGCTTAAAATACCATGCATAGGAATTTATAGTGGACTCTTTGGAAGTGATTTGGCTTTTGGGAATTGGATGCACGAGAAGTATTTCCTCTCAGTACAGGTTTTTGGCTAGCAAGGTTGGGTAGCAAGCATAAGAGTTGCATGAAACAAACAAACATACATATAATAAGAACAATCATGCAAACTCCCCTGAAAGTACAATGATTTTAACTTTAAGAATATCAATGCTTATAAGCCAAACATAAGGAAAACTGAAGTGATGTAACTACAAGCACTTCTTCAATCTTTTCTACTCAAACTTCAAGGTAAAGATGCTACTGACCAAGCTAGGTTTGCCAAAACCAACTAAATCTACTCATGTTCCCAATGTGATACCAATACCAATAAACAAGACTAGTCACATAAGAGAGATTTCAGACTAACATAAAGTGTGCGAAAAGTAAACGATAAAACTTCTCATTAATATTTCATTACCGCAACTCACACCAAGGGATACAAAGATAACTAACTAAGGAGGATACTTCCAACTGCAAACTATTCTATATGATAACTTCTCTATTCATGATAAGACTCTACTTGAAAAGTAAATAAACAGAAGGTAATGATGTGATACCGCGGCACTCCCCCAAGCTTGGAACAAGCCAAGGGGATGCCTATACCGATGACGAAGTACTCCTTTGGCGGTGGCGGTGGAATCATGATTGGGGTGAGAAAATCCTCAAGCATCCAGCGAAGCCTATTGTTCTCCTCTCGAAGTATCTCCACCTCCATCCTAAGAGCTCGATATTTATCGCACAACTCATTGGTGACCCAAAGGGCTTCCACTGATGCAGGGTAGGAGCTGAGGTCAAGAACTGGTGGTATTGGTCCCTGCAAATTATGAGAAAAAGCGCGTCCAGTGTTAATCGATCCTGTAAAAGTAGGCTCTCTTGTCCTTGATCCAGCGGTAATCTGTCCCTCCTTCAGCTTGAGATTTTGGTGATCATCCTCCGGAGGTGTCTTCTCGTTGTCCCCGCTTGAAGAGGCCATGACTTCCCCAAGCTTAAGATCTACTCCTGACAGAAACAGCCCGAAACAAAACACGACGAGAAAACGATATACAGACCTCGGGGACTCCGGGGGGTTAAATAGGTGAAAATTATACGTCGAAACGAAGTCACAGGAGGAAACCGGGACGGAAAAAGAGTTCCGAGGCGTTCTCACACGGGGGTGGCGCGGCCAGGGGTGGGCCCGCGCCACCCGTGTGTGAGACCCACACGGACTTCTTTTTCTCCCCGTTTTCGTCTCGTGATTTTTCATATTTATTAAAAACAGCAAAAATATTAAAGGAAGAACTTCTCGCAAAACTTTTCTGACTAGAACTGTTACCTATTCGAAAACGAACTCTGCAGGTTCCTGCAGTTTGTCTTGGATGTAATCTTCCGGAGAAACTGTTTCAATAACATCAACATCTTCATTATATGAATCTCCAGAAATATAATGTTTGAGTCTTTGCCCATTCACCACTTGTGTAGAATCATCTTTCAATGAAGCAATCTTAATAGCACCTGAGCGGTACACTTCCACAATAACGTATGGTCCTTCCCATTTAGAAAGTAATTTACCTGCAAAAAATCTGAGACGAGACCTATACAAAAGAACTTTCTCACCAACATGGAACTCTCTCTTAAGAATTCTCTTATCATGCCATTGTTTGACTTTCTCCTTGAAAAGTCTGGCATTCTCATACGCTTCGTTTCTCCACTCATCTAGAGAACTCAAATCTAACAACCTCTTCTTACCGGCTAGTTTAAAATCTTTATTAAGCTCTCTCACTGCCCAAAAAGCTTTGTGTTCTAATTCTAAGGGCAAGTGACACGCTTTTCCATAAACCATCTTATAAGGAGACATACCCATGGGATTCTTATAAGCAGTTCTATAAGCCCATAAAGCGTCATTTAACTTACTAGCCCAGTTTTTCCTAGATCTACTAACAGTCTTCTGCAAGATAGACTTAATCTCTCTATTTGAAAGCTCTACCTGCCCACTAGTTTGGGGGTGATAAGCAGAAGCAATTCTATGATTGACATCATACTTAGCAAGAGTCTTTCTAAAACTACCGTGAATAAAATAAGAACCTCCGTCAGTCATAAGATATCTAGGCACTCCGAACCTAGGAAAAATAACATCCTTAAGCATTTTTAACGAAGTCTCACCATCGGCACTCTTTGTAGGTATGGCTTCTACCCATTTAGTAACATAATCTACAGCAACAAGTATATGGGTATAGCCTTTTGAAGGAGGAAAAGGACCCATAAAGTCAAATCCCCAACAATCAAACGGTTCAATAACTAGAGTGTAATTCATAGGCATTTCATTGCGTCTAGAAATATTTCCAACTCTTTGACATTCATCACAAGATAAAACGTACCTTTTGGCATCCTTAAAGAGGGTTGGCCAATAAAAACCTGATTGTAGAACCTTTTGTGCGGTCCTATCTCCAGCATGATGCCCTCCATAAGCACTGCTATGGCATTTCCTTAATATCTCTTGTTGCTCATATTCTGGTACGCATCTTCTCATAATACCATCAACTCCTTCTTTATATAAATGTGGGTCATCCCAAAAATAATGCCTCAAATCATAGAAGAATTTTCTTCTTTGCTGAGCTGTAAAGGTTGGAGGCAAATACTTGGAAACAATAAAATTAGCATAACCAGCATACCAAGGAAGGTCTCGTGAAGTTACATTAATTGCCGCCAACTGTTCATTTGGAAAACTATCATTAACAGGAATAGGATCAAAAGAAATATTTTCCAATCTAGACAAGTTGTCAGCCACAGGATTTTCAGCACCTTTCCTATCTACGATATGCAAATCAAACTCTTGTAAAAGCAACACCCATCTAATAAGCCTAGGCTTAGCATCCTTCTTAGTCATAAGATATCTAATAGCAGCGTGATCAGTATGAATAGTGACCTTAGAATCAACAATGTAAGATCTAAACTTATCACATGCAAAAACAACAGCAAGAAACTCTTTCTCAGTAGTAGCATAATTTTTCTGAGCAGCATCAAGAGTCTTACTAGCATAATGAATAACATTCAACTTATTATCTACGCGCTGTCCAAGAACAGCACCAACGGCAAAATCACTAGCATCACACATAATTTCAAAAGGTAAATTCCAATCAGGTGGTTGAACAATAGGAGCAGTAGTTAAAGCCTTCTTAAGAGTTTCAAAAGCTTCCTTACAATCATCATCAAAGACAAACGGTACATCCTTTTGAAGAAGATTGGTAAGGGGCTTTGAAATCTTAGAGAAATCTTTAATAAACCTCCTATAGAAACCAGCATGACCAAGAACACTACGAATACCTTTAACATCTCTTGGACATGGCATTTTCTCAATTGCCTCCACTTTTGCTCTGTCAACTTCAATACCTCTTTCAGAAATTTTATGTCCAAGGACAATTCCTTCATTCACCATAAAGTGGCATTTCTCCCAATTAAGAACAAGGTTAGTTTCTTCGCATCTCTGCAAAACTTTATCAAGGTTGTGCAAACAATTATCAAAAGAAGTTCCATAGATGGAGAAATCGTCCATGAAGACCTCTACAATTTCTTCACAAAAACCATGAAAAATAGCAGACATACATCTTTGAAAAGTAGCAGGAGCATTGCATAAACCAAAAGGCATACGCCTATAAGCATAAGTTCCATAAGGACAAGTAAAAGTGGTTTTCTCTTGATCATCCTTCTTAACAGCAATTTGAGAAAAACCAGAATAACCATCAAGGAAACAAAAATGAGTCTTCTTAGACAACCTTTCTAGCATTTGATCTATAAACGGTAAAGGGTAATGATCTTTCTTAGTAACTTTGTTTACCTTCCTATAATCAATGCACATTCTATAACCAACAACTACCCTTTGAGGAATAAGCTCGTTATTCTCATTAGGTACAACAGTCATACCTCCTTTCTTAGGGACACAATGAACAGGACTAACCCATCTACTATCAGCAATAGGATAAATAATACCAGCATCAAGGAGTTTTAATACCTCATTCCTTACCACATCCTTCATCTTGGGAATTAAGCGGCGTTGATGCTCTACAACTGGCTTTGCGTCTTTCTCCATATTAATGGCATGCTGACATAAAGTAGGAGAAATCCCTTTTAAATCATCAAGAGTATATCCCATAGCTCCTCGGTGTTTCCTCAATATCTCCAATAATCTTTCTTCTTCCTTTCCTGAAAGTTTAGAACTAATAATAACAGGATATATTTTTTTATCATCAATATAAGCATATTTGAGATCATCAGGCAAAGGTTTTAATTCAAACACCGGATCTTCTCTAGGCGGCAAAGTCGTGCCAAGATCCTCCACAGGTAGATTATGCTTGAGTAATGGTGGTTGACGAAGAAGAATATCGTCAATCTCTTCTCTTTCCTTACTAAAAACATCACTTTCGTGATCTTCCATGAATTGCTGCAAGGCATTATTAGGGGCAAGAGCAATAGAAGCAAGCTGCTCAACTCGAAAATTTTCATTAGGCGTGTCATTTTCATAAGAAGTCTTAGCAAACTTGGAAAAATTAAACTCATAAGACTCTTCATTAAACTTAGTAAAAATTTTCTCTTTCTTACAATCTATTATGGCGCCACAAGTGTTCAAAAAGGGTCTACCAAAAATAATAGGACAAGTTTCACTAGCCTCCTTACCAAGTACTAGAAAATCAGTAGGGTACTTAGTCTTACCGCAAAGAACTTCCACATCTCGAACAATACCAAGAGGCCAAACAGTCTCTCGGTTAGCAAGCTGAACAACCACATCAATATCTTCAAGTTCACAAGCGCCAATCTCGTGCATGATTTCTTTATAAAGCTCTAAGGGGATAGCACTTGCACTAGCACCAATATCACATAAACCATAATAGCAATGATCTCCAATCCTAACAGAAATAACGGGAACACTTGCTTTCCTGTGCTTTTTAGGATGCGAGAGAATGTTAGAAGCATCTTCACAAAAAAGAATATATTCATCTCCTACATCTTTAGTAACAAGATCTTTCAATATAGCAACAGGAGATTTAATAGTAATTTGCTCATCAGGCTCTGCAGCTTTCTTAGTACTTTTATTAGACACACTTACCAAAGTAGAATACTTTTTTACCTTAGCAGGGAAAGGTGTCTTCTCAATATAAGGTTCAGGAATGATGCTATCAACCGTGCAAACTTCTGTAGCTACAGCAGGTATATGACTAATAGAATCTTTGTAAGGTGCATGATATTTGTTCCAATCTTTCTTTGGAACATCAATATAAGAGGCAAAGGCCTTAAGACAATTAGCAAGTATTTGAGAATCAAGACCATAAGCAGCGCTAACACTATGAAAGTCATCGGTTCCCATAAAAGATTTAATGCATTCATAATCATAGTTTATACCTGACTTCCTACCTTTGTCGTTTTCCCAACCTTCAGCATTCTCTTTTATACGGTCAAGAAGTTTCCACTTGGCATCTTCTTTCATATGAGTGAATGATCCAAAACAAGAAGCATCCAAATAATCCTTATCAGGAAGAGTAAGCCGCGCATAAAAATTATCAATAACAATATTATTAGGGAGCTCATGAATGGGGCATTTGAGCATTAGTAACTTCAATCTCCCCCATGCTTGGGCAATACTCTCTCCATCGTGAGGCCAAAAATTATATATCTTGTTACGGTCTTTATGAATTTCACTTGGAGGACAAAACTTGGAATAAAAGAGAGGCACAATATCCTCCCATGCCATAGATGGACCATCTTGGAGTAGTCGATACCACTCTTCAGCTCTGCCTTTCAATGATATAGAGAATAATTTCTTCTTGACCTGACTTGGTGAAATACCTGCACACCTGAACAACTCGCATAATTCATGTATAAACAATAAGTGATCACCCGGATGGATAGTTCCATCTCCTGAATAGCAGTTATCCATAATACGCCCAACAATTTTCATAGGTATTTTAAAAGGATCAATTTCAGCAGGCGGTGGCGGTGGTGATTCCTCCGCATGTGCAGCAGCAGCAGTAGTAGTAGATGTGTTTCCAAATAGGAAACCAAATGGAGAGTTCTCCATAGCAGAATAAAAATAAAAGACAAAATAAAACAATACTCACAGTGACGGTTACCTTTTCCAATTCCACTCTTCAATAGCGCTACACTCCCCGGCAACGGCGCCAGAAAATAGTCTTGATGACCCACAAGTATAGGGGGTGTATCGTAGTACTTTCGATAAATAAGAGTGTCGAACCCAACGAGGAGCAGAAGGTGTTGATGAGCAGTTTTGATCAAGGAATCACTGTAAATACTAGCAAACAGGTTTTCAGGAGTATTTGGTAATACGAGTAAATAAAGTGCGAGTAAATAAAAGACAGTAGTAACAATTGCAGCAAGTGGCCCAATCCTTTATTCAGCAAAGGACAAGCCGGTTGTGTTCTTATAATAACCAAACGTTCTCGAGGACACACGGGAGGTTTCTGTCAAGAGCTTTCACTTCATAGAGCCGATAGTATTTATTGGTTTGGTAAATGTTATGGGGGGTGAACCTGTGCTAGCGCACTACCCTTACTAGGATAAATACACACTTGTGATTATACCCCTTGCAAGCATCCGCAAATACAAGAAAGTAATTAAGATAAATCTAACCACAGCCTTAAACTCTATGATCCTACGCTCCCTGGTGCAATGGTTTCCCAACGGAGGTTTAGGTTTCTGTCACTCCAGCAACCCCACAATCGGTGACCAAATACACAATGCATCTCACTAGGCCCATAAATGGTGAAGTATCATGTAGTCGACGTTCACATGACACCACTAGTGAAATAGCACCACAACAATATCAAACCATTAAATATTTCTCAACAATAATTCACTACTAACATCTTGACTTCTCCCATGTCCTCAAGAACTAAACGAACTACTCACAAGACATCATATGGATCATGATCAGAGGTGAAATAATGGTAAATAACAATCTGGACATAAACCTTAATTCAACGGTTCCACTCGATAGCATCAACTACAAGAGTAATCAACACCGGGAAAGTTTCCCCTATGAATATAACAAGATCCAACTCAAGATGTTACAGCGGGATGGCGTGGTGATGGTGGAGATGAAGGTGCTGGTGATGGAGATGATGATGATGATCCCGATGAAGTCCAGTGCGATGGTGATGACGATGGCGATGATCTCCCCTCTCCGGGAAGGAATTTCCCCGGCAGATTTCTCTCTGCCGGAGAGCTTTCTCTCTCTGGTGTTTTCTGCCCCGCAGAGGCGGCTGTGTCTAACTCTGAACCCCCCCCCCCTTGACTTAGGTTTTCGGGGACGATGATGTACGCGAAGGGGCGAGACCAGAGGTGGGCCAGGGGCCCCTCACATAGGGCTGGCGCGGCCAGGGGGCTGGCCGCGCCGCCCTAGCGTGTGGGCCACCCCTGGCCCCTCTCAACTTCTCCTTCTGGCTCCGTGAGTCTTCTGGGAAATTATAATTTCTGGGTATTTTTCTGGAATTTTCCTGATCTTCAAAATATGGTCTTCTGATGGTCCCTTTTCCAGCAGAATCCTGACTCCGGCAGCAGCTCCTCCGATGATCATCAAGCATGTGAAAACAAAGGAAATAACATAAGTATCATATCTAAATATGAAATGTATCAATGAATAACAGTAAATTATGATACAAAATAGTGATGCAAATTGGACGTATCACCCAGCTTTAGTGGAGAAAGTTTGCTCTTATGATATTTTATCTCCCCTATGTGATGTTCCTATGCCTGTTACCTATGTTAGTGATCATGATTGGGAAAAGCACTCTACTTTTGATATTGAAAATCTTTTTGGTACCGATTCTAAGGTTAATAATTGTTGTACCATTAGTACTATCCATGTTCCTTCTTATGATGATATGTTTGATGAGTATGCTTTGCGAAATAGCTGTTCTCTAGTTTGTGATGATACTAAACCTCTAGTTTATGATGGTTATGATGATGAGTATAATATTTTCAGTTCACCTACTTTTGAGAAGAAAATTAGTTATGATTATAATATGCCTCCTATTTTTGATGAATATGGTGATGAGAATAATTATTCTGTTGAATCTGCTCCTACTACAATTGTTCATGTGGGGAGTATTAATTCTTTTATGCATGTGGCTCATGATAGATATGTTTTATGTGATAATTATATTGTTAATTCTATTCATGATGATACTGAAAGTTATTATGAGAGAGGGAAATATGGTTTGATGGATCTCAACAATATTGAGTTTCCCCTCTTTATGTTGCAATTCTTGAAGTTGTACTTGTTTTGCCTTCCTATGCTTTTTGCTTTGCGCTTTTATGACTTGCCTCTCTACAAGACTATTTCTCATAGGAAGTGGTTTAGATTTAAATGTGTTTCATACATGCTTTTTGATGCTCTCTGTTGCTTCAAGTTCCTATATGGCGCCTTTGCCTCAAGCTCTTATATGGCGTCCACATGAGCATCTTTGCAAATTACTGCGCCTAGCTCAAAGGCGTTAAAGAAAAGCACTCTTGAGAGATAACCCATTGTTTTATTTTCAATACTTTTTCTTTTATTTGAGTCTTGGAAGTTATTACTACTGTAATAACCGCTCCTTATCCTTTTTATTTCATTGTTGTGCCAAGAGAAGCCTCTAATTTGAGCGAGGTAAGATTTGGGGATGTTGCTGTCCTGAAACAGTTTTCGGTGCTGCACCGTAAAAATTCGTGAAAATTCTCTGTATATCTTTTGGACCTGCGATTTCTTGTGCATATGCCCCAGGTTATATCCAAACTTTCATTAGTTGAACACTTTTTGATTTGAGCAACATAAGACCCTCTAAAAATTCGACATTTGTCAGCTGTTCTGTTTTGACAGATTTCTGCCACTATTCGTTTTTGCCGCTTTATCGCTTTCTTTTCGAGTTCTTTTGATCACGGAACTTTTGGAGAAGTTGCTACAGTAGTATGTACTTAATATGTGGTAGTTTTGGGTTGAAACCTGAAGCAAAAGAGGTTGATTATATGTTATGCTTACACTAATGTTGCTAATAGATTTGTGTTTAGTTTTGTATGAAGGAAGTTTTCAAGTGTAGGGATTGGAGAATGATGAGATGAGTTGAAGAATGGACAAAAGCTCAAGCTTGGGGATGCCCATGCATCACCCCAAGAAATATCCAAGAAGTACAAGCGTCAAAGCTTGGGGATGCCCCCGAGGCACCCCTTCTTCATCGGCAAAAATCAGGTCACCTTTCAAGACACTATATTTTTATTGCTTCATGCACTATGTGTTTTTCTTGGAGCGTCAGTTGTTTTTATTTTCAGTTTTCTTTTGCTTTGTTTGCTGCAATAAATGGTTAGATCACATCATGTTTCTTTTGGAGGAGATGAACTCGCTTTTCATTTTCCAAGAACACTCTAGTTTTCACTCTTATCGTTCAATGAGTGTTCTCTTTTTCTGCTACTGCGTTTAGCTTGCATTTTTCGCCTTGATTTGCATTCAGACCTTGTCATATCTTTTCATCAAGGTGTATTTTTGCCTCTGATCTTTATTGGTTTTCATCAAAAGAGGTGTCTTAAAAATTTCAAATGGTGTTGGAAAAGAGAAAAAGCTTTATGCAAAAAAGTTGTACAAAAAGGAGCTTGTTTGGACTGCGGCTTAGGCTTTTGCATGTCGTGCTTGATGTCATTTTGATAGTATGCTTAGTGGTTTTGCTGTAGCGTGACTTGTCTCAAATGACTGAGATTGCTTAATGAGCCTTTGAAAAAATCATGCATTGTTTTTATTATATGGAAGTATTTATTTGGTTTTCTCCTTTGATGCTTTATTTGGGTTGACTTGGCACATGCTTACACCATGTTGACTACAAAAATAAGTCGCCTATAGCCTCTATGATCATTTAGTTTTTGACTTTTGATGCCATCTTATGCTTCATTTAATGTTGCTTTGTCGCTTTGCATGATTATGGCCGTTATTGCTCTCTTAGTTGGTCGCTCCCAGTCTTTTGCTAGCCCTCATTTTGTACTGAGTATGAGATCTACTCGTGCATCCAACTCCCAAAAACCAAGTTTGCCATTGTGTCCACTATAAATTCCTATGCATGGTATTTGCAAGCCATTCCAAGCAAATTTTCATGTGCTACCTTTCAAAAAACCTTCAAAATACTTCTCATTTTGTGACACTGTTTTTATCTCATGGGGACGTAGTGGTCGGATTTACTATCTTCCATATTGTCTTATTCCAAAAAAAAAAAAAAAAAAAAAAAGGCACTCCTCCATGGTATGTGAATGTTGGTGGGCACCCGATGGAATCGGTTAGCCATGGTTTGAGAAAGGAAAAAGGTGGGGAGGAGTGCCAAGCTTTATAAAAGAGCACAAAAGTGCCAATCTCTCTCTCAAAAACTTGCTTCATTTTTGTATGGAAGATAGTAAGAACCCCATTGCCAGTCGTTGACAAAGACAACCACCTCTCAAAACCAATTTTTATCTCTCTGTTTTACAAATGAAAAGCTCTAGCACATGTTTAATCACTGCTTCCCTCTGCGAAGGGCCTTTCTTTTACTTTTATGTTGAGTCACCACCTTCTACCTTTATGCACCATTAAGAGAGCATAATTGTCATTCTTAGTATAATGTGCATTGTCCCAAAGTTTTCAATGATTGATTCATGATCATGGTTTCACTTGGTCTTAAATTATTTGTATCTAGTTGCCCTCTTAAACTTGAAGGTGTCCTATGCATTTATGTTTTGCTCTCCATGAAGGACAAGCTGAAAACCATTTGTATGTTTTTCCTTATGATTTGAACATACATTTGACTTTCATTGTTTCATTTTCATGATCTTTTGTTTGTGTTCATTTTCATGTTATAACATGGTTGCTAAGTTTCTATTATCAAGATTATGTCTTTCATGCCCATGTTTTAAGTTCTTTGATCTCAGCACTCAATGCTTTACCTATATGATCAAGATTGTGATGGTGCATGTCACCTAAAAAATTATTTATTTTGTTATCACTTACCTACTCGAGGACGAGCAGGAGTTAAGCTTGGGGATGCTGATACGTCTCAAACGTATCTATAATTTTTGATGCTCCATGCTTGTTTTTACACCATTTGCCTTGTGTTTCGTTACACTTCGTGGCGTTTTTATACGATTTCCGGAACTAACCTATTGACAAGATGCCACAGTGCCAGTTCCCTGTTTTCTGTTGTTTTGTGTTTTAGAAAAGCTACACAGGAAATATTCTCGGAATTGGACGAAACAAGTTCCAGAAGTCTTATTTTTCCCGGACGAAGGACGAGGACCAAACGAGGGCCGGAGGGGGCCCAGGGGCTGCCCACACACCAGGGCGGCACGGTTCAGCCCCTGGCCGCGCCCCCTATGTGTGAGGATGCCCTGGCAGCCCCCTGACGATGCCCCTTCCCCTATATAAAGCCTCGGGATAGAAAAGCCTAAGGGAGTCAGTAAATTTCCAGAAAGAGTTCCGCAGCTCCGCCGCCGCCACCGACGAATTTCGGGGGACAGAAGTCTCTGTTCCGGCACCCTGCCGGGATGGGGAAGTGCCCCCGGAGCCATCTCCATCGGTCTCCATCACCGTCTCCACCGTCTCCATCGACCTCACCGCCATCTCCATCAACCTTGCTGTCTCCTATGATGAGGAGGGAGTAGTTCTCCCCCGGGGCCGAGGGCTCTACCGGTAGCTATGTGGTTCACCTCTCTCTCCCATGATGTGATCTTTATGTGATTGTGAGCTTTGTATCATGTTGAATAAGTAGATGCTACTCTTCATCATTATGTGTACTCTAGTGGTGTTATTAAAGTAATCTATTCCTCCTGCCATGGTGTAACGGTGACAGTGTGTGCATCGTGGTGGTACTTGGTCTAGGCTACGATTGTGATCTCTTATGGATTATGAGAATAATTATCACTATGATAGTATTGAAGTTATCTATTCCTCCTTTCATGGTGTAATGTTGACAATGTGTGCACCGTGTTAGTACTTGGTCTAAGTTGCAATAATATTTATCTTGAGTTGTGATTTGATTTGGATATCTCTATGAGTGGTGTTTGTCAAGTACTTGATGAACTTTAAGGGGTGCTTCTGTAGCCACTACGCAATGATTAGTGTTATTCAATAGGAGAGTAATTCAGAGTAGCATAGTGAAGAGAAGTTATTTGTTTGTTCAATTATGTTATATTTGTTGGGAGTGTGTCCACTAGTGAAAGTATGATCTCTAGGCCTTGTTTCCAAGCTTTGCACACCGTTTACTTGCTGTTTTGTTACTTGTTTGCTTGCTGCCATTTTTATTCCAGATTGCATTTACTACTTATAATCATCTATACCACTTGTATTTAACTATCTCTTCGCCGAACTAGTGCACCTATACATCTAACAAGTGTATTGGGTGTGTTGGGGACACAAGAGACTTTCTGTATCGTAATTGCAGGGTTGTTTGAGAGGGATAGCTTTGACCTCTTCCTCCCTGAGTTCGATAAACCTTGGGTGATCCACTTAAGGGAAACTTGCTGCTGTTCTACAAACCTCTGCACTTGGAGGCCCAACACTGTCTACAAGAACAGACACGTGCGTAGACATCAGGGCTCGATCAAGTAGGACCTTTGCCCAATTCATCACGAGGCGGCCACACCTACCTCCTTGTCACCATCGACAAGTTCTCCAAGTGGATAGAGGCAGTCCCGGTCACCAACCAAGAAGTGACTACGGCATTCAAGTTCTTTGAGTCCATCAACTACCGGTATGGAGTGCCCAACAGCATCATCACCGACAATGGCACTAACTTCACCTCGGGCGAGTTTCAAGACTTCGCCAAAGAGCTCGGCATCAAGATCAAGTACGCGTCGGTGGCACATCCAAAGTCCAACAGCCAGGTCGAAAAAGCGACCGGGCTCGTTTGCGCCAGCCTAAAGAAGCGACTTCTTTGACCTCTCAAACATGCAGCAGGCGCTTGGGTCGAGGAACTACCATCAGTCCTTTGGAGTCTGCGAATGACACCCAACTCCTCTACCGGCTAGACGCCGTTCTTCCTGCTTTTCAGAGCCGAAGCAGTGCTTCCCACGGATGTGCATTACTGCGCGCCTCGCATAGTCGCCTACGTCGAAGAAGATGCACAAACAGCGATGGTAGACACCCTCGATCTACTGGATGAAGCTCGAGACATCGCTCTCGCATGGTCAGCAGTCTATCAACAAAGTCTTCGCAACTACCACATCAGACGGGTACGCGAACAATCTTTCGAGCCCGGCAACCTCGTGCTTCATCTCAAGCAAACAAGCATGTCGAAGCTGGAGTCACCATGGGAAGGCCCATATCTCGTCCACGAAGCCATCCCAGGAGGAGCATATCGGCTACGCAACCCCAAGACAGGGGTGGACGAGAAGAGCCCATGGAATGCCGCACAGCTGCGCCGCTTCTATCCTTAGCAGATAGACTCTCCTTTTCCTCTCTCTCTATAACCAGGCGTCGGCAGCAGTCCGCACTCAATACTATGCCTTTGGCACCAAGCAATAAAATACGATTCCTCATATCATGAGTTGATGTTCACACTAACCCACGCTCGGGGGCTTCGCCTTAAAAACTATTCGACCCACGCTCAGGGGCTCCGCCCTTCGTCCTACGCTTGGGGGCTCCGCCATTTGACCTACGCTCAGGGGCTCCGCCCTTCGATCTACGCTCGGGGCCTCCGCCCTTCGACCTACGCTCGGGGGCTCCACCCTTCGATCTACGCTCGGGGGCTCTGCCCTTCGACCTACGCTCGGGGGCTCCACCATTCGATCTACGCTCGGGGGCTCCACTCCTTGATCTCTGCCCTTCGGCAAGGCTCACAGCACAAGATTACACGCCACAAACAAGCAACGATACATTAAAAGATTTTACAAGGGCATATAAAATGCATAATCACATCTTACATTGACGCACGAGTCAAGCCACTACAGGATTCTGGCCCGCTCTTTGCTGATCACTTTCAGTAATGATCTGCGCCGCGATAAAATCGGCGGCCTGCCTGCAAGCGGAGTAATGACCGTTCATATCAACACGACCGCTAGGCGTCGAAGGCAGCTTCATCACCAGCTCCATGTCGACCTCTGGGTAATGCACACGCACGAAGGAGAGGGCAACTAGGGCCCCGCATTGAAGGTGTTCACACACGAAGCGGTAGATGGCTTCTCCATTCTCAAACTGGCTCAGCAAAGCGGAGAGGCCGTCGGGCTGATCGTTCAAGGGGAACATGGCCTGGTGAATGATTGTAAGAGCGGCACGGCTCGACTCAGCCAACGCCCCGGCCTGGGAGATCCGATCCTGGAGTATAGTAAACTTCCTAGCTTTCGAGCGATCAGCCCAGAAGTTATTAGCAATCGAATTGGCATGCGTCTGAGCCGCACGAAGATGCGCATTCACATGGCGAGCCTCAGCTTCACTGTCAAGACATGCATCTGCATTCACCAAAATGAGATGATCAGAATATACCAACCCAAAGAAATGCTTATCAAGGACACCAAAAAAGCTTACATTCCATTACCTTCCCAAGGTTTTCGATCTCTCCAAGGAGGAATTTCTCCGCGTCCGCAGCTAGCAAAGCTTTTGAGAGAGCAACGTCGACCTTGGCGGTAACCATCTTCAATTCTTGTTGAGCACATTTCAACTGGTCTCGCAAAGATCGAATCAGATACAGCTCGCCCGCAGAAGGTGCTCGCCTTTCGACGGCAGCTGAAGAACTGCCAGCCATTTCGTATGAAACGGGCCAGGCATCAGACCCTGTGCGCGTGCCCTGCAAATAAGGCGCCCAGTTACACAAAGCTGGTCATAATCACAGTACAACCAAGCATCGAATATCTTAGCTGAAAGCACAAAGGCTGAAAGTGACTTAAGCAGCAAATAGATTCAGGCCTCCACGATAAACTGAGGTCAGCACTGCATTATCCATTACAATAAAAGTTCCCGCTCTATCAGCAAACTAGGTCAAACTACCAGCAGCTCTACTACACGGAGCACCCGTCGTGCTGCGCCTCTGCTCCCGAGCAGCCTTCTTCCTAGCGTTCCTCTCTGCCAAGAAGTTTGCCATGTGCATAGAAAGCACCCGGGCACGTTCGAGATACTCCTTGGGAGATACGTCGCGGCCGTCCTTGCCCTTCGGATAAGTGCTCGTGACCTTGTCGAAGTCGCAGTCAACCCCATGCATCATCAACATAGAGAAGACGGACTCGGAGCCAGTGGTTACCTGTCGGCGAACCGCGGCAATCAATGGATCCTCGCCATTTTCCATCACTGACAAAGCCTCAAGGACACCGATCATGGTAGTGCTCGTCGACTCCGAAGCAGATATGTCGCGGACGTGGTCAAGCGTCGATCGCGCCTTCGCCAAAAGATTTTGCACCTCCTGGCAAACATGTTCTGCGTTTTCAACGCTGGACTCCAGTCCAGCGGGCTCCGTCGTCGTTGTCTTGGCCCCCAATTTGGCAGCAACTTCACAAAACCCAAATTTTGGGTCAGCCAAAACGAAGGACGAAGCAAACTTGCCAGACTTGAGTTCGAACAAGGGAGAAACTTACCGCGCAAGGAGTCGAGAGCAGCCTGCAGGCGCTGCTGAAGGTTTTTCTCTTTCAACTCAGCCTCGACATGGCGCTTGTCAGCTAATTCCTAGGCCTTCGCCTAGTCAGCTCTAAGCTGGGTCGCCTCGACAGCCAAACCATTGATGCGGCATGGTGTTGATGATGTAAGTCACCGTCCAGTTGGGAACCCCAAGAGGAAGGTATGATGAGCACAGCAGGAAGTTTTCCCTCAGTAAGAAACCAAGGTTTGTCAGTCCAGGAAAAAGCCAAACTCTAGAAGGTGATGCTTGCTAGCCTAGTGACTTCTAACAAGGGTGCCGTTTATGACACTTGTTAGTGCGTCTTCAACTAGTAGCAACGCGGAACCTGCACACAACACAACCAAATACTTTGTTCCCAACTTACGATGAGGTTGTCAATCTCACCAGTTTGCTTGAAACAAAGGTATGAGTGTATCGAGTGGAAAGTAATAGTAGTATGCGAGAAAGGTAAACAGTGCGAGTAAAATAAACAGGTGATAGCAATATAAAGGAAATTGGACCGGGGTCCACAGTTCACTAGTGGTGTCTCTCCATAAGATAAATAACAACATACTGGGTAAACAAATTATAATTGAGCAATTGATAGAATAAAGATAAAGTGCATATGTCGCGAGGATCACTATGAGATTTACTCTGGGCATTACAACAAAATAAATAGACCGCCATCCAACAGCATCTATCTCTACTATAATTTTCGGATCCGTTGGTACGTACGTCGCTCGCACCCTCGCACGAGAACGACCGTGGCAGCCTCGCACCCTCGCACGAGAACGACCGTGCATCGATAAACAGCCCAAGCCCAGAACCAGCCACAAAATAAAACACAGTAGTGAGCTCTAAACAGCCCAGGACCTAAACAACCCAGGCCCAGGGCAAGCCTCGTAGTGAGCTCTAAACAGCCCAGGACCTAAACAGCCCAGGCCCAGGGCAAGCCTCAGTCAGCTCGATTATGACAGCCGGCCTGAAAAAAAAGGGTAGCTGAACCAACACCGAACTGAACTCTGCTCCGCTCCAAATACAAAACGGAAAACAAAACGGAAACTACCACCGGAAGAGGGAACAGAACGGAAAATCTGCTTTAAGTACAACAGAAACTCTGCTCCAAATACAATAGAACGAATCTTGACTCCTACCGAAAGAGGGAATACCAGCTGCAGGTCTTGCTGCTAAGAACACAGGTACCGGAAGAGGGAATACCAGCTGCAGGTCTTGCTGCTAAGAACACAGGTACCGGAAGAGGGAATACCAGCTGCAGGTCTTGCTGCTAAGAACACAGGTCAGATCCTTTCAAAATCGTGTATGTTGTGGTTCTGTTCTCTTGTCCTTTCTACCTTTCTCTGAAATACTAATGCATAAGCTAACACAACCTGAATTGCATTGGATGTATGTGGATCCTTGACCTGTAAAAACAAATAACAAATAGGATCAATTTTTATGTACTGCATGGCAATGCGGACAGAATCACACAACCATGTTGTCCAAGTTTTGATGCGGTCAGCAAAAAAATAGACTACTATACATGTTGCCTAGGAATTACAAACTGTTATTTACTCTGCTTGTTACAAACTGCTAGCTAGAGTAATTACATTTTGATCTCTTGCTTTTCCGTCCAATAAACACGTACTGTCCTAACCACAACATTAAAACACCCACCGAAAAGTATGAATTTTCCTTGTTAAATAGCTTTCAAACTGAAGAATCACTTTGTATTATGTCCAATCCACCAAAAAGTACGAATTTTTCTTGTTAAATAGCTTTCAAAATGAAGAATCACTTTTTATTATGTCCAATCCACCAAAAAACATAACTTAACCACGAATATACTAAAATTTCTAATTTCTAAGACTTTCTAAAATAACATCTTTCTACTTGCTTGAAAAATCTGAGTATTTGATTTGTAACTTCTTATTCTGATTACAGAATGGATCACGATGTTCAAACAGCCATTGCAGATCAAAGCCAACCAACTGGAAACATTTCAAAAGATAGAAATCAAGCAAGACGTGAACGTGACAGAGCTCGACGAAATAGTTTGACGACAGAGCAGAAGGAGGAGATTAATGCACGTAGAAGAGCCCAAGATAGAACTAAACTAGGCAGTTTGACGGCGGAGGAAAAGGAGGAGATTAATGAGCGTAGAAGAGCAGCACGACGACGAGCATCTACGCAAAGCATAACTGATGAGGAGAGGGCGACACTGCTAGCTAAGCGTAGAGCAAAAGATGCAGCTAGGAGGAGCACCCCATGTGCTGAATCCATCGCGATGCCGTGCCCAAATGCAATAGCTTTTCCATCGGTAAAGCTGGCATCTACCACACATTCATCAACAGCCAGAGAGGTAACTGCTTCAACCCCTGCCTCCCCTTCAACAAGCACGCCAGAGTATACAATCAGGACCGACGGTAACACACCAATCTTAACTCCCTTTATTTATTTATTATATTTATGTCATGGCATATTAAAGCATCATACTTAACAGATTGAGAATGTTGTAGGCGACATGGAGGCCTTCCTTAATGGGATCATGGATGAGAATGCCATCCCCGACAACCTCATGGACGAGGAGTGCTGTGCCCGTGAAGGTACTTATGTCAGTCTTTCAATCAACCGTCCCTACTACCAGTCAATATAAACATATTGATGTGACACATCCTATGCCTGTAGGTTACGACGTTGATGACATGGACCTCGATGCACCGACAAATTCATCCAGCGCAGAATCTATTGATCATTTTGACTTTGTGTACTCAAACATCCCAAACAGCACGCACATCCTGAAGCAAAAACCGGACTGCGAACATTGCCATGCCAAGAAGTTTGAGCGTGAAACTGACGGTTTCTGTTGTCGAAACGGAAAGATCAAGCTGGCTGAACCAAGGCCTATCCCGGAGCTGATGAGGTTATGGTCTAGCACGGATCCAGACTCTCGGCATTTTCGGGAGAGCATACGGTTCTTCAACGGCCACTTCTCATTCACAACTCTTGGCGTCAGCCTAGACAACAATTGCACAAACATGAGGTCTGGGGTGTACACATTCCGGGCGCAAGGCTCGCTGTACCACAATGTGCATTCGTTTGGGCCAAACTCTCGCCCGGAACATCTACAACTCTACTTCTATGATGATGATCCCAGCCTGATCCATCGCAAGGAAGCCACCAAGGAGCTAGACCAGGAGGTCGTCCGGAAGGTTGTGGACATACTAAGAGGAAACCCCTACTCCGAGCAGTTTAGGAGTTTGGGTGCTCACAGGGAAAACCTCGAGGACTACCGTATAGAACTGAACACCGATAAGAAGCTAGACCAACGCAAGTACAATTTACCGGTGTCGTCCGAGGTGGCTGCAATCTGGGTCGAGGGCAGCGACCTGAGAAATAGGTTCAAGCGTAGCATTATCCTCTACGGTGACAACAATGAGAGGCATAGCATACACGCCACGCAGGGATGCTATGACCCGCTCTCGTACCCCCTCTTTTTCCCCAAGGGGGAACTCGGCTGGCATCCAAATATCCCTAAACGTAATACACCTTGGCACGTTGCACAGCTATCAAGAGAGGACCGTGAGGATGAAGGTTTGGCTCTTTAATATACTTCTACGTATTTTGTCTATCATATTTGTGTTTTGCCTAACCTTCTATTTCATGCCCTTTACACAGATGGAGGTGGTCATTTATGTGTCTCTGTTAGGGACTACTACTGTTACCGGCTACAGACGCGTCCAGCTATATTCAACCCCATACTACATGGCGGGCGTCTGTTCCAACAGTTTGCGGTCGACATGTACATAAAGATTGAGGGCTGTAGGTTAAATTGGATTAGAGAACATCAGCCAGAGTTACGTGCTGATCTATATAAAGGCATTGTGGATAGCATCACAGCGGGAGAGACTCGCGCAAGCGCTGTTGGCACGAGGACTGTTCTACCCTGGAAGTTCCAGGGAGGATTCCGAGACATGAAGCGCAGGCATATGGACGCCATGGCATTGGTGCAAACATACGGCAAGCCTGACATCTTCCTGACGATGACTTGCAACCCTAACTGGCAGGAGATACAGGATGCACTACTTCCGGGACAAACCCCACAGGACCGACCAGATATTGTGGTCCGAGTATTTAGGGCCAAGCTGGAGACGATGAAAGAGATGCTAACCAAGAAGAATATCCTAGGCGTTGTGAAGGCCTACGTCTACGTGGTCGAGTTCCAGAAGAGGGGCCTCCCACATGCCCATTTCCTGTTGATCATGGATTCAAAATATAAGCTCATTGTGCCAGAACAGTACAACCGCCTCATATCCGCCGAGCTCCCCGACAAGAATAAGTACCCGGAGCTATACGCCATAGTTGTGAAGCATATGATGCACGGCCCATGTGGTGTCCTCAAGCCAAACAACGTGTGCATGCAAGATGGGTCGTGCAAGTGTAGGTATCCACGGACATTCAACGAGACCACCATACAGGGGAAGGACTCATATCCCATTTATCGAAGACGGAAGGACGGCCGTTGTGCAAAGGTTCGAGGCCAGATGCTAGACAATAGATGGGTTGTACCTTACAACCCGTACCTCTTGCGGATGTTTGACTGCCACATCAATGTGGAGGTGTGCTCCAGCATAAAGGCCGCCAAGTACCTATATAAGTACGTATACAAGGGCCATGATCAAACTTCGTTCAATATTGACAAGCCCGACGCCGAGGGTAACATAGACGAGATAAAGAGATTCGTTGACGCAAGGTGGATTACTCCACCGGAGGCCATGTGGAGGATATTCGGCTTCAAGCTCTGTGAGAATCACCCGTCAGTCCTACCGCTGCCGCTCCATCTACCAGATATGCAAATGGTCACGTTCAAAGCGGGAGACAATTTGAACGACGTCGCCGCCCGAGAGAACCCATCCATGTTGACAGAGTATTTCATGGCTAACGAGAAGCACACATGGGCTCGGGATATTCTTTACAAAGATTTTCCGGGAAGGTTCACATGGCAGCCAACAAAGTACTGGAAGGTAAGGGACAAAGGTCAACAAGTAGGGCGAATCGTGTCAGCCCATCCCGCCGAGGGGGAACGGTACTTTCTGAGGGTCCTGCTAAACCACATACCAGGCTCAAAGTCCTTCGAAGATCTGAAAACAGTAGATGGTGTGCTATGTGATAACTTTCGTGAGGCGGCCGAGAGGAAGGGTCTCATCGAGGCCGACAACACGCTAGACGAGTCTCTTACAGAGTCAGAGCAGTATGCCATGCGAGCATCACTCAGGAGGCTCTTCGCAACGATCTTGGCATTCTGCGAGCCTGGAGATGTGCGCGGTCTTTGGGATAGGCACCTTGAGGCGATGTCTGACGACTATCGGCGCAAACACACATGTCCAAAAGTAGTCGAGCAGAAGGTCTTGCTTGATATCAGGGGCATGCTGCAGTCCATGGGCAAAGATATAAAATCGTACCCTCTACCAGACATCGACGAGACTTATGACAACATAGAAGGCGAGGCTAGGGAGG
Source organism: Dactylis glomerata (assembly GCA_007115705.1). Classification (NCBI taxonomy): domain Eukaryota; kingdom Viridiplantae; phylum Streptophyta; class Magnoliopsida; order Poales; family Poaceae; genus Dactylis; species Dactylis glomerata. The sequence goes on from QXEO01000291.1 coordinate 8,214,697, forward strand.
TCATTGAGGAGACCAATATCAAGGTGGATAAGGAAGACGCTTCTCTAGCGACCTCACTAAACCATGAGCAAAGGCTTGCCTACGATAAGATACTAGAGGCAGTTGATGGTGGAGATGGGGGCGTATTCTTCGTTGATGGCCCGGGAGGCACAGGGAAGACCTACCTATACAGGGCACTACTCGCTAGGGTTCGGGGCGAGAGAAAAATCGCGGTGGCCACAGCGACATCGGGAGTCGCCGCTTCCATCATGACAGGAGGCAGGACAGCCCACTCAAGGTTCAAGATCCCACTAAACCTAGAAGAAGGAAAATCATGCAGCTTCACTAAGCAAAGTGGGACAACAAAGCTCCTGAGAATGGCTTCACTCATACTATGGGACGAGGCAACCATGACGAAACGACAAGCAATTGAGGCGTTGGATAGAAGCATGCGTGACATTATGGAATGTCAAGAACGACCTTTCGGGGGCAAGACTGTCGTGTTTGGTGGAGACTTTAGGCAGGTGCTTCCGGTAGTGAGGAAAGGGTCACGAGGTCAGATAATAGATGCAAGTCTGCGGAGCTCAAACCTCTGGAAAGGCATGCACAAACTACGGCTTGTCACGAATATGAGGGCGCAAAATGACAAGTGGTTCGCGGATTACCTCCTAAGGGTAGGTAACGGTACCGAGAAAACTGATGAGGAAGGAAACATCCAGCTACCAGAAGAAATATGTGTGTCGTCTATGGGTGACGCGGCTGACATTGAGAAGCTGATTGACCATGTGTTTCCTGCCATACAAAACAACATGGACAATCCACATTACATGACTTCTCGAGCGATCCTATCCATGAGGAATGATAGCGTCGATGGAATAAACATGCACATGATTGAGCGTTTTCAGGGCGAGGAGATGACCTACTATAGCTTTGATAGTGCGGAGGACAATCCCCATGGCTACTACTCTCAGGAGTTCCTGAATGACCTAACTCCTAATGGGCTTCCCCCACACACACTTAAACTAAAGATAAATTGCCCTGTTATACTGTTGAGGAATATCGACCCAGCTAACGGTTTGTGTAACGGCACAAGGCTTGTGATCCGTGGATTCCAGAGGAACGCCATCGACGCGGAGATCGTCATGGGACAACATGCAGGGGAGAGAGTGTTTCTTCCTCGGATACCTCTATGCCCATCTGACGATGACATGTTCCCATTCAGGTTCAAAAGGAAGCAGTTCCCCATCAGGCTCAGCTTTGCCATGACAATCAACAAGGCGCAAGGGCAGACCATCCCGATTGTGGGCGTGTACCTACCGGAGCCGGTATTCTCTCATGGCCAGTTGTACGTCGCCTTGTCTAGAGCCACCGCAAAAAGTAACATCAAGATCCTAGCCGTCAAGGACAATCGAAAGGACACCAAAAATTCAAAGAAGAGAAAAAGAACTGAAGCCTTAGTAACAACCACGCTAAACATAGTCTACAAGGAAGTACTTAGCAATTGAACTTGCTGGATTAGCAGATTCCTTGATGATGATTATATCTTCCAAATGTAATGGATGCTAACATATTTGAATTTTTTATTACATGAATATTTATGAGAACATGTTTACATGTGAGATATTTGTGATGACAGAAAAATTAAGGGGTAGAGAATTTAACTAACATGTAACACTCTAGAATCAAAGCCTATTATTTTCTTCTTAATGGTAGGCAAAGAAAACAAGAGCAGCAATATCAACAAAAGCTGCAGGCCTTGATTGTACTTCAATAGAAGACAATGGACTAAAAATTGGTAATACTGATTAAAAATTTATTCATCAATTGGTTGTTATTTCTGATGGAATTTGAATCACCTGAAGAGACATGGCAAGAACCAAGAAGCAAGGTATGGAATTACGTGCAGTGTCTCATCGGGGTCACATATACGTAAACTGAACTTCAAATTGTTACCTAAAAATTGATGATGACACAATCTATCGTCTGTACAAACAGAATTTTGCAGCTACTGATAGGCAGGATGCATCTATGAATTTAATGCAAAGTCAAACACTGATCATGTCCAGCAGGCACAAATAAACTAGAGTGATTTCACACAAGCAGAGCTTCGGGGATCTGTACATAGTCTATAACAAAGTGTATCAACAGTAGTACCAAACTGGGTAAGCTCCAAACAGATGCCCAAAATTTAATTTCTCGTCAACTAACCTATATACTCCGTAAAAAGACTTATGGACTGCACTTGTGACTACAGTCAGACTCCATCGAACAAAGCACACCTCAGAATTCAATTCAGAAATTAACAGTGAAGTCAGATCAATCGTGCTCACCACTCCTTGGAGAGAACCCCGTAGGCTTCGGCCACCCTCTCGATTCCAAGCGCTGCAAGCAAAACGAACAATCAGGCAATCAAGGAACAAATCTTGGAAAGGTTGGGCGAGAGCGCGAGGCTCGGGAAGGTGGCTCTCACCGACGTAGTGGGAGGGCGGGAAGGATTTGGGCAGGACCAAGAGCTTGAAGAGGAAGCCGGCGGCGGAGATGAGGATCGGCAGTCAGTAGCGGCGCACCTCGTCCGGAATCGATCAGCGGCACCGGTCGCTGCTCCCACGCCCTCCACGAAGCGCCTATTGCCCCGCCTCTTCTTGAGCTTCCTCGCGCCCTCGTCGCCGGCTGCGAGCGCCGCGAGATGCACAACGACAGCGAGGCAGCCGCCAGCAGAGGAGCAGAAGTCGTATAGACTGCCGGAATCAAGCGCCGCGGTGGGGATTTTGGATAGAGAAGGATTGGGGAAAGTGAGTGAGGGGAATGAGTCGCTCGCCTTTTGTCTGCTTGACATTTCTTTTGACTGAGTGAAGTCTGTACAATTTATTTGAATGCTCTAGATGTTTATTATAGACTGTGTGAATCTCTACAACTTGTGTATGTATACATATATAATTTATAAAATATTTTACTACTCTATAAATAATGTTCAAATTTTCATTTTATTTTTTATAATAACTATTTCCTTTAATAAACACATAATCTCGTGTGCGGTCGATTAACGACAATAGTAGTGCGTAATCATAAGAAGACAATGAGGAGCACATGTAGAGAACAACGATAATTGTACACGCTTATAAAAAGAGGATATAGTTTTTGCTTTGTTCTTTGTAAACATAATGTTGAATAATATTTAGTGAAATTTATATTAACAATGCATCATGGCAACAAAGAGAGGATATAGTTTTTCTTTGTTCTTTGTAAGCATGATATTGAATAAAGTTAAGTGAAATTTATATTTTTACAATAGCATACTACATATATATTATAGTATCAATGTAATATGTGTAATAATAAAAATGATGCCGTAGCAACGCACGGGCATCCAACTAGTCACTAATAATCCACTCACGGGGATATCGTCCAAACACCCCATGAGTATTAAGTTGCGAACAACAAATAACTGCATTAAGCAAAGTGTGTAATGTAAACAAAGCATATGCCCTTGAACATAAGAATGTTGTTTTCTCCCTAGTGGCAACAACACCTCTACAACCTTAGAGGTTTCTGTCACTCCCCCAGATTAAATAGAGGCATGAACCCAACTATCGAGCATAAATACCCCCTCTTAGAGTCACTAGTATCTACTTGGCCAAGATAGCTACTAACAACGGAGAGTATGCAAGATCATAAACAACATAGAGATAACATAAGATATATGATTCAGCACATCCCAACAAACACAACATGTAGAATTACATAACGGTGATCTCGATCATGTAAGGCAGCTCACGAGATCTAAACATGAAGCACATGGTGGAGAAGACAACCAACTAGCTACTGCTATGGACCCATAGTCCAAGGTAGACTACTCACTCATCTCGCCGGAGGCAAGCATGGCGATGAAGAAGACCTCCGGTGGTGATTCCCCTCTCCGGCAGGGTGCCAGGAAGAGCTTCTGGACCCTCCCGATCTCGGGTCGACGACGGCGGCGGATCGCGATGTGTTTCTAGAAAATTGATTGGGGTACTTAGGTTTTTCCTGTCGGGGGGTATTTATAGGCGAAGAGGCAACGCCAGAGGTGGGCCAGGGTGGCCTCACCACCAGGGGGCGCGGGCCAGGGGCAGGCCGCGCCACCCTATGGTGTGGCCACCCTGTGGCCCCCCTCCGTCTCCTCTTCGGACTTCTGGAAGCTTCGTTTAATATCTGGACGTTCGGCTTTTGTTTCATCCAATTCTGAGAATATTTCCTGTGTAACTTTTCTGAAACACAAAAACAGCAAAAAACAGGGAACTAGCACTGTGGCATCTTGTTAATAGATTAGTTCCGAAAAATGCATAAAAACGCTACGAAGTGTAACGAAACACTAAGCACATGCTGTAAAAACAAGCATGGAGCATCAAAAATTATAGATACGTTTGAGACGTATCAACATCCCCAAGCTTAACTCCTGCTCGTCCTCGAGTAGGTAAGTGATAACAAAAGAAATAATTTTTGAGGTGACATGCACCTACACAATCTTGATCATCTATGTAAAACATTGAGTGCTGGGATCAAAAGAACTTAAAACATGGTCATGAAAGATATAATCTTTGATAGAAGAAACTTAGCAACCTTGTTATAACATGAAAATGAACACAAATGAAAGATCATGAAAATGAAACAATGAAAGTCAAATGTGTGTTCAAATCATATGGAAAAACATACAAATGGTTTTTAGCTTGTCCTTCATGAGAGAGCAAAACATAAATGCATAGGAGACCTTCAAGTTTAAGAGGGCGACTAGATACAAATAATTTAAGAACAAGTGAAACCAACATCATGAATCAATCAATGAAAACTTTGGGACAATGCACATTATACTCAAAATGACAACTATGCTCTCTTAGACGGTGCATAAAGATAGAAGGTGGTGACTCAACATAAAAGTAAAAGAAAGACCCTTCGCAGAGGGAAACAGTGATTACAAGTTTTATAAACCTTCAAAAATTATGGTACTTACTAGATTTGAGCTCTCATTGCCCCCCATCATAGTCATCTTGAATGGTTAAAGTTAATGCGAATACAATTATGAAGCATATGCTTGACAAATCATAAGTTGAAAACCTCGTGTCCCGTGAAGTACGAATACCCAAACCTCATGCTACTCAACTTAGAGTCCCAAGCAAGCTCTTGTCATCGTAAGTATATACGTATCATCGAGAACCACCAACGGGGTACCCCCGTGCCCGATGACATGGAACAAGCCCACATCAAAATGACAAGACAAACAAACAATGAACACCTTGGCATCTCTTTTATTTACCATTGGTATAGCTTTTTATTTCGAGATGCATCGTCGAATGTTCACTATGGGCATGCTATAAATTTCCACCATGAATTATGCATGGCTTAGATTAGCAGCCCAGGCATTTCTCTAACACATATACAAACTCCATGATCCCGCAAGATTCCCAAATTATTTCACATCGCAAGTATCCATAAACAAAAGATCACGATATCAACTTAAATAAGAAGTGCAATGTTAAAAGCTTGCCCCATGACGGCATGGCTGGGCTAATTTCCAACTTACAACTTGCAAGCATAACAACTCAACATAAGAGAGCCACAATGTCAAATTTTTAAGAACGAGAAAAGTATCAGGTTCGTGAGAGCTTTACTGACCAATTTTTGCATAACACCAAAAAGAGTTTAATTTGAAGGATAGATAAAAGCAAGTCAAATATACTTTGGAATAGCAAATTGCTAATAGGTATGTATGGTGGACACAATGGCAAACTTGGTTTTTAGGAGTTGGATGCACGAGTAGAGCTCATACTTAGTACAAAATGAGGGCTAGCAAAAGACTGGGAGCGACCAACTAAGAGAGCAATAATGGCCATAATCATGCAAAGCGACAAAGCAACATTAAAAGAAGCATAAGATGGCATAAAAAGTAAAAAATTAAATGATCATAGAGGCTTATGGTGACTTTGTATAAGTCTAACATGTTGTAAGCATGCGCCAAGTCAACCCAAATAAAGCATCAAGGAGAAAACCAAAATAATGCTTCCAAATAATAAAAACAACGCATGATTTTTTCAAAGGCTCATTGGGAAATCTCAGTCATTTGAGACAAGTCATGCTACAGCAAAACCACTAAGCATACTATAAAAAAGACATCAAGCACGACATGCAAAAGTCTAGGCCGCAGTCTAAACAAGCTCCTTATTGTACCACTTTTTTGCATGAAAATTTTCTCTTTTCCAACACCATTCGAACCTTTTTGAAACAACTCTTTTGATGAAAACCAACATGGACCAGCGGTCAAAATACACCTTGATGCAAAGATATAACAAGATCTGAACAAAAATCAAGGCGAAAAATGAAAGCTAAACGCAGTTCTATAAAAAGAGAACACTCGTTGAACGATAAGAGTGAAAAACGGAGTGTTCTTAGCAAATGAAAAGCTAAGGAAACTTCTCCAAAAGAAATTTGTTGGGGTCCAACCTTTATTGCAACAAACAAAACTAAACAAAACTGAAAACTAAAACAACTGACGCTCCAAGAAAAATGCATAATGTATGAAGCAATAAAAATATAGTGCGCTGAAAGGTGACCTAATTTTTGCCGATGAAGAAGGGGTGCCTCGGGGGCATCCCCAAGCTTTGACACTTGTACCTCTTGGATATTTCTTGGGGTGAAATGGGCATCCCCAAGCTTGAGCTTTTGTCCATTCTTCAACTCATCTCATCATTCTCCAATCCCTACACTTGAAAACTTCCTTCATACAAAACTAAACACAATTCTATTAGCAACATTAGTGTAAGCATAATAATGAATCAACCCCTTTTTTCTTTAGATTTCAACTCAAAACCACCACATATAAAGTATATACTACTGTAGCAACTTCCCCAAAAGTTTCTTGATCAAAAGAAGTCAAAAAATCGATAAAGAGGCAAACACAAATAGTGGCAGAAATCTGTCAAAATAGAACAGCTGACAAAGGTCGATTTTTTCGAGGGTTTTCTGTTGCTAAAATCAAAAAGTGTATAACTAATGAAAGTTTGATATAACCTGGGGCATATACACAAGAAATCGCAGGTCAAAAATATATACAGAGAATTTTCACGAATTTTTACGGTGGAGCACCGAAATCTGTTTCAGGACAGCAACATCCCCAAATCTTACCTCACTCAGATTAGAGGCTTCTCTTGGCACAACAATGAAATAAAAGTGATAAGGAGTGGTTATTACAGTAGTAATAACTTCCAAGACTCGAATAAAATAAAAATAACTAAAAGTAAAACAATGGGTTATCTCCCAAGAGTGCTTTTCTTTAACGCCTTTGAGCTAGGCGCAGAAAGTGCAAATCAAGTAATATCAAGTGATGAAGCATCAAGCTCATAATTTGCTCTAAGAATACAGTCAAAAAGCAATTTCTTTCTCTTCCTAGGGAAGTGTTCCATACCTTTCTTGAGTGGGAATTGATATTTGATGGTGCATTCCCTCATATCAATGATGGCACCTACAGTTCAAAGAAAGGGTCTTCCCAAAATAATAGGACATGAAGCATTGCATTCAACATCCATAACAAGAAAATCAATGGGAACAAGGTTATTGTTAACCATAATAAGAACATCATTAATCCTTCCCAAAGGTTTCTTCTTAGCAACATCAGCAATAGGAACATCATAATAACACTTTTCAAGAGGTGGTAAATCAAGCATGTCATAAATCTTTCTAGGCATAATAGAAATACTAGCACCTAGATCACATAAATCATGGCAATCAAAACCATTAACATGCATATCAATGATGGGTTCCCAACCATCTTCTAACTTCTTGGGAATAGAAGCTTTTTGCTTCAACTTTTCATCCCTAATTTTCATAAGAGCATTGATAATATGCTTAGTAAAAGCAATATTTATAGGACTAGCATTAGGAGTCAAAGCAAGATTTTGGAAGAACAAAATTACTTCAGATATATTGCAGCCATCAACATCAAAATCATCAAAAGTAATAGAGCTATCATCTCCTACACTTCGAAAAATTTCAGCACTCTTTTGAGAAAAAGTTTTAGCTGTTTTGGGCTTTTTTAACACTAGGAGTAGGAGTTTTCTCTACACCAATCAAAGTAAGAGGATTGCTAGCATTTGGAACAACATCATTAGAGGTAGTAATGGTACATACCTTCATCTTTCTAGCCATCTCATCTTCTCTTTCCCACCTGGCATGCAATTTTGCTAACATCCTAACATTTTTATCAATTCTAACTTGGACAGCACTAGTAGTGGCAAAAGTATTGTTCTCTTTCACCTCATTAGGCAACACTTTTAATTTCAGAAGTTCAACATCATGAGCAAGGCTATCAACTTTAGAAGCAAGAATATCAATTTTGCCTAACTTTTCCTCAACAGACTTATTAAAAGCAGTTTGCTTACTGATGAGGGTTAAACTTGACAAATGTCCTAGATGAAGGACTTAGGATCGGGGAGACAGGGCGTCGGATGAACTCGAAGGTAAACTCAGTTAAACAAGGTGGCTATGAAAGTAAATGTGGGTGTAGAACCTGGCTTGCTTTCAATCTGTCCCACACCGTCCCCTCCTAGCCCCTTTATATAGGTGGCCAGGTCTCAAGGATCGGGTGGGATCCGATACAGGTTACAATATCGACATACGACATGAACTCGTATTTCGACTAGTATTACAATTGGGCCTATCATAACGAGCCTCAGGGGTACTCAACTAACGGGCTCTATTATCTATATCCTTGTCAGTAGCCCCCGAGATTCTACCAGAATTGCAGATTCGGGTTGAATCTCAGATCTTCAATTCTTCGACTTGATCAATACTTGACTTCTTAAAATCTTAAAATCTTTGACTTGGTATTTCGACTTATCTTTATTTATAGTATAGTATCTCGCAAGGGGCTTTGATGAACAAGCCTGACACCTCTGACGGATCAAGAGGTCAGTTAACTGCCAGAACAGACGCTTGCCACCTACTTCAAATTCAATCCCCTTGGACTTGAATTCGGGAAACCGGTCAAACCCATTCTTTTGCCGCATTTAGGACTTACAAAGAATGAGTCCCAGTGGTTCTCAGGGTACCCAGTGCGTCCACCAGGATTTTTCTTCGCGTCGTAGACACGGATACATACGAGCAGAGCGCATCCATGTGCGTATACCGGGCCACACAGGATGGATCCTGGGGTCTTACCGTCATGATATATTTCAACCACGGCATTCAAGTTTTGTCACGATGACGCAACTCGAGAATCATACGTCACAGCCTTGTTTGACTGTTCCAGCCTACATAATATTCGGGTTTATTCAACCTTGATCGATAAAAATCTTCCTCCCGATGGTAGTAATGATTCTTCCAGAATCTTATTCGCATTTATTGTTCATTATAGAACATCATCGGGTGCGCGCCCAGCGCTCCCGATGGGAGTAGCCCCCGAGGCTATAGCCGAAAAATCTTTTTTCGAGTATAGTCTCAAAGACAGCGTGCCTTCTTTTATATCGTGAGATCATAATGTGACTCAATAATATCGTCAGGTGTGCGCCCAGTGCTCCCGATGGTAGTAGCCCCCGAGGCTATAATCGAAAAAATCTTTTTTCGAGTATAGTCTCAAAGAATGACTCCTCTTTTACCAGGTTCAATTTTTCGTCGGCTTCTTTGATCTTTCTTTTCCTAAGTTCGCCAACTCGAACCATCTTTGGAATATTATTCTTACTAGCATACACTGCTTATCATAGTATTCAATTCTCGTTACTCGTATGTTTGTGACGTCATTAATCTGTTTGCATTTATCTCTAGATATTGACTTTTACCCATAGGCAACGTGGTAATTTCGCAATTCTTCTGCCCGTTAGTGGGCTGCCGTTTCTGCTCTTTACGCCACGTCTCAGCCCACATTCCGTTACCTGGAAGCTATATAACGGGAGCGTGGGGAATTTTACTGTTTACCCAATCATTGCTTCCGCCGCCGCCACCATTGCTGCAATCTTTGCGCTCCTCTGATCTCCTGCTAAGCCCCCATGCGCAGATCGTAGATGCGCGTGAAGGATCAGGCGCAGAAGTACAAGATGAGCAAGGGGACGAATGTCGCGATGAGCTGGGTGCCTTCTGCCTTTACGCAGAAGGAGCTGGACAAGGCCCGAGCGGATGGCCTCGTCTCCAATGACGATGAGGTTATCTTCTCCAGCGCTGAGCAGATCCCCAAGCCCAGAGACGGTTTTCGGGTGATGTTCTTTGACTATCTTTTGCGCGGTCTTTCCCTTCCTGCCCATGAATTCCTTCATGGGCTTCTTTTTGTTTATGGTGCACAGCTTCACTAGCTCACACCAAACTCCATCTTGCACATTGCTTGCTTCATAACTTTGTGCGAGTCATTTCTGGGGATTGATCCCCATTTTCTTCTTTGGAGAGCCCTCTTTCGGCTCCGCCCAGTGTCGCGTTGTCCAAGAAACCCAAACTGGGCGGAGCTTGCATCTCTGCTCGCTCTGAATTGCAGTATTTGGAGTTTTCAATGGCTGTCTCAGTACAAGGTTGGAAGACCAGGTGGTTTTACATCAAGGACCGCAAGAATTCCCCCTCCGACAAGTATGGCCTTGCCCCATTTGACGCCTCCCAAGAATTGAAGAAATTGGCCTCGTGGGATTCGCCTCCCACAGAAGAGGATATGGAGGAGATCAAACCACTCCTGGCCCATATCCAGGAGCTGAAAAGTGGTAGAGGAGGTGCTCTTTTGGGTACGCAACTCATGGCATTTTTTTTGCAACGTCGGGTTCAACCCCTGCAGCATCGTCTTTCCAAGTTGTGGACTTTTTCCGGCTTGGGGGATCCTTCTCGAGTATCTGAAAATCTTATGGAGAAGAAGGATCTCGACAGGCGTGTGAGAGCTCTTACCACTCTCACCAAAGATCATGAAGTTGCGGACTTAGCCGCAAGCCACTTCGACTCCGAGCATCCCTTGCCTGCGGTAATTTTTGCTTTTATTTGCCTTGTCTTTTTCTGATTATTCTTCACCTTATATCTTTCGGGTTGTTTTTGTCTTTTCAGGATCATCGACTTCTTGTTTCTCGCCCTCCTCTCCCAGAGGGAGGGGCCATTCCGCATGTTCCTATTTTTGCGGCCTCCGAAGCCCCCGAGAATGAGGACAGCCACGATGGAGACGAAGGCAAGGATTCGCTAGAAAGGACCAGTTCAACGACGTCACCTCCTCCTGCGCTTTCTGAAGACATTGTCATGGATAAGAAGAGGAAACATGTCGAAGAATTTGCTTCTTCCAGTGCCTCTGCCCCTAAGACTATGGCCGGGGAATCCTTCAAGCCAGAGGACGGCGGAGAACTCTTCGACTACATGGACTCGTGAGTGTTCATCTGTTTGTTTTCATATATTTAGCTTTTTTGTTGTCAACCTTGATAGATGACTTTGTCTTTTTCTCTTTTTTCTCAGGGACGAGGAGGACCCGAAGAGATTTGCTGCTGAGGCCCCCGCCACTGATACTCTTGTCATCAACGAGCCGCCGTCACAAGAGGTTGATGCAGCAGCGAAACCTCAAAAAGCTCCGAAGAAGCCTACCAAGAAGGCAGTCACTGTTCATAGCTCTAGGCGTTTGCAGAAAGCTTCCGACGTTGGTGCTACCCTTGAGGCCCATCAGTCTACAAGCTCCTCCAATAACGTGCGTAAACATACTGTTATATTTACTTCAACGTTTACGTGTTGATGCTCACATCCTATTTTCTGGACAGAGCCTGATGAAGAGATTCGTCGACTTGGGCAATAAATGCATCGAGTACCTAAAAGTTGCCAAGGCCTCTGAAGGTAAGTCTCATTTTTTTTACACTTCCTTATCTTTGCATGTCTGTCTCTGCTTCCTTCCTTGACTGTTTCTTTCCTGTTTGTTTAACTCAGGTGCTCTAAAGGCGGCCAATGCTCGCATTGCGTCGCTAGAAGCTAAACTCGAAGCTTCTAGGACAGCTTTTGATGCCGCCACTGCTGCCAAGGTCAATGCTGAGAAGTCTGCTAAGTCAGCATTTGCTAAGGCGAAGAAAGCAGAAAAGGATCTGGGTACCGCTAAGAAGGAGCACCTCCAGCGGGAACAGGCCGTGGCTGAGCGGCTAAACCAGATGTCTGCTGCTGCTGGAGGTACATACTATACTCTCTTTCATTTTGTTGGCTTTCTTTCTCTCTTATGTTTGCTGATGCATTCCTTTTCTGCTGTTTCCTTGGTTTCGCAAAATATAGTGAAGTATCTGCGTCGACTTTGCAACTTGATGAAGATCCTCTCTTGGCCGCGGTCAGCCTGCTGGAAGCGAACTGGATTTCTGTCCGGAAAATCTTCGAGTTGGCTAGCCGCGCACTTACGCAGATTTTTGTTGAGTTGTGGCCCAAAAAGAAAGCGAATGTACCAGATTTGAAGAGCCTCGCCAAAGCCTTCGACACCGATGATGACCCCATACTTACTATGAAGGGTCTCTCTTTGAAGCGAGGTGCCAAGGGGGCCATCGCATTTGCATATGTGCATGGTGAGGAGGTGAACTGGGAGAAGGTTAGCTCTTCCCCCGGCCATCCTCGTTTGGAACTGAAGCCCTTCTTTGAGAAGGCAAAAAAGTATGCGTCGGGCATCGTGTCGATGATTTCCCCTTCGGCGGCTTCCGCGACTGGTACGACGCTGATTTCTTTGACTCCGGCCACAATTGGATCTATGCCTCCTCCTGATGCTGGTGCTGCTTCTGCTACGCCCGCTTCTGCTATGGATCATGAGGCCGAGGTGGCGTAGACTTGGTCTCCCTTGTAATTTTAGTTTCATTCTGATGTAGCAAAACTCTCTAGTCGCATGTAGCCCAGGAACCTTAGTCAGAGGGCTTATGCTTTTGTAAATATATCCTCTTTTGTGAAATGTCGTGTTTGGTTTAGCTTCTGAGATGCTCCTTTTTTCTTTTTCTTTTTGCCTTCCAGCCTGTGCGTGCTGGTGATTTATCTGGTCATGGTCAAGCTCCATCTTCTGCCGATGCTTTCGACTCCGGAGTTTTGTCGCCTCCTCGTCCTGTTTCCCGATGCGATGAGTATTCCTTAAGGATTGCAGATCTTGAAAGTTGTTTGATTTTGTCTAAACGCCAAGCGCAGATGGCTATGGGCAAAGCCAGCAAATCTTGTCGGTTTGTGAAGCAGATATCCATACTCTAGGAAAAGGTGTCGAGTCTGATAGCTAAAATTGTACATTTGGAGGAGTGCGACTCCTTTCTCGTTGGTATTATTGAGTCTGCTTGCGAATTGCTGCGATGTAAGTTTTCCTGCAATTTTCCTCTTTTGCTTTTCTATTGCCATCCTGCTGGCCCATGACTTTTGCTATTGTAGGTTCATGCCTGGACTTCGTCAGTGAAGCTCGCCGTGTTTCTGAACGGATCGTGGCTCTTGAGAAGTCATTAGGTGGAGTCGAAACTTTCTGGTCTGATCCCTGGCGCCGCAGTGCTATTGTGCTTCTCCAAGATCATGCTCAACATATTGGAGAAGCAGTTGATGGTTGTCGAAAAGCTCTGACTACCATGCATTCTGTGATGCTTCCTCGTAATCCTCTTCCTGGAACTTTCCCACAGCTGCTTGCTGTTTTTAAGTCTACTCAGCGTATTCATCATCTGATAGAGCTTAACTTAGCAGTTGGTGTCAATTTTGCACTTGGTTGGACACGCAAGTGGCACCTGAGGCTCAATTTTATTTCTATGTCATTAAGCTTGCCTTCAGGAGGAGCTCAGCTACGAGTTCATATGGATGCTACCCTTCAACTAGCTAGGAGGCTCATAGCTAGATTGCTTCAAGAGGATGCCGCGTTTTTCCACGAGCATCACTATTTAGACCCTTTGGGCGTAGATGATTCTGATTAGCCATTGATGTAATGTTTGTGTGCGTATAATGCGAGAGTTTGCTGTTTTCTAACTTTTTACGTCAGAATTTTTTATCCTCAAAGCATTGCACTTTTTGTGTGTATGTTGGTGTGCTTGCCGCAACTTTTGAAGACACGTAAACTCAGATAAGAGGAACTTTTGTCTTTTATTTATGCATATAATGTAAGATACATGGGATAACCCAAGAGATCCGGCCAATGACTTGTGTTCTGGATCTAGAGGGCATTGCCCTGGAATAACTCATGGCTTTTACATCCTTATTTTCCTACTCTATTTGTTCGCCTATGTCGCTTGAGTCTTCTCTTCTTCTCCTGTGGACTTCTCTTGCTCTGGTGGCTATACCCGAGGTTTCTTTACTTTTGGTTCCTTGGGGTTTCCTTCGAGTTGCTGCATGACTCTTGTAGTCGTGCTTTTTGTTTTGGGGTCCCCGTAGCTTGCCATCATGTCGAAGTTTTGGGCCATCTTGTGAAATTCCTTGTCGCATAGGTCCGATAACTCGAAGCTTCCTTTGACTGTAATAATTCCTTTGGGTCTTGGCATTTTTAGTACCAGATAGGTGTAGTGAGGTACTGCCCTGAATCGTGAAAATGCGGGTCTCCCGAGGATCGCATGATATTGTGATGGCCAGTCCATGACTTCGAAGTTGAGTTTCTCCCTTCTGTAGTTTTGTCGATTTCCGAAGCAAATGTTGAGTGCTATTCGACCAAGTGGATAGTTGGCACTCCCTGGGACTATTCCGTGGAAGGAGCAGTCAGTTGGCTTTAGGAACTCCAATGAAATGTGCATTGCCCATAGGGTTTTTGCGTAAATCAGGTTTATTCCACTTCCAGCGTCCATGAATATTCTGTCGATATCGTACGTCCCTATTTGAGCTTTGAGTACCAAGGGCGTGTTTCCTGGCCGAGGTACTATTATTAGGTGATCATCTCTGCTGAATTCTATGGGTTGCTCTGACCAATGTAGGTATTCCGTTGTCGCTGGAGGTGAAGTTATTGCGAGGTTGACTTGTCGAGTTATGCTTTTTTCCTCTTTGTTCGACTTGGGCACTGGTTGTATCATTGCTGTGATGTGCCCTTTAGATGAAACATATCCTTCCTTGTCGTCGCGTCCCTGGTTTGATTGATCTTGACCCTTGGGAGCTCCACTATTTCCTTGTTGGGTTGCCGGCGTGTTGCTTGTGTTTCCCTCGTATCCCTAGTGTTTTGCCTCAGCTTGCTTGTTAAGTACCGCTTCTTGTAGTTTCAAGAACATAGTGCAATCTTTCATTGTGTGCCTGGATACTCGTTTCCCATCGACGAACGCAGAATGGATGTGACACGGTCCATTGAGCATATCTTCTGGTGATGGGTTGTACTCTCTGGATTCCCTTGGCAGAAATTTTTTGTACTCTTCTCTGACGTAGGTACGGTATCCCAAACTTTTGCGATCATTGCCTTGGTAGCTGTTATCTTTATATCCTGCAGCTACTTGGCTGTGGAAGCCGTAATTGTCATAATTACGGGACCTTCTCCTTTGACCTCTATATATGTTTCCTCTATCATCTTCTGGTGATCGTGTGTGTTTATTGTTGCACGCATCTTCTCCATCTGTGAATCTGTTTGCCACATCCATTAAATCTGATACTATTTTTGGCTTGATTCTGCCCATCTCTTCGACTAGGTCTCCTCGTCGTAACCCGATTATGAATGTATCTATTGCTCTTTCGTCCGAGACTTCGACTGCCGAATTTTTGATAAGACTCCACCTTTGGATATATGTTCTTAATGTCTCTTCGTGCTGCTGTACGTAGGCTTTGACTTCTTCTATGGATGCTGGCCGCTTGTATGTTGACTTGAAGTTACTTGTAAATTGCTTTGTGAGCTCCTCCCAGCTTCCAATTGTTTCCTTTTCTAATTTGCCTAGCCATGACCTTGCCGCTCCGGTGAGGTGTAATTGCAAACTTTACATTGCTATTTCCTTGGTTCCTCCTAGTAGTTTTACTGTTTGCAGATAATCTGAGAGCCATGACTGTGGCTCCTGAGATCCGTCATACTTTTGTTGATCATGGGGTAGTTTGAAACCTTTGGGTACTGGCATGATGCGAACCCTACGGGTAAAGCATGGCGCCCCCATCTCCTTTTCATCGTCTTCATAGTCATATGTTCTGTTGGGAGTTCTGGATCGTCGGGTTCCTTTGTTCTTTGGACTATTGTATCGTCCAGGTGATGGCGTCCTAGATCGGTGACTTCCACTTCTGTGCCAAGGACTGCTGTGACGGCGTGGTGATCTTGGTTTGTGAGTTCCTTTGTTGCGATATGCCTCCTCCTCCTTTGCTGATAATTTGTTGCCTACCATCTTCAATCTATTTAGTGTTGCTCGGTGCATATGTTCCCTCGGGTCTCCTGGATTTGGTCGTGTCGTATGTAGGTACACTTGAGCTGCCACCAATGCCGCTTCCTGAGTTTTTGGGATAATATTTCCTTGCTCGTCGACCAATAGGAAGGACGAGTTGAGGTTTTTTGAGATGCTTTGCCTTTCTGAGTACTCTAGATTCTCATACCTTGATCCATGTCGACGATGCCTTCTGTTTGTGTATGATGCATCACTACGTGCTCTACGAGCAGCGTCGCTTGCTGCAATTGCTGAGTCCTTCCTTTTCTGTATTTCAATCCTCTCCTTTTCTAATTGCTTCGCCTGTTGCCTTAGGGCATAATGGTACCCCAAGAGCATGTTTTGGCTAGAGTTTGTTGGTATTGGCATGCCGTGCTCCATGGATGTATTGATTGTTCTCCACTCTTCTTCTGATAGTCGAACTTTTACCCTTGTTACGAGGGAGTCAGCGGTTTCTCCCTCTGCTAAGTGATTCGCCCCTTTGTTTATATTTGCTAGATTAAGTACTGGGTTGTTGTTGTCGTCGAATTCTTCTGAGTTATCTCCTGCGATGGCGAGTATATGACACCGATTGTCGAATTTGCTGTTGTGACTTGAGAAGATCGAATTGCCGTCTTCAGAAAGTTCTAGTCCTGTTTTCCAAGAGTCTGTTGATTGATCTGAGTTGTCATCGTGGTGGATTGTGAGATCTTCGAGTTGCACTTCTAAGTCAAAATTCTCCATGGTTTCGTCACCTCCTGCGATTTTTCCTTCTTTTGCTTCTGCTAAGCTGACCGGCGAGTTTACCTCGCTAGAAGAGCTTTCTGATGATTCCGACATTGCTACTGTCTCGGGTTCACTTGCCGACGGACCTGTTTTCATTGGATCTGAAAGGCGAATCGAACCTAGTGATCCGACGTGAAAGTTTAAACTTCCGATCGTCAAATCCATATCTTGGTCCATACTCTCGAATACTTGCGTGAAACTTGACTGGTGAGGTTGAAAATCGACGGTTCCGAAGGGTATCTGAATTTTGTCGACTTGCGTGTTGTTGTTGGCTCAAAGCAAAAAAGCCGTCGAGTTCATGATGCCAACGCCCTTGTTCCCCACGGTCGGCGCCAATTGACGAGGGTTAAAATCGACAAATGTCCTAGATGAAGGACTTAGGATCGGGGAGACAGGGCATCGGATGAACTCGAAGGTAAACTCAGTCAAACAAGGTGGTTATGAAAGTAAACGTGTTTGTAGAACCTGGCTTGCTTTCAATCTGTCCCACACCGTCCCCTCCTGGCCCCTTTATATAGGTGGCCAGGTCTCAAGGATCGGGTGGGATCCGATGCAGATTACAATATCGACATACGACATGAACTCGTATTTCGACTTGTATTACAATTGGGCCTATCGTAACGAGCCTCAGGGGTACTAAACTAACGAGCTCTATTATCTATACCCTTGTCACTTACCGATGAAGTCCTTGAGCATTACCTCAAGCTCAGAGGGCGCGGCGCTAGTGTTGTTGGAGGAATTACCATAGGAGTTACCATACCCATTACCATTGGTACAAGGATACGGCCTATAATTGTTACTAGCAAAATTGTTCCTATAAGCATTGTTGTTAAAATTATTATTTCTAATGAAGTTTACATCAACATGCTCTTCTTGAGCAACCAAAGAGGCTAAAGTAACATTATTAGGATCAACATGAGTCCTATCATTAGAAAGCATAAGCATTATAGCATCAATCTTATCACTCAAGGAAGAGGTTTCCTCGACAGAATTTACCTTCTTACCTTGTGGAGCTCTCTTGGTGTGCCATTCAGAATAATTTACCATCATGTCATTGAGAAGCTTGGTTGCGGCGCCCAAGGTAAGGGACATAAAAGTGCCTCCAGCAGCTGAATCCAATAGGTTTCTTCAAGAAAAATTCAGTCCTGCATAAAGAGTTTGGACAATCATCCAAGTAGTCAGTCCATGAGTGGAGCAATTCTTTATCATAGATTTCATTCTTTCCCAAGCCTGAGCAACATGTTTATTATCAAACTGGCTAAACTTCATAATATTGCTACGCAAAGCTATAATCTTAGCAGGAGGATAGTATCTGTCGGACCTCGGGTTCTAAGCTATACAGAGATGTTATGTATATTAGTCATGCTAGCAACGAGTGATACTGGGGTTACCAGTCCCAGACCGGAACACCATCGGCAGGCAGGCCAGAATTAAACATCGGCTCTACACATCTCGAAGCGCCGTGAAACTAATCATAACCAAGACTGCATAAAAGAGAGCTCGAGAGCCTTAAACCCCGCTCGTAAACTTTATATACATACACGCATCATGCACGAGATGGGTAACCACAACTGGTAACACAACAGTGACTCTACGACTCAAAGTAGTAGTAGTTCAACTCTTAACAGAGTAAAGATCCAACTTATTACAAGCAGAGGTCACTGACCAACATTACAACAAGCAACAGAAAGCAAGTTATGTTATGCTACATAACAAGATAGCAAATGGCCTAAGAGTCCTTGAACATAAGCGACGTCCCAACCCGTAGATCTCAGGCTGCTGCCTGGGAACCCAAACTAGTCGTCGAAGTCGATATCGGCATAGAAACCACCTCCGTTACCTGCGGTGGTCTCCTCTGTGGAAAAACAACATTAAACAAGGGTGAGTACGAGGGTGTACTCAGCAAGCTGGCCTTCTACACTATATGATGGCATCAAGGTCTTTTTGTGTAGCTCTTTGCAAAAAGCAAGTTTTCTTTGAGAAAATGACACAAGGCGAGGACTACTCAGATTTTGTAAAGGGGATAAGAGAGTGTCTCGCTAACTCTTTTGATCATGGTGCAACCACCAATTCATAACCTTCAGAAACCACTCATCTCATATCACCCCCTCGACCCCGAGGAAGTGATCCAGAGCCTCACTCTTAAGTTGGAACTTTTAAGATTAGGTTCAAGTTGTCTATGATCTAGCATCTGTCTCCAAGTCATCCATAACTGTGGACACGGCTTTTCAAAAAGATTTAACCCTGCAGGGGTGCACAACTTTACCCACACGTGGCGATCGTCTCCATAAGCCACAACACATCATTCCGTGAGACGCTGGCGGAGTGGTGATCGCCTACAACCTTTACCTCACGTCGACCTATTCCATGAGCCACACCGAAAAGTTCTAGCCGCCATCACGAGATCGGCCGTTCTCAGACACGGAACCGTTCATTGCAAGTCGAGATTGGTTTGTCAGAGGAATCCACCTCAAGCAATCTCGGCTGCGTCCCTGTATGTATGCACCTCGTTGCAAACATTTTACACACCCATGCGTATGCCAAATGGAAAGCCCGAACTAGGTAGCTCATGGATAAGTCTAAGCAAGTTAGTCAGTCGATGGGAGTCCCATTCCTCCACGTGCGGTTGTACGCTCATCTTGGATCAAGAGACAAGAACTCGGGTCGTAGGTCGGCAGGAATGAGTCAAATAACCACAACTCCCGTGGCGGCTCATCCAGGCCTATTGTCAAGTTTCACCAATTCACCACAATTACCATGACAAGCTATCATGCTAGATTCATATAAACCTTCAAGCCCAAGTACCGAAATTGCAACAGTAAATGCTAAGCATGGCTAAGCATAGAATAGTAAATTTTCGGTGACGCAAAAGCATAACCTAGTCATGCTTGGAGCAAGTGGATCATGGATATATAGTTGACAATAGCGGGGCATGCATCCGAATAGGTTTACTCTAAGTTTTGGTAAACGATAGTTGAACGCATGCATATATGGTGGAGGCTCAAAGCATTTGTAAAACATAGGATTAGAAATGCATCAAAGGGTTACGCTTGCCTTGTTCTTCGATGTAGTTGTACTGATCAGTATTGGCGTTGATCTCGGTCGCGGTCTCGGATTCTATCGAGAAGAAGAACACCGGAAAGGAAACAACACATTCAAATAATGCATCGATGCGCAATCAAGTATGATGATATGACAAGTTTAGCATGCACAAAATGAACCCTAAGATAAGAAGATCAAATTGAGAGGGATTCGGATGCTCTAGGGTTAGCATTCCGACAAACCCTAATTTGAAAGAAAGGTACAATTATTTCTTCTAAAATAAGTTAGATTCCAAGTTGTTCAAGCATGCATGATTTTGACACTAAAAATGTAGATCTCATTTTTCTGAACATTTTGATAGGTCTTTTGCTTTTTTCCGATGAACGGATAATTTTCTATGAATTAAACAAGTATTAGCATTTTTCTGAAATCAAGTTACAGAACTTTTTACACCGGGGTTGTTTTGACCCAGGGCAACTGACTGCTGAAGCCCGAGGTCCACAGCCAGGCCACGTTGGCCAGCTCGGCCAGCACGGCCATGGCCATGGCGGGCACCTGCAATGACCAAAGAGGGGCAGCGCTCCAGCGCGAGAGGAGGAGGGGGAAAGGTTTCGGCCGGACCAGGGCCTCACCAAGAGCTCACCGGTGATGTCGGCTTGGCCGGAGGAGGGCTACCGGTGGCGAATTTGAGGAGGCGGAGGTCGGGACCTGCGAGGGAATCGGCGACTCCGGCGGTGATTCGAGGCGATGTAGCTCGATTGCTTCGTCTAGGAGGAAGAGGACGGCAAGGGGAAGCTGCTAGGCTCGTTGGCGGAGCAGGGCGGTGCGGAACGGCGGCCTAGGAGGTGGCCATGGCGGCGCTGCTCTTTTTACAGGGAGGAGAGCACGGGAAGGAGAGGAAGGGCAGCCAGGGAGAGGGAGGAATGGAAGGACAGCGTCGTGGCATGGTTAGGCTTCTCCAGGGGGTCACCTCGGTGGCCAGAGCGGCAAGCAGGAGGTGGCCGGCAATGGACCTGTACAGGACACGCAGGTGCTGGCTGTCTCAGTGAAGAAGACAAAGGGAAAACTTTGCACTTAGCCCCCTAGCTTTTGGGTTTTCTAAAACATTTCAAAACAACACCCTTTTGCATAGTTTAGTGATACAAGCTTATTTTGAAAAGGTTATAAAATCAACCATGGCTTCCCTGCTAATTAGTAGAAGCTCAACAAGTTTTATTTTGACACTAATTTTGCAATTATTTGAAGAGAGTTTGAATTTGGTCAAATTTTAGGGTTTCCATTTACAAATTCAAATGCAAAAATTTCAGAGTGAAATTTAAATGATGCTTATGATGCAAAACACTTTATTAAAAACATGGTATGTTACAAGTCTACCCCCTTACAAGAATCTCGTCCCGAGATTCCTATGAACTAGAGAAAAAGGAAGGGTACTCGGATCGAAGGCGATCCTCTCGTTCCCAAGTTGCTTCTTGTTCGGAATGATGAGACCATTGAACTTTGAGGAACTTGATGGTTCGGCCTCGAGTTTTTCTTTCAGCTTCATCAAGGACAGAAATGGGATACTCACGGTAGGTGAGATCTTCCTGAAGATCAATTGTGGTATGATCAACTCCACGAATTGGATCTTTGAAACATCGCTTAAGCTGAGACACGTGGAATACATCATGAACATCCGGAAATGTTGAAGGAAGTTCCAACTGATAGGCAAGCTCTCCACGCTTTGCGAGAATAGGAAAAGGACCAATGTAGCGAGGAGCCAATTTGCCTTTAATACCAAAGCGATGAACGCCTTTTAGAGGTGTGACTCGGAGATAGGCTTTCTCGCCAATTTCATAGCTCACATCTTGATGACGACGATCATAATAGCTCTTTTGACGAGACTGAGCTGTTTTCAAGCGCTCTCGGATTATGCAAACTTGATCTTCTGCTTCTTTGATCATGTCCTGACCAAAGAATTGTCTTTCTCCCGTTTCAGACCAATTTAGCCGTGTTTGACATTTTCTTCCATATAGAGCTTCAAAAGGTGCCATGCCTAAGCTGGATTGAAAGCTGTTATTATAGGAGAACTCAGTGAAGGGAAGACACTTCTCCCAATTCTTCCCGAAAGAGATAACATAAGCTCGGAGCATGTCTTCAAGAATTTGATTCACTCTTTCCGTTTGACCTCCGGTTTGAGGATGATAGGCAGTGCTAAAGGAAATATGAGTCCCCATGGCTTCTTGAAAGCTTTTCCAGAACCTAGAGGTGAAGAGGCTTCCGCGGTCAGAAATAATCTTCTTTGGAACGCCATGAAGAGTGACTATCCGAGAAATATAAAGCTCTGCCAGTTGAGTAGCGGTGATATCCTCGCGTATAGCTACGAAATGAGCAACTTTGGATAGACGATCAACAACTACCCATATTGCATTGTTGCCCTTTTGAGTTTTTCGAAATCCAGTGATGAAATCCATGGCAATCTCATCCCATTTCCACTCAGGAATAGATAAAGGTTGAAGAACTCCAGCAGGTCTTTGATGTTCAGCTTTTATACGACGACAAACGTCGCATTAAGCAACATACTGAGCGATTTCTCGCTTCATCCCAGTCCACCAGAACCTTTGGTAAAGATCCTGATACATCTTGGTGCTTCCAGGATGGATGGAAAGGGGTGATTCGTGAGCTTCCTTAAGGATTTGCTCTTTTATGTCTCGATGGTTCGATACAACAAGACGTTTACCGAAATAAATGGTATCTTGATGATCAAGAGAGAAACAATTAGCATCCCCACTAGCAATGTTTTGTTTGATCAAAGTAATGTCAGAATCTTGCTTTTGAGCATCTTTGATTTGCTCTTCAAGGGAAGGTTTGATTTCCAAGTTTGACAGGAAACCAGAGGGAACAACTTCAAGATTAAGCCATGCAAACTCTTCATGAAGAGGAGGTTGGGCTTGCATAAGCATTAGATTATTGCAGTAGGACTTCTGACTTAGCGCGTCAGCCATGACGTTGGCTTTGCCAGGTTGATAGTTAAGACCCACATCATAATCTTTGATGAGTTCCAACCATCGTCTCTATCTGATATTCAGATCCGGTTGGGTAAAGAGATACTTCAGACTTTAATGATCGGAATATAGCTCACCGTGATTACCAAGCAGGTAATGCCGCCATTGCTTCAAGGCATGTACAACCGCTGCAAGCTCCAATTCATGGGTTGGATAATTGAGTTCATGCGGTTTTAATTGCCAAGAGGCATAAGCAACCACATGACCATCTTGCATTAACACACAACCGAGTCCTTGGAGTGAGGCATCACAATAGATAACGAATTCCTTGCTCATGTTCGGAAGGGCAAGCACAGGAGCAGTAGTCAGCTTAGTTTTTAGTAACTGGAAAGCTTCTTCGGCTTTCTCTGACCACTCAAACTTCTTATTTTTTTCAGAAGTTCAGTCATAGGTTTGGCAATCTTGGAGAAATTCTCAATGAAACGGCGGTAATAACCTACCAGCCCGAGAAAACTCCGCACATCCTTGACTGAGGAAGGGGTCACCCAATCCAGAACAGATTGAACTTTATCAGGGATGACCGCAACACCATTAGCAGAGAGCACATGGCCAAGAAAGATGAGCTCGTTCAACCAGAACTCACATTTGAGAACTTGGCGTAAAGCCGATGTTCACGAAGTTTCGTCAAAGCTAGATGTAGATGTTTGGCATGTTCTTCTTCGTTCTTGGAGTAGATTAGAATATCATCAATGTAGACCACGACAAACTTGTCGAGATGCTCCATGAACACAGAGTTCATGAGCCGCATAAATGTGTCTGGAGCGTTTGTGAGTCCAAAGGACATGACAGTGTACTCGTAAAGACCGTAACGAGTTGTGAATGCCGTCTTTGGAATGTCCTCGGCTCGGATTTTAATTTGGTGATAACTTGATCTTAGATCCATCTTGGAGAAGATGGTTGCACTGCTCAATTGATCGAAGAGATCAATGATTCTAGGAAGAGGATATTTGTTCTTGATTGTTGCTGCACTCAAGGGACGATAGTCAACGACTAATTGTGGAACATTGGTATCCCTCTTCTTGACAAAGAGTCCAGGACAACCCCAAGAGGAAGTACTATGTTGAATGAAACCTTTGTTTTCCAACTCTTCGATTTGCTTCTTTAATTCAACCAACTCTTCAGGAGGCATGCGATAAGGTCTTTTAGAAATAGGAGCGGTTCCGGGAACCAACTCAATGACAAACTCCACATCTCGATCAGGTGGCATACCAGGCAATTCTTCTGGAAAGACATCTGGAAAGTCACAAACCACCAGTACATCATGTATTTCAAGAGGTGGAAGGACATCAATGGCATAGAAATTTGCTTCTAATGTAGACACCGCAGAGGGAGGTATCAATGATGGAGACCAGTATATGAATGTTCTGCCAGCAGGAGAGGTCATGACAATAGATCTGGCCGCACAATCAATGATAGCTTGATGTCTTGCCAGCCAATCCATGCCCAAGATGACATCAATGTCAGTTGACTTCAAGGCAATGAAAGATGTTGGAAACAGATTATAACCAATATTGATGATGTTCCCATGGCTAACCATTGTGGTACACCAACTAGAACCAGGGGAGTGGACCATCAAAGGAGTAGGCAATTGTTCAAAAGCTACCCCATGCAATTGAGCAAACTCTTGAGACATGAATGTATGCGATGCTCCAGAATCAAAGAGAACTGTAGCTAGTATTGAGTTGACATAAAGCATACCAAGTATGACGCCTTGGTCTTCTTCAGCCTTTTCAATGGAAACATGGGTCAGATGACCACATCCTGGAACTGAAGGCTTAGCCCCCTTATTAGGAAGAGGGACTCCATGACCAACAACAGAGCCTGGAGTAGGTTGAGGCTGATAACCAAGATTTGAGGACAAACCTTGGAAATGTGGCCAGGCTGATGGCATTTGTAGCAAATGATACCAGAACCAGCCGAGTTTGGCTGAGCGCTTGAGTACTTCTGCACTACAGGTGGCTGAGGTGGACGAGGCGCATCTGGCCTTGGCTGATAGGGAGCACGTGGAATAGCACCATAAGGAATCCAGACACGGCGACGCTTTGTGCCTAAGCCAGATGACTGAGCATCTTCTCGAGGGTGCTTGCGAGTTTCTTCATACTCAACCTTTCCCCTTTCAGCTTTCATAGCTTTGTTCACAAGATCTTGGAAAGTGTTGAAATCCAGGAGATGAAGATCACGACGAAGCTCAGGGTCCAGTCCCTGGCGGAACAAGGCTTGCTTCTTGGCATCCGTAGATACCTCTTCAGGAGCATAGCAGGCAAGGCGGTTGAAGTTGCCTTGGTAGTCGCAAACAGAACCATTGCCCTGCTTTAGTTTTAGGAATTCCTCCCTTTTAAGCTCCATTAAACCCTCCGGAATGTGATACCCTCGGAAAGCAGTTTTGAACTCCTGCCAAGTCACAACGTGCTCGGCAGTCTGCATAGCAAGGAAATTCTCCCACCAGGAACCAGCAGCACCTTCAAGGTGATATGCGGTTAAGGTCACCCAATCCGCTTGGGCGACATGAGCGGCCTGAAGTTTGCGCTCAGTAGTGCGGAGCCAGTAATCAGTATCAAGTGGCTCAGTGGAATAGCTGAAAACTAGAGGTGTAAGGCGGATGAAGTCTCTCATGCCAACTCGGTCATCTTGACGACGAGCGGTAATTTGTTCAATCCTTTCCAAGAGCCTGATGTTAATTTTTAGCACGGTTGGCTTCATACATGGCCATAAGCTGGATCATGGACGGTGGAGGCGGAAGATTGACATTGTAACCCTCCTGATCATTCCCACCACCATGACCACGACCACCACCACGAGTACCACCTGACATCCTGGAGGATAACAAAAGATTCAGCGATAGGAATCAAAGGAAATGAAGAGATTGATGTAATGTATGAAAAAACAAGACATGTGGTACAAGGAATATCATCCAATCAAGCATGGTAGCAGAAAGGCATACAAAGAGTATACACTAACCAGCCGATTCACAAACCATAACAATGGAATGCCAAGATGATACAAAACCACCAAGTCATGTCCAATACATTACTTAAGAAGGGGTAACAGAAAACGGGATTGATTGAATTCTTAAAATTTGAAGCATTAAAAGAGACAATGCTTCAGAGTAGTTGATGCAACCTTGGAAGTCTTGAGAATAGTAACACCTGACACAGAGCACTAAAGGAGAACCCAAACCCTGAGATCCTAGTTGTTTTAAATGACAGATGAGGAATAAAACCTTTACAATCAAATCAAGGTAAGGTGACTCAGAATTAGAGTGACACCAGATAAAGAGTAAAAACAATCCTAGTCAGAGTTTTCTCAATTCATTTTGTCTTTCAAATAGTTTTTGCAAACACTAGACTCAACTTCGACCAATGGTAAGGTTTCCTACAGACAGTCCTGCTCTGATACCAAAGCTGTCGGACCCCGGGTTCTAAGCTATACAGAGATGTTATGTGTATTAGTCACGCTAGCAACGATTGATACTGGGATTACCAGTCCAAGACCGGAACACCATCGGCAGGCAGGCCGGAATTAAACATCGGCTCTACACATCTCGAAGCGCCGTGAAACTAATCATAACCAAGACTGCATAACAGAGAGCTCGAGAGCCTTAAACCCCTCTCGTGCACTTTATATCCATACACGCATCATGCACGAAATGGGTAACCACAACTGGTAAGACAACAGTGACTCTACGACTCAAAGTAGTAGTAGTTCAACTCTTAACAGAGTAAAGATCCAACTTATTACAAGCAGAGGTCACTGACCAACATTACAACAAGCAACGGAAAGCAAGTTATGTTATGCTACATAACAAGATAGCAAATGGCCTAAGAGGCCTTGAACATAAGCGACGTCCCAACCCGTAGATCTCAGGCTGCTGCCTGGGAACCCAAACTAGTCGTCGAAGTCGATATCGGCATAGAAACCACCTTCGTTACCTGCGGCGGTCTCCTCTGTGGACAAACAACATTAAACACGGGTGAGTACGAGGGTGTACTCAGCAAGCTGACCTTCTACACTATATGATGGCATCAAGGTCTTTTTGTGTAGCTCTTTGCAGAAAGCAAGATTTCTTTGAGAAAACAACACAAGGCGAGGACTACTCATATTTTGTAAAGGGGATAAGAGAGTGTCTCGCTAACTCTTTTGATCATAGTGCAACCACCAATTCATAACCTTCAGAAACCACTCATCTCATATCACCCCCTTGACCCCGAGGAAGTGATCCAAAGCCTCACTCTTAAGTTGGCACTTTTAAGATTATGTTCAAGTTGTCTATGATCTAGCATCTGTCTCCAAGTCGTCCATAACCGTGGACACAACTTTTCAAAAAGATTTAACCCTGCAGGGGTGCACAACTTTACCCACACGTGACGATCTTCTCCATAAGCCACAACACGTCATTCCGTGAGATGCTGGTGGAGTGGTGATCGCCTACAACCTTTACCTCACGTCGACCTATTGCATGAGCCACGCCGAAAAGTTCTAGCCGCCATCACGAGATCGGCCGTTCTCGGACGCGAAACCGTTCGTTGCAAGTCGAGATTGGTTTGTCAGAGGAATCCACCTCAAGCAATCTCGGTTGCGTCCCTGTATGTATGCACCTCGTTGCAAACATTTTACACACCCATGCGTATGCCAAATGGAAAGCCCGAACTAGGTAGCTCATGGATAAGTCTAAGCAAGTTAGTCAGTCAACGAGAGTCCCATTCCTCCACGTGCGGTTGTACGCTCATCTTGGATCAAGAGACAAGAACTCGGGTCCTAGGTCGGCAAGAATGAGTCAAATAACCACAACTCCCGTGGCGGCTCATCTAGGCCTATTGTCAAGTTTCACCAATTCACCACAATTACCACGACAAGCTATCATGCTAGATTCATATAAAGCTTCAAGCCCAAGTACCAGAACTGCAACAGTAAATGCTAAGCATGGCTAAGCATAGAATAGTAAATTTCCGGTGACGCCAAAGCAGAACCTATTCATGCTAGGAGCAAGTGGATCATGGATATATATAGTTGACAATAGCGGGGCATGCATCAGAATATGTTTACTCTAAGTTTCGGTAAACG
The DNA here is from genome assembly GCA_007115705.1 of Dactylis glomerata. Lineage (NCBI taxonomy): Eukaryota > Viridiplantae > Streptophyta > Magnoliopsida > Poales > Poaceae > Dactylis > Dactylis glomerata. Next base: position 8,242,832 of record QXEO01000291.1, read on the forward strand.
ATAGTTGAACGCATGCATATATGGTGGAGGCTCAAAGCATTTGTAAAACATAGGATTACACATGCATCAAAGGGGTTACGCTTGCCTTGTTCTTCGATGTAGTTGTACTGATCAGTATTGGCGTTGATCTCGGTCGCGGTCTCGGATTCTACCGAGAAGAAGAACACTGGAAAGGAAACAACACATTCAAATAATGCATCGATGCGAAATCAAGTATGATGATATGACAAGTTTAGCATGCACAAAATGAACCCTAAGATAAGAAGATCAAATTGAGAGGGATTCGGATGCTCTAGGGTTAGCATTCCGACAAACCCTAATTTGAAAGAAAGGTACAATTAGTTCTTCTAAAATAAGTTAGATTCCAAGTTATTCAAGCATGCATGATTTTGACACTAAAATGTAGATCTCATTTTTCTGAACATTTTGATAGGTCATTCGCATTTTTCCGATGAACGGATAATTTTCTATGAATTAAAAAAGTATTAGCATTTTTCTGAAATCAAGTTACATAACTTTTTACACCGGGGTCATTTTGACCCAGGGCAACTGACTGCTGGGTCCTAAGGCCCACAGCCAGGCCACGTTGGCCAGCTCGGCCAGCACGGCCATGGCCATGGCGGGCACCTGCAGTGACCAAAGAGGGGCAGCGCTCCGGCGCGAGAGGAGGATGGGGAAAGGTTTTGGCTGGACCAGTGCCTCACCAGGAGCTCATCGGTGATGTCAGCTTGGCCGGAGGAGGGCTACCGGCGGCGAATTTGAGGTGGCGGAGGTTGGGACGTGCGAGGGAATCGGCGACTCCGGCGGCGATTCGAGGCGACGCAGCTCGATTGCTTCATCTAGGAGGAAGAGGACGGCGAGGGGAAGCTGCTAGGCTCATTGGCGGAGCAGGGGGCGGTGCGGAACGGTGGCCTAGGTGGCGGCCATGGTGGCACTGCTCTGTTACAGGGAGGAGAGCACGGGAAGGAGAGGAAGAGCAGCCAGGGAGAGGGAGGAATGGAAGGACAGCGTTGTGGCATGGTTAGGCTTCTCCAGGGGGTCACCTCGGTGGCCAGACCGGCAAGCAGGAGGTGGCCGGCGATGGCCCTATATCGGACACGCAGGTGCTGGCTGTCTCAGTGAAGAAGACAAAGGGAAAACTTTGCACTTAGCCCCTAGCTTTTGGGTTTTCTAAAACATTTCAAACAACACCCTTTTGCATAGTTTAGTGATATAAGCTTATTTTGAAAAGGTTATAAAATCAACCAGGGCTTCCCTACTAATTAGTAGAAGCTCAACAAGTTTTATTTTGACACTCATTTTGCAATTATTTGAAGAGAGTTTGAATTTGGTCAAATTTTAGGGTTTCCATTTACAAATTCAAATGCAAAAATTTCAGAGTGAAATTTAAATGATGCTTATGATGCAAAACACTTTATTAAAAACATGGTATGTTACAGTATCTTCCAATAAAAGCATCCTTACACTTAGCCCATGAATCAATACTATTCTTAGGCAAAGACATCAACCAATCCTTAGCTTTTCCTCTCAAAGAAAAAGGAAACAACTTAAGCTTAATAATATCACTCTCTACATCCTTATATTTCTGCATCTCACATAGCTCAACAAAATTGTTGAGATGAGCTGCAGCATCATCAGTACTAGCACCAGATAATTGCTCTTTCATAACAAGGTTCAATAAAGCAGGTTTAATCTCATAAAAAATCAGCAGTAGGAGCAGGTGGCGCAATAGGAGTGCAGATAAAATCACTATTATTAGTGCTAGTAAAATCACACAACTTGGTGTTCTCATGAGTACCCATTCTAGCAAGACTAAAAGCAGACAAGTAAAAACAACTATAAAGGAAACTAATTTTTTTTGTATTTTTGATAAAATGATGCAAGTAAAAATAAAGTAAAGCAAAATAATAAACAAAGTAAAGGATGTGCGTGTGAAACTCTCCTTGCAGAAGTCTTCTTTTTCCCCGACAACGGCGCTAGAAAAAATCCTTGATGCGGCACGGTGTTGATGATGTAAGTCACCGTCCAGTTGGGAACCCCAAGAGGAAGGTATGATGAGCACAGCAGAAAGTTTTCCCTCAGTAGGAAACCAAGGTTTGTCAGTCCAGGAAAAAGCCAAACTCCAGAAGGTGATGCTTGCTAGCCTAGTGACTTCTAACAAGGGCGCCGTTTACGACACTTGTTAGTGCGTCTTCAACTAGTAGCAACGCGGAACCTGCACACAACACAACCAAATACTTTGTTCCCAACTTACGATGAGGTTGTCAATCTCACCGATTTGCTTGAAACAAAGGTATGAGCGTATCGAGTGGAAAGTAATAGTAGTATGCGAGAAAGGTAAACAGTGCGAGTAAAGTAAACAGGTGATAGCAATATAAAGGAAATTGGACCGGGGTCCACAGTTCACTAGTGGTGTCTCTCCATAAGATAAATAACAACATGCTGGGTAAACAAATTACAGTTGGGCAACTGATAGAATAAAGATAACGTGCATATGTCGCAAGGATCACTATGAGATTTACTCTGGGCATTACAACAAAATACATAGACCACCATCCAACTGCATCTATGACTAATAATCCACTCACGGGGATATCATCCGAACACCCCATGAGTATTAAGTTGCGAACAATAGATAACTGCATTAAGCAAAGTGTGCAATGTAAATAAAGCATATGCCCTTGGACATAAGAATGTTGTTTTCTCCCTAGTGGCAACAGCACATCTACAACCTTAGAGGTTTCTGTCACTCCCCCAGATTAAATAGAGGCATGAACCCAACTATCGAGCATAAATACCCCCTCTTGGAGTCACTAGTATCTACTTCGCCAAGATAGCTACTAACAACGGAGGGCATGCAAGATCATAAACAACATAGAGATAACATAAGATATATGATTCATCATATCAACTCAACATAACACCAATATTCATCGGATCTCAACAAACATAACATGTAGAATTACATAACGGTGATCTCGATCATGTAAGGCAGCTCACGAGATCTAAACATGAAGCACATGGTGGAGAAGACAACCAACTAGCTAGTGCTATGGACCCATAGTCCAAGGTAGACTACTCACTCATCGCGCCAGAGGCAAGCATGGCGATGAAGAAGACCTCCGGTGGCGATTCCCCTCTCCGGTAGGGTGCCAGGAAGAGCTTCTGGACCCTCTCGATCTTGGGTCGACGGCGACGGCGGATCGCGATGTGTTTCTGGAAAATTGATTGGGGTACTTAGGTTTTCCCGTCGGGGGGTATTTATAGGCGAATGGGCTGCGTTAGAGGTGGGCCAGGGTGGCCTCACCACCAGGGGGCGCGGGCCAGGGGCAGGCCGCGCCACCCTATGGTGTGGCCGCCTTGTGGCCCCCCTCCGTCTCCTCTTCAGACTTCTGGATGGTTCGTTTAATATCTGGATGTTCGGCTTTTGTTTCGTCTAATTCTGAGAATATTTCCTGTGTAACTTTTCTAAAACACTAAAACAGCAGGAAACAGGGAACTAGCACTGTGGGATCTTGTTAATAGGTTAGTTCCGGAAAATGCATAAAAACGCCACGAAGTATAACGAAACACTAAGCAAATGGTGTAAAAACAAGCATGGAGCATCAAAAATTATAGATACGTTTGAGACGTATCAACATCCCCAAGCTTAACTCCTGCTCGTCCTCGAGTAGGTAAGTGATAACAAAAGAAATATTTTTTGAGGTGACATGCACCTACACAATCTTGATCATCTATGTAGTGACATCACCTTTTAAAGATGACGATCCCTGTGCTTTTCAGTGCTAGTCCCTGGATCAAACGCTAGCACACACAGTTTAAGATGTAATATCAAGAAACAAAGGTCATTTTATTACATCGCATGATCCAGCAATTACATAAAGAAACTTTACAATACTCATAGCATAAAGCTATCAGAGTTTACAATGAAATCAAAAATAGCATGGAGTCCTTCTTCTTCATGTGCCACAGGCGAACATGCTGCGGATAGACTCGTAACCCTGTCGTACCTTTCTTATCATCAAAACCTGCAACATGAAACATTGCAGCCACAAAGGGTCAATACACTTGAATTGTATTGGCAAGATGTCACTTTTGGTGGACACAAATGGAACCTAACACTTAAATGATTATTTGGCTAGGTGGATCTTCAGGTTGAGCTGCAAAAAAAACAATTGTTTATCCTACTTTTCAAAAGATCTTATTTTCTTTTTAAAACACTATTGGACACACTGGAATCCACCAGGTGCTCCTAGTTAATTATGCACACACATGAATCTACCAGGTGCACATAATTATGATCACACAACAATCCCTTGTTAACCCTTCAAGTTTTAATTTTAAAGAAGCTGGGGTGAGGAGATTCTTGAACAGCTTCAAATACATGTCGCTCAAAGTTGTCCGTAACCGGGGACACGGCTAAGTACTTAGTTTTTAACCCTCTGCAGAGGTGGTGCACTTTTCCCACAAGACTCAGTCAACCTCTTTTGCCATGATGCCCATTTTGCTCAAATTGCCAAGTGAAGACTAAGACGAGACTTTTCAGAAGCAATCCCTCAGACCAACCCGGACGCGTTCCATCATACAATTCACTACCACCCTCTGTCCGTCTGGCTAAGTTCTCACAACTTAATTGGTCAAGACAGAGCCCATATGACTCGTGGTTGCACTGGAAGCTTCACGACTTGAATGTCTCCAATCTCTTTATTCCTGGGTGGCCGTCCACAAGTGAGATACACACGACCGCCATAGACATGGCTCCGGTGAACCACTCAACATAAATCCAAAACAACCACTTCCACCCAGGTGGTTCATTAACTTAGTTGTTTTCTTAGTTTTTGCAAAACATAGTTCTCAAACTTAATAAAAGAACATGTGGAATCCCAACCACGAATTCTATAGCACAACTAAGCAATCTACACTTACGCTGTTTCTTCTAACAAGGTAATCAGGGATATCCTAAATAGGAGATAGCAAGCCTAACAATCTACACATGCATATCAATAAAAGAAGAGAAACATTACATGCATAGTAAAACATCATTGGGAATTTTATGAACAAGAGTGACACTTGCCTTAGTAATTTCTGAAGATTTGTACTTCTCTTAATCAACACACATAGCTCTCCGTACAACTATAAGATGGAAAGTAACACAATCATAAACACACCAATCAAGCAATATAATCAAACAAGACAACAAAAGTGTTTTTTTAGCTTAGTCTTCAAAGTCTTAGTGATAATTGGACAAAAGATTGGGGCATGAAGTTGACTTGATATGGATGGAGAGAATGGCTAAGTCAAGGACTTAAAGATTGATGTGGTTTTATAATTTGTTTAAGAAGTGTCAAACACTTAGAAAAATAGCTTAAGGGAGATATTAGGCTTGTTTTGAGAAGATGGATGGATAAATTCTAAGTCATGAGGTCTAACACTTTCATCTTCTTGACTTGGGCTCTCTTCTCTTGATCTTTGTCTTCAACTCCTTGTCATCTCTTTCTTCTTGTTTTGCCTTCAACTCTTGTCTTCTCTTCAACTTCTTGTTTTGCCTTCAACTCTTGTCTTCTCTTCAACTTCTTCTCCATGGTTATGATATGGGAAAACTTCTATGTCATATTTGTTGGATGGGGTAGTCAAAATACTTAGAAGAATTTTGGGTAAGATGGGATTGATAGTTTTGTACTTGGGCAAGGATAGAGAGTAGATGTTTCACTAAGTCATGGTGGATTGGGATGTTCATTAGGACTTAGGATATTTCACACCACTTGGTAGAGTGGGTCAAAAACCAAATAGCACAAAGTGCATCATAGGAATTAGGATTTGATATTTGCAAGGTGCTCAAATAACACATCTATAACTTGTGGAAAGGTTGAACTAATGGGGTTGAACTTTGAATGAGTGTGAAAAGTGTGTGAAGTATTCTGGTGGTTTTCTATTATCAAGATAATCAATTTTGCAAAAGGAAATATGCCTGAAATATTTATAGAATTAAATCTAGAGAGAAAATACTCAAATTCTCATTTAAATTTGAATACTTGATAAAATTGATCCAAATAATTTGTGCACTGGTTCTACTGGATAGAGGATAACAATAAGATCCATTTGCAAAAAGAATCAATTGGAAAGGATTTATAGAATTTGAACTATATTAAAAACACTCAAACTTACATATTTAAATTTGAATGTTTTCAATTAGTTCAAAAGGCAAGTTTTATTTCAGAATTGGGTTCTACACATTTTTAGGAATTCAGGGATATATTATTTACAAGATTTCGAGTTACGAAACAATTTCTATGAATTTCTGAAGTTTCTCTTATTTTCTGAAATTTTAAATTCGGGAATTGACCGGAATTAACTTTGACCAGTTGACTGAATTGACTGAGTTGACTGATGATGACGTCAGAAAAGTCAACAAAAAAATTTATTATTTTGAGAAACTTTATATATGAACTTGTAGAGAATTACTAGATCTATCTAACCGACAAACTAATTTTACAATTGATACAACGAGGTGGACTAGATCTGGATTATACCTTACGTGATCTGAAACTTTGACCGCTTCGTACTCCTAGTTCGCTGAACGAAACGAGGTGACACATGCGGCATTGGAAAGCTATCGACGAGAGGAATAACTTCCATGTTGACGGCTCGGCGATTCAGGATCATCTTCGAGATCGATTTGGCTTCGATTGACCCAAAATTAGATCTATTTCAAAGACATAGATCCGTACCTCAAAATGAAAAACTCATCATAAATAAGTTGTAGAGAACTGAAAGATGAATCTACTCACCAAAGGAATTTGGATTTCGAGCAACGAGCTAGCCTCAAGACCCGATCTTGTAGATCAAATCTGAAATCTTTGGGGCCAGATAACTTGAGCTACGGTGGATGAAAAGAGATGAGGTTGGTCGGGATTGAAGCGTCTCGACGAGATCTACAATTTTCGTTTAGCTTCTGAAGGGAAATAACGAAGTTTAGAGGCTCGAAAATTGAAATCAAAGTTTCGGGAGAGAGAATTTTGGGATTTTAGGGAAAGAAAGTCAGATGTACGGAGGTGGGGGCTATATATAGAGGGGTAGGTCCGTTTGGGTGCTAGGGTTTTAAGTTAGGAACGTGTAGAAACAAACGGATCCGAAAAATATGTTGTAGATCTTGAGATATACGTATTCGAGTGGAGGTAGGTTCTGAAAAATCGGAAAAAATAAAGGAAAATCAGGGAGTCGGGCTCGGGCGCGATGGGACCGAGTAGGGGATAAAACCTACCGCACTGGGCGGCGAGGACGACGGGGCTGCTGGGCCACTTGGGCCGAATTTGGTCCGGTCAGTCTCAGATTTTTTGTCTTCTGTTTTCGTATTTCTTTCATAACTTTTGCATTTTAGCTCCAAATGAGCTCAAACCACTTTCTAAATTTTTCTAAAAATCAACACAACATTTTAAAATAATAAAAACTAAATTTTCATAATAAATTTAATTTTTAAATAAAACTGTATAAATTGGTTAAAAAGGGCTTTATTTGCATAATGCAAAATAGCAATATGGTTTGAAAAATAATCCTTAAAAATCAGAGAAAATATTTTATAAAATAATATTTGAAATTTATTTTCAAATATAGTTTTGGAAATGCAAATTTTATTTAAAATAAATTATTTTATAAATACTTCCTGTGCAAATATGCTTGCATACGTGTGAATGAATGCAAAGTAGTATTTGGAAATTCTATTTTCTCAAAAGAGTTCTTCAAGAAATAATTAAGAGTTTGAAATATTTTTCTAATAAAGCTTTTAAATAACTCAAAAAGTTTTGAATCCTTCTAAAATTTCAATCAATACTACCAACACAAAGGCAAAAAAAATTACCCCAAAATTTGATAAAATCTTGAGATGTTACAATCTATGTAAAGCATTGAGTGCTTGGATCAAAAGAACTTAAAATATGGGCATGAAAGATATAATCTTTGATAGAAGAAACTAAGCAACCATGTTATAACATGAAAATAAACACAAATGAAAGATCATGAAAATGAAACAATGAAAGTCAAACGTGTGTTCAAATCATATGAAAAAATATACAAATAGTTTTTAGCTTGTCCTTTATGTGAGAGCAAAACACAAATGCATAGGACACCTTCAAGTTTAAGAGGGCGAGTAGATACAAATAATTTAAGAACAAGTGAAACCAACATCATGAATCAATCAATGAAAACTTTGGGACAATGCACATTATACTCAGAATGATAACTATGCTCTCTTAGACAGTGCATAAAGATAGAAGGTGGTGACTCAACATAAAAGTAAAAGAAAGGCCTTTCGCAGAGGGAAGCAGTGATTGCAAGTTTTATAAACCTTCAAAAATTATGGTACTTACTAGCTTTGAGCTCTCATTGCCCCCATTATAGGCATCTTGAATGGTTAAGTTAATGCGAATACAATTATGAAGCATATGCTTGACAAATCATAAGTTGAAAACCTCGTGTCGCGAGAAGTACAAATACCCAAACCTCATGCTACTCGACTTAGAGTCCCAAGCAAGCTCTTGTCATCGTAATTATACACGTATCATCGAGAACCACCAACGGGGTACCTCCGTGCCAGATGACATGGAACAAGCCCACATCAAAATGATAGGACAAATAGACAATGAACACCTGGGATCTCTTTTATCTACCATTGGTATAACTTTTTATTTTGAGATGCATCGTCGAATATTCACTATGGGCATACTGTAAATTTCCACCATGAATTATGCATGGCTTAGATTAGCGGCCCAGGTGTTTCTCTAACACATATACAAACTCCATGATCCCGCAAGATTCCCAAATTATTTCACATCGCGAGTATCCATAAACAAAAGATCACGATATCAACTTAAATAAGAAGTGCAATGTTGAAAGCTTGCCCCATGACGGCATGGCTGGGCTAATTTCCAACTTATAACTTGCAAGGATAACAACTCAACACAAGAGAGCCACAATGTCAAATTTTAAGAACGAGAAAAGTAAAGTGTGCCATCAGGTTCGTGAGAGCTTTACTGACCAATTTTTGCAGAACACCAAAAAGAGTTTAATTTGAAGGATAGATAAAAGTAAGTCAAATGTACTTTGGAATAACAAATTGCTAATAGGTATGTATGGTGGACACAATGGCAAACTTGGTTTTTAGGAGTTGGATGCACGAGTAGAGCTCATACTCAGTACAAAATGAGGGCTAGCAAAAGACTGGGAGCGACCAACTAAGAGAGCAATAACGGCCATAATCATGCAAAGCGACAAAGCAACATTGAAAGAAGCATAAGATGGCATCAAAAGTCAAAAACTAAATGATCATAGAGGCTTATGGCGACTTTGGATAAGTCTAATATGTTTTAAGCATGCGCCAAGTCAACCCAAATAAAGCATCAAGGAGAAAACCAAAATAATGCTTCCAAATAATAAAAACAACGCACGATTTTTTCAAAGGCTCATTAAGCAATCTCAGTCATTTGAGACAAGTTATGCTACAGCAAAACCACTAAGCATACTATCAAAAAGACATCAAGCACGACATGCAAAAGTCTAGGCCGCAATCTAAACAAGCTCCTTTTTGTACCACTTTTTTGCATGAAAATTTTCTCTTTTCCAACACCATTCGAACCTTTTTGAAACAACTCTTTTCATGAAAACCAACATGGACCAGAGGTCAAAATACACCTTGATGCAAAGATATAACAAGATCTGAACAAAAATCAAGGCGAAAAACGAAAGCTAAACGCAGTTCTAGAAAAAGAGAACACTCGTTGAACGATAAGAGTGAAAAACAGAGTGTTCTTGGCAAATGAAAAGCAAGGCAACTTCTCCAAAAGAAATTTGTTGGGGTCCAACCATTTATTGCAGCAAACAAAACTAAACAAAACTGAAAACTAAAATAACTGACGCTCCAAAAAACGCATAATACATGAAGCAATAAAAATATAGTGCGTTGAAAGGTGACCTGATTTTTGCCGATGAAGAAGGGGTGCCTCAGGGGCATCCCTAAGCTTTGACGCTTGTACCTCTTGAATATTTCTTGGGGTGAAATGGGCATCCCCAAGCTTGAGCTTTTGTCCATTCTTCAACTCATCTCATCATTCTCCAATCCCTACACTTGGAAACTTCCTTCATACAAAACTAAACACAATTCTATTAGCAATATTAGTGTAAGCATAATAATGAACCAACCACTTTTTGCTTCAGATTTCAACTGTATTAGTGTACCTCTTGAATATTTCTTGGGGTGACATATAAAGTATATACTACTGTAGCAACTTCCCCAAAAGTTCCGTGATCAAAAGAACTCAAAAAGAAAGCGATAAAGAGGCAAACACAAATAGTGGCAGAAATATGTCAAAACAGAACAACTGACAAAGGTCAATTTTTTCGAGGGTTTTCTATTGCTCAAATCAAAAAGTGTATAACTAATGAAAGTTTGGATATAACCTGGGGCATATGCACAAGAAATCTCAGGTCAAAAAGATATATAGATAAGTTTCACGAATGTTTACGGTGCAGCACCGAAATCTATTTCAGGACATCAACATCCCCAAATCTTACCTCACTCAAATTAGAGGCTTCTCTTGGCACAACAACGAAATAAAAGTGATAAGGAGCGGTTATTACAGTAGTAATAACTTCCAAGACTCAAATAAAAGAAAAAAGAACTAAAAGTAAAACAATGGGTTATCTCCCAAGAGTGCTTTTCTTTAACGCCTTTGAGTTAGGCGCAGAAAGTGCAAATCAAGTAATATCAAGTGATGAAGCATCAAGCTCATAATTTGCTCTAAGAATACAGTCAAAAAGCAATTTTTTTCTCTTCCTAGGGAAGTGTTCCATACCTTTCTTGAGTGGGAATTGATATTTGATGGTGCCTTCCCTCATATCAATGATGGCACCTACAGTTCGAAGAAAGGGTCTTCCCAAAATAATAGGACATGAAGCATTGCATTCAACATCCATAACAAGAAAATCAACGGGAACAAGGTTATTGTTAACCATAATAATAACATCATTAATCCTTCCCAAAGGTTTCTTCTTAGCAACATCAGCAATAGGAACATCATAATAACACTTTTCAAGAGGTGGTAAATCAAGCATGTCATAAATCTTTCTAGGCATAATAAAAATACTAGCACCTAGATCACATAAAGCATGGCAATCAAAACCATTAACATGCATATCAATGATGGGTTCCCAACCATCTTCTAACTTCTTGGGAATAGAAGCTTTTTGCTTCAACTTTTCAACCCTAATTTTTATAAGAGCATTGGTAATATGCTTAGTAAAAGCAATATTTATAGGACTAGCAGTAGGAGTCAAAGCAAGATTTTGCAAGAACAAAATTACTTCAGTTATATTGCAGCCATCAACATAAAAATCATCAAAAGTAATAGAGCTATCATCTCCTACACTCCAAAAAATTTCAGCACTCTTTTGAGAAAAAGTTTTAGCTGTTTTGGGCTTTTTAACACTAGGAGTAGGAGTTTTCTCTACACCAATCAAAGTAAGAGGATTGCTAGCATTTGGAACAACATCATTCGAGGTAGTAATGATACATACCTTCATCTTTCTAGCCATCTCATCTTCTCTTTCCCACCTGGCATGCAATTCTGCTAACATCCTAACATTTTTATCAATTCTAACTTGGATAGCATTAGCAGTGGCAAAAGTATTGTTCTCGTTCACCTCATTAGGCAACACTTTTAATTTCAGAAGTTCAACATCATGAGCAAGGCTATCAACTTTAGAAGCAAGAATATCAATTTTGCCTAACTTTTCCTCAACAGACTTATTAAAAGCAGTTTGCTTACCGATGAAGTCCTTGAGCATTACCTCAAGCTCAGAGGGCGTGGCGCTAGTGTTGTTGGAGGAATTACCATAGGAGTTACCATAACCATTACCATTGGTAGAAGGATACGGCCTATAATTGTTACTAGCAAAATTGTTCCTATAAGCATTGTTGTTAAAATTATTATTTCTAATGAAGTTTACATCAACATGCTCTTCTTGAGCAACCAAAGAGGCTAAAGAAACATTATTAGGATCAACATGAGTCCTATCATTAGAAAGCATAAGCATTATAGCATCAATCTTATCACTCAAGGAAGAGGTTTCCTCAACAAAATTTACCTTCTTACCTTGTGGAGCTCTCTTAGTGTGCCATTCAGAATAATTTACCATCATGTTGTCGAGAAGCTTGGTTGCAGCGCCCAAGGTAAGGGACATAAAAGTGCCTCCAGCAGCTGAATCCAATAGGTTTCTTGAAGAAAATTCAGTCCTGCATAAAAAGTTTGGACAATCATCCAAGTAGTCAGTCCATGAGTGGGGCAATTCTTTATCATAGATTTCATTCTTTCCCAAGCCTGAGCAACATGTTCATTATCAAACTAGCTAAACTTCATAATATTGCTACGCAAAGCTATAATCTTAGCAGGAGGATAGTATCTTCCAATAAAAGCATCCTTACACTTAGCCCATGAATCAATACTATTTTTAGGCAAAGACAGCAACCAATCCTTAGCTTTTCCTCTCAAAGAAAAAGGAAACAACTTAAGCTTAATAATACCACTCTCTACATCCTTATATTTGTGCATCTCACATAGCTCAACAAAATTGTTGAGATGAGCTGCAGCATCATCAGTACTAGCACAAGAAAATTGCTCTTTCATAACAAGGTTCAATAAAGCAGGTTTAATCTCATAAAAATCAGCAGCAGGAGCAGGTGGCGCAATAGGAGTGCAGATAAAATCACTATTATTAGTGCTAGTAAAATCACACAACTTGGTGTTCTCATGAGTACCCATTCTACCAAGACTAAAAGCAAACAAGTAAAAACAACTATAAAGGAAACTAATTTTTTTGTATTATTGATAAAATGATGCAAGTAAAAATAAAGTAAAGAAAAACAATAAACAAAGTAAAGGATGTGCGTGCAAAACTCCCCTTGCAGAAGTCTTCTTTTTCCCCGGCAACGGCGCCAGAAAAAATCCTTGATGCGGCACGGTGTTGATGATGTAAGTCACCGTCCAGTTGGGAACCCCAAGAGGAAGGTATGATGAGCACAACAGGAAGTTTTGCCCCAGTAAGAAACCAGGGTTTGTCAGTCCAGGAAAAAGCCAAACTCCAGAAGGTGATGCTTGCTAGCCTAGTGACTTCTAACAAGGGCGCCGTTTACGACACTTGTTAGTGCGTCTTCAACTAGTAGCAACGCGGAACCTGCACACAACACAACCAAATACTTTGTTCCCAACTTATGATGAGGTTGTCAATCTCACCGGTTTGCTTGAAACAAAGGTATGAGCGTATCGAGTAGAAAGTAATAGTAGTATGTGAGAAAGGTAAATAGTGCGAGTAAAGTAAACAGGTGATAGCTATATAAAGGAAATTGGACCGGGGTCCACAGTTCACTCGTGGTATCTCTCCATAAGATAAATAACAACATACTGGGTAAACAAATTACAGTTGGGCAATTGATAGAATAAAGATAACGTGCATATGTCGCGAGGATCACTATGAGATTTACTCTGGGCATTACAACAAAATACATAGACCGCCATCCAACAACATCTATGACTAATAATCCACTCACGGGGATATCGTCCGAACACCCCATGAGTATTAAGTTGCAAAAAACAGATAACTGCATTAAGCAAAGTGTGTAATGTAAACAAAGATATGCCCTTGGACATAAGAATGTTGTTTTATCCCTAGTGGCAATAGCACATCTACAACCTTAGAGGTTTCTGTCACTCCCCCAGATTAAATAGAGGCATGAACCCAACTATCAAGCATAAATACCCCCTCTTGGAGTCACTAGTATCTACTTGGCCAAGATAGCTACTAACAACGGAGAGCATGCAAGATCATAAACAACATAGAGATAACATAAGATATATGATTCAGCACATCAACTGAACATAACACCAATATTCATCGGATCCCAACAAACACAACATGTAGAATTACGTAACGGTGATTTCGATCATGTAAGGCAGCTCACGAGATCTAAACATGAAGCACATAGTGGAGAAGACAACCAACTAGCTAGTGCTACGGACCAATAGTCCAAGGTAGACTACTCACTCATCGCGCCGGAGGTAAGCATGGCGATGAAGAAGACCTCCGGTGGCGATTCCCCTCTCCGGCAGGGTGCCGAGAAGAGCTTCTAGACCCTCCCGATCTTGGGTCGATGACGGCGGCAGATCGCGATGTGTTTCTGGAAAATTGATCGGGGTACTTAGGTTTTTCCCGTCGGGGGGTATTTATAGGCGAAGGGGCAGCGTCAGAGGTGGGCCAGGGTGGCCTCACCACCAGGGGGCGCGGGCTAGGGGCAGGCCCCGCCGCCCTACGGTGTGGCTGCCCTGTGGCCCCCCTCCATCTCCTCGTCGGACTTCTGGAAGCTTCATTTAATATCTGGACATTCAGCTTTTGTTTCATCCAATTCTAAGAATATTTCCTGTGTAACTTTTCTGAAACTCAAAAACAGCAGAAAACAGGGACTGGCACTGTGGCATCTTGTTAATAGGTTAGTTCCGGAAAATGCATAAAAATGCCACGAAGTGTAACGAAACACTAAGCAAATGGTGTAAAAACAAGCATGGTGCATCAAAAATTATAGATACGTTTGAGACGTATCAACCATCAGCTTTAGTCTTCAGTGCATCGTTTTCGGCTGTAAGGTCATCCACCTGAGTCTTCAGCAGAGACTTGTCGGTGGCAGCTTGAGCAGCAACCTCTGGTATCCCAAAAAGTTAAGCGAATAAGCAGTCAAAGAAATTCTTCGAGCAAAAGAACTCAAGATAGGCAAACAAGAACATCACTTACGGCGAAGCTCGTCCAGCTCAGCAGACAAACACTGGTTCTCCTTCTCCAACACAATATAATTCCTGCATATCTTGGAGAGGTCTTTGGTGACAGGCTGTAACAGAAGCAACAAGAATAAGTATCGAGAGTTTGAGTTAGAGGGCAAGCCCAAGTGTAAACACTTAGACTCACCCTCGGGGGCTACTGATAGGTAATATTCGGTAAGTACATGACAATAAGATCGAACTCACATGGCGTTTGGGCTCAGAGGGCCCGCCGAAGGAAGTAACAAGGATAATGTCGGGCTTGACCGTACTCTTTTTCAGAGGAGGTGACGGCTTTGGGAGATCCTTCAGCATTGCATCCTCGACATCTTTTTCTTGCGAGTCGGCGGTTTGCTCAAGGGTGGCGTCATGAGGCTGAAACTGGAAGCGGTCATGATCGCCTAAGCTCCTAGAGGTTTCCTCATTCGAAGATCTGAAGATTGCAATAGAATTAAAAAGTGACAAAGCCATATAGAAAGACATTCGAGAGCACAACTTACGAAGCATCAAGGCCAAAATTTAGAAGAACCCTCTTCCCCACTCGAGGAGGAGGATGACTGTCCAAAGGCTTGGCAAGAATGGCCGCACCATTGTCGTCATCCGAAGAGGGAGAGTGGACATCAAGATCTTCCGAATCTTCGACTCTGTCAATGTCCGCAACATGGGTGTGCTTCGTCGAAGCACGCGATGTTGTGGGAGCGGCGGACGCCGATTCCTCCAGAGCCTCGACAAAATCACGCCCAGGATATTCACCTTCTTCAGGCTAGGGCGGATAGCATCGGGCTATGTCGATAACCTAAGCAGAACACATTCTATTAACTTCCAATTCTCAACAGCAAATCCATCACAGGTCGAAAATATCAAGTTAAAAGGCACAAGATACATACCTTGGTACGGGGATGCGACTTGCTGAAAGCTTCCGTGCCAAAAATCTTGGGCACGGTCGACTTCTTCTTCAAAGATGTGACGGCACAAACTCCATCATCAATCTCAGTTTCTCTCAATTCATCGGAAGAAAATCACGTCGGGTCCTGATGGCCGGTATAGTCCCACATGCAGTGGGCCCGAGCAGCTAGCGGCTGGATCCGGTGCTCGATGAAGGTGCGGATGAGCTGGAGGCTAGACAGCTCTTTCTCAGGCGTGGCCCAAAGTTGCTGGATCTTCTCCATCAAGGGCTGCGTGATCTTCATCTCTTCTTCGTTCAGCTCGTGCGCCCACGACGCCCGGGGCTGAAGGACGTTGGTAGGGCGAAATTCATCAAGCCCGAATCCTTGGCCAGCGGAGGGCTTGTCCCTGGCGTAGAACCACTTCGTCCTCTAGCCGGGATTGTTTTTCGGCGTTCGAAGGTTGAAGTACTCAACTTCCTGGCGCACTTGACAGCTTAAGCCGCCGGTCTGGTAATGGAGAGGGCGCCTGACGAAGGAATTACAAATAGGCCCTCGATATTCGCCTACCTAGTTTTCGGTCCAGGGGAGAAGCCCGCTCGAAGGTTACACGAAGCCCGCAAGGCCCAGCACACCGACTTGGAGTAGAAGGCAAGAGACTTTGTAAACCCTAAATGGCTGCATATATAAAGCCACCAAGGGGCACCCCTAGCGCCATCTCTGGACAGATTAGACAACCTAACTCGCATAAGCTAGCCACGCCATCTCCTTCCACCTCCGCCAGATTACCTCTGCGCACCATTGTAGCAACTCCACATATACCAGCAATACAAGATCAGACAAGCAGGATGTAGGTCTTTACCCTCCGGGGGGCCGAACCTGGGTAAATTCGTGTGCCCCTCGTCGTTTATCGACCGCCGTCGAGTTCGCCGGATCCCACAAGCGCTCCATAGATCGAAAGCCCTCAAGCATGGGCATTGCCGAGTTAGAACCTCGTCAATTGGCGCCGACCGTGGGGACGACGGGATCTGGATCTACGAGCTCGCCGGCTCCTTCATCACCATCAACAAGATCGCATCTATGATCTACGTCAAAAAGCGTCGGCGGCGGCAGTCTATCTCGTAGCCGGCCAGATCGCATCTGTCGGAGCGAGCAACTTCATCATCGACGGCGGCCAGACGCTACTTCGCCATGACGTTCGGGACGGTGCGACGCGCGGCTTCGCGCACCTCCAGTCTTCGACGCCTCGACACGCAGATCAAGCCAGTGCCAGGCACGCACGCTGCTTCCACGCACTGCGCTCGCGGCAGCATCACGATGGGAGTCCATGGACGGTGCAAGAGGCACACGCTCGCGCATCGAGCAAGCAAGCAACATCGATACGTCTTCTTCAACCGGATCCATCACGCATACGCATAAGCCCGCAAATATCCATCAGGTTCATGCATCAGGTGACATCAGGCTACGTATAAACATTACTCACCTCGTGCATCTAAGCCACGTGAGATTCAGAGACAACATCTATTTCTGGATCAAGCTCCGAAGACTGAGTACAACTTGGGCGAAGCTGTTAACCAAGCATTACATCATCGACAACCACGTTTGGCGGACCGCTTCTTCTCGCAGACAAGCGCAGGGTGATCCGTTTAGGCGTATGCCTTTTCCTACCAAGGCTAAATCTTCATCAAGATCCCAGCGGCAGCAGCAGGCGGTATGTCGTGTACGTCGATCCAGAAAATTTATGACTCCCGATTGGGTCTATTGCGCGTCAACAACTACGATGAGCTGGATGCCTAGATCAATTCACTGATGTCATCTTCAATATGGGCGACTAGCAATCGGCGTGATAGATCGAGACCTGCAGCAGACAGTCTTGATCGGATCAGTTCCACGACACGACGAAGGCTAGATCCCACATGCCCAAATTAATCTGTTGTGACTTTTCAGCCTCGTCGAGAGATGCTTTTGGTTTGGCGGCGGCAGGTCTCTTTGCGTATTCGGCCATGAAAATACTTAGAAACATCAGTGCCGAGTGGCGTCCTTTCGGGAGTTCGAGAAGCGTGATGACAAAACCAATTTGACTCAATGAAGAGAGCTACCAGCAGCTAGCACGATGGATCAAGTATATATATATTAAAAAAAGGGCCAAATTCTTTGATGCCTGCACCAATCTGATTGTCAGCAGAGCCGACAGATGGAAGCAGGACCGGAATCAAAGATCAAGTTAGTACCAGGTTACGCAGACAATCCGGAGAGAGTACTTTGCTGCGGCATACTTCATCATCATAGTCGCCTTCGCTGTGGTTTCGTCGCCATGGCTATCGGGACTCCACCGCATCCATATTCGACTACGTGCCTCCATCCGCATCGACTTCGTCACGCCTACATCATTGTTGGCTGCATCGTATCAACATCAACGTCAGCTGCGCCGCGTCCAACACTGTCCGCGTCGACATCGTCATGTCTGCTTTCACAATGACTACGCCGTGGCGCTGATGGCGTCACCATCCGCGTCAAGTGCACTACGCATGCATCCATGTCGACTACATTCGCGTCGAATCCGACGCGCCCTGTTCCGTGTCGACTGCGGCTCGCCTCGCCCGGGGGCTCGCCGTCATGCCGTTGCGCATTCAGCAATGCTCGGGGGCTCGACATCACCTCGCCTCTGTGTGCGAAAGCTCACGCTCATGACTTTCGAATCGAGCGTCAAGATCTTCGACGCCATCGACATGACCTTCGAATCGAGCATCAAGATCTTCGACTCCGTCGCCATGACCTTCGAGTCCGTCATCGGGACTTTCGACTCTCGCGCCAAGGTCTTCGACTCCGTCACCGCGATTTTTTAGTCCGCCATCAAGACCTTCGAGTCTGCCGACATGGTCTTCGACTCCGCCATCACCATGGTCTTCGACTCCGCCGACATGGTCTTCGACGCCACCGCCGACATGGAAATTCGACCTCTTCATCGTGAAGAAATTCGAGTCTGCATCATGAAGAAATTCGACCCTGCATCCTGAAGAAATTCGACCCTGCATCGAAATTCGACCCCTGTGTCATCAGGAAATTTGACCTCGCCGTCATCATGATCTTCGACCCCTTCATCGCCACGATCTTCGACCTCACTGTCGCCGTGATCTTCGACCCTTCATCGCCACAATCTTCGACCCCGCCATCGTCATGATCTTCGACCACGTCTGCATCAACCTCGACCACGTCGCACCCGATAAAGCTAAGTTTTCCTCTACCAAGAGTCAATTAATATTTAATTTTGCCGCACCCGATACTCGGGGGCTTCGCCTTAAAGATATGCATTTACCCACACTCAGGGGTTTTGACGAAGGGTTATGGCAGTCGACAACAAGTAACTGAAATTTTGAGGGCAAGCCCAAGTGCAAGCACTTCGACTCACCCTCGGGGGCTACTGAGGGTCGACGCCGACTGCTGTTCCTAATGTGCTCACATAGCACTCGACAAATCCATTGGTCGTCAGCACCGCTTATATTGTCCATATTCTTCGAGTGCGGGTTATTTTGCCCCTCGAAGTGCACTGTCCATATTATTTCGAGTGTGGGCTTCGGTCCCTCGAATCATTTCTTTTCGGCCAGCAGCGCCGCCATATTATTCGAGTGCGGACTTCGGTCCCTCGAATCATTTCTTTTCGGCCAGCAGCGCCGCCATATTATTCGAGTGCGGACTTCGGTCCCTCGAAGCATTTCTTTTCGGCCAGCAGCGCCGCCATATTATTCGAGTGCGGACTTCGGTCCCTCGAATCATTTCTTTTCGGCCAGCAGCGCCGCCATATTATTCGAGTGCGGACTTCGGTCCCTCGAATCATTTCTTTTCGGCCAGCAGCGCCTCGGCGTTATTCGAGTGCGGGCGTTCTTGTCCCTCGAATCGCTCTTTCGGGCCAGCAGCGCCTTCGGGATATTCGAGTGCGGGCGTTCTTGTCCCTCGAATCTCTTTTTTTCGGGCCAGCAGCGCCTTGGTATTATTCGAGTGCGGGCGTTACTGTCCCTCGAATCGCTTTCTTTGGGCCAGCAGCGCCTCCATATTCTTCGAGTGCGGGCTTCGGTCCCTCGAATTGTCTTCTTCGGGCCAGCAGTGCCTTCGAGTTATTCAAAACATTCGAGTTCAGGCTTCAGTCCCTCAAATCTCCTTCTTCGAGCCGGCAGCGCCTCTACACTATTCGGGTTGGGATGTCGGAACCCTCAAAACGCATCTCCACACCGCTGGTGCCCTCATTTTGTTCGAATACGGGCTGATGCCCTTTCGAACCTCTCTTTCGGGCTATCAACGCTCCTCATTCAACATGCCCGAATTTTGGTGGCAATATACCAGTTCGGATGCCGTATGTCAAATACGAAGGTAAGTCCACGGTTTGCAACACCCGATGGCCCGGTATTCGTATCAAACGCGCTCTGCCGGAGATTTTCCATACCTACGGTATGAAGTTTGCACCGATGGACGCATCGGGTGCCTCACAATGAACTGGGCTTCGACCTGGTAAGTCCAACGCGGCTCGGGTCGGGGTAGCGCCAGCCCACGCGGGTTCGAGTCGGGGGACTCGAATCTGAGTAAGCTAACCGAGTGTTTTTGCGGCTATGCAATTAACTGAGACCCGGCGTGAGTCTCAGGCCGGTTATGCGCATCCCTCTGCAAACCCGACTTAGCATTTTCGAGGCTCAGAATGAGCACTACTCGAATTGGTATTTATTCGTCCGGCGTTGGTAGCACGCTCGGGGGCTGCGCCTTACAACCCGATGCTAGCAACGCTCGGGGGCTACGCTTACATGCTAACCTTAGCATTCACTCCTTTAGCACTCGGCGTTGACAACACGCTCGGGGGCTTCGCCTTGCATTGGCTTTTCATTCGCCTCGAATTCCGGTGTTGGCAACACGTTCGGGGGCTGCGCCCCGCATTGGCGTCCATCCGTCTTGGCGTTGGCGACACGCTCGGGGGCTGCGCCTCGCATTGCCTTCTACATCATCGATGGTGCTCCGTCTGCTGCGTCGACTTCGGTTTGACATATTCAGGCTCAACAGCAACATCACCTACAGCAAGTATTCGACAACGACATCGCCTACAACAAGAATTCGACAACATCATCATGATGATTCAACCACCATGCGACTTCACCGACCCCGACATGCAAGAACTTCATTTGGTGCCCTCACACGCGGCATGCAAGACTACGACGTCAAGGCAAGATTAGAGTCTCTACCCGATTCTACGAATCGACTAGACACTCGGGGGCTACTGATGAAGGAATTACAAATAGGCCCTCGATATTCGCCTACCTAGTTTTCGGTCCAGGGGAGAAGCCTGCTCGAAGGTTACACGAAGCCCGCAAGGCCCAGCACACCGACTTGGAGTAGAAGGCAAGAGACTTTGTAAACCCTAAATGGCTGCATATATAAAGCCACCAAGGGGCACCCCTAGCGCCATCTCTGGACAGATTAGACAACCTAACTCGCATAAGCTAGCCACGCCATCTCCTTCCACCTCCGCCAGATTACCTCTGCGCACCATTGTAGCAACTCCACATATACCAGCAATACAAGATCAGACAAGCAGGATGTAGGTCTTTACCCTCCGGGGGGCCGAACCTGGGTAAATTCGTGTGCCCCTCATCGTTTATCGACCGCCATCGAGTTCGCCGGATCCCACAAGCGCTCCATAGATCGAAAGCCCTCAAGCATGGGCATTGCCGAGTTAGAACCTCGTCAGCGCCTGATGATGAAAATTCGTCTCTAGAGCTCCCAGTGGGGTTCGATCCCCAGGAAGCATTCACAGAGTGTGATAAAACACGCAATGTGCAAGATAGTGTTGGGATTCAGATCATGAAGCTGAATCCCATATGCGAAGAGAAGCCCACGGCGGAATGGATGAGGGGGAAAGGAAAACCCCCGGAGGAGAAACGCAAAGAAAAGTACCCGGAAGCCCGCGGGTGATCGGGGGATGATTTCAGGTTCGGTGATGAGAGTTTCCGCCGGATCATTCTTCAAAGGGATTTTCATTTTCGTGCCCTCGGGTCCTTAGTTGTACTCAGTTTTCCCCAGCTCCTTAGTTTTTCCTCAGTTTTGCCCAAGCCCTTGTCTGAAACCCTCACAAGGAGCTCGGACGGGAGGAATCCCGTTCAGTTGACCGTTCCGTGCTGACTAGTGGGGCCGCGTCATGTGGGGCTGGTAGAAAGGGACCGCGTGGGACAGGATGAGACCGTGTGATACGTCTCCAACGTATCTATAATTTTTGATGCTCCATGCTTGTTTTTACACCATTTGCCTAATGTTTCGTTACACTTCGTGGCACTTTTATGCATTTTCTGGAACTAACCTATTAACAAGTCGCCACAGTGCCAGTTCCCTGTTTTCTGCTATTTTTGTGTTTCAGAAAAGCTACACAGGAAATATTCTCGGAATTGGACAAAACAAGTTCCTGAAGTCTTATTTTTCCCGGAAGCTTCCAGAGATCTGAAGAGGAGTCGGAGGGGGGCCATGAGGGCCCCACACACCAGGGCAGCGCAGCCCAGCCCCTGGCCGCACCCCCTATGTGTGAGGTCGCCTCGGTCCACCTCTGACGATGGCCCTTCACCTATAAAGACCCCCCGACGGAAAAAACCTAAGTACCCGATCAATTTTCCAGAACACATCGCGATCCACCGCCGCCATCGACCCGAAGATCGGGAGGGTCCAGACGCTCTTCCTGGCACCCTGCCGGAGAGGGGAATCGCCACCGAAGGTCTTCTTCATCGCCATGCTTTCCTCCGAAGCGATGAGTGAGTAGTCTACCTTGGACTATGGGTCCATAGCAGTAGCTAGATGGTTGTCTTCTCCACCATGTGCTTCATGTATAGATCTCATGAGCTGCCCTACATGATTGAGATCACCGTTATGTAATTCTACATGTTTGGTTTGTTGGGATCCGATGAATATTGGTGTTATGATTGAGTTGCTATACTGAAATATATCTTATGTTATCTCTATGTTGTTTATGATCTTGCATGCTCTCCGTTGTTAGTAGTTATCTTGGCCGAGTAGTTGCTAGTAACTCCAAGAGGGGGTATTTATGCTCGATAGTGGGTTCATGCCTCTATTTAATCTGGGGGAGTGATAGAAACCTCTAAGGTTGTAGATGTGTTGTTGCTACTAGGGAGAAAACAACATTCATATGCTCGAGGGCATATGCTTTGTTTACATTACACACTTTGCTTAATGCAATTATCTGTTGTTCGCAACTTAATACTCATGGGGTGTTTGGATGATATCCCCGCGAGTGGATTATTAGTCATAGATGCAGTTGGATGGCGGTCTATGTATTTTGTTGTAATGCCCAGAGTAAATCGCATAGTGATCTTCTTGACATATCACGTTATCTTTATTCTATCAATTGCCCAACTGTAATTTTTTTTACCCGGCATGTGTTATTTATCTTATGGAGAGACACCACTAGTGAACTGTGGATCCCGGTCCTATTTCCATCATATTGCTATCACCTGTTTACTTTACTTGCACTATTTACTTTACTTGCATATTACTATTGCTTTCCACTCGATACGTTCATACCCTTTGTTTCAAGCAAACCGGTGAGATTGATAACGTCATCGTAAGTTGGGAACAAATTATTTGGTTGTGTTGTGTGCAGGTTCCACGTTGCTATTGGCTGAAGACGAGTCACAAGTGTCATAAACGGCGCCCTTGTTGGAGTGTTATTTGGCCAGTCAGCATCACCTTCAGTCGTTTGTTTGCTCCTCTGCTGATCGACATACCTTGGTTTCTAACTGAGGGAAAAACTTGCTGCTATGCTCATCATACCTTGCGCTTGGGGTTTCCAACTGCCTGGCCATAATCATCATCAACTACACGCCAGCCATCAAGTTTTTTCTGGCGCCTATGCTGGGGAGGAAGTAGAAGACCTCTGCAAGGGGATTTTTTTCGCACGCACATCCTTTACTTTGTTTTATTGTTTTGCTTTACTTTATTTTTACTTGCATTGTTTATATCAAAAACCCAAAAAAAATTAGAATCCTTGGTAGTAGTTATTTCTTTTCTTTTAGTTCATCATGCTGTTCCCTAAGTACGTTTTGGAGGACCTCTTAGTAGGTAGTGGTTCAATTATTGGAAAAAGTAACATTAAGGAGTTCTTTAATCATATTAGCATGCATAAAGAAGTTGAGGAAAAGCCTTTGGTTGAGATAGCTCCTAGTATTGAAGTTGCTTCTGCTTATTTAATTCACATGTTGGAAGCTAGGTTTGCTAGCCTTAATCCTTTAATGCAACACATGTTCCTTAAGCTTTATGAAATTGAAGATCCTGAAAAGAAAGCTTTTATCTTGGAAACTTTGCGCATAGAATTTAGAGATGTTGCTATTGAAGCTAGGAAAGTTCTTAAGCGTTTTAATAAACTCGGTTCACCTATAAAGGTTATTAGTACAAACAATGAAGGAACCGAAATACCTATACCTAGCAAGCTCTTGGGATTGTATGAAGCTTTCGAAAATAATTTTGACTGGATCTGTCCCAAAAATCTTTTTAGTGATTTGAGTGAACCAAAGCGTGATCACAAAGGGTCTTCTAAAACTTATGTGGATGAAATATGATGCCTTATTGACAAGACCTCTTCAGTTGATCTTAATGCTCCTTCTAAAAATACTTGATTCGCAATTTTCTGCGCCTAGCTCAAAGGCGTTAGAGAAAAGCACTCTTGGGAGATAACCCAATGTTTTATTTTCAGTACTTTTTCTTTTATTTGAGTCTTGGAAGTTATTACTACTGTAATGACCTCTCCTTATCCTTTTTATTTTATTGTTGTGCCAAGAGAAGCCTCTAATTTGAGTGAGGTAAAGATTTGGGGATGTTGCTGTCCTAAAACTGTTTTTGGTGCTGCACCGTAAAAATTCGCGAAAATTATCTGTATATCTTTTGGACCTGAAATTTCTTGTGCATATGCCCCAGGTTATATCTAAACTTTCGTTAGTTGAACACTTTTTGATTTGAGGAACATAAACCCCTCAAAAATTCTACCTTTGTCAGTTGTTCTGTTTTGACAGATTTTTGCCAATATTTGTGTTTGCCGCTTTATCGCTTTCTTTTTGAGTTCTTTTGATCACGGAACTTTTGGGGAAGTTGCTACAGTAGTATATACTTTATATGTGGTGGTTTTGGGTTGAAACCTGAAGCAAAAGAGGTTGATTATATATTATGCTTACACTAATGTTGCTAATAGATTTGTGTTTAGTTTTGTATGAAGGAAGTTTTCAAGTGTAGGGATTGGAGAATGATGAGATGAGTTGAAGAATGGACAAAAGCTCAAGCTTGGGGATGCCCATGCATCACCCCAAGAAATATCCAAGAAGTACAAGCGTCAAAGCTTGGGGATGCCCCCGAGGCACCCTTCTTCATCGGCAAAAATCAGGTCACCTTTCAAGATACTATATTTTTATTGCTTCATGCACTATGTGTTTTTCTTGGAGCGTCAGTTGTTTTAGTTTTAATTGTTAGTTTTGTTTTGTTTTCTGCAATAAATGGTTGGACCCCAACAAATTTCTTTTGGAGAAGTTGCCTTGCTTTTCATTAACCAAGAACGCTCTAGTTTTCATTCTTATCAAAAACCGAGTGTTCTTCTTTTTCTGCTACTGCTTTTGGTTTTCATTTTCGCCTTGATTTGCGTTTAGACCTTGTCATATCTTTTCATCAAGGTGTATTTTTGCCTCTAATATTTATTGGTTTTCATCAAAAGAGGTGTCTTAAAAAATTTCAAATGGTGTTGGAAAAGAGAAAAAGCTTTATGCAAAAAAGTGGTACAAGAAGGAGCTTGTGTAGACTGCGGCTTAGGCTTTTGCATGTCATGCTTGATGTCTTTTTGATAGTATGCTTAGTGGTTTTGCTGTAGCATGACTTGTCTCAAATAACTGAGATTGCTTAATGAGCCTTTGAAAAAAATCATGCATTGTTTTTATTGTTTGGAAGCATTATTTTGGTTTTCTCCTTGATGCTCTATTTGGGTTGACTTGGTGCATGCTCACACTTGTTAGACTCTTGCAAAGTCGCAAATAGCCTCTATGATCATTTAGTTTTTGACTTTTGATGTCATCTTATGCTTCTTTTAATGTTGCTTTGTCGCTTTGCATGATTATGGCCATTATTGCTCTCTTAGTTGGTCGCTCCCAGTCTTTTGCTAGCCCTCACCTTGTACTGAGTATGAGCTCTACTCGTGCATCCAACTCCTAAAAACCAAGTTTGCCAAAGTGTCCACCATACATACCTATTAGCAATTTGCTATTCCAAGTAAATTTGACTTGCTTTTATTTTCTCTTCAAATTAAACTCTTACCAGTGTTATGCGAAAATTGGTCAGTAAAGCTCTCACTAACCGGAAGGCACACTTTACTTTTTCTTGTTCTTAAAATTTTGATATTGTGGTCTCTTATGTTGAGTTGTTATGCTTGCAAGTTGTAAGTTGGATACTAGCCCAACCATACTGTCATGGGGCAAGCTTTCAACATTGCACATCTTATTTGAGTTTATATCGTGATCTTTTGTTTATGGATGCCCACGGTGTGAAATGAATTGGGAATCTTGCGGTGATCATGGAGTTTGTATATGTGTTAGGGAAACGCCCGGGCCGCCAATCTAAGCCATGCATAATTCATGGTGGAAATTTGCAGCATACCCATAGTGGACATTCGATGACGCATCTCAAAATAAAAAGTTAAACAAATGGCAAATAAAAGAGATGTCGAGGTGTTCATTGTCTGCTTGTCCTGTCATTTTGATGTGGGCTTGTTCCATGTCATCGGGCACGGAGGTACCCCGTTGGCGGTTTTCGATGATACATATATACTTACAATGACAAGAGCCTTGCTTGGGACTCTAAGTAAAGTAGCATGAGGTTTGGGTACTCGTATTCATGGGACATGAGGTTTTCAACTTATGATTTGTCAAACATATGCATCATAATTGTTCTCACATTAACTTTAACCATTCAAGATGCTTATGATGGGGGCAATGAGAGCTCAAAGCCGGCAAGTACCATAATTTTTGAAGGTTATAAAACTTGCAAACACTGCTTCCCTCCGCGAAGGGCCTTTCTTTTACTTTCATGTTGAGTCACCACCTTCTACCTTTATGCACCATTAAGAGAGCATAGTTGTCATTCTTAGTATAATGTGCATTGTCCCAAAGTTTTCATTGATTGATTCAGATTGTTGGTTTCACTTGTTCTTAAATTATTTGTATCTAGTCGCCCTCTTAAACTTAAAGGTGTCCTATGCATTTATGTTTTGCTCTCTACGAAGGACAAGCTAAAAACCATTTGTATATTTTTCCTTATGATTTGAACACACGTTTGACTTTCATTGTTTCATTTTCATGATCTTTTGTTTGTGTTCATTTTCATGTTATAACATGGCTGCTAAGTTTTTATTGTCGAGATTATATCTTTCATGCCCATGTTTTAAGTTCTTATGATCCCAGCTCACAAATGCTTACATATATGATCAAGATTGTGTAGGTGCATGTCACCTCAAAAATTATTCTTTTGTTATCACTTACCTACTCGAGGACAAGCAGGAGTTAAGCTTGGGGATGCTTGATACATCTCCAATGTATCTATAATTTTTGATGCTCCATGCTTGTTTTTACACCATTTGCCTAATGTTTTGTTACACTTTGTGGCACTTTTATGCATTTTCCGGAACTAACCTATTAACAAGTCGCCACAGTGCTAGTTCCCTGTTTTCTGCTGTTTTTGTGTTTCAGAAAAGCTATGCAGGAAATATTCTCGGAATTGGACGAAACAAGTTCCTAAAGTCTTATTTTTCCCGGAAGCTTCCAGAGATCCGAAGAGGAGTTGGAGGAGGGCCACGAGGGCCCCACACACCAGGGCGGCGCGGCCCACCCCTGGCTGCGCCCCCTATGTGTGAGGTCGCCTCGGTCCACCTCTGACGATGCCCCTTCGCCTATAAAGACCCCCCGACAGAAAAAACCTAAGTACCCGATCAATTTTCCAGAACACATCGCGATCCGCCGCCGCCATCGACCCGAAGATCGGGAGGGTCCAGAAGCTCTTCCCAGCACCATGCCGAAGAGGGGAATCACCACCGGAGGTCTTCTTCATCGCCATGCTTGCCTCCGGAGCGATGAGTGAGTAGTCTACCTTGGGCTATGGGTCCATAGCAGTAGCTAGATGGTTGTCTTCTCCACCATGTGCTTCATGTTTAGATCTCATGAGCTGCCCTACATGATTGGGATCACCATTATGTAATTCTACATGTTTGGTTTGTTGGGATCCGATGAATATTGGTGTTATGATTGAGTTGCTATACTGAAATATATCTTATGTTATCTCTATGTTGTTTATGATCTTGCATGCTCTCTGTTGTTAGTAGCTATCTTGGCCGAGTAGTTGCTAGTAACTCTAAGAGGGGGTATTTATGCTCGATAGTGGGTTCATGCCTCTATTTAATCTGGGAGAGTGACAGAAACCTCTAAGGTTGTAGATGTGCTGTTGCTACTAGGGAGAAAACAACATTCATATGCTCGAGGGCATATGCTTTGTTTACATTACACACTTTGCTTAATGCAATTTGATACGTCTCCAACGTATCTATAATTTTTTGATGCTCCATGCTTGTTTTTACACCATTTGCGTACTGTTTCGTTACACTTCGTGGCACTTTTATGCATTTTCCAAAACTAACCTACTAACAAGTCGCCACAGTGCCAGTTCCCTATTTTCTGCTGTTTTTGTGTTTCTGAAGTGATACACAGGAAATATTCTCGAAATTGGACGAAACAAGTTCCTAAAGTCTTATTTTTCTCGGAAGCTTCGAGAGATCCGAAGAGGAGACGGAGTGGGGCCACGAGGGGGCCACACACCAGGGCGGCGTGGCCCAGGCCCTGGCCGCGTCCCCTACGTGTGAGGCCACCTGGCTCCACCTTTGACATCACCCCTTCGCCTATACAGACCCCCCGACGGAAAAAACCTAAGGACCCGATCAATTTTCCAGAACACATCGCGATCCGCCGCCGCTGTCGACCCGAAGATCGGGAGGGTCCAGAAGCTCTTCCCGGCACCCTGCTGGAGAGGGGAATCGCCACCGGAGGTCTTCTTTGTCGCCATGCTTGCCTCCGGAGCGATGAGTGAGTAGTCTACCTTGGACTATGGGTCCATAGCAGTAGCTAGATGGTTGTCTTCTCCACCATGTGCTTCATCTTTAGATCTCATGAGCTGCCCTACATGATTGAGATCACCGTTATGTAATTCTACATGTTTGGTTTGTTGGGATCGATGAATATTGGTGTTATGATTGAGTTGCTATACTAAAATATATCTTATGTTATCTCTATGTTGTTTATGATCTTGCATGCTCTCCGTTGTTAGTAGCTATTTTGGCCGAGTAGTTGCTAGTGACTCCAAGAGGGGGTATTTATGCTCGATAGTGGGTTCATGCCTCTATTTAACCTGGGGGAGTGACAGAAACCTCTAAGGTTGTAGATGTGCTGTTGCTACTAGGGAGAAAACAACATTCATATGCTCAAGGGCATATGCTTTGTTTACATTATACACTTTGCTTAATACAATTATCTGTTGTTCGCAACTTAATACTTGTGGAGTTCTCGGATTGATTCGCCACAAGTGGATTATTAGTCATAGATGCAGTTGGATGGCGGTCTATGTATTTTGTTGTAATGCCCAGAGTAAATCTCATAGTGATCTTCTTGACATATCACGTTATCTTTATTCTATCAATTGCCCAACTGTAATTTGTTTACCCAGCATGTGTTATTTATCTTATGGAGAGACACCACTAGTGAACTGTGAACCCCGGTCCTATTTCCATCATATTGCTATCACCTGTTTACTTTACTCGCACTGTTTACTTTACTCGCATACTTCTACTGTTTTCCACTCGATACGCTCATACCTTTGTTTCAAGCAAACCGGTGAGATTGACAACCTCATCGCAAGTTGGGAACAAAGTATTTGGTTGTGTGTGTGCAGGTTCCGCGTTGCTGCCAGCATGCAAAGCTTGGACGAGGCACCATATATAAATTGTCCAAAGCTGTAGCAAACTAGCAAGCATCACCTTCAGTCGTAATTATCTGCTCTTCTCCTGAATGATAAACCTTGGTTTCTTAACTGAGGGAAAACAAGCTGCTATACTCATCACACCTTCCTCTTGGGGTTCCCAACTGGCCGGTTATTTACTTCATCAAATTGGTAGCATCAAGCTTCTTTTCTGGCGCCGTTGCCGGGGAACAAAGAAGAATAATCTCCCTCGTCAACTAGGCACCAGTTCTTTTCTGGCGCCGTTGCCGGGGAAGAGTGGAAGACCTCTGCGAGGGGAGTTTTTCGCACACACATCCTTTACTTTGTTATTATTTTGTTTTACTTTATTTATTTTACCTGCATCGTTTTTTATCAAAAACCCAAAAAAATTAGAATCCTTGATAGTTGTTTTTTTTACTTGTCTTGCTTTATCATGCTTTCTATCAATGGTTGGTTTCTTTGAAACTAAATCTTTTTGGCAAGGTGGGTTCACGGAAGAGCAGCAAAATTATTATGAGGAACACCGCTTGTCACAAAAAGGGAAACACTTATGGGAACAAATCAATAGATTGTATATCATTGCTAGAAATGTGTGCTCTTCTTATAATGTTACTTATTGCTTTGATAGATCTTGTTGCTGTAGGAGGTATAAACACCTCCCTTTTCAATGTGAGTATAATGATGATGTTACCATGTCTTCTTATATTAATGGAAATTATGACTTTTATAATGTGGAACAAATTGAAGAGTTTATTGCTTGGAAGGGTGCATTCGAACTTGCTTATTTTCTTGAAAATACTGATGATGCACCTTATAAATATGAGGATTATGATATACTCACATTTTGCTTTGATAATTACAAGGAAGGAAATGGCTATATTCTTAAATATCTTAATAGATGCTCTCCCACGGAAGAGACTAATGCCTTGAAGGAGCCTATGAAAGAAGAAACTGCTGAAACCGGAAGCTCATTGGATGAAAAAGAGGAGGAGAGTGATGACCAAGAGGAAGAAAAATGGAGCTACCCATGTCTACCTCCCAATAAGAGTAACTCTCTAACTAATACCTTATTTGATCGCCCTCCATGCTTAACAAAAGAGGGTGAGTATGATATTTATATTGTTGAGTTTGTTCATGATGCTACTCAAAATTATTATGAGAGAGAAAAATATGGGTGTTGGAATTCTCATGTTACTAAAACACCTCTCTTTATATTGAAAGCTCCGAAGTTGCTCTTGTTTTATCTACCCATACTTGTTACTATGTGCTTCTTTGATTTATTTTCTTACAAGATTCCTATGCATAGAAAGTGGGTTAGACTTAAATGTGTGTTATATTTGCTCCTTGATGCTCTTTTTGGCTTCCATTCATATTTTTTATGTGAGCATCTTCTCAAATTACTGCGCCTAGCTCAAAGGCGTTAAAGAAAAGCACTCTTGGGAGATAACCCAATGTTTTATTTCCAGTACTTTTTCTTTTATTTGAGTCTTGGAAGTCATTACTACTGTAATGACCTCTCCTTATCCTTTTTATTTTATTTTTGTGCCAAGAGAAGCCTCTAATTTGAGTGAGGTAAAGATTTGGGGATGTTGCTGTCCTGAAACTGTTTTCGGTGCTGCACCGTAAAAATTCGTATAAATTCTCTGTATATCGTTTGGACCTGCGATTTCTTGTGAATATGCCCCAGGTTATATCCAAACTTTCATTAGTTGAACACTATTTGATTTGAGCAACAGAAAACCCCTAAAAAATTCGGCCTTTGTCAGCTGTTCTGTTTTGACAGATTTCTGCCAATATTTGTGTTTGCCGCTTTATCGCTTTCTTTTGAGTTCTTTTGATCACGGAACTTTTGGGGAAGTTGCTACAGTAGTATATGCTATATATGTGGTGGTTTTGGGTTGAAACCTGAAGCAAAAAGAGGTTGATTATATGTTATGCTACACTAATGTTGCTAATAGAATTGTGTTTAGTTTTGTATGAAGGAAGTTTTCAAGTGTAGGGATTGGAGAATGATGAGATGAGTTGAAGAATGGACAAAAGCTCAAGCTTGGGGATGCCCATGCATCACCCCAAGAAATATCCAAAAAGTACAAGCATCAAAGCTTGGGGATGCCCCCGAGGCACCCCTTCTTCATCGGCAAAAATTAGGTCACCTTTCAAAACACTATATTTTTATTGCTTCATGCACTATGTGTTTTTCTTGGAGCGTCAGTTGTTTTAGTTTTCTTAGTCAGTATAGTTTTGTTTGCTGCAATAAATGGTTAGACCCCAACAAATTTCCTTTGGAGGAGATGTACTCGTTTTCATTTGCCAAGGACACTCCGTTTTTCATTCTTACAATTTCACCGAGTGTTCTTCTTTTTCCGCTACTGCTTTTGGTTTTTGTTTTCGCCTTGATTTGCGTTCAGACCTTGTCATATCTTTTCATCGAGGTGTATTTTTGCCTCTGATCTTTATTGGTTTTCATCAAAAGAGGTGTTTATAAAAAGTTTAAATGGTGTTGGAAAAGAGAAAAAGCTTTGTGCAAAATAGTGGTACAAGAAGGAGCTTGTGTAGACTGCGGCTTAGGCTTTTTCATGTCATGCTTGATGTCTTTTTGATAGTATGCTTAGTGGTTTTTCTGTAGCATGACTTGTCTCAAATAACTGAGATTGCTTAATGAGCCTTTGAAAAAATCATGCGTTGTTTTTATTGTTTGGAAGCATTATTTTGGTTTTCTCCTTGATGCTTTATTTGGGTTGACTTGGCACATGCTCAAACATGTTAGACTCTTCCAAAGTCGCCAATAGCCTCTATGATCATTTAGTTTTTGACTTTTGATGCCATCTTATGCTTCTTTTAATGTCGCTTTGTCGCTTTGCATGATTATGGCCATTATTGCTCTCTTAGTTGGTCGCTCCCAGTCTTTTGCTAGCCCTCGCCTTGTACTGAGTATGAGCTCTACTCGTGCATCCAACTCCTAAAAACCAAGTTTTGCCAAAGTGTCCACCATACATACCTAGTAGCAATTTGCTATTCCAAGTAAATTTGACTTGCTTTTATTTTCTCTTCAAATTAAACTCTTACCAGTGTTATGCGAAAATTGGTCAGTAAAGCTCTCACGAACCGGAAGGCACACTTTACTTTTTCTTGCTCTTAAAAATTTGACATTGTGGTCTCTTATGTTGAGTTGTTATGCTTACAAGTTGTAAGTTGGAGACTAGCCCAGCCATGCAGTCATGGGCAAGCTTTCAACATTGCACTTCTCTTTTGAGTTGATATCATGATCTTTTGTTTATGGATGCCCGCGATGTGAAATGAATTGGGAATCTTGTGGGGATCATGGAGTTTTTATATGTGTTAGGGAAACGCCTGGGCCGCCAATCTAAGCCATGCATAATTCATGGTGGAAATTTGCAGCATACCCATAGTGGACATTCGATGACACATCTCAAAATAAAAAGCTAAACAAATGGTAAATAAAAGAGATGTCGAGGTGTTCATTGTCTGCTTGTCCTGTCATTTTGATGTGGGCTTGTTCCATGTCATCGGGCACGGAGGTACCCCGTTGGCGATTCTCAATGATATGCATATACTTACAATGACAAGAGCCTTGCTTGGGACTCTAAGTAAAGTAGCATGAGGTTTGGGTACTCGTATTCACGGGACACGAGGTTTTCAACTTATGATTTGTCAAGCATATGCATCATAATTGTTCTCGCATTAACTTTAACCATTCAAGATGCTTATGATGGGGGCAATGAGAGCTCAAAGCCGGTAAGTACCATAATTTTTGAAGGTTATAAAACCTGCAATCACTGCTTCCCTCTGCGAAGGGCCTTTCTTCTACTTTTTATGTTGAGTTACCACCTTCTTTCTTTATGCACCATAAGAGAGCAAAGTTGTCATTCTTAGTATAATGTGCATTGTCCCAAAGTTTTCATTGATTGATTCATATTGTTGGTGTCACTTGTTCTCAAATTATTTGTATCTAGTCGCCCTCTTAAATTTGAAGGTGTCCTATGCATTTATGTTTTGCTCTCTTTGAAGGACATGCTGAAAACCATTTGTATGTTTTTCCTTATGATTTGAACACACGTTTGACTTTCATTGTTTCATTTTCATGATCTTTTGTTTGTGTTCATTTGTATGTTTACAACATGGTTGCTAAGTTCTATTGTCAAGATTGTATCTTCATGCCCATGTTTTAAGTTCTTATGATCCCAGCTCATAAATGCTTACATACATGATCAAGATTGTGTAGGTGCATGTCACCCCAAAAATTATTCTTTTGTTATCACTTACCTACTCGAGGACGAGCAGGAGTTAAGCTTGGGGATGCTTGATACGTCTCCAACGTATCTATAATTTTTGATGCTCCATGCTTGTTTTTACACCATTTGCCTACTATTTCGTTACACTTCGTGGCACTTTTATGCATTTTCCGGAACTAACCTACTAACAAGTCGCCACAATGCCAGTTCCCTGTTTTCTGCTGTTTTTGTGTTTCAGAAGTAATACACAGGAAATATTCTCGGAATTGGACAAAACAAGTTCCTGAAGTCTTATTTTTCCCGGAAGCTTCCAGAGATCTGAAGAGGAGACGGAGTGGGGCCACGAGGGGGCCACACACCAGGGCGGCGCGGCCCAGGCCCTGGCCACGCCCCCTACGTGTGAGGCCACCTGGCTCCACCTCTGACATCACCCCTTCGCCTATAAAGACCCCCCGACGGAAAAAAACCTAAGGACCCGATCAATTTTCCAGAACACATCGCGATCCGCCGCCACCGTCGACCCGAAGATCGGGAGGGTCCAGAAGCTCTTCCTGGCACCCTGCCGGAGAGGGGAATCGCCACCGAAGGTCTTCTTCATCGCCATGCTTGCCTCCAGAGCGATGAGTGAGTAGTCTACCTTTGATTATGGGTCCATAGCAGTAGCTAGATGGTTGTCTTCTCCACCATGTGCTTCATGTTTAGATCTCATGAGCTGCCCTACATGATTGAGATCACCGTTATGTAATTCTACATGTTTGGTTTGTTGGGATCCGATGAATATTAGTGTTATGATTGAGTTGCTATACTGAAATATATCTTATGTTATCTCTATGTTGTTTATGATCTTGCATGCTTTCCGTTGTTAGTAGCTATCTTGGCCAAGTAGTTGCTAGTGACTCCAAGAGGGGGTATTTATGCTCGATAGTGGGTTCATGCCTCTATTTAACCTGGGGGAGTGACAGAAACCTCTAAGGTTGTAGATGTGTTGTTGCTACTAGGGAGAAAACAACATTCATATGCTCAAGGGCATATGCTTTGTTTACATTACACACTTTGCTTAATGCAATTATCTATTGTTCACAACTTAATACTTGTGGAGTTCTCAGATTGATTCGCCGCAAGTGGATTATTAGTCATAGATGCAGTTGGATGGCGGTCTATGTATTTTGTTGTAATGCCCAGAGTAAATCTCATAGTGATCTTCTTGACATATCACATTATCTTTATTCTATCAATTGCCCAACTGTAATTTGTTTACCCAGCATGTGTTATTTATCTTATGGAGAGACACCACTAGTGAACTGTGAACCCCGGTCCTATTTCCATCATATTGCTATCACCTATTTACTTTACTCACACTGTTTACTTTACTCGCATACTTCTATTGTTTTCCACTCGATACGCTCATACCTTTGTTTCAAGCAAACCGGTGAGATTGACAACCTCATCGCAAGTTGGGAACAAAGTATTTGGTTGTGTGTGTGCAGGTTCCGCGTTGCAGCCAGCAAGCATAGCTTGGACGAGGCACCATATATAAATTGTCTGAAGCTGTAGCAAACTAGCAAGCATCACCTTCAGTCGTAATTGTCTGCTCTTCTCCTGAACGATAAACCTTGGTTTCTTAACTGAGGGAAAACAAGCTGCTATACTCATCACACCTTCCTCTTGGGGTTCCCAACTGGCCGGTTATTTACTTCATCAAATCGGTAGCATCACAATTATCTGTTGTTCAGAACTTAATACTCATGGGGTGTTCGGATGATATCCCCACGAGTGGATTATTAGTCATAGATGCAGTTGGATGGCGGTCTATGTATTTTGTTGTAATGCCCAGAGTAAATCACATAGTGATCTTCTTGACATATCATGTTATCTTTATTCTATCAATTGCCCAACTGTAATTTGTTTACCCAGCATGTGTTATTTATCTTATGGAGAGACACCACTAGTGAACTGTGGATCCCGGTCCTATTTCCATCATATTGCTATCACCTGTTTACTTTACTTGCACTGTTTACTTTACTCGCATATTACTATTGCTTTCCACTCGATACGATCATACCTTTTGTTTCAAGCAAACGGTGACATTGACAACCTCATCGTAAGTTGGGAACAAAGTATTTGGTTGTGTTGTGTGCCGGTTCCTTGTTGCTATTGGCTGAAGACGAGTCAACAAGTGTCGTAAACGGCGCCCTTGTTGGAGAGTTATTAGGCCAGTCAGCATCACCTTCAGTCGTTTGTTTGCTCCTCTCCTGATCGACATACCTTGGTTTCTAACTGAGGGAAAAACTTGCTGCTGTGCTCATCATACCTTGCGCTTGGGGTATCCAACTGCCTGGCCATAATCATCATCAACTACACGCCAGCCATCACCGTGTTTGGTCATACGAGTGGAGCTGGGGCCGTAGCGTGTGGGGCCGTAGCATGTGGAGCCGTGTGGGTCCGGGACGTGGGCACGAGTGGTTTCTGTCTCTTTCGCCAAGATTAGCAGTTTTCAATGCACCTTTTTCCTCTCTCTCGCTCGATCTCATTCATTCTTGATTGCCCAAATTGGTAGCAAATCTAGAGCAGCTTATCCTTCTGTTTTTTAACGCCATTCATTTCTTTATGCCTTCATTTTTGCCCAATCAGGTATTCCCTCCGATCCATATTACTCTTCACTAATATGGATGTATCTACCACTAAAATGTGTTTAGATACAACCACATTAGCGAAGAGTAATATGGATCAGAGGGAGTAGGAAATCTAGGGCACAAATCTGTGGGGGCCTCGGACCGCTTGTCCGAAACACCCGTTATGCATACAATTCATGATCCCAGAAATGCTCATGAATCCACATAACCGAACTGGTAATCAAAGTACATCATCCATACAACCGAATTTAAAATAGTCTTACAACAATGGCATCATGGCCAAGTCTTACATGAAATGCCTTGAAGGCGAAGTTCCACACATAACACAGCGGATAACAGTAGCATCATCGTCGGGCCCAAGTCATGCCTTAAACCCTACAGGCAGCTGACCGGGAGAACGGCCTAGTTTGCGAAGTCGTCATCGAAACCTTCATCTTCCTCATAGTCATCGAAGTCTGACCAAGTAAATAGCCAGGGACAAAGCCGTGAGTACATTGTGGAATTGTACTCGCAAACCACCTAAGAGGAACAAAATGCAAGAGGTATGCTAGTATGGCTTGTAGCAAGGGTGGTCCTATGCTAAGTTTGTTTTCAAAACTTTCTCGTGTCGATATAGCATGTTAAGAAACATGATCGACGACATTTCTATATCCTTATTAAAACAATTTTTAGTAAAATCTCTAGGAAGGGTGACCCAAGTTGTCATTTCCTTTACTCAATTTCCACCTCCACGGTAGTACCCCATCGGTACTCTGTACCATTTCCTTTTTCCTTTTTCCGAGAAACCTTTTTAAAACAAAACCAACACAGCTAAGTAAAGACATCCCAACTGTCCATGACCGCGGACGCGGCTATTCGAATAGATTTACACTCTGCAGAGGGTGTGCACTTTACCCACATCATTCGATACATCCGCTGGGACTTTACCACGGACCGTCATACAAGTATGCGGGCTTCGGATAATCAATCAAAGCCTTTCACTTAGTCATCCTAGTATAGGCACCTACCCTACGGGCTTAACCTCTCCGGCACCATGGTAGTCTCCTCCTCCACTACACCATCGCCACGTCAAGAGACCCGTAGTATCGTCCGGCCGTAGGCAACTACGGTGTATTGCCCCAAAATATAGCAACCCGGCTTCAAGGGATCAAACACCCTTATAGAGTTGTGAGGTAGCCCATACTAAGACAAATAAATTACGGACTAAGCCCCGTCCCATTCCGGAGTAATGTGGTTGCACGGGAAGGTTGGATCCGTTCAATTACATAGAACCATGTGTTGTTTTTTTTCCAAAAACTCCACCTTTCCAACTTTACCAACTAATCTTCCAAAAATCTTTGAACTTCCTTTTTCAAGACTTACACTTGGGCAAAGTCAAGACCTTCCCAAGGTTTTCAAAACATTTCCCAAGTTTTTGAGTGACCCAACCTAGAGTTTTTGCTCCACTAAACAAGGCTACAAGGGGTAACATGATGGTAAGCATCAAGCTACAACTAATATAATGGAGTAAGTAGGTGTTTGAGGGGTGTCATCTTAAAGATGATATCAAGTGACTAGTGGAGCCTAGTCGCCAACGAATCGCTATCAAGAGGTAATAGCAATTACAAGAAACAATGCATCTTTGAAACAAATATAATGGAAAGACTTGCATAAATAAGAACTAGGATCAAGATATGCAGCAAGTAAAGGTGGCTTGCCTTGGGTGGCTTGTCCCTGGTTGTTTTCAAAGCCTTCAAAGTAGCCTCCCTCGTCAATCCCGTCAACATTCGATTCTAACGCCGTAAAAATAAATGCAAGCAAACAATCACAATCACCAAACACACCATTGCATTGCAACCATGCAAAGAACACAACAATGGAAACAAGTTTAGAAGGTTGTACTTTAATTAATAAAGTTGCCAAAAGTTAAGTCCCAAATCTAGGGCTTTAAATACTAAGTTATAATACTATAAATAGTACTTATACCTAGAGTATAGTTTTTGGCAAATGACAAGTACGTATAAAGCGAAAACATGGAAGTGTAAACACAAGGGTCAAAGCTTCAAAGACAAGCACTAACTTTTTTTCAAACTGTAGGTTAAGTATACTTGACCCATTTTTTGAAAAAAAAGACAAACTTCAAACTATGCATGGAATACAAATAAATCACCATTTTTTTCCTACACAAAAGCTATAGGTATGGGACCAGTGGGAATTGAAGTATATAGACATTACTAATCTACTGCAATTTGGTTCAAACAAAAAGGACGATCTAATCAAAATCTGAAAGCATTCGAACAACTCAAATTTTTGAAAATAGGTACCTAATACTATTCACCACAATTAAATTTCCACGAAATTAAAAAGGGAGAGAACTGAAAGGAGGATAGTTATAACAGATAGAGAATGAAATTTCAAAATTACTGGCGCAGGTTTCAATTGATTTGGACCTATAGTTTTGAAACTGTTCAAGTTTGAAGCTTGCAGTTTTTAAACAAAGGCTAAAAAGGTTTCTCTAAAAAAAACAGCACGGGCTGATTGTTAACAGGCCGAGCGGGGCAAGGGCAGGCCAGCCCAACTAACTGCACCGGCGTGGTTAATAGAGAAAAAAAAACGAAGGGGTATCTAGTGTTTTAGGCCGTCGGATTAAAAGAAATTGGACGGCTGAGGTCTTTTCTTCTTCCTCCTAACGCATGCACGGGAACACACCCTGACGGTGATGATGGCGGTGCTAGGGTTTGGACGGGGGCTCACCGGAGGAGCTCTGGGGCGTCGGCGGAGGTCCGGCGAGGCGGCGGCGGACTTGCAGGCGGTCGGGGAAGGTTCGGTGGCGAGCGCAGCCTCGATGGCGTTGTCTTCTGCGGGCGGCGCAGCGTCTTCTCCCGCCGGCGTTGCTCCCAGGTACGGCTCGTCGGAGGCGTCTCCGACTAACTTTGTGCAGGGAAAAGATTTGTAGGGATTAGTAGAGGCTTGGGGGAGGGTGGTTGGAGGGTAAAGGGGGCGGGAGAGGCTTGGACAGGGCGGCCACCTCCACGTTCCCTTGCAGAGAACTACGGCTCCCTCGCTCTCTGCAGCGAGAGGGAGAGAAGAGAGCAACGCTCTCACGCCAGGGAGTGGAGTGGGGAGGGGAGTGGAGAGGAGTGAGGTGAGTGAGAGGCCTCGGGGCACTTTTTATAGCGAGCGGAGGCTCGGGCGAGTGCGATGGGCGGTGACAGTGGCCAATCCTCGAACGAGGGCACACGTCAGGGCGGTGGGTGCTGACGAGGGAGGGCATACGTCAGCGTGGATAGGGTTCTGGAGCGCTCTCGAGGGCTGGGTGGTCGGGCCAATCGACCTCGTTTGTTCTCAGAAACGGGATTGTGATGTTGTGCACATTCCCTCCCTCCTGGCTATGTGCACGAGAAGGGAAGGGCTCGGGCAGGTGGGTTGCGGGCTGGGCTTCTTTTAGAGAGAGAACCAGAGAGATGAGGTTTGTTTTGAAAAATAAAAAAAATTCAAAACAAAGCATCGGCCAAGATTTGAAAACTAGAGGATATTTGGAGAGATTTGATAGGAGATAAAAGAGAGAGATATGTTTCAGAGATGAGATAATGTGGATGATCAAAGAAATTAATTTTTGGATTCAAGGGCACTCAAGGTGAGAGGTACATAAGAATAGGAACTATTCATATGAGAATATGCAAAAAGGAAGTTCAAGAAGAATTTGGAAAAAGAGGAGTTTATGTTTGCAACAATCTTTGGAGATAGGGTGCTTGAAGCGTTGTTGGAATGGCCAAGGTATTTTATTTCCAAGATTTCAAAGGTGCTCAAATTATGATTCAAAAAGAGCAAGAAAAGGATGTATTCAAGAAGAATTTGAATAAATGGAGCTTGATGTTATGGACAATTTTTTTGAATAAAGTCCATGATGATAGAATGAGAGGTTTGAAGATTCATAGAAAAATATGAAGAGGGGGTTAGAAAAGGCTCCTACTTGATTTGGAATCAATAAAGTAAGAAGGGATAGTATAGGTGTTTAGAAAATTTTAGAAGTAAACAAAGATGCTGCTGGGATATTTGTGGGCATTGCAAGTTTTATAAACCTTGGAGCAAGAAAGAAATGAAACCAAGATTTTCAAAGCACTAAGTAAAAGAATAAAGGATACTTCTACAAAGATTATTTTTCTAAAAGAAACAAAGTGAGGTACTATTTCTCACATTGAATTTTTGATGTTCAAAACCAAATATCATTTTATAAAGAAATTTGTTAAATCAAAGAATGGGATATTTCAAGGGAATTATGTGATGAGCAAGAGTTAAATAGAAATGTAGAAGTAAAGTTGAGGGAGAAACAATTTTATTCCAAAATTACAAAAGAGAAAGTAACATCATTAGGTCACTGGGACCTATGGTTTTGTTCCGTACCACGGAATGATTTCAAAGGCAGAGTTGGAGTAGAAAAAAAAACTTAGTATGGAAGGTTTTTCTTGAGAAAGTGAGTGAGACCAAAAAGATATGATCTGTATCTTAAGTCGAAAAGAAAGGAGGAAAGCCAAGAGAAATAAGGGCTTGGTAGAGATGAAGATACAAGGTTTGGTTTGAGCTAGGCTCATCTACATGTAGCTAAAGAATAAATGAGAAGGAAAAGGTGCAGAGTATTGCATAGGGAAGGTAGCAGGGTGAGGTGATGGAGAGGATAAGGTTTAAGATGTTAGTTGAGGGTTTTAAAACCATGCTCGGAAGATAGTTCTTAGGATATGCATAAATTTTTATTAGGTAAGAACTAAAGGTGATGTGTTGGGTCACAGCCCCATGTAGATAATACTACCACACAAGAATTCTATCAAGGTCAACACAGATCAACACATGCAAATAACCCAACAACATAAGAAAAGTTTTATAAAGGTATTGTGCTCTCAAGATGAGCATGTCATGGAAGATACTTTGAAAATGGCTTTGAGGAAGAAAATAGTTTTGAGGGAGATACCCTGGTTTGGGTATTTTATTTTCTCAAAAAAAGGAAGGGAGACATTATATCTCCTTTCTCCAAGATTTCTCCTATATGCTAGAAATATTCTTGGAAAATATTAGTAAAACATAAGCCCATAAAATATCAGTTTTGCAATATAGTGGGATCAACCTATAGATCCCGATAGATCTTATAAATACAAAGTTTTTGTGAAAAGCCTTTTTGTCAAAATAATCTTGGCCATATGTTTTGGAGAAGTCCAACCATTTTATGAAATGAGAGGTTGCCAAGATAATATTTTTACCAAATAGTTTTTAGTGTGACATGATCAAGAACACAAAAATGGTGTTAGTTAACAAAAGTTGTCTTTGGGAAACATTTCTAATAAACAGGGTTACTCATCAAGCAAGTCAAACATTCACAAAAGCTTATTGGGCTTGATCAACTAAAAAAAAATTGCTGGCCCTCATTTTTGCCTTACTAAACTTTGCTTAAACATGTTTACAAAAGTTGGGGTGTCACAAAATCCAGAGAAAATATACGATAAGCTGCATACAGCAACCAACATAGCATAGATATATGGGATCACGACAGATCCAACAGTACTCCCGAGATCCAACATAAGCTACATTTTACATGAATTTAAGCTTGGAGGCTGCGCAAGTGAATCCCAAGTGCTTTGTGTTTGGCCATGAACGCATGCACGTTCACGGTCATTCCAACTCTAGCGCCGC
The DNA here is from genome assembly GCA_007115705.1 of Dactylis glomerata. NCBI lineage: Eukaryota > Viridiplantae > Streptophyta > Magnoliopsida > Poales > Poaceae > Dactylis > Dactylis glomerata. The sequence goes on from QXEO01000291.1 coordinate 8,285,164, forward strand.
CAATGGCTCTGCTAATGGATTCAACATGGTTCACCAGGCAGTTGAAGTCGGTAGCTGATGACCCACAAGTATAGGGGGTGTATCATAGTACTTTTGATAAATAAGAGTGTCGAACCCAACGAGGAGCAGAAGGTGTTGACTAGTGGTTTTGATCAAGGCTTCACTGTAAATACTAAGAAACGGGTTTTCAGGAGTATTTGATAGTACAAATAAATAAAGTGCGAGTAAATAAAAGATAGTAGTAATAATTGCAGCAAGTGCCCAATCCTTTCTTCAGCAAAGGACAAGCCGGTTGTGTAACTTATAATAACCAAACGTTCTCGAGGACACACGGGAGTTTCTGTCAAGAGCTTTCGCTTCATACTGCTAATAGTCTTTATTGGTTTGATAGGTGTTATGGGGGTGAACCTATGCTAGCGCACTACCCTTACTAGGATAAATACACACTTGTGATTATACCCCCCTGCAAGCATCCGCAAATACAAGAAAGTAATTAAGATAAATCTAACCACAGCCTTAAGCTCTAAGATCCTACGCTCCCTGGTGCAATGGTTTCCCAACGGAGGTTTAGGTTTCTATCACTCCAGCAACCCCATAATTGGTAGCCAAATACACAATGCATCTCACTAGGCCCATAAATGGTGAAGTATCATGTAGTCGACATTCACATGACACCACTAGTGAAATAGCACCACAACAATATCAAACCATTAAATATTTCTCAACAATAATTCACTACTAACATCTTGACTTCTCCCATGTCCTCAAGAACTAAACGAACTACTCACAAGACATCATATGGATCATGATCAGAGGTGAAATAATGGTAAATAACAATCTGAACATAAACCTTAATTCAATGGTTCCACTCAATAGCATCAACTACAAGAGTAATCAACACCGGGAAAGTTTCCCCTATGAATATAACAAGATCCAACTCAAGATGTTACAGCGGTGAAAGGATCGTATGAGCGACTAGAGGAGGGGGTGAATAGGAGCTACCCAATAATTTTAATTCTTTTCAAGTTAAGGCTAGACACGAAGGTAAATTCTCTAGATGTGACACTAAGTGAATTTACCTAGAGTGACAAGCAAGCTAGCAATAACAATATAAGTAAAGGCACAAGTAAAGGATAGAGGTCACCGCAATGAAGACACGAAGACATGAGGATGTATTCCCGTAGTTCCTTCCTTGTTACGGGAAGTACGTCTACGTTGGAGAGGTGTGGTGCCACAAAGGCCACCAACGCCACAAAGGCTCACCCTATTCTCCGGTGAACAAGCCACAAAGGCGAGTTCACGCTCCACTAAGCGATGCCCTTGAAGGCGGCACGACACCTTTACACAAAGTATTGGGGCAAGCTCCACAACTCAATTGGAGGCTCCCAATAGGCCCACCAAGCTCTTACACACAAAGTCAAGCTTGGGGGACGGCTTCTTCCGGCTAGAAATCCGATGAATCACACAAGTAACAAGCCCCTCAACAAAGAGAGGGGGGAAATCAAATCGCCTTGGTGGAAGTGTAGATCTAGGTCTTCTCCCTCAAATCCCAAAAGGGCTTTGAGTTCTATTGGCTAGGGAGAGAGATCTTGAGCTTTGAAGCTTTGGAGCAATGGTGGAGAGAGAGTGGAAGCCGCAGTCCAGTCTTGAGGTGGAAGAAGACTATTTATAGTCCAAGCCGAGGACTAGCCGTTGCTGCCTTTTTAGGCCGGAGACTCCGGGGTCCAGAGCCCGGAGTCTCCGGGGTAAGTCGACAAGGCCGGAGTCTCCGGGCCAGAGACACGCTTCTGAAAAGCTTCCGCCCAGAGTCTCCGCCCCCATATCTGGGACGAGCGACACTCGGCGAAAAACGACCCCGGAGGCTTAGGCCGGAGTCTCCGGACCCTGACCAAAGACTCCGGCGTGTGAACACCGGAGTCTCCAGGAAGGAGACCCAGAGTCTCCGGGGCAGAAACACCAGCAACAAGTGATCTTCTGATTTTCACCTATAATCAAGATTAAACTGAGACACAGGGTTAGATACCTGAGTATTGACAACAAACACCCAAAAATACATTTTGCTAGAAGATGCTCTTTCAATCTCCCCCTTTTTGGTGTTTGATGACAATACAAAGGTTTAAGTAAAGATCAACCATACAGGGTGAGCTCCCCCTAGATGTGTGCAAGTTATATAAAAAAAACTTGATGCAAATGCACACATACTAGACACAAAGCTCCCCCTAAAATAGTGAACCACGATCATGTGCATGCTACATAGATAACAATATGAAGTAATAGAGCATGACTATTACATTAAAGCACATCACAAGTCTCACACCATATTAAGATAGGTACCACAACGACGAAGTTCAAATTTTAAAGAACTAAGTACTAGAAGAGAGCACAAGCATAGGCAACCGAAAGCTCAACACAAAAGAAATGCTTGTGCCCGACCCTTGCAAATCCCCGATAATCATGCTAATAGAACTCTTCTCCCCCTTTGGCATCGAGACACCAAAAAGGGGAAACGAGCGATGCTACACGTCCCAACAAGTCACTCGTCGTCGTCCTCGTCGTTGCCTTCATAGGAAGGATCTTCATCATCACGCATAGGACCCTTGCCATGACTGGAGGAGGATGGATAGTTGGGCTTGGACACTTCCTCAAAATCTCCCCATTGGAGTGAGCTGCCCATCTCTTTGTTCCAAGCACCATAGCTGAGAGTATCATCTGAGTCTGAAGGAGGATGCTCTGGAGGAGGAAGCTTGCGGATAGCACGAAGGTGTTCAACCATCAAACCTTGGTTGTGAGTGATATGCTTGTTCTGAATGTAGATGTTGTGCTGCTCTTTGCGAATATCCACTCCCATGCAAAGCATGGTCCTCTTGAACCAAGATAGTTTCTTGATCTCCTTGTTGACTTCTTCTTTGTTGCGAGAGGGAAAAGGCTGGTTGCTAGCATTCTTGCTCCTCCTCTTTGGTGGAGAAGGAGGAGCAGTCCGAGTCACTTCAATCTCTTCCTCACCCTCTTCTCCTTCCTCATCCACATCATCCTCATCACCTTCCATGTCTTCATCTTCTTCATCTTCACTAGCGGAGGCAAAGGGTTCATTGGTCACTCCCGGTGCCGGTTTCTTTTGAGGCTTCACAGTTTTATGCTCAAACAACTTGGAGACGTCAACACAAAGAGTGTAGTTGGGAGACTTCCTCTTGATAAGCTTCATAACATATGGAGCATAGACTGGGGCTTTCTTGGAAAGAATACACTCATACATTTCCCGGTGGATGAAGTCCATGACGTCAATGGGTTGGACTTGAGCTTCTTCTCCTTTGCAAAAGACCTCATGAGAGTAGGCAAGTAGGTTGACCAAGCCACCACGAAGAGCATCCAAATTACCCGCACTTGGGGCAATGTTCTCACGGAACAAGCGGAGAAGAATGTTGTATCTAGTCCTCAAACCATAGGCCTCCCCAACGACAATCTTCTTGCCTTCTTCCGCGGCAGCTTTTGTGAGCTTACCATAGAGGGGAGCAAGCGCCTTCTTATTGTAGGCAACTCCGGAGAGGTGCATCCTTGCACCACTTGGCACATGGTTCCCACTGAATGGGTAACCAAGCACTTCTGCAAACTCAATGAAGTTGGATTTGATAACTTGATCACCGGTCATCCATGTCATGGGAAGCTCTTCTCCATCTCCAAACACAAGTGTTGCAAAGAATTGGTGTACAAGGAGAATGTTGTAATCTTGCTTGAGTTGCATGAGCGGGTGTAGACCAAGCTTTTCAGTGATCCACAAAGCTTCCTTGAAGTAATCATTCTTGTGAAGATGCTCAAAATCAATCACCTTCTGAGGGCAAACCTTGTGGGTGAGGTTGGCATAGAGCTCGGTGCAAATCAGTTCTTGCTCCCTTCGATGAAAACAGTGGTCATTGGTGTTCCTTGGCAACTCATACATCTCCCTCTTCCTCATATCAGCAAAATCGGGAAGTGACATGCCCCTGAGTGTTGGCAAGTTATCAAACTTGGCCTTTTTGGCCCTTTCTTCCTTAGCCAGCTGAGCTAGACGAGCTTTTTCCCTCAGAGCATCCCTAGCAACTTCTGCAGCACTCTGTCTTTCCACATAGCAATCCTTTGCCGGATCATAGTCAAAGGTGTGCTTCCTCGGGATACGCTTGCGACGACCACCTGCACTACTACCTGTGAGGGAAATGGCACGAAGTAGCAAGAGAAAAGTCAAAAACATGCTCAGAGAGAAGGAACTAGCAGCTTGTGGAGCCAAAACAACAAAAAAAGATCTACACCGGAGTCTCCGGTGCCTGACCCCGGAGTCTCCGGCCATTAAAGGGCGGAGACTCCAAAGTATCCGGGGTTTGAACCCCGGAGACTCCGGGCAACTCGAGGGCAGGCAGAGGAGGCATGGGGTAGCTCAAGAATTTGCACTAGATCGATTCCACAGGTTGCTAGAGACTCAAATTGCCGAACTAACAGCATCCCATGAGCAGAAACTAGCAAACACTTCCAATCCCTTAAATCTAGGAAAGCTAGATGGGAGGAGGAGGAGATTTACCAGAGGGCTCCATGGAATGGCAAGCAATCCGGAGAAGAAGGTCTCCGGGAGCTTGAGGAGGAGAATGGCCGGCGGCAAGCGGCGGATCCGGGGCCGGGGTGGCGCCCGACGGCGACTTGGTGAAGGCGGCGGCGCCCCTGGGAAGTTTGAGGGAAGGGGGTGAATGAGGGAACCGTTGAGGTTTCCCTCACCCCGACCCTCTTTGATCCAGGGAGAAACCGCTTGGACCGGAGTCTCCGGGGTTGGTCACCCGGAGTCTCCGGCCACCAGACACCGGAGTCTCCGGGGTGCAAAACCCGGAGTCTCCGGCCTGCCTTGACCAGATCACACAGCTATAAATTTGAGCATGTTTCTTCGAAAGATGAAGTGGTTTCAGATGAAAGGGATAGGCTTGGGTCAGAAAGAGGTCACTGAGTGGTACTTAGTGTTCAAGTTTGCAAAAATGCAAATAAAACTCAATTAAGGCCAAACATGAACACATTCCCATTAAAAGGCAAAAACATGCAAATGAGGTGCAACTGGGAACAAACCTCCACATAGGAGGTCGGTGGCCGAGGCCACCATGTTTGAGTATAACGGTATGGCACCGCGAAGATATATCTTGGGCCCAAAACCAAAACTCATCAATTAAGCTCAAAATTGCCACAAATGACAAGATAGAACAATTTGCTTACTATCGGCATAATGGGGGGAGGGATAGTCCAATTTGTTAGGACCGCACTCCCCCTATTTCCATGCCCACATCTAGAGCAACACACAAGTTAGAGTATGGGAGTAAATGCACCTAGCTCAAGCCACATTGCTTGAGTCAATGATATTTAGTTCATGCCTCAATTCCCGGAATCTTGCTTCATCAAGAGGCTTCGTGAATATATCGGCAAGTTGCTCATTGGTGCCAACATAAGATAGATCAATATCTCCACGGTTGACATGATCCCGAATGAAATGATGACGAATCTCAATATGCTTCGTCTTGTTGTGTTGCACCGGGTTGTGAGCGATCTTGATTGCACTTTCATTATCACATAGAAGAGGCACTTTGTCAAAAATGACACCGTAATCCTTCAAAGTTTGCCTCATCCATAAGAGTTGTGCACAACAACTAGCCGCGGCTACATATTCGGCTTCGGTGGTAGAGAGAGATACACAATTTTGTTTCTTAGATGACCAACACACCAACGACCTACCAAGAAATTGGCAGGCCCCGGAGGTTGATTTCCGTTCCACTTTGTCTCCCGCCCAATCCGAATCCGAGTAACCTACAAGATCAAAACTTGCTCCCTTTGGATACCAAAGACCAAAGTTAGGGGTATTCACTAAATATCGAAAGACTCTCTTGACCGCCACTAAGTGGCTTTCCTTTGGTGCGGCTTGAAAACGTGCACATACTCCCACACTTAACATAATGTCCGGTCTAGATGCACATAGGTAAAGCAAGGAACCAATCATAGATCTATAGAGTTTTTGATCCACTTCTTTACCATTAGGATCGAGATCAAGATTAACCTTTGTTGGCATGGGAGTCTTTGCACCTTTGACTCCTATCATCTCGAACCTCTTGAGCATGTCTTGGGTATATTTGGCTTGGTTCACAAAAGTCCCTCCCTTCAATTGTTTAACTTCAAATCCAAGGAAGAACTCCAACTCCCCCATCATAGACATCTCAAACTTGTCGGTCATGAGCTTGGCAAACTCATTATTGAAAGCTTTGTTAGTAGAACCAAATATAATATCATCAACATATATTTGGCAAATGAAAAGCTCCCCATTGACCTTCTTAGTAAAAAGAGTGGGATCGATCACCCCAATTTCAAAACCACGATCAACCAACAACTCTTTAAGGTGCTCATACCACGCACGTGGGGCTTGTTTGAGGCCATAGAGTGCCTTATCAAGTTTGTAAACGTGGTTAGGAAACTTAGGGTTTTCGAAGCCCGGGGGTTGCTTCACAAAAACCAATTCATTTAAGGGACCGTTGAGAAATGCACTTTTAACATCCATTTGTTGAAGTTTAAAGTTATGATGTGATGCATATGCAAGTAAGATGCGAATGGATTCAAGACGGGCAACGGGAGCGAAAGTTTCACCAAAGTCAATACCCTCAACTTGGGAGAAACCTTGAGCCACCAATCTTGCCTTATTACGAATGACTATGCCATTTGCATCTTGCTTGTTCTTGAAGATCCACTTGGTCCCAATGACATTACGGCAATCTTTAGGCCTTTCTACTAGAGTCCACACATTGTTGCACTCGAAGTTGTTGAGTTCATCATGCATGGCATCAAGCCAATCCGGATCCTCAAGCGCCTCATAAACTTTCTTGGGTTCTACACAAGAGACAAAAGCATGATGAGAGCAAAAGTTAGAAAGTTTCCTCCTAGTGGAGACACCTTTACGAACACTCCCAACCACATTTTCCAAGGATATGCTTCTTCGTCGTAGAATGGACTCAAGCTTCTTCTCATGGCGAGTGCGAGCCTCAAGAGGAGATTCTTGAGAGACTACTTGATCATCTTCATGATCACTGTTCTGGTCCTCGCCATGACCATCAAGTGGATTGCCTTGATCATCAAGTGGCCCATAGCCACGGAATTCCGAAGGATCTTCATCAAAGGCTTGATCACCCCCGGAGACTCCGGTATCCATACCCGAAGACTCCGGTATAGGCCGGAGAGTCCGGACCACAGGGGCCGGAGACTCCGGGCAAGATTGCTCGGTGGGATGATCTTGAGGTTGAGGGTGTGCAGCTTGTCTTTGGTCAATGTCCTGTGTGTGTTCAGCAGGTGAAGGCTCCACATGTGTAGAGCATTGTCCTTCTCCTTCGGCCAAAAGGTGTCCCTCAATGGGCCAGAAGAATCCGACACCCATTCTTCTTATGGCTTGGGGAGGAATTTCGTCACCTACATCACGAACACAACTTTGTCCTACAAAGGAACCATTATCCTCATCGAACCTCACATTACAAGTTTCTATAACATGCCCGGTGGACTTGCTATAGATCCTATAGGAATGTGAGTCCGTGGAGTAACCAACAAAGATACCCTCTAATGCTTTAGAATCAAATTTTGACAAACGAACACCTTTCTTGAGATAGAAACACTTACAACCAAATACCCGGAAGTACATGATGTTGGGCTTTTGCCCGGTAAGAATTTCATATGGAGTCTTGTTCAAGTTCTTGCGGAGATAAAGCCGGTTGGTGGCATGGCATGCGGTATTAATAGCTTCGGCCCAAAAGTTGTATGGAGACTTGAACTCCGCCAACATAGTTCTTGCCGCATCCATGAGAGTACGGTTCTTCCTCTCGGCAACTCCATTTTGTTGCGGGGTATATGCAGCGGAATATTGATGTTTGATACCCGCATCACTAAGAAACTCATTTAGGGAGTAGTTCTTGAACTCGGTGCCATTGTCACTTCTTATAGTCAATATGGTGGTATTGAATTGACGCTCAACTTCGGTGGCAAAGTCTTTGACGGTTTGTTGGGTCTCACTCTTGAATTCAAAGAAATAAACCCAAGTGTATCTTGAATAGTCATCGACAATTACCAAGCAATATTTCTTGCCACCAAGACTTGCATAAGTGGGAGGTCCAAAGAGATCCATGTGAAGGAGCTCCAAGCACCTCTTGGAAGAGATAATAGTCTTGCTCGGATGACTTGTTTCATGCATCTTTCCTTCAATACATGCCCTACAAACACGATCTTTGGCAAAAGAAACATCCTTTAGTCCGAGTATGTGGCCGTTGGTGTAGAGATTTTGCAAAGCTCTCATATTGACGTGGGCTAACCGGCGATGCCAAAGCCATCCCATGTCGGCCTTAGCAATTAGGCATATCGCGGCCGTAGTGGGTTTCTCCGAGAAGTCCACCACATACAAGCCATTTTCGACATACCCAACAAAGGCAACCTTGAGAGACTTACTCCACATGACGACCACAATATCAACATCAAAATATGTGGCATAGCCCATAGTAGCAAGTTGATGAACGGAAAGTAGATTATAACCAATGGTTTCGACAAGCATGACATTCACTAGGGACACGTCCGGAGTGATCACCACCTTACCGAAACCAAGTACCTTAGAGGATGAATTATCACCATATGAGACCGTGACATTTGAAGTATTGGGCTTTAGATCTTCCACAATATTTTTGCTTCCGGTCATGTGGCTTGTGGCACCACTATCAATAATCCATTTTACTCCTCCGGAAGCAATGTCCTACAAGAGATTAATTCTTGGTTTTAGGTCCCCATCTTTGAATGGGTCCTCTTTTGTTAGTCACAAGAATCTTAGGTACCCAAATAGCATATTCAATGAAACCATTATGGGGACCAACATATTTAGCATAGACATCACCATAATAGTCCCTAAGAAGAACATAATGAGGATTATATTTTCCTGCAAAATTATTATGAGAAGGGCCGGAGACTCCGGTCTTTGGGGGCAGAGACTCCGGGGTAGATGAACTTACCGGAGACTCCGGAGCCTTTGACCCGGAGACTCCGGTCTCCTCGATTTTCTTCTTTCCATTCAGCTCCTCCCACTCCTCCTCGGTGTAACAAATATCAAAGGGGACATGAGGAGTAGGAGCAGCAGCAGGCTTTGTCTTCTTCTTGTTCTTCTTCTTCTTTGAGGACTCGGCCACCAAACAAAGATCCCCTTTCTTTGAGGACTCGGCAACAAAACCGAGGCCCTCCTTTCCTTTGTACAATCTTTGATTGTTTAAGAGATCATTGAGATTCTTCTCTCCTTGAATGCAAGTGGCAAGGCCCTTAGCAAGATCGGCCTTCAACCTATTGTTCTCCTCAATGATATCACTATGATCACAAATAGAGTTAGAAGAACAAGGAACTTCAATAACTTGCATTGGGGGAACTTTAGATTGTTCAATAGTTAGTTGAATTTGAAGTTGTTCACGAATCTTGGTGAGATGAGAGAATTTGCCCTCCAAAGCCTTGTGAGCTTCTTCAAGCTTCTCAAACTTCTCACGAAGATCATTATGACCAACGTCAAATTCAACTTTCTCCTTTTTAAGCAACTTGACCATAGCAAGGGCATGGTCACGTTCTTTAGTGAGTTTTGACAAGATTAGATTATGAGACTCTTCTAGTCCCAACAATTTCTCCTCTAAAGAGACTCTCAAGTTTTGCTCTTCTTCGAGCTCAATTGATAGAGAGCCAATATCATCGGCGGCTAATCTTTCCAACTCCTCCTTCTCCTTGATGGTGTCATGGGCATCACCAAGTTCACACATTAGTGTCTCAACATATACCTTGGTTGGCCCCTTCATGTTAGCAAGAAAATCATCACAAGAAACTAGTTCTTTCTTAATCTTAAGAATACTCACATCATCCAAAGAGGTAGTATTGGAATGTGATGATGAAGGAGTAGGTGATGAGGTTACCTCCGAGGCCTTAGCCATAAGACACTTGTGAGTGGTGATGATGGCGTTCTCATTTAGTGAGTTGAAGAGGGATGTAGGTGGTGTGGAGACAATGGCAATGGCGGCCACTTCTCCATTCTCTTCATCAACGGAGTCATCATCATCGGACTCGGAGTCATACTCCTCATGAACCACCAATACCCTTTCTCCTTTCTTCTTGTTGTCCTTGTTCCCATGTTTCTTGGATGGGTAGAACTTTGATGACCGGCGCTTGGGGACGAGCCGACCCTCATTGTCTTCCTTGTTCTCATAAGGACATTCGGCGATGAAGTGCTTGATTCCTCCACAATTGTAGCAATGCCTCACTTTAGAGTCACCACCTTTTCTTGGAAAGGATTTGAACTTGTATCCCTTCGTCTTGTGCTTGTTGGCATCCCAAAAGGCATTTGCATTGAGAGCCAAGTGTTCATGAAGTGCAAACTTGAGATCTTTCGGAGACCAACACTCTTCTTCATATATTTCTTCTTCTCCTTCTCCTTGCTTGGACACCACCTTGGCCTTGAGAGCAAGATTGTGAACTCCTTGTCCGGCAAGGACACGGGCTCTAGTTTCTTCCGCGTTCTTCTTCAAGATAGACAAGGCGGTGGACTCACAAAGAACTTCATTTGAGGTCATACTCCCAAAATCCGGTCTTGAACGGATTATCTCGGATCGCATGGGTTCTCTTGGGTTGATGGAGGTGATGAACATACGCTTGATATAGTCATCACCATTGACTTTGCACCCAAACCCGGTCAAGGCCGTTGCAAGAGCCAAGATCCTTTGGTACATCTCACCGGGAGTCTCATTATCACGCATAATGAAATCCCTTTCTTCACTTTTGAGCTCATCAAACTTGGAGGACCGAATACTTTCATTCCCAATGAAGAGCATAGTGAGATAGTCCCATACTTCCTTGGCGGTGTTCAAGTTGTTGATGTGTACCGCATGAGTATCCGGTACGGCTTGTTGAAGGAGATGCTTGGCGGTGGCATTGAGTTGCTCATCAACTTCTTCCCTTCTGGTCAAATTGAGAGGATCATGAGGTGCAAAGCCATTTTGTATGACCCTCCACAAATGAGTAGAAGAGCTAGAAATATGAGATTTCATTAGTCCTTGCCATTTAATAAAATTGCGAGAATCAAGCTTAGGAGGGGAACCCATGTTGTTAATGTGTGGCATAGGATAATGGACCGGCGGAGGTGAGTAAGTGTTAGGGGGCGGAATGTTAGCACCCTTTGCCGGACCATCATCTTCCTTAGGAGGGTCACCTTTGTTTTCGGCGGAGGTGGAGCCATTGTTAGGTGACTTCACCTTAGCCAAGGAGAGTTCCACACTAGGTGTGGTGTTTAGGTCGGTGGGCCCGGAAGGTTTTCTTCCAAAATATTCCTCAAACATAGCCTTCATCTCCAATCTCATAGTGGTTTGCATTGTGTTCAAGGACGCCAAATGCTCCTCACGAGAGATTGAAGAGGAAGAGATAGATGGAGGATTATCCTCGGGAGGAGTTTCTTTATTCTTATCCCCTTCCATGGTCGCTCAAACTCTTAGGCGGTTAAGCCCGAATAAGAGACCACGCTCTGATACCAATTGAAAGGATCGTATGAGCGACTAGAGGGGGGGGGGTGAATAGGAGCTACCCAATAATTTTAATTCTTTTCAAGTTAAGGCTAGACACGAAGGTAAATTCTCTAGATGTGACACTAAGTGAATTTACCTAGAGTGACAAGCAAGCTAGCAATAACAATATAAGTAAAGGCACAAGTAAAGGATAGAGGTCACCGCAATGAAGACACGAAGACACGAGGATGTATTCCCGTAGTTCCTTCCTTGTTACGGGAAGTACGTCTACGTTGGAGAGGTGTGGTGCCACAAAGGCCACCAACGCCACAAAGGCTCACCCTATTCTCCGGTGAACAAGCCACAAAGGCGAGTTCACGCTCCACTAAGCGATGCCCTTGAAGGCGGCACGACACCTTTACACAAAGTATTGGGGCAAGCTCCACAACTCAATTGGAGGCTCCCAATAGGCCCACCAAGCTCTTACACACAAAGTCAAGCTTGGGGGACGGCTTCTTCCGGCTAGAAATCCGATGAATCACACAAGTAACAAGCCCCTCAACAAAGAGAGGGGGGAAATCAAATCGCCTTGGTGGAAGTGTAGATCTAGGTCTTCTCCCTCAAATCCCAAAAGGGCTTTGAGTTCTATTGGCTAGGGAGAGAGATCTTGAGCTTTGAAGCTTTGGAGCAATGGTGGAGAGAGAGTGGAAGCCGCAGTCCAGTCTTGAGGTGGAAGAAGACTATTTATAGTCCAAGCCGAGGACTAGCCGTTGCTGCCTTTTTAGGCCGGAGACTCCGGGGTCCAGAGCCCGGAGTCTCCGGGGTAAGTCGACAAGGCCGGAGTCTCCGGGCCAGAGACACGCTTCTGAAAAGCTTCCGCCCAGAGTCTCCGCCCCCATATCTGGGACGAGCGACACTCGGCGAAAAACGACCCCGGAGGCTTAGGCCGGAGTCTCCGGACCCTGACCAAAGACTCCGGCGTGTGAACACCGGAGTCTCCGGGAAGGAGACCCAGAGTCTCCGGGGCAGAAACACCAGCAACAAGTGATCTTCTGATTTTCATCTATAATCAAGATTAAACTGAGACACAGGGTTAGATACCTGAGTATTGACAACAAACACCCAAAAATACATTTTGCTAGAAGATGCTCTTTCAAGCGGGATGGCATGGTGATGGTGGAGATGAAGGTGCTGGTGATGGAGATGATGATGATGATGATCCCGATGATGTCCAGTGCGATGGTCATGACGATGGCGACGATCTCCCCTCTCCGAGAAGGAATTTCCCCGGCAGATTTCTCCCTGCCGGAGAGCTTTTCTCTCTCTGGTGTTTTCTGCCCCGCAGAGGCGGCTGCGTCTAACTCTGAGCCCCCCCTTGACTTAGGTTTTCAGGGATGATGAAGTACGCGAAGGGGCGAGACCAGAAGTGGGCCAGGGTGGCCTCACACAGGGCTGGCGCGGCCAGGGGTCAGGCCGCGCCACCCTGGCATGAGGGCCCCTCCTGGCTCCTCTCGACTCCTCCTTCTGGCTTACCGAGTCTTCTGGGAAAATATAATTTCCTAGTATTTTTATGGACTTTTCCTGATCTTCAAAATATGGTCCCTTGATGGTCCTTTTTCCAGCAGAATCCTGACTCCGGCAGCAAATCCTCCAATGATCATCAAACATGTGAAAACAAAGGAAATAACATAAGTATCATATCTAAATATGAAATATATCAATGAATAATAGTAAATTATGATACAAAATAGTGATGCAAAATGGACGTATCAGTGGCGCAGAGCCTCCTGTTGCAGAAGGGGCACCTATAAATGCCTCGAGCAAAGTGGCGATCGTAATGGCCGGACTGCAGCCTCCTGAGGACGTGATGAGTCTTGGTGTGGAAGGACTCGTCGTCGCTGTTGACGTCGCTGCTCTGCACCTGTCACGTAGCACCAAAGATTAAAAAACACAGAATCAATTGCAGCGATGATGGAACAGAGAGTGAACAAAAGATCATGCATGATAATATGGGCACGAAAAAAAGAGGTAGCCTCAGTTACATTGGACACACTTATATCCAAGATTTGAGTCAGTGAACCAAAGATCATGCATAACAAATTTGTACACACCAATTGTTCACTGACCAAACCTTGAATCAATTTGTGCCCAAATATTCATCATCATCGGCACAAATTAATCGGATGGGATTGATTACTCATGACGAGGGGCTAACTCGACAAATGTCCTAGATGAAGGACTTAGGATCGGGGAGATAGGGTGTCGGATGAACTCGAAGGTAAAGTTAGTCGAAATAGGTATGCGTCGAAAGTAAACTTGGGTGTTTAACCTGGCTTGCTTTCAATCTGGCCTACACCGTCCCCTCCTGGCCCCTTTATATATGTGGCCAGGTCTCGAGGATCGGGTAGGGTCCGATACAGATTACAATATCGACATACGATAGGAACTCGTATTCGACTATCATTACAATTGGGCCTAGCTATATGGGCCTTAGGGGTACTCAACTAACGGGCTCTATTAACTATACCCTTGTCAGTAGCCCCTGAGATTCTACCAGAATTGAAGATTCGGGTTGAATCTCTAATCTTTAAATCTTCGACTTGATCAATTCTTCGACTTCTTCTTATCTTCAAATCTTCAACCTGGTCTTTTGACTTATTTTCATGATATTCTTTCGCAAGGGGTTTTGATGAACAAGCCTGACAACTCTGAAGGATCAAGAGGTCAGTTAACTGCCGGAATAGATACTTGTCACCTACTTCAAATTCAATCCCCTTGGACTTGAATTCGGGATACCGGTCAAACCCACTCTTTTGCCGCATTTAGGACTTACAAAGAATGAATCCCAGTGATTCTCAGGGTACCCAGTGCGTCCACCAGGATTTTCTTCGCGTCGTAGACACGGATACATACCAGCAGAGCGCATCCATGTGCGTATACCAGGCCACATAGGATGGATCCCGGGGTCTTACCTTCATGATAAATCACAGCATTCGAGTTTCGTTGCGATAACGCAACTCGAGAATCTTATGTCGCAGCCAAGTTTTTGACTGATAAAATCAAAGAATTTCGGACTTTAAATTAACTTCTTTGCTCCCGATGGGAGTAATCTCTTTGTATTTCGTCGACTATGTAGTCGAAGTTTGTATGACAATCTTTCTTCATCTGCACTATTGATTATCTCATCCTCTATTTGGTGCGCGCTCAGCGCTCCCGATGGGAGTAGCCCCCGAGGCTATGTTTGGATACTTGTAGTCAAGCATAGGCTCAAAGTTCAGTTCTTCTTCCTCCTGTTATCGTCTACTATTTGCAAGCCCCCGAGTCCAAGTCGAGGTTTTCATATCGTGCGACCACAGTCTCCTCTTCTTTTTTTCTCGTTGGTATTATCGTCTGCTGTGTGCAGAATTTAACTCCTATTGTAAAATATGTTTACGGGCCTTGCTTTAGCACGGGGGCCCGATAACACATGCTTATAAATAAAGCACCTTCTGGCAAGGGTAAAAACCCTAATCAAATTCCTCCTCCGCCGCATCATCTTCTCCCTCCATCTAGGGTTTTCCTAGCCTTTTCCTTTGTCCACATGGCTGATGCAGATGGTTCCCGTCTGAACCTTGGCTCTCCGGTGGCGCCGCGAGGTCGAGGTCGCCCTCGTGGAAGCAAGAACAAGAACAACGCAACTCCGACCGCCGCAGGGTCGTCACTGGCTGTTCCGGCCAAGCGTCGTCCCGGTCGCCCACCTGGGAGCACAAACAAGCCCAAAGTGACTGGCGGTGTCCCAGGTCCGAGCGCTCCTCCTCCTGCTGCTCCCGCTGCTCCTCCCAGAATCTTTTCTTTCTTTTGCATTGCTATGGCGCAGTGCCGTGAGATTCAGCGCTTGCCGCTGAATTTTACCAAGTTCATGGATGGGCGAGAACTGCAAGAAGCAGTTCTCCGTGAACAATCTGACAGTGGGACTCCATACGAGGTGGAGGTTTGGTATGATGGCGACGGCGAGCAGTACTTGAGGGGTGGCTGGTCACAATTTGCAGAAGACCATGACATCCACCAAGGCTTCTTCATGGCCTTTGACTTCCACATCGGCACGTCGAAGTTCGACGTGAAGATCTATGACGGCACCCAGTGCCAGAAGAAGTACGAAGCTGAAGTTCACTTCCATTAGGATCTTCTTTTTATGTAATTTCGCTTGACAATGTCCTTGCCGCCGTGTTATCTGTAATGAATATTCGTACTCTACTTTGATGGTTTTGCTAGTACCATGAAAACAAGTCACTGTTCTGAGGTATGCTTGAGATATATCGGGTTCTTTGCAAACCAAATTGTTTGAATATTATCGGGTTGTCTGCACAACCTTTATAGTAAAAAAGGTCTCCATGTCGCGATAGAAATTTCGTTCGTACGACCCGAGGGCTGAAGCCCCCGAGCGGAGAAGTACAAATACTTGTACAATTTTGTCGAGTTTAACCCAAAGAACCCGACCTATGGCCTCATGTTCTAGGTTCAGAAGGTTAACTCGAGTTTAATGATACCACTAGATTTATTCTATGCGTAAAAACATCGTAGCTGCTCCGCATTCCACGGATTACTCTCGTCTTTTCCTGTCTTCTTGTCTTGTAGTCGATATGCTCCTCCTGGAATTACTTCTGTGACGATGTAGGGTCCCACCCAAGGGGACTCCAATTTGCCATGACTGTCTTGCCTGAGTCGCAAAACTAGGTCTCCCACTGATACGTCTCCAACGTATCTATAATTTTTGATGCTCCATGCTTGTTTTTACACCATTTGCCTACTGTTTCGTTACACTTCGTGGCACTTTTATGCATTTTCCGGAACTAACCTATTAATAAGTGCCACAGTGCCAGTTTCCTGTTTTCTGCTGTTTTTGTGTTTCAGAAGTGATACACAGGAAATATTATCGGAATTGGACGAAACAAGTTCCAGAAGTCTTATTTTTCCCGGGAGCATCCAGACATCCGAAGAGAGGAAGGAGAGGGGCCACAGGCCACCCTCACATAGGGCTGGCGCGGCCCAGGCCCTGGCCGCGCCACCCCTGTGTGAGGAGGCCTGGGGCCACCCCTGATATCACCCCTTCACCTATAAGAAGCCTCAGGACGGAAAACCCTAGGGGATTTGGCAATTTTCCAGAAAGAGTTCCGCAGTTCCGCCACCGCCACCGACGAATTTCGGGGGACAGAAGTCTCTGTTCCAGCACCCTGCCGGGATGGGGAAGTGCCCCCGGAGCCATCTCCATCGATCTCCATCGCCGTCTTCGCCGTCTTCATCGACCTCACCGCCATCTCCATCAACCTTGCTGTCTCCTATGATGAGGAGGGAGTAGTTCATCCTCGGGGCTGAGGGCTCTACCGGTAGCTATGTGGTTCACCTCTCTCTCCCATGATGTGATCTTTATGTGATCGTGAGCTTTGTATCATGTTGAACAAGTAGATGTTATTATTCAGATATTATGCTACTCCTATGCTTAATTATTACAGTGTACTCTAGTGATGTTATTAAAGTAATCTATTCCTCCTGCCATGGTGTAATGGTGACAGTGCGTGCATCGTGGTGGTACTTGGTTTAGGCTATGATCGTGATCTCTTGTGGATTATGAGAGTAATTATTACTATGATAGTATTGAGTGATCTATTCCTCCTTTCATGGTGTAATGTTGACAGTGTGTGCACCGTGTTAGTACTTGGTCTAAGTTGCAATGATTTCTATCTTGAATTGTGATCTGATTTGGATGTCTCTATGAGTGGTGTTTGTCAAGTACTTGATGAACTTTAAGGGGTGCTTCTATAGCCACTACGCAATGATTAGTGTTATTCAATAGGAGAGTAATTCAGAGTACCATAGTGGAGAGAAGTTATTTATTTGTTCATTCATGTTATATTGTTGGGAGTGTGTCCACTAGTGAAAGTATGATCCCTAGGCCTTGTTTCCAAGCTTTGCACACCATTTACTTGCTATTTTGTTACTTGTTTGCTCGCAGCGATATTTATTTCACATCATGTTTGCTACTTATAATCATCTATACCACTTGTATTTCACTATCTCTTCGCCGAACTAGTGCACCTATACATCTGACAAGTGTATTGGGTGTGTTGGGGACACAAGAGACTTTCTGTATCGTAATTGCAGGGTTGCTTGAGAGGGATAGCTTTGACCTCTTCCTCCCTAAGTTCGATAAACCTTGGGTGATCCACTTAAGGGAAACTTGCTGCTGTTCTACAAACCTCTGCACTTGGAGGCCCAACAAGTGTCTACAAGAATAGAAGTGCGTAGACATCAAGCTCTTTTCTGGCGCCGTTGCCGGGGAGGTAAGGTAAAAGGTACTCACATCCTTTGGCTGCTAAGTCTTTTAGTTGCTGGTGAGTGCTCGAAGTTATTTCCTTTAGATTCTGCAATTACATCTTTTTGTTTCCTGTTTTTATTTTTACTAGTTAGGCTTAATGGAAAACAAAGAGTTCTGTAGTCTTTTTCCTGAGTTTAAATATGAAGTGTTTGAAGAGAAAATTGAAAAAACTTTGGAGCTTAATTTTCATGCTAATAGTGTCATTAGTACGAATGCTTTGAATACCGTTATTGCTAATGCTATAGAAAAGTCTAAGCTTGGGGAAGCTGGTTTTGTTGAGTATGATATTTTTAGTCCCCCAGCTTTAGTGGAGAAAGTTTGCTCTGATGATATTTTATCTCCCATATGTGATGTTTCTAATGATGCTTGTGCTCCTCATCCTTTTAAAATACCTATGAAGATTGTTGAACGTGTTAGGGATAACTGCTATTTAGGTGATGGAACTATCCATCCTGGTGATCATTTGCTCTTTATACATGAATTATGCGAGTTGTTCCAGTGTGCAGGTATTTCGATGAACCAAGTTAAGAAGAAGCTATTTTCTTTATCACTGAAAGGCAGAGCTGAGGAATGGTATCGGCTGCTTGAAGATGGTCCATCTGTTGGCTGGGAGGAAATTGTACCTCTCTTTTATTCTAAATTCTATCCTCCAAGTGAGATTCATAAAGATCGTAATCAGATATAAAATTTTTGGCCTCATGAGGGAGAAAGCATTGCCCAAGCGTGGGGAAGATTGAAGTTACTAATGCATAAATGTCCTATTCATGATCTTCCCCGTAATATTGTTATTAATAATTTTTATGCAAGGCTTTCAGGATATTACAAGGACTATCTAGATGCATGCTTTGATGGGTCTTTCACAAGCAAGGATGTCGACACCAAGTGGGGTCTGCTTGAGACAATTCAAAACAATGTTGAAGGTTGGGATAGCGACAAAGGTAAAGGATCAGGTATGAATTACGAGTTTGATTGCATTAAGTCTTTTGCTGAAACTGCTAATTTTCAAGAGCTTAGTGCTAAATATGGTCTTGATCCTCAAATTATGGTTGATTGCTTTAAAGCCTTTGCTTCCCATATGAATGTTCCTAAAGGAAATGGGGACGTGTATCATGAACCTTTTAAGGACACTTGCATAGAAAGTGATATTGTTATTGATGATTGCAATAAACATGCTCAAACTTCTAAAAGTCCTATTTCTTATAAGCATGTTAATTTTTGTGGAGTACATAGACCTTGTGAACAGAATTACAACAAGGAAGATTATTGCATCACCCACGCAAATGAAGAAACCAGTATGTGGCTCAAGGATCTAGATGTGCTTGGTGAATGGGTTTGTGAGCTTTATCCTTTTCTTTGTGAATTTTGCGGTGAAAAGGGGCACTTTAATTTTCAATGCCCAATTAATCGAACAAGTATCGCAGATTTATATTGTGATGATAAGATTACTTTCAATCAGTATGATGAGCTTACTTTGTTTTTGAATTGTGAAGAGATATCTAGAAAGATTGCTTTGGTAGACATGAATGATGTTGATCTTAATAGCACCCTTCGTGGTTGCCATCTCTATTGTGCTAAAGATTGCCTCGCAAATACTTACTTACAAGATCTTATTAAACATGATGTTTTGCCAAGCTATGATAGGACTAATAGATGTTTCGATCTTATTAATAGAAAGGAGGAATCCTCCAAAGTTTCTTCTGTTGTTTCTGTCAGCAAGCCAGATTATGTGGAGAAGATGCCTTTCCCTCCTAAAGAATATGTGGAGAAGATGCCCTTCAAGTCTCTCCCTCCTAAAGGAGAGAGTAAGAAGAGTAAGAAGAAGAAGAAGAAGAGGAGTAAGAGGCGAGAGGACACGGTATCTTCCCCTAAGCGTTATGATCCTGCTATAGATTATGATAATTCTGATTGGGATGATGTTCCTATGCCTGTTACCTATGTTAGTGATCATGATTGGGAAAAGCACTCTACTTTTGATATTGAAAATCTTTTTGGTACCAATTCTAAGGTTAATAATTGTTGTACCATTAGTGCTATCCATGTTCCTTCTTATGATGATATGTTTGATGAGTATGCTTTGCGACATAGTAGTTCTCTAGCTTGTGATGATGGGTATAATATTTTCAGTTCACCTACTTTTGAGGAGAAAAATAGTTATGATTACAATATGCCTCCTGTTTTTGATGATTATGGTGATGAGAATAATTATTCTGTTGAATCTGCTCCTACTACTATTGTTCATGTAGGGAGTATTAATCCTTTTATGCATGTGGCTCATGATAGGGATGCTTTATGTGATAGTTATATTGTTAGTTCTATTCATGATGCTACTGAAAGTTACTATGAGAGAGGGAAACATGGTTTGATGGATCTCAACAATATTGAGTTTTCCCTCTTTATGTTGCAATTCTTGAAGTTGTACTTGTTTTGCCTTCCTATGCTTTTTGCTTTGCGCTTTTATGACTTGTCTCTTTACAAGACTATTTTTCATAGGAAGTGGTTTAGATTTAAATGTCTTTCATATCTGCTTTTTGATGCTCTCTATTGCTTTAAGTTCCTATATGGCGCCTTTGTCTCAAGCTCTCATATGGCGCCCACATGAGCATCTTTGCAAATTACTGCGCCTAGCTCAAAGGCGTTAAAGAAAAGCACTCTTGGGAGATAACCCATTGTTTATTTTCAGTACTTTTTCTTTTATTTGAGTCTTGGAAGTTATTACTACTGTAATAACCGCTCCTTATCCTTTTTATTTCGTTTTTGTGCCAAGAGAAGCCTCTAATTCGAGTGAGGTAAAGATTTGGGGATGTTGCTGTCCTGAAACTGTTTTCGGTGCTGCACCGTAAAAATTCGTGAACATTCTATGTATATCTTTTGGACCTGCGATTTCTTGTGCATATGCCCCATGTTATATCCAAACTTTTGTTAGTTGAACACTTTTTGATTTGAGCAACAGAAAACCCCTCAAAAATACGACCTTTGTCAGCTGTTCAATTTTGACAGATTTCTGCCAATATTTGTGTTTCCCACTTTATCGCTTTCTTTTGAGTTCTTTTGATCATGGAACTTTTAGGGAAGTTGCTACAGTAGTATATGCTTTATATGTGGTGGTTTTGTGTTGAAATCTGAAGCAAATAGAGGTTGATTATATGTTATGCTTGCACTAATGTTGCTAATAGAATTGTGTTTAGTTTTGTATGAAGGAAGTTTTCAAGTGTAGGGATTGGAGAATGATGAGATGAGTTGAAGAATGGAAAAAAGCTCAAGCTTGGGGATGCCCATGCATCACCCCAAGAAATATCCAAGAAGTACAAGCGTCAAAGCTTGGGGATGCCCCCGAGGCACCCCTTCTTCATCGGCAAAAATCAGGTCACCTTTCAAGACACTATATTTTTATTGCTTCATGCACTATGCATTTTTCTTGGAGCATCAGTTGTTTTTGTTTTCAGTATAAGTTTAGTTTAGTTTGCTGCAATAAATGGTTTGATCACATCATGTTGGTTTGGAGGGAGACATACTTCACTTTTCATTTGCCAAGAACACTCCGTTTTTCACTCTTATCGTTTCAACGAGTGTTCTCTTTTTC
Organism: Dactylis glomerata; assembly: GCA_007115705.1. NCBI lineage: Eukaryota > Viridiplantae > Streptophyta > Magnoliopsida > Poales > Poaceae > Dactylis > Dactylis glomerata. Next base: position 8,306,627 of record QXEO01000291.1, read on the forward strand.
TGCTACAACGTTTAGCTTGCATTTTTCGCCTTGATTTTTGTTCAGATCTTGCTTTATCTTTGCATCAAGGTGTATTTTTGCCTCTGATCTTTATTGGTTTTCATCAAAAGAGGTGTTTTATAAAAAGTTTGAATGGTGTTGGAAAGGAGAAAAAGCTTTATGCAAAAAAGTGGTACAAGAAGGAGCTTGTGTAGACTGCGGCCTAGTCTTTTTCATGTCATGCTTGATATCTTTTTGATAGTATGCTTAGTGGTTTTGCTATAGCATGACTTGTCTCAAATGACTAAGATTACTTAATGAGCCTTTGAAAAAATCATGCGTTGTTTTTATTGTATGGAAGCATTATTTTGGTTTTCTCCTTGATGCTTTATTTGGGTTGACTTTGCGCATGCTCACACATGTTAGACTCTTACAAAGTCGCCAATAGCCTTCATGATCATTTAGTTTTTGACTTTTGATGCCATCTTATGCTTCTTTTAATGTCGCTTTGTCGCTTTGCATGATTATGGCCATTATTGCTCTCTTAGTTGGTCGCTCCCAGTCTTTTGCTAGCCCTCACTTTGTACTGAGTATGAGCTCTACTCGTGCATCCAACTCCTAAAAACCAAGTTTGCCATTGTGTCCACTATAAATTCCTATGCATGGTATTTGTAAGCCATTCCAAGTAAATTTTCATGTGCTACCTTTGAAAAAAACCTTCAAAACACTTCTCGTTTTGTGACACTGTTTTCAGCTCATGGGGACGTAGTGGTCGGATTTGTTATCTTCCATATTGCTTATTCCAAAAAAGAAAAAAAAAGAAAAAATAGAAAAGAAAAAAGGCACTCCTCCATGGAATGTGAATGTTGGTGGGCACCCGATGGAATCGGTTAGCCATGGTTTGAGAAAGAAAAAAAGGTGGGGAGGAGTGCCAAGCTTTATAAAAGAGCACAAAAGTGCCAATCTCTCTCTCAAAAACTTGCTTCATTTTTGTATGGAAGATAGTAAGAACCCCATTGCCAGTCGTTGACAAAGACAACCACCTCTCAAAACCAATTTTTATCTCTCTGTTTTACAAATGAAAAATTCTAGCACATGTTTAATCGCTGCTTCCCTCTGCGAAGGGCCTTTCTTTTACTTTTATGTTGAGTCACCACCTTCTATCTTTATGCACCATTAAGAGAGCATAGTTGTCATTCTTAGTGTAATGTGCATTGTCCCAAAGTTTTCATTGATCGATTCATGATCATGGTTTCACTTATTCTCAAATTATTTGTATCTAGTCGCCCTCTTAAACTTGAAGGTGTCCTATGCATTTATGTTTTGCTCTCCATGAAGGACAAGCTGAAAACCATTTGTATGTTTTTCCTTATGATTTGAACACACGTTTGACTTTCATTGTTTCATTTTCATGATCTTTTGTTTGTGTTCATTTGCAGGTTTACAACATGGTTGCTAAGTTTCTTATTGTCAAGATTATATCTTTCATGTCCATGTTTTAAGTTCTTTGATCCCAGCTCACAATGCTTACATAGATGATCAAGATTGTGTAGGTGCATGTCACCTCAAAAATTATTTCTTTTGTTATCACTTACCTACTCGAGGACGAGCAGGAGTTAAGCTTGGGGATGCTGATACGTCTCCAACGTATCTATAATTTTTGATGCTCCATGCTTGTTTTTACACCATTTACCTACTGTTTCGTTACACTTCGTGGCACTTTTATGCATTTTCCGGAACTAACCTATTAATAAGTGCCATAGTGCCAGTTTCCTGTTTTCTGCTGTTTTTGTGTTTCAGAAGTGATACACAGGAAATATTCTCGGAATTGGACGAAACAAGTTCCAGAAGTCTTATTTTTCCCGGGAGCATCCAGACATCCGAAGAGAGCAAGGAGAGGGGCCACAGGCCACCCTCACATAGGGCTGGCGCGGCCCAGGCCCTGGCCGCGCCACCCCTGTGTGAGGAGGCCTGGGGCCACCCCTGACATCGCCCCTTCACCTATAAGAAGCCTCGGGATGGAAAACCCTAGGGGATTCGGCAATTTTCCAGAAAGAGTTCCGCAGTTCCGCCGCCGCCACCGACGAATTTCGGGGGACAGAAGTCTCTGTTCCGGCACCCTGCCGGGACGGGGAAGTGCCCCCGGAGCCATCTCCATCGATCTCCATCGCCGTCTTTGCCGTCTTCATCGACCTCACCGCCATCTCCATCAACCTTGATGTCTCCTATGATGAGGAGGGAGTAGTTCATCCTCGGGGCTGAGGGCTCTACCGGTAGCTATGTGGTTCACCTCTCTCTCCCATGATGTGATATTTATGTGATCGTGAGCTTTGTATCATGTTGAACAAGTAGATGTTATTATTCAGATATTATGCTACTCCTATGCTTAATTATTATAGTGTACTCTAGTGATGTTATTAAAGTAATCTATTCCTCCTGCCATGGTGTAACGGTGACAGTGCGTGCATCGTGGTGGTACTTGGTTTAGGCTATGATCGTGATCTCTTGTGGATTATGAGAGTAATTATTACTATGATAGTATTGAGTGATCTATTCCTCCTTTCATGGTGTAATGTTGACAGTGTGTGCACCGTGTTAGTACTTGGTCTAAGTTGCAATGATTTCTATCTTGAATTGTGATCTGATTTGGATGTCTCTATGAGTGGTGTTTGTCAAGTACTTGATGAACTTTAAGGGGTGCTTCTGTAGCCACTACGCAATGATTAGTGTTATTCAATAGGAGAGTAATTCAGAGTAGCATAGTGGAGAGAAGTTATTTATTTGTTCATTCATGTTATATTGTTGGGAGTGTGTCCACTAGTGAAAGTATGATCCCTAGGCCTTGTTTCCAAGCTTTGCACACCGTTTACTTGCTATTTTGTTACTTGTTTGCTCGCAGCGATATTTATTTCACATCACGTTTGCTACTTATAATCATCTATACCACTTGTATTTCACTATCTGTTCGTCGAACTAGTGCACCTATACATCTGACAAGTGTATTGGGTGTGTTGGGGACACAAGAGACTTTCTGTATCGTAATTGCAGGGTTGCTTGAGAGGGATAGCTTTGACCTCTTCCTCCCTGAGTTCGATAAACCTTGGGTGATCCACTTAAGGGAAACTTGCTGCTGTTCTACAAACCTCTGCACTTGGAGGCCCAACAAGTGTCTACAAGAATAGAAGTGCGTAGACATCACCCACCACGAAGGATCGTGGACGAACTCGACTACTGTGGTAGTTTCGTAGACTCTGTTGATACTGTGTGGCTCTTTCTAATGCCTTATCCCTTGCTTCATCTACTGCATCGACATCGTTTTGCAGTGCTTCTGTCGATGTTGTCTCGTCGTATGCCGTCACTCTTGGGGCCTCGTGTGTAACTTCGACTGGAAGCACGGCTTCTGTGCCATGGACCAGGAAGAAAGGAGTTTCTTGAGTTGCTGCGTTAGGCGTAGTCCTTAGGCTCGAAAGAATGGAGGGAAACTCTTCTACCCAAGCGCTCTTGGCTTTCTCGAGAGCTGCTAAGAGCCTCTTTTTTATCCCACTACATATCAGGCCGTTGGCTTTTTCAACTTGCCCATTTGTCTTCGGGTGCGCCACAGATGCGAATTTGAGCTTGATCCCTAGTCCTTCGCAATAACTCTTGAATTCCTTTGAAGTGAAATTTGTCCCGTTGTCTGTGATGATGCTATATGGTACACCAAAACGGAATACTATTGACTTGATGAAGCTGATTGCTGCTGTAGAATCTTGAGTTGTTACCGGGGCCGCTTCCACCCACTTGGTAAATTTATCGACTGCCACTAGCATGTAGACATGTCCTCCTGGCCAGGACTTGTGCAATTTTCCCACCATATCGAGGCCCCATTGCGCAAAGGGCCAAGACAATGGTATTGTTTGTAGCTCTGCTGCTCGTGCATGCGGTCTAGATGCGAATCTTTGACATGCTTCACACTTTCGAACTATATCTTTTGTGTCTTCGATGGCTGTTAGCCAATAAAATCCTGCTCGGAAAGCCTTTGCCGCCATTGCTCTGCTGCTAGCATGATGGCCGCACACTCCACCGTGTATGTCTTTTAGTATTGTTTGTCCTTCCTGGGGCGTTACACAACGCTGCAAAACGCAGGTAATACTCTTCTTGTATAACTTCCCCTGCAACACGACAAACGCTTTCGATCTTCGAGTTATCCTCTTGGCCTCCACTGCATCTTCTGGTAATTGTTTATTTATCATGTATGCCAGATATGGCTGCATCCATGTTTCTTCTATCATCATGACCTCCTCTGGCTCCGATGTAGCCCCCGAGTCTGCTGCAGTAGTCGAACTTTTTCCACTTTTTATTGATCTTTCTACTATTTCTTCCCAAAATACTCCGGATGGCACGGGTAGGCACTGTGATCCGATATTTGCCAAATTGTCGGCTTCTTCATTACTATTCCTGCTTATATGCGAGACTTCGCATCCATCGAATGTTCCCTCGAGATAATGATATAAATTCTTGTAGGCCATCATGTTATCATTGATTGTGTCACACCTATTCATAACTTGCTGGACAACAAGGTTGGAATCTCCAAATAATTTTAGGTGAGTTGCTCCACATGCTTTGGCCATCTTCATACCGTGCAACAAAGCCTCGTACTCTGCTTCATTATTAGAAGCCTGTGGAAAGCTCATCCTTAAGACGTACTTCAATTTGTCACCATGAGGCGATATCAAAACCACTCCTGCGCCTGCGCCTTGGACTCTCTTAGAACCGTCGAAGTACATTGTCCAAACACTGGATAAGTCTGGTGGCCCCGTGCTTTGCAGCTCCAGCCACTCTGCCGTAAAATCTGGCAAGACTTGCGACTTAATCGCCTTCCTTTTTTCGTACGTGATGTCCATGGGAGATAACTCGATTCCCCACAAAGAGACACGTCCTGTTGCTGAAGGATTGTTCAATATGCTTGATAGCGGCGCTTCATTGACCACTATAATTGGGTGCACCGCAAAGTACTGTCGCAGTTTTCGTGCAGTTGTGAAAACACTATATGCAAGTTTCTGATAATGCGGGTACCTCGGTTTCGTCGGAGATAATACTTCGCTGATGAAATATACCGGCCTCTGGATGCCGTGGGCTTTTCCTTCTTCACTTCTTTCGACTACTAATACTGTGCTCACCACCTGATGGGTTGCGGCGATGTAGAGTAGTAGTGGCTCTTTTTCTTTTGGTGCAACCAGCACTGGCGGCGTGGAAAGCACTTTTTTCAACTGTGCGAAAGCTGCGTCTGCCTCTTTTGTCCATTCAAATTTATCATCTGACTTCTTCATAAGTGCATAAAAAGGAAGCACCTTCTCCCCTAGTCGAGCAACGAAGCGACTTAGTGCCGTGACGCGCCCTGCAAGTTTCTGTACGTCATGTAGTTTCGTGGGTTTCCCCATTGTCAAAATTGCTTGAATCTTCTCTGGGTTCGCCTCTATTCCTCGTGCTGATACCAGGAACCCTAAAAGTTGTCCTACTGATATGCCAAAGGAACACTTTGTCGGGTTAAGCTTAAGCTTGTACCTGCTCAGGTTGTCGAAGGTTTCTGCCAAGTCGCTAATTAGAGATTTCTCCTCTCTTGTGGTGATGACTACATCATCAATGTAGACTTGGATGTTGCGCCCTATTTGGCTTCCGAGGCAATTTTGCATCATCCGTTGATAAGTTGCTCCTGCATTTTTTAGGCCGAACGGCATCACTTGGTAGCAAAACACTCCGTATGGTGTGATGAAGGCCATTTTTTCTTCGTCTTCTTTCTTCAATTTGATCTGATTGTAACCAGAATATGCGTCCAAAAATGAAAGCCTCGCGCATCCTACTGTTGAATCGATTATCTGATTGATGCGGGGTAGAGGGAAGGGATCCTTTGGACAATGCTTATTGAGAGATGTGTAGTCGACACATACTCTTTGTACGTGTGTGTTCTTCTTGGGTACTATGACTGGGTTCGACACCCAACTCGAAGTTTTGATTTCTCTGATAAATCCGGCATTTTCTAGCCTGTGCAACTCTGATGCTATCGCCTTCCTTTTAGGTTCATCAAATCGTCGCAATGGCTGCTTGACTGGCTTTGCCTTGGGATCTACATTTAATGCGTGCTCGACGAGTTCCCTGGGAACCCCTGGCATGTCTGATGGACACCAGGCGAAGATTTCCCAGCGCTCATGGAGGAACTCGACGAGCGCGCTTTCCTATGCGGGATCCAAGTTCACCGCAATTGATGTCGTTTTGTTTGCATCTGTAGGGTGGACCTGGATTTTCTTCGAGTCCTGAGTTGTGTCGAAAGCCTGATCTGGCAGGGATCGTCCAACGTCGGGTAGCACATTATGATCCGTTTCTCCTTTTAACCTCTCATATTCCGCTGTCATGCCGAAGGTTTGCGCCATCCTATTGAATTCTCTGTCACATGTGTTGGCTACCTCAAAGCTCCCTTGTACTGTGATTGTTCCTTTAGGTCCTGGAATTTTTAGCGTAAGATACGCGTAGTGTGGTACTGCCATGAATTTTGCAAATGCTAGGCGCCCCAGGATTGCATGGTATTGTGATGGCCAGTCCATAACTTCGAATTCCAGCTTCTCTCTTCGATAGTTGCCGCTACTGCCAAAGCAGACATCGAGTTCTATTCTTCCCAAATGGTAGTTTGCGGCTCCTAGTACTATTCCGTGGAAGGAGGAATCTGTTGGCTTCAGACTCGACAGCGAGATGCACATCGCCTTTAAGGTTCTAGCATATATTAAGTTTATGCCACTCCCTGCATCCATGAATACTCTTCCGATGTCGTATCCTCCTATTTGCGCCTTTAAAACCATAGGCGAGTGGCTTGGCCTGGGAACTTTTCTCGGGTGGTCTGCTCTACTGAACTTAACTAGTTGTTCTGACCACCGTAGGTACTCTGTTGTAGCTGGTGGTGATGATATTGCTAGGTTTACTTTCCTGGATATGCTCTTTCGCTCTTTCTTTGACTTGAGCACCGGTTGAATCATGGCTGATATGTAAACTTTTGACTCTAGGTGCCTTGCTAGCCTTTGCATTTGATATCCTTGACTTCTGTGTTTTTCTCCTTGCCTCCCTCCTTGGCTTGAGCCCATGGCGCTTTGCAGCCTTAGGAATGTTCTGCAATCCTTGATCTGGTGGTTTGAGACCCTTTTCCCGTCGAGATATGCATAGTGGATTCGACAAGGTCCGTATAGCATATCCTCGGCCGAAGGACCGGAGTATCTCGATTTTTCTACTCCTTTTGCCTGAAACCTCCTATTTTCATATCCTTCCTCTTCTTCTAATATGTAGCCCGCGGCTACCTGATTTCGCCTTCCTTGGTTATCCCTGCTGCGGTGTCGTCTCCTCTGTCTACTTATTCTGTCGACTTCTGGTGAACGTCCTCTTTTGTTGTTATACGCGTCCTCTCCATCAGCGAATTTGTTGGTTTGTTCCATTATCGGCTACTGTTGTAGGTCTTGTTCTTCCTATTTCTTCCATGAGATCTGAGCGACGAAGTCCGGCCGTAAAGGCGTCTATTGCTCGTTTGTCGGAGACGTCCTCTGCTGAGTTTTTGATTATACTCCAGCGTTGTAGCGTTTCGCCTTTCCTCTGCACGCACGCCTTAACTTCCTCCAGTGATGCTGGGCGCTTGTAAGTTGAACGAAAATTTCTTGCGAATTGACTTTCGAGTTCCCCCCAACTTCCGATGGATTCGTTGGTTAGGGTATTCAACCAGGACCGTGCTGCGCCGGTGAGGTGTAGCTGCAAACTTTGCATTGCAGTCGCCTTTGTTCCCCTCAATATCTGTACTGCCTGCAGATAGTCTGACAACCATAGGGTAGGTTCTTGTGATCCGTCATACTTATGCTGGTCGTGTGGCAGTTTGAATCCTTTGGGTACCCGCATTTTGCGAACCCTGCGGGTAAAGCATAATGCACCCATCTCTTTATCGTCGTCTTCATAATTCTCTTCCCTCCAAGCATGACGCGATTTGTTTACTCGAGCTTGCGCTATTATATTTCTTGCGTCCTCTTCTGTCGCCTTTCCTCTTCTGATGACTCGCTGTACTCGTTATCTGTGAAGTTGTATCTGAACTTCTCCTTTTGATTTTCCTTGCAGCTTGTCGACTTTGTCTCTGGGACTTTTTCCCTGATCTTGCTTTCCACTATTCCAAGGCTTCGTATCGCGGCTCGGTGCATATCTTCTCGCGGGTCCCCAGGTTCTGGCCTTGTAGTTAGTAAATACGCTTGTGCTGCTACCAATGCTGCTTCTGGCGTTTCTTGCATGAAGTCGTCTTCCTCCTCTTCTAGCTGTGGGGTAGGGCTTCTTGAGTACCTTTCTTCTCTGCTGCGCGCCGTCGCCCCTCTATTGTGCTTTGGGTCTCTATGCCTTTCTCTGCTGTACTCTGAATCTTCACTATAGTCTCCCCAGTACTCCTCCCTTGATATACTGTTATTGTCTTGAAAGACCATGTCTCTTTCCTCCCTTAGTTTCTTCCTGTGTTGGTATAATGCATACTGGTATCCCATTAGAACTTCTCTTCTCGCTCCTTCGGGTACTTCTGTACCATGATTAATAGCTGATTTGATCATTTTCCATTCGCCAGCCGAAACGTGGATTTTCTCCTTTTCCTTTTTGTTGTGTTCTTTCATTTTGTCGACTTGCCTGTCGACCTTTTTACTTCCTTCGCTGTTGTTTTCTTCTTCTGCTTCAGTGATAATAACGCATAACTGATGTACCTTGGAGACGCCGCTGCTTCTCACGGCGAAGTCCTTTGTGTTATTGTGCGTTTGGCACGCTCTTTCTTCTGAGTCGAAATTTTCCTGAATTTTGTCGCCTTCTGCGATTCGTGCTTTTTCGAAGCTGACCGGCGAGTTTACCTCGCTGGAAGAGTCTTCTGATGATTCCAATATTTCCTCTATTCCGGACTTGTTTGCCGACGGATCTGGTTTCGTTGAATCCGAGAGGCGGGATGAACCCGATGGCCCGATAGTGATGCTCAAACTTCCAATGGTTAACTCCATCTCTTGATTTCCGTCGAGTTCTGAACTGCTGTTGGCTAAAAGCGAAAAAGCCGTCGAATTCATGATTCCAACGCCCAAGATCCCCACGGTCGGCGCCAATTGACGAGGGGTTAACTCGACAAATGTCCTAGATGAAGGACTTAGGATCGGGGAGATAGGGCGTCGGATGAACTCGAAGGTAAAGTTAGTCGAAATAGGTATGCGTCGAAAGTAAACTTGGGTGTTTAACCTGGCTTGCTTTCAATCTGGCCTACACCGTCCCCTCCTGGCCCCTTTATATAGGTGGCCAGGTCTCGAGGATCGGGTAGGGTCCGATACAGATTACAATATCGACATACGATAGGAACGCGTATTCGACTATCATTACAATTGGGCCTAGCTATACGGGCCTTAGGGGTACTCAACTAACGGGCTCTATTAACTATACCCTTGTCAACTCACATAAGTTAACCGAATCTTAAACAAAAGCAAATCACAAACACTAATCACGCAAGATCTAGAACTAGGAACAGACGAACCCTAATAACGCAAGACCTAACACAAAAGGATTGAACTAGGAACAGACAAACCCTAATAACGCAAGATCTAACACAAAAGGATAGAACTAGGAACAGACGAACCCTAATAATGCAAGATCTAACACAAAAGGATAGAACTAGGAACAAATGAACCCTAATAACGCAAGATCTAACACAAAAGGATTGAACTAGGAACAGACGAACCCTAATAACGCAAGATCTAACACAAAAGGATTGAACTAGGAACAGACAAACCCTAATAATGCAAGATCAAACACAAAAGGATTGAAATGGGATAAGAACAAGGGAACAAAGGGTTACCTCCTCGTCGTCGACAATGCTGGTGTCGTAGGGGTTCTCCAGCGCGACGTACGGCACTGGTTCGTACGGGTCCTAATCGATGGGGGCCTAGACGGGGGGCTGGACGGGGGTGGCGGCCGATGCACCGGCGGCTATGTTGGAAGCAGTGACGGGGGCCTAGACGGGGGCGGCGGCCGATGCGCCGGCGGCTGATGCGCCGGTGGCTACGTTCAAAGCAGCGACGGGGGCCTCGACGGGGGTGGCGGCCGATGTGCCGGCAATTGATGCACCGGCGGCTATGTCGAAAGAGCAGACAATGGGCATCTCATTCTTCTCCATCGTCGGGGTTTTTTCTTCGGGGTTTTTTCTACGCGAAGTGGAGAAGATGATGGGACAGGAGAGGCGGTTGCAGTGAGAATGAGAGAGTAGGCGAGCGTTGAGGGAGAGAAAGAGGGGCTCTATAAAGACGAAGGTGGCGTGTACCGCAACACGCGTCCGCTATGCACAGCTGCAGCGTGCACCGCGACACGAGGCTAACCCTTCGACGTTTGGTGTACTCAGTTCTAATCTCAGGCCTTATACAGAAATTTTATCTGTACTCAGTTTTCCCCTCGAGTACTTAGACTGGCAAGTGCAATATACTCAGTTCTACCCTCAAGTAGCTGGTCAACAGAGAGTCAACAAATGAGATTAACATAGCTAATTGAGTCATTTCATGCGCAAAAAAATCCAAAAAAAATAAAAACATAGTGGCACCTACTCATGGAGTCTTCCTACGCAACCTGCCACCTAGGAAACCTTAACAAACATAGATAAATCAAGTTTTACCACAAATTGCCACTTCTCAGAATCACTAGTAGCTATGAAGATGCATAGTTTTCCACTCAAACCCCTTTGCAAAACATCTTCCCCAAAACATAGTTTGTCTAAATGAGGCCATAATTGTCACACTCATGTATATTTGAATTGCAAATAACTTGATATAGCCCAATATCAATTATATTGTACAAAACACGCATTTTTCATTTTGAAATTCTTTTGTTTGAATCCCTTAGTCTATTTACTATTTACGTGCCCTTGGTTTCTTAGTACTACTCAGTTTTGCCCTCAAGTACTATCACAAATGCTCACAGAAGCCCAAACTTATCCTGATTGGTTGAGTCGTTGTCACACGGATCGACTCCACCAACCATTGATCCACTGATCTAACGGGCAGTATACCCCTCTCCATCTCTTCGTGGCCACCCCTCTCTCTCTCTCTCTTCGTGGCCACCCCTCTCTCTCTCTGTCGGTGGATCAACGGTTGGTGGAGTCGATCCGTGTGACAAGAGACATACATTTATGGATTATTTTGCCACGTAACTATATTCCCTCTATTTATGCATTATTTTCCACGATTTAAAAATGTTAAACTAAAAAGTGGTATAATTTTGGTGTAAACAAGAGACATACATATTTGCGGATTTCGGTGAATGGATTATTTATCACCCCTCTAACAATTATCAACTATCTTTAGCATTACTTTTCTTTTAGGGAATATAGTTTTGGTAATTTGAAAAGGCCCAAAAGTGGTATAATTTTGGTAGAAACATGAGACATCCATATTTGGCATATTTGGGGGATTTCGGTGAATGAATTATTTATCACCCCTCTAACAATTATCAACTATCTTTAGCATTCCTTTTCTTTTAGGGAATATAGATTTGGTAATTTGAAATGGCCCAAAAGTGGTATAATTTTGGTAGAAACATGAGACATACATATTTGGCATATTTGGGGGATTTCGGTGAATGGATTATTTATCACCCCTCTAACAATTATCAACTATATTTAGCATACCTTTTTCTTTTAGGGAATATAGTTTTGGCAATTTGAAATGGCCCAAAAGTGGTATAATTTTGGTAGAAACATGAGACATACATATTTGGCATATTTGGGGGATTTCGGTGAATGGATTATTTATCACCCCTCTAACAATTATCAACTATCTTTAGCATTCCTTTTCTTTGAGGGAATATAGTTTTGGCAATTTGAAACGGCCCAAAAGTGGTATAATTTTGGTAGAAACATGAGACATACATATTTGGCATATTTGGGGGATTTTGGTGAATGGATTATTTATCACCCCTCTAACAATTATCAACTTTCTTTAGCATTCCTTTTCTTTTAGGGAATATAGTTTTGGTTATTTGAAATGTCCCAAAAGTGGTATAATTTTGGTATAAACATGAGACATATATATTTGTGGGATTTCGGTGAATGCATTATTTGTCACCCCTCTAACAATTATCAACTATCTTTAGCATTCCTATATTCCCTAACACTTATTTTTTTTTGGTAATTTCGGTGAATGCACACACTAACTTTAAAAACAACTACAAGTACATGTAACTGAATAATGGATTTGTAACAAGGGATCCCTTGTAACAACTTCTAGCGCTTGATGAGAAATGATAAGAATCCGATCGCAATTATACAACAAAAAAAACAACCAGCCATCAGATTAGCTTGCTTCTTCAACTCGATCAGCTGCTTTAACTGCTTGTTCATTTTCTTCAGTTCTCCCTTCACTTCCACTAGTTCTGCATTGGGAGCATTAGGCATAATTGGAACGGCTCCTCTCTCCGCTGCATTCTCTATAGCAAGTCCCCCCCTCCCAAATTGCGCTCCCCAATAGTGACAATTGATTCCTGCAATTTAAGCCTCTGAACGTACACATCGATCCACTCAAAATACCTACATTTCTTCAGGATCTGAAAATAATAACGTGAACCCTAAATCCCAAATTCGAGGAAATAACAAGAAAATCGAGAGAAAACAGAGCAATTGGAGCGAGATCTAACCTTATCCCCCTCTCTATATGGCAAGCTCTCGCATGCAAGGAACTCACATCCACGGTTGCCGTTGTCGTCCGTCTTACAGATCGACCGCTTTAGAGGCTCCTGGCATGGGCAATTAGGGCATCTTGTCAAAGGCACGGGTCCATACTGCGGCCATGAAGAACGGGAGGTCGAAGAGAAACTAGACATCACCCGCCTGCCGGAGAAGGGCTGCCGCTGGCGGAGAAGAAGAACAATGGGGCGCAGGGAAAGAAAGGGGAAGCAATGGCACGGGCACGGGCGCGGGGCTGGCTCGGGCTCCCATTTTGCAACGGTCACCTGGGTAAGCTGTCGGTCCGGCGTGCTAACGTGGACAAGTTGTGTGTCCCACGATGATCTGGATAAGTGGAGACATGTCCACTGCGGGGCACCAACAGCGGCCCCACTTGCCAGCACCAAACAACGGTCAACTAAATGGGATTCCTCCCGTTCGAGCTCCTTGTGAGGGTTTCAGAAAAGCGCTTGGGCAAAACTGAGGAAAAACTAAGCGGCTGGGGAAAAATGAGCACAACTAAGGACCTGAGGGCACAAAAATAGAAATCCCTTCTTCAAAATGCTGATTTTCTTGGCGCTCTGCAACTCCTTCTCCAGGAATTTGGTCTGGACCTAGTTGCCGACGGCGGGCGTGTCGGTGTCCGTTGTCCTACCTTTCTTCATGGCGGCGCCGGTGGCGGCACCGGCGGCGGTCGAGCTCCTCTTCCCTATGGCGATGCTACTCAACCAGAACTCCACAGGGAATGGGAGGATAGATGCGAGGCAGGAACGATGCGCAAGGAGGAAGATAATGACGGCGGCGGAGTGGGGTAAACAGTTAGTCCCTCCGTTTTTTCTTCTATCCCCTGCGGGAAATCACTGACCCATCCTAGCCATGCGTTCTGAAGGGGAAGCGGCGATGTGAATCTGGCCATCCATGTGTCAGCACCGCGTGCATTATGGCCTCCACTACGCACGATAATTGAGGAGGCGTGGCGGAATTTTTTACCAGATGTGCAGGACGTGTGGTCAAATGCAGTCAACAGCCGGTGTGCGTGGCCCTAGGCCCACGGGGCATCCGGTCTTGTCAATGTCAGGCTATCCCTGCAGCGATGGCGTGACAACTCGAAGATGCAGTGCGTCATCACTGATGTCACTTCTTGCGAGGTTTATTTTCTTTCGACCAAGAAGAGAAGTCTTTTTCGAGTCTTCATCTTTTCGAGGTATGTACCATCAGGGCTCACTGTTTCTTTGGCAGTGAATGTTCTTTGGGATTCTCGCCCTCTTTCCGTGATTTGAGCGCAAGGGTCATTTTTGAAGTGTTTTGCCTTCTATTCGAAACCTTTGAATCAATCCCCTAAGGTCTTCTCGAACTAGGCTTTTCGCATGATTACCAGCTCCTCGAGGGGATCTTTTGGCTTTGATTGACGCCATCTTGTTATTCGAATTGTGGATTCTTGTCCCTTGAATTATTTCTCGTGGGCCAGCAGTGCCTCCATGCCTCTCGGGCGAGGGATTCTTATCCCTCAGATTGTCTCACTTGGGCCAACATCGCCGTCTTACTCTTCGAGTTGTGGATTCTGATCCCTCAAATTATTTTCTTTGGGCTAACAATGCCGTATTGCTGTTCAAGTCATGGACTTTGATCCCTCGAATCTCTTCTTTTCGGCCCGCAGCGCCACAAGTTTATCAGAATAATGGATCCCGGATTCTCGGGTTACTTCTTTCAAGATTATGACGAATCCCCGTGCAATAAAGGCATGTGGTACACTTGGTCCGTTATTCGATGACGCTTTTCATCGTTCAATGAATTCATACATTCAGGCCATCAACGCCGTTACTGTAACCAGCCATGGGCTTCAGTCCCCAGATTCTCTCTAATTCAGGGCCAGCAGTGCCTCAGCCTCAATTCGGGTGGAAGTCTCAACTCCCCGAAATCTAGCCTTACGCTTATGCTTACTCCTGTTACCCGAATTTTGGTGGCAACATACCGGTTTGGATGTCGTATGTCAAATACAAAGGTAAGTCCACAGTTAGCAATACTAGATGGCCCGGTAATCGCATCAAACGCGCTCTGCTGAGAAAATTTTCCATACCTACGGTATGAAGTCTTGCATCGATGGATGCATCAAGTGCCTTACACAATACTGGGCTTCGACCTGATAAGTCCACACGCGGCTCGGGTCGAAGTAGCGCCAGTCCACACGGGTTCGAGTCGGGGGACTCGAATCTGAGTAAGCTAACCGATGTTTTTGCGACTATGCAGTTAACTGGACCCGACGTGAGTCTCAGACTGGTTATGCCAATCCCTCTAGCAGCAAAAATATGTGTCTTCGAGGCTCGGAACGAGCATTGCTCGAATAGACTAACTTTACTAAACGAACCATTCGTATACATGTTATGCCTTTCTGTCTCTATAGGTAGGGCGAAAAGAGGTTATATGTGATCAAGTAAGGACTCGAAATAATGGAGTTAGAGTCCCTGCCATAGTCTTTGACTATCCCAGGCACTCGGGGGCTACTGACGAAGGAATGACAAATGGGCCCTCGATATTCGCCTACCTGGTTTTCGGTCCAGGAGGGACAGCCACTAAAGGGATAACAATGCCCGCGGAGATAACAGCCTGGCGTGGCCCAGGAGCAAGACTTGCCGTACAAGGTGAAGATTTGAAGGAAGAAGCCTAGTTGGATTAGGACTCGATTAGGGTTTTACCTACCGACTTTATACGTAGTTGACTTGGAGAGCAATCCTGAGACCCAACCTTCATATATAAAAGGTTGGGAGGGAGATCCAAGAACCTCTCTAGACACCTTTCACCAGCATACTCCCGAGCGCTCGAAACCTCGAGAGCTCTCCACTTTTCGGCTAGATCCAATCTACGCCATTGCTGTAACACCTTCATTGTAGCCACCCCATCAATAAAGTCAGACAAGCAGGACGCAGGTCTTTACCATACAAGGGGGGCGAACCTGGGTAAAACCTGTGTTTCCCTGCACCGTCTGATCGCCGTCGAGTCGCCGGATCCCACAAGAGCTCCATGTCTCGAAAGCCCTCAAGCATGGGCATTGCCGGGGTCAAACCTCTTCAGCAAAAGTAAAGACGCTCCAAGAAAAACTCATAGAATACGAAGCAATAAAAATATAGTGTCTTGAAAGGTGACCTTATTTTTGCCGATGAAGAAGGGTTGCCTCGGGGCATCCCCAAGCTTTGACGCTTGTACCTCTTGGATATTTCTTGGGGTGACATAGGCATCCCCAAGCTTGAGCTTTTGTCCATACTTCATCTCATCTCATCACTCTCCTTTCCCTACACTTGAAAACTTCCTTCATACAAAACTTCACACAATTCTATTAGCAACATTAGTATAAGCATGGTAATAAATCTACTCTTTTGGTTCAGTTTCAAACTCAAATATACCAACCATTAAAGCATAAGCTACTGTAGCAACTTCCTCAAAAGTTCTTTGATCAAAAGAACTCAAAAAGAAAGCAATCGAGAGGCAAACACAAATAGTAGCAGAAATCTTGTCAAAACAGAACAGCTCACAAATATCGATTTTTTGGAGGACCTTGTGTTGCTCAAATCGAAAACTGCAAAATTAACAAAAGTTTGGAAATAACCTGGAGCATGTGCATAAGAAATCGCATATCAAAAAGTTATTTTGAGAATTTTCACGAATTTTTATGGTGCAGCGCATAAATCTATTTCAGGACAGCAACTTCCCCAAATCTTACCTTCCTCAAATTAGAGGTTCTTCTTGGCACAAAAACGAAATAAAAATGATAAGGAGAGGTCATTACAGTAGTAATAACGTCCAAGACTCAAATAAAAGAAAAAGTACTGAAAAGAAAACATTGGGTTATCTCCCAAGAGTGGTTTTCTTTAACGCCTTTGAGCTAGGCGCAGAAAGTGGAAATCAAGTAATATCAAGCGATGAAGCATCAAGTTCATAATTTTCTCTAAGAATAGAGTCAAAAGTAATTTCTTTCTCTTTCTAGGGAAGTGTTCCATACCTTTATTGAGTGGGAATTGATATTTAATGGTGCATTCCTTCATATCAATGATGGCACCAACTGTTCAAAGAAAAGGTCTTCCCAAAATAATAGGACATGAAGCATTGCATTCAACATCCATAATAAGGAAATCAACGGGAACAAGGTTATTGTTAACCATAATAAGAACATCATTAATCCTTCCCAAAGGTTTCTTCTTAGCAACATCAGCAAGAGGAACATCAAAATAACAAGTTTCAAGCGGTGGTAAACCAAGCATATCATAAATCTTTCTAGGCATAATAGAAATACTTGCGCCTAGATCACATAAAGCATGGCAATCAAAATAATTCACATTCATATCAATGATGGGCTCCCAACCATGTTCTAACTTCTTGGGAATAGAAACCTTTTGTTTCAACTTTTCTTCCCTAATTTACATGAGAGCAATTGTAATATGCTTTGTAAAAGCAACATTTATAGAACTAGCATTAGGACTTAAAGAAATCTTTTGCAAGAACAAAATTACTTAAAAGATATTGCAACCATCAACATCAAAATCATTAAAATAAGTAGAGCTATTGTCTTCCATACTCTGAAAAAATTCAGCACTTTTTGTAGAAAAAGTTTTTGGAGTTTTGGGCTTTTTGCACAAGGAGTAGGAGTTTTCTCTACACCAATCAAAGTAAGAGGATTGCTAGCATTTGAAACAACATTACTAGAGGTGGTAATAGTACATACCTTCATATTCCTAGCCATCTCATCTTCTCTTTCCCACCTGGCATGCAATTCTGCTAACATCCTAACATTTTCATCAATTCTAACCTGGATGGCATTCAAAGTCTTGCTTTCTTTAACATCATTAGGCAAAACTTTAAGTTTCAGAAGTTCAACATCAAGAGCAAGGCTATCAACTTTAGAAGCAAGAATGTCAATTTTACCCAACTTTTCCTCAACAGACTTGTTAAAAGTAGTTTGCTTACTGATGAAGTCCTTGAGCATGACTTCAAGATCAGAGGGCGCGCCCCTAGTGTTGTTGGAGGAATTAACAAAAGAGTTGCCATAACCATTACCATTGGTAGAAGGATACGGCCTATAATTGTTGCTAGCAAAATTGTTCCTATAAGCACTATGTTGAAATTATTACTTATAATGAAGTTTACATCAACATTTTCTTCTTGAGCAACTAAAGAGGCCAAAAGAACATTATTAGGATCAACATGAGCTCTATCATTAACAAGCATAGCCATAATATTATCAATCTTATCACTTAAGGAAGAGGTTTCCTCAACAGAATTTACCTTCTTACCTTGTGGGGCTCTCTCTGTGTGCCACTCAGAATAATTTACCATCATGTTGTCAAGAAGCTTTGTTGCAGCGCCAATGGTAATGGACATAAAAGTACCTCCAGCAGCTGAATCCAATAGATTTCTTGAAGAAAAATTTAGTCCTGCATAAAAGGTTTGGATAATCATCCAAGTAGTCAGTCCATGAGTGGGACAATTCTTTATCATAGATTTCATTCTTTCCCAAGCTTGAGCAACATGTTCATTATCAAACTGTCTAAACTTCATAATATCACTTTGCAAAGCTGTAATCTTAGCAGGAGGATAATATCTTCCAATAAAAGCATCCTTACACTTAACCCAAGCATCAATACTATTTCTAGGCAAAGATAGCAACCAATCCTTAGCTCTTCCTCTTAAAGCGAAAGGAAACAACTTAAGCTTAATAATATCACCATCTACATCCTTGTACTTTTGCATCCCACATAGCTCAACAAAATTGTCGAGATGAGCTGCAGCATCATCAGTAACACCAGAAAACTGCTTTTCATAACAAGATTCAACAAAGCAGGCTTAATCTCATAAAAATGTGCCTCAAGAGCAGGTGGCGCAATAGGAGTGCAGATAAAATCATTATTATTGGTGCTAGTAAAATCACACAACTTGGTGTTCTCAGGAGTACCCATTCTAGCAAAACTAAAAGCCGACAAGCAAAAATAACAACTATAAAGGAACTATTTTTTTGTATTTTCAATAAAAAGATGCAAGCAAAAATAAAATAAAATAAAGCAAAACAATAACAAAGTAAAAGATTGGAAGCAAGAGACTCCCCTTGCAAAAATCCTCTTTCTCCCCGGCAACGACGCCAGAAAAATTGCTGATGGCGCTTGGTTGACGTGGGAGCTTCTTCTTCTTGAATCCCCGGCAACGGTGCCAGAAAAATTGCTTGATGGCGTGTAGATGTCCGCCCAGTTGGGAACCCCAAGAGGAAGGTATGATGAGCACAACAGCAAGTCTTCCCTCAGTATGAAACCAAGGTTTATCGAACCAATAGGAGAAAGAACCAACTTCCAAAGGTTAATGCTCGCTAGCTTCGTGATAGCTCCGGACAATTTATATATGGTGCCTCGTCCAGGGCATAGCTTTGCACCAGCAGCAACGTGGAACCTGCACACAACACAACCAAATACTTTGTTCCAACTTACAGTGAGGTTGTCAATCTCACCGGTTTGCTGTAAAAAAAAGGATTAAGTGTATTGAGTGGTAAAGATAGTAGTTTGCAAGAATGTAAATAAAGCGAGTAAATGGTAAACGGTAATAACAATGTAAAAGAATGGACCGGGGTCCACAGTTCACTAGTGGTGTCTCTCCATAAGATAAATAACATGATGGGTAAACAAATTACAGTTGGGCAATTGATAGAATAAAGCAAGCATACAAATGTCATGAGGATCACTATGAGATTCACTTGGGCATTACAACATAATACATAGACCGTAATCCAACTGCATCTATGACTAATAATCCACTCGCCGGATGTCATCCGAGCAACCGTTGGGTATTAAGTTGCAAGCAACAGATTATCCCCTTAAGCAAAGTGTGTAATGTAAACAATACAAATGTCCTTGACACAAGATTGTTGTTTTCTCCCTAGTAGCAACAACACATCTACAACCTTAGAGGTTTCTGTCACTCCACTAGATTACTAGAGGCATGAACCCACTATCGAGCATAAATACTCCCTCTTGGAGTCACTAGCATCTACTCGGCCAAGATATCTACTAGCAATGGAGAGCATGCAAGATCATAAACAACATAGAGATAACATAAAGATAATAATTCAGAAATTCAACTTGACATAGTATCAATATTCATCGGATCCCAACAAACACAACATGTAGAATTACACAATGGTGATCTTGATCATGATAGGCAGCTCACAAGATCTAAACATGAAGCACATGGAGGAGATGACAACCATCTAGCTACTGCTATGGACCCATAGTCCAAGGTATACTACTCACGCATCACTCCGGAGGCAGGCATGGTGATGAAGAAGGCCTCAGGCGGTGATTCCCCTCTCCGGCAGGGTGCCAGGAAGAGCTTCTAGACCCTCCCGATCTTGCGTCGATGACGGCGGCGGCTTACAGTATGTTTTGAGGAAAATTGATCGGGGCCTTTAGGTTTTCCTGTCGAGAGGAATATTTAGACGGAAGGGCGGCGTCAGGAGGTGGACCAGGGGCCCACACTAGGCCCTGGCGTGGCCTGGGGGTGGCCCGTGCCATGGGGAGGCGTGGCCGCCTCCGGGCTCCCCTCCGTCTCAGCTATGGACTCCGTCACGCTTTGGGAAAAATAGGAACTTCGGCTTTTGTTTCATCCAATTTCGAGAATATTTCCTGTGTAGCTTTTCTAAAACACAATAACAGCAGAAAATAGGGAACTGGCACTGTGGCATCTTGTGACGCCCCAAAATTGGCACCTTGCAGATTATAGCGATCACGCCACAATCTACATGATGTCGCTTTGGAAACGCACCACCAAGCACCTCGTGCACGTCGCAACATGCACGCGATGCGGGTGGAATCAAGGTAGCAACAGTTACACAAGTTCACGATGGAACCCACAAAAGAACATAATAACCACGAAGACTCCACGAGTCAAAATATCCAAATATACATACAAAGATTCGAATCATACATAAAGCAAATAGTATCTGAGTACGGACAAGAGTACAAATGGGCCTAAGAGGCCTGAAGATAAACGATGGTGTCTATAACCCTACCAAGGCCAAGCCGGAAGGGTAACCATGCTAACGTCGATGCTCCCATACCTGTCAAAATCATCGGGCCAATGGTTGCCAAACAAGGAGGGAGAAAGAGAAAAAGGAAAAAAACGAGGGTGAGTACCGAGGCACGTACTCGCGAGACTGGAATTCAGCTGTGCTCGCCTACAGGCTATATGGTGGACTTAGCGGCAACAAAAGCACTAAACTACAGACACACACTACAACTTTCATCTAAATAGAATAAGATAAGAGAGCGCATAAAAGTAACCAACTAGAAACTAACACTAAACATAACCCAGCCGATGAATCACCTCCTCGTGACCAAACGAAGAAGCAAGTATCAAAGGCACTCACACGGTTAACAAGTTTTATTGCAGGTTTGTTGTTGTAGTTGTGCTAACTTACTACACAAGCTTATTAGTATTGAAATAGCAGGTGCAAGTTGTTCTATGATCGAGTAGTACAGCTCCAAGTCGTCCATAACCGCGGACACGGCTTTTCGAAAAGATTTAACCCTGCAGGGGTGCCCAAATGTACCCAAACGCACGATCACCCCTTAATGCCACATGATGAAGCACACTTCCAATGGTGTGCCGGCAGGAGGTCACGACTCGCACTCTCCTTCACTACAAGCAAGTCCAGGAAGCCACCTAACTAAGTTTAACCCATATCGAGAGTCCGGCCGAATCTCCGAACGGACTTAGCTGTTTGCGCCGGCGCTGCATAATGGGCTGGAACCTCACACTAGGGAGGGTGCCCACCTACAGTCGTCCCGCACCTACACGAGCATGCAGAAACAAAGGGGTTACAAGGCACTCTTGGGCTTCCCCCAAAGTAAATCGGACCATAAGATACAAGAGCTGCATGCCCGATAAGAACCAAATGGAAACACCACGAACTAGTTGTGGCCACTGGACAAGTATGTAGATCCCGGCAGTGTCAAGGGGAGGCCCAGAAGCATACCCACG
Source organism: Dactylis glomerata (assembly GCA_007115705.1). NCBI lineage: Eukaryota > Viridiplantae > Streptophyta > Magnoliopsida > Poales > Poaceae > Dactylis > Dactylis glomerata. The sequence goes on from QXEO01000291.1 coordinate 8,328,330, forward strand.
TATGGTTAGAGCACTCAGTCTCAGAACAGTTCATGCGATCTCGGGGTCCTAGGGGACACAAGTGAGCCATCGTAAAACGGGCAAAATGACTCACCGATGCCTCTGCTTAATTCAATTTTAAGTATTAACATTAAAGTAAGCCATGAATAATCCCAACAACATATATCCATAAAGTAGAGTGATGCTACCGATTTGATGAAGTAAATAACCGGCCAGTTGGGAACCCCAAGAGGAAGGTGTGATGAGTATAGCTGCTTGTTTTCCCTCAGTTAAGAAACCAAGGTTTATCGTTCAGGAGAAGAGCAGACAATTACGACTGAAGGTGATGCTTGCTAGTTTGCGACAGCTTCAGACAATTTATGTATGGCGCCTCATCCAAGCTTTGCTTGCTAGCTGCAACATGGAACCTGCACACAACACAACCAAGTACTTTGTTCCCAACTTGCGATGAGGTTGTCAATCTCACCGGTTTGCTTGAAACAAAGGTTATGAGCGTATCGAGTGGAAAACAGTAGAAGTATGCGAGTAAAGTAAACAGTACGAGTAAAGTAAACAGGGCGAGTAAAGTAAACAGCTGATAGCAATATGATGGAAATAGGACCGGGGTCCACAGTTCACTAGTGGTGTCTCTCCATAAGATAAATAACACATGCTAGGTAAACAAATTACAGTTGGGCAATTGATAGAATAAAGATAACGTGATATGTCAAGAAGATCACTATGAGATTTACTCTGGGCATTACAACAAAATACATAGACCGCCATCCAACTGCATCTATGACTAATAATCCACTTGTGGCGAATCAATCCGAGAACTCCACAAGTATTAAGTTGCGAACAACAGATAATTGCATTAAGCAAAGTGTGTAATGTAAACAAAGCATATGCCCTTGAGCATATGAATGTTGTTTTCTCCCTACTAGCAACAGAACATCTACAACCTTAGAGGTTTCTGTCACTCCCCTAGATTAAATAGAGACATGAACCCACTATCGAGCATAAATACCCCCTCTTGGAGTCACTAGCAACTACTCGGCCAAGATAGCTACTAACAACGGTGTCGTTGTTTCGTCAACTGATCTGCCATAGAGGTAGGGGTATGGCGGTTTGTGGAAGGGGGTGAACATGGAGGAGCGATCCGGGATGGTGGTAGCACGAGTTTACCCAGCTTCAGATCCCGCGACGGTGGCGAGATCCTACGTGCTGCTATAATTCACTATATGGCAACAAGTGCTCGATTACAATGATGAGGTTGGCTGTTTCGCTATGCGATTGGCCGTATATCTCGAACGTGACTCAAGGGCTGCTCCACGCCGGGCTTATAAAGGCGCCTGGCGTGGGCTTCACGTTGGTACCGGAGCGGATACAACTTGGAGTCCTAGACTAAGTCCTATGCGTGTACTACAAGGTAACCCGCCATGGGCCGTCTCCAGACCCGCCATGGGCCTGTCGTCAGTGGTCTGCCATGGGCCTGTTTCCGGATCCGCCATGGACCTGTCTAAGGATCCGACATAAGCGCCTGCGTCCAGTACCGCCGTGGCAACTTCAGCAACTGGGCCGCCCGATATGGCGAATCCGCCATACCACCCCTGATGGGCCACCCTGGCTTGCTGATTTAGGACTACGTCGCTGGTATACCTATTTGGTATATCCCCAACAGTAGCCCCCAGGGAACTTCAAGATTGCCATCTACATCCGCCATGCATGTTCTTGGTGAAATACTTCCGCCATAGCTCTTCTTCTCTTTTGTGCTGGGATGGCGGTTATCTTGATGTTCCTTCTTCCATCTATTAATCCGCCGTAAATAACGGATCAAGCGACGTAGTTATCTTAGCGAGATTTTCGGGATCCATTGGATCATACCGTGGAAATCCGCCATAAATTCCGGTACGTAGTTCCTTCTAGGGCAAGGTTTACAGTGCACACACTGTTTTCATCAAGTTACTTTTTCACCCCTGGACACGTGTCACCGGATTAGGGTTTCTGCGATCGGGACGAGCGGTGGTGATGGCGGGCACGAATCTCGAGGCCCGGGGTCTATATATACCCCGGCCTCTCACCCCTGACCGGTTTACCCCTCATTCGCCCCATCGCTTTCTCTCTCTTCAGCGCCGCCATGAGAGCTCCATCGTCTCCGACGAGCCACCGCGGAAAATCCTCACCGCCGACGACGCTTCCCGCCGGAATAGCTTGCTCAGGCACTTCAAGGATTTCATAGCGGAATCTTCTGCTCATCACCATGAACCCCGGATCACCTTCCCATCACCATTCCAAGGCTGAGGAGGAAGATTCCTCCCTGCAGTAGTCAGTTCAGGGAGCGAATCCCATAATGGCGGATTTGGATCCAGAGGACATCGTGTCCGAAGCCGAAGAGGAGATGGCAGGAGTAAACGCAGATGACCCCGCAGACAAGGAAGCGGATGGCGAAGCTGAGGAGGAAGGTGCCGAGGACGAAGAAGAGCAGATCCCCCAGAACCTTCATGGGTATTGGCAGAAATCCCACGTTAAGGACTCTGACGTCCAAGCCATGGAAAGCGAGGGCATTGTGGCTCCTCAGGCTGAATCTGTATGGCGGACTGACTTCAAGGCCCCGGTGCCAATCCCTAACCCCTCCGAGATTGTGATGCTTAAATCTCACATGGAGAGGTGTCTCAGTATGCCTCCATCTCTTTTCTTTACTAATCTTCTGAAATTCTACGGACTGCAGCTCCACCACATATCACCAAACAGCTTGGTGTCTGTGGCGGGCTACACAGCTTTGTGCGAGGGATACCTTGGGATCCGCCCTAGGGTAGACCTCTTCCAACTTTTCTTCTCCGTGCGGGCCAATTACGAAGATGACGGATCCCTTCGAACCTGCGGAACGGTTTGCTTTCTTCCATGAAGGTCGAAGGAATACCCTTTCATCATGCCTCTGGATTCCGCTATAGGATGGAGAGGATCCTGGTTCTATATGGCGGATAAGCCCGCGCCATCTCAAGCCCGTGGCCTTCCTCCCTTTAAGAACGTTGCTGCTGAAACCCGCGACTCCTGGACGGCTGTCAACGACGAATCCGCCACTCCCTACGTGATCTGGCGGTGGCGTGATGCCCGCATTCGCCTTCATGGATCTCTCTTAGTATTTCTATTCCATCCACTTGGGATATGCACTTCATGAAAACTCCCGAGGTGCTTCGTTTGTAGAGCTGGCCATCTATGATGGTGTATGCTTTGGCTCTACGCTCGATTTGTCTTTTTTGGAATTTGTCTTTGGGTAGCTTCTTGTTCGTCAGAAATTCCAGGTAGAGCTCTTCCCATGGCGGATTGCTGGGCAAAACCGCCATGACGGGGGAGCTTGCTAGTTCCGGATTTTCTGGATCCACCATCTTTACCGATGGTATGCGCAGATGCTCGAGGAATACTCCTGGCGGAACTGCCTTATGGCTAGATCCTAGTTTGGACAAGGTATCGGCCGCCATGTTATCTTCTCGTCGTACATGTTTTATGTCATAGCCGAGGAAACTTTTGGCCATCTCGTCCACTTCGTCTCTATATGCCGCCATAACTTCGTTCCGAGCTTTGTATGTGCCAGCCACCTGCTGAGCCACAAGGTCAGAGTCTCCACAGCACATGATGTGTTGTACGCCGATCTCCTTTGCGACACGTAGCCCATGCAATAAAGCTTCATATTCCGCGATGTTGTTGGTGGTGGGGAAGTGGATCTGGAGAACATAGCTTAGCTCATCTCCCTTGGGAGATTTGAGTGTCACTCCAGCCCCCGAGCCGTGTAGCAACTTTGAGCCATCAAAGTGCATCACCCAATACTCTGGTTCTGGGACAGGCGTAGTTTCCTGCGCTTCCTTCCAATCCGCCATAAATTCCGCCAGAGCCTGAGACTTGATGGCGGTGCGAGGCTTATAGTCGATGTCGAAAGAGGCCAATTCAATGCCCCACTTCGCAACTCATCCTGTTGCGTCGCTGTTGTTGATGATATCCTTCAGTGGGGCTTTGCTCACCACTGTGATCTTGTGGTCATAGAAGTAATGCCTCAGCTTACGAGAAGCTAGGAAAACTCCGTATGCCAATTTTTGGTAGTGAGGGTAGCGCTGCTTGGATTCCGTTAGAACCTCGCGGACATAGTAGACTGGTCGCTGTACGCCATACTCCTGCGCTTCTTCCTTACGTTCTACCGCCATGACGATGCTGACCACCCTGTTAGTTGCCGCCATGTATAGTAACATGGGTTCCTGGTCTTCGGGAGCCGCTAGGACTGGTGCAGTGGATAACACTCTCTTCAGATCCTTAAGTGCAGCGTCTGCCTCATCGGTCCAGACGAATTCGTCTGATTTCTTCATCAGCTTGTAGAGTGGCAAAGCCTTCTCGCCAAGATGACTGATGAACCAGCTCACTGCTGCCACACAGCCTGTGAGTCGCTGTACATCTTTTAGATCTATGGGCCGGGAAATGTCGAGGATTGCCTTGATCTTCTCCGGGTTAACCTCAATTCCGCGGTGGGAGACGATGAATCCTAGAAGCTGTCCAGCTGGCACCCCGAAGACACACTTCGTGGGGTTAAGCATCATGTTGTACTTCCTAAGATTGTCAAAGGTCTCTTGCAAATCCGCTATAAGGCCATCTTGCTTTTTAGACATAACCGCTATGTCGTCCACGTATGCGTGGATATTTCGTCCGATTTGATCCGCCAGGCACTTTTGCATAGTGCGCTGATACGTTGCTCCTGCGTTTTTCAGACCGAATGGCATTGTGACATAGCAATATGTGCCATAAGGTGTTACGAACGACGTAGCGAGCTGATCGGACTTTTTCATCTTGATCTGGTGGTATCCTGAGTAGGCATCTAAGAAACACAGCAGCTCCGATCCCGCCGTCGAGTCAATGACTTGGTCAATGCGAGGCAAGGGAAAAGGGTCCTTTGGACACGCTTTGTTCAGGCCAGTGTAATCTACACACATGCGCAGAACTTTTGTGTTTTTCTTAGGAACTAGCACCGGATTTGCCACCCATTTAGTATGGATCACTTCCTTGATGAAGCCTCCTTTCAACAGCTTGGAAATCTCCTTTGCTATGGCGCGGCGCTTTTCATCTCCGAAGCGTCTCATGGCTTGTCTTACTGGCTTGGAGCCAGGAATTATCTGCAGAGCGTGCTCAGCGAGTTCCCTGGGTACACCCGTCATGTCAGATGGCTGCCATGCGATGATGTCCCGGTTCTCACGGAGGAACTCGACGAGCGCGCTTTCCTATTTAGGGGATAAGTTTGTCCCAATGGAGGTGGTCTTGGCGGCATCGCCAGCGACAAGTTCTGCCTGTTTTGTGTCGACTGTAGGCTTAAAGGTGGGCGGGGAGGCGGAAATCTCCTGCTTGGATGCCGGCATCTCCGCGGGGTCCGTAGCGGCGTGGATTTCTTTGAACTCCTCAACGAAGAACACTGCTTCCGCGAAGGCAGCTTCTCCTTCCTCGCACTCCTTTGCCTTTCTGAAACTGCCATAAACGGTAATTATGCCATCCGGGCCTGGCATCTTCAGCTGATTGTAGATGTAACATGGCCTGGCATGGAAGCTGTGGAAGGCAGGGCGACCGAAGATCACGTGGTATGTGCTCTTGAACGGGACTACCTCAAAGGTTATAGGCTCTTCACGGTAATTTTCCTCGCTACCGAAGGCAACCTTGAGTGTGATGGACCCGAGGGACTTGGCTTGGCGACCAGGAACCACCCCATAAAAGGTGACCGCGCTATGGCGGAGTTGGGTCTTGGTAAGGCCGAGCTTCGTCAAAGTTTCCACGTACATGATGTTCAGACTGCTGCCGCCATCCATTAAGCATTTGGAGAACTCATAGCCATGGATTACAGGGCATACCACCATGGCGTAATATCCATCTGGGATGTGCTCTAGATGATCATCGCGGCTCCAGTGCACCGGTACTTCAGACCATCGGACGTACTGGCGGATTTTTGGCACGGTGGCATTGAGTGAGCACATAGCAGCTCTCTGTGCCTTGGCCGTGGGGGGTCCAAGGAATGTGTGAAAGGCACCTTTTTTGTCCTTGATTGGGTTGCCCTTGCCAGCGCCACCCTCTGCCTTTTCGGCGGGTTTGGACACAGGGTCTTCGTCCATGTCACTGCCATCCCTGGACTCCTTGTCTTTGTCCGCTTTCCCTTTGCCACGAGGCCATTGTCACCGGCTGCGCTTGAAGCCAGCTTCTTGATCCGCCTTGAGGTCGTTGACAAACTTGCAGTTTCGGTTGGTGTGGTTGCACTTTCCCAAAGCGTCGCGATGGGCGAAACATGGCATATCGCGGTATTCGTCGTAAGACACGGGGGCGGGTGGCGCCGAAGCGGGAGTTGCAGAACTCCGCGGCTGGCCACTGCTAGTATCGCGTCCTCTTCCGCGCTGGCCGCTTTGGCTCTTGTCAACGAAGGTTGTGGCCACCATATCCGGAGCCTGCTGCTCTTCTGGCGGATTCTTCCATTTGTTGCTGCTATTCCGCTTTCCAGTGTTCTGGATGGCGGAAGCCTTCAGAGATTCGCGGGCGTCGGCGGCGGCGGCCGCGTAGTTGCTTGCGATGGTGATCATGGAATTTAGGGTCAGTTTCCCTTCGTTCCTTTCCCGCAACAGGCGATGGCGGAGCAGCTGGCCTCTCTCCAAACTGTCAATAAACGCGAGGATGGCGGATTCGTCAGTAACCCCTTCGCAGGAGTTCTTCATATCTAGCCATCATGCGAGGAAAGTTCGGGAGGTCTCGTCGTCGGCCCGTCGGCACCGTTGGAGGTCACCAATGTTATGGGGTCTCTTGTAAGTCCCCTCAAAATTTTCGGTGAACATAGTTTGCATATCAAACCAGGTTTGGATGGAGTTTTCTGCCAAGTCATTGATCCACTGCCTCGCAGTGCCGGATAGCATCAGGGGCAAATAGCGGACAGCAATGATGGGTGATCCCCCGGCGAACTGTACTACGTTGAAGTAGTCTTGTAGCCAAGTTAAAGGCCTATCGACTCCATTGTACTGGCGGATATTTTTCTCGATCTTGAACCCATGCGGGATGGGCTCATCACGAATCCGTTGTCCAAAGCACTTTGGGCCGAGGAAGAAGGCTGTTTGAGACTTGGCAATCTCGTTTAGATGGGTACGAGCGTCGTAGGGCTTCTGGTGCGGCGGATCCTTGCGAGAGTTGCGTGACCTTGCTGGTCTGCCACCACCACCGCCGCCGCCATGGGGGCTCCCTGGTGGGGATGGCGAAGGGTCACGTCGTCATTTACTCTCACCGTCCTGCGACTGATCTTTGCAGCTACAACGGCTTCCTTCCGTTCTTCGTGGAGATGGATGGTCGTCATGGCGGCGGGAGCCTTGCCCTTTGTTATCGTGGTGGCGAGTGGAGCGATGCTTGTCCTTGTCGCCGCCACGGTGCGCGTCGTCATCATGGCGAGATTGGTCCCTTCTCTTGGATCCACCATCTTTGCTGGCTTCCTGTGGTGGCGGATCGTCTCTGCGTCCAGCGTCACGACTTCGTCCTCGCTTGCCATCATGGTCACGTATGACGATCCCTCCCTTTGGGACTTCGAACATCTTATACTTTGGTGGCGGCATGTTGGTCTTATGGCGAGGGGCAGCATTGTCTTGGTGGTATCCATAGGCAGGGTAGTTCTTGTGGGGTGGCGATGGATTTCTCTGTGGGCCTTTGCCATTCGGTTTGTCATCGGAGGATATTGGGATGGCGTTCGCCCGGTTGCGAGCTTCTCTTCTTCGGATTTCTGAGGATCCGGTATGAGATTCATTATCAGGGCGCGTACCATGGTTGCCAGCCCCCCGAGCCTTAGAGGAAGTGCTGGACCTGCATAGCGTGGGATCAGATTCGAGCCATCGTGACGACGTAGCCTTCTCCTGCTGCACTAATGCTTTGGTCATCAGTTTCACCGCCGTTTCTAGGGCTGCTGGGCTCTTATTATGCTCTAATAGCTCCTTTGCAGCCACGATATTTTCAATGGGCGTAGCCCTGACTTCATCGCGGTTTTTATCCATGTATGGCGGATTCTTGATGTACATCTTGGCCAGAGTTTCCGCTGTTGGTACGGTGAACTCAAGGTTTCGTACCAGCTGTGGGTCGCCTCCCTCGTTTATCTGGTTCTGGATGAGAGTAACATACTTCTCCTCCATGTTCCTTGCGCGCTTCAGCGTGTCTTGAGCTTTAGCAATGTCGCCATCAAGCTGCTGGCCCATCTTCTTGACTTGCTTTGCTTCCTTGAGGAGTGCTCGCCTCTTCTTTTCGAGATCGTTCACATCTCTGACATAGTCAGGGGTGATTGGATCTGCTAGAGTTCCGTAGACGACCTTATCCAGCGGGGTCGTGAAGTCTTCTGGGTGCTGGTCCTCGGGGATGGTGGGTTGCAGAGGCCTAGGTCCGCCGTGGATCTCAGGAATTGCTCTGTGGCGGGATCGGCGGCTGGTGGCGGGTTGCCCTGCTCTTTGCCGGCATCTCCATCGTGGACTACCTGAGATGGCGGATCACCAATTGTCTGCCCAGCATCATCTCCTTTATTGGTTACGAACACCTGCTTGGCTGCTGCTTGCTGTTCTTCAAGTGCCTGCTGCGCTAATTCCGCCTAGATTTTTCTCATGGCGGCGTCGTAATGGTCAGAATCATAGCCCTTGCTGTCCCAGTCATCCGATTCACCACTTTCGTTAAGTGCGTCGAGGATGGATTCACCTGGGCTATCTTCTCCATTAGAGGTAGATCCCGAAGTGATGCCTGCGAAGGCAACAAAGCAGTACTGTGGTGTCTCTAACGCTAGATTACTCATAGCGGATTCACAGCGGTCTTCCACCACTTCCTCTACCTCTAGGGCGGGCTGGGTGGGATTATTTTTTAGATCCGATCTGGGCAACTTGGAAAGTTCCAGGTCAGATGAGTCCTCCTCCGTCTCCAGCTCGAAAGCGGTCCGTTTGGGGATTTCAGCCATACCGATCCGCCGGAAATTGGTTTCCGTAGCGGGGGTAGGGTTTGTCTCTACAATGAAGATATGGATATCTCCAATCGGGAGGATGGTGAATCGAGCAGGGTCTTCTCTAGCCGGCACCCAGAGGTTATCCGCTGGGACGATGGGGAGGCCGGAATCATAGAGGACGCGCCTGATGGCGACGGTGTCGCCGATGCCTGCGAAGGCGGATCCCGCCTGGATCCGCGCTCCAGACGCGCTTTGCCCCATGGTGGGCGCCAACTGTTGTGGTTTCGTCAACAGATCTGCCATAGAGGTAGGGGTATGGTGGTTTGTGGAAGGGGGTGAACACGGAGGAGCGATCCGGGATGGTGGTAGCACGAGTTTACCCAGCTTCAGATCCCGCGACGGTGGCGAGATCCTACGTGCTGCTATAATTCACTATATGGCAACAAGTGCTCGATTACAATGATGAGGTTGGCTGTTTCGCTATGCGATTGGCCGTATATCTCGAACGTGCCTCAAGGGCTGCCCCACGCCGGGCTTATAAAGGCGCCTGGCGTGGGCTTCACGTTGGTACCGGAGCGGATACAACTTGGAGTCCTAGACTAAGTCCTATGCGTGTACTACAAGGTAACCCGCCATGGGCCGTCTCCAGACCCGCCATGGGCCTGTCGTCAGTGGTCCGCCATGGGCCTGTTTCCGGATCCGCCATGGACCTGTCTAAGGATCCGCCATAAGCGCCTGCGTCCAGTACCGCCATGGCAACTTCAGCAACTGGGCCGCCCGGTATGGTGAATCCGCCATACCACCCCTGATGGGCCACCCTGGCTTGCTGATTTAGGACTACGTCGCTGGTATACCTATTTGGTATATCCCCAACAAACGGAGAGCATGCAAGATCATAAACAACATAGAGATAACAAAAGATATATTTCAGTATAGCAACTCAATCATAACACCAATATTCATCGGATCCCAACAAACCAAACATGTAGAATTACATAACGGTGATCTCAATCATGTAGGGCAGCTCATGAGATCTAAACATGAAGCACATGGTGGAGAAGACAACCATCTAGCTACTGCTATGGACCCATAGTCCAAGGTAGACTACTCACTCATCGCTCCGGAGGCAAGCATGGCGATGAAGAAGACCTCCAGTGGCGATTCCCCTCTCCGGCAGGGGGCCGGGAAGAGCTTCTAGACCCTCCCGATCTTCAGGTCGACGGCAGCGGCGAATCGCGATGTGTTCTCGAAAATTGATCGGGTACTTAGGTTTTTTCCATCGGGGGGTCTTTATAGGCAAAGGGGTGATGTCAGAGGTGGAGCCAGGTGGCCTCACACGTAGGGGGCGCGGCCAGGGCCTGGCCGCGTCGCCTTGGTGTGTGGGGCCCTCGTGGCCCCCCCTCCAACTCCTCTTCGGATCTCTGGAAGCTTCCAGGAAAAATAAGACTTCAGGAACTTGTTTCGTCCAATTCTGAGAATATTTCCTGTGTATCACTTCTGAAACACAAAAACAGCAGAAAACAGGGAACTGACACTGTGGCGACTTGTTAATAGGTTAGTTCCGGAAAATGCATAAAAGTGCCACGAAGTGTAACGAAACAGTAGGCAAATGGTGTAAAAACAAGCATGAAGCATCAAAAATTATAGATACGTTGGAGACGTATCAAGCATCCCCAAGCTTAACTCCTGCTCGTCCTCAAGTAGGTAAGTGATAACAAAAGAATAATTTTTGAGGTGACATGCACCTACACAATCTTGATCATGTATGTAAGCATTTGTGAGCTGGGATCATAAGAACTTAAAACATGGGCATGAAGATACAATCTTGACAATAGAAACTTAGCAACCATGTTGTAAACATGAAAATGAACACAAACAAAAGATCATGAAAATGAAACAATGAAAGTCAAACGTGTGTTCAAATCATAAGGAAAAACATACAAATGGTTTTCAGCTTGTCCTTCAAAGAGAGCAAAACATAAATGCATAGGACACCTTCAAGTTTAAGAGGGCGACTAGATACAAATAATTTAAGAACAAGTGAAACCAACAATATGAATCAATCAATGAAAACTTTGGGACAGTGCACATTATACTCAGAATGACAACTATGCTCTCTTAATGGTGCATAAAGGTAGAAGGTGGTGACTCAACATAAAAGTAAAAGAAAGGCCCTTCGCGGAGGGAAGCAGTGATTGCAAGTTTTATGACCTTCAAAAATTATGGTACTTACCGGCTTTGAGCTCTCATTGCCCCCATCATAAACATCTTGAATGGTTAAAGTTAATGCGAGAACAATTATGATGCATATGCTTGACAAATCATAAGTTGAAAACCTCGTGTCCCGTGAATACGAGTACCCAAACCTGATGCTACTTTACTTAGAGTCCCAAGCAAGGCTCTTGTCATTGTAAGTATATGCATATCATCGAGAACCGCCAACGGGGTACCTCCGTGCCCGATGACATGGAACAAGCCCACATCAAAATGACAGGACAAGCAGACAATGAACACCTCGACATCTCTTTTATTTGCCATTTGTTTAGCTTTTTATTGTGAGATGCGTCGTCGAATGTCCACCATGGGTATGCTGCAAATTTCCACCATGAATTATGCATGGCTTAGATTGGCGGCCCAGGCGGTTCTCTAACACATATACAAACTCCATGATCCCCACAAGATTCCCAATTCATTTCACACCACGGGCATCCATAAACAAAAGATCACGATATCAACTCAAAAGAGAAGTGCAATGTTGAAAGCTTGCCCATGACTGCATGGCTAGGCTAGTCTCCAACTTACAACTTGCAAGCATAACAACTCAACATAAGAGACCACAATGTCAAATTTTTAAGAACAGGAAAAAGTAAAGTGTGCCTTCCGGTTTGTGAGAGCTTTACTGACCAATTTTCGCATAACACTGGTAAGAGTTTAATTTGAAGAGAAAATAAAAGCAAGTCAAATTTACTTGGAATAGAAAATTGTTAGTAGGTATGTATGGTGGACACTTTGGAAAACTTGGTTTTTAGGAGTTGGGTGCATGAGTAGAGCTCATACTCAGTACAAGGCGAGGGCTAGCAAAAGACTGGGAGCGACCAACTAAGAGAGCAATAATGGTCATAATCATGCAAAGCGACATTAAAAGAAGCATAAGATGGCATCAAAAGTCAAAAACTAAATGATCATAGAGGCTATTGGCGACTTTGGATGAGTCTAACATGTGTGAGCATGCGCCAAGTCAACCCAAATAAAGCATCAAGGAGAAAACCAAAATAATGCTTCCAAACAATTAAAGCAACGCATGATTTTTTTCAAAGGCTCATTAAGCAATCTCAGCTATTTGAGACAAGTCATGCTACATCAAAACCACTAAGCATACTATCAAAAATACATCAAGCATGACATGAAAAAGCCTAAGCCGCAGTCTACACAAGCTCCTTCTTGTACCACTTTTTTGCATAAAGCTTTTTCTCTTTTCCAACACCATTTGAAATTTTTATAGACACCTCTTTTGATGAAAACCAATAAATATCAGAGGCAAAAATACACCTTGATGAAGAGATATGACAAGGTCTGAATGCAAATCAAGGCGAAAACGAAAACAAAAAGCAGTAGCAGAAAAAGAAGAACACCCGGTGAAATTGTAAGAATGAAAAACGGAGTGTTCTTGGCAAATGAAAACGAGTACATCTTCTCCAAAAGAAATTTTTTGGGGTCCAACCATTTATTGCAGCAAACAAACTAACTAACTAAGAAAACCAAAACAACTGATGCTCCAAGAAAAACACATAGTGCATGAAGCAATAAAAATATAGTGTCTTGAAAGGTGACCTGATTTTTGCCGATGAAGAAGGGGTGCCTCGGGGGCATCCCCAAGCTTTGACGCTTGTACTTCTTGGATATTTCTTGGGGTGATGCATGGGCATCCCCAAGCATGAGCTTTTGTCCATTCTTCAACTCATCTCATCATTCTCCAATCCCTACACTTGAAAACTTCCTTCATACAAAACTAAACACAAATCTATTAGCAACATTAGTGTAGCATAACATATAATCAACCTCTTTTTACTACAGGTTTCAACCCAAAACCACCACATATATAGCACATACTACTGTAGCAACTTCCCTAAAAGTTCTGTGATCAAAAGAACTCAAAAGAAAGCGATAAAGCGGCAAACACAAATATTGGCAGAAATCTGTCAAAACAGAACAGCTGACAAAGGTCGAATTTTTGAGGGGTTTTCTGTTGCTCAAATCAAAAAATGTTCAACTAATTAAAGTTTGGATATAACCTGGGACATATGCAAAAGAAATCACAGGTCCAAAAGATATACATAGAATTTATAAAAAAAATTTACGGTGCAGCACCGAAAACAGTTTCAGGACAGCAACATCCCCAGATCTTTACCTCACTCAAATTAGAGGCTTCTCTTGGCACAAAAACAAAATAAAAAGGATAAGGAGAGGTAATTACAGTAGTAATGACTTCCAAGACTCAAATAAAAGAAAAAGTACTAGAAATAAAATATTGGGTTATCTCCCAAGAGTGCTTTTCTTTAACGCCTTTGAGCTAGGCGCAGAAAATTTGCGAATCAAGTAACATCAAGTGATGAAGCATCAAGCTCATAATTTGATCTAAGAATAGAGTAAAAAAGTAATTTCTTTCTTTTCCTAGGGAAGTGTTCCATACCTTTCTTGAGTGGGAATTGATATTTTATAGTGCCTTCTCTCATATCAATGATGGCACCTACAGTTCGAAGAAAGGGTCTTCCCAAAATAATAGGACATGAAGCATGGCATTCAACGTCCATAACAAGAAAATCAACGGGAACAAGGTTATTGTTAACCATAATAAGAACATCATTAATTCTTCCCAAAGGTTTCTTCTTAGCAACATCAGCAATAGGAACATCATAATAACACTTTTCAAGCGGTGGTAAGTCAAGCATATCATAAATCTTTCTAGGCATGATAGAAATACTAGCACCTAGATCACATAAAGCATGGCAATCAAAACCATTAACATGCATATCAATGATGGGTTCCCAACCATCTTCTAACTTCTTGGGAACAAAAGCTTTTTGATTCAACTTTTCATCCCTAATTTTTATGAGAGCATTGGTAATATGCTTAGTAAAAGCAACATTTAAAGAACTAGCATTGGGAGTCAAAGCAAGATTTTGCAAGAACAAAATAACTTCAGATATATTGTAGCCATCAACATCAAAATCATTAAATTAAGTAGAGCTATCATCTCCTACACTCCGAAAAATTTCAGCACTCTTTTGAGAAAAAGTTTTGGCAGTTTTAGGCTTTTTAACACAAGGAGTGGGAGTTTTCTCTACACCAATCAAAGTAAGAGGATTGCTAGCATTAGGAGCAACATCATTAGAGGTAGTAATGGTACATACCTTCATCTCTCTAGCCATCTCATCTTCTCTTTCCCACCTGGCATGCAATTCCGCTAACAATCTAACATTTTCATCAATTCCAACTTGAATAGCATTAGCAGTAGCAAAAACATTGTTCTCTTTCACATCATTAGGCAACACTTTTAATTTCAGAAGTTCAACATCATGAGCAAGGCTATCAACTTTAGAAGCAAGAATATCAATTTTGCATAACTTTTCCTCAACAGACTTGTTAAAAGCATTTTGCTTACCGATGAAGTCCTTGAGCATTACCTCAGGCTCGGAGGGCGCGGCCCTAGTGTTGTTGTAGGAATTACCATAAGAATTACCATAACCATTACCAGAAGGATACGGCCCGTAATTGTTACTAGCAAAATTGTTCCTATAAGCATTGTTGTTAAAATTATTGTTTCTAATGAAATTCACATCAACATGCTCTTCTTGAGCAACCAAAGAGGCTAAAGGAACATTATTAGGATCAACATGAGTTCTATCATTAGCAAGCATAGCCATAATGGTATCAATCTTATCACTCAAGGAAGATTCCACAATAGAATTTACCTTCTTACCTTGTGGAGCTCTCTCGGTGTGCCATTCGAAATAATTTACCATCATGTTGTCGAGTAGCTTTGTTGCGGCGCCCAAGGTAAGGGACATAAAAGTGCCTCCAGCAGCTGAATCCAATAGGTTCCTTGAAGAAAAATTCAGTCCTGCATAAAAAGTTTGGACAATCATCCAAGTAGTCAGTCCATGAGTGGGGCAATTCTTTATCATAGATTTCATTCTTTCCCAAGCTTGAGCAACATGTTCATTATCAAACTGAGTAAACTTCATAATATTGCTATGCAGAGATATAATCTTAGCAGGAGGATAGTATCTACCAATAAAAACATCCTTACACTTAGCCCATGAATCAATACTATTCTTAGTCAAAGACAACAACCAATCTTTAGCTTTTCCTCTCAAAGAAAAAGGAAATAACTTGAGCTTAATAATATCACTTTCTACATACTTATATTTCTGCATCTCACATAGCTCAACAAAATTGTTGAGATGAGCTGCAGCATCTTCAGTACTAGCACCAGAAAATTGCTCTTTCATAACAAGGTTCAACAAAGCAGGCTTAATCTCATAAAAGTTTGCAGCAGGAGCAGGTGGTGCAATAGGAGTGCAGATAAAATCACTATTGTTCGTGCTAGTAAAGTCACACAACTTGGTGTTTTCAGGATTGGCCATTTTAGCAAAACTAAAAGTAGATAAGTAAAAAATAACTACCAAGGATTCTAATTTTTTTGGGTTTTTGATATAAAACGATGCAGGTAAAATAAATAAAGTAAAGCAAAACAATAACAAAGTAAAGGATGTGTGTGCGAAAAACTCCCCTTGCAGAGGTCTTCCACTCTTCCCTGGCAACGGCGCCAGAAAAGAAGCTTGATGCTACCGATTTGATGAAGTAAATAACCGGCCAGTTGGGAACCCCAAGAGGAAGGTGTGATGAGTATAGCAGCTTATTTTCCCTCAGTTAAGAAACCAAGGTTTATCGTTCAGGAGAAGAGCAGATAATTACGACTGAAGGTGATGCTTGCTAGTTTGCGACAGCTTTAGACAATTTATATATGGCGCCTTGTCCAAGCTTTGCTTGCTAGCTGCAACGCGGAACCTGCACACAACACAACCAAGTACTTTCCCAACTTGCGATGAGGTTGTCAATCTCATCGGTTTGCTTGAAACAAAGGTTATGAGCGTATCGAGTGGAAAATAGTAGAAGTATGCGAGTAAAGTAAACAGTATGAGTAAAGTAAATAGTGCGAGTAAAGTAAACAGGTGATAGCAATATGATGGAAATAGGGCCGGGGTCCACAGTTCACTAGTGGTGTCTCTCCATAAGATAAATAACACATGCTGGGTAAACAAATTACAGTTGGGCAATTGATAGAATCAAGATAACATGATATGTCAAGAAGATCACTATGAGATTTACTCTGGGCATTACAACAAAATACATAGACTGCCATCCAACTGCATCTATGACTAATAATCCACTTGTGGCGAATCAATCCAAGAACTCCACAAGTATTAAGTTGCGAACAACAGATAATTGCATTAAGCAAAGTGTGTAATGTAAACAAAGCATATGCCCTTGAGCATATGAATGTTGTTTTCTCCCTAGTATCAACAGCACATCTACAACCTTAGAGGTTTCTGTCACTCCCCCAGATTAAATAGAGGCATGAACCCACTATCGAGCATAAATACCCCCTCTTGGAGTCACTAGCAACTACTCGGCCAAGATAGCTACTAACAACAGAGAGCATGCAAGATCATAAACAACATAGAGATAACAAAAGATATATTTCAGTATAGCAACTCAATCATAACACCAATATTCATCGGATCCCAACAAACCAAACATGTAGAATTACATAACGGTGATCTCAATCATGTAAGGCAGCTCATGAGATCTAAACATGAAGCACATGGTGGAGAAGACAACCATCTAGCTACTGCTATGGACCCATAGTCCAAGGTAGACTACTCACTCATCGCTTTGGAGGCAAGCATGGCGATGAAGAAGACCTCCGGTAGTGATTCCCCTCTCCGGCAGGGTGCCGGGAAGAGCTTCTGGACCCTCCGATCTTCAGGTCGACGGCGGCGGCGGATCGCGATGTGTTCTGGAAAATTTATCGGGTACTTAGGTTTTTTTCGTCGGGGGATCTTTATAGGCGAAGGGGTGATGTCAGAGGTGGAGCCAGGTGGCCTCACATGTAGGGGGCGCGGCAAGGGCCTGGGCCGTGCCGCCCTGGTGTGTGGGGCCCTCATGGCCCCCCTCCAACTCCTCTTCGGATCTCTGGAAGCTTCTGGGGAAAATAAGACTTCAGGAACTTGTTTCGACCAATTCCGAGAATATTTCCTGTGTATCACTTCTGAAACACAAAAACAGCAGAAAACAGGGAACTGGCACTATGGCGACTTGTTAATAGAAAATGCATAAAAGTGCGACGAAGTGTAACGAAACAGTAGGCAAATGGTGTAAAAACAAGCATGGAGCATCAAAAATTATAGATACGTTGGAGACGTATCATGGAGCTTGTGATAACTTTCCCAACCCAATAAGATAACACTACTCCAACAACCTGAAGATGCCTACGACTCGCAAGGCCAACTCGAACAACAAGCACACGGGTAATAGGATGTATGGAAGATTGTATGTCTTTGCTTTGGATAAACAGGTGGATAGGACATGTGACTCGAACAAAGCATCGCTACACAAGGCTAGAATATAGATCTAGCGAGAGCAAAATGTTAAATGGGTAGAGAGAAAAGGGCTCGCCTGAAAAGATTGTCGGAGAAACTTCCGAAGAACTTGTCGTTGCTCACATCACCACGAGGCGTCCTATCTGAGAAGAAGCAAAGTGCTACAACAAGCAACGGATGCAACACTTACTACTATGGCAAAAGAATCAGCATGATCATGTGAAGCATGAATGCATGACATGGCAATTATGATGCAATGCAACTTATCCAAATTAAGCAGAATCAGAATTCCGACACACACATATATATTTCAAGTTGTTTACTACACGACAAGTTTAAATGTTGATTAGCATGGCAAGACAAGGCATGGGTGAGCTACACAAAATTAAATGAAGTGGGGAAACCATATTTGGTAATCTCCAATTACTCCATATGTTATTTATTAGATGAGATGCAAATTACCCTGTCACTATATGATGCGAGATGCAAACAGATATATGAATGGTATATTCAAATTCTTCACATTTTTCTAATAAACTTTCATATAAAATATTTTCTATTCCGAACTACGGTCTAAAAGATATGATTTTAGCAAGATTTAAACAATTGCAGTATGCTACTCGTGTGATGGCGCCTGAAAAGAGCTGGTGGCGTGTAGTTGACGTGGGAGCAGTAAGTCCTTGTGCGTGGTGATGACCAGCCCGTTGGGAACCCCAAGAGGAAGATATGATGAGTGTAGCGGCTAGTTTTCCCTCAGTTAAGAAACCAAGGTTTAATGTCGATCTTGAAGAAGAGAGACGGTGACGACTGAAGGTGTTTGTGGAACCTGCACACACACAAACAAATACTTTGTCCCCAACTTGCGATGAGGTTGTCAATCTCACTGGTTTGCTTGAAACAAAGGTTATGAGTGTATCGAGTGGAAAACAGTAGTAATATGCGAGTAAAGTAAACAGTGCGGGAAAAGTAAACAGGTGATTGCAATATGATTAAAATAGGACCGGGGTCCACAGTTCACTAGTGGTGTCTCTCCATAGATAAAATAACATGCTGGGTAAACAAATTACAGTTGGGCAATTGATAGAATAAAGATAACATGATATGTCAAGAAGATCACTATGAGATTTACTCTGGGCATTACAACAAAATACATAGACCGCCATCCAACTGCATCTATGACTAATAATCCACCCCCGGGGATATCATCCGAACACCCTGGAAGTATTAAGTTGCGAACAACAGATAATTGCATTAAGCAAAGTGTGTAATGTAAACAAAGCATATGCCCTTGAGCATATGAATGTTGTTTTCTCCCTAGTAGCAACAACACATCTACCACCTTAGAGGTTTCTGTCACTCCCCCAGGTGAAATAGAGGCATGAACCCACTATCGAGCATAAATACCCCCTCTTGGAGTCACTAGCAACTACTCGGCCAAGATAGCTACTAACAACGGAGAGCATGCAAGATCATAAACAACATAGAGATAACAAAAGATATAATTCAGTACAGCAACTTAATCATAAACACCAATATTCATCGGATCCTAACAAACCAACATCATAGAATTACATAACGGTGATCTCAATCATGTAAGGCAGCTCATGAGATCTAAACATGAAGCACATGGTGGAGAAGACAACCATCTAGCTACTGCTATGGACCCATAGTCCAAGGTAGACTACTCACTCATCGCTCCGGAGGCAAGCATGGCGATGAAGAAGACCTCCGGTGGCGATTCCCCTCTCCGGCAGGGTGCCGGGAAGAGCTTCTGGACCCTCCCGATCTTTGGGTCGACGGCGGCGGCGGATCGCGATGTATTCTGGAAAACTGATCGGGCCCTTAGGTTTTTCTCGTCAGGGGGTATATATAAGCGAAGGGGCGATGTCAGAGGAGGGACCACGCCCCTTCACACGGGGCTGGCGCGGCTAGGGGGGTGGCCGCGCCGCCCCTGTGTCTGGGGCCCACGTGGCCCCACTCCGTTAGGTCTTCGGATGTCTGGAAGCCTCCCCTTGATATAAGACTTCAGGAACTTGTTTCGTCCAATTCCGAGAATATTTCCTGTGTATCACTTCTGAAACACAAAAACAGCAGAAAACAGGAAACTGGCACAGTGGCACTTCGTTAATAGGTTAGTTCCGGAAAATGTATAAAAGTACCACTAAGTGTAACGAAACAATAGGCAAATGGTGTAAAAACAAGCATGGAGCATCAAAAATTATAGATACGTTTGAGACGTATCAAGCATCCCCAAGCTTAACTCCTGCTCGTCCTCGAGTAGGTAAGTGATAACAAAGAATAATTTTTGAGGTGACATGCACCTACACAATCTTGATCATATATGCAAGCATTGGTGAGCTGGGATCAATAGAACTTAAAACATGGGCATGAAAGATATAATCATGACAATAAGAACTTAGCAACCATGTTGTAAACATGCAAATGAACACAAACAAAAGATCATGAAAATGAAACAATGAAAGTCAAACCTGTGTTCAAATCATCAGGAAAAACATACAAATGGTTTTCAGCTTGTCCTTCAAAGAGAGCAAAACATAAATGCATAGGACACCTCAAAGTTTAAGAGGGCGACTAGATACAAATAATTTAAGAACAAGTGAAACCAACAATATGAGTCAATCAATGAACTTTGGGACAATGCATATCACACTAAGAATGACAACTATGCTCTCTTAATGGTGCATAAAGAAAGAAGGTGGTGACTCAACATAAAAGTAAAAGAAAGGCCCTTCAAGTTTTATAACCTTCAAAAATTATGGTACTTACCGGATTTGAGCTCTCATTGCCCCCATCATAAGCATCTTGAATGGTTAAAGTTAATGCGAGAACAATTATGATGCATATGCTTGACAAATCATAAGTTGAAAACCTCGTGTCCCGTGAATACGAGTACCCAAACCATGCTAATTTACTTAGAGTCCCAAGCAAGGCTCTTGTCATTGTAAGTATATGCATATCATTGAGAACCACCAATGGGGTACCTCCGTGCCCGATGACATGGAACAAGCCCACACCAAAATGACAGGACAAGCAGACAATGAACACCTCGACATCTCTTTTATTTGCTATATTGTTTAGCTTTTTATTGTGAGATGAGTCGTCGAATGTTCACCATGGGTATGCTGCAAATTTCCACCATGAATTATGCATGGCTTAGATTGGCGGCCCGGCGTTTCCCTAACACATATAAAAACTCCATGATCCCTACAAGATTCCCAATTCATTTCACACAGCGGGCAACCATAAACAAAAGATCACGATATCAACTCAAAAAGAAGTGCAATGTTGAAAGCTTGCCCCATGACAGCATGGCTGGGCTAGAATCCAACTTACAACTTGCAAGCATAACAACTCAGCATAAAAGACCACAATGTCAAAATTTTAAGAACAGGAAAAAGTAAAGTGTGCCTTCTGGTTCGTGAGAGCTTTACTAACCGAGTTTCGCATAACACTGGTAAGAGTTTAATTTGAAGAGAAAATAAAAGCAAGTCAAATTTACTTGGAATAGCAAATTGCTAGTAGGTATGTATGGTGGACACAATGGAAAACTTTGGCTTTTATGAGTTGGATGCACGAGTAGAGCTCATACTCAGTACAAGGCGAGGGCTAGCAAAAGACTGGGAGCGACCAACTAAGAGAGCAATAATGACCATAATCATGCAAAGCGACAAAGCGACATTAAAAGAAGCATACGATGGCATCAAAAGTCAAAAACTAAATGATCATGAAGGCTATTGGCGACTTTGTAAGAGTCTAACATGTGTGAGCATGCGCCAAGTCAACCCAAATAAAGCATCAAGGAGAAAACCAAAATAATGCTTCCATACAATAAAAACAACGCATGATTTTTTCAAAGGCTCATTAAACAATCTCAGTTATTTGAGACAAGTCATGCTACAGCAAAAACACTAAGCATACTATCAAAAAGACATCAAGCATGACATGAAAAAGCCTAAGCCGCAGTCTACACAAGCTCCTTCTTGTACCAGTATTTTGCACAAAGCTTTTTCTCTTTTCCAACACCATTTGAAATTTTTATAAACACCTCTTTTGATGAAAACCAATGAAGACCAGAGGCAAAAATACACCTTGATGAAAAGATATGACAAGATCTGAACGCAAATCAAGGCGAAAACGAAAACCAAAAGCAGTAGCAGAAAAAGATGAACGCTCGATTTTTAATAAGAGTGAAAACTAGAGCGTTCTTTGCAAATGAAAACGAGTACATCTCCTCCAAAGGAAATTTGTTGGGGTCCAACCATTTATTGCAGCAAACAAACAAACTAAACAACCTAAGAAAACTAAAACAACTGACGCTCCAAGAAAAACACATAGTGCATGAAGCAATAAAAATATAGTGTCTTGAAAGGTGACCTGATTTTTGCCGATGAAGAAGGGGTGCCTCGGGGGCATCCCCAAGCTTTGACGCTTGTACTTCTTGGATATTTCTTGGGGTGATGCATGGGCATCCCCAAGCTTGAGCTTTTGTCCATTCTTCAACTCATCTCATCATTCTCCAATCCCTACACTTGAAAACTTCCTTCATACAAAACTAAACACAATTCTATTAGCAACATTAGTGTAAGCATAAAATATATTCAACCTCTTTTAGCTTCAGGTTTCAACCCAAAACCACCACATATAAAGTATATACTACTGTAGCAACTTCCACAAGAGTTCCATGATCAAAAAGAACTCAAAAGAAAGCGATAAAGTGGCAAAAACAAATATTGGCAGAAATCTGTCATAACTGAACAGCTGACAATGGACGAATTTTTTGAGGGATTTTCCGTTGCTCAAATCAAAAAGTGTTCAACTAAGAAAAATTTGGATATAACCTGGGGCATATGCACAAGAAATCGCAGGTCCAAAAGATATACAGAGAATTTTCACGAATTTTTACGGTGCAGCACCGAAAACAGTTTCAGGACAGCAATAACCCCAAATCTTTACCTCACTCAAATTAGAGGCTTCTCTTGGCACAAAAACGAAATAAACAAGATAAGGAGCGGTCATTACAGTAGTAATGACTTCCAAGACTCAAATAAAAGAAAAAAGTACTGAAAAGAAAACATTGGGTTATCTCCCAAGAGTGCTTTTCTTTAACGCCTTTGAGCTAGGCGCAGAAAATTGCGAATCAAGTAATATCAGCAGATGAACCACTAGGATCAGCGCGTGCCTTACGTCTCCCTTTATTACCTTTGCTCTTGACTCTAGGAAAGACATGGTTATTGCAAGGTGGAGTAGTAAATGTTATATTGCCTTTTCCCACATCAATAACGGCGCCAAGGAGCTTCAGAATGGATCTTCCAAGTGTGATTTGTCCTTTTCCTACACATTCAATAACAAGATAATCAGTAGATATCATTCTTCCTAGGATTTTAGTAAAGACTCCTTCAGCTATTCCAAGGGGAAATATGGTGGCATTATTAGTAAGAAAAATTTCTTCTCCTCCCTCAGAAAGCTTCCAAAGGCTCAAAGATTCATAAACATCCTTTGGCATGAGACAAAATTCAGACATAATATCACAACGAGCATGAAAAGTTTCACCACTAATGGTGATTTTTATTGTAGGATACCAGCTCGAAGGTTCAGTATTTGTTGGCACATAATCAAAATGCTGGCGCAAAGTATTGTAGCAAGAATTCAAACTAGCAGTGTGAGTCTCAAGAGTATTAAGTCTATTAAAAATGCTCACAAGAGATGAATCAAAATAGGTTGGCATGCTATAAATTGTAATCAACTTTTTAATAATATTAAAGGCTTGATCTCCATCACAATGAAGGAAATCTCCTTCTGCAGTAGCATCCAAAGCATATCTATAACGGAGAGAAAGTCCAAAGTAAAAGCTACTAAGAAGCAAACTCAAAGTCATTTTAGGTTCAGTTTTTCCATGCCATTCATAAATTCTAGACCAAGCTTCTTTAAAGCTTTCCTCATCTTTCTGCTTAAAGGTAAAGATCATGTCCGCGGGGGACATAGTAGTAGCAACTAAACTAGGCATGATAAACTAAGAGCAAAGAAATAACAACTACCAAGGATTCTAATTTTTTTGGGTTTTTGATATAAAAAGCAATGCAGGTAAAATAAAATATAGTAAAGCAAAACAAATAACAAAGTAAAGAATGTGTGTGCGAAGAACTCCCCTCGCAGAAGTCTTCTCTCTTCCCCGGCAACGGCGCCAGAAAAGAAGCTGCTACTCGTGTGATGGCACCTGAAAAGAGCTGGTGGCGTGTAGTTGACGTGGGAGCAGTAAGTCCTTGTGCGTGGTGATGACCAGCCCATTGGGAACCCCAAGAGGAAGGTATGATGAGTGTAGCGGCTAGTTTTCCCTCAGTTAAGAAACCAAGGTTTAATGTCGATCTTGAAGAAGAGAGACGGTGACGACTGAAGGTGTTTGTGGAACCTGCACACACACAAACAAATACTTTGTCCCCAACTTGCGATGAGGTTGTCAATCTCACCGGTTTGCTTGAAACAAAGGTTATGAGTGTATCGAGTGGAAAACAGTAGTAATATGCGAGTAAAGTAAACAGTGCGGGAAAAGTAAACAGGTGATTGCAATATGATTAAAATAGGACCGGGGTCCACAGTTCACTAGTGGTGTCTCTCCATAGATAAAATAACATGTTGGGTAAACAAATTACAGTTGGGCAATTGATAGAATAAAGATAACGTGATATGTCAAGAAGATCACTATGAGATTTACTCTGGGCATTACAACAAAATACATAGACCGCCATCCAACTGCATCTATGACTAATAATCCACTTGTGGCGAATCAATCCGAGAACTCCACAAGTATTAAGTTGCGAACAACAGATAATTGCATTAAGCAAAGTGTGTAATGCAAACAAAGCATATGCCCTTGCGCATATGAATGTTGTTTTCTCCCTAGTAGCAACAGCACATCTACAACCTTAGAGGTTTCTATCACTCCCCCAGGTTAAATAGAGGCATGAACCCACTATCGAGCATAAATACCCCCTCTTGGAGTCACTAGCAACTACTCGGCCAAGATAGCTACTAACAACGGAGAGCATGCAAGATCATAAACAACATAGAGATAACATAAGATATATTTCAGTATAGCAACTCAATCATAACACCAATATTCATCGGATCCCAACAAACCAAACATGTAGAATTACATAACGGTGATCTCAATCATGTAGGGCAGCTCATGAGATCTAAACATGAAGCACATGGTGGAGAAGACAACCATCTAGCTACTGCTATGGACCCATAGTCCAAGGTAGACTACTCACTCATCGCTCCGGAGGCAAGCATGGCGATGAAGAAGACCTCCAGTGGCGATTCCCCTCTCCGGAAGGGTACCGGGAAGAGCTTCTGGACCCTCCCGATCTCGGGTCGACGACGGCGGCGGATCGCGATGTGTTTCTGGAAAATTGATCGGGTACTTAGGTTTTTTCCGTCGGGGGGTCTTTATAGGCGAAGGGGTGATGTCAGAGGTGGAGCCAGGTGGCCTCACACGTAGGGGGCGCGGCCAGGGCCTGGGCCGCGCCGCCCTGGTGTGTGGCCCCCTCGTGGCCCCACTCCGTCTCCTCTTCGGATCTCTGGAAGCTTCCGGGAAAAATAAGACTTCAGGAACTTGTTTCATCCAATTCCGAGAATATTTCCTATGTATCACTTCTGAAACACAAAAATAGCAGAAAATAGGGAACTCGCACTGTGGCGACTTGTTAGTAGGTTAGTTCTAGAAAATGCATAAAAGTGCCACGAAGTGTAACGAAACAGTAGGCAAATGGTGTAAAAACAAGCATGGAGCATCAAAAATTATAGATACGTTGGAGACGTATCAAGCATCCCCAAGCTTAACTCCTGCTCGTCCTCTAGTAGGTAAGTGATAACAAAAGAATAATTTTTGAGGTGACATGCACCTACACAATCTTGATCATGAATGTAAGCATTTGTGAGCTGGGATCATAAGAACTTAAAACATGGGCATGAAGATACAATCTTGACAATAGAAACTTAGCAACCATGTTGTAAACATGAAAATGAACACAAACAAAAGACCATGAAAATGAAACAATGAAAGTCAAACGTGTGTTTAAATCATAAGGAAAAACAAACAAATGGTTTTCAGCTTGTCCTTCAGAGCAAAACATAAATGCATCGGACACCTTCAAGTTTAAGAGGGCGACTAGATACAAATAATTTGAGAACAAGTGAAACCAACAATATGAATCAATCAATGAAAACTTTGGGACAATGCACATTATACTAAGAATGACAACTATGCTCTCTTAATGGTGCATAAAGATAGAAGGTGGTGACTCAACATAAAAGTAAAAGAAAGGCCCTTCGCAGAGGGAAGCAGTGATTGCAAGTTTTATAACCTTCAAAAATTATGGTACTTACCGGCTTTGAGCTCTCATTGCCCCCATCATAAGCATCTTGAATGGTTAAAGTTAATGCGAGAACAATTATGATGCATATGCTTGACAAATCATAAGTTGAAAACCTCATGTCCCGTGAATACGAGTACCCAAACCTCATGCTACTTTACTTAGAGTCCCAAGCAAGGCTCTTGTCATTGTAAGTATATGCATATCATTGAGAACCGCCAACGGGGTACCTCCGTGTTGGAATTATGCCCTAGAGGAAACAATAAAGATGTTATTATTATAATTCTTGTTCATGATAATGTTTATATTCCATGCTAGAATTGTATTAAACGGAAACTTTAATACTTGTGTGGTTTATGAACAACACCGTGTCCCTAGTACGCCTCTATGGACTAGCTCATTGATTAATGATGGTTAAGGTTTCCTAACCATAGACATGAGTTGTCAATTAATAATGAGATCATGTCATTAGGAGAATGATGTGATGGACAGACCCAAATAAAGCAGAGCAATTAGATTGTGTCATCGTGTTCATCTTTGCGAAGCTTTTCTTATGTCAAGTATTGTATTCCTTAGACCATGAGATAATACAACTTCCTGGTAGCGGAAGAAAGCTTTGAGGTCATCAAATGTCATCCTATGATAGGGTGATCATAAAGGTGTCTCTCAGGTGATCGGAAAGTACTTGTTGGGTTGTATGTATCGAGATGGAATTTGTCCCTCCCGAGTCAGAGAGATATACTTCGGGCCCACTCGGTAATCGATATCAACACCGCTTGCAAGCACATGGTTAAGGAGTTAATCACAAAGTGATATCAGATTACGGAACGAGTAAAGTACTTGCTGTGAACGAGATTGAACTAGGTATGCCGATACCGACGATCGAATCTCGGGCGAGTAAAATATCGTGTGACGAAGGGAATACATATACGGGATTAATTGAATCCTGGCATCGTGGTTCATCCGATATGATCATCGATGAATATATGGGAGTCAATATGGGTTTTCCAGATCCCGTTGTTGATTATTGATAGAAGATCATGTCTGCATATTCTCGAACCCGTAGGGTCACACACTTAACGTGCATCGACGCTAGGATAGAATGGATAATTGGTTTATGAGTTTTTGGTCAGAGTCTCGGATGAGATCCAGGACATCACGAGAGGTTCCGGAATGGTCCGGAGAATAAGATTCATATAAAGGAAAGCAGTTTTTGGATTCCGGAATCGTTTCGGAGTTTATCGGTATTGTACCGGAAGGTTCTAGAAGGTTCCAGAGTGGGACCAACGTGGGCCCACTTGTTGGAGGCCTATGTGGGCCTAAGGGGAAGTGTCCTGCCACTTTGGGCCAGGCGCACAAGGCCCCTAAGGCCCAGCCGGCCAGCCCTTAGGGGAAACCCTAAGGGAACCTTCTAGAAGGAGGGGGGAAACTTGCCCCCCACTCTTCCCCCTTGGGCCACCGCCCTAGGGCTTGGAGGAGGGGTCAAGGGGGCCGGCCAGCCCCCTATATAAGGAGGGCAGGGGCGCAGCCTTCCCCCTACTCCAACCCTAGCCGCCGGCCAACTGCTGCCCCTCCACCTCTCTCTCTCTCGCGACTGTGCGTAGGCGAAGCCCTGCCGCAGAAACTCTCCACCATAAGCACCACGCCGTCATGCTGCAGATCCAATCTATCTCTCCACCATACTTGCTGGACCAAGGAAGGAGGAGACGTCGCTGTACCACACGTGTGCAGCTCTCGGAGGTGCCGCCACTTGCGGCGTAGGATCGGATCGGATCGCGGGGAGGAGATGGCTAGTACGACTACATTATCCACGTTCTGTTGAACGTTTCCGCTGTGCGATTTCTTCAAGGGTATGAAGATCTCATCTACCTCTCTCGTTGATTACATCTCCTAGATTAGATCTTGGCTTTCTTGTTCGCATCCGTAGGAAATTTTTTGATTTACTATGCTGCGAAACCCTTCAGTGGTATCAGAGCTAGATCTATGCGTAGATGTGTTTCACGAGTAGAACGCAACATGCTTGTTGCGGGCGTTGATATTTTCTATTGCAAACCTCTTTGTTTTGTATTTCTTATGGCGCGGCATAGTGAGATCGAAGCGGTCCAGGCCAACTTTACGCGACCTCGTTCGCGAGACCGGCTCCGCACTTGACTTGTGGCTTGTTCCACACATGCGGCTGGTGGATGCCAGTTTCTCTTACTATAGTAGTCATGAGATTTACAACGGATGTTAGCAACCATAATATCACCGTTGTGGCTTTCCGTAGGTAAGAATCGTTCTTAACTTGTAACTCCCATAAGCCACGTAAAACATGCAACAACAAAGAAGAGGCGTCTAACTTGTTTTTGCAGGGAGTGTTTTGTGATATGGTATGGCCACAAGATGTGATGTGATATATGTGATGTATGCAATGATCATGTTTTGTAATCTTTCACGACTTGCATGTCGATGAGTTCACAACCGGCAGGAGCCATATGGTTGTCTTTATAATTGTGTATGACCTGCGTGTCAACTTCTTATACGCCATGTAATAGCTTTACTTTATCGTTAAGTAGTTAGCAATAGTTGTAGTTGCTATTCGTGGTGGAGGCAATCATGGTGGACTGATGGAGATCATGCCGGAGCGCAAAAGATGGAGATCATGGCGTGGAGATTGGCTATACCATGTCACATAAAATTATATGCATGTGATGTTTATCCTTTTATGTATCTTATTATGCTTAGATCGCGACGGTAGCATTATAAGATGATTCCTCACTTAAAGATCAAGATAAAATTGTGTTCTCCCCTCGTATGCGCCGTTGTGAAAGATCATCATTTTCAAGCATCTCGTGATGATCGGGTGCTATAAACTCTACGTTCACATACAATGGGTGCAAGCCAGTTTTGCACATGCGGAAATACTTGGGTTTCACTTGACGAACCTAGCATGTACAGACATGGCCTCGGAACACACGAACCGAAAGGTTAAACATGAGTCATATGAATGATATGATCGACACTTTGTTGTCCACCATTGAAACCACATCTCTTCTCGTGAAGATCAGATTAGGTGTGGTGAATTTGGATCATGTTCACTAAACAACTTGAGGGATGTTGAATTTAGTGGGAGTTCATCTAGTAATTTGATTAAGTTGAACTAGTTATCATGAACATAGTCTAAATTGTACTTGCAATGTTGTAGATCAAATGGCTAAGTCCAACTTCAACTTCAACGTGTTTGCTGAGAAAGAAAAGCTTAAGAACAATGGGTCTAACTTCACCAACTGGTTCCGCAATCTGAGAATCATTCTCGCTGGCGGACAAAAAACCTATGTACTTGAGGAAGCGTTAGGTGACACCCCTGCTGCAACAGCGAAAACTGAAGAACTTGCTGACTTCAATGCTCGCAGAGATGATTGTGATGCGATTATGAGTACCATGCTGTTTTCTATGGAACCGGAACTTCAAAATCATTTTGAGAAGTACCGTGGGCCTTATGAGATTCTTGAGGAACTGAAAACCATGTTTCAGACTCAAGCCCGTTCTGAGAGATATGAGATCTCTGAGAAGTTCTTTAACTGCAAGATGGAGGAAGGGAGTTCCGTTAGTGAGCACGCCATTAAGATGTCGGGCTACACTCAACGCCTTGAGCAACTGGACTGCAAGATTCCAGAAGAGCTCAAGATTGACAGAGTTCTGCAATCACTCCCTCCTAGCTACAAAGGTTTTGTGGTTACTCATAATCAAATTGGTTCCACTGATACGATCACTGAGCTCTTCGCAAAGCTAAAAGCTGCGGAGGTGGATGTCAAGAAAGATAATCATGTGTTGATGGTCAACAAGACCACTAGCTTCAAGAAAGCTAAGGGTGCAAAGGGATCCTTCAAGAAAGGCAGCGGCAAGCGCGTTGCCCCTGCTGAGAAGAAGCTCAAGTCTGGACCTAAGCCGGACACTAAGTGCTTCTATTGCAAGGACAAGGGTCACTGGAAGCGCAACTATCCGAAGTACTTAGCGGACAAGAAGGCTGGCACCATTAAAGGTATATTTTATATACATGTTATTGATGTTTACGTTACTAGCGCTCGTTGTAGTGCCTGGGTATATGATACTGGTTCAGTTGCTAATATTTGTAACTCGAAACAGGAGCTACGGAATAGACGGCGGCTAGCAAGGGATGAGGTGACGATGCGTGTTGGCAATGGATCAAAAGTTGATGTGATGGCCATCGACACGCTCTCCTTAGTTTTACCTTCGGGATTAGTTTTAAACCTTAATAAGTGTTATTATGTGCCTGCGTTGAGCATGAACATTATATCTGGATCGTGTTTATTGCAAGACGGTTATTCATTTAAATCTGAGAATAATGGTTGTTCTATTTATATGAATAACATCTTTTATGGTCATGCACCTGTTGTGAATGGTTTATTTCTTCTGAATCTCGAAAGCAATGAAACGCACATCCATAACATTGAGGCTAAAAGATGCAAAGTAGATAGTGATAATCCAACTTATTTGTGGCACTGCCGTCTAGGTCATATTGGTGTAAAATGCATGAAGAAACTCCATTCTGATGGACTTTTGGAGTCTCTTGATTTTGAATCATTTGACACGTGCGAACCGTGCCTCATGGGAAAGATGATCAAAACCCCGTTCTCCGGAATAATGGAGCGAGCAACGGACTTGTTGAAAATCATACATACCGATGTGTGCGGACCAATGAGTATTTCGACGCGCGGTGGATATCGCTATTTTCTCACTTTTACTGATGACTTAAGTAGATATGGGTATATCTATTTAATGAAACATAAATCTGAAACGTTTGAAAAGTTCAAAGAATTTCAGAACGAAGTGGAAAACCATCGTGATAGGAAAATTAAATTTCTACGATCCGATCGTGGAGGTGAATATTTGAGTTATGATTTTCTCACACATCTTAAAGCAAGCAGAATCGTTTCGCAACTCACGCCACCCGGAACACCACAGCGCAATGGTGTGTCTGAACGCCGGAATCGAACTCTATTAGATATGGTGCGATCGATGATGTCTCTTACAGATTTGCCGTTATCATTTTGGGGTTATGCATTAGAAACCGCTGCATTCACTTTAAATAAGGCACCATCTAAATCCGTGGAGACGACACCGTATGAACTATGGTTTGGTGCTAAACCTAAGTTGTCGTTTCTTAAAGTTTGGGGATGCGAAGCTTACGTCAAGAAGTTGATGCCGGACAAGCTCGAACCCAAAGCGGAGAAATGCGTCTTCATAGGATACCCTAAGGAAACGATTGGGTATACCTTCTACTACAGA
This sequence comes from Dactylis glomerata, assembly GCA_007115705.1. Lineage (NCBI taxonomy): Eukaryota > Viridiplantae > Streptophyta > Magnoliopsida > Poales > Poaceae > Dactylis > Dactylis glomerata. Next base: position 8,359,616 of record QXEO01000291.1, read on the forward strand.
TCCGAAGGCAAAGTCTTTGTTGCTAAGAACAGATCCTTTCTTGAGAAGGAGTTTCTCTCGAAAGAAGTGAGTGGGAGAAGGTAGAGCTAGACGAGGTTATTGAACCTTCTCTCGAGTTGGAGAGTAGCGCAGCACCTGAAGTTGTTCCGGTGCCGTCTGCACCAACAAGAGAGGAAGCTAATGATGAGGATCATGAAACTTCGAACGATGCTACTACTGAACTTCGCAGGTCGACAAGGTCATGTGCCACTCCTGAATGGTACGGCAACCCTGTCTTAATCGTCTTGTTGTTAGAAAACAGTGAACCTGCGAACTATGAGGAAGCAATGATGAGCCCAGACTCTGAGAAATGGCTAGAGGCCATGAAATCCGAATTGGGATCCATGAGTGAAAACCAAGTATGGACTTTGGTGGACCCTCCTAGCGACCGTAAGGCCGTTGAGTGCAAATGGATTTTCAAGAAGAAAACGGACACGGATGGTAATGTTACTGTCTATAAAGCTCGGCTTGTCGCAAAAGGTTTTCGGCAAGTTCAAGGTGTTGACTATGATGAGACTTTCTCTCCCGTAGCGATGTTTAAGTCCATTCGGATTTTATTAGCAATTGCTGCATTTCATGATTATGAAATTTGGCAGATGGATGTCAAGACTGCGTTCCTCAATGGCAACATTGATGAAGAGTTGTATATGATGCAGCCCGAAGGTTTTGTCGATCCTAAGGATGCTAATAAGGTGTGCAAACTTTAGCGTTCCATTTATGGACTGAAGCAAGCATCTCGGAGTTGGAACCTTCGTTTTGATCAAGTGATCAAGAGTTTTGGATTTGTTCCAAATTGCTACGAAGCTTGTATCTACAAGAAAGTGAGTGGGAGCTCGGTGACATTTTTAGTACTATATGTGGATGACATATTGATTATTGGAAATGACATCGGCATGCTTAACGATGTGAAGAGTTATTTGAATAAATGTTTTTCAATGAAAGATCTAGGAGAAGCTGCTTATATATTAGGCATCAAAATCTATAGAGATAGAGAAAGACGCCTAATAGCTTTAAGCCAAAGTACATACCTGGACAAAGTTCTGAAAAGGTTCAGAATGGATAAAGCAAAGAAAGGTTCATTGCCCATGTTGTCAGGTAAGATATTGAGCAAGGCTCAGTGTCCAGCTACGGTAAAAGATAGAGATACTATGAGCAAAGTGCCATATGCCTCGGCCATAGGTTCTATCATGTATGCCATGCTGTGTACTAGACCGGATGTGTCCAATGCTATTAGTTTGACGAGCAGATACCAAAGTGATCCAGGAGTGGAACACTGGACAGCCGTAAAGAACATCCTAAAGTATTTAAATAGGACTAAAGAAATGTTCTTGGTCTATGGAGGTGATGAGGAGCTCGTCGTAAAAGGTTACGTCGACGCTAGTTTCGACACCGACCCGGATGATTCTAAATCTCAGACAGGATACGTTTATATTTTGAATGGTGGAGCTGTGAGCTGGAGAAGCTGCAAGCAAAGCGTGATCGCGGGATCTACAACAGAAGCGGAATACATGGCTGCTTCGGAAGCATCAAGTGAAGGAGTTTGGATCAGGAACTTCATCACTGAGCTTGGTGTGGTTCCAAATGCCTTGGACCCACTGGAGATATTGTGCGACAACACTGGCGCCATAGCACTGGCTAAGGAACCAAGATATCATCCAAAGACCAAGCACGTCAACCGCCGTTTCCATATAATTCGAGATTATATATCAGATGGCGATCTGAAGATTAGAAAAGTACATACGGATCTGAATGTCGCAGATCCGTTGACTAAACCTCTTCCACGAGCAAAACATGATCAGCACCTTAATGCCATGGGTGTTAGATTGTTGCCAGATGTAAACTAGATTATTGACTCTAGTGCAAGTGGGAGACTGTTGGAATTATGCCCTAGAGGCAATAATAAAGATGTTATTATTATAATTCTTGTTCATGATAATGTTTATATTCCATGCTAGAATTGTATTAAACGGAAACTTTAATACTTGTGTGGTTTATGAACAACACCGTGTCCCTAGTACGCCTCTATGGACTAGCTCATTGATTAATGATGGTTAAGGTTTCCTAACCATAGACATGAGTTGTCAATTAATAATGAGATCATGTCATTAGGAGAATGATGTGATGGACAGACCCAAATAAAGCAGAGCAATTAGATCGTGTCATCGTGTTCATCTTTGCGAAGCTTTTCTTATGTCAAGTATTGTATTCCTTAGACCATGAGATAATACAACTCCCTGGTATCGGAAGAAAGCTTTGAGGTCATCAAACGTCATCCTATGATAGGGTGATCATAAAGGTGTCTCTCAGGTGATCGGAAAGTACTTGTTGGGTTGTATGTATCGAGATGGAATTTGTCCCTCCCGAGTCGGAGAGATATACTTCGGGCCCACTCGGTAATCGATATCAACACCGCTTGCAAGCACGTGGTTAAGGAGTTAATCACAAAGTGATATCGGATTACGGAACGAGTAAAGTACTTGCTGTGAACGAGATTGAACTAGGTATGCCGATACCGACGATCGAATCTCGGGTGAGTAAAATATCGTGTGACGAAGGGAATACATATACGGGATTAATTGAATCCTGGCATCGTGGTTCATCCGTTATGATCATCGATGAATATGTGGGAGTCAATATGGGTTTCCAGATCCCGCTGTTGATTATTGATAGAAGATCATGTCTGCATATTCTCGAACCCGTAGGGTCACACACTTAACGTGCATCGACGCTAGGATAGAATGGATAATTGGTTTATGAGTTTTTGGTCAGAGTCTCGGATGAGATCCAGGACATCACGAGAGGTTCCGGAATGGTCCAGAGAATAAGATTCATATAAAGGAAAGCAGTTTTTGGATTCTAGAATCGTTTCGGAGTTTATCGGTATTGTACCGGAAGGTTCTAGAAGGTTCCGGAGTGGGACCAACGTGGGCCCACTTGTCGGAGGCCTATGTGGGCCTAAGGGGAAGTGTCCTGGCCACTTTGGTCCAGGCGCACAAGGCCCCTATAGCCCAGCCGGCCAGCCCTTAGGGGAAACCCTAAGGGAACCTTCCAGAAGGAGGGGGGAAACTTGCCCCCCAATCTTCCCCCTTGGGCCACCGCCCTAGGGCTTGGAGGAGGGGTCAAGGGGGCCGGCTAGCCCCCTATATAAGGAGGGCAGGGGCGCAGCCTTCCCCCCACTCCAACCCTAGCCACCGGCCAACTGCTGCCCCTCCACCTCTCTCTCTCGCGACTGTGCGTAGGCGAAGCCCTGCCGCAGAAACTCTCCACCATAAGCACCACGCCGTCATGCTGCAGATCCAATCTATCTCTCCACCATACTTGCTAGACCAACGAAGGAGGAGACGTCGCTGCACCGTACGTGTGCATCTCTCGGAGGCGCCGCCACTTGCGGCGTAGGATCGAATCGGATCGCGGGGAGGAGACGGCTAGTACGACTACATCATCCACGTTCTGTTGAACGTTTCCGCTGTGCGATTTCTTCAAGGGTATGAAGATCTCATCTACCTCTCTCGTTGATTACATCTCCTAGATTAGATCTTGGCTTTCTTGTTCGCATCCGTAGGAAATTTTTTGATTTACTATGCTGCGAAACCCTTCACTCCGTGCCCGATGACATGGAACAAGCCCACATCAAAATGACAGGACAAGCAGACAATGAACACCTCGACATCTCTTTTATTTGCCATTTGTTTAGCTTTTTATTGTGAGATGCGTCATCGAATGTCCACCACGGGTATGCTGCAAATTTCCACCATGAATTATGCTTGGCTTAGATTGGCGGCCCAGGCATTTCCCTAACACATATACAAACTCCATGATCCCCACAAGATTCCCAATTCATTTCACACCGCGGGCATCCATAAACAAAAGATCACGATATCAACTCAAAAGAGAAGTGCAATGTTGGAAGCTTGCCCATGACTGCATGGCTGGGCTAGTCTCCAACTTACAACTTGAAAGCATAACAACTCAACATAAGAGACCACAATGTCAAATTTTTAAGAACAGGAAAAAGTAAAGTGTGCCTTCCGGTTCGTGAGAGCTTTACTGACCAATTTTTGCATAACACTAGTAAGAGTTTAATTTGAAGAGAAAATAAAAGCAAGTCAAGTTTACTTGGAATAGAAATTGCTAGTAGGTATGTATGGTGGACACTTTGGAAAACTTTGGCTTTTTGGAGTTGGATGCACGAGTAGAGCTCATACTCAGTACAAGGCGAGGGCTAGCAAAAGACTGGGAGCAACCAACTAAGAGAGCAATAATGGCCATAATCATGCAAAGCGACAAAGCGACATTAAAAGAAACATAAGATGGCGTCAAAAGTCAAAAACTAAATGATCATAGAGGCTATTGGCGACTTTGTAAGAGTCTAACATGTGTGAGCATGCGCCAAGTCAACCCAAATAAAGCATCAAGGAGAAAACCAAAATAATGCTTCCAAACAATAAAAACAACGCATGATTTTTTCAAAGGCTCATTAAGCAATCTCAGTTATTTGAGACAAGTCATGCTACAGCAAAACCACTAAGCATACTATCAAAAAGACATCAAGCATGACATGAAAAAGCCTAAGCCGCAGTCTACACAAGCTCCTTCTTGTACCACTTTTTTTTGCACAAAGCTTTTTCTCTTTTCCAACACCATTTAAACTTTTTATAAACACCTCTTTTGATGAAAACCAATAAAGATCAGAGGCAAAAATACACCTTGATGAAAAGATATGACAAGGTCTGAACGCAAATCAAGGCAAAAACAAAAACCAAAAGCAGTAGCAGAAAAAGAAGAACACTCGGTGAAATTGTAAGAATGAAAAACAGTGTGTTCTTGGCAAATGAAAATGAGTACATCTCATCCAAAGGAAATTTGTTGGGGTCCAACCATTTATTGAAGCAAACAAAACTAAACTAATAAAGAAAACTAAAACAACTGACGCTCCAAGAAAAACACATAGTGCATGAACCAATAAAAATATAGTGTCTTAAAAGGTGACCTGATTTTTGCCGATGAAGAAGGGGTGCCTCGGGAGGCATCCCCAAGCTTTTACGCTTGTACTTCTTGGATATTTCTTGGGGTGATGCATGGGCATCCCCAAGCTTGAGCTTTTGTACATTCTTCAAATCATCTCATCATTCTCCAATCCCTACACTTGAAAACTTCCTTCATACAAAACTAAACACAATTCTATTAGCAACATTAGTGTATCATAACATATAATCAACCTCTTTTTGCTTCAGGTTTCAACCCAAAACCACCACATATATAGCACATATTACTGTAGCAACTTCCCCAAAAGTTCCGTGATCAAAAGAACTCAAAAGAAAGCGATAAAGCGGCAAACACAAATATTGGCAGAAATCTGTCAAAACAGAACAGCTGACAAAGGTCAAATTGTTTAGGGCTTTTCTGTTGCTCAAATCAAAAAGTGTTCAACTAGCGAAAGTTTGGATATAACCTGGGGCATATGCACAAGAAATCGCAGGTCCAAAATATATACAGAGAATTTATACGAATTTTTACGGTGCAGCACCAAAAACAGTTTCAGGACAGCAACATCCCCAAATCTTTACCTCACTCAAATTAGAGGCTTCTCTTGGCACAAAAGCAAAATAAAAAGGATAAGGAGTGGTAATTACAGTAGTAATGACTTCCAAGACTCAAATAAAAGAAAAATTACTAGAAATAAAACATTGGGTTATCTCCCAAGAGTGCTTTTTTTTAACGCCTTTGAGCTAGGCGCAGAAAATTGTGAATCAAGTAACATCAAGTGATGAAGCATCAAGCTCATAATTTGCTCTAAGAATAGAGTCAAAAAGTAATTTATTTCTTTTCCTAGGGAAGTGTTCCATACCTTTCTTGAGTGGGAATTGATATTTTATAGTGCCTTCTCTCATATCAATGATGGCACCTACAGTTCGAAGAAAGGGTCTTCCCAAAATAATAGGACATGAAGCATGGCATTCAACGTCCATAACGAGAAAATCAACGGGAACAAGGTTATTGTTAACCACAATAAGAACATCATTAATCCTTCCCAAAGGTTTTTCTTAGCAACATCAGCAATAGGAACATCATAATAACACTTTTCAAGCGGTGGTAAGTCAAGCATGTCATAAATCTTTCTAGGCATGATAGAAATACTAGCACCTAGATCACCTAAAGCATGGCAATCAAAACCATTAACATGCATATCAATGATGGGTTCCCAACCATCTTCTAACTTCTTGGGAACAGAAGCTTTTTGCTTCAACTTTTCATCCCTAATTTTTATGAGAGCATTGGTAATATGCTTTGTAAAAGCAACATTTAAAGAACTAGCGTTGGGAGTCAAAGCAAGCTTTTGCAAGAACAAAATAACTTCAGATATATTGCAGCCATCAACATCAAAATTATTAAAAGAAATAGAGCTATCATCTCCCACACTCCGAAAAATTTCAGCACTCTTTTGAGAAAAAGTTTTGGCAGTTTTAGGCTTTTTAACACAAGGAGTGGGAGTTTTCTCTACACCAATCAAAGTAAGAGGATTGCTAGCATTAGGAGCAACATCATTAGAGGTAGTAATGGTACATACCTTCATCTCTCTAGCCATCTCATCTTCTCTTTCCCACCTGGCATGCAATTCCGCTAACAATCTAACATTTTCATCAATTCCAACTTGAATAGCAGTAGCAAAAACATTGTTCTCTTTCACATCATTAGGCAACACTTTTAATTTCAGAAGTTCAACATCATGAGCAAGGCTATCAACTTTAGAAGCAAGAATATCAATTTTGCCAAACTTTTCCTCAACAAACTTGTTAAAAGCATTTTGCTTACCGATGAAGTCCCTGAGCATTACCTCAAGCTCAGAGGGCGCGGCCCTAGTGTTGTTGTAGGAATTACCATAACCATTACCAGAAGGATACGGCCTGTAATTGTTACTAGCAAAATTGTTCCTATAAGCATTGTTGTTAAAATTATTGTTTCTAATGAAATTCACATCAACATGCTCTTCTTGAGCAACCAAAGAGGATAAAGGAACATTATTAGGATCAACATGAGTTCTATCATTAGCAAGCATAGCCATAATGGTATCAATCTTATCACTCAAGGAAGAGGTTTCCTCAACAGAATTTAACTTCTTACCTTGTGGAGCTCTCTCGGTGTGCCATTCGGAATAATTTACCATCATGTTGTCGAGTAGCTTTGTTGCGGCGCCCAAGGTAAGGGACATAAAAGTGCCTCCAGCAGCTGAATCCAATAGGTTCCTTGAAGAAAAATTCAGTCCTGCATAAAAAGTTTGGACAATCATCCAAGTAGTCAGTCCATGAGTGGGGCAATTCTTTATCATAGATTTCATTCTTTCCCAAGCTTGAGCAACATGTTCATTATCAAACTGAGTAAAATTCATAATATTGCTACGCAGAGATATAATCTTAGCAGGAGGATAGTATCTACTAATAAAAGCATCCTTACACTTAGCCCATGAATCAATACTATTCTTAGTCAAAGACAGCAACCAATCTTTAGCTTTTCCTCTCAAAGAAAAAGGAAACAACTTGAGCTTAATAATATCACTTTCTACATCCTTATATTTCTGCATCTCACATAGCTCAACAAAATTGTTGAGATGAGCTGCAGCATCTTCAGTACTAGCACCAGAAAATTGCTCTTTCATAACAAGATTCAACAAAGCAGGCTTAATCTCATAAAAGTTTGCAGCAGGAGCAGGTGGTGCAATAGGAGTGCAGATAAAATCACTATTGTTCATGCTAGTAAAGTCACACAACTTGGTGTTTTTAGGATTGGCCATTTCAGCAAAACTAAAAGTAGATAAGTAAAAACAACTACCAAGGATTCTAATTTTTTTGGGTTTTTGATATAAAACAATGCAAGTAAAATAAATAAAGTAAAGCAAAACAATAACAAAGTAAAGGATGTGTGTGTGAAAAACTCCCCTTGCAGAGGTCATCCACTCTTCCCCGGCAACGGTGCCAGAAAAGAAGCTTGATGCTACCGATTTGATGAAGTAAATAACCGGCCAGTTGGGAACCCCAAGAGGAAGGTGTGATGAGTATAGCATCTTGTTTTCCCTCAGTTAAGAAACCAAGGTTTATCGTTCAGGAGAAGAGCAGACAATTACGACTGAAGGTGATGCTTGCTAGTTTGCGACAGCTTCGGACAATTTATATATGGCGCCTCGTCCAAGCTTTGCTTGCTAGCTGCAACGCGGAACCTGCACACAACACAACCAAGTACTTTGTTCCCAACTTGCGTTGAGGTTGTCAATCTCACCGGTTTGCTTGAAACAAAGGTTATGAGCGTATCGAGTGGAAAGCAGTAGAAGTATGCGAGTAAAGTAAACAGGTGATAGCAATATGATGGAAATAGGACCGGGGTCTACAGTTCACTAGTGGTGTCTCTCCATAAGATAAATAACACATGCTGGGTAAACAAATTACAGTTGGGCAATTGATATAATAAAGATAACGTGATATGTCAAGAAGATCACTATGAGATTTACTCTGGGCATTACAACAAAATACATAGACCGCCATCCAACTGCATCTATGACTAATAATCCACTTGTGGCGAATCAATCCGAGAACTCCACAAGTATTAAGTTGCGAACAACAGATAATTGCATTAAGCAAAGTGTGTAATGTAAACAAAGCATATGCCCTTGAGCATATTAATGTTGTTTTCTCCCTAGTAGTAACAGCACATCTACAACCTTAGAGGTTTCTGTCACTCCCCCAGGTTAAATAGAGGCATGAACCCACTATCGAGCATAAATACCCCCTCTTGGAGTCACTAGCAACTACTCGGCCAAGATAGCTACTAACAACGGAGAGCATGCAAGATCATAAACAACATAGAGATAACATAAGATATATTTCAGTATAGCAACTCAATCATAACACCAGTATTCATCAGATCCCAACAAACCAAACATGTAGAATTACATAACGGTGATCTCAATCATGTAGGGCAGCTCATGAGATCTAAACATGAAGCACATGGTGGAGAAGACAACCATCTAGCTACTGCTATGGACCTATAGTCCAAGGTAGACTACTCACTGATCGCTCCGGAGGCAAGCATGGCGATGAAGAAGACCTCCGGTGGCGATTCCCCTCTCCGGCAGGGTGCCGAGAAGAGCTTCTGGACCCTCCCAATCTCGGGTCGACAACGGCGGCGGATCGCGATCTGTTTCTAGAAAATTGATCGGGTACTTAGGTTTATTCCGTCGGGGGGTCTTTATAGGCGAAGGGGTGATGTCAGAGGTGGAGCCAGGTGGCCTCACACGTAGGGGGCGCGGCCAGGGCCTGGGCCGCGCCGCCCTAGTATGTGGCCCCCTCGTGGCCCCACTCCGTCTCCTCTTTGGATCTCTGGAAGCTTCCGGGAAAAATAAGACTTCAGGAACTTGTTTCATCCAATTCTGAGAATATTTCCTATGTATCACTTCTGAAACACAAAAACAGCAGAAAACAGGGAACTGGCACTGTGGCGACTTGTTAGTAGGTTAGTTCCGAAAAATGCATAAAAGTGCCACGAAGTGTAACGAAACAGTAGGCAAATGGTGTAAAAACAAGCATGGAGCATCAAAAATTATAGAAACTGACACCTTGCCTAAGCCACTTGTATGATGCAAGTCGTACGTCAGTCGTGGAACCAGTCTCGCTGAAGTGTAAGGTTGGTTTGTGAGGCCGCTTGCAATCCAGCAATGCCGCAAACATGAACAGATGCAAATAAAAGGGTAACAATAAGAAAATAAACGCCCGCATCCACGATGCGTTCTAACCATACCAGTACAACTATGCATAGATCGGCTCTGATACCACTGTTGGGATTCGAAGTAGAAAACAATTTTTTTTTCTACACCCATAGCCCATGATCTATTCTACGCAGTTGTAAGGTAACAGAACAACAACAATATTCATACCTTTGAATACCGAGTGCGCGAGAACGTTCCCGCACGAACATTGTCGATGAAGACAACCGAAGCCGACCTCAAGGTCGTGTAGTCATACAAGTCAAAGAAGACCAGCACCGCACGAGCGACATCTCCCAGGAATTACACATGTACGGTGTATAGACGTCGTCCGTGCTCTGGTCCAGCAGAGCAGCGGAAGAAGATGGATTTAGACTGGAAATCCGACAGTGCGACGACGCTCGGCACTAGGGATTTCCTTAAACTCGCTGACATAGCTCCAAACATGGGAGCCAAGTCAGGAAGAAGAGAGGAAGGAAGAGGAATGGGTGAATGAGCCAAGAGGCTAGGGGGGGCCTTTATATAGGCGGATGGGGGTGGGTGGCCGCCGGCCTAGGGGAAACCCTAGGCGCCGCCGCCCCCACCTGGCCACCGCCGTCCCCTAGGGGAAACCCTAGGGCGCTCGGCCCTGGTGTCCTTGGCTGGCCTGGCCGGCCCTCCAATGGGCCGAGCCCACTTTGCCTTTTCCCATTTTAATTAATTAATTAATTAACTTTTAATATTTATTTACTTTAATTAAATACTAAACCCATTAATTAATCAACACCTTGGCATAATTCTTTCACCGAAATATTTCCGATAAAGTCCGGAACACTTCCGATGTCTGCGGAACCTTTCCGATGATACCCGGTACATTTCTGGTTAACCCCTTGTGATTTCCGTAATTCTAAATCGATCCCTACGCGTCATATAACCTTAAGTGTGACACCCTACGGGTCGGGGAACACTACAGGCATGATCGAGACTCCTCTCTGATCAAGGACCAACAATCAGTTCTAGAAAACTGTACCAATCCATGTGCATTCCACGAAGCTCTTCGTTGATCCGTAAACATCATATCCCATTCCTTTTGTCTCATGATACTAGATCTTGCCCGTGGTCAGATCAACGATATGTCTATATCGTGTTCACCCTCGTCTAACAAGTATTTTAACTCGTCCATGACATTGCATCCTCCGTGACCTAGTCACATGCTTGCAAGCTTCATAGATGCAAATGTCACCGAGTGGGCCGAGAGTATCTATCCATCACGCAGATGGACAAATCCCGCTCTTGGTGCACATGCTTGCAAGCTTCATAGATGCAATTGTCCGACTAGCCGATTAATCGGCCATTTATCGGTACTAGTAAACGGACACATGCACGCATGTATAATCGACAATTTTTCATTTTTGTAAATAAATATTTTGAATAACAGCAACAAAGAGGTCTTCTATTGGGACTCCGCTTCTATTATAAAAACATAACAAATAGGGGGATCTAATAATGCAAGAATTTTATCACAATGTAAAACGTTAGTATTTTCGTTTTCAGAAACTCATCCTGGAACAAAATGTAAAATCAATATCTTTTTGCATTGTAAAATCAAAGAGCTTTGTTCAATATACAGAGATGTAGACATATGAGGTACGTAGTGTATGTACAATATAGTATTTCTTTAGCAATATATATTCTTTCCAAGAAAAATAAGATCAAATTGATTGGCTAATTTTTGCCTGAATCAGTATAACTTATACACCTCGTTTATATGTCCTTCGTCCAAGTGAAGAACTCCAACAGGAACAACATTTGCATGCAGTGTCGTGCTCGTACTATGCAATAATTGTTTGAGTGAATCAGTAGAATGGCCATTTTCAGAAATATCGACCGCAAACTTGCTAGCGTCCCTGTTCATGCCTTCATTCAGTTACCTGTCCTCCTGAATGACGGATGTGAACAGCAACAACGGCGCACTGATGTGCCATAAACAATTTCATGAGAATTCATGCATTTCAGGGTAAGTGAAAGAAATATCGTAAACCGGATTTTTTCAGGCTGACGATCAATGTGAGATCACAAAAGGAAAAATTACACTCTGCAACGGCATTTGCGTACTGCAAGTTTCAGATGGAAGAAAACTCAGCTAGCGATTTAGATAAACGGAAGGACGTCCGCCTGAGGAGTAGATGAGAGGGCCAGCACGAATATATGATCCTGGAGAAACAGGCAAACAGCTACCAAAACGATCTGAAAAAATTGATGGACGTCCGTGTGAGGAGTAAATGAGAGGCCTTCACGATCGTGGAGAACTTGCAGCGACCAAATCTAGGTCGTTGCAAGAAGGCCGATTCGTCCGGCCGGCGGCTCTCGGACGTGCCACCAACCAGGCGTCGCTCGCGGTGTCGTAGGAGCATAGGCTTTGAACGGGGCGTGGGAGGGTGGCGTTGGTCGGCGTCACGCTGGACGAAGGAGGTGTTGGGCGAGGTTTGGCCGGGAGCACGTCATAGCGGGGGTGAGCGAGGCGGCGGCGGCGTGTTTTTTTGCGGTCGGGAAGAAGATTAGGGAAAGAGAAGACCGTCCTTGACAATGTATCTGGCTCGTTGGTTGTGTGTCCACCGGCAGAACATTTAATTGGAGCCATTGATCTGATGGATGGACAACTGACGTAACATGAACTGTTAGATTTGCTTAAGGTGATTAGATCGGATGTTTCTGCTTATCCTGTGTATAATTGTTGGTATAGCTTTAGGAGAATTCAAGTTTGCTCTTTTATTAATAGTTTAGATTCGGGAGTCGACCGTGTGGAATAGATCGATTCGTTCTAGTTAGTCGCTCGGACCATCAAATTGCTCAAGATAGAAAGTCTGGCCCCTGACCCGCGCCCCGAGCCGCCTTCCGCGCTCATTCCCCGCGCATTTCACTTTGGCCGATTCAACGCCCCGCCGCCCCAATGTCCGTCTTCGCCGAGCGATACTAGCACATTCGAGCTCGCCCGCCGGCTTGTGCATGTCCTCGTTGCCATCCCCAGCCAGGGGCAGGAGTCCAGGCGGCCTGTGCTTAGCGCCAAAATCACCTCGCCGAGTAGCAGGAGGTCCGATCCCTGGAGCTGCTCTACGCTCCGTCGGCCTTTCTTGGTCGGTTGGTCGGCTAGTCTAGCTGCTCAAGGAACTCCTACCAACTCACGGATCTAACCTCTAGGATTGGATCCACCATATGATAGCTGCTACTGCTAATTTCTTTTCTAGGATGTTTAGTACTCCTAGTACAGATCAACTGATCCATCGGTATGACAGCTTCTGCTACAACTTTGCCAGCAACAAGCTATAGCTGGTGCGACAGACCCCAACCAGATTCGTCCCCCAAAAGACTCCTGAGTTTAGATTTGGAGACTAGTTTGCAGGCCAATTTTAATTTGTATTGATATTCTATGTTGAAGATTGTATTGGTATTCTACGTTGAAGACTGAAGTGTTGAACATTACTAGAGGTCATGGTGTTCAACGTATAATTACTTCTAATTTTTTGCAATACATTATGTGCCAGCTGCCAATTTTATTTTTGTATGGTTCTATATTGAAGTTTTACTTGTTCAATATAGCATATTTATTGCTTAGAACTTGCAATTTTGAAAAAATATCGCCTATTAATGGCCGACCGATTAAACCAGTTAATAGGCCGATTTCCGATTAATTCTTAAACTCAAGCTGGCTGAGCAGTTAACGATTACCGATTTTTGACCTTTGCATACGATTAACTTATGCAAATTTAATTATGAGGTTCCTACTACAGGAATTCGTTGATTTCCCACAGGTTGCAGGCCCACGACAAATATGGTTGGTAAATTCTGACTGTCAAACAGGCAAATTTGATCGAGTAGGATTGGAAAAATATATGCATGCGAGTATATGATGAAAAGCAAAGGAATTGTCATAAAATTTTGCAATGTATGTTCTCTCCTCTAAAACAGGATGAATCATCAGAAAAGATTTCAAATGGTCTCCGTAGAGAAAAAGCATTAGTATGCTTCAAATACTCTTTTTTAAAGCAAAGGTTCTATCTACAGAGTAATTTATTTATTTACAATAATGCACATTGTGCACAACTTTTGTTAAAAGACACATCACATTGGTAGATTAATAAAATTTTGCAGTAGCACATTGTCCATAAATATATATTTTATAATATTTAATTCAATCAACACGTGCACCATTACTAGTGGAACAATAATATAAGATTGATCGATAGTGTCCAATAATATCAGACGATCCATAGGCCACGGCAACAAAGTTTCATGGAAAAATAAAACTGTAGATCCATATTCGCAAAAGTTATGTAACGGATGAGAGTAGAAAATAATGCCGCGAGCACAACACTACCGCTAGGTCCCCTAGCAGCTCCAAAAGGGAAAAACAGATATGAGCATGCAACGGGGAATCCAGCTCCAAATGAGGTTAAACAATTATTTTAATGGGTACTCAAGATTCGAGCCGAGCGGGTGGATGAGGCAATTGCTCGTTGGCATGGCAGACATTTAGCATAATCATACATCCAATGATAAAGTACTTCCAATACAGCTTTCATACATTATTTAGTATACAAAGATCCAAACAATTTAGAGGACGCAGTGGATGCCATATGCTCCAAAGCTGTAACGCTTAGACATGTGCTTGATCATCTGGACAGGGCCCTCACCTTTGTTGCAGGGGCGAACCTCCACACCAGTGAATACAGCAGATTCATCTTCCATAATTTCTTCCACACCGGTGGATTTGAAGGTCTTGAAGAACGAGACGATGCAGAACCTACCTGAGCCCATATTCAACAGGTGGCGCTTGTACGGACTCTCCTCAGGCAGGTCAAGATAATCCCAAGTAGACCGCAATTCCGGTGGCAACTCAAACCCCGTGGCAGGGAGATCCACAGCACAAAGGCTGTGGGGCCGGCTAGCAGAGAGTGCGAACCAAAGTTTGAGCTTAGGGACATACTCTGCTTTGCCAAAGAAGGGCAGCAGCCAGTTCCCAGCTTGTGACCACTCATGGCTAACTGTGTCAAAGGTATAGGTACCGACACCCTCTTCCATGGAGGATACACATATGGTTGATCTTCCCAGCAGCATCGAAGAACACATTTTAGTGGATCTACTATAAACGGGGTCGTCGACGAATGGTGGCACGGGCAGGGTACGCCAGAACCAATCCATATGGAAATGGGAAGACACCAAGGGTTGGGAGGAGCTATCACTCCCGATGTAGTTCAGGACCTCAAAGGTGGACTTGGTCCGGCTGCCGGGCACCAGATCTAAGACAAAGAGACACTGGGAATCTACGGAATTAAAGGGATTGGGATGGGGTATGGAGAAGCAGACGCAATTGGGACCCTTGCCATGTTGCATAGGGGTCATGGTTAGGACGGTCTTGAAGTCAAGGTCTAATAGTGTTGTACGACCACAGGAGTCAGCCATCATGATAGAGCTCTCCCTCATTAGACTCAAGAAACTAGATGGTTTGAAGCTGATTACCGGCTTACGCAGATCGTTCCAGGACTCTATCATTGATAGATCTCTTAGCTTGTTGTTCTTCGCGTTTGCCTCTGCTGCTTGCACTGCAATTTCTGCTGTTTCGTAGTAAAGGTGCCGGAGGTCCATGCGGTGCAGAAAACAGATGCGACGCATGCTGTCGTGCATTATCAGATTCAGAAATCGACGATGCATTTCTTTCTTCAACCTAATACTCAAATCCTCTCAGTCTGGCCTGACTCCCTAAAGAAAGGAAGCGAATATTAATTCTTTTAAGAGGTATGAATAATTGAGATCAGATAATGGTTGACAGTGATGAAAGATAAAACACAGATGTGAAGAACTAATGTGGAGAACTATCAGAAAGCAAATTACTTCATGATTTCATATATGCCCTGACGGGCGGTGGTATGCGAAATTGCGAATAACACAAATCTTACACAAAACAAACCGGGCGGATGCTCTTGGCAAATGAAACCGGAGACGGCTGCGCCTGCTGATCTTGGAACGACCAGGAGCAGAAAGACAGCCGTAATTTGCACTGGAGACGGTGAGGGAGCGGCTGAGCACGACCAGATGGTTTAGAGAAATCGAGCAGGATGGCGGCGGTGGAGACGCAGGGAGATATGGATTGAATCTAGGTCAAAGTCGTATTCCGCATTTTATAGATTGTTCTTTGCTGAAATATGGGCCAGACATAGGCCACGCGTGGTTCATTTTGCTTCCAGTACTGGCTGGGCCGGGCTCGGAAGATACTAAATCCAATTACTCCCTTCGATGGAGAATAATGTAGAAAATTTTCCGGCGAATCCTATTCGCCGCTCATTGCGGCCCCAATTCGGGGCGCCGCATAGAGAGAGCGGCCTCATCTGCAGTATGGACAAAGGCCCAGTAACCTCTTTTCTTTTTTGTTTTTTTGTTTGCTTTTAGTTTTTTGCTTTCTAATTTTGTTTTCCTTATTTCTTATTTATTTTCTGTTTTCTTTTTCTTTTTTCTTATAATTTTTGGAACATTTAAATTTTTATATGTTCATATTTTGGAATTTAAATTTGAAAATTTTCAAATTTGAAATTCGTTTCCAATTTGTAATTTGTTCCATTTTTGAAATTGTTTTATTTTGAAAGTTCTCCCATTTTCAAATTTTTTTCCAATTTTGAAATTTGTTCCAATTTGTAATTTGTTCTATTTTTTGAAATTTGTTCCAATGTTTCAAATTTGTTCCAATTTTTGAAATTTGTTCCAATTTTGAAATTTGTTCCAATTTCAAATTTGTTCCATTTTCGAAATTTGTTTCAATTCGTAATTTGTTCCATTTTCAAAATTTGTTCCAACTTCAAAATTTGTTCCAATTTCTAAACTTGTTCCATTTTCGAAATTTGTTCCATTTTTGAAATTTGTTCTAATTCGTAATTTTTTCCATTTTTAAAATTTGTTCCAATTTTGAAATTTGTTCCAATTTTCAAAATTTGTTCCATTTTTGAATTTTGTTCAAATTTGTAATTTGTTCTTTGAAATTTTGTTCAAATTTAAAAAAATTCAAGTTCAAAATATGTCAGATTCTAAATTTGTTTCAACTTAAAATTTGTTCTAATGCTATTTTTATAAATCTCTTTTCTAAACAAAATAAAAAAAATAAAAAAAACCGAAGAAGTAGCCTTATCTGGGCCGACCCAACCCGGATGCTACATGGGCGAACCCGAAGAATCTCTCTGCTTAAAGCGGGGAATATGCGCTCCCTACGCCGACTAGGTCGGCGCTCGCACCACGCCGCACACCCCGTGCGTGGTCTAGGCCGACCTAATTATGCGTCAAAGGCTTTTGCCTTTTTTGGTTTCTTTTTCAGTTTATATTTTGGTTTTTTTTATTTTTTGTTTCTGTTTCTTTTTATTATAAAATTCAAAAATCTTAAATTTGAAGAAAACATATTTTAAAAATTTTAAATTTCAAAATTTTAAATGTTTGGAATTTTGAAATTTCTAAGATTTTGAAATTTTGTTCTAATTTTAAAATTTGTATGGATTTGAATTTTTGCTTCAATTTAAAATTTGTTTCAATTTTAAATTTTGTTCCAATTCTGAAATTTGTTCCGACTTAAAATTTTGTTTGGATTAAAAATTTGTTCAAATTTTGAAATTTGTTCCAACTTGAATTTTTGTTCCAATTTAAAATTTGTTCCAATTTTGTAATTTTGTTCCAATTAGAAATTTATTCCAATTTAAAATTTGTTTAGTTTCTATAAATTTTAAAATGTAAAAGACAGTAAAAACAAAAAAGAAATAGCAGAAAAAGACAGAAAAAAAGTCGCTCGAACGATACGAAGAAGCACCGCAACTATCGAACAAAGTATATGGGTCGAGCCCAAGTCCGGTCGGGGGTGTGCGACGCTACATCCCGTGGCAACCAGGTCAGAGTATAGCAGCTCCCTAATTTTTTGAACTTGCCCTTAAAAAAGATAATTTCCCGAAGGCTCGGTATCGCTCGCGCAATATGTATGACCATTTTGAAGGGAATATGCCCGAGAGGCAATAATAAAGTGGTTATTATCAAATTCCATGTTTATGATAAATGTTTATTTCTCATGCTAGAATTGTATTAATCAGAAATATTAATACTTGTGTGATTAATAAACCAAAAGGTTCCTAGTAAAGCCTCTCTTTTATACTAGCTCGTTGATTAACTGATGATCAAGGTTCCTGATCATGAACATTGGATGTTCTTAATAACTGGGTCATATCATTAGAAGAATGATATGATGAACACTAACACCCATAGTACGAATAGCAATACGATCAAGTCATCATCTTTCATTGCTATATCACTCATACGAAATAGTTCTAATCCCCGGACCATGAGATCATGTTAATCACTAATACCAGAAGAGTACTTTGATGATATCAAACATCACACCGTAACAGGGTGATTATAAAGGTTGATTTGGGTATTCTAAAAGTGACAAGGATATAGATAATATAGTCTGTTACTTGAGTACCCCTAAGGCCCGTTAAGCTAGGCCCAAGTGTAATCATAGTCGAAATACGAGTCCATGTCGTATATCGATATTGTAATATGTATCGGACCCGACCGGTTCCTTGAGACCTGGCCACCTATATATAGGGGCCAGGAGAGGCCGGTCAGGGACAGATTGAGAGTAAGCCAAGTTGACCACCACGTTTATTCTCGATACACGCCTTGTTTGACTGATCTTTATCTTCGAGTTCATCCGACGCCCTATTCCCCCGATCCTAAGTCCTTCATCTCGGACATTTGTCGAGTAAACCCTCGTCAATTGGCGCCGACCGTGGGGACTCTGGGCGTTAGAATCATGAATTCGACGGATTTTTCGCTTTTAGCCAATAGCAGTTCAGAAGTCGACGAAAACCAGAAGATGGAGTTGACGATCGGAAGTCTGAGCTTTTGCGTCGCATTTTCGAGTTTGACTTGCCTTTCAGATCCAGCGAAACCAGATCCGTCGACAAGCAAAACTAAGACAATCACAATGTCTGGATCATCGGTGGGCTCTTCCAGCGAGGTAAACTCGCCGGTCAGCTTCGCAGCAGCAGAAAATACAAAAGAAAAAATCGAAAAACTCGACAAAACTCGGGAAGAACTCGACATAGGAGGAGCAATGGACAAATCGTACACTAGTTAAAAGGACTTCGTCACCCAAAGCGGTGGCGTCTCCAGAAACATACATCAATTATGCGTCATTATCACCGAAGCAGAAGAAGAGAACGATCATGCAGACAACGCAACAATCTACGTGCAAATCGACAAGTCAAGGAGCAACAGCAAGAAGGAGAAGGAGAAAATTCACGTCTCTACTGAGGAGTGGAGAATCATCATGTCAGCTATCAATCATGGTACGGAAGTACCCACCAATTCAAGAAAAGAAATTCTGATGGGGTATCAGTATGCCCTGCATCAACACAAAAAGAGGCTGAGGGAGGAAAAAGACAATATCAGGAGAAGTCAAGAAAACAATAGTGTGTCAAGTGGAGCATATTGATGCGGTACGGTGGTGTTATCTTTTCACCGTCCAGTTGGGAACCCCAAGAGGAAGGTATGATGAATATAGCAGCAAGGTTTTTCCCTCAGTTAAGAAACCAAGGTTTATCGACCAGGAGAGGAAGGAACCAATACGACTGAAGGTGGTGCTTTCTAGCTTGCGACAGCTCAGGACAATTTATAGGGCGCCTCGTCCAAGCTTTGCTTGCTAGCTGCAATGCGGAACCTGCACACAACACAACCAAATACTTTGCTCCCAACTTACGATGAGGTTGTCAATCTCACCGATTTGCTTGAAACAAAGGAATGAGCGTATCGAGTGGAAAATAGTAATAGTATAAACAGTGCGAGTAAAGTAAATAGATGATAGCAATATAAAGGAAATAGGACCGAGGTCCACAGTTCACTAGCGGTATCTTTCCATAAGATAAAATAAAACATGCTGGGTAAACAAATTACAGTTGGGCAATTGATAGAATAAAGACACGTGCATATGATGAGAGGATCACTATGAGATTTACTCTGGGCATTGCAACAAGATACATAGACCGCCATCCAACTGCATCTATGACTAATAATCCACTCACGGGGATATCGTCCGAACACCCCATGAGTATTAAGTTGCGAACAACAGATAACTGCATTAAGCAAAGTGTGTAATGTAAACAAAGCATATGCCCTCGAGCATATGAATGTTGTTTTCCCCTAGTAGCAACAGCACATCTACAAACTTAGAGGTTTCTGTCACTCTCCCGGATTAAATAGAGGCATGAACCCACTATCAAGCATAAATACCCCCTCTTGGAGTCACTAGCAACTACTCGACCAAGATAGCTACTAACAACGGAGAGCATGAAAGATCATAAACAACATAGAGATAACATAAGATAAATTTCAGTACATCAACTCAAGCATAACACCAATATTCATCGGATCCCAACAAACCAAACATGTAGAATTACATAACGATGATCTCAATCATGTAGGGCAGCTCATGAGATCTAAACATGAAGCACATGGTGGAGAAGACAACCATCTAGCTACTGCTATGGACCCATACTCCAAGGTAGACTACTCACTCATCGCTCCGGAGGCAAGCATGGCGATGAAGAAGACCTCCGGTGGCGATTTCCCTCTCCGGCAGGGTGCCGGGAAGAGCTTCTGGACCCTCCCGATCTTCGGGTCGACGGCGGCGGCGGATCGCGATGTGTTCTGGAAAACTGATCGGGTCTTTAGGTTTTTCCTATCGGGGGGTCTTTATAGGCGAAGGGGCATCGTCAGAAGTGGACCGAGGCGGTCTCACACATAGGGGGCGCGGCCAGGGCCTTGGCCGCGCCGCCCTGGTGTGTGGCCACCTCGTGGCCCCACTCCGTCTCCTCTTCGGTTCTCTGGAAGCTTTGGTGAAATTCTGGGCGACTGGCTTTGGTTTCGTCCAATTCCGAGAATATTTCCTGTGTAACTTTTCTGAAACACAAAAACAGCAGAAAATAGCAAACTGGCACGGTGGCGACTTGTTTGTAGGTTAGTTCCAGAAAATGCATAAAAGTGTCACGAAGTGTAACGAAACAGTAAGCAAATGGTGTAAAAACAAGCATAGAGCATCAAAAATTATGGATACGTTGGAAACGTATCAGCATCCCCAAGCTTAACTCATGCTCGTCCTCGAGTAGGTAAGTGATAACAAAAGAAATAATTTTTGAGGTGACATGCACCTATACAATCTTGATCATCTATGTAAGCATTGTGCACTGGGATCGAAAGAACTTAAAATATGGGCATGAAAGATGTGATCTTGATAGAAGAAACTTAGCAACCATGTTATAACATGAAAATGAACACAAACAAAAGATCATGAAAATGAAACAATAAAAGTCAAACGTGTGTTCAAATCATAAGGAAAAACATACAAATGGTTTTTAGCTTGTCCTTCATGGAGAGCAAAACATAAATGCAAAGGACACCTTCAAGTTTAAGAGGGCGACTAGATACAAATAATTTAAGAGAAAGTGAAACCAACAATATGAATCAATCAATGAAAACTTTGGGACAATGCACATTATACTCAGAATGACAACTACGCTCTCTTAATGGTGCATAAAGATAGAAGGTGGTGACTCAACATAAAAGTAAAAGAAAGGCCCTTCGCGGAGGGAAGCAGTGATTGCAAGTTTTATAAACCTTCAAAAATTATGGTACTTACCGGCTTTGAGCTCTCATTGCCCCCATCATAAGCATCTTGAATGGTTAAAGTTAATGCGAGAACACTCATGCTGCATATGCTTGACAAATCATAAATTGAAAACCTCGTGTCCCGTGAATACGAGTACCCAAACCTCATGCTACTTTACTTAGAGTCCCAAGCAAGCTCTTGTCATTGTAAGTATATATGTATCATCGAGAACCGCCAACGGGGTACCTCTGTGCCCGATGATATGGAACAAGCCCACATCAAAATGACAAGACAAGCAGATAATGAACACCTCGACATCTCTTTTATTTACCATTTGTATTGCTTTTTATTTTGAGAAGCGTCGTCGAATGTCCACTATGGGCATGCTGCAAATTTCCACCATGAATTATGCATGGCTTAGATTGGCGGCCCAGGCGTTTCTCTAACACATATACAAACTCCATGATCCCGCAAGATTCCCAATTCATTTCACACCGCGAGTATCCATAAACAAAAGATCACGATATCAACTCAAATAAGAAGTGCAATATTGAAAGCTTGCCCCATGACAGCATGGTTGGGCTAATCTCCAACTTACAACTTGCAAGCATAATAACTCAACATAAGAGACCACAATGTCAAATTTTTAAGAACGAGAAAAATAAAGTGTGACATCCGGTTCATGAGAGCTTTACTGACCAATTTTCGCATAACACTGGTAAGAGTTTAATTTGAAGAGTAGATAAAAGAAAGTCAAATGTACTTTGGAATAGCAAATTGATAATAGGTATGTATGGTGGACACTTTGGCAAACTTGGTTTTTAGGAGTTGGATGCACGAGTAGAGCTCATACTCAGTACAAGGCGAGGGCTAGCAAAAGACTGGGAGCGACCAACTAAGAGAGCAATAACGGCCATAATCATGCAAAGCGACAAAGCGACATTAAAAGAAGCATAAGATGGCATCAAAAGTCAAAAACTAAATGATCATAGAGGCTATTGGCGACTTTGTAAGAGTCTAACATGTGTGAGCATGCACCAAGTCAACCCAAATAAAGCATCAAGGAGAAAACCAAAATAATGCTTCCAAACGATAAAAACAACGCATGATTTTTTTAAAGGCTCATTAAGCAATCTTAGTTATTTGAGACAAGTCATGCTACAGCAAAACCACTAAGCATACTATCAAAAAGACATCAAGCACAACATGCAAAAGCCTAGGCCGCAGTCTACACAAGCTCCTTCTTGTACCACTTTTTTGCATAAATTTTTTCTCTTTTCCAACACCATTCAAAAAATTTATAAACACCTCTTTTGATGAAAACCAATAAAGATCAGAGGCAAAAATATACCTTGAAGAAAAAATATGACAAGATCTGAACACAAATCAAGGCGAAAATGAAACTAAACACAGTAGTAGAAAAAGAGAACACTCGTTGAAATTATAAGAATGAAAAACAGAGTGTTCTTGGCAAATGAAAAGCAAGGCAACTTCTCCAAAAGAAATTTGTTGGGGTCCAACCATTTATTGCAGCAAACTAAACTAAACTAAACTGAAAACTAAAAACAACTGACGCTCCAAGAAAAACGCATAATGCATGAGGCAATAAAAATATAGTGTCTTGAAAGGTGACCCAATTTTTGCCGATGAAGAAGGGGTGCCTCGGGGGCATCCCCAAGCTTTGACGCTTGTACTTCTTGGATATTTCTTGGGGTGATGCATGGGCATCCCCAAGCTTGAGCTTTTTTCCATTCTTCAACTCATCTCATCACTCTTCGATCCCAACACTTGAAAACTTCCTTCATACAAAACTAAACACAAATCTATTAGCAACATTAGTGTAAGCATAACATGGAATCAACCCTTTTTTTGCTTCAGGTTTCAACCTAAAACCACCACATATAAAGTATATACTACTGTAGCAACTTCCCCAAAAGTTTCGTGATCAAAAGAACTCAAAAAGGAAGCGATAAAGCGGCAAACACAAATATTGGCAGAAACCTGTCAAAACAGAACAACTGATATAGGTCGAATTTTTTAGGGGTTTTTTGTTGCTCAAATAAAAAAGTGTTAAACTAATGAAAGTTTGGATATAACATGGGGCATATTCACAAGAAATTTCAGGTCCAAAAGATATACATAGAATTTTCACAAATTTTTACGGTGCAGCACCGAAAACTGTTTCAGGGCAGCAACATCCCAAATCTTACCTCACTCAAATTAGAGGCTTCTCTTGGTACAAAAACGAAATAAAAAGGATAAGGAGAGGTCATTACAGTAGTAATAACTTCCAAGACTCAAATAAAAGAAAAAGTACTGAAAATAAACAATGGGTTATCTCCCAAGAGTGCTTTTCTTTAACGCCTTTGAGCTAGGCGCAGAAAATTGCGAATCAAGTATTATCAAGAGAGGCATTAAGATCCATTGAAGAGGTCTTCTCAATAAGGCATTGTATTTCATCCACATAAGTTTTTGAAGACCATTTGTGATCATGCTTTGGTTCACTCAAATCACTAAAAAGATTTTTGGGAGAGATCCAATCAAAATTATTTTCAAAAGCTTCATACAATCCCAAGAGTTTGCTAGGTATAGGTATCTCGGTTCCATCATCGTTTGTACTAATAACCTTTATAGGTGAACCCAGCTTATTAAAGTGCTTAAGAACTTTCCTAGCTTCAATGGCAACGTCTCTAAATTCTAAGCGCAAAGTTTCGAAGATAAAAGCTTTCTTTTCAGGATCCTTAATTTCATGAAGCTTAAGGAACATGTGTGGCATAAAAGGATTGAGGCTAGCAAACCTAGCTTCCAACATGTGAATTAAATAAGCAGAGGCAACTTCAATACTAGGAGCAAGCTCAACCAAAGACTTTTCCTCAACTTCTTTATGCATGCTAATATGATTAAAGAACTCCTCAATGTTACTTTTTCCAATGATTGAACCACTACCTACTGAGAGGTCCTCCAAAACATACTTAGGGAACAACATAATGACTAATAGTAAAGAAATAACAACTACCAAGGATTCTAATTTTTTTTGGGTTTTTGATAAAACGATGCAAGTAAAATAAATAAAGTAAAGCAAAACAATAACAAAGTAAAGGATGTGCGTGCGAAAACTCCCCTCACAGAAGTCTTCTTCTTCCTCCCTGGCAACGGCGCCAGAAAAAGAGCTTGATGTGGTACGGTGGTGTTATCTTTTCACCGTCCAGTTGGGAACCCCAAGAGGAAGGTATGATGAATATAGCAGCAAGGTTTTTCCCTCAGTTAAGAAACCAAGGTTTATCGATCAGGAGAGGAAGGAGCCAATACGACTGAAGGTGATGCTTGCTAGCTTGCGACAGCTCAGGACAATTTATAGGGCGCCTCATCCAAGCTTTGCTTGCTAGCTGCAACGTGGAACCTGCACACAACACAACCAAATACTTTGCTCCCAACTTACGACGAGGTTGTCAATCTCACCGGTTTGCTTGAAACAAAGGAATGAGCGTATCGAGTGGAAAATAGTAATAGTATGCGAGTAAAGTAAACAGTGCAAGTAAAGTAAATAGATGATAGCAATATAAAGGAAATAGGACCGGGGTCCACAGTTCACTAGCGGTGTCTCTCCATAAGATAAAATAAAACATGCTGGGTAAACAAATTACAGTTGGGCAATTGATAGAATAAAGACATGTGCATATGATGAGAGGATCACTATGAGATTTACTCTGGGCATTACAACAAGATACATAGACCGCCATCCAACTGTATCTATGACTAATAATCCACTCACAGGGATATCGTCCGAACACCCCATGAGTATTAAGTTGCGAACAACAGATAACTGCATTAAGCAAAGTGTGTAATGTAAACAAAGCATATGCCCTCGAGCATATGAATGTTGTTTTCCCCCTAGTAGCAACAGCACATCTATGACCTTAGAGGTTTCTGTCACTCCCCCAGATTAAATAGAGGCATGAACCCACTATCGAGCATAAATACCCCCTCTTGGAGTCACTAGCAACTACTCGGCCAAGATAGCTACTAACAATAGAGAGCATGCAAGATCATAAACAACATAGAGATAACATAAGATAAATTTCAGTACATCAACTCAAGCATAACACCAATATTCATCGGATCCCAACAAACCAAACATGTAGAATTACATAACGGTGATCTCAATCATGTAGGGCAGCTCATGAGATCTAAACATGAAGCACATGGTGGAGAAGACAACCATCTAGCTACTACTATGGACCCATAGTCCAAGGTAGACTACTCACTCATCGCTCCAGAGGCAAGCATGGCGATGAAAAAGACCTCCGGTGGTGATTCCCCTCTCCGGCAGGGTGCCGGGAAGAGCTTCTGGACCCTCCCGATCTTCGAGTCGATGGCGGCGGCGGATCGCGATGTGTTCTGGAAAACTGATGGGGTCTTTAGGTTTTTCCCGTCGGGGGGTCTTTATAGGCGAAGGGGCATCGTCAGAAGTGGACCGAGGTAGTCTCACACATAGGGGGCGCGACCAGGGCCTGGGCCGTGCCGCCCTGGTGTGTGGCCACCTCGTGGCCCCACTCCGTCTCCTCTTTGGTTCTCTGGAAGCTTCGGTGAAATTCTGGGTGACTGGCTTTGGTTTTGTCCAATTCCGAGAATATTTCCTGTGTAACTTTTCTGAAACACAAAAACAGCAGAAAACAGGGAACTGGCACTGTGGCGACTTGTTAGTAGGTTAGTTCCGGAAAATGCATAAAAGTGCCACGAAGTGTAACGAAACACTAAGCAAATGGTGTAAAAACAAGCATGGAGCATCAAAAAATAAGGATACGTTGGAGACGTATCACATATTGGGATGAATACAGCAAAGCATCAGAGTTCAGCGGAGAAAGACACAAAGACCCAAAGCCAGTAGGAGGACAACAGCGTGGGCAAGGGAAGAAAATCACGCAAGGAGCATGATAGCACATCCATCAGACGATGAGGAGGATTTTGTGTAGGAAACACCAGAGGCAGCATTAGTAGCAGCACAGGCGTATCTACTAACTACACAACCAGAACCCAGAGATCCACGGGAGCACATGCATCAAGCCACAATAAGAAGCCTCGGGTTGGTAGAAGACAGACTAAGGAAACATTCTCCAGAGAAAAAGTCGACATATTACGAGGACAAGGGAAAGAAAAACTTCAAGTACCAACCCTCGCAAAGCCAAATAAGCGACTCATTAGGCAACGGAAAGCGCAGGGCACGAAGGGAGGACGCAAGGAATATCATAGCACAAGCAAGAGTAAACAACGCACGCTACGCGTGGAAGGAAGAGAATTATGAAGACGATGAAAAAGAGATGGGCGCGCTATGCTTTACCCGAAGGGTTCGCAGAACGCGAGTACCAAAAGGATTCAAACTACCACACGATCAGCAAAAGTATGATGGGTCACAAGAACCTAGACTATGGTTATTAGACTACCTACAAGCAGTACAAATACTTGGAGGAACAAGAGCAACGGCGATGCAAAGCTTGCAGTTACACCTCACCGGCGCAGCACGGTCTTGGTTAAGCACTCTACCCAATGATTCCATCGGAAGTTGGGGAGAACTGGAGAGTCAATTTACAAGAAATTTTCGTTCGACATACAAACATCCAGAATCGCTAGAAGAAGTCAAGTCCTGCATGCAGAGGAAGGACGAAACTCTACGTTCATACATATAGCGTAGAGTATAATAAAAAACTCTGTAGAAGACGTCTCCGACGAGCGGGCAGTAGATGCTTTTTCAGATGGTCTTCGCCATTCGGATCTCGTGGAAGAGTTAGGGAGAACAAGGCTTAGGATAGTGTCAGAACTAATGGAGGTAGCAAATAGATTCGCCGATGGAGAAGATGTTTATAACAACAAAAGGGTGCGTTCACAAGAAGTCGGCAGAGCAAGCAGGCAAAGGCGCAGGTCTCGCAATGAAGATAGCCACACAAGGCAAAATCAGATAGCCGCAGGATACAAAAGAAGGGACAAGGAAGGCTACGGAAGCAGGGAGTTCCAAGATAGAAACAGCCGTGAAAAAGAAAAGCCAAAGTACTCCGGCCCGTAGGCAGAAGACATGCTCCATGGACCCTGCCGTATCCACTATGCATATTTAGATGGGAAAAGAGTTTCCAATCACCAAATGAAAGATTGCAGAACATTCCTGAGGTTACAAAATGCTCTGGAGTTAAATCAAGGAGCACGTCGAGGAGGTACAAACACAAGTCAAGGATATCAAGTGCAACATCTTGCAAGACAGTTAGAATCAAAGGTATACATATCCGCAATGATCTAGCCAGTCCCAAAGTCCAAAAAAGAGCAGAAGAGCATATCAAGATAAGTAAACTTAGCAATATCATCACCACCGGCAACTACAGAATACTTGAGGTGGTCCGACCAGCCCGCCAGGTTCAGTAGAGCAGACCACCCAAGGAAAGTGCCCAGGCCAGGACACGCGCCAATGGTGTTGAAATCGCAAATAGGAGGATACGACATTGGGCGAGTATTCGTGGACGTGGGAAGTGGCATAAATATGATATACGCAAGGACTCTAAAGGCAATGAGCATATCGCTAGAAAATTTGAAGCCGACAAACTGCTCTTTCCACGACATAGTACCAGGGAGCGCAAATCACCCCCTCGGGAAAATAGAACTCGACGTTTGCTTCAGCGACAGTAGCAATTACCGCAGAGAGAAATTGGAGTTTGAAGTAATGGACTGGCCCTCACAATACCATGCAATCCTGGGGCAACCAGCATTTGCAAAATTCATGGCAGTCCCTCATTACGCGTACTTAACACTCAAAATTCCAGGACCCAAGGGGACAATCACAGTACAAGGCGGTTTCGAAGTATCCAACACCTGCGACAAAGAGTTCAATAGGATAGCGCAAACTTTCGACATGACAGCTGAATACGCAAGACTCAAGGGCAAAACTGATCACAATGTGCCACCCGACATCGGTCGATCCCTGCCAGACTAGGCTTTTGACGCAACCCAAGACTGCAAGAAAATCCAGGTTCACCCTATGGACCCAAACAGAACTACTTCAATAGCGGTAAACTTGGACCCCGCATAGGAAAGCGTGCTTGTCAAGTTCCTCCGTGAGCGCTGGGAAATCTTTGCCTGGTGTCCTTCAGACATGCTAGGGGTTCCCAGGGAACTCGTCGAGCACGCACTAAATGTGGACCCAAAAGCAAAGCCAGTCAAGCAACCTCTAGGACGTTTCAATGAACCCAAAAGAAAAGCAATAGCATCCGAGCTACACAGGCTAGAAAATGCAGGCTTCATCAGAGAAATCAAAGCATCAACTTGGGTGTCTAACCCAGTTATCGTCCCCAAGGAAAACACGGACATACAAAGAGTATGTGTCGACTACACATCTCTCAGTAAGCACTGCCCCAAGGATCCCTTTCTGTTACCTCGCATTGATCAGATAATCGACTCAACGGTGGGGTGCATGAGGCTTTCCTTCTTAGACGCATATTTCGGCTATAACCAAATCAAGTTAAAGAAAGAAGGCGAAGAAAAACAGCTTCTATCACACCATACGGCGTGTTCTGCTATCAAGTCATGCCCTTCGGCCTAAAAAACGCAGGAGCAACTTATCAACGGATGATGAAAAACTGCCTTGGAAGTCAAATAGGCCGCAACATCCAAGTCTACATCGATGACATGGTCATCACCACACGAAAGGACGAATCTTTAATCAGCGACTTGAAGGAAACCTTCAACAACCTCAACAAGTACAAACTCAAGTTTAACCCGACAAAATGCTCTTTCGGCATATCAGCAGGGCAACTTCTGGGATTCCTGGTGTCAGCAAGAGGTATAGAGGCAAACCCAAAGAAAATCCAAGCAATATTAACGATGGGGAAACCAGCAAAGCTACACAACGTACAGAAACTCGCAGGACGCGTGGCGGCGTTAAGTCGATTTGTCGCACGACTAGGAGAAAAAGCTCTCCCCTTCTACGCACTCATGAAAAAATTAGATGACAAATTCGAGTGGACAGAAGAGGCAGATACAGCTTTCGCGCAGCTGAAAAAAGTGCTTTCCACACCACCAGTGTTGGTCGCACCAAAAGAAAAAGAGCCACTACTACTATATATCGCAGCCACACATCAAGTGGTAAGCACGGTACTCATAGTCGAGCGAAGTGAAGAAGGAAAAGCACATGGAGTTCAGCGGCCGGTGTATTTCCTCAGCGAAGTCCTACCTCTAACAAAGCAGAGGTACCCACACTACCAGAAGCTTGCATACAACGTATTCACAACAGCATGAAAGTTATGACAATATTTTGCGGTACACCCAATCATAGTGGTTAACAAAGCCCCACTAGCGAATATATTGAACAATCCTGCAGCAACAGGATGTGTCTCCTTATGGGGAATCGAATTATCGCCCCTGGACATCACGTACGAGAAAAGGAAAGCAATCAAATCTCAGGTACTACCAGATTTCACAGCAGAATGGCTCGAACTACAAAACACAAGACCACCTGATTTGTCGAGTGTATGGACAATGTACTTTGACAGATCAAAAAGGGTCCAAGGCGTAGGCGCAGGAGTAGTCTTAATATCACCACAAGGCGACAAACTAAAATGTGTTAAGGATGAGCTTTCCACAAGCTTCCAACAATGAAGCTGAATACGAAGCCTTGCTCCATGGGATGAAAATGGCCAAAGCATGTGGAGCAACCCGACTGAAAATATTCGGGGACTCGAATCTCATCGTCCAGCAAGTGATGAATCGGTGCGACGCCATCAGCGACAACATGACGACATACATAAACTTATATTACTATCTAGAAGGAACCTTCGACGGATGCAAAGTTTCACATGTCAGTAGGGCCAGTAACAAGGAAGCCGTCAATCTAGCAAACATCGGGTCCCAATGCCTACCTATACCACCAAGAGTCTTTTGGGAAGAGATCATAGAAAGAACAATAAAAAGTAGCAAAAGTTTGACACCAGGAGAACCAAGCCAGTACCCGACAACGGGCTCGGGGGCTGACAAGTCTGGCAATGGGAGCACAGCAGAACCAGAGGAAGTCATGATGATCGAAGAAACCTGGATACAACCATATTTGGCGTATATGATAAACAAGACACTACCAGAAGTTGCAGTCAAAGCAAGAAGGATAATATGACGATCCAAGGCTTTTATCGTAGTGCAGGGGAAGTTGTACAAGAAAAGCATAACTGGCGTATTGCAGTGATGCGTCACCCCTCAAGAAGGATAAGAGATATTGAAAGACATCCATGCAGGAGTGTGCGGGCATCACGCCAGCAGCAGAGCTATTGCAGCCAAAGCTTTTCATGCAGGATTCTACTGGTTAACAGCCATCAAAGACGCAAAAGATATAGTTCGAAGGTGCGAGGCTTGTCAATGATTCGCATCTCGGCCACACGCACTAGCAGCAGAACTGCAGCCAATACCACTATCCTGGCCCTTTGCACAATGAGGTCTGGACATGGTAGGAAAACTGCACAAATCTTGTCCAAGAGGATATGTCTACATGCTGGTGGCAGTGGATAAATTTACCAAGTGGGTAGAAGCAGCCCCGGTAACAACTCAAGATTCCACAACAGCAATTAACTTCATCAAGTCCATAGTATTCCGCTTCAGAGTACCGCATAGCATCATCACAGACAATGGGACAAATTTCACATCAAAGGAGTTCAAACACTACTGCGAGAGTATGGGAATCAAACTAAAGTTCGCATCTGTGGTGCATCCATAAACAAATGGACAAGTCGAGAAAGCCAACAGCTTAATATGCAATGGAATAAAAAAGAGGCTACTAGCACCCCTGGAGAAAGCTAAACACGCCTGGGTAGATGAGCTGCCCTCCGTGCTTTGGAGTCTGAGAACTACGCCCAATGCGGCTACCCAAGAAATGCCTTTCTTTCTGGTCCATGGCGCAGAAGCCGTGCTTCCAATCGAAATCACTCATGAAGCTCCAAGAATTGCAGCTTACGACGAAATGACTTCCACATAAGCACTCCAAGACGACGTTGACGCACTCAACGACGCAAGATACATAGCACTAGCTAGAGCTACGCAGTACCAACAAAGTCTACAAAACTACCATAGTAGTCGAGTTTGTCCCCGATCTTTCGTGGTAGGGGACTTAGTCTTACGACTCAAGCAGGACGTCCACGGCAAATTAGAATCCCCATGGGTGGGACCTCACATCGTTACAGAAGTCATCCCAGGAGGATCTTATCGACTACAAGACAAGAAGACAGGAAAAGATGAGAGCAACCCGTGGAATGCAGAGTTATGACCCTCTGAACCCAGAACATGAGGCCACAGGTCGGGTTTCTTGGGTCAACTCGACAATATGTGAAACATATCACTATTTTCCACTCGGGGGCTCCGACCCTCGAGTCATATAAAAAAATATGAAAATTATCGAGATCCTATATTCACATGTCTTCAAGAATTACTGCAAGGTTGTTTACAACCCGATATTCGACAAAGAGTAAGCATGGTTCAAGGAAACGCGCAAGTAAATCAAACATACCTCGGAACACTGGTAGTTCCTCTGGTCTATTACTAAATACACGATGACATAAAAATAGAGTTCATTACTGATACGTCTCCAACGTATCTATAATTTTTGATGCTCCATGCTTGTTTTTACACCATTTGCCTATTGTTTCGTTACACTTCGTGGCACTTTTATGCATTTTCCGGAACTAACCTATTAACGAGTTGCCACAGTGCCAGTTCCCTGTTTTCTGCTGTTTTTGTGTTTCAGAAGTGATACACAGGAAATATTCTCGGAATTGGACGAAACAAGTTCCTGAAGTCTTATTTTACCCGGAAGCTTCCAGAGATCCGAAGAGGAGTAGGAGGGGGGCCACCAGGGCCCCACACGCAGGGGTGGCGCGGTCAGGCCCCTGGCCGCGTGGGCCCCGTGTGAGGGCGCCTGGCTCCTCCTCTGACATCGCCCCTTCGCCTATAAAGACCCCCCGACGGAAAAAACCTAGGTACCCGATCAATTTTCCAGAACACATCGCGATCCGCCGCCACCGTCGACCCGAAGATCGGGAGGGTCCAGAAGCTCTTCCCGGCACCCTGCCGGAGAGGGGAATCGCCACCGGAGGTCTTCTTCATCGCCATGCTTGCCTCCGGAGCGATGAGTGAGTAGTCTACCTTGGACTATGGGTCCATAGCAGTAGCTAGATGGTTGTCTTCTCCACCATGTGCTTCATGTTTAGATCTCATGAGCTGCCCTACATGATTGAGATCACCGTTATGTAATTCTACATGTTTGGTTTGTTGGGATCTGATGAATATTGGTGTTTATGATTAAGTTGCTATACTAAATATTATCTTTTGTTATCTCTATGTTGTTTATGATCTTGCATGCTCACCGTTGTTAGTAGCTATCTTGGCCGAGTAGTTGCTAGTGACTCCAAGAGGGGGTATTTATGCTCGATAGTGGGTTCATGCCTCTATTTAATCTGGGGGAGTGACAGAAACCTCTAAGGTTGTAGATGTGCTGTTGCTACTAGGGAGAAAACAACATTCATATGCTCAAGGGCATATGCTTTGTTTACATTACACACTTTGCTTAATGCAATTATCTGTTGTTCGCAACTTAATACTTCTAGGGTGTTCGGATTGATATCCCCGGGAGTGGATTATTAGTCATAGATGCAGTTGGATGGCGGTCTATGTATTTTGTTGTAATGCCCAGAGTAAATCTCATAGTGATCTTCTTGACATATCACGTTTATCTTTATTCTATCAATTGCCCAACTGTAATTTGTTTACCCAGCATGTGTTATTTTATCTATGGAGAGACACCACTAGTGAACTGTGGATCCCGGTCCTATTTACATCATATTGCTATCACCTATTTACTTTACTCGTACTGTTTTCTTTACTCGCATACTATATTGTTTTCCACTCGATACGCTCATAATCTTTGTTTCAAGCAAATCGGTGAGATTGACAACCTCATCGCAAGTTGGGAACAAAGTACTTGGTTGTGTGTGTGCAGGTCCCGCATCACCTTCAGTCGTTTGTCTCTCCTCTCCAAGATCGATATTAAACCTTGGTTTCTTAACTGAGGGAAAACTAGCTGCTATACTCATCATACCTTCCTCTTGGGGTTCCCAACGGGCTGGTTATCCACCACGCACAAGGACAGTCTGCTCCCACGTTAACCACACACAGCAGCTAATTTTCTGGCGCCGTTGCCGGGGAGGAAGAGAAGACTTCTGCGAGGGGAGTTTTTCGCACGCACATCCTTTACTTTGTTATTGTTTCGCTTTACTTTATTTATTTTACTTGCATTGCTTTATATCAAAAACCCAAAAAAATTAGAATCCTTGGTAGTTGTTTTTACTTGTTTACTTTAGTTTTGCTGAAATGGCCAATTCTGATAACACCAAGTTGTGTGACTTTACTAGCACAAACAATAGTGATTTTATCTACACTCCTATTGCACCACCTGCTACTGCTGCAAACTTTTATGAGATTAAGCCTGCTTTATTGAACCTTGTTATGAAAGAGCAATTTTCTGGTGCTAGTACTGAAGATGCTGCAGCTCATCTCAACAATTTTGTTGAGCTATGTGAGTTGCAGAAATATAAGGATGTTGATAGTGATATTATTAAGCTCAAGTTGTTTCCTTTTTCTTTGAGAGGAAAAGCTAAAGATTGGTTGCTGTCTTTGACTAAGAATAGTATTGATTCATGGGCTAAGTGTAAGGATGCTTTTATTGGTAGATACTATCCTCCTGCTAAGATTATATCCTTGAGTAGCAATATTATGAAGTTTACTCAGTTTGATAGTGAACATGTTGCTCAAGCTTGGGAAAGAATGAAATCTATGATAAATAATTGCCCCACTCATGGACTGACTACTTGGATGATTATCCAAACTTTTTATGCAGGACTGAATTTTTCTTCAAGGAACCTACTTGATTCAGCTGCTGGAGGCACTTTTATGTCCCTTACCTTGGGCGCCGCATCGAAGCTACTTGACAACATGATGGTAAATTATTCTGAATGGCACACCGAGAGAGCTCCACAAGGTAAGAAGGTAAATTCTGTTGAGGAAACCTCTTCCTTGAATGATAAGATTGATACCATTATGGCTATGCTTGCTAATGATAGGACTCATGTTGATCCTAATAATGTTCCTTTGGCCTCTTTGGTTGCTCAAGAAGAGCATGTTGATGTGAATTTCATTAGAAACAATAATTTTAACAACAATGCTTATAGGAACAATTTTGCTAGTAACAATTATAGGCCGTATCCTTCTGCCAATGGTAACGGTTATGGTAATTCTTATGGTAATTCCTACAACAACACTAGGGCCGCGCCCTCCGAGCTTGAGGTAATGCTCAAGGACTTCATCGGTAAGCAAACTGCTTTTAACAAGTCTGTTGAGGAAAAGTTAGGCAAAATTGATATTCTTGCTTCTAAAGTTGATAGCCTTGCTCATGATGTTGAACTTCTGAAATTAAAAGTGTTGCCTAATGATGTGAAAGAGAACAATGTTTTTGCTACCGCTAATGCTATCCAAGTTGGAATTGATGAAAATATTAGATTGTTAGCGGAATTGCATGCCAGGTGGGAAAGAGAAGATGAGATGGCTAGAGAGATGAAGGTATGTACTATTACTACCTCTAATGATGTTGCTCCTAATGGTAGCAATCCTCTTACTTTGATTGGTGTAGAGAAAACTCCCACTCCTTGTGTTAAAAAGCCTAAAACTGCCAAAACTTTTTCTCAAAAGAGTGCTGAATTTTTTCGAAGTGTGGGAGATGATAGCTCTACTTCTTTTAATGATTTTGATGTTGATGGCTGAAATATATCTGAAGTAATTTTGTTCTTGCAAAAGCTTGCTTTGACTCCCAATGCTAGTTCTTTAAATATTGCTTTTACTAAGCATATTACCAATGCTCTCATAAAGATTAGGGATGAAAAGTTGAAGCAAAAAGCCTCTGTTC
This sequence comes from Dactylis glomerata, assembly GCA_007115705.1. Taxonomy (NCBI): domain Eukaryota; kingdom Viridiplantae; phylum Streptophyta; class Magnoliopsida; order Poales; family Poaceae; genus Dactylis; species Dactylis glomerata. The sequence goes on from QXEO01000291.1 coordinate 8,395,043, forward strand.
CCAAGAAGTTAGAAGATGGTTGGGAACCCATCATTGATATGCATGTTAATGGTTATGATTGCCATGCTTTATGTGATCTAGGTGCTAGTATTTCTATCATGCCTAGAAAGATTTATGACATGCTTGATTTACCACCGCTTGAAAAGTGTTATTTTGATGTTCCTATTGCTGATGTTGCTAAGAAGAAACCTTTGGGAAGGATTAATGATGTTCTTATTGTGGTTAACAATAACCTTGTTCCCGTTGATTTTCTTGTTATGGACGTTGAATGCCATGCTTCATGTCCTATTATTTTGGGAAGACCTTTTCTTCGAACTGTAGGTGCCATGAGGGAAGGCACCATCAAATATCAATTTCCACTAAAGAAAGGTATGGAACACTTCCCTAGGAAAAGAAAGAAATTACTTTTTGACTCTATTCTTAGAGCAAATTATGAGCTTGATGCTTCATCACTTGATGTTACTTGATTCACAATTTTCTGCGCCTAGCTCAAAGGCGTTAAAGAAAAGCACTCTTGGGAGATAACCCAATGTTTTCTTTTCAGTAATTTTTCTTTTATTTGAGTCTTGGAAGTCATTACTACTGTAATGACCGCTCCTTATCTTGTTTATTTCATTTTTGTGCCAAGAGAAGCCTCTAATTTGAGTGAGGTAAAGATTTGGGGATGTTGCTGTCCTGAAACTGTTTTTGGTGCTGCACCGTAAAAATTCGTGAAAATTCTCTGTTTATCTTTTTGACCTTTGATTTCTTCTGCATATGCCCCAGGTTATATCCAAACTTTTGTTAGTTGAACACTTTTTGATTTGAGCAACAGAAAATCCCTAAAAAATTCGACCTTTGTCAGCTGTTCAGTTTTGACAGATTTCTGCCAATATTTGTGTTTGCCACTTTATTGCTTTCTTTTGAGTTCTTGTGATCACGGAACTTTTTGGGAGGTTGCTACAGTAGTATTTGCTATATATGTGGTGGTTTTGAGTTAAAACCTGAAGCAAAAAGAGGTTGATTATATGTTATGCTTGCACTAATGTTGCTAATAGAATTGTGTTTAGTTTTGTATGAAGGAAGTTTTCAAGTGTAGGGATTGGAGAATGATGAGATGAGTTGAAGAATGGACAAAAGCTCAAGCTTGGGGATGCCCATGCATCACCCCAAGAAATATCCAAGAAGTACAAGCGTCAAAGCTTGGGGATGCCCCCGAGGCACCCCTTCTTCATCGGCAAAAATCAGGTCACCTTTCAAAACACTATATTTTTATTGCTTCATGCACTATGTGTTTTTCTTGGAGCGTTAGTTGTTTTAGTTTTCTTAGTTGGTTTAGTTTGTTTGTTTGCTGCAATAAATGGTTGGACCCCAACAAATTTCCTTTGGAGGAGATGTACTCGTTTTCATTTGCCAAGAACGCTCTAGTTTTCACTCTTATTAAAAATCAAGCGTTTTTCTTTTTCTGCTACTGCTTTTGGTTTTCGTTTTCACCTTGATTTGCGTTCAGACCTTGTCATATATTTTCATCAAGGTGTATTTTTGCCTCTGATCTTTATTGGTTTTCATCAAAAGAGGTGTTTATAAAAATTTCAAATGGTGTTGGAAAAGAGAAAAAGCTTTGTGCAAAATAGTGGTACAAGAAGGAGCTTGTGTAGACTGCGGCTTAGGCTTTTTCATGTCATGCTTGATGTCTTTTTGATAGTATGCTTAGTGGTTTTGCTGTAGCATGACTTGTCTCAAATAACTGAGATTGCTTAATGAGCCTTTGAAAAAATCATGCGTTGTTTTTATTGTATGGAAGCATTATTTTGGTTTTCTCCTTGATGCTTTATTTGGGTTTACTTGGCGCATGCTCACACATGTTAGACTCTTACAAAGTCGCCAATAACGTTCATGATCATTTAGTTTTTCACTTTTGATGCCATCGTATGCTTCTTTTAATGTCGCTTTGTCGCTTTGCATGATTATGGCCATTATTGCTCTCTTAGTTGGTCGCTCCCAGTCTTTTGCTAGCCCTCGCCTTGTACTGAGTATGAGCTCTACTCGTACATCCAACTCCTAAAAGCCAAAGTTTTCCAAAGTGTCCACCGTACATACCTACTAGCAATTTGCTATTCCAAGTAAATTTGACTTGCTTTTATTTTCTCTTCAAATTAAACTCTTACCAGTGTTATGCGAAATTCGGTCAGTAAAGCTCTCACGAACCGGAAGGCACACTTTACTTTTTCCTGTTCTTAAAGATTTGACATTGTGGTCTCTTATGTTGAGTTGTTATGCTTGCAAGTTGTAAGTTGGATTCTAGCCCAGCCATGCTGTCATGGGGCAAGCTTTCAACATTGCACTTCTTTTTTGAGTTGATATCGTGATCTTTTGTTTTATGGATGCCCGCGGTGTGAAATGAATTGGGAATCTTGTGGGGATCATGGAGTTTGTATATGTGTTAGGGAAACGCCGGGTCGCCAATCTAAGCCATGCATAATTCATGGTGGAAATTTGCAGCATACCCATGGTGAACATTCGACGACGCATCTCACAATAAAAAGCTAAACAAAAGGCAAATAAAAGAGATGTCGAGGTGTTCATTGTCTGCTTGTCCTGTCATTTTGGTGTGGGCTTGTTCCATGTCATCGGGCACGGAGGTACCCCATTGGCGGTTCTCAATGATATGCATATACTTACAATGACAAGAGCCTTGCTTGGGACTCTAAGTAAAGTAGCATGAGGTTTGGGTACTCGTATTCACGGGGCACGAGGTCTTCAACTTATGATTTGTCAAGCATATGCATCATAATTGTTCTCGCATTAACTTTAACCATTCAAGATGCTTATGATGGGGGCAATGAGAGCTCAAAGCCGGTAAGTACCATAATTTTTGAAGGTTATAAAACTTGCAATCACTGCTTCCCTCTGCGAAGGGCCTTTCTTTTACTTTTATGTTGAGTCACCACCTTCTTTCTTTATGCACCATTAAGAGATCATAGTTGTCATTCTTAGTGTGATATGCATTGTCCCAAAGTTCATTGATTGATTCATATTGTTGGTTTCAGTTGTTCTTAAATTATTTGTATCTAGTCGCCCTCTTAAACTTGAAGGTGTCCTATGCATTTATGTTTTGCTCTCTTTGAAGGACAAGCTGAAAACCATTTGTATGTTTTTCCTTATGATTTGAACACATGTTTGGCTTTCATTGTTTCATTTTCATGATCTTTTGTTTGTGTTCATTTACATGTTTACAACATGGTTGCTAAGTTTCTTATTGTCATGATTATATCTTCATGCCCATGTTTTAAGTTCTTATGATCCCAGCTCACAAATGCTTACATATATGATCAAGATTGTGTAGGTGCATGTCACCCCAAAAAAAATTCTTTTGTTATCACTTACCTACTCGAGGACGAGCAGGAGTTAAGCTTGGGGATGCTTGATACGTCTCCAACGTATCTATAATTTTTGATGCTCCATGCTTGTTTTTACACCATTTGCCTATTGTTTCGTTACACTTCGTGGCACTTTTATGCATTTTCCGGAACTAACCTATTAACGAGTTGCCACAGTGCCAGTTCCCTGTTTTCTGCTGTTTTTGTGTTTCAGAAGTGATACACAGGAAATATTCTCGGAATTGGACGAAACAAGTTCCTGAAGTCTTATTTTACCCGGAAGCTTCCAGAGATCCGAAGAGGAGTAGGAGGGGGGCCACCAGGGCCCCACACGCAGGGGTGGCGCGGCTAGGCCCCTGGCCGCGCGGGCCCCGCGTGAGGGCGCCTGGCTCCTCCTCTGACATCGCCCCTTCGCCTATAAAGCCCCCCGATAGAAAAAACCTAGGTACCCGATCAATTTTCCAGAACACATCGCGATCTGCCGCCACCGTCGACCCGAAGATCGGGAGGGTCCAGAAGCTCTTCCCGGCACCCTGCCAGAGAGGGGAATCGCCACCGGAGGTCTTCTTCATCACCATGCTTGCCTCCGGAGCGATGAGTGAGTAGTCTACCTTGGACTATGGGTCCATAGCAGTAGCTAGATGGTTGTCTTCTCCACCATGTGCTTCATGTTTAGATCTCATGAGCTGCCCTACATGATTGAGATCACCGTTATGTAATTCTACATGTTTGGTTTGTTGGGATCCGATGAATATTGGTGTTTATGATTAAGTTGCTGTACTGAATATTATCTTTTGTTATCTCTATGTTGTTTATGATCTTGGATGCTCTCCGTTGTTAGTAGCTATCTTGGCCGAGTAGTTGCTAGTGACTCCAAGAGGTGGTATTTATGCTCGATAGTGGGTTCATGCCTCTATTTAATCTGGGGGAGTGCCAGAAACCTCTAAGGTTGTAGATGTGCTGTTGGTACTAGGGAGAAAACAACATTCATATGCTCAAGGGCATATGCTTTGTTTACATTACACACTTTGCTTAATGCAATTATCTGTTGTTCGCAACTTAATACTTCTAGGGTGTTCGGATTGATATCCCCGGGAGTGGATTATTAGTCATAGATGCAGTTGGATGGCGGTCTATGTATTTTGTTGTAATGCCCAGAGTAAATCTCATAGTGATCTTCTTGACATATCACGTTTATCTTTATTCTATCAATTGCCCAATTGTAATTTGTTTACCCAGCATGTGTTATTTTATCTATGGAGAGACACCACTAGTGAACTGTGGATCCCGGTCCTGTTTACATCATATTGCTATCACCTATTTACTTTACTCATACTGTTTACTTTACTCGCATACTATATTGTTTTCCACTCGATACGCTCATAATCTTTGTTTCAAGCAAACCGGTGAGATTGACAACCTCATCGCAAGTTGGGAACAAAGTACTTGGTTGTGTGTGTGCAGGTCCCGCATCACCTTCAGTCGTTTGTCTCTCCTCTCCAAGATCGATATTAAACCTTGGTTTCTTAACTGAGGGAAAACTAGCTGCTATACTCATCATACCTTCCTCTTGGGGTTCCCAACGGGCTGGTTATCCACCACGCACAAGGACAGTCTGCTCCCACGTTAACCACACGCAGCAATTACATATACTTATTAAATAAAGCAAGCTAAGAGAGAACCAAACAGAAGATTACAACAAGGAAGCATCTACTAGAAGTGAATTTCAGCTTCATACTTCCTCTGTCACTGTGTGCCATCGTAGATCTTCACATCAAACTTTGACGTACCACAATGGTAGTCGAAGAGCATGAAGAACCCTTGATGCAGCTCGTGGTCCTCTGCAAACTGGGGCCATCCGCCCCTGAAGTACATCTCGCCGCACCCATCATAGTACACTTCAACCTCATATGGCGTTCTGCTTCCAGACTGTTCACGCAGGATCACTTCGCAAAGCTCATGTCCATCCATGAACTTGGTAAACTTCAGCAGAATGTGCTGCTGCTCATGGCATTGAGCACCAGCGATGTAGAAGAAAGAATAGATCTTGACAGGAGGAGGAGGAGCGGCATCGCGCGGAGCAGCACTAGAGCCTGGAGTAGCAGCAGCAGATACCTTGGGCTTGTTTTTGCTCCCCAAGGGGCGGCCAGAGCACCACTTTGCAGATGCAGATGAAGAAGCCACCAGGGAGGCATCTTTTGGTTTGTTTTTATGGCCGCATCCCCGTTTCCCCATCAACACACTGGTGTTCAGATTGGCACCACCAGCATCCGCCATTGAAAAAATTGTGCTTGGTGGGAGGAAAAACCCTAGATGAGATGTGGAGAAAGAAGATGATGCGGCGGAGGAAGCTGGTAATGAAGGGATTAGGGTTTTCCCTAGATGGCGTACTTAAATTATAAGTAACCTTTCGTGGGCCTTAGCAAATTATAGGTCCAAATAAATCTACGGGCTTTGACATTTTGCCCCGAGCAGAGGAAAAAGCAGCGGAAACATATATAAAGGAAAGGGAAAAGATACATGCAAATCTACAAGGATAAAAATCAATGCAGTAGAACAATATTGGAGTATATAAAAGATCACAATGCACCCCCTCATGGGATCGGGGGCTACTACCTTTGGAAAAGCTGGACAAGCAGTCAACAAAATCACATTAAGAATACCGTAGATGGAAGATGAGAAGACAATATATATATTTTGAGCCTATACCCGGAGAATTTCGGCTATAGCCTCGGGGGCTACTCCCATTGGGAGCACTAGTCGTGCACCCGATGACAATGGATAACGCTGAGTAAAAAGATCAATCGACTACCTTTTTTGACAAACAATCTTCGACTACATTGTCGACAAAATAGCATCGATTACTCCCATCGGGAGTTATTCGCGATTATTTGAAAGAAGAACAACTCGAATATTTTACACATCTCAACAGCCAAACAAGGCTTGCAAAGGAGGTCAATAAAATTCTTGGGCTAAGTCATCACGACAAAGCTTGAATGCCGTGGTCATAAAAGGTCACAAAGGTAAGACCATGAGATCCATCCTTTGTGGCCTAGTATACGCACTTGAATGCGCTCTGCTAGTAAATTTTCGTGTCTAAAACACGAAGAAAATCCTGGTGGACACACTGGGTACCCTGAGAACTACTGGAACTCTTTCTTTGTAAGTCCTAAATGCGGCAAAAGAAGGGGTTAGACCAGGTCCAAGACTCAAGTCCAAGGGGATTGAGTTTGAAGTAGGTGACAAGTATCTGCTCCGGCAGTTAACTGGCCTCTTGATCCGTCAGAGTGTAACATCCCAAGATTTTATCAAATTTTGGAGGAAATTTTTTGTTTTTGTTTTGATTGTGTTGATTGAAATTTCAGAGGGATTTAAAACTTTTTGATATTATTTAAAAGCTCTATTATAAAAACTAATTTAAAACTTTCTATTATTCTTGAAGAACTCATCTGAGAAAACAAGATTTCAAAGTATTATTTTGTTTTGATTTAAAACCTATGCAAGCTTGCTTGCAAAGGAGTGATTTTCAAAAGGAGATATCTTTTAAAGGATTACATTTCTAAAACATTGTTTGAAAATAGATTTCAAAATGTTATTTATAAAATATATCCTCTGATTTTAAAAAGATTAGTTGAAAACCCTATATCTATTTTTGTATTATGCAAGCAAAGCCTTTTGCTAAATTTATAAAGCCTTTTTGAAAATCTTGTTTTATTTGGGGAAAACATGTTTCTTACTGGGTTAAAACATTGTGTTGAATTTTACAAAATTTTAAAAATTTGTTTGAATGCATTTGGAGCTCAAATGATAGAGTTATGAAACAAATCATAATACAGAAAATTAGAAAAGAATCAGAATAAAAAAAAAGAAACTGCCCAACTGGGCCGCATCCGCCTGGCCCTAACAAGCCGACCCGGCCGACCAGCCCAGGTGACCGGGCGAGCACTGGTGTTGTCTTCAACCTCCAGCTTGTACATTACAGTACCAATGGCCGCCAACTTCTCCTCTCTTTACCCATCAATACAGCGACTGTTTCTTCTTGACTTCAACACGAAATTTACTCCATATTGCATGGGAAAGTTATTCAGGGAGTTACTTCACCACTTTATGGTCGTAATCGCCCAAACGAAACCGACGCCCCGAATGCCACCCATTGGCATATGTTCCATGATCTCCCTCCTCAGGCGATCTTAAGACTAACCAACGAAAGCATCGTGATACCCTTATTCATCTTCTTCACTTTTATGCTCAAACCTTTCCCAAAGGACCTCTCTACAGCCCTTACCAACCATGTCAATATCAGCTCCTAAATTTGAGTTCATCGCAAGATTCCGTCGCCCTCGGTGATCATATCGTCTTTCCCTCGTACCAGAAGACTCCTCTCATCAAGTACTACCTCCAGGACATTGTGGTGCATCGTTTACTTGCTGTTGGTCGCGTCGTCATTGTAGCCGTACCATGTGCGTCATGACCGCCGACGTCTTCTTCAAACTCTGGTGAGCACCGGCATCCCTAGTAGCTAATTTCCATCCCAACCTCTTCCTTTAACCCGCGTGCATCTGCTTGACACCTCTTTTTCCCTCGCATGTGCCCTAGATCGACGAGTTTGACCACGACCCGAAACATCCGCCGCCGCCACATCGCCGATGAGGAATTCCGACCGTACCAGACCGCATCGCCGTGTAAAGATTCTCCACCGATAACTACACAGAGGAGAGCCAGTAGCCGTCTTCATCAAGTTCAAGGACCACCAGAGCAACCATCGCCGTCCCTCTGAACCCAAGCCAGCGGCCACAATTTTCTCGGTCACGAGACGTACTGTCCGCGCTGTAAGTTGCTATCAACCCTGGCCGTCCGTTTGTAATGGTATAGCCTAGATTATATCTTGTTAATTACTGAATCGGTCAAGGCAAAGTCTTGCCACGTTTCACCTGCTGTTCATACGCTGTGACCTGATAGCAATAGAGCATCGATCGGTTGTTAGCCACTTTGTACTAGCTCAGGTCAAAACTTTAAAAATTCATAAGTAAAGATTCATAGCTCCGTTTTAGTCGATTCTTTTTGCGTTGGGTTCATAATTAAATTTCCTATTTAGTGGTACCAAAATTTTCCAATTATTGAATTTCCGAATCTGTAAGTTCAAATTCTGGTTTTGAACCTATTTGCAAGTATTCAAATTCAAATATGAGAATTTGAGTATTTTCATTATAAAATTAATTCTATAATTTTTTCCAACATGACTCCTATTGCAAAGGTGTATATTATGATCATACCTATCCATACCATATTGACATTTCAACTTGACTCAATATTATGCCATCTTGTTCTTGTTGACCTAGTACATATTATTCAAATTCGAATTGAGTATTTGAGTAAGTCGTGCTATATCCTATTTATTGTTTCCTTTTGCTCTCCTAGTGTTGAGATGCATTACACCATAGCTCATATGTCTAGAATCATTCAAATACTTTATCATCTTTGAACAACCATCTCACCCAAATCTAGTTTGATTTCTTCAAAGAATAATTTATATATTGACATGACCATATCTAGTCCAAGTTAATCATTTTGACCAAGAGAATCTTGTGGCTAAGCACACACCATTATTTTCAATATCATTCATACATATCCACCAAGATCTTTTTGACACCATTATGATTCAATATCCTTACTACATCAAACCACATTGTCCAATTCACATATATTCAAATTACAATTGAGTTATTGAATAAGATGTGTTGTATCCCAAATTATTGGTTTTGTTCTTCCTAATGTGGTGTTGATATACTCCACTTCACACCACATATCCATACTCCAAATTACCCAATAGGACTTATGAACTATCTCCCAAATATCATTCCTTTATATCCAACCCCATGCCAACTTGACCATATTGGTTTATGTTGAACTATTCAATTTACAGAAAGGTTAATTGAGTAATTTAATGTACCACCAATATATACCCAAACCTATGTGTAACATGTACTATTTTTGAGTAAGTGTTATCACACTTTATTCAGTAGTGTTATGTTGCATTATTCTAAACTCATGTGAATCTATTCACATAATTTATCTATCTCTGATTATGCTAAGCACAAGATTGTTACCTCTACATTGTATCTAGAAAGATCATTGTATGCTAAATCTTTAGAGCTTGCCATCCAAACTCTCAATCCATATCTTGTAAGTCAAGCTCCAAGCCATATATCTCTCATCACAGCAACCATAAGAAAATCAAAGTGTTACACCAATTCTTTTCATTGATTGTCTTGCTTGATTTGTGGTTTTGGTGTGGTGTGTTTACTTTGTGTAACTCTATATTATAGATTGGTTTGGAGAGCCATACATTTTATTGAGAGAAGAGAAAGGACTTTAAGCTTCAAAAGGCAAGTGACACACATATCCCCTACCTATTTTTACTACTGCATTAGTGTGTTTCAGTAGTATGCATGATAGGTGGAATATTTCAACTGTTTTATAAAATGCTTAGATCCTAGTAGTGTGTAGCTATCCTTCAAACCCCACCTGTTAGGATGCTAAATACCTTGAAAATTTGATGCCATGCTATGATCACTTGTTAAAAGAGTTTTGTGAACAAATTAAGAACTTCAACTAAAATGAAACACCTGGGTGGATTGGTTTGATGATGGAGGCGATGTTGAGTGTCTACTTAGGAGTCACATATCTTGGAAGTGAAAACCATGGTATGTGTTAGTGGCCTAAGTAGTACACTTGTGGTTTGCCACTCAGGATTAAAGGGATTAATATGTCTTCCATGCTTAGATGTACTTCCAGTGCAGCCTTATGACATTATGGGCTCTGTCTTGATTGAGTACGATGTGAGGGTTCATCCATGGGTACTGACAGAGGGTGGTATTTTGAGCACGGTCAGATCCAGATGGCTGAATGCTCCTTCCGAAAGGTCTTGTCTCATTTTATGTATGGGCGTAAAATGAGTCTTAAGGTGAAAGTGCACAACCCCTGCAGGGTGTCAAAAACTAATCGATTAGCCGAGTCCTCGGAATGGACAATTGAGTCTCTAGACATGGAATGTACGGAAGAATCTCATCACCTTTTTGAAGTAATTAAAAACTTGTGTAGAAAGTGGAGATGCCTCAGGGCTACATGCCTGGCAGTGAAAACCATAGTATTGTAGTAACTTGAGAGATTAACCTAGTTTTGAAGAGTGACTACCCGGGGCTACATACTGGCAGTGAAAACCATGTATGTGGAGGTGACCTAGGAGTTATCTTGATATTTGAAGAGTGACTACCCGGGGCTACATACTGGCAGTGAAAACCACGTATGTGGTGGTGACCTGGGAGTTATCTTGATATTAAAGAAAAATCAAAATACTTTGAAATGTTTTGGTTTGGAAAATATAGGATAAAACTGCTTTATGCAAACCAGCCTATGAGATCTACCAGCCAAATGTCATGTAGTTAGTTCTTTCACAACAGCCACCAAATATGTGTCATTTGCCAGTACATCATTGTACTGACCCCTCTGGGGCTGCATATTCAAACGTGCAGGTTTTATTTTGAGTAAGGAACCAGGAGTAGGATCTCGAGCTTACATTCCAACATGTCTGCCTGTGGCACTTGATGAAGATGGAAGCTCACTGCAACTATGCTTTATGCTGTGTACTCGTAAGGTTGAAGACCTATGTAACTGGATTTATGTTATAATATTGATGCTATTGCAATGATTACTTATTTTGTACTGTGGTGCTATCTACTGATCCAGGGAATGGCACATATACACAGGAGTTCTGCCTTTAGCAAAAGGCAGGGCGTTACACAGAGCTGTCAGGCTTGTTAACCAAAACCCCTTGTGAGATAATATAATGAAAGTTGTTTAATTGAGTACATGGAGAAGAAGAAGTCAAAGATTGATCAAGTCGAAGATATGAAGATCTGAGATTCAACTCGAATCTACAATTCTGGTAGAATCTTGGGGGCTACTGACAAGGGTATAGATAATAGAGCCCATTACTTGAGTACCCCTGAGGCCCGTTAAGCTAGGCCCAAGTGTAATCATAGTCGAAATACGAGTCCATGTCGTATATCGATATTGTAATATGTATCAGACCCGACCGGTTCCTTGAGACCTAGCCACCTATATATAGGAGCCAGGAGAGGCCGGTCAGGGACAGATTGAGAGTAAGCCAAGTTGACCACCACGTTTATTCTCGATACACTCCTTGTTTGACTGATCTTTACCTTCGAGTTCATTCGACACCCTATTCCCCCGATCCTATGTCCTTCATGTTGGACATTTGTCGAGTTAACCCTCGTCAAAAAGTGTTAGCTGAGGCTCATGGATCAAGAGTGGAATTTGTCCGACCCGATGACGGGAAGATATTCTCTAGGCCCTTCTCGGTGATATTGCATTGACATTGCTTACAAGCATGTGACTAGGTCACAGGAATGCATTATCAAGGAACGAGTAAAGAGACTTGTCGGGAACGAGATCAAACTAGGTATGGTTGATACCAAATGATCGGATCTTAGACAAGTAATAATATCGTGAGACAAAAGGAATTGACTATGTTCGTTATTGGTTCACACGATCACTAGTTCATCGTCGAGTAAGTGGGAGTCATCATGGATTTCCAGATCCCCGCTGATGATTATTGATCGGAGAGGAGTCTCGACCGTGCAGGTTTCGGCATATCAAAATAACTCAAGGGGTATTTGTTAATGTTTGTTAATTGATTGAATTAACAAATATTAAATGAATAAAAATGTTTTATTAAATCAATTAGTGTGAATTTTAATTAGCATGAATGTCATGCAAAATTAAATGGGGGTTACCTCATGTTGATGAGTGGGGTTACCACCATGAAGAGGGGGTTACCACCATGATGAGAATTTCTCCTAGGGGCTGGCGCACACCCCCTTGGGGATGCCCCCCTCTCCTATAAAAGGAGCCCTCTTCTCCCCCTTCTCACACTCTTAATTCTCCACTTCCCCGCATAGTTGCTGCCCAATATCCGTCTTAGCTTAGCGAAGCTCTGCCGGATTTTTAGTTCGTAGTTCATACACTTGAAGAAGTGTGTGTTGGAGTGTCCGGCGGATCCCCTCTTCTGCTGCCCCGCTGGACCGTGGGCATGGAGGAGACGACGACAAGCCGTACGTGTGACCGAGTACAGAGGTGCTGTCAGTTGTGGCACCTTGTACACGATCTTGAGATCGTCAAGTGAACGACTACGTCGACTATGTCAAGTAAACAACTACGTCGACTATGTGCGTCTTCGTTAAGTCTCCATCGGCAACGTTTATGCGGGAATGTAATCCCCGCTTCCGGTCTTCGAGGGTTAGTTCTCCATTACTACCATCTCGTAGAGTTTTCTTGGCTAGTTTGTGTCCATGCGTAGGAATTTTTTTGTTTTCCATGCTACGAACCCATCAGTGGTATCAGGGCCATCTCTATGCATAGTTGGTATGCACGATTAGAACACATGGAGATGTGGGCGTTGATGATCATGTTATTGCTATTTTTTGTATTTTGGATCATAGTGGCATAGTGGGATTGAAGCTGCCCGAGACTAACATTACGTGACCGCGTTCACGAGACTTGTCCCATACTTGACATGATTCGGCATATGTGGCTTTGCGGGTGCATGTTTCTCCCACTATAGTTATGATCTATTTTACAAAGAGTTGTAAATAATATTTTATCACCATTGTGGTTACATGTTCGTAGGTAAGAACGGTTCTTCCTAGAAAGCCCCAAACCACGTAAAATATGCAAGACAAATTAGAAACATCTAACTTGTTTTTGCAGGGCATGTGATGTGATATAGTTAAATTGTTTATGTTTCAAATTGTATGCAATGATCCTTTTTGTAAGTTATAAACAACCGATAGGAGCCATATGGTTGTCTTTTCATTTTATGGCCTGCGTGCCGAATATATATATCCAAGTGATATATTGCAATGGAGGAAGACAATCAAGATGGCGTGCCATGGACCTTGGTGCTACGCCGGTGGAATGATGGAGATCATGCCATGACGCACAAGATGGAGATCGAATGCGTGAAGGACCATATCATATCACATTATATATGCATGTGATGTTTATCCTTTTATGCATCTTATTTTGCTTAGATTTGATCGCGTGGTAGCATTATAAGATGATCCCTCTCACATAAATATCAAGATAAAAATGGGTTCTTCTATAGCATGCACCGTCAAGAAAGTTCGTCGTTTCGAGACACCACGTGATGATCGGGTGTGACAGACTCTACATTCATATACGACAGGTGTAAGACAGTTTTACACACGCGAGTGCTATGGTTCTACTTGGCGAGCCTAGCATGTACAAACATGGCCTCGGAACATGAACCGAAAGGTTAAGAATGAGTCATATGGTTGATATGATGAACATGGTGATGTTCGCCTTTGAAGCTATGCCGTTGCACGTGATGATCGATTGCGGTATAGTGAATTTGGTTCATGTAATCACTTAAGAAAACTAAGAGGGATGTTGTTTTTAAGTGGGAGTTCACTTAGTAATTTTGAATTATAGAACTCAATTTATCATGAACTAAATCAAAGTGAATTTGCACAGTTTGTTGTAGGCATTGGCATCCATTTACTACCTTGCGATTAGCTATAATTGAGCTAATATAACTATAGAATTCTGGATGTTAACTTTACGAACTAGTATCGTATTGTTTGAATGTCAATGTAAAGATTAAAGTCCTATTGCAAACTTTTAGCAAACCTTGTTTACTCGAAAAAATTAATAAGTAGTATTAAATCAAGAGTAACAATTCTAGTGTTAGTATCTAAGTATCACACTTGCCTCCATGATCCTTGATATTCAAAAGTTGTTTTTGGTATCAAGGTTTTCTAGGAGCTGAAAGAATTGTTTCATAAACTATCATGTGTGGAAGATATTGTGATATCTGAAATAATGTTTGGTTGCAATGTGATAGAGCATAATTTAGTGAGACACATGTTCCCATATTGTATGAGAATTTGTGAAGATTGGAGACGCTAGGCGTCCAGATCTCCTAAAAAGGTTTTAGGAACTAACATTATACTCATAATTCATCCTCATGAGCTATAATAGCTTTATCATGAAAGTTTTCATGACAGGATGAATACAAGATGTCAGTAAAATATTTACTACATTAAAAGATTACTAAAGAATGGAATGTGGAAGAACACCAAATATTTGATTACGGTGATCTACTTCAAAGTGTGAGTCCAAGGGTATTAGTGTTTGACTAATCACACTTTGAACTATGTGCCATGTGAATGGCGCCACTATTGATGTTGATAGATTCTTCTAAAAGGAAAAGAATTGCTGAAAGAGAATTCAAAATTTATTCTGGTAGAAAAGAAAAGACTGGAAATGTCCAGCTCAGGTATATAGGAGATATACATGTTATGGGTGTATTTGTTGCTTGTTAAAATAATGTGGTTCTTGGGTATTTGATACTAAATTGGTTGGTATGAACTGTCATACAGAACAACGCAATACAAGAACTACAATGGCCTAATTAACTAGCAAATAAATATGGGATGATTCTCATCGAAAACAAATAAAGTGTTATTGTGTTTTGTTGGAATTAAACCTAGCCTTCAAGATTTGTTTTAATAATTGTTATTTTATTATGAGAACATGGTTGTTCAAATTATTACCGCATTCATAAAAGACGGATGAACGCTTATCTTGTTGGAGAAATCACATCCATAACACTGATGCTAAAAATGTCTCAAGACAAATGATTAGAAGATCACTTATGAGTGACACCACCGTTTAAATCATATTGGAAAGAAAATATGAAGGAACTCCATATTGATGGAATTTTGGAGTCTTTTGATTTTGAATCAATTGACACTTGTGAAAATTTCCTAGAGATGATTAAAACTCTGTTTGTAGGCCAAAGAAGAACGGGCGACTAACTTATTGGACGTTGTACATGCTGATGTATATTGTCCATTATGTGTAGCCGTGTGTAGTGACCTCACCTTTTAAAGATGACGATCCCTATGCTTTTTAGTGCTAGTCCCTGGATCAAACGCTAGCACACACAGTTTAAGATGTAATATCAAGAAACAAGGGTCATTTTATTACATCGCATGATCCAGCAATTACATAAAGAAACTTTACAATACTCATAGCATAAAAGCTATCAGAGTTTACAACGCAATCAAAAATAGCATGGAGTCCTTCTTCTTCATGTGCCACAGGCGAACATGCTGCAGATAGACTCGTAACCCTATTGTACCTTTCTTATCGTCAAAACCTGCAACATGAAACATTGCAGCCACAAAGGGTTAATACATTTGAATTGTATTGGCAAGATGTCACTTTTTGGTGGACACAAATGGAGCCTAACACTTAAATGAATATTTGGCTAAGTGGATCTTCAGGCTAAGCTGTGATTGCTGGTTGATGGCGCCAGAAAATAGCTGGTGCCTAGTTGAATGACCAGCCCGTTGGGAACCCCAAGAGGAAGGTGTGATGAATATAGCAGCAAGATTTTCCCTCAGTTAAGAAACCAAGGTATGTCGATCAGGAGAGGAGCAAACAAATGACTGAAGGTGATGCTGACTGGACTAATAACACTCCAACAAGGGCGCCGTTTACGACACTTGTTGACTCATCTTTAACCAGTAGCAATGCGGAACCTGCACACAACACAACCAAATACTTTGTTCCCAACTTATGATGAGGTTGTCAATCTCACCGGTTTGCTTGAAACAAAGGGTATGAGCGTATCGAGTGGAAAGTGATAATAGTATGCGAGTAAAGTAAACAGTGCGAGTAAAGTAAATAGGTGATAGCAATATAATGGAAATAGGACCGGGGTCCACAGTTCACTAGTGGTGTTTCTCCATAAGATAAAATAATACAAGCTGGGTAAACAAATTACAGTTGGGCAATTGATAGAATAAAGACAACGTGCATATGATGAGAGGATCACTATGAGATTTACTCTGGGCATTACAACAAAATATATAGACCGCCATCCAATTGCATCTATGACTAATAATCCACTCACGGGGATATCGTCCGAACACCCCATGAGTATTAAGTTGCGAACAACAGATAACTGCATTAAGCAAAGTGTGTAATGTAAACAAAGCATATGCCCTCGAGCATATGAATGTTGTTTTCCCCCAAGTAGCAATAGCATATCTACAACCTTAGAGGTTTCTGTCACTCCCCCAGATTAAATAGAGGCATGAACCTACTATCGAGCATAAATACCCCCTCTTGGAGTCACTAGCAACTACTCGGCCAAGATAGCTACTAACAACGGAGAGCATGCAAGATCATGAACGACATAGAGATAACAAAAGATAAATTTCAGTACTTCAACTCAAGCATAACACCAATATTCATCGGATCCCAACAAACCAAACATGTAGAATTACATAACGGTGATCTCAATCATGTAGGGAAGCTCATGAGATCTAAACATGAAGCACATGGTGGAGAAGACAACCATCTAGCTACTGCAATGGACCCATAGTCCAAGGTAGACTACTCACTCATCGCTCCGGAGGCAAGCATGGAGATGAAGAAGACCTCCGGTGGTGATTCCCTTCTCTGGCAGGGTGCCGGGAAGAGCTTCTGGACCCTCCCGATCTTCGGGTCGACAGCGGCGGCGGATCGCAATGTGTTCTGGAAAACTGATCGGGTCCTTAGGTTTTTCTCGTCGGGGGATCTTTATAGGCGAAGGGGCATCATTAGAAGTGGACCGAGGCGGTCTCACACATAGGGGGCGCGGCCCAGCCCCTGGCCGCGCCGCCCTGGTGTGAGGCCACCTCGTGGCCCCACTCTGTCTCCTCTTCGGTTCTCTGGAAGCTTCGGTAAAATTCTGGGCGACTGGCTTTGGTTTCATCCAATTCCGAGAATATTTCCTGCGTAACTTTTCTGAAACACAAAAACTGCAGAAAACATGGAACTAGCACTATGGCGACTTGTTAGTAGGTTAGTTCCGGAAAATGCATAAAAGTGCCACGAAGTGTAACGAAACACTAAGCAAATGGTGTAAAAACAAGCATGGAGCATAAAAAATTATGGATACGTTTGAGACGTATCAGCATCCCCAAGCTTAACTCCTGCTCGTCCTCGAGTAGGTAAGTGATAACAAAAGAAATAATTTTGAGGTGACATGCACCTACACAATCTTGATCATATATGTAAGCGTTGTGCGCTGGGATCAAAAGAACTTAAAACATGGGCATGAAAGACATAATCTTAATAGAAGAAACTTAGCAACCATGTTATAAACATGAAAATGAACACAGACAAAAGATCATGAAAATGAAACAATGAAAGTGAAACGTGTGTTCAAATCATAAGGAAAAACATACAAATGGTTTTCAGCTTGTCCTTCATGGAGAGCAAAACATAAATGCATAGGACACCTTCAAGTTTAAGAGGGCGACTAGATACAAATAATTTGAGAACAAGTAAAACCAACAATATGAATCAATCAATGAAAACTTTGGGACAATGCACATTATACTAAGAATGACAACTATGCTCTCTTAATGGTGCATAAAGATAGAAGGTGGTGACTCAACATAAAAGTAAAAGAAAGGCCCTTCGCGGAGGGAAGCAGTGATTGCAAGTTTTATAACCTTAAAAAATTATGGTACTTACCGGCTTTGAGCTCTCATTGCCCCCATCATAAGCATCTTGAATGGTTAAAGTTAATGCGAGAACAATTATGATGCATATGCTTGACAAATCATAAGTTGAAAACCTCGTGTCCCGTGAATACGAGTACCCAAACCTCATGCTACTTTACTTAGAGTCCCAAGCAAGGCTCTTGTCATTGTAAGTATATACGTATCATCGAGAACCGCCAACGGGGTACCTCCGTGCCCGATGACATAGAACAAGCCCACATCAAAATGACAGGACAAACAGACAATGAACACCTCGACATCTCTTTTATTTACCATTTGTTTAGCTTTTTATTTTGAGATGTGTCATCGAATGTCCACTATGGGTATGCTGCAAATTTCCACCATGAATTATGCATGGCTTAGATTGGCGGCCCAGGCGTTTCCCTAACACATATACAAACTCCATGATCTCGCAAGATTCCCAATTCATTTCACACCGCGAGTATCCATAAACAAAAGATCATGATATCAACTCAAATAAGAAGTACAATGTTGAAAGCTTGCCCCATGACGGCATGGCTGGGCTAGTCTCCAACTTACAACTTGCAAGCATAACAACTCAACATAAGAGACCACAATGTCAAATTTTTAAGAACGAGAAAAATAAAGTGTGCCTTCCGGTTCGTGAGAGCTTTACTGACCAATTTTCGCATAACACTGGTAAGAGTTTAATTTGAAGAGTAGATAAAAGCAAGTCAAATGTAGTTTGGAATAGCAAATTGCTAATAGGTATGTATGGTGGACACTTTGGCTAACTTGGTTTTTAGGAGTTCGATGCACGAGTAGAGCTCATACTCAGTACAAGGCGACGGCTAGCAAAAGACTGGGAGCGACCAACTAAGAGAGCAATAACGGCCATAATCATGCAAAGCGACATTAAAAGAAGCATAAGATGGCATCAAAAGTCAAAAACTAAATGATCATAGAGGCTATTGGCGAGTTTGTATGAGTCTAACATGTGTGAGCATGTGCCAAGTCAACCCAAATAAAGCATCAAGGAGAAAACCAAAATAATGCTTCCAAACGATAAAAACAACGCATGATTTTTTCAAAGGCTCATTAAGTAATCTCAGTTATTTGAGACAAGTCATGGTACAGCAAAAATCACTAAGCACACTATCAAAGAGACATCAAGCACGACATGCAAAAGCCTAAGCCGCAGTCCACACAAGCTCCTTCTTGTACCACTTTTTTTTGCATAAAGCTTTTTCTCTTTTCCAACACCATTCAAACTTTTTATAAACACCTCTTTTGATGAAAACCAATAAATATCAGAGGCAAAAATACACCTTGATGAAAAGATATAACAAGATCTGAACACATATCAAGGCAAAAATCGAAAGCTAAAAGCAGTTCTAGAAAAAGAGAACACTCATTGAAATTATAAGAATGAAAAACAGAGTGTTCTTGGCAAATGAAAAGCAAGGCAACTTCTCCAAAGGAAATTTGTTGGGGTCCAACCATTTATTGCTGCAAACTAAACTAAACTAAACTAAACTGAAAACTAAAAACAACTGACGCTCCAAGAAAAACGCATAATGCATGAAGCAATAAAAATATAGTGTCTTGAAAGGTGACCTGATTTTTGCCGATGAAGAAGGGGTGCCTCGGGGGCATCCCCAAGCTTTCACGCTTGTACTTCTTGAATATTTCTTGGTGTGATGCATGGGCATCCCCAAGATTGAGCTTTTGTCCATTCTTCAACTCATCTCATCACTCTCCAATCCCTACACTTGAAAACTTCCTTCATACAAAACTAAACACAAATCTATTACCAACATTAGTGTAAGCATAACATAGAACCAACCCTTTTTACTTCAGGTTTCAACCTAAAACCACCACATATTAAGCATATACTACTGTAGCAACTTTCTCAAAAAATTCTATGATCAAAAGAACTCAAAAAGAAAGCAATAAAGCGGCAAACACAAATATTGGCAGAAATCTGTCAAAAAACAGAACAGCTGACAAAGGTCGAATTTTTGAGGGGTTTTCTGTTGCTCAAATCAAAAAGTGTTAAACTAATGAAAGTTTTGATATAACCTGGGGAATATGCACAAGAAATCGCAGGTCCAAAAGATATACAAAGAATTTTCACGAATTTTTACGGTGCAGCACCGAAAACTGTTTCAGGACAGCAACATCCCCAAATCTTACCTCACTCAAATTAGATGCTTCTCTTGGCACAAAAACGAAATAAAAAGGATAAGGAGAGGTCATTACAGTAGTAATAACTTCCAAGACTCAAATAAAAGAAAAAGAACTGAAAGTAAAAACATTGGGTTATCTCCCAAGAGTGCTTTTTTTAACGCCTTTGAGCTAGGCGCATAAAATTTGAATCAAGTAACATCAAGTGATGAAGCATCAAGCTCATAATTTTCTCTAAGAATAGAGTCAAAAATCAATTTCTTTCTCTTTCTAGGGAAGTGTTCGATACATTTCTTGAGTGGGAATTGATATTTGATGGTGCCTTCCCTCATATCAATGATGGCACCTACAGTTCGAAGAAAGGGTCTTCCCAAAATAATAGGACATGAAGCATTGCATTCAACATCCATGACAAGAAAATCAATGGGAAAAAGGTTATTGTTAACCACAATAAGAACATCATTAATCCTTCCCAAAGGTTGCTTCTTAGCAACATCAGCAATAGGAACATCATAATAACACTTTTCAAGCGGTGGTAAATCAAGCATGTCATAAATCTTTCTAGGCATAATAGAAATACTAGCACCTAGATCACATAAAGCATGGCAATCAAAACCATTAACATGCATATCAATGATGGGTTCCCAACCATCTTCTAACTTCTTGGGAACAGAAGCTTTTTGCTTCAACTTTTCATCCCTAATTTTCATGAGAGCATTGGTAATATGCTTAGTAAAAGCAACATTTAAAGAACTAGCATTGGGGGTCAAAGCAAGCTTTTGCAAGAACAAAATAACTTCAGATATATTGCAGCCATCAACATCAAAATCATTAAAAGAAATAGAGCTATCATCTCCTACACTCCGAAAAATTTCAGCACTCTTTTGAGAAAAAGTTTTGGCAGTTTTAGGCTTTTTAACACAAGGAGTGGGAGTTTTCTCTACACCAATCAAAGTAAGAGGATTGCTAGCATTAGGAGCAACATCATTAGAGGTAGTAATGGTACATACCTTCATCTCTCCATCCATCTCATCTTCTCTTTCCCACCTGGCATGCAATTCTGCTAGCATCCTAACATTTTCATCAATTCTAACTTGGATAGCATTAGAAGTGGCAAAAACATTGTTCTCTTTCACATTATTAGGCAACACTTTTAATTTCAGAAGTTCAACATCTTGAGCAAGGCTATCAACTTTAGAAGCAAGAATATCAATTTTGCCTAACTTTTCCTCAACAGACTTGTTAAAAGCATTTTGCTTACCGATGAAGTCCTTGAGCATTACCTCAAGCTCGGAGGGCGCGGCCCTAGTGTTGTTGGAGGAATTACCATAAGAGTTACCATAACCATTACCATTGGTAGAAGGATATAGCCTATAATTGTTACTAGCAAAATTGTTCCTATAAGCATTGTTGTTAAAATTATTGTTTCTAATGAAGTTTACATCAACATGCTCTTCTTGAGCAACCAAAGAAGCTAAAGGAACATTATTAGGATCAACATGAGTCCTATCATTAGCAAGCATAGCCATAATAGTATCAATCTTATAACTCAAGGAAGAGGTTTCCTCAACAGAATTTACCTTCTTACCTTGTGGAGCTCTCTCGGTGTGCTATCCAGAGTAATTTACCATCATATTGTCGAGAAGCTTTGTTGCGGCGCCCAAGGTAAGGGACATAAAATTGCCTCCAGCAGCTGAATCAAGTAGGTTCCTCGGAGAAAAATTCAGTCCTGCATAAAAGTTTGAACAATCATCCAAGTAGTCAGTCCATGAGTGGGACAATTCTTTATCATAGATTTCATTCTTTCCCAAGCTTGAGCAACATGTTCATTATCAAACTGACTAAACTTCATAATATTGCTACGCAAAGCTATAATCTTAGCAGGAGGATAGTATCTACCAATAAAAGCATCCTTACACTTAGCCCATGAATCAATACTATTCTTAGTCAAAGACAGCAACCAATCCTTAGCTTTTCCTCTCAAGGGAAAAGGAAACAACTTAAGCTTAATAATATCACCATGAACATTCTTGTCGTGGTTTCGTCAACAGATCTGCCATAGAGGTAGGGGTATGGCGGTTTGTGGAAGGGGGTGAACACGGAGGAGCGATCCAGGACGGTGGTAGCATGAGTTTACCCAGCTTCAGATCCCGCGACGGTGGCGAGATCCTACGTGCTGCTATAATTCACTATATGGCAACAAGTGCTCGGTTACAATGATGAGGTTGGCTGTTTCGCTATGCGATTGGCCGTATGACTCTAATCTCTTGACTTGCCTCAAGGGCTGCTCCACGCCGGGCTTATAAAGGCGCCTGGCGTGGGCTACACGTTGGTACCGGAGCGGATACAACTTGGAGTCCTAGACTAAGTCCTCTGCGTGTGCTACAGGGCAATCCGCCATGGGCCGTCTCCGAACCCGCCATGGGCCTGCAATCAGCAATTCGCCATGGGCCTGTCTCCGGATCCGCCATAAGCGCCTGCGTCCAGTACCGCCGTGGCAACTTCAGCAACTGGGCCGCCCGGTATGGCGAATCCGCCATACCACCCCTGATGGGCCACCCTGGCTTGCTGATTTAGGACTACGTCGCTGGTATACCTATTTGGTATATCCCCAACAGTAGCCCCCAGGGAACTTCAAGATTGCCATCTACATCCGCCATGCTTGTCCTTGATAGGTCATTTCCGCCATAGCTCTTCTTTGCTGGGATGGCGGTTATCTTGATGTTCCTTCTTCCATCTATCAATCCGCCGTAAATAACGGATCAAGCGACGTAGTTATCTTAGCGAGATTTTCGGGATCCGTTGGATCACACCGTTGAAATCCGCCGTAAATTTCGGCACACAGTTCCTTCTAGGGCAAGATTCACAGTGCACGCACTGTTTTCACCAAGTTACTTTTTTACCCTTGGACACGTGTCACCAAACTAGGGTTTCTGCGATCAGGATGAGCGGTAGGGATGGCGGGCATGAATCTCGAGGCCCGGGGTCTATATATACCCCGGCCTCTCACCCCCGGTCGGTCACCCCTCATTCACCCCCGTCGCATTCTCTCTCCTTAGCGCCGCCACGAGAGCTTCGCGATCTCCGACGAGCCGCTGCGGAAAACCTCGCCGCCGTTGGCATTTTCCGCCACAAGCTGGCATCGTCTTCCTCGTCCTCGCTCGAAGTCTTAGAAGTCATCACCGCCACGCCACTGCCGCCATGGAGCCTGAATCACCTCGCCAAGCCTCAAAGTCCGAAGCTGCTGAGGGCTCTGCGCGCTCCTCTGATACAGAGTCCGCCATGCCCGAAACCTCAGGAGGAGATTGGGACTCCTGCAATCTGAACGAGGAAATTCTATCTTCCTTGGAGCGGGAAGGCCGCATAGCTGCCAAGGAAGCCTCCAGATGGCGGGTTGAGCCTGGTGAAGCAATGCCAGCTCCTTCGGATGAAGAGGTCGTCATGCTGAAGTCCCATATTGATCGTGGCCTCAGTCTTCCGCCATCCTACTTCCTGAAAGGCGTTCTCTATCATTACAGGTTACAGCTGCACCACATTGCTCCGAATAGCTTCACCGCTTTAGCGGGATTTGTCGCGCTATGCGAAGGATATTTGGGTATCAGCCCACGCGGAGATTTATTTCGCTTATATTTTAATATCCGCCATAACCGAGACGCGAACGGAGATCCTCGCAATTGCGGATCGATCTCCTTTGTTCCTCGGCACGGGAAATCCTACCCCTACATTGTCCCTCACGACTCTGCTAAGGGATGGCGGGGTTCCTTCTTTTATCTGGCTGACCAGGCCCCTCCTGAAAGGAAGTTCGGCCTACGGTCTTTTACTGATGGCGCTGCCGAGGAGCAGGATAGCTGGGGTGTCATGGATGACTTCACAATGGATGATGAATGCCAATTATGCTCACGGCGGATTTCGAAACTTGTCTTCTCTGGACTGACAGGTGCTGACACCATTTACTGCTGGATCTCACGACGGATTCAGCCTCTTCAGTACCGCCCAACCCTGATGTGCGAGTATAGCGGAATAGACGATCCCCAGCGCTATTCCAAGGAGGAACTGTCCGCTGAAGAGATCGAGCTTCGGATCCGCAACATCATTAAGGTGGGGCGAGATGAGCCTCTGAAGCTAAAAATCCCTATGTATGAGAATGGCAGTTGTCCAAAGGTAAGTGCTTCTCCTTATTCTGCCATAACAGCTAATTTTCCTTGAATGACTTCACATTTCTCCGCAGCTCTCTTCCCTGCCACCCTCTGAGCTGAGCGGTCTCGTCCGCTATCCTCGGACGAAAGATCTTACGGACGATGAGGACGAGACATCCTCGTCTCCCAAAAGACAGAAGGTGGCGGAAGAAGAGGTAGTGGCGGATGAACCTGCAGTAGCGGTTCCTCGTGGCGTTCGCGGTGCTGGCGGGCGCATTCGTGGGATGGGCAAAAGAGTCATCTCTCGCCATTCGTCCCCTGCCCTTCGCGGCCATCTGGACACCGTGCCAGAACATTCCGCCACTATAAATCTACCAGAGCGGAAGTAAATATAATCATAACTCGCCTTCATACCATGCATAACTTAACTATTCTAATCTGTCTCTTCTGCACACAGAAGAAGAAAGGTTTCTGGCCAGAAACCTCCAAGGACCAAGCCATCTCCCGCTGCCATTCCACCTACACCAGACGCTCCTGCTCGCCCAACTGGGCCTTCCACCTCCTCTCAGCATACCAGCAAGGTGGCGGATGTTCCAGAGAAAACTGCTGAACCACTAGACCGCCCTGCTAAAGGTGCCAGGAAAGTAAGTTTTAGCGGAAAAGCAATCCAGATGGACACATGGGCTGGGGAGGCTGCGAAATGGAAGAAGAAATCAGAGGCTCTTTTCCGCCTTGATAATTTACAAGAGGAGGCCAGTAACAACGTGTCATCTGCTATGACAGCGTTTGTTCAGAGAACTAGTCTTGTTAAAGAGGTATGTACTCCCAGTAGCCCCCGAGCGCCATGGCGGATTGCAGACTCGATCCGCTATGGGGCTTCAAGATTGACTTCTGTAAGTTTTTGAATAGCTTAGCCCTCGAGCGCTGGTAGTTCACACAGTGCTCTATAGAGAACTTTTAATTTTCACTGAGCAGCCCCCGAGCATTATGGCGGATAACTATCCGGCATAAAGCTCTTAGGAAGATAAAAAATCAGCGTAAGTAGCCCCCGAGCATCATGGCGGATAATCTTCCATCATGTTGCTCTAAGAGTGACTAAAAAATCATCGTGAGTAGCCCCCGAGCGTTATGGCGGATATGTATCCGGCATGAAGCTCTAAGAGTAACTAACACTTCAGCTTTGTTTTGCCAGAATTACAAGAAGGTAGTGGAAGACCTGGTCCAGGTTGTCAGCTCGCTGGAGAAGGAGCTGGCAGCCAAAAGCGCTCGTTGGCGGATTTGCAGCAGTAGCTTGAGAATAGCGGTACTTAACCTTAAGTTTCCTTTCCTTTATGCTTATTCAATCAAACGCTGAGCTGACAAAATTCCGCCATGCAGATGCTGCTAAGCTCAAGTCCACACTTGAGGGGATGAAGAAAGGACACACCATTGCGATGGATGGGCTGAATGAACAGCTCCGGAAATCGCTGGCTGAAAACGCCACCCTCGAGAGACAGCTGAAGGACCAGGAGAACCAAGGCAAGAAGAAGGACAAAGAGATAGCGGATCTCCGCAAAGCCGCCGCTGATTTTGAGAAGTGGCGTGAAGGCTTTAACGAGCTCCTGCATCACTTCCAGGACAACTTGCTAGGTACCGTTTCTTCGTATAACATAAAGTTTTTCAATTTCCGCTATGCCGTACATGATGCATCTTCTTTTTCCGCTACGCAGTCGCTCTGGGGCAGGGGGAGATGGACACCGCTGAAGGCTTGCGCATGGCTACTGATGCAGCGAGGAAGGAGCTTGATGGCCTTCTCAGCGCTGGTCGCCAAGCGTGTGGGAGCCTACAGATAGCGGGTTCTTCCAACCTCTCCGCCATCGCGCTCACACAGAAGCTTCTGCTGGTGCCGGGGCTGGTGGCAGACTAGAAGCTGTCCTCCGCTCGGGGTGGTGCCAGGACGGCATTGACCTTGGCAAAGGCCCACTATCCCGAGATGGACCTGGACCAGCTCACCTCCGGCATCCCTGAAAGCGGCGAGGATGGCGCGCCGGTGGACGAGGCCGCCATCCGGCAGAGCGTGCTTGGATACGATCAACTGTGTGCCCTTGGCACTCAGTTGAACGTATACTATGAAGCATACGAGCTGCCAGGGTCGCCAAGCCAAGCTTCGGCATCCGCCTCTGCGGCAACTGCAGGTGGTGATGGTGGTGACGAGGTGTCCTCCAAGGTTCCGCCATCTTCTTGAGATGTGCCCTGCGATATGGCAGGAAAAATACTTTGCATTAATTCGGCCCCTGAGTGGGTCTGTAATCTTAAACTTAAACTGCGTGTGATGTGTCTGCACTATGACTGATCTGCTTGTGGCGAATCAGTGGAATGCTTGAGAACTTTTAAAGTTTGTTTTTTATGAAGTGGTTTGATTGCACGAAGAAACTGCCAGGCCTAATTTTATGCAACTTGCAGTTTTTGCCATGCCCAAAAAACAACACTTTGAAAATTTTTCACGCGTAGGATTATGCGATCCGCCATCCGGCTTTCTGTGCTTGACTTTTCGTGAGATGGCGAAATCTTCGCACGAACAATCCGCTAGGGCGACGATACTTAATAGCAACCGTCCAAAACCCTAGGTAGATGGCGGCTCAGATCGTCAAAAAGTCACTACTCTGGAATCCACACAGAAAACATCAGATGAAGATCAAAACACAAAAAAGCTACGCGGACCGCTTATGGCGGATTTAAAAGAGACGCAAGTGCAAAGCACAATTGCGCAAAAAGGTTCTATACGATCTAAATGAACAATAAAGGAGGTAAAAGACTCAGAAAAAATCAAGAGTGAACCAAATGCTTTATTTCATTGATCATATAGAGGTGCCTATTACATAGCTAGAGAAGTGCTAAGTGTAGAAAGGACGTAGCTGTGCGATGTTCCATGGACGATCTGTCTCGTCGTAGATATCGTCAGGGTCTCTTCGTTTGCGCTTCTTACTTGGTCGCTTATCTAGCTCGCGAATATCAACGAGGTAGTAGGAACCATTCAGTAGAGCTTTGCTGATGACGAAGGGTCCTTCCCAAGGCGGGGATAGCTTGTGGGACTTCTGCTGTTTCAGACGTAGCACCAGGTCACCTTCTTTAAACGAGCGTTGGCGAACTCGCCTGCTGTGATAGCGGCGGAGATTCTGCTGGTAGATGGCGGATCGCTGGGCTGCTAGGTCTCGTTCTTCTTCCAGCAGGTCCACAGATAGTTGTCTGGACGCTTCTGCATCTTCTTCCTTGTAGGCCTCTACTCTTGGAGAATCGTACTGAACATCACTTGGCAAGATTGTCTCTGCTCCGTAGACTAAGAAGAAAGGGGTAAGGCCAGTTGATCTGTTTGGCGTGGTCCGTAGACTCCATAGCACAGATGGCAACTCCTCTGCCCAGGCTCCAGCTGCCCTGTGCAACAGTGCTTCTAGGCGTGGCTTAATCCCTGACATGATTAGTCCGTTGGTCCGCTCAACTTGGCCATTAGACTGTGGATGTGCCACAGATGCTAGGTCAAGGCGGATTCCATTGTGATGGCAGTATTCTTCAACTTCTCCTTGAGATAGATTAGTGCCATTGTCGGTGATGATGCTATGTGGGATGCCGAATCTGACCACAATGTCCTTGACAAATTTGAGGGCAGTTTTGCCATCAAGTTTTCTGATGGGCTTAGCTTCTACCCACTTCGTGAATTTGTATACCGCTACCAGGAGGTGCGTAAATCCCGAAGGCGCTATTTTTAGCGGACCCACCATGTCCAGCCCCCAGACTGCAAAAGGCCAAGTTATGGGGATTGTATGCAGTGCTGTGGCGGGCATATGGGTTTGCTTGGAGTACATCTGGCAACTGTGGCAGAGCTCCACAATGCGGTCTGCATCTGCCTTGGCTGTTGGCCAGTAGAATCCATGGCGGAATGCCTTAGCTACGAGGGATCTGGCGGCGGCATGATGCCCACATTCGCCTTCGTGGATCTCTCTTAGTATTTCGATTCCGTCCACTTGGGATATGCACTTCATGAAAACTCCCAAAGTGCGTCGTTTGTAGAGTTGGCCATCTATAATGGTGTACGCTTTGGCTCTACGCTCGATTTGTCTTTTCTGGACTTCGTCTTCAGGAAGCTTCTTGGTCGTCAGAAATTCCAGGTAGGGCTCTGCCCATGGCGGATTGCTTGGCAAAACCGCCATAACAGGGGAGCTCGCTAGCTCCGGATTTTCTGGATCCACCATCTTAACTGATGGTACGCGCAGATGCTCGAGGAATACGCCTGGCGGAACTGCCTTACGGCTGGATCCCAGTTTGGACAAGGTATCGGCCGCCATGTTATCTTCTCGCCGTACATGCTTTATGTCGTAGCCGAGGAAACTTTTGGCCATCTCGTCCACTTCATCTCTGTATGCCGCCATGACTTCGTTCCGAGCTTTATATGTGCCAGCCACTTGTTGAGCTACAAGGTCAGAGTCTCCACAGCACATGATGTGCTGCACGCCGATCTCCTTTGCGACACGTAGCCCGTGTAGTAGCGCTTCATACTCTGCGATGTTGTTGGTGGTGGGGAAGTGAATCTGGAGAACGTAGCTTAGCTCATCTCCCTTGGGAGATTTGAGTGTCACTCCAGCCCCCGAGCCGTGTAGCAACTTTGAGCCATCAAAGTGCATCACCCAATGCTCTGGTTCTGGGATGGGCGTAGTTTCCTGCGCTTCCTTCCAATCCGTCATAAACTCCGCCAAAGCCTGAGACTTGATGGCGGTGCGAGGCTTGTAGTCGATGTCGAAAGAGGCCAATTCAATGCCCCACTTCGCAACTCGTCCTGTTGCGTCGCTGTTGTTGATGATGTCCTTCAGTGGGGCTTTGCTCACCACTGTGATCTTATGGTCATAGAAGTAATGCCTTAACTTACGGGAAGCTAGGAAAACTCTGTATGCCAATTTTTGGTAGTGAGGGTAACGCTGCTTGGATTCCGTCAGGACCTCGCTGACATAGTAGACTGGTCTCTGTACGCCATACTCCTGCGCTTCTTCCTTACGCTCTACCACCATGACGATGCTGACCACCCTATTGGTTGCCGCCATGTATAGTAACATGGGTTCCTGGTCTTCGGGAGCCGCTAGGACTGGTGCCGTGGATAACACTCTCTTCAGATCCTTAAGTGCAGCGTCTGCCTCGTCGGTCCAGACGAATTCGTCTGATTTCTTCATCAGCTTGTAGAGTGGCAAAGCCTTCTCGCCAAGACGACTGATGAATCTGCTCACTGCTGCCACGCAGCCTGTGAGTCGCTATACGTCTTTTAGGTCGATGGGCCGGGAGATGTCGAGGATTGCCTTGATCTTCTCCGGGTTAACCTCAATTCCGCGGTGGGAGACGATGAATCCTAGGAGTTGTCCAGCTGGAACCCCGAAGACGCACTTCGTTGGGTTAAGCATCATGTTGTACTTCCTAAGATTGTCAAATGTCTCTTTTAAATCCGCTATAAGGCCATCTTGCTTCTTAGACATAACTGCGATGTCGTCCACGTATGCGTGGATATTTCATCCGATTTGATCCGCCAGGCACTTTTGCATAGTGCGCTGATACGTTGCTCCTGCGTTTTTCAGACCGAATGGCATTGTGACATAGCAATATGTGCCATAAGGTGTTACGAACGACGTAGCGAGCTGATCGGACGTTTTCATCTTGATCTGGTGGTATCCGGAGTAGGCATCTAAGAAACACAGTAGCTCCGATCCCGCTGTCGAGTCAATGACTTGGTCAATGCGAGGCAAGGGAAAAGGGTCTTTTGGACATGCTTTGTTCAGGCCAGTGTAATCTACACACATGCGCAGAACTTTTGTGTTTTTCTTAGGAACTAGCACCGGATTTGCCACCCACTTAGTATGTATCACTTCCTTGATGAAGCCTGCTGTCAACAGCTTGGAAATCTCTTTTGCTATGGCGCGGCGCTTTTCATCGCCGAAGCGTCTCATGGCTTGTCTTACTGGCTTTGAGCCAGGAATTATCTGCAGAGCGTGCTCGGCGAGTTCCTTGGGTACACCCGTCATGTCAGATGGCTGCCATGCGAAGATGTCCCGGTTCTCACGGAGGAACTCGACGAGCGCGCTTTCCTATTTGGGGGACAAATTTGTCCCAATGGCGGTGGTCTTGGCGGCATCGCCAGCGACAAGTTCCACCTGTTTTGTATCGACTGTAGGCTTGAAGGTGGGCGGGGAGGCGGAAACCTCCTGCTTGGATGCCGGCATCTCCGCGGGGTCCGTAGCGGCATGGATTTCTTTGAATTCCTCGCCGAAGAACACTGCTTCCGCGAAGGCGGCTTCTCCTTCCTCGCACTCCTTTGCCTTTCGGAAGCTGCCATAAACGGTGATTATGCCATCCGGTCCTGGCATCTTCAGCTAATTGTAGATGTAGCATGGCCTCGCGTGAAAGCTGTGGAAGGCTGGGCGCCCGAAGATCACGTGGTAAGTGCTTTTGAACGGGACAACCTCAAAGGTTATGGGCTCTTCTCTGTAGTTTTCCTCACTACCGAAGGCAACCTTGAGTGTGATGGACCCGAGGGACTTGGCTTGGCGACCAGGAACCACCCCGTAAAAGGTGACCGCGCTATGGCGGAGTTGGGTCTTGGTAAGGCCGAGCTTTGTCAAAGTTTCCACGTACATGATGTTCAGGCTGCTGCCGCCATCCATTAAGCATTTGGAGAACTCATAGCCATGGATTACAGGGCATACCACCATGGCGTAGTAACCATCTGGGATGTGCTCTGGATGATCATCGCGGCTCCAGTGCACCGGTACTTCGGACCATCTGACGTACTGGCGGATTTTTGGCATGGTGGCATTAAGTGAGCGCATAGCAGCTCTCTGTGCCTTAGCCGTGGGGGGTCCAAGGAATGTGTGAAAGGCGCCTTTTTTGTCTTTGATTGGGTTACCCTTGCTAGCACCACCCTCTGCCTTTTCGGCGGGTTTGGGCGCAGGGTCTTCGTCCATATCACTGCCATCTCTGGACTCCTTGTCTTTGTCCGTTTTCCCTTTGCCACGAGGCCGTTGACGTCGGCTGCGTTTGAAGCCAGCTTCTTGATCCGCCTTGAGGTCGTTGACAAACTTGCAGTTCCGATTGGTATGGTTGCACTTTCCCGACGCGTCACGATGGGCAAAACATGGCATATCGTGGTATTCATCGTAGGACACGGGGGCGGATGGCGCCGAAGCGGGAGTTGCGGAACTCTGTGGCTGGCCACCGCCACTTCCGCGTCCCCTGCCGCGCTGGCTACTTTGGCCCTTGTCAGCAAAGGTTGTGGACACCATGTCCGGAGCCTGCGGCTCTTCTGGCGGATTCTTCCGTTTGTTGCTGCTATTCCGCTTTCCAGTGTTCTGGATGGCGGAAGCTTTCAGAGATTCGCGGGCGTCGTCGTCGGCGGCCGTGTAGTTGCTTGCGATGGTGATCATGGAATTTAGGGTTAGTTTCCCTTCGTTCCTTTCCTGCAACAGGCGATGGCGGAGCAGTTGGCCTCTCTCCAAACTGTCAATAAATGCGAGGATGGCGGATTCGTCAGTAACCCCTTCACAGGAGTTCTTCATATCCAGCCATCGTGCGAGGAAGGTTCGGGAGGTTTCGTCGTCGGCTCGTCGGCACCGTTGGAGGTCACCAATGTTATGGGGTCTCTTGTAAGTCCCCTCGAAATTTTTGGTGAACGCAGTTTGCATATCGAACCAGGTTTGGATGGAGTTTTCTACCAAGTCGTTGATCCACTGCCTCGCAGTGCCAGATAGCATCAGGGGCAAATAGCGGACAGCGACATTGGGTGATCCCCCGGCGAACTGTACTGCGTTGAAGTAGTCTTGTAGCCAAGTTAAAGGCCTATCGACCCCATTGTACTGGCGGATATTTTTCTCGATTTTGAACCCATGCGGGATGGGCTCATCACGAATCCATTGTCCAAAGCACTTTGGGCCGAGGAAGAAGGCTGTTTGAGACTTGGCAATCTCGTTTAGATGGGTACGGGCATCGTAGGGCTTCTGATCCGGCGGATCCTTGCGAGAGTTGCGCGACCTTGCTGGCCCGCCGCCACCACCGCCGCCGCCATGGGGGCTCCCTGGTGGGGATGGCGAAGGGTCGCGTCGTCGCTTACTCTCGCCGTCCTGCGACTGATCTTTGCAGCTACGACGGCTTCCATCCGTTTTTCGTGGAGATGGATCGTCGTTATGACGGCGGGAGCCTTGCCCTTTGTCATCGTGGCGGCGAGTGGAGCGATGCTTGTCTTTGTCGCCGTCACGGTGCGCGCCGTCGTCATGGCGAGATCGGTCCCTTCTCTTGGATCCGCCATCTCTGCTGGTTTCCCGTCGTGGTGGATCGTCTTTGCGTCCAGCGTCACGGCTTCGTCCTCGCTTGCCATCATTGTCGCGTATGACGATCCCTCCCTTTGGGGCTTCGAACGTCTTATACTTTGGTGGCGGCATGTTGGTCTTATGGCGAGGGGCAGCATTGTCTTGGTGGTATCCGTAAGCAGGGTAATTCTTGCGGGGTGGCGATGGATTTCTCTGTGGGCCTTTGCCATTTGGTTTGTCATCGGAGGATATTGGGATGGCGTTCGCCCGGTTACGAGCTTCTCTTCTTCGGATCTCCGAGGATCCGGTATGAGATTCGTTGTCAGGACGCCCGCCATAGTTGCCAGCCACTTGAGCTTTAGAGGCGGTGCTGGACCTACATAGCGCAGGATCAGATTCGAGCCGTCGCGACGACGTAGCCTTCTCTTGCTGCACTAGTGCTTTGGTCATCAGTTTCACTGCCGTCTCTAGGGCTGCTGGGCTCTTGTTATGCTCCAATAGCTCCTTTGCAGCCACGATGTTCTCGATGGGCGTAGCCCTAACTTCATCGCGGTTTTTGTCCACGTATGGCGGATTCTTGATGTACATCCTGGCCAGAGTTTCCGCTGTTGGTACGGTGAACTCAAGGTTTCGTACCAGCTGCGGGTCGCCTCCCTCGTTGATCTGGTTCTGGATGAGAGTGGCATACTTCTCTTCCATGTTCCTTGCGCGCTTCAGCATGTCCTGAGCTTTAGCAATGTCATCATCAACCTGCTTGCCCATCTTCTCGACTCGCTTTGCTTCCTTGAGGAGTTCTCGCCTCTTCTTCTCGAGATCGTTCGCATCTCTGACATAGTCAGGGGTGATTGGATCTGCCAGAGTTCCGTAGACGACCTTGTCCAGCGGGGTCGTGAAATCTTCCGGGTGCTGGTCCACGGGGATGGCGGGTTGCAGAGGCCTGGGTCCGCCGTGGATCTCAGGAAGTTGTTCCGCGGCGGGATCGGCGGCTGGTGGCGGGTTACCCTGCTCATTGCCGGCATCTCCGTCATGGACTGCCCGAGATGGCGGATCACCGGTTGTCTGCCCAGCATCATCTCCTTTGTTGGTGACAAACACCTGCTTGGCCGCTGCTTGTTGCTCTTCAAGTGCCTGCTGCGCCAATTCCGCCTCGAGTTTCCTCATGGCGGCATCGTAGTGGTCAGAATCATAGCCTTTGCTGTCCCAGTCATCCGATTCACCACTTTCGTTAAGTGCCTCTAGGATGGACTCACCTGGGCTATCTTCTCCATTGGAGGTAGATCCCGAAGTGATACCTGCGAACGCAACAAGGCAGTACCGCGGTGTCTCTAACGCCAGATTGCTCATGGCGGATTCACTGCGGTCTTCCACCACTTCCTCTACCTCTAGGGCGGGCTGGGTGGGATTATTTTTCAGATCCGATCTGGGCAACTTGGAAAGTTCCAGATCAGATGAGTCCTCCTCCGTATCCAGCTTGAAAGCGGTCCGTTTGGGGATTTCGGCCATACCAATCCGCCGGAAATTGGTTTCCATGGCGGGGGTAGGGTTTGTCTCTTCGATGAAAATATGGATATCGCCAATCGGAACGACGGTGAATCGAGCGGGGTCTTCTCTAGCCGGCACCCAGAGGTTATCCCCTGGGACGATGGGGAAGCCGGAATCGTAGATGACGCGCCCGATGGCGACGGTGTCGCCGATGCCTGCAAAGGCGGATCCCGCCTGGATCCGCGCTCCAGACGCGCTAAGCCCCATGGTGGGCGCCAACTGTCGTGGTTTCGTCAACAGATCTGCCATAGAGGTAGGGGTATGGCGGTTTGTGGAAGGGGGTGAACACGGAGGAGCGATCCAAGACGGTGGTAGCACGAGTTTACCCAGCTTCAGATCCCGCGACGGTGGCGAGATCCTACGTGCTGCTATAATTCACTATATGGCAACAAGTGCTCGGTTACAATGATGAGGTTGGCTGTTTCGCTATGCGATTGGCCGTACGACTCTAATCTCTTGACTTGCCTCAAGGGCTGCTCCACGCCAGGCTTATAAAGGTGCCTGGCGTGGGCTACACGTTGGTACCAGAGCGGATACAACTTGGAGTCCTAGACTAAGTCCTCTGCGTATGCTAAAGGGCAATCCGCCATGGGCCGTCTCCGAACCCGCCATGGGCCTGCAATCAGCAATTCGCCATGGGCCTGTCTCTGGATCCGCCATAAGCGCCTGCGTCCAGTACCGCCGTGGCAACTTCAGCAACTGGGCCGCCCAGTATGGCGAATCCGCCATACCACCCCTGATGGGCCACCCTGGCTTGCTGATTTAGGACTACGTCGCTGGTATACCTATTTGGTATATCCCCAACAATTCTCATATTTTTGCATCTCACATAGCTCAACAAAATTGTTGAGATGAGCTGCAGCATCATCAGTACTAGCACCAGAAAATTGCTCTTTCATAACAAGGTTCAACAAAGCAGGCTTAATCTCATAAAAATTTGCAGCAGAAGCAGGTGGCGCAATAGGAGTGCAGATAAAATCACTATTGTTTGTGCTAGTAAAGTCACACAACTTGGTGTTTTCAGGAGTAGCCATTTTAGCAAACTAAAAGCAGATAAGTAAAAACAACTACAAAGGATTCTATTTTTTTTGGGTTTTTGATAAAATGATGCAAGTAAAATAAATAAAGTAAAGCAAAACTTAAAACAAAGTAAAGGATGTGCGTGCGAAAAACTCCCCTCACAGAAGTCTTCTACTTCCTCCCCGGCAATGGCGCCAGAAAAGAGCTTGATTGCTGGTTGATGGCGCCAGAAAATAGTTGGTGCCTAGTTGAATGACCAGCCCATTGGGAACCCCAAGAGGAAGGTGTGATGAATATAGCAGCAAGATTTTTCCTCAGTTAAGAAACCAAGGTATGTCGATCAGGAGAGGAGCAAACAAACGACTGAAGGTGATGCTGACTGGCCTAATAACACTCCAACAAGGGCACCTTTTACGACACTTGTTGACTCGTCTTCAACCAGTAGCAACGCGGAACCTGCACACAACACAACCAAATACTTTGTTCCCAACTTACGATGAGGTTGTCAATCTCACCGGTTTGCTTGAAACAAAGGGTATGAGCGTATCGAGTGGAAAGTGATAATAGTATGCGAGTAAAGTAAACAGTGCAAGTAAAGTAAACAGGTGATAGCAATATAATGGAAATAGGACCGGGGTCCACAGTTCACTAGTGGTGTCTCTCCATAAGATAAAATAATACAAGCTGGGTAAACAAATTACAGTTGGGCAATTGATAGAATAAAGACAACGTGCATATGATGAGAGGATCACTATGAGATTTACTCTAGGCATTACAACAAAATACATAGACCGCCATCCAACTGCATCTATGACTAATAATCCACTCACGGGGATATCGTCTGAACACCCCATGAGTACTAAGTTGCGAACAACAGATAACTGCATTAAGCAAAGTGTGTAATGTAAACAAAGCATATGCCCTCGAGCATATGAATGTTGTTTTCCCCCTAGTAGCAACAGCACATCTACAACCTTAGAGGTTTCTGTCACTCCTCCAGATTAAATAGAGGCATGAACCCACTATCGAGCATAAATACCCCCTCTTGGAGTCACTAGCAACTACTCGGCCAAGATAGCTACTAACAACGGAGAGCATGCAAGATCATAAACAACATAGAGATAACAAAAGATAAATTTCAGTACTTCAACTCAAGCATAACACCAATATTCATCAGATCCCAACAAACCAAACATGCAGAATTACATAACGGTGATCTCAATCATGTAGGGCAGCTCATGAGATCTAAACATGAAGCACATGGTGGAGAAGAGAACCATATAGCTACTGCTATGGACCCATAGTCCAAGGTAGACTACTCACTCATCGCTCCGAAGGCAAGCATGGCAATGAAGAAGACCTCCGGTGGCGATTCCCTTCTCCGACAGGGTGCCGGGAAGAGCTTCTGGACCCTCCCGATCTCCGGGTCGATGGCGGCGGTGGATTGCGATGTGTTCTGGAAAACTGATCGGGTCCTTAGGTTTTTCTCGTCGGGGGGTCTTTATAGGCGAAGGGGCATCGTTAGAAGTGGACCGAGGCGGTCTCACACATAGGGGGCGCGTCCCTGCCCCTGGCTGCGCCGCCCTGGTGTGAGGCCACCTCATGGCCCCACTCTATCTCCTCTTCGGTTCTCTGGAAGCTTCGGTAAAATTCTGGGCGACTGGCTTTGGTTTCGTCTAATTTCGAGAATATTTCCTGCGTAACTTTTCTGAAACACAAAAACAGCAGAAAACAGGGAACTGGCACTGTGGTGACTTGTTAGTAGGTTAGTTCCGGAAAATGCATAAAAGTGCCACGAAGTGTAACGAAACACTAAGCAAATGGTGTAAAAACAAGCATGGAGCATCAAAAATTATGGATATGTTTGAGACGTATCAAGCTGCAGAAAAGCAATTGTTTATCCTACTTTTCAAAAGATCTCATTTTCCTTTTTAAAGCACTATTGGACACACTGGAATCCACCAGGTGCTCCTAGTTAATTATGCATACACAGGAATCCCCAGGTGCACATAATTATGATCACACAACAATTCCTTGTTAACCCTCCAAGTTTTAATTTTAAGAAGTTGGGATGAGGAGATCCTTGAACAACTTCAAAATCATGTCGCTCAAAATTGTCCGTAACCAGGGACACTGCTAAGTAGTTAGTTTTAACACTCTGCAAAGGTTGTGCACTTTTCCCACAAGACTCAGTCAACCCCTTTTGCCATGATGCTCATTTTGCTCAAATGGCCAGGTGAAGACTAAGACAAGACCTTTCGGAAGCAATCCCTCAGACCAACCCGGACGCGCTCCATCCTACAATCACTCAGGATTAAAGAGATTAATATGGCTTCCATATTTAGATGTACTTCCAGTGCAGCCTTATGACATTATGGGCTCTGTCTTGATTGAGTAGGATTAAGGGTTCAGCCATGGGTACTGACAGAGGGTGGTAGCAAAACATAGGGGGCACGGTCAGATCCGTTTGGTTGAATGCTTTTTTTAAAAGGTCTTGTCTCATTTTATTTATGGGGGTAAAATGAGTCTTAAGGTGAAAGTGCACAACCCTTGCAAGGTGTTTAAATCTAATCGATTAGCTGAGTCCTCGGTTATGGACAATTGAGTCTCTAGTCATGGAATGTTCAGAAGAATCTCATCACCGTTTCTAAATGATTTAAAACTTGACTAGAAACCCTTAGAGGAGCTCAGGATCATGCCCCTAAAAAGGTATGGTATTCCTGGTTGTTCCAACTTTGTTGAGTTTCGCCCAGAAACTACATACCGGCCAGTATGTAATGTATGGGGGTTATCTTGACCCTGTCGAGGGATTTCGTGTCGCAAGAACACGGGGTACCACGCGACGGACCCGAAAGGTTCGAACGCAGGGGGCTGAACGTGTGAGATCTCGGATCGCAACGAAACACGGTGACGGAAGCCTCGATTGTCGGACGCACTACGCACTGCAGAGAGGGAGACCGAGCTTTACCCAGGTTCAGGGCCCTTGTGGTGAGGTAAAACCCCTACTTCCTGCCTTCTTGTATTGCAACGCGACACCTCGCGAGGAGTACAAGGCCTTGGTTACAAAGCTCTAGTTGGCCAGAGGTTGAAGAACCTGCGTGCCCAACTAGCAGCCTCCAAAAGATGAAGATTCGATCCGATCCCATCCGATCCCCTCTCTAGGGTTGGCCTCCCCCTCCCTTTATAGTGCCAAGGTCCTCCTTCCCCTTATCTTCTTGGGGAAGGGGTTGCCACACACGGCCAAGGAGGGAGGACAGCTGTAGACTAGGCTCTTCGGTAGACTTGGTCTTCGTAGGGTAGTGGCGCCGGTCCATAGGAGTGGGTGGAGGAGGCTGACGTCCTCCTCTGGCGCCCTGCACCGTCCATGCTATATTTAGGGGGATGGCCAACTGCCACTGTGCCGCTTTGGGCAGGCACAGAGAAAGTTGGTCTCCTCCCTGTCGGGGGTAGCGTGGGCGGTACGCGGTCTTCTGCCCGTTGCCCTTCTTGCTCCGCACGAAAACGTGCTGAGTTGGCGTGGGCGTGCGTCATCTCCTCACCAGCAGGGGCTCGTGAGGAGGTCTTCTGGTCCTTAGTAGTTTCCGTCGTCGTTCTCCTCATGAGGCGCCTCCTCGTGAGGGTCCTCTCCGTACTGAAGACTGTCGATTATCTCCTGGGCTGAAGATGGGCCGATGACGGGGCCCAGGAGCAGGTGGACCGGGATACCCCGGTATCCATTACACCGACAGTAGCCCCCGGGGGCCCGGCCCACAACGCGCCCTCTTGAGGAAGCGAAGGGTCGGGGGCCCCCGAAGCTGCTGGGCCCTCCAACGGCGCACGTCAACTGCGCGGTCAGAGGACCATGTGAAGATGTAGAGGCTGCGGACACGCGTCGTGGCCGTAGCTGGCGAGACGAAACGGCGGCGATGCTACAGTCTCCGAGGCGTCAACCATCATAATGATGCGTCGCTTGACTGCGGGGCGCTGCACCAACGCTTCGATTCCCGCGCTGGGATTTGACGCATCGACGCCGGACGCCCCCCTTAAATAGGTCCTCCTCGAGACCTCCGGCACTTCACCTCCTTCCTCCAGTGCCACCTCTGCTTCCTCGCCCTCAAGCTCATGGATCCCTCCAACTCCGCCGCTGCCGCCGGTCCAAGCTCTGGGGCGAAGCGCCGTGGACGCCCCCTGGGCAGCGGGAAGAAGTCGAAGGTCCCGGCCCAGTGGACGCCCGGCGCCGACGGTCCCCTCCGCATCGGCGCGCCGCGGCAGGGCGAGGCGAGCCGTGCCGCCGCGGGGACCTCCGGCGCCCTGACCCTCAGGGGTCCTGCGCGTGGAGGCGCCCTGAACCTGCCGTCGCCGCTGGCGTCGGCGCCTACTCCCCGCGCCTCGAGGAGCATCGATCGGGCCCTCCGGGAGGTGGAGGCCGCCTTGGGCCCCCCTCCCCCTGTTGCAGATCTTCCGGCCCCGCCGGTGAACGGAGTGATAGCCACTCCGCGCCACCTGGCGGCGGCGATGCTGGGACCCCTCGTCGCTCCGGGGTCCCGCTTCCTGGAGCTCCTCGTCGTCGTCGACGCCCCGGGGTTCAGCTCCCTCCGGTTACCCGACGCCATCCGGAGGGCGATTCACGCCCATGGCCCGGCCGCCGGGGAGATCGCCCTGGGGGAGCAGAGCAGGCCAGATCTCTTCTGGCCTGTGGACATCCTCTTTGGGGCGAACGGCCGCGCCGTCCTCTCCGGCCGCTGGAGGCCCTTCGCCCTCGGCTGCCGCCTCCGCATCGGCGACCGCCTCGTCTTCCGCTTCAAGCTGGGGACCCTGGAGGCGACGGTGCGGATCTTCACCGCCGACGGCGTCCGCCGCATCTACCCCTCGCTCCCGGCGCAGTGAAGAGGGGGTCTTGGGCGGTAGTCTTCTGGGGAGGGGAGCTAGTCTCCTCCCCTTTTTGTTGCGTAGTCCTTGCCGGCGGGGTATGCCCCGTCGTGCTCCGCTCCATCCCCCGCTGGGGGGCTTAATGAAATCCAGTTGCTTAATCTTGCTGTCCTTCACTGTCCTGGCCATTCGCTCGCTCGAGAGCCCTGGTGAGCTGTAGGTATCGACGGGAAGCCTCCCTCCACCTCAGAGCTCAGGACGGGTTCGGCGTCGGCAACACAGTGGACGATTCCTGAGACAAGAAGTTGAAGAAAAGGTTGGAAAACAAAAAACCCCAAATCCCCAAAAATGGAAAGACAAATCGATAAAACAAACGAAAAAAGAAGGCGAATAAGATGCCCCTGTGACCGGCACAGGGACCTTCTCCGTCGTGGAGGAGCGCGGCACTATCTGTGCCAACAGCTAAGAGCAAATTGCCGCGCGTGGCGATTCACGGGGCCTTCCTCGTCGTTGAGGGAAGCTGGACCCTCACGGACGTGAAAACGTCGACGCTTAAGAGAGCCCAGAGACCGTCGACACCTCACAAGGATTGCTCATGAGGTGAAGGGCCTGGCGCGGACCTCCGGATCTGCGTCTCCTTCGCAAGATTTATCGGAGCGGCCTTGGTCTTCAATAATCCTGCCACGTTAGGCCTTCCTCGAGAGAGGGAATCCTCCTGCGGATGCTAGTGCATCGACGCGTCTTTGCTCCCTCGTGAGGGTTGCTCACGAGGGGTAGGTCCTTAGCGGGTGCCATGGGCACACCTTGGACTTTTCCTCGAAGATTTTTTATTTTCTGGCGTACTTCGCGAGGAACTAAGCACCATGGGCATCCAGAGGTGATCGTTAACGGGGCCGTCGCCCCTGACCAGAGCTCGCTCCCTTCGGGTTTTTCGGGCTTGCTGTTTTCCGGGCGAAGGCCCCAGCATAGACACCGTGCCTAGCCCCCTTCTGCGAGGAGTACAACAGAAAATAAATGGACTTCATGCCATTTTGATGTCATGCCGAAGCAGAGGCGCCACATTGCGCGATAACTTAATATCAGTGCTCAAGAGCAGATTGAGCTGATACAAGTGCCGTGAAAACGGTCTTTTTCTCCTCGTGAGGAACCTAGGGGTAGAACTTTCGCAGATGAGCTATGTTCCACGGGTTCCCCACTGGCACGCCTTCTGCGGTTTCTAGCCGCGCCGAGCCTGGCCTGGCGATGTGCGTCACCTTGAAGGGTCCTTCCCACATTGGAGACAACTTGTGCAGGCCCTCGCGAGAGAGTATTCTCCTCAGCACCAGGTCGCCGACCTCCAGAGTTCTTGCTCGAACATGGCGGCTATGGTAGCGGCGTAGTCCTTGCTGGTACCTCGCGGCGCGGAGCGCGGCTTGGCACCGTGCTTCTTCGAGTAGGAGGAGGCGGTCCTTGATGAGGTCCTCTTGGCGAATTTCGTCGAAGGCGAGCACCCTTGGCGACCCGAACTTGACGTCGGTGGGAAGAACAGCCTCCGCCCCATAGACCAAGAAGAAAGGGGTCTCTCCAGTGGGTTTGGTGGCGGTAGTCCTGATGGACCACAAGATGGATTGGAGGTTGTCTAACCATTTTTTTCCGCAGGCTTCGAGCTTGGCGTTGAAGCTTTTCGTCTTGAGCCCTTTGAGCACCTCGGCGTTGGCGCGCTCGGCTTGACCATTGCTCCTAGGGTAGGCGACGGAGGCGAAGCAGATCTTGATGCCGGTCGACGTGCAGTACTCCCGGAACAGCCCGCTGGTGAACTGGCTGCCGTTGTCAGTGATGATGCGGTTAGGCACTCCAAAACGGCAGACCAGCCCACGGATGAACTTGACTGCGGACCTCGCCGGGATCGTGCACACCGGTTCTACCTCCACCCACTTGGTGAACTTGTCGATGGCGACGTAGAGGTAGCGATAGCCCCCTTGCGCCCTGGGGAATGGACCGAGGATGTCCAGCCCCCAAACGGCAAAGGGCCAAGTGAGTGGGATGGTGCGCAGCTCTTGCGCCGGCTGATGAATCTGCTTGGCGTGGAATTGGCACGCCTCGCACCTTTTGACCATCTCCGCTGCATCCCCGAGCGCCGAGGGCCAGTAGAAGCCACTTCGATATGCCTTTGCGGCTAGGGTCGCAGCAGAGGCATGATGCCCACATTCGCCGGCGTGGATGTCCCTTAGAAGCTCTTGGCCTTGGTGAGTAGATATGCACTTCAGAGCGACGCCATTTGGGCGACGCCGGTACAAGTCACCATCCTTAACGCAGTAGCCCGAAGCTTGGCGCACAATCCTCTCGGCCTCCTCTTCATCCTCAGGAAGCCTGCTGCTGGTGAGGTA
Source organism: Dactylis glomerata (assembly GCA_007115705.1). Classification (NCBI taxonomy): domain Eukaryota; kingdom Viridiplantae; phylum Streptophyta; class Magnoliopsida; order Poales; family Poaceae; genus Dactylis; species Dactylis glomerata. Next base: position 8,437,440 of record QXEO01000291.1, read on the forward strand.
GGCCTTGAGCTCGATGATCCAATCCACTCCCTCCTGCCGAGCCAATGCCAGAAGGACACGGTCACCCGAAGGAGGCCCGCAATCCGGAGCTCCCTGCTCCGGCGGTGGCGGCAAAGCAGAAGGAGGAGGTGGTTTGGATGTTGGTGGAGAGGTGGACGGCTTGAAGAGACGCTCCTCAAAGACGCCGGCATGCTGCGCCAGGCGATGAGAGGCGCGCTTGGCGATCTCGTCGGCTTCCACATTTTCTCCCCTCGGGATGTGCCTAAGCTCCAAGCCTTGGAAGCGTTTTTCCATCTTTCGATGCTCCTCGAGATAAGCCGCCATGTGCTCATCCCTTGGAGTGTAGCTCTTGTTCGAGAAGTTCACAACCAGCTGTGAATCTCCCTTGACGATGAGGCGCTTGATGCCCAAAGCGTTTGCTGCCCTTAGGCCAGCAAGTAGTCCTTCGTACTCCGCGATGTTGTTGGAGACCTTGTTCTCAGGCGCGAAGCAAAGCTGCACAGCGTAGAAAAGCTTGTCTCCAGAGGGAGAGGTTAGGACAGCACCAGCTCCCGCGCCGGGAAGGTTGAAGGCGCCATCGAAGTGCATGACCCAGAGGCCTGGGGCCTCCTCTCCAGGGAGAGTCGACTCCACCTCTGGAGGCTCGTCTACGAACGGATCAGTCCATTCTGCAGTGAACTCGGCCAAAGCCTTGCTCTTGATTACCTTTGTAGTTTCGAAGGAGATCTCGAAAGGCTGAAGCTCCACAGCCCACTCAGCCACCCGCCCGGTGACATTGGGGTTGCGCAGGACAGTTTCTAGGGGCCGATCGGTTACCACCTTAATCGGGTGACCCTGGAAGTAGTGGCGCAGCTTCCGCGAGGCGATGAGCAAGGTGTAGAGCAGCTTTTGCTGCATTGTGTAGCGCTCCCGCGCGTCGCGCAGTACCGTGCTGACGAAGTACACAGGCTTTTGCACCTTGACGACACCCTCGGAAGGCTCCTCCTCAGGAGGCTTTTGAGCGTTGCTCTGAGAGAGCGGCTCGGTCGGTGAAGATCCCTCGGGCGGCTCCTCTCGAGTGGCGGGAGGTGAAGCGGCCTCTTCCTCGTGAGGAGCCCCCGAGCTTGGAGGAGTGTCCTCCTCCTTGGCGATTACCTTGACGTCCCGCTCCGCGACGAGAACGGCACTTGCAGTCCTTGGAGTTGCCGCGATGTAGAGTAGCAAGGGCTCGCGAGTCGCTGGGGCAACCATGATCGGTGGGCTCGTGAGGTACCTTTTTAACTCGGCGAAGGCCTTGTCGGCTTCAGGAGTCCACTCGAACTTGCCGGTGCGCTTCATGAGCTTGAAGAAGGGCAAAGCTTTTTCCCCACTCCTCGCGATGAAGCGCCCCAGGGCTGCCATGCACCCCGCGAGGCGTTGCATTTCCTTAAGATTGCGCGGAGGACGCATCTCTTCGATAGCCTTGACCTTGTCGGGGTTCACCTCTATCCCGCGATTGGACACGAGGAACCCCAACAGCTTTCCAGACGGTACGCCAAAGGCGCACTTGGCGGGGTTGAGCTTGATGTTTACCTTCCTTAGGTTGACGAATGTTTCCTCCAGGTCTTCAATGAAGGTGTGACCCTCGCGAGTCTTGACGACGATGTCGTCGACGTAGGCTTCCGCGTTCCTTCCCATCTGAGCCCCCAGGGCCTTACGCATGAGCCTTTGGAAGGTGGCTCCTGCGTTCTTCAGGCCGAAGGGCATGCAGACGTAGCAGTACACCCCACAGGGTGTGATGAAGGCGGTCTTCTCCTCGTCCTCCTTTGCCATCTTGATCTGATGATAGCCGGAGAAGGCATCCAAGAAGCAAAGGAGGTCGCAGCCGGCGGTGGAGTCGACGATTTGATCTATCCTCGGGAGAGGATATGGATCCTTGGGACAGGCCTTGTTGAGACTCGTGAAGTCCACGCATAGGCGCCCACTGCCGTTAGCCTTTGGGACGACCACCGGATTGGCAATCCAGGTGGGGTGGGCCACCTCGCGTATCAACTTGGCCTTCTTCAGCTTCTCTATCTCCTTGACGATGAAGTCTTGCTTCTCTTGCGCTTGCTTCCTAGTCTTCTGCTTCACGGGGTGTGCCTGAGGGCACACGGCTAAGTGGTGCTCAATCACCTCCCTGGGAACACCGGGCATATCCGACGGAGTCCAAGCGAACATGTCAGAATTTGCCCACAGGAAGGTGACGAGCGCGCTTTCCTATTTGGGGGAAAGCCCTGCCCCGATGGTGACGAAGTTTTCGCAGTCCCCAGCCTACAGCGGGACCTTCTTGGTTGCCGAGCGCTCTTGGGTAAACTGGGGCCTCCTTCCTGAGGGTACCGCAGCTTCCCCAATGCTCAAGTCCATCATGGGATGGTCCAGGTCCTCGCTTGGAGAAGGCGAGGCAGAGGCGGCGAACTTCTTCCCTGTCGAACCCAGAGGAAGGGGCTCGAGAGAGGCCTTCTTCGCTGCAGCCCGCTCTTGGGATACGAGCTGCTTCTTCCTCGCGAGGTCGCCGGAGTGTTCCAGTAGGTCTTCGTCGGCGGGGAACATGGCGGCGGCCTCGCGGTAGACATGCTCAACTGATCGGAGAGCATCCTTCTCGTTGCAGCGCATGGTGATCGTGCCATTGGCGCCCGGAATCTTGAGGACGTTGAAGCCATGGTGCGTTGCTGCCATGAACCTAGCCAAGGCTGGGTAGCCGAGGATGGCATTGTATGGCAGGGCGATGTAGGCGACGTCGAAGTCGAGGCTTTCCGTCCGGTAGTTGTCCCGGGTGCCGAAGGTGACGGGCAGGCTTACCTGCCCAATTGGCGTTGTAGATCCCTCGGTTACCCCGAAGAATGGCCGAGTTGGCATGAGCCGGTGGTACGGCACCTGCATATTTTCGAAGATCTCGACGGAGATGATGTTGAGGCCCGCCCCTCCGTCGATGAGAGTGCGATTGACGGCGACGTTGTTGATGGTTGGCGTGCACAAGAGGGGGATTGTGCCCACGCCCCTTGTGGAAGCCGGATGATCCTCCTCGTCGAAGCCAATCTTGCACGTCGACCACTTCATCAGGCGACTGCCGGAGTTGGGCTGCGCCGCCGCGATTTCTCGCGACAGCTGCTTGAAGTGCCGATTTGACAGAGGAGCCTGAGCTCCACCCAGGAGGCAAGCGACGAAGTCTCGCGGCTCTTGATAGCCCCCCTGGTTCTCCTCCCGATGATCGTTTGCTGGTGGGGGAAGCGGCAGCGGCTCGGGATCGTCTCGAGACAGACCCCCACGGCGGCGACCTTCCTCGCGGTCGTCGTCGCGGCGATCGCCCCGGGATCCACTCTTGCCGTTGCTGCGGCCACCCCCACGACGCTTGGAGACACCGTTCTCCTCGTGAAACTTCCGGACAATCCAACAATCCTCGGTATTGTGGGTGTCCTTCTTGTGGATGAGGCAGTAGCGGCGACGTCGACCTTTATCGCGATCGGAGCGGTCCCCGCGGCGTTGCTTATGATCCGGCTCCACCGCGAGGACAACAGCCTCCTTCCGCTTGGGGTCCTTGGACTTCGGCTTTGGGGGAGGCGCCTCCGGCAGATTATGCACGAAGAGTCTCCCCTCCTCAGCCTTGGCGCAGCGGTCGGCGATCTCGAAGAGCCTGACGACGGAAATCAGCTCATCATTCACGGACAGCTTCTCCCGCATCTTGACGTCGGAGACGCCCGTGGAGAACGCGGAGATGACCTCCTCGTTGGAGTTCCTGGGAATCTTGTTCCTCATCTGACTGAAGCGCTGGATGTACTGACGAAGCGTCTCGCCCTTGTACTGACGCACCGCCTTAAGACCGTTCTTGGTGGCGGGGCGCTCGTACGTGGGCATGAAGTTGGCAACGAACTGACGACATAAATCCTTCCACGAAGTCACGGATTCGTGAGGAAGATTCATGAGCCAAGTCCGTGGAGCGTCCTTGAGGGCCATGGGGAACCAATTGGCCATGGCACGCTGATCTCCACGCGCAGCCTGGACGGCGACGACGTAGAGTTGGAGGAATTCGACAGGATTTGTGGTCCCGTCGTAACGCGCGCTGATGTCTGGCTTGAATTTGTCAGGCCAGACGACGTAGCGCTGCTGGCGAGTGAGGGCAAGACACCCGGGGTTGTAGATTGGGACGCCGGGGGTCCTGACGTTCTTGCCAGCTTCGCCGATGTCGTCGATGGCGCGGTCATGATTTTCGTGGCGGCACTCGAGGGAGACGCGTGCGTCTTCCGGAGCGCGTTGGACGATTTGGCAGCTGGGCTCCCCGCGCGGCGAAGATGCGGCGCGAGAAACTACCTTCTTGGCCTTGTTGGCCATCCCATCTCCGGCGCCCGGGGCACGATGCCCCGCCGCCGGATCTGGATGCCCCGCGCCCTGGGCTCCTCCCAAGGCCGGGTCTTCGTTGGCGATGGCGACGAGCTCGGCGATTCGAGCGCGCCACCCCTCACGCCCGTCGTCGGTGGGTTGATAGCGCAACAGCTCCTGCGCCATGGCGAGTGCCTGCGCAGGAGATAGCTGACTCCCGGAACGGGCGCGAGAAGTAGCGGTGGCGGTGAAGGAGAGCGAAGGCTCTGTCCGCTCGGACGGGAGGTAGGAGGACTCCAGATCTTCCTCCTCTTCCTCCTCGGCCGAAGCTTCATGACGACGGAAGATGGGCTCGGTTTGCCCCCGAACAGCGTTGCGATGGCGAAGACGCTCGAGCCTTGCGTTGGCGTCGGCCATGTCGAAGCAGATCTAGAAGGAAACACACCACAGCCCCCTACCTGGCGCGCCAAATGTCGAGGGATTTCGTGTCGCAAGAACACGGGGTACCACGCGACGGACCCGAAAGGTTCGAACGCAGGGGGCTGAACGTGTGAGATCTCGGATCGCAACGAAACACGGTGACGGAAGCCTCGATTGTCGGACGCACTACGCACTGCAGAGAGGGAGACCGAGCTTTACCCAGGTTCAGGGCCCTCGTGGTGAGGTAAAACCCCTACTTCCTGCCTTCTTGTATTGCAACGCGACACCTCGCGAGGAGTACAAGGCCTTGGTTACAAAGCTCTAGTTGGCCAGAGGTTGAAGAACCTGCGTGCCCAACTAGCAGCCTCCAAAAGATGAAGATTCGATCCGATCCCATCCGATCCCCTCTCTAGGGTTGGCCTCCCCCTCCCTTTATAGTGCCAAGGTCCTCCTTCCCCTTATCTTCTTGGGGAAGGGGTTGCCACACACGGCCAAGGAGGGAGGACAGCTGTAGACTAGGCTCTTCGGTAGACTTGGTCTTCGTAGGGTAGTGGCGCCGGTCCACAGGAGTGGGTGGAGGAGGCTGACGTCCTCCTCTGGCGCCCTGCACCGTCCATGCTATATTTAGGGGGATGGCCAACTGCCACTGTGCCGCTTTGGGCAGGCACAGAGAAAGTTGGTCTCCTCCCTGTCGGGGGTAGCGTGGGCGGTACGCGGTCTTCTGCCCGTTGCCCTTCTTGCTCCGCACGAAAACGTGCTAAGTTGGCGTGGGCGTGCGTCATCTCCTCACCAGCAGGGGCTCGTGAGGAGGTCTTCTGGTCCTTAGTAGTTTCCGTCGTCGTTCTCCTCACGAGGCGCCTCCTCGTGAGGGTCCTCTCCGTACTGAAGACTGTCGATTATCTCCTGGGCTGAAGATGGGCCGATGACGGGGCCCAGGAGCAGGTGGACCGGGATACCCCGGTATCCATTACACCGACAGACCCTTATACAAATTAAAATTTTGAAAGAAAGTTTTTTAAAAGTATTATAGGATAAAATTGGCTTTATGCAAATTAGCCTTTGAGATCCACCAAGCCAGATGTCATGTAGTATAGTCTTTTCACAAATGCCATCAAATATGTGTCATTTGCCAGTACTTTGTTATACCGATGCCTCTGGGGCTGCATATTCAAACGTGCAGGTTTTTATTCGGATAAGGAACGACCAGTAGGATCTCGAGTCTACATTCCAACATGTCTGCCTGTGGCACGTGATGAAGATGGAGGCTCATAGCAACTATGCTTTATGCTGTGTACTCGTAAGGTGGAAGACCTATGTAACTGGATTTACGTTGTAATATTTGATGCTATTGCAATGATTACTATATTTTGTACTGTGGTGCTATCTATTGATCCAGGGAATGGCACATTATCACAGGAGTTCTGCCTTTAGCAAAAGGTAGGGCGCTACAGAATGGTATCAGAGCATAGTGTTGCCTGTAGGATCAAGACCCTAGGTTTAGAATAGACTAGGAAACCCTAGGAATTCTTTTCTCCACAAGAAAAATCTTTATTTTAGTTTTCATAAATAAAATTTACCTATATTCCAGTCTTACCATCTATTCTCATAAGACTTGCCACATTCATTTGTTTTACACTACTTCTCTCTCAATTTTAGATGACCAGCCTCCATGAATCCATCATGAAAGGACCAGTGATGACCATGACCTTGAAGTGTGAGGCAGAATTTCCCAAAGCACTGAAGAACCTCATGTTAAGCATGGGAATGCAAGGAGAAGCTATTTACAAAGGATTTCCCATGATTGATGAAGGTCAAGAATATTGCTGGGTACAACTCCACCAATATAAGAACAAGGAAGATGACCACAAGAAGATGGGACTTTGGATGTTCACCAACTCCGAGATGCATACCTCATTCCTTGACTCCGCAAGATGTGCAACATGGTCAGCTATAAAGGAACTTGGAGAAAGACTCAAGTGGAGACTTCATAATACCCAGAAGGACCTCAAAGAAGAAAAGGAGGATACTACAGCATTGAAGGAAACCATAAGTCAACTTCAAAGTGACATGGAACAGTTGGCAGTTAAGACCAAGGATGAACATATTGCAAATCTAAAGAAGTAGCTGGACCAGAACAATGGATCTACATAAAGGAGAACCAAGAAGCTTTAGTTGGACTTCCATTTAGAAATTTTAATAGGAGACAAAGTGTAATAAACGTTTATGGTCATACCAACTTGTGGATGATCGTACCTTTTCGTTGTTTTAAAACTAGTTTGCTTGATATGATGAATGTTTGTTAGATGTTGATTGTGAGATGAATTGTCTTGATCTGCTGTGTTTGGGTAGGAATCTTCTTTAGATCCCTTCTATCTATTTCTCATCTATGCCAAGTTCGCAGCCAGTCCAAACAGATGTACTCTCAACACCAGAACAGTCTCAACAAACCCCAGATGACTTTAGCAATACCACAGATGGTAGATGTACATGCTAAATTGATGCGATTTTTGACTTAGAATTTAATCAACTCAGATAACAAAGAGTTACCTCCAGGAATGCACCAAAGCAACTCTGGTGGCAAGGAACCAAGAAAGATACAAATGATTTGGTTAGTATCGATCACAACATGCCCCAAAGCAACTCTGGTGGCAAGGAACCAAGAAATGAAGCAAAGGTCAACGTAATGGTTTGAATTTTATTTCTCCCTATGAAGTGGCAAACCTAAGGATCTGCAACTCAAGAGTATTGCCATACAAGAGTTTACGCAAACCCCTAGTTAAGCAATGATAGATTTTGTTTTCAAAATTCAAAAATGGGATTTGGAATTTTGAGTCCACATCCAAGAAAGTTTTTGTTTAAAGCTATTGAGGTTGACCAAGAGTTAGAATGCGAGGTTTAATAAACCATGTATGGAGTAATGATTTGGGTGCAGAATGGATTGATCACCATTCTTACTACTCTTATTATTCGCTCTCATAATGTTGGCTTTGCGAACCTAGAGAGACATACCTATGAGAGACGATGTTGTTAAGACCTGAACCGTAGGAAGATAAAATATTATACCCCTTATAGTAGGAAAGTGCTGCCAACACGTAGGAATATGGTAAGGGTGAAGCACAAGCTTACTATCGAAGAAGACTTGCAATGGAAGATGTTTACCAACATGGATAACACCACGGGAACAGAATGGTTACTAGAACAGAATGGTATCGTAAATTTTGAACAGAATGGTATCATAAAGGAAGTAACCATAAGATGAAGGACCTCCAAGGATTTCGACTAAGAAATATGAAGATGAAGATAGGAGACCCCTCAGCTTGGTCTTCTGATTGACCCAAAGAGTGACTCTTTAGTGTCCAAAGTAGTTCAACAACTACCCTATTGGATAGAAGCTCTACAATGGAGCAAGATTACACTCAAGCAACCCCTGAGGAAGGTTGATGCCCAAGTCTATAAATAGACACCCACCTATGGGAAAGGAAGATGAAGACTAACAATGGGTTCTAAAGATGACCCAGTGTCAAGTCAAAAGATGACCCAGTGCCAAGTCAAGACCAAGGTGTTTCTGGTTGAACCCAAGGATCTAGACCACCTACAAAAGTTTCTTCTAAGGGTGGTAGCCACCTAGGTAACTTAATACCTTCCTTCATTCTGGCCTCTCCAATCTCAGGGATGAGATTTATTTTAAGGGTGGTAGTCTATAACATCCCAAGATTTTATCAAATTTTGAGGGAAATTTTTTTGCTTTTATTTTGCATGTGTTGATTGAAATTTTACAGGGATTTAAAACTTTTGAGTTCATTTAAGGACTTTATTGTAGAAAACTATTTCAAACTTTCTATCATTTCTTAAAGAACTTCCTTGAGAAGGACCAAGTATCAAAAAATTACTTTCTTTCTTTTATTCAAACCTATGCAAGCTTGCTTGCAAAGGATTGTTTACAAAATTATTTATTTTATTAAAGATTGAAACTAAGTTTGAAGGATGATTTCAAACATAATTTTTATAAAGTATTGTCACTAAATTTTAAAAGGATTATTTTCAAACCCTATCTCTTTTTTTGCATTTATGCAAAAAAGTCCCTTTTCTAAATCCACAAGGTTTTGATAAAATTCTTGTTTTATTCTGAAAACTAGTTTTATTACTGGTTTAAAACTTTGTGTTGATTATTAGGAGAATTTAGAAACTTGTTTGAATTGATTTGAATCAAATTTGCAAAATATACAAAACAAATCAGAATTTAGAAAAAAGGGAAAAGGAAAAGAATAAAGAAAAGAAGAAAAGGGCCAGGGGAAACGATTCGGCCTAGAGTCCATTTTGGCCTCGGCCCAGCATCACCCCTCCCGAACCGTTACGTTGGCCAACGCCTCCAGCCGCTGATGCCTAGGCCCCACCTGTCAGCTCTGTCATCCTCCTCTGGACAGACTCCAGCCCGAGCCCGATGCCCCTCCACCGTTCGATCTTGTCCAGCGCCTCGAACCCTAGCCCCCTCTCCAAGTCATGGCCCACCTTAAATACCCCTCGGACCCCTCTCTCACCCCCCCTTTGCTCTCTCTCGAAAGTGTCGACTAGCCGCCAAGAAATTCCTCGCTGAAGCCCCGCTTATCTGCAGACATCACCGGCCGATTTTGACATCATCGATGAGCAAGAGCTCCTCCCTCTCCTCCTATCCTCTCTATCTTTCACCGGCGCTCCTCCCTGACCTCATGATGCGTGGTGAATGACCAGCCCGTTGGGAACCCCAAGAGGAAGGTGTGATGAGTATAGCAGCTAGTTTTCCCTCAGTTAAGAAACCAAGGTTTAATATCGTTCAGGAGAGGAGAGACAATGACGACTGAAGGTGATGCTTGCTAGTTTGCGATAGCAGCGGACAATTTATATATGGCGCCTCGTCCAAGCTTTGCTTGCTAGCTGCAACGTGGAACCTGCACACACACAAACAAATACTTTGCTCCCAACTTACGATGAGGTTGTCAATCTCACCGGTTTGCTTGAAACAAAGGTTATGAGTGTATCGAGTGGAAAACAATATAGTATGCGAGTAAAGTAAACAGTACGAGTAAAGTAAATAGTGCGAGTAAAGTAAACAGGTGATAGCAATATGATGAAAATAGGACCGGGGTCTACAGTTCACTAGTGGTGTCTCTCCATAGATAAAATAGCACATGCTGGGTAAACAAATTACAGTTGGGCAATTGATAGAATAAAGATAACGTGATATGTCAAGAAGATCACTATGAGATTTACTCTGGGCATTACAACAAAATACATAGACCGCCATCCAACTGCATCTATGACTAATAATCCACCCCCGGGGATATCAATCCGAACACCCTAGAAGTATTAAGTTGCGAACAACAGATAATTGCATTAAGCAAAGTGTGTAATGTAAACAAAGCATATGCCCTTGAGCATATGAATGTTGTTTTCTCCATAGTAGCAACAGCACATCTACCACCTTAGAGGTTTCTGTCACTCCCCCAGGTGAAATAGAGGCATGAACCCACTATCGAGCATAAATACCCCCTCTTGGAGTCACTAGCAACTACTCGGCCAAGATAGCCACTAACAACGGAGAGCATGCAAGATCATAAACAACATAGAGATAACAAAAGATATAATTCAGTACAACAACTTAATCATAAACACCAATATTCATCGGATCCCAACAAACCAAACATGTAGAATTACATAACGGTGATCTCAATCATGTAGGGCAGCTCATGAGATCTAAACATGAAGCACATGGTGGAGAAGACAACCATCTAGCTACTGCTATGGACCCATAGTCCAAGGTAGACTACTCACTCATCGCTCCGGAGGCAAGCATGGCGATGAAGAAGACCTCCGGTGGCGATTCCCCTCTCCGGCAGGGTGCCGGGAAGAGCTTCTGGACCCTCCCGATCTTCGGGTCGACGGCGGCGGATCGCGATGTGTTCTGGAAATCTGATCGCGCCCTTAGGTTTTTTCCGTCGGGGGGTCTTTATAGGCGAAGGGGCGATGTCAGAGGTGGGGCCAGGTGGCCTCACACCACGGTGGCGCGGGCCAGGGGCTGGCCGCGCCACCTGTGTGTGTGGGCCCCTGGTGGCCCACCTCCTACTACTCTTCGGATCTCTGGAAGCTTCCGGGTAAAATAAGACTTCAGGAACTTGTTTCGTCCAATTCTGAGAATATTTCCTATGTATCACTTCTGAAACACAAAAATAGCAGAAAACAGGAAACTGGCACTGTGGCACTTGTTAATAGGTTAGTTCCGGAAAATGCATAAAAGTGCCACTAAGTGTAACGAAACAATGGGCAAATGGTGTAAAAACAAGCATGGAGCATCAAAAATTATAGATACGTTTGAGACGTATCAAGCATCCCCAAGCTTAACTCCTGCTCGTCCTCGAGTAGGTAAGTGATAACAAAAGAATAATTTTTGAGGTGACATGCACCTACACAATCTTGAGATCATATATGTAAGCATTTGTGAGCTGGGATCATAAGAACTTAAAACATGGGCATGAAGATATAATCATGACAATAAGAACTTAGCAACCATGTTGTAAACAGGCAAATGAACACAAACAAAAGATCATGATAATGAAACAATGAAAGTCAAACGTGTGTTCAGATCATAAGGAAAAAACATACAAATGGTTTTCAACTTGTCCTTCTAAGAGAGCAAAACATAAATGCATAGGACACCTTCAAGTTTAAGAGGGCGACTAGATACAAATAATTTAAGAACAAGTGAAACCAACAATATGAGTCAATCAATGAACTTTGGGACAATGCATATCACACTAAGAATGACAACTATGCTCTCTTAATGGTGCATAAATAAAGAAGGTGGTGACTCAACATAAAAGTAAAAGAAAGGCCCTTCGCAGAGGGAAGCAGTGATTGCAAGTTTTATAACCTTCAAAAATTATGGTACTTACCGGCTTTGAGCTCTCATTGCCCCCATCATAAGCATCTTGAATGATTAAAGTTAATGCGAGAACAATTATGATGCATATGCTTGACAAATCATAAGTTGAAGACCTCGTGCCCCGTGAATACGAGTACCCAAACCTCATGCTACTTTACTTAGAGTCCCAAGCAAGGCTCTTGTCATTGTAAGTATATGCATATCATTGAGAACCGCCAATGGGGTACCTCCGTGCCCGATGACATGGAACAAGCCCACACCAAAATGACAGGACAAGCAGACAATGAACACCTCGACATCTCTTTTATTTGCCTTTTGTTTAGCTTTTTATTATGAGATGTGTCGTCGAATGTTCACCATGGGTATGCTGCAAATTTCCACCATGAATTATGCATGGCTTAGATTGGCGGCCCGGCGTTTCCCTAACACATATACAAACTCCATGATCCCTACAAGATTCCCAATTCATTTCACACCGCGGGCATCCATAAACAAAAGATCATGATATCAACTCAAAAAAAGAAGTGCAATGTTGAAAGCTTGCCCATGACAGCATGGATGGGCTAGAATCCAACTTACAACTTGCAAGCATAACAACTCAACATAAGAGACCACAATGTCAAATTTTTAAGAACAGGAAAAAGTAAAGTGTGCCTTCCGGTTCGTGAGAGCTTTACTGACCGAATTTCGCATAACACTGGTAAGAGTTTAATTTGAAGAGAAAATAAAAGCAAGTCAAATTTACTTGGAATAGCAAATTGCTAGTAGGTATGTATGGTGGACACTTTGGAAAACTTTGGCTTTTAGGAGTTGGATGCACGAGTAGAGCTCATACTCAGTACAAGGCGAGGGCTAGCAAAAGACTGGGAGCGACCAACTAAGAGAGCAATAATGGCCATAATCATGCAAAGCAACAAAGCGACATTAAAAGAAGCATAAGATGGCACCAAAAGTCAAAAAATAAATGATCATGAAGGCTATTGGCGACTTTGTAAGAGTCTAACATGTGTGAGCATGTGCCAAGTCAACCCAAATAAAGCATCAAGGAGAAAACCAAAATAATGCTTCCATACAATAAAAACAACGCATGATTTTTTTCAAAGGCTCATTAAGCAATCTCAGTTATTTGAGACAAGTCATGCTACAGCAAAACCACTAAGCATACTATCAAAAAGACATCAAGCATGACATTAAAAAGCCTAAGCCGCAGTCTACACAAGCTCCTTCTTGTACCACTATTTTGCACAAAGCTTTTTCTCTTTTCCAACACCATTTGAAATTTTTAAAGACACCTCTTTTGATGAAAACCAATAAAGATCAGAGGCAAAAATACACCTTGATGAAAAGATATGACAAGATCTGAACGCAAATCAAGGCAAAAATGAAAACCAAAAGCAGTAGCAGAAAAAGAAGAACGCTCGATTTTTAATAAGAGTGAAAACGAGAGCGTTCTTTTGCAAATGAAAACGAGTACATCTCCTCCAAAGGAAATTTGTTGGGGTCCAACCACTTATTGCAGCAAACAAACAAACTAAACCAACTAAGAAAACTAAAACAACTTACGCTCCAAGAAAAACACATAGTGCATGAAGCAATAAAAATATAATGTCTTGAAAGGTGACCTGATTTTTGCCGATGAAGAAGGGGTGCCTCGGGGGCATCCCCAAGCTTTTACGCTTGTACTTCTTGGATATTTCTTGGGGTGATGCATGGGAATACCCAAGCTTGAGCTTTTGTCCATTCTTCAACTCATCTCATCATTCTCCAATCCCTACACTTGAAAACTTCCTTCATACAAAACTAAACACAAATCTATTAGCAACATTAGTGTAAGCATAACATATAATCAATCCTCTATTTGCTTCAGGTTTCAACTCAAAACCACCACATATATAGCAAATACTACTGTAGCAACTTCCCCAAAAGTTCCATGATCAAAAGAACTCAAAAGAAAGCGATAAAGTGACAAACACAAATATTGGCAGAAATCTGTCAAAACTGAACAGCTGACAAAGGTCGAATTTTTGAGGGATTTTCTGTTGCTCAAATAAAAAAGTTTTCAACTAAGAAAAGTTTGGATATAACCTGGGGCATATGCACAAGAAATCGCAGGTCCAAAAGATAAACAGAGATTTTTCACGAATTTTTACGGTGCAGCACCGAAAACAGTTTCAGGACAGCAACATCCCCAAATCTTTACCTCACTCAAATTAGAGGCTTCTCTTGGCACAAAAACGAAATAAACAAGATAAGGAGCGGTCATTACAGTAGTAATGACTTCCAAGACTCAAATATAAGAAAAAGTACTGAAAAGAAAACATTGGGTTATCTCCCAAGAGTGCTTTTCTTTAACGCCTTTGAGCTAGGCGCAGAAAATTGCGAATCAAGTAATATCAAGTGATGAAGAATCAAGATCATAATTTGCTCTAAGAATAGAGTCAAAATGTAATTTATTTCTTTTCCTAGGGAAGTGTTCCATACCTTTCTTTAGTGGGAATTGATACTTGATAGTGCCTTCCCTCATATCAATGATAGCACCTACAGTTCGAAGAAAGGGTCTTCCCAAAATAATAGGACATGAAGCATGGCATTCAACGTCCATAACAAGAAAATCAATGGGAACAAGGTTATTGTTAACCACAATAAGAACATCATTAATCCTTCCCAAAGGTTTCTTCTTAGCAACATCAGCAATAGGAACATCAAAATAACACTTTTCAAGCGGTGGTAAACCAAGCATGTCATAAATCTTTCTAGGCATAATAGAAATACTAGCACCTAGATCACATAAAGCATGGCAATCATAACCATTAACATGCATATCAATGATGGGTTCCTAACCATCTTCTAACTTCTTGGGAACAGAGGCTTTTTGCTTCAACTTTTCATCCCTAATCTTTATGAGAGCATTGGTAATATGCTTAGTAAAAGCAATATTTAAAGAACTAGCATTGGGAGTTAAAGCAAGCTTTTGCAAGAACAGAATAACTTCAGATATATTGCAGCCATCAACATCAAAATCATTAAAAGAAATAGAACTATCATCTCCTACACTCCGAAAAAATTTAGCACTCTTTTGAGAAAAAGTTTTGGCAGTTTTAGGCTTTTTAACACAAGGAGTGGGAGTTTTCTCTACACCAATCAAAGTAAGAGGATTGCTAGCAGTAGGAGCAACATCATTAGAGGTAGTAATAGTACATACCTTCATCTCTCTAGCCATCTCATCTTCTCTTTCCCACCTGGCATGCAATTCTGCTAATAATCTAATATTTTCATCAATTCCAACTTGGATAGCATTAGCGGTAGCGAAAACATTGTTCTCTTTCACATCATTAGGCAACACTTTTAATTTCAGAATTTCAACATCATGAGCAAGGCTATCAACTTTAGAAGCAAGAATATCAATTTTGCCTAACTTTTCCTCAACAGACTTGTTAAAAGCAGTTTGCTTACCGATGAAGTCCTTGAGGATTACCTCAAGCTCGGAGGGCGCGGCCCTAGTGTTGTTGTAGGAATTACCATAAGAGTTACCATAACCATTACCATTGGTAGAAGGATACGGCCTATAATTGTTACTAGCAAAATTGTTCCTAAAAGAATTGTTGTTAAAATTGTTGTTTCTAATGAAATTCACATCAACATGCTCTTCTTGAGCAACCAGAGAGGCCAAAGGAACATTATTAGGATCAACATGAGTCCTATCATTAGCAAGCATAGCCATAATGGTATCAATCTTATCATTCAAGGAAGAGGTTTCCTCAACAGAATTTACCTTCTTACCTTGTGGAGCTCTCTCAGTGTGCCATTCAGAATAATTTACCATCATGTTGTCGAGTAGCTTTGATGCGGCGCCCAAGGTAAGGGTCATAAAAGTGCCTCCAGCAGCTGAATCAAGTAGGTTCCTTGAAGAAAAATTCAGTCCTGCATAAAAAGTTTGGATAATCATCCAAGTAGTCAGTCCATGAGTTGGGCAATTCTTTATCATAGATTTCATTCTTTCCCAAGCTTGAGCAACATGTTCATTATCAAACTGAGTAAACTTCATAATATTGCTACGCAAAGCTATAATCTTAGCAGGAGGATAGTATCTACCAATAAAAGCATCCTTACACTTAGCCCATGAATCAATACTATTCTTAGTCAAAGACAGCAACCAATCTTTAGCTTTTCCTCTCAAAGAAAAAGGAAACAACTTGAGCTTAATAATATCACTATCAACATCCTTATATTTCTGCATCTCACATAGCTCAACAAAATTGTTGAGATGAGCTGCAGCATCTTCAGTACTAGCACCAGAAAATTGCTCTTTCATAACAAGGTTCAACAAAGCAGGCTTAATCTCATAAAAGTTTGCAGCAGTAGCAGGTGGTGCAATAGGAGTGCAGATAAAATCACCATTGTTTGTGCTAGTAAAGTCACACAACTTGGTATTTTCAGGATTGGCCATTTCAGCAAAACGAAAGTAAACAAGTAAAAACAACTACCAAGGATTCTATTTTTTTGGGTTTTCGATAAAAAGCAATGCAGGTAAAATAAATAAAGTAAAGCAAAACAATAAAACAAAGTAAAGAATGTGTGTGCGAAGAACTCCCCTCGCAGAAGTCTTCTCTTCCTCCCCGGCAATGGCGCCAGAAAATTAGCTTGATGCGTGGTGAATGACCAGCCCGTTGGGAACCCCAAGAGGAAGGTGTGATGAGTATAGCAGCTAGTTTTCCCTCAGTTAAGAAACCAAGGTTTAATATCATTCAGGAGAGGAGAGACAATGACGACTGAAGGTGATGCTTGCTAGTTTGCGACAGCAGCGGACAATTTATATATGGCGCCTCGTCCAAGCTTTGCTTGCTAGCTGCAACGTGGAACCTGCACACACACAAACAAATACTTTGCTCCCAACTTACGATGAGGTTGTCAATCTCACTGGTTTGCTTGAAACAAAGGTTATGAG
The DNA here is from genome assembly GCA_007115705.1 of Dactylis glomerata. NCBI lineage: Eukaryota > Viridiplantae > Streptophyta > Magnoliopsida > Poales > Poaceae > Dactylis > Dactylis glomerata. The sequence goes on from QXEO01000291.1 coordinate 8,454,035, forward strand.
TGTATCGAGTGGAAAACAATATAGTATGAGAGTAAAGTAAATAGTACGAGTAAAGTAAATAGTGCGAGTAAAGTAAACAGGTGATAGCAATATGATGAAAATAGGACCGGGGTCCACAGTTCACTAGTGGTGTCTCTCCATAGATAAAATAGCACATGCTGGGTAAACAAATTACAGTTGGGCAATTGATAGAATAAAGATAACGTGATATGTCAAGAAGATCACTATGAGATTTACTCTGGGCATTACAACAAAATACATAGACCGCCATCCAACTGCATCTATGACTAATAATCCACCCCCGGGGATATCAATCCGAACACCCTAGAAGTATTAAGTTGCGAACAACAGATAATTGCATTAAGCAAAGTGTGTAATGTAAACAAAGCATATGCCCTTGAGCATATGAATGTTGTTTTGTCCCTAGTAGCAACAGCACATCTACCACCTTAGAGGTTTCTGTCACTCCCCCAGGTGAAATAGAGGCATGAACCCACTATCGAGCATAAATACCCCCTCTTGGAGTCACTAGGAACTACTCGGCCAAGATAGCCACTAACAACGGAGAGCATGCAAGATCATAAACAACATAGAGATAACAAAAGATATAATTCAGTACAGCAACTTAATCATAAACACCAATATTCATCGGATCCCAACAAACCAAACATGTAGAATTACATAACGGTGATCTCAATCATGTAGGGCAGCTCATGAGATCTAAACATGAAGCACATGGCGGAGAAGACAACCTTCTAGCTACTGCTATGGACCCATAGTCCAAGGTAGACTACTCACTCATCGCTCCAGAGGCAAGCATGGCGATGAAGAAGACCTTCGGTGGCGATTCCCCTCTCCGGCAGGGTGCCGGGAAGAGCTTCTGGACCCTCCTGATCTTCGGGTCGACGGCGGCGGCGGATCGCGATGTGTTCTGGAAATCTGATCGGGCCCTTAGGTTTTTTCCGTCGGGGGGTCTTTATAGGCGAAGGGGCGATGTCAGAGGTGGGGCCAGGTGGCCTCACACCACGGTGGCGCGGGCCAGGGGCTGGCCGCGCCACCTGTGTGTGTGGGCCCCTGGTGGCCCACCTCCTACTCCTCTTCGGATCTCTAGAAGCTTCCGGGTAAAATAAGACTTCAGGAACTTGTTTCGTCCAATTCCGAGAATATTTCCTGTGTATCACTTCTGAAACACAAAAACAGCAAAAAATAGGAAACTGGCACTGTGGCACTTGTTAATAGGTTAGTTCAAGAAAATGCATAAAAGTGCCACTAAGTGTAACGAAACAATGGGCAAATGGTGTAAAAACAAGCATGGAGCATCAAAAATTATAGATACGTTTGAGACGTATCACCTCACCCCTTCGTCTAATTCGTAGAAGACCGACGCAATCTTCCATTGGCTAAAGCACATCGCCGCTTGTGCCACTCCAGTCGCCTCCCGCACTCTTCTCTGGAAGCAAACGTCGGCGCCGATCACGCACTCGAACTCCCCTCGTCTCGCCGATCCTCGTCCACCTATTTGCCAGCCTTGGAAACCCTCCAAGCATCGTCAGAGCTCACCACCTGCATGCCTCGCCGAGTTCCTCGTCGGAAACCTAAGCTAGGTGAGCAGCCCTTCCTCCTCTAAATCTCATCCGTCCGATCTAGATCAAACAGTCCAGATAGAATCACTTAAACGAATCGGTACCTGTTAATTTGGGACGTCCAAGCCACTTAAAATCCTACGGCCCTCATCGTTGATCCGAACGAATCGGTACCGGCCAGTAATAACACGACATGTGTCAGCTCCTGGATCAAACTTGATTCAAATTAGAAATTCAAATCTATTTTCAGCTGAAACTTTGAAAATCCATATCTTTCAAACCATGCGTCCAAAAATTGCAAATAATATACCATTGGAAAGCTAATCAAGTGTAGAATCCAATAGTGCCATAATACTTCATAGTTTTAGTATTTAAACTGAATTAATTTTCAAATTGAATCAAACCTATCAGTTAACTAGTTTAATTCATATCTTTTGTTCTGTCCATTCAAAATTACAAATTTGTAGTCTTTGGAATCCTCAAATCATGTAGAACATCATAGAATCAAGAAACAACAAAGTTGATACGTGCACACACTTTGTGCATTCAAATTTGTCTAAATCACTAATTTGATCATAATTTTGAATTCTAGAATTTATTTTAGGATGATTCCAATTGCAGTAGCTTTGTTTTACTGCAAGCTATCTGCTAGCATCACTTCCCAATTTTCTTGAATCACTTCACCATTATTCAAATTCAAATATGAGAATTTGAGTATTTCCTCTATAGATTAATTCAATTTCTTTTTCAGCTATGTTTCATTCTACACTAGTAAATTCTATAACCATAGCCAGCTATCAAACATCATCTAGACAACATCTTGACACCACCTTGACCCATACCATGTCTATCTAAATCATGTTTGTGTAGCCCACACCTATTCAATTACAATTGTGTTATTTGAGTAAAGTGTGTCATGTCTCAATCATAGTTCTACCCTTGCTATTGTGGTGTTGACTTAATTCTACCATCATAGCTCATATCCATGCTCCATATATCCAATAGAATCTTTGAACCATGTTCCCAAGTATTACTTATTCATATCCACTACCCATAGCCACTTATTTATGTTTACCTAATCTTGTTCATATGTATTAAACTATTCAATTTGCAAATGAGTTAATTGAGTAAATCAATACATTATGAAACCTTGCCAGAAGCCTAAGTGTAATGCATACTATTTATGAGTAATTGTTATCACACTTATTCAATAGTATTGTTATTGCTCCATTAGACACCTGTGTGGTTAAAATCACATGAGTTATTTTAAATTTCATTCATGCTTTAGTAAAGCATAAAGACTTCACTCATTATATCTTGCTTAATCCAATTCTTTCCAATCGTACTGAATCTTCCCAGCTAAGCTCTTAAATCCATATTTCATAAATTCACTATTCTTTTGACATATCTCTCTTATCACAGTATCTTGATAAATCTAAAATGTTAAACAAACACTTTTCATTGTTTGTCTTGTTTGATTGTGTTTGTATTGTATGTTTATGTTGTGTTATTTCTGTGTTATAGTTTGTGCGAAGAGCTACGTGCTTAGTTGAAAGAAGTGGAAAGATCGTATTCTTCAAAAAGGCAAGTGACACACATATTCCCTACCTACTTTTATTATGCATTACTGTTTTTAGTAGTATGCATGATAGGTGGAATACTCAATTGTTTTACAAATTGCTAGATCCTAGTAGTATGTAGACAACCTCAAATAGCACTTGGCAGGATGCTAAAATACATGAATATTGATGCTATGCTTTTATCACATGAAAAGTTGTTTTGTGAATAAATTAAAAACTTCAACTAAAATGAACTACCTGGGTGGAGTGGTTTGAAAAGAGGAGGTCAGAGAAGGTGTGTTCTAGGGCACATGCCTCGTAACAGGATGTGTACTCAGGATACTACTTGGGATGGCCACTCGGGATTAAAGAGATTAATATGGCTTCCATGTTTAGATATACTTCTAGTGCAGTCTTATGACATTATGGGCTCTGTCTTGATTGAGTAGGATTAAGGGTTCAGCCATGGGTACAGAGGGTAGTAGCAAAACATAGGGGGCACGGTCAGATATGTTTTGTTGAATGCTTTTTCTGAAAGGTCTTGTCTCATTTTATTTATGGGGGTAAAATGAGTCTTAAGGTGAAAGTGCACAACCCTTGCAAGGTGTTTAAATCTAATCAATTAGCCGAGTCCTCGGGTATGGACAATTGCGTCTCTAGTCATGGAATGTTCAGAAGAATCTCATCACCATTTCTGAATGATTTAAAACTTGACTAGAAACCCTTAGAGGAGCTCAGGATCATGCCCCTAAAAAGGTATGGTATTCCTGGTTGTTCTAACTTTGTTGAGTTTCGCCCATAAACTACATACCGGCCAGTATGTAATGTATGGGGGTTATCTTGACCCTTACAAATTAAAATTTTGAAAGAAAGTTTTTGAAAAGTAGTATAGGATAAAATTGGCTTTATGCAAATTAGCCTTTGAGATCCACCAAGCCAGATGTCATGTAGTATAGTATTTTCACAAATGCCATCAAATATGTGGCATTTGCCAGCACGTTATTGTGTGGGGCTGCATATTCAAACGTGTAGGTTTTTATTCGGATAAGGAATGTGTTATCGCCACATTTTGGCCAAATGAAGAGATGGGCCGTAATCAAGATGGGCTTGGTGGCTGGATCGGCCTTGCGCGTGGATTTGGGCTAAATTGCCCGTGTATCTGTATTATGATAGATTACGTTTAGGTTTATTCCAAAGATAGAAAGTCTCCGGACTATAAATATGTACCTAGGGTTATTGAGAAAGGAGGACGACCACGTTCGCAACAAACACAATCTCGGCGCATCGCCACCCCTTGTTTCGAGGGTTTCTTTCAGGTAAGCGTCGTGCTGCCTAGATCGCATCTCGCGATCTAGGCAGCATCTGCTTATGTGTTATTTGGTGTTGCTCGTACTGAAGCCTTGTTGATGGCGAGTAATACTGTTATCATAGATCTGTTTGGGCTAGCACCGGTGCTTTTTGTTTATGTTTGCTTAGTCATGCTGCCCCTAGAGATCTCGCTGCCTTTGCACCTATTTTGGGTGTAAGGGCAGCATCTTGCTTGATCTTTATTCAGTCGATTCAATCTGTCATAGTTGTTCCTTGTTCTCCAAGGATTAGTTTGATATCCGCATGGTTAGGCCTCACAAACGGGTTGAACGATCCAGTAGTACGTAAGGATATGGTTTGCCAATTCGAGAGGAGTTGTTCCGGGAATTGACTCTACGTTGGTTTTTTGGCCTCCTCTAGGGTTAGTTTTCTGTTATCTTTCGTATCTACCAGGCTCAATTACGCGTGGGATGTTCCAATTATGTGGTGAAAGCGTTAAACTGTCGTAGATCGATTTGACTTGTATTGATAAAGCAAAACCCCATGTTATCGTAGATCCAATGCAGATCCATGGGACAATCGGCTACATGAGCCGATTCACAGGGAAACCTGAGAGCCGATCGAGGCTCGTATTTAATGTTTACTTGTCTGCCATGCAGGAAACTAGTCGAAGCAATCCATCACCTTCCTGATCAGGTCTAGGTCAGGTGGCACGCCCTTGCATCAGCCAGGACGTGTGCCGGAGTTTTGCGGGCCGTTGTCCGAGGGACCAGGACCCACCAGCAGTTCTGGGAGCCTCCCGGCTCTTCGTGTTGCTCGTCGCTGCTCGCCGGTGGGTTTTGACAGGCAACACATTCTGGCACACCCGGTGGGACCCTCAACAACATCTGCATCAACATCTGACGCTGCGATGGGGGACAGACCAATCACGTACGACGATCTGTCTGATGAGCACAAGAAGAGGTATGATGATATCAAAGCTCTCTTCGAAGCCGATCTCATCGGCTCTTTTGAGAGGACCCGTAAGCATGGCATCAGGTGGAAAGGGTTCTCACCCGAAGGCGCTCTCGATGAGGTGGATCTGTCTGTTCCTTCAGAGGATCGCACCAGAGCTCTGCGACAGGAAGTCAATTACATGGTGGCTCATTCTCTTCACCGCCATTCTGAGAGCCTGGTGAACGCTTTCGAGCGCGTCGCGGTTCGCGTGGTTCAGGAGATCATGAAACATCAGTACTCTCCGTCGGGGCCTACCCTAGGGACTCACCAGGGAGAAAGACCGCTCCAGACCAGGCCACAGCTACCATTCACGCTTGCAGCTCCGGAGCCACCGGGGTCACCGGCGTACGTCGTCTACAAGATTGGAGGTGATCCTGGCGATTACCAATTCCTGTTTGAACCACCTAAAGAGATCCCACATGGATATGTGTGCACATACGTGCCGGACTGCAACAGCCTGACGCGCACGAACCAGATTGCAACCGCAGGGATTTCTGGGGCAGGTGTTTCTGGAGTAGGGATTTCGGGAGCAGGGATGTCTGGGATGGACGCTGATAAACAGGCGTGGCTAGCTAAGTATGCCACCGGAACGAGTCATGAGAATTTAGCCCCTGCAGCTCAAACGGTGGAGCAAATCAGTACCATCTTGAGAGACCAGTTCGGCTTCGTGCCGAAGAGGAGAACAATCGGCTATTCCAAGCCGTACCCCAACGAGTATGATCTGATTCCGCTTCCACCCAAGTATCGGCTCCCTGAGTTCTCAAAATTTAATGGTTCAGAAGGGTCTAGCTCGATCGAGCACGTGAGCCGATATTTGGCACAGTTAGGCATGATTTCAGCATCGGATCAGTTACGCGTAAGGTTCTTTGCGCAATCTCTGACAGGACCAGCTTTTGGGTGGTACACCTCGTTACCACCAGATTCGATCCGGACCTGGAAGCAGCTAGAAGAACAGTTCCATATTCAGTATCATTCAGAAGCTACCGAGGCTGGCATTGCCGATCTGGCGCAGGTGCGGCAGAAGCGGGGAGAAACGGTAGCCGAATATATTCAGCGTTTCAGGACTGTCAAGAACCGATGTTATTCGGCTCGTTTAACTGAGAAAGAAGCAGTCGAGCTGGCCGTGTTGGGTCTCTCAGCACCGATCAAGGATCTGGCTTTCCAAGTAGAATACAATTCACTGGCGCACATGGTCCAGAAACTGACAATGTATGAGCAGCGCCACCCTGAGTTGTACCAAGACAAGTTCAAACGCCCGATAGGCCTGGTCGATACAGAAGAAGAGGATCTTGTAGAAGACCAGGAGATAGCCGTGGCTGAATGGGCTCGGGGAGCAGATCCTGTGTCCTGCAAATGGGTGAAACAGCAAGGGCCTGCAAAAGGGTTCGACTTCGATGTAAGCAAAGCTGAGCAGATATTCGATTTACTGCTGAAGGAAAAGCAGCTGAAGTTACCCGAAGGCCATAAAATCCCTACGGCGCAAGAGATGAACGGGAGATCATACTGCAAGTGGCATCACTCGTTCACCCACACCACCAATGATTGCAAGGAGCTACGTCGGCAGATCCAAACGGCGATAGAACAGGGCCGTCTGATCCTTGGGCAGTTCGCCATGAAAGTGGACACAAACCCGTTTCCTGGCATCAACATGGTAGAGCACAGCCACTCCACGAGGCGTCAGCTAGATTTCTCGTTCGATATTAACATGGCAGGGCCTGTGTACCACCATGGCAAGTATAAGGAGGAAAGCGGCCACTCCCGGGGCAAAGAAAAGGAAGAGGGCGGTCCACGCGACCGGCCCCATTATGATGATAGGCGGTATATAACCGAGGAACAAGTGAGAAGCGTGCGATATCAGAAGCCACACTCCACGCATCTCCTTAACAAGTATGAGCGTCAGTATGACCGACATCGGCAGTACGACAGAGATGATGAAAGAGATCGTCGGACCGACGCATACGAGGGGAGATACCGTCGGCATGATAGAGATGATGAGGGATATGAGCACCGCGCTAGGGAAAGGCCAAAGGAAAAGGAAGGCGTGGATAAACATTGGGATTGTCCTTTCTTCAAGTACTGTTGGGATGCGGGAATGAGCCGATTGCCTACAGTCGACAACTGCCCGGAATGTGGTCAGCAGAAGGATGACACAGGTCCAGTTTCAGTGTTCAAGCGTCTAGGGCCTCTCCGGCCTCAGAACGGACAAGAGGAGTCATCTCGAGCAAAAGATCTCGATGAGTCAGAAGATGAAGAAGAAGATAGATATCACCGGCCAAGGTGGTGTCCCGATGGACTCAGACACACCCAAAAGCGTAGAGTTCAGCGGCTACGTAGCTTGGAGGAAGCCGAAGCGCAGTACCTCCATACTTTAAGGAAAGCCCGGCCTGATCTGGCCGTGAAAATTCAGCAAACCTTGGAGACGGAGGCCCGTCCAAAAAAGAAAGAGTGGCGCCCCAAACCAGTAAAAGCCGATGCGAAGACATCGGCTGGCACAAACATGGTGTTCATACTTCCGTCAGAGTTTTGCGCTCCAAGAACCGAAGAACTACCAGTGGCACAGTTCGACTGCGGCCCACGGCCGGTCATCTTTGAAAAGCCACAGGAGAAGGGCTACAAACATCTGAAAGCCCTGTACCTGAGAGGTTATATCAATGGGCAGCCTGTCCGCAAGATGTTGGTTGACACCGGAGCGGCAGTCAATATAATGCCATACTCCATGCTGCGGCGTTTGGGACACTCCACTGCAGATCTGATCAAAACCAACGTCACGCTAAGCGACTTCAACGGCCAAGCTTCAGAAACGCAAGGCGTTCTGAACGTGGATCTGACCGTGGGTAGAAAAACCATCCCTACGTCGTTCTTCATTGTTGACAGCAAAAGCACCTACGCTGTCTTGCTGGGAAGGGATTGGATTCACGCTAACTGTTGCATTCCATCCACGATGCACCAATGCCTGATACAGTGGGATGGAGATGAAGTGGAGGTCATGCATGCAGATGATTCGATCGAGATCTCAATAGCTGGCATGAACATCTGGGACGCAGAAGACCAGGAGCCGATCTCTGGAGTCAGTCTAGACGGCTGTGAGCGCATTGAAGCTACAAAAAACGGGGTGAGGCTGGTCTTATCCACTGGCCTGACAGAGTAGCAAAGCCCACGATTGTGCGTGGTAAGGCCGATCCCTGCGATCGGCCACAAAAATTAAAAAGCAGTGATCTTACGACAAGCATGTCATGTAGTCGTAGTAGGGAGATTCCCTACCATTGTAGAGCACAAATAAGTTGTAAACCTTCCTTGAGTAATGCAATCAAAAAGGGGGCCGATTCCGGCAATCGGCCCAAATTATCTTTGTTATCCTCACCAAACTTTTGGCCTGTGTTTAGCATCGATTTAGCAGGTGACGGAAAGCTGGGGTATGGGTTTACATCCGCTGATGAGCTAGAGGAGATTGACATCGGTCCTGGGGATAAGCCACGACCGACATTTATCAGCAAAAAGTTAGATCCGAATCTGCGGGGTCCGATGATAGCTTTGCTGAAAGAATATCCAGATTGCTTTGCCTGGGACTATACGGAGATGCCCGGGTTAGACAGGAGCATCATTGAGCATCGGCTCCCGCTTAAAAAAGGGTTTCGGCCATTCCAGCAGCGAGCACGACAGATGAAGGCCGAAATTTTAGAGGAAGTCAAGAAAGAGATCGAGAAAATGTTGAAAGCTGGGTTCATCAGGCCATGCAGGTATGCTGAGTGGATTTCTAGTATCGTACCTGTAGAGAAAAAGGATGGCCGATGGCGTGTTGCCATAGATTTTCGGGATCTCAATAGAGCCACTCCAAAGGATGAGTATCCGATGCCGGTAGCAGAGACATTGATCAACGCAGCTGCTGGTCATAAGGTCTTGAGCTTTATGGATGGCAATGCCGGTTACAATCAAATTTTTATGGCTCCAGAAGATATACACAAGACTGCATTCAGAGTCCCAGGTTCGGTGGGGTTGTTTGAATATGTAGTTATGACATTTGGACTGAAGAATGCCGGCGCCACATACCAAAGAGCCATGAATTACATTTTCCATGATCTGATCGGCAAGCTGGTGGAGATTTATATCGATGACGTGGTGGTCAAGTCTGCTTCAGTACAAGGACACTTGGACGATCTGCGACGCGTCCTGGACCGAACCAGAAAATTCGGACTACGGATGAATCCAAAGAAGTGTGCCTTCGGTGTGACGGCCGGTCAGTTCTTGGGTTTCTTGGTCCATGAACGCGGAATTGAGATCGGCCTGAAAAGTCAGGAGGCAGTGCGAACAATGAAGCCACCTACCACGAAGAAAGAACTGCAGTGTCTCATCGGCAAGATCAACTTCGTCAGAAGGTTCATCTCCAATCTGTCAGGAAGAATAGAGCCGTTCATGGGACTGGTGAAAATTAAATCTGATGAGGAGTTCCGCTGGGGGACAGAACAACAACGAGCCTTCGACGAGATCAAAGAATATCTAACGAAGCCGCCAGTGTTGGTTCCACCGCAGCAGGATAGGCCGTTCTACATTTACTTGTCGGTGGCTGACACGTCCATCGCCTCGGTGGTGGTGCAAGTTTATGATGGTCTGGAGCGAGTTGTGTTTTACATCAGCAGAAGGATGCTGGATGCAGAGACAAGGTATCCTGAGATCGAGAAGTTATGCCTCTGCCTATTTTTCACCTGCACCAAGCTGCGACACATCTTGCTGTCAGCAGAGATTATCATCATATGCAAATCAGATGTCATAAAACATATGCTGTCGGCTCCTGTGTTGAAAGGCCGACTCGGCAAATGGATGTTTGCATTATCGGAATTTGATATCCGGTATCAACCCGCCAAAGCGGTTAAGGGACAGGCGTTGGCCGATCTTATTGCTGAACGAATCAACACTGATATAGCAGCACTGTCTATACGTGCATGGGCTATGTTTTTCGATGGATCGGCTTGTGATGATGGTTGCGGCATCGGCATTCTACTCGTGTCGCCCCGGGGGGCAACATATTCCTTCTCCATCAGGCTATCTACCCCTTGCACCAACAATGCCGCTGAGTATGAGGCAATACGCAAGGGAATGGAGTTGCTCATTGAAGCCGGAGCAGAAGCAGTGGAACTTTTTGGAGACTCCAAATTGGTGATTTCCCAACTCACGGACGAATACAAGTGTGAGAGCGAGTCACTCTTCCCATTATGGTTGCAATGCCGTGAGCTGATGGCACAGTTCAGGTACTTAAACTTTAACTGGATCCCGCGATCGCAGAATACCGAGGCGAATGATCTCGCACAAATGGCTTCAGGCTACAAGGACATAGCAGATGGAACTGATGTTCAGGTACAGTTCCTGGAGACGGACGACTGGAGAGCCGATATCTTCAATTACTTGAAAGATTCGGCTCGGGGGGCACCTAAACGGATAAGGTACAAGGCCATGAAGTATGTGCTTATTGGGGATGACATGTTCTACAGGACTCTGGAAGGGCTATTGCTCAAATGTCTAGGGCCAGCCGAGGCAAATCGGCTTCTACACGAGGTACACGAAGGCGCCTGTGGAACTCACCAATCGGCTCACAAGATGAAATGGTTGATCAGGCGATCAGGGTTTTATTGGCCCACCATGCTTGAGGACTGTTTTAAGTACTATAAAGGGTGTCAAGCATGTCAGAAATTCGGGAAGATTCAGATGGTACCTGCATCAGCGATGAACCCCATCATCAAGCCTTGGCCATTCCGAGGTTGGGGCATGGATATGATTGGCAAGATTAATCCTCCATCAAGCAAAGGCCACATGTGGATTTTGGCCATTACGGATTATTTCACTAAATGGGTGGAAGCCGTCCCTATGAAGTCAGTAAACTCGAAGGATGTTATCAATTTCGTAAAAGAACATGTCATTCATAGATTCGGGATTCCCCAAACTATCACGACCGATGGAGGTTCGGTCTTCATTTCTCACGAGTTTAGAGAGTTCTGCGAGGACACGGGAATTAAGCTGATCCGATCATCTCCATATTATGCTCAAGCAAATGGGCAAGCTGAAGCGTCCAATCAGAGCCTTATCAAGCTGATCAAGAGAAAAATCGACGAGCACCCTAGGCGTTGGCACGAGGTTTTGTCAGAAGCTTTGTGGGCTTATCGCATGTCATGTCATGGAGCGATAAAAACCTCGCCATACCATCTAGTCTATGGACAAGAAGCCGTATTGCCATGGGAGATTACGGCTGGATCGAGACGTGTCACTTTTCAGAACGATCTAACAACTGAAGAATATGCAGCCCTGATGAGTGACAGTGTTGAGGATTTAACTGAACTTAGGCTGTGGTCGCTTGAGAAAATTAAAGAGAACAAAGCCAAGGTAGCTCGTGCATATAATAAGAAGGTGAGACCAAAGGAGTTCCACGTTGGTGATCTGGTATGGGAAGCTGTATTGCCATTGGGAACTAAGGATGCAACATACGGTAAATGGTCTCCAAATTGGCACGGGCCATACAGGGTCGACCAAGTTTTAAGGGGCAACGCGTACATGCTTGAGGAGCTGGACGGTGTGAAATTCCCAGTGGCTGTTAACGGTCAGCATCTCAAGAAATATTTCCCAAGCATGTGGGATGATGGACAGTGAAATATGGGGGCCGATACATGAAATCGGCCAGTAAAAAAAAAATATATCCAGTGAAATATGGGGGCCGATACATGAAATCGGCCAGTAAAAAAAAATATATCCAGTGAAATATGGGGGCCGATACATGAAATCGGCCAGTAAAAAATATATCCAGTGAAACATGGGGGCCGATACATGAAATCGGCCAAATAAATAAAAAAAAAACATTGCACAGCCATCGACTCTCGAGGTTCAGACTGTTACGAGCAGGTGTCAGGTTACATGAATAAGCTACTAAAGGAATGCCTCGAAGGCATGGAGGGCGTTAGCACGGACACGATCCACCTCGGCGATCTCGGCTTCGTCATCATCGTCCTTGCCCGTCACTAGCTGCTTGCTCAGGGCACGTATTTCTGCCAGATCAGTCTTCAGTTGAGCTTTGAGGCCTTCTGCTTCGTCTTGGGAGCGGGCGATGAATGCTTCCTTGTCATGAATGAGCTTTTTAGTCGCCCGGACCTTCTCTTCGAGATCTTCCAGTTCCTTTTTTAAGGACGCAAGCTCGGCGGTGCTGACAGAGGTGTCAGTTTTGGCATCCAGAGATGCCTTTTTCTCATTGAGCCGCTGACATTTGGCTGCAATATCGGCCTTCAGTGGGAGTTGGGCGTGGCGTAGATTGATCCTCTCACGAGCCAACTTCACCCTTGACCCGTAGAAAGACAGAGTCACAACTGGCCAAAGCTTCACCTGCAATGCTACCGGGAGTTGGTCCTTGATTTCGTCAAGAACACTCTTCACCTCTTCAGAACCCTCGACCAACTTCTCGATTGGGGAGGACAGCAAGGCTTTGAGACGCTGGAATTGAGGTAGAACATCGCTTGCTCGTGGTTCATCGTTGGCGATAGAGGGAGCTGGTTCGATGGATTCAGGGTCGAACGTCAGCAAGCCTGAGATATCACAACCCTGGCAGGCAGAAGTGGCGTCAGTATGCGTCAAATAGGGAAGGATGAGTCGAAAGAAGCGAACATACCTCTCCTGAGATCAGGGGGATAGCCGACGGCGAGACAATCGGCTCGTGTGTTGTTGCTGAGGGCTTGGCCAGATTGGCAACCGTTTCAGCTACACCTTCAGGGATTACTAGATCCAGGCTTGCGGAAGGCATCGGCACTTCCCCGATTTTCCCACTAGGAGTGTCCTTCGTCTGCATGAAAGGTGCTTAGCCGATGTGAATAGCAACGAATCGGCATAAGAAAGGAGTGGTAAGAGTATGGAGGACAATTACTTTCGAAGCCTCCTGGCTCGAAGAAGAAGTTTGCAGTCCCTTGTGAGCCCTCTTGGGGCTCACAGCTTGCCCCGCCTCGACTGCTGCTCGGGGGGCAACAGGTTCAAGAACAGGCCTTTTCCTGGAAGCCGATGGTGGCACATCTGGCTGGCTCGGTGTGGTGGTTCTCTCAGAATCTGCTGAGCTCGAATCTCCTCGGTTGAATTGTGTTTCCTCGCTGGAGGTGTCTTCGATGGAGACCTGTAAGAAAGGGAGAGTTGGTAAGCACGAGCATGTTTACAAAGATAAATGAGATCAACCAAGGCATGAATCAGCGTACGTGCGAGCTCTCTGGAGAAGGGCTCCGGCGCCTCAAAGTTTTTTTGGCCACTATCTTCCTCACCGCCGTTCTTGTTTTAGTTGGAACTCGGGAGGCAGCTGACCCGGAAGTTGCTTGGCTCTTGGAAGCCGATTTTGGTGATATCGGCTGGTTCTGCATCACGACCTGTTTCAAAGGTGGCGAGTTTTTGCAGAAAAGGACCACAGGAGCTGGTGGGAGGAATTCGAAGGGGGAGCCATCCTCGTTAGTAGGTTCTGGACCATCTTGTTGCTGCAAGGAGAAAGAGCAGGATATTAAAAGGATCGTCGTGAGCTGCATCAAGAAAATTTACAAGTAGCAGTACCTGTTCTACGGGGATGTCATATTCAGCATCGAGCTGTTCCAGCAATGGTCCCAGAGCTCTCCTGAAGGCATGAGTCTTCCACATCGACCACCAGTTCTCAAAACCATCGGTTGATGAAGCGAAAATGAGGTTGTTAGGAATTGGGATGGTCAGAGCATCGAAGAAAGAATAACACCTCTGACTGGTGACAGGATCGGGCAGGTCAGCTCTGCTCTCTGTGAGGTGGTGGAGAAAGAAATGAGGAGGTACTTGCCCAAGGCCAAATTGCCGAGCTGCTACGACGGCTGGTAGAACTCGTATCCAGGCTTGATTATTCTGTTGGATGTGCTCATGCCAACTGGGAGGAAGCAGGGACGGATCACGGTGGAGAATAGCTTGCCGAGTGCTAGTGTCATCGGCAAAGTTGTCCAGCCTGAAGGAGATTGGATTTTCAAAAATTTCCGATTCCTCCGTGTAAGGAAAGAAGAGTAGGATTGTCCAGGCCTTGGAAGAAAATGCTGAACCACTTGGGATGCTTCATGAGGGATCAGTTTACTACCTGACAGGCTATACAGAGCTTGGCCGTAGCTGGTGCATCGGATCTGCTTCCCTTTGGCATCTGGAAAGGTGCAACTTGCCAAAAGGGGGAAGTTTGGGATATGGTTTTTGAAAGTACAGCTGAGCCCATAGTTGAATAAACCACCAAGGACCTCCTGTTTTGACTGCTATGTGGGAGGATAGTTTTGACAGACATCAACTGGAGATATCGATAGACTTCTCCAAGGAACAGTTTGCCGATGCCAAGTTGAGTGCCTCTGGCAAGTTCGTAGGCCAAGGGAAGATAATTCTTGGTTGGAGCAAGGGAAGGGCCACAGAATATGAAATGTTCCAGCCAGAAATTGAGGAAGGCGTGTGTTCTTTCTCTGTGACAGGGCCCTTAGTTTTCGTGTGGCTCGAAGATAAGCACCCACAGTTCGTGCAATCTGTTTTGGAAGAAAGCTTGAAGGGGACTTTTGGCAGCATAAAAGCAGAGGGGCTGGGTGATGTGACGTCCAGACCAGTAATCATCACCACGTCTAACAGAGTTGGTGTCATGGGGCCATGGCCGAACATGAAGCAGTTCAGAGCATCAGACCAGAAATAGCCGATGGTTTTTAGAAGATTTTCATGTTTCTCAAGGGGAGACAATGACAAAGTCAAGGCATCGGCTATTCCCGTGGTTTCCCATTGGGATTGGTAAGTTTTGGCTACCCTACTGTACCAAGAAACCCAATATTCGGGAGGATTAGGCCAGGCTCGTAAGCAGTCGGCCCAAGAATCCAAATCTAAGTTTTGGCTTACGAAGGGGATTCTGTTTGCCTCGCAAGAGATCAGATGGGCAGGACTAGATTCTGTACGGGGGCCAAGGCAGAGAGAATTTGGGAGAGAAGGATGCGGTAGCGGAATGTCTGAAACCTAAAATTTTAATGATGGGATAAAGCATTAATTCAGGTGTTTGCTATTAATTCTAGCACCGAGCTCGGATTGCGAGGAACAGTTAAGGATTACCTTCAGACCGGAGACCGCTGTGTTGGCGCTGGACGATTCCGCCATCTAATTTGCCGGCGGAGATGGATCTATGCGGTGGGGAATCTAGGGTTCGTGTCGCCGTGAGCCCGATTTGTTCAATGAGGCAATTGGAGATCTGAGTTAGCCTTTTTGAAGATGGTTGCAGGTTACCGTTGAAATTGGAAAGTGACCGCTCAGACTTGTCTAAATAAGCGACCGAGTTTGACCTTGCCAACGTTTGTGGGAAAAGCCGATGTGTTGCCATCGGCTCTTTGGGCTTTGACTTGGTTGATCATATCAAGCGTGGTATGGTGAAAGCCGATTCGTTACTATCGGCTTTTGGAACGTTGACCTATTTGACTATCGGCAAAATCAAATTGGGAAAAGCAAGCTTTGTTGATTCCAAAGACGGTTGTTTACAATGAAGCCGATTGCTTACAAAATGGAGATCTACTACTAGTACTACTACTACTAGTTCCTAATCTAGAAGGCGGCGTCGTCGTCGTCGCCGTTGCCATTGCCGCCGCCGTCTTCGCTGTCATCGGCGCTGCTGCCGGCGTAGTCCTCACCGCTGCTGCTGAAGTTGTCAGCGGGGGCCTCCTCGTCCTCGTCGTCGTCGTCGGTGTCCTCGCTGGACCCGGCGCG